>OX454322.1:76687550-81487550 GCA_949715965.1 Dysmachus trigonus | reverse complement strand
TTTTTTTCCATATTGAAAGCAGGACTCGTACAACTTGGTCACATGAGCACTCAATTGACGTCAGTAAGATTTCCGGGGTCAGCGACTTATAATATTTTAAGGTTGGCCTACCGGGAATTTTTTAGTTCTCTTGTGTACTCACTAAATCAAGTCTGATCTGTAAAAAATGCATATTAGGTATTGGAAAACCACAAAACGATTTCTCATGTTTTTACGCAAAATTTTTTTATACCTGAAATTATGGTAAGATTAATTCGAATTAATAGAAGAAATTTTAAGCTATAACGTAGGTACTTTTTGCTGTCATTTTTGCATAACAACTAATCACAAGACCACAATGCCTTATAAAAAAAATAGTGAAGTCCAATCCAAGTTTTCTTCAGATACTAGTACCCTTAATATACAGTAGGTGGCCAGCTCATTATAACCACTTAGCTATTTCTACATTTCATGAATTGGGGGTAACTTTTTTATTGGTTAAATAGGTTCAATATAGGACATATATATATCACTGAAAAGCCCAAAATGTCTACTTTAGTACTTTATTGCTTAACATTTAAAATGTTTAAAATTTGGTGTGCCCGCCGTTATTTTTTATGAAGGCAGCAATTCTGTCGGGCATACTTTGAATGCAATTATCGATGCATATATTGATTTCTTCTGCACCGTGCTATATTTCAAGGATATTTTGGACTAGGATTTCTATGGAGGGATTAGATCTTTTACAAACTAGGGATTTCAAAATGTACCAAACGATTTCTATGGGATTTAGGTCAGGGGAATTGCCAGGCCAAGGAAGGATTGGGATTTTATTTTCTAACATAAAATTTTTAACAAATTTAGCTGTATGACACGGTGCACTATCCTGTTGGAAGGTCCAGCCTTCTCGCCTGAATCCTGTTGTAGTGATATAAGGCAATTGGGTATTTTTTACGACATTTATATTTTGGTTTTGCAGCATCGTACCATCTACTTTATAGAGGGGTCCTGGCCCTTTCTCGTGTATGCATCCCCAAAACATGACGCCAGGGGGATGCTTCACCCTTTCTTGGATGCAGGAAGGGTCAAACTTCTCTTCAGGCCTTCTCCGCACAAAATTTATTGAGGTAGTGTAGACGTGGAGCATTGTTTCATCGCTGAAAACAATCTGTACAAAAATTAAAATTTCGATGTTTAAATAAATATGCCACTAAAAAAAGGAAAGCTATTATTCACAGGATTAACTTTTTTCCAGTCATTCGCTGTGAAGTGTCGATGAGCCTTAGCGAAGGATAACCTCGCTTTTTCAGTTTTGGCGTCAGTCTCGGCTTTTTTGTTGGCCGCCGACATTTTAAACTGGCCTCATTGAAACGAAGTCTCAGCGTACGCTTTGAAAGCTCGATTCCTTTGATTGTTAGAATAGTGCAGATTTCCCTCAATGGTAGAGAGCGATTCCCGGCAACCGTACTAATTATTGCCCGATCAGTTCTTGGGGTCCTTTGACGCCCAGAGGTCGCCGAACGACGTGAAGGAATAACCTGGTCTTCACCATCCCTATATTTCTTCGCTAATTTCACTACACAACAATGTTTGACGGCCTCCAACCTAGCGATTTCCCGAAGAGAGTGTCTTTTGCATTTAATTAATGCAAAAATCGCTGCAATTTTTTCGGGTTTAAAATCTTTTTTCTTTCCCATTTTCTAAAAAATTAGAATATTTCGATATTTAAGAATCACAAATCACTATACTCAAAAGCAAGAAGAAGAATTTATCAAAAACTTATTTTTCTAATTTATTGAAGTCTTGTAATAATTTCCAACACAAAATTTGTAAAGTAAGAACATTTTTTCTAATTTGAGCAAAAAGTTTTTGGTATTATGAATAATAATGTTGACTGAAATTTGGACATACCTAACGCTCTAATCACTTTAGGCACTGAAAATCAAGTGACACAACACGGCAGGCTACGTCCTTAAATAGCCTATACTTATATCTACCTAACGGTACCTAACTTCTTTAGAAGTAGCAATTTCAAAATGCCACTACATGGCTTACAACGAAATTTTGCACGTGGTTATAATGAGCTGGCCACCTACTGTACTTTTACTTTTATGATATAATTTAAAAAATTACAAACTTACACATGTAGAGTCACTAATGCAATGAAAAAAATAACATAGTGCAACCTTGTTTTAAATGTACGTTTAAATGAATAATTAATACATAGGCATTTTCAGTTCCTACATACAAACTTATTACACATTGCATCGTAGTGGAATTTTTTAAATAGTTGCAGCAAACCTTCCAGAATGGAAACTGTTTATTTATCCCAAAAATAAAAATTATTTTAAAATAAAAACACTAATAGCATATCGAAAAACATACAATTGCATTTCCATAAGCGATCAAATCTTCCGCTGAAGTTCAAGTTCAAGGTGAATCAAGAGCTTTTGTTTATTTACAAAAATTCGACCGGTTAATAGACGTCCTTGGTTATTGCTATTATTGGATGCCAGGGGTCATTGCAAACGTAAAAGCTGTTTATATATAACTCTGTTTATAAATGCGAGAAATGCATAAATCTCCTTGTCTTTTCCTTAATTTATTATCCGATTTTATACACTTTTCTTAAATGAAAAATACGATATTTTTATAATGTGAAAATAATTAACCTCAGTAATTTAATTATAACTAAACTTCACACTATTTAAAATGTTATAAATAATATGCAATTATACAATCAGACTTTTGTCTATGATTCTATTCGTAGACCATTATTATTATATTATTTTGAATGGTTCTAATTGAAGTGAATTAAAAGTAATAGTTTCATTGAACTGAATGACACAAAGTTATTTTAATTAGTTATTTCTTATGCAATGGAAACTTTCATGTAATACTACGTATTAAGAATGAATGGATACAATTATTTTACCTATAAATAATAATAATAAGATTGTCTAATCTAAACATGTTTTTTATTTTTATTTTTTTTTTTTTTTGTGGAATAACGTCTATTTAAACTTGTATTTTTTTTTTTGTATCATTTTCTCCTACATTCTTCTGTATTAGAAAATCTGAACCGATTGAACTGTAAATTAAAAGTTTATTATTAACACTTGCACAATTATTCGTCAAACTATTTTAATTTTATTGAATTATAACGTTATTTTCCAGTAATCAGTAATTCTCAAACCATAGTTCACTTTATCTAGGGTACAAAAATTCAAATTACACTACTCTGCAAAATTTGAAAAACAAAAAGTTTTATTTGTTGCTTTTGATGTTATTTAGGGTGCTAAATATGAATCTAAATTTTACATCTCATATTTGACTATAGTATAGTATGTATTAATGATTCATCCATTAAGTACTACTTATAAAAACATATAAAATAACATATAAAAATTAAATTTTATGAATGAGGCAGATAACGTTAATTTATAACTATTTTTAATAATAATACATTTTTTTTGAGGTCAGACTTTTTTCGCGGCATTTTACTAAAATTAAAATAAAAACAATAAATAAATAAATTAAATAACACATAATAAAATAACTAACAATTAATTAATTAATTGATTAACAATTAACAGATTAAATAATTGGAATAAAATCCAAATAAAAAGTGGAAAGCAAGCAAAAAATACAAGTTTGAGAATTTATCGTAACTTTTTCTTAAATGTTATGAAAATCAACGAAGAAAAATTATATACAAAGATTTGTATTATTATTTGATCGTTGAAAATAATAATATATAAACAATACACAGCACAATTATAACACAATACACAGTAAAATTATAAAAATTATACATGAAGTATTGAAAAAGCACGCTTATGTCGTAAACATAAACAAATATGTCAAGAAATCGACACATGACGCCATCTACCCTAAATATCGAGAAATAATAAAGTGTCGATAAATTAACTTACACCGCCATCTGTTAGAAACTTATTGAACTTACAAATATTACATTTAATGTGCAATAAAAAAATATTGAGATCAATAATCGAGATAAAAACTATGCTACCATTTAAGTTGGACCAAACCACACAGAATGTGCTAAATTTTATCAAGATCGGTTGAGTAGTTTCGGATTTTATCCCGGACAAACATCGTGACACGAGATTTTTATATATGTATATGTAAAGGAAGATTATCTCGTACAACAGATATTGAATTTAATTTTAAGATTAAAACTGGACAATTTTCGTGTTGACACAAAGATATTTGAGAGATTAATCACTGTTTTGACATTCTATGAAGCTCCATTATTATTTAACAAATTTTTAAAAATAATCATAATATGGATTTCTTAACTTTCTAACCCATTTTTTAGAAAAACGTGATATGTATTATAGATTATTCTCGATTTTGGATTATATGTAGTGTAGTATAAAAATTATGTATCACTTATACGCCAACAAAAATGTCATTGACGAGTGTTATTGAAAGTCACCTCCTAATTCTGAAGGGTAACATTACGATTATAAAAGATCAGTTACTAGGTATCAAAAGTTCATCATTATTTAATTCTAAAGTGTTTTTTTTTTGTTTTTTTTTTTTTTTTTGAAAACCTGGACAATTTTCAAACCTTGAATTAAAAACTGGTATACTTTTTCTCCTACCAAATAGATAAGCATAAACAAGTTTATCCAGTTTAAGCTCAATTTCATTGGGACTACGAAACATTATCATTGTTTTACGTTAGTTACTATCCAGATAAATATGACCTTATCATAAAAAATGATTATCCCCACAAAGTTTAAATATAAATTTTAGGAAAAAAGATAACAAGTAAATAAGACAGTAAATAACTGCGTTATTCATGTTAAAAAAAATATAAAAGAACTTTATGCAAAACCAGTTCTAATAATAATATCTTAAGTTTGATAAATATGTCGACATTTTGTGTTTGTTAGAAGCTCAAAACTACATAATATTATACGCAAATAAGAAGAGGCATTAAAAATTCTATGTATAGTAATTGGGAATATTTTTGTGATATAATTAATCATCTCCTTGAAGCATAATACATAACGGTATATAAAAGAAGAAAAAAAAAATTCTTAGAATCCTTAGAATAAATATGTTTATTAAAATATCGCTGACTTATTCTTAAACCAGTTTAGAAGAGGTCAAATTCCGGATTCTTGATAAACCCATTGACGTCAAAGGCAGTTACTAATGCGGATATATTTTGTTAAGACATCACATCTAACCTTTTTTTTTAAATTCTTGTGTATTGACAATTTTTTTGATGAATGTTTATCATATATATACCTAGTCATCAAATTTTTGTGTGTTAATTTTTATTTGTTTCAAAGTGATAACAAAAAATCGATAAAAAACCTTCAAATACGCATCAACGGATGTTGATTGTGAGAAGATAATTATGATTTCATATGACAATATTAATTACAAGTTTGTGTCATTTTACCTTATAATATGACAGATTAAAAGGTAAATCAAAAAAAAATCCGTGGAATTCAATTGACTGACGAAGGGTACTTTAATTTGACTTTTCCCAATGAGATTGCGCAGTAAGAAACAAAAAACCGAAAAAATATCTTACTGATTGAAAAGTGATTTAAAATTAAACAAGTTGCGTTAATCCGAGACATTTTTCATCATTTTTCTGACCCTCTGCAACCTTCTGACTGCATAAATTGTGTTGAAATGCAACTGAGAAATGCTGCACGCATCCTTCAAAAACTTTTCCCTATTACAGCACTAAGTAAACACCTCGCCAGAGGTCAATCGAGATGAAAGTGAATATTTTTCGTGACTTCGTCAATCCAGCGAGCATATCTTATGCTTGCTCAGCAGGACAAAAATTTCTGTAGGTTTGTTGTTACATTAACCTTACGAAATCCGGGTGTCTTGAGTTAATTGCGCAAAAATTTTCTTGTACAATTCTAATTATCGCAGGTATTTTCTCTCTCGAACAGACCCAACTAACATCCGAGTACTAGACCCCCGTGCACTAAAACACGTATATAATTACCTCGCTGTTAAATGACACTGGCGGACTGTAAAAATGCACCTCCGCTCCACCGCCGCCACTGAAGGCACGCATGCAACCAGCCGGCGACAAGTCTTTCAGCAGTGACAATGATGATGACACGTCGACCCAATCCGTCCTTGCCGGTCAAATTTCTTCACATTACAAAATGGGTTGAATGCATTAAGAAAATCACAGCTTAGACCACTCATCTGGCTTAATTACCACCAGATCGCCACATGCCATCCGCCGAAGCGACATGTGTTGGAACGTGTGTTCTCCACTTCGCTGCGACCGATGCAGCATATGATACCTTGACTCTGTTCGTCATGCATGCAATTATGCTGCGTTTGAATGCAGTTAAACTTCCCAAATCAAATTTTTTTTTTCAGTTCATAATTGTTGCATCAATCCAATGCGTGACTGTTCTCTCTCTCTTCTTTTCCAGAATTGAATTATGGGATTGCACAAACAGTACCTGAAGTATGGTCAGACGGCGACCGATCAACTTTTTGGAATTAGCGGCGGTGGTCGAGGCCGGACCAATCACAAGGGCAGGCCCACTCCTCTGTCTATGCTTATATCGCAGGGAGCGAAATTTAATCACAGTAAGTACTGCTTTCATTTCTGATTTATTATTAAGAGATCAAATCAACACAGATTTTGGAGATTTTTATTTAAAACCAAATTATATTACAATAGAAGTTTAACACACAGTGGCCCAAATTAATAATCGGACAAAGGTAGTAATAAAATAATATACATGCAGATAAGATCGCTAAAAGAATGTACGAGGAAAATCTCCAGAAAATCCTAGGAGCTATAGACCTATAAGTTTACTCTGTACCCTAGAAACAATTTTCGAAAAAGTTATTAAAGAACAACTATGCACCCAACTAAATGCCAACAAAATCCTGCTCTGCGAATAGTTTGGTTTTACAAAAGGTCACACCACTACGCACCAGTTACAGGGTGGGCCATTTAAGATTTGCAATTTGAATCGGCTAGAAAAAAAAAACAAATGAATATTTTTTCAAAGTTATAAGTTTATTAGAAAAATTGAACCTTTCCATTTAGGAATGGAAGACAACATCATTCAAATGACTGCCGCGGCTAGCCTTACAATACCCCATTCGATCAGTAAAAATTTTTAGTACATTGTCGATTATTTGGGCCTCTATCCGCTCAAATCGCAGCTTCGAGGTGACCAATTGACAACAGCATTTCGGCTGATTATGCGATTTCCGAAAACAGTGCGCAAAAGATCGATTGTTACGTTGGCTGTGTGGCACGTTGCGCCGTCCTGTTGAAACCAAATGTCGTCTATGTCATACTCTTCAATTTTGGGAAACAAAAAATCGCTTAGCATGGTGCGGTAGCGATCGCCATTTACTGTAACGGCGTTTCCTTGCTCATTTTCGAAGAAAAATGGCCCAATAATGCCGCCAGACCAAAATCCGCACCAGACAATCACTTGTTGTGGATGCATTTGTTTCTCCACGATAACGTGTGGATTTTCTGAGTCCCAGATATGACAATTTTGTTTATTGACGCATCCTCCGAGGTGGAAATGAGCTTCATCTGAAAAGATGATTTTTCGGTAAAATGGCCATCTTCGATCAAGCGGTCTTCGGCCCATTGAGCAAACTGGAAACGCATCGGATGGTCATGCGGCTTCAGCTCTTGCACTAATTGAACATTGTACGCATTCATACCGAGATCTTTATGCAAAATTCTTCTCAAAGAAGTGCGTGAAATGTTCAATTCTTGAGAACGATGACGAGTTGATTTTGATGGTTGTTCACGCACACTCTGAGCAACAGCAGCGATGTTTTCGGTTGAGCGCACTGGACGAGTACGTACACGGATTGTTTTATCCAACAACGATCCAGTTTCACGAACTCGCTTCACAAATTGATCCACAAACTGCGTTTTTGGCACATCGTTTTTCTCAAATTTTTTCCATAAATTTCTTACAGTTTGAGTAGAAGACTCACCACTTTGGAAATAAGTTTTTAATATTTTCCAACTTTGTTCAAGCGAAAAGCGACCCATTTCATAAATGTCAAACATAAAACTAACTTTCTGTCACATCGGAAATGTCATCAAACCTTCCAACCTCAAAATAACCTGTAGTTCCAATTCCAAACATTAGATGGCCCACCCTGTACTTAAAGTCACAAATGACATAAAATTGGATATGGTCCAGCTTGATATCAAAAAAGCTTTTGATAATGTTTGGCATAACGAACTACTAGCAAAAATGATTGCATTAAAACTACCCCTACGACTAATAGGAATAATCGAAAATGCGGAAAATCGAGCGCATATTCCATAAAAGCAGGCGTACCACAAGGCTCTGTATTAGGTCCTGTACTCTACACAATTTACATCCACGACTTCCCTGAGTTGCCTGACTGTAAAGTCACCATGTTCGCAGATGATACTGCAATATACAGCCACCATGTACAGCTTTAATATATATATACCACATATATATATACCAATTCTTTGATTTTTTATTAATATTGTAATTAATTCCTATTCCGGTCTAGTTTACAAGCTCTGATTTTATAGGAAGTTGCCATAAAATGCCTTAACAGCTTCACACTTCCTTGCTTCATTAACATTTAAATTTCCAGCGCTGGAGGTAATAAAATTACATATAACGTTTTTATTAAGAACAATCAACGATATGGTAACAAATTCTGTGCTTTTATTATTACAGAAACACAAATTATCGATCAAATTAAATTGCAATTTTCTTATAATACAATTTCAAAAGTTGCGTCATTATGAAAGACTTTATTCTGAATTTTGCTACCACTACCTTCGGTTTGCTTAATTTACTTGTCTAAATTGATGAGCACTTAATGTTTCTAAAAAGATATTTAATCATTTATTCAATATATTTTTTTTTTTTTTGTATTATTTGGCTTTTAAAATTTCATTTCTATTAAGAGTTTCGAAATGAATTTAAAATCTTCATCATCCTTATAATCATGTTTCTCAATTCCACTCTTCTTTATTCAATAGCTTTACAAAAAATTTTTATATGAAAACCGCAGTGTAACTTTGAAAGGAAATAAACCTAATTTGCGGAAAGTATTGTAATTATGATTAATGCACTTACAATTAGAAATTTTAAGTGTCTGTCGAGAAGATGCTTTCAAAAATCGTATACGTATGCTGTTTTGCAACAACCAAATGCAATTGACGTGATTTAATGGGCATAATAAGATATACCAAAGCCTGAACCTGTGGGATACTATTTTTAATGACCAACAAGATTTTTATTAATGTCTAAGCCTTCCCTCAAACTGATGTAATACAATTACCTTTCGGGGCTTAGAGTAGTGACCTAAAATTGATATTTTTTGTTCTCCATCACGACTCATGCCGCGAGTGAATGAACGGCCTTAGTTTGCTATTTTTCAGTACATTGGGTATACTGTTGCAATATCTTGCTAATTTATATGGTCCAGTCATTCAAATAACCGATAAGAAAAGTTTTAAATTAATTTTTTCCCCTTCAAGTCATATGTGTGTAAAGCTGAATTTTTCTCCACAGTAGATGGAGAAAATTTTATGCATTGTAATTACATAATTAAATCACATTAATGTCATTTTCGAGACCCTGTACAATAAAATAATTATTGATTTCCGGTTATTTAACCAGAAAAAAAATAATAAATCTGAAGAATATTCTCAACTTTTAATATGGATGCTAATTGCATTTTAATAGGATCCGAAATTTTTAAATTTTTATATTATATTATTTCGTTGTCATCATTATCTGATTTCTTAAGAATTCAAAATCTCTGTAAGTGGATTGAATCCTAATTGAATTTTTATGTTTTCCACTGTTTCTTAAAGACTATTTCTTATTAAATTGAGAGGTCAACAAAATAATTTTTCTTCAAAGAATTTGAGCTTCAAAAAGATACGAACTGATGTACAATTTAATATAATACTTAATTGTATTTCACAAAACATGTGGAAGCAGTAAACATAATTTTCATTAATTTGCACACATTTTACAGAAATCATCCAAAATCGTACATACTCATTAAAATTCTCATTCATCATTCTATGGAATTAATATAAAAAAAAAAAAACCCTTCCTTAATCCGCTATTACGTAATAAATGTATTTTTATCTTTGTAAATGTTTTTTACAAATAACAAGAGAGAGAAAAATCGCTAATAACATAAATACGTGCATGCTAACGAGGGTTTTTATTTTAATCTTAAAATCGTTTTTTTACAATAGATAATAAATTTTTCAGTGATCATTAGGAATGACATCACAAAAAAACATTTACAATTAGCATCTTTATTATAATAATGTTTCTTATATGTATAGTACTAATTATAAATTAAGAAATTTAAACTTAAAAACTTAAGGTACTATTACCGTCTAGAATTTTCAAAAATTGAATTTTTTTTTTTTACATTTTTAGATTCTTTATACCTTCAATAATAACTGTCTAAAATATTAAATCGAAATTCGAAGCCAGTGCCGAGATATAACGACTCAATTGAAGCGCGCTCTCGGCTGTTCCCATGTTCTAAATAAACTTTAAATGCGTTTTTCTCGAGTTTAGGTTTTTCTAACTGGCGGACAGTTAATCTCCGGATCTACTGGGCCGATTTTAATAAACTTTGAAGCATTCTGTTCGTTGTTATATCCTGCGTGATAGTTTACCACAATTTGACCACAAAAAAAATATATAAAATTTTTGAGCCTGAAAAAACGTCAAAAAAAAGGGCGATTTTTGAAAAACATTTTGAAATGTCCGCCATTTTTTTAAACTATCACGTAAGAGCACTTCCTTTTTGTAACTCTTTTTGAATTTTATGTTTCAGACTTACCGTTCCAGAGATTATCTGTCCGCCATGCAGCAATGTTTTTTTGAGAAGAAAATTTGAGCGCCCTGTATTAAATTTACAGTTAATAGAAAATAAAAATAAAAATTTTTTTCGTAATCTTCAAGAACTGTTTAATACTGTAAAAAAAAGTTTGATAACAATATATAATATAGAAAGTGAAAAAAAAATTGTTGAATATATGTCATTTTTTAGCATTCTAGACGGTAATAGTACCTTAACCAGTTAACTGTGGTGCCCTCATCGAGCCATGACGAGTATATTCGTCAATCACAGAACAAGTTGCGCTGGTAAGATAAGGCCATGCACAAAAACCTCTCCTCAGATCGTGATAATTCTATGAATTTTTGAATGAATCGTGGGATAGTCAGTATCGTTTGCTTATTTTTGGTAAACATATTGATTGAATTCTTGGAACACTAAACCGAGGGAGATAATTATCAAGAAAATTTTGTGCCTCTCAGTTCATGTGCTTTGTATTTGGAATGGTTTTTTGTTGACATTCATGCAATTAGCCCCTTTCTCTGCCCGACAGCTTTCAATTCTTTTATAAAATCTAAATTATTTTCAGACTGACAAGAGTTCTTGTAGTTTCATATTTTTTGGTTAACATCTAAAAAACGTTATCATCGCACATAAATAAATTCATTATGCGAACTGGTAAACTTTTTCAACCATTGCATACCGGGACGCATGAGATCATCTCAAACTGTTTATATTTTCTACTTGTTTGTTTTATTCTGGCATATCCTCAAAATATTCTAAACATCTTTAAATTTGAGAATATGTTTTGTTTTTCTCAAAAATTGCAATTTAAATAGCCAATGGTCACTGATTTGTACGCATGACGAGTATACTCGTCAATCACAGTTAACTGGTTAATATCAATCAATGCTCAACTCATTTACGTCTAGATGTTCTAATAACTAGAAAATTATATATTTTTGGAGTTGGCTTTATTTGTATCAATCAAACAGAATCATTTGAAATCAAACTATCTCTCATCAACATCCCTAATTAGTAATTAATAATATTTTGTCCAACGCATTATATTCAATGTAAAGCCAAATGGGAATTTATAATTACCAATTATAGTTTATCCTATAAACCTGAATTTTCTTTAATTAATTTTTAATATCTGCAAGTGTATTATAATTTAGCTCTTAATTTGAAAATGGCAGATCTTTGATATAAGAAACATCGATAATAACTTCTTGTTGCATTTATGAAAATTTAATACTTGTAAGGTTTTTGGGCAAATTTCATTTTTCAAATTTTTTATATATTCTAGCTCTATAACCTTTTCTTTGTGGTGTAAAAGGGTCGCAGGGAGTGAGTAAGGGTTGAACATTTAGAATATATACAAATTTTGGAAATTGGATGCCCAAAAACCCTGCAAGTATTAATTTGAAACTTTATATAAGGAATACCGTGCATTTTCCGGTTTTCATTCCTTATAATAACCAAAAAGGGGTGGGAAGTATTTTTAACTCTGTCATAAGCATTGACACTCTCTTGACTCTTATTAATTTTCAGAATTTTTTTATTCACAAACAGTGTTTTTGAAAAACTGCCGAATTTTACACCTTTTGAACTTTTTCTTGAGGTGGTGGTGAAATTTGACCTTAGATAAAAAAAGAATTAAGGGTCTATCTT
The DNA here is from genome assembly GCA_949715965.1 of Dysmachus trigonus. NCBI lineage: Eukaryota > Metazoa > Arthropoda > Insecta > Diptera > Asilidae > Dysmachus > Dysmachus trigonus. Next base: position 81,475,019 of record OX454322.1, on the reverse strand, counting down.
CCTTATTATATTTTTTCCCATTTTACCTTGTGTTTTTTTTGAAAAATCCATAAGATAGCGATTTTTGAATTTAGGGGTGGTTTGCAACCCCTTAATGATAAAAATCATACCTCCGGGCTTAATAACTTTATTAATTGGACATTTTGAGTCGGAATTTTTGTAGTTTTGACTTTTTCCAAAATTTCTTTTATATCGAAAATGTAAATTTTTTTAAAAATTGACCCCCAGAAATCGGTATTTTTTTCGTTAAATTCAAAAATACAATAGGAAGGGTATTTTTTTTTTATTTATCAGGTGATATTCTGAGAGAGCACTATTGAAAATACTCGGGTATGAATTTTCATAACTTTTTAAAAATAATTAACAAAGTTGTCCAAGTCCAAAACTGACAGATTGGGACAATAAGAGTTAAGCTGGAATATATTAAAAAGATGCTGCACGATTACATGTAATTCGTTTGTAAAAATTTCCTCCTTCGTATCGGAGTTTTTTTAACTATCCATTGTGCAAACAACACTAATGATCGGAGTCGATAGCTGAAATAACAATGAAATGTATTTATAATTTAAAAAAAAACCATTTCTTAGTATGCTAATGTTCATTGCACTCTTAATCGAATCGATCTCGTAAAATGAAGCGACCTTCCTACAAAAGATTACAAAAGTTTATCTGCAATCTGGGTTTATGCACATTGTGGCTATACGATAAAAATATTCTATTATTATTTTATTTAAGATAATATCCAAACCATTCAATATTTACTCATTTACAGCAAATTGTAAGTAGTGTTTACATAAAATTGTGTTGTGAAATTTTTGCCAGAGCGAAACAAGTTTAATCGCAGCAGCAACAGCAGCAGCAGCGGTGCAGCAGCTCAGGTAAAACTTTAAAGAAAATGAAAGTGATTCAGTGTGATGTAATATTCGGAGGTTACACACTCAAGTGCACCTGGCCAATTCACACTAGCGGCTGCATAACTGCAAGATGAAGATCTTCTTCAGTAACCAACCACACCATAAAACAACATCTCAACTCAGGTGAAATTTAAATGATCGACCGTTTCGATTCGTGTCGTACCTCTTAACCTAATTAATTGGCAGAATGTTGTATTATATTTACTGGAAATGGAAAAAACATGCGTGACTATCACCTAAAACGGGTTTGTGCACTATTGCACCTATACCCCCCCGATTGTGTTCTCCTTAAAGAAATTAGTGGAAATCTTAACAGGTATAGAAAAGTTTGAGATACATAACGATCGCATGAATGCAGCTTCCACTACAAACGTCGTGCCAAGCGTTACGTTGCTTTTCAACATGTGGTTAATTCGAATTATGCAATATGCGCTAACATTTGGCAGTGCATTCGTGACGGCCGATGTTGACTGCAACCAAACAGACGGAGGTGCAACTTTGCAAATATGTAAGACATAGCCCATTTTTATGTGCATCCCGGTGCACCCTAAATGTACAACAAGTTTGTAACCTTATGCATTATACTCTTATGAGTGTGCTACGATCATGATCTTATAAAATTATTCGCTTAAGGAAAGGCTAGTGTAAATATTGGACACAAATGACTGCACCTTTGTAACCTTACCCACGTAAAAAATATTTTATAGAAAATTAATTGTCTTTCATTTTTTTCCAAATTTAATGCCAGGAAACAATCACAAACAGACAAACTACTTCTGCTTTTATTAAACCTGGCCTTACTAAAAATTAGTAAGGAAGGGATTTTGCCGGTAAACTTCGCGAATCATTGATTTAAAATCGTACTACGTTTCTAAAGCACGTGTGATTTGTTTTCGCGCGCAACAGGAATCAAGAAAATCTAAACGATTTTATTATATGTATGAATGAAATTATTCCTTTCTAATCTGTGTGGTCTGTATAAAGACAAATTTTTGATTACATTGTGATACACTAGACATACGTATTTATGAACATTTCCGCCATAAAACTTAACCGCATATGATGAAAAAGTGGCACATTTGGTCAGAAGTTGTAGAGGCATTTTAATTTTCCATTATTATACACTATCCCAAAATGAATCAGAAAACTCTGCAATATTGCTACAAAAAACGCAATAGCTGCATTTTTCTTGTCTATCCAGAATAACAGAATATTTTGTAACAACCCAAAAACAAGATTTGATATTTTTGAAAATTTGCTAAAAATTGCCATGATTTTAATCCATGCACAACTTCAAATCTTGAACTGAAAAACTTTCAAAGTGATTCTTGAATCAAAAGTCGTTGTAAGTCATGGAGAATTAATGTTATTTTAAAAATTATTTAAATCTAGCTGTTACTCATGAGAAATTTCAATTTAAGGGATTATTCAGGTAATTAAAATTTTCTTTCTGTGAATTCCATAGCTCGATTTAGGCTGTAACATCGAATATTTAAAATGTCATCTACATATGTGCTTGATATGATATATTATTACGGAAATGACAAATTACTCTCAAATTTCGGTAATGGAATAAGTTTTGAAAAGTCATTTTTAAATAGCTTTGGTTTTTTATTTTTTATATAAATTTCTTTCGTAAAATTGATCCTTTTTGAGTGAAAATATCACCAAATTTCATCATAAAAAAAACTGGTGATATTTTTACTAAAAAATTATCAATTTTACATTGCCGTACAAAATGGCCATTTTGCAAAAACCAAAACAAAAAATAACGTTCAAAACCATGGTTTGACAAAGTATGGACATTCGGACCGCGATTTCTGGTGGTTATATGATCATTCAATAGCAGCAACAACAAGATAATCGACTTTGAAAAGAAAAATGACCAAAAAAAAACCAACACTTTTTTGAAAAACCCAAAAAAATAATAGTGTTTTTAAAGCATTAATGCAAAACAAATTCCAGATTCTGAAAGAGCTCCCCCAGAAACCCCCTATATACGATTTTGGAAGAAAATCGCCCCAATTTGCTATTCGAATCGTACAATTGAACTTACGTGCACAAAATCATCGTTTTGCGCATTAATGGGTTAATTTGCTCTTAAAATATAAATTTATTCAATGTTTAATATCCAATAAACAATACCTCTACATAAAATGACTACAGTGTGCGCAATTTCTATAAGCGCATCCAGTTTTATTCATGTTTAAAGAAAACTACTTTTTATTTTTCAAAACCGATTATATTGCATAAATTGCCCATTGGTAAATATTAATTAAATAATATAAAACATTCATTAAAGTAAGTAATTACTTTATAATAAAAATGAATATAATTAAAAGTCTCTTTTGTCTGCGCAATTTCTATAAACTCACTTTATATTATAGTCTTTATTTTAATAGCTTAATGAAAAGAAAATTTTTTTATATTTTCTAAATATTGTGTTTTACCTCCTTTATTAGTTATAACTTGAAAAAATCTGTTAGACATCGAATTTATTAACTTTTTAAACAAATGTTTATCAATATCATTCCAGCATTTCAAAATATCGGCTTTCAGTTGAGATAACGAAGAAAATTGTCCACCATTTGTGTAAACTCTTCGTGCCATGATTCCCCAAATGTTTTCCATTGGATTTAAATCCGGACTACGTGATGGCCACTCCATTACAGGAATATTTCTTTCACTAAACCATCGTCTTGTTTCGGCAGAAGAATGCACAGCGGCGTTATCCTGTTGAAAAATCAAATCCTTTTCCATATTGTCTTCTAAATATGGAATAAGAGATTCCTCCAGCAGGTCTGTATATATGGCAGAGTTCATTCGGGTGGGAACAAAACGTAAAAATAACTTTCCTTGATAAGAAAAGGCACCCCATATCATTAAACTACCAACACCAAAATTACTACTTAGACGAGGCGAATCGGGCTTCCTTAATTCATGCCAATAAGTACTCAATCCATCTGGGCTATCTAAATTAAATTGTTTTCCGTAAGAAAAAATAACGTTTTGCCACTTTTCGTCCCAGTTCATGTGGCTTCTAGCAAAATCTAGGCGCTCATATTTATGATGCTGTTGCAGTTGGAGAGATTTGGCCGGTTTCTTATATTTAATATAAGTAATGTCCTTCAAAATTTGTTGGACTTCTCTTCCTTTAATTGGGAGTTGTAATTCCGCTATAATTTGAGCTGCACTTAACTTTTTTTTCATAACTTCTTCTCTTATGTTCCCAATATTTTTTTTGGAAACTTTGGTGCTCCCTCTTGGATGATCCCATAATCCATTACGATTGCCCTTTTTAATAAAATTTCGCACCACACATTCTGAACGTCCAATTCTCCTTGCAATTTCTTTTATACCAAGGCCAGTTTCCCTAAACGCACGGATTCTGACGCGATCGTCGTTGTTAAGGAACTTTTCACGGGGCATTACAGTAAATCTTAAGAAATAACAGCAATTACATAGAATTAAGCTAGAGTTGGACAATAAATATGAAACTCACATGAATTGTTTCCTAAAAAGTTGCAAAATTACTTTACGTTTAACTAGTAATACTACAAAAAGAAACTGCGTTTATAGAAACTGCGCACTCTAAGATCAATTGTGAAAGATTTATCTATTGCATTCACGCATTGCCTGATATTTGGAATTGTTTAATTGCTTTTATGAATAGTTATAAACTTTAACAATTGTCCTGTAAAGAAATTTTGTTACTATATCGCTTTATTTCAATGAAATGTGCATTTCACTTGAAAATCAGACGTGCGCTTATAGAAATTGCGCGCACTGTATGGTCGAATTAAAAGGTTAAAGCGGTTTTAGTTGACAAAGCTTTGTGGATAAAATACATAAAAAAAAAAAAAATCTGAATGTATGGAAATTCCTAATTTATGAATTATGTAAGAAAGATCGATCTCCTTTTTTTAAGTTAAAATAATTTTCAAACAAAAATCTGCTTTTTCAATGCAAACATAAAAATTTACACAAAATATAAATTTTACGCTTATTGGTTTAGTTTTTCTCCTCACTGTATAATAATAATCCAACCAATTTAATTTTATAAATCTGTTTGCTATACATATTTTCAAATTTTTCGACCTTATGGATCAACGCGAATCTTCGCAAATTAAAATATTAAATCTCAAAATGTGTTATTTATTTATTTGGTAAAAGATCGCTGGATGACCGTGTAAAATAAAAAATGTCTAATACCTCTTTTACTAATAAATAACCCTTAAAATTAACAATATGTATTATAATAATTGCTTTCTTTGCTAACTTTCGATCATCAGCACAATTCCGACTTCACTTTCACAAATTGCTGGCGTATTATCAAAGGTTTCTTGACATATGATACTCAAATTAGAATTGTGAACATCTTACAATGTATTAATATCAATTTAATTTTACACTATAAGTGATTAAATCAGTTAATTAAAAAAAAAAAAAAAACACGACACATGTCTAAAAATCTTGACAGAAAACTTTAGTCAGAAAACTTGATTAATCTTAAAATAGAGGTCAGTGTTACTTCTCCACTTTTCTGTCAAGATAACACGTGTATTCAAGTTATTAATCGTTTCAATGAAGACAAAAAAACACCGCGATAAAGAAATATTTCAGTAAATTAAATACGTCATTTGCACTTTTCCCAAAGGGGGGGATCTTAAGACAATTTACTGACTTGCAGCAATTTCTTTATCGTACGAAAGACGGAAGTTTTGTTCTAGGAAACCTCATAAAAATTCATCTTTGCTGAATTGCATTTATAAGTTTCTAATAACGCGAGCTGACGTAGGAATTTTATTAAACTGCACGAAGGCTAAAAATCAAGTTTGCGTATAGGGAAAAAATAATACTTGGAATTTCAGTGTTAAGGCGGTTCATCGGCTTCAAGTTCAAGAAAAGCAACTACATAGCACAATTTACATAATTCAAAGAGCGATGAGCTTAATGTGATTAGGGGAAATACGCTGATATTTACACCTTGAGTAAATAAATCCACGTAAATCACGAAAGATTATGAAATGTAGGTTTTAGTTTTTAAAATCAATAAACAAAACTCTTGAGTTGCTCCAATGCTATTTTAATAAAAAATATAATTTAAAAAAAAAAGTCAAAAGCATAGTCTGAACTAAAATAGACATGAAAATAAATAGAAGAAAATTTGTTAGAAACTTATGGAACTTACAAATATTACATTTAATGTGCAATAAAAAAATATTGAGGTCAATAATCGAGATAAAAACTATGCTATCTTTTAAGTTGGACCAAACTACACACAATGAGCCAAGTTTTATCAAAATCGGTTGAGTAGTTTCGGATTTTATCCCGGACAAACATCGTGACACGAGATTTTTATATGTATGAAGACTATAATATATATATAACGACTATACTTACAAGAATTACTACTTTATAAATACTTACCACTTATATACGTTTTAGCCTAGTCGCCTACCATTTAAATAAGAACTAATAAAGCATAATAACCAATTAAAATGCTTTCAGTAAACGCGATCATTATTATTTACAATGTAAAAAAAACAGTAGTAATAAGTCCATTATTTAATTTTTTATTTACATTTCTTTTAAATTGTAATTGGTCAATCAAAATTCCTGTATGGTATATCATAAAAATATATTGCAAGCAAAAAGCATAAAATCAAGTAAATACTTTTCTCAAGTTCATAAATCTTTAAACTTTATACGAGGGCAGTAATTGCTACAAATTAGCATAAGATACCGCGAAAACAAAAATTAATAAAAATACCACAAAGACTTATTATGTATATCTTACGTCACAACACAACACAAGCAAGTGCGCACAGACATAATCAGACGATTGAATAGCTCTTGGAGCCTTTGTCTTAAGAGAAATGACCAAAATTGAAGGTTACTTTCGTTCATCGTCAATTACTTCAGTTCAAGCAGTAAACATTATCCGGTTGATCGAATCCATCTTGGGAAAATTGTTAACAATAATTTAAAATTTATGTGAGGATGATATTTATAATGCACATTGAAAAAATATTACCCGAGGCACGTTATCCGTCCGCATCATATCCTTGAATTGACATCTTGATGAAGAGCTAACCTTCAAGCGGAGTGCGATGCTTCTTTTACATGAATTGCTAATGGGCTGTCTGCACTGCGGGCTCCTGATAATCGAAACTTACTTCACTATACGTACGTACATATTTTTGTATATATCATTATACTGCTCTCATAACTTTACACTACATTATATTTTATGTGCGACTAATAGGAGTATCATTTCAAATAAAAACACCAAAACATATAAAAATTCTTTGTAAAAAATTAGCAATACATTTGTTTATAATTCTATGATAAAACAAAACAAGGTTAAGAATTTAGACAGTGTTGGTCGGTTGTTTACAAAAACAGATTTTGTTTATTCGAATAATCCCCAAAACTCCCTGTTAACAATACTATGTTTTAATATAGTATATGTATGTATGTATATATATAGTATGAATCTAATGGTTCGAAATTTCACGTTTAGTATGTTTTGTTTTTATTTTAGGAGAACAAATTTAAAAAATATATAAATATGCAAAATTTACATATTCATTAAGACAAATAAAAAAGACTAAAAAATAATGAAGAATAAAGAAATCGTCTTATTAAATTGTCTTATCGGAGTAACCAAGTATCTTTCTTTACTTGTCTTAAATTGGGTTTATTGCTCCTTCAAGTTTCCTACGGTTACTAAAATTTATATGTACATAATTACAAAATTATCTACACTAAAAAAAAAATCTAAAATTACGCTAGTAAAAGTGACATAAATTCGCTTTATTTCAAAAATTTTATTGCAGAATTGACATTTTAATATTTACATAAACTAACTCTCGGTTAATTAACCAGTTAACTGTGATTGACGAGTATACTCCTCATGCGTACAAATCAGTGACCATTGGCTATTTAAATTGCAATTTTTGAGAAAAACAAAACATATTCTCAAATTTAAAGATGTTTAGAATATTTTGAGGCTATGCCAGAATAAAACAAACAAGTAGAAAATATAAACAGTTTGAGATGATCTCATGCGTCCCGGTATGCAATGGTTGAAAAAGTTTACCAGTTCGCATAATGAATTTATTTATGTGCGATGATAACGTTTTTTAGATGTTAACCAAAAAATATGAAACTACAAGAACTCTTGTCAGTCTGAAAATAATTTAGATTTTATAAACAACAAGCTGCCGGGCAGAGAAAGGGGCTAATTGCATGAATGTCAACAAAAAACCATTCCAAATACAAAGCACATGAACTGGGAGGCACAAAATTTTCTTGGAAATTGTCTCCCTTTAGTGTTCCAAGAATTCAATAAATTTGTTTACCAAAAATAAGCAAACGATACTGACTATCACACGATTCATTCAAAAATTCATAGAATTATCACGATCTGAGGAGAGGTTTTTGTGCATGGCCTTATCTTACCAGCGCAGCTTATTCTTTGATTGACGAATATACTCGTCATGGCTCGATGACAGCACCACAGTTAACTGGTTAAAATAAAAAATTCGTACCACATGAATTAACAATGCATTATTGTTGAATAGACTAGAAATATTATTTTCAATGTAGAATATTATTTTTATGCACTATTTTGCTATTTTTCAAAATGCACAAACATCCTAGCGAATAAAATATTTGCTTCTGACTATAGACAAGAAATATTAATTTTAATTTTTGTTTCCCATTAATGCGCAAAATGAGGATTTTGTGCACGCAAGTTCAATTGTACGATTCGAATAGCAAATTTGGACGATTTTCTTCCAAATTCGTATATAAGGGGTTTTTGGGGATGCTCTTTCAGAATCTGGCATTTGTTTTTCATAAAAGCTTCGAAAACCCTATTATTTTTGGGGGTTTTAAAAAAAAAAGCTGATTTTTTTTGATCTTTTTTCTTCTCAAAGTCGATTATTTTGACGTTGCTGCTATTGAATGATCATATAACCACCAGAAATCGCGGTCCGAATGTCTAAACTTTCTCAAATCAGGGTTTTGAAATTTTTTTTTGCTTTTGTTTTTGCAAATTGGCCATTTTGTACAGCAATGTAATAAAAAATTTCGAGATTTTTTTACACGAAAAGGATCAACTTTACAAAAAAATTTATAGACCAGAAAATGCTTGAAATTTGCCAGGGAATACATGAAAATTTTTTGAGAATTTTTTGGTTTTTTGGATTTGGCCAATTTTTGAAAAATCCAAAAATGTCACGAAAAATTCTGAGAAAACTCACACGTGCTATTTGGCTTATTATAAAAACTTTTTGTTATATTAAATTCTTTCGTAAAATTGATCCTTTTTGAATAAAAATATCACCAAATTTCATGATAAAAAAAATTGGTGTAGTTGTAGTTTAAACTACAATAGTTAAAGCTAAAACCTATAGTTGTTTAAATTTCGAAACAAAGCGTTTGTTCCATGGAAAATTTAACTATTTGCTCTAGTATTAAATTAACCACAATGGAATAAAATTTAAATAAAAGATTTTTTAATATAATATAATATAATATAAAATATTTTATTTATACAAAAGAATTAAATAAAACTTTTTTCAATATTTGATAGACGTAAGCTTAGTTTTTATTCTATTCATCGGTTTATTTTCCCTCGTATAACAGAAGAAATCAAACAAGAAATGTTCTGTGTAATATTTTCTTATTGAAATGCAGATCATAACATGCACTTTGATATGAGAAGCATCTTAATGAGCATGCTCAGATCAATCAACGGTGTACATCGCCTTGATCATATCTCACGATCGATAATTACATTAATTCTCATAAGTCCTTGATCTGCACCACCAGGCGCCTCCGTGAGAACTAATTCAATTACTTAATCTATGTATAACGTGTACTTCCATGTTAAGAACTTATCAATGTATTTTAATTGCAGCTTTTTAATTGGATAAAACTTAGTAATTTCATCTACGTCTTTTAATTTTATAAAAATTTAGTTAGTCAAATATGTAAAAATTAATCATTTCGAATAACACATAATAAACAAATATATACAGCATTACTGCTTCTTGGACTAAATTTATTTAAAATGAGGAAGCCTTGATAGTGAAGTAGAGAAAAAGATTTAATATTCCAGTTAATATCGCGACGTTTATTTAAATTTTAATAAACAAAAAAATTAGCTTAATATGTGAAACTGGTCGCAAGTAAATGCTGTGGTAAATAATGCAAGGTTCTTTAATAAAAAAATTTAATGCCAAGAAAGAATTTAGAATGTGAGAGGTAAGATTCAAAAAAAAATTGAGATTTTTCAATTCTGTGCCCTTTATATTGACATTTTTATTGTCGCTGTTATCTTAATTTAATGAAAAGCGATTGTTTGTCCTCCGGTTACTTTACACAAAGGTCAGAAATTATAAATTAAAATAAGCAAAACAGTCCACATGGATTTTAAGAAATTCTTACTGTTTCAAATAAATAGGCTTAACAGCCTTGCCTTGTACTTTTAATCAATTTAAATAATGTAAATTTATGAGAATTAACATTCTGCCTTTTATTATTTATTTATATTATAATAAATATTTTGTTTATGTGGATGTTTCCTTTATTTTCACTACCGATTTTCTCTTCAGAATAATCGAAATCATGTTAAAATTTTTATCTTCCTAAAGAACTCGTTTTGAAGTCGGAAAATGGTTTTAAATAAAGTAGTTGCAATTAAAACTTCTTCCTCTTCATCATTTACATGATCCTTCACCTTCAGGAAAATGCCTTTACATTTTTGGGTCCATTCATCAAAATTAGTTACTAAAAATCTAGCAGTTTTTTTAAGTTAAATAACTCTTACCGCCATATCGACTCTTTTATCTTAAATTTCTAGACTTCCAGAATCTTTACATGATCCTTCACCTTGAGCAAAATACGTTTAACATTTTTGGATCCATTCAACAAAATTAGTTACTAAAAATCTGGCAGTTTTGTTAAGTTAAATATTTCTTACCGCCATATCGACTCTTTTATCTCAAATTTCTAGATTTGTAGAATCTTCACATAATCCTTCACCTTCAGCAAAATACCTTTACACTTTTGGGTCCATTCAACAAAATTAGTTACTAAAAATCTAGCAGTTTTTTTAAATTAAATATTTCTTACCGCCATATCGACTCTTTTATCTTAAATTTCTAGATTTCTAGAATCTTTACATGATCCTTCACCTTCAGGAAAATACCTTTACATTTTTGGGTCCATTCATCAAAATTAGTTACTAAAAATCTAGCAGTTTTTTTAAAGTTAAATATTTCTTACCGCCATATCGACTCTTTTATCTTAAATTTCTAGATTTCCAGAATCTTTACATGATCCTTCACCTTGAGCAAAATACGTTTAACATTTTTGGATCCATTCAACAAAATTAGTTACTAAAAATCTGGCAGTTTTGTTAAGTTAAATATTTCTTACCGCCATATCGACTTGTTTATCTCAAATTTCTAGATTTGTAGAATCTTCACATAATCCTTCACCTTCAGCAAAATACCTTTACACTTTTGGGTCCATTCAACAAAATTAGTTACTAAAAATCTAGCAGTTTTTTTAAATTAAATATTTCTTACCGCCATATCGACTCTTTTATCTTAAATTTCTAGATTTCTAGAATCTTTACATGATCCTTCACCTTCAGGAAAATACCTTTACATTTTTGGGTCCATTCATCAAAATTAGTTACTAAAAATCTAGCAGTTTTTTTAAGTTAAATAACTCTTACCGCCATATCGACTCTTTTATCTTAAATTTCTAGATTTCCAGAATCTTTACATGATCCTTCACCTTCAGGAAAATACCTTTACATTTTTGGGTCCATTCATCAAAATTAGTTACTAAAAATCTAGCAGTTTTTTTAAGTTAAATATTTCTTACCGCCATATCGACTTTTCTATCTTAAATTTCTAGATTTGTATAATATATTCCATATTTTTTGATTTGTAATAATGGAACTACCACTTTAAATACCTTAACTTTTCCAAAAGAGCAAAGCCTGTTTTTTAAATGAGACTCTCAACTACCAATAGGTGAAATTTCCACCAAAATATGATCAGTAGTTTTTATTTGATTTAGCAATAATTATAAACATACAACAAAAAATTTTATAAAGTAATCTAAATATTCTTAATGAATTTTCGTAACTTCGTTCGTTTTTAACAAAATTTTACTAAATCGTGAAATTTTCGAGAAAATCGATTATAATTCTTTTTATACACTTGCTAAACATAAATCTTAATTGAGTTAAAATTTCGTCCGTAAGTAATTTATTTAGTAGTTATTTTGGGTTTTTCCGAGAATTTCACGATTTAGTAAAGATTCATTTTAAAACGATTCACTAACAAAAGTCCAAATATAATGTAATAAGAGTTAAATGGTTTATATTTTTGTTACTTTATTATTAATTATTTTTTATTACTACAACCCCTAAAATTAAAAGACAGAAAATTGTGAATCACTGCAAATGTTCCAGACAACGTTCCTTTGCTCCAGTAAGCAGCAACTGAAAGTTATACAAAAAAAAACAAACAGTGACTGGGTGAAATTGAAATATTTAGAGTTATGGCAAAAAAAAAATTTGTTCCACAGTGCAACAGTCTGAATATTACAAATAAAAATACTTTCGAGTATTCGAAGTTACTTACCGCAACAGGTAATTAATTCCCTTTCATTATTTCACGTTGTTTCCCTCATCTCGTTTGCCTGCAACATTACACTTGAAACGATTTCCGCGGCGCAACCCAACTCTTACCCGGTCACCCAAATGGCACACAACGAACCGGAGGACTTATTTGTGTTTTTGTCTCCTCTGTGAATTGTGCCATTCCCTTTGATGAATGCTTCAAAGCCGTTGTGCAAGCCGTAACTTTAGAGAAAACTTTTACTTTCACGGTCAATGGGCTCAACGGATTATGCAAGTGCAGGTCTCTGAAGGCCACGCAGCTTTTAAAGTCATTTGATAAGAAATGCATATTGCATCAACTCACCTATTTAAGAATATTCAGAACAATGTGAAGATCAATACATTGAAAATTAATTTGTGGGATAACAACAATTTCTTTTAACAAATATTGGGTGTGTGAATATCACTCCGCCCTTTTTTGTTAAAATAAAACACTTCCCAGTCCTGTTCGTCTAAATATATTTTCACGACTTGTGCGCTATGCGGTTTGGCATTATCCTGTTGAAGAATTAATTTACTGTGCCCATTCACCCAGTCTGGTCGTTTTTCTTCTATGGCTCCCTTCAAACTCCTGGTGAACTCCTCCATTAATAGTTTGAGAGGGTTCGAGCAACTCATAATAAACAACACCTCTCTGATCACACCAAATGCAGAGCATAACTTTGTCGCAGTGAATATTTCTCTTCTATTTTGAAGTTCGATGTGTCTTTCTTTCAATTCATATGGAACCCAGTAACCAACTTTTTGAACCATTCCCATTGCTTTTAAACGAGTTCTCTCCTCTTTCCGACTAACAAAAAAAGTAAAACTTAAATTAGATTTTAAAAAAATAGTTAATTTCAAAGTGCATACATACAACCTTTCAGAAAAACTATAGCGATTCCGAAATTGTCTGAAACTACTTCTAATTAAAGCAGATCAAATAATAATATATATTAAATAATCCAAGAATCTTTTTTTTTTTAAATTATTATACATAAACTGATATTTCGCCAGAATCCACCCTATACAGAGAATAATGTCTGATTTTTATTCATAAATAATCGTTTTTGTTAAAGTACTACATATAATAGCTATTACAAAATTACTACAAAATTGACGCCTCAATTAATATAATTGATTAATCTAATTAAAAGTTTAATTGATTAATTAAATGATCTTTATTAAATAACAGCAAACAAAACATGAAGTCATCATTTACAAACATGTAAGAAGAGAAAATTCCAGACTTAAAAAGGTTATAAAGGTTGTTATTATAATTAATTAAAATATTACCAAGAAAAACTTGCTTCTCAACTAGATAAACAATAAATTCTGGTTAGTTGTAATTATTTATCAGTGTCTATGGAATGTGTTTGCAATAATTCCGAAACACTTTAAATAGTGAAACCGTGACGTTTGGCCGTATGTCGCCAAGCCTTCTATAAAATTTTAATTAACATGATAGTAAACATCCTTTTGTAAGAAATTTTTCAAAGCTTTATTGACGTAAATACAATTTTCCACAATTTGCAATAATTGCGTTTGTAAGAAGTTAGAAGTTAGAACTAATAGTAAACTGAATGATACCAGGTACCTAATAATAAAATATATAAATTTTTTATTTGTATTTTCAGATAGACTTGCTGTGATAGTATTTGGAATAGTTACATTAATTCTAGGAGTTATTTTATCATCAATACCTTGGCTAGACTATTTTATACTAAAGGTAATTGTATAATTAGAATTACTTAGCAAGGTTGATTAATAGCGATATATATTTTATTTACAGAATTTAAGACTATGGAATAACTCATTGAGTTTCCACTATTGGCAAAGGCCTGGTGTCATACGACTTACTAAAGTGTATCTTTATAATGTCACAAATCCCGATGGATTTCTTAGCGGTGAAAAACCGAAACTTGAAGAAGTTGGACCTTTTGTATACAGGTAAGTGGTATTAATTTAATTAAAATTAACTTAACACAAAGTCTATTAATGTTTAAATTCTACATCCACGCATTCTTAGCGCTAATTGGCTTCGTATATTTGAACTGACAAATAGAAATGTAAATGCACTTTAAAAGATAATAATACCCTTTGTAAATTTATTTTATTTATAATTTGTTATGCCTCAAAGATTTTTAATTATCTCAAAAATTCCATGAGGCAATCGCATTTGATTATTTTACTCAAACATTTTCTTGTATAAAAAACATTACAGGGAAGTTTTCATACATATATCGCAACCTTTTAATTGCAAATTTTTTTCAAAGTTGATTACTTAACTAATATATAACTACAAAAAAAAGGTAAAAATATTAAAAAAAAATAAATGAATGCTTTGATAAAGTGTTAAGCTTCGTCTCCTGGTAAAAACGCATAAATTAGTTAATTACAATGTCTGGATATTAAAATATATAATTACCACACCTAATTAAGGTAATAGCTTAATAAAAAATGATGTTATTCCATTAATATTTAATTTAATTAACGATTCAGCGATTTATGATCAATCAATTACGATTATAGTAATTTTCTTTAAACACTGTGAGAAAAGACAATAATAAAATCTAATTGTATGTTGTTTTTGCATTCCGGTAGCTTAAAAAAATTCTATTGTATTTTTAACTATTTATGGAGTGCTATTCGTAACATAATTTGTTACTTTTTATATCATGTTATTAGTTCAAATTATTTTTTAAAGTCAAGATATTTAGCTCAATAATCCATAAAAATTCCACACTACCTCAACTTCAAAGCTCAATATCTCAAGAAATATCGATGTTAGCGATTTGGTGTTCTAGAACTTTTTTGTAGGTAATTGAATTTACTACAAGTTTGTCATTTACATTTTTTCTGTAGCTCTTGTTATTTACGAGATAGGGGCAAAAAAACGAGAATATCATGGAAAAATTGGGGTTAGTGACCCGTTCTACCTCGCTGGTGGGAGTTAGGGTTACACCGCAATGGACACTTTTGTAGAGCATTCAATTCTGAAGAAACCCTACCATTGACCAAGATTATACCATAAAATGTCTCTGAGCTGTAGAGTTTTGAAGAAACAAAAATCAAAATTTATGTGTATTTTAAACGGGGAATCTTTGCACGCCTTGGTCGAGCACTTAATATTAATATTAAGGGCTCAAATTTTCAGGGAATTTTCTTTTCCGCCTTTCGAGATGGGAGTGAAAACAAATAGTCGCGAAAAAAAAGCACTCTAATATTTATATCTAGATTAGTAGCTTATATCCTTGAATTTTACTATATATTTTAAGTCAGCGCGAAAACAATACTAGAAATCTAGACAAACTGGACATTACCTAGTAAAATTCCATCAGAAAAATGATTTAGATTGAAAAGAAGTTTTAAATAAAAATTTTAATAATTGAGTCATAAAAAATTGGAGTAATAAATCATTAATTTGACCAAGTTTTACGACATGAAAAATCCAATGTTAAAACGTCAATATTTCTTTATTCCGTTTTTTTTTTCCTCAACCTAAACGAATTTTATTAAGATTATCGTTCATTTAATCACTTAGCAACTTTGATGACATATATAAAAAGGCTTTTTAACAATAAAATTACTAAATATGTACGACAATAATCGCTTAATTGCTCCGCACTTGAACTTAATTGTTCGGAAGTGAAACAATAAAAAGACAAGACCGTGCGCAAATTATAAAAGCATGCATTTTCAAGTTTAACGCGTGCGAAGTCAGCTGTGAGCTGCATAAAAATAAATAATTCATGAAGCTAATTAAATATTAGCAAGATGCAAAATCACGTGAGAGCATAAACTACTGTTGTGTCTATTAAATCACCTGTTCAAGAAAGATGACGGTTACAAGTGTGCCAGTAATTATGAATGGTTATTAATTATTTTAGTTTGATCAATAATAAACAAAAGATCTAGTGGCATTGACTTTAAATTTTTCTTATTTTAAGACCTATTGAATCCTTAATTTTAAATCTTAATCGATAGGTAAAATACCCTTAGACTTAACTCTAAACAGCTACAAACAGGATACTGGCACATATGTGTACGTTTAAATTTTGCAAATTCGTCCCTGAAGAAATTAATTAACTTTCAGTAAAAACTTACTTAAAAACGACTTTGGGAATGGGGAATTCCACTTCAAAACCACTATTCACGGCATAGCTTAAATTTTAAAATAAGTAATACATCAGACTGTTCAGCAAAAACAAAATATTAAGTTTTTTATATGAGTAATAACATTTTTCAAAGAATCAAGAATTTTGAATATATTACACATATTAATAATAAAAAAAATACAAAAAAAAAAACAAATCTTTTTATGCATAGCCCGGCGTAATTAATACTTTTCAAATATATTAATTAATTCTAAGAAAGAAGACATAAAAGAAATACAGATGATTTTGAGTGTTTTTTTTTTAACAATTTTTTTATAGTTTCATAAAATTATAAGCTCTTCAACTGCGTATTTATCACTGAATTTACATTTTTTTTTTCAAATTCAGACAAATCCAAGAAAGTAAAACTGACAGGAATTAAAATGATTTAATTTTCTTTTATTTTACAGGGAAGATATGGAGAAAGTGAATATAAAGTTTTATGACAATTACACTGTTTCATATCAACATAAAAAAATTTTAAAATTTGTTCCTGAATTGAGTATTGATAAGAATACGCCAATAGTTACACCAAATATTCCATTGTTGGTAAGTGTAAAATGTTATTTTGTAAATCTTATAATATTTTTAACGTGTGTAAAATTTCTTTTTTACTTTCAGACCCTTACAAGCCAAACAAGTAATTTAGGATATTTTCTAGGAAAGACTTTATCTGTAGTATTATCAGCAGCCAAATTAAAACCATTCATAAAGTTAACAGCTGATCAATTTGTGTTTGGTTATGACGATACACTTGTCAGCTTAGCACATCGATTCTATCCAAAACATATGCGTCCAATGGATAGAATGGGACTACTCATTGGAGTAAGTATTCTCAATGTATTACATGCAATTTCTTAAGACTAAATCTACACAATATGATAGAAATAAAAAGTGATCCCTACTCAAACAGATTCTTACATGAACAGTGTTTTGATGTATTCTACAAACATATACCGATTTAAATAGTTCCTAGTTTATGCTGAGATTTTGATAGCAGTTCGTTTTAATGTTGTAACGACTTCTATCAGCAAGATTGTTTCAACGAGTAATTGTATAATATCTCTATGATATAATACTATTATTAATTTTTTAAATGATTTCAATCCTCTCATAAATGGCTTTCATATGATAGCATACCCAAGATTAATTTAACATGACTATTTCAAATAGCCAATCATCTAGGATATATTTTGGCTGCCTTAATTCATATAAAATATTCTAATGTTATACCGAAATTCCAATCATAATTTTCACAATAATATGTTTTGCGAGTCGGACTCGCCCATGAAGGGTTCCGTAGCAGCAAGTAACATAATATAAAAGTTCTAGTAGTTCGTTGTAACTTTGATCGATGTTTTAATAATAGTGTATTTTTTTAAATTAAGTTATTGATAAGTAAACATTATAATTAGGTACCTAAATGATGGGATTTAGATCTAACTATATGCGAGCCCATATAGGCTTGTTTTTTTATTTGAGTTGATTGAATGAAAGGTAAATTGCGGTTTACGATTTATGACGTATTAAAAAAAAACTACGCACTAGATCTCGTTCAAACCAATTTTAGGTGGAAGTTTGCATGGTAATGTACATCATATATTTTTTTTAGTTTTATCATTCTCTTATTTTAGAAGTTACAGTGTTACAGTGTCCCCCCCACACATTTTACCACTTTGGAAGTGTCTCTCGCACAAACTATTCAGTTTAGAAAAAAATGATATTAGAAACCTCAATATCATTTTTGAAGACCTATCCATAGATACCCCACACGTATGGGTTTGATGATGAAAAAATTTTTTGAGTTTCAGTTCTAAGTATGGGGACTCGCACTTGGCCGCTTTTTTTTCTATTTTTGTGTGAAAATCTTAATGCGGTTCACAGAATACATCTACTTAGCAAGTTTCAACAGTATAGTTCTTATAGTTTCGGAAAAAAGTGCCTGTGACATACGGACGGACAGACAGACAGACATGACGAATCTATAAGGGTTCCGTTTTTTGCCATTTGGCTACGGAACCCTAAAAAGAGTGAGTTTGTTTATATGTACGAGTTTATCTCAGAAACTAGAGAACTGATATGAATAATTCTTTGAACGTCGACAAGCTTATGTATTCTTAGTGGATATAGGCTATAAATAAACACGAATAAACACTTTTACACTAAATTTTTATCCACGGAAATATTACGGTTTTTACTTTTGCGGGCTGTTTTTTTTTTTTACTTTAGCATGCTATAACATGACACATGACGTAATCCTAAAAGTCATGACGAATTACATGGCACAGAGATGACATAGCAAGTGACACATGAGATGACATATGACATGAATAAAAACATAAACACATGTCATGAAATAGGACATGGAAGAAGTGTCACACGAAAATCTATAATAACAATAATACTGAGAAAATAATGTACTAAAATTAAATTTATGTAAACACGTAGTTAAAATTAAAATATTTTTATTCCGAGGAACGTTTCTTTATTTTAGGTTTGTCGATGAATTCGATTTAATGCCTTCACATATTTCTTTCAATTAAATAATTAAATAAAATCAATTTAGTAGACTGTGTGTGAAATTAATTCTTTGAGGCTTTCAAGTAAAATAACCTTTATTTTGAAAAAACATATCATATTAAAATTATGAAAATATGCTTCTTAAATCAAATAAATATTATTTATTTTAAAACCGAAGATCGGAAACACGTAGAAAACTGAAAATAAGACACAAGTTTCATTAAACATATTTCCATAACTCTTTTAGTAATCATAATACTATATAACTTGTATAAACTTCTAGCTTCTCTCTAGGAGCGTGTCTTATATTTTTCCTATTCCAAACCATTGCAAGGTCTCTACTGTTTTCTCTTTATTACATTAAAAATTAGAAATTCTAGTTATTCGCTGTGTTTAGCCATTCCACTATTAAGGTGTGTTTTCTTTAAATACAGAAAATTTATCAATTTTTTTAATTTTTAAATTCAAATATTGTTAAGGTTCAAAAATAAATAAAATAGTCTTTAATTTCTTAAAATATTATAAGATTAAGAAAGATTATCTTTTAAAAATAGAAACTTTGATTTTTGTTTCTTGATTGCCATTTTTAAAGGGGTTATTAGGTTTCGATTTAAAAAAACACATTTCTTTTTAATCATTTTTTTACAGAAAGAATACATATGTCGTTTTGAAATTGCACAGATATTTATTTATTCTTTAGATATACAAAAATATTTTTTTCAGATTTGTGAAATCGGTTTTTGAATTTTTATGATTTTTTGAAAAAAAAAAAAAAAAACAAACAAAAAATGATGGCGCGCATGATTTCAGACTCGTCGGAAAAAAACAAAAAAACACCAAATTAATCCCTGTTCAAATGGTTATCGTATGAACTAGAATCGTGTTGATCGGTAACAAATTTAGCGATTTTCAGCCGATTTTCTAACCTCAAAAATCGTTTTTTTTTTTTTCAAATGGCCGCCATTTTGTTATTTTTTGGTAGAAAAAGGTTATCCAAGTGTGTTTTTTCAAAAAATCATAAAAATTCAAAAACCGATCTCCAAAATTCGAAAAAAATATTTTTGTATATCTAAAGTATAAAAAAATATCTGTGCAAAATTTCAAAATGACATCTGTTTTCTTTCTGTAAAAAGCAAATTATTTTTTTTTTTTAAATCGTAACCTAATAGCCTCCTTAAGTATACAATTTCTTTAAATATTAGATGCTTATTTTTCTGAATGTATTTTATTAAAAAAAAAAAGTATCATTTTGTTATATCAAACAATATTTGTAACAAGTGACCAGTAATATTAAATTTAAGGTAGGGAAATGTTATTTTAATTTTGGGCCTTGGCTTGAAGCATTTTTCAGTACAAGAAATTTCGAGTACTCTCTTACCCTCCCGGTTAGTTATGTTTTTATTGCACTTCCTATATAATACCTACTTTTGAAAGTCATACATAGCGCCCGAGCAACGCCAACGCTAATAATTAGATAGAATTTGCATAGCAAAGTGTTTGAATGCATCTGCCCAAGCCTTCACACCAGGAAAGCGTCTACACTTAAGTGCGAAAATAAATGTCCCCGTCATCGTTAGTTTACCTGATTCAGCAAATTTTCAAACACTAGTCGTACTTGATCCAGAATCTCAAAAATTCATTCACACTCGCTGCCGTGTTTCTTCGTTGGTCACTTTTTTAGGTGACCACCACACCGCACCGTAGCGCGCTGCCTTCGAGTACATAACTAAGATTGAAAATTGAATCTGCACGAGATGAATGGAAATTCGACACGGAATGCAAGCACAGGCTGCATGCTGCGGGCAGAGGGGAAATAACTCACATTTGCTGCAATTGGTTGCACTTCGCGTCGCGGAATTTCTTCACCGCCACGACCGCAGCAAACTTAAGACAGAGCACTATAGCAATTTTCAATAATTACTCGCATTTCCTCGGCTGCACGTTTGTTATCTATACTAAATGACAGTGGAAGACTGTGATGCATTGGTAATAAATTATCTATTAAGATTTAAGAAAAACCTGAGTTTGTATACATAAGTCAGATAAATGGGAGTCATTTACTACGCCTCATTGCACGAGGATTTTGTTACAGTTTACACATCACATCCACCTGAATAGGCAGATATGAATAGAAAATTTAACATAATTGAATTACGATTAATAAGCCAAGCAAGTCAAATCTATGGGGATTCTTATAGCAAAATAAATAGAATAAAGGGGATTGTTTATTATTTTAACTACAAACCGGGGTAAATATTTACCCCACGGGTTTTTTTTGATCTTAAAATGGTTTTAAAATCAGTAATTCGAATTGTGATTATACGAATTTTTTGTTTTTTCACGTTGAAGAGAATGATAAAGAGCAAATTCAATTTTATTATGGATTAGTTAGTGAAAAATCGATTTAAATTAAGTTAAGTTCTGAAAAACGGTCAAAACGTCATTTTATAAATAAAAATTCATAACTTTTTTTTCTAAACATCCGATTTCAAAATTGTCAAAAATGCCATTTCAAAGGGGACTAATTAGGCTTCGAGAAAAAAAAATAACATCACAATATTTTGCCAAAAAAGTCTATTTATTTGGGACTCTGAAAATTGAAAAAACTAGGAATTTTATATATGAAAAAGTCAAATAAAAACCCATGAAATATTGGTTTTTAAGAATACATTTCGGTTTTTTTTTTTATTGCAAAGTGTAATAAAAGGAGCAATATGATAAATATCAAAAATAACTTATTTAAAGGCACCACACCTCTTGCACTTTGAGTAATAAATTCGCGTTTTGCTACTCCAAGTGTACTTAAAATATGAAATCATTGCCGAAAATAATATATCTAATGTTTTATTGTACATAAAATAAGGTTAAAATACGCGAATTAATTGGTCGCCATATTGGATCCGACATCTTGGATTTCTAAATTTTGATTATATTCAAAATCAGTGACCTCACAACAATCATTGTACTAATTTTCATTAAAATCCGTTGAAATCAAGAAGTCTTGGTCGCCATATTGGATCCACCATCTTGAATTTCTAAATTTGGACAGCTCATTTGAACTCAGCATCCCGCAAAACTTCTATATACCAATTTCCATAAAAATCGCTTCAAATTTAAAATTTTCAGCCGCCATCTTGGATCCGCCCTTTCATTGAAACCCTATGTATTATCCGAAAAAAAATTAGCCTATATGTTAAGTTGGAATATGTACTACCTTCGGACAAAAAATGAACAATATCGAAGAAGGCGTTCAGGCGTGATTGAGCAACAAACAAACAAACTTTCATTTATATATTCATAAGGGATTTATAATACAACAGAGCTTTTAAAAAAAGTTGATCAACTATACTAAAAATGTTTAACATGTACAAATAATAGGATAGTTACAAATTGATTGTCACATGAACAGACTTTCACATTTTATATTTTTGTTTTAATCGGTTTAATAAATAATTTCGTAATCTTAATCAACAATAAATCTTTCAATTTTATTTTTCTTGTTGACGGTAGGGGAGAGTCGCCAGTTATGGGCCACCTAAGGTTAAATGCATTTAAAATCATTGTAAACGTTTCGTTTACATAATTAATAGCGCAATATTAAAATTTGGATGATAATTTACCTTTGTGGAAAGTTTAAGGCAAGTTTGACTTTCTTTTATAATAAAAAATAACGTTTGAAAAAAACGTGCAAGTGGCCCAATTTAGGTGACGAGTCGCCTAATATGGGCCACCTATTGAATAGCACGTAAAATATCTGAAAAACGCGAAAATGGTTCGACATATTGTTTAAAACACCATTACTTATTATATTTAATGAAACAATGAATTGACGTTAATTAATTCGTTGATCAGAAATATATTTGAAATTTAAATTCTCAATAAAGAGTTAATCATCATAAATTAAGTATTTACTCAATGACATGTAACATTTTATAATCTAAAATAATAACAATAGGCTTAATATACTAAATTTACTAAATATCTCATGTACACTTACCGTTTTAATGAAAAAAACATTTTTCCTTCAGATAGTGTTGCTTTGTTTACATCGTGTGAGTGACCCGTATTAGGCGCCCTTTCGAATTGCACAGTGGCCCAAATTAGGGGAAATGACATTTTTCCAGATTGTTTAAATTAATTAGTATTGTTATAGTTTTTAAATTGCAAATAAACTATATACTATATAAACATATTATACACTTCGCATCAGAACAAATTTTAGATTCATTAGATGTATCAATTTGTTTTTATCGACGAGCAAAAATGTCAGATTTTTAAGTCGGCAGATACCAATTTTACGAGATTGTTGTAACATTATTAATTTTTTATTAAAATTAGTATTTCTTTCATTATTTTGTTCTACATTCATTTTCAATCAAATTTTGACATTAATTAATTTTCAAAAACTCGGTAAAATTGAAAAAAATGGGTGGCCCGAAATAGGAGCCGGCCCAAATTAGGCAACTCTCCCCTACCTACCCACAAAAAAATATCTGATACCAACAACTAATTTTATGGTTTATTTAACTATTTTTGCTTAAGATTTTTATTTTTTACCTAACAAGATTGCTGTTAAGCATAACCAGAGAAATCTATTTAAAAATTATAAAACTATCTTGTTAATTGAACCACATATCTAGTTAAAAAGTTATATTGAATTAGTTATTATTGTTTAAATACTTTTAATAGACTTTTCATATAGTGTTCAAGTATTTTTGTCATATTATGCTCTAGATTTTTTTTTTTTCAAAAATATTTCAATGATAATTCGATAATTTAAAAATTTTCTCTCTATAAGGGATCTTAAAAAAAATGTGCGGAAAATAGAATCAGATGGATTTGTCTGAATCTTTAACATGATGTATATATGTACATGCTATACATCATACTAAAATTTCTGCCAATCATACTGATAGCCATTTCTCGCATATTTTGGAAATTATGGAATTTAATATTAAAGTAGTAAATTTTAATATTTTAAGTAAAGTTATTTTCACATTCTACATTTTTGAATCTAACTCATAGTAATAGGAAATTTAATTAATTTAAATTTTGCTTTCTATTAAATATTACGTTTTTGATTTAAGGGGGTAGTCCAGTGAAAAAAAAAAATTTTTGGTTTTTTTTTTTTTTTGCTTAAATCTACTCTACTACACCTAGAAAATACTCCCTTAAAATATCTAAGCAAAATATTGAATAGTTTTAAAGATACAGAGAGTTTTCGAGAGACGTGTAATCCGAGCGCTCGAAGGTCCCCTGGCGTGTTTCGGAACAAGGAGGACTCTTGTATTTCTGTTTACTTCGCCCATTTTTTTTCGGTTTATAACGGTCTAGGTCCTTCTGCTTTGTATTTAAGGTTAGTTATGTATGGAGGAGGCATCGCGTTATGTATGGAGCAGGCATCGCTGACTAAAGTAAAATTAATTTTTTTAGCTTTTTTCCGCATAAAAAATTTTAAACGCGTTTTTCTCAAAGCAGCATGTTTTGACTCGGCGGACGTCAGATCTCAGAGTCTTTTGCTCCGATTGATCTAAAAATTTAGCTGTATATTTCTTGATTATGCATCTATCGTCGGAACTAGAATTATTAAAATCCATTGTTTATTTACAAAGTTATAAATAAATTAAGCACCCGAAAAACACCCGAAAAATTCGAAATGCCGCCATTTTGTTATTTTTTATTGAAAATTAATAATTCTAGTTCCGACGATAGCCAATGTTCTACAGATTAAAACCTGGTTTGAATTTTTTGTTTCAAATGAACCGTTGCAGAGATTCGACGTCCGCCAACAAAAAAAGTTTTTTTTTGGAGCGGCCATTTTGTCGGGATGACTCATCGAAAAAAAAAAAAAAAATTTCGTTTGTGTATTTTAATAGTTGTACTATCACATGTCAAAAAGTCTTTTAATAAAAATTGACTTCTAATATGAAAAAAAAATCGTTGAAAAAACAGTCGTTTTCACTGGACTACCCCCTTAAGAAAAATAATAAAACAATATTTGGCAATTTTCTACAAAGATTTATTCTGCCCTTACAATATTTTTGCTGTCATTCCTGCAAGCCTAGACTAGAGCTACAGTGGTGCCTTTGATAGAATTGCTAGCCCGATTCGTAGTCCTCGTGGGCAAAGAATTTTTAACCCCGATAGATGAGACTGTAATTGAGTTTGCTGGGGGTGACACTTGGAAAATAATGGCAGCAGATTTATTTGCAGACCGTAAAAAGGCAGCAGATGCCCCATAATTCAAACTTACCCTTTTTTAATATATTTCTCTTGATGTGAAAACTTAAGAGATTTGACGATTTTATTTAATTTTATAAGGGTTCCATGTCGAAATATTTAATAAAAGTGAAACATTTATGGATTCTAGTACTTCCAGCCAGGTGGAGTATTAAATGAAACCTAATAATTTTTTAAAAATCAAATAAAAAATATCTCATCACTCAGCAGCAGCCCTCATCGGGAAAAAAATCTGAGAAAATTTTGAATGTGTAGATTCATTACAACGTTGAAGAGAGGTATCGAAAATTATACCATGTTAAAACAAAAAAGCGAAAAAAAATACTCTAATGATGAGCAGAATCGTTCTTGGACTTGCAAACTTGGTCTCGGTCTACCAGAAAGCCCAAGACTGGTAGCAAGTCCAAAACCAAGACTCGTTTTATATGACAGAGTCTTTTATCAAAACCATAATTAGACTTTAGAAGAATAAGACCAAACTGCGAAATTTTTTCTGAGTGAAAAACATTTTTTTTTTCTATTTCTATCTATCCATCTATATCTTTAAGGAGAATCGCTAGTTTTAAAAAAAAATTATTCTATCTTTAAAATGACGAAAATTTAAAATTACTGTTTTAACAAAATATTTATTGGTTTGGTATTAATTGATATTGTACTCCAAATTTGAAGTTTTTGGGACAATTCAAAATTTGATTCATATACACGTGCTCTTATAGCTATCATTATTAAATCTAGAACTTTGATTAAATATAAATTAAAAACAGTAGAATGAAAATAATTGAAATAATAAGTGTAATTAATACTCTGAAAAAATTGTATAGGAAATTTTGCTAATAAAATTATAGTAAAAATGTCTACCAACTATGGTAAAAATTATTAATCTACTCTGTTATTCATACCAATTTAAAGAAAACGTAGTAAATCTTTCTTTAAGACGAAAGTTCACCCCGAAAAACAGTTTTTCCTAAATATTTCAAGTTCTAATGAATTTTTTCGAATGAAACAAAATGGAAATGATGTCTCATAAATAAACTAACCTTTTTTTAGGTAATCCGGTTCCCTTATTTTTTATTGCAGAAAAACGATTTTTGTTTTATATTTTTCCGTCACAAAAATAACAGTTTTAATTAAAAAACATTGAAAAACATTTTTTTACATACGATTTTGAAAAATAAAGTTGACCTGTTTTTGCGTTTTCGTAAAAAAAGCTCCTCAAGGGGGTAAACAACCCCTAGCACTAATACGTAAATGATGTATATTCTTTCAGAAATCAGTTTTCTTGTGAAAACTAGTATTAAGGGTTTTTTGGAGTCGCTGATTACGAATCTGATGTTAAATTTAAAAAATTCAAAATGGCGGATCCAACATGGCGGACAAACTTTTGAAAAATACACCAATTTTTATTTAAAAAAAAAAAAAAATTAAAAAATTAAAGTACCCCCTAAATGTATATCAAAAGCGGTGAGACACACCTGAGAACGTTTCCTTGTTAGACTTGAGATTTGGGATCTTACTATAGAATAATTACATATTGTTTAAGATTATAAGCGTCCATATTAAATTTGCCACAAACCTGGCCTCCTGTCGAAGTTTGATTCGTTTAAAGACACCCTGTACTATATGAACAGTATAATAATTCTATACTATGTTTTTTCCTAACACGAAATTTGGGAAATTATTTTAAATGCATAATATAATAACATTTACGAAGAAACAGAATTTCTAAAAGATTTCGCTTTATATAAATTGTGTGTAGTTTAATAAACAAAGTAACTTAATCAATATTGTAGTAACATTAAAACTATTACTTCATTACAGCGCAACGGAACTCTTACGGAAATATCAACAATTAACACTGGCCATACCGGAATGGATAAATTTGGGTACTTAAATCGATTAAATGGATTAGATCACATACCGCAATGGACGGAACCACCATGCACTAGTATCTTTGGTTCTGAGGGATCTTTCTTTCCCCCCCGTGATATTACACATTCCGATATAGTTTACATTTACGACAAAGATCTCTGTCGTGTAATTCCACTTGTCTACAATAAGACAGTCGACAAGGACGGTAAGTACAGTTTAAATTTTGAAATAACTCGTGTATAATTAGTAGTTTGCATTCGAATATAACTCACCTAAAAACTCATTCAACTTACGCTTCCTAATTGACATAATAAATTAACAATCACAGCTCTACAGTCATTTTCGGCACCAATTGCCTTGTATTTTATCCATTTCAAGTAATTCTCATTGCTCATTGTAAAGCATGCATGAACCATAACGAAATCCCAGAAATTTATAGTCAGTCATAACAAAAATTGTTTAATAAAAAAATGCTCACCGATCCATGTTAAAAAAAACTTAAATGTGTATTATTACATAAGTTAAATTGCATGCAGTAAAATAAATTTCGTGGCCCAATCTTTGGACTTTTATATGTTTGTATGATTGTCGGGAAGTATTTTAAGAGGTAAAATGTGAATATACGGACGCAGAGAAATTTATTTTGCTAATCAACTTTACAAGTTATTACTTCTACTTTAATTTTAAATATTTATATCTATCATTGCTGACAAATATCAAACTTGAATATTTCAGGAATTAAGGCCGATCTATACGAGATACCCGAAAATGCATTCGGAGATTCATCAAGCAACGCGGAAAACCAATGTTTCGATGAAAGTGATTACGAAGCAATTAAAGGTCTACAGAACATAAGTCCCTGCCAGTATGGCGCACCTATATACATATCTAACCCGCATTTCTATGACGCCGATCCTAGTCTACTTTCAGCAGTTGAAGGACTTAAACCAAATAGGTCACATCATATATCTTACTTCAAAATTCAGCCAGTAAGTACAAAAGCGTTTATGCATAGATATTAGAATACGTGTTCTAACTAACGACTAACTAATTGTCCTTTCCAGAAAATTGGAGTTCCCCTAGAAGGAAAAGTGAGGATTCAAATTAATTTAAAAGTAACTAAATCGAAGCACGTTAGAGCAGTGCAGAATTTTCGGGATTTCGTCTTTCCGATTATGTGGCTGGAAGAGGTATGTACCTATGCTGCTACACCATATATCTTCATTATCCCTTAATTGTTTTAAGTTTAAGAGTGGTAGAAATGGGGAACTCATTGTCTTGTAAAATAATTTTCTGAATATCAATTAAACAACTCCTCCGCAGAGAGCGCACAGAAATATTTTCTTAGATCTCAAGTGCACAAAGCTTTCAATTCGGAAGCAGTAATTAAACATGTTCACAATCGCAGTGAATTTTGCCGATAGCGTTTTAGCGTTCACAACGAGATAATGGAAAATTAACGCGGAGAGCTTTTAATATATAATTAAAACCATCATCACTTTATCTTAATTATCGAATTTTGCTGCCTAGTTTTATAAACAAGAAAGATGAAACTTTTCCTAAACCGTATGAAAAAAAAAATGTATTTCTTATATTAAATAATGTGGCTTAAGTAATAAGCTTATAATTATTGATTTTCTTTAAGATGTCCAACCATTTATTATATTTGCTCACAAAAAAACTTTACATAAAATTATATAGAACAAAACATGCTTGAAATTAGCCAAAGAACACGTTCAGAATTTTTTGGACTATTTTTCGTTTTTCGGATTTTGCAAATTATTGAAAAATAAAAAAATATCTCGGCACTTTTTGTACTATAAAATTTATTATTATATTTATTATTATTATAGAATTTTTTGGACTATTTTTCGTTTTTCGGATTTTGCAAATTATTGAAAAATAAAAAAATATCTCGGCACTTTTTGTACTATAAAATTTATTTTTAAAATTGATCCTTTTTGAGTAAACATATCACCAAGTTTTTTATCATAAAAGTATTATAAAAAAAACTCAGAATTTCAGAATTTTTCGAGATATTTTTGGATTTTTCAAAAATTGGCCAAATTCAAAAAACCAAAAATAGCCCAAAAATTCTGAAAAAAATTCACATGTATTCTTTGGCTAATTTCAAGCATTTCTTGTTCTATAAATTTTTTTGTAAAGTTGATCCTTTTTGAAAATACTTGTATGGATCAATAAGTATACCCATGTTTGAAAACAGTTGAAGTTGTTAAGGGAAGTTAGCATTATCATCGTATACTACCAGCTTTCAAACGACCTCATACAAAATTTTAGACTGATTTGGCAAAGAACCAAGTGCTGTTTCACCAAGATAACGCACCAGCTCACACATCCAGAATCGTTGTGACAAAAAAAAGATTGACAAATCGCATTTTTTGAAGGGATTGAAAAATATATTGTCCTAAAAGCAGAATAAGTTGAAAAATAAATAAGAAAATTTGTAATAAACTTGCGTCTTCATTCCTAACATGGGTACTTATTGATCCACCTTCCATATAATTTAGAATACAGATACAATGTAAATAATATGAATGCTGCAATAAATATGTAATATAAAATGCATGAATCAATAGAAATTAGTGTCGACTACTTTCTTTATAATTATTATTTTAGTATCATAATAAATTTATTGTTTCTCTTATTGCAGGGCATTAGTGAGCTTACACCATCGATACGTCGTTGGATATACCTTGCAACGGTGTTTGCGCCGAATTTTGTGCCCATACTTTCATATTTCCTGATAATCGCCGGATCTTTTATAATCGTTTTTGTCTTAATACGTGCTTATCAAACATTCTTATTTGGCCGTGATCCAACGATAGAAATTCTCGAAATGGGTAGACGTTCACTCCGACGTGGTAGCAGCTTTTTGCATCATCAACAGCAAAAACTTACAAACCGACCAGATAGTTATAGTCTATTAAAACCCAGCTTAAGTGTCAACGATGATGAATCGTGCAATTTACCAACGTAAATGGACCGGGGTGCCTTAGAATAAATTTTTATTATTAATTAATTTTTATATTAGATTTACATAAATAATTGTGATTTCACGAAAGTGTTCTAGAATGATTGTAGTAAAACTATTATTTCCATATGTTTGCATGTTCTATTGCAGTTAAAACTTCTATAAATTATCAGATATTGGTTTTTTTTTTCTTCAGAAATGTGAAGCAAATTTATTGTTTTTGTGAATTAAATTGACCGAATTTAATATTTAAAGTGGCGCATTCAAACTAAGGATTAAGAGAAATTTTAATAAAAAAAAATTCATAAATTTTCAGCGCTAGTCATTATAATTTTAGGTAATTCGTCCAGATTATATAAATTTAAGTAAAATTGATTTAAATAAGAAAAAATATGCAACATTCCAAATAAACTTCTCAAAAGTATTTTATTTTTTATTTTCAAAATGATATAAAATTCATTGAGGGATTTGCAATTATTCTTGCAATTAATTAGAAAATTCTATTAGTTTTGGATTTATTGAATTAAAAAGAGTAATTTTAAAATTTTTTTTCTAAAGTATTAATTTAAAATGAGGCGATAGTTTTAATGAAAGATTATAAAAAATTAAATGCTCTGTAAAAGGTATTATAAAAAAAGTAATATTTTACAGAAAACGGATATAAAATAAATTGGAATTTAGTATTTTTATATTGCCTCCTGTTCTCATAGCATTTTCTTAATTCTGAAAAATTAAGACTAGACTTTTAAAACCCCAGTAAGTACGCTTTTAGTCACTTTAATTTAAAAAAAAACATGTGATATCGGCGAATTTTGAGAATTAATTAAATTTATGTTTAAGGCATTTTTAGTCAGTTTTAGGCATATAAAACGTTTGAAGTAATTTTCTTGTGTAACATGTGCCAGTCCAATTAATTACTCTACCTCACAGGATAGCTGTTTATAGTTTGACACTTAAATAATTTTGAGAAGATTATTTCTTATCGTATCCAAAATAGGATCGGTATCAAGAATGAAGAGATTATTTAAAAATCTCTTCTTTTTTTACATTAATGTTGTATTTTTTTTTTTTTTAGAATCATGAAGAAAACATTGTAAATATTATTTTAGAAAATTATACGTAGCAAGAAATATGGTAAAAAAGTCCCATATAGATAGTACTGTAAAATAATATGTTAAATGCATCCATCCAATAAATTTTTATTGTTACTTATCTGGGCCATTGTATATAAAAAAGGGTTTATCATTTCTAGTTTGTCTTAATATTTTTAGAATATTTATTTTATCTCAATGGGTTTAATAAAAATTAGTTGTAAGAAATAAATTTTATACTCTTTAAAATAACCGCTTTTTTAGCGGCTAGACTATATAAATACATAAATACTTTTTTCAATCGTACATTTTTATTTTCCCTAAGACCAAGTAAAAAGTTTGGCTCAAAAGAACATTTCTTTCATTTGAATTGGTGTAAGTTATTTTTTATACGTACCTTGTTTTGTAAAATTAAGCATTGAATATTTTATTCAAAGTATACTAAAAAAATGTCAACAGCAATATTTTTAGTAAAAAATCACCCGACTTCACCTGAAAGACTCTGTCAAGTACAATAGACTGAAAATTCAATTTTTCTTCGAATATATTGCATCACTGCTTGCTCACTTTTCTTACTCCAGTCAAGTTCAAAGTGTAGCAGAGGTCCTGTAAACTCTTATTATAAAGAATATTTTGTTCGTGGGAAATCAAACGAATAAAAAACAATCAAATGTCAATTGGCAAGTGGAATGGAGACAGACCACATGTGTGGGTCTGGAGGCAAACCCCCAGCCCACCACAGTCCTGCGAGGTACACGAAGAAAAATTATACGCCTTAAAGGTTTTGATTTAACTAAATGTCACGACCAGAAATTGAATCAGGAACAAATATATTTACCTTCCCGACTCCGATTATTTAGATTTATATAAATGGATTTTCGATGCAATTCCCCTAACCTCTTGCAATTCCCCTAACCAAATATTTATTTCGGATTAAACAGCGTATTGTCTGGAGTTTTCGATATTCAATTTATGTAGGAAATTACTGAAGTAACTTCACATGTGTATATATTTACCCGATTCGTAAAAACATACTTTTCTAGCTTCACTTCTACAATTGTCATCTATTTAAAGGATAGTTAGAGAAAGGGCATCAAATTGTAAATGCTATTAATATTTGTCCTAGGAGGGGACAGCCGTCCAGCTGAATTAATCACAGTTATTTAATGAGAGATCATAAAGGAAGCCTAGTTATAAATAATAATGCAGGTCATTCACTCTCCTTATTACCATGTGGCATCTTTCTTAACTCCTTAGTTAAGTTGAAAGTCTGATGGTGCAGCTAAATCCATACTACTATACTAATATTATAAATGCGAATGTAACTCTGTCTGTCTGTTTGTTACCTTTTCGCGCTTAAACGGCTAAACGGATTTTGATAAAATTTTACAAGAGGATATAATAGTATCCTGGGGAAGAACATAGGCTACTTTATAATGCGAAAAAATATCTCATTGCCGAGTTATATTCAAAATCAGTCAACTTATAAACTTCTATGTGATAGAAAATAAAATAGTGGTCAGTTAACCTGTTTATTATATTATCGCTAATCATCTGAAATGGTCTAATTTTTCTTCAACATATCTTTCAAAGTTTGGTACAAGACCGAGTTACAACATATACAAGATACAAGATATTTTTCAATTATTTTATTATAGTTTTTCAATATCCTCCTAAACTCTATACACTTGCGCATTCGATGAAACCACTTATCAATTTCATTTGACCAGAGTTCCTTTGGAAGTCCCCGAATTTCGTCTTCGTACCACTTTGGTTGCACTAGCTACTAGCATCCGAAAACTATTATCTATGAATTCCATAAAAAAAAGTTAATAATACATATTAAAACAATTTTAATGTCCACTTTTTTCGCATTTCGAACCACTGTGTGGCGGCTTCTTAACTTTTCTTTGATTTTCGGGAACAAAGGAAAGTCGCAGGGAGCTATGTCAATAAATAAAAATAAATAGAGTGGGTCGGGTCATTCTGTTTTACGTCCTTTTTGAAGTTATAGAAAATCATTACTCGAAAATCACGCCGTTCAAGTTGCATTTTAGGCACAACAAATAGCCAACATAGCGATTTTTCAATCTCAGTGGTCAGAGCTGCAGTACTTTGGAATGCATGCATTATTATTACAAGTAATGCAGTTTAAGGATGATTACCAGTACCATTACTAGTAATGGTAATGTAAGAAAACCGAATTACCATTACAGTTACTGATACTGGTACTTCACCATTACTGTAATCACATGAGCATTATTTAGCATTACTTGGCATTACTAACATTACTCGGAATTACGTAGCATTACATGGCAGTACTTTGCATTACCTTTGCATTATGTTTATTATAATAATTTTGATTAAGGCTGAGTCCGACTGCTATACTGAGCAGTAAGTAATGCTGGTAATGGTAAGTAATGCTAAATAATGCTCATATGATTACAGTAATGGTGAAGTACCAGTAACTGTAATGGTAATTCGATTTTTTGCATTACCATTACTAGTAATGGTACTGGTAATCATCTCTTAATTGCATTACCTGTAATGGTAATGTATGTTACTGGGCCATTTTTTACAGCTCTTTCAGTGGTAAAAACCTAATTCAACTCCTTAAACTCCTGCGGGAGGAAGATACTATACAGATACCAAAGTATTTAGCGGCAAGGCCAAATTTCGTCCCAGTGGCGCAGTTACAGAGTGTCTAAAAATATTCAGCATGACCCTCATATTTTTTTAATTCTAGATACAAAGTGCAAGCAAACAGATGGTCCTGAAATTAGATGAGATTGTTTTTTAAGCACTACGTTTTCATGCTGAATTGATATTGTTTTGACTTGAAAATATATCGTTAAGTAATGCAATAATATCATAATTAGTATTGGCTATGGTTAAAGTTGTGTCCACAAATCTGCTCCTTGTAGGGTTTTGGTGAAGATATCCATTTATTGATGTAGATTATTATTATTGTTATTGTAGATAATAATAAACCATTTGAAGAGCTTTGAATAGTTTAAAAGCGCCAAATTAAAAAGGACCTCAGTATTCTAGCAAAATCTTCCTACCTCGTCCGCACAACGCCTTATGGCGGTCTATTTTGGCATCCTATTTTCGCTTTCGCCAACTCTACCTTTGGAACCGCAGCAGACAGCAGGCCCAGATCCCCCCCTCCCACCCAGCCACCGATAGCCCCAAATCCCTAAGGATCCCTAAGTGGGTGACCAGATGACGCGCTTTATTGGATTATCCTGAATACTTTTTCTTCCCCTTCACAGATAATTTATTTACTTGTGTGCACACAAACACTGGGGCAGTTAAGGAACTTTTATATAAGTGCGAATGTGGTGGCGATGGCCATCCCTTCGAAATAGAAATTTTATTTGATTTTATGGATCTATAAACGGACCTGAGAATAATAATTATAATATGACCAATATACAGGATAAATTTCGTCCTTTCAACTTCGATTTCCATTAATTTAATGAAGCCTAGAAGTGGATAAAGGGTTCACCGAAAGTTCATACATAGGGTATGCTAGAGAATTTGCTCCTATCACTAGCGAGATTCCTTAGGATGGTGACGAAATTTCGCATAATTTGCAATCTTGGTTCGGAGTAAAACTCACTTTGAAGCATTATAAACAATCTAATTGATATAAGTAGCGACAAATTGCCGGAATAATCACCGCCCTGGAAAATTTTTCACCCTACTTTTACGCACTTGTGCATTTCGTCTGTGCGGACGGGGCGTGGGCTGAGCGGGGGAGGGGGATGGGGTCTAAAAACGTAGTGAGAGCTTCGTCCTTAAAGAGCATTAAATCAGTTGGAAAATTGCAATAAAAAAGTATATAGGGCGACATCTGGACTTGACGTATTTTAATCATAAAGAAAGAAATAATGATTGTGTGCCTCCTTCGTTCCTTGCGCCATTCCCTGCGACTCGGCTGCCAGGCTTCCAGCAGGCCAGGTCCAATGGTCCTGCCGCTCTTCTTTCCTTTCCTCCAATGAGGATGTTGTGTGTGAGGATGTTCCGGCAGCTCCCGAATTTTTCCCTTTTTTTTTTTTCATCGCTCGGTAAGGGAGAATTTCGTTTGTTTCAGGCGAGGACCAGCACTTGGTGATTTATTGGTTTGTGACTGTGTGAAAGGAGCGATTCAGATTTTTCGGGCGATAATTTATGCCAAAGTAACAGGATAATGCGAAATTCATGGCAGCTCAATTAGGAGCTTAGGGGGCTATCAATTCGGCATCAAATATTTTATTAAAATACCATTAATGGGGGAGTGAAATCGTTCTATACCTACTCGATCCAATGAAAAATAAGACGCGTCTTGAATAGACGCCGAAATTGATTTCACCTTTATTTAACAAAACACTTTTTAAACCCATTTCAGGAGGAAAGGAGTATGGACCTGGTATTTTTCGAAAGAGGTAGAGGTAGAGCAGACCTTGCATTAGAGGCATATACGAACTCTACATACCTATTAAAAATAAATAGACTAAGCTACAAGAGCTGGCAGCTCCAAAATATTTAATTTCTTCTCTAAAAACAAATCTAAATACCCCAAAAACCCTTAAGTCCAACTTTGAAATCCCCATGAACGTCCATATATTTAAAAATATTCTATATACTACCTATATGTATTCAATATTATAATATAAAATCAAAAAAATAATAAAAGACGTGGTTTAGTAATAAATTATTCAAGATTTTACACAAAGCTTCAGATTATAATCAAAAAATGTAAGCACTAACAATTGTACTTTGATTTTTTATTTTTGTCTACCGCTGCAGTTTACTACAAATAAGAATTTGGAAAAAGCCTAGAATAAAATAATACTTAAGTCTCAATAAGGAAATTAATTTGAAGTGTCGTCTAGAATTTAAATCGGTACTAAATTCAACTTAACACTATTTCTACCATGAGCATGAGCCCGCCCTAGAAAAATCGACAATGTTGAAGAATTACTTTTATTTTCAGTAGCAACACTACTTAGAAAATAGTGTCGAAAATGGGCGCGAGCAAGCGAACAATCCCTAGCAGTTTGAAAGAAGGAACCGGCGTGCACTTGTTCGACCATTGTCATTGTGCGCGCTACTAGGTCTTTCTAATCATTGAATTACAGTGTTCAATAAAAGCTAATTAATACAAATTACTCGAAAAGACGTAAGGTATGTCATGTTTTTTTTTTATTAAGTATTTAGTAAATTAGGATGTTGGTATCAAATTGAATCAATCGCCTCTTAGTAGCTACACGGATAAAACAGACTTGTTTACCGTGAACTTATCTAGTACTTGCACGTAGTAGTACATTAATTAAGAGACTTAAAAACAAGAGGAAGTTCTCAATTAGAACGTTTTTTTTTTTTTTGTGTGTATTCCGTCGATATATTTGACTATTTTTTCAATGATTCTTGTTTTGTTCGATAGGGTAATGGTTGGTCCCATACAAATTATTTGAAAATCGGTGTAGTACTTTTTTAGAAAATTAACAAAAAAAAAAAAATTATAAAATTTGTTATTGTTGCGATTTAAGTCGGTTGTTTTTAGCGTTTTTAACGTAGTCAATTATTGATCGTGTTTTTGTTTTATTTTAAATAGTAAACAGAAAATGAAAGTGTTTTTCTTAAAATCGCTACTACAAATACTACTATAATTACATTTAAACTTTAAGTAGCATAAGGAAAAAGCGGGAAATCTTTTCTGCATAACATTCTAACTATAAAAAGTGGAAAAATGTCGTTTTTTTCGCTTGTTTTTGCACATTTCACAGCGAACTAAGGAAAATGAATAAAAAAATCATCAAATTAATCGTCGTAAAAAATCAAGAGAGGTATTGCTTTTAGTTTTTCGAAAATATTAAAAAAATCACCCCTAATTAAGAGTTGAAATCACCATAAAAGATTAATTTTATCCAAAAAATTATCATTTAGTACAAAGATGTTTCTTATTACATTATTTTATATGAAATCAATCTCAAAAATGCTTATGTGATGTGTTTTCAACAAAGAAGGGTTAAAAATCCATCTATAGGCGCTAAAAAGGGGTGTAATCATCCCCTTAAATATTGGAATAATATCGAATATTTTACAAAATTCTAAATGTAACCTGCTTTTGTGTTTCGACTCATGAAAAACACGAGTTTTGAAGGAAAAATTACCCTCAGTACAGCTACTCTCTAAGGGGGTGAAATCATTCACTAAACATAAAAATACTGTAAACATTTTTTGAGAATTCTGAATTCTTTTCATTTTCTTTTTTCGTTGGATTAATTAGTTTTTATTTAACTAATGTGTGGTTTCCCCCATTATTCAAAGTATCTAGTTTCTTTGCAGAAAGATATAATTATGGGGGTTTTCTAGAGATTTAAAAACAAGCGCAATTGTATTAAAATACCGTACTTCCTATATTTCTATAAAACTACAAAATAATTTACAAATAAAATTACTCAAAACGTCCGTAAATGTCGAAAGCAGCCTTAACACAGAATAACACCTAAACATTAGTCGTCGCTCGAATCGCAGGCTCGAACCGAAAATTCGGACTCTTGGCGCGCCACCTGCCGCATCACAGCTGGAACTGGTGCATGG
Organism: Dysmachus trigonus; assembly: GCA_949715965.1. NCBI lineage: Eukaryota > Metazoa > Arthropoda > Insecta > Diptera > Asilidae > Dysmachus > Dysmachus trigonus. Next base: position 81,436,950 of record OX454322.1, on the reverse strand, counting down.
AGTTGTGGTAGTCGGGCCGCGCGTAGCGGTGGTTCGGCGTGCGGCTCGAGAACTGCGAGAGCGTGTCGTCGGTGGCGCCCAGGTGGTGTGGCGGCGTCACCAGCAGCACCGGCTGCAGGTTGAGCGACTTGCGGGACCCGGCCAGGCTGACGGCGTCCGTGATGTAGGCGTTGTTCACCTCACCTGCGAGAAATTCAGATTCGGCGCTCGCATCAAGCACTCTATAAAGATTTAACACGTTCCTGCCGGCATGTACCACTAGTGGTACATTAAGGACTGTTCCATTGGACGGCTTGTACCATTGGTGGTACATACACAATTGTCCCATCGGGCGGCGTGTACCATTAGTGGTACAAAGAAAGAAATCAATTTAATGTGTGTGACAACAGCGCCGCCCGATGAAACAAACTAGGAGTTACAGAGCCGTCAGATGCCGAGAACTACAAATTCGGCCGCCGGCGGGAACGTGTTAAAGACTCTTTTTTACCTTTGTACATGGAGCTCTGGTACATGGGCTCCGGTTGCAGCCGGACGTGGCGCGTCGCCAAGATGAATGCGAGTGTCGCAAGAATCAGCCCATCGACGCAGCCTGTAAATCGAATCAATAAAAATTAATATTTAACCGCAAACGGGCGGGAATTTAAAATTTCACCTATAATCGCCAGTGGGTACGCCCACCGCACGCCGCACAGCCCCAGATCGAACCGATTCGCCTCGGGACCGCAGATCTTTCTGAACTCGTCCGAATTCCAGCCGAAGGGAAAGGCCACGCACCCGATGATCATGCAGATCGCTGGAAAAAATCGAGACCTTGTTCATATAAAATAATTAATACAAAATGTTACGCATTTAAAACCGTGACTTTAACGACTTTTTGGTCTGCTTCGCAAATTTCTAACTTTTGTTGGATAATTGCAGTGTACTTTCAATTTCAGAGCATTAATTCAATTGGCTAGCAAAAGGTCAGACGGGGAATCCCTCGGAAAGTTATTCAAGGCGAAAATATGGCAAATTATCTGCGTGTTTCTTACAAAATTATTCCTACACTTACTGCGATAATCGGTAATTTTGAATGGAGAGTAGACCTTATTGTATTTTTTTTTTCCCGCGCCAGGGATTAGACTGATTGTTTGGAAACTCACATTTAATTGTAGCGAATATCGCCCTTCTTTCTTTTTTTTTTTTGAACCATCAACTTGGTTAAAGGCTTATAAAATAACAGAATTAACCCATGAACGGCGAAGCGGACAATTTCACAGTCGATTGGTTTTTCGTCTATAAAAAACCTAAAACCAACTAAATATTATTAAAGAAAAATATTTTCTGAAGAAAAAAGACCTGTTCTCTTTCCGCGTCAAATTAAAAAAATTCTTCACCAAAAATTAAATATGGCTGCCCAAAGATGACTTAAATTGAAGCATCGAATCGACTGTCCAATTTTTTATAAACTTAATATTAATTTATTCTTAGACATGACTTTCTAAAGTTACTCATACTGTATCTTTGGAATGTATAACAATAACAGAGTATACATGAAAGTTTAGTAACACACATTTTCAAGATGCTGGATCAAATATGGCCACTGCAATAAAAAAATACTCAATTTCTTTCGAATTTCATGAGTTTTTAAAATTTTTCTGTTCGTTTGCCATCTATAATGTTGTTTTAAAAAATTCCTACAGGAAAAAAGTTATACCTATATTTATAACGGTACCTCTACGCATTTTATATGCAAAAATTATATAACAAAAACTTTAAACGCGTTTTTCTCGAAACTACATTTCTTAAATTGCCCGCATCTGTAACTCGAAAACTACTCAGTGGATTTTAATAATTCAAAATACATTCGATTCGTTGTGAAAAATACTAGTAATTAAACCTTTAAAAATATTATGTTACATACCCCTATTTTTTTATACAGGGATAAGTTTACTCCCAAAAAATTGTGGTTGTTTTTTTTCAGAAAAATGTCTATAAAATGATAAGAATATTAAAAATAAAATGTTTTTTAGATTTAGTTACTAGTATTTAGTCTTATGAATAGAATCCCATTGGAATTTTTACTCTATGTCTTACAAGAAGTCCTAGAGACCGGGCGTTTTAAAAGTGATTTTTGGAAGACGCCCTCTGAAGTGAACAAGACATATTAAAAATGGAAAAAAATTTTTTTATTTTTTCCATATGTACTACTATAATATTTAAAAGGAATTAGTTTGATAAATATAATAGTTTTAAACACCAAAACTTAAAAGGTGTATTTTTTTTTTTCAAAAATCAAACGGAAAGTCCCCTTTACTATGAAAATTTAGTAGTTGTAGCAAGTCTAATCTGAATTATTGTCTAGTCTGTAAGATTATTGTATCGGTAGATAAATATGTAAATAAAATATAAAATATTACCATATTATCAAAAAAAAGTGTTTTCAACCATTGACTGAACGTTGTAACGTTAAAATATAAGTTTGAATTATAAATTTACATTTGTTTTTAATTTTTGAAATTGTATATATTTTTCAAGATCACTTTATATTCTATATTAACGATGCTTCAGTAGCGGTTCATCGGAAAACTAAACTAAAATTTAATCTAAAACGAAAAGAAGAGTAGTAAACCCAACCCTAGCGAAGAAAGCGAAAGTTCGGTTTACGGATAATAAATAAATTACTTTAATACAATGCGGATTTTAAATTACAACATAATGCTATGACCGTAGTACGGTAGTTACACGCATGAGACTATTTTCACTTTTCCCGCAAAGGTGAAAAGTTATTAATAAGACGTGAGTTCATTGTTACTCTCATCTCCAGACAACACACGTTGAGATAAAGCAATTTATATGTTAATTGCAGGCAATATTTTGCGGTAGCCAATTGTGCAGATTTTTCTCTGAGAATAAACAATAAGTTAATTATTTTTTAAAAATCTGCAGCATAAAGCGCCTTTGAGGCATGATTTATTGATTCCATCAATTATTTGAAAGAAAGTGTACTCAAGCTGCAAAGACTCTAAAAAACGATAAAGCTTAACTTAACCTGGGGTCTTCTATATTGTTTTCTATGAGAGCAATTTATCTTACATCCTCTGATGCGGTCTTTGTATTGTTGTAATGATATTTATTGACAGAAACGTTTTTAATAAGTAGCTAGAGATAATTGGTTATTATTCCTTTCTCAATAGCAGTTGTTACGATCTATTAAACAGCAAATTTTGTGAATGGTATAAGTCTAATAAAAATTTCATGAGAGGTTTATAATAATAAATTTAAAATTTAAACTTTGTAAAACGATCAATAAAAAACGAATAAATCTTACTTAAACCTTAAAGACATCAAAGACATACAAGTTCAGAAAAAAAACCTTAAAGACCTATTCCGGAAAGAGGCAATGACAAAGTCTTTGATAAGTCATTCGTTGGGACCCATTAGTATAATGTAATTAGTTTTACTCCTTATCTAGACAATTAATTACTTAAATTCACTGCGAATGGGCAGAAATTAACTGAAAATTAGACCTTATTTGATATATAATTTCCTAAACATGGTAGAAAAGTAACTCTGTTTTTAAACCAAGCGGTGCAACATGCCTTTCCTACTAATCTTACCATTTTTCTTAAAAATTTACTACCGTGCCATTCCTCGAAAACCACCAGGAAAAAATTCACTTTTGGGCAAAGTATTTCCTCCTCTCTCTTGTGGATCTTGCGATAAATTAATCTCTGCGGGTATTCCATTAATGTTAATGGAAATCAGTTTTTACATTCTTCTGGAATTTCATGCCCGGCTCACTCTAATTACATGTAATTACTGAACTACAAAGCTTGCGTCCAAAGTGGCTAAAATTGATTAGATTTTGTGCGATTGCTCTGGATTCCGCCTTCATTATCTGCGCCTGGTATTGCACAATATTTTTTCATCTTTCTAGTTTTACATCAGATGGAAAGTCTTACATCTGACTAGAGAAATTGTAAAATGTAAAATTCATTAAATATGGCAATTATCATGTTACTTACGTAGTTACGCACTAAAAGTGTGTACATCGGAAATATTGTAATTTGTTACGTACACTAGGATTATGCGTTAACTTCCTATAGCGTTGGAATTACAAATTGGAAAAAAATCCACTAATAAAATATATAATGTCCGTGATGCCAGGAATTAAGGTGAATAAGTAGTGCTACTTTAACTTAACCCTGGACTACACAAGGGGTCACGTGGATCCCTACAATTTTTTGAAATCTCAAATATCTCATAATGAGTAGGGATATTCGAGTCGCTCGGTATGTGGTTAAAAATAAGTTATAGGTATAAGTATATTCACTTATCTAAAAAAAAGCATAGTTTGCAGTTTGAAAATGTTCTGGGGTCAGTTTGACCCAAAAATAAAAACATTATACAATATCTTAATAATTGTTAAGGAATCCGTATTTTATTCTTTTTGAAATTTTTCAAAACCTAAATTCTTATTTTTGCGATGATATCCAACAATTTATTTCTAGACTACTTAGTCTTAGGCCAACGACTATCTAAACGAGTATAAGTAAAACTTAAAAAAAAGTAAATTTGGCTGTGATAAAAAAGATGAAATTTAACTATAATATTCTTTAACTCAAGATCAGTGGTGTATTTTAATTTTAGGCAATATTTTAAATAACAAGGTACCATTCATAATTTCCAGATACATTAAGCAGTTAAACCGCCTTAACCCTTATCAGTCACACCTCAGTAAAATCCCGCACCGGTCATTCTGGGGTGTATCACACCCCAGCGTGTTTACAGGCTTATAAAAAGTTGTAGGCAGTATAAAAAAAAGAAAAAATATATCCTGTTAAAGTTTAAGTCTTCCTCTAAAAGATTCTATGGGTTAGATATGTGAAAATTAAATTTGAGATATTTAAAAAAATTCTTGAAAAAAAAAAATCGAAAAACTGACTTTTTTCACTAAAACTGCTGTAACTTTTTTAATTTTTAAGATATTTGAATTTGCCAAGCGGTTTTGTAATCCTGAAATGATGCCCATTCAGCTGGTATGGTATTGGCCATTTCAAAAAGTACATTTATTTTGAAGACTGAAGGTACCACTTTTATGAAGAAAATGAACAACTCATTTACACACAAAAATAGCAATTTATTAATTAAAAATTGATTTAAAAATCCAAAAAAATTTGTTCATATAGTATTTAATGCAAATTAAAAAAACAAAACAAAAATGTATTCATTAATTATTAATTATTCTATGCCAAAAACACATTCGATGCACATGTACGCTCTATGCGTATCACACATCGGTTGAAGGCACGATGGACACATTAAATTAGCCTTCTTATCACTTCCTCTTGGACAAATCGCGTACCTTTTTTGTTTTTCTACCTTTCGACGCTCATTTTGAGTGGGAAGATGGTCCTGCAAATGCAAAATATTTGCAATTCCAGCAAAAGTTGCCTCTTCTTCCCTGTCCTCACACAGTTCCTCACGAATCGTGCGTGAACGTAAATTATACGCCATATCTTATAGCGAAAATACACGTTAATTTTTTCAAAAAATTGTAACTAAGAAAAACTGTTAAAATGTACTTACTACTTCAAATTAAACTCCTCAGATGTAAAACAAACATTTTTCGAAAAACTCGAAAAAATCACGTATTGGTCACACTGGGTGTGAGACACCCCAAAATTCGAGAGGGTCTACTTTGAGCGACTGCCAGGTAGAAACTAACGGTCCCAAAAATATTTTGCCGGCGGGGAATGAAAGTTTGTAACGCTGACTAAATTTAGATGGCGGTATTAGACCCATATCCATTGGTTTACTGGGTCGTTTTGGCGCTCAAAAAAACGCTGGGGTGTATTTCACCCAGTGTGACTGTTAAGGGTTAAAAGGATAGAAAATTCCTCAAAATTAATTGTTTTTTTCTTTGACACTATTGCATATAGGAAAATTTATTAATTATAATTATTTCTATATAATGTATGAACATACTTCGTTAAAAAATGTTTAAAATATTGGAAAATGGGAGAACTATTTTTACAATTCCGCAAATCTTTTTCTCCGTGACACGTGCAATTAGTGGAATCGATTGTGCCATCACCGTTGTGGTGACTTTTCTATTACGTGATATATTTATTTAACAAGAGAGAGGGTTTGCGAATCACGGATTTCGTCCACTTTTATAAATATTATAGGGGAGGTCCTGCTCAATGTGTACCTGAAGCGGCAAAACGCCATTCGTTTTTATTTTTCTAAAAAATCGATCCAAATACAACTCTAACTTCATCACACCAGGTTTTTTTTATTTTTCTTATTTAATTATATTAATAAATATTTTCTCCATGGTCAAACGTTTAAAAAACGAAGTTCAACATGAAATTACCTTTGGTTATACAGGCCTGCGAATTAAAAGCTTTTATTCGCTTTCTCATTTTTTATAGCCAACTACGGAGGTTTGGGACCTCCAATTTACGAATCTGAACTCGGGTTTTTTTCTATCACATCACGTTTTTTAGCAAAATAGGGTTGAAATGCATAAAATAGCCATTTTTAAAAATAACGGAACGTGGAAAAGGCTCTTAACACGGCTCAAAAGAGACCCTGAATCCTTATCTATATATATATATAAAATACCACTAATCTGTAGCACTTACGAAGCATTTTTGGGAATAAGATTTGCATGAACGTGCGCAAGCAGAGATCTAAATTCACTATCTATTGTATGAAATAATCGGCTTATGGAAAGAAGTGAATTCCACGTAATATTTCGAAAAGTATTAAAGCCTCTCGTATTTTAATATAAAAATTAAGGTTCTTACTTTCATTTGAGCTAATTTACAAGTTCCTGCGATAAATCGTTATTTTTTAATTAATTTGTAAAAATGGCCAAAATATGGTCTTTTGTAATTTTGAAACCTATTTTTTTCAAAAACGTGGCGTGTTAGAAGTTTTTTGTTTGTGAATTCTTGAAATCTATTGAAAAAATCCTATCGAAATTACCACTTTGTTTTATAAAAGGAAAACCATCGCTGGCCTGTGTTGTTAACTATATAATTAATTTACCTATTAGTTATATCTTTAACGTTTTTTTTTTACTTTAAATAATGTTTTTTTCTTTCTTATTTCATTAACAATGAAGATATTTAACATTGATTTTTAACAATTGTTAATTACTATGTAGATATGTAAATGTTAAAAGAGTGCGTCACCTGATCGAGCTGCTGTGCGTTTAATTTTCATTTTAACTACAATTTAAAACTTTATTCTTTGTGAGTTCCCAGAATTAAAAATTGAATGAAAAGATACCGAAGCAAGTCGGTGTAATTACAATTAATTATTTTGTTTCAAGAACAACACAGCGTAACGCAACAGAATCCTAACGATTGAAATAAAAACTTCACCGGGTTGTGAGGAAAGGTGAGAGATCAGAACAATGAAAATATGACATTACCTCAGGGAGGAGAGGGGGGTTCCTAACTGTTCTATTCAGGTATGGCGTCCTCCCGCATACATTCGTGTATTTTCTGAAGATTGCTGCTTAAACTGTCCCATGTTCGTCGTACTCAAATTAATTCAAGTGTGAGCTGCTGAGACGACAAATCGTCGTAAATGAAGCAAACTGAAGCTTCTGAGCACGTCTCTTCATCCGCAGCTAGAATGAAGATGTTTTGGTTAGATCTTAAGTTTCTTATCTCAACGTTTTTTTTTTCAAAAATCATCCAATGGACGGTTTTTTTTTACTTACATTTATTTCTTGCTTACTATCAAAAAATTTACCCTTAGGCAGAATTGCAGCCTTGGTATCTTTGATGGCAAAACTGAAGTTGGCAACTTTCATTTTAAACTACGGACAGCAAGGTCACCCACTGTTGCTCTCTTATAATTCTTTTCTGCATCAAGTTTTTTGTACGATACTAAAGTACACCAGCAGAATAATAAATAAAGTTGGCTGGTGATTTCATATGCTGCCCATGTCCAAGTGCTAGTGTCTAACTGTACTGGCATGACTACGTAAGATAATAAATGAAAGACTTGAATATAATTTTTATGCTTATGACACCAGTTATTTCGGTTCTTTCATACAGCATTGGATTTGGAGAATTTTCTGCTTTAATCTTCATTAAATCGCAAGAAAGAATCAATTGATTACACTTTTTTTTCTTTAAACTGATCAATTCGATCCATGAAATTCATACAAACAAAAAAGCAGGTGTACATCTTTCCTTAGGTTAGATTCTAACGGCTAGAAGATGATTTGCAATTTCGGTTTTCGAACTATTCCCATTTTTTAATGATTTTGTATATTTATATAAAATCTTGTGATCGATTTTTCAACTTTTTCTACTCAACCGATTCTTATGAAACTTTGCACACGTATTCAGTCCCCATGACAGTACAAAATTATGATAATTTCAACCTTCAGGTTTTTTAAACGATGATCCAAAGAATTTGACGATTCGTATATTGATAATCTTTTGTATTGCACTTTTATCCGTCGTAATTCTCTGGAGCTGCTGAGCTAAGAATTAATAGAGCGCATGATCTTCATCATCTTCTGTATCACTTCAATAAATCGACACAATTCTATACTTACTAATTAATTTTTTAGATAAACTATTGTATGCTTGATAGTAATCAGTGTATTGATGAATTATTGAATAAATAAATAAACTTTTGTTGGTTTTAAATTGGAACTCATCTCCGAATTCCAATTGAAACTTAGATTTTGCTTTGAATCCACCCAAGTCCAGGTTTCTTTTGTGTCGTACCAAGGACTGTATGTTTCAGTGAATCCAATAATTTTAATAAAATTACACGAAGCAAATAAAGCACACTAAAAAGTTAGAAATAAATTTAAACGGGTACAATCTATAATATACTAAAAGCTAGAAAATAATTATGATTCACCAATCTTTCTTCTGTTGGAGCTTGGAAATCATATTTGGCTTTCGAATGTCTTCTTCGACCTTAATACTTAATACTCCAACTTAAACTCCAACAAAAGAAAGTTTTCTACTAAATACAATCCAAGATTTTATTTTAGTCTGATCAAATCCCCAGACTGGTGACCCAGATTTATTTTCAAGGTTTTGATACATCATCAATAGTACAATAAAATTAAACTGTTTAAGTTAAAAAGTTTTCTTTACTTTTATTTTATTGTAGATATTTTTAAGCACCTGTTAATTTTTTTACAACTAATTTTATTCAGCTTGAAATGATTTTTAATGAATTTTTAAATTCTATCAAAACAACAACAAAAAACAGAAATTGCTATACTTTTCTAAGATTTTACATTGACAATAATAATCCTAATTTTTTTAGTTCTTTAAAATGTTCGTGTCTTCCTCAATAAATTATATTTGTATTAAAATTACATGAAATCTATAAAAACACAAATAAGTACCTTTTATTTTATTTTTTAAATCAAATGTGAAGGTGTTGCAACATTTAAAAAAATTTAAGGAGGCGTAGATTTTAGAAAAAAGTTAAACACTAAATGTTAAACACTGTTTCAATAAGTGTATTAAATTAATTAAAATAAAATAATAAACGACAGGCGATTACAATGCTAGTAGATCATTGGTCAATTCTATAAATAGCCAACGTCTAGCATAATTATTTAAAGGATAGTCCCAAGAAGCTATAACTAACTAATTACTTGATATAGCACCTTGCGGGTATTTTATAATATTAAATGGTACCAATAATGTTATATTGTAAAAAAATAAAAATCCGAACAAAAACCATACAATTTTGTTAGAAAGATAAAAATAATAAATCAGACGTTAGATGCCCAGTTTAAATAAACTTGTATAAGTATTAATCTAAAATTCTAAATTCTCTTTTTGTTTTTTTGAGGAGAATGTAAATATTCACTTTATTTTTCTATACTATTAAATCATAAAATGAAATAGAAAATCATGATAATAATTATTCAGCAATAATTTAACAACAAAATGAAGACAATAACAATATTGCGACACTTTCTTTCCTTTGTATGAACTGTTTTTAACCCACAAGTTAAACACAAATTGCTAGTTATTAATTATGGATTTTTTTTCAAATGTAGTCTTTCGGAGTCTACAAAATACAGAAAAATATATAAATGGTATTACATATATAATTATAATGGTATACTATTGAATATTAATATGCACCTTATTTATGTAAAACTGGATGCTACGTTCATCTAATATTTCATATACGTATAGCGGGGTTTCTCCTTTAAGCAAGAAGCCGTAAACGAAAAACTAAGCTAATAATAAATATTAGTATTATAACAATATGTTTAAAGTTAAGTTTAAAATACAAAAGGTAAGAAATCTTATAATCGCACGAATTTTAAAGGGTTAAAAGTACAGGGAATTTTACAATTTTAACTAACAGCGTTTTGTTGGGGTTCATTTTTATTTTCCAATTATTAAAAGAGTCTTCTAGAATATTTAAGCCATTTTGTAAATCCCTACAGAAGGATATTGCATTTCCACCGGAGATATATATAGCTGTATCATCAGCGAATTTCGATGAGTGGCAATTGGTTATACTTGGAAAATCAGCAGTATAAATGTTGTATAGAATTGGACCTAAGACTGACCCTTGAGGTACACCTGACGTCACATATTGTTCAGTCGACGATACTGTCGCTATAAAAACCTATTTTGTAAAAACTTTCTTACTAAAGAAGTTAAAGTAAGCGGAAAGCCAAATTTTAACATTTTATCTACAAGTCCGTCATGCCACACCGAATCAAAGGTTGACTGTATATCTAATAGGACAAGTCCAATTGAATTTTATCGAAATTGCTTTTAACATGTTTAAGAATCCTTAGAACAGGTTGGGTTGTGTTATGACCAGCTCTAAACCCAATAATAATGCTGCAATATACAAAAAAATGCGGATTTAATTGGTATGACTCATTGTTTCTCTGCCACAGGTATTTAAAATAAGGAATTGCAAATAATAGCCCCTCATCGACTTGTTTCAAATTTCAAACAGTATATATAATATATAAAATTATACAACAAAATACTTATCGATGTGTTATATATTATTGAAAAGGAGCTTGCAACCGAAGTTCCACTATATGTTAATAAATTCCACAGTTCTAGACGTGTGCAACTTGAATTCCATTCTAAGTTATAAAGTCGCTGACATCAATTGTGTAGCACAAAAAATGCTTAAAAGAATTCTTGAAATTTTTCTCTACTAGAAGAATATTTAGCGATGTTTGTATTACATTATGATGCAAATGAAGACATTTCTTTAAATAATTTCCTATAAATAACATCGTAGAAAACAAATGAAATAACAAATCCATATTCGTTTGCCGGAATCAACCCACTAATAAAAAATGTGAAGGTAAATTTCTTAATAGATGATATAATACGGATTCGCTTCACCAAAAATAATGCCTTGAGCGAAATCACTCAAGCAACATCTCAAATCGGAAATAGACCTGCGAAATAACTAGCAATGGTGCTAATGGGCAAAGAAAACGAAAAAGGAATTATTCAGCGCGATGTTGCAACAATCGAACGTGACAAGAGAGAATTCGATACCGATGCAAAGTGGAGCCGAGGTATCTCCAGCAGCCGATACAATTTCGAAATAATATTAGAGTTGGTATTAACGCCCTATTCCAACTGAATGAATTCATCACCATGACCTTTTACTTTTCAGCATCGATAATAATTGTTGCTCATTAAAGTTTAATGCTATTGTCACTTTTCAAAAAAAAATAAAATAAAAAACAAGCACAAATTACTTACCTGACAAGATTTGCATCCAACCGCAAATATGAAACACTGTCGTTGATTTCATAAACATCATGAGAATAAGTGAGCCTATTGTTAGGACTGCAGTAATTACAGAAATTCCCACAAAGATTGTTGCCACCTGTAGTAGAGAAGAGGCGGTAAAAGTAATTCGTTAAATTTAGAAAACTCATCTTTCAACTACCTGAAATGGGAGCGATGGCACTGAGAGGATATCTTCCCACTTACGATGGCAATTGTCTATCACTTCATCTTTTTGGCAGACCTGCCATAGGCCTAGACGTCCAGCACGGTCTGTATCTGGATCTCCAACCCATTCTAAGGGGGGAAATGAAAGTAAACAATAAAAAAAAAGTGCGGCGGAAGTCATCAAAGCTGCGAACATATCTTAATTTATATACGAGAAAGATGAAACTCACCTGGTGTAATGAAGGCGACTACACTAATAATAGCATAGCAAATAGTAAAAATTGCCCATAAAACTGCTATAGCCTTTGAGTTTCGTATGTAATTTGTAGCGTACATGTGGGTGGAATCCACATATTCGATGTTTGTGCCCATATTTCACTAGCGAAACAGATTGCTTTATCCCAAAATTTTCAACCTGAAAAAAACCGGAAATGTTCCTCTTTAAGAAATATTTTGTTGCAATTTACTATAACTTATATTTAAGGGTTAAAAAGGTTGATCTCATTTATCAAAGCATTCTTTGTTTATGGAAATTTAAAAAAAAAAAAAAGAAACAACATTAAAACGTTTAGCCATGCATAAAATTAACCCAAGATATACATAAAAAAATTATCTTACATCGTCGGTAGCCATAACAAGAATAGAGAAAAAGAGATTCGTAAAAAATAACGACTAAATTTTAACATTGGCCCATTCATTTGCATTTTAATATAAAGAAATTGCTAATTTTTGACCAACTTTTTGATAATATAGGTTATAATTACACATAAATTTTATAAAGCAAAATGTGCGGTTTTTAAAAGACATACATTAAGTCCGTTGAAGACTTTTTATTAATGAAATAAGAAGATTTGGACAAAATACTGTGGTGTTTTTGGGTTAGTTTTGAACCTTTAAATCTTTACAAAAATTCTTAATTGTAAAATAAATAAAATTTCCATGTAATAATTTTATTTTCTGAAAATCAGTCTGTTGTGTGCGATTTTTCCAGACCATATTAGGTTTTATTTGAATAAAAATGTGAATCTGGAAATCCTACATTAGGATCTAGGATCTAAAAGCTAATACTCCATTCTAAAATCGGAATATAGAGGATCTAAATAGAGTTAACAACTTTTAATTAGTTCCTGAACCCTTCCGAAGGGGACGTATCATCCTGGGGATTAAAATATGGTTTAATTTATATAAAATCTCTATAGCATTAATTCTTATTGCCTCGTCGAAGTTTTTAGTGCGACCAATGATTATAAAATAAAATTAAAATTTTGTTTCAAGTCTAAAATATTATCCTATAACATAAAATTATTATTTTATAAAATATGAATCTTTCGCAGCTCGAAGTAAATAAAACTTCTTTTTTATATTAAAATTAAGTATCAAAACAAATCTTTTCTGATTATCAATTTTTTATAAATTAGTCACGGATCGTTGTGCATTTAATAATATTTTATTTGAAACAACTATGGAACCCATTTAGGCAGTGAACAAAATTTAATTTTAATATTACAACCAATATAGGCAATACCGAAAATAAAGCACTTTGTTTTCAATACGCTACAATGTTGTTTCAAAATTGTTGTCAAATTAACGATGGAAATTATCAACTCCAAAGTTTAATGTGAAACGTAGTAAATTAATAATTTTCGGCATTGGCACGATATCATATTTAAATATTACTGATTTAATGTAGTTTTTGGAAGCTACCATTTCTTCAAAAAAAAAAACTATTCTCTTATAATAAGTCAAAATAATTTTGCAAAATATCAACGTTTTCCGCGGAGTTATCATTCACCAGTATTAATAATTTGGAATATTAAAAAAAGAGGTATTTTATTATTAGATTCGTAATAAACAAAAATTCGTTTCGAAAAATCTTTTGTCTATTCTTTGCACTCAAGAAAAGCAAAAAACACCTAATGTTGGGAAATTGCACAAGCCTCAAACATCAAAATGACGCGTTTTGATTTAGCGCCTCCTGAATTGTGAAACCTATGTTTCGTTTATTTTATAGAGTTTGTTAGTTTAGTTAATCAGTAGCTCTTATATGGATAATCGAATTGATAGGTTTCACAGTCACAAAAATAGAATTATTCCCTTCTTAAAAAAAAAACAAACACGAACGTGAAATTTGTAAATTCCATGAATATCATTTTAATGTTGCATCAATATCCGATAGTAAATTGTAATGAGAATTTGATGAGCCATAAAGCATTGTGCAAAAATCAGGTACATAAAAGAAAATATTATTTCATTTCATCAGCAAGAGTAAGCAAATCATCATTGGCATCATCTTGTCTTTGGTAATTTATTTTTTGGAATAAATTTTAATTTGTTTAAGTAATAAAGCGACTAACAATAAGTGAAAAACACAGGAAAATGTCTTAAAAATCAAAAAATTTGAATTGAGCAATAAAGGTTAAAAACTGCTCTATCTAGTCGGACCAATGAATACCAATGGCTATTAAAAATTTGCAACAAATCTTGCCTTAAATACTTCAAATTAAAAAGAAGAAGAAGAAGCTAATAATACCTGTTTGATTTTACACCATATAAACATGGAAACCGATATTAATAAGGCCCTTCAATTAAGCGTCAATCGTAATGGAATGATAATTGCATTAACTCGAATTACATTGGTCGACACGAATTTTGTACAGAAAGAAGTCATATCATTTCTATAGGAATTTTTTTCGTAGATTACAAATTCAAAAACAAAAATGCCCTATCACGTCACGTTTTTGAAAATTCATTAAAAAATAATGGCTTATCACAAGAGCTTGTAATGTGGCTCAAATGACAGTTTAAGCCTTCAGCTAATGTATTAAAATACAACAGGCTTTAATAATTTCCGAATTAATCCGTTAAATTCACTTTTTCCATAAACCAATTACTTCATACAATAGACAGTGAATTAAGATCACAACTGGCACACGATCATGATAATTTTATTACCGCATATATTTGGTAAGTGTTATAGACTAGTGGTATTAGATTTTACGATACTTAATTTATACGATTTTGCTTTTATACGATTTTTAAATTTAAATTTAAAAAAAAAGAAAATTTCTCTGAATTAATTCGATTATCTTACATATATAAATATATTAAACGTAATCCTTCCACAAACTGAATTTATTATTGAGGACAGCTTCTTAATTGTATATTAATCGCAGACATTAAAGAGAATGAAAATAAATAAAATAAAGAGTAATTTGCAAAACTTTAATAACATTTTATTACATGTTATAGGAAAAAATTGTAAACAAAGTGTAATTAGTAAAAAAGACAAGCAATTTGCTTTCTTTTAAAATGTCTTACATAATGTTTTTTGTTTGTCGTGAAACATTTCTTTTTTTTAATTTTTATTAATGAATTTCAACAGGACGTAGGCTACTAAAAAAAAGCGGCCAAGTGCGAGTCGGACTCGCCCATGAAGGGTTCCGTAGCAGCAAGTAACATAATATAAAAGTTCTTGTAGTTCGTTGTAACTTTGATCGATGTTTTAATAATAGTGTATTTTTTTTTTAAATTAAGTTATTGATAAGTAAACATTATAATTAGGTACCTAAATGATGGGATTTAGATCTAACTATATGAGAGTCCATATAGGCTTGTTTTTTTTATTTGAGTTGATTGAATGAAAGGTGAATTGCGGTTTACGATTTATGACGTATTAAAAAAAAACTACGCACTAGATCTCGTTCAAACCAATTTTAGGTGGAAGTTTGCATGGTAATGTACATCATATATTTTTTTTAGTTTTATCATTCTCTTATTTTAGAAGTTACAGGGGGGGGGGGGGGGGGACACATTTTACCACTTTGGGGTATGGGTTTGATGAAAAAACATTTTTGAGTTTAAGTTCTAAGTATGGGGACTCGCACTTGGCCGCTTTTTTTTCTATTTTTGTGTGAAAATCTTAATGCGGTTCACAGAATACATGTACTTACCAAGTTCCAACAGTATATGTAGTTCTTATAGTTTCGGAAAAAAGCGGCTGTGACATACGGACGGACAGACAGACAGACATGACGAATCCATAAGGGTTCCGTTTTTTGCCATTTGGCTACGAAACCCTAAAAATGTAATCTTGAATATTTTATATGAGTATTAGAACTACAATTTCTAGATGTAATATTCAGTGGAACCAATTTTCACTTCGCCATAAAATCTTGTTTCGATTTAAACAGTCTAAAACTTATTTGAACTCATACTGCTTTTCTATATGTATGTGGTGTCTCGTTTTACACGGTTTCGATTAGCACGAAATTTCTTGGAACGTATCTACCATGTAAATTGAGGAATGCGGGTATATAAATAAGTATTCAGGCTATCTTTTGAGTCATGTTACGATATTTTGTATTTTTCAACCCTATTTTGCTGAAAAACGTGACGTACATGACAATTTTTGTTTGCGAATTCTTAATCTACGGAAAAAATCCTATATAAATGATATATGACTGCCCGACTGGAAATTAGTTGAATATAGGGTTCGATCCGGATCGGAAAACTGATCAAGAATAAATCAGGCTTCCTGGTCCGAATATGATTAAAAATCGTTACGCCATGTATGATCCACAGGATCCCTTTAAAAAATCCATGCCCGATTCGGCCAAAAGTACTATTATTAGTAGTATTAGATTCTGATAAGGAACTGATCAGATGACTGGGTCAAGAAATAAGGTACTATACTTGGATCAATTCCTGATCAGATAGCCGGATCAAGGGAAAAGATACTGTACGCTGATAAGTTTTGATCAGATCACCAGGTCAAAGGATGGAGTACTGTACTCTCATTAGGAACTGATCAGATGGCCGTATTACGGAAAATCTGATCCGGATCTGATCATAATCTGGGTTCCCTGAACTAATTTCTAAGTCGGGTGGTTCTGTTACAAATAAAATATTAAATTTTGCCGATCAGTGTTACTAATTGAAAGGTTATGTGTATTTTAAAGAGTGGCTTGATCTCGTGTATTTATAATGCTTAATGTGAGGAGAACATCAGCACCACAGGCATTACACTGCAGCCGATACACATTCAACGCTTAAAACTCTTCGGTGCAATCAAGGCAACTATCTGATTCCAGCGGAAGTCAATATTATTTTTAGGCTTTTCGAATAAAATGATTAATGTATACCAATTAATTTACAAAGATCGTATTATGCTGATACTTATGATTATGTTTCAAACTCATTTATAACACATCAGGATCAGCCAGATCGCCGCAGTAATAAATTCTAGAAAGACTCTCTATTATGAGTTTGGGTTATCTTAAAATCAGAACAGACCTTGTATCAGTTACATATTTAAAAATGTAGAAGGCAATTAATTTGAGCTGAGATAACTATCCCGCATTTACTCAGCTTAAAGAAACAACAATTTCTTAATATACGATGGCAGCACGATCATATGTAACTTTTACTCTCAAAGCTACCAAAGATACTGTCACGCTTCAGAAATTAGCTGCCGGAACTAATTTCGCACGTGAAATTATTTTAATGGCGAAGAATTCTCCAACTCGACATAATCACGTCTTCAATTTTCTAATCGTTCACGTTAAGTAAAATGCGTTTCAAATTTGCACCTTGCACATTATATTTTAATGGATCGATGCGCGAATTCGAATGAAGCAAAACGGAAAGGAAAAACCTTGCCGATATACCACCTCACTGTCAAAGTATGTGAAAGTCAAAGAAGTTAGCAATTCGTTCATGGCTTTGGGTTTGTGTGCTACTTGAAAGCAAAGAGCCTGATCAAATGCTAGTGATCCGCGAAGAAAACTGGAAAGTACGCGGTGATCGAATATAATCACTACAATTCCATTAAACACTGCGGACTACTGTAGATATCTTCGTGGACATAGAAACTTTCAATAAAAATTAAGGATGTGCTTTTATTTTATTTTTAATATGCTGATAGATTTGGAATGTTATTTTAAATTTAATAAGTATGGATAAGACTGACCATGGTATTTATAAAACTAATTGTGATTTTTAATGATTTTTATAATTACAGCACTCTTAATTAGAAATAAGATTTATAAAAGATCATTGCGCTTGAAAAATTTACTTGATTCGGTCTACTGCAATTAACCTTAGTACATATGCCCCTGATAATTTGGTCTTGTTTCTATACTTCTTAAAATCAGAGCTAACTAGACAATTTGATTAATTGGATTTCCTTGTTTCATATCTGCACTACATGGTCGCAGTTCAAAGCCAAACCATTGTTTGATTAAAACATTGAAATGAGAACAATATCACCTCAACAAATATATTTTTATTGTATAATTCTTTAATGTATTATAGGTCACATAAATCTAAAAATATCATACAAATTAAGCCTAAACCAGATATATGCCAAAATAATCAACCTTGGCGCAGATGTCCTTGTCAATAAAATTCAGTTCGTACAAAAACTATGCTGCGGCTTGGAAATATATATCATATATAGTAAACCGTAGAATTATATAAAAAAAAAATCGTATTAGGTCAGTATAGCACATTTAAAAGAAAAACGTTTTTTGTTTTTTCAATTAAAATCCGCTCATCTTTGTATTATTTCACAAATGTTGGACAATTTTTTTCTTTATGCATATAAAATAAACTTGCAAAATTGAAATTGATCTATTAGTTCTCGAGAAAACATGATCAGGGATCTTAACATAGTTTGGAGATAAATATCTTAACATTTGAAGATCTACAGTAACAATAATTTAAATACCCGCCAATTCTCATTTGCTCAACTTGTCGATAAATTGCAATTTAAAAAATGAAATCTAGATCTTTTTTAGTAATAACTACAGTGAGCGAAATTTCTATAAACGCATCCAGCAAAAATCAATTTTTGTATTTTAAGGGACTACTACCGGTTATAATTTTGAAAAATTCAAATTTTTTTTTTACATTTTTCACCTCAATATACCTTCAGAAATAACGTCTCAAAATTTTATTTGGATATTCCCAAAAATATAAAAGTTACAGCAGTTTAAGCGTGCCCGCCTACTATATATTTATAAGTAAAAAAAAAACTTTAAACGTGATTTTCTCAAAATGACCTTTTATCAAATGGCGGACACACTAACTCCGAATTGGCCCAACCGATTGGGCTCAAATTTGGAGTGCTTCTTTATTTGAGTATTCTACACAGGAAAAAACCACAATATTAGTCAAAATTCAATCCAAAAAAATTTAGCAAGTGAAAACAAGTGAAAAAATAAGCGATTTTTTGAAAAAAAATTTCAAACGTCTGCCATTTTGTTTTTTTAATCATTTTTTGACATATTCTGGTTTTTTCCTACGCGAGGGACATTCCTTAATAAAATGCCGTTTGGTTTATTTGTTTCAGACTCTTCGTTTCTGAGATGAGTTGTCCGCCATGGGACGAGTCATTTTTTGAGCTACCAACTTCGGCGCCCTCTATAAACAAGGAAAAAAAATGATAAAAATAAAAAAAAAATTTTTTTGTAATATTTGAAATAATTATTATCACCATGCAAAATTTGAAATTGATATATAATAAAGGAGCTGAGAAAAAAATTATTGAAAATTATGCTGTTTTTTTGCAATCTAACCGGTAGTAGTCCCTTAAAAACAATAAAATAGGAGATATTTGAAATTTAATTGGGACATATTAATTAAACAGTACAAAACATTAAAAAAAGTAAGTAATTTCTTTATAATAAAAATAAATGTAATACAAATTCCCTTTTATCTGCGCAATTTCTATAAACTCACTTTACAAAAGTCCTTTCTTTTTAAAAGGTTTATATAAGTCTTTATTTTAAAAAGCCCGGAAAGTAAATTAATGAAGATTTTATCAATATTACTATTATTATTATTATATTACTCCTTTTGTTGCTTATAACCTTACTTTCAGAGAAAATGCAAATTTCCAGATTAAGAGAGAAAATTATTAAATTAGGAATGCTTGTTGTTAAGAAATATCGGGGTTTATTTTATTTATTTATTTATTTATTTATTTCAGTCTATCAATTACATACTAATTTTACAGACTAGAATAAACACAACAGTTCTAATTCTTTACATTTTCTAAATATGCTAGTTTATTTTTGTATTCTAATCTAGACATCGTGAAATCCAAGTGAATATTAAACAAATTGAACTTATTTATACATCTAGTCATTACTTCATAAAAACCATAATTTGTACGATGTGACGGAGCAATTAACAAGTTTCTTGAACGAAGAGGTCTTTCCAAAGCATAAAAATTTATTAAATTCAATAACTCAGGACACTGTATATCATTACACAATAAATCTTTAATAAACAAAGCGCAGCTACAGTCACGTCGATATTGAAGAGTTGATAAACCAAATAACAAACGTCGTGAATCATAATCAGGCATAGTCAATTTCCACCAGTTTAATTTAAAGCATAAAAATCTGGTAAAGGACTTCTGCACCGCTTCAATCCTGTTAATATGTACAGCATACGTAGGACTCCATATAATAGCACCATATTCAATAAGTGGTCTCACAAAAGACAAATATAAAGCTTTTAAAGTAAAAATGTTATTAAATTCTTTGGTGTTTCTCTTAATAAATCCAAGCGATTTATTCGCCTTAAATATCACATGGTTAATATGTTTAGAAAAAGAGAGTTTCCTATCTAAAATTATTCCTAAGTCAGTAACCTCATTAACATGTTCTAAGAGCTGACCACTTATGGAGTAATTAAATGCAAAGTAAGTTGCTGAACGATAAAATGAAATTGCCCGACATTTAGATATGTTCAGTTGAAGCCTATTACTAACACACCATGCGGTTAACTTATTTAAGTCCTCTTGTAACCTTAGACAATCATTAAAATCATTTGTGACAGAAAACAATTTTAAGTCATCTGCATATATAAGGCAATTCGCATACGAAAAACAATTGACGATATCATTGATAAATAAAATAAATAAAATCGGACCACAATGACTTCCTTGTGGCACACCCGAATTAGCAGCAATAACTCTAGAACGCACGTTATCAATTACTACAATTTGTTTTCTGTTTGTTAAATACGAAGAAATCCATTGGAGAAAATTAGAGTGAATGCCCATATGGTAAAGTTTCTTTACTAAAATATTTATGTTTACTTTGTCGAAAGCTTTAGAAAAATCTGTGTAAACTGCGTCAACTTGATAGCCTTTTTCTAAGGCATTAGTACAAAAATTTGTGAAAAGTGCTAGATTGGTAACAGTGGATTTACCTTTTACAAATCCGTGCTGCTGTGGACAAATTATTGCTCTGCATAGGAAAGAAAGTTTTTTTGCAATAATACTGTCAAGTAATTTCGGAATTGTTTTCATTAAGGAAACCGCTCTATAATTTTTTATTAAATGCTTAGCACCATTTTTGTAAATCGGTTTAATTATTGATATTTTCCATGAATCGAGAAAATAGCCTTCACGGAGTGATAAATTAAAGATTATCGTTAAGGGTTCGGTAATTGAATGTATGCACGACAGGAGAAAGGCAGGCGAGATATTGTCCGAATCCATACTATAATTACATTCAAGATTATTCACTGCCTCTATAATGTCTTGATCATTTAAAATAAAGGAACCAATATCCAAAAAACTGTCAATGTTAGTCATCAAAGGATAATTATTAGAACATATATCATTGCAATAAACCGATTCAAAGAATTTAGCAAATAACTCACATGTTTCATCAATATTATTAGATTTAATGTCATCGTATTCCATTATATTTGGGAAACCAGATAATTGGCGCTTGTCATTAATATAGCTCCAAAATGCCTTACTATCAGCCCTAACGTTGCTTTCAATGGAATTAATATACTGCCTGTATAAGAAACGATGCAGATTTTCAAATTCTTTACGCAAACTTTTATACCTGTTAAGATTTGTTTCATTACTGATAGTTTTATAAGCTTTGTGAGCTTTATTTCTAGCATTTTTTAAACGCAGCAAAGATTTATTGAACCACTTTGGATGATTGTTAGAGTTTTTTCTTTTTAAAGGAACATACAAATGAAAAGCGGAATTTATTATATGAAGAAACTTGTTATACGCATCCTCTAGCGACAAATTGCTCAAAGTAACAGACCAATCGACATTGGAAAAATATTCATTTAACATATCAAAATTAGCTTTCTTGAAGTTATACTCTTCACATATAATATTAGGATTTAACTCAGCGAATTTGTAGACAGAAATATCAAATTCTAAGGCTTTATGATGCAAGTCGCAACTAAGTAGTGGAGCTAGTGATTCATTTACCCTAGTAAAAATATTGTCAGAAACAAAAATTAAATCTAAGAGTTTACCTAAAAAATTAGAAACTGAGTTTATTTGAAATAGATTTAGATCTGTCAAGCTATCTAATGTAAATGATTCAGTCACAGAAGAAACCTTCGTAGGCGTCAAAAACATATCGTCCTCAATAAAAGCCCAGGTAACGTTGCTCAAATTAAAATCCCCTAGTACGCACAATTGTTCAGCGTCGGATGACGTAGATGATGACAAAAATTCAATATCATTAAGATGTTTTTTATATATTTCCACATCTGAAGCCGGAGGAATATAGCAGACGAACACAAGCAACGACGATTCCTCTGACCGGATTCGAACAGCAAGATTTTCAATTAAATTATCGTTGTTAAGTAATGAAATTTGTTCACTATAGAGATCTGAGCGTACAGCAATCAAAACACCGCCACCTCTACTATATCCCGAAGCAATAGGACAACGATCTTTTCTGAATATAACGTATTTTTCCGTTGCAAATTCAGATGACGAAATTTCGTTTACTAACCAAGTTTCTGTGAGAACGATAATATCATAGTCACATTCCACTAAAGCAAGTCTAAAGTTATTCAATTTAGTTCGCAATCCTCTAATATTCTGGTAATAAACTGAAAGCGAACAGGCACTTAAAGTGTCACGAAGTACATTCAACTTTCCACAACCTGAGGCAGCACAACCGCGTTTTTTAAATTATTGTTTTTAAAAATACTAATTCGTAGCCCAGTGGGCCAAATAGAACAATCCATAGCTTGTTTAAGCATATCAGAAGGAACACCCAATTTGTAATTGACGAATTTTAGTGAAGACATATCCACATCTTTTTTAACAAGTGGAAAACATTTTAAAAGATCTTTATCAGCATTAAGTCTAGCAGAGACATGATTAACGATATCATCTGAGGTGGTTGATGTCAGAAAACGAGAGAGATGGATCCAGCTCATACTACGCAGAACTGATAGTTTGCTAGAAGATGAGTCAGTACCGAACAGCTTTCTACCACGATTTTTCCTCCTTACATCAATCCATTCTTCATTGACTGCGGGAACTTCTGAAGCAGACTCATGCACAGTCAAGGCCGGTGCGGGCGGATCAGCTGCATTCAGAAGAGTCGGAGTAACAGGCGCAGCAGAAGCATTGCAGGGACCAGCTGATGGTTTGCTTGCAGACCGTTGCGACTCAGCTGATCGAACATTAACTCTTGCATCTTTGACTAGATTCCTCTTAGAGCGCAGCGATGTAGTGGTTGTTGTTGGCGCGGGAGCCGTTACAGATGATCGAACTGCTATTGAATTTTCATTTTGCAGAAGATGGCTTAATTTAGAAGTTAACAACGCAATAGAATTTTTAAGATCAGAAACTTCACACTTTAGAGATTTTAATTGTACTGATATGTCCGACACACCCACTTTAGAACAAATCAGGCATTTCCAAGACAGGTTCCGATTGCTCTCGAGAGTATCAAGAACATTTTTCGATAATTTCGTACACCGTTTATGAAAAATTCTCGCACAATATCCACAATTAACGTTTTTATCAAAAAGAGGATCATTGCACTCAGAACAGATCATATTTTGTGACATATTTAGCCACTGAATTAGTTTAGAAATTGAAAATTCGAGAGAGAACTATAAACACGTCCGATGCCAGTGAATAGCTAACGACCAAAAATCACAGTTATACTTAAATCAAGGCCACCACAGAATCTACATCCTATTAATAATGTGTATGGAACAAGCAAATATTATATGAAATGTATCATTTATATTGTAAGGGACTAAGGGTTCTTAATTCATATTATAACAAATCACACTTTGACTGCCACGTCAGTCACCCGTGACTGACACCCAATAGTTGAATGTTAAGCTGAGTAAAACGTGGCACTCAACGTGTTAAATTAATTTGGAAAAGGATATACTTATTTGAAATGGAAAAGCTATATTATATTTTTAAAATTATACGAACTTAATATAAAAATTCAGAGTTGATTCAATAACATACGTACTTATATTAATTGTGTACGTACTAGGGTGCTTTTTTTTCGCGACTATTTTTTTTTTTTCAGTCCCACCTCGAAATTTTGTGCCTAATACCTAAACATGCATTCCCTGAAAATTGGAGCCCAAAAAAATAATATTTAGTACTAGACCAAGGTGTATAAAGATTTCCCATATAAAATACACGCAAAATTTGATTATTTTTCTTCAAAACTCTACAGCTCAGAGTCATTTTATGGTATAATCTTGCTCGATGGTAGCATTTCTTCACAATTGAATGCTCTACAAAAGTGTCCATTGCGGTGTAACCCTAACTCCCACCAGCGAGGTAGTACGGGTCACTAACCCCAATTTTTCCATGAAATTCTCGCTTTTTGCCCCTATCTCCTAACTAACAAGAACTATAGGAAAAGTGAATATGACAAACTTGTAGCAAATTCAATTTCCTACTAAAAAGTTTTGAACACCAAATTGCTAACATCGATATTTCTTGAGATATTGGACTTTGAAGTTGAGGTAGTGTTTCTACAATTTAGCTCAATAATACATGAAACTTCCACACTACCTCAACTTGAAAGCCCAATATCTCAAGAAATATCGATGTTAGCGATTTGGTGTTCAAGAACTTTTTGGAGAAAATTGAATTTCCTACAAGTTTGTAATATTCACTTTTTCTGTACCTCTTGTTGTTTACGAGATAGGGGCAAAAAGCGAGAATTTCGTGGAAAAATTAGGGTCAATAACCCGTACTACCTCGCTGGTGGGAGTTAGGGTTACATCGCAATGGACACTTTTGTAGATCATTCAATTCTGAAGAAACCCTACCATTGCCCTAGATTGTGCCATAAAATGCCTCTGAGTTGTAGAGATTTGAAGAAAAAGAATCAAAGTTCACGTGTATTTTATATGGGAAATCTTTATGCGTCTTGGTCTAGTACTAAATATTATTTTTTTGGGCTCCAATTTTCAGGGAATGTATGTTTAGGTATTAGCCACAAAATTTCGAGGTGGGACTGAAAAAAAAAAAAATAGTCGCGAAAAAAAAGCACCCTAGTACGTACATTTTAATTTTCAGAGCTGATTGAACGCTTCACATTCTTATATTAATATTCGTCCAAGATCACTTAAAAAACATATGTGAAAATTCTTTATATAGGTGCGTTTTTTTATAAATATGACTCTATTTTGCTGAGTGTAAAAACCAGGTAAGACATGAAATTTATTAATTTTTTTTAACAAATTTTTATCGATTTCGCTCCAACTTTTCAAAACTTCGGTTTTTAGTTGAGATCATATCGTTATCTTGTTGAAAAGTCCAATATTTTTCCATATTACATATTCTTCTAAATATGGGATTAGAGATCCGGGTGAGAACATAGAACAAATACTTTCCATGATAAGAAAATTCCATTTTTGCCATTTTTCATCCCTGTTTATGTGACTATTGGCAAATTTTAGACGAGCATTTTTGTGTTGCTATTGCCATTGTGGATCTTTGACCTTGCTGATTTTTCTTATGCTGAGGCCAGTTTCCCTAAACGAACGAATTTTGAAGTGATCATCGTTATCGAGAACTTTTCCACGTAAATCTTAAGAAATAATTATAGTTATCTAGAATAAAGTTAAAATTGAATAGTAAATATAAAGTTCATTTTAAAAATTTGGTGTGGTTATAGAAATTGCGCTCACTGTATGTATGATTCCTTAATTATTTGGACAACATAATTTTTCTACAATTTGAGGTCCTTTGTATAATGTTTCAGAACTTATTAAAAGAACCCTGATTCAGATTAACAACCTCAATCAAAGAATACTGACTGTATATATGTATATATAGCTAATTTGAATGTCTCGTTAGACTTTCACAAACCTATTCCAACAGCCATAAATTAACCATTAACTATAAGTTAAATTTAAATGCATTAAAACAACAAAATCTTTAAAAATTGCATAAAAATGCGGAAATACCAGAACCACATTAATGCTCTCCATGAGTCACTGAAGCGAAAAAATAATTGTCTTTTTGCTCCATTCTTCACTTTTAATGCTTCCCCACAAGTCTGGCAGTGCCACTATAATCAATATGTGCAATAATAAGACCCCTTTTTATCGGAAAGACATGCTCGCCGCTGCGAGAGTTGATCTCTCTTTTCTTTAAGAACATGTTATATGAGTAAGCGACCATGCAAAAAGGTTAACAACAAAATAACGAAAGTCTGAGTAGGAACTCAGTTAGCCTAGATTGATCTTCCCTCGGCGATTTAAGCACGACACAAGAAGAAAAAAAAGAATCTAAATTCCAATCGAAGAGTTCTTCAAAACGATCTACGAATTTCGAAAGCCAACCTCCAAACTGATTTGGTATCGGTCATAAATTAGAAATTTCGTACTTTTTGCGTCATCTCCACTTACTTTTCCAGGTCACATAAGCGATTCGGACCTCAAACGAGACAATCTTACTTTTTTGATGATGTGCTCGCAGAAGTTATGCGTAATTATAATATCCTGAAGTTTGAATTTTTCACTGCGATCACTAGATATTCATTTCATTTTACACTATGAGGCAATATATTTTTTTTAAATAAACGTGTCGCAAGTAGATCAAAGGCCATTTACTCGTAACACTTTGACATTTTAGCGCAACATCGATCGTACACTGCAAGAGCTACACACCACTGCTCCACATTTGAACTATTCGCCACGGTGGAGATCACTTTGATTGAACACTATTTGGGGGCGCATTAAATTTATCCTCGTGAATAAAAATATTGCGATTGAGAAATTTATACTTATGAGCACTTCGCAAGTTTCCCCGAAACAGGTCCGGCAGAAAAATAGGCCCAAAACTATGCGAAACCACAGCGCGATCACCTGAGTTGCGCGGCGAACCTTTCGCGTTTGTAGCACGAATGAAGACAAAGTCAGAGAAAGACGAGACTACCTGACTTCTTTGTGCTGCTTTGTTGTTATTCTTATTGATGTGAAGGTAAGCCGAATCCGCAGAGACTCCGATGGCTTCCAAGTGCACCACCTTTCAGCGATCTGCTGCAGGTTGGACTAGAACGGACTGAGGCAAAGAGTGCAATGGTCAGCGAAAATTGACCAGCTGTGTAGCCCGTATGCTCTCCTCATTCGCTAGAAATATGTTTTTACAAATCTTTTCGAAAGAAAAACGAAAGATGTTCGCAATGTTTAAGAGAAATTAACAGGAGAACTAAACCTTTTCCACATTAAAAGGGAAACATTGGTAAAAATAACCAAAATCGTAAGTTAAAAATCCATATAAATAATAAAGTTGGTTCTCCTGATATAAGGTTTTGAAAAAGAAAATTGTTTACTAATCATTTCTCAATGAACTTACAATTTTAATATTAAATAACATTTCTGTTGGTTAATTTCCTATGTGCAAGGTACATTTTTCTTTTTCATTTATTAACGGCTCCAGCTCTTCAAAAAAATACTAATTTTGAAAAAAAAAAAATGTTTAAAAATTACAATGAAGGCGTTAAAAATCGAATTAGAAACACTTATTATACATTTTATGTTTTAAGTGTATGAAACATTTTTCTTTTTAATTTTTAAATTGAAAATAGTGGTGTCAGAGCATAAGATAAAAACCCTTTTAACAGATTTCTCATTCTTTTTACTATCGGAAAAAAACTTGTTCAAATTAGCCTTATTACATTATAATACAATTTGTTATCACTCTCTTAAAAAATGTTAGAAAACCAAAGACGACGGACGTAAGCATTTAAATAAAACTGATCTTCACGAACGACAATTCTTATCTGTGTCATTTTCCTTAATTAATTCCGTTTAAACTATTAAACCCTCCCCCCCATTATTTTTTCCCAATTATTGAAGTTTAACTATTTCGGACGAATGAAGATTTCAAACCCTATGATTCCATAATATTCCCCTTTTTCTTTTCATGGGGTAAGGAAGATTAAAAATGAATATAAACAATTATTTCATTAAGTATAAGTTTGTGAATAAACCGATGACCTACTCATAAACAAAAAACCCCCTTTAACAATTTCGACTTTTTATCTGATATCTTAATAAATATAAACCAATAGAAATAATTAAAACACTTGATATTGAGCATGCAATTTTTTCTTATAGTACAACTTTGAATAATTTTCCTAAACTGATGACTGATAAAAATTTCACAAATTTACAAAATGTGTTCGTTTTATCTTAGGAATTTTATATGTCGTAGGAACAAATTGGCGTTTTCATAACGACTATTCACGGTTTAGCAAAAATTCATATCAGTTCATAATCTTCCCAATGTTTGTCTTGCTACAGCAAACGATAAAATAAATTGGTGGCGCTACCAAAGAGATTATAACTCATAAAGAGGCCACAGTAGTTAAGTAATATATTTTTTTAACTATAATGTTCCGAGCGATACTAATTAAACACATAAAATAAAACATGCCATAAAAAGCATACTTTTGCTTTCATATTACTCTTCTCATCCTATTTTTGAATACATAATTAGCTTTATTTTATGGGTTTTAAACCAAACTACGAAACATTAAAATTATAAAAATATAGTCTAAGAAAATTAATATTGTTTCCTAACTACCCTCAAGTATCACGTTTGGTATTAAATAGCTAAAGGCTGAAATTTTTATATTTTTAATGAGAGGCATAAGTTATAAGAGTTAGATTTTTCGTTAATAAATCTATTGCGGGATAGTTACGAAGAAAGATGATTTTAGAAGATAACAAATGATTATGTAAAATTATTTACAAGGCGTTACCCTTTAACAATACTTCTGTACTAATAATGTTTACTACTCAATGTTATTTTTAATTAAATCTAGAGAGAATATAATGGAATCATGTAAATGCTGGGGGGTGGTTATGAATATGACTAATTTTTTAGTCGATGAAACCAGTCGAATAAAATTCCTTTTAGCGTCTTGTAATTATTTCTACCGCAGAGTTGGTACTGCCATAAATATTATTAGATCTTTATCGTTCTAAATGGGTATCGGATGAAGGATTTTGAATTTCAATGAATG
Source organism: Dysmachus trigonus (assembly GCA_949715965.1). Classification (NCBI taxonomy): domain Eukaryota; kingdom Metazoa; phylum Arthropoda; class Insecta; order Diptera; family Asilidae; genus Dysmachus; species Dysmachus trigonus. The sequence goes on along the minus strand of OX454322.1, from coordinate 81,407,690 downwards.
GACTATCATTATTTTTTGCTGAAATAAATTAAAAGAATGTTCCCTAGTATTTGCACATTTTAGAACTCCTTTCGTCTAATGGTTTCTCCATTAAATGGGCTAGGTTATTTTTTGTTTTTGTTCATCACGTTGTATTTTGAAAATTGGAGGCGCGAGTTACGAGATGTGTAGCGAACTCAGGACTCGTTGGAACGATTGAAGGATTCATAACAAAATGAACATTATGTGAGCTTCATATTTTATACATTAAGGAAATTATAACGTGTTGATTAAAAGAACTACTCAAGCAAATAAAATTACGTTTCCCCTATTTCTCCCACAATTTTTGGGTGTTAATATCTCCACTCGAATACGCTTATTTTCTCAGCAACTTAGCTTTGAATATTTGTGTTCGTTAATCAAGTCGAGCGAAATCAACTTCAACTGTAAAGTAATATAATACGTAAACAAAAGCTATTCAATCTGTGATAGAAGAAACAACTTATACACAGAGACAACTGATTATATAGATCTTAAATCCAATGTTGAAGAAGTGGTCACAATAAAGCTTTGATAAGACGGAAAATCTGTACAGATAAAAGCTTAGCGATTAAATTCATTATCAAACGAATATTATTGGCTGAAGCGTTCCCAAAAATCGTGATAAGAATCAATTTATAGTAAAAAAACGTGGATTCAAGTTACTCTTACTGCTTAAATTTATTCGTACTAACTAAATTGATTGATTGGTTGAGATTAACGTTCAGACATAAATTCATCACTGTAAACCTAATAAATAAATAAGCTTTTAGTAAAAAAATAAAATACAAGATTTATTGTTACTTTTGAGTCTTTGCTAGCGAAAAATAAATCAGTTTTCATATTGAATTAAGGAATGTACGTTGCAATCTACTCGTTTCCGGCCGTTTAGAGAAAGGAGCTCCATAACCACGAGAGCCTCTTGGACGACACCGCCAGCCTTTTGGACCAATTTAATCGCTGACTCCAAGGAACCCCCCGTCGCAAGTAAGTCGTCCACAATCAGCACCTTCTGACCAGGGCGGATGGATGCTTTCTGAATCTCAAAAACATCCTAAACAAGATCAATATTGGCAATTTACTTTCGATGAGCTCGTAAGAGATTTAAGATAGTACCTGTCCGTATTCGAGCTGATACTCCTGCTGATAGCACTCCCCGGGAAGTTTCCCTTTTTTCCGTACAGCAACATTTGCGATTTCGAGCTCGGCTGCAATAAGAAAACTGAAGAAAAATCCCCGGGACTCGAGGCCAACGACAGCATCGATTTCTGGGCAATGCTTCTTCACGTGGTCCAAGACCAAATCCTTCAAATAAACACAACAGCGACCATCAGAAAAAGCAGTGAATATGTCCCTAGGCAATGAAGTTTAATTTATTCTCGCATATTTAATCTGCGAAGCTCTGGGGCTTACGACTTACTTGAAATCGATTCCTTTCTTTGGGAAGTCGGGAAATACCCCAATGTGTTCCTTCACGTAATTTAACTTAGCTTCATTGTCCGTGTGACTCAACATTTCAATTAAAATAATTAACTATTTTAAACCAATCACTAGAAGAACCACTAGATCAAGGATTGAACACGAACTGCTCTAACTTTTTAACCGAACCGAACTTGATAAAACTGACGTTGCCGACTTCTTATTTATTCGTACGCCATCTGATGACGAGTAGCCCAAATAATATTCATATTTGTTCGGCAATTTTGGCGCTAAAATCAAATTTAATTTCATTAAACTGTTATTAAACTTTTATGCCCACTTTTGGCAAATAGTCCACAATTTTAAGTGAATGTTAAAATGGATCCTACTTGTCTCATCGCTCACAGCGAGTCTTATTTCGCGGTCTGTACTCAAGAGAAATCCTTAACACCTCGGGTGTACCTCAAGGCAGTCATTTAGTATTTTATTTATTTATTTATTTGACATGTAGAAATACAATAAATTGTAGCCCTACTTAAAACTAAGCGCTCTCGGGAACGTAGCCCATATGGCGCATCCTACCAAATTACAGAGTTAATATTAATTTTTATAATTTATACAAACAAGTTCATATATGGGGATTAACTATTGAACAAGATTAAATTATAATACTAATTGAATCTATTTACAGGTTACTCAAGGCTATTATTGGGTTTAGGTTATAAAGACAAAAAGTGTGTTGTTACTTAATAATTTAAAATTTGTTCAAAGTGCGTATAATAAGAAATGTTCGGAAAGTTAAAGTCTATTCAGTACGTTAATCTTTGTTAATATATTTAGCAAAGCGTCAGGCGATGCTGGATCCAGGAGATCATGTAACGGGGGCAAAGGACCGCCGTGGGCTGTGATGGTGATAGGACAATCCCTGAGGATATGTTGGATGGTGAGGGGGGCTTGGCAAAAATGGCATCCAGTTCTGGGGCTTCTGTTAAAATAGTGGCCATGAGATATTAAAGTGTGACCAGTTCTTGCACGAAGAATCTGCACACCTTCCGCTCTTGTTAAATTTATGTTATACGTTGGTGCTTCAGTAGTTTTCCAGTGGGAGGCGAGAAAGGTTTTTTCTTTCCGCCAACACTCTTTAATTTTTTCTATGAGGATTTTTAGCCGAATCCGGTAGTGAAAGCATGTCATTTAGGTCCCTTACTTTTTATTATTTATATCAACGATGTGTCTCTGTCTCTTTCTAACTCTAGGATTCTCTGTTACGCAGATGATGCCAAGACCTTTCGTATTATACGTAACGAGCATGACTGTGACCTTTTAAATTCTGACATTGATGCTTTTCACACATGGTGCTCATTAAACCAACTTCCACTAAATATTGACAAATGCACTTACATGTGTTTCTCTCGCAAGAAAAGCACTACTTCTTTTAATTATACTATTAACGGATTCCCGTTGCTAAAACTTGACAAAACCAAAGATTTGGGCATCAGGTTGAATAGCCATTTTACATTTTCTGAACACATCGATGCGATCGTTCGTAAGGCCAGCTCTACGCTTGGCTTTGTTAAGCGTTGGTCCAAGGAATTTAATGATCTTTTTGTAACTAAGACCCTGTATTGTACATTTGTAAGGCCTATTCTTGAGTATGCCAGTATAGTTTGGTCTCCGTTTTATGCGACTTCTATTGATCGCGTCGAGGGTGTCCAGCGTAGATTTCTTAGGTTTTCCCTCCGTAATCTTCCCTGGAGCAACCCTTCAGTGCTACCTCCTTACACTGATAGGCTGCGGCTCTTATCCCTTCAGTCTCTCGAGGAACGACGCGACACTGCGAAAGTAGTTTTTACTTTTGATTGCCTATCGGGCAGGATCAACTCAACTGAGCTTGTCGCTTACTTTCAGATTTCTCTCCCGACTCGCTCCGTGCGTGATCATGATTTCTTCCGAGTGCCTTTTCATCGTACTAATTATGGTATGAATAATCCTCTGTCGTCGATGTCACGCGCCTTCAATAATCATAAAGCCAATATCGATTTTAACTTGTCGCGAAACCAACTGAAGAGTCAGCTTCGTTAAGGTTTCACTTTGCACTTTTCATGCCATATACATGTACTTGCTTTTTCTATTTTTGTAGTAATCAGTCTATGATGAATTGTCACTAATAAATTAAAGGGATTTTTAACATAATTTTGGATTCAACAAAAGAATTAAGTTTTTAATTTCAAATTCACTTTTACCCATTTCAAATATAAGTTTTTTTAAAAATAACAATGATAATAAATTATTCGAAGGATTTATCCAACATTTTTACCGTGTTGCATATATAGAATTTTCAGATTAAAATTTTCAATTTAAATGAAACGATTTTCAAATGAAATGAAACCTCAGACGAATAAAAATTGGATGCATTTTTGTTTTGATAGTGGAATGTATTGAAGAATTGGTAGAAAGAGACCCCGGAATTACAATGAACAAGTTACTCGCAGAAAAACGAATTTCTATTTCGTTATCTTTCGATATGAAGTGAAACTAACCCTTAAATTAGCTTCGGTTAAAGAATAAATTTCTTCCGTATGTACGCCAAATTAAAAAGATTTAAATTCGAAAAATTATAGAACTCTTCGAAATTAGCAACTTTAAACGCATTTTCGTTTGTCAAAACGGTGCAACGATATTGTCGATCTGAACAAAAATGTATCATAACGTATTTAGACTTTTCTTATTGAATAGAAAGAGTGCAAATTTAAAGACATGCGTTCGTTCATTTCTTACGAATACGAAATTGAAACAGGCTAAGTTTGTTAAATTAATAAATAATATAATAAGTGCCCCCTAGAATATAACAAAACTGCTTTATAAACAATTTTACGATTATTGGTTTTCACTAACTATATTTCTCAATAATTATTTTAAACAACTAAAATAAATCCAATACAGCTAAATCACTTTCGAGTTCCCTTGCAAGTAGCTCCTGTTGAAATTGAAATATACCTGAACGTTTAAGTAACTTACTACCTTTATTATTCTCGCAAAACGTTGTTGCTAGTTGCAGTTCCATTCTTAATTTATCTTCGAGGTCACGAACTTTTTCGGAATTTCTCTTATTTGTATAAGAAGCAGGCAGGATTTTTATTTTATCCCTCAAGTTTCTGTAAAGTAATTTCACTAGCATCAATACTTTGCCCTCAGACCTGTGGAAATATTTTAAAGAAACAACAAAATTAATGCGAAAGATAAAATTGCTCAGCATTACTTCGTGTAAATTTTCATTGAGATGATATTTTTGGCGGATGTCCGAAGTCGAAGTAAAGTCCCATACCAATACGAACATACGTTCTCCTTGTTCAGATACATTTCTTCCCTAGTGGCGTCAGAACTGCTCTGCTGATATAAAGGATCCTTTAAATATAAAAAAAAAAAAAGTTAAAAACTTATGGCAAAAAGAAATTTGAGAATGATGAAAGACACGGGCTGGATGTAAGACGGGTGTAAAAGCTCTAAAACTTTCTTATTAAACAGAACCTTTTCAGGGAACGATTTCATAAATCATTCATTAGGATTTCGAAGCAAAAGTTTTTATTCGATTTTCTACTTAATTTCAAATTTATTAAATTTAACGTTACTTTTTGTCATAGGTATTTAATTTATGATGATATGAAACCGTAAACAACGTTTTCTCACTGTTCTAAATTAATTCTTATAAGTTAGTTATTTTACAAACAAGTCAACATTTTATATTTGGGAGCGATATGTAAATATTTTTCGAATGGCTATTATTCAACAAACAAAATAAACAAATTTCGTAAACAATTTCAAATCCGCCCAAAAAAACGTCTTTGTTTAAACAAATGTTTTGATTATTTTACCCATGGCATTAATGGATGCGAACATACTAATATAGGTAATTAAAATTCATTTAACACTAGAACAACCAAAACCAATTAAATCGACTGGTACTCAACTTCTTCCTTAAACTTACTAAATTATCAAAATTACAAGCTAATTAGACATTCAAACGATTTCATCAGATTTCTCATTGCTCTTATTTGAACACTCACAAAGAAACGTTCTCAGATGTGTCTCACCGATTTTGATGAAATAAAACAACAACTCAAATAATAAATTTTTTTTTTTTTTTTTTTTTTTTTTTTTTATAAAAAGTGATGTATTTTTCATTTTGGACCCGCCATTTTGAATTTTTTAAATCTAATATCATATTCGTAATCAGCGACTCCAAAAACCCTTTAATACTAGTTTTCATGAAAAAAACTGATGTCTGAAAGAATATACATCATGTATTAGTGCTAGGGGTTGTTTACCCCCTTGAGGAACTTTTTTTACGAAAACCCAAAAACAGGTCAAATTTATTTTTCAAAATCGTATGTAAAAAAATATTTGGCAATGAATTTTTAACTAAAACTGTAATTTTTGAGACGCAAAAATATAAAAAAAAATTCGTTTTTCTGCAATACAAAATAAGGGTTGCCACCCCCGGGAACCGGATTACTTACAAAAGGTTAGTATATTTATGAGACATCATTTCCACTTTGTTTCATTCGAAAAAATTCATTAGAACTTTAAATATTTAGGGAAAACTGTTTTTGGGGGTAAATTTTAAGGGTGGTTTTCACCCCCTAAATGTGCGTATCCGCAGATAAAAAAAAAATTCGTGTCTCTTATATTTCGTTGCTCTATAACATATTTCAATTTCATCAAAATCGGTGGGACACATCTGAGAACATTTCCTTGTCAGTCCAGATATAATCCTAGTAAAACGGAACGTTGGCTGCACCTTGGCCGCTCCACGGCTGCACAATTTCTAGACGGCGGTATGACGGCTATACGTGATCCGCAGTGTTTTTGAAACATATATGAAACGGCCACACAGAATAAAAATTATTTATGAAAAACTTTAACGGCCAAACGCTGGGCCTGATAAGGGCCAAACTTGAGTACAAAAGACAACGGCCGCACCTCGGCTGAACCAAATTATGTAGATATACTATATATATATAAATTTTTCTTTGAAACGTGTTCGGAATTAGATGGAATTGCTATTTTACAAGTCTGCTTAGAGGACCAAGACCTACTATTACTAAAAACCCATTCGAATCGACCCCGGGCTAGCGTCCCCCTCCGTTAGTTATGGGTTTATGGGTTAAGAAATCAGTACTGTATTATGTTATAATCGATAAAGAAATAAAACAAAAGTTCCTCGATATTAGATACAACATCGGAAATAGAAGCATCCTGTTTTCTACTGGATATACATATTATGAAACAGATAAATATGGATTTTTATTTGTTTCAAGCTACACCTGTACAGACTACTGGGAATAATACTTACATCAACTTCCATTGGTTCTGAGCTTCTCTTACGTTTTCTTATGGAAGTGAAACCCAATTCATAATTCAAAAAATTGCTTATATCTGGGAATGGGTCGTCGGACTGATATTCGATTTCTATTCCCTTCTGGAAAGATGAAGCAGTAACAGCAAGCAAATCCTGATATACTGAACAGTGATATTAATATTTGTTTTTTTTTTTTCAATAACCTAAATTTTTCTTACGTTCAATTTCCTTGAATTTCACTTTATATTCATCTTTGAAAAAGTTTTCTGGTTTAATAACAATATCTTTCATTCGATATTGCTGAGTAAATGTTTTGTCCTTGGCCGTAATATCGTATAGGATAAAAACCAGGTAAGTGGAAGTCCTTGGAACCATATCGATTTCCAATTTCATTCGCAATACAATAACTCCGGAGCATTTAGGTTGCAAAACCTGACCCTACAACAATTTGTAATGTACTTCAATAAGTGTCTTGCAATTTGCAAGTTATTTACCTTAACTTGTAGCCATTCCTCCTGAAACTGGAGCGAGTTCACTTCAGTTTCACATTCTAGCAATTTTTCAAAATTCTCGTACGTGCAAGAATCATCATCCACAAGCTGAAATAAAGTGTACTCATACTGTTGAGTTGCTTCTGTTTCTGGGCAAATTAAAACAACGCGAACATTTTCCAGAGTTGTTGGCCTAAAAAAGGAAATATAATTAAAATGTTTCTCATAAAACCAGAAACTCTTGAGTAATAACACAAAAGCCAGGAAAAGCTTTTGTAGAACGTAATAATTGGGGCAACCTATTCTATTGTGTGGTTGTGGCGAAGTAGAGTTAATGAGTGCCACAAAAACAATGGTGCAAGCATATTTAAAGTCCTTTCGTTTTTATAATAAGGAAATTAGAGACTTTCCAAAAATGTAGTGTTATTATATTTAAATTTTTGATAAAACTCATATCATAATTAAAACAAGGAGAAATTTTCACCATAGAATCTGTAAGACATCGATTGATAAATAAAAATATGAGTAGGAATTCAGTAAGAACTGCTTATGTAGTGAACATTCAAAGTTACTACTAAGGTAATTGTAGGGATAGCGGGATAGCTGGGCTGTTTGGATAAAAGAAGATTAAAGAGGTATAAAATAGTGCAAAAATTCATATATGAATTAAAGCTGCACCCCAGTAATAGCTTAATAAAAACGGAAACATAGTTGTGACATATTAAGCCAAAGGCATACCTTACTCTAGAATTAAAAGCAATATTCCTATGGATCTGACTACCATAAATTATTACTTTGGGAGTAAAAACTGCGGAAACATGTAGTTAATGAAGTTACTTTTACAATAAATTTGACGCAGTGGAGATTATAGTTGAAAATATTGCCCAAGTTCCTGACAGACTTGCTATAAGAGATGATGGTATTATTTAGTAAAATGGAAGAAAGGTTCGCGGTATGATACAAAATGCGTCAGATTTCGATGCATTTAAATCTATATAGTTATAGTAGGGCAATTGGGCATAATGCATAGCATTGTCAACATCTATTATAGATGAAAAGAGCACTCACAGATTACTCAAGGGTGATAATTTATGAAGATTAAGAATAAAAGGGGTCCTAAGATAGAACCCTGAGATACTCCGCTCGAAACTGAAGAAAGTCAGAGGATTTATTGTGCAAGGAAGACGAAGATAGACCCAAAGTAGCTTATTTATTGAGAAGGATGTGATTTAACTTTATCGAAAACCTTAGAAAAGTCAAGTAATACAAGTATAGTAGTGTTATCATTATCTATAGGTTTGTGAATGTCCTCAAAATTTTTAACAAAGCAGTAGTTTAACTATGTTTAGAGTGAAAACTTGATTGATTGATGAACAGATTGAACCAGCTGGTTGTATAGTATTTTCTCGAACGCCTTGAAGAGAAAAGACAGTATAAATATAGGACAGTATTCTGTGGAATTCGCGGACTTTTTAGATATTGGGAAAACAGAAGTAAGCAATATCGTGTTGAAGAGATTAGTGAGAAAGTATAGGATTACTTGTAGAATGATTCTAGCGTTTTTAATCAATTTGTCCTGAAATTAAAGGCGAGGAAATCGCTTGTTGTAATTTTTTTTTTGTACCTATCAGAACAATAAATTTATACCCCACTTATAAAAAAAATAAAATATGTATTGGGTTTTTTTAAGATTTTTTTCGACAAAATGAATTTACGTTTAGAAATGTGAAAGTATCTTAAATGTCTAAATCTAAATCTAATATTTACCTATATTCCAAATTTCAACTAAAATAGTTTTTGGGTTATGCTACGAACAGATAGACAGGCAGATGGATGAAAGAGCTGATAGGTTATCTTTTGATAATAATATAATGAAGTGAATTAAAATAATCTTGATAAAATATTGATAAACGTGGACACCTACAAACATAAATCTTTTTATCAGTCTGTAAACCTCATATCTTACAAACGGCCAAAGCAACAAGCTCTACCAAAAATAAATTCGAGGACTGATAAAACAGTGAGTTCTCTGTAATAAAACATAATTAAAATTAGACGGCCGGCTTCACTGCTAATTCTTTCATTTGTTATATCTTTCCGGTTTTAATTCTGATGGTATTGTCTAAGAGGTAGAGTTCCTATTTAATACGCTTTGCAAACGAATTGTTTGTGTCCTGAAAAAGTTGTATTTCCATAGAAAATCCATCGTCTCTACTTTTTTCCCCCACCTTTAAAACAATTAACCCCCACCACATCTCGAAAGTTACTTTCACAGGACCAAGAATTCCCCCATACTCTGGATAGGCCCTTCTCTCTATATATTTTGTAATTGAAAATGCGCTTTGTTTCTATCAACGTATATTGCAAAGAAATTCTCCTTTATTGTGGGTTGGAATGGGAACATGTTTAATGAGTTTGTCTTCTGTGGGAATAGGAGAAGGTTGTTAATTAGACAAGCCGGCCAGTTTAATTGTCAACTCACATAAAGAATGTTTTGCTTTTCTAGAATTCTCTGATTTGATTCGAAATTTCAAATTTGTTTAGTTGTTTGAAATCACAACAGTGTGAAATTAATGATATTTTCTATTAAGATGGAAAGCCAAGAGGAAAATCAAATTTTTTGATATCAAAAAAGATATCCTCAAAAAACATTTCCATTCTATCGTCGATCTTTTTCAATAAAGATTATGACTAATAGGTTCACACTAATAGATTGATTCCATCTTGTTGGCAATCTCAATAATTGTCCCCACCATAAAAAAGGTGATATCCAACTATAGACCTTTTGCTAATTTGGGTTCTATAGCGAACATTTTTGAAACTTAGATCTCTCAACCGCAATCCGATCAATCATCCTGTTCTAATTCAGAAAATAAAGGCCCTTGGCTTTCCCCCTCTCTTTGTGAACTGGGTCAAATCTTATTTGTCGTACTCAGCGCTTATTGTTCCATGGATTTCTTTCTGAGGAGATTTACAATTCTTCTGGTGTACCGCAAGGTAGCCACATCGGCCCACTTCTTTTTAACATTTATGTCAATGATTTACCTCTTTTTTTATCTCACTCACAAATCCTGTTCTATGGTGACGGTGCTAAGATTTTTCGAGTTGTCTCTTTTAGTCAAGATTGTGATCTTCTAAATTCTGATTAGACGCCCTTTTCAAGTGATAACATAAATAAGTGTACTTATATGTCTATCTGTCGTAAAATAACTCCGATCGTGTTCGATTATACTATTAATGGCTGTGTTTTGGCAAGATGGCGACAAAATTAAGGACCTAGGACTCTCGTATGATTGATTTTGAAGAACAGATAAAGATTTTTCATTTTATAAACAAATTACCCTTTTTTTATCAGTATATAGGATAGTATAGTGTAAAAAAAATATTTTGATAAAAATCCCCGCAATCTCAAAAATATATTTCTTTTATAGCAAAATTCTATTTACAAACCCTAATTTAATAGAAAGAAAATAATGCATATGAGAAAATAAAGATAAAACTATATGTATCGCAAATCCTAATTGCATAAATCAGTATCTATACCCAAAAACAGTTTACCAAATAGAATAAAAGAATTTTCCCACACTTTACATTGATTGCGATTTACGAATGAGTTACGATTTGCAATTTCATCTGCATTTGAATACATCCATTTAACTATTCAGTTGATTGTAATTGAGATTATCACAAAATTTGCTGCTGTGGACTGAATTCTTGTAATGTTGAACCAGTTTACTGGAGTGAAATTTCAGTCCATAAATTTACCCGAGATAGGCATTTGCTATGTGTTATATGACGATGCTATTTAGTTAAAAATTAATTGGAACGAGTCAGCTCGGTCCACAAGTAAACAAAATCAACTGAAATTGCAAATTTGTTCTGTTTGGGTTAAAATTCCGAGCAAAGCTTATGAGATAAAATAGAATGTGATATGATAGAGTATAGGAATTATGAATTCTCGAACACGAGATATCCTTATCGATTGTTTTGGTTATCAACAACCATCGGATATAGTAATCTGTAGATGCAAAAAATTTAATAACATTGGATATAATCGTTTTTAAAAAAAAAATCGAAAAGAATTGACCTTCAAAGGAAAACCTGATTAAAATGTGCTTACGAGAAATAATACTATCTCACTGGTCAACAGATATAAATTTTTTTTTCACGAAAACGATAGTTGATTTCCATAAGATTACGTATCCGTAGCCGAATATATTCTGCCAGAACACGTTTTTGAAAAAGAAAAATATTAAATGTTGATTTTGATACTCTCATCTTAGAAAAGTATAATAAAACTCTCAATTGAATTCTTTATCATACCTAAGAAATATTACATTCCTTTTCAAATGTTGTGAGTGACGTGCCAAAACATTAAAGACTTTCTGATATACCTCTGCAATCACAGAAAGATTTAGTTTAATACGACTAAAAAATTTCCTCCATAATTCTTTTTTTTTATAAAAGCTTCCAGTTAAATGGTGCATTGGATTTTTTCGAAACACTTATAAGTACTATATATATATATATATATATACATATTTTAGGATATAAGCAAACCAACCTTCCGTTTTTCGCCAACGTTTTACATTTTCAGGAAGAAAATCTCTTTAGCCCGCGTACAAGTACGAATAAAATTCCCATTAAAATCTTGTATACCTCGCGAATTCTTTACCTCAGTCAGCGGCTTTTCTGTTGATGATACAGTCTTTTTGGTTAAGTAGCTTCCTTTGCTGAATACAATTTTCATTTCGGCTTATAGCCGACTACAGATTACATTCTAGATGAAATGAATTATTAAAATTTAATGAAAAGACGTAGTACTCTCTCATCAATAGGAAGAGAATTAAGAAGCAACGTAAATACTTCTGAAATAAACATTCTATAAGGGTTCATATGTTGAATTATAAATTGCTTTTATTTCCGGTCTCTTTTGCGAAATTGGTTCCATAAATAAAATACCTCATTTATTTAATATAGGCTCATTGGTAAGGAAAAGTAATGCCTAAGTATATTGAAAGAAGATTAAAGAAGAGTCTAGAGATAAAAAGGAAATTTCTGTATGATAAATATAAATAAACATCATCTTTAAAGCATTTAATTAAATTTCAACGCTACTCTACTCAAATAAAACCTCTAAACAGTGGCAGCAAATAAGACTTTCTTAGACTGTTCTTCGTGAATTTTAAATGTAATAGGAAACTTTCTAGGTTTAATTATGCACAACAGCTTTCTTGTTGGTTAGTTAGTATTTTAAATTTGCATTTATTGAACATGTTAGAACTTATTTATTATTTATATTTTGTCTTAAACGCCAAATTAATTAGAGAATAATTATTTCATACGATTCCTTTCATATTAAAATTATTTAATAGAATATTTTAATGAAATAATGCAAATATATTGTTGTTTTACCACTTGGTTATTTTTCGTGAATAGAGCATGCTTTTATCTTGCATTCACAGGGAATTTGAATGAAGTTACGAAATATATTCTTCAATTCGACGTTTATTACGCATTATTTTTCTGGGCAGGTCGCCAAACTTTAAATGTTCGCAATTTAAAAAAGTCCTTCTTTTTAGCTGGGTGTATCTTTTTCAGGAGTTGACGAGGACAAGTTCCAGAGTTCTATTCCTAAATTAGAGGGTTGTATCTCGGAACGACTTTTTTACTTTTCTTTAGAGTGGAGTTTAGCAAAAAGCCTCCCCTTTTAATTTGCGCAGTGTAGTTCTGCGTTTTAAATTTAATTTTTATTATTTACAAGAAATCTGATTAAAATTAAAGATTAAAATCGCTTTAAAGTAGTTAACTCATACTTTGAGAGGTTCAAAAATTATTGCAATGATCTTAATGGTGACTGTGCGAATCTGTTAGCATATCCAGATTTGAAATGAATTGATTGAATTACATTACAATCATAATTTTTATTATTACCTTCATCCTTTCTTATTTACCTGCATTTTTTGTTCTTGTTGGAAGATTTTTGGAGTTAAACATTGATTTGCTGTGTAGGCGGACAGATTATTATGTATTTTAAGACATAATTAAAATGGAACGAAAAACAGATAACTTCAGAGAAAAAAAATGAATTGTCTGCAATTTTGACATTATTTTGTCAAGAGGACTATGAAATAGGACCAATACAGAAAAGTTATGGAGACCATAGCCTTGCCATATTTTAATGAAATCTTCTTCTGGACATCTTCCTTCACCTTTGTGCAAGACGGCGCCCCATGCCATACCGTAAATTCCATAGACAAATTCATTTCGGAAAAAAAATATTCCGTTGTTACCATGGCTTCTGTCCATTTAATCCCATAGAAAATATGTCACATTAAATAAAGAGACTAATTTTTAAAGAAAAGAATATACCTCGACAAATTTTAAAAGCAAATATCAAGAAAATATGGCATGGGGTGCCTAAGCAGTTAAGTTGGTGAAAAGTGGCTACACTAAATATTAACTATGTATTGTTACATTGAAAAAAATATTTCTAGTAGATTCAATAGTGAGGACTTCTTAATTCATCTAGTCTGAATTTTCTGTTTCAATCAACTAGATCCTAGTTCATCTATTTTAATATCAATTTTACTAGAGAATAGTTAAAATTAAAGGAATGCATGTCAATTATACTTTTATAGTTAATATAATAACTATATTGTTAGTCAACCAGAAGCCTAGTTCACTGAACTAGATGCGCTAGTTACTTTGATCTGTTCGAGCTGTATTTCATAATAGCTAGTTGAAATGGAGCACAACGCGCAAAATTTACATTTCGGGTAAAAAGATTTTATTAATGGTTTTAGTGCAGTGAAAAACAAAAAAATTACTCTCTTTCTTAGCAGGGAAATTTCATTTCCCCTCTAAATGAATGCTTTTTGGAGATTTTTAAATGTGGACATAATTGTTAAAAGCATAATTAAATGAATGAAGAAATAAAAATTGGAATATCTTTTGAGATTGTTTAATATTCAATTCTGAAAAGAATTCCCACGTTCGTAAGTTGTTTTAATTATTCGTCTCGTTGTATAACCTATAAGATTCGTGTCAAGCCAATAGGCTCGTAAGTTGTTTCGACAATGGACCTCGTTCGTTGAACTACTAGCTCCATGTCGATTCAACAAGCTCGTAATTTTATTGTAAAATTAATTCGTTGTTTAAACTAGCAGATTCATGTTTATTCAACAAGCTCATAGGTTGTTTTAATAATAAGCCTCGTTATCTGAACTAGTTTCGTCACATTGTTTCAACTAGATGTGTAGTTTAAATAACAAGATATACTTTTTAAATAGATTTCTCTAGCCAGATATTTTTTTGGGATGTAACACTTCACAATATCTCTTCCCTAAGGAAGAATTTGTCGACAATAATGTAAGATTGTCTAAATATAGACTTTAGAAAATATTAGTGTTTGTAATTTTTTGGATAGTGACTGTATATCTTATTTATGATATTGTAAAAAAAAACATGCTATTTTCAATACAGATTATTATTTAAACATATACTGAAGTTGGCAAAAAAATCTACTTTGTTTTTTGATTGTTCAATAATGTGCAAATTTTCCTACCACCAAATGAGAAAATTATTAACTTGTTCGGCAATTCAAATTCTGTATCAGAGAAAATTCCGTTTCTCTTCTAGCATCTTAAATTTTATATCTACATAAATAATATACATGATACGACTATTCTAGACGAAATGGCGCCATCGGCTCACATTTGGCAAGAAACTATAAAACAAAAACTAGAAAATAAATTCATCTCACAAACTTATCCGGTTTTCTACTACAGAGTATCAATTCCCCACAGTACGAATGTGCAGAATGGCAGGAATATGTTTCAATAAACCATCTTATTAAACTGTGCCAGCAGGCTACGAGGCATCTTCGGAAGTACCTTATCGTACATTCAAGGCATCCTCCTCTCTGAAATCAATAAATCGGACATAGGACCCTCACGAGTTTGCCTCGTGGGCCTCTTTTGTTCGTACAACAAGTTTATTCAATCTTAATTTAATTAAATTTTATAAACCTGAGCCGCAACAATTCGTTCTTATTGTTCGCAATCTTGCTTTCTCGGATAAATGTACAAGGTTAAATATTCAGTTGACAATACCATGGCGATGTGCAATTTTACCAGGAATACTTTTACATTTCATCAAATCAGGTTAATCTAGTGATCCCCACAACCTTCGGGCTGATGAACAAAAACTAGCTACAAAACATAATGCGTATTTGTAATGTAATCATCAATGCTAATCCATAGAGCCCATCACCCACAAGGTCAACGCTCGCTCGCTTCCTTCCATTGAGAATAGAGCTAGAGCTGTAACAATTTCTCTTCTTTGGTTGCCCACAAATTGCTATTGTTGTAGAACTTCATGAGCCATTACATCCAACCTGTATACGTGTCTGGAACGTCACGTCTACTTCAGGAATGGTCTGAAAGTGTGCTGGTCTAAAAGCGTCCCTCAACGATATTTCAAAAGTCTCTTGATAAATTTCTTTGATAATATTCTCCTTTTTTTTTCCAAGGCAGCTTGTAAATCACTAGATTGTTATGAGTTCTGTTCATGCGATTTCATTACTGGAACTGCTAAAATAGAACCCAGTTAAAAGTATTCCTTTCCTGGGTTTATTGTATCTGTATTTACACAGAGTACATTTTTATGGTATTTATACAATAACTGAGCCCGCACGTAATGTATTGTGTGCCAAGCAATCTCATGTCCCAATTACTTTCGCCAACTTTGGAAGTTGGTTAATGATGATTTTGCTATTTTTTTTTTAATGTTTCCGTTCCAGTTTTTCGAAAACAATTGGAATTGAATATAATATGGATTTATGTTAGAACCATATAAACTCATGTATCTCAGCTTCTATCCGTACATTTGTTTTATTATTATTTTAAAAAGGAGAACTTCATATCGTCTGGTCTGTTGTATGGCACCGCTGTCTGGCAAGCTATTTCGAAGCAATGAATGAAAAAACGCAGAATAGAAGGGGAAACGGGGTAGCTATTGAACTTCCTGGTGCATTCAAATACACGTGTAACTTTTTCAAAAGCTCCTACACGTGAGAATTCATGTTGCAAAGGAGCAAGCATGCGCCTACACTAAAATTGGAGAATTGACTCTTTTCTTCAGCTGTTCTTACCTAAACTTTCAGTGACGTAGAATATCCATTACGTATAATTCCTCAAAGAAATTAAAAAAAAAAGGTACTATATTCACTTATCGAGTTAATTATACAAAATCACCTTTAATCATGTAAATAGACTCTAGCAGGTTAGTACCTTACATCATGGACTTAACACCGGTTTCTGTCTACCAACAAAAATATAGTATATCAATGACGCCGGTCTATATTTAATTAAAGCTAAAAACTATCCGCTTAACTACGTGCGTTGTTATGCAACTCACCACAATACATTGGATAATAACAAATAAATCTTATTATATCGAACTGAAACAACAAATCGCTTCGAAGTCAGTTTTCCAATTTAGTCTAGCAATTCGAGCCTAGAATGAATTCAGATGCCTAATCAAGAATGCAAAAGTGTATTTTCGCCTGTTTTTGCACATTCCACTGCGAACTAAGGAATATACATAAAAAAATGTATCAGGTATCAAATTAATTGTCATAAAAAATCCAGAGAGGCATTGCTTTTAGTTTTTCGAAAATATTAAAAAATCACCCCCAATTGAGGGTTGAAATCACCCTAAAAGATTAATTTTATCAAAAAATTATCATTGAGTACAAAGGTGTTTCTTATTAGATTATTTATATTAAATAAATCTCAAAAATGCAATATTACGCCTTTCTTGAACGTCGATTAATTTGATACCTCATACATTTTTTTAATGTATTTTCCTTAGTTCAGAAACATAAAATAATATTTAATAATTAATCCGGCGTCATTGAGGCAGGGTCATTATGATCCTGCACGTTTTGTTTACGAAAAATTTCTTAGAAACAATTGCAATTGAAAGTTAAAAATAAAAATTATTTCATTTATTACCAATGTGTTTTATTGCTGCTACTGATTTATATACTGTATATATTATAAATATCAAATTTTAAAAATTATAAATTATTTTATACTAGGCAAAATATAGTAACAATTGTAACAGGGTCATAATGACCCACCTCAACGTTAGTGTTACTTTTTTCCGCCACAATGACGCCGGGTTAATAGTTGCATGGGCGTAGCCATTAGGGGCAAGAGTGGCCACGATCCCCTCTCCAGGAAAAAACGTTTGAATATAATGATCAAAAAAATAATGAGTAAAACTTGTTAACTTTTTTTTATTTCCTTCGTCGTAATTTGTTTACAATTTAATTACCTAATAACCTCTAAACTGTATCCTACGATTTATTCCACAGATTCAATACTCTCAAAGATGGTCATTGAGAAATTTTGATTCTTTGAAATTTTGACCCGGATAAAAGTCGAACAAAGCAAGTGGCCGAGTGTTGATACACCGAAATTTGAATTACCTCAAATTCAAAAGACAACAATTAGTGTCTCGAATTTGCGCTTTAGCTAGTTTAGAATTCTACTTAACAATTTCCATCAGCAGTTTGTAGCCGTTTAAATAATATTGACAATTTATTTTTCCATTCGTAATGGCTCACAAAAAAAACGTAATCAACAGATAACTTTCAAAAGGCCTTGGATTTAACTTAAATAAATGTTGACTCAGAAAAAAAAAAAATTCTCATAAAATTGAAAGCTGATTAGAATAGCCTGAAAACATTTTAGAGCCTAGAAAATTAGACTAGATACATAAATTCGTCCAAAATAGTTTGTACATGATAAAAATTAAGCTGTACTAACTGCAAGAGAATAAAATAAGATTGATTATTTTATCAAGTAATAGGAAGTAGAATTTTCGTAAAAATATAAATTTAAAAATACGACGGAACGGAAATATTTTTGTTATCTAAATAAAAAAGGAAGAACTGATCGTGATCTCTACGCATTTGAAACAACAATGTCTCTTTTGTCGCCTCAGCGAACCTAGCGACCGGCTAGCTTTTTCTTCTTTTCTGAGCAACTACTAAGCGATCGCCTCGAATTTGTCTTTCTGTTAGGGGGGCTTTTATTTAAATGGGTTCGTTGAATAAGCGATAAATGAGTATGCAAAACTGCAGCTCGCAAAGGCACGAGCTTAAAAACGACCTTTAAAATGTGCAGAGATTGACAATATTTTTTGGCCAAGGGCGACGACGGTAAAAACCCGATCTGAGGTCTGAGGAGCCAATTAATTACGTCACACATGTAAATAAAACGACGAGTAAGTGACAAAACTAAATAGCATCATCTTGGTAATTATCTCCCACCTACATACATATGGTGGCCGAAGTGGGATTGCCGAAGGAATTTGATGACTCCGACCAGCCGCCACTGGGCACTCACAAAAACTGAGCAAACTGAGCAGAACGTAGCGCTCTAGTAACCGGGTTCTATAGCTCTTCGGACGACAAATTGGGAGCCACACAGAAAGGTCGCTACCAGACGAAGCTTTCGCCTGCTTTTCTCAGTACTAGTTTACTTTAGGCACTGAAACCGCACGCACGAGTATCTAAAACACTAAAAAATATTTAAAGCATTTGGAACTATATCAAAATAAAAAAAAATATATATAAACATAAAACATAGCTGTGGAAACATTCTGTGATTTATTGTTAAGTGTCAAGCCCGCAAATCCAATTTCAATATCTGGAAAAGATATAATATAGAGTATAGTTAGTGCCTGGATAGTGATGGTGCTTCGTCCAGTTGGAATCCTTCGTCTTCCCTATGAAAGATATTGGTCGTAATGCTTCAAGCGGTAATTGTTTAAAAATGTGATAAAGCCTTTCACAGGCACTAAAAGATAATGTAAAAAAAAAAAGTGATGGTAAAAAGTGAGAAAAGTTCATTATATTTATGCTGAGCAATAGTAAAAAATTCAGTTTTGATGAGATCTAGCAAAAAACATTGTCGCGCCATTCGGCGATACTTTTTGTTTTTTACTGCCATTACCTTGTTGCCGCTGGCCTTAGTGTATTTAGTAACAAATGAGCAAGTTTACAGGATTAAAGCATATGAAGTAAGTAGAGAGTACAATGGCTAAAAATCATAAATTTTCCTACCGTATCGTCTTAAATCTCTTATATGAATGCATGACACCTTGTAGTTTGCTTAATAGTTTACTTATAAAATATTCAGAATATCGTTGAGAGTTTATTAGTAGGTAAACAACTATACCACCCACAGGTTATCAACCCGACGATGAACAGATGGAAAACTCCTCTATTTTCGAGCATTTGATATCGATTTTATTTTTTTTTTTATGAAATGCCCCTTTGAATGGAACCTCTTGCTCCCTTTCTACACTACCAACCTGCTTTGTCATCCCAAGGATGTTACGAAATTGCCGCAATGTTTGGAATTCGATCCTGATATGTAACACATTTCATACACGTAATATTCAAGGCAGGAAGCACTCTGTTGTGAATAAACAAATGTCGATATTTCGATTTTAAAGTAGCCTTTCTATCGGAATGCCTGCAAAAAAAAAAATTAGGTTGGACGTTATCACACAAACGAGCGCATTTGAAGCACAAACAATCAATTAAGTTGTATCGGATTCATCCTGATTCAATCCTGATTACATCACCTAAAACCTAATTAATGTGGATGAAATCACCTTTTTTATCATTTTAAATCCACCCACTTAATTTTCTAACACTTAATTGGGGGATTTTTGTGTGAGGAACGTTTTTGCCGAAATAGTTTTAATTGAAGGGTAGTTGCTAAAAGATTTAACATCTGTCTGTGATTGAGATAAATGGAGTTGCTCATTTATTTTAAGGTTAAATTGAAATAAAAGATCAAAAAGTTCAGAATAATAATATATCATTAATTTAAATAAAATATTTTACTAGTTTTTCTGTCTGGAACCCTTGATTGTAGAGACGTGAAAAAAAACCAAATTTTAGAAAAAATTATATAATCAAAAATTGCTTTTTTGGATCGACAAAAATATTTATTTTGACAACTTGCAACTTTGATAGCACCTCGAATAGTCGGTTCCTGGAAAAATAGATACTTAGTTACTTAGATACACTAGTTATTTAGGCGTTAAAAAATTGCAACACCTTTTGAGTCAAAAAAATTATTCTGAAAATTTTTGAATTCAAGATTTGAAATTTTGGATGGATAAAAATCATGGCAATTTGATGTAAATTCCCAAAAATAACAAATCGTTATTTTGGGTGAGTTTTTAGCAACTTGCCGTTCAATACAAAATGTTCAATTGTTCTGCATAGACGGAAAAAAAAACGAAGCTATTATTAAATATTATATTATATTATAATAAAGCATACTAAAATTCATATGCCAAAAAACCGAGACCCTCCGCCTGATTTATTATATGACACCATCCCGACGGTTTTAATCAACAATTTGCGAAATATAAAAGAAATTAAAAATAAAACAGGAAAATCTATCCTCCCCAACGTCACACATTAAAAAACAAAATCAGAAAGTCAGTTTATTGAATTAAAAAATATAGATTATTAGGCCATTATTACAAGAAATAAAAATTGAAATTTACAATAGATAAAAGTGTGAAAGCGGACTTAACTGGTTAATGTAAGGAAGGAAAGAGTTATCTATTTATGTAATAAGGAAATTTTTAAAAAATACGAATTGATTTGAACCATTCTATTTTTTTTATTGTTAGAGAACTTGAAGTAGATATGTAATCTGTTCTTATCTTCGGTTATACCAGAAAGCCACAGAATGAAAAAAAAAACCTAACTATCTGATAATGTGATTTTAACACCAAGCCATTTGATTATAACACACACATAGCAAACTCCAAAATTCATGGATTGCTATAAATAAATACCAGCGGGATACACAACAGCGTGTAATTTATGTGCATCTTCTAAAATATTTGGTTCTTCCAGATGAAATGTTCTTTCCTTATTTTTGACTTTAAAGTTGTATTTTGATATTCACAATTCTTTAGATTGCAAACAAATAGCGTCATCATCATAGAAACAGGGTCGATTAAGAGCAGAAAATTAAAATGTCTTAAATGGATATACCATTTGCAATAATCTTATCTTTATGTTGATATCTATTATTATTCGTTTCGAAAATCGTCTAGCTTCAAATTGGACAACTACGTTTTAGGGTTATCGTAAAGAAAATTTAACTACATAAAACTAATAAAACTTAAAGCAATTATTATTAATAAACACGTTTAAACACTAAAAAATAAAGTTTTAAAAAGTACTTTGTAATTTCTTTTGATCCCTATTTGCTCCAGTATTTTCCGTGATTAAATCGTAATTTACAATGCATGCTTAGTATTACAAAATATAACATTTAGCATTTGAATAACAATTTTATCAGTTAGAACAATAGGAGAACAATAGTAGTATATTAACACCCTTAAGATTTGAATAAGTTTGCACCTTTAATAACGTACCTAATTGTTGGAATTAACACAAAATATCTTTTTAATTAAGCAAGAAGTAATTAATATCTCCCTGTGAATTATTTATTTACTATGGTCAATGTAGAAAACCTGCTAAATACATTTTGCTACCATGATTTCTCTTGATTTTTAACATTGTTATTGTTAAGATGATTGAAGAAATTTAATAGGAGATTATAAAATTACAATTTTATTTTAAAATCTACGATCTAATTAAAAGTTTTATGAAATTAAGGTACGTCACGGAAAGATAAGTTTCAGCGTGTTCAGTGTAGAAGAAATAATTTTTTTTAATTAATTTTAACATTGCATTGCAATTGATGATGATAGCCAAAAGTCAATTTAGATTGCAAAGCCGTTGCAGTAGTTGTAGAATTCAAAAAATACAATGACGCTTTTTTCTTTCCCTATCGTAACACTTGAGAACGCTAATGGGCTTCTAACAAAACTCGTCTGCCAATTGGAAAACTCCTACTATTTAAAATTCCAAAAGTTTTTTTTTTTTATATATATATTTCAGTAAACAATGCTGCCCGACTTAAGAAGGACTTAATAAATGCATTAAGAATAAACTAATCACGCGCGGTTAATTTTTTAAACAAGTTTTCTGGTTTTGCGGTGCTCGTATTTTTAATTAATTTATGGGTAAAGTGTGACACATATGGTTTTTATCAGATTTTATTTGCACACGTCAGAATCTTGACTTTTTTTACAGAAATAATTGTTTTTAAAGATTAATTTCGTTTGCAGAAATAAATATTATACTATACCTATACATACACATATTTTTTCAAAAAACAATTTGATTTATTACTAAATTTTCTACAATAACTCAGAAACCTAAATATAAATTCTAATGAGATTTAAGAAATTCACAAATTGTAATAAGGCTTAAAAAATATGGTTCCACAACAATATCTAAAATATTTAAGAAGGCCGCACCACGGCCGCACTGTAGAATATATCAAAAATGGGACTAATATATGTAAGGGTGTAACTCCGCCACTTATAGGCTACAATCGGCTGAAACAATTTATAAATATAGTATATTGCGCTATTTCTTATTATTGCGATAAAACCGTAACTCAAAAAAATGTTTGGCCAAAAGATCTTTTAACTAGAGATTTCAAGCTTCAAAAAGATTTTTGTTTAATCTCGAAACGGTCATTTTTTACTCAGATATAGCTCTCTTCAAAAATTGACAAAAAATTTCAATAAATTTCTTACTCCCTTAATTTTTTTTGAGTAGTGTATATCTATACAAATTCGTTTACACTCAAATTCGGCCTTCGTAAAGTTCGTTAACATTTTTCACAAATAATTTCTACTCCGTTTGGCCGTTTTATATTTTTATAATTATATTTTATATTTTTCAAAAACACTACGTACCGCTGTCTAGAAACCGTGCAGCCGTGGTGCGGCTTCATTTTTACTCTAGAAATAGTGTCTACTATATATGGCAAAAAAGTCAACTCAATTAGATTATCTCAAGCGCTACCCCTAAGTTCTCGAATCCGATTTTAGAAGAAAAGCAGTTCACTATATTCGTCCGGAACTACCACAATTTTTTACATTTCTTTCTCTTAGTAGAAGGTATATAAATAAAATGCAAATATAATCGATTTCGATAAGACTCTTAAGTAGAACGTCCCCTTAAATTGCTGTTGTATTATTTTTGCCGCATTCCCAATATACTCCAGTAGCTGCTTTCTGGCTGAATATGTATATTCAGCTGATTTTTTATGTAATAAATTATAAAAAAAAAACCATTAAAAAAACAGCATTGGCAATTTCTGAGAATTTTATCGATATTGATGCAAGAAATGATGTGATGTACGTGAAACGAAGTTGATAATAAATAATAAATGATATATATATATTAGTTTATCGTGTTGCATACATTACAAGTAAAAATAATTTTCGTATATTACGATTTATGTTTCAACAAAAAAACTTATTATACAAATAACAAATTTGAAAATTTAAAAGAGGTGAAGGGTAACAATATGCGAAATAAATTAAACTGATTTTTACACGCATTTATAATGTCATTCAAATTTCAGAATGAGCAGACTTTCTTCCAACCGGCAAATCGGTCCAAACTCTTGCAGTTTACACAAAAAAATAAATCTTCGATTGTAAGTACATATTTAAATTTTGATAATGTCTATTTCAAGATAGAGTTTCTTTTTCCTGCCTCATAAAGGGTAGACTCTGCTTTTTTCATTTAATTATCCTAAACATAATACATTCTCTATTCACTCAAAGTTATTCGTATTGTTAACAAAACCCTCTGAAATATCCATGCAGTATTATTTTTCTGTCTTTTCCCATAATAAAAAAATTCTTCTACTTAATCCATTGAATAGCACACTCCAGATCTAATTTAATATCACAATATAAAGGGTGGGCGATGGCTGGTTTCTTTTTAAAATTGCTATAAAATAAACACTGTTCAATATATCTCAAAGTTTGTTGATATGTTGAAAAGAGTAAACCTTCCGATTGAGGGATTCCGAAATATGATTTTATTTAAATAGCTTCCATGGCTACCTACTGCTAGTAGCCCATCGTGTCAACCCATTTTGCAGCACATATTCTATGGTTTGGAAACTATTTCAGAAATAGCTCAATCAATATTTTGCTTAATTGCCTGAATCGTTTCTGGATTGTCAGAATCACATCGATCTTTAACGACATCCTAAAAAAAAAAATCGTAGCAGACGCGGTTGGTGCATTATTGCAACCGAAATTTCTTTTCAAAATTCGCCATGTTCCGCTAACATAGTATTCACTTTGGAAATAAGTTTTGAATATTTCCTAATGTTTTTCAAGTGTAAATCTATTTATTTCGTAGCACGAAGATATGATACTGTGTTCTTGTCAATGTTTTGAGTTCGAAAGAGCTATTTGTGTCAAAATAACATGTACTTTAAAAAGAAACCAACAGATGGCCAACCCGTATATACATATTTATATCGTCTGCGTAATTTATTATGTTGATCTTAGATCAATTCTTGTATGTTAAGGTCTTTTATAAACACCAATCATAAACTTAAAGTATGAATAGACATACAGAGCTTAAAGGAATGGACATCAATACTGAAGCTGAGTTTCATTTAACTACTGATAGCGACCAGTTATATATAATTTTATTTATAAAAGAAATAGACAGAAATACATGAAAATCCAAAGTGAGATTTTAAATATCCAATCGTCTCGGACAAATCTAGTACTAGCAATTCTTAATTTAAAATTATATTGCACAAATGATTGCTCCTAAAACTTAAAAACCAAATATCCAAATCTAAACAAAAATAAATATTCATTTTCGCAAAGATTTAATTTTTAAAGGCTAAAAAGACGAATCATTCAGGGACGCACAGATTATACTATATAAATATTTTTGTCATCAACGTATGCTGAGATAACGAAATTTTAACAATTACAATGAACATATTTTTGTTGTTGCTTTTCAAAAAG
Source organism: Dysmachus trigonus (assembly GCA_949715965.1). NCBI lineage: Eukaryota > Metazoa > Arthropoda > Insecta > Diptera > Asilidae > Dysmachus > Dysmachus trigonus. The sequence continues at coordinate 81,382,421 of OX454322.1, read as the reverse complement.
AGATAACAATTTTATTTGAAATTGGGAAATTGTATTTGTTTTTTATTATCTTATTAAAAACCGACACCCAAAAATTTACTTCCCCAACAATTTTGACATCATTCTTAATGATGTCATGAACTAATCCTTCTCTAAAGATTAAGAGATTATTTACTCGAAAAGCTGTTTTATGTACATATACTTACGTTATCTATCAAATAATAATCCAAAAAGTAAGCAACTTTGGCGTCCATAAAATAGCACTTTCATGTGATATCATTTTATAGCATTACTAGCTGGCCCGGCAGACGTTGTACTGCCCTTTCCGGTACATTTGGGGGCCTCAATAGCCCGGTTGGTAACGCGACGTGTTTACTGCGAGCCAGCAGGACGCTAGAGGTTGTGGGTTCGATTCCCACGAGAAACCCTGGTTACAAAAAAGTGGTATCACAATAGGCCTGTAATAATGGCCTAAGTGTGTCTTCGGACAGCCACACCAATCTACATCTCTACATCTTCCGGTACATTTTCATTATGTCCTGTGCGTTGACCAATATTTGATCGAGTGTTTTCTTTTCGCATGTTTCTACAAATAATACCATTAATATAAGAAAACAGTGTTTCCGTTTCATATCCCTAATTAATTAATTGAACAAACTTACACGTTTTTTAATATTAAGTAAATCGTTTTACACTTCACAAATATTGGAAAATTACCCGGTTTCATCCGACGTTAGGTAAATACTTACTAATTAAACACTTCTCAAATGTTCTAGTTTGTTATATCCTAGAAATTGATTCAACCCGAAAACCCTTTTATGGATCCGCCATCTTGAATATCCAAATCTTGATAATTTTTAAAATTAGTGGCATTAACACAATTATTGTACCTTTCATTAAAACCCGTTGAAATCGAGAAATTTTTTATATATAATATATATTGGATCCGCCATCTTCGATCTAGAAACTTTGATAATTCGATAATGATCAAAATTAGTGGCACCAAACAAATCGTACTAATTTTCATCAAAATCCGTTGAAGTCGAGAAATTTGCATCACCATATTGGATCCGCCATCTTGGATTTGGAAATTTTGATAATATTTAAAATTAGTGGTATCAGAATAATCATTGTATAAATTTTCATTAGAATCTGTTGAAATCGAGACATTATGGTCTCCCTATTGGACCCGCCATCTTGGATTTACAAATTTTACTAATATTCGAAATTAGTGGCCTCAGAATAATCATTATACCAATTTTCATTAAAATCTGTCCAAATTGAGACATTTTAGTCGCTGTGTTGGATCCGCCATCTTGAATTTGGAAATTTTGATAACATTTAAATTAGTGGCCTCAGAATAATTATAGTATGTACTAATTTCCGTTAAAATCGAAAAATTGTTGGTCACAATCTTGGATTTGGAAATCTCGATAATATTCTAAATTAGTTGCCTCAGAATAACCATTGTACTAATTTTCACTAAAATCCGTTGTAATTGAGACATTTTAATAGCCATGTTGGATCCGCCATCTTGGATTTGGAAATTTTGGTAATGTTCTAAATTAGTTTAATAAGAATAATCATTGTTATAATTTTCATTAAAATCCGTTGTAATCAAGACCATGTTGGATCCGTCATCTTGGATTTGGAAAATTTCGTAATATTCAAAATCAGTGACTCAAAAACAATCATTGTACTAATTTTCATTCAAATCCGTTGAAATCGCGAACGCGCAAACGGTCAAAATCGCGAAGTATAAAATAAAAAATGCTATTAAAAAGTAGCGGTTGGTGGTAGAAGGGTAAAAATTTAGGACTAAATGTGTTTTTTAATGCCACACCATAAAAAAATTACCAAAAAAAATTTTGTCCAAAAAATAAAAAAAATTTTTTTAGGGTGACCCACCCTTAACACTTAGGGGTATAAAAATTAGTTATAAACCTATTCTCATACCTACTGAATATACATATTAAATTTCATCAAAATCGGTCCAGCCGTTTCGGAGGAGTATGGCCACTAACACTGTGACAGAAGAATTTTATATATTAGATATAACTGATAAGTCTGTTTTCGAAACATCATATTATTTTCAAAAAAAAATATTTGCATATTTCACCTTAAATATTATTTAGCATTGTCACATAAAGCTTAAAGTACTATACAAAAAGTCTAACTAACAAACTACGATAACTTCACGGATCATGAAGGTTATCAGACGCCTGAATCAAATTGTTTGAGAAGACACACGTATGTACATATAAACCATACATATATACTTCCCGCGAAGATACTTGATCTGGTTGTAAATTGAATGAATTTCTCACCTCGATCAAATGTTCATTTAAGTGCATGCAGTTCTGAACTTATCACTCTCAAGTTATGTAAATTAGCAAAGTGCTAATTTAAAGCTTTGAATTTGCTTGCGCTTTGATCCAAATAAGAGATGATTTCCGTTCTGTTTGTAAACAAAATACTAAATATGAAATTTCCTGAATATCTATCCTTGACTTATGATGTTAAGATAAAAAAAAAAAAAAAAAGTTGCCACCAATACAAGTGACCGCTTTAAAATTCATTTTTGTTTATTTTAATAAATCTTACTTTTACCAGAGGTGGTTAACTGGTTTAAACCGAAGATCTGACCTTTGATTTTTGCGGTTTTAACTTGATTTCTGAATGAAACCACTAGTCTTTACTTTTGTTTGCATAAAAGTTTGCAATAATATAATTAGAAAATCGTGTCTTAATTATTAACATACTTAAATGATTCTTTTTGCGTTGATAAGAGTAAATGTTAAGCTTTTAATAACGAGTGTCAGATTATTAATAATATTGCTTTTAATAAACATTTATCAATTTTTTTTTTCATATTCTTCAAACGATTCTAAAATAAGTGATTGGATTGTATTGAATATTTGCATTATTCTCTATAGCAATTTTTAATTGTTTTATTCCACTCATGGATCTCGATGAAATTATTTATAATTTTTTTGTTTGGTTAATAATAGACAATTTAGAGAAACTAAAAATATGCTTATCTTTTGTAGTGTTATAATCAATTAACTTTGCTTTCCGTTGATGATATAAAACGCACTAATAATATGTATATTTTCTTTATTTTCATAAAAAAACGAAAGTCTAAGTATTGGTCTCTTGATAATTTCCATTTAATCTCTGCTGTCATCATAAAATTTCAACAGTTTAATAAATTTTCCCATTTACTTTTTTTTCAATGTTTTTCAATTTGGAAATAAATCATCCTTTTTCCAAATTTTTCTCTTCTAAACATATATGGAAGGCCAATTTGTTTTTGTCAATTAAGCAACATCTTGGGCATCTTTTCACACGGAAAATATCTAAGGGAATATAAATTAAGTCAGTTTCTCTTCTTCTCATCTCCTAACACTTTAGCACATCTGGCTATAGATTTATTTTTAAATTTCCTTTGTTTAAAAATTAGTTTTTTTCAACACTCTTCGTTAATGTGAACAGCAATTGTTCAATCGCATATAAACTGAGACAATTTAGTACGACCTCTCTAAAAATAGATTTCTTTTTATAAATGCCGCAGAAATTAATTGTTTCAGATACTACTCCTCCCGTTGAAATGAAACGACTCATTAATTTTATTACAAAATTTCTATAGTGATTAGGAAATATTAATGTGTGGGTCTGATAGTAAATTCGCAACACTTTTATACGTTTCAAATTATAAATTTTAGGACGGGACACACCGCTATACCATTTTTATTTTAACATGTGAATGACATTGTAAAAATGACGATTAAGGCTTATAATTATGTGACTTGAATAAAAATTTGTCAGTTATAGTTTAAAACACTTAAAAAGTGAACAATCAACACATTTTTCTGTAATCTTTATGTTGCCCTCTTTTAAATTCTGTGTTATTTTAAGATTTTTAGAATGAGCTCAAGAAATAGAAGAAAGAAATATCCATTCATCATGTCAATTTTTAAGAATATGTGTCTCCAAAACAAATATACACAAAACAAAACAACAAAATTCGTATCTCGCTAAATAAGAACCTTAAATTCAGAGAAAAAACCCCGGTCAAGTGCGAGATTGACTCCCACGCAGAGGCTTTTCCGTGCCATATTCTCTAGAATTTCTAGAAATCTATAAAACCTACTAGCTGGCCCGGCAGACGTTGTACTGCCCTTTCCGGTACATTTGGGGGCCTCAATAGCCCGGTTGGTAACGCGACGTGTTTACTGCGAGCCAGCAGGACGCTAGAGGTTGTGGGTTCGATTCCCACGAGAAACCCTGGTTACAAAAAAGTGGTATCACAATAGGCCTGTAATAATGGCCTAAGTGTGTCTTCGGACAGCCACACCAATCTACATCTCTACATCTTCCGGTACATTTTCATTATGTCCTGTGCGTTGACCAATATTTGATCGAGTGTTTTCTTTTCGCATGTTTCTACAAATAATACCATTAATATAAGAAAACAGTGTTTCCGTTTCATATCCCTAATTAATTAATTGAACAAACTTACACGTTTTTTAATATTAAGTAAATCGTTTTACACTTCACAAATATTGGAAAATTACCCGGTTTCATCCGACGTTAGGTAAATACTTACTAATTAAACACTTCTCAAATGTTCTAGTTTGTTATATCCTAGAAATTGATTCAACCCGAAAACCCTTTTATGGATCCGCCATCTTGAATATCCAAATCTTGATAATTTTTAAAATTAGTGGCATTAACACAATTATTGTACCTTTCATTAAAACCCGTTGAAATCGAGAAATTTTTTATATATAATATATATTGGATCCGCCATCTTCGATCTAGAAACTTTGATAATTCGATAATGATCAAAATTAGTGGCACCAAACAAATCGTACTAATTTTCATCAAAATCCGTTGAAGTCGAGAAATTTGCATCACCATATTGGATCCGCCATCTTGGATTTGGAAATTTTGATAATATTTAAAATTAGTGGTATCAGAATAATCATTGTATAAATTTTCATTAGAATCTGTTGAAATCGAGACATTATGGTCTCCCTATTGGACCCGCCATCTTGGATTTACAAATTTTACTAATATTCGAAATTAGTGGCCTCAGAATAATCATTATACCAATTTTCATTAAAATCTGTCCAAATTGAGACATTTTAGTCGCTGTGTTGGATCCGCCATCTTGAATTTGGAAATTTTGATAACATTTAAATTAGTGGCCTCAGAATAATTATAGTATGTACTAATTTCCGTTAAAATCGAAAAATTGTTGGTCACAATCTTGGATTTGGAAATCTCGATAATATTCTAAATTAGTTGCCTCAGAATAACCATTGTACTAATTTTCACTAAAATCCGTTGTAATTGAGACATTTTAATAGCCATGTTGGATCCGCCATCTTGGATTTGGAAATTTTGGTAATGTTCTAAATTAGTTTAATAAGAATAATCATTGTTATAATTTTCATTAAAATCCGTTGTAATCAAGACCATGTTGGATCCGTCATCTTGGATTTGGAAAATTTCGTAATATTCAAAATCAGTGACTCAAAAACAATCATTGTACTAATTTTCATTCAAATCCGTTGAAATCGCGAACGCGCAAACGGTCAAAATCGCGAAGTATAAAATAAAAAATGCTATTAAAAAGTAGCGGTTGGTGGTAGAAGGGTAAAAATTTAGGACTAAATGTGTTTTTTAATGCCACACCATAAAAAAATTACCAAAAAAAATTTTGTCCAAAAAATAAAAAAAATTTTTTTAGGGTGACCCACCCTTAACACTTAGGGGTATAAAAATTAGTTATAAACCTATTCTCATACCTACTGAATATACATATTAAATTTCATCAAAATCGGTCCAGCCGTTTCGGAGGAGTATGGCCACTAACACTGTGACAGAAGAATTTTATATATTAGATGACCAGACTTATTAATGATAATAATTAATTACTTCAGTAATATTACTCTTACCATTACCATTATCAGTAAATGAATTTTTTTTTTAATTACTATTACTGCAATGGTAATTTTAATGGTAATGGTAATGCTGTTTATTATTAATTCCTTGTAATTAATTAGTAATGAAGTTTTAATTACCATTACCTATTGCAATGGAAATTGTAATGAATTAATTATCGTGGCAATGGTAAAAAATTACCTCTCGGTAAACCTAATGTTAAACTCAAATAAAAAACTGGGCCTTGATATTTGTGAAATTTAAATACCCATATTAAAATTGCCTTTCAAGACGATCAACTTGCTGTCTTTACGTTTTCGAGAAAAATAGAGTTAACAAATAAAAATAAACATATTTTTATATCAAATATCTATTATTTATAAACTTTCGAACGTTATGTAGGAGTGGAATTCTAAAGAAAAACTTGTTTCCCAAACAAAACTTGACAAAGACTTTTATTAACTGATATTTTATAGCTATAGTACAGAATATAAACTTTCATTATAGGTATAGACCTTTCGAAATTCTACGACATTCGATTATTTGTTAGGCAACTTCCATTTGGAAGTTAATCACATTTGTGATTAAAATTTGGATTTTTTTAAATTTTATAACCCAATTTTTCCCTCAGCCAGTAAGATTAAAAAAAAAAAAAAAATCCTGCTTTTGATTAATCTGACTTCGATTATTTGTTAGGCAACTTCCATTTGGAAGTTAATCACATTTGTGATTAAAATTTGGTTTTTTTTAAATTTTATAACCCAATTTTTCCCTCAGCCAGTAAGATTAAAAAAATAATAAATATCCTGCTTTTGATTAATCTCTTAAATTTTTATATTAATACACAAGCAGCAAATTTACAAAAAAGGCTCTAAAAGAAAAACAGAAATTATTTCAGCAGAAGGTTGAAAGCTTAACTCTGCAAAATAAACACATCCTTTGAAAGGTAAAATCGAATAATATAAATCTTTCTGAAATATATTGATCAAATATTTAAATCCTGCTGAAATCACACAGGAAAAGCACAGCTCATATAAGTAGATTATTGGACGTGGAACTGAAATAAATAATAAATGTATGCAGGATATGTATTTATATGGTTTGTGTTGAATTCGTCATGTTATTTATTTTTTGGAAGCATGCATGATACAAAAGGCTACAAAATCAATAAAATACATTCACGCAAGTATTTTATTCAAGTATATGATGTACTTAAATTACTGTTTTTATCACACAAAATATTCATAAAATACAAAAACATAAAATCGACTTCCAAACATATAATTAAAGCAAGTTTCGTGAACATAATCACATTAATTTCTTAGTATTATTATTACGAAGACTGATTTATTCATTTTGTTGTAATTATTTTAAGCTACAAGACCCGCACGTTTGTGCTAAAATAAAACACTTCAGGACACGAATCGCCTATTTTACTTGAATTATAATTGTGGCACTGTGAGCGCCTATTTATAGAAGCAAAATGGACTTCATGTTCCGTGCAAAACTCAATCAGTAGCTAGCAATGAAATCAATCACTCCATTAATGGTCAAGCTAATTGCATTTTGAGAAGAGGTCATCTTAGGAATTAGTGCTCGTTGTGCGTTGTGATTTTCAAAAGCTCCTCAAACAAATCAATCAAATCGAACCTCAAGGGTTTATTCCCAAATTTGTTTAATTGAATGTGAGAATTGTTTTGACTCCGACACCATTAAACCAAATTCTTTAACAATGAATCTAAATTGGTACGGGTTGATTCGTTAGGTTATGGTTAAAATTCCATAGCAAGTTCGTGATTTAGGCAATGTTTCTCGGCTATTTTCAAATTTATACTCAAGGATAGAACGCACTTATGCGAAATAAATGGACATACGAGTTTGCGGGGATCTCAAATCTTTAGAATTCTATTTTATGAATGTTTTACTCTGTTAAATGACGCTAAACTTGATGTGATTCTCTTGGTGATAAATTTTTAAAAAATCAGAGAATATAACGCCTCACTTGAAATCTACAGAGAAATTATAACGAACGTCGATCTAGATCTTATATAATAGATTTCTAGAAATTCTAAAAAACCTTCTACCGATTCAGACTCGCACTAAATAATAATAAATAAAATCGTGATTTCTCAACTTTTCGTTCAACGCTAGTTAAACTTACTTATTTATGATTTTAAATGAATAAAACTAGGCTATACTCCGATATACCGACATATTTACTGATTAATAATTAATTTCAATTTTTTTGCTTCACATTTGGAAAACCAGTAACTTATTTTAGAATAGGTATACTTTTTGAACACATGCATACATATTTTTTATTCGATCGGAAATGGCATTCAATTTCAATTAGTGTTTCTACAATTTAGCTTAATAATCCATGAAAATTCAACACTACCTCAACTTCACAGCACAATATCTCAAGAAATATCGATGTTAGCGATTTGGTGTTCCTTAACTTTTTTGTAGGAAATTGAAATTCCTACAAGTTTGTAATTTACATTTTTTCTGTAGCTCTTGTTATTTACGAGATAGGGGCAAAAAAACGAGAATTTCATGAAAAAATTTGGGTTTAGTGACCCGTACTACCTTGCTGGTGGGAGTTAGGGTTACGCCGCAATGGACACTTTTGTAGATCATTCAATTCTGAAGAAACCCTATCATTGAACAAGATTATACCATAAAAAGCTTCTGAGCTATAGAATTTTAAAGAAAAAAAAAATCAGAGTTTACATGTATTTTAAACACCTTGGTCGAGCACTTGATATTAATATTAAGGGCTTACATTTTCAGGGAATTTTCTTTTAGGTATTTCCCACAAAATTTCGAGGTGGGAGTGAAAAAAAAAAAAATAGTCACGAAAAAAAAGCACCCTAATAAATACATAAAATTGTAAATTAAAATAAATTAAAAAATCAAAGTAGCTTATTTAAATCACTAGAGCAATGATTTTCGTACAATTGGATTCATTAGTGATAGAAACTCTGGGTTGAATTAACCAATGTCTAAATTTTGAATTCCAAAATTTTGACAGACAATTTGACTTGGTCGAAACACAAATAAGGTCTTAAAAATGAAAAGATATAATAGTCAGGTATAAATTTTTTATAGTCTACCAACTGGTTTCAAACGAATTGGATTTAATAGAATTAAATTCAAAACGTAAATATCCAAAACTTTTGGTCTAACTGCCAGAATACGTTAGCAGAATAAATATTACAAGCAACTATTTCATTAATATATGATAATGAAAATATAAACTTATTTCAAATTGTTTGACAAACTAGAGACAGAGAGCCTTTATTACCTTAGTTTTCATTAGTTCTAGGTTTTTCAAAACATTTATTGGCTACTGAGAATGCGGACAAGAGCAGTTAAACTCCAATTTGCTTAATTCAATACTTTCACGAACAATAGTGTGCGATAATGGAGCAATAAACTCCTAAAGTATGCTGTAGCTCTCACGTGCGTAAACAACGAAATGAAGCTAATGGCATTTCTGAGCACAAGTATAAACAGGGACAATAAGTGTTCTGTGAAGGGCCAACGTGCGGAAGACGTTTTTCACAGAATAAGATTTATATCGAAAGGATACACAAGTCCTTTGTTCACTCCGCCGTCGTGGCTGGAGCGGCGGCATTCTAGTAGCTATCGATTCAGAGCGAGTTCAAATGCTATCAGATTATAGCCCCCACCAAGAACTTTTCTCACATTTACCAGGCTGAACGTCATAAAACCACCACCTTTGGCAGCAGATTTATTTAAAGGGCCGATTAACATAGGCTTGGGCAACTCTTATGGGATAGTTTCACTTGCGGCAAATTGGCACCATGAGCTTTTCTATACATAAAATAAAAAATAAAATAAGAATTAAAACTCCGAAGATAGAGAATTTATTTTCTCAATCCTCACAGCTCTGTTTTGTTTCTTCTTGTGTATTGTAATCAGCCCCGGATCTAAGGGGGGGCAAACCGGGGCACTTGCCCTGGGCGGCAGTTTCATGGGGGCGCCAAATCCTTGAGACAAGAATTCGAAATATCGAACAAATGAAGCCTCTTTTCCTACAATCGCATAGGTTTTTATCAAGTAATCGAATCTTAATATAATATGTTTGAAAAACAAACTTTTCTATTTCCATACGCCCGTTGAAGCGTGTAACAAGAAAAAACTTCCGCCGATGCAAAATTTAACTTTTGTTTTCATTTATATAACTAAAGGCTCAAAAAATCGGTAATTTTTTTTCTTCATCATTTAATACTATCCTAATTTTTCTACTATTATTAATTTTTTTTTTTATTCGTTCGGAAATTTGAAAAAAATACAAACATACCCTATATATGAATTTTTTACTCTTAAACTATTCATTTTCATACAATCTTAATAATTTTCCATAAAACTAGAAGATTCAACGGACATTTTTCAAATTTTTAACATTTTCCAAAAACCAGCCACTCCCCAGGACTAACCTTTTAACAATTTTTCCTCTTTTTTTAAAAACTTTTTTTTTTCCTTTTTATTTTTTTATCCAATTCCCCTTCAATGTTTTCAAATTTTTTTTCACCCACACCTACCCCAAACCCTTTTCCAACTTTCTAGAGATCCACTTCCTTAATTTTATTAACTTTTTACCCCCCCCCCCCCCCCCAAACCCTCTCGTGTGCGCCAACATGTGGTCTAATTTTTGAAATTTTTGCACTCTTTTCCAATTTTCTCAATTTTGGCTCGCTAAATTTTTTTTTTTTTTTTCTATATGTTATACCCATCCCAATTTCCTGTCGATTGACCCCCCACTCAATCCCTTCAAACGAATTAGAACCCGACCTGCAATTAATCAAACATGACTAGTTATTACTTATTAGATAATAAAAAGTTTAAATTTATTAAAGAATTATTATTTTAACAAATGGTCACAAAAATGCTATAGGAGAAGGTGGTAATATGGCCCCCTACTTTGTTTTTATGTAATAAAAAAATATTCGACCATAACTTTAACAATAACGTTATGCCAAAATATCATGCACTAGAGATGCCACGAATAGTAATTTGGCCGAATACCGAATACCGAATATTCGGCGAGGTTCTTGGCCGAAGCGCCGAACATTCGGCAGCCGAATATTCGGCCACACTTAGTACTTTCCGCGAGCGACAAGTCACAACTGTCGCTGCAGAAAATGTTCGTTCAGATGAAGGTGTGGAACAGACAAATTCTGTTGCAAATTAACTTGATTTTTACATGGCATCTGTTCGTTTAGATCGGACAGCAGACCCTTACAAGTGGTGGTCAGCAAACGCGAAACAATATCCAACCCTTTCACAATTTGCTAAAATTTATTTATCATCTCCTGGTAGCAGTGTGTAGGTAAGGTATAGTGAGCGGCTGTTTTCGGAAGCAGGTATAATTTATGAGGAAAAACGCAATCGTCTGCTATCAACAAACGCTGAAAAAATTGTTTTCATTCATCATAACTTACCACTGGTAGATTTTAAATATTAATTTGTTAGTTCTTTTTTTTGGTTAAATAAATATATCTTTGTGAGTAATATTTTGAGTTCTTTTTTCATGATTTATTTGGTAATCCTTACTATATTTATCATAAATACGAAAGTAAATCTGTTTATCACGATTTCACGCCAAAACTGCTGAACCGATTTAAATGAAATTTGGTACACAGATACTCTAGAGGCTTAGAAAGGACATGGGCTATAATTTACGCGGAAGAAGTCGCGGGAAAACAGCTAGTAATAAAAAAATAATAAATAAATTGCTATTCGGTATTCGGCCGAATAGTTAACCATATTCGGCCGAATACCGAATAGCGAAAAAAAGTGGCCGAATAGCCGAATACCGAATAGTTGCCGAATATTCGTGGCATCTCTATCATGCACACATTTAGTCAGAGTAATTAAGGCCGGAAATGTAAAGAAAACCACAGCTTTCAAAAAGAAATTTATTTTTCAAAATAATGCAAAAATGCAGCGATATAAAATTGTGTGGGTAATATGGCCCCCCATAATAAATGTGTAAAAGGACAAAAAATATACCGAGCATACAAAATTTCTATTGGTTTTCTGAGAGCCAATCAATTTGTGTGCCTGTTTAGAAAATGATCTAAACATAACCATGATCAACCAGCAACACCATTTCTGAATATGTTTGGGATGCTATTTTTCGTGGCTAACTGATAAGCCATTCTTCTTACGTCTATATGTTTCAGACCATAGTACTTACTTCTCATTAGCAAAAGGTAATAAATAAAATTCTCTTTTAAATGAGGTTGTAGTATATATTTTCTACCTAGTAGTTTCTGCATTAATAAATCCAGTGATTCCTCTGCATCTTTGAGCAGCATGTATGTTGGGAGAAATATTCATTCGAGGCATCTAGTAGTATCAGTAAATACACTAGTTAATAACTGTTTTCGTGCATACATTCAATATGGTCCCCGGGGCCATAATACATACAACAACAGGGGGCCACATTAGACCTATGAGCGTAGTTTCAATAACAAATCAAGAATAAGTTATTAGTTAAAATATGATCTTTTTATCTTGGAAATATTGAAAGAGGAGTTGATGCACTTTCCAATAATTGCCACAGTTTATTTGTCTCACCCTTTTACAATATCTTACAACATGACCTCTCGGCAGGAAAAAAATTTCTTATTGGAGCACATTCACAAAAATGAAATAAAAGTCAATACTTGGCGACAGTAGCAGTCTGGCTACTTTTGAAATCCTTTTTGGTAACTCTTTAATTTAATACGATATCTAACTCGCAGGTAAAACCTCCGCAATTATAAATTGGGCTGGGGGGCCACTTTACCCACAGGGGCCATATTACCACCTTCTCCTCTACTCATTGGTAGTTTTTCTCAAACACTGAAGGGAGGGGGCGCCACTATCAAGGTTTTGCCCCGGTTCGAAAAAATCGTAGATCCGGGGCTGATTGTAATTATATTTTGTCTTTCAGTTTGTTCCTGCGGTCGTTTGGCAATAATTCATTAAGTATTTTTGGATTCATTCGTTCAACTCCAGAACGAATAGGTACGAACAATAAAAAACAAAAAACAAATAAGTGCAACAACAAGACATGCTACAAAGGGCCAAAATAAAAGGGCTTCATGCCAAGTTTTCTGCTCTACTTTTCTTAATTTCAATGTAGAAATAGGCGTCACCGAATGCCAGACCGGAAATTATATACACAAGTTTAGAAGTTCTCCAATGCCAAAAACTACACTTTTCATTTATGTAATATACTGAAAAAAATGTCACCGACTGTGGTTATTGATTTTAGAATTTCCGGATTTAAATTCTATTCGCTTCTATCCTGTCCTCGGATTGAGATGGGTTTTACGATTTTGTCGAAAGTTCGCGAGAACGTTTTAAGATAAACTCGACCTGGATTAAATCGACATGAATTTAATGCAATGGAGTTTTCTTTGCATCTTCACTTGCCGACTTATTGATGATGTTTTCACATTGCAGTTCTTTTTCATTAGACAAATTTTTTTCTTTCTGCAGATTTGCTTTTTGAAATCTATACAAGGCATAAATATCCATACTGCTGGAACGAGAGCTTTTCCAGAGATTTAAACAGATGACATAATTAAAGCAATAAGAAACGAGCTCTAAAGATTTATATTTATCTTTGAAATTGAATCATTGGATGAGCTTGGATTACTTTGGTAATGGTTAGGTTTTAGTCGTGTCCAACTTATTTTTTTTTTTTTTTTCAATATTCAACAATACTCTATTTGTCGAAGAATTAACAACTTTAGCATTATTTATTTCCTTCTTCACTAGTCTAACAATATTTGTACTATGAAACTTTAAATTAAAAGTATCCCTTCTGCCATAAAATTCAAATTTTTCCCCTATAATTGTCAGCAGATTGGGTTTTCAAAAAATCGATAGTTTATGTCACTGTATGGCATGTAGCGCCATCCTGTTGAAATCACAGCTCGTCAGGATCAATGTCATCCATCTTTTTGATATTCTCCTTGACCATGGTCGGGTAACGACCTCCATTGATATAACTCCGCGAACCCTTTGCCTTATTTTTAAAGAAATGAGGGCCAATGACGCCACCGCACCAAACAATGCATTTTTCTGGATGTAATAGGATTCTCTAGAGTCTCTTTTGAATTTGTTTCACTCTAGAAACTTCCTATATTTTTTTTTCCTGCAATCGAACAAGTGATAAATCGTTTTTATATGTTTTTCCTAAAGACTACGAAGTCGCAAACGCAAATGTGCCATTGATAAAAATAAAAAAAAAACCCTATTTTAAGCATTTTTAAAAATTGGTAAACCAAATAACAGATGAAAAATACTCATGACCTAACTCAAATGTCAAAATGTAAATCGACTGAACTGCAAACTGAAAATAAAGGAAGGAAAAATATAGTAAATTCTGTTCACCTCCTAGTGGTGGAAGTCCGACAAAACTATAGGTGGCAAACGAACAGCAAAATTTTAATAACTCATGAAATTTGAAAGCAATAGAATACTTTATTATTATAGTGGCCATATTGGATCCACCATTTTGTAAAATGAAAATCTGATATGAAATTTTAAATCAGCGACCTCAAAATCATATGTAATGACTGCTTGCATGTTCTGAATTTGCAAAAAAAAATTGTTCGTTGTAATGGCGGCCATATTGAATCCGCCATCTTGAAAATATTTGTTACTAACGTTTTGATGTATACTCTGTTATTGTTATACATTCCAAAGATACAGTATGAGTAACTTTAGAACGTCATTTCTAAGAATAAATTAATAATAAGTTTATGAAATATTGGACAGTCGATGTTTCAATTTTAGGCATCTTTGGGCGGCCATATTTAATTTTTGGTGAACATTTTTTCAAATCTGATCTCAGATTCGGAAAGAACAGGTATTTTTACTTAAGAAAATGCTTTTTTTTACGCAATAACTAAATTCTATGCTTATTTGAATAGATAACAGATTATTAAGATCTAGAGATAGCCGTTGAAGGAGGAAGAATTGTAATCAGTTTTATTCCGATAAGAGTAAGGAAGTGTATAATTAAGCACTAAAGACTTTAACTTCGAGAGAATTTTAAAATGATAAATGAAAAGCACAAAACCGTGTTATGCATGTTGTGCTTTTGGCACTCAGGAAATTCTACCACCCCACTGCAGATATTCGCGTTTTTAACAGAATGAAAACCGAGCAAGTGAAACAGAATTGAAGGAAGGATAACGAATATATGGCTCGCTTCTATATCTGCAAGTTGAGCTTTGTTGAGTTCCGCTCCGACGCGGATGTTGCTTGCGAAAGCAACTCTCGCAGTTGCATACAACCGAACCGAACTGCAGTTGCATACATTCTCAAACCGCAGCCTGCAAAGTGCAGCATTCTTCCCGGTAAGGGTGTCAAGATTTTTATAGATCGAATGCTGTAGATTGCAGACATTTCCTGAGTATACTTCAAATTAAATAGACCATAAAAGTGTTACAGCTGGAAACTCAAGATAATTTAAGAGCACTGCACACTTTATGCAATCCTTCTTTAACACGACAGAAGAACAAAGTTTGTTTTCAGTTGAAGAGCTAATATTTGTTCGGCACACAACTTATAGTGCGAACCTTTTCAATAAATTCTAATTTTATGATACTCGTCGCGTCGTTTGAATTTTAAATAGCTCGTGTTTGATGTCCTTTGTAAATAAGTTTCTTACAGTCGTATTCATTAAAAATAAATAACGACTTCAAATATGGTTCTTGAATAAATTTTAGAACAAATTCATACACTAACTCTTCTGAAATCGTATCATATCAACTAAACTATGTTTAGGACAAGATGCTATGACTATTTTTTAGGAGGACGGAATCTCACTTACCGGAAAAGTGTCAATTTTGCCTGGTCAGATTAATAATGCCAACATAGTTTATTTAGTTATCCTTGCCAGGATTTGTTCAATTGTATTATAAGGTAACGTCGAATATATATTATTAAAAATTACAAAATCTAGGGCTTATACAGGTCGTATCGCAGTGAAAATAGATCTTTCAATAAATTGTTCTTTCGAAGAAAGAAAAACAATTTTTCACTTTACGGGAGGGAGGAAAATTTATCTAACAACTATTAAAAGCCGGCTTAAGTTTGCATCTGACCATAACAACTAGGATGGTCCTGAGGGTATAAAAGGTAGGAGGAATATCTTATGAACGGATGAAATGGAAATAAATTTATTCGGTACCGATTAGAAGGCCACCGAATAAAGAATTCCTTCCACAATACACAAAAAAAAGTGTTAAACATGGAGGAGGGAACATAAAACTATGAGGATCTTTTTCTTGGTATGGAATTTGACTAATATATTGGATCAACACGAATACGTCAATATACTTGAACCTTACATTCGCTAATGTCAAGATTTAATTCAATCTTAATTCATTTCGAGGACTTCAATAGATTTTTTTAGAGGTGTGAGAGATGGGTACCACTTCCAATTTTATAATATATTATAATTTTTATATATATAGTGTTCTTTGATTTATACGCTATCAAACAAAACTAAAAATAAATATTAAAGTGGTACTATGTGCAATAGAAAAAATTACATATCTCAGAAGAGGGTAAAATTAGCTAAAAACCACTTTTAACCTTATTAGTGATATAATTTTTGGTGCTCATCATCATTTCCAATATAATATTAAAAAATGTATATCCTCAATTATTTAAAAATAAGTTCAAAGTAGATCTACAAAAAAAATTCATTTCGATTCTGAGATGAACGAAAAATTGACCACGTGGCTCTATTAGTACCCAGATATATTTTTTCTATGTTGTTTTCTGCAGATTATAAAGGAAATCATCTATACAATTTTTCCTGTAAATTACGAATTTTGAAACGGTAGGGCTCAATCACATCACGATTTCTAGGAGAATGATATTAAAAAATAAGTCAAGGGATATGTTGCAACAATTTTTAAAGTCACAGGTTAATTTGCAAGTTTTTAGCTTTTTATATTTCCGTGTAAAAATTTAATATTTAAACTATCACTGTTTTATTAGATTTTGAAAAATGTAACCAAGGACATTCCACTGGATGAGGCTAGTGAAAAAAAGTGTTTTCGCTTCTCACTGTATGGGGTATAAAAACAATGTTTTTTCGAATCTTTTCATTTCTGTTTTTAGATTATCATTTATCAATATACGACTTTATATCAAATTTTATCTCAAAAAGTACCAAACTGAGAGGGAAATAGGACTATAAGTGGTCCTAGTTGGCTACAGAAGCCTAAAAAAATTATTTCCATAGACAGTTTGATGTTATTGCCAATTACAACAGAAAATATGTTTATCACAAAATTCACAACTAATAAGTTTCTTACAACTAACTAAATTATTGGTATACATATACGCGCAAAAATCTAATTTAGCTCAATTCCAAATATTTGTATTATTCAACAACTCTTTGTGATTCTCAACTTTATCGTGTCAAACTGGGGATCAGAAAGAAGTTTCCCTTTTTATATTAGGAAAATCAACTGAACTAAAGTAATAATTTCGAAGAGCCCAGTTGGTAAACAGACCGATGGAGCGTCAGTTTCAGGATTCACTCGCAGTTAAATAAACGGCCCAAAGCCAATAATTCGACCTAAACAAGCAAGAATCCTTTTTGGCAAACATTTCTACTATTGGCTGAAGTTTCATTTTCGATCATTTCATTCCCAACGGGTAAACATTGTTCACATTAAACTTTACCAAACGCTTATGAGTTCAAAAATTATTTCTAATTAGCGAGCAATTAATTCAATTATATAATTAATATTCGCAGACCATTTGGCACGGTTAAATCTAAAAGTAATCTCTTTTCTCACAAGGGAATAAACAAGGCCAACTGGCGAACTTGCTGTGGAATCAGACGTTTTCAATGAGAGTAAACTTGCATGGATTCGCGACATTCATGGACTATTGCGAAGGTTAAGCTTCCTCTAGCCTTTCTTGAAGCTGCAGTTTCGTTCATCCAATTATTCCCACCTGATTTAGCGGCAGAAATAGTGACAAGTTTAAGGTCGAACTGCCGCCGTCGTATTTTATCACGGGGAGTGTAAACAACTAATGTTGATACGATCCAGAAATACGCAATACCTCTGGTAGTTTTTGTTAGCATTTCCACGAATTCTTATCAAAGTTGCACATAATAAATTTTCCACTCATTAGAGATTTGTTACCTAATTCTTCGTAAAAGACAAGTTTTAGTTTTAGTACCATTTACCTGAGGCTTTCACATTATTTATTCAAATATTTCATCAACGTTAATTAGATTAATAGTGTAGAACATCCAATTTCCTCAAACATCGCTTGCATCGATTAAATCGGCCATGAAGTTCACCTCACTATTGAAATTTACCAGATTGTCAGACGTTTGGAATTGCCACGGCCAAAATTGTCGCATTTACGCTAAAAGAAATTCACTTGCTTGCTAGGAAAAATAAAATACATACAAACTTATAAAGTTATCCACTTTAAAACGCCGCCGTTGTATTTGCTTGATAGATCTACGGAATTTTGCGTATGTACATCTATATAAGATGGCAAACGTGCAAGATAGACGATAGAATAAATATCTTTTATCACGTGATTGGCTTATAAAACACCCCCGTAAGAGAATTAATAAAATACTGCAGTGCAATTTGGCGGGTATAAATAAAAATGAATTACTATATATAAAAACCATTGGTAACAGTTTGTTATACTATATTTTATAATTAACGTTTTCACTGAAACTGTATCCTGAATTTTTTGAAATTTGTAGTTTTTTTTTTAACGAAATTTTCTAAATAAAGACATTGAAATCATCATTTTTGGCATATCAAGAACCTCGGCGAGTATGGTTAACAAACTGACGGCAACACTTCGTACGGACAGTAAAACACCACGCTCTTACCAAATAGATTTAGTGTTTGAAAAAAATTAGCACTTTAATATTATAAAATAATCCCTGAAGTGCTTTTTACGTTTAAAAGCACCAAAGAATCTGAAATTTACATTGAGTACATTAATTCGATAACTTTACAATAAATTTGTGATCCCTGACATTGATTTGGGATCATATTAGAAAAATGCTTGTCACACTATACCATAAATACAAAGCAAAAAAAAAAATACTCCCATGAGAAAATCATAAATTGATTGCATGTGATTGCGCCATATTTACTTTCAGATACTTTTTTTCTAATATAGTTAAAAAAAAAATAATTAAAAAGCTGCTTAACTTATACGACAAATCAAGGAATGGTATA
This sequence comes from Dysmachus trigonus, assembly GCA_949715965.1. NCBI lineage: Eukaryota > Metazoa > Arthropoda > Insecta > Diptera > Asilidae > Dysmachus > Dysmachus trigonus. Next base: position 81,363,210 of record OX454322.1, on the reverse strand, counting down.
GCGGAAAAAACATTTCGATATCCATTAATGCTCCTGGGACCTCTGAAAGAACTAGCGAAAAGGGCGGCTGGAAATTCTGTGTATTCGCCAACAGCCAACAAGCGAAAGAAACGCAAAGATGTAAATATGATATGAGAAAAAAACATTTAGTCCTCATTTAGTTACATTTGAACACAAGATTTCATTACGCTAATAGTAGCTTAGCAAAACTATTCTATTTCAGTCCATGGGCTGTCGTAATAGCTTTGCAATTTGAGCACTTTTCACGAAGCTTAATTTACAATTGGATTTTCCACTTAATTAAGCTTTCATTAATCTCTGCCACACTCGAATAAGCTTTGCTCAAAATAGCGCAATTTCACTAGTAAATTAGCACTAAATTTTATAAAATACAACCTATATAAATTATATAAAATAAAAATTCTTATATGTCCAAATAATATGATTAATTTTTTTTTTTTTTTTAAATCCTTACCTAGGAAGAAGAATTATAAAAACTTTGAAAATGTTAAGATTTATAACGAATTATAGACAGGCGTATACTTAAAGTACTAATTACACAGGTCAACATTGTATCTAGGCTTGTGCACGGGAATCGAAGATGGCATCCTAGGGTTTTTGGGGTCGCTGATTACGATGAGCGAGTCGGTTAGGCTCCATCACGTCAAGTTCAAAGTCATTTGAAGGTCAAACGGTCAAAAAACATTCCAAAAACATGAAAAAATTAATGGACATGTTTTTGAGGTCGCTGAATCCGAATCCGGTGTTCATTTTTACTTTGCATGCATCCTCGAGGTCATTCAAGGTCATTTGAAGGGGTTTTGAGAAAAATGCGAACCATCCGAAAAATCTGAAAAAATTCATACGTATGTTTTCGAGGACCCTGAATCCGAATCTGAGGTCAGTCGACCTCATTTCAAGGTCATTTGAAGGTCAAACGGTCAAAAAACCTTCTAAAAATCTGAAAAAAATTCATATACGTGTTTTTGAGGTCGTTGAATCCGAATCCGGTATTCATTTTTACTTTGCATGCATCCTCGAGGTCATTCAAGGTCATCTTAAGACAGGTATTCTGGTTCTGTGGCACAATTGTGCATTTCGCAGATTGAAATTGTTCAATTTTTTCATTTGGATTGGAAGGTTTTTTGACCGTTTGAGCTTCAAATGACCTTGAACTTGACGTGATGGAGCCTAACCGACCCACTCATCGTAATCAGCGACCCCAAAAACCCTAGGATACCATCTTCGATTCCCGTGCACAAGCCTAGATAAAATGTAGACCTGTGTTATTAAAGAAATGTTGCATTAAAATTAATTTTTCAATTATTTTTTAATTATGTTAGTTGCAATTTGCTTCAAAATGGAAAGATAACGTAGAATTGTAAATATTAAAATAGCTAGCAGAAACAGAAACTTAATAGACAAATTTTTTACCTTGATAGGTAAATTTTTTAAAATATTTTGCAGAATAATAACTGAAACTACAATACTATTATAAATTCGGTGTAAAGCAAATATGTATTGCTCTTAGGTTAACAATTTAATACATATTCGCCAAGCGAAAACAAAAAAAACACACTGTCCTATGTTTTATGAAAATTGGTATGTATAACTAGAACTTTGAAACATATAGATAAATATCCTCAAACATCAATAAATGAACAATCGGTTTTCCTTTAGGCAAAGAATTAATATAATGCCAAATATCAATGAAGAGAACTAGAGCCACAACACAATTACTTTACAATGTATTCCACCCCAAATCTTTTATTGTATACCACCCACAATAATTCCAAAATAAATCATAAAACAACAACAAAACTCCTATACATATTTTCTTCTCTCCATTTATTAGAAATTAAATAATGGTGACATTTCATTCATGATTAATATAGTCTTCAGTAATACATGATTGGAGGGTAGAAAATTGTCATGAATTAATAAATTAAGGCGATTATGAAAATCAAAAGTGGTAATAAGCGATTAATTTTAGAATTTCCCCCGAAAATAACTTCCAACAAAGGAATATATTTTCCTAATTACTTGAATTGTACACCTTCCATTAATCGATCGACCCTCCTATACAATAATAATTTCTTGTGGTACCTAATGATTTATTAGAATATATTGCATGACAAGAAAAACTTTGGTTCCAAAGAAAGTAATTATTGCTTTGAAAGCAATTACCCTACTTCAAATATGTCTAATTTAGACATTTTGGCTTCACGAAATTTCTTCCAATATTTCTCTAATTAGATTATGGTTAAGATTTTGTTTAGTTATATAAATAACCTTACCTGCTTTTCATATAATCAATATTGTGAAAATTAAATTCTATAGTCTTACAGAAATTATAAGCATATTCTTGTCTATTAAAATTGATTTAAGGGGTTACATGGGTCTTAAAGGTATAAAAAAACGACTTCTTTAAAAAAATTTTATTTCAAAAACGAAAAATCTTTTTTATTTAAAATTTAAACATATGAAAGTAAAGTACCTAAAGTAATTGTAAAAAAATGTTCAGCCAAAAATATTGAAAATTTTCCATTTTCCAGCCGTTTTTCGCCGTCAACCTTTTTTTTGCGGTGGAAATCGAAATAAATAAATAAATTGACCGATTTGGTTGAAACTTTGCACAGTTATTCTTTATAGTATTGTTTCGTGATTGAACGAAGGAATTTTCATTCGGTTAAGTCGTTCTTGTTTTATACGAAAAAGACCTTTTAAAAATGATGAGAATCGGAAAAACGCATAAAAATTTGAGACAAAAATTGATTCAAACTCATGTCAAAATGTCAAATTTCATTTTTTTTTCAATTCCTTCGTTCAATCACGAGCCAAGGGCATAAACTACAAGAAAATTTTTGAATTTTTGATTTCAGATGAATCCATACCGAAATATCATGTCCACCGCAAAAAAAAAGGTTGACGGCGAAAAATGGCTGGAAAATTGAAAATTTTCAATATTTTTGGCTGAACATTTTTTTTACAATTACTTTAAGTACTTTACTTTTATATGTTTAAATTTTAAATAAAAAAGATTTTTCGTTTTTGAAATAAAATTTTTTAAAGAAGTCGTTTTTTTTATACCTTTAAGACCCATGTAACCCCTTAATTTCATTCAGTAAGCTAATCAACGAATAATTTCAATCTGATTATTACCTGAAGCAACAAAGTTCTGATTATCGCACAACCAAGTAACCATACCATAGTAACATAATTATTCCCGAAAAGCATATTTCTTTCCAACGCAACTATACTTTGCTTTTAATTTATACACACCACATTCGGTCAATACGAGAGGGTAAAACTTTCTTAATTTTATGCACCATAGAATAGTTGCTTTAGAAATCTCGCAAACTGAAACTTTTTGTCTTTAGACTATTTTGTGTGAAAAATATATGGCAATACTCATTCCAAGTTACTCATATTTGTTTTTTTTACTAAAACTGATAATAGATAATAATAATAATAATATAGGATACATGTGTAATTATTTATAAAAGCACCCTAGTCAAAAATTACATTAGAAAATTCGACCTTTTGCATCGTATTCTCATATTTTACGAGTTATAAAAGGAAGATAAGTATTAAATCAATATCAATGAGGAAAAATAAAAATAATGCAAGTAACGATATCACTTTTATTGAAGGTTAATAACAATTTACATGTAAATACGGGTTATTCATAGGAAATCGTTTCCTTTATTTCTGCATTGAGTGACTTCAGCTATAAATTATTCGAATTGGTTCTTGAGAACAAGGATAAGAAGGATATACCTACAAAAGATATGAATAAATTTTCAAACTTGTTTATTATTTTATTGTATTGATACGCATAAAGATAAGATATAGGGCAACGTCCCTTTGTAGGGAATGATTCTACTTAGCTCAAAGCCATTCATCGGGCAAATAAATCTCAATTTTCGACAGTTTTACACGCATACTTTTGATTAAAGTGATAGTTTTATTGAATCTTAAGCTTTATATTACACTGGAAACCTTTCTGCCTTAAAAAAAGAAAGATTAAAATTGGGTTTTACTCGTAGGATAAGTAAAATAATAGAATTTAAAGCTTAATGTGTTTTCAAGCTTATTAAAAACTATCTGCAATGTTGTCGGGTTTTACTCGGGATCTGATAAGGATTAAATAATGAAGTAATTAATTAAATATTAATGCATTTTTGCCCCTTGTGTAATTTAAACTTTATGATTCACGTAACTAAAAATAATACTAACAAGAATATGTATTTATTACATATAAGAACTATTCGTAGTGTTATTGACAATTTTGTTTCCAAACCTTCGGGACATTGATGTGACGACTTGTGGTTTCAACAGGATCGCGTTACGTGCCATACAAGGACCGAAATAATCGATTTATTGTCAATTGGTAATCAAGATCGTGTGATTTGACGTAATCACAATTATACAAAAGGAACAGTACAATACAACAAATTTTAAAAAATTCACATTTAACACTAAAATTAACCCTGACGTTTAAATGTCAGTTTTTCTTATTTATGCTTAAAAATTGTTTTATTACTTTTCCTAACTATGTAAATTTTCTTAAAATATACAAATAATACATTATTATTATTATCAATATCTTATTCTTGTGCTTTTTCGGCTGTATGATATTATGCTTTTTTGCTAGTATATTAAATAATAGAGAAAATTAAATTGTGTAGTATTGTTTTATAGCCATTAATAATGTTAAATCGTAATATTTACTGTTTAACATTATTATGGAAGAAAAAAATTAAGAATGATTATTAATCAAATTATTAATGATCTCCATTAAATATTAATGTGTTATTTTAAGCAAAGTTTCGTCTGAAATCTCAGGTTCTTAAATTCTTAAATAACTTCAGGATATAGAAATCATTCTCATACTGATGAAATATTCTCGGAAAATAATTTTACCACCAAAGCGAAATTATCATTTTAAAATCAATTTATCAACGTTGTGTTTTAAGTAGGAAAAACAATATGCCAGCAGGCAGGGCCTTGTAAAGTAATACTTGCATTATTTTTGCACCTTATCCCCGCCAAGCATGTTCCCATAAATATGATAATTCTTTAAAGTGTACTTTAAATGTAATTACTCTGATATTTTTCAGTTTGATAACGATACAAAACTACAAACTCTGCCCGATGATGCGGTGCGAACTTTATCACATGCCGAGATGGATTTGGTGGAGCAACGGATGAGAAAGCGACGCAAGCATTTAGCACAAAAATGTTCAGAAAATGGCCTTGATGTGCCAGGCAATGAATCCTGGCATAAACCTAACCCATGGGAATTTTTAGTAAATCGTAAACATCATTTAATATGGTAACTGCACGACAATCTGCATGGTGGCATTAATTTCTTTAGTTAATTTATAATTTTCCTAATCTTTCAGGTGTAATGTATTTAAAGCCGCATCATCTTCATGGATGTACAACTTTAATATTTTGGCTGGGTATTCGCCAGAATTTTTAAAGATGACCAGTGAAGTACCTTTAACACTAGCTAGAAAGAAATATCCCAGAGTTTCCTTAGATGAGGTCTGTATGGAAGAATTGGGTTTTCTATTTATTATAATCCAATTTAAATTTCCATTTACATAGCTTCGTGAAGCACAAAATGAATCAATTACATTTATAATAGCGAGACATCCGTTCGAGAGGCTGCTAAGTGCTTATAGAGACAAGTTTGTCTTCGCTGTACCTCATTCATTCCATGACAAACTAGGAAATAAGATTGTTCGAACTTATAGGAAAAATGTAAGAAACAACTTGATTTTAATTAACGAATAATATCATAAACAAAGTGATTTTCAATTTTAAGAGAGCTCCTTAATAAAAATTATCTAAATTTCAAGTTTATTAACTATTTGTACGCATATTTCAATTTCAGAATAATAAAAATGCACCAAAATATCCAACATTTTCGGAATTTGTTAGTTGGTTGCTAGATCAGGTTCGACGCAATAGCTACATTGATATGCATTTAGTGCCAGCAAGCAAATTTTGTACACCATGTCTAATCAATTTCGACGTAATTGCGAAATTTGAAACACTTGAAGAAGATCAAATCTTCTTAATTGAGAAAGCAGGTCTTCAGCATATCATAATGCCAGAATGGAAAAATTCTGGAAAGGGAAAAAATACATTGGAGCTTCTTCAAACATTTTACTCGCAGCTAACGAGGAAACAGCTTGACGGGCTCTACAATTATTATAGGTAAATTTCTATATAGTAATATTATAAAATAAAGATAAGCATTATATTTTCTTTTCAGATTTGATTTTGATATTTTTGACTACAATCCGACGCCATATTACAGCATAGTTAAATACGACGAGCCTACAGATGAGCCTAATCTAGAAAAAATGTAATTTCATTAACTTTGTTTGCAATTAAACACACCTATAGTACATCCAAAGATTAAAAGACCAAAAATTTTATACCAATGAATAGGTAAAATATTGTAAAGACCGTCTCGCCAAAATGCAACGAATTTTCAACACGTTTTAGTTTTGAAAGAAAGTTGATATGCAGGTTCCTCTAGAGTTAATTAATTCTACTAATAGGAATTTGTTATTTAGTGATTTGTTAAAATTGAGTGAGTTTAATTTTAATTCTACACCTCAAATGGTAGCTTCCTCGTATGTCACACTGTTGAATTAGAGAGCAATAAAGCGAGTCAATTTTGCGTGTCGTGTAAGGGATAAATTATGTTGTTTTTAAGTGAAAGAATAGTATGAAATATCATTCCCCTAAAATCATTTCACAAACATATCACACAACTCACCCGTAGAATTTGGTACAGCGATAAATATACATATTGGAAGATTTGCAAAAAAATGTATGCGCTTCCATTAAACAAAAAAATGATTTGATAAATTAATAGGAGAACTTGCTGTGCACAAACTTTTTCCCCCTAATTAAAATAGCCTATTAATATTCTTCTCGATATTTTCCAATAAAGAAACCACAAGCAATTGTCAACAAGGACATCAGAAGAATTTTGTTAAGGATTTGCTTAAAAAATTTGAAAATGTTTTGTATGAATTTCTTTACGTTATAGATTACTTGTTACCTTGTTATTTATAAGAAATGCCTAAGTTTAAATAAAACACAATTTTTACTGTTAAATCTGAATTGTTTTTTTTTTTTTTTCTTATTCATTTAACTTTTCCATTTTCTATTCATATTTTTGTTTTGATTTTAAATTTCAGATATTCAATATGACATAATATAACCAGTAATAAAATATTTTATACAATAATATAAACGAAATGGACTTACCTTTCATTACAGCTATTTTTAATTGGAAGTCCTATTATAAGATTGTCATCGAATATTTTCATCCACATATCTCCGCATTGGCGTAAAGGTTGTTTTTCTTCTAAATTCTAATGAATGAATCGGTTACAAAATTGCAAAAGCAATCAATCGTAAAGTTTTCTTACTAAACTTCTCACATGGTTCGGTCCAAAAATTAAAGTATTCTTTAAGTTAAAATATTCCTTCTTTGTAAAACGTTTGTGAAGAGATAGTTCAATTCTGGCTTTCTCACATTTTTTCTGTATCTCATCTAATTCTTCTGTTTCTGATTGAAACAATTTAATTTCACTAGTAAACATTATTTCAATCATTTCACCAGATTTCAAGACAATATTGACTTTCGGTCGAAAAGAGTTACGAGGATCCATAATTTCAAATCTGTCGACGTTGTCGTATTGTTGGCTTAACTATAAATTAAAAATTGGATTATGAATTAGACATATTTAACACAATTTGTTGTCGTGCTTTGTATATTGAACTTTAAGAGAGGCTCTCAAAACAAACAAAAAATTAAGGAATAGCTCAGGGTTTTTTTCGCCCGTTTGGAGATCCGCAAATTTTCGATTAATTTGTGTACCTTTTTATGAGACATTAATTACCAAAATATTAAAAATCGGTCGCGCCAGTTAAATTATAAAAAGGCCTCCAATAATTTAACAAAAATTAGAAACGCTGTTGCATCCAGTTAATTCCCTACATAAATTTAATATTCGACCTTTCCCCTATTGTTTGTGTCCCAAGCCCGAATGTATGCCAAATTTTCTAAAACTACGGTAAGTAGACTAAAATTTGTAATATGAGTTAATTGTTAGTGTTAAAATATGTAAACTTTGCATATGAATAAATTTCAAAGTAAAAAGGATATGAGATTGAAAATTGGTTCATTATATTAAGCTATCATGAGAAAAGAAATGAATACACAGAATCACTTCGAGAGAAAAGTGGTAGTGCCTCTAAGCAAAGAATATCGAATAATAAAGTACATTCTAACACGTTCTAAACCCTTAGAAGCACGCACTGCAGGTCACCCAGAGGCCCATAAACATCTCGTTGGTTTTTTAATATTTATGAGCAGTATATGATCGATTTCATAGCTTTTATTTTCGAACGGTTTATAAAGTATATTACGATTAGTATCAACAAAATATTGTAAGAATTTACGTTACTCTAATATGTAATAAATTCCATGAAAAGTTATAAAAAATTAAACCTATCCAACCGCGTAAACTGAGATCGTGTAAATCAATACCGCGCAAAAAAAGTGTAGTGTAAGTAGAAATATAATTTTCCGCGTAAAACTAAAAATCGCGTAAGAAAATGCCGCCTAGTTGTTAATGATGATAACTTGGTCTCACTCATATTAAATTATTTAATATAATAAATAATTTTAAATCTTTGGTGGACAAATTGCAATCAAAGAATATCGATATCAAAAGGAAGGGATACTTTAATACCCTCTCAAAATTCCAACCCATATGCAAGCTTTCGAAAATACACCCAGCAAAATTTCCCATTAGATAAAGCAGCTCAGGGCTCCTACCTCTGTAAATTCCTATAAGAAATATAGAGAGGAATAGTCACCAAAAAATTCTCAGACAGCTTTTACAGCGTAAGCTAATATACAAACTGAAGCTTTTTTTATGAACGCTTTTTTAAGGCGCCCTGGTTTGATGCACTGGTACTAGGTCGCTCAAGTTTACCTCCCCTCGCTATGTTAAATTTTAGGGAAATGCCGAATCGGAGAAGGGAGAAGAGGCAGGTACCACACACCGAGCATGAATACGGACCAGATTGTTTACATTTTTTCATTGTGCTCTTTTAAAGGCGCCCTGGTTTTAAATTATTGTGTGATCCGCTCGCTTTGCGAAAAGTACCGGGTGGTCTTGATTTGTTCGTAAATGTGAACAAACTTAAGAGCTTTAAAGTAAAAAAAATTGCTTTTTTAGACACAATTAATTAAATTAAATTAAATTTTCTTTAGATAAATGATGGGTAAACTTAACGTAACGTGTATGGTGTGTAGCTGTGGAAAAGGCAGCGTGTAATGTGTTCATAGAAAAGTTTTGTGATAAACGATTTTTGTGAAGTGCACCCTGCAGGAATGTTCCACTTTTCACCCCCAAATTGTTGTCTTTCGCTCACCTATGCCCTATACCTTTATTACTACCTGTGTTAAAAATACTCTTTGATGGTTTGAATGGTTTCAAGCATGCGCATAACCGAAAAATATATTGATGTCAGTGACCGTGAGCTATTTTATGTTATGGGACTAATGTTAACACTTAAATATCCTGCATTGCATTTATGCAGCGTTTCTTGACTATCGCTAAACGCCCGGCATTGCTTTTTTGCAATCTGTAATGATACTCTTACTACATTGGTGTCTTTTTCAAATGAATGTCATAAATTTTCCCTTATTAGCTTTTGTGAATAACCATCTAAGCATAATATTATATAATAATGTGTTTACGCACAGCCGCAAAATAAAAAGCCGGGCGTTTAAGTATTAATAAAGGTATATATTTCGAGCTAACACACACGTACCTTAAATTCCAATTGGCACCTTTCGAGGACAATAAGTTTATCAAAAACATGCAGTAAAATGTAGAATTGCTTGGCGGTACCCTCGAAGTAAATGAATTTGCCAAATTTAAAGTGTTGGGGAAGACTTTCAGACATATCAGCGACCTTCTCAACACTCGTATTGCTCGTGTTAACATGAAGAAGGTCTTCCGAAGACGGTTCTGTGCACTCCTGTTGCAGTCTCAATTCTAAAATTATTCTTACTATATTTGAAAAGAAGACTTTAAAGTTTATTGTTACCTGCAAGATTTGAAGCGCTTAAATCAATAGCTCGAACAATTTCACCGGATTTAACTTCTAAAACCTCCAGCGACTTTGTGAGAAGCAAAATCAGCCTTTCACGTCTATTTGGCGAATAAAATGTTCCAAAAATTATATTGTCATGCAGCCGTTTAGGAAGCTCATCAGCTAAAGCAGCTGGCAATTTAAACTTTCTATAATACATTTCACTGTGGCACTTAATTATGAAGAAAACCAAACGAAAAAATCAAATTCAAACTCTCTTGCGTGATGCCATAAACAAATTTGACAGTTTGCAACTGCCGACAACCACTAGAATCCGAGCGGTCCGTGGAATGGAGACGCAATTGCCACTGAGTTACGAATGTGTATGGATAGGACTTCCTCTTTTTGAAGTAGCACAAAGCAGCGAATTTTCCCTCATGATAGTTGAAAAGGCGCTAGATTTTCCCTTCTCACAACGAATCCTAAGTGGAAAAACTTCGTGAGCTATATTTCACGTGATTTATCGCAAACGACATGTTGTTTCGTCCAGATATTGTCCCAGAAAATTAGAATGATCTCTGTTCCGAAGTTACGACATGGAAAGTAAGAGATTACCACAAATACCAAACATTTAATAATAACCGCCAAAATCAGTGCTTACGAGATGTTAGGCAAAATTTATTATAAACGGTCGTATTTCTTAAAATACTGAGATTTTTTACTAAATTAAATTTCGATAGCATTAGCACTTTGAAAAAAAAAAATAACGATTTTGAGGACAGAAACATTTGCCTCCTGTAAAAATTTTGTTTTTTGTCGATTACAATTTACGTTATTTTTCCATTTAGGAGTCCATCTCATTATTCAACTCATACAATGATCTGAACTTTCGTAAAAACCTTGTTTTTGACTCGTGTTAAGCATTTAAGATTATTTGGAAGTAGTTGAACACTGCCACATTATTTGTTTTGCTAATGACACACTATGAATAACCGCCTTTTCTTCGTCTATCCAGAAAAATAAAACATTTTGTATTCAACAGAAGCTTACTAGCAGAGATTCGATATTTTTAGATGTATAACTTCAAATGTTGAAGCTTGAATCTTAATTTTAACAGATATAAGCCTTACATCTGATTGATAAATAAGAACTGCTTTGAACAAATTCGGCAGCCTGTTTTCGTCATTTATTCCGGAACCGAAGAACACTTTTGGTTTGAAATTTTGTTCTCTTGAGTTTAGACTTCATATGTGCCCAATATCGCTCAATTGGCCGAAGTTTCAGACAATTCGGTGGATTGGCTTCTTTCGGTATCACATTAATGGAGTTAGTCTCATAAAATTCTAGTGTTTTTTTTAAATAATGGCACATTGCCAAATAAGGCCAAAATACTACAGGTATCTTATGTGATTGTATAAAAGGAAGAAGCCCCTTCTTCAGATACTCCTTTTTATATATTTCAGTGTATATTGTCCCCTTGTTTATAAATTCTTCAGTCTTTTTCCCACATGAGCACATTGCCTACCATATCAAGTACTTTGTTGGTATTTCGAAGCTTTTTTAAACTCTGGTGCAACTTTACCTTTCTCCTCCGCAGCATAGAATTGACAGAATTCAAATTTTGTTAAAAAATCCGTCTAAATTTCGAGCTCGAGTTGTACACAACAAATCTTTAGCGGCAACCCTATGCAGCACTTCCTGCACTTTAAAGGTTTTTAAGTTTGCTCTTTGCTTAATACAATGTACAGTTGATAACGATGTTCCAACTTTAGCAGCAACATTGGATAGATACTTAGAAAAGGAATTTAAAATTTCAGATGCGGCCTTATGCCATTTTCAAAACTATATAAAAGTAAATTAAATTAATTAATTAATTAAATTAGTTAATTAATTAAATTAATTAATCAATTAAATTAAATATAACATATAAATATACTATATACAATAGACCCTCCTAATATGAAAATACATATAAAAATACATTATTGAAATATACACTCACAGGCACAATTAACCGCCCGCTTACACCATCTCTAAAAAATTATGTTTCTACATTCTGGCTCACAACTCCTCCAAATCATAACCGATTTTCTTCATTTAAATTTGGTATGAAAGCCCCCCCCCCCCCCCCCCGCGGCTGCCATCTCTGCATATTTATAATTTATTTATTTATTTCCCCCGTTCACCCCTTTCCCTTCAAATTATTTCTTAATATGCCACTCTCTAGAAAAAATACTTTTCTGCATTCTGGCTCAGACCTCCTCTAAATAATAACCGATTTTCTCCATTTAAATTTTGTAAGCAAGCCCCCCTTGGGTGCCATCTTCATGTATTTATATTTATTTTTTTCCGTTCACCTCTTTCGGCCCGAATGATTTCTTAAGGTGGCCATTTCTAAAAAATTATCTTTTTACATTCTGGGTCACAAGTCCTCCAAATTATAACCGATTTTCTTCATTTAAATTTCGTATGAAAGCTCCCGGCAGCTGCCATCTCTGCATATTTGTATTTATTTTCCCCGTTCACCCCTTTCCCCTCAAATAATTTCTTAATGTGCAAATCTCTATAAGAATTACAGGGTGGGCGGTTAATTGTGCCTCTGAGTGTACATAACAGCGATAATTGCATCAAAAATTTCAGATGCATTTCAAATGTTTGCTCAAAATACAAGACATCAATATGTAGTGCATTTGTATTACTTAAATATTCCAAGAAGGGTATATTTTCAATTATTACCGCGAATGAGATATAATAGTAAAAAATAAAAATACGCAGGTGGAATTAAGTATCAACAGTTGTGGTCCGCAACTTATTGCCCAAATTGCAGGAACTTACATACTTTTGGGAAAATTTTAAACCTTGGATATAGAAAAAATTGGAAATTGCTAAATTTTACCTTGAAAAAAACAAGCCACAAATGTTTTTTCTCTAACAACTGAAGATTGTACTTTACGAAAGGGATCAAACACGATCATGATCAAATGAAAACATGTGAAAATTCAAATAATCAAAAACTTGTTTAGACCAATCTAGCTATGATAATAATCTATATTATTATTAAAACAAATATTTTTGATATTTTCCTCAGTCTACCTTCAAAGAGGTATATGGCTATGAAATTGAGTTCGTAAAAAAATTTCTTTCAAATGTAATGCGATGTAAACAAAATTCATTTTTAATACTAAAAAATCCCGCAATCATAGTGAATTAAAACAATGGATTTTATTAAAAAATCAGAATGAATACTTTTAATTTCTTTTTACAACTTTTGTTTTCAAGTAAACTTTCATCATCTCTCTCATTCCATTATAATAATAATAATATAATCCTCCTCAGTGTTTCCAGTACTAATATACACAAGTAATCCTTACGCTTGCTGAATCCTTAATTAAATATTATTTATAAAAACTTATGACGAACTTAAACATATTTTGATTAATAAAAAATTAAGGATCGATCTATAATTATATTCTGTTAATATTTTCACTGTATTTATACGGTCTGTATAATATTCAAGAATATTACTGGTCTTAAATAAAATAATATAACAATTTTAGAGGGTCCTTTTTTTATAGATTTTGCTTCCTTACTATTTTTCCTAATCCGGTTTTAAACCATTAGGTACTTACAAAACTAAAAAACACGAAATATTTTAACAATTGTTTACCCCTTAGAATAAAATGACATCCTATTTTAATCGGTTAATTGTTGTTGTTTTTTTTTTTTTTTTTTGGTGCACGTACTCCACGACTCCGATATTGTTTATATTTTACACTTGATTCTTTTCAAATCATATAAAACTGCTTATTAAAAAGAAAAAGAAAAATTATTGCGCAGGGAAAATTACTTCGTTTAAGGCCATATTCTACAAATCTATGTTGCATCATATTAGAATTTTATTATTAATGATATTCTGTTGCTGGGTACGCTAATATTATGGGCAGTTATTACTGCTTGTGTATTTATTTATATATGCAAAAATTTACTCTAAAAAATCTCAACTAATCAGGATACACAATTTGACTGAAATACCGACGTTCTTTGCTGTGTCGTTATCGTTTGATGCAATCCGTTGATCGTCAGTGAACTTTTGTGTAGTAGAAGTTTATGCTTCAAAATAATTGATAACCCTATTAGCGCTTACAATTACGACAAACACTTGACCTTCTTTTAGCTTTGAACCTTCGTTAAGTTGGCAGAATTTTAAGGGTTTCATGGAAAACATTTACAAACGCTCATTGTTGCAATGAGTAGGAGCAAACGAAAAGAAATGATTGCAGACCAAATCCTACAAATCAAAACAGAAATCAATCTGCAAAACATTAAAAAACACCGTCACCAATAATAAATGTTCCTAAAGTCAACTATGTCTATCTAGATGTACTTTATTCACTAGACGTAAATCTCATAAGAATACGGCCATCAGTGCAAATTATACAGTTTTAACAAAATTGCCTTATATGGTGTCTTGTGGTATTATATAACAAAACCGCTGTGGCCTGCACGAGACTCAATTGTACAAAACATTTACACGATTATAACAAATTTGAATTCAAGGAGCGAGACCACAAGTAGTGTGTTACTAATCAATATGACAGCGTTTTGAAAATACATTTTTAAAAAATGTAGTAAAAAAATCAATGTGTCTGTAAACTTCACAGATATGCCTCGTTTTTGCATATGATTTTTAAATGAAGCTTGAGCTCGAACAACTTAAGAAAAAAGTCACATTGGTCTACATATCTGTGCACTATGAGCTCAGGCCAAAATACAAAACACACAATTTGGGGATGTGATATTGGAATAAATGAAATCTATACAAATGTTGTTGTTTTTTTACTCTGTGCTTACGAAATTTTTGTCCTTCAATGAGCTTGTTGCTTTATGCGACAATTGCACATAACCAGACTATCTCCTTAGACTGCGATTAAAATGTCCACTAAAACTCAGTTAGGAACAAGTAGAACATATGAAACCGAATAGTGTATCCTTATCCATTTCGAGGTTTGTAGAACTATTGATCACTTAAGATAAGCTTTATAAAGCATTGTACTTCTGCATGTCTCGCGCTCCTGTTCCATAAAGAAAAGCATGTCCCTCAAATTTACACGCTTTATACGCGGTCTTAAAGGTGCTGGTGATATGCCACTTGCTCCAACTCCAGTTGTCCCAGAAAGCTAGAGAAATTAATAATATTCTTATTGTTTTTGATATCTTATAAAAGTATAAAATATACTACCGATGATAAACTAATTGCATCCCCGTCCAATTTGGGCTTTTTTCGAGGACCAATGGCCTGCAATGCGGTCATGTTGGCGTCTCTTTGCCGAAGCTCTTCCATTTCAGCTCTTTGCATTTCTTTCGCCTGTAAATTTATAACACATTAATTGTTACATAAAAGAATGTACTACGAAATTGATGAAATTTTTAAATATTTGAAACTATGTATACAAAATGATGAGATTAACAGAATATTGGAAAATAAAATACCATTCAAATTCAAATAAAAATAATAATAAATCCGACAAAACACAAAGGGTTAAAAATGTAATTTTTTAATTTTGATTGGTTGAGCTTTAAGCATAAATAAAAATTGAATTTCAGTTCTAAAAATTGAATTTAAATTAAGCGATTCTCTAAAAGTTGTACGAAATATAATTCGATTTAAATTGCCTTTTTATTATTTTTTTATTTTATTATTTTATATAAGTTAAGCGCAAAATATTTTTTCTCAAAATCAAGTTTAAATTGTTTTATGAAAAAAAAACATTTTTTTTATTATTACAGGAGTTATGTTTGGTATTTTCTGTAAATTGTGATATTCAGTAGCTAACTTCTTTTGTTTCATCACTCATCAAATTACTATATTAATTGTGAATACCAGAAAACACAGCTTACCTTTGCTTTTAATTTTGCTTGTTCAGGGTCTTCAATTTTCGCTCTAGATTTGGCCGCTCTCATAAGAACTTCTCTCTCTTGCTCTTCGTGTCGTTTTTGTTCAGCTTTGTCCAGCTCTTCTAAAAACTTGATTTGACCCCTAACATCTTTTGTAATTTCGTATCTTGGGTCAACCTATAAAATGCCACAGCAAATTATAAATGTTTCTCATCAACAAATCAAAAATGTTTCATTACTTTAATAATGTCGATCCTATGTTCAGCGATCACAGCCAATTTTTCTACAATATTTTTTAGCCTTTCCTGACATGCATGAGATATAAGGACAGCCACTTCTTGGCTTGGCTCCTCCAGACCCTTTTCGGCCACAATTGCTCTAATCTTGTTTTGTAATGCAGGCAAATGAAGGAAAACTTCATCTTTACATGAACGTATTTGGGTACCAATCATTTCTGTAGAACCCAAAATTCTTTGAGATTCTTCAGCTAAATTAACGCCACCCATAGCAGCTACATCGTTAATATCATCATCACCATACATCGACGATGACATTGAGATAGACGACTGTTGAAAAAACGAAGAGGCAGTGGAAGCAGCTTTTTTCTCCTTCTCTAGGTAGGCCTTTTTACTGGACACCTGTTGGGCACTTTGCGCTTTAATTGTCACCACTTTATTAGTAGTAACATTTGTCGGTGTAGTTGTAGCACTGCTAACTGGATTAATATTACTATTGACTGGGACAGTAACCGTTGTAGAATTTGCGGAAACATTATGCGATGGAATAGGCTTTATTTGAGTCTGTCCGACTTTAACTTGTGTTAAAGCTGCAGTCCCCGCATTTTTCACTGTCGGTGTAGTTGCCCTTACTACTGGTGCGGTTGCCCTAATTTGAACTGTAGCTGGTGATCTATTTACAGGCGCAGAGGTTCGAATTTGAACTACATTCTAAAGTAGATAAAGATGTTATATATAAGGCATCAATCACCGATATACGGATATATTATCTCAAAATACCTGCTGCGGTGTAAATACAGTTTGCGACCCACTAGAGGGTGGTAGAGAAGATGGAGTTTGAACATTACTAGATTGAACTATAGTTGCACCAGACGATGACACCCCGATTGGTCGTATCTGAGCGTTTACCAGTCGCGGTCCACTACTTGAAATCCCTGTTGAAGTTTGAATTGGTCCTTGGATACGAACACCTCCTGGAGTCTGTTTCGTTATTGTCGTCTGTCCAATGGGTCTTGGTCCAGTTTGTGTTACCATTCTAACTTGCGTTTGCCCTATTGTTGTTGTCTGTTGGCCAATCGGACGGATCTGAGCTTGAATTTTCTATTAAATAATTTTGATTAATAGAAATTTGCATTATATATGTTATAATAATTATTACAGGTAGTTGTGTTGTGGAGAGGGTGGTAGATCCGATCATTCCAACGACATGTTGAGGTGGAGGTTTAATACCTTCGATTACTAATTCTTTTGTAAAAAGAGACTGCCTAAGAAGAGGTAAACTTTTCTGAAAAAATAAATAATAATAGAAATCATATAGATCATTTTCAGCATTAATTGAAATTACTTTTAAAAATCCTATTAAGCAAGGCTGTGGACTGGCGTTCAGCAATCTTTCTAGTCTATCACAAAATTCTTCTGGTTCAACATTGGCATCAATTAGTTCTTGTATTAGCGTGCGAACATTCCTTTCAACTGGTTTTGGCTCTCGACTTGATAATTCAATTAAATTTGCTAAAAACTTTCGACATTTCTCTTTGGTATTTCCCTGCAAAATATTTTTCTTCTATTTCATCCATATTCTCTTGGTTCTTATCCACAACTGAGAAAAATACCTGAGTGGCTGCACTTTGTGTGGTCTGTGTCGTCCCACTTGCAGACGTCGTTGCATTATGTTGTGTTACTTGATGCTGCTGCTGCTGCTGTTGCTGCTGCTGCTGCTGCTGCTGTTGATGTTGCTGTTGTTGTTGTTGCTGCTGCTGCTGCTGCTGATGCTGTTGGTTCTGTTGCTGCTGCTGCTGCTGAGTCATGGAAGGAACTGGTGCAACCGATGCAACAGTTGGCTGCTGTTGCTGAATTGAAGAATTTGCTTGACTTGCAAGGACTTGTGTGGCATTCGTTGATGTAACCGAATTCACAACTATACTTGTTGCTGACGTAGCTATTGACTGCTGTTTTGAGTATATTAAAAATGTTAGTTATCAAATAACAAAAACTATGACCGTTTAGTTTTTATCTGTTGCTAGTAAGGCAGAGAGTATTAAGAGTACTAAGGTTTCGTGCAATCTAACAAACAAAATTTTTTTTTTTTTTTTTACAAATACTTAATACAAATGATCTGAAACAGTAAATCAAAATGTAATTTTAAATTAAATCAATTAAACTAAATTTTACTTTGACTCATAAGACATTACGGCAATTATTGCAGAATATTTCTATCTTTCATGCAATTCAAGTTTTGTGTATCTGCAAAACCTATGAGGGTTTAGCAGAGAAGAAACATTTAGCATCCACTCATAGTTGGTAAATTGCATTGGGTTATCTCAAATTTATATATATCAGAAATTCAGCTACTCAGAATTATAATATTGGTTCAGAATACATTCAATTTTATAGTAACAGCATAATATAAATAACAAGGCAATTAATCATCAAAATTTTGTAATTAAAAATATTTCCAGTAATAAGTCTCTAAAAGGAGGTAACGATCACGCCTGCAAAGGCCATAGGGGGATAAGAAGAGGTAAAGTGCCCCCGCACCGATTATGGCTGTTATATTTTTTTATTATCAGGGCTAACACAAGTAACATTTTGGCCAAGTTTCATCCCCTAATAATTAACCCCCAAGGGGTGAGGATTAATTTTAAAAATTTCGAAAAAAATTAATATCTTTTGAACGCGTTGACCGATTTGGATGGGATTTTGACATGTTATAGATGTCACTGAGGCGCATCAGAAAAAAAATTTCAGTGGAACTGAAAACGGGATATAACCTAAAAAAAATTTTTTTCTTTTTTCAAAAAATTTTTTCAGCCATTTTGAATTTTGGTACAATTACCAAAATTTTGTTATAGCTTCCTAACATAGCTTTTTATCACATATATTTTTTCCAGATTTTTTTTCCACCGGCGTGGCACCTAAAAAAAATAAAATGTCGATTTTTATTTGTTTTTTGTAGGTTATGACTGTAAGGCAAAATCGCCAAAAATTGTTTGTGACTTTCTGGCGTATTTTTTTACAATATATATCTTTTCCTGGGTCTTTACTCAGACTGACAATTGGGCATACATTGGGTTACCCACGAACCCTCAGTAACTCGGTTGGTAACGCGACGTGCTGACTGCGAGCCAGCAGGGCGCTAGAGAGGTTGTGGGTTCGATTCCCACGAGAAGCCCTGGTCACAAAAATGTGGCATCACAATGGGCCTGTAATAATGGCCTAAGTGTGTCTTCGGACAGCCACTGCAATCTACATCTCTACATCTACCCACGAATACCTCCTACCAAGACCAGACCCTAGCGCCAAGACCAACCCCTTTGCCCACACTGTACGAAACCCCCCATAGTTACCCACATTCTAACCTCCTGTCCCAAATCCCCTAGTTACATTTTTTCTCCAAACCTCACAATCATATGTGATCCTCACTTCCTGGGACTCCTCAATCTTAGACTCCCTCCGTAAATTAGGCAGTTAGGGCATAGCTGGCATGGAGTATAGTTCACCGTCGCTTCTACTATTGCTCTACTACTACTGGTGTTGCGAATTCATTCGAATCGAATTGATTATTATTTACTTTATTATCACTATCACTATAATTATTTTTATTATTATTATTATCGTTATTACTGCGCTCATTGCTGATGAAAGTGATGATGAATAATGATGAACTGAGTGGTTGCGTACAGTGTAGGCAAGGGGGTTGGTCTTGGCGCCGTAGGAGGTATTTTTGAATAACCCAGTGTGTGCCCAATTCTTAGTCTGAGTAAAGACCCAGGAAAAAATATATATTGTAAAAAACTACGCCAGAAAGTCACAAACAATTTTTGGCGATTTTGCCTTACAGTCATAACCTACAAAAAACATATAAAAATCGACATTTTATTTTTTTTAGGTGCCACGCCGGTGGAAAAAAAATCTGGAAAAAATATATGTGATAAAAAGCTATGTTAGGAAGCTATAACAAAATTTTGGTAATTGTACCAAAATTCAAAATGACTGAAAAAATTTTTTGAAAAAAGAAAAAAAATTTTTTTTTAGGTTATATCCCGTTCTCAATTCCACTGATTTTTTGTCTGATGCGCCTTAGTGACATCTATAACATGTCAAAATCCCATCCAAATCGGTCAACGCGTTCAAAAGATATTAATTTTTTTCGAAATTTTTAAAATTGATCCTCACCCCTTGGGGGTTAATTATTAGGGGATGAAACTTGGCCAAATTATTACTTGTGTTACCCCTGATAATAAAAAAATATAACGGCCATAATCGGTACGGGGGCACTTTACCTCTTCTTATCCCCCTATGGCCTTTCTTTTGAATTTTTGTAGTTAGTATTTTTTTATTTGTATCTATACAACGAGATAAAGATGATATATATTGAAATTTGGACTTTATTTAGGGAAACGAAACGAAACACTTTGTTTCATCTGTTCAAGCTGAATTTCATGTAACAATTCTTATACGAAAGTTTACATGCAATCCAGCTACAATAGATGTAAATAAGCAATTCATTTCGTTTCCCATGAAAACACATGCCCTTTCTACATCTTCTACTATAATAAAAACAAAGCACACTCATATAACATTTTTGGTCTAAGAATCAGAGGCGCGATCGCTACCTAATTTTCAAAATTTACAACTAACCACACATTTCGACCAATTAAATCCTATCCAAATATCTACAAAGGTCAACATGACATAAAAAATCCTATTAAACCAACTTCGGTTAGAAATTACTAATTATGAATATTATTTAAAATATTATAGCACTGAATTATTTTCAACAGTTCTTTGCGAATAAATCGGCATTTATTTCTGGCAATATACGCATTAATTCAATTAGGCTGTAAAATTTTATAAATTCTATTGCCAAATTAATCGTTTAGTGCATAAGAAAATAAAAACTGAGGAAAACTGATCTGATATTCGATTTGAAAAATTTTCCAAAAGCACCTATTTTTTTTCTTCCATTTACTTATTTGCAAGTTACCAACTATTCACAAAGAATATGAAAAAAAAAAAAAAAAATTACCAAACTGGTATATAGATAATAACTTAAACTAGAATAACTTGAGACGAATTGAAATGATTTCGATATTCAAAGCGTCCCTTTACAAAACTGAAACGAATTCAAAATACAAATAAACATAATAATGTCCGTCCGAAATGCATATAAGAAAGACAGCCAGAAAAGAAAACTATAAAAAATATAGTTTAGAGTACTTAACAATTACATTTGATTTCTGTTTCGTCTGGTGTTGAGTGACAATCGTTTTTCGAAGTGCTAAGGGCGGTCCAGTGAATCTACTTACAGCCGGGACAGTTTGTAACCGAATCGTTTGGTTTCCAGAATTTGTTATATTTTGTGCAACAGGAGCTGAGGGCGGTGGTCCAACCCGTAAGAGCTGGTAACCATTTTCTGTTTTTAGAATTAGAGCTGGTCCACTTTGGCCTGGCTGAAGCGCGCTTAGCGTTATCTAATCAATTTGAGGTTGTAATTTGAGTATTGTTTAGAGTATACCAATCTATAAAATTTACCGCTGGGCTCGTTGGTCTTGTTCCTACCATGTGGGGTCCTCCGATTACCACCCGGGGAAGTGGTGTTCCAACATTTTTCTGCTGCGCCTGAGTTGGAGTCCCAGGACGAACTCCTACAACAACACTTGCTGGTAACATTGGTGTACCTACAAGATTCTGCTGATTTCCCTAAAGAGAGAATCGAATTATTTAGAAAAAAAGTCTTAAAAAATAATAATATTTATTCAGCACAACGATACAATACGGAAAAAAATGAAAGTTTACATGCACCTCGCCATCTCAAAAGCGAAATTTGTCAAAAGTGCACACGCACGCAGGGTAAAAGATGTTGAAATAAATGATCGTAAAGCACACCGCCGAATAGCGATTAAGGAATGAAAAAGACCAAATTTAGACAAAATTGTATATCTTTCAATTTAATATATTTACTCAATTTGTCAATTAACTTTTATGAAAGGGGAAAGCAAAATTATATACATTTATACTACTTAAGAGGTAGGCCTATTTAAGCGGGATAAAAACTAAATATAAAAATTTACTACTTTAGACTTACAAGTTACAAAATCGCTGTCTCTTGATCTTCTTTCTTCTTCTTTTTAACTTTCAATATTATACATTTCAAATTTCTAACCAGTTTCTAAATACAAAATAAAGTGGCAAACAACTTACAAAAACAACCTTTGCGCTGTAAAAGCTTCTATTTAAGAGGAAGTAATCAATACATTAAAAACTAAAATAGTTTTCAAATTATAGAACACAAATCATAATTGCGCGGTAAAGCTCTGTAGAGGAGGAATTATGTATTAAACTACTTTGCCCAAAAGACTACATATTCTCAAGATATTTAATTTCTAGGACTTTTGACAATTTATTGAAGATTTTCCTTAAACAAAATATCTGTTGACTGAGGATTCTTCTTATAAATAGTGGGGGCCATTGGCTGGTTTCTTTTTAAAAATGCTATAAAATAAACACAGTTCAATATTTTTCCAAGTTTCTTGATTTATTGAAAAGAGTAAACCTTCCGATTTAGTGAATTCAGATGTTTTATTTAGTTTAAATAGCTGCCTCGGGTACCTTGACATGGATGGGCTACTCCCTCTCAACCCAGTTATATTAATACTGTGTTTCTGTCAATTTTTTTAGCGCGAAAAATATTTAATGGGATTTAAAAAGAAACCAACAAATGGCCCACCGTTTACAAAAGACATTTTTATGTATAAGAAATATATTCCATACCCGTGTCACAATGTGACAATAGGAAGTAATCTGGGGGCACGGCAGTGCCCCCGCCAAGTCGAGCGCGAAGCAAACACTGCCGTACTATCCTTTACTGGAACCATTTCGCCGCATTTTCAGGCCCCTATTTGAGAACCTCTGGATAAGACCAGAACGCAGAAATTTTCGTCATCCAATAAGCTATAATCACATACTTAAAATCCAAAATTTCAAGTCTGTAGGTCATTTAGTTCCGAAGTTAAGCGAAAGCAAAGTTTCGCATTTATGACACTCACTCACTCACTCACTCATAATCATCAAAATAGAACTAGTACTTCCCATAAACTCAGAGAGCTGAAATTTGGTACAGAGTTAGGGTTTAATGGCCACATAAAGGGAAAACTATAAAAACTAGGATAATCGAAGATCTGGAGTACCTGGTGACCCTGATTAGAAAACACAAGAGCCCAACCAAACTATTAGAGATCGACATACCGCCTTTACAAAAAATATTCAACTTGGTGGGCCGCTTCATTTGATGTCAAAAATCGAAGGTCTGAAGTATCTGATGAAGAACCCTCAGCTGGTCTCAGCTGTATTAGAGATATGGTAATGCCCCCTTCTACTATTGGTACATAAAAAAATCGACTATCATTGCAAAAATCCAGCGTAGTGGGACACATCTTCTAATTTAATCTAGCAATACGAAAAACTGTTGCTACTGTACAAGAATCAGAACCGGAAAAAAAGAAAAGAAAGATTTGTAATAATAAAAAAACTACTCCTAAAAAGAAAAAAATTGTGTCAAATAAGAAAATCTAATAAAATAAATCAATATGCCCACGTTTCTACAAAAAGAAGTGAAATCCCACCAAAAACATTCTGTAAAAAACTAGCCAAGTCTCGATGGAGCTGCTTGTTTATCTCTAAAAAGTAATGAAATCTAGACAAAGTCGTGCCAAATCTAAGGTTCCTTACTGCGATTTCTTTATTATTATAGTTAATGTTGTGTGACTTGGCCGTTGAACATTCTTTATACGTTAGTGGGTACAAGTCAATTTTGTTTACACGTAATGTTATATCTGTTGTAACTACCTATGTTTGTTAAGCGAGAAAATAGCCCATACTGGTATTGGTAATTGAAATACGCAGCTTTATCAAGTCTACAATTGACTGGTTATTGAATCAACGTTTTCCAAGTGGCAATTTTCCATCGTCAATGGGTAGCGGTTCTGGCGACAGATTGGTGCAATGGTGTCTTGGAGCACCTCGTTTTATACTCTTGTGTACCCTTCAACGGCCAAGTCACACAACATTAACTATAATAATAAAGAAATCGCAGTAAGGAACCTTAGATTTGGCACGACTTTGTCTAGATTTCATTACTTTTTAGAGATAAACAAGCAGCTCCATCGAGACTTGGCTAGTTTTTTACAGAATGTTTTTGGTGGGATATTCTTTACATTCTAGTAATAGTTTTAGAAATAAAATATAAATAAAAAAAATCATACGGAGTATAATATTACTTTAGCAAGTAAGTATATAATAAATTAATTTTGTTTAACTAGTATTCCTAGAGTTATTGCAAAGCGTGGTTGTAAAATCCCGTTTTCAACTTCTTATAGCGATAATTGTAGGCATTACAGCTTTAAGATATTCGCAATACATTTTATAGTACCAAGGAACTTTTTCGCACCCAAGCAAATAAAATAATTCAAGATACGCAACCCATTGTAAGCGAACAATATACTGTATATATTTAGAATAAAATGTAATATTCTTACAATTTTTCTTCATTACTGTCTGCGAATACTAAGGACATGTTTCTGTATAATTTATACTCTATGACGGACTTGAGGAAATTATAAGGGTTCTTAAACTACAGAACCCTAAAAAACAATTAATGCTGGAAAAATTTAAAAAGCAGATAGTTCTAAGATTCAATTCAATTCGTACTCTAAAATAACTAAATGTGTAATAACGAATTATTTGTCGATTTCAACCTGGTTTTAAGGCTCTGTCAGTTTTTTCGTAGGGTTGTTTTTCTCGAAAATGACGTGACATGGAAATTTGAAATTTTGGCAGAATGTTAGGTCTTCGTGACCCTAACCTTCTAGGTTCCTAAAGTTTAAACTTTGATAATAATAAGGTTAAACGAACCCCACTCGCTATTGTCCGTTTTTTAAATTCATTATTTGATTTATCCCACCCATGTGGAACTGAACTGAAATTTATAAGTCTAATTTTATTTCATAGACTGCCAATCCTTTGGGGTTCAGACCAAAGTAGAAAAATTCATAAGGTTAGAAAATTTAATATATTTAATCCTTTTTTTTATTACGGTATAAGCACACTAAACTTTGAATTCCATTTTTGAATTTTCTTTGATGAAAGCTGTCGTCTAATTCTTAATTCTAATTAGATTAGCAAAAACAGAAGTTCCAGCTCCTCAAACCTAAAATTGTTAACCCTGTGATTAACCTGGACCCTTTTATTCTTTTGATACTGATCCAGAGCTAGAACCAAATGAAAAAAATGCAACTAATGTAGAAATTTATCTTAACAACTAATTGAAAAGGAATTTGAAGTGAGAAACTTAAAATAATAAATAAGAATAAATTTATGATGTATAGTACTTGTTTAATTTAAGTTTAATCGTTTTCTTTTAGCTCTAATGCAGTCAATAAAACTAAAATCACTAAATGTTTGTTAAATATGTTTTGTTTTCCCGCCAAAATTACAATGAATTGATTATAAGTGTAATTATTGGGTTGGCGGGAAAGTTCTTTCGTATTTTACTACCTCCAGATAATTTTACAAGTAGGTAGAATGCATTGTATGGGGTCTTATTATTTAGCGGAGCCGTTTTTGGACAAGCTCATTACAGGAGATAATACAGCACTTCTGTACGAGAATATAAAGAGAAAAAAAGTTTACTGCAAACCTTGAACATCCGCCACAATTATTGGAAAACTAAATCTTCATCCACGGAAGGTAATGCTCTCTTTGTGGTGGGATAGGCAAGGTCCAGTGTACAACGATCTACTTAAACAGGGGCAAACCATCAATGCGAACATCTATTGTAACCAGCTTGATAAATTGAATGCAGCTATCAAGGAAAAGTGGCCAATATTCGCGAATAGAAAAGGAATTGTGTTCCATCAGGACAATGCAAAACCACATACTGCAATGGAGTTACAACAAAAGTTGAATGAGCTTGCATGGGAAGTTCTTAGTCATTATTTTATTACTATCTATTCCAATCGCTTCAGAATTATCTGACGGGAAAAAAAATTTACTTCTTTCGAAGCTGTCTCCGAGGCAGTTGCTGAATATTCTGGGTCCAAGGATGAGAACTTCTACGCTAGGAGGATCGACAAGTTATCTGAAAGATGGCAACGAGTGGTTGCAAATAATGGACAAATATTACAAATATTTTCTTTAAAATACGACAAAACTTTCCCGCCAACCTGATAATACTAATAATCCGTATCAATGTCTTCTTCCCCAAAATATTGTAGGTAGTGATTGGGCTGGTAACTGGATTAGTCGTTTCGGCAAAACCTAGAAATGTTGGCGCTTGTTAAAATAACCAAGAAATATATTACGCAGCATTCTTTCGTTGCGTATAAAATTTGATTATAACCTTGGTTTTTTAACTAGAGCAATCCTTACTATCTGAAAGTAGTAATAGTAGCAACAACTCTTGATTTTTACGAATATGAAGACCTGTTGTTGGGCAAAATATAGTATATACTAGTTGTACAAAAAAAGCAATTGATATAAATATAAAAATTATAATAAACTATTTCTACAAGAGTCCTACAGCCTACTCGTCTACAGAAGCTCGCGTACTGTCTCTAAGACTAAGAAGCAAGCGCAAAGTATGGGACACAGCTGTGAAGCTGATGGATATTACATCGATATCTGGTTTAAAAAAAAAAGAATACCTGGTTTATAGTTTTGGTCATTGTGACCATCCCGGGTGCACTTGAGACAAGTCCCGCTGGAAGCGAAACAGCCTGATTTTTAATTACCAATTGAGTGGTTCCTTGGGGATTTTGTCCCTGTTGCTGCTGCTGTTGTTGTTGATG
Source organism: Dysmachus trigonus (assembly GCA_949715965.1). Taxonomy (NCBI): domain Eukaryota; kingdom Metazoa; phylum Arthropoda; class Insecta; order Diptera; family Asilidae; genus Dysmachus; species Dysmachus trigonus. Next base: position 81,336,086 of record OX454322.1, on the reverse strand, counting down.
TCCACTGCCAGCGGTTATAGTTTTTATTGTTGTTGCATTCGGTATACCACCAGCATGAGACACAGCATGCATAATTTGCTGGGGCTGAGATGTAATATTGATGGTACCATTTGGTAAAGATTGACTGGTAAATGTGACACGATTTCCAGTCGTTTGATTGCTGCTATTCATCGTTACGATAGTATTTTGAGGTGTTTGGGCCTGATGTTGATTACTACTTATCGGATAAACTAACTTAATTGGTTCATTGCTCTTTGGCATATTCTGTAAATGATGAAAATTTTCTTGATCCTGTATATGATGATGGAATTGTTGGGTATATGATGATGTTCCCGATACTACCACCTGTTGATGTCCTGACACTGAAATTTTATTATTCACAAAAGCACTATCACTTTTTGTATTAATATTATTATTCACAAAGTTTATAATATTATTATTTGATGTAAAAATTTGATTTTCTTCAGAGCTTCTGTGCACCTCTTGATGCTGATGTCCATTTGACGTTAGCTGATCACTCGATATGGTAACACTAGTATTAATAGTAGTCGCATTCGGATGATTGTTATTATTATTATTCAGGTTATCTTTTAAATTAATTTGTTTATTAGATTTTTTATTATTCTGCTCACTCAATTGTGTCTCCAAGGTGTCAACAATTGCACTAACTTCACTTGAATCGATATCGGTTTTATTTAGAGCTTCGTCTAGTAAAAATTTGGCAGCTGACGCCATTTTCTTGCAACAACGACAACGACGACACGAACGGCAGATCGCAACTGTAAACTTGTGCGAATGATAGCGATGAGCCAGAGAAGGAGGGCATTACTGTGGGTGGTTTTTAACTCGCATCTACTACAGCAGCACTCAGGTGCGAGAAAGAATTTCCCCATTGCGGTGGCAGTGGTCGTGGTGCCGGACCGAAGTCCCATGATGCTAAACAGTTTTTTTTATTCCCTTCGCGATCGTTAAGGTCGAATCCCTTTTTCGGGATCGTTCTCTGTCCAACGGGACAGCGTCACCGAAATCGCCGAGAATTGATGCTCAGGGGGGCGCTCGAGAGCGCAGCACCCTCAGCCGCCAAAGAACGCTCCACCAGCGGCAGAACCAGCAGCAGCAGAGGAGACCAGCGCGAGCATGCAACAGTGCTAACTCATCAATTTATAATTCGGCCAGCGCCAGCCTAATGTTGACAGTCTACTCAACTCTACTACAACGTGTCATTCACTTATAATTAGGAGATTCCCATGCATCCTCTCACCAACACTCGCGCGCGCACACCTTCGACCGTGCCATCTTCTGAATGGTAGTTTAACGCGAATGGCATATGGCAGACAAATTACCGCGTTATAAGCATCTCTTCATTGATTTTGCTGTAAAACAATAAAAATTTAATTAAATCTCCGGTACACAGCGATTATTTTATGCACTTTAGCACACTTTAGACGTTCCGAACACTATCCATGCACTTTTCTTTAGCCCGTCGACGGAATTGTGAACAATTTATAACTTTTTTTGGATAGGCACTTCAGAGACACCTTAGAAACTTTTCACAATTTCAACGTATATTCACTGTTTTATCGGATTTCTTCACCCAATGTCGATCATTCATAAACAACGCTGTCGTTTCGCAGTAAAATTTCTATTTTATAACACGTATATACAGCGAAAAATTGAGAAGGTTATGTTTACAAAATTTACCACAGCTACTCGCACTTTTCCTTCAAAATTCAGAAATTGAGTCGTGTGGGCAATGCAGTTCAGATGCCAAGCGCTGTGTCAATCAACACAAACTCCTCGATAATAGATGGCGTTACAAAAGTTTTGTGCAGTGCCAATTATTTAAGGTTTGAGCTACAAGAGATTTTGTGATTTTCTTATAATTTAGAAGAAGATGTTACAAAATTCAATTTTGTTCAAAAGCAAAGTATCGAAGAGAAAAATTGATGTTTTTCCTTGTTACCTGGTCCATCCAGTTTCAATACGAATTCCTAAACACTTTTCTGGACTGGTTGCTAGAAAATTAAGGAACAAAATTGATGTCAACACGTTTTCGAGATATAAAACAAAATAGTTAATACTTGAGAAGCAAAAATAATAATAACAATAATAGATTTTATAACGCTCTTCTCAGCATGTTGCTGAAAACATTCACCTAATTCTAAGCTGCCTAGGCATTCGAATTTAGGCGCTGCGGATCTATTTTCTGAAAATCTTAAAAACTAAATAACAAATTTTAAAAATATAAGTTAATTCTGTTTTGTTCTCCCCAGACAAATAGTATTTGTGTATAATGGGTCACACATGAATATATAATATTATTAATTATTCCGCTTCAATACTGCTTAATTCTTCAATTTAACAAAATGTTTAAATCAACAAATTCCACAATACTACAAGCATTTCTTATTTTTTTCTAATAAGCTATTATAATAATTAACTGTAGAGTAAACTGGATCATATTTTAATCAGTTAGTCCTTGGTGCAGGTAGATTATAACTTCCCATCATTGCTTTCCTTGTATTCTATTCGTGAATTTTTGTTTTCAAATCTAGGTTAATAGATGATTTTGCGTTTCTCTTTGTAATGTTATATAAATGGCCTTAGTAGTGTAGTGGCCGTATCCCGAGGAAGATTAAACAAAGCTTTGAAGGCTCTATTTAACAATCTCGATATAATTTGCATGTTCTTTTCTGTGGTTTGACTCCATAATATAGAATGCTTCTAAAACTCGCCACGACACTGCAAAACCACACACATTCGCAATAACTTTCGCGTGCGTAAGAAACGGTGTCAATAAATTATATTATCACTTGAAATAGAGGACGGTTCCCTAAGGCCGGTTTTTGGCGTTTATTTTAGTATCTAATAACAATATTAAATCGATGCTACCCTAAGCGGACTACTACTCCGCACTCCTACTCCCCTCCACTCCTTTAAACGAAGTAGACTGACTTCCAAGAAAAAGAAGTAGCTGATGCTTTAAATGAGCATTTCACTGGCATAGCTAACAAATTAAACACTTTAATATCTCAGCAAGCGACAACTACATCTAATTGCGTTATCGTTTTTAGATCGTATTTAGATTAACATAAAAAGGTAATCGCGGTTTTTATAGATTTGGAAAAGGCGTTTTATATGGTCAACAATGAAATTTTATTGAAGCATTTAAGTGACTTAGGTTTTCAAACAAAGGACCTTAGCCTTTTTAAAGCACTATTTGACAGGATGAAAACAATTTGTAGTCAATGGCACTAGTATATGAGCGATCTACTCCCTGTGGAGTATGGAGTGCCGCAAGGGTCAATCTTTGGACCACTTCTCTATCTACTCTACATTAACAACATGAGAGAAGCCAACATAAGTGATAAATATGTTGTGTATGCTGAGGTTTTCTTAGGTAGGTTTTTTTAGTAAGCAACGTAAACATTTGAATACAAATATAGCTAATCTAATACACGAATGTAATGTCTTGCCCCACATAAGGTATGGTTTACATGTTTGGTCTATGTGCAGTGATACTGAATTAAATAAGGTTAAAAAACTACAGGTTCTTTTTAATTATCCAAAACTAACAAAATCGTTTATCCTCTATGATTTAAAAAAAAAAATTAATTTGAAAAAGCTGACTATTTTAGAGAGATGTAAATTTATATATAGAACACAAATTAATTAAAAATATTTTTATTCTGCTAAGAAGACTTAATGTGCACAACGTAAATGTTCGCAGTAAACATAACTTCATATGATTCTTCCCTAGTTATAATTAATAGAACATCGATTTTTCGTAAAAGAAATACTTTAGCAGATTCGCCCTGTGGGCTATACCGCCATAAGACCCAGTGCTATTTGGCAGCAGTCATCGGAATGTATCCCCTATAAATGAGGTAGTGAGCAGGTCTACTCCATGGCTTGTGCTCTATCTCGCTCTTTAGGTTTTTGTCTCTCTCTGATGTGAAAATTTCGTTTCAATTCGAACTTGAATCGTCCTGCCATAAGAAGTTTCACTTCATAAAAATGTTGGAGCTATAATTACATCTGCATATACCGAGCTTACCGAGTAAAAATGAACGGTGGCTGCACCTCGATCGAACGGTTACTAGACGGTGGGTGGTTCGACGGCTGAACGCGGTCCAAAATAAATTGTGAAAAATTTTAACGGCTGCACACCCGGCTGTATAATGGCTGAACTTGAGTACAAACGAAAACGGTCGTGTATATCGACCGGGGCGGCCGAGGTAACCTTAAATGGCGGAACTATAGCCGTACATGTATATGTTAGTTCCATTATTGATACATTTTACAGTGCGGCCGTATCAAATATTCAAAATGCTGCCCTCGTATTACGGCTTTCTTAAAAATTTTAGATATTTTTACTACTCCCTTTTCGAAAAGATATGGACGACATAATCATATACTTACTTAATTATGGTTTTGATCTAAGGATTACATCAACTGTATCATAGAACAGGAATATGTTTAAATAGAAAAAATTAAACTAGACCATTAAATCATAAAGCTGTTGCGCTCACGTACAAAGGGCATACACAGGTCTGATTACCAAAAATTTGACCAAGGGCAACAAATGCGAACAATACATATTCATAAATGTTACCTAAATCACAATTTTATTATCAAGATAAAACAACAATACTATAACACGTGACTCTTTTCATAAAGCATCTGGAAAGTGCGCAAACCTCTTTGCATTTATATTTATTTTAGGGGAACAACTGGATCTTTAATAGTCAAAAAGTACCACAAAAACGACAAAATCATAATTAATAGCCCTAAAACAATGAGCGTCCAAAAAACAATGTCCAAGATTTTTAAGGTGTTCATTAATTGGCTGTTGATCAAGTCCACCATTTCCTGATTGAGAGCTATTCCCTGGAGAAATAGGTAAATTTTAGTAATTAATAATTTACAATAATTTAAATTTGAGATGGTGTACATACCTCTTCTACCCAAATGGCAGGCACCAACGAGGTCGTCAGGTTTTCGGTCAGTGTGATCTTATTAATATGTTTCAAGAACATATTGAATTGGACTCGTTTGCCACCTTGTAGTGGAGTGCCTGTAATCTTTTGAGAAAGATTCATGATTAATTAGATTTTATTGTAGCAATTTATAGCGGATAAAGGGTAATAAAAAAAAAGTGTTTATTAATTAATGATGAGTAGTCGTTTCAAAAGTTTCCTATTCAATTTATTTATAGTGAGGTAAATCTTTTTAAATTAGCCCAAATCTTAACATCTATAATATACAGAAGTTGTTCACCATTAATTATGTTTTATAAGCTGGTGCGGTTTTCTAGACGTTTACAGAAAAATTATTGGAGAAGGTTATAATAGATTATTTTTAATTGAAATTTTAAACAAAGAACAATCATTTACAAATTTATTGAGTGACTGTCTGAGTTATCCGGTGCTGTCCGGACGCAATAAATTTTTTAAAGAAACCAAAATTTAACTTGGACGTATCAGAGTGCTCGAAAACTCAAATTAAAGAAAATTCTGAAGTTTGATGTTCTTTTCGAAATATTAAAAATTTTTGATAAGAGGATTTATTGAAAATTTCCAAATTAATCTAAAATTTCAGATCCAAATCAAATAATTAAAAAACACATATGAATTTAAATTGTATGATACAATAATAGCTATTTTCAATTTTTTCTGATTTTATCATGATTCAGTTTTAACCTAGGTGAAAAATGGACTAAAAAGAGACTGAAAATTGAATTTTAGCCGTAACCCAATCTGAAATAAGGTGGTAATTATTATTTACATTGAAAACTGATTGAAAATAGACTAAAATCACAGCATATCGAGAAAATTAAGACGGAATTTAGATTAAAATGAGTCGGAAATATGTTTTCAGTAAAAAACGAGACTGAAGGCAGACGGAATATTTTATATGTAGGATAGCTGCACAAAATTTGGAAGAGACTGAAAACATACTGAAATTTTTCAACTTTACGGCGTTGATTTCGTTACAGCTCAAATATTCGACTTTGAAATATCCACTATTGAAAAATTTCTAAATCCAAGTAATTTCAGTTTGTCCTTTGTTTCAGGATTAATTAAGATGTTTTTACGATGAAATTTGAAATCCATCGATACAAATTTGCTTAAAAACATTGTGGAAATTGATATGAGTTCATAATGCGAAAACTGGAACAGCGGATTTGGAATCAACATTGCGCAAAACCCCTAAGTACCAATTTTCATGAAAATCGCTTTAAATTTAAAATTTTCAACTGCCATCTTGGATCCGCCATTTTGAAACCCTATATATTATTCGAAAAAATTTAGCCTATATGTTAAGTTGGAATATGTACTACTTTCGGACAAAAAATGAAAAATATCGATGCAAGCGTTTAGACGTGATTGAGCAACAAACTAAGAAACAAACAAACAAATAAACAAACAAACAAACGAACTTTCGTAGACAATTCTTTAGTTACAAAAAACTAAAACAGCTGTCTGCTAAATTCACATTCATCAAACTCGCAAACTGTCAAACACGGAAAGTAAAAATAGTAGTTAAGTTTTCTGAAATTATCAATTTTCTGTGAAATTTTCTTAACTTTTCTTTCCCTAAGAACCTTCTACAAAGTATTAGAAAACTTTTAAAAAAAAGATGAATGAATTCGGTAAAGTCCTTCTCAAGTTATGGCGTGACCAAGGGAGACAGGGATTCATTTATATATATATATATAGATTTAAAACTAATATTAGTTCTCTTACGAGAAAAAGACAAAGTCGTACAGTTGTCAACATTAAGAGGGAGACAATTAATAAAACACCATTTATAGTAAGAGCTTAAGTCAAAGTTGAAAATTTCACAATCACGTACAGAAGACACAATACGAAAAATCTTAGCAACGTCAGCATAACATAAAATTTCCGAGTGTTTAATACACGCGGATGTATCATTAATATAAATTATAAATAAAAGAGGACCAAGATGACTCCCTTGAGGTACACGAGAGGTATTGTGTATTACATCAGAAAAAGAGCCACTAAATGAAACACGCTGAGTACGACCCGATAGATATGAGCGGACCTACTTAGAAATTTAGAAATGTTGGAGAGTGATAAGTTCTTGATAATAGTTAGTCATTGCTAAGTACTCTATCCCCTAAAGTATGACTTGTAATAATAAATAATTACAGTCAGAAGGTATTTTTAAATTTAGAATAATTAATATTAAAATATAATCATCGAATCTGGTATTTTCTATAAATATTCAAATCCCACTTCTGAAATATTTTCATACTCGTTTCATTAACTTGTAAAAGTAAAATTTTTTGATTCACTATTATTAGCTATCACTGATCATGAGGGATGATTCAAAATAGTTATAAAATGCAATGCGTACTTTATTTGGTATAAAAGTAATAAAATTAACAAAAACAACAAAAATAGTTAAAACGCCATTGGTTGTAAAAACAAGCGTCACTGTTTTAGTTTTATTACCGTTCTAAAAACTCATTGTTATTGCGTATTCAGTAGTATTCAGCAATATTCAGTCATATTTCACACTTTATAATTTAGTATGTGTGTATCTACAACGCAATTTCAAATTCAACACGTTTTAAATGAGCTTTAATTTATTATCTTTTATTTTCTAGACGGGTTATCGAACTGTTGAAGTAATAAGATATTTTTAATTTCAAAAATACCCTCAAGCTCGAACAAAATGAAATCGATATATAAATTTTTTTGCATTCCAAAAATATTTCTTAATTTTTGATTTTGAAATAATTTAGGTAAATGAGGGCTAGTTTTTTTGTTTATTTTGACGAGTTCAAGGATGTAGTAAACTTGTTTTTTGGATTTAGGGTATTCCCAAAAAATGTCTTTCTCTCAATTCCTTTATTGTTCGGATCCTTTGATATATTGGTTTATTTTGAACTTTTCGCAACGCAGCCTAAAATATTCCATTTCCTTGCATACGTATTCAGAATTATCTCTGAGCGCTAATTTTATTGAAAGTTTTATTAATTAGCACTATGAGCAAACTGGAACCACAACAACTTATCTATTATTTTAATATAATACTGATATTAGCATAAATTTAATTCACCACGTATTATTTTTTTTTGCGTCAAAAGTTGGCGAAGATTTATTTGATCGTGGCAAGAAAGCTTCGTAAGAATGGAAAATAAAATTGTATCAGTAGCAGAGGTCATTAAATTTTTAATGAAATCAACCTTGAACCCTCGACTTTTTTTTTTTTTTTTTAAATATAATCATTTTGAACTCGATCGTTTATCTTAAATAAAAATCTTATAGTAAATTCCACAGTTCAAAAAACTAATAATTTGTTACATTCATTTCGTAGTTTTCAGTGTAGGTGGCTTATCGTCTCGTAAATCCTTTTATGATTATAAATTAAATTAGGTGCACATGTCCCAAAAAGGGGTTAATATGCTAATAACTAAGATTTGAGTGATCATTTGCTGTAGAAATAATAAATTACAGCTCGAATGAAACAAGACATACATTTAGCGAAAATGGTCTGAAATATTTATTAGTTTTTTCACCGGCGATCATCAATATCTTGATCCCTGCATCAATTAAAATTCAAGCAAGGAATAACCTCAGCAACAGTTGTTGCCAACGATCTCCTCTCCGAATTCTTTAAAATCCTAATTAATTTATCAATAAAAAAAATCATAACCGCAAAAGTGGAATAAAAATTGCAATATATTTTTTTTTTTTTGGTTGCACGTGCATGATTCTAAAATCGGGAAAAAATAAATGAACATTTAATTTATGCATTACTCATGACACATGACCTGTTCGTTATGTTAATTTTGTGATGAATGAAGTGATTCGTAGAAACTAAATTACTATTTTAGTCAAATCTTGATTTTACGATTTGCTGCGGTTTGTTTAATTATGAATTTTATCTTTTGGTATCTTCTTGTATCTTCATTATGTAAAAGGACATATCATGCTGAATCATGTTTGCTTATTCCTAATTTTCTTATAAAGCTTGTGAAAAATCTATGCTTTATCTTTTTTAAATAGTGGAAGATATATTGGCATAAAAAGTATAAACATAATCGAGACAGATTTCGTTTCGCATTTCATAAATGTTCGAGAAAAATCTTTATAATATTCAAAATTAGTGTCGCCATCTTGAATTTCTAAATTTGGATAGGGGATTCGAAATCAGTATCTCCCAAAATCCCAAAATTACGACTTTATATGGAAATCGCTTCAAATTTAAAATTTTCACCCGCCATTTTGAAACTGAAAAAAAAAATTAATCTATATCTTAAATTGGAATATGTACTATCGGATTTGAGGTAAGCATCCCCCAAAACCCCTTAGGATCAATTTTCATGAAAATCGCTTTAAATTTAAAATTAATAGTCGCCATCTTGGGTCCGCCATTTTGAAATCCTATATATTATCCGAAACAAATAAGCCTATATTTTAAGTTGCAATTAATACTACCTTCCGACAAAAAATGAAGATTATCGATGAAAGCGTTTCGGCATGATTGAGCAACAAACAAACGAACGAACTTTTATTTTTATATATATAGGGAAGAAGTTCATATAGGTCTGCCGATGGTGCGGCCGTGGTAGCCTCTAAGTAATATTTCATTACCATTAATCCAAACGTAAATAGATTTTCAGTTATTGAGGTCATAGAATCATTTCCGTAACTAAACGGCATCTATCTGCCTATCTTCTATCTTTCTATCTATCATCTATCTATCTATCTATCTTCTATCTATCTATCTATCTTCTATCTACCTATCTATCTACCTATCTACGTCCTATCTATCTTCTGTCTGTTTATCTATCTATCTTCTATCTATATATCTATCTGTCTATCTATCTTCTGTCTGTCTTCTTTTTATCTATCTATCTATGTATCTATGTATCTATCTATCTTACTATCTATCTATCTACCTACCTATCTATTTAGCTTCTATCTAGCTTCTATCTAGCTTCTATCTAACTTCTATCTATCTAATTATCTGCCTTGCTACGCTTCCCTGAAAACAATCGGTTTTATGCGAATTTCTATATTACTCCCCTTTGAATAGAGACTACTTAGTATAAATTTCAAGGAGATCGGTTCAGCGGTTTCGGAGTCTATAAAAGGCGAATAAACAAACAAACATTTATTTATATACATATATAGATTGAAAAAGTTTAAAAAGGAAAACACGATCTAAAAAACAACGGTACAACAACGGAAGCCCTCAAAGATGAATAATTTTCCCCGTTTTTTCCACTGATTCTTCGCTCCTATTGGTCGGAGCGTGATATTATATAGCCTAAAGCCTTCCTCGATAAATGGACTATCCAACACAAAAAGAATTTTTCAATTCGAACCAGTAGTTCCTGAGATTAGCGCGTTCAAACAAACAAACAAACTCTTCAGCTTTATAATATTATAGTATAGATTTTACAGTGCGGCTGTCGGGCGGCCTTGATGCGGTAGAATTTCTTCAATAAATGGACCCCGTGTGGCCGAATAAAACATTCAAAATGTAGACCCCGTGCGGCAGTGTTCCGACTTTCTTAAACATTTTAAATATTTTTACTCGGTTTCAATCGAAACTTTTTATTCAATATATAAAAAAAAAAACATTTTAATTCCAATTATTTATCTTGAACTAAAAAACCCCATATGCTTTTAATTTATACAAATTGTGTGCTCAAAGAGCCTTTAAAATTAATAAAAAAGTATGAAAAATACGTTTTTTGCCTTGCTAAAGTAGGTATCCAATTCTCACGGTTGTTATTAGTATCTTTTGTTTAAAATTGCTTAATACGATAAGAAATACGTTTTTATCCAATAATCCGTAATGATTAATGAAAATATCAGAAAAACGTAATTTTTAATGAAGGTTTTTTTTCTGTTTATTCTCTATTCTCATAAAAACAGGCTTTTATAAAAAAATAATCAGATTATAAGTTCACTGAGTAATCTGTTTTCATCCTACCTTTAGTGTAAAATAAAACTTTAATAAAGATAAACATAGTGCGCATTTGTGGAAAACATAATAGTCACGTGCAGTACATTTCTTTTCAGAAAATTGCCAATACTGCGCAAATACTTGTTTGTATATTTTCTACGTTAAAAGTTGTTGAATAAATTAACTTATCCTCGACAGTATGACTAATGCAGCTGTCTTCGGTTTGGACTTTAAAAATTTATTTTTACCCCTCTAACAATAAGACGAATATAGAACTAATGGAAATATTGTTTTTTTTTATGCCAAACATTGGAATTCGGTTAATTTTGATAAAAAAAAAAATGGTATACTTACGTGCTGAATGTCGACAAACGTTTGATGTTTTTGCAAGTTTGGTGTTTGTCCCCTCACTAGTCTTGTGTACTCCTTGGCGGCGCCCAGCATATGAGGAAGTGTGAGAATGACCGGAGCATCTATAAAAGCAAGACCATAAAAAAAAAAAAAATAAAGGCAACATCAGTCAGACCTCTATTATTATGGGTGAATGTCATGAAAAGAAAACGATGTGCATATCAATAGAATTTTATTTACATATCTTGAATTGGGATCTTATGCGCTAGAAATATGAATTCATTCAAAAAGCTTATCATCTATCTTATCTATGGGCTAGAAGAGTCTTTAACAAAACGATCGGCCACAATATCGGGCATCTGAGTATTCACACAAAAAAGTAAACAATCTTATTATCTAAATATAAGTCTTATGAAATATACTGAGGACCACTCCACTGGCTAGTGTCATGATGAGTTGCTGGACTCTACGACGACGTCATTAAGGTGAATTTCTCGTAATTTGGGATGATGTTTGGTATCGTAGACAAACACGTATGCAAATCAAGCGGCTAGTCTGTCTTGTGGCGCATGAAATCTATACACAGGTCTATCGTCAGATCCATATTTATTTGTGCTTGAATCGATCAAAAATTCCATCGAACCACGATTTTGTTGGCGAAAGTGTTGAGCTTTCAGGTGGCAGGGGCGCCGATAAGAAAGAAAACAATCGTTGGTTTGGGGCCTTTGTTGTACTAGAAAATGGACTCTTCGATATACCTGTTGCAGGTCTCGTTGTAAAAGTAGTCGACTGATATGGTTTTGAAGAAAATAATGGTGATTTCGTTGTTAGCGATGAAAACGACGATACTGAAGTATTTTTACCAAATGGGTTGGTATACGTTTGCAGTCTAGTTTTAGGAGGTAAAGTAGACAACGGAGATCTAGTAGTAAAAGCAGATTTTGTTGTCGTTTTACTAGTAATACCAAAAGGACTAGGAGTGGTTGAAGTATACATAACTCCAAATCTGAAACCACGACGTGGTACAGCTGTCGTTGTAGTGGATAAATTTGAAAAAGAAGATTTCGTTGTAGTTCTCGAAGACTGTGCTGTTTTTGGTGTAGTAGTTCTTGCAGTTGTATAGAATGGTTTTTGGGTTTGAGATGTAAAACCATCATAAATATCAAAGACACTCTTCTTAGGAGGAGCAGTTGTTTTTTGAAGATTTTGAATGGTTGATGGTGTTTTTGAACCAGTTAAATAAGAAGAAAACTGCGGTTTCTTTGTTGATGACTGTTGACTTGTCGTAGTGAAGAAAGATTTTGTTGTTCCACTTTTAGTAGCAGTCGTTTGTTTTGTTGTTTTTGGTATTGCTTTAGTTGTTATTGTATATGCAGGTTTAGTCGTCGTTCGCCATGTAGTTGAAGATTTAGTAGTAAAATATGGTGTTTTTGGTGTTGTTGATATAACATTTGGACGCTTAGTTGTAGAAGTTGTTTTGATAGCTGCTTTCGTAGTCAGTCTTCGAGTCGTAGTTGTAGCCCTAGTTGTTCTTGTAGTTGGTCTTGTTGCTGTCGTTCTTGTTGTCTGCCGACTAGTCGTAGAAGGTTTTGTAGTTTGCCTTGTTGTTGGTCTTCTAGTTGTTGTTGTTGATATCTTTGTACTTCTTGTAGTCGGCCTAGGCGTTGTTGTAGTACGTTTAGATGTTGTTATTTGTTGTAATTGTGTATTTCTTGGAGTTGGTCTTGCTGTTGTTGTTGATGCTCTTATAGTTCTAATACTTGTCGTAGTTGGTTTTGTTACCGATCGTGTTGTTGTTGTTGTTGATGGTGCTGTTTTTTTAACTGTTGTAGTTTTTTGTGGTTTGTAAGTTATTGTTGTTATTGAGGTGGATTTAGGCTTCGTTGTTGTTTTTCCTGTGCCTTTTGTTTCAAAATTAAAAACATTTTGATTTTTTATATTATTTTTCTGAACTGTTCCTTGTTGATATGTTTCACTTGTATATTTTGTATCTTGTAGTTGATCATATAGAGAAGTTGCATTTACTACCGTACTTTGGGTATCTGTTGCAGAAAATGAATGATCATATGTAAAAGCAAAAGGATTTTTTGAAGCACTATAATGATTTGTAAAACCACTATTAAATCCATAATTGAAATTGTTCTGTTTGTATGGTTTCGATGTTCTTTGATTATTTGAAAATTGAAATCCGCCAGAATGACTATTTGTTGAAGGGAATTTATTTGAAAATGTATTGAATGAATTGAAATTTGAAAATGGCTTTTTCGTTGTTGTACTAACTCTATTAATATGAGAGTAATGTTTTTCATATGATGGTCTTTTAGTGGGTGCTGTTATAGCTGGTCGGAAAGGAGGAAAAGTTTGTACTGGACTAGGACGTTGAGTTGTTGGTCGTTTACAATCTTCAATATATTTATAAGATCTTCCATTATTACAATAATTTGGGTATACTACCCAAGCATTAAAACCATCTCCAGATAATCTTTGATGTTCATCGTAAATTTTCCGAATACATTGAACATCATCAGTAATATCATCATCTTCTAAATCAGAACAGGATAAACCACAAGCCCAACCTTTTCCAGGAGGAGAACACCAATATATATCACTAATTTGAAAAATACCATGATCTCCATTTCCAATTGCAGAAGTATTGAAATTTGATTCATATCTTGCAATGCATACCCAAGTTGCAATTTGTTCTTCTGGTATTCGATGTCTATTCCGGAGCTCATCAGCTAATTCACAAGCACTGTAGACTTTTCCAGTTTTTCTTCTTGTTGGTTTCACTGAAAATGATTGTGTTGGAGCTGAAATAGATTCACTGGGTAGATAAGGATCTAACGAATTATAGTCGCCTTCATCGAAGCAACCCTGAACAAAGTGATCAGAACGACCTTGACAATATGGTTGGTATACAGCCCAAGCAGTGAAACCATCACCTGATATCCGTTGATGTTCATCATAAATTGTTTTAATACATTCCACATCATCAGTTATATCAGTATCTTCTAATTTATCACAGGACAAACGACAAGCCCAACCTTTGCCAGGTGGTGAGCACCAGTAAATGTCACTAATTTGAAATAGACCATGATCTAAACTTCCATCTGCATTCAGTCGACCAATAGCTGCAGTATTTAAATTAGATTCATGGTAAGCAATACAAACCCATGTTGGTATTTGTTCCATTGGAATTTTATGTTTATACCACAATTCATTCGCTAATTCACATTTATCGTATATTTTTGCCCTTTGCGGTTGTGCAGGAGGAAGGTATTCCGATATTGCATTACTAATTTCATTTAGATACGGCTTAATGTGTGCCTGTGCTGTGGTATAATTAGTTCCACTATCTGTAAAGCATCCTTCAATAAAACCGCTTGCTCTTCCCTTGCAAAAAGGTTGATAGGTTGTCCATGCGTTGTATCCATCACCTGAAATCCTTTGATGTTCCTCATAAATTTGTCGAATACAAGCCAAATCGTCGGTTAAATCGTCATCTCGAAGTTTATCACAGGATATTCCACATGCCCATCCTTTATTTGGTGGAGAACACCAAAAAACATCACTTATTTGAAAAAGTCCATGAGCACCATTATCGTATGTTCCCGTATATGAAGAACTATTAAATGCACTTTGATGCTGGGCAATGCACACCCAATTCGCTACTTCATGTTCAGGTAGTCCATGTCTATACCTCAGCAATTGTGCCAATTCGCATCTTTCAAATATCTTCGAATTTCCAAGATGATTTAATAAAATTACTGCAAATACCACAAAGTTTTTCGCGATCAACTTCATAGTTAAATACCAAATGAAATTAAATTCCTTGCGCTTTTTGATTTGATAATGATGATGATACGCGAACGGTCAATCTCATACTAAAGATATCTTCTCGGTTAGCAGCGAATCTTATCGGAAGCTTTACATACCTGCTGTGAGTCCATAAGAGCAAGTTTTCAAAAGATTAATGACACTGATCCCGAGAATACTTCTTCTTCTACCATGAAGAAGTTGAATTTCTTAAATATGATACCTCGAAGACGTAACAAGTTTATCATCGCTACCTAATGTAAAGATGCATTATGTGCCGTCATAAAATTGAATGACACATTTCAATCCAACCGATCGTGTGTGGGATCGAGTAAACGTGAAAATCGAATAGTCTGTATTTATAAAAGCTCGGTTTTATTTGAGCGGGGGAGATGATCACGCGTTAGCACCACCGGTCGGCATCTCTGATCTTCGCGAAACAATTAGATATGTTCACGATCTCTTCCTAATTTTGGAATTTTACACATTCTACCGTTACTATAAATTATGTATGCTAATGGAAGCTTAGATAAAATGATTTTGCTTCACGCATATCGAATGATTTAACCACAATATAAAAATAACAAAGTGAAATCGAAACTGAAATCAATAGACCATGATGATCAGTAAATCAATTTGATTTATCGATCATTCTTTGTAAATTTATTTTTAAAGCATAGTATAACTATAATCAATCAGTAT
Organism: Dysmachus trigonus; assembly: GCA_949715965.1. Lineage (NCBI taxonomy): Eukaryota > Metazoa > Arthropoda > Insecta > Diptera > Asilidae > Dysmachus > Dysmachus trigonus. Next base: position 81,320,264 of record OX454322.1, on the reverse strand, counting down.
TTTGAAAAATTGAGACACGAAACTATTTAATTCACACAAGACCATCAATTTTAAGCACTTGTTAAACATATTTCGTTTTTTTTTTAAACAGGTCTATCGCTAAAAAGGCGCAAAAACTAGAAGTCAGTTGGTGATTGTGTCAAAATAAATTAATTTCTGTTCGCCAAGGAAACAAGAGATGCTCATAAATATTAAAATCCGGTATTTAGAAATTTAGAGAAATTCTATATTATTTGTGGCATCTTCCACAAGAACCTGATACTTGGTTAAGAATCAACATGTTTTGCACTAAATATAATAATTTGTATTTGTTATTTATTTTTTTTTCACATACTTCTTCGAGACGATCATTTACACATTTTAATCATTTAATTTTTTTTGATACTGCAACAATATGCTAATTTCATATTGAATTTTGTTCACCTTTCGATTAACATTATAAATTTGGAATGTTTTTTTAATAGGTATTTTATATTTCGTTACACTTTCAGACAAAATAATACTAAAAACAAAAAAAATGAAGTTATAGATCTAGCTAGTGGGAAGTGTGTTTCAAGTTTTGCAGTAGTAATAAGGAATTTCATCAAATTAATTTAATGGGACGATAAATTACTTGTTATGATGATTATTTTTTCCTTGGTATTTCAACGATTGTAACTTTTCGTTATTTTGACTACAGGTCAATGAGGGTCGACCTCTCGGAATAATTTTAAAAGGCCATGTTTTTATGAAATAAATGCATTATCGCATAAATGGATATCTGCGGGTGGATGACCCTGGTATGTAAAGAATAATGTAGCCACTAAAAGCACGTATTTTCGTCTAACCATGAAACTTATGCTTCATAAAAGTAAAGTCATTTTACGCTTAGGTTCAATTTCTCAATTGTCAGATAGAATGTTGATTCATAGAATGATGCAGGAAAGTAATATCTTGATGAGATAGAATGTAATTTATTTTATTTGGAAATTTGTATTAAATTAAAATCAACTCATATACAAAAAAGGCTTCCGCAAAAATTCTGCAATTATAAGTAAAAAAACCTTGAAAACAAGATGCAATAGTCATATACTACTGTGATCAAAAAGTAAAGCCAATTTTGAATTTAAATTGCGTGGGTATATCGATTCGAGCAAATCTTTTTGTTTTTAGGTTGGAAGTACTGTCACTCATATCTGTGTAAAATTTCAAGTCAGTACGTCGTTTGTTTGGTTAGTTTCGTTGTGTTTTCTTAGCAACTAAAAGTGAATTTTTCGATTTTTACAAGGTGTGATTTTATTGAGCAAAGAAGTTGCATTAAATTTTGTTTTCGGAATGAAATTTCTGTTGAAGAAACGTTTAGAATGTTGCAAAAGGCTTTCGGCGATCAGATTTTGTCTGAAAGAAATGTTTACAAGTGGTATAAACAGTTTAAAGAAAGTAGCGAAAGCGTTGAAGACAAAGAGCGTCCCGGACTACCATCAACATCAATCAATGAACAACATATCAATGAAATCAAAAATTTGGTGTTCAAAAATCATCGGTTGACAGTCTCTAATTGTCAATTGTCATTGCTGATACTGTAAACATTTCATTTGGATTGGTCCAAACCATTTTGAAAGAATATTTGTGCTTGAAAAGATTCACATCTCGATTGGTTCCATAAAACACTAAATTTTTCATCTCACACTGCATTGGTTCTTCGAGACTTTTTCATCAAAAATTCGATGCATATTTTTTCACAACCATCCGATTTAGTTCCATGTGACTTCTGGCTATACTCTAAGCTCAAAAGACCGCTTCGGGGACACCGTTTTGAATCGATTGATGAAATACAAGAAAAATTGAAGATGGCCTTCAGTTCCATCGAGTTTTAGAAATGTTTCGAGGATTGAAAAAATCGCTGGCATAGGTGTATTGTATCGGGTGGGGACTACTTTGAAGGTTATGATATAGATTTAGACGAATAAATAAACATCTTCAAAGTTATACACAAATTGGCTTTACTTTTTGATCACAATGTTATAAAAAAAATCCATATTTCTATATGTATACTACATTTTCTTTATTTTGCCGCGATAAAAAAGCTTTTATAAGTTTTTAAGACTAAATTCAAAATGTCCTCGTATAAATTATTATGATAAATCTCTTCTTTACTATTTTTATATAAAATTCAGAATACATAGAAATTATACAACATGGAACATAAATTAGAAGCACTTGACTTAAACAAGTTAACCTTGACCACTATAATAATATAATAGTAATAAAATAATAAAATACATAGGCGTTTAGATTTGTAAACTGATTTAAAACATAACAATTTTTAAAGAGATGTTTTTACAATTAAAATTACATATTATGACACATGATGCAAAAATTATCTAGTTTAATCCATTAATCAATCTATTAATGCGGAAAGCAACATTGCATTTACAGGACTTGTATTTATTGTTACTTTACTAATCTTTTTGAAACAAATAATGATTCACACCCTAGCACACATCTGGCGCTTCTCTTGGGCTTAAATAACTTCCTGAACGTTATTGTCTCATCTAAAATAAGCTATTCATGACCAATATTGTAAACGTGAATTTAATTGCAATTAAATAGCATGGAAAAAACCTGGTGTTAATTTAAACAATTCGAATTCGCACAAGGAAATAACACATAATCAAAAAGAAAAAAAAATTTTTTAATTAAATCCTGAATAGCTGACCCTTGAACCTAAAGAAGTTGAAAACAAAGGCTGGCTTCTTCATGCAGTCCGATCGTGTGGCAAGCAAGTTTATTGGCACGCAAACAGATTCTGACTACCTTAAAACTCTCAACGACTTTCGATATTTCATAGTTTACTTAAAACCAATAATAAACGATCATTCGCCTAAGTGGCAGAGTATGCAAATTAATACATTTACTTGAGTGTGGATGATTCGAGCCCCTGACTACACCTGTTTCTAAAAGCTGTTACCGAATGACTTATGAGCCACTCAGACTCACAGCGTAGCATAAGTAGGCTTTTTACATGTTTATTACAGGTGAACAACTCATTTCATTGAGTGAAGAAAAAACCTTATTAAAGCTACCTGCCTCGTAGGTGTAATTAGTGTTAAAGAAGAGTTATTAAAGAATGTGACGCTTTATGCTAATTTAATTTCTTTATAAAAATTAAGAGATTAAAAATCTATTATTTATTGACATGTGTCTACATATGGACAAGTGACAAGATATTAAATTAAGACATGTTTACTATGAAAAATTATTGTAATAGATCGCCTTAGAATATGGCATTTTTGTATGGATAGAATTTTTATTCTGACAAGGAGACCGCCAAGATTGTCTGCCTCCGATTTCAATGATTTTTATATATGTTGTTATATTTGAGTAAGTGAGTAGTTACCCAAAAGGAATTCGCGCAACGTTCAATAGTTTCAAAGTTACTTCTACCAAGCAACTTAAATACGTCAATTAAGTATCGAGATGGCAAAATAAGTTAAAAAGTAAGCATCACAGAGAAAAATGATTTAGACAAAAATTGTAGGATTTTGCCCTGGCAATTAAACGGTGACCTTAGATTTGACGTTGACCTCGGTCTTCAAGGACGTCTGAAGGTCAAGTTGATTTTTTTTTTTATAGAAGCAATTTTGAAACTATTGAGCGTTGCATGAATTCCGTTTGGATAATTTCTCACTTAATCAAATATAACAACATATATAAAAATCATTGAAATCGGAGGCGGACAATCTTGGCGGTCTCCTTATGAGATAAAATTAAATAAATTAAGTATAAAAAAAATAAAATCTCACTTACCTATACAAGGAGTTAAATCCAGTGCACCAGAATAGAGACATCCATTCTTCTTTTTAACAACATTGACTAGTCGATCTACACAGAAACATCCATTCGAATACTCTGGTCCGATTGAATTCAGAAAATTATCCCCAGTTGTATACCGAAATCCTGGAATTCCTTTATATTTGATATCATGCTCATAGAATAGTTGAACTGATCGGCAAATATCAGAACTAAAAATGTACATAGAATCTCCACGTTTTCGAAATGGTGGAAATGAGGACGCATCTGTGCCATTTATTAAATTGCAAACCGATGTTTCACCATCGGTCGAATTCAACCAGTTCTGCAATGTTTCTGAATCCTCCCATTTTTCTATTTCAAGTAATTTTTGTGAATTATGTAGTCCAGTGTGAACCTCAAAAACTCCATCGTTTGTTCGATTTTTCTGTAAAAAAAAAAATACAACATAAGCAATTTTACAAGTACAAAAATACAAAAACAAATCTATCCCACGTGATTGAAGAAAGAGAAGGCTAAACTGCCATCGTCCATTGTCCTTATTGTTTTTGATCCTTTCTCTCGTATCTGTTTGCATATTGCTCTTGCTAGACCGGTGGGTTTTACACAAAATCGAATCCCTTCGAATAAATAATCACTAACTGTGGTAGTCATAAACATCGATGTGGGGTTGTTGAAGACACCATTCAAATTGGCATTTATATGCGTCATCAGCAGCGAGAGACCAGGATCATTTTCAATCGCTTGCAGAATTGACTGTAGAGGAAGAAGGAAATTAGCAAATTTTATATTTAACTCAAAAATGATTTTTATTTCTCTCATGCTCATGCATATTGAATCGAGAAAGCCATAATATTCTGTTCCATCACATTCCCTCAACACTTGCAGTCTTGAAAGCATTTACAAAATTTTACATTTAAGGTAATTGTTTGACTATTCCACTAGTGGAGATTAAGACATATAACATCCTTTTTAACACGTATATGTAGTATATATGGAAGCTTAATATCAATATTAATTTAAATTAGATTATATATATTATGTACAAGATAGTTATGAATAATTGTAATAAGTAGGTTAATATCAGGCATATTTTCTCAGCGATAGTTTAGATTAAGTTTATAGCAAGATATTATATTAAATCAGTATCTACCAACTATTTAGTTCCTTAAATACTATGATATAAAAAATATAAATAATCATAAAGTCAAGTTCCAAATGGAAGTGATCTCAAGTATGATGATTTTTTCATTAGTTTTTCATTAAACAAATTCTCTTGACTCGTGTCGATGCTCTCAGAGCAGGTGCAAGATTTTGACATTGTTTTTTCATACTCTTATCAAAAATAATGAACAATTAAATATTTTTCAAAATTTTTTTCTCCGAGATGTAACCAGTCAAAATTTCAAAAAAATTGTACGATCCTTTAAGGGGGGAGTATACATTTATTGGAAGTTTTTTCAGATGTTTTTTTTTCATACGAACATTTATTTTGATGATACAATATTTTAAGAACTGAAAATATACATAAAGAACTTTCGAAAACAAATTTTTTTTGTTTTCTAATAGGGCTGCCGCAATTAGGTCCTTTAAAAAAACGGTTGACAGAAAATCTCAGTTGTGGAACGTCTGAGACAAAAACTTCGAGAAGAATATTAAAGTATAAATTAGTCTCTATCGTGCGAACTAGAATAAAATATTTTGGTTAAAAAAAAAAACAATGTGGCGGACTTTTGAATTTCGTTTCCCCTTTTTTAAGGAAAACAATGGGTAAAATATTAACGGATATTGTATTCTAGTTCACACTATAGTCACACATGTGTAGAATAATCCCTGGAAATTTGAGCCCAATCGGTTGAATATATTTTTTTTTCAAAAAGTTGTCAACCAGGTCAAAAAACGTAATTTTGAGTAAAAAGAGTTTAAAATTTTTTTCTATAATTAACGCGTTTGGCCGCCATGTATTATATCACGTTATATATATGGGATAATCCATGTCAAGTGGATCGAATGCCGTGTGCGCCTTTGAAAAATCAAATATGGCGGTTTCAATATGGCGACCGGAAGTGGAATGAAAATTAAAAAAATTTGGAAAAAACTTTTAGAAAAAAAAATTTGCAAGCGACAAGACCGTATTTCGACTCAAATTGTAGCAAATGAACAGCTCTTTAAGGCTGGTGCAGTTGGATAAGAAAATTCAAGATGGCGGATCCAATATGACTGTGCAAAATCCCACTTTATGGCCAAATTTTTCAAATCCAACCATTTCGCACCAAATCTTGTATACGGGGGTTTTTTGGGGTCGCTGACCACGAATATAAGATTATATTTGAAAAATTCAAAATGGCGGATCCAAAATGGCGGATCCAAAATGGCGGGCGGTTGTATTCGAAGATTTGCACCAAATTATGTAAACAAGGGTTTTTGGGGTCGCTGACCACAAATATGAGATTATATTTGAAAAATTCAAAATAGCGGATCCGCCATCTTAGTTTTTTTCGAAAATCAACCGATTCGCACCAGATCAGGTATACGGTATTTGGGGTCGCTGATCACGAATACAAAGTCAGATTTGCAAAATACATTATGAGAATATAATATGGCTAAAAGGTTTTCTGAAAGCCGTTCGATTTAAAATAACCGTCCGCCATATTGGATCTGCTATTTTGAATTTCGCAAATCTAATTTTTGGGCACCTACAATTTTGGCCACAGCTCTGATCCACTTGACATGGATTATCCCATATATTTCTCAGCATTTTTGGCGTATATACCATATTGTATATTGTTTTTACAAGTCAGAAGTTTATGTTTTTGAATAAACGATTTTTTCAAAAAATAAATGTATACTCCCCCTTTAATGTTATTTATCACTTAAGTTAAATCTGTAGCACTATAATAAAAAATAAAAAGAAATAAAAATAATCGAATAGCCTTAAAATAATGTTTTTAATATATAAATTGATCAAATTGAAGAAATTAAAATCAACGTTTCAGGATGCAAATCTTAAGCAGAATAAAGCTTATCATTATAAAAATAATAACATTGACATTATCAACTACAGATACCTAATTTGTTGTGCAAAACAGATAACGTAATGACACCGAATACCGGCCATTTAAGGATTGACTACATTTATTTATTGTTATTGAATTAATAGGAACATTTATTTCTGTTAGCTCGGGCAGGCAAAAGAAACACAGGAGATGCACTTCAGTCGGTAGCTTTATTGAGACTAAAATATAATTCCGAATAGAGACTAACTAGGATAACGGAGTTATAGAGTTGTATGTGTCTGTAAAGCTCATTGATATACTTTCTAATTTCTAACATTCCTCCTATCAAGGAGCTTTACATTATCAGTTAAATTTGAGAGTTACATTTTTAATATAAATTCAAGAGTTTAATGGAATTTTCAAATTTTGATTTTGTCAGTATTTTTGTCATAATATCTGCTGCGTTATTATGTGTTGATATGTATTTTAGTTCGATGATTCCCTCGGTTAATTTCTGCTTACAGAAATGATATCTTATATCGATGTGCTTTGCTTTCTCATGGAACGTAGAGTCTTTCGCTAGTTGAATACAGCTTTGGTTGTCGCAAAATATTTTCGTACCACCCCTCAGATCAATGCACATATCCATCAAAATTTGACGCATATAAATTACTTCTTTTACAGCTTCAGAAAGAGCGATATACTCTGCTTCCATCGTTGACATTGCTGTAGATTTTTGCTTCTTTACCTTCCAGGATATTGGTCCCTCACATAATTTTAAGACATATCCTGAACAGGATCTTCTATCAGCCGGGTCGCTGGCCCAATCAGAGTCTGTGAAAGCTATCATTTCATCTTCGCTGCATCTGTATGTAATTTTGTAATCCGAAGTTCCTTTGAGATATCGAAGAATTCTTTTACCAGCTTTCCAGCATCTTTTAGATGGCTCTATCGTGAACCTACTCAGGATGTTAACAGCAAAAGCTATGTCTGGACGGGTTGTGTACGCCAAGTACTGCAGACTCCCAACCAGTTCACGATATGGTTTTTGTTTAATTTCCTCAGCTTCTTCTTGAGTAATATCGTAGTTTTTACATTCAGCAAGAAAACCGCATTCCATAGGTGTCGAGACTGCATTGGAATCGGTCATGTTAAATAGTTTCAAAAGTTTTTCAATGTATTGTTTTTGAGTAAGTTCAATAATTCCTTTGTTTACGTCGTTTTTTATTGATATGCCCAGAATCTTTCTTATTTCACCCAAGTCTTTCATTTCAAATTTGTTTCTTAATTGAGATTTCATCTGCCTTAAATAGTCAATACAATTCGATGCCAATATAAGGTCATCAACGTAAATTGCTATAATAATCTTCATACTATTTTCCTCCTTAATATATAGACATGGATCAGCTCTAGATTCGCACATTCCTACTTCCTTGAGGTATTTACTTAATTTTTGATGCCAAGCTCTGCCGGACTGTTTTAATCCGTAGAGTGGTTTTAATAATTTGCAAACCTTATTTTTGTTGGGCTTCGTATCTGGACTTTCAGGTATTTCCATATAGATTTCGTCATTCAGATCCCCTTGAATGAAAGCTGTTACGACATCCATGTGATGGATGACCATCTTTGACCGAGCACATACAGCGAATAAAGCTCGCAATGTCTCGTAGCGGACTACTGGAGCAAAAACGTCTTCAAAATCTATTCCATCTTTTTGCTGGCAACCTCTTGCCACTAACCTTGCCTTGTATTTATCTACAGTGCCATCATTTTTGAGTTTTTTACAAAATACCCACTTACTTGTTAGTATATTTTTCTTTATTGGGCGATTCACGATAACCCAGGTGTTATTCTTTCTTATCGACGACAATTCACTATTAACAGCTGCTAGCCATTCATCCTTGTCTTCTCTACTTAGAGCCTCTTCAAGAGAAATGGGGTTATTATCAATTTCTCCAATTGCAAAATTTACCTTTTCGCGCAATATTTTTGGTCTGCCCCTTTTGCCAGTCCTGATTATTTTTGGTCTTCCTACCTTTTTCATTGACTTCGGTGTCCCTGTTAGTTCATCACAACTTTGAAAATCTTCACCTCCTGAACTTTGTGGTCTTTGTTCTTCTTCTTGACTTCTTGAACCTTGTGTGTCCTGCTCCTCCTTATCTTCTTCTTCTAAGTCGCTGTCGTGCTCCTCTGGGTTGTTGATGTTGTTTATTGAGGATGATGCTTCATTGGTCTCAATCTTTTCTTCACCATTGGGATAATCCAGTATAAGGGACGAATCATCTTCTTCATCGTACCGTTCATATTTTTTTACACGTTGATCTTCCAGTTCGGTCGTTGCAGGCGATTGCATATCCAACCAGATATAATTTTCACGTTTGAATGTTTCAATAATCTCCACATCCCTTGCTCTGATAATGCTTTTTGCCTCCGGATCAAATAGTCTATAGCCTTTGGAACATGTTTCGTATCCTATGAACAAGTATTCTTTTCCTTTTGCATCAAGCTTAGATCTACCGGGACGTTTGTCCAAAGCAACAGCTCTGCTACCAAATGCTTTAAGGAACTTCACATTTGGTTTTGTTCCTCTCAAAATCTCGAACGGTGTCATGCCTTCAATAGCGCTTGATGGACAGCGATTTCGTGTAAAGGCTGCAGTATTTATAGCTTCTGCCCATAGGTACTTAGGCAGATCGGCTTCAAGTAACATCGTTCTAGCCATCTCAACTAGTGTGCGATTCATCCTCTCAGCTATACCGTTTTGTTGCGGCGTATAAGGTATAGTGAGCTGATGAGCTATGCCATTTTCGTTTAAAAACTCTTGGAATTTTATACAAATATACTCTTTAGCATTATCTGATCTGAAAGCTTTGATCTTTTTGTTCGTTTGCAGCTCGATTTTCCTTTTAAAATCTTTAAAAGCATTTAAGGCTTCACTCCTCTCTTTAAGGAATGCGATCTCGGTATATCTTGATTTTCCATCAATAAATGATACAAAGTATCTTGATCCTCTAAGTGATGCAGTAAATGGTCCACATATATCTGTGTGTATAATAGAGAGTATATCTTCATCTACAGTCTCTGATGATTTAAAAGGTGCTTGTTTTATCTTTCCTTTGATACATGGTATACATTTTATGTCACCTTTTTCTAGATCTGTGTCAATTCCTGTCACCATATTATTTTTATTCAATTTCTTCAAATCTGGAAAATTTAAATGACCAAAACGTCTGTGCCATTTGACTAATTTGTTGTTTTTATCATGTTTACTGTATAAAGATGTGTTCACAAATTCTTTTATTAAATATAAATTGTCCTCCTTCATTGCTTTAATTATCAATTCCCCATACTGATTTTTGACTGTTGCTGATTTATCATTGAACAATACAGTAAACCCATTTTCTGTAACTTTATTTACTGAGATCAAATTTAATTTTAATTTTGGTGCATATATTACATTCTGTAATTGAATTTCTTTAATTTTTTTATATGATTTTAATTTTAATGCAACTGTACCACTACCGAATGCCTCTATCATATCATCACCAGCGGTTTGTATTCTGGATTTTTCATGGTTATTCCAATTTATAAATTTGTCTTTATCATTGCACATATGGGAGCTCGCTCCACTATCTAGGCACCATACACTTTTATCATTACTGTTACAGTAGGTAGTTACATGCATAGCGATTGTTTCTTTCCGATTTTGATTCGTATTTCCTTTCTTGAACCTGCATTCAGCAATGCGGTGGCCGCTTTTACCGCAATTGAAACAATTTCCACTGAATTTTTCTCCAGATTTTACATTAATGATCTTTTTTGTCTTTAAGTGTTTTAGCTTATTTTGATATTTACGGGGATTTTCATTCGATATAAGTGCGTTATTATGAGAATCGGCGCTATTCTCTGAACTGCGGCGGGTTTCTTCCTCCAATAATTTTATTTTTAGTATTTCCACAGACGGCACTAAATCTTGTGTTTCTATTGCAATGCAGAAATTTTCATAATTGTCCGGAAGCGAATTTAGTAACATGATTGACGATAACTCTGTTGGTATTTCAATTCCCGTTGCTTCTAACTGGTCAAGCTTTTGTTGGAAATTTCTCAGATGCTCGGACATTGATTCTTCTTGCTTTTTCGAAAGCTGGAACAATTGCTTATACAGCATTACTTTCCTTGTCGGCCCCTGTGATTCATGCACCTTTTGTAGAGATTCCCATGCCGCTCTCGAAGTTTCCGCCTTCTTGATATAACTTATTTGATTTTCCTTTACGGACAAAGTAATTAGTGCTAACGCCTTTGCATCTTTCACTGTCCATTCCGCAATTTTATCTACTTCTGTAGGTTTTGGGATAACCCCATTTACGTATCCCCATAGATCGTTAAAGACTAAAATACTTTTAATTTGTACCTTCCATGTTTCGTAGTTGCTATCGGTGAGTCTCTCGATGCCGGCCGCATTATTTCCCAAATTCATCCTTTTGGTTTATTTTATACAACCACTCTATGGAATTTGATTGCACTATTGTTGAATCACTACTTTTACTTTTATTAGTCTGAGCACGTGCCTGGGCCCATAACCTGTTAGCTCGGGCAGGCAAAAGAAACACAGGAGATGCACTTCAGTCGGTAGCTTTATTGAGACTAAAATATAATTCCGAATAGAGACTAACTAGGATAACGGAGTTATAGAGTTGTATGTGTCTGTAAAGCTCATTGATATACTTTCTAATTTCTAACAATTTCAATTGTGTTAGTGGTTTCAATATGAGAAAACGATTCTGAACGATAATAAATTATTCCCGTTCGTTTATTTTGTCGTTGGTATATTTAAAATTAATTTTTAATAAAAAGCTTGCCATTGTTGAACTAGGACCCTAACTCCGGCCACTATCTCGTACTGATCCTAATACCGAAATTATTACATAACTAAAGAATATGTGAGTCTAGAATAATTATCAAAATCATAATTAATTATTGAGATGATACAAAAACATTTCTCATTTTTCAAGTATCGATTTTTAGCATTTCATTGATCTATTGAAGCAAAATCTAACCTTCGACCACATTAATAATTTTTTTTCGCTTAACAATAAATAATTTTATTATTTTTTTTTTTAACTAATTACAATTACAGTAATTAATTTATATATTTTACTAGTAAAAATGAATTTTTATTTAGTTTTCGCATAGATATTTATTAAATAACCAAGTGGCCGGATTTAGGTAGCCGGCCGGTATTCGGTGCCATTACGTTACGAAAAGTTAATGTAATATTACTAATGTTCTTAAAGTCTTTTTGTTTTATTGTATCTCTTAAATAAGCAACACTCTACACAGAAGCTGTTTGAAAATATTTCAACTATTTTTTGCCTGTATAAATAATCTGATCTAAGATACAACAAAAAAATAATATAACATATCATCGCCATGCTACACATAATCGTATTCGTATAAGAAGAGTCAAACATATAAGTAAAATTACCGTGCCGAGCAGGAGTTCTACAATACTGCCACTTCCTATTAACCAGGAAACATTTTTATTCTAATTTTAAGTATAACGATAGAAAAATTGTATACGTAAAGTTAATATTGTTAATTATAAAAAATTAAGGACAATTTGTAGTCCCTTAAACTGTTATAGGTACAATAAAAATCTAAGAAGCAGCATGCAAAGATCTGGAAAGTGTTATTAAATTAAAGTAACATATTAAACTGATAGTGGTGTATAATAGCAACTACGCATTGTAGAATAGAATATGATAAAATTACTTTACGTTTCCCTCGAATGCGCTCCAAAATGCGCTTCAGTATCCTAACCACTGGCGTTCGATCGAGCGTCTTGTTAAACCTATTCACAAAGTTTCTTAAGATATCTTTTATTTCTTGTTCGAATACTTGCAAAAATGCCTGCAAAAATAGTGCGATCAACATTAGCATATCTTTTTTAATAAAAAAAATATATTTTCTTGTGGTCCATTAGCGGCAAAAATCACAGAGAATGTCTAAAGGTAAAAATTAAATTGATCAGAGCCTTACGTTCATGTGCATATTCAGCGTAACAACTTTGTCTGATTGCGTAAGAGGAGCCGACGCCCGGTAGTCAAATTCAAAAGTTTGTTGTTGCGTAAACGTCACTGTTGTTTTATCCCTTGAGAAGTCTTTTATTTTCTTTTTACGATATTGTCTAAAAGAGAAAAATTTATGTATTTTTATTAAAAACGTGAAATTTAATTATTTTTATCAGTAACCTTTTATAAAAAACGTACAAACGCCACTTAAAAGGAAACGTTCTCATGTGGGTCTCACCGATTTTGATGAAATTGAAATATGTTATAGAGTATCGAAAAATAAGAGACACGTATTTTTTTTATCTGCGAATACGCACATTTAAGGGGTACTTTTATTTATTGTTTTTTTAAAATGAAAATTGGTGTATTTTTCAAAAGTTTGTCCGCCATGTTGGATCCGCCATTTTGAATTTTTTTTAAATTAACATCACATTCGTAATCAGCGACTCCAAAAACCCCTTAATACTTGTTTTCACGAAAAAACTGATGTCTGAAAAAATATATGTACATCATTTACGTATTAGTGCTAGGGGTTGTTTACACCCTTAAGGAGCTTTTTTTACGAAAGCCCAAAAACAGGTCAAATTTATTTTTCAAAATCGTATGTAAACAAATATTTTCCAATGATTTTTAACTAAAACTGTTAGTTTTGTGACACAAAAATATAAAAAAAAAAAAATTGTTTTTCTGCAATAAAAAATAAGGGTTGCCACCCCCGGGAACTGGATTACTTACAAAAGGTTAGTATATTTATGAGACATCATTTCCACTTTATTTCATTCGAAAAAAATTCATTAGAACTTGAAATATTTAGGAAAAACTGTTTTTTGGGGGTAAACTTTAGAGGTGATTTTCACCCCCTAAATGTGCGTATCCGCAGATAAAAAAAAATACGTGTCTCTTATTTTTCGATACTCTATAACATATTTCAATTTCATCAAAATCGATGAGACACACCTGAGAACGTTTCCTTGTTAGATGAGAACTCGGACACATGTATGTAAATAAGTTGAGGATTTTTTAAATTTATTAGGTAGGAAAACTTTACATTTTCTTAAAGTTCAGAGTCTTGAATATGTGCAAATGTAATTAGTATTTCAAATTAAATTTCCCAACAAGCCGTCGAACAGTCGCGAGTCATAAATATAAAATTTCTAGTAGCGCCCCATCAACTTTAAGCGCGTTTAACACAAAATCATGTTTTTCAAGTTTAATTGTAATTAATTCAGTCTTTAACTATGCAGAAAGCTTCATACTTTCAATTAAAAAATTCAATAATAATTTGATTAATAATTATAAAAGGAATTATTGAAAAAATTTCTGCACAAGTATCTAAAAAATAAAATAAAATTGTAATTCGAATTCTAAAATTTTGTTTATAACTATCGAGATTATAACAATCATTAAAATTTTACTTATTTGTTTTTAATTTTTGAAAGAAACAATAAATTTGTTTTTATAATTTATATTAATTAATGTATACTTACTTATAAATATATGGACCAATTTCATTGACAATCGGTAGAGCACCTTCTTGCACTTCTTCTGGATTAGTGATGTTAAATATATATACTTTAAATAGTAGTGGTTGTGGTATTGTTACAAATCTCTCGTATTGTTCAGTCCCTTCTACAATTACTAACTTCTGAAATGTTCAAAAAATAAAAATTAAATTACTTTTACTATTTGGTAATGAATAGTATTTAAGTAAAAGAAAATATTAATTTTAATACAAAGCGATAATCGCGGGTATTTTATACATATGTATGTAATTTCTCATTTTTTTCGATTTTCAAACTTATTTTTTATGGAGACAAATGTCTTAGATGTCCAGAAAACTTGAGCTTATTACCTTTACGTTGAATATAGTAAATTCATTTATTTAAGGATCTTTATTAAATTCTTTACCTTTCATACCCAACCCAAAAAATTCGACTAATCTCTATTATAAATCTTTCAATTAACAACTGTAAGGATCAGCAGAGTAAAATGAAGATGGCGTGTACCACCGATGGTACACAATCTGTATTAAAACGTATGTATAAGAATAAGCGCTGTCGCGATGGTGTTAGAAAAATAAATATTCTACCTAAGAATTTAAGCAATGTTGAAAATACGCTGATTTCTTATCACTACGGGTCACTAAACCCAATTTATTCATGAAATTCTCGTTTTTTGCCCCTATCTCCTAAATAACAAGAGCTACAGAAAAAATGGATTTGACAAACTTGTAGGAAATTCAAATTCCCACAAAAAAGTCCAGGAACACCAAAACGCTAACATTGATATTTCTTGAGATATTGGGCTTTAAAATTGAGGTAATGTGGAATTTTCATGGATTATTGTGCTGAACACTACCTCAACTTTAAAGCCCAATATCTCAAGAAATATCGATGTTAGCGATTTGGTGTTCTATAACTTTTTTGTAGGAAATCGAATTTCCTACAAATTTGTCGTTTACATTTTTTTCTGTAGCTCTTGTTATTTATGAGATAGGGGCAAAAAAACGAGAATTTCATGGAAAAATTGGGTTTAGTGACCCGTACTACCTCGCTGGTGGGAGTTAGGGTTATGCCGCAATGGACACTTTTGTAGAGCATTCAATTCTGAAGAAATCCTACCATTGACCAAGATTATACCATAAAATGCCTCTGAGCTGTAGAGTTTTGAAGAAAAAAAAATCAAAGTTTACATGTATTTTATGTGGGAAATCTTTATACGCCTTGGTCTAGTACTTAATATTAATATTAAGGACTCAAATTTTCAGGGAATTTTCTTTTAGGTATTTCCCACAAAAATTCGAGGTGGGAGTGACAAAAAAAAAAAAAAAATACTAGCGAAAACAAACCATTTTTGTTATACTACTTTCAGAAATATTTCTTTTGATCTTTAGATACAGTCCCTAAAATAAGTACCCTTAGTTAATAAAACATGTGTATCACCTAAACAATTAACAATAGCTCGTCGTAATTCCAAATTATGTCCAATATACAATTAAGGGTACTTAATAATTGCATCAGGTATGTAGTAGGCAATTTGTACATATAGATGATTAAGATCTTTATCATTTCATGGGTAATCAAGTTTCCAATGTCATTTATTTGACGGTCACCCGAATTAGTAGAAGCCAATAACTTAGATTTCATAACGCCTTAATGATGGCTTGAAGCATCAAATATTTATATAATGTTCTTGGTTTTGTGCCCTTGAATTATGGTAAAATTGACATCGGGGTATAAAGTGTTAATTACTTTCTATATTAATTGAAAAAAAATATTTTATGCTATTTTACGATACGAAAAGCTTCTTACTGCAGCAGTTAATGTATATGTATTCATAATTAGTTGTATTTTATTAGACAGCGGGGCTATAAATTTCCGAAAAAAACAAATTAGAAGTACATATTGACTTAAATTTAATTATGGAGATTTGTCGTATTTTAATGATCAATGATGGTTTTTTTTATATGTGTAAGCAACCTACATATTATCTTCGACATTAGTTATTTATTAACCATTTCATATGTTTGTGCCGTGCCGCGCAAGTCACTTACATGAACCACTTCATAAGAATAGATGTCATATTTTCTATTTAAAAAATGTGTCATACCACATTCATAACGATCTATGTTGTTGGCACATTTTATAAAAATGAAATTTTATTTTACACGGGGGAGAATAGTTTTCTACGAAATTTACTACTTAATCCGAAATTCACATCTTATACCCTGTGATTCGTTTTTTATAAATATGGATAAGAAGCAAGAAAATATTTAAAAAAAGTTAATTCTTTTCACGCGTTTACAAGTTTATTAGGGTACTAAATGGTTTTAATGACAATTTTTTTTCTTATTGTAGAATCTCGAAATTTGTTATTGTATGACATAAAAAAACTCTACATGGGGCAAATATCAACCCATAATTAAAATGTCATGAAGAGTAATTTTGCTTTTAATGTCTAAAATTTAAAGTTCAGTTTTTTTTTTTTTGATTTAATGCCTTGTTTTAAATTATAGAACTTTAAACTAGCTATAAAGAAAAAACAATAATATTTTAAATTGTGATAATGATAAAACTGACAAAAACATTTATAATAAATTACTTGCTGGAGCATAACAAATTTTTATTTAGTTGTTCTTACAAGCTTTTATTTAATTTCACATGTTAGTTTGTTTAGGTCAAATATTGCAATTCGATTTTCAACCACTTCCAATTATCCGATTGGGTTGAAATTTTTCATACATGTGTACTTTCGATGACAATATACTTTACTAATTTTATATACAAAAAATTCAAAATGGCACCTTCAATATGGCGGACGAATTTTGTTATTTATGTTCCGATCCAACTCAAAGTTAGTTTTCAGGATTTCGGATTTCAAAACTTTTATCAAAATTTAGAAATTCTAGATTGTGGCTTCAATATGATAGAAGAATTTTATCATTTATGGTCCGGTCCAACACATTGGTAAACTCCTCAACGGCGAACAGTAGACGTGTCGTGTTTGAGCTCGTTTTAATGAGTAGAGCTCTGAATTCGCTCGGACTTGCTCGACAGGACATGTTGTTCTTTAGGAGTCCCGCAGGGTAGTTGCTTAGGTCCACTTCTCTTTATTTTATCTATTGATGACATTTCACATCTTCTTAAAATCTGTAAAACCTTAATCTACGCAGACGATATGAAAATATTCTTTCATACTAAAAATACTAAGGACTCATACACTGTTCAAAAGGACCTAAATATATACCACTTGTGGTGTACACACAACAATTTAGAACTTCTAGAATTTTTGTAGAGGCCGCAACCCCCATGGATTTCGATTATACTTTATCAAATTATGTTCTACGACGTTGTTCATTCTGTTAGTGATTTGGAAGTTATTCTGTATTGCCAATTGGACTTCATTGAGCGTGACAAATGTATTGTTTATTTAACATTAACATCCATTTAGACCTTTTGTTTGGTTTGGAACTTAATTACATCAGATAATAGTATTGACTTCTACGTTTATTTTCTTGACAAACAGATCAAGCACCATCCGTCCATCAATTTTCTTCAATTAAATGCTGTTCCCAAAATTGATTGATCACAGTATAAAATTAAATACCAGTAAATCGGTGCGTGCAAAGAAATGAAGAAAGCGAAAATATATGCGCCAATGAAAGAAATTACAACGGCTGACCTTGGCACGAAATAACTCGCCGAAATCACATCGCTTGCTTTCCTGTAACCCATTTACATAATGCTTGTATGCCTCCTCCGTAAACTTCACATAGATTTACACAACCGGCATAATATCGTACGTGAAAGGAATCGCAAAAATCGGAAATGGCGAACCGATTCCCCGCGGATTTATCCATGTCCATGCGCGCGCCGATCGTTGCTCTGTGAGAAAGCAACGCAAAAATTAGTCACCACTTTCGCAACACGAAAATTGTTGCATAACATCCAAAAACCAATGTGGTCCACTTATAGTCGCGCTGATTTTAGCCGCAGACAGCGTTGTCGTGGTGTTTTCTTTTGATTGGCGCTAAAGTTTATTTATTGATCAGAGGTACCACAAGGGTTTAGCGCTTTTTCAGTTTTACATAATTTTGGTCAACAGAAATTTCTCTCGACTTCTTTCGATGCAGTGGCCTGTATTTTTTTTTTTTTTTTTTTTTTTTTTTTTTTTTTTTTTTTTTTGTAGAATGATAAATTGCATTCGGAGAAAGTAAATTATTTAAGGTATCTTGACCTTTTACTGGTTTTAAAAATTATACTATATCTTCAGTATGTTAGAATATCGAAAATATAATAGTCTTATATTTTACCATCTAATTTTTTTTTTTATCCAAACTCTTCGATACTTTTTCCAGTATTTAACCTCATAGAACATAAGATACAATTCTAATTTTATTTTTATGGTACTATGAATCGTAAAAATTAATTAAACTCGTTATTGCAATTTGTAAATAGATATCATAGCCTTTTATTACAGTCACGTTCTTTGATCGGAAGTTGCAGCACTGATTGCTATGCATTGCCAACACTAACCTGTTATTATGTCATTTCGATTTGTGTTGTTTCCAAAGTAATGGATGTGAAGTTCATATGTTAATAAGGTTGTTGATCGATAAACGAATGAGCCTTTAAGACGGGCCCTTAAATAGGAATTTTCGTTGACTGTAAATCAAACCTATGTACATATATAAATATCATTCCATTTATAAATTATTTATTCAAATTTACAGTCTAAACTATACCCAAACTATGATGAACTTTTTAGCTGGTTACAAGCGAATTTATTAAACTTAGTTTTTACTTTGTTTTTAAATTAGTACAGATCATTTAAATACTCTTTCATTTATTTTTACATTCCTTGTATAGAATTATGCAGTTAGTGAATACATACATATGTATGTACATATTCAGGGTGAAGTGAGCAAAGGTAAGTTCATCCCATTGATATTCAAACTTATAATATATAATAAATAATTTGATTGGATTCAGCATGTTGTGTATTTAGTTCTTCTTCAGTTGAATATCTTACTAACAATTTAAAACTTCATGAAATTACCATAAAAATTGGTACTTGGGGGTTTTTGAGAGCACTGATTTCGAATTTACTATAAAAAATTGAAGTTTCAAGAGGGTGAACCCAATATGGCGACCAATATTCTAAAATTCGTGGGAATTTAATGAAAATTAGTACAAAAGGAATCTCAGGGGTTTTAATTTGGAATTCATTTTCAAAACTCCTAAAAGTGTGTAAGCAGTTAAATTCATTTATTTCTATATACATACTCGCATGTGTGTCTAGTTAACAATTTCCCTAAACATAAGAATAGGTACAAACAATTTCTGGCTTTACCGAGTAAACATTAAAAGCCATTATAGCTCCTTAATTGTCACAAAACTATGTAAACAATTCGAGCTCTCTGAATTGGTCTGCTTTTGCATCATTCCAAAGTGCAAACACAACTTAAGCTGCTTGTTATCGCTTAACAATGCTGTTAACAATAATTGGAAGCTATGTATGTGAGTACATGCATACGTAAGTAGTCAAATCCTATTTAAAACATTGCTCAAGTCGAATTTAATGTTAAATTCTAGTTATTCCATTTGTTTGTGCTTTTGTCTATCCGCATTTCGTCGTCAAATTAAGGGCTTACACATGCGAGTGTATGATAGAAAATCAGAAAATAGCGATTTTTCTTGATTGTTTTGGCGAACACTATTGGAATAATTGAATTGGGCCTTGTATGTGTATGTGTGAGAAACTTTTACTATTTTATCATAAAACAAATTGATGCAAGGATGAGAAATAGCGTCCAGAACAGAATTTAACATCAAATCGTATCTTACCAGATTTAAAAAAACTATGGATTTTTGGCAAAACAATCGAACGTTTGAATAGCAAAGAGATAGAAAAAAAAACAAGAATTAGAAAAATCCCTACGATTATTTCAATGAAATAACCACAAAATATTTATTGTATAAATTTGAAAAACACGTTTAACGAAAAAACGTCAAGAATATTTAGAAAATTCGTTCATTACATAAACAATCGTATATAGTTTTAGTTTGTAGCTTCGTTCGTTGCGTTTTGTCTTATTTTATCTATTTGATCTAGGTATATACCCACTCAATGTTTTCATTTTAAAAGTCAGCAATTAAATGTTAAATTCTAAACAAAGCAAGTAAAAAAGTTTCAGTGATCGCAATTAAACTTGCGTGATTCATGGCAGGGAAACGCGCAACAATTAAGTAAATATGTATATAATTTCTAATTCTAATTGCTCAGAAAAATCATATCTATATAATTGTCAGACTCAAAATGACTATGAAAATGTGTCATTTGTAATTTTGTTGAAAATCAAGAATTTTTCTGAAGCGGAACTGATACCCTATACTTTTAATTTTATTATCATAATTAAAGAAGAGTTTTTCTTAAATTTTATTTTAATGTACATACTGGACACGGTAAAACGAAGTTTAAATATCTAAATCTAAATCGAAGTTTTTATATCTAGATCTAAAAACCTATGGGATTGAGAATGGAACGTTACGTCAAATTTAAAAGTGTCCGGTAAAGAATTTAGGAGAGTTAAAATTTTTATTTTATACATCTCATATTTGACTATAGTATGTATTAATGATTCATTCATTAAGTACTACATATAAATAACATATATAAATTGAATTTTATGAATGAGGTAGATAACGTTAATTTATAACTATTTTTAATAATAATTTACATTTTGTTTAGAGGTTAGACTTTTTTCGCGGCATTTTACTAAAATTACAATAAAACCAATAAATAAATAAATTAAATAACAAATAATTAATAAATTAAATAACGCATAATAAAATAACTAATAATTAATTAATTAATTAATTGATTAACAATTAACAGATTAAATAATTGGAATAAAATACAATTAAAAACTGGAAAGCAAGCAAAAAATACTTACACGTTTGAGAATTTATCGTAACGTTTTCTTGAATGTTATGAAAATCAACGAAACAAAATTATATTTCTAAGTTTTGTATTATTATTTGATCGTTAAAAATAATAATATACAAACAATACACAGCACAATTATAACACAATACACAATAAAATTATAAAAATGATACACGAAGTATTAAAAAAGCACGCTTATGTCGTAAACATAAACAAATATTTCAAGAAATCGACACACGACGCCATCTACCCTAAATATCGAGAGATAATAAAGTGTCGATAAATTAACTTACACCGCCATCTGTTAGAAACTTATGGAACTTACAAATATTACATTTAATGTGCAATAAAAAAATATTGTGATCAATAATCGAGATAAAAACTATGCTATCTTTTAAGTTGGACCAAACTACACACAATGAGCCAAATTTTATCAAGATCGGTTGAGTAGTTTCGGATTTTATCCCGGACAAACATCGTGACACGAAATTTTTATATACATATATAAAGATAATAGACTGAGCTAAATTTAGAGGTTTAGGTTTTTGTACAGAAGTTATTAAGAACTTTTGTTCAATGTAGGCAAGGTTTTGGTCTAGAATTCTGATCTTGTACACATTTTTAGTTTCTTTCATAAAATAGTTAGCAAGCAAGTTAGCGTCTTTAAGACCTTAAAATGTTTTTATTTTTTCTTAAAATAAGGAGTAATAAATTTACCGTAATAAACCGTAGAAAAATAATACTTTAAGTAAATATGAAGCATACTAACCCTATTTTGGTACTTTAAAACCTAACCGAAATTAATAGAAATTGCGTTTATTAACTTATACTTTTTTAAGTTATATAATACATAAAATTAATAAATTAAACGATTCTACAATTAATAATGACTTCTTATTCATACCAATTACAACGTTTAGAAAATCAGGATATGTGAGGTCATAAATTAAAATTTTAAATAATCACTATGCTAATTTTTTGGATTTAATATGCTGGAAAAAAATTTAATTCAATTTTTCATTGTCCATAATTAACCCAAAATGATTCCAAAAAAAAATTTTTCTTTTCATAATTTGCATAAATCATTAACTTGAATGCAATGAACTTTTACAGCAAAGGTTAGACCAATTAAGGTGCCAATAGAAAAGTTGGAGGAATTAAAGTTAAGAAAATAATATAATCTACTATACTATAAAAAAATTGTCTCAACATAATAACGACCTATTGCCGCAGCTGGATGCTTTAAGGTGAAATTATTTTTAAAACAAGATTGAATTAGCGAAAATTGTAATAAAACGAATTATGTACCACAGCATTTCTCTGAAAAAATTACAATTAACTATAAAAATTATAATTTTAAATTGATGTGGTCCACTTGCGCGGTTAGTGCGAAATTCCGAATAAGTTATCTGGAGCACAACTGCAGCAGTTAGATTTATGTAATAACGATTTTGCATATTTTTGTAGGTACGTAACTTTTTTTTTATTTGTTGTTGTACTTTTTTGTGTAAGATAGTATTTAAACATCCGAATGTAAATCTTAAAATATCTTAGAAATTGATCATATTATATGTATTAATTAAGTATGGGAATACGAATGATTAAAAATACGTTCAGCGGTGTATATAAACATTTTAATCTTAGAAAGATAATTTCAAAGTACTTTGGTTAATTTTTAAGGAGTATCTAAAATAGAATTACGTAAAAGCTAAAATGGTTTTACTTCGATTTTATAATAAAAAAATTTGCTTTGAGGATTCAAGCGTAGAAACCGAGGAAAAAATCTAGAAATAACATACAGAAAAAGATAGACAAATTAAAAATTCTTTAAAATAAATCAGCAACAATTAAAACAGAATTAAAATTAAAACAAAAGAGAATATGCTTATATTAATTATAATAAATACAATTTTAATTTTGCGTGTAATAGCAGGTTATGTCTTTGGAGAAGATCGAAACACATGGTCCTCAAATCAAAATTTATGGTCTCATCAATTAAAAAGACACAGCAGATGATATGATCAATTCATAAATGATTTTTATTCTTCTTGAAAACACTTCTCCCTACGGTTTAAACTAAATATTTTTTTTTATTAGTTGATGTATTTTGTTTGATGTAATTAAGAATATTGAAATTATAGATAGATAAAGATTTTTTAAACGACAACACTACAAAAATTGAGTACCTGCGCCATCGAGATGCCTTTTTTTAGGGCATTTTGGAAATGGATTATTATAACAAATCTACAGTGTACCATATATGGTTTGAATTATCTAATTCTATGTGTTAAATTAAAAAAAGTGACTATGTGGTGTCAACACGCAGTGACGGATTAACAAAAAAGTACAACAAGCCTCCAGGGCAAGCAAAATTTTATTTTACTTCACCCGCAAAATCGCGATAGAAAATCTTGAATGGAGGTGCGCTGACATAAATCGTTATAACTTTTTCAAGGATATTGCAAGATAACAAGTAAGGATGCATTAGAAAGTAGACATATTTCACTTTCCAATAATATCTTATATACGATGATCCATTGATAAATGACGGAGATATTGGTGCTTACATTTGAAATTAGTGAAAATTGCAAGAAAAATTTTTTCTTTTAGTCGCTCTCTAAATTGACATTAGCCCAGATATACACAACGAAATAACTCACAAATACGTGATAATCCACATTGGTATCCTGCTAAATTAAAAAACAAAGGCAACAAATGCATATCCCCTTTATTCTTTTAATGGTCTGGACTCAACAACAAAATAAATCAGTTTTTGTTAATAGCGGCTGACGACAAAAGCATATTTAATAGTCCGCCTTCACATTTGTGATAAAATCATCTTGTAGATATTTTTTCAATTGATACAAGAGCAAACATTTTCGGTGTCCCAACTCATAATAATATATAATAAATTAACACCTTCTAGTTTACGTCTTTCGGCAGCAAGTTCTTCAACAATTAAACTTTCGTTTAGAAAATTCCTTCTTTAAAAAGTGACCGCAAAAAAGGCCGTTTGTTCAACTGTTTTTGCACATTTCACATAAAAAAATTATTGAGGTATCAAATTAATCGTCTTAAAATATCAAGAGTGGCATTGCTTTTAGTTTTTCGAAAATATTAAAAAACTACCCTTAATTGAGGATTGAAATCACCTTAAAAGATTAATTTTATCAAAAAATTATCATTTAGTACAAAGACGTTTCATGATTATTTATATTAAATCAATCTCAAAAAAGCAATTTGATTTGTTTTCAACAAAGAAGGGTTAAAAATCCACCTATAGGCGCTAAAAAGGGGTGTAATCATACCCCAAATATTGGAATAATCTGGAATATTTTTCAAAATTCTAAATGTAACATCCTTTTGTGCTTCGAGCGATTAAAAACACGTGATTGGCCATTCTTGCCAGTTTTGAGGGAAAAATTACCCTCAGCCTACTGCAGCTACTCTCTAAGGGGGTGAAATCGTCCCCTAAACATAAAAAATTAGGTTGTATAAAAATTGCAACATTGTAAATGATCTTCTACGCATATTTGCGTTACTTTAGATCACTTTTTTTATCTTACTATGTTGAGGGTCACTGATTACGAATTTGCTATCAGATTTATATAAAATTCAAAATGGCGGATCTAAGATGGCGGACAATTTTTTGGAAAATTTTCAATTTATTCGAAAAAAAAAAATGGGTATCTGGAGTTTTTGGGGTCACTGATTATTGATTAAATGCCTGCATATTTTTGAAGTTTAAGTCTTAATAACACGTTTTATGCACTTTATTGCAAGTTGCTTTTTCCCCACTAAATCAGTCGTTTTTCGAAAAAAGGTATTTATTTATATAATATTGCAAAAAAAACAATAATAATAATTTTTTTTTTCACTTTTGTTTTGGTTGGATCGTGTCGGGCTACTTAAAATACGTCTAGAAAAGTTGGTCTCAATGAGAATTGACTACCCCGTCGATAAAATTTTTTGTTATTCAGGCGTTAATGGGTTAAGGGGTTATATGCAGTCAGGATTTTTAGAAAATCAATTTTTTTATTATTTTATTTTTGTAATGTACATATACTAAAGTACACCCACAGAAAATTTCATGTCAATCGGGTGAATATTCTCGAAGTTAAACGCATATTTGTAATGACGTGTTCGAGTTTTTGTACTAAATATAAAATGCTTTTGAAACTTTAAAGGCGTTTTTCTCAAAACTGTGTTCTTATAGTCGGTGAGCAAGATTTCTCGGAAACGGCTGAACGGATCAGTTTCAAATTTTAACATAAGCTTCTTAAGTATATTTTTTAGTAATTAATCGAAGCTTTTTGCTCACCGATAAATATTTTCCATTTGCTTATTCCTTCGATTAATTACGAGATAAAACAATATACTAACGAAATATTTTTGGTTTTTCCATTTTGGATGATCCAGTCTAGAGATATCTTGCACACCGCAAAGCGCTTTTTTTTAGAGTTGCTCCAGGAGATCAGCTGTAGCATCTTTTAAAATAATTATTTTTACAAATAAAAAACATTAAAATACACTCAAGAGTTACCGTTATATGTGTACAGAATTTTACATTAATAACTTAAAAGATCATCTCAAGAAAAATTCTTGAAAAATCTACTTTTTTGGGCCTCCTGACTGTATATAACCCCTTAAAGAAAAGAAAATAGAGAATTGACACTTTTTGACCTTTTGGCAGGTTAAAAAAAGATTTTAGCGTATTTCAATGTTTAAGGGATAATTTCACCCCTTTAGAGAGCATTTTTAACCTGCTGAGTGTTCTTTTTTTCAAAACGCTTAAGAACTGTTAGTACCATTTTTTTTCCTCATTCAAAAAGCAAAAATATTTCCTATTAAGAATTTAAAAAATTATTTTATGGTATTTTTACTTCGGTGCGGTCACTCTTTGTAATTGCAGATGTTACAAAGCCAATTTTTATTCCATTATGGACTAATAGTCGTTTTACTAAAAAATCACAGACAGCAGTTTTTAATAAGTTACCAGAAAAGATTTCTAGTTTCATGAGAAATCAGTAGTATTTACATATATCACCGTATATCAACGAGAAACATATAACGAACGCACATTACAGAAATCAACATAATCTGCCACACTTTACATCACTTTTAAATTTTGATTACACAGAATGAATTAAATTCATATATTCATCACTAATGTAAAAACCAGAAAGATTTAAATTATACACTTATTCTCAAAAATGTTTGTAATAGCCTCACGCGATGTATGATATATATTAAACATTTTATGCAATTTAAATAATAATAAAAAAAGTATATGGTAAACACACAAAATTTTCGCTTCTCTCATTATCCCGGGCACAAATTTACGGCGGCAAAAGTAAACCAACAGACAATCAAAACCCAAAAACCATAAAAATATGTGTTACGTATACGTTGCACTTTCACAGCGCTATATCATTCCTAAATATTTTAAGTAATAACCGCGATGAAATGATCGCGAGCTTTTTGTAACAAGATAAAACCCATTTTCAAAATTAAATTACTTACCTCCTCAACCTTCTGGCTAACCAAAGCCGGGAATACTCCGAATCCGAGGATCGCCCCAAAGATCGCAATAAGAGCGCCGATCGCGCATGTAACGAACGGCCACTGAACCATCACAGCACTTCTTATCTTAAACTTATCACAGAAATCTCTTAATCTAACCGGCGCAGGTGGGTAGATGTACCTGACTTTGAAAAAATCATAAATAGTACGTGTTCTTTGAATTGAAAACCTCCAAAAAAAAAAGGGTGGGTATGAACGACTCACAATAAACCCACTTGAATCGTTCACATTAAAACTAGCAAGCTTCTAGGGGTCAAGCGACGACGCAACAACAAAACCGTTCCGGACGACTAAACCGTGCTGAATGAGGTGAAAGTTTCGAAGGTACCGATTTCTGTCTTCTCTCCCATCGTTTTCGTGGGTTCATCAAATTTTTTGGATTACCAAAAATATATTACGTCAATCACGAAAAATGGCGGTAGATTTTTATCTTCGATATATCGAGAGTACACCGGTTAATCGTGGAATAAATTACGCCACACGTGAATGTGATCAAAGGAATCCTTGATTTCTGAACTAACCCCCCTGACGCTTAACTTGATTACTCCCTACTTCCGGCTAATTCGAATTTAATGCTTCACTATTCATCACTAAGTACGTATCAATTACATATCAAAAAATTTTATGAGACACTGAAGTCTCGAAGCTTCTTCTGTGCCGGGGTTCCAATTAACACTATTTTAGACCACTGGCTTAACCGTGTTTAGACAGTCAGGTAAGCGCTATTTTAAACTGCTCCCAAGCTGAGCAGTTGACACGACCCAACTGCGCTCTATCCAAGCAATAGTGGACACGCGATTTTAATTTATAAACATGCACCACGAATTGAAATGCGGGAACAATAAGATAATTGCACACTGATGACAACTATTACAACTATTCCGAAAGCTTTCGACGGAAGCCGTTTAGCCACCTGTGCCTTTTTCGAACTGCGAAACAAAAACCCAACAGACAGCAAATAAGAGATCCAAACCAAACCAACTTTTTCTTCGCAGCAGAAGTTCAGCCGCGTTACATGAGCAAACACCTGAGTTATATTGTGAGGTGTGAAAAAATTAACACCCATCGGACTCGTGAGCACGAACAGAGAAGCTAAGGTACACCTCTATGCGAATTGATGGTATTTTATATTTAATCAGTTGTATTTGTTGAACAAACGCATTAAACAAATTGATATCAACTATTATATATAACATCTCAAGACTCTCAAGACTCTCCTCAAGACTCCTCAAGACCTTGTTTGCTTTCCATTAGAGTGAAAGAAAACGGAAGTATTCAGTTTTCGCTGCGAATTGCGAAACTCCAATTGTCTATCTATAGGAATTCAATCAAATTCGTTTAAGAGATAAATAATCATAAAAAGAGGTGAACTTTTTCACCCGTCCCAGCCCAGTTTTGAGGAGTTTTTTCCCCTAATAATTACTTAACATCTGCATATTGTGTAATTGTTTTTAGCAAGCAACGACTCCCTCCTCAGCACCCTAAACTTGTTTTAATACGAATTTTACATAGTACACAAAGACAATCATTTTTAACTTGCCTCATTCCACTACGAAGTATTTCTGGTAGAGTATAAGAAAAATAAATTAAATTGTTTAGGGTATTAGTGATTGAAAAGAAAATTTACGTAAATCTAAGAAATAAATAAAAAAAAATTAATTCAATACTAAATTTTAATTATATATAGTAATTAAATAAGAAGACATAAAACAAAATAAATTAAAAATTAATAGTAAAGGGTCTAGCCGGTTAAGGAGGTGAAAAGTGCCCCCAGCGCTTTTGAAAAACAAAAAATATCCTCATGTAGTACATAAAAAAGTATATCTTTGCTGACATTTTCAGACCCATAGACACTCACATAACCTCAAAAAAAATTAAAACGTGATTTTCAGTGTTTCGGCGATATCTCGGTTTCTTGTAGACGTACAAAATTCTTTTTTTTCTCAAATTATAGGGTCTTTTGTCAGCTACAAAATAATATTTTTTTCAAAATTTTTGGCGGGAAATTCAAATTTTTATACAAGTTCGAAATTTTCAAAAATCAATTAAAAAAAAACAAAAAAAAATAGAAACGACGAAAAAAAAATATGTTATTCTCTGGATGTCAAGCTATATCCATGAATTATTTCAGATTTTTAGATTTGGTGCAACAGCGTCAAAATATCGAAAAACCGTTTTTTTAGCATTTTTCGGTATTTTTACATCTTTTTTAAGTCTGAATATTCTTTAAGTATGCATTTTTTTTAAGTCATTTCCTACCTTGATAAATTCACAAAGAGATCATATTTTCAACCTGGCGTGACATCATGGCTGAATTACACTCACCCCACCGTTCATTCATATTTGTCATGCACACTGTTCATTCACGCATGTTTGAAACTGAGCGGAGTAATAACAATTCCAAATAATTGCAATATATTTCTTAATAAAAGACCTCACAAAGTAACAATATTGCCCCACTCTCTTCTGCACTCACTTATAATATAAAACTGTATTATACAAATTAATACGTATAAAAATAAATATAGGATCACCTGAAAAAGAAGAAAAGTGTGAAAACTTACATGTATTATACCGTACCTGAAAACATAAGACAATAGATAAAATCCCGAATTTGAGATATGAATAGGACAATTAGTCTGCATCACTATATTCTTCAATAACAACAACAATCTTCCGAAAGAATACCAGATCATTTCTACAGGATTTTTTCCGTATATTAAGAATTCTTATGAAAATTCTCAATCAGCTCCCGTTTTCGAGAAAAATTGAGTGGAAAATTCAAAATATCGTATTTTATCCATTTTTGAAAAATCATCAAAAAATAACAGATAGTCACTGGAACTTGTAACATGGCTCAAATCAAAGTCTGAAACTTATTCTAAAAAATATCGAATACCACTAATTTCTATAGCTTGTCTAAACATTCTCGCGAAAAAGTTTTTCATGAGCGTGTATTTATTATAGTCTTCTTTCAGCATCTCTTTTATGATATAATGGGTTTGGTCAAACATTTGATTTTCAAGGCATTTTTCGAACATTTTTAAGACCTTTACTATTTTGAGTTAATAGCTCAAGGTTCTAATTTTGGTTTTAGCCACGTTACAAGCTTCTATAATAATCCGTTATATTTGAACGAGTTTTCAAATATGGTCAAAATAAGTTCTTTTGACTTTTTCACTCACCTATTCCTTGAAAACGGGTGCTGATTGAGCATTTTCATTTACGAATTCATAATCTACGGAAAAAATCGTAATATATTACAGCTTACGGGAACAGACTGTTCTTAAGCCATTTGCACATTCCCAATAGTATCTGAGAATATTTTTATAAACTATTGATTCCGGTTTATAATGGATATAACAACAAAGTTTTACTGCTAATGTGCCCGGAACGAACTTGTATCTTAATTATATCTTTTGATTTTTTTAAATACTGTGGATTGACTTCATCATTTTCATCTAGCATTTCTGCTAAATACAAAATCGCCTATTGCGTTTGATACGTACCAGTGAGAAATATTTTCAAAACTTTTTCTGTAGCTGTAGAATCACAAAATAGCAATTAGAGCAGAAGAAAATCTTTACTCACTCGTTTGACTTCAACATACGTTTTAGATTTTCACGAGCTTACAGTAAATGGCTTAAGGGGGGGGTATCCCACCCTAGAACGTTAAAAAAATGATTTTTTTTTTTTAGTTTTGAAAAATTCTGTGTTATTTTCTGAATCGTTTAAGCTATCTTTTGTCGCGAAATTTGAAAAGCCCGCGCTGCTACAGGCAATTCCGTGCGCAGCTGGCGCTCCACACCACTCCTCGTTGCCTTTATCTTTAACTTAAATGCCGTTTTTCTCAAAATACCGTTTTGATGAATGGTGTTCAGCATTCTGAGAAAACCATTCATCCGCAAAAATTCAGATTTTGGTAAAAGCTGTGTTAGCTTTGTTTTTATAACCTAAGTGGAGCAAATCAGGCATTTTTACATCTACATAGCTTATATCCCATGTTTTAACAGTAAAAAATCAACTAAAAAATATAACGAATAGTAGGAAAAATTAAAGAAATGAAAAATTTGTTTTTTTCAAAATGTGATACACTCTTGCCATAGCCACATATATAAAGAGTACTAATGTGCAACCTCATTGTTTTCGGATTATTTGTTTGGCTGTTATGGCGCATACCATGAGCTGCCGTTCCTAAGGTATGAGTTCCAGTAGCAGGCCTGCCCTGACCCAACTACTCAATAAAAAAAAAAAAAATTTTTCTCAAAATGTTCATTAAAGATCAGATAATAAAAGGATTATTATGCATAACTATAAATGTTTTATATTTTCTTCTTCAACTCCCTGAAAAAAACGTTCAATTCAAGGGCCTCTAGAATGGGATACCCCCTCAGTTCCTGTTCGCATGTAGCAGCTGTAATATATTACTTATCTCATGCATGATATATAACTAAAAAATTTAAATTGAAGAAAATATTTGAAACCGAAGGTGTTGAATCAGTTATTGAAGAAGATAATGATGAAGATTAATTATCATATTCATATCTCAAATACGGGATTTTATCTATTGTCTTATGTTTTCAGGTACGGTATAATACATGTAAGTTTTCACACTTTTCTTCTTTTTCAGGTGATCCTATATTTATTTTTATACGTATTAATTTGTATAATACAGTTTTATATTATAAGTGAGTGCAGAAGAGAGTGGGGCAATATTGTTACTTTGTGAGGTCTTTTATTAAGAAATATATTGCAATTATTTGGAATTGTTATTACTCCGCTCAGTTTCAAACATGCGTGAATGAACAGTGTGCATGACAAATATGAATGAACGGTGGGGTGAGTGTAATTCAGCCATGATGTCACGCCAGGTTGAAAATATGATCTCTTTGTGAATTTATCAAGGTAGGAAATGACTTAAAAAAAATGCATACTTAAAGAATATTCAGACTTAAAAAAGATGTAAAAATACCGAAAAATGCTAAAAAAACGGTTTTTCGATATTTTGACGCTGTTGCACCAAATCTAAAAATCTGAAATAATTCATGGATATAGCTTGACATCCAGAGAATAACATATTTTTTTTTCGTCGTTTCTATTTTTTTTGTTTTTTTTTAATTGAATTTTGAAAATTTCGAACTTGTATAAAAATTTGAATTTCCCGCCAAAAATTTTGAAAAAAATATTATTTTGTAGCTGACAAAAGACCCTATAATTTGAGAAAAAAAAGAATTTTGTACGTCTACAAGAAGCCGAGATATCGCCGAAACACTGAAAATCACGTTTTAATTTTTTTTGAGGTTATGTGAGTGTCTATGGGTCTCAAAATTTCAGCAAAGATGTACTTTTTTATGTACTACATGAGGATATTTTTTGTTTTTCAAAAGCGCTGGGGGCACTTTTCACCTCCTTAACCGGCTAGACCCTTTAATATTCAAAAAGTTCTGAAAATTTATAGCCGGGTATTTTCAATATTGCTCTTTCAGAATATCACCTGAAAATCAAAAAAAACACCTCTCAAAACAGTGTTTTTGAAAAACTGCCGAATTTTTCCCATTTTGGGCTTTTTCTTGGGGTGGTGATGAAATTTTACCTTAGATATCAAAAGAATTAAGTTTCTTATCCTCCTTATTATATTTTTTCCAATTTTTACCTGTTTTCGAACTCCAAAACCAGTTTTGTTTTCAGAAAAATCCAAAAGATAGCGAGTTAGCGTTAAAATGTTGACTTTAGGGGTGGTTTACAACCCCTTAATGATAAAAATCATACCTCCGGCTTTTATTACTTTATTACTTGGATATTTTTATCCTGAGTTTTTGTGGTTTTGGCTTTTTCCAAAATTTCTTTCATATCGAAAATATCAATTTTTTATAAAATTAATCCTCAGAAATCGGGGCAAAAAACGGAACCCTTATAGATTCGTCATGTCTGTCTGTCTGTCCATCCGTATGTCACAGACACTTTTTTCCGAAACTATAAGAACTATACTGTTGAAACTTGGTAAGTAGATGTATTCTGTGAACCACATTAAGATTTTCACACAAAAATAGAAAAAAAAGCGGCCAAGTGCGAGTCCCCATACTTAGAACTGAAACTCAAAAATGTTTTTTCATCAAACCCATACGTGTGGGGTATCTATGGATAGGTCTTCAAAAATGATATTGACGTTTCTAATATCATTTTTTTCTTAACTGAATACTTTGCGCGAGAGACACTTCCAAAGTGGTAAAATGTGTGCGCCCCCCCCCCCCCCCCCTCCTGTAACTTCTAAAATAAGAGAATGGTAAAACTAAAAAAAATATATGATGTACATTACCATGCAAACATCCACCGAAAATTGGTTTGAACGAGATCTAGTGCGTCGTTTTTTTTTTAATAAGTCATAAATCGTAAACCGCAATTTACCTTTCATTCAATCAACTCAAATAAAAAAAACAGGCCTATATTGGGCTCGCATATGTTAGATCTAAATCCCATCATTTAGGTACCTAATTATAATATTTACTTATCAATAACTTAATTTAAAAAAAATACACTATTATTAAAACATCGATCAAAGTTACAACGAACTACAAGAACTTTTATATTATGTTACTTGCTGCTACGGAACCTTTCATGGGCGAGTCCGACTCGCACTTGGCCGCTTTTTTTTTTTTTATAATATTCTTTTTTCAGGTGATATTCTGAAAGAGCAATTTTGAAAATACCCGGGTTTGAATTATCATAAATTTTTAAAAATAAATAACAAGGTTGTCCGAGCTTAAAGTTGACGGACAAAAACGGACAAATTGGGACCTGAAGGTATAAATTTTTTAATTTATAGTACACTCAACTCTCTTTTTACATGGTAGATTTGTTCCTCGAAAAACCGGTTCCTATAGTAAATTGGGGCATACGTTCCATGTTATCCAAAAATCCATGCTAAATCAAATAAAGAATCATATTTAATTGAAAATAAGGATAGTTGCTTTATAGAATGGTCAATTCTGAATGGCACACTACCATTTGTTTGCCAGAAGTGTTCGGAAAAATAAGAGAAACCAATTGCAGAAGACGAATCATTCTCCACCACGACAATGCAAGCTGTCACACATCAGCTCAAACAAGTGAAGTTTTGAGCTGTACAGTCCTGATTTTGCACCCAATGATTTCTTCTTATTCCCGCATATCAAAAATAAATTGTGAGGTCAACGTTTTTCGACGCCTGAAGAAGCGTTTGATACGTTCAAATCACATGTTTTGGAGGTACCTCAATCGAACTGGAAAAAATGCTTCGAAAATTGGTTCAAACGCATGCAAAAGTGTATTGATCTTCAAGGAGAATATTTTGAAAAACAATAATGCCATTTTCGATTATAAATATTTCTTTTTACTTGTCTATCTCAAAACTTAAGTAGCAACCCTCGTACTCATCATTACCTAGCATTACTCGCTGAGTATTTCTAAGTAATGCCAGGTAATGCTAAATAATGCTTCTGAAGTATGGTAATGGTGAAGTACCAATACCATTACCTGATAATGATAATTAAATTGTTTGAGGTACCAATACTAATATTTACAACTCTGTTCGATCCGCTGTCTCTAATTCAAAAGTTTCGAAATTAGCGACTGTAGATACCACTTCATACCAGCTTCCACTTTCCTATTTTGTAAATAATTTATAAGAATACAATTTAATACGATGTCGAAGAAAATAAAATCCTATATACTGTGTTTATTTGTATGGCTTTTTATGTAATCATAATTAATAATAAACTTTCAATAAAATTCTTAATTCATGGGAAATGACAAGAAAACATCATTAAATTTTGCTTTACATTTTTTATTTTTTTTTTATTTTTTAAAATTTGCTTAGTTATATTTTACATTTATTCTACATCTCCAAAAATATATGTATATTTATTTAAATTTTATAATGTTCTAGCCTACCAAATAACTAAATGTTTTCATGTATTTTTCAACGTTATACGTTAATGCTTTAAGCGCCTTTTTAAATGTCTCCTTAAATTACATTCTTGAGAGATATATCACCACAAAGCCAGGTATTTCGAGTTATCTAAAAAAAAAAAAAAAAATCCTGTTGATCTCATCACATCCATTCCTTTTTCGATAACTAACTTGGAATTAATACGAGAATGTACACACATTTACATTTAATGTTAATGATTTAAATGTTACCTCTGTTCTTAAACTTTCTCTTAGCTACAAAATTTACAGATTTCTCATTTTCTTTCTCTTTTAAATACATTTAACAAAGATAGTGTAAAATTCTAGGCCACGAATGCTTAAAGATCTCAGTTGCTGCGGGTCTCTCATTGGCTGCGTTTACTGAGATGAGCTGACTTCAGATGCTTTGCAAATATTTATTTAAATCTCTCTTTTTTTATATTCAACAATTATTTTTAAAGCTTTTCAATTACACACTTGTACATTCTAGTGAGTTTTTGTATAACGACATTTTTAAAGGTATACACTGTGCCATTTTTTTTTCCTTTCTTTAAATTTCTTTGTACACAATTAGCACAAGTTTATCAAGGTATCCAGAAATATTTACAGTTTTACTAAAGTTCCAGCTAAACGCAACCATTGAATTTTGTATTTAGTTTCAATTAATAGCAAAGCAATATTAAAATTGTTGATAGAACAACAAATTTATTTTATATATTCGAACAATAAAATGAAAGTCATTTACCTTTCTGTTTCATTCATCTTAATTCCATTCCTAATTTCATTCCAACTTATTAACAAAATTGATTTCCTAATTTTTTAAATCTAACCTAAACTTTAATTTTGCATCTACCTTAAAAGTTATCTTAAAAGTAAATGAGGAAATTTAACATTTAACAATCCGCTTCAAAAAATTTACCTTTTCCTGATTTTTATGGAACCTTTTAATATTTAAAATTATTTAAATTTATTTAAAAACACTTGCTGTGTGCTTGGAAGTTTTAAAGTTTTAATGGGCGTATTTTACCCATATTTTTAGCTTCGAGCAGAATATTTGATAACTTCTTTTTTGAAATCTAACGAGAGTGATATAAATGTTTATTTAAAAAGTTTGTTTAGCGAATTCTATTCGAAAATTGGTAAATAATTAAAAAATAAAATACATAATCTATATAATTGCTTTGCTATAAATTGAAACTTTCAACTATGTTGAAGATTAAATTTTACATTTCACGTTTCATGATGGCAACTCGTGCAGCATATCTTAGAATTAATTGTTTCATTTTCATTTTTACATTTTGTTCAACTTTAAGTTGTGGTCACAATTTAAGTTTTTTTTTTTTTTTGTATTTTTACATCAATAAAATATATTACACATTCCTTTCTTCATAGCCTTTTAATGCACCTTAAGTTCGCTGCATATTTTTTTCGTTGATGCATTTTAAGAACTAATTAGCGGTTGCTGGGAGAGAATAGATTGAAATTAGATTAAATTTATCCATACACTAACATGTCATAATTTAATAATATATACATAGTTATACTATAAACAGAAAGCAACAATCATTCTAAATTTTCTTATGTTCTTAAAAAAAAAACAGGAAGTATGCTAGTTCGACTATCTCGAGGATTTTTGTTTAGAACATTCATTTTTTGCAACATATCTTGTTGATTTCGATTAGATTAATTTTAAAATATTTTTCATATTATTCTTATTTTTTGGTTGCTTTTAAACAATTTTAATAAAACCGAAATATTTTTTTTTTTTACACTGGTTATTGATTTTGTAGATGTTTTCTTATCCTGTAAAAAATCAAAACACTTCCTTGTAACTCTACTATAAGTTTATAAAACTAATAAATCCTTTAAATCTTTTTCGTTTTCTGAAAAAAAAAGAAACAAAAGTAAAAATGAAAGCATATGCAAAATAAAATTTAGTTTAAAGCATAGAACTCCTAAATGTTTACTATAAAGAAATAAAGAACATTACAAAAGTTCTCATTTTAATTTATCCTGAAAACCAAATCATAAATTAAAATTTTTAATAAACAGTTACCTTTTTTAGGTATTTGCAGAAAAATAAGAAACATTCTTAATATTATTTCAACTGAAGAATACATTTTAAGGATGTTCTTAGGTTCTTAATTTTCTTTTTCTTTTCTTTTGTTTTGTATGATTAAGGCGACACGAAAAAAACGCGGTTCGTAGCATTAAAAAATGTTGAAAAATTTGAAGATCTTTAATTTGATCAAGACGGTGCCACTGGTGACACAGCTGGTGAAACAATCGAACTATTGTACTCACAATTTCTAATCTGAATAATTGATCGCCGTTTAGCTTAAGCTTATCTAGCTTTTATTGAGTTGAATACTCGGAAGCATATTTTTTTTTAGATGTATGGAAAAAAAATCTTAAAGCTCGCAGGTAATACAGTACCCAAGTAATTATGCTAAACTCCCTCTCTATTGAGTGTGACCCAATCAATGATAGATCACAACGACTGCCACAAGTGAAAATTCCGACTCATATTAAGTGAGGATCATTTGGATTAAAAGTATTCAATATATGATATTTAAATTTCATAATATGTATCATTTTTTGGTTTAATATATATTTAAATAATTTAAAATAATCGACTACGAACAAAATTCGTTAGACTAGAAAATATAAAAGAATCCAGGATGCAAAATACCTTATATATATATATATATCAAAAATTAAAAGACGAAAAGTGAATAAAATAAAAGGAACCGATAAAGAAACGAAAACGAATTCAACTCAGTTATATATTTCATTTTCTTTACTTTGTTTTAAATTAACATAATCTACAAATTGGCCTAGTGCCCTTAAAATAATTGAACACTTTATTTTTACAATTTATGCTGCTTAAATTTATAACATAACACACACTGAACATTCACAAATAAAATAATATACAAAAAGAAAGGAAGAACTTCTTCTACGAAAAAAGTTAACTCAGATAAAAATGAAATCCGTAACCCCTCCCAGACAACCGTGTGTTTTTTTGTTTGTTGGTTTGCTCTCCTCTAACAAGTACGTGCCTTATAGCTGTGAGCAGTCACCGCTTTCATACTCATATAGTGTGCTCTTTCTTCTCTATTTTTAGACCATTTTGAATAGTTCAAGGTCATCACAATTGAAAGAATATAAATAATTTAATTTAAAGGATTGAAAATAAAGGTGCCATAACAAAGGAGGATTTTTTTTAAAAAGTGATATGTAGCTCGTTTTCTTAATTGATTTCAAAACTTCTTCATTGATTCTAATTCAGCTTCAACTTTAACAGCCAGATTTAATGAAAACAAAAAAAATATATATATATATTTTTCGGCAACTAGTGGATCACTTCTCCGCAGAGTGAAAATGTAAAAGTGTAAAGAAAGTCGATGACAAATAAAAGCTCTTGGCTACACCTAATCATTTACAATGTTTATTTTATGAATTGTTTTTTTTTTGTTTTTCAAATTTTTTTATTTATTATTTTTACAATAGTCACATTTACATTATTCACATATTATCTGAATTTAAAGTTATGAATCACTTTGTTTTCTCACAATTATATTAGTAACTAGGATGCTAACTTGCATATATACACAGGGCCTAATTCGGCTAGAGATATACAAAAAATAAACAAACTTTCAACATCCTTTAAAACATATATCTCTTACAACATTTCCTTTTTATTGGACAAAAATATGCGCCTTAATATTTTCTTCCTCGACATTTACGTTTTTTTATGATTTCAATTTCTGTTAAATTTGAATGGTTAAAGGTAGGTAGGTACCTTAATTTTTCGCCAATATAATAAATCAACGACCTGCTTCTGCTCCATAATTTTTTTTTTTTTGGTTTACATTTAAAAGTAATATTCTTCTTTTTGTTTTTCACTTTTTTTTTCACTTTGTACTCAATAAGGCATTATGTCGTCTTTCGGTTAAATATATATATAATTTTTTCGGTTAACTTCACTTCTCTTTAAAAAAATAATTTCTCTTTCTTCACGACCAACTACACGGCCTATTTACAAACGTGTCTTTCTGCGCCCTACTCTCTCTCTCTCTCTCTCTCTGTCTGTCTCCCTTTCTGTATATCGCTTTTCTCTTTCTAACAATTAATTATTATCTTTCCATATTGTTTCAGGTGGTTGGATGATGATTGCGTCACGTGCGACTCAATACAAAAATTAAGGTAATATAAATTAAATTAAATGTAGAGCGTGCTTTATTAAATGTACTGAGGTCTCGACTGAAATCATATATATACACTATTTATTTTGTGCTTATTTACTACTGGATTTTATCTTTATTTATTTTTTTTTGTTATTTTTTAAATCAAGGTAGATTATATCGGTAACCATTTTTTTCTTGTGTGTGATTTTATTTCCTGTTCCTGCCGACTTTAGCCAACGATATTGTCGTTTCAAAGAATATATATTTTAAATAGTTTTTATATTTGATTGATTGATATTTGGTGAACAATTCGAACTAACCAAAAATAGATCATGTTATTGTGTTGTTTGCCTTATTTGCCATCGTTTTTCGCCACCTGTTCAATTACTGTTTATTGCACAATACACACTTAAGAGAAAAACTTTAC
Organism: Dysmachus trigonus; assembly: GCA_949715965.1. Taxonomy (NCBI): domain Eukaryota; kingdom Metazoa; phylum Arthropoda; class Insecta; order Diptera; family Asilidae; genus Dysmachus; species Dysmachus trigonus. The sequence goes on along the minus strand of OX454322.1, from coordinate 81,280,810 downwards.
AGTGACTTTTTTTTATATAGGGAGAGTGGTCAGGTCTTTTTCGCCAGCTTCAATGCTTTAATTGCACTTTTTGAGAGATGATTTAACGGATTTGGCACTAAACTGAATTTTCCTCCATTGGACAACATTCCCATTGAATTGTACCAAATTAATCAAGAAAGTATCTAACTAGGTTATTTTTGTTTTAACACATTCCGTATCGCGTGTCCCAAAAATGGGTCACAGAAGAAAGCTATCTAACATCATATGCATTTTTAGATGTAATTCTCTTACAAAGATTTTTTTTTTGAAAAATCCGGAAAATCCTAAAGAACTGCACTTTTTGCATATTGACATTGATTTTTGTTTTAATAGTTTTTTTTTATGTTATAGTAACAGTCTAAAAAAAAAGATACGTTGAATGAAAAAATTTTAATTTTGAACTTTTTAAAAATTGAAGGTAGTATTTTTTTTTTTTTAAAGATCAATATCTGGAAAATTATTTAAATAAAATATTTATTTAAGCGACATATCACGGCGGTAATTGTTAAATACAAAATTTTACACGAATCATTAAAATTCAAATTTCGGTTAGATTTCGATTTTTGTCGATATCGACCATATATTGCTATCGACAAAAATCTCGACATTTCTTCTATCGTGAGCAAATTATTATAATTAATATTAATAAAGTTGTCCACGTTTAGTCTCCCCAGCCAAGTAAATTAACTTGACATTACGATTTTATATAGCAATTCTTTTTTTTCCTCTAGATCGTATCGCCAAATTGCTAATTTTTGTAAAATCGAAAAAAATCGAGTTTTCGATTCGATAAATCGAAAAAAAACTTATTTTAGTATAAACATTTTTTGATTTTAGTCTGTCTGGTAAATTTTTGTTAAAAAATGTCATATGACTCATTTGTATATGTATAACATTTTTGTTTAAAAAGTAATTTTTTAGACTGATACTAAAGAATATAATAACAAAAACACCTCAATTTTGTGGAGAATTAAAAAAAAAATACTGAGCGAAATGTCTTCCTGTTCTACGTTCTACGTTCTACGTTCCTTTTGGCACTTTAGTGTAGATCTTATTCCTACATAACATTTAAATGATATTATCAATACGATTTCTAATGGTGAGTTTATTTGATAATGGTAATCAAAAGGCAGGTAAAACGCTTGTCGATTAATTGAATCGCTAAACAGAAAAGTCTTAGAGACTTTTAATTGATTTGAACTGCAACTGTATTAATTCTGCTATTAATGAGAATTAAAAATCTAATTGTTATTTAAAGTAATGATGAAGAGAATTTGAATTACTACAGAAATTGATAATGGAATTGAAAAATAATTGGAAGATAATTATTCAGTAATTAAAAATTAATTTTATTTACTGCATTATTTTTTAAATTCCTCTTCATTCTCAAATAGTGCTTAGCATCTCTTATCTTTTGTCTGTCATTAAAAAATAATCCTAAAATACATTTTATTTAGTATACTGTCCCAGAAGACAAAAGAATTTGTTCAAGTAATTGGTTATAACGAAATAAAAGGCTTTTTTAAAGAATTCTTGACAAAAATGTGAATTTTAACTGAAAATGTAAAAATATATGATAGAAAAAATATTGTTACACTTTGTAGACGTGAATCAGAGTTTTTCACTTGCCCAATTTTGATGATAGGATCGCAAAATGATGAGGCATACATCAAAAATTTATCTAAAGTGAAAAACATCGCTGAATTTATCATGAGACACGTCACAAATTGTTTCGTTTCGTCTGGTGTACCCTTAGGACAATATGTCCGAAATTTTGAATTTCGACTCTTTTCTCCATTTCAAGCTATTCATACTCAATTTTGTGTGAAATATAGAAAAATAGTGTACAAATTGAAATTCCTGTCCATTTTCTCCGCTCTTGTAAAATTTTACATTTACAATTACATATCAAGGATATTATAGGCGAATTTCAAGTAACAATTCATCATTATAAAACTCAATCAGATCTTCTTCCAAATCATGGTTTATTTTAAATAACGATCAAATAATTTGAAAATGTCTAAAAGATCATTTAAATTTATTTTACTTTTTATAGATCGGAATAAATCCCTCACAATTCTAGGTCATGTGATCTAGATTGATATTTTATAACTTTGCTACATAGGTTGCAAGACTCGTTAGGAGTTTTCTTTTTCAATCATAACGATAACCAAGATATTCATGATCTTTACATATTTATCTTTAACATATGCCTTAGATTTCCAATCGACAGAAAAATGACGAATTAACTTTCAAAGATTACACTGGTGAAAAAATTCAATGTTTTTTCTGTTTCCGTAGATTACAAATTCCTAATATAAAATGTACAATCAGCTGCTCTTGTAGAAGAAAAGTAGAGTGAAAAAGTATAAAAAAATAATAGATAGTCAATCAGAGCTTGTAACATGGCTCAAATAGCAAATTGAATCTTATTATAGAAATATCAATGTACCACTCTAGTTATCTTGAACTTAAACTAAATAAATTTGAATTTTCGAATATGTTTAAGACCTTTCGTATTTTGAAATAATAGTTTACGGTTCTCACTTTGATTTTAGCCGTGTTACAAGCTTCTGTAATAATCCGATATATTTTAAAATAAGGTCTTTTGTCCTTTTTCACTCTACTGTTCCTTGAAAACGAGAGCTGATTGAGAATTTTCATTTCCAAATTCATAATCAACGGAAAAAAAAATTTTGGTGTTGACAAATGTTATTTAATGTTTCTAGGAATTATTTTGGTTTTTCAAAAGGACTAAAACCTAACAATTTTCAGAGTTTTTATTGGGTCTCTCTGACTTGTAGAGCTGCAAACAAGGGAACAGATCAGTATTAAAGAAAATATAAGTTATAATGGTACATCGTTTCCACTGATCGAACCGATCGTTTGAACGTTTGAATGTTTTTCTTTTTCTTTTTTTGGTTGTTGGTTGAATTTGTCATATTAAAACTTAGAATTATTTTATAGCAATTTTTAAAGCCAAAAGTGTAGATAAAAATTTTAATTTTAATTTTTGAAAAAATGCATAAATTTAAAGATCTTCAATGTTTTGTTAGAAACTAGAAATTGCCTTAATTGGCTTTTCCATGTTACACAAAGTATAATTTCTTCAGCTTTCAATGTTTTAAAATTTTAAAAATTGTTAATTATATTTTAATTAAAATCCTATCACTTTGTATGGAATCTTAAAAAAACAGACAAATAAAATAATGTATTTAAATTTGTAACTTCTCATTCTAATCCCTTAGAAAAACGACATAAGGGCAAAACAATTCTGCTATCGACTTGCAATGCGTGCATTACATCGAATTTTTACAGATTTCTGTATGAAAGCTAAAACAACACTAAAAAACAAATTAACCATAATTAATATGAGACTCCTAATCACTCTTGCAGGATTGTTTGTAAAAACCATGTAACCTTTCTTGATTAGTAAATTTATATATGAATTTGCCGCTTTTTGTAGCTTCGTTTCTCTTATACATATAACTTAATATTATTCGATATTACTAACAATTACTAGACATTACTTGGAAGTGCAACATCACTAAGAAATTTATTAATATTCAATACTGCTAAGTAATGCCGAGTAATATCAAATAATTATGAATAATGACGACTAATTTTATGCAATGCTGAAATAATAATTGTTGACTTCTGATATTTATAGTACCGGTCATTCTTTTCTTTTAATAATCATTATTTGTAACTGCTTAACTGCTTGCGTTGGTTGCAATAGTGTATAAAATTTTTTTTTAAAAAAAAGCTCTAATTATTATTAAAAACAAGAAGAAATACTTAAAACGCCATACAATTCTGGGAAATTGCGAGGACGACAACACGCTCATGCAGATATTTATATATCTAGAATGCGTCTTGTTAGGAGGAAAATTGCGAGTTATATTTAATTTTGTTGCAAATATCGATTAAAATTTCGTAATTCAATTATTTAGAAGCAAACATCTTTCTTTTACCAAAACTATAATAAATTAAGGCCTTTAACTCACATTGGTCAAGAAATCCAACATAAATTCTTTATTTGACCACAAGTCTTGACGCACACCGAATTTTCGGATAGAAAGTCGAAAATTGACGAAATTATATAAAATAAATTAAACGAACCTTTAGATTTTCTTCTCAAACACTTCTCTCAAGTTATGCTGGCTAAAAAAATGGGATTAATACTGATAAAAGACTTTTAGAAAGCAAAAATAAAAACGTTTTGAACATTTAAAATGTATAAACAATAGTCACAGGACTGCTTTATTGAAAAGCCTGAGATAAACAATAATCGGTGAAATATTACTACACATTTTGAGGACAACGTGATATATATATAAGTAAGCCGAAACAATTTTTAAAAAAAATGACCTACCTAAAGTGGCAGTGTAACTAATTCTGTAAGGTGGAACCAGTTTGAAATAAAATAAAATAAAAATGTTAAAAACTTTTTTAACGAGGCAACATGCTTATCTCTAACCTGTACACACATATCACCGCGGTGCCGATACTTTGGCTTAAAGGCAAAGATTTTGATTCGTCCTGAAATTTTTTTTGGAAATTTTAAAGGGGTTCAAACCACAACCATATTTCTTTTTTTTATTCGCTTTTCTATTTACAAAAAATTTGTTGAGACCTGGATGGCGGCTAAATGTTAACAATTTGCTAACTTAACCTTGATTCCACAGCTCTTTTCCATTTACTCTATATTTCCATCATTGCCGCACCGGACTTATCAATTTGGCACTCTCACTCTCTCTCTCTCTGCCCCCCCTTCAGACACTGACCATCCTCCCGGGCTCTTTTATGAATTTTACACAAAAACAAAAATTGTAATTATATTTCTGAGGTAAATGGTAACATTACGTAGATTCTGCAGTACTATAACAGTGGTTTTAGGCTAACCAATAATCCCATTCATCACGTATCCGAACTCTTCTTTTGCTACTCAACAATCACGAAACCTATATGCTGCCTTCAAAAAATATCCTTTTGTCCTTTTTATATTACTTTATCTTTTTTACATCTATATAAACATTTTCTAATCGTAACTCTTAGCTTAAAAATTTGGACGAACTTAAATATACAAATAATTACACTTCATCAACACGGTCTTATCAAAAATAGTTAAATAAATCTTTAAACTTAGTGGTAAAACTAAAAAATAATTAACTCTCTCTCTCTCTCTGAATTATAAAGTAAGAAAACACGAGCTGTTCCAGCCAGTTTCGTCATTATCGTAGATTCTAGTATTTTTGATAAGGTCTGTATCATCTTCATCTGCTGTTGCTGGTACACGATATTTTACATTTATTGTTTGATTCATTGTTAAATTTGCGTCTCTTAATTGTCCCAGGCTACGTGCGAGTTTTATGCTGCCATACTGTCTGCGGTTCTAGCTCGTCATTTCCGTGTGTACTCTGTGCAAGATAGGAAAAAAACCCAAAAGCGGTGGTGCGTTGTTAAATTTTACACCTTTCGCTTCGCGTGCAACATTTCCATGAGAAGGGTCTGTGTAGGAGCACTTCCAGCGCAATGTTTCAGGTATAAGTGCTCCTCTCCTCGAGCTGCCATGGCATGAATTTCAGGCAGTATGCTAAGCAGTCGACTAAATTTATCCTAAAAAATTTTTAAGAAAAAGCAACATTTAGTGTAAAACCGAACACAAGAACGAAACACATACCGTCACTGAAGGATAGCAGGTCAAGGTGTAATCCAGAAGGGCTGCTTGAACATTTTCGTGTCCCTCCAAGACGGTTTTCTTGTTTATGATTCCTCGTACATCTGAAATAAAACGAAAGTTTATTAAAAAACCAATCGTTTAATGTAATCTTGAGGAATTTGCTTACTTGGATTAAGTAGGATTAGGAATTTCATACAAACATAGTCGCCCATATCGAATTTCAATTCCTGCAACTTGTTTTGGAGCTCATTAAAATAATCTGCCAGCTGAGGTACGCCCAAAAGGCCCAGATCAAGCAGATTGAAAATTTGCCCGTTGTGAAGTGGGGTCTCATCAGGCAGATTGTTGTGCAATCTCTGATGCAGGTGGTCCAGCACAAGCATATCTGACCAAGAATGTTGAAGCAGCTTCATTTGATCGTCCACCTGGAAGAAAGAAGATATTTATTTATTTTTTTTTTTAATTTACACATATTTTGATTACATTATTTCTTTTTAGCAATTAAAATCGATTTTTTATACAATACAATTGATTTTTTGAGTTCGTACTACTTTTTTGACCGCAGCTGGCTAATTTTCTTCATTCTTTTTAACTTTGAAATTTTATAGGTAGAAAATATATATAATATAATATATGCAAAATAATTAATATTAGTGTTGATGCCAAAATATAAAGAGTGGGCGATTGGCTGATTTCTTTTTGAAAAGGCTATAAAATAAATACTGTTCAATATTTATTACAGTTCCTTGATTTATTGAAAAGAGTAAACCTTCCGATTAGTTATGGAATATAATTTCATTTAAATGGCTGCCTCAGTTGGCTTAGCAGTGGCCCATCCTGTCAACCCAATTTTATAACACATTTTCGATGATTTGGGGCCATATTTCACGAATAGCTCGATCAATATTGTGCTTAAGTGCCTGAATCGTTTCTGGATTGTCAGTATAACATTGATCTTTAACGGCCTCACAATTGCAATATCTCCAAAACGGCTTAGTACACGATTATTGCGCAAAAGATCCATTGCTGCACGGCTTGTGTTGCACGTACCGTCATCCTGTTGTAACCAGAGCACAATCTATTCCAACTTCTCCTTTCTGGACAAAATAAATTTGTTATCATGTCTCTGTAGCATAACAAGGATAACTTTCGTTATCAGTTAGCATTCCAATTTCACGAATTTTCTTCACAGTTTGTACATTTCATTGTTCTTTTCAAAATTCGCACTGTCCAGCAACACAGCACTCACTTTGGAAATAAGTTTTAAATATTTTCCCACTTTGTTTAAGCGTACATCTATACATTTCATACCGCGGAGATAGGTATGATACTGGGTTTCTGTTAATTGATCGCGAAAGATCTGTCTGTGTCAAAATAACACGTAATTTAAAAATAAACCAATAGATGGCCCACTCTTTGTAATATTGTACAACTGTGCCAACTATTTTTAAGTGTTAGAAATATTTACATAATAGTTTCGAAGATCTATTGTATATTGATTATCTTCAAATTGTTTAGCTTAATCAACGGCAACCCTAGTATACATATTGCATAGATTTCTATCTATACAGGTTTTATCTACTTATATACTTATATTTCGTATAGTAGTGTCATATTTTCATATGTTTTTTTGCAAGATTTCGTTTCTATATTTAGTTAATGACTGTTAAAAACTAGTTAGTTAACTTACAAACAAGTTCAAGAACAATGCGCACTAAAGAAAAGTAGTTTAATAGCAAAAAGACAGTAAACCAGCAATTTTGCACTTAAGCTCCTAACCAATTAAGAGTAGGTAATACAAGTCGATCCTATCTTACTACAACGAAGCTTTTTCTTCGTTTATTTCCTAGAGATTACTATCATCTCTAATTACTTGATAGAGTATAGACTGTGAGCAGCCAGGCAGGCTTGTTGTGCAAATTAATACTTCCCAATCCGAAACACTCCGGGGATCATGAGTAATAAAAGTATTTTGTTCTCATTAAAAACTTGTTGCAATTAACAAGATACATGACGTGGTTTCAAAATAACTAAAAAGCTTGACACAGGCTGGATTATTTTGCCAGCCAGTTTCTATGCATAAAACTTGCGCATAAAGCACAAATTCTATCAAACCGATAGTTATGTATCGATAACGACCCTTCCGTCCTAGTGCTAGTGTTATATGTTTTTCTTAAGAAAGATGACTCAACGTTGATTTTATGCGCAACCGCAACTAATTAAGCAGTAAAACATCATCCGTTAGGATGCTTTTGCAACAAGACGGCAAATAGGTTCTCACAGTATCAAATCGCATATAACTCGTCTTCTATTCGAGAGAGTGAGTATTCGGAGTCTAGAAGTTAATGACGGCGGCGTGCAGCGCAATATTTTGTTGCCTAGACCTAGCAGCACACTACAGGTAGCAATCGCTTAGCTAATAATCGAGTTGCGTAAATGAATAAGGTGCGCGTGCATTTTGTTATAAAAAATGCAATATAGATTTCTCGGTGGTCTCCTGTGCCTGAGGTCTGAACTAAACTGATTCGGATCAAACTTCCTCGTTCTAACTTTCTGTTCCGAGGTTGAATGAAGAAAAACCGAAAGAAAAATGCACGAGGAAAAGTATTAAGTACTTATGTAATTTTTTTTTATGGATCAAAACCGCGACAAAACAGTGCATAAGTGCACTTCGTCACACTTGGCGAACAATGCGCTCACGCTGGCGCGGTGTTACCTCAGTTTCCACACATAACAGCGGCGCTCGACGGGGCCCACACACTCAGGTACGCGCGCTGGTTGCATTGCACACGTTAGTTTCGCGAGTCGTACACATGTAATAACGTGTACTTGACATAAATCATGACAAAGACCTCGTTAATTATGTAACTGCGATTTTCACTATCAATTAATGCTCGCCAATTTCAAATTTGCCACGCGTTCCGATGGCCGAAGAATGTGCTCATTTTCTAGTCGGAGCCGTGAGCTGCTGAACCGAGCACGAGCTGCTGCTGACTTTTTCTGGTGGGAGCCGCGGCGCGGACTGCAGCTTTGGTGGTGATAGATAGTGAGGCTGCGGTCTCATTCAGAATGGAATTATTGAGATTTTATTGATAGTGAAATCGCGAAAGGCCAAACCAAGTTGGCGGGAATTTCGATTTCAATTGAATGACTAAGAAAGCGGCCCATATGCGGTTTTCGATCGATTCTATCCGTTGTTCCTCTCGACCACACTGCGGATTTTTTTTTTTTTTTTTTTTGCCCTATCAGAATATGCTGGGGCCAATAAAGTGATTTTATTATCCGCACAAATGTCTCTGTAATAAGGGTGTTTTGCAACAATTTTTTACAACCAGACAGATTGAATTGCCACAACAGATGGAACACACCATGACACTCTTTGCCCATATACATTTTTACTTTCGGTTACTGTTCTGATTATTGAAATGAGGTAAATCATAAAATTTTATCTATTTCCATCGTCTATGCAATAGCATAAGAATTATTTGCTTTGGATATGTTTTTCTTATAACATAAAACTAAACACAATTATGCAGATCAAGGCGCAAAGATATAAACAATATCTTGACTTTGTCTGACCTCTCAACTAAAGTGGAAGACCTTTGGCACAATTTCGAAATTTTGTAAGTTTGCAAGCATATTATCCGCATCTGTTTTTACGGAGCTCTCCAACTGAATAGGCTTGTTTTACACATGAGAGCATTCGACATAAGTTCAGAAGTCAGACAAGTTTATTTTCAGAAAAAAATTAAAATCGCATTGCAGTAATAATTTGTTTTTTAGTCGTTTTACTTTGAAAATTAAATTTTTTTAAAGTTAAAAGTAGGTATAAATTTAAAAAAAAAAAGAACTTTTTCGATCCATTTAGAAACTTTTGATTCAAAAGTCGAAAGAAGACCAAAATTTTAGAAATCTTTAATTTTATAAAATTAGCAACCAAATTGATTAATTACACAGGTCAACATTTTATCTAGGCTTGTGCACGGGAATCGAAGATGGTATCCTAGGGTTTTTGGGGTCGCTGATTACGATGAGCGGGTCGGTTAGGCTCCATCATGTCAAGTTCAAGGACATTTTAAGGTCAAACGGTCAAAAAACCTTCTAATCTCAATCTGCGAAATGTACAATTGTGCCACAGAACTAGAATACCTGCCTTGAGATGACCTTGAATGACCTCGAGGATGCATGCAAAGTAAAAATGAACACCGGATTCGGATGCAGCGACATCAAAAACACGTCCATAGATTTTTTCAGATTTTTGGAAGGTTTTTTGACCGTTTGACCTTCAAATGACCTTAAACTTGACGTGATGGAGCCTAACCGACCCACTCATCGTAATCAGCGACCCCAAAAGCCCTAGGATACCATCTTCGATTCCCGTGCACAAGCCTAGATAAAATGTTGACCTGTGTTATTATTAGTAGTCGTCTATCAATTTTTGTTCTCCGCAAACCTAATAATTGAATTTTACATGCACTTCTCGTTGAACAATTGAGCTAAAATTTGTTTAAATCTTCGTTGATAAAAAACACTTTTACTTTTTTACATAATAAAATTTCAAGGTCGCGGTTCAAAAATGGCGAACGAGTTTTGCTTTTTATCGAACGATTCGACTCAAAGAAATCGATATCCGGGAACGGATTATGAATCACTATTTAAAAGTTCAACAGCGGACATATTTTGCTATTCATGATTCGATTCAACTTAAAGTTTAAATCCCTTGTTATTTTTTGGATCAAAGTATGAAACCATTATTCACAATTTCGCGATAACTTTGTAGGAGTATGCAGAAAATCGCAATGGCAAAATGTCACTTTTATAAATTTGTTAAATATTTCGGGAAGTAAAGGATAAAGAATTGATCATCTGTTAGTTTCTTTTTAAATTACAATGTTATTTTAATACAAATAATTATTTCACACTCGAAAAGCGGCCAAGTGCGAGTCGGACTCACCCATGAAGGGTTCCGTAGCAGCAAGTAACATAATATAAAAGTTCTTGTAGTTCGTTGAGTTGATTGAATGAAAGGTAAATTGCGGTTTACGATTTATGACGTATTAAAAAAAAACTACGCACTAGATCTCGTTCAAACCAATTTTCGGTGGAAGTTTGCATGGTAATGTACATCATATATTTTTTTTAGTTTTATCATTCTCTTATTTTACAAGTTACAGGGGGGACACACATTTTACCACTTTGGAAGTGTCTCTCGCGCAAACTATTCAGTTTAGAAAAAAATGATATTAGAAACCTCAATATCATTTTTGAAGACCTATCCATAGATACCCCACACGTATGGGTTTGATGAAAAAAGATTTTTGAGTTTCAGTTCTAAGTATGGGGACTCGCACTTGGCCGCTTTTTTTTTCTATTTTTGTGTGAAAATCTTAATGCGGTTCACAGAATACATCTACTTACCAAGTTTCAACAGTATAGTTCTTATAGTTTCGGAAAAAAAGCGGCTGTGACATACGGACGGACAGACAGACAGACCTGACGGATCTATAAGGGTTCCGTTTTTTGCCATTTGGCTACGGAACCCTAAAAATGGACAGGAACATAATATCATATCTCCCCGGTACGAAATGTATAGATTTACGTTTGAAGAAAGCTGGGAAATGTTGAAAACTTATTTCCAAAGTGAATGCTGTACGCAAGTTTGAGAAGAAAGTTTATAAGATTGAAATAGCAATTGATAACACAACTTATCCTCGTGTTCGTCCTGTCCCTGTGCGCTCAACCAAAAATATTGCTGTTTTAAATCGATTTTATACCAACAATTCAGAAATAATAGAAGTACTTAAATATGACTTCAAACCATCAAACACTGCAAAATTGGGTTGAAAAGCAGCCATTTAAATGAAAACACATTCAATAACTAATCGGAAGTTTTTCTCTTTTCAATAAATCAAGAAATTTTGAAAAATATTGAACAGTGTTTATTTTACAGCATTTTAAAAAAAGAAATCAGCCGATGGCCCAACCTTTACAAGCGAACGACATAATTTTTTTTGTTCGTAATCAACGTTCTTGTAAAGTTTAACCCTTATTGTCTCAATTTGTCCGCCAGGGTTAATCAAAATCTGTGAAGAGAGGTTAAATTCAATATAAGCCAAAATTGCATTTAATATTTTCGAGTTTCTCATAATTGAATAGCAGAAAAATGTAAGAGAGAAATTATTCAGAATATCTGTATTACATCAGAAGTTGAATACGTTATTTATAGCTAGAGAATGTATATGATCAAATATAATAAATAAATACAGAAGTAATTCTGTAGGGTGGACTATTAATTGCGAAAAGAGGATTTGGCATGTTAATAATGAAGGTGCTTACATGATTTCAATTAAGAAAGAAATGGGCGAAAATCTTTCGTTCTATTCATTCTAATGGGTGATTTTACCTCGTAATATTTTTTGCATCACCCTCTCAAGTTTTTCGTTTTCATAATCGAAACTTGGCAGTTGAGTAGAATCCGTCCATTGGTATTAGGAGCCTATGACTCGTTTTGATGAGGAGCGGAGTCGCAGTGCAATGGATGGTTGATGTGATACGCGAATCCGGATCGACACCACGGTCGATATCGCGGATGCATCGTCGAACACCGGCGACGACGACGGTCTCTGTGTTTGTGTGCCCTAGTTCAATTATTCAAGTGTTGCATCAAAAAAAAAAAAAAAAAAAAAAAAACTATTTCCACTACAAAGTGTGGCACGGATTATTATGATATGCACCTTCTGTTCGGCCGTGTTCCCCGCCGCGCGGTGTCGCCAAGCAGCGCCGGCCCCAACGTCTCTCTATATATTCTCTATGATGCAACCCCATCGGGGGCTACGACCCATTAACCCAGATCATATTGAAAAAAGCAATATTTTTTCTATTCTCGAAATTATTACGTTCAGAGCTTTGGTTGCGAATGTTTTTTTTTTTTTTTTTTTTCAATTCAATGTTTCGCGCTCCGAATGCAAGGCGATTTTTTTTTTTTTTTTTTTTTTTTTTTTTTCGTATTCTAAAGGCTCATTACGAGCGCGTAATTAAAAGCGCATCTATAGGGGAGCAATAATTACCTCGTCTGGATTATTGAGCGCTTAGAAAAATCCGGTGCATGTATGGGTGTAACTCGAACACGTCATCCATTCAAAACTCCATTCATGCGCTCGTGCTCTCGGGCGGTGTTCCAAATGCTCGTTCTAATTCCGACTTTGCGAACAAGGTAATTATTCATTTAATTGGATTGCATCAGTATGCTAAATGGGCAAATTATGTGTCAAATTCCATGACGTTCTATCATCTGTCACTTGGCTCAGAGACACTCTAGAGGTCTAGGTGGTGGCAAATTTCACATGTGTCGTGACGGTTATGAAGGTGGTCGATTTCGTGGCCACTTGGAGGGCTGTTGAATCATTTTCAACTTTATTGTGGGTTTAATGAGAAAAAACCCATATTTTACTACTGTGCAGTAGTTTCAATTCATGTAAGTGCTCTGGATTTTAATGGGCTTTTGAAACGTTTTTATTAATTTTTTTATTTTTCTGTTTTTGGGGAAAGGTAGTTAACCTAATTTCAACGTTGCAGCCTTTGTTCCAACTTGTTGAAATTAATTTGCTTTAAACGAGTTGGACACAGAAAATCTTCCATTTTATAATCTCAAACTACAAAATCCACACAACTATGAAATTCCCCATGACAAAATACTCTACGACAAAATCCTCCACAACAAAATTTTCAACAACATCTCCAGAACTTTATAAAAAAAATATATATACAGGGTGTTTGGTATTAATATAAAACTATGGAAGATATAGGGTAGTGTGTAAGTCCCCTTCAGGGTATTTAATTCCTCAGTTGGTATCTGCTCTGAACTAATTGGAAAGAATGTTGGTGGTTAGAATACCAATATTTGAACTTTAAGGATTTATAGCTCCCGATCAGAGACGGGTCGAGAAGTGTTTGAAGACTCGTTGGAACAGGTAAAGGGTTCTCTATGAAATGATATCTAAGTATTGGTCATGCGGTTCTTGGTAAAAAAGTTACAGGGTGTTCAGTGAAACTAGTACCTAAATACAGAAATACCCCTCTCCCTCTCAAACGAACCATTTCCGACCCCCTTTCCAATACAATTTTTTGTTTGTCTTGACATTCCTTACCATTTGCCAACGTATGATCGTTTTAATAATACCAAACACTCTGTATAATTGGAGATTTACACACACAGTTGGCCAAAACAGCTTGTTGGCTATCAAAAATCTGTAACTTTTGTTGTGTTAAAAATATCATAATGAAACTTTGGGGAATAAATCTTGACTGTATTACCCCTTAATTGATAAAAATAAAAAAAGTTCAATTGGTTTACACATTTCAAAATAAATCAGTAAAATTAGAAGTAGTCAATAAATAAATTATTAATGTTATTTAAAAAGTTTCAACAATATTTTTAAGCTTCCGATTTTCCTAGCAATAAGTGGAAAATTCAAATCAACTCCTTTCTACTTAAGCAGAATTTTCAGCTAAATTGCTCCTGATGTGATGATTTAAAATAACTAGGAATTACCTTTGATAAAAAATTATTATTTGGTAAACACAAAACGCAAATAATCGAATAAAAACCCTTTGCCATTTCATAAATCGAAAATCTTAACTAAGTGACGTAAACAAATGAATTATTTATAAGCTCGCTTTCGGAGCTGTTTTAACTTATAAACAAACTGCGAAGGACTCAAAATAAAATACTAAAAATGGTATTTAACCTGCCTAGGTTTTTTCCCCCACGCGCATTACATTAAACAGCAAATATTGATCTTGTTACAAACGAAACAAATAAGTTTACTTAGAAATTTTATTCAAAGTACCTTTATTTCGGATAAAATCCTGTAATTTATAAGGTTTTGCCTACAGAAATAATTATATAAAATAAAGAATGTGCAGACTTAGGAAGGGTTTTTCAATTAATATATTTAGCTTTCCCCTTCACTTTGTATAATCTACACTAATATTATAAAGAGGAAAGATTTGTATTTTTGTATGTTTGTAATGAATAAACAAAAAAAACTACTGTGCCGATGTAAAAATTTCTTTAACCATTAGAAAGCTACATTCACCCTGAGTAACATAGGCTATATCGGATAATAGAGTTTCAAAATGGCGGATCCAAGATGGCGGCTGAAAATGTTAAGTTTGAAGCGATTTTTATGAAAATTGGTACATAGGGGTTTTGCGGAATCCTGATTTCAAATCCGTTGTCCAAATTTAGAAATTCAAGATGGCGGATCAAAATTTACAAATCCAAGATGGCGGACCCAATATGGCGGCCAATATTTCTCGATTTCAACGAATTTGAATAAAAATTAGTACAGTGATTATCTTGAGGTCACTGATTTTGAATGTCAAAATATACAAATCCAAAATGGCGGACCTAATATGGCGACCAAAACTTCTCGATTTCAACGGATTTTAACGAAAATTGCTAGAATAATTTAATTTTAAGACTAATAATTTTGAATATTATTAAGATTTGGAAATTCAAGATGGCGGATCTATAAAGGGGTTTTCGGGTTGAAACAAGTTCTAGGATATAACAAACTAGAACAGTTGAGAAGTGTTTAATTAGTTAGCATTTACCCAACGCCGGGTGAAACCGGGTAACCTAGCTAGTACTAAATAAATAAAATTACAATTTTTGTTAATTTAAAAACTACACCTCAAATTGTATAGAACTAGGAACTGGAACTACACAATCTCTCACAGAATATGCATAAATGAAATATTTAGCCTTTTCTTCATTTAAGCGCAAAAAATCTTTTTTTTTTTTTTTTTTTTTTTGTCCTGTCTTACTCCCTTCGGGAGCATAGGGCGTCTACAAAGCCTCTCCATGCGTTTCGATCTTGGGCTAGCTCTTCAGCCTCTGCCCACGTTGTATTGTTTTCTCTGAGCTCTTTGTCGACCGTGCGCTTCCAAGTTATTCTTGGTCTTCCCCTTCGGCGCATTCCGATGGCATTCCAGCTGAGCGCTTGTCTCGCTATTGTCTCCTCTGGTCTTCTAAGTGTATGGCCTATCCATTTCCATTTTCTTCTCTTAATTTGCGTCGCTATTGGGTCCTGGTTGGTAATTTCCCACAGGTTCGCGTTGGAAATTCTTCTAGGCCAGAATATTCTACATATTATTCTCAGGCACTTGTTTAAGAATATCTGCAGTTTATTTGACGTGGTCTTCTTTACCAACCAGGTTTCGCTTCCATATAGGAGCACTGGCTTGACGCATGCGTTGAATATTCGAAGCTTGGTACCTCTTGACAGGTGAGAGGATCTCCATACTGGCCATAGTCGTCCGAAGGCCATCCTTGCCTCCTTGAGCCTGTTATCGATGTCCTCGTCTGCCCCGCCTGTTATGCCTATGATGCTCCCCAGATACTTGAATGTGGTGATTTCTTCTATTGCCTCGTTATTTATAGTAAGCTGATCACTGTTGAGGGTGTTCAGCCTCATGTTCTTCATTTTACCCACATTGATTTTAAGTCCTACTTGTTGAGCGTGATGTGCGAGGCTGTTAAGTTTTGATTGCATTTCCTCGTGCGTGTGAGATATTAGGGCGATGTCGTCGGCGTAGTCTAGATCCTCTAGGTGGGATTCGTGTGTCCATTTAATTCCTCGTGGGGTCGTTGTGGCTTTCCTCATGACATCGTCTAGGACTATGTTGAATAGTAGGGGTGAGAGGCAACCTTGTTTAACTCCGTGTCTTAGCCGTAGAGGGTTGCTTAGGCTTCCGTTGTGTAGGATGGCTACTTCGGCGTCATCGTAGAGCGCTTTGATGATCCGTATTAGCTTGTCTGGGATTCCTTTGTGTGCGAGGGCCGACCATATTGCTTCACGTTGGATCGTGTCGAATGCTCTTTCGAAGTCAACGAATGTGATGAATAGAGGGGCATTCCATTCCACTGATTGTTCTACGATTATTCGTAGGGTGTTGGACTGGTCTATGCAGCCGCGGCGCCTTCTGAAACCTGCCTGTTCCTCACGCATATTAACTTCAATTTGTTCCTCTATTCTGGAAAGCATTATTAGCGCGAGTATTTTCGTCACAACGTTCAGTATTGTTATTCCTCGCCAGTTGCGGCATTGTGTTAGGTCACCTTTCTTTGGTAGCTTGATTATGATTCCTTTCTTCCAATCTTGTGCTATGTTCTCAGAGTTCCAGATTTGTTCTAATGTTGGCCTTAGGGAATCTGCTGTAATGTCAGCTGTGACCTTGTAGAGCTCTGCTGGAACGCCGTCGGGTCCTTCAGCCTTGTTATTCTTTAGCTTGCTTATGGCTTCGGCTATTTCCTCAGCTGAAGGGGGCTGCTGGTTGACTCTGTTGCTGAGGGTGCTACTGTTGGTGCTGGTGCGGGGTGAATCCGTTGCGCGCTGTGGCTGTTGATGGTGCCTTTCATTTATCTCGCTGAAGTGTTCTCTCCACCTGCTCATTTGATCTTCTGCCGAGGTTAGTATGTGGCCATTTCTGTCTCTTATTGGTCGACTTTGTTTCAGGCTCTTGTTTGTTAGGTTGCGTATGCTTCCGAACAGTGCACGCATGTTGTTTTGCTCTGCTGCTGATTGTGCGTTGCTTGCGATGTCATTGTAGTATTTCCGCTTGTCTTTTCTTGCCGACTTCTTTACTTCTTTTGCTTTTTCTTGGTATTCCTGTCTTAAGTTATCATTGTTGTTATTGTTGCTGTTGAGAAGCTTCAACCTGAGCTCTTTTCTTTCTTGGATTTTTCCCCATGTTTCGTCGGATATCCATGTTTTTCTTGTGTATTCCATAGTTCCTAGAATTTCCTCGCCTATTTGCCTGTAGACCGTTTGTAGGTTCTGGTTGTTTGTTGTTGACTGACTATTTAGGCTTTGTTCTATTCTGGTTCTAAGCTCTGTGACTGTTCTTTCGTTTACCAGCTTATGTATGTTGAGGCGTTTCTTTCTAGCGTTTGTATTTGTTCGGAATGCAATTGGTCTTAGCCGGATGTCACCTGTGACTAACATATGGTCGCTGTGGATATCAGCGCCTCTTCTAGTGCGGACATCTAGCAGTGATTGCTTCCATCGCCGGCTGATGCATATATGGTCTATTTGGTTCTTTGTACGCCCGTCCGGTGAGGTCCATGTATATTTATGGATATCTTTATGAGGGAAGAGCGTTCCTCCTATTTTCAGGTCGTGTTCCTGGCATAGATCTATGAGGCGGTTACCGTTGTCATTGCTTGTGCTTGCTAGACCATATTGGCCTACGACATTGTTAGGGGCGACGTTTGTGCCTATCTTCGCATTGAAGTCCCCCATTAGTATTTTAATATCTGTTTTAGGGGCATTGCTCATGGCCGTTGTGAGCTGCAAGTAGAACTCATCCTTGCTTTCTTGGTCCGCCGCATTTGTAGGGGCATAGCATTGGATAATCGTAATCTTACGAATTCGTGTGTATATTCCGACTGAGATTATTCGGTCGGATACTGGTTTCCAACTCATTAGACTTCTTGCTAGCTGTTTTGCTATAAGTAAGCCGACACCGCCTTGGCCATTATTGTTTTCTCCTCCTGAAAATATGAGGGTGTTTCCTTTTGTTGTGCGCATTTCTCCCGATCCAGGCCACCTCATTTCGCTGATACCTAGGATTCCGATGTTGTATTTCAGCATTTCTTGTTCCAGCTGCGCTAGTCTTGATGGTTCTCTGAGCGTGCGTACGTTCCATTGTCCAATTCGTGTCCTTGTTCGTGTGCCAAAGGTCGTGATCATGTTTTCCATCTGCATCCGAGGCTCTGTTTCCGTTTCGAGAATCGTTTTTTTTCACTATGCCAGGTGATTAGCCCGCAGTAGCTATCCCAGCTGGCGGGGATGCCACCTATCGCTTATCTGGGAGAAGCGTTCGGTATGGTGGGTTTACCACCTAACGCGTTACCGAATAAAAGCGCACCCCTTTTTGCGAGCTAGGCTCGAACCAGGGTCTCCGGGGTGGTAAGGACCCATCATAATCATTGATTTCCGCAACGCATACATATGGGTATACTGTTCCCCACATTCAGGCACGGGCTCGCGTTCTCGGACCACAGCCGAGGCACTCGCCAGCATTCATTGGATTGAGCTATTTCCAAAGTTTCAAGGATATTTTAACTGAACTGAATTTAGACGTTGAATCGAACTAATATTCCGGCTATTTTCAAACGCCCAAATTTCACTTTAATCAATTGCATTTTGTGGTTGATTCAATGCCCAAAGAATGGTTGAATCAAATAATTTCGAAAAATTGTACCAATTATTACAAAACAATTGAAAGAAGGTTTGGTATTTTTTTAGTGTACCGTGTGTATAAAAATAATATTTAAAACAGCAATAACAAATTTAATTAGCATGATGGTATCGGGTTGGCACGAAAGAAATGAGACAGTTTGTTTTTACATTTTAAATTCTAACAATTTTATTTTACTATACATTTAGTCAATCAAATACTCGCCGTGAGCATCTCTGACTTCTTGCCAACGTATAGGCAAGGACTGGATGCATGTTGCCCAGAACTCAGCGGGCCGTGAATTGAAGAAGGTGGCTACGTAGGTTTCAACTTCATTAAAAGTGTTAAAGCGTTTATCACACAAATCATTTTTCATGGCTCTGAATAAATGATAGTCTGAAGGGGCAATGTCTGGGAAATATGGTGGATGAGGTACCGTCTCCCAGACTAAGCTCTGCAGTTGTTGGTGGGTGGTGGATGCAGTGTGCGGGCGAGCGTTGCCATGAAGTAAAATGACATTGGCTCTTCTTCATCTTTTTTCTTTGATAGCTGTGGCTAGTTTATCGAGCTGCGCCGCATATGTGTTAGCATTAACTATTTCATTATGTAATAATTCATAAAACAGCATGCCCTGAGAATCCCAAAAGCAGCACAATAGAACTTTTTCGCCGCGGTTTTGATATTGCTTTGGTTGAGTTGGTGGGTCTTCCTTTCGTGGCAGCCAGAAGGCACGGCGCGTATTGTTTTCGTAGAGAACCCACGACTCGTCCCCTGTGACCAAATCCTCCAAAAACTCCTTCCGGCGCGGTCGAAGTAGTAGCGATTGGCAGACGGCGACCCGAGCAGCACGAATGGCGTCTGTGAGGGCATGAGGTGTCCATCGGGATAAAACTCTCCTATATCCGAGCTCGTGCAGGTGATGTTCTATCTATAGCGTGATGGCTGCAGTGGAGTTTTGTCGCTAATTCACGAGTGCTTGCATCCGGCTTCTGTTGCAGTTCACGGCGCAAATCCGCATTGTCGAAAGCTGGTGGTCGTCCCGAGCGAGGCTGACTTTCGAGGCTTCGGTCTCCTGTACTGAAGCGTTTGAACCAACGAGACACTGTTGCGTGACTTGTAGTATCTGAGCTGTTAATGTTGTCTGCCGCAGCTCACGCACTATGGCCTAACAAATACTCGTAAAGGTATACAGTTCGACTGAAGCACCTAGAATGTTCTATAACATACTAGAATATGGTCGAAAACAATTGATTAGAAAAACAACATGAGTAGAGTTTTCTAGAGTGTCTCATTACTTTCGTGCCAACCCAATAGGTTGTTGTGGAATTATGGATTTTTAAGAGGCACCAATAGTGTGAAATTTTAGAAAAATCGATTTTTATTTTGCATCTTTCGATATATATCTGTTATAAGGTATTTAAGTGCATATCTCAAATAGTTTTCGAGTTACAGCCATCTGAAGAGCAGCCGCTCATCGTATTAAGGTTTTGAGAAATGTATGAATTAAACTAAAAATGCGTTTTTCTCGAAATTACATTTTTCAAATTTGCTGCAGTTATAACTCGAAAATAAATCATCCGATCGATTTGATTCTTATTGCAGCTTTTTTTATATGTGTTTCTCCATACCATGAACCTCCAGTTTTACGATCAAACAAAAAAATTTAATTTGGGCATTTCAAAAATCATCAAATTTTTGGCGCGAAATTTGAATTTTTTTTTAAGATCTCTGCCATTTGGTTTTTTTTTTTTGATTTCACAAACTGTGAAGGTCCCTATCACTCCAGCAGTGGGGGATTTTATTTTTTGAGTGTTGGGAAATTGCGAATAACTCGCTGAATTTTCAATTTTTTTTTTACGATTTTCGCTTGAAAAAAATTATGTCAAAATTCATGACTTTCAAAAGCGTTTCTTTCTTTCTTATTTTAATAAAAAAAAAAACATTTACGTAATATTGCCTTTACACTTTTAAACAAGTAAAATTCTTCATTTGAACAAGTTTAGATTGTATTTTTATTACTTAACTCAAGGGCGCGAAATATCTAGTCAATGAACATCTAATAATAATAAAATATTAATCTCCTCTCTTGGCATCACTAAACGGCATAATAATCAAATATTGCGTGATTACATTGAACAATTCGTAGAATTTGATTTGAAAAACAATTTCAAGTATTCAGTGTTAATTGAAAAAGATTTCCCCAATATGAGGAAACTATGGAATTTTTATTAACAAACCAACTGGACAACCTTTTGGAATATTAATCGCTTCAGTTTAATCAAATCAACCTGATCTGGTTTGGCTATTTACCGCTTTCTTAAGTAAATTCAAGATTCCACAAGGTTTCGGTGGTGTACCTCGGATATTAATTAATTGTGAAATCACCTGACTGAGAGCCCATTTAGCTGCACATGTTAGAGACTATAAGACAGAATTTCCACATCGTGAGATAAGCCTTAAAAAAAAAAAACAAAAAAATCCATTTACACAATCGAAAGATAAATTTGGTTTATCTCCATAATTCTTTGACCTCAAGGGCTATTTCGCAAGAAATTCAGAGAGTATAGTTTATCAGCATCATTCGGCATCGGAGGCAGAGAGAACGCTTGCTTCCTCCACATTGACCCTAATTGTTCGCATTTTCGAGTCGAGCTCTTTTTTTTGATCGACTTTAAAACGAGGCTTAAATTGGCGAACGAATTATGCATATAAAGAATAAGAAAAAAAAACCAACCTTCAGAAAAACCCAGCACCAAACCAATTTCTCCCCAGACATATTAAATTACTTTGGTTTAATCTTGAACGAATTGTGCGCGGCGGCGACGACGACGACGATCAAGGAGAAGTCCAATTACTGACCAACCCGACCAGCCAAAAATTTAGGGTAGCTCCAGAGTTAAGAAGCGCGCTGCGAGTGACCGAGGGTCTCGTATCTTGGCGCAGAGGAGATGAGATGAGATGCTGCGGATAGAATGGACCACCGCAATGGACATTGAATCACATTCAAGTCGATTTTTTGGCCTCTCCCCCCAGAAGCGAAGCGTAAGACGTTCGCAAATTCATTTTAAGATATGTATATCTATCGACGAAAATCTGTGCCAAGGTCGGCGATGTTTGCGCGTCGTCGAGGACTTGGGCAAGAAAGAGTACATAAAGCGATAAAAAAAAAAAATATAAAGTTGGCCCCGACGAACCAACAAAACGCGAAAACGACGAGCACACACATGCAACGTAGGTGAAAAGACGGCAATCATCAAACATAAGAAGTGGCTTCTTAAGCCACACGCTGCACCATTCGCGGGGCATTTACATTTTCATTAAGTCTGCGGCTTATTTGCTGTTTTTTATCAGCTTTTTCAGCGATACCAGAAAATCGAATTAAACACTCATAGCGCGGCTGAGTAAAATGGGTCATGGATGGACGTGAACTAAATTTCCCTTATCAAAAGACGCTCGCGCTCGTTGACGAGTGAGCTTCAAATTATTATTTTTATATTTTTTTTTGGTTTTTCAAACGAAGGAAGGAATTTCTTAACAACTTCTGTTCGCTTATCGGAAATTGTTATCATTTATAGCTGTGCTCAGGAATTCGGTCAAGGTGAACGTTCAGTTGACATTGAAGAAATCAGATGGAAATTTGTTGCTCTCTCCCCAAATGGAGGTGTGCATTTTTTTTTTTTTTTTGCCTTCTTTCATAACAATCATACTTTTTAGTAATTAGTAAATATATACCATAAGTCGAACTTCTGCTGGTAGGCATACTAAATCAATTTAATGCCACAGATTAAAAAGACCTTGCATTAAGATAAATTTTTCTGAACACTCAGCTCAGCAATGAACAATGAGAGTGCAAAGAACTCACCTTGTTTCTTAGAAAATAAAAGAACAATTCAATTTTCATTTCACTAATCAAATTGGAGTAAAAACCACTTGATTAATACTTGCCATTTTACACCGTGTGGTAAGTTTAAAAATTGATAAAGCCTTTATTTATATCACATGATTTATAATCCAGTCGAGTTGTCACGAAATTATAATATTTTTCTTTCGCCAAATTTCATTTTCTTCAAGGCAACAACTAAATTCATTAAAGTTTAAGATTTATAGGTGGCCAACATTATGTTTTGTTTAAACAGATTGTGACCACAGTTGGCGGGTAAAAAACAAACAAAAGATCACAACATTTTCCGATTCCAGATGTTTCTGTTTGGAAATGAATTACGTAAAATCACAGTGCAGATGATATACCAATACCATTAGCAACTCTGAATACGTTTTATACGTTTGAACGACAATCGGAAAATTTCAAAATCATTTTTTCAGTTATTTCACACATATGGTATATTATAGTACATGTTTTATATTTTATCTACAGTGCTGTGCAAAACTTTTGCAACTAAAACTTCAATTTTCTATGTCTTACTACAATAAAGCTTAAATTCTTAAAAACAAAAAAGCTAATACCCTTGACACACTGAGTTGAAATTGAGAATTTCGAAGTTAATTTCGTTTAACCCCTGACACATTGCTCATCTCCATTTCAGTTGTCAATTAAAATTTCAAAATTTCAGAAATGACTTCAAAAGAAATACTGATTTCGTTAAATCAGCAGGCGAATAACATTTCTAATATTTTGAAAACAATGCTCTTTAAGCAAAGCAAACTAAAAAAAGAAATCGTCCGGTTCAACGTTTTCTCCAGCCATTTTTAGTTGGTTAATGGGAATTAAGTAGTAAGCGCGCCACCTGACGCAAAATTGTTATACTATTTTCTTCATTTCGCACGAAATTGGAAAGAAAAAACTCAATTTCCAAATTGAATTGAAATGTAGGTCGAAATGGAGAACAGAGCCGAAATTCTAAATTTCGACCGCAATGTGTCAGGGGTATAATACAGTATTTTATTCTTTATTATATCTAATTTAAGAATATTAAAAAACTAAAGGTAACTATTCAATAAAAAAGAAGAAATAAGGTAGTTGCGGGTAATAAGGCCTGTCGGCTAATAAGGCCTAAGTAGCAAAAATATAATTTAAAATGATCGATGTCGCATAATCGCAGGTAGCTAACATTCGTCGATGGCACCTGAAACTTTTTGCGACGCTTTAGCTCGCTCGCTGCCACTAGTGTGGTGTCTTTCATTGTGAGGGGCGGTTGCGCAGCACGAATAATAAGAAATCGTCCGAATCAATCGTAAGTATTTTTTGTAATATTACACTTATATATATAATTTTGCACAATAATTTTCTATTATTTCATGCTTCTACGACCTTTGATGTTTGAATAATATATCATGATCCGAATAATGTTCTTTTTAGTTTTTCTTTACGCACGTTACCAGCGGTTATTAAGGCCTACCCAATTTGACCATAGGCCTTATTATCCTCATTTTTTTGTATCAAAATTTTACTGTTTTACAGTTTATGTTACATCTTTTTCGAAATGTTAGGAATGTAAATAAGTAATTACAACTGTTTACTTATTTATTTATTCTTATTTTTATTGACTACAACGACGATGCCCCCCAAACGAGCATTGTGGGCTGAAAATGACTTTGTGTCGGCTGTCCAGGCATTTGAAATAGGAATGGTGAGCACTTATAAAGCTGAAGGTATAATGTTCCCAGAAGAACCATTAGAAATCAGCTCCAGACTGGTAGTTTAAAAAAAAAAATACTAGGTCGAAAATCCTTACTCAGTAACGACCAGGAAGTTGATCTTGTTAGCAGAATTATGAGGTGCCTGTGACACCACGGATTCTCCGACGCTTGGTCTATACATTTTGTGAGCTTAATAACATCAAGCACAACTTCAATCAATATGCTAGAGTTGCTGGTAAAGATTGGTTTAAACCGCTTATGAAAAGCCATCCGGAAATATCTAGAAGAAAAGTTTAGTTTATGAACCCGACCAGGGCACAAAAGTTTAATAAATTTATCCTTGATGATCACTCCAAAAGACTGAATGAATTTTATGATAATCTAGATTTGAAAATTAATCCTGAAAGAATTTATAATATGGATGAGAAAGGTTGCTGTTTAACAATTCACCACCAGCAGACAAAAAAGATAAAAGAGTGCATTTACAAAGAAAGCAAAGATGGGGGATAACACGCTGAAAGAGTCACCATCGCGAAATGTGTAAATGCACTTGGCAGCGCTATACCACCAATGATCATATTTAAAGTTATACGTTTGAAGCCAGAATTATATGACAACTTTCCACCGGAATCATTGGTAGAAAAATCTACAAAGGATTATATGACTAATGAACTTTTCAAAGAATTTTTGAAGCACCTAGCCAGGTACAAAAGTGCAGGAAAGTGGCTTTTAATATTTGATGGAGCAGCTTGTCACTTAGATCCAGGATGATACAGATAATTTTGAGTGTCCTGATGGCTGCTAAATAAAGAAATTTGTTCTTATGTTTAAGACTTTAAGCATGATTAATGTATATATATATTATTGAACTCAATTACCAAATCTAAGAAGCCTATTTTGATTATTTATGTATGTCAAAGTCTTAGGCCTTATTATCCTACTATAGTATAATAAGGCCTACTGACAAGGTTTTCAAAAATGTTTAATTTTGTTTTAGTTTACGGCAGAAGTTGTTATTTCTAGTTTATACTTTAAAGTAATTCATCTAAAGTTTCAATTAACATTAAAATTTGTTGATTCGGATACATACTTTTTATTTTATTTCAAATCTCCCTTAGCTAGGCTTTATTACCCGCACCTACCTTATTCGTTTTTTCATACTAAGATACAAAACTGACTGTGCAAAACATTTGCAACTCCTTGACATTAACAATGTTGGCGACTTTAAATATATATTATCATTAATATTTGGTTGAATAGCCTTTATTTACAATAACTGCTGCACATCTTCTTGGCATAGAATTAAATAGCGACTCAATATGTAAAGAAGTTATATCATTCCAAGCCTTTTTTATACCATTAAAGAGTTCGTCACGGTTGTTGTAAAATTGACCCCTCATATTCTTCTTAACCAGTTGCCATAGCTTTTCTATGGCGTTGAGATCTGGGGACTGTGCGAGCCATTTCAAAACTTCGATGTTTTGCTGCGAAAACCAAGCCTGAAGAAGTCTAGAGGTGTGCTTGGGATCATTGTCCTGTTCGAAGCGCCAGCGCAGGGGCATTTCTTCCTCTGCGTAAGGGAGCATAACATTTTCCATAATGTAGTAGTTGTAGTCCTCCGCTTTCATTATCCGTGGTATTTCATAAAGAAGTCCCACGCCCTGAGCTGATAAACACCCCCAGACCATTGTATTACCACCTCCATGCTTCACAGTTACCACAGTTTATGGCGGATTTAGTCGTTTGTTCGTCGGTCGTCCTACTTTTTGCCCTCCATCTAGCCCCACTAAGTTAAACTTAAAGTTAAACACTCATCCGAAAAAAGGACAGTTCTCCATTTTTCTAGGGGCCATTCTAAATGACTTTGAGCAAAGACAAGTCGAGCTCAGCCATTTTTTTCGGAAAGTAGTGGCTTTTTCGCTGGCCTGTAGGTCTTAAGATCGATTTCTATGGCTCGTCTTCTTACTGTCGAAGGATCCACATCCAGGTTTTATTCGTTTTTTACCTTAGTACCTTGAACTGAGGAAAAGCCGAGATTTACTTAAAATTTAAATTCTACGATCCTCAGCCTTTGTCGTTTTCCTTGGTCTACCACCTTTTACGAATATTTTCAATACTCCCAGTCTTTTTAAAACTGCTTATAATTCTGGATATGGTGGATTTAGCTATTTTATTCGGTTTTTTATTTCGTTGTAAAATTAATTACCCCCATTTTACGAACTTTTAGTTTAATAGCGTTTAAAGGAAAAAAAATATTTTAATAATGCACTTCCGCGCATGGACTTGACCGACAGACTGGATTATATGCCCTGCAGTAGTTGGATCGGAATAGAAAATTATTATTATTATTTTTTATTAACTTTATATGGAATAGAAAATAACAGTTAACTAACAAAGTACTGACAATTCTCATTTATTCCTAGATGTTGATATACAAAGTTGCAAATGTTTTGCACAGGCAAAATTGTTACGTTGAATAAAATACTGGATATTGCTCCCTTATTATGGGATATTACATTCTGCTATTGTTATATCTGGAAACTAGACATA
Organism: Dysmachus trigonus; assembly: GCA_949715965.1. Lineage (NCBI taxonomy): Eukaryota > Metazoa > Arthropoda > Insecta > Diptera > Asilidae > Dysmachus > Dysmachus trigonus. Next base: position 81,253,710 of record OX454322.1, on the reverse strand, counting down.
ATAAAGAATAATGCACTGTAAAACTTTTTTTGGTATCAGTGGTTTAGGAAATTTTATAATGATCTGTAAGAAACTATGATTTTAGTTGCAAATGTTTTGCACAGCACTGTACATGCAATCGTAAGAGAAGAAAATACAGAAATCGTTTCTGTACGATTCGATTAACAAAATTCTCCATTCAATGACGTCAAACACATTGGTCAACTATAAATCTACTAAGCTAAGTTCATTTTTGTATGTACTAGTGAACTAACGGGTTCGAATTTGATACAGAAACTCAATAGTGTAGAATATAAAAACACACAAGGTAGAGATTGATGTCAAAGTGACGTCAAACAGAGAATTATAAACGAGTTAAAAGTTACAGAAACAAGCTGTTGAGCAAAGCTAGACAAGTTGAAAACGTTTATTGGTAGTAGTGCTTTTAAGCATTAAACGTACTACATACGCAAAATTTTAAAAAGTATTTTGTTCTCTAAAAAATGTATTTTTCAAATCGATGACTCCAAATCTAATAAATCACTTAAAAAAAAGGACCATGTCCATTTTTCAAAATTCTGTTTAGTTTTTTTTTGTAACAAACTCATATTTTGAACTATCGAATAAAATAAAATCATTTAAAAAACAAGCATTTTTAATTCCAAAAACGAATAAATCACATTTTTTTTTAGCGACGAAATTAAACAAGTGATCTCTATCCAAAATTTGTAATTCTAAGTTTAAGGCGATTTGACGCAACCAAATTTTCAAAAAATTTCAAATTCAAAATTTATGTTGATTTTGATACCTTCAAGAATAGGAATATTAGAGTCGAATTCGGTTTCGGTACAGTCATTGCAGATTAAATTTAGGTAAGCTTTTCCTTTAAAAATATCTTTTAAAATCGTTAAACGCGATTTTCTCAAAACCGTGTACACCAACAATTTCAAAAAAAAAAAAAAAACTATTGGACCGATCGATCTGAAATTTTGATATTATGTAACACATGATTTTCCAGGGATTGAATAACGAACAAAAAGATTTTCCGAAAATTGTAAGATTTTCCAGGCTAAAAAATGTGCGTTTTTTGAAAAAACGCCGCCATTTAGCTATTTTTTGATGATTTTTTTCCTTCTGGTTCAATCCTTAAAGATTTTTATACCAATTAAAACCCTACATTTTTTGTTTTGTCAGACGTTACAGTGACTCAAAATCCGTACGAAGTGATTTTTTGAGGTTTTTTTTTTTTGAAAAAATTCCATCCAAAACACAGTCTGGAAAACTCTAATCAGAATTTTTTTTTTTATTCTTTGAAGACTAAGAAACAAATGTGCAAAGTTTCATTAGTTTTTTCCCCTTCAATTTCCCAATTTTCCAAAAAAAAAAACAAATTTCAACTTTTGGGTGTGTCAAGACTGTTGATTTCGAATTTGCTGTACCTGAGCGATTTTCATGAAAACTAATAAATCTAATGAACCTTTTAGGGGCGTTAATTAACAATATGCTATTAATATTTGGAAATTAAAGATTAATCCTAAATTCCCTGGATTCAAGAAATTCAAAATCAATAACCGCAAAAATCTTTATGAAAAATGGTACATATTTAATAGTTATCGAAGAAAAATCTTGATTCTGTTGTTTCAACAGGATGGTGCAGCGTGTCAAACACCACGTAAAATAATTCTTTATAAAATATAAAATTTGTTGGTTTTATATATTTAACTTAATGCAAATATTCTAGATATCAAATTACTGATTATCTTTTGAGTACTTGCTTTTTGTTATTAACTATCTTCTGTGTCTTGTCAATGCAGGCCATCAAAATGCGTGCACTAACAATTCTAAATTTCAACCTCTTTGCCTGTGTCTTCCGGCATGCCCTAGGGCTCAATCCTAGGTCCTCTGCTGTTCTCAGTGTTTATCAATGACATCTTTACTCGAGTACAGTCTTGTTGAAGACATTTTAGGGTAAATCGATGATCATATATAAAAATATATGACCATTCAGCAGTATAAGAAGTCTATCTTGGGGTTCCCTATTGCGGATTACTTTAATTATTGTTCACTTACACTTATGGTTAGAATAATTAAATGTGGTCGACAAGGAGTCTCTTTGATTTCCTTAATTATTCTAAATTGAAGCGAACATCTATTCTTATAATGCCAATGACAACCTTCTTGATTACCATGTTTTCATAACATATCATTAATATGAAAATTGTGAAATTTGAATTTAAAAGTAAAAATTCCCAGTTTGTGAACCATTGGTGTATTTTTCCAAAGACATTTTGTAAAAAGGGCGTCTTTTAAAAAATAACAACGTTAAACCAAAATAAAAAGGTTAGATTAATTGATCCAAAATTGGAACGTTCGTAGGTGTTTCTGTGTTCTGATTTTGAATGTCAAAAACCCCTTTATTTAACTATATTAAAAAACTCACAAGTATTATAGCAGTAGCTTTTTTTATCATTTTCGAAAAAAAATTAAGTAGCTAGGGCTTCGATTTTTCTTCATAATGAATTACTATTTCATAATAAAGTATAATGTGGTATTAATGTCACAAAGTATATTATGATTCTCCAAGTATTTAACAAGTCTGCACATTACAATATTTCTTGTCTTGTTACCCCTTACCTATTGTTACGTCTAGTATTCATGCTATGAAATCTTGAACATAGTTTAAAAGATAAAATTTTATTTTGCACAATTGGTTCAAATTAACTAATAAATAAAATATGTAGAAATTAATTGGACTGAACCCTCAGTAATAGTATACCTATTGCATAAAAATAATGCTTTTAAAGATGATCAAATCAACAGAAAATTGATGCCCAAAACTTGCCCCAGAATTCGGTTTCTTAATTTGAATGCTCATCCAATAAATCGCGGCGTCTTTCGCGCCTCGTAAAAAGGCATTTGTGTGTAATGAAAAAATAATGATTATATGTCTGGTTTTCACGGCGTGCGCAATGATAGCGCACACACCCAGCCGACGAGCGCACTTGGTGATTTTTCCATGAAAATACTCTTGGCTCTTGTATATGGGCGCAAGCCACTGTCTTATGGCCGTGCATTTTGTGTAAACCAAAACCAAATGAATTTTCGATTGCGACGTCGTCGTTCAGCTCAGATTGACAAGTAGGTCAGAAACGAAACAGAAAACTCTCAATCTCCCCACACAACAAAACAATTCCAGTCAAAAAGCGCGCGGAGGTCTCTCGATGAGGAGCAGAGTGCGCTAAAAAAGCACCCCTCCTCCTCCTCTTCGGATAAAATATTGTTTGGAACATTTGCGCAGCAACAGAAGTATCCGCACCGCGGACTGAGTTATTTTGTTATTGCTGCGGAGCGTGTACACGACGACGACGCGCTCAATGCAAGCGCAATTATTGTGCAAGGGCACCCGATGTAGCAAAGAGTTGGCACGTAGCAATGCAAACGCCTTGCGCCTTGCGCCTTGGTCTTGGTCGTCGCGGCACACTTGCTTTTTGTTTTTCTACCATTTCGGAAAAGAAGGCAAAAAGCGGCTTAAGTTTGAGCGTTTCGGCTTAAAGCTAAAATTCTCATCTCTTTTTACTACCACCTTACCTTAGAGCCCGGCACCGCGCACCGCTACAATGCAACTGAGCAATAAACTAGCTGCGCAGCGCCACCACATATTAAATAGTATGCGCGAGCGCGCCAAATCGAGACCGCGAAGCTGGCTCGATCCGATCCGCGAGCACTCTGGCAATTTTAACAATGAAGCAATAAGTGAAACGCCGGAGGGCACGCAGACAGGAGAGGGCACCAGATCCATAAATCCAACCATATCCACTGACCAGTGACGAAATATTACAAAAAACTTGTGAAAATTAAAATTATGATTCTTGGGCTAGAGAGCAATGAATAATTTCGTAATCGAGCAGAGAGAAATCCGCACATACGGCGGCATATTACAACAAACAACATATATAAGTAATAATAGAAGTAATGTCGCGTTTGGTGATTCGTTTAAATGGGCCACACAGAAACTTATTCTCCCCGCTTCGGGTTTAATTAAATTTTTGAGAAATCACCCAGATGTTGCCCGTCTGTGTCGAACGAAGAAGTTGAAGCTAGAACATCAAACATCACACAGATTTTGGAGTAATCAGACTTTCAAATCGCCAAGGAGATCGCGTTTTGTTTTCTCATTGGGCCTTTGTGATTTTTTTTTAATTCGATTATTTTCCCAACACGGAGATCGCGGTCGGTCTCTGGGGCTAATTACAATACGTTTTACCCGCGAATTAGCATTATGAATAGCAACACATACTGCGGAAAATAACGCTTTGATTTTGGATCTGAGACCTCTACGGTGAGTCATCTGTTTTAGCCAGGTGGTCTCTGTGTGATTCTGGTGTTATCTTCTACCAATAAATTTGATTACCAACAGCACTTTATTTTAAAATTACCAAGTTTTAACTTCCACTGGGCTTGTTACCTGTCGGGAATTAATTACTATTGACTTTATATTGAACCAATTTTAAATGAATAATAAAACCCCTGAGCAATTGATGTGAGTGACAATCTGTAACTCTTGGTTTCTCATTAAATACTTAATTTAGTGCCTTCGAGACCCAACCGATCTTTACCATTCATTTGATTTCACATGGTTCAATCGAGAGCAATTGGATTACGAATTACAAATCCGACTTTGATATATTTCGCATATTATGTCACAATCAGATAAGGTCGATTTCTGGTAGCTTATAGTGACAGTTGTTAAACCTTTCATTGCTTAAGAGTCAATATTGTCTTATCAAATAAAATTTCAATTTATAGAAGTGTTGTTTCGAACCTACTTTATAATTTTCATATTTCGTTATCCATAATTTATGTGAAAACGATTTTGAAATAGAACCCATTATTAAAAAATCGTAGCGATTTAAAAAGAAACATGTAAATACCATAAAATCTTTTTCAAACAATTTGCATACTGTCAGTATAGAAAAAAACAAAAAAAAACAAAATTTAGCCTTATGGACCTTCAAAGTAAAAGAACCGGACTAAATATTTTGATAATTTCAAACCATCTAATATTTATTGTAAAGCGTTTTTTTCACATTTTTGAATAGTTTATTATTATTATTATTTATCATATTTTTCCACACAAGGGAATCCTCAAATTAATTACTAACGAATATTATTTATGTGTAATAGAATAGAAACAATACCACCAAAATTGAGCCTATTAGCTTTTTAGCCATATCCGAAAATAGCTATTTTGATATATTTTTCTTGGAACTATAGGTCAAATAATTGAAAAAAAATTAAGTACTATATCATATATATTTTTTAAGTAAAATACTCCTCTGTTAAAAAATTGGCACACTTTTCTCCAATTTGATGGCCGGGAAATAGTCAGGAGGTATGAGAATCCTTTTTTCTTAGTGGAAAAAACTGTGTGAGGTGTAGCGTTATCAGGGTGGTAAATGACACCTTTACGATTGCATAAGACTGGACGATTAATTTCTAACTTATCGTTTAGTTTTTCTATCTGTGATATGCACAAATTAGCGCTGTCCGTTTGAATACTCCCATACACTTAATAAATCTTTTTTCGGATGCATGTGTTGTTTTGGGTCGGCGCTTCAGATCGGCATAAATTCTCTGACGTTTTACATTTTTTGTAAATAACCCAATTGTCATCATAGGTTACTAATGTTTCCAAAAACTAAAGGCGTGCTAGCAAAGAAACACAAATATTCAACCTGTCCACTCAATTCTTTTTTCTAACAATTCAAGTGTAGGCATCCGTTTTTCTACCGTAGTTCCGTATACAGAAAACCTCTCTGATAATTATTCCACTGTTGCTTGCTGATCATTCTTTTTTTAAAAGAGTATTCGGGATTTGGAAACCGGGTAGAACCTTTGCACACCCCTAATATGTACCAAACATAACTATATACGCGCATGTTCATAGTATTTTCCAATTAAAAAAACGAAAGTAATTTTTTCCTAATTTGTGTAATATCTAAATTCTTTTAAAAAATAGATAAAAAATATTCGCACTTACCTTGAGATCTTTAAAGAACACAGTATTTCGCGCCCAATCGACTTGTGAAAATAAGTTTTGATCGAGCACTTTGCACATCAACTCGAAGAGATCCACCTCGCACTGGTTGTACGACTGTTTTTGGAGTAATGTGAATAGTTGAGCCTGCCACTCTCTGTCGTCGATCGACTGGACAAATTCCCTTATCATAGGAGATACTCTGAATGCCGAGAAATATAAAAGTAAAAAAGGTAATTTCATTAACAAGCAAACCACAGCACAGTTGCCGCAAAACGCACCAAAGTGCGCAAGAAAAATTTAAGCTCTCACCTAAGTGGTTCACTACTGACCGAATCCGCCGTACTCGAAGGATTGGTACCCGTATCGAAGCTGCTGGAAAAATTCTCAAATAACTTCAATTCAAACAGCAAAGGTGCATAAATACCACAATTTTGAATCGGATGTTTCTTGCAGTGACGTCCCCGAACCCGATCCTTGGGGACACCCTCCGCCGCCCGCGCCGCCACCCGCCCCGCTCACCGTCGTCGTGTTCGTCCCGCTGCCGCTGTTACCGCCGCCGCCGCTCAGCGAGGTCGCGATGGCCGCCGCACTAGGGTTAACTTGACCCAGGGCAATCGCCATTGGACTCGGTGACGAATCTGGAGACTGTGTTAACGACGACACCTATATATAAATCAATGTTGCAAAATGGGGCACGCGCAGGGAGAAAAAGCAATATACCGATGAGATTAAATTCCAATTAACCGAGACTATAGTAAAAGAGACGAGTTAAACGCTTCTCCGATCATTGCACTCACCTGTGGAATTTGGATTTCTTGCTTTATGTTCATACTCGGGTAGGTCTGCTGGTAGCCCGCCGTCGGCGACAGCTGTCCCGGCTTGATCTCCGTCGAGCCCATTGAGCCTCTAATCGCTTGAAGAGCTAATTGCCTCTGGCGCATCATTTGAAGTTTTCGCGCCCTATCCCTTTTGTACATTGGTCCGAACTTGTTCCGTCCACCGCGCATGCGATCGGCTCTCACAGCTGAAAGGGGAGAAATAAAAACTGATTTACTATTTTACACTTAAGTATATTTTTATTTAAGGGACACCACTAGTGTGACCGCCTGAAAACAAAAGTGATTTTTGGAATTTTTTTTAAATACCACTACTGCATGGAATGTTTTAATATTTTAAGTATATACAGGGTGGGCCATTTAAGATTTGAAATTTGAATCGGCTATAAAAAAAAACAAATGAATATTTTTTCAAAGTTATGAGTTTATTAGAAAGATTGAACCTTTCCATTTAGGAATGGAAGACAACATCATTCAAATGACTGCCACAGCTAGCCTTACAATACGCCATTCGATCAGTCCAATTTTTCAGTACATTTTCGATTGTTTGGGCCTCTATTTCGTCAATGGAAACTTCGATTTTACCTTTCAAGTCGTCAATCGTCTCTGGATGGTTAGCGTAAAACTTGTCCTTAACGGCTCCCTAAAAAGTCTAACGGAGTCAAATCGCAGCTTCGAGGTGACCAATTGACATCAGCATTTCGGCTGATTATGCGATTTCCGAAAACAGTGCGCAAAAGATCGATTGTTACGTTGGCTGTGTGGCACGTTGCGCCGTCCTGTTGAAACCAAATGTCCTCTATGTCATACTCTTCAATTTTGGGAAACAAAAAATCGCTTAGCATGGCGCGTTAGCGATCGCCATTCACTGTAACTGCGTTTCCTTGATCATTTTCGAAGAAAAATGGCCCAATAATGCCGCTAGACCAAAATCCGCACTCGTTGGTTTCTCCACGATGACGTATGGATTTTCTGAGCCCCAGATACGACAATTTTGCTTATTGAGGTGGAAATGAGCTTCATCTGAAAAGATGATTTTTCGGTAAAAATGTCCATCTTCGATCAAGCGGTCTTCGGCCCATTGAGCAAACCGAAAACGCATCGAATGGTCATGCGGCTTCAGCTCTTGCACTAATTGAACTTTGTACGCATTCATACCGAGATCTTTATGCAAAATTCTTCTCAAAGAAGTGCGTGAAATGTTCAATTCTTGAGAACGATGACGAGTTGATGTTGATGGTTGTTCACGCACACTCTGAGCAACAGCAGCGATGTTTTCGGTTGAGCGCATTGGGCGAGTACGTACACGGGTTGTTTTATCCAAAAACGATCCAGTTTTACGAACTCACTTCACAAATTGATCCACAAACTACGTTTTTGGCACATCCTTTTTCTCAAATTTTTTCCGTAAATTTCTTACAGTTTGAGTAGAAGACTCACCACTTTGGAAATAAGTTTTTAATATTTCCCAACTTTGTTCAAGCGAAAAGCGACCCATTTCATAAATGTCAAACACAAAACTAACTTTCTGTCACATCGGAAATGTCATCAAACCTTCCAACCTCAAAATAACCTATAGTTCCAATTCCAAACGTTAGATGGCCCACCTTGTATTTGTGGATATATAGTAAATACATGATAACATTTTTGGACCAACAAATTGAAAATTCAGTGAGTTATTCGCAATTTCCCAAGGCTCCAAAAAAAGTCTCCTCACTGCGGCAGTAATAATGACCTTCACAGTGCCTTAAATCAAAAAAGAACAAAAAGTTTACTAAACTAGAAAGTATTGACCGTGCCATGTCCCTCGATCGAGAAAAAAAAATTGAAATTTAACAAAATGGCGGAGTTTCAAAAAAAAAAAAAAATTCAAATTCCGCCCGAAAATTTGATGATTTTTGGCCTGCCAAAATTACATTTTTTATTCGATCGTAAAATTGGAGGTTCATAATATGGAGAATTTGGCAAATATTAAACTGTCATAATGACATCTGGTAAAGGTTGTTGAAAGCTTATTTTGTTGAAGAAACAAATTCAAATACATAATTTTCCGACATTAATTTAATTTAATTTATTTCGACTTAAATTAAACTAAACTAAAAAAGACGGACAAGTGCTAATAGGACCCTTGAAAGTTCCGTACCGTTATGTAGAGTGTTAAAAAATTAGCCATAAGAATTTTATGGGGTTACTCGGTATCCGAAATTGAACAACTTTCGTAGAACAATTTTTGGAAATTCGCAATAACCATAATTTCACAAAGAATTACAAATTAATGATTTTCAGATTTTTTCCTTTACTTGTGCTATGAGACCTAGGTCATGCTGAATTTGTATTGTATTGAAACTTAATAGGTCTCGCCATTCCGGACAAAAAGATCTTGACACACAATTTTCCTTCAGAAATTAACAGTTTTCTTTTGAGCACATATTAATTTAATGATTACAAGTTGAACAAAATATCGTTCTATGTTAGTAAAAATAGTCCAATTAGGTATTCTGAATAAATTAATAATAATAAATATTCGTGTGTTTATATTTACATACATCAATATTATTTCATCTCTTGATTTTTCAAAAACCTGTCTCGATTTGGTTCAAACTTGGTTTAAATTCAATTATTCAATTTAATTGCAATCTACTTAAAAGCCTAATGCCCTAGCGGCCTAGACAGATAGCGCACTAAATTAATAATTAGTTAATTACACATTTAGCACTAATTATTAATTAATGAAGTGATGACAGACAGCCATTTCTTAATGATCATTTATCAGCTGTCAGTTATTCAATAATTCTTTTGCTTTTGTTCTTCTTGTTCTTTGTAATGGATAGCAGCAAATCCTAGTGCACTTTTCATCATTTAGGTATAAATTATTCTCAATTTAGCAAGTGATAAATGATCATGTTTTTCGTCATTTAGCAGTCACAACGATAATCACACCTAAATTACTAATTAGTACTAATTACTAATTTAGGTACTGTCTGCTTTGGGCATAAAAATATAATAATATATATTATATATTTTCATACTGTTTTTTTTAACTCTATAAAATTAATTATAACTTCAATGTTTCTATCTTTAAGGTTTTCCAGGAAGAATCTAATAAATAATGTACAATCTACACTGCACTGCTTCAACATCGCTCTTAGCGCGATAGTTAATTTTAATTTATATATGTTGTAATTTCACGAAACGACTAAGCACGTGACTTTAAAGGTGATAAACATCAACTGCATTAAATAGGAAGCGTTTTCCAAAAGGATGACTCGTCTCGACTGGTATTTAATGAAAAGCCTGACTTTATTACGAAAACCACGACAGGTGTGTATATACAATAAAATGTGCAGTAACTATTAGAAAGGTAATTCTTGTGTGCTACGAGTTGTGTTCCGCATTTGTGTCCGACACGCCCTTAGAGACGTGAACACGAAAGCCGCACACAACTCAGAAGGAAACTATTTCATGCCCAATCTTATCGGTTTGTCACGTCTGCCAGTGACAATCCCAAATGGCTTTTGTGACGAACAATAAAATTAGCACTCGCTCTAAAAGTGCTACATCACACCGTCACGGCAGTGGAAATAATTACAAGTGTAATTTTAATTTATTATATTTATCTTTCCATTACTGTACACACGAATATTACGTATTTTTTTTTTTTTTCATTATGGTAGGGAATAAAGATTTTTTTTTACTTAACTATTCCAAAAGAAAAAAGGTCGCAGTAAGAGTTTTATGATGTAATATATCAACTTTGACGTTAGAAATAAATACTATTAAGGTAAGGTAATGTAATACACCTAAGTATAAATTTTTGCTGCAGTACGCTTATAAATCGGCATTTTGACAAATATGTGGGTCTAGCTCGTAAACGAAATAAAATATGCTATAATACAAACTTCAAATTTACACGTATTCGGGATAAAATAAAAAAATAACGATTTATAACCAATGTTAGATGTGTAAATAATACAATAATGCAGTCTTTGACCTAGAATCCTGAAATAACTTTCTCCTGGCGACATATGTGTTTTCAACAGGATGGCGCTACGTGCCATACAGCGACACAAAGCATCGATTTAATGAAATCACGATTTGGTGGTAAAGTGATTTGTGATCTGACACCTCTCGAATATTTCCTGTGAGGTTACGAGAATTCACTGATTTATCCTAATAAACCAGCAAGAATTGACAATTTGGAAGCCAACATTGTTCGTGTTATTCATGACATACGCCTGACATTGCTTGAAAAAGTAATCCAAAATTAGACTGACAGAATGCGCTTCATCAAGAACATTCGTGGCAGCGACATACCCGAAGTAGTTTTTAAATATTAATATCATAAATTGGTCTTTCGAATAAAAACAACTTTTTTATCAAAAGTTAAGTGATTAAGTTCTATTAATGAGCCGAACATTTAATTTTCATTTAATCGATACCCAACAACCATGTCATACAGTTTAGCATGTGACACATTTTTTACATTCATCCAATCGAATAGTTCTCTAGGTTGAAATTAAGTCCCTTAAAATTTCCGTATCCTTTTTTTTCCAGGACAACCTCCTGGTTGTGACGTCGCTCACTCGCATTGTTGAAACGAAAACTAGAATGCAATTTTATTTTTTTATATATTTTCTTCAGTGCTTCTTCTGTTTTCTTTCTAGAGCATGTCGGGCAAAGGCGACCCATGGAAATGTCTTCGAGCAGTCGTCGTCGTCACAGAAATCTCGATAGGAAACTCATTAAACATTAAAACATTCATAATCATTGACCTAATTCCGACAGAAAAAGCTCAAAAAATTATTTAGCCTTCATGGCACAATGCGAGTTGGCACAGAATGCAGGCTAGCTTAGCTTAGCTTTTCGTCGTGGAGCTTGCTTAAAACTCGAAAGAGAAAATAAATAAAAATGCTGCAAATGAAAGTGAAATTAAAAGCCCAATTTTTCAGGAAGACTAGGGCAAGGGGCGAAACGGGTTTGGGGCGAGGCCCATAGAGAGGAAAAACGGGTCAAAAGCACATAAATACTCTATTTACTCGACTGGACTGATTTTCTGAGAGAATGAAAATAATGTTGCGCTACACATTTGGCCGCAGCCCCGGGCAGGGAGTCTTCTTTCGTTGGGAAAAGTTGCACAACATATGTTTGCAGAGATGCAACTGCGTTCTACAAATTTGCGTGGATGCACCGCACCGCACGACTCGCAGGAGGTGGGAAGCTTTCTCGAGTTTTGCTCCTATTTCTGGAACTCGCGTTATCGCCACCCGCCAGCGCCTCAAATTTAAATGCATCGAGCTCATGACACAATTTCTAAAGCCATTAAAAGCGGCCTGCAAGTACACTTTTCGCCCCACATTTCGTAGAGTGGGGGCGGCGTAAACAATGCAAGCGCAAAATTATCCGTGCGAAAAAGCTCTCAGAGAAAATGTCAAAGCTTCAGTTGAATAATAATTTGCACTCTCCTCACACCGAGATTTCATTTTGATTTTAATAGGCAATTCTACGGAGTGCTGGTGCTGCCAGATATTGAGATGCAACAATATTACTAATAGTAATTTACCAAAAATAACATTTTTTTTATAGTCCAGAAAATTATATTAGTATTTTACTTTACATTACTATGACAAAAATAGTTATTACATGTATTGTACAAGGTGGGCCACCTGTTGGTTTCTTTTTAAATTATATGTTATTTTGATACAAAAAGCTCTTTCACGCTCAAAAAATTAACAGATACACAACATAATATCTCCGCGGTACGAAATCAATAGATTTATGTTTGAACAACGTTGGGAAATATTGGAAACTGATTTTAAAGTGAGTGCTGTGTTACTGAACCAATGCGAATTTTGGAAAGAAATTGTATGCTGACAATTTAAGAATTATTCAGGCACTTAAGCTTAATATTGATCAAGCTATTCGTGAAATAGGGCGAAAATTAGGTTAATGAAAAGTTTAATTCAGTTTAAGTTGAAGAAAAATTTTATAAGAGCCAAAAGACTTTTTTTTACAAAGAGCACAGAGCAGCGGTCTGGGAAGCCTGGGAACATATATAATCAATGTATATAATCACTGCCTTTATAAGCTAAGCTGTTGCGCGATTTGCCCTAAATTGTCCTATGATTATTCAAGCTTTTAAAAATGTTTTTCGCATCTGTTCTAGACTAAAACTTCTTGTCCTTATTTTTCCATGATAGTGCACATTTCATTCTTTCTCTATCGCATGAACATGCTGTAGGAATTTGAGCGATATATTAAATAAAAAATAGATTTAAATAAAAATTCATTAGTTGTGAAGTTCGCAACATTCTGAAATGTGGGAGATTTTTTTTCCCCCCTTAACCTAGATAGAGATCCAGATAAAAACCTGGATCTTCGCTTTGTATGGAAAGATCTATACAGATCATTAAAAAACCCTGCAAGAATTTATTTATTGCATATCCGACTTATATATTGGTATTAATTTTAAAATCACAGACAGACACTTCAATGGTATTTAATTGTATAGATTAAATAATTCTCTACAAAAAAAGGTTACATGCAATCTTACCGTAAGATTCATTGTTTTTTTCTTTAATCTATTTGATAGATAATGGAACCATACTCAACGTATTCAGCTAGTACTGTTTCGTAAAGCTCTTTTCTTCAGAAATAAGAAATTCTTCTGGTGTGCCTCAGAGTAGTGTTTTCGGACCACTCCTTTTTATTATATATCATCTAGAATTCTCTGTTACATTGACGATGCGAAGATATTTCATGTAATTTCTCATGAGACTAATTGTTGTCTTTTACAATACGGCTTAACCACTTTTCACAAATGGTGATCTGACAATCGTCTTCCCTTAAACGTTGAAAAGTGCATGGTTATGTCATTCTCAAGGAAAATACATCCTTTCATTTCAATTACTAGATGGATGCCAATTAACAAGACTTGAGAAGTATAAGTATAAAGTATAAGAGAACCAAATAAATCCCATTATTGACCAAATCTAATTCAACCTTAGACTTTATAAAGAGATGGTCCAAAGAATTTGACGATCTGTAAATTACCAAGGTTATGTACTACGCCTTTGTCAAACTAATTTTGTAGTATGCTTCCCCTCCTGTTTGTGCTCCGTTTTATTTTACACATATTAATCACATCGAGGTGATCCAGCGGAAGTTTTTTAGGTTATCATTTTGTGATCTGCCTTGACATGACAGCTCAAATCTCCCTGCTTATCTGGACAGATTTAATATCTTCGGAACTACTATATTTTCAGATTTTCTATTTATTTTTTTTTTATTAATTCCCCTTAATTGTTGAAGACGCTATGCATTTCGGTTCCATCTCAGTCCTTGAGAGCACATAACCTTCTCCACCTACCATATGACCGGACTAATCATCGCAAAAATTAGCCTATAACTACAATAGTTGCGTTTTTTTCAATCGGATCAGGATTTGGATCAATCTCTTAACATTGACATACAACAACAACTCGTGATCCACACTTTCATTCGGATTAGAATCAATGATCCGCAAGAAGTGGTTACAAAAAATTCTACGAGAAGTGCTAGTGTCGGATGAATAGTTCGGATATTTCTAACAGAGTCGCTGCTGTAGTTTTTCTTTTCTGAAATGATGGCAGCAATGAAATTTGTAGTCGATTGGTTCTGAGCACACAAAGAAAAAGTAATTTATAGTAATAAATCGTTTTTCTGATTATGGGATTTAATACAAAACAAAACTTTGAAGGCCATTTTTGAGTTTTCTTTGACGAAAGCTGTCGTCTAATTCCCAATTCTTATTAGATTAGCAAAAACAGGAATTCCAGCTCCTCAAACCCAAAATCGTGATCCCGGTCATTAATCTGAATCGTTTTTTTTCATTTGACCCTGATCCAGAGCCAGATCCAGATGAAAAAACGCAGCTAATGTCACGTCCTCTTAATGACCGCGCTCATTGTTTTGAATTTGGATTGCCAAGGTCTGAGCTGAAAAATCTGTTTAAATTTAGACCTAATTGATTCTATGTATAATATGTAATTTAAATCAGTTTGTTGATGAATGTAGAATAAAAAAATAAATAAAAAAATAGTAAAACAAAAAAATTGGTTTAAAAAAAAGGTAAAAAAAAAAAAACTCGGTCAATTGCGAATTTGCTTCGCGCATTGAGAATTCCGAATAGATTTGCTAATTTTCTCAAAACTGATAGTCACAGATTTCATTTTAGTGTTTCTTGTGACCTTTACTCACCGTGATATCTATAAACAAAGTTTTAAAATTTTTGGTTTTCGACCTCTTACTATTTTTGAACACTTTTTACTATACGTATTCCATTAACTAGTTTTATTAGTTATATCCTATTACCTTACCTTATTTTCTTTAAGGGTTAATAAGTCGCAATATAAAGAAATGGTGACTTCTATAAAAAAAATTTCATAAGATTTATTTTGCAGAGAATTCCCTAGTGTACAAAATTAATGAGTATTTTTGCGATGCTATTGCTAAACAACAAGATGAGTGCGAAAAACATATTTTTTCTTTATGTTTGACCTCCTTTTACTTTTGACGCATATGTCAGATCGATTTGGATTTTTGAAACGTTATTTGTAATTCAAAAGAGAAATCATGGGAATTTTTGCAAAGGTATGCCCATTTCTGGTCTAATATTAGTGGGCTATTATGTATACATATGGAATCAAATGCACTTTTCATTACGAAAATAAATATTTAATAATATGCATGATTATAATATATAGGGTTATTTCAGACCTTTCCAAAATCACATAATTAAATGTCTTTTACGATCATGAGATTTTCTTCGAGTATGCATGATAAAATTTTTTACTGACCCTCATCCTGTACATCAATTATTTAATTAAATTCATTTAGTGCGAATAATCTCCAGCACTGGATTCAGCTGTGTATCAAATATCTACAAGAAAAGGAAATGCGCAAAAACGAACTTTTCCCCGCTGCGTGTTAACGAAAATTAAACGAGCAGAGAAATTAAACTTCAAAGAATTTTCTTCTTTACAATGTACAAATTTCCTTCTTTTTACATTAATAAAAATAAATAATATATAAATATATAAATGAATTGAGAAAGATTGAATTTTATTTAGAGATTGCTTTGGATGTTTTAGCTATTGAAGTTAATGATGGATTTTATATCATGCGTTTCTACTTTATTGACAATTTTCTTCTTTTTGCTTCACGATTCAAGAATACTCTTTGAAGGTTTGATTCAAAGAAATGATAAAATACCTACTTTTTTAAATGTTTTGAGGGTAACATTTTAGGATCTACAAAAAAAAACTTTATTTTATTTAAGATTTTTTCAAAAATGCATATCATGAAACCATTTTTCGCATACTATTCAATCTAAACAAGATAAATATAAACAATTAACAAAAATAAAAGCTTTTATTATATTGTCATCAAAACTGCACATGTATGCGAAATTTCAACCTATTACGATAATGAGAACTGGTTCAAAATTGACTTGCAAGTTTTGTACCTTGTAAATCTGAAAACATTCTTAAAGGACATATACAGGTACTCTATGAAAATTTACCCCCGCATGTATTAAACAAAAATAATAGTGAAATGATGTATAAGTTTTACCAAAATACACACACTAACGCGATACCGGGGGAATTTTTGGGCTAGCTGAATTTGATGTCAAATGTTATCAAAAGATTTGTCCGTCAATTCTTTACAACTTTTATATAAATTGTTTTTGTCTTATCTTTAAATTACGTCGCCCTTTAGGCGTCTTAGAGCTTTGTCATTTAACACTAGTTTGCCGAGTGTTAGTGGAAAAAAATGCCAAAAATCCGCACTCCGTTTAACTTTTTTAAGAATATGTAATTCTGATATGACCAATCAATAAGCTTTTGCATCGAGATATATTTAAAAAAAATCTCGACAGTTTCCGAGATATAATTGAAATTCTTGAAGCAGGTCAATCAGGATCATCCAAGAGTATCAAATGTCTTCCTAACACTTTTATATGCAATAGTATTTTAAATAAAAACCATTTCCTTTTAAACTGAGTCGTAACATTGTTTGGTCAGAATTGAATGCTTTTTTATTTAAAACTAATGACGATAAATCTTGGTGGAAAACATAAAATACATACCACTTAAGTTTTCGCGCCAATTTCAATATACAGCAAAATCTTAAGTTTCAAAAAAAGGGTGGGCCATCTGTTGGTTTCTTTTTAAATTACATGTTATTTTGACGCAGACAGCTCTTTCGCAGTAAAAAAATTGACAGAAACAAAGGAACATATCTCCGCTTTACTAAATGTATAGATTTATGCTTAAACAGCGTTGGGAAATATTGAAAACTTATTTCCAAAATTTGCTGTGCCATGTTATACGCAAAACAGTATTTATTTTAAAAATAAACCAACCCTATAGTATAAGTAGTAATGGATAATTGCATAATCAGACTTATTTTCTACTTTTTTAAGAAATACATCAATTTGTGTGGATTATAAAATTTTTTTATTAGTGGTATATGACCGAACGATCGATTTTTTTCCCGCCTTACTACCTGAAAGCATGGAACTATATAAAAATCAATTGTAATTTGTACTTATAAGAAGCCGATAATTATTTAAAACAATAATACCTCCTGGATTTGTATAATTTACTTTAATTTACAAAACCACCAGTCTCTAACTAACCTGCCGCAACAAGTTCGCACTCCGTCACACGATCTCATTAACTGACAAGAGATCAACAATTCCGCCAAGAATGCAAAAATAATAAAGTAATAACAAAATCGTGAGAATTATCAGCAAATTGCTCAATAGCCGGGCCGCTCGCCGTGTTGTCCGACAGTCCGACGCTATCAGTTTCACAACGGTGTTTCAGCGGGTGTCACGTCACGGCGCGGCTGGCGGCTGGTGGCGCACGGCTCCCCGCGTATCAAGTTCAAGAAGAATTTATTAGCGCGGCCTAACGTATCACACCCTCACCTGGCATAAATCTCGACGAGCTCCATCGGCAATCGTTTAATTCAATTAGAGGTGACAATTATTAATGTTAAGTACTCTCCGGAGGGAAACGAACAGCGCGGCATGGCGGTGCGCGGCGACGACGTCCAATCGTGTGGGTGATTTATCTATCAAAACAAAAAACAGAAGCGGGGTGAGCCGGCCGTGATTACAGGAGAGAATACACGCGACGAGGTATGATTACGAGCGGCCGATTATAGCGCCACATATGCGTTCACTTGGAAAAACCGCCAATTTGAGCCTTTGCACCGATCTTAAACGGTCCCGCCGAGGCGGCCAGGAAGGAAGGCGGTAGCATTTTCGAATTTGCAATATTTCGCTATTTTATACCAATGTTTCGCCAGAAACGCCTTACTTTTGTAGAGCGCTGATTGGGCACGCCACAAAAAGAGTATCTCAACATCATTCCGCGCTTTATTGTTGTATGTTGGGTTACACACGCATGCGGCGATCGCTAATGCAAATTTTCCATAAAAGATTATTACTATAGAGCAGAGGTATAAAGTCTTATACTCGGCGGCGGCGCGAGCAGTTTTGTCGTTAATTTTTCCATTGCTGTCCAGTATTATAGTATATACACGGTTTTCGCTTGTACCAATTGACCACTGAGGTGTAACGGCCATCAATTAACTAAAATATCTGACACAAAAGCGGACTACGTTTTTGCCTTTGTGGCTTTTTACTTTTCTTTTATTTGCGGGCCGCACAAATGATTTGCACAAGATCACTTTAAATGAGTCGTGGGAGGGTTTCGCCACTTTAGAACCGCATCGACCGAGAGCGTTTCAATAATGCTAATGGGAGCATTTTCAAAATAACCACTGAATTCTTGGAGATATCCATTCAAATCCTTAAAGAGGCACGCTCCTACGGGCTACTCGCATGACAGCCTATATTCGGGCATTGTCCGGTCTCAGCTGACCAACAGCACATTAAGCAATCTTAATTTGTTTCGAAATACTTTAGTTCGATTTGTTTGGAACAAAGCGACATAGGCCAGCCACCAACTTATAAAGGGAATTTTTAAGCTATTATAAAATAGATATGGTAATTAGAATATTTTAAACACACAATCCAAATGCAAAGAACCTAATTTAGCGTACTTAAATCAGAAATACCGCGATATAGCATTCGTGATTTGTTATATACCTACATTTGTAACGTAATGACTGTCCTACCTAATGGAGTATCCTTGTTTGAAGCTTTCACAGGTGAGATTTCCCCAAAACAGCTATTTACACATGTTTTCTGAGTGAGCCAAAAACAAATTTAATTACCAAATAAAACATGGTCTAAACGTAAAATATTATTCGCTTATTGTAATTTTATTATGCTTGTACGTGTACGTGACCCACAATTTTTTAAGTGTTTTTTCCCTTCTTAAGACTCATTTCATACATTTTTACTGCTCACTCGCATTTAAATATTTTATAAATAGAATGAAATTAATTAAAAGAAAACCCGCCTCTTCATTTCCTTCCACAAACATACTAAGGGGTGTTTTTTATATCTACACTTCTACATCTACACTAATATTATAAAGAGGAAAGATTTGTATTTTTGTGTGTATGTTTGTAATGAATAAACTCAAAAACTACTGTGCCGATTTCAAAAATTCTTTCACCATTCGAAAGCTACATTCACCCTGAGTAACATAGGCTATATCCAATTTAGAAATTCAAGATGGCGGATCCAATATGGCGATATATATTTCTCGATTTCAACGGCCCTTAATGAAAATTAGTACAATGATTGCTTTGAAGTCACTGATTTTGAATATTACCAAAGTTTACAAATCCAAGATAGCGGACCCAATATGGCGACCAATATCTCTCGCTTTCAATGGATTTTAATGAAAATTAGTACAATGATTATCTTGAGGTCACTGATTTTGAATGTTATCAATCAACATTTACAAATCCAAGATGGCGGATCCAATATGTCGACCAGGATTTCCCGATTTCATCGGATTTTAATGAAAATTAGTACAATGGTTATTCTGAGACCACTTATTTTGAATGTTATCAAAATTTCCAAATCCAAGATGGCGGATCCAACATGGCCACCAGAATGTTGCGATTTCGACGGATTTTAACGAAAATTGATACAATGATTGTTCTGAGGCCACTTATTTAGAATATTATCAAAATTTGCAAATCCAAGATGGCGGATAAAATATGGCGTCCAAATGTCTCGATTTCAACCGATTTTAATGAAAAGTAGTACAATGATTATTCTGAAGCCACTAATTTCGAATATTAGCAAAACTTCCAAATTCAAGATGGCGAATCCAATATGGAGACTAAAATTTCTCGATTTCAACAAATTTTAATGAAAATTAGTACAATGATTATATTAAGGTCACTTATTTCGAATATTATTTAGATTTGGAAATCTAAGATGGCGAATCCATAAAGGGGTTTTCGGGTTGAAACAATTTCTAGGATATAACAAATTTGAGAAGTATTTAATCTACATCTACACTAATATTATAAAGAGAAAAGATTTGTATTTTTGTGTGTATGTATAGTTAGATATATATCTAGAACTTCATATAGGGACAACTACCAATCCGAGATGTCATTTTGACAGTTCTAAGTGATATTTATGTTCAGTGTAGTTTGGCGAGTAATCACGAATAGACTCAAGTTTGAGGAACAATTACGAATTATCCAAATTTACTTTGAAAACAGGTTGTAGGTGTAAATGTCTTTAGTGAAGATGTTCATTTTTAGCTTTATGGCAAAACTGTTTCTTCTGGAGTGAGAAAAATCCAAAAGTGACTTAGAGACCCAATTATATCCATAAAAATGGACCGTTTGGAACGATTTACACGCTGATGGCATCTTTGGTTTTTATTTCTTTAAAAATGAGACAGAAGCTCACATTACAATAATTCAATAGAGATTGTTACCAGACCAAGATCAATGAATATTTCTTCAATATGGATTACATTGATCGTGGCGAGATGTGGTTTCAACAGGATGGCGCTACGTGCCATACAGCGAAACAAGTCATCGATTTATTCAAATCACGATTTTGCGATAGAGTGGGTACTATTGCAGAAATAGAAAAAAGAAACAAAAATTCTCTTATTTTAAGATAAGTGCTCTTAAGATAATAGAAAAAATATATAAGTAGATTTCAAAAGTTCGTTGCTAATAATATTTTATTTATACATTTATTAGTTTTTTGAGTTTCACCATAAACTTCGACTCAGTTCAAACATCTTGTGCTCTTTAGACAATTTATTTCTGATTTTAACCCAAAATGTGAACTCTTAACAAAATTTATGTCGATATTAATACATATATAAGAATATAACGTACAAATTGTTCTGGCTAACATTTTCTAAATATTTTTGCATAATTCATACACATTATTATAATATGTTTTTATAACCAACATTTCTTTGCTCACCACGACAGTACGCCAGCTCACACGTGTGTAGTTGACTCGGACAAAATTGTCAAATTTCGGTGCTTATAATTTATTTTTATTTCTAAAAAAAGTCGGTATGGAGATGTTCCATAATACAATAAAGTTTAGTCTGACAGCAATTTGACAGCCTACACTCCTGAATTCGTACATTTTGACAGCAGATTTCAAGTCGCCAACTGCAGCAACCACATGTATGGATTTTCAAGAATATTGCATGATGTTTTGAGTTTAATTCATACATTTTGATAGTATACTTTGTAAATCAGGGATTCCAAAAACCCCAATGTAGTCAATTCCATTAAAATAGGTTCATTCGATAGTCACCCATTTTGGCGCCAAAATCAATAGGTCTGGAGTCTTCATCGTACAAAAATTATCAACAAATTAAGAAAATTGTACAAACAATAGGTAATAAAATCAGAATCTGTCGTTACCTCGGACACGGATATGATGCTGAAATTTTTAATTAGTCAAATTTCGTAACTTAATGTTTTCTGTTTATAATTTACATCATTCATTTTCTGAAAGCACGATTTAAACTGACTTTATTTTACCAAAACAGGGAAGTAACAAAATTTGTAAGCTTATCCTCGTGGAATTATTTACGGATGTAAATGCATTGGGCGTGCATGGATAAAACTCTACCAAGATTATACAAAGAAGAAGAGACATTGAATAGAGCCAGACACTCAGTCATTAAATATTCCCTTGATCGTGTCATATGTTAATCGGTAAAGGCTTTTAGCGATGATCACTCGGGACAAAACTGGGGTTTAATCGTGAGAAAAATGTCTCTATAAATATTTGTTGACACGTCAATTAATTAAATGTTGAAATCGAACCATGTGGAGTTATTTTTTTTCAGAACGTCATTTTCCTTCGGTGACAGAAAGATTTACAAAAACATCTATATGGTTGATTTCTTTAAAAAATGTAACAGCCACAACCATAAATGGTTGGCAACTTTCTTGAACGCCACACGGCAACGCAACATGTTATTGTTCTCAGCTGTTCGACAGTACAATCAACTGGTGCGATGCAATCAAATTGATTCATATTTTTCCATTAAAAATTTATATGTAAATCGTGCAAGTCACAGACGAAAGTGGAAAGCCTAAGCCACCACCATTAAATGGGCAAATAAAAAAAGTGTCGACCCGGCTTGTCGCTCCACTTTTCTCCTAGTGCAAACTGCTGTGCTCAGTGACTGTCCATTTTTGGAGGTGTGCACTATCGAGATGCGATTGCATAATGCCGCAACTCATTACCTGCAAGTATCTTTTCTTTATTTAAAAGAAGAAAAAAAATCAAAATATCAGTCTCATTCACATCCGCCACCGAGTGGAGAAAGGTCTGACCACCGCATTTGGGATTTTGTTCATTGTTCCCGGTGGTGCTCCATCTGGTTCTCGCCTTTGGTACCTTTACCGCAGCTGATGAGCCAACTTTTTAAAAGCACTCGCGGGCATGCGTGCGCGTTCATCTACGTGCGGTCATCTCGCGCTATCATCCGCCTTTATAATTATTTTTGAATTATTCTATGTTAAACGAGCCGCTTCAATTCGGATTTATGGTCGATGGCGTAGACTCAGCCGCAACGCGGAGGTGTTGCAAGCTATTTGCGCGCATTTCGCAGGAACAATGCGCGCGCTGCTGCGAGATAGTCGCAGTCGCCTTTCAATTGTAATTTCCGTTTTTTCGCTTTGATGCCGACTGCAAGATATGTATATATATCTGCTTCAGTAATTCATGTGCAACATAAATCTTGGATATTTTAACTTAATAGTAAGCAATTTTACGTATCGTATTCTGTTGTTAGGTTTCCATGCGGGGTTTAACCCGGGTTAAACTCGAGTTAGTGCCATGGAAACGAGGATTTTCGTTAAGTCGGCTAAAACTTCACGAAAGTAGTTTGAGTTGGGTTTCTTTGACAGATTATCGTTTGCTATCACATGTTTCTTCGCCTCCGTTTTGTAATAAAACTCCTTGATAGCAATATTTTGAACATGAACTTTTATTTCACTTTTATTTCTGTGAGATCAACCTGACAAATGCTCATGGAAACATATTGGGTTGAGTCCTGTCATTATGAACTCAATCCCATGCATCGAAACATGATATATGTAACTTTTGTGTTTATTTAATATCTTAATTTTGGTTAATTCCATTTAAAATTAGAAGAAATCGGTGCATACCATACACAAACGCGATTGATTTGAAAATTCTCATGGTATGTATAAACCTTTCTTTTCGGAAATTAATATTTCTTTCCACAATAGTCCTATATATTTTTCCCTAGGCCATATTGGATTGGTTACGTTGAATTTCTAAATTTCTGTACAAGATACGTTTGAAATCAGCGACCCGAAAAACCTCGACATTCTAATTTTCATGGCAATTTCTTATCAGTTACCATTTCAGCCATCTTAAAGTTTAAAAGCTAGCTAAAGGGTTTTCCAATAAGAGGTGTTATTTTGATATTCATAGGAAAATGCCATTTCTTGAGATAAATGATCGGATGTTTATTTCATTATAAAGAGGAAGGTATGCCGTTAATAATGGAAAATAACATCAGCCAAATGACCACCACGACCACGCTTACAGGACCATATCCTTTTCATGAAATTATCCATAACCAAATCGCAAAGTGGCTGCCCTATGTCCTCGATAGCCTCACGAATTCCATCTTTGAGGTATTGAATCGACGCTGGGCTGTTGGCGTAGACCTTGTCTTTCACGTGGCTCCAAAGGAAGAAGTCGCAAGGTGTCAAATCACAAGATCTGGGTGGCCAATTGTGTTCACCTCTTCGAGAGATAACACGGTCCGGAAACTTTTCCCGTAAAAGATCAATGGTTTCGTTGCTTGTGTGGCACGTAGCGCCGTCTTGTTGAAAGTAAACGTTGTCCAGATCAATACCATCCAATTCCGGCCATAAAAAATCATTAATCATCTCTCGATAGCGCAATCCATTCACCGTAACTGGTGCTCCAGCCTCATTTTCGAAAAAGTAAGGTCCAATGACCCCGCCGGACCATAAACCGCACCAAACAGTCACACGTTGAGGATAGAGAGGCTTTTCAACAATAACTCTTGGATTTTCCGAGCCCCATATGCGATAATTTTGCTTGTTGACGAAGCCATCGAGGTGGAAATGGGCCTCATCACTCAAGATGATTTTTCGATGAAATTCCGGATCATTTTCATGCATTTCAAGGACCCAATCGGCAAAGACACGTCGTTGTTGATGATCGGCCGGCTTGAGTTGTTGTGTTAACTGAACTTTATAAGCCTTAAGACCCAAATCTTTATGCAAAATACGGTGTAATGACGTTTTTGGAATGCCTAATTCCAAAGAATGACGAGGAATGGACAAACCTGGGTTTTCTTCAACACTTTCGGCTACAGCAGCAATATTCTCGGCTGTTCTTGAGCGACGTGCACGGGTTTTATTCTTCACATCACTAACTTGTCCCAACAGCTCGAATTTTTCCACCAATTTCTGTATTGCGGTCCGACAAGGTGCTTCACGACGACCCAAAAATGTTCGAGTTTTACAAACCGTCTCTGCCAAATTTTCACCATTTTTATAGTGAATTTTAATAATTTCAATGCGTGTTTGAAGCGTGTATCGATCCATTTTTATTTATGGCGCGTAGTTTCTACTTGTGAAATGTCAAAAAATAACAGCTCCAAAAGTGACATCTACCGAAATGGCGGGCTATTCAAAATAACACCTCTTATTGGAAAACCCTTTAGTATACTTTAATTTTCATTAAAATTCCTTTCTTCCTAAATATATTATAATGTATAGGTATAACTCGCGCTAAGTAACCACTTTTTCAAAACCTATGCAAGTAATTTCTCAAAGACTATCCCAAATTGAAAGGAAAATTGAAGAAAAATTCTTTCTATAGGTTTTATATTATTAACTATACTTTATATAAGCGATTTATCGATTTATACCTTTTTGTTTTTTTATATTAAAAAAAAAAAACGACAAATTTAAAATATATGAAAGATTAGTTACAATTTGAATACAGTAAAACCCGCTTAAATGCAACCCGCTTTACTGCACAAACCCTTTTATTGCACACGATGCGAATGCACCGAATTTTTTGCCTTATTAATGTGTAGAAATAAAGATCGCATTATTGCACACCTCTTAAATACACAAACCTCTTATTTGCACATTAATTTCAGGCACGAATTTTCTATTTGAATTAAAAAATAACCGGATAAATGCAATGTACATATTTTAAATGAACAGATATGTAGTTAATGTCAAAAATTCATATCAGACTTTTTTAAAACAAAAATTTGAACTTGTTCCTATATGTGTGCATACATACATACTGTATTTAATACGTACATAAAGACTGGATTTTATTTTACTAAAGAAAGAATTTTATTTTTTTGTTGATTTAAATTTCTTATTTCGGTTGAAAAATGTGAATAATATACGCACATTTTTAGTTTTCTTTATTTTTGGACATTTGAATAATTTGTACATGTAATCCAAAAAAATTAATCCGAGCTCTCTTAAATGCACAACATGTGCATTTATCTTAAAAACGTTTAAATGCACAAACCGCTTAAATGCACGAAATTTTCTGACAAATTGGATGTGCATTTAAGCGGGTTTTACTGTACACACGTTCTTAAGATGTTTAGTATTAAATAGAGTAAGAAAAACAATGAATGGAAGTTCAAAAACTGTTCAAATGCAAATGGATTGCAATGAAAAATTTAATTTAAAAACAACAACGACCTCAAAACTGTGGCTTTGAATAATTCTCGTGTAGAAATAATTTTTCAATTATTTCTATTATTAAAAAAAACACGTTTCAGTTGTGATCCTCTTTTATGGTTCAATGTTCTAAGCCTAATTTTTGCTGCGGATACGTAACCCAACTTCCTCAATTCGAGTTGTTTTGTTATGTTAAAACCTCATTTTGTCAGAAAATAAAGAATCTGTACTATAGTATAACTTTTGTTGTCTACCACACAATCAGAATTTGTAACAATTTTCATGAAATGTAACCTCATTTAGTTTGTGAAGGAAATTGTCTTTCTTGAAGGAATTGTGGGTGTTTGGACGGTTCTTAGATGTGCTACTTTTACAGGGAGAAATAAATTTTTGTTTGAGTTATTCTTGCTTGCGTCATTGAGGTTTAACTTTTAAAGAAAAGTTTTCAACACATAAAATTGTCTAGTTGTTTTTGACTTTATGTGACTTCTATTTTTTTAAATCTTATTTGAAGAAGAAATCTCCTTACAGCTCTTCAAAAGCAAGAGTTTTGTTTATCTCTAATTATAGAATTGTGTTTATGCGTGCAATTGTAAAAAGACTTGTAATCTTTACTCAAAAAGCAGAGGTACTCTTCAATTAATTATATGTCGGGGGTTGAGGCTACCTTTTGAAATTTCATCTTAAAACTTGGACTGAAACATTGATTGGATCTAATATTGAAATGAATGGCATTGTTTACCTTTTTTGGAATTATATGATGTAAATATGAGATTAAGTCAACAATTTTCAGTGAAGATTATTATTTTATAAAAGATGTGTTTATTCGTTTCTATATGCATCTAATTTGCATTTACGCAAATTTATCAGAATTCATATCTTCTATAGTGTCAATTTGCATTTATTGTTGGAAATTGTTTAAAATTCAATCAGATATTAGGTAAACGAAAAAAATAAATAAAATAGACAAGCTGACCCAATAAATAATACATAATAATAGAAAGCAATGTTTTTAACATTTAAATTTAAATTAAAAAGCGAAAATGTTCTACACTGCTGTATTAAATGCTTTAAAATATTTTATTGTCAAGTAATGTAAAAAATCCCTTTGGCTCGCGTTCAGAGCAAGAGTTCTGAATCTCTCTTTATGAAAAACCACAATTATGATAATATGGAGATTTATTTCCTCACAAACAAATTTTATTTATTCCCGGCGGCCAGGCTAATCCGGTTTTATTGTATGCCAAAAGTTTTCCTGAGATCTAGATTTTACGAAAAAATTCGAATTTAGTTACCTTGAACAACAAACCCTTAGAAATCCTCAAGAATTTTGTATACACTGTTACTGTGTGTGCCCCTGATAAAAAAGGACATTTTTCAAATTTTATTTCAATATGATAATACATAGTACAATAAGTACTTGATAGTAGTTGAGAGAACTCGAAAAAAAGGTGCTGGGAACCCTTTTGTATTAATTATTTTCATCGAAATCTCTTAAAATTATGAAATTTTGGTCACCACATTGAATGCATTATATTGTATTTCGAAATTTCAATAGAATATTGAATTTTCAAATTTAGATAGCAGATTCGAAATTAGAGATCCCAATATATTTTTTATACTAATTTTATTTATGATACAATTCTAATGTAAATTTTTTTTTAATATTTTTTAACGACACATCGAATATTCATACTCGAAATCAGCATCCTCAAAAACCCGAAGGTACCAATTTTCATGACAATAGTTTAAAATTATCGTCGCCATTTTGAAACTATATATAATATCCGAATAAAATTTAGTCCATATTTTAAGTTGGAATATGTACTACCTTCAGACATAAAATAAAAAATATCCATGCAAGCGTTTAGGCGTGATTGAGGAACAAACGTACTTTTATATATTCGAAACCCTTGAAAACTCAATCAATCGTTTCGGACAAACATCGAGACAGACAGACATTTATGCTCAGATATCGTGTAAATAGCATGTCCCACTTATACCATATATTGGTATTAATTTTGAAATCACAAACAGAAACTTCAATTTTATTTATTGATATAAATTAATAAAAAACGTTGACATAAGTCTAACATTAAGGAAATGAATGGCTTTGAGGAAAAACTTAACTGTCAAAGATGTCAAGGATTTCAATAAAAGAACATTAAGAAATGTTCAATTGAATTTGAAAAAAATTAGAAAAAAATAGACATATTCAAATAAAAGTCCGCATATTCTAGCACAAGCAAAAATGAACAATGTACACAATGAATTGCTGCAACTGCAACGAATGACATTATGCTGCATGAATTGTAATTGACGTGGGAATTATTGCTTCGGTTGGCAATCAGCATACACAAATTAAATTATAAGTAGAAACTGGATAATTATTATTATGAATTTAATCAGAAAATGCGTCTTTTTCCTAGTATTCTAGAGATATCTTTAAGAAATTGAAAAAAAAATGTATTCTACAAAATTAAGACGAACGACCAATCTTTTTAAGTAGTATGTACTATACAGGGTGTTTCACATAGCGTATGCCAAAATGAGTGGGGAGAAAGATCTCACATTTGTCAAGATGATAGGTAAGAAAATGGGCAATTTAATAAAAATAAAAAACCTAAATTTCAGAGAAAACTTAGGGAAAACCTGAATTTTATGAATTTGCTAAACATTTCTTTGCAATTTTGCAAGTGACTATAGCTACAGTAGTAGGAGGTAGATCAATATTGTTGACGTTTTTTGAAAAGCCATTGGTATAGTAGTTTTTTGGTTTTATTACCGGATTATTACCTTTATTATTTCATTTCGATGACAAAAAAGGGAACGGACGTCACACTTTCAAAGGATATTTGTATCTAATTAAGAAATTCTTTAGGATATATTGAAGAAAACGCTTGTCATGAACGCAACTTTTAGCTGAATAATATGCCACTGAAATTGCGAGAAATTAGATTACGGCGCCATTCCTTGACCTTAACGAAACAGAAAGGCGAAACAGCCAGAGATCTGTTCGTGTCACGCTTCACAGCGCTGAAAGGGAGTGTTCACGGAGTGAAAACAAAAAAAAAATGGATTTCTTGTGTCTAACGATAAAAATCTTTTCCTTCTAACAACAGCTGATTCATAGGTATGTATTTAAAGGTACGGGAATTCCTTCTAAATTCGGATTAATTATGGAATGCTTATGGATTGCAATTTTTAAGCCCTAGAACGTGTGTTTGGATTATAAATGTTGCTTCTTTTACTTACGATATATTCTCTTTGAATAGTAAACGGCCAAATAATGATATTACCTGAAAAAAATGTAAGAGATTTTTTTTTAAAAAAATGTAAGTATGTAATTTCTTGTGAAAAATTAAAATTAAAATTCTATTTCAGAAGAAGCACAAATCTAAATATATCCCAGAGAATGTCGTTTGATCCATAAAAATTAATTTCAAGAAATTAGTATTGACATTTAAGAAGATAACTTTAAGAAATCTAATTACCCATGTGCCAATTTCGTTTTCGCGAGTTTTTATAAAACAATATATAAAGAGAAAGATTACTATTAATATGCTTAAATCTTATTAATGGCTCATAATTTATAATTGTCAGCCACAGGCCGGTCTCAGTGAAAGGCACCGGCATTCTCTGCGTAATCCACGACATAAAATTGATCTTGTGGTAGTTTAAACTCGCGTAACTCGCTCTGAACTGTTTAGAACACTTTATTTCCCTGTGTGAAGTAAAGTAATTTCATTTTTGCACACCTCTTCTCTCTAATAATAATGGGAATAGATTTTGACATTATCAGTAATACCCTGTACAGACGGGACATATTAATGATCATTTGAGTAGGAATGATCATTGAATAGGCCATGTGTCATCACATCATAGAAGCAATGATCATTCCTATCGTCATTGCACAAATTATGTCTACCCAAGCTCATTCAATACGAATGATCATTCGTACTTTCCGACCAGAGCGCCTGCAGTGGCAAGAAAGTGCAATTTATTGGAAAAATTTGGAAAATCGGCTAATTTTCCAGCTGTCACTACAAGTTCTTTGTTTTGTAAGAGAAAAAGTTTTAGTAATTTTGGAAGAAGAGTCCACAAACGTCTTCGGAACTTCCTTTTTGCACGAAACAGCAGAGCGGCTACCTTCAACTTTTGCATTTTATACACATTTCTTCGGGCACGTTTTACTCTTTGAAGCGCGAATAGTTTAAACTTTCTGGATTTCCTTTTATGATGGTTTATTTGCATTAATATATTTAAATTATCCAAAATAAAAGATGATTCCATTTTAAATGTCATACAACTAGCACCAATCTGACAACTGTCAAATCGAATTGCAAGAAATTCGTAATTACCGTGTGTCACCCCAAAGTAGGCATGATCATTGAATCTATTACGTAATTGAATCAATGATCATTCATTTCGCGACGTGTGTCTAGGGTATAATGGTACTTTAACAAATTTAATTATCATTACTAGACTTCAGAGAAGCATTACTGCCAGGCAATGCTACATTGCATAGAATTGTATAGTTAGGCAATGCTGGCTAATGCTTAGTATTTCTAGTAATACCAGGAACTGCTGATACTTGGTAATGGTAATTAAGTTTTTTGAAGTACCAATACTGGTAATGGTAATTGGTCTTGCTTGCATTACTTGTATTGGAAATTGTATTTGGTAGTACTTTTTTATAGCTCTGATAACGAATTCCCTAATAGAGCCCAATAAAGAATCAAATTGAGGTATTTTCGTAAATATCAGTTTCCATTTAGTCTTAGAATTTAAAATGACATAATCCTAGAATTTGAAACAGCTTGGAATTGTCTTAAACTAATGATTATTATTACGTCCATAAAAACCTACGATTTTCAATTGGTGCTATCTGCTCAGTACCCACATGTGAATCTACAGACTAAATTTTTTATTAAAATATCGTTGAGCTTAGCCACTACCTTAAATTGCAAAGAATAAATAACATATTTGAAATCAGCGATCCCAAAAACTTCTTTGTACCAATATTCACAGAATTTTCGAAAAGTTACTAGTTCTGCTGCTGCTGGAAAAATTAATTACTCCGACTATTATTAAAATTATTCAAGAATTCCTGAGTATATACTATATTTTGCATTCTTCGCCTAGTAGTAAAATAATAATAGTGTTTGCAAAATGCAACGACACCGATTTCCCCGAAACTTTCAACAAAACATTTAGAACCATTAAAATAACTAATAGAAAAAAAAATCTATTTTAATCATCTTAAAGATGCATGATGAAAAAAGGTGAGAAAATCAAAATCCTATTTTTATCAACCAAAACAACCACTACCTTCTTGTTCAAAGCATCAATATTCAATCTTATTAACCTTTTCATTGTGTGGAGAAGTAATTATGATTTTTAAAACTGACCTAGTTTGCTCTATTTTAAACATTTCAAAATACCATAACTGCTGAAGCAAAGAAAACAAAACGATGATTAGTTGCTAAAGTTCCATAAACTTACTTGAGTAAACATTATAAAAGAATTTTTGAGAGAAAATAATATTGTTTATTTTTCATAGAATGATGCACAATCAAAAAAAAAATAAGCTTTCTCCAGACAATCAATAAGAAATATCTTTTTTAATTAAACGGCTCCAAAGAGTACGTTTTTAAAATTAGAATCGTCTAAAATTGAGAATGAGTCGATATTCGATTGCGTACACAAATCAATTCATTATTTAAAAGCTGTGGTTCGTTGCTCGAACACGAACTGTTGTAATGAACTTAATTAAAAATTACGTAAACAATTAAGCAGTAGATGAATAATTAACTTTTGAAAGTATGTAACCAAAAAGCTGACGACATTGTTTTAAATCGCAATAGATTTTGTAGAGGAAATTTTAGACAATCAATAATTGCAGGAATTGTGTTAAAAGGACATCGTCTTTGGGAAATTCTATCTAAACTTTTCGAGAGGAAGTAAAGTTTAATTGCACTTTTGCGAAATAAATGTAACACAATGAATCTCGGAAAGCGGCAGAATTATCCTTATCGCGGTAGGGTATAGCCTTTTCATGTTTTTGACATCATACCTCCACTTTTATTGATTTAACAAATTTCTCCTCAATTTTACAGATTTAAAATTGTTTCAGTTTAATCACTTTAATTCCTCCTATAAATATTCGTTGATTTTACAATAATTTTGCACGATAATGCGATGTGATAGGAATAAATTGATTACTCAAAATGTAGAAGCTGAATATTAATGATAGAAATTAATTTTTCATTATCATGTAAAAAATTCAACTTTTTTTATTTTTTTTTATTAACGAAATTTCCCAGAAATTTTCTTATGCTTCACCATTGCTTTTATGCTGATGACGTTAAACTTTATTAATATATTATTAAGGACTTATCTGTTTGTCATATACTTCAACAGGACAATTGAAAAAATCGGTGGTTCGTGTTGCGATAACATTTTCGAATTAAATCTTAAAAAATATGAAGTTTTTTCAGACATAATTCGCTTATTTATTTTTCGTATATGATTAATAATGTCACTATTAATGAGTCCCTCTGTTATTCGCGACCATGGTATTATGTTGCGCATACTGAATACCTATATTTCAATGAATACTTTTAAAATGCTTGGATTTATTAACCCGTTTCGGCCCAAAATGACCTAAATTTTTCAATTTTTTAACCACTATGTTTTTTAGGAAAAAAATTATTCAATCTTGCTGAAATTTAATACCCTACACTATTTTTTCCTGAACTTCCCGAATCTGATCAGATTTACGATATCTGGCGCAATTTTTAAAAAATGGCGGCTGAAAGCAGAAAAAATGGCGAATTTTTTAAATTTTAATTCAAATAATTGTAAAGAAGCCATCAACGTAGAGTGCTAAATCTCTGAATCTGGTGGCATAAATAGTTTCTCTAAAAGATAGGAGCGAAAGTGATGGAAAAACGAATATGGCGATTTTAACGTACGATTTTTTGTTTTTTGCAGATTTTTCAAAATTTCAAAATGGTGGATCCAATATGGCGGGCAAAATTCTTAAACTTGATCAATTTGGGACTGAAAATTGTGTATAACGATTTTTGAGATCGCTGTTTACGAATATGAAATCAGATTTAAAAAATTCAAAATGGTGGATCAAAGATGGCGGATAAATTTTCATAATTTAATATAATCTGGACTGATAACTGTCACATATAAGTTTTTCAAGTCGCTGATTACGAATCTGGGATCAGATTTGATTTTTAAATATCCCCATAAGAAAGAAAGTCAGGAGCGGTCAAATCAAGTGAACATGGTGGTCGTAATCGATGTTTTTTGAGAACAAACAATTGGGGAACATTGCCTTCAATAAATCGATGATTTCGCATGCAGAATGGCACGTTGTGCCATCTTGTTGAAACCAATAATGCTTCATTCCATTTTCGTTTAACTTATAGTGGATGAATGCAAGGCAAACTGTTCAGCACGCGCAACGATACGATATTTGGGAATGTTGTTCAACATCGACCCGTACATCATCAATAACATCATTACTTCGACGTGGACTTGCTTTAATTTTAGGCCTCTCGGTTGCCACTGAACCACTATCACGAAATTTTGCTACTAAACGTCAGATTGTTTTCGGTGTTGGCACTTTTTTCGAACGATATTTTGCTCTGTACGCTCGTTGGGCTAACGTAGCAGAGGACTAATTTTGAAAATAAAATTGAACACTTTTCGCTTTTTCTTTTGGTGTGTAATGCTCCATGGTAAAAATTGTGCTGGACTGAAGTTTATGACACGAGCTGCCAGGTGGCTAGTTGATAAATGATATTATATTTATTCAAAAAAAACTTCAGGTAGTACAAAAAAAAAATTACCCTGTATTAGTCTGCTGGAATGTATTCTCTATTTATTTATATGTTTATAATTGAACCGAGATATTTTACTATCCCTATGTACCCCCCCTTTTAGATTTACTATATACTTTCAAAGAAATGTACCCACAACTAAAGAAGAAAAAAAAGTGGTATCTCTGTTGCTGTCATGTTGTTTACTTGTAACATTTTATGTAAATTTGTACTAAACTTGGTAGTAAACAGAACATAAACAGATTTCCTGTCAGTTGCACTTTTGTGACGAGTTGCCTCATTGCTGTTGCTCGCGGTCATCTTAAGACGGTGAAATTGACGGCAAAGTAACGAACTAGCTGAGGATCTCCAGATTAACAATTAACTTCTTCTAAGACAAGATTACGCGCTCAAGTTCCTATGGGTAAACAGGTGAAAGGGAGATAACAAAAAAGGAGAAAATAATGGGTACTCCACGATTGAGCCAGGCTAAATTTCTTTCGTGGGCGTGCGGACAGGAGCCCCCCGGCGATCAAAAGAGAAGAAGAAGAAAATCGCATCTATGAAAAATTTAATTAAACGCGCAATTCCATGGCCCGATGTAAACAACAAGGTGAGAAAGTGAAAACAGAAAAAAGTCTCATGTTCACAGGCGAAGCAATGTTTATTTGTGCGAGAGCTGCACAAACCCCCCCGAGCATATATTTTCTGCGACGCCATAGTTTAATTGCGCGCTTTCCGAACAAGGACTTCGCAAATTCAATCAGGATGGAGCGACTCGAATTGAAATTCAATACGGGGGTGCTTATTGAACCATTCAAATCATAATGGGGCGGACGATGGAAGGGTTCGCGGAGCGCTCTAGTTTGTGTTGCGATAAAAGAAATGCATTTGTTGCAATTTGAAATTGTTCTGAAGGACGAAGGATGTCGCATACAGTTTATTTAACAAAAAGCAAACGTTTGACGGAATGTTTGCTCAAATGTTCCACATAAACTGCGAGAAAAGGACTTGACGATAATATTTTATCACTAACCTACTTTATAGAATGTATTCATTTACTTTATTATTTTTCTACATTCGTTCGTGGTACAGCAAAGAAGTTCGATTCGGATCTAAAGACGAAGGTGTCATCTGCGAATTTTATTTTGAAATGAATAGCTAAGACCCTAAATCGATATTCAATTTCACTCTAATTGGATCTATTGCTGCGGTTCTTTTATAATCTATATAGATCTTCCAAATACAAAGTGAATATCTTTTTATCTGGATCTCTATACAGATTAAGAGAAAGAGTGACCGAAAAAAATGACTTTTTTGCACATTTCACAACGAACTAAGGAAAAGACATAAAAAAAAATGTATCAGGTATCAAATTAAATGCCGTAAAAAGTCAAGAAAGGCATTGCTTTTTGTTTTTCGAAAATATTAAAAAATCACCCCTAACTGAAGGTTGAATCACCCTACAAAATTAATTTTATCAAAAAATTACAAAGATATTTCTTATGCGATTAATTATTTTGAATCAATCTCAAAAATCAAAAGGGTTGAAAATCCACCTATAGGCGCTAAAAAGGGGTGTAATCATACCCCAAATATTGGAATAATCTGGAATATATTTTAAAATTATAAATGTAAC
Source organism: Dysmachus trigonus (assembly GCA_949715965.1). Classification (NCBI taxonomy): domain Eukaryota; kingdom Metazoa; phylum Arthropoda; class Insecta; order Diptera; family Asilidae; genus Dysmachus; species Dysmachus trigonus. The sequence goes on along the minus strand of OX454322.1, from coordinate 81,218,178 downwards.
ATATTTTTGTGCTTCGAGTGATGAAAAACACGTGAGTGCCAATTCTTACCAGTTTTGAAGGAAAAATGACCCTAATACCAGTGAAGCTACTCTCTAAGGGGGTGAAATCATCCCCTAAACATAAAAATACTGTAAAACTTTTTTGAAAATTCTGAATATGAAATATTTTTTTGAGTGAGGAAATGCGTACAAAAGCTCTCCAAATACAAGACTTGGGGGATGATTTTACCCCTTTAGAAGCATTTGTAACCTGCTGAGGGTTTTTTTTTTTAAGAATCACAAGCACTGTTCGTATCAAAATCCTCGATAACTATATTTAATCCATCATTTTTACTTATTTTATTTTATTATTAACCCATTAACGCCGAGGTGATCAGAATTTTTACTAACTTTTCAACGTGTTTATTTATTATGTTATCGGACCAAAAAAATAATGCAATACCTCTATTCCTACGCGAAATTTGATGCTCTTTCAGAATCTGAGCTCAAAATTTCGATTAGACACCGAGACAAAAAAATATGGTCGATTGAAACGTGAAAAACGTGAAAATTTTCGAAAAAAAAATTTTTTCGCATTTTTTTTCACGATAATACCGCAAACTTTTTACTATGATCAGAGGTGATCATGGCACTCGAACATTAAGAGGAATTTTTTTTTCAGAAAATCTCATCGACGCGTTTTTTCAAAATGGCGGCGAGAATGAAAAATTTTATAAAAATCTTAATCTATCGTTTTCTTAAAAACTATAAACTTTAGAAAAAAATTTCTAAGAACAAAGATGTCTTAAAATTAGTCAAAGAACACAGAATTTTTGGATACAATTTTTGATTTTTGAAAATTTCAAAAAATCCAATTTTTCAAAAATACCTGAAAAATGTTTGAACAAATTTGAGAGTGAAATTTGAAATTTCCAAAAATCAAAAATTGTATCCAAAAATTCTGGAAAAATTTGAGAGTGTTCTTTGACTAATTTTAAGACATTTTTGTTCTTAGAAATTGTTTTCTAAAGTTTATAGTTTTTAAGAAAACGATAGATTAAGATTTTTATAAAATTTTTCATTCTCGCCGCCATTTTGAAAAAACGTGTCGATGAAATTTTCTGAAAAAAAAATTACTCTTAATGTTCGAGTGCCATGATCACCTCTGATCATAGTAAAAAGTTGATACCTTTGTGGTATCATTGTGAAAAAACAAAAATGCGAAAAAAATTTTTTTTCGAAAATTTTCACGTTTTTCACGTTTCAATCGACCATATTTTTTTTTCTCGTTGTCTAATCGAAATTTTGAGCTCAGATTCTGAAAGAGCATCAAATTTCGCGTAGGAATACAGGGATTGCATTATTTTTTTGGTCCGATAACATAATAAATAAACACGTTGAAAGGTTAGTAAAAATTCTGATCACCTCGGGGTTAATGGGTTAATTGTTAAATTGGTAGAGATGACCCTTATGGTGGACACTGCGACCGAAAAATCTTTTGTGCCAAAGTCCCTTTTAAAGTAAAAGACGATCTGCTACCCTGAGAAACGTCAGAAGACGCACGTCAGCCGAGTCTTAAAAAATTCTTCTGATTTCAAGAACCCAGCAGACTAATAGTTATGTTCAAATTAATCCAAGCTTCTAGGTATATAAACATTCGTCGTCTTTATTCATTAAAATATTTATTTTTATTATACAGAACAAAGTCAACGAATTCCTTATAATTATACATTGAAGTTTATCTGGCACAGTTCAGCATTGGTAAAATTCAGTGGTATGAATGTAAATTTATACGTAATTCAATTTAGAAACAAATTAGTAGAATTCTTTGACCCATTACAAGAGTAAATTGCCATTTCCTTTTAAAGTGAAGAGATTTAAATTTAATGGGCTGTTCATTTAAAATTATGATTAACATCCAATTCAAAGTTTTAGGGTATCATAGCCAGATTTTTCCATTTTTGGGTCACGCCCTATTACTCTCTAAGTTTTATACCTATTGAGATGAAATTTGGTATAAAGATATACCTAAAACCAGAAATGAAGAATATTTGAAAAAAATTAACAATTTGGACACGCCTTACTATACACTGAGAAGTAAAGAAAAATAATTTTTTTAACTCATCCCACTTATGATATCGTCAAATGCCCAATAGAAAAATGCAAATGTTCTGAGACTTTTTAATTTTAGTATTTTAATTGCGAGATATTCAGTCAAAGTCACTATCCCCCTCTCTTAACTTTTTAAATACACCCACCCCTCGATTTGCACGGTACTTGATTTACCCAGTTTCGCTTTTACGCGGTTTTGAAATTTACAAAAGAAGGAAATTTCGGTATGTTATTTCGATTATTTTACATACTTTTATATATCCTTCCTCAAACTCGATTTATTATTGAAAGCAGGTACATATAGTAAATATTAATCGCAAATATTAAAAGAATAAGAAATGAGTAAATAACTCGCACGAGGAGTAGAGTTTTATGTTTTTAAGATTTCATGTGATAACATTTTATTACATATTATAGCCCAATAATATAAACAAAAAAATATTGTGATGAAGCATATCAGATGAATATATTTTTCTTTTTATTGCTTGTTGTTTATTATGGAACATTACTATTCATGTTTATTGCTTTTCGCTTTAATTAATGAATTTAAATAGTATATAATGTAACAAAATGAGAGTCCTTTAATGGTATAAAGATTATTTGAACCTATCCTACTTCTTTATATATATGCGGGATTTCATTTTACACGATTTCGAACAATACGATTTTTCTAGGAACGTATCTACCGTGTAAATTGAGGGATTACGTTACTTACTTTGCGTGCTCGACACACTCTTTCGCCTGTTTTTTCTGGTATATTTTCTTGAATTCTGGCCAGACATCATTGATTAATTTTGGTATATCAAAACTTACAAATTTAAAGAGCACACACGCTTCTAACCAAAAAATCTTTGACCTTTTCATTTACCTTTCGATATGAAAACGAATGGTATTGTAATTTTTATATTTTTCTTTAATGTTTTTCTTAATATTTTATTCATGATGGCTTTTTATTGTTTTTCACAAACATCTGGAATTGATACTTTTTTCCATGTTCGAGTAGAGTTCTACCACTTTTATTTGACAAGCTACTCAGAAAATTCTGCGTTACGCTCGAAGGAGTTTTGAGGATTTATTTCACTTAATGTTTCTTATTCATCATTTTCTCAAAGTGTGTATACCCAGAGAAAGGTTCTTTGTGCCTGTACACAACCAATCTCTGTAAATAACAATCCTGTAACGTGTTTATTCATAGACCATGAGGAAACTTTTCTGCACAAAAATTGTTTCAAATTTTACGAATTGATGGAAATCAGGAACAGGAAGGAGCAGGGAGGACCACCTTTTGCTTTTGTCCAACCCACAGCATCGTGGGTGGCTCACGAAGACGGTCTGATGCTTATTATTTTCGTAATAGGGGCGCGCTTTTTACTTCGCATCTTATAAAGAAATATTTAAACAAAAAAAATAATAAATAAAATCGTTTTCCTTCGATTTTTTATACATATATATTCTGCGAAAGGAGATGGTTTTGCGGGGTTTATGGAAATAAGCGATTCCCCTCTTTCTGGCAGTTATTGATTTTCCACCTTAATTTTAAAACATACAAAAAATTACTAAATCGTAAACACTCATTGCAGAATATTCGACCACGCCTGTGAGTTTATAAATTCGATATTTTTGGAAATTGGAAATTAACTGGGATTTTAGGTAAAATATAAAATAAGAGATTTATAAAAATATATTAAATATTTCAAATTATTTTTCACATCACATAAATATTAAATTCAAGAGACATTTCAAATAAGCTCCCCTAATTCTAAAAGGGATTTTAAATTTGTCGTAATTGTAAGAGGTCGCATGAATTTGAGACTTTTTTCCGATAATATAAATAAAGATGAATTAACACATATTATGTATAATATATTTGCACTAAATATAAAAAATTCGAATTGTTAACTCATTCTTACGAATTTGATTTAATATTTTATCAAAATTGTGTCGTAGTGGTAGAATTAGTTCACCCCGTTGATTTAGTGGTTTCTTAATGGTTTTGTACTCAATTCTACACCCAGAGAAATTTTTCTAGTCGTTCGTACTTTCATGAAATTCGTACAAACAATTAAAAATAACTATAAAGTAGTTAATAAGACCATAAATTTAGCATTTCTAGTTATTACTAACTTGATTGGAGAATTTTCAATTTTGACAGTTGACGTTTGTAGTAAATAAATGCAAGGAAAAAGCCTTGTTCTTAACAGTTGTTGAGAAAATAAAATTTTGAGTTGATGAGGAAATTAAAATTTTGCTTTTTTATGACATTCCATCAATTGTGACTCTGCTTCAACGGCATAAGGGAATTATTTGAAAATTGGCACTCAGAGATTTTCAGAGTCGGTGATTTCGATTTTAAAAAAAGCGGCCAAGTGCGAGTCGAACTCGCCCATGAAGGGTTCCGTAGCAGCAAGTAACATAATATAAAAATTCTTGTAGTTCGTTGTAACATTGATCGATGTTTTAAAAATAGTGTATTTTTTTAAAATTAAGTTATTGATAAGTAAACATTATAATTAGGTACCTAAATGATGGGATTTAGATCTTACTATATGCGAGCCCATATAGGCTTGTTTTTTTATTTGAGTTGATTGAATGAAAGGTAAATTGCGGTTTACGATTTATGACGTATTAAAAAAAAACTACGCACTAGATCTCGTTCAAACCAATTTTCGGTGGAAGTTTGCATGGTAATGTACATCATATATTTTTTTTAGTTTTATCATTCTCTTATTTTAGAAGTTACAAGGGGGAGGGGGGACACACATTTTACCACTTTGGAAGTGTCTCTCGCGCAAACTATTCAGTTTAGAAAAAAATGATATTAGAAACCTCAATATCATTTTTGAAGACCTATCCATAGATACCCCACACGTATGGGTTTGATGAAAAAATTTTTTGAGTTTCAGTTCTAAGTATGGGGACTCGCACTTGGCCGCTTTTTTTTCTATTGTGAAAATCTTAATGCGGTTCACAGAATACATCTACTTACCAAGTTTCAACAGTATAGTTCTTATAGTTTCGGAAAAAAGTGGCTGTGACATACGGACGGACAGACAGACAGACAGACAGACAGACATGACGAATCCATAAGGGTTCCGTTTTTTGCCATTTGGCTACGGAACCCTAAAAATGCTAAATGAAGGCTATATACCATTTCCAAAGGTTATTGATTTTAACCTTACTACAGAATTTTAGATTGGAGGATTTTTCGATATTTCAGTACGTAATTGGTCATATCAAATTAAACCGTTTAATTTAAACATTTTTTTTTAATACTATTCTACTTGTTTTATTCGTAGGTTTAACTTTCGCCTGTTATTAAAATTATGATTGTAAAGTAATCGGACTTTTGATAAAAAAATATTAATTATTTCTTTCCACATTTCCGTTAAAATAATTCGCGGATGACAATATACCGATTGCGTTAGATCGCTGTTGATATCTTGGGCAACCGCTTGAATTGGGTCAACGCGGATTAACCGCCGTAAAAGAGTTCACCCAAAAAATGCCAATTTCAAGCAGAAAATCGTGCCGTTCAGTTCATTTACGCGTTTTCGATACGAGATCTCATTTCCAAAATGCCACGTCGATCCGAGCGCCGATATGTGAGAATCCGCAGGTTCCTCAATCGGCGCAAAATTTGGTGAGCGGTTGGTGCGATCGTTGTTACCGCGTCTTAAGCCCCTTAAAGTCCAAGCCACCTGACTCGAGTAAATCACCTCCTCACCGTACGCGCCACCGTGCCACCGCTCCGCCGCCATGTCGTCAAGCAGTTCTCCATTTTTGCCAATTTACATCTCACGAAAATTCGATTTGCATGCTGTCATCCATTGAAATGACGCCAGGAGTGTAATTGCGAATCGCGCGAGTGATGCAAGTCCACCGCGCCGGCTGGGAATTGATCGCGCCACATGTGAGCGCCAAGCCGTGAGCCGCGAGCCGCCGAGCCACTCAGCTGGACCAGAACCGACTTGGTGGGACTTGTGAACTTCTGGTTTTCCGCGCCTCTACTGGCCAATCTTGCAGCACGGAAAAGCCATAAATGTTTTTTGCATCTTGAGGAATTTCAGCGTGAAAAGGCGAAGCTCGGCGGCGCGCAACGAAAGGAATCCATCACATCTTTGATTGATTATACGACGAATCAGTGCGAGATAACCAATTGTCGGACATTCTCGCGGCTTACAGAATGTTCTTGTAGCGTCCAACATCCGAGGAACTGTTGGCCTGCTGCATTGACCGCCGCTTTCCTCTAGGGAGCTGGATTGAATCTCCCGTGACCAATAATCGCAGGCATCAGAATTAGCCCCGATTCTGAAGGAGAACTGCGAGTCCCCGATGTGGTGCCCTTAGCGCACTATCGGACTTCGAAGTTATGCAAATCTGTTTTGCTGCGAACATGGCCCCGGACCGCCTGGAGGAGGAGGCGGCTATTTATCGTCGTTGTGCAGCCACAAAAAGACAGTTTTATGACGTATGATCGTATCATTCTAGCCGTTTCACAATGACTCGAATTTGGTTTATGGTTTGACCCAAATATCCGCATCTTGCAGCGGGTTAAGGATGCATGCTACAGCTTCATTGCGCCCGTTGGCCCCGCTCTGTGTGGTTTACAAATTATTCGGCGGGTCCTTGACACAAAAACATGAAGTTTATGAGACAATTTATTTCTTTAATTCTTTGGTGCCTATGGCTAAGATGAAAATATTGCTTTATTGGGTGATTTATGGACCTGTATCTCGGATTCGAAAATGATTGAAGATAAATAAAGTTTCAAACTTCGATCGAATTGCTTACATCAATTTGAGTTATGCTGCATTCTACACAAAGGATTATCATTTGAGTTGGATGGTACATTCGCTCGTTTTTTTCGAAATTAATGACAGTACTAAGAAGAATTTGCAGAACTCAAATTAATTGCCAGATTGTGAATACACATTTAGTACAATGATCGAATAGTATTATGTTATTACCAGCACAATTTTCTCAACAGAAAATTTATAATTTGCTGTACACTCTTATCTGCAAATTGAATGGAAATTTAAGTACCGTTTTAAAAAGCCTCATATAAAGGTAAATAAAATACAATCAATATATTAAATGATATAACTAATTCAAGCAATAACGCCAACGCTCAGAGTCTTAGCACAATCATTAAATGTTGACGAATCAACCACTTAGCAAACGTTTACAGTCACTAGAATACAAACGTAAGCAAGCAAATTGGTTGCCGCATTCATTAACAGATAAAGACGTGGAAAGACGTTTGATCACCTGTGAAATGCTTCTTCAAAGAGATACAAGTGAAAATAGATTTATTTCGACAATCCTAAATGCAAAAAAGTGTGGACAAAGACAAGCGAAACATTAGCATCAACGTCAACATCCAACACCTAAGAATGACACATTCACGGTTCGAAGGTAATTCTCTGCATCTGGTGGGATCAAAAAGGAGTGGTGTACTATAAGCTCGTAAAACCTAGTGAAGTAGTTACTGGAGAACGATATCGACAACAATTAATGAGTTTGAGTCGAGCTTTGAAAGAAAAACGATCAAAATATGCGAAGAGGCATCATAAAATAATTCTCCTGCATGACAACGCTTGACCCCATATAGCTAAATCAGTTAATGAAATACTGGAAGCAATTAGATGGGATGTCTTACCCCACTCGTCGTATTCGCCAGACATTGCTCCATCAGATTATCACTTATTTAGATCAATGGATATGAAGTTGAAGTGAAAATGGGTCAAAATGGATTGCATGGGAAATGATGTTAGCCAACGCTGCATAATGTTTTGAATAAAATGTAATTGATTTTTTTGATAGAAATAAATATTTTTTTTTTGCTCAAAAAGGGTAGAAATTAATTCAAGTACCCAATATTAAACGCCTTTCTACGAAATAAGGATCGTTAAGATTTCTGCTTCTTTTACTTGTTTTTTAACGCCAGGTCTTGATTAAAATCCAAATCAAACCACATCCCCTTTAGCTATGGAAAACTTTGATAAGACTACCTTATGTCAACTGTCGTAGATGAATAAATTCGAGACATATCCCATAAATAAAGGGGCAGAAATTAGAAATTTTATACCCGAATGCTAATTTGTTTCTCACTGAAACCGAAACTTCGTAGAGAGCCGGAAAACTTGAGCAAATAATACCCACTTTCAAAAGCTGATAAGCCAAAGAGTTGTTCTTAATCCAGCGCTAGGTAATAGCATTTTACAGGCAACGCAACTTTCGGTCCCCGAAATTACAAAAACTCTTATACTTCGACGTTTAGGCGATTATATATTTACTTTGAAACAAAGCCTGCCGCTATTTGTCATCCTGAGCAAATTAAATTCAAAAGAATAGATCGACGATTGCGACAGCGTAATGAGGGGGAGGACAATAAAAGAGGGGCTGTTGTCGCGAGGGGTTATACAGGGCGGTCCTCAAGATTATTTCGCAGAACCAATAAATATACACGAACACCAAATAACCAGCAGGCGCGCATATAGGCTTCGTTCGGCTCCAACCTTGAACTAAAAAGGTATGAAAACAAATCAAAAATAATCACATGGACACGAATCTCATTTCTTTAGCGGCAGGCAGCAGCCCGGCGCGTATAATAAACCTCAGGTACAGAACTGACTGCGGATAGTCAAACAACGGCGCCTTCTATCGGAAAAATAAGTGGAACGGGCCAAGAGAGCTCTAAGGAAAAATGAGTGACGGCCCGCGGGGGACAGCAAGACGCCAAAATATGAAAGACATTAGAGACCCACAGAGACACAATCGGTAATTTATAAAGGGAAAATATGAAATGCTAGCTCAGTTCAGTGGCCAATTGAATACAGCCAGGAAGGGAAATTTACAACGCCTAGCTAAAGTAAGATAAAGAGTAAACAAAAATGTTTTAGTTCTTAATCTTTATGTTAAAGAACACCATTTTATTTATATTAATATTGTTAATTGTCGACTATAAGTTATAATTCCCTACTAGTACTACTTTTCGAATCGAAGCGATCGTGTTGGGATTCAAGTGAGAACTGTCTATTGACTTTTGCTAAAAGTACGTAAATATTCTCAATTCATTAATTTATCTCACTAAAAACTTTATATACGAGGTCTGTTCAAAAAATACGTAGACTGTTTGAATTGCGCTGGCCCAGTTGGTTCCAGGGAAATCCGCTTGGTGTCGCCTTCTTCGTATAGATCAGCTAATTACAAGACAGTTTTTTGATTGTTAATATCATTATTGGTTGATTAACTACGCGATTGTTTGTAAAGTATGTTTTGTTTTGTTTGGAGGATTTTAGAATGAATGACTTGAACGAGCAAAGACCTGGTTGGATATTTTTTGAAAAATCTATTCAACGGATTGGGCTCGAATTTTCTGGGAATATTCTACACTATGGCTATGGTGGGAACTAAAATATCCGTTAATATTTTACCCAGTTTTTAACTAATTTTTTTACCAGATTTTTTTTTTTTTTTTTTTTGTTTTTTTTTTAACCAAAATACTTTATTCTAGTTCACACGATAGAGACTGATTTATACTTTAATATCCTGATCGAATTTTTTGTTTCAGACGTTCTACAGCTGAGATTTTCTCTTAATCGTTTTTTAAGGGGTTACGTGGGTTCTTGGGATGAATGATTTATTTCAAATATTAGGACAAAAAAGTATATCACTTGAACAAGTTGTTAAAAAATTTTTTTTCGTTTTAGTTTTAAAACTAATTTTACTTTAAACGCGTTTTTCTCAAAACTACATTTTTGAATCCGGTAAGCATGATTTCTAAAAAAACTAATAATCCAATCTTACTAAAATTTCCCACACTTCTTCTACATAGTATTGACTTGTACTTGAACCAAGGATTTTTAATTTCGTTCATTAAAAGTCGTTTTACTAGTAGAAAATCACCAAAATATAAGAAAATGTTCGCAGAAAGTTAAAAAACGTTGTCAAAAATTCAAATATCATTTTGTTTTTCAAATCCTCCGTCTAAGTACAAGCCATATGCATCTACTAGTAGAAAAAATGTTGTTTTTTGATTTCAGATAAGCCTATCTCGAGATATTCTACCTGCGGTAAAAAATCATCGATTTTCGTAAAACAGCTGTCAATGGTTCAATTTTGATTTTTTTTTTTTTACAACTTGTTCAAATGATGTATTTTTATATCCTAAAAATTGAAATTAATTACTTTTATAAATTACGTAAAAAAAAAAAAAAAACCGAAAAATTGTGATTTCACGAATTTCGGCCGTTTTTTCAAGTTTCGTAAAAAAAAGAACAAAAAAATTTTTTTAGTATCCATTTTTTTTCTTATTTGCTTATTGATATTTTAAGAATACATAAAAATTAAATGAAAAAAAAAAACCAAAAATTCCAGAAGTTATCGGCTGGCAGAGTGGGGGATCCAAAAAAAAAAAGGGTGTGTGACGGCGGTCAAAATTACAACCGTTCTAGTCAACTGAAACAAAAAAATCCAACGGATTTTTAATTAGTAATGTTGTCGCAATGGCATCAACCTCAAAAAAGTAAAAAAAAGTTTTTTTTTTCACAAAATGGCGGCCGGTTGAAAAAAAAAATTTTTTTTTGCGATTTTTTCAACAGTTTTAAATTTTTTTAAAATATTAAAAATCATTTTCAACTTTTTTGATGTTGTTACGATAGAGGGATATATAAAGAACGTTCACACCAAATTTCAAGTAAATCGGTTTAGTAGATCTCCAGATACCGCCAACTTGAAAAAAGTAGTTTCGAGAAAAACGCGTGTAAAGTTTAGAGTAAAGTTTCAAGCAGTTGCGCTCATACAATCGTACGGTATACTTAAATATTTTTTATCGGCGATCCCTGCTCCATACAAGGGACCTTCCTCCCGTTCAAAATCTTCAATATAAAGGTATAAAATACAAAAGAAGTTTCATGGGGGAATTTATCCGCAGGTACTCGGGCCGCGCCTACCGTCTATTGTTCAATTCATTCCGGTCGGACTAGTTTAGTTGTCGCTTCACCAAAATCGCTATAACTCGGTAAATAATTAAATAATTTGAAAAATAATAAATATGAAAAAAAAAAATTTTCGATTTTTTCGAATTTCTACACTAGAATACCCCCTTAAAGGGACCTATCACAGCCCTATTTAAAGAAAAAAAACATGTACACAAATTTTTCTGAGAAAGTTCAATATGTGTATTTTCAGTTCATAAAATATTGTATCATTATAATAAATGTTCGTATGAAAAATAAACATTATGAAAAAATGTATACTCTACCCTTTAAAAATTACATAGTGAGTACCCGCCCTCTAACCACTCCACATGTTTCCCGCTGGGAAGTCCGGAGACGAATGCCAACTGAAGAGGGAGAAATCGACCTAGCGGAACGGCGGCATTCCGTGCGGCAGAGCTTTTAATTCGTCTAAGAAAAGCTCGGGAAAAAGCTCATTCGCGTTATCGTGAGCTCTGTGTTGTGTGGGGCGACATTAGAAGAGCGCAACAAACTACGAAGAGAAACCGCCCGGCGACGGAAGAGAGCGCGCGGCCCCACAACACAACACAACACACCACACAAAAGTAAATAAGTGCCGACGGGACGGAGTGTTTAGAACGGCAAAGAAAACAGCGAGAGATGCGATCGTTAACTATTTCCAATAGTGGAGTAGGTCAAGGACAATGTGGAAAACTAGGTCACCAACACAGCACGCGCGCCCCGCTCCCCAGGCCCCGCCTGTTATATCACACCGAAAGGCCAAAATAATCCGGAGTGGGGTATGGAAGGAAGGAATTGATTTTCCTTTTAGTAGCGCGCCAGCGGCGGCCGATGTGGGCGTTTGCTCTCGTCGTGTGCTTATTTTTCGTTCCGTTTTCCCTTTATGTGCTGTTTTTCTGTTTTATATCGGTTATTTATAGGGGAGGTGTACAGAAGGGAGGAAAAGCACAGCAGCATACACTTTACTCGATTGAATGTTACATTTATGTATATATGCACACAACCACCCTAGCAAAAGGGAAAAAGGAGCACAAACCGACGAAGAAGACGAAGACGCAACTTAGAGCAAGAAGCGGCCCAAAGGGAAGCTCTGACAATGGTTTTTTTTTTTGTTTTTGTCGGGGGAGGGAAAAAAAAACAATTCAACGTGTGCGTTAAACCAGGTCATGATGCATATCATAATCACTTTACAATGCGCGCAGCAGCTTAAAGCTCTCAGAGATTTTGGCCGTGGCGTGTATTTTCAGCTTTTTTCATTTCGTTTTTATAATTGAAATAAATACACACGACGGCGAGTAGTGACAGAAGGATGATACACGACGAATGGAGAGGACGTCGTTTCCATTCCGAGTAGAAAGTAGAAAAGGAGTGGAATCCTTCGGACCACACTCCGCCCTCTTTGCTTTCGCCCACGCGCTCGCCTCTGCACGCCCTCCCCCGACTGATCCCCTGTGTGCCCCATGGAACGAATTGAGGTCAGAAATTAAAAGCGTATAAGACTAATTTATGGCCGAGCTTGATGCTGCTCCATAAAAGAAAAATTTCTGTGTTCCTTGGGGCGGTATTTAGGCCAAATGGAGAAATTGCGAATTGGCAAGTTTCTTTTCTTTTGCACTTAAAGGATTAAATCTGGTGGGATGGTGCAATGGTAGCAAATAAAAAATATAAAATACGAACAAGTGCGAGTAGGACTCACGCCCTGAGATCTAAACAAATTCACAAGAACCATAATGGAGATTATGTCAGAAAAGGACCAACTGTCAAATAAATATACGGTGCAATTATAGTCCTGCTATCGTCTGTATAAGTAAAGTTTTTATATTAATATGTTATACTAATAATGAAGGTGTAATAATAAGTAGGACTAAGTAAGTTTTCACATAAAATATTTTTTTTCGAAGACCATTATATGTTCAAATTGCTGAGAAGTGCGTCATAAAAATATATTATTATTATAATTTTCGGATTTGTGACCCGACTGGAAATTCTAATCTGAGGCAAGCCAAAATAGCCTAATTATTACCGTATAGGGCCCCCATTAGTTTGCCCAAAATGAAGGATGCTTAAAATATACCCCATCAAGATTTCATGTGGGAAATTAGAGGCGCCTCTAAGTTAGGCATATCTTCAGAATTCCTTATGCGAATCTTATGCTGATAACTTAACTTAAGGTTGAATTATGCATTAAATATTATATAATTAAAATCAAAACAAAAAACATATGTTTATATATAGCATATATATTCTATGTTTTTCATTTAAAATAAGTATGCATTCTTCATAACTTTTTTATATTCCATTACTCTAATTTTCAGTCGAGGAAACCTTTACTCGTAACCAATTTCTATAGGTTTTGATGTGTCAGTCAGTCAGTGAGTTGTTCTGCCAGTATGAAAATACACGTGTTGAAAGGCCATATCTTTTTAATGTATTGAGTTAGAAACTCGAATTCGAATCGAAGCGATTTTTGGTCAATCACAGCCGACAGTAAACAATTCCAACACATAAACGCAAATAATTTGGACAAACAAAAGCAAGAACAAGATCAATAATCTGAAAATTTAAATAATGAAACTTGGTTCAATAGCGTATTTTAAATATTTTACATCGAAATTAAAACATTTAAATTTCGAATTGTAAGGACAAAATAAAAAAATAATTTAAACGGCGATTTTGAGGGAGAACGGGGCATTTTAGGGGAGGAATAAACGTTATAAGGATACTCCAAAGAGTCCATTGGTATTCTCCTTTTAATAAGTCTAATATAACTCGTGTTGAGGCTGTCCGACATAAGTTTTGGAGATTTGGAAGTATAGTCTTATCTTGCCTCAATATTCCGAAAGATTCAAGCTTATTTCTCTCACTGTACTAAATATGAATTTAATGAGCCTGTGGCCTTACTACCACGTTCGTTCAATACATTTTACCCTACTTTTAATTGTTTTGATTTTACTTTTTCTCATTTATTTGTTATAGGTGAATTAATTGAAAATTGACGACTTATGAAATTCGTAACACAGTAAAAATTTCAAGGGTTTCCATCCAGAACAATATTACTAAAACATAGAACCTCTGTCGTCATTTTGCGAAACTAAAATTGAAAACCCCTGCAGATCGATCTACTGATTTATGAAACCGAAATGGTTATTAATCGAACTAAAGATACTTTATCAATTCTTCGGAATGTCGCCAAGTTTTTAAAGGCTTTCGGTTTACGTGCCTAACAAGAAAACATTTTAATATATGTATGTATAATCGATTACGTCCCTGCCGATGTCATTTCGAGTCGATTTCCCAACACTATATATAAAATTGTAAAGCGGTTTCTTGCGGTGCCCCCCGCGTAGGAGCGATAGTGATCCTTTTTGGCGCTTACCCTCTGTATAATTAATCACGCCGGAGGCACTAAGCCCTGCATTATTCATGAGTCCATCCGCACGAGGTAATTAATAAAACTTCGAAGCCCAGATGGCATGCTTCGCCGTCGTCGGTTCGTTCTATATCCAGATAGCGCAAAATGCAATCGTTGGCGGCGGAGCGCGCTGAGTCGACAAGCACCAAGAGAAGTGTAATCGCGCGGTGCATTCAAGGCCCGCGCGCAATGGAGCACCATCTCAGCAGCTCAGCCCCAAATTCCGGACGCCAACAATTAAGCACTTCCCAGCAGCGGACAGGCTTTCCCCATCGGAGAGTAATTGGTCAATCATGTGCCATTCAATCCACCTAACTCGGGTGTCCCTCCTTCGCGCAGCCCAATTAATTACTTAATCCCGGTGCTGTTACACAATTTCTCATTTTCTCGCCTCACACATCTTTTCCACCTTTTGGGCTTTTCTTCGGCTCCCGCACGTGTGCACGGGGCTAAGTTCTCTTTACGAAATTTTCGAAAATTTCGCTGGTTAGACACTTTGGGCCGTGGCTCACGGCTTACGGCTGAAGGCTGTGGACAACATCGAGCCCGGCTCAAGCGTCCAGTCGTCCACGGCCTGTGACGACGGAAGCAAATCTTTCGCTCTGCAGCTCAGTGGTGGCGGGCAGCAGCAGCAGGCAGCGGCTCTCGTCTCGGTTAACGTCTTATAGCTGGTTGTTGCTGACGACATGCCACCAACGAAAACACCGCTGCCGCCGCCGCCATCGTCGTTGCCGCGAGAGGGCCGGTAAATTGGCCCCATTGATAAAGCGTTCGCGCCCCGTGTGGGACTTTGGCGCTGAGGCAACCTCGCCCGTTTCAAGAAACGAACCGAACAAATTGTGACACTCTTTTCTCATCGATGAATAATTGAACAGCCTGAAAAATTAAAAGAGGTGTGTTTGGTCGCCGCCCGGCTGCCCGCGCTTGCTGCCCGCTAAGATCGTAATATATCTCATCATCGTGGCGCCCCCCTTACGTCCCTTCGCCCTGCCACAAATTCGATGAATTTTTATTGCCTTATTGCGTTAAGGCTCGTTATTTTTGTTGTAAATTTTCCCCTCACACTGTATTTTGTGTATGGTGGCTTAACATTTTGGGCAAGAAAATGAAAGTGAAATTTTCGGCGGATCTCTTTCCAAGCCGAACGCGCTGCTGCTTGCTGATGCTGACGACGACGACGACGACGACGATGATGACGACAACATATTTACAGCGGCCACCTGACGGGGCACTTTCCCGTTTTTCTTGTTGATTATTATTTGCCCGTTTGTCTTGTCTGACGAAATTAATTCGTCTCGTCGCGGACGCCTCCCGCTAGATTTTTTTTTTTTTTTACCTACTTAACTCGTTTCTTTCGGGGGCTTTTAGAAGAATTTTTCAATATTTTTTGAAGAGAACTCCTCCATTTGACTTATTGCAGAATGAGCGGCGGCATTTTTGGCGCGAGAAGCACATAATTAAAATTTCCAAATTTTTGTTGGGAAATTCGCTGTCCACATTTTTGTGTGGTCGTCTCTATTCGAGGGATTGCGTCACGAAAACTCTGAAAACGATTGACGACAAAAATGTTTTACAATAACGAGATTAAAAGATGGGCAAACATCTTATTTAGGAATGCGCGGGAACCGTATTTCATCTAAAATCTTTCATTTTTTTTCATTTTTTCATTTTCGTTTACTTTTTTCCTTTTAAGTCATCACAGATGTAAAGAAAGCGTGCTGGTGCTTGTTTTTACCAATTGATTTTTGATTGTTTTTACCAATTAGCATCTAAAAATTTGGAATTTGCAAAAATATTTGAGGTTCACCTAATTATAATAAGAATTCTAACCTTTTTATTGAAATAAAATATCAAAAACTGTTTATAAAAATCCGATATTTTATTAAAATATTCAAACTTATCGATAGCGATTTAATAGAAATCTTAAGAAATCCGAGATCCATAAAAAAAAATTCTTTAATCAGCTACCTGATGAAGTAAAAAATAAACCTGTAGGAAAATCAAAAATGTGCAGAAGACGTTGCGCATTAAATCCTTCAAAAACATGATTTAATGAAGTAATTTAAGTTATATTAGCTGCGTTTTTTTTTCATCTGGATCTGGCTCTGGATCAGGATCAAATGAAAAAAACGATTCAGATTAATCACCGGGATAACGATTTTGGGTTTGAGGAGCTGGAATTCCTGTTTTTGCTAATCTAATAAGAATTGGGGATTACACGACAGCTTTCGTCAAAGAAAATTCAAAAATGGACTTCAAAGTTTTGTTTTTTATTAAATCCCATAATCAGAAAAACGATTTATTACTATAAATTACTTTTTCTTTGTATGCTCAGAACCAATCGACTACAAATTTCATTGCTGCCATCATTTCAGAAAAGAAAAACTACAGCAGCGACTCTGTTAGAAATTTCCAAACTATTCATCCGACACTAGCACTTCTCGTGGAATTTTTTGTAACCACTTCTTGCGGATCATTGATTCTAATCCAAATGAAAGTGTGGATCACGAGTTGTTGTTGTATGTCAATGTTAAGAGATTGATCCAGATCCTGATCCGATTGAAAAAAATGCAGCTATTTACAATATTTTCCAAAAAATCTAATAAGTCCGATAAAAAAGTTTCGATTCCCTTTCAATTAAAAAGTCTAACAGAACAAAACTAGGATTACATTTTGGAAAGAAGACTCATAATCATTTAATAAATGAAGGTGTAAGATATGAACTGGATGCCTTTAAGGGGCACAATTACAACCATCTGAAGAGCAGACGCTCATCGTATCAAGGTATTGAGAAATGTATGAATTAAACTTTACATGCGTTTTTCTTGAAACTACATTTTTCAAATTTGCTCCAGTTATAACTCGAAGAAAAATCATCCGATCGATTTAATTCTTATTGCAGGTTCTCTTATATATGTTTCTCCATCCCACGAACCTCCAGTTTTCGATCGAATAAAAAATGTTATTTTGGCAGACCAAAAATCATAAAATTTTCGCGCCAAATTTGAAACATTTTTTAAAAACTTCGAGTACGGGCAATACCTTCTGGTTTAATAAACTTTTTGGTTTTTTGATTTCAGGCACTGTAAAGGTCGCTATCACTGCAGCAGTGGGGGGACTTTTTTTTTTTAAATAACTCGCTCAATTATCAATATTTTAGTCCAACAATTTTATCATGTATTTATTATATATCCACAAATATATCCTTAAAACATTAAAACATTTCATAAAGTAGTTTTCTTTAAAAGGAAATCCCAAAAAACTCCTTTTTTCGGGCGGTCACTGTAGTGGTGCCCCTTAAATTATAGACATAAAAGTTTAAAACTATAATTCTGAGAAATTATAGCGAAGTGTGACTCTGATCCTTTTTAGACGTCATCTTTCATTTATTAAATAATTAAAGGCAGACACAAATTTCATCTACATCATATAGACTACAAAATAGACTTTGTGTCTAAAATCAAAAATCGTCCAAAAGTGTTGGACAAAATTTTCAATTTGTGTCTCTAATAGAAGTATAAGACAAAATACAACACTTGACGAGTGAAGCTTGGAAACAATGTACAATTAGAAGTACTCAGGAGAATTGAATATAAAACAAGAAATTTCCACGAGGAATAAAACATTGTTATTTAAAATCTATACTAAAATCATCCCTACTACTACTTTAAAAAAGGAATCTTAAGAGTGTTTCATGACCTCATAACAACACAATGGGTACACAAATTCAGAATGATCCGTGAATATTCAGAATTTCCAGGAATATGGTATATCTAATAAAATCTTAAATCAACTGAACGAAAAAGGGAGTTAATTACCAAAAAAAAATGGGTGAATAAAATCAATCGAGCAGAGATTTGCGTATTTAAGGCGTTAGATGGTATAATTTTAATAACTTTCAATAATTATGATCTGAACAATAAAAATAAGACAAAAGCTGTAATTTTTGTAAACACCTGCTAATGGAAATTTTCGACAACTTCACGTACTTCAGTTAAAAATTAAAATACATAATGGAGTTTTTGCTGTAATCACAAAATACCAACAAGTAGATGAAAAACTTCAAAAGCTTAAAACTTTATAGGTGGCACAACTTTTTATTTAGCATCATCATGCACACACAAAATAATGAGAGAAAAATTTCGCTATCTCAGAGTACGTGAACCTATCCAACCCAATTGCCAACTTATAAAGCGGCCACCGAACACAAGCTCAAAGAATTATCCACGGATTTTGCGCAATTTCATGCGCTGGTCACTAGTCGCTGAAAGGAGTTTGATGATGGTTGCATTGCAAAATTCCGCGATTAGATCTACATTAGATTCACTGTTTTGTTTTATGGGATTCCTCTTAGGTGGGTGGCATAAGTGAAATTTTTTAGAAGGCTTAATAACCTTAATTATCTGCAATTCGGTAAAAACTTATAGAAAACTATCTACTCTTTTCTCACATTCTAAAGACACTATGGTGGCATTTATGGTAATGTTAACGATTATAAGAATGAAAGAGAAAAACGAGTAGTTTTGAATATAAGCAATATGGAAGTTTAGAACTATGTTTTTACTTCTAAATTTCTAATTTAGGCCGTCTAACAAATACCCAACAATATTTGAATGATACACGAATAATACACAACGGTGCTTCGAATACTCGTATCGAAAAATAAGTGTAAAGTAATCTTTTGTGTTAAACTCTAATTTTTAGTCAGGTTAAGACCCTTAAAGTTAAGAAGAACTAATGAATCTTTTTGATTTTCTAAGCTCGGATTTGTTTATGTTGGTATGAGGAATTTAAACTGTCATCCCAGAATCTTAGCATAAATTCTTCTTTTATATTTAAATCCGCATTGCCACCTATGTATTTTTGGTATAGCCAACTTTACTGCACTTGCTTTAAAGTAAAATCAAACATATTTTCTGATGATTATTTATTTGAATGAATTATGTAGGTGTAAAGTGTTGCTCCCTTTATTTTCGTAACGATAACTTCAAAGGTTAAGAAGAAAGGCGAATCACGTCCGATATTCTTCAGTATTCGGAGAAAATTGGCATTTTATTTAGTGAAAAAATAAGAAAATAAAATTTCACTGAATTTTACGTAATTCGACTATGTTTCAACTCCTAGCTAATTCGGAAAAGTCGATACATTTCAGGCCAATTTACGGAATCCGATAAATCGACTAACGGCTATCAAAAGGGTTACAGCAATTTAAGTTGTAAAGTAATAAACCCCAAGACAGACAGACAGACCACAAAAATCCGACATCTGTAGCGCGCTTTACATTTCAAAAAAGCTACAACATGAAGTCAGGTACGGCTCGTCACTTCCTCAGGCTGTTTGGTGCCTCATTACTGAGCGGTCTCAGGCGCAAGTAGCAAAGTACAAAACTTTCAAAACTCCAAATTGTCCCCATCGACCGAAAACCTGATAAACGAATTTATTTATGGCAAATTTCGACACCCTGACATTTTCCGAATATCGTTCCAGTCGCTCGACAGTGGCGGCGGCGACAGTTGTGGCGGTGGCAGCAGCGGGCGGCATGGAATTGGTGTAGGTACCAGGCGGGTAAGCCGGGGGGCTTCCAAGCTTGAAGCCCGCACATTGCCGGGCCGAATTTGTCACAGGTCGGGTCTCAGAGATGTCTAAACTAATTTATGCACAAAATCACACACATCTCGGCCGAGAAAGAAGACGAAAGCCTCCCCCCGCTTTTAATTGATTTCCCCATCGTATGATGCCCCAGCCCTACCCCCGCGACTGTCAGTCGTAAGCCCCGCAAAAACACACATTTTTCGGTTTTCGGTTCGAAATATTTTAGCATTTTGTTGTTGTTGTTTCGTTCCTGCTGCCGCCACCACCACGCCGCTTGCCCCACGAGCAGAGCAAAGCACCGCGCACGCTGTAAGTTTTTGAAGTTATGGTTGGCAATTGCACGGCCACACCGAAACCCCCCCGAAAACACCCATACACCGCCGCCGACGGTGCGCTGCTTGCTGCTTGCTGCTGCTGCTGCTGACAAAAACGAGTTTTGTGTGTCAATCTCTTGCGAGCGTGCCATGCCATAGCGTGGATATATTTATACGGGAGGATATATGGATACATGTTGCATTGATTACCCATACGTAAAGTAGGTCATGAATGTGCGAGACGACACGATGCGGAACTGGGTAAGGAACAAACGAGATAAGGGCACAAAAACAGCTCCGTGGAGGAATTCTTTTTTCGCTCGCTACTACTTGCTGCCTGGCATACTGGCAGTAGATGGCAGCACAATACGAGAAAAAAAGCTAAAGCGCCCAAGAAAACGCGACATGGCCCGAAAACGCGCGAGGGTATACCCGCTCGCTTGCTTGCTTACTTGCTCTACTCGCTGCAGACATTTCGGCTTTAAAATCAAGGAAAGAAGCATTTTCGTAAAATATACTAAAAAGCGTCGATTGCAAGCGATTGCATTCACGCTGGGCGGGCGCGCGAGGGCGGGCTATAAAAAGTCGTGTTTCTGATATGTATGAATTTGTTCACATTCTGGCTGCTGATCGCGGTTCTAGCTTGCAATTTCCCAACTATACTGCTGGAAAAATGTCTTTCGCGCGCTCCGCTCGCCGGAAGAAATCCGCTCGCGCACAGAAAGAGTCTGTGACCCGGGGCGGAATGGAGACACAGGAAGATTAGTCAACGAAGCGGCGCGTGGTGGCGCGAAACCGCACATATAACAACAACAAAATGAACGAAAGTGAATTTCAAGAAACGTGCAGACTGGCTGCGCCGCTGCCGCGCGGTTAATCGCTCTCACTGTTCTTGAGGCGGGCTCGAAGGCGCCGGAGATCCCTCTATAGTTTATAACCTGGAGGAGCTTGTGGAGCAATGCTAATTAAGCCCGTGTCGCATGTTCGCTACATGAAGCCTGCGCTTGTAGTGAGGTGAGAAAATGATTGCAATTTTGCTGCTAGTCCAATTTTGTGTTTATGTTCCGTTTGGCGAGTTGTTTCACATTGCAAAAGTAAGCGCCATTTGCTGCTAGCCTCGTCTGTCGATGTCGCTGGATTTGTAACGATGACGAAAACAACAACGCGACAGCAGCTGGTTTCGATTTTGTCTTGATGCCAATATATAAAGCGCCCAACACACGGTATGGTGGGCGCACTTGGGGCAAGCAATTCAAGTGGTCCAAAAAAAAACAACTTTTATTGGGTCAAATTTGAACAGTAGCGCAATTTTATTGATAGCCGCCTGCATGCCTATGCCCGCCTTCCTGCATAAAGCATATAATACAACAGGCAGCATGGCGCAACAACCAATACAACAATTGCAATATATTTTTTTTATTTCGTTCTTTTGCAACTATTTATTAGTGGCTGCTCCTGTGCGAAAAATCATGCAACCTGCTGTGACCAGGGTCATGGTGGGCAACATTCAAGCAAAAAAAAAAAAGAAGAAAAGTTGCAGTCGGGAAAGAAACTGGCAAGGACTTTAATTGGACGGGTGTAAACACGCTGCTACGACAACACACGACCTAATTGAGCTATATTTCGCTCGAAGGAGTATATGTCAATGTCTTTTTGGGTTATCGCCGCGACATTTCTGCGAATATATGGGTAAATCTCTGAATGGTGTCACCTCAGATTAGTTAAAATGTCTAGGGCTTTGCACGGTGTGTCACTTTCGGTAAACTTGAGCTATTGTAGGTATAAAGGAGCAGTAGCTGTAAGAAAGAACTTTGTTGCTCTAAATTTGCTTCTGCGGCTTCCCTTCAGATCTATTAATTAGGACACACTGCGGGCGTATTTTTGTAAAAGCAATTCAACATGGATAAAGTTTAAATTATGGTAAATTAGTTCATTACTACCTTTCACGTTTAGACAAATTATAAGACAAAGGGCTGTTATTTTAGTGCGAATACGAAAATAAGATTAATTCTAGTACAAAAACTAGAACAGGTGACTAAATAATTTTATCGTATTCTCAACAGAGCTTGCATTTAAGAAATCACATCCAAATTATTTTAAGGACATTGACAATATCCGTAGAGAAACAATACCTAACTAAAAATCGAATTTAAGGACTCTCCCTCCCAATGGTTCTGATTTAATTTGAAGGAATATGCCAAATACAAAGTGCGCAATTAAGCTATTGAAGCTAAATCTAATAAAGTATTTGGGACATACATGATCATACCTCTAAATACCTATCCCATTTGTCTACTGAAAGAATATAGGGCTAATGTTTTAGGCGTACACTATCGTTAAACCGCAAATTCTTAGAATACTGGCAATAACAAAAATCATAAGATTCATAGATAAGCCTGCACATAGCACAAAAATCAGGGTTTGGACCTCTGTCAATTGCAATGAGATCTGCATTCAATATACCACAGTCTCTTAAGTTGTCAAATATCAATCTGGGTCACCGAATATTAAATCGTTTTAAAGAGTTCTTTAACTAAATTTAAAGCTTAGTTCTTTATACCCAATCCTCTGACAATTCTTAAATAGTAAATAATTCCAAGGTCAATTATTATCATCGCCTAGGTTTAACTTAATGCAATTCTGGTTGCAACATTAGGTCAAGGCTATCATAAGCTACGTATTAGTTATTCTTATAAGCCACTAATATTGGCATCAAATCATCTTTCTGAATTTTTAAAATTTAATAGATTTAAAAATTAAAGATGTATTTTCTTCTATACATAAAAAATCTTCGAAAATTCATCATGATAAATACTAATACCAGCGTTTATGGTAAGAAAATTAAATATTAAACAGTTGACAGTTATACAAAGCCGCACCTGTCATTTCTTGCAGATTTCTACTAAGGTATTTTTTCTAGACTAACGTTATGCGGAAATATTAAAACTTATAAAATTCTCTATCGTATTTCAACGAAGCCATTTACATGTCATATTAGAATTTAAATTTATGTAAATACATACGATTTTTGATTAGATAAACTGCGTATATTCTCATCAAATTCGTGAAAATATGTGCAAATTAATGAAATCTGCGTAATTAATTAACTACATAATATACCTGACATTTAATTCCTTTATATTTGAATGCGATTCTTCTGGTATCACTAGAACAAAACAAAAACTTTATGTGTTTGCCTCTTTTCGAAACATTGTTTATAATATAAAAAACAATTGCATGAACAAACAAAAACAAATGTTTATTCAGCTTGCAATAATTTATCATCATCTGACTGTTCAAAGTACCACTTTACCACGTTACCAGATTCAATGTGATTAAGAAGACTACGTTAGCGTGGTGATACGGAAATTTTTTAAATCAATTTTGGGTTATATTGATAAATTCTGGGGCATTCCTTTAATATTATGAATGTAGACATCGCTTTTAATGTGATATTATTAATAGAATTAGGTTTCTTATATCGCAGCTCAATAAGGAAATTTTTGTACGGGCAAAAAAACTTTCCAATTCAATTTTGAGTTTATTAACGTTTTCTTAAAATCAGTTTTTTGTATGAAAAATACTACACGTTCTAATAAGCAATAGATAAAAACTAGCTAATGTATTTTACTTTTCCTTATTGTATATTGTGCAACTATAAAGTACTATAGTAGAATATATTTAACAAAATTGATAGCTCAGACTATCATCTCACAGAATATGGGGGTTCGAATCCCTACTGTGTGGACGCTTTCATACTGATTTTAGATTCTAGAATTATTAATTACGTTGTAACTAAAATTCCACTGCCTTTAAAAACTTCTGGCAGAAAAAATCTCTTGATCTTTACCCTTCAAAATACAAAGGAAATCCAGATTTTATAAAACAAAGTGTCATTTATAATAAAAATCACAATTGTTTCTGGAAAAAACACATATTTCCCAAAAAAATGAAATATTTGCAAGAATTTCGCAAACCGGAAGATAATTTTATTTTTTCCCGGAATTCCACACATTCAGCCTACATTCTAGGATTTTTTCAGAAGGTAATTTTTATTGACGCTCAATAAAACTGAACCAGAAAGGTTGTTCGAAAATTCGGTACTTATGAGGGCATACCAACAGAATTGTTTACGGTTCTCATAATAAATCCTCAATTTAGGTTATAAATTTTATTGGGATCAAGTTAAAATGCTCCCTGGATAGATGCGACAATTTGTCTACCTAAGCAGCGAGGAGGGTAGGATATTTTTACAAGCTGAAAATAAACCTGGTCGAATCTCATTGATAATGGATGTCAGATTGTAGATATTTATGTACATTGAATAAAAATGCGAAAAATGTAGGTCAATCGACCAAAGCAATTGAAATGTGGGTTTTTTTGATTAGGAAGAGAAAAAGCGCCGCTCGCGCGTTTACCACGCTGCGGTCAGAATCGCTTCCTTTTCGGGGTATGTTATCACTTTCGATGCGTTTACGCGTAAATTAATCTTTTCAACTGGTTGAAGGCGTTCACAAAATTCATAATCAGACATACGCACCAAAGCTTGTGCTTACAAGAACGGAAATTGAATTCTTTTCAATTTTTTTCCCCCCCATCTATTATTTGTAAAAAAAATAATTTCATTCAGTATGTTTTTACATTATTTTTTTTTTTTTAACATTAACAAAAAAAAGTGGTTTGATGAGTGTTTTTCGCTTATCAAAAGAGGAAAAATGATATAAGGTGATAACGAATATTTTTTTCAGTTTTTGTTTATGCCTACTACCAACATATTTATAATTATAACAATTGCAATGGCTCCACAGATCTTGGGGACTTTAGTCGAAACTTCAGACACAAAAAAATTGATAAACAGAATATGTATAGTTAACACTATGAAGGATTGTTTGTTCTGCGCGCCAAAATAAAAACGGGCGGAATACTTTTGCTTGTTAGCTGAAATTGAACCAGAATTGATCCACCATAGATTTTTTCATAATTTCCATTTTTCCTTGAGATATGGCTTGAAATATTATTTTTGATATAAAAAGTCTATTATTAAGACTACCCCTTAGAACTGTAAAAGAAATTGCCATTCTGCGAAACAACATTTATAGAATACATACCCTTTAAAAAAAATTAACCAAGAAATACTAAACAATCTTCACGATTGCAGGATTAAATATAAAATGAGCTGTCATTTGTTATAAGTTTCAATGTCATTTTTTATTAGTAAGTTCTAAGAAATTATTACAGAAAGATATATACTGCAGCAGCGTTTCCAAATCATGAAAATTTATTTCTGACATCAGGGCTGTTATAAAATCTTATAGAGCACTTTGTGAATTTTATGGACCGAATAATCGCCCATCAGAACGTGTTATTCGTCGAGTTGTGAAAATGTTGTTTCCAAAACTTCGGTACATTGATGTTGACAACTTGTGGTTTCAACAGTATTGCGCTACGTGCCATACAGCGGTTGAAACAATCGATTTATTAAAATGACAATTTAGCGAAAATCTTATTTCAAGAAATGGACCTTTCAATTTGCCATTAAGATCGTGTAATTTGACACCGCTCGACTACTTTTTTGTGGGGTTATGTGTGAAATCTCTGTCTTTATTTTAATATCATCTTAAAAATTTTCAGACAGGTTGTCTTGAATACACATAACGAATCGGTAAAGCTTTTCCCTTTCAAACTTTTTATTTCTCATCTGAATTTCCTATTCGTACAAAGAATTTAACTATCCATAACAAATTAATAGTAAACTGTTCGCCTTTTAAAATGGTTAATAAACTAAATATTTGGAAATATAGTTTTGTCCTCCAAAAAATCTACCATGCCAATTAAAGATGCTAAGTCATTTCCTTTCATTACTTTAAGAAATCTATATGAATAAAATTGGGAAATCTTTTCTATCTGTCTGTCATGTTATCCAACTATAGCTTCTGAACAACTTTATAGATTTTCATGAATTTGTTTTTCTACTTTACTAAAGTCAAAAGTTCCCTTGGCCGTGTTTTAGGGTATTTAAAATTTTAAAATCCACGGTGGCGAATTCAATTTAGTAGGTCGATTGAAACTGCTTAATTTTATGATATTCTTATTAAAAATATGCATATATGCATTTACAGGGATTTCATATTTCGAAATTGAATAAAACATAAAAAAAAAAAAAAAAAAAAATTTGTGCCTAGTTTGATTTTGACAGAAAAAAATGAAAATTCTAAATTTTGCCCGCACAATAGACAAAGAAAACTTTTTAACCTTTATATACAAGTGAAATTGAAACTTCCCCACCATGTTGAAATATAAAAAGCGTTAAAGGCTTACTTTCTTTAGATGTTCTTATTATTTTAATTTTATAAACATATATAAAATCTCTATAAAAACAGTACCTGGCACTATCTATTTATCTTTGTTCTTATTTTATGAAAGCTCATCAAATGCCATCAGTTAACAATAAACAAGTAGTAAAATTAAACTTCGAGGAATGTCTAAAAATGATTCCATTTTATGACCTTGTACAATATTGCAAGAGGGGGTGGCAATTGCGTTTATAATAACATTGAAAACTCTTTACACTATCCCAGAAAATTAAATAAATAAGTAATTATTTATATACTAAACAAAAATCGGACCAAGGTTTTAAAATCGATATAAATAGTCACGTTGAACCGCATTTGGAATCACAAGTCCTTGCATTTCTCTGAGATCATCATTTCTTGTTTTAGTTTCAATCGAGAAAGGTTTTTTGAATTAGTAAGTGGCGTTTAAAACCACAAACAAACAAAAAATAACCTTAGTCTACCTAAAGTCTTACATCGATCTCGAATTAACAAACTCACGGATATAGAAAATCCCACTACGATGCTAAAGTTGGAAGTGTTTCCGTCGATATGGAGAAAAAAACAACGACACATATCGGAAGTAGACCTCCAGGAAGCAATTATGGCATACAAGTGATCTTGGAAGTCAGCCAACATTGAGCACAAACAGAGAATTTCCCAGGAACTGGATTAATCACGATTAGATATAAAATTTATAATAGACGTAGTGGACGGTGGCGATTATAGGACTATTTAAAAGAATAGAAAAAAAATACCTTTATTGGAAGAAGAAGGTTCATTTTGATGTAACGAACGTAAACTAAAGTCAATCGAATTTTAAATATTCGTACACAAAACACATATCAAAAATTTTGGATTCACTTTTAAGAGAGTATTTCGTTTAATTTTAGATAGCCCGTTTAAAATTTGTAGCTTCTTTAATTCTAATATGAATATGGGTTACTAAGATGCATTACAATGCCAAATTTCAAGTTTCTACGTCACATGTTTTCTAAGATAATCGGTTGTATTTCCTTTAGACTCTAAAACCCTAATAAATTAACTGATAGTAGAAATACTCCAACATAAAGATTACAAGTAGTAGCCACTGTTAATTTAAGTAAGTTTAGAAGCTCAGAATGGTAATTTAGTTGTGCCAATGTGTGCACATGAAGAGGGTCACAGAGGGTTAAGTTGAATAAGAAATACTGAAAATCGATCTCACAGAAAACTAAACTCCTAATTCCAAGCTAAAAATATTGGCATTTCACCACTTTTTAAAACGATTTAATCGACTGATTTAAATCCGATTAAAAAACTTTAAAATGTGTGAAATTTAAGGTCTGAAGTTAGGTTCGATTTTACAGAGAGATTGCGCTCTAAAGTTCTGACCCCGCCCTAAAGGGTATAAATACCGATATTATTATTATTACTTTGTTTATCTATAGAAAAGAAGAGTAAACTTACCTTCGAGTTTCATTCCAACCTCCAGGCACTTCTGGAAGCGACAATATGGACATCTCTTTCGCTGAGTCTTGTCAATGTGACACGATCGTTCGGCGACACACGTATACACCTTCTTATTTTGTACAGTCCTTTTAAAGAAACCTTTACACGATTCGCACGTCAATAGTCCGTAATGATAGCCGCTAACTTTATCACCGCAAACGGGGCAAAGTTCTTCGAATAAATGTTTAAAATCGATTTGTTCACCGCACTGTGTTGCAACACCGCCACTATTTCCTACAGGGGGCGGTATTAGGGGTATATAACCGCTACTACCGTTACCACTAATTACACCACCGCCCCCGCTTACACTACCGCCACCTCCGCTTTGTTGTGAATTTGACGAGGTGTTGTCTTGATATCCTGTCGGAAAAATGTACTGTGAGTCAAAATTATAAATATACGAATATGAAAAATTTGGATTGGCGGCAACATTTTGATGATAGTGTTGTTGTTGCTGCGGATGTTGATGGTGGTGTTGTTGTTGTTGCTGCTGCTGCTGTTGTTGTTGTTGAGCAGCATGCTGCTGTTGATGATGATGATGATTATGATGACCACCAGAGGAATTATTGTTATTATTATTGTTGCTCAAATGGAGGCTAGTATTGCCAATTGCATATGCATAATCGGCTGGTGACATATTATCTCCGGTTGTATTAAGGGCGGTATTCTCATTACTACTTCCGGATGTATTGTTGCCACTACTTGTATTATTATTATTATTATTATTATTTGAAGATTGCGAGGATGTTGTACCGTGGACTGGACTCGATGGCTGCTGGTCCAAATTCATTGAAAACGGTGATATGTTGAGCGACGACATGAACGACGCTGTTGACTGCTGTTGCTCCATGTCTAATAACATTTTCTAATCCAAAGTGAATTTTTAATTCTTGGAGGCTTTGCCGAAACTCTTCAATTTTGATTTGATACGACTGTCTTTACTTATATAAGTATATTATGTTTGTGTTTTCTTTAATTTTTTTTTTGTATTGTTGGATTACGTGGACGGATTATGTGGTTTTAATTTATAATTTTCTTGTTGATATAGGGTATTAAAATTATCCAGGAGCGGGTTTACTTCGCTATTTTTGATTCACTACACTTTTTTCGGTTTATTACAATTTTTTCCTTTTTTTTTTCGTATATTTCAAATGTAGGACTTGTAATTGTTATAATAAAACACTTTATGAATAACCGTTAATTGCACTGATTTTTCAACAACAACACATATCTGACTGCTTATGGGTGGTGGCAATCCCGAAAAGAACATTTTGTTTAAAATAAATTTAACACACTATATAATCATTTATTTATTTTTTTTTTTGCAACTCGTATATCACATTTATTGCACATATTATTAATAGTAAGAATAATATAAAATCGCTTTGTGCATTTAGGACCTTTCAGGTCAGGTGTCATAATCATACGAGCCTGGGCATTAACTGCACACTGAAAGAGCACTCATATGCTTCAGAGGTTTTTTAGGGGCATCCAGCAAAGAGCGAAACTGTGTCAAGTGTTTTAATAACTAGGTAACAGCACATTTTTATCCGTCAGAATATGTATATATATATATATATTTTTTATTATATATTCATGTAAAGGAAAGCTTCGCGTACTTCCACGCTTGTTGTCGCTCCCCGCATATAATATCTTCTCTTTATCCCCACCCTAGCTTTCAACGACCCCGAATCAGATTCAATATGTCACACAAAAAAAATACACGAAGTGTATACATATCCGCGTAAGAGTGATTTAGCGATTTTGATTTGTTCTATATCTTTTTGTGTGGGGGGAGGGGTCTCAATTAAAACAGAATTAAGCGTGTCCCCGGTCCGTGTATAATCCTTAGAGAAGGGCACTTTCCCCGGAGATTTCCTCACGGAGTGGCCCTATCCTTCTGCCACCGTGAGGAGTATCAGCCCAGTTAGGGAGCGATAAAAACGCACAATTAAAAATAAAGATAAATCCAATTTGATGACAGGTAAAGTGTGTAAATCCCACAATCCTTGCAGCGTATCTCAGCTAAGACAAACTTTCCGATTCGAGAACACTTCTATATATATATATATATATATATTTTATTTGTTTGTAAACTTCCCCAGTGACAGAAAAGTGATAGTAGTAATCCTTTTTTTTTTTCTTGTTTCCACAAAACCACTTGGTGTGCGGTTCGAATCCGCAAAACTGCAAAAATTGAACAAAATAACCAAACAAAAAAAAAATATATATATACTATATATATTTAATATATAAAAACCGATTACACTTATTCAAACAATAAGATAACACTTTTAGAGGATTGTAAATATCACACTTTTTAAGAATTTAGGATAGATTCCTCTTTTTCAATCACTCGACGTCAAATATTTTCGATATTTTGACGTAAAATTTATATTATTATTATTATTATTATTTTTGTTGCAAAGATCACACAATTTGATATCTTCACTTATAAGAACAGTTAAGATTATATATAATAATACGCGAAAGGGATCGCTACACTTGTCCCCGAAAAAAAACAAAAAAAAAACGAATAATAATAATACGCTTTTAAGAATAAAAATTTTTTTTTTAGAGCGGTTGCTGTTTAATATTGTGTGATTAAACGTAAAAAGAATTCATTAATAACAAATCGAAAGAAGTTGACATAAATATATCCCGGGTCACAAGAGACGCACACTGATCATTCAGCCGTTCGGTCGGTCTGTCTGTCGGGAAGAAACGCGACTAACAACTAACGCGGATCACGATTGACTGACTAACCTAACAAAATGCTCTAGGATTCCCGCAAGACACAAGACCCCGACGACGTCGTTGACGCTGCTGCTGCTGTTGGGTCGTGTCGTAAACGTAACAACACCGTACCATTACCAACCCAACCACCAGCAGCGGCAGTATATTGTGTCAGGCCAACCAACCAACAACAACGAAGTCATTCAGTCAGTTTTTCGGTTTTTCGCTTAGCTTAAAAGCAGCAGCAACCAAATTACACGGAACAGAGCGGAGTGGAGCACGGAGAGGATATAACTCTTCACATTAAACCAAACACATACACACACACACACAGTTCTCACGAAAAAAGAGCTTTTTTCGGACACACCACAATGTGCCAAGAAAGAGTCATGCCATTGCATTTTTCCTCCTCGTTAAATAATATATTATACATACAACACAAAATATATACTTTTACCTTTTTTACGCTGCTGGACTCTCTGTATTTTATTATTATTTTGTTTATTACTTATTTTTTTTATATTATATTTCGTAAGAGACGTGAAGCGCGCGTATCGCGTACCGTACACACAACCGACAAAATCGTACACACAACAGCGAAAAAGCACAAACAACAACAAAAAAAAACGTTTTTATTTTATTTTTTCTGAATCCGACACGACAGTGAAAATGAAAACTTTTATGCCACCGTACGTTGTACACATATACACACAAATGCACACATACCCTAAAAGACCAGTCAGCCCCTAATATAAATTATAAACCTCCACCTCTTTCTCTCGTTCTCCGAAAACTTTTAGGTAGCCGTCGGAGCACGGTACGAAAATTGTTTTTTTTTTGTTTATTACTCCACTGTCCACACAACAGAGGCAGAGAAAACGTCATAATTTTAAGTAAGGTAGGTAGGTAAGGTAAGGTATGCCAGAGGGTTCGGTGTAGGGGCCGATGGTACTGAGAAATTTCTTACTGCGCATGCATTGATCATATAATATAGTAACTATAGTATATATTAATCTCTACAGTTTACGGCTACCATCAAGCGGACGACTCATCGTATGCTTAATAATCAGCGTCCCCAAAAGCTGAGCTTTTTATTTTATTAACTCTCGCCTGAGCCTCGCGAGCCGCCCCCATTCACAAGCTAAAACCCTAACCCAATCTTCGTAATGTTGCGCCTGGCCCAGCTATGTTCCAGTTTTCCAACTCATTCCTGTAGGTTTTTCTCGCGTTTTTGCTTTCTTCATCCTCCAATTGCTCTCGTATACACGCAAATCGAAAGAGACACAAAAATCACAGCGGGCGCCCCAAACTGGCCCCACTTGTGTCAGAGAGCTTTTCATCATCATCATCATCAACTTCAACATCATCATCGCTGGCGCTTTTCGAACCACTCTCACTCTCTTCGGAGGAATGTCACTGTGTAGTGTAGTGTGGTGTGTCACTTCCCTACCTCACTCTGCTGCGCGGCAATGCAATTCGCGCGTTCGTTTTTCTGCAGTATGGTGTGCCAGTGTTGTCTGATGCGATGAGCTTTATCTCCATATTGTCATCGTCGTCATGTAAATCAGGTAATCTCACCCTTTTATTCAGTCAGAAAAACTTGAGAATGCCATCACCAAGCAACCGGATTTGATGGATGGAGCGCATACAGCAGTGGGGAAAAATAATTTTATAGAAGAAAAAATTGGAAAAAAAAGACGGACAAGTGCGAGGATAATTCGCGCCCTGAGGGTTCCGTATCGTTACTGCGTTATACAGAAACCAAGTTAACCCCCATTACAAAAAACGTAAGACCAACTAAATATTACACAGTCCCACAACAAAATTATCAGACCAACTGGACACTGAATCCAAATCCGAGATAAAAAAAAAAAACTCATACAACTCTAAAATCATTTACTAGAGCCAAAAAACACCCCATGATTAAATAAAGGATAGACACTAGTGTCCATCCAATAGATTTTGATGTGTTTCATCCCTATCATACCGCCATATTTTACTTAACTGATCAAAAATAACAATGGCCGATGAAAAAGTTCGAAACGTCTAAGTTTTGTCAAAGTGACAAGAAATTGCAGTAGATTTGACGTAATACTCGAAAACCACCCCTATAGGGTTGCGAGAAACAACCCCAATTGACACGGAAAAACCAGAGAAAAAACATTAAATCTAACATCATTTCCATTTGTATGGATACTACGATTGGCTCAAATCGCGCACTACTATAACTCGTAAGTAAGCACTCAAGTAAAACTTGATATAAATATAAATAAAATTGTATAGTATGTGTATGTTGACATATTTGAATTTAGATTTATTGAATATATACATATTACCCTTGAACATATTTAACACTAGGTTTACCGAATGCTCCATTGTTTGTTAATTTTTATGAAAATTTCCCGATAACTGAAATTCATAAACATGATGAGAACTCAATATAAATACCCTATTAGGTTTTGATGTGTCAGTCAGTCAATGAGTAAGTCTGTCAGTATGAAAATATACATTTTGAAAGGCCGTATCTTTTTCGAGTGCACTGAGTTAGAAAATTGAATTTTTTACTCGATCTCTGTAGTCATTCTTTAAAAAAAGCGGCCAAGTGCGAGTCGGACTCGCCCATGAAGGGTTCCGTAGAAGCAAGTAACATAATATAAAAATTCTTGTAGTTCGTTGTTACTTTGATCGATGTTTTAATAATAGTGTATTTTTTTTAAATTAAGTTATTGATAAGTTAACATTATAATTAGGTACCTAAATGATGGGATTTAGATCTTACTATATGCGAGCCCATATAGGCTTGTTTTTTATTTGAGTTGATTGAATGAAAGGCAAATTGCGGTTTACGATTTATGACGTATTAAAAAAAAACTACGCACTAGATCTCGTTCAAACCAATTTTCGGTGGAAGTTTGCATGGTAATGTACATCATATATTTTTTTTAGTTTTATCATTCTCTTATTTTAGAAGTTATAGGGAGAGGGACACACATTTTACCACTTTGGAAGTGTCTCTCGCGCAAACTATTCTGTTTAGAAAAAAATGGTATTAGAAACCTCAATATCATTTTTGAAGACCTATCCATAGATACCCCACACGTATGGGTTTGATGAAAAAAAATTTTTGAGTTTCAGTTCTAAGTATGTGGAACCCCCAAAATTTATTGTTTTTTTTTCTATTTTTGCGCGAAAATCTTAATGCGGTTCACAGAATACATCTACTTACCAAGTTTCAACAGTATAGTTCTTATAGTTTCGGAAAAAAGTGGCTGTGACATACGGACGGACAGACAGACAGACAGACATGACAAATCCATAAGGGTTCCGTTTTTTGCTATTTGGCTACGGAACCCTAAAAACGGTCTTGACGGACAGACATACGTTTTTTTTTCATTTCGAGGTACGGAATACTAAAAGCAAACCCCTGTCCCCTCATCTGTCACATCTATAAAAAAAAAAATTTATTATATACTATACATATATACATATATTATAGTAAATCCTACGGAAGCCCTCACACTCAAAAAGTGCATACTTCCGATATTCATATGCATGCAAAACGTAGCTCCACCGAAGCAACATGCAAGCTCCCTCTCGCGGTGCAACTGCTCTGCTACTGCTGCTGCTGCTGTTGCTGTTACAAATTTTGTTTACGGAGAACGAGTTCGTTCCGCAGCAGAGCGGACAGGCAGGCAGGCGGACAGCGGCAGCGTCCAACAGCGCGGCGAACGTGGGGACGGGGAGGAGCTACAGAAAATGGGTCAAGATGAAATTTGTTGTGGCTGTGATTTTTCATTTTCATAGATATTGCTTTGCTCCGCGACTTCATTTGTTCTGCGATTATATCATCGCTGCGCTACCAACGCGCCACCACACCGCGATTTCTTGTAATTAAGCTTTTCACAGTCATTGGGTTTTTTGCCTCTTTCTAATATTACCTCTCTTATTCTTCTTCTACATCGCCGCGTTTTGTGGAATGGCTTCGGTTTCATTTCTATTAAAATACGCTAATTATCTGAACTATGGGTTTGTCGCCTGTCCGCCGAAAAGGGCCCACTAATTAGGAAATAAATGACGAGCAATTTATTGGCAATTAGTTGAATATTTCTTAACATTAGAAATATTTTACGAAAATGCCAAAATTGACACTGACTGACTGACTGACTAATTGACCGAACTCGACCACATAGATCGAGAACTTGGGAAGATAAATTCCGGATTAGAGATTGAAAAGGAAAAGGACTGACTAGCAACTAATTATAAGTCATTCATAGGTCCCTAATATGCATTCTAACAAAAAACAAAATTAATTCAATTAAATTTCTCACGGTGTCTTGGCGGATATATCCGAAAATTTCTGGCTCAGACAGCCAAATTTTTCGACACTGAAAAGTAATTAAAAAGACATATTGAAATCATCAAATCGTTGCATTAAATATATTTTCTTTAATGATTTATAACAAAGTAAACATACTGAAAATTTATTTTTGGGAAAAATATAGTGGCAAAACATTGAGTCACCCAATGCAAACCAAACGATTCCTAAATTAATCGAAAAAGAATTATTTTAAGGTAAACGATGTCGACAATTAATCGAAATCAAATTATTGGGCTATTTCTACTTTTGCTAGTTTTAAACGATTCTTTAAAAAATCGTGATTCTTTACTAAATTTTCTTTCACTATGGAAATACATTTTTTTGTTATTCTTTATATATTGTGGAAATCTCAGTCTATTAGTACCGATTATGTATGTATTCAATCACCAAATTCTGAGCTGCCTTAAGTCGAAACGACTTGAAATAGGTGAAAACCAAGCATATTTTTCCTTTAAGAATTTTAAATGGAATTCAGCTATTAAAGTAGTTTCCAATTCACACCCTACTTAATTGAAAATCGGAAAAAAATTGCAATCCACGCTAATGTACATCGTACAAGCATGCGTAATTTTGACTTTTTAGCCTTCGACGGACTGTATTGCTTGACTCTTTTTACATAAATAGGCTTATATATGTAGTATATGAATTTTGTCTGCAATTTTTTCTAGGCATTGAGTATATAAGGTTTTTGCGAGCTGTTCATCTTATTAACACTGTTAAAGTTTTGTTCAACAGTAGACAGTTCGAGGTTTTCAACTGATTGCTTAACCACTCCTTCAGACTCTTTCTCGAATTTTGAAATTCGAAAACCAATATAAAAAGAATAATTTCATCAAACGAAGGCTTTTATGAATCTGGTTTATCAAATTATTTAACGTTTGACTTACTACAGCGTTCTAGTGCAACCTGGTTTAAGCTGCAACAGATTAAAATACCGCAGAAAAATCGAGGTTGACAGATATGGCAATCCATAAATGCCATCAACGCTATGTCCTTAGAAAACATTTCGACAATCAATCAAAGACGGATTTGGGATTCTATAATTAAGGAATATTGTCAACTACTTCGGGTTAACTCTTCATTGAGCTACACCAACAGATCGGATGGATGAAAACGACCTGAACCAGGTGAGCCTGAGCACAAAAGCGCGAAAAACGCTTTCGATTTCGTAAAAAAAAAAATGAAGTAATACTTCTGGCAGCGCGCGTACAGTTCGCTTGGCGGCGACTTTTCGAAGAGTTCCAAATGTGAACGCGGTAAATTAGGCACACCACCACACCCGCAGTGCACCGCGCGCCGCCCGCCCAAACCGTGCCATTTGCACTGTGACGCCAGCGTCATCGCCGTCATTGCGCGCCATAACTTAACTTTCGATTACACTGGCGGGCCGCGTTCGTTCGCCGCTGGTGCGCCTGGTTCTCATGAAAAGTGAAAATGCGAACGCACACACACAGGAGAGTGGGCAGCGCTGTGATTTTTTTCCGCGAATGCTCGCTCAATTTGAATGTTTTTTGGCAATATCGCGGCTTCCTTGCAACGCCGCCGCCGCCGCCACCACCACCCGCTGCCGGACGGCCGCTGAGCCAGCTTGTGATATTTTCAAGTCTCATGTAATAAGTGAAAGTGTGGCGGCGGCCTACTTTCGCGATTCAGGTCTATGTTAGACCCCAAGTTTTATAACATGAAAAAAAGATGAATTGCGTATATTATTATGGCAGAAGATGAAGAGACGGTTGCTGAAGTCACTCGATTTTATTGGCATTGATCTGGCAATGGGAGTATGCCCCGCGCGTCGTGCCGCTCGTCCGTGGTGGGACAGGCCGCGATTTACGAACCTGAAACGCACGAAAAATAAAAAATAATAAAAATGCATGGCTCACGCGAAACTTGCACCCAAGGCTGTTTCATATGTAAAATAGAATATAAAAATTGGAAACATTTTGATTTTCGGTCGTGACAACCCAGTCGATTGTCGAACTGACGGATGGTGACGTAAGAATTTGTGCATCTTTTCCAGATTTGAATTCGAGGTCTGCTGCACCTCGAGCTTGAAATCAATCAATAGGTGGTGACCTTTCAATAGATTGTTTTAAGAAGGCAACAAGATCACAATTTATTGCCTCTGTCATCTAATCAAAACAAAAATATATTTTATTTATATTCGAATATTACGCTACACAATCTAAACATATTAACTGATTTCGATAATTAAGGTGTTATTAAAATTGTCTTAGTTTGGGAATTGTTATAGGATGGGGGAAATTTCACAAAATAAAATTGAGATACGAGTTTTCTTAAAAAATGTATTGATTGTACATGGTAGTACCTATTTTCCAAACATCTACCTTAATAATAACTAAATGGAAGTGTCGAAACTTGTCTTATAAGTTTGATGTGAAACATGGGCGTTTATATAAATATAATATATCAGAAATTAAAAAAGGGGGTTTTCAAAATTTAATTTAATTTTGTTTTTAAAAGTGGTTTTAGTAAGACATAAGAATGATTCAGTTAGATATTCTCAAAACTCCTTTGTATCATATCCACAAAGCACTTGAAATAAGCCATCTGTCTTATAATTTAAGTTTGGAAGACCTTGAAAGATGCTACTAGATAATTGGAAAATTTCGGCATATCAGTGCACTTCAAATTTGTCAAATTTACTCCAATCGAT
Organism: Dysmachus trigonus; assembly: GCA_949715965.1. Classification (NCBI taxonomy): domain Eukaryota; kingdom Metazoa; phylum Arthropoda; class Insecta; order Diptera; family Asilidae; genus Dysmachus; species Dysmachus trigonus. The sequence continues at coordinate 81,180,177 of OX454322.1, read as the reverse complement.
AACACAATTGCCTTAATTTTTAGAAGTGTTGTTTAAAATGTAGTAATGAAAAAATAAGCCAATGGCTAAGTTTTTGTTATAATTCAATGCAATAAATGATATATTGTAGAAAATATCCCTCATAGTGGCTGACTACGGAGCCTCACTAACATAAATGGATCAGGGCAGAGAATTTTTTAAGAAATAGAAAAAGATTTAATTAACGAAACCTAATATTTGTGAAGTCTATCTATTTTTTCTGAATACCCCAATTCACACTACAGTACAAAGAGGGAAGAAAATTTTCCTTATAACCCTTATTAAGCTATGTTTCTCTTATAGAACTGCACCATTTTATTTAGAACTGTTAAGATTTCAAAAACCACCATAAATTCGTTTATGGCATGTTTTAAAGAAGCTGTGCTGAGTAAAAGTCTTGTAGATTGTAGATGTAGATTGTTGTGACTGTCCGAAGACACACTTAGGCCATTACAGGCCCATTGTGATACCACTTTTTGTGACCAGTATTTCTGGTGGGAATCGAACCAACAACCACTAGCGTCCTGCTGGCTCGCAGTGAACACGTCGCGTTACCAACCGAGCTATTGAGGACCCCTCGAGTAAAAGTCTTAATAAAGAATGAATCTTTTGTAGTCTAAACGAAATGTATTAATTCGGCAAGATTTTTGCAAAATTCATAGAATATAGTGTTTTTTTTTTCCTGATAGTTGTTGAATTAAAGCAATGCTCTAGTTAGCAAGATAAGAGTAAAATAAACGTCACAAAAAATATATACTCTTTATATTTGAAATTTAAAGGTTAATTTTTAAATTAAAAATATCTGTTTTGGTGGATTATTTTAAAAAACATTATAAAAGTATGGGCACTTTATTGCAAAATTTTAACTATTTCTGTATAATAAATTTTAAAATTTTACAATTATTTATTTTTAGAACTTTAAATTATTTGTCCCATGGGAAACTATGGTATTTAAATACTTACATGAAAATGTTTCAATATAACTAATATAATGAAAGAGATTGAAAAAGTTGCGACCCCTAGAGTAAAAATATTTTACCAAAATACAAAAACCAGTTCAACAGATACTCTCCCTGAGACCTGTCTGGCATTTTCAGGCGCTTGCATGAACATCCATTACCGCAGAGTCAAACCTGGGTAACAAAGGAAAGTGAAAAATATGCTAAAAGCCACTTAACTAACAACTTCGAGTTGTTACAACATCGCTCGCCACCTAAGAAAAGTGTTTGGGAGAAAAGAGAGACCGAGTGAAAACGAAACATCGGCTTGCGGCTAGCGGCGCGGCGCGGTTTGTTTCGTGCAGCACGTGCAAGAGAGCCGCCACCACGCTAGCGAGCGGAGGAGCAATGGGCTGGGTGGTGGCAATAAAAAATCATCATAATCAGAAACTTTATGTAAGACGGAGAGTTTTAATTGGCCGCTCCGCTCTGCTCGGAAAGCGCCCGTTGTGCTCTCTTCGCGTGGTGCAAGAAAAGAGGTTCGCTGGGGGAGCCCAAGAGCCAAGAGGATCGTTTTTGGATCATGCGTACGCGGCCGGGGAGAGAATTTTGGGTGCTGGCTGGCTATAAAAAATCGTTAAAAATAAATGTACACACTCCACGAACACCGTTGTACTAACCTAATTTGAAAATTTTTATTTAAAATATAACACAAGCGGAGCGTGTAGTGCGCTTTCGGCTGAACTAGTGTGTGCGGCTGGGTGGCTCTCGGCTGTGGTGGCGGGCTGGTGGCTTCATAGCGCTGCGGCTCGACTCGACACTCGGCGGCTCTCTTCTTGTGCAAGAAAGAGGAGCTTTCAGGTGGTGGAGGCATGCAAAAGCGCCAACACACGCCGAACGCCGAACAACCGATGGATGTGGGAGTGCACGAGCAAAACGAACAATTCTCACAGCAGCACACACAGCCGCGCCGCGGAATATTTTGTAAATATCAACTGAATACGGTGCGCGACCCACTAACCTACTTTCGCGCACTTCTGTGTTGGCCTCTTACTAAATATGTGATAATTTTATGTACTCGAGCTTTTTTTCGTTTAATTCTTTTTTTTTACGAGACTGGGACAACAAATTTTTCAACAGGCTATCAGCGCGCTCGAGTAGCGAATGACGACAGCAGCGGCAAGTCGCGGGGAGCATCGATCGCGGGGTGTTCAGGCGGGCGCTCTTTCATGCCTTCATGCTCGCGTAAGTCGCCCCAACAAGACCCTTATCTTTGCTTAAACACCAACGATTTTTACACCAACCCTCGCTCCACTCATCCCGAGGAGCAGTTAAGAAAATTACTTGTAGAGAATAAGGTTTTTTAATTATCCCGAAAATGGGAATAAAACTAACACAAACTTCACAATTTTTCCACAAAATTTGTCTTGGTTACAAATCCCGTTTCCGTGAGTGGACGATGGGATTAACTTAATTATAAAAATTGTCTTTGCCCTTAAACAAATAGCACAACACAAATTGTTCCGAGCAGGGCTGCCAGATGTTGAGAAATATGAAACGCACACCCATTTGAATAAATTCGTTGTATCGTCACAACTAGCTAACCCCTAATCCTTCTACAAAAAGCAAAACCTTAATCAAAGGATGACCTAACTCGAAAGTTCCCCCACCGAGATAAAAAAAAAAACTATTGCAAAATCACCTAAATTAGCTAGGGTAGAATATTTTTTATGGAAATTAATAATTTGGTAAAATTATCACTAGTAGGTACTTTTAGATATTTTTTTTTTTTTTTTTAGTTATTTTGTACCCAGCTTAAACTTTCTAAAACTTGGTATTTTATAAAATAATTTTGTTGATTTGTCTTAGAATTTAAGAAAGTTTGTGCATATGTTTTTGATAAAATGCCTTCGTTATTATATAATTTATCCATACTCAAAAAAATTGTTACTAAAATAAAATAAGAACGTAATCAAAATTAAAGTTATATTTACTTTGATACGAGCCAAAGGAACATTTATTTATTTTAAGCTTGTTGATGTCCACATTTTTTTAGGGTTCCGTAGCCAAATGGCAAAAAACGGAACCCTTATGGATTCGTCATGTCTGTCTGTCTGTCCGTCCGTATGTCACAGGCACTTTTTTCCGAAACTATAAGAACTATACTGTTGAAACTTGGTAAGTAGATGTATTCTGTGAACCGCATTAAGATTTTCACACAAAAATAGAAAAAAAGCGGCCAAGTGCGAGTCCCCATACTTAGAACTGAAACTCAAAAAATTTTTTCATCAAACCCATACGTGTGGGCTATCTATGGATAGGTCTTCAAAAATGATATTGAGGTTTCTAATATCATTTTTTTCTAAACTGAATAGTTTGCGCGAGAGACACTTCCAAAGTGGTAAAATGTGTGTCCCCCCCCCCCTGTAACTTCTAAAATAAGAGAATGATAAAACTAAAAAAAAATATATGATGTACATTACCATGCAAACTTCCACCGAAAATTGGTTTGAACGAGATCTAGTGCGTAGTTTTTTTTTAATACGTCATAAATCGTAAACCGCAATTTACCTTTCATTCAATCAACTCAAATAAAAAAACAAGCCTATATGGGCTCGCATATAGTTAGATCTAAATCCCATCATTTAGGTACCTAATTATAATGTTTACTTATCAATAACTTAATTTAAAAAAATACACTATTATTAAAACATCGATCAAAATTACAACGAACTACAAGAACTTTTATATTATGTTACTTGCTGCTACGGAGTCCGACTCGCACTTGGCCGCTTTTTTAATCAAGAAAGTATGTTTACTTAATTTAAGAATAACTTATCTTTAAATCACTGTAATGTTTGTTCTTTAATTTAAATATACCTAAACTAAGAACAATAAAGAATGTCAATTAAATCAAGTACATGCTTCTTTTGATTCAAAATAATTTCTTCTTTAATTTAAGTACACCAAATTGATCCATTCTCCTAAGTATCATTATTTGAAATAAACAAACTTTTACTTAATTTGAGGATATCATTTCCTAAAATGTAACAACATTATTTAATTTCATACCGATCCAATATATTTTAAAGACGATTGTAATTGGTAAAATTAGATCTTTAAGGATGTATTTCTAAATCCAGATTTTGTATAGGTTTGAAAATATGTAAAATATTCTTTAATTTTAAGAAATATTATATGATTTAAGAAAATATTTCTTTAAAAATAGAAAAATTTATTTTCCTTGGTTCCATTTTTTAAATACATGATATTTCCTTAAATGTGAAATGCTCATTTTTTTGAGCTTGATATACAATTTTTGAAAAAGTACTTGGGTCAATTGTCAAATAGTAATTCGGGTTGAACTTAAATGGTAACAAAACCTGCAATTACAAGCTGTGAACTGGCCTTTTGCTTGTGTGTAAGTGGACTAACAGTTCAAGGAAATGACATTGACGCTTATGGGGGGTTGGTGAAAATCCCTCGGTCTTTCGCATATAATTATATAATTGTTAGGTAAAGTAATGTTCTAGAAAATTCAACCTCAGAAAGTTATACTTCAAATAGGCTAAAAAATATGGATTAATTCTTCGGAGGTTCTTCTACTCCGCCTGTCAAATATTCTTTCCTTGCAATTGTTTAGTGGATTGAAAAGCGAACTTCTTAGAGTAAACATTAGTGAAAATCATTTTTAGATAGGAACTTTAGTTTGAATGCCGCAACGAATTTTTGCCCATGTCTACGTTCGCCCGCCATAAGACCCAATATATTTGATTTGACAGATCAAAAGTCTTTGCCCTATTGTTGTGTGTGTGTGCCAAACCACTTCTGGGGTAGTAATTGTAGAAGGGTAGTTCACTAACACAACAAAGAATAGTTCGGGAATTGAACTAAAATAACAATGCCTTTTAAGGAAATGTGACATTAAGTATTTATTTATATGCTGCATTATTGTGTGGGCTCAATATTGCGTAAGCTTATTGCGTGTCATTGGTAGAGAGTTATTTTTACTCGGAAGGTAAACTTGTGACATCACTGATAAAAATAAAATTAGAAAAGTAGCTACTGGCCTATTCACTAAAATGGCAAATAAATACAGCAGCAGTTTTCTTCATATACTACACATTTTTATTTATTTATTTTATTTTTGTTTACAAAAAATTAAAATTTTTACGAAGTGGAATTTACCAGTTTATTTATTTTTTTATTTATCTATCTATGTTTTGACCTTTCAGAAATGAATGAAAATTGGACAGCTTAAAATCTTGTCTATTCAAAAATTTGTTAGTGTTGGAAGTATATTTATCGTTATGATGATCGTTATTAAATTAAATTCAGTTTTAAGTGTTTGATCATAACAATGGGAATATTTCATTCATAATTAAAGTTCTTAATTTCTTTTCCAGCAACAGACAAAATACAGCAAAAAGCAAATTGAATATTTTAAATCTTGATTAAAATTCTTATATTTAAAAATTAATATTTGGGTTTAACATACAAGACAAATATTTTTAGATAATTTACTTTTAGATAGTTCACTCCGATTTTTTAAGTAGCTTAACGAAGTTTTTAATTTTACAAAATTACTTTTCCTATACTTTACCTAATTTCTTTTTGGGTGACTTCTCCTAAAAACTTAGTAGACACACTCATACGAAGATATCTTCTCACTCAGCTGGGGAAGAGCTAAAAAAAACTTATTAAAATATCAACGATAAATGCAGAATCGGATTTCCATAAAGATTTGGTCAAAAGAGGATTTTGGAGATGTTAATTTCAAATCTGTTATTAAAACTGAAAAATTCAAGATTCATTTGGACCTCAAGGCGCAGTGGCGCAGGCGCAGTATGAATCTATACATGATATACATAAAAAGTAGTCGTTTGTACATAGTAGTTTGAGAAATTCGTTTATATTCATCCTATTTTCAATATACAATTGAAACTGATTCAAATATTGTAAAGTGACAGAAATTTTTTGATTTGATATAGGTAATTCAGGAGGTCTTACGCCTGTAAAATTTTATCTAAATCAGAAAAGTACTCTTTGCATGACTCAAAAAAAGCAATAACATTTTCCAAAATCAAAAACTACATATTGAAAATTTCCTTTGACATACTGATTATACATCATAAGTGAATTTCTAATTTCCAAATAATTCCATTAATTGCATTAGAAGATTTCCCTACTTAAGAAAAATGATAACCGAATACAATTTGCAAGATTAAAACAAGAAAGCCTGTACTTCAAGTTGTGTCTAGTTTTCCAGTCTCATTCAAATGTAAAAATAGGTTATAAACAAGTTTGCAGTTCTAAGAAGGTTGGACTTCATTGCTTAGCAATTTGTGAAAGCTGTCGAGGGCATTTGTGCACGAATGCCTTTAATGACGACGACTCATTCAATTACGAGAAAAGAATAGAAGTTGAACACTTTACCAAAGAAAATGACAATGAGGAACCCACCAAGATGACACCACCGACATACAAATAAGAAACGTTGACTTTTTCAAATTTTTCTTGCCATAATTTATCTTGGTTTTGTGTTTGTCTCCAATTACGGTTTTTGTTTCATTTTTGAGGATTGAAGATTGGCCTTTAAGCTGATTGCAACATTACTAGTTAAGCTAATTTTTAACACTTCTTGAAGTATGCTTTTGATGTTATCCTATATAATTGTAATTTCCAAAAAGGAGCATCTTATAACAAAAGTTTTTTTTCAATTTCCAAATTTCAAAGTACAGACTTACTGATTCAATTTTTTTTTTATTTTATAATAAGTTTACAAATACCAACTTTTACCCCAACTTATCACTAGTGTGAAATTTTTCTGTTCACGTCACATTTTAAAAAGGATTTTGATTAAAAATGACAAAAACCCAATTTTTTTATTAATATTTTTTTTTAGAGAATCTTTTCATTATGGTCTCTGAATTAAATAAATGAGACAAAAAAGGGCAAAAAGCTTTGGTTTAGGATTTAAAACTTTTATTTGAGTTTCCACGACATTTTCTTATTTTTTAACAAAATGTCTTAAATCAAAAATCCTATAAAAGTTATCAGTTGTTGTTATATTTAAGTTTCGCACGACATTCGGTAAATAGTTACTAATTAAACACTTTTCAAATGTTTTAGTTTGTTATATCCAAGAAATTGTTTCAACCTGAAAACCCCTTTATGGATCCGCCATTTTTAATCTCAAAATCTTAATAATATTCAAAATTAGTGGCGTTAATAAAGTGCGTTTCATATTTATAACGCCACAAAAAAAAATATGATTTCTGGAAAACTATTCATTCCAGCAGAATACAATATATAACGAAAATGATGAATTTGATAAAAAGGAAACAATCACTCATAATTTATAAACCTAACACTTCAATGGCTTCCATACGGGAGGAAAAAGTGATTTTAGCTTGTTTCATAATTATAACGCCACGTACATTTTCGACAAAAATAACAATTTTATTTCAGCAAAAATAATATTAAAACATAGTAACGTAAAATTCATTAAATTAATTAAATTCTAGAACACAGTAACGTAAAGTTCATTAATCAAGAGTTGCTCCTTGCTTGAAAATGGTATTAAAAATTCTGGTATTCATGCTATCGATGAGACTTTGAATTAAATCTAAATCAATAGCATTCCATTCTTCCGCGATTGCGCGTTTTAAGTCCTCAACGGAATTGTATTGGCGATTTTCCCTATACACCCGGCGAACTAAAACTCCCCAGTGATTTTCAATTCGATTGTGGTCAGGGGAGCATGGTGGCCACTCCAAAACCTCAATCGAATTAGAAGAGAACACGGACCTGGTTTCGCGGCTAACGTGGATACGAGCATTATCCTGCTGAAAAATCCACTGTGTTGCAGGATTTTGCCGAATAAAAGGTACCAAACTCATCTGGAGCACATCTGTGTAATCCTTGCTTTTCATTCTTGATGAAGTAGTGAATTGCAATTCTAAACAGCCGGACACAGAAATTAGAATTTAGGTGATATTCTCCAATGAAAAAAAATGGAATTTGGATGGACCGGATGGTTTTCGAGGATATTGGCGTGACTTGAGAAAAGAAACGCTATATTTTTCCAAAAGAAATTTTGGCGGCGGAAGCGTGATGGTTTGGGGTGCAATTTCTTTGTCCGGCTGTTTAGAATTGCAATTCACTTCATCAAGAATGAAAAGCAAGGATTACACGGATGTGCTCCAGATGAGTTTGGTACCTTTTATTCGGCAAAATCCTGCAACACAGTGGATTTTTCAGCAGGATAATGCTCGTATCCACGTTAGCCGCGAAACCAGGTCCGTGTTCTCTTCTAATTCGATTGAGGTTTTGGAGTGGCCACCATGCTCCCCTGACCACAATCGAATTGAAAATCACTGGGGAGTTTTAGTTCGCCGGGTGTATAGGGAAAATCGCCAATACAATTCCGTTGAGGACTTAAAACGCGCAATCGCGGAAGAATGGAATGCTATTGATTTAGATTTAATTCAAAGTCTCATCGATAGCATGAATACCAGAATTTTTAATACCATTTTCAAGCAAGGAGCAACTCTTGATTAATGAACTTTACGTTACTGTGTTCTAGAATGTAACTAATTTAATGAATTTTACGTTACTATGTTTTAATATTATTTTTGCTGAAATAAAATTGTTATTTTTGTCGAAAATGTACGTGGCGTTATAATTATGAAACAAGCTAAAATCACTTTTTCCTCCCGTATGGAAGCCATTGAAGTGTTAGGTTTATAAATTATGAGTGATTGTTTCCTTTTTATCAAATTCAAATTCATCATTTTCGTTATATATTGTATTCTGCTGGAATGAATAGTTTTCCAGAAATCATAATTTTTTTTGTGGCGTTATAAATATGAAACGCACTTTATAATCATTGCATCAATTGCCATATTGGACCTGCAATCTTGAATATCTAAAGTTGGACAGCGGATTTGAAATCAGCATTCTGCAAATCCCCTAAGTACCAATTTTCATTAAAATCGCTTGAAATTTAAAAATTTTAAGACGGAAGAATTATTATATTTTGGCCATAAAAATTAAAAAATAAAAAATTTTAAGAAAAAATTTAAGACTATAATAATGAGTAATGATTGCCACGACAATGGTAACAAAAATCAAAATCGCATCGACTGCTCTAAGAGCTTCTTAGAGCTCTTAATCCATTATATGTTTTCGGCGAATCATTACCGAGGATCTAAGGATTCACGAATTATGATCCTGAAGGCAAACAGGAATCCAATGACACGAAAAAGGTACAAACCCCACAAAGAAACGCAAAATCCCTCCATCAAACGCAACATGATAAGCTAAAATCAATGATACAAGATATTTTTGTATAAGGTGTAGAAAAGCTTATTTACGGGATCCCTATGAATTCATACAGATACTATAGAATGTATAAATTTATATGTCTTTCCTTCTTTCATCTCTTTTCATAATTAATTTTACAATTTAAAATGAAATTTCTTATCCAACGATAAAATACTGTCAAACCTCGTTTATCTTCAAATAGCGAAATTCAAGAAGTCAACAAATAGAAATATTCACTAAATACGGAACGTTAAGACAGATTATGATTTTAGAATAGCACACATTTAACAGAGTTGTCAAAGAATGCAGCTTTTTTGAGATTTAATTTAAAGGAATGAAGAATTATGAATAAAAAAATAGAATTCCCATTCCTCAAAAATATATTAAGAAATTCACTCGATTTTCATTTTCTAAAGAGAATGCAGTCCTCTGGAATTCAAGGAATTCGTTGAACCTTTCTTAATTCACTTATATTTATATATTAAAATTCAATGAATTCTTGTGCATTCTTTTTAAAGGGTATCACCACTGTAATGGACTGAAAAGTGAATATTTTTAAAGAAACTATATGTACAATCGACAGTTCTGTATTTTATTTACACTTTTACTAATCGAATGTTTTTAGTTCTTTCAATTATGAATTTTAAAAAAATAATAAGGGTATGTCAAGATGATGAAGAGATGGGTTTACCATTAGGTTGAAAATGCTGTTTTGATACAAACGTAAAAGTTCCGGATAAATAGATATTTCTACATTTTTATTAACAACATCTTCTTTAACACAAAGAGAATTGCAGCTGGAGTTCCCCAAGGTTCATCCTTAAGCCCTGTACTCTATAATATATACAATGGGAGCGCCATCTATTGAATGTGATAGCAAAACACGCAATACTAAACACTGATTACGCCGAACAACGTGATTCTTGACAGTTGCTGTCACTTAACATTTTTAATGTTTCCGATTGGATGGTTAAATTGAATTTTCATAGATTTAGATTTATTTTCATTTTGATTTAATTATTTGGTATGACATTATATTGGAATTGAGCTGTGTCGTTATAAAAATGAAAATGTTTGTTTGTTCGTCTTTTATAGATTCCGAAACCGCTGAACCAATCTCATTGAAATTTATACTACGTAGTTGCTATATAAAGAGGAGTGTCAGAGGTGTCATGTTTTTTGTTGAATTTTTATTGAAATTCGCATAAAACCGATTATTTTAGGGGAAGCGTAGCAAGGCAGATAGATAAATAGACAGATAGATAGATAGGAGATAGATAGATAGATAAATACAGGGTGTCCCACGGGAGGTTGCTGAAAATAATCGGCAATTATTTTGAAATGTATGCAGGCATCAAAATGCCTCAAATTGCTTTCAAAAGAAGACATATGGAGGGTTTTTTCATACATAAATTTATTCTGAACAATAATATTTTAATATATTTATTTCCCATTTTTAAAATCGATAAATTTAATGATAAAATCGATGAAGTGTTGAAAATTGAATCAATTTTCTATTCGAATCGTACAATTGAACTTACGTGCATAAATTTCTCGTTTTGCGCATTAATGGGTTAATGAATAAAATCAGTATTAGCGACACCTTGATATATTATTAACCCTTTTAAATAATTGAATTTAATCACTTCATTCATGAATTTAATCACTGTATTCATTTTGAAACGAAAATAGAGACGTAAATCTGCGTCTTACATCATTTCATACTTACTTCACTTAACACCCGCATGAGAAGTGCAAAAAATCAATTGGTTTCGTAAATTTCGTCGCTGTCATTAAGTTACCTGGCAGCAAGGAGAAAGGTCCTAACCTAGGACCTCCTACCTGACTCCATAATTCACCTTTGAAAGGCTGTAAAGCAATTAAGTGGCAATTTGCGCTGTCACCCAGAGCAAACACACAGCGGCGAGCACTTTCAAAATTTCCCTCCCGTGCGGCTTCTGCACCAGACAAGCAGACTTTTTCAATTTCTCCGTCATAAAACCAAAAAAATAGATGTCAAAATGGCTCGCTAAATTGCGTGCAGTAAAAGGACCATAACTAGATTTTACCCAAAGTGCTGGACCTAGATGAAATAGTGCTGCAATAAACACAAAAGGCGCGACGAAAGGGTCCACGTGCAGTCGAAACGGTTCGAACAAGGAAGGCCCTTTCGCGGAGGTTCAACAGTTCCCCGGAAGAGGAAAATTGTGACGAGGAAGGCAAAAAATAAAACGGCATAAGGGATGAAAAATTGGGAGAACATTTAGCTTGTGTGCAAAAAACCAGGAAGAATTTTAGTTGCTAAAAAAAAAAATCACGACTTTTGAAAAGCTGCCCGTGAATGCGGAAAGAATTCCATCAGTGTCTATTCGCGAATTTTATTCAAATAAATTTTTTAGTTTCGCACATAACTGGTTTAACGACAAAGAATTTCAAAAGGGATGTTTTTTTGTGGTTTGTATACTTCCTGGTTGCTTATCTCAAGATGATCCCCTTTTTCGAAAGAAAACGATGCGTTACTGATGGTTCGGCAGATTCCTTCAAGGAATCTCTTCATAATGAATAGAAGCAGGAATTATAGCAGTGGACAATTTAACATTAAAATTCTTCAACATGACTTCAAGTAGGTTTACCATAAAATATACATGAAAAAATATCAAAACAAAAATATATACGATCCATCATAATTAGGGATTGTCTACAAATTCCGAAAACGACACGAAAGAATTCGAATCGAAAGTTTGACATTTATTCCTACGAATTTGGAAATTTTAAAATTTACAAGATTATAAAATACAACTGGGGGAATACCCGAATTATATTATATCAAGCATCTTAAGTAAATACAAGTTATTAAGTATTTTGTGTTCAAAATGTTCAGTTCGTAGGACATAGGAAAACATTATTTGTTTTTAATAAGTAGAACTATAGAATAAATGAAGAAAATAAGTGAAACGCTTCAAACTTAACGAATCAAAATCTTTGGATTTAAAAATATTTAAAAAAAACTTTGATCTCGTATTTTCGCATATTCAAACCCCTCTAATTTTCGTTTTCTACATTTATTTTGAAGTTTAACATGTCACGACTGTTTTTCAAAACGCAATTCTCATATGAAATAAGATCATATATTTTTTTACCAGCGGAAAACACCAACAAGTTTTGATTATCAAATTTATTTTTAATTCAAACATCCGAGATCAATGTTTTTTTAAATTCAATTTGGCTCTCCAAAATTAATATAAAAATATGTCGTTTTCAGTTCTGTCTGTTGGAATACAAACTGTAACCTCTATGATATCTTATAACTAATCTTAAAAATCAGCTTGATACCTTTAATCATTGCAAAGAAATTTGACGGTGAAGAACAGTCAGACAGACAAACAATGAAATACTTTTTGAGGCATGGAACCCTAAAAATTGAGAAGAGAGAATGGGCATTTTGAAACTCAAGTTGTTGACGAAGTTGTGACTTAGGACAAAATCGTTTTTCACTTTGGTAGCTGATAATACCTTTAATAAATATCACACTACTTCCTCTTATTTTTGGATTAAATCAATAATGAGTCTAGCGCCGGTTACTTACGAATTACTGGTTTATGTCTATATCGTGACTTCCAGAATTGGCGATATTATCCCCAAACAACAAAGATTTAGTCAAGAGAATTTGTGTGTTTTTGCAATATTGAAAGATTTATGGTCAAGTGTCCTAGTGTCAAAGTCGCTGCGGTATTGCTTAAAATGTTGTTCGTGTCCCCGAAAAACCGCCTTATCCACTAAAAGATTTGTTTGTTTGTGCTTTTCGCTGTCGCACGTCAGAAATTGCGTGCTCGATTATTCAGTGCATAGAATTGATTAAATTCGAACAAAAAAAACATAATCAAACCAAACAAACTTGAGACAGACCTTCGTTAAAAGTATTTCGAGAAAAACAAATGAAATTGTTATTTCCCCCGCACCGAGGCGACGAAATTGCGCGCGGGAAATTCTAGCGAAAATTACAACGCCATCAGCTTTAATCGCGGGTAGGAAAGAAAACAAAAAAACAAAAACAAAAAAAAAGCAACCACTTAAATGCATTGCACATTTAATATTGAGGACATCAGCTGCAATTTTCCTTGTTTTTCATTTAAAAATCAATTTTTGTATATACATGTCGTGCTCGTCTTATTTCGAGTTGCCCCACTTTCTGATGAAAACTAGTTCAGTTCTATTCTGTTCTAAGGTCACATGCACATGCAAGCGGCCCCGATGCATCACACTGCACCCCCCACTACTCCCCATCGACCCCCCGGCGCGACCATCATTTTGTTTTATAGAAATGCATCAGCACGGGCAGCCGCGCCAAGGCTCCGGCCGAATGCAACGCGCCATAGAGACATCCATCCGTAGATGTAAGAGTGTGCTCGATGAACGAAATGCGCTTAAGTGCAGCATATTGCATTTATACATAAATGCTTTCCTACTGGTGTGTGTGTGTGTGTATATCGCGCTTGGAATCGTCCTCCGAATTGGCTCAAGTGCACTGTGTTTCCAGGTCAATGCTATCAACTGCTAACTCTCACACTCACTCCCAATGTCTCTCGAGATTAAATGCAAACTGCCCCGGGGCACTAAATTTGTGCATGCATGTCCTCATGTGCAATCTATTCGCATTTCATTATTACTATTATCTGTACGGGCACCGCGCCGAATGCACCGCCTCACCGCGTCGCCTTCGGCATTGGCGGCAACGGGCACTAGGCCTGCGGGTCCGCACTCTCACGTCGTCGTGACTCAATTTGATTAATTTCGGCCTTTTTCTGGACAATTTTATTCTAGCTTCATATTGATTTAAAGCACTCATGCAGCCCGGCTAAATTGTCGAGCACTTGCAACATGATTAATTGAAGAGGTCGCACTTTTAGAGCACTTTTTGCACTCGATTCTTGGCACGACTTCCAAGAGGGCCACTATCTTTAAAGTGCTGTCCTAAAGACGAACACCAACAGGAAAGACTCTGATCTGTATGCAAAGGAGAAACCAGAAAATGTTTTGTCTAATAACTACGACTACTCTTTATAATATAGGGTGGGCCATCTAACGTTTGGAATTGGAACTATAGGTTATTTTGAGGTTGGAAGGTTTGATGACATTTCCGATGTGACAGAAAGTTAGTTTTATGTTTGACATTTATGAAATGGGTCACTTTTTGCTTGAACAAAGTTGGGAAATATTAAAAACTTATTTCCAAAGTGGTGAGTCTTCTACTCAAACTGTAAGAAATTTACGGAAAAAATTTTAGAAAAAGGATGTGCCAAAAACGCAGTTTGTGGATCAATTTGTGAAGCGAGTCCGTGAAACTGGATCGTTGTTGGATAAAACAACCCGTGTACTCGTCCAAAGCGCTCAACCGAAAACATCGCTGTTGTTGCTCAGAGTGTGCGTGAACAACCATCAACATCAACTCGTCATCGTTCTCAAGAATTGAACATTTCACGCACTTCTTTGAGAAGAATTTTGCATAAAGATCTCGGTATGAATGCGTACAAAGTTCAATTAGTGCAAGAGCTGAAGCCGCATGACCATCCGATGCGTTTTCGGTTTGCTCAATGGACCGAAGACCGCTTGATCGAAGATGGGCATTTTTACCGAAAAATCATCTTTTCAAATGAAGCTCATTTCCACTTCGGAGGATACGTCAATAAACAAAATTGTCGTATCCGGGGCTCAGAAAATCCACACGTCATCGTGGAGAAACCAATGCATCCGCAACGATTGCGGCATTATTGGGTCATTTTTCTTCGGAAATGAGCAAGGAAACGCAATTACAGTGAATGACGATCGCTAACGCGCCATGCTAAGCGATTTTTTATTTCCCAAAATTGAAGAGTATGACATAGACAACATTTGGTTTCAACAGGACGGCGCAACGTGCTACACAGCCAACGTAACAATCGATCTTTTGCGCACTGTTTTCGGAAATCGCATAATCAGCCGAAATGCTGATGTCAATTGTCCACCTCGAAGCTGCGATTTGACTCCGTTAGACTTTTTTTGTGGGGAGCCGTCAAGGACAAGTGTTACGCTAACCATCCAGAGACGATTGACGACTTGAAACGTGAAATCGAAGTTGCCATTGACGAAATAGAGGCCCAAACAATCGAAAATGTACTGAAAAATTGGACTGATCGACTGGCAGTCATTTGAATGATATTGTCTTCCATTCCTAAATGGAAAGGTTCAATCTTTCTAATAAACTCATAACGTTGAAAAAATATATATTTTTTTTTTTTTTTTATAGCCGATTCAAATTCCAAATCTTAAATGGCCCACCCTGTACTATATTACGAAAATTTATGGGACTTACATACGAGGAAAGGTCACCAAGCTATATACAATCAAATTACGACTTAAAACCATATATGTTTATAGTAGATGTCAGTACTAAATACTGAACACACATTTTACCACTTTGGAAGTGTCTCTCGCGCAAACTATTCAGTTTAGAAAAAAATGATATTAGAAACCTCAATATCATTTTTGAAGACCTATCCATAGATACCCCACACGTATGGGTTTGATGAAAACAAATTTTTGAGTTTCAGTTCTAAGTATGAGGACTCGCACTTGGCCGCTTTTTTTTCTATTTTTGTGTGAAAATCTTAATGCGGTTAACAGAATACATCTACTTACCAAGTTTCAACAGTATAGTTCTTATAGTTTCGGAAAAAAGTGGCTGTGACGTACGGACGGACAGACAGACAGACATGACGAATCTATAAGGGTTCCGTTTTTTGCCATTTGGCTACGGAACCCTAAAAACGAATTAGATAGGGAATAATTAAAACAAAAATACTCAACCTTACCAGCAAACGACATAGCAGAACAACTTTCAAGCAGATATATTTAAATTTACAATAGTAAATCACTGCAATTAATTTTAAAAGTGATGATATCACGTTTGAGTATGACTACTGAAAATGTTCTTCCAATTTGTAGAGATTCCAAATCTAAGAACAGACATCTGGCACAATATGTAGTAAGGTATAGACTTAAAATTATCTAATTTATGGAACACAAAACGTGTAAACTTGAACACATGAACATGAAATACATCTACTGGTCATCAGGCTTGCTGCTACACACAATCATTCTTATCGATGGTATAGGTATTTTTCATGAAAGAGGTTGCAATCGATCATAACTCCAAGATCACGCGATTCCGTAACTCTTATCAAAGGCCAAGCAAGTTTTAATATACGTAAGTTCATACCTAAATTCTAATATTAGGGATTAGACGTCTTTCAAACTTTTTTAAGGTACAATTTTCCACAATTATCCCGAATTTAGACCATTTATGATCTATATAATTTAAGCTCTCTACATACAACCCGTACTTATATTTGTACGGAACAAAATCGAAAAAATCGTATATCTACGGCCTTTAGTAATGCAATTTATGGCATAATATGCAAGCTTCTTCTTGAACCTTCTATCTAGGAATAGTGTTCACCATTGAAAGATTGTAATTTTTCAAGGCGTGTAACACCTTTCTCAGAGTTTAACAAATATCATCTTTGAGTTTGATAAATACCATCCTATTAAAGATCAACTTCACCTCTGTCAAAACATTTCATCATCAAAATTTAAGGCATCTTAATGTCGTTATACCTTTTGATAGATAAATCTAACCTATAGACAGATTTATAAGATGTCTAGATTACGATGCAATACTCAAGTGCTGTATCTAATACATTGCGAAAAATTAGCAATTTTCAATATGATACAGGTCCATAATTTTAAGACCTATGAGACTAATTTTGATGTACAATTTCTGGATCATGGACGAATGAATAATACTAGCGTTAACGGTAAAGCAATATCAAGAGAGTTCTTAAATAAGGATAGCTTTTAAATAGCTTCGGTCCTTTTACGTTCACTAGACCTCCCCACGAAAAGCACAGCAACAGGTAAAATTTTGTAGGTAAAAAAAAAGACCGGTTTTGACGAACAACGCCAAATTCTGAGTTGTTTTAACCATTTACCTGGGCATCGCGCAATCAATCTGAAAAGACATTTCGAAACAGCCTTAAAAGATATTTTCGGCCTGCACATGGTGTTAATTTTTATTTTTTTTTTTTATTTTTTATTAAATTGCCTTTCTTCGGCGTTGTGGGCAGGCCATGTCGTGGGGTCTAAATGGACGGACACCCAGCAGCCACCGACTCACCGTATTTTTCCTAAAAAAGATCGAAAAAATTGAAAAGAAACGCAAAAAAGGCAAACATAACCTCATCCAGACACTTTCGATTTAAACAGCCGCCTCCATGAAGCTCGTCCGGGAAGAACAAGAACGGGAGAAAGATTGGCGATCGCGTCTCGGAGGCGTGCGTGCTGCACGATCAAAAAACAGAGAGAGACTTTCCACTTCACTTGGCTTCCCGTTTTGCTCCAGCCGTAATCAAATGCTCGCGTACAAGCGTCTGATCGCGGACAGTGGAACGGCATTTGATTCATACACACGTTCGCCTGTGTCTGGGACGCGGCCAGGTTTCGTTTTCACTAGAATTGGATTTCTTTTTTCGAAGACGGCTAGCGATCGCTTTCCACGATCAAGCCGCGAGCCTGCGCCGAAGCTGAACCTCGCGGGTGGGCGACCATCACGCCGCCGCTGTCTGAGTGGGGCTTTTTTGTGCGACAACACAACACACCACAGCTTTGTTGTTTGGAGCTGCTGCCCATGGTCGCGGCTATGGCGCGGCGGCGGCGGCGGCAGCGGGCAACGGAGCGAGTTGGGGCCGACTGTGCTGTCGGTGTGGTTGACCCACTTTCCGATTGTATGGCCTACTGCACTTGGCCAATTTTCACTCTCGTTTGGCTGGCTACGCGCTGCAGCCCAACTTGGGCGAGTCGAGCGGGCATGTTGTGTGTTGTGTGTGCTGCTTGACTCGCTTTATGGAAGTATTATGGCGCGCGTTTGGCGCGTATGTAATTTTTTTCCAGAGAGTTGCGCAATCGGCAAAGGCTTTTTCATTTCAATTTCATTGTTTTTTGCCTTTCTTCGTCTCATTCGGCTTATGTGTGTGACGCGACGACGCTTAAAAAGTCACGCCGCGGACAGCGCACGCGCACCGTAATAATGATCTAACTTTTGTGCATTTTATTGTCGTCAATGACGGCGGCGGCGACTTTCTCACAACCAGGTAAACACAATGAGCCTCCTCAATGCACGGCAATCAGATTCCTTATTTAAGCCAGGGCATGCGGGGCCACTGGCACACCTCCAGAGCCTATATGGATTTTGTTTATTCACATTTTCTTTATTTGGCTGCTCCGTGAGCTATTGCAAAATATTTAGAAATTCCCTAGCACAGGCTCATGTTGATTTTCATTTTAAGAATTCAATGAGAAGAGCTCAAAGGTGGTTCGAAATGAAGGACCTAGTTGACTGGGCTAGAATCATGTAAACGGCCACACCGGTGCTAGTACCAATACTAGATGGTAGAAACGTAAATCCAATTTCTCACCAAAATCCATTTTTCTTTCTTTCAGCATTTATAAACATTGTCTTAGCTGCTTTCTACGTGATATCATTGTTGCTATAGTCTTTAAGATTTTGAATCTATCACTGGCCAATTTATAAATCAAGGTACATTCAAAATACTCTAACATCCATAACTATTCTATATAATGCACAAAAGCACATTCTAAATAATAACTAAAAAAATTTCCCAATACCGAACTTCACAATTCTAACATTATGAAAGTTACTATGTTGTAAGATCAAGTCGAAATTGGGTTTAGTTTTAGATCTGCGTATATTTATGAGCCGCCACGGTTCACTGTTCGAGTCGAAATCGAGTAGAAACGTAGTTAATGGATGAACCATCTGTTGGTTTCTTTTTAAATTACATGTTATTTTAACACACGCAGCTCTTTTGCGCTTAAAAAATATACAGATATATATTTTCATATCTCTGTGGTACAAAATGAATAAATTTTCACTTGAACAACGTTGGGAAATATTGAAAACTTACTTCCAAACTGATATCACTCAGTTGACGAAATAATGCGAATTTTAAAAAGAGTCCTAGTCAGAACTCTTTTCAAATAATCATCAAACTTTGAACAATATTGAACAGTGCTGATTTTATAGCATTTAAAAAAAAAAAAACTAGCGGAAGACCCATGCATAATATTTAACATGTCTTTATTTTCTTCATATTCCCAAAAAATTCTCCTAGCCATTTAAATAAAATATTTTACTACACTTCACTACTCACAATTTCAAAACCAAACTTAAAAATATATTGTAATTTACAAGAACCAATGTAACAAAATAAAAACCCTCTACAGATGAAACACACATTTAAACTACCAAATCAGCTTCGATTTTCTGATTACTTCATGATATCAACGTTAGAAAGCTATTTTGTGGAACAGCATTTATGTGAGGTTAAATTACACTTTGTTGCAATTAAAATAATAGCTCGTCCCATACAATAGATTATTTTTGATTTTCATTAGTTCTAAACTGAAAGTTATTTTTTTTTAATATTTTATATTTAAAATAGCAATGAATTTTTAACAGGGAATATAACAATGTTTCAATCAATCGAATTCAATAGCTTGATAGCGTAATTGAATAATATCTTTAAATATTAACTACAGTGTTTTATTTGCATTGATTCCTATATTTACTTTTTAGAGATATTTCTAAACTAATGGTAGATTTTACAAAAATATTGTGTTCCTTCGGCTTTTATGTACCTTTTTTGTGTGATTCGTTAACTTTTTACTGCAAAAATAAAACTTGTTTTACGAAAATGCAAATTATTTCAATAACCAATGCTTTTAAGTGAACTAAAGGCAGGCAATTGGATAGTTTTTCTGTTACTAGGTAATTTAAAATTTTTATTTCTTTCAATACGAGGTTGTAAATGGAGGAATTTTGTTTAAAAACGAAAAACAGAAACAAAGTTAAATGATTTGTGTGTTTTCCTTTTTTAAAAACATGACCATGATTGTATCAAACTAGACATAAATAAAATTGTAAAGGAAGCATAAGAGTGGATAGTGATTCTAAGGTAATGGCAGTTGATAAATCGGATAAAAATACTGAGATTTATTGAGTAAATAAAAGATTTGGCATGATAAGAAGACACTTAATTGGTTTTCAAACAAAATACAGATTTAACAATATAAAGAAGATTTTAAACAACAGACTTAATAATAGAATGTGATGAAGTTAAGATATGTAAAGTAAATGTTATGTTATCCAAAGATTGTAAGTAAGTGTTTTTAGCTTTGAATAAAATAAGAAAGCATAAATTAATTGTATATACACTACTGGTCAAAATGATAGGTGCTTCAATTCCTCTTGGCATGGAATTTATTAATTTACTGAATTTCTCAATGTGTATGGCTTTCCAATGCGACTGAACCACACTCCAAAACTACTCCTTATTTGTTAATTGTTCTTTCGCCTAGGGTTGCTTCAATTCATTCCACAAGTTCTCAATGGGATTGAGGTTCTGGAATTGAATTACAAGGAAACGTTCTCAGATGTGTCTCACCGATTTTGATGAAATTGAAATATGTTATAGAGTATCGAAAAATAAGAGATACGTATTTTTTTCATCTGCGGATACGCACATTTAGTGGGTACTTTTATTTATTGTTTTTTTTTTAAATAAAAATTGGTGTATTTTTCAAAAGTTTGTCCGCCATGTTGGATCCGTCATTTCGAATTTTTTAAATTTAACATCAGATTCGAATCAGCGACTCCAAAAACCCCTTAATACTGGTTTTCACGAAAAAACTGATGTCTGAAAGAATATACATCATTTACGTATTAATGCTAGGGGTTGTTTACCCGCTTGAGAAGCGTTTTTTACGAAAACCCAAAAACACGTCAACTTTATTTTTCAAAATCGTATGTAAAAAATATATTTTTCAATTATTTTTAACTAAAACTGTTGTTTTTGTGATGGAAAAATAAAAAAAAATCGTTTTTCTGGAATAAAAAATAAGGGTTGCCACCCCCAGAAACTGGATTACTTACAAAAGGTTAGTATATTTATGAGACATCATTTCCAATTTGTTTTATTCGAAAAAATTCATTAGAACTTGAAATATTTAGGAAAAACTGTTTTTGGGGGTAAACTTTAGGGATGGTTTTCACCCCCCTTATTTTTCGATATTCTATAACATATTTCAATTTCATTAAAATCGGTGAGACACACCTGAGAACGTTTCTTTGTTAGCCAAGGAAGAACATTAAAATTATGATCCACAAACCATTCACTAACCAATTTAGATGAGTATTTGGGATGATTATCCTGTTGAAATCGCCACCTATGTTAAATACTGTCTTCAGTATAAATGAGTATAACATTTAGCAATATGTCCCTATAAACTACATATTTAAACTAAATTGGTCATTGTCTCTTTAATCCAGATAATAGGACCCACACCGTACCAAGAAAAGAATCCCCATGATGCTTTCCGCGCCATGTTTCACTGTATTTTTGTGAATTTGGGATCATACTCTTTGCCGCTTAGACATTAGACATTCCGTCTTCTGTCAGATTCGTATAAATTGATCTTTGTTCCGTCGCTCCATAGAATTTGGTACTACTTTTAAAGATTGATTCTTCATTGTCCCAATCTCTGTGGCTAATGGCAAAATCTTTTCTTTTACCTTCAAATTTTTTCCACGAAGCAAAGGAACTCTTCTAGCAATTATTTCTAGTATATTTACCCTTTGTAATCTTCTGCGGATAGTTCTTTCACTGACTTTGTTCACCGTAGCTGCGAGAATTGTCCTTGAAGACATAAATTGATCCCTCTTAGCCATAATGATGATCTGATAATCAGTGGTTAGAGTCGTTATCTTAGGTCAACCTCTCGTTTTTTGTTTTCTTTTAGGCTTTAATGCAGTTGTAACAAAATTCTGGGGATGGCCTAAAATGTCGGCAATGAATTTGTAGGTTTTTCTCTAATTTTTTAATTTTTCCTTAGCAAATGGCGCTCTTCTGCCTTAAAATTCACACTGGTGCCCATCTAATTAAGATTTTTGCAGTGATATTTTTTTTTATTATGTTGTTAATTGTGTCATGAAGAAATTTATTTTCAAATCTTACAAATTCATTTAAAAATCACTATCAATTTATAAGAACACCTATTTTTTTGACCAAGTACAATAAAGCAACTATTTTAGGGTGTTATTATTGCATATTTATTTAAATGAGGCATGGCTTAAGTAATGGTAAAAAAAGATAAGTGAAATGAGAAGAGTTTACAAACAAATTCTAGTAGTGAAACTACTTCGCAACTATTATTTTAACCACCAGTGTATGTATATAGCATAATATAGAAATTTATTAATTTAATCAGGTCTTGAATGCTAGGCATTGTGGGGGTTTTTATTGCTTTATTAGTTGACCAATAATAAGACTAAAAAGTACTTACAAAGTAAATAACTCGTACACTCCAAATGGATTACTCATTTTCGAAAACCTTGTTTCGATCGGCCGTATAATTTCCGCATCATTGAATTCGCAAGAACGCAGACTTGCCAAGCAGATCAACTGCATTAAAAACTCCTTTCATTTTTCGCCATTGCAATATTCTTGTGCTCCAATGGAAGCATGAAATATTCTCAATTAACGCTTAATAAATTGATTTTAAGGAATAATATTCGATGGAAAAAGGGCAAAAGGGAGAGGGTATCACATCTTAAAGAGGAAATAAAAATCCCACGACGCATTTATGCCCCTCTGGGAAAATAGAATTATCAGAAAAATATATGAAAAACATCTTGGCAACCGCACCAACGCTCCAGATAAAGCCATCATTCATTACTTTGTTAAAGTGAAGCTCCAGATATTGAAGCGTTGGCATGGATCCATTCAAAAGATGCCCAAGTAATAATAAAGTGTATGCGTCTTCAGCTGGAATGGAAACCTCAAAAAGGAGGGCGCCCCCCTCCCCCCCTGAGACGAGAAAATTACTTACACCTGTTTTTACTCCCAAAAGTGTTTGTCTTACGCAACAGCTTCAAAGTTGCGTGTTTTTCTTGTGAAATTTTACCAAAGAGAGCCAGTGTTCAGGAAATTTTTAGTAATTACTTCTGCCAAAGAGTTATAAACGTGACCATCAGAGCGTGCGTCCCTTAAGAAAGCAAAAGCGAATTTTTGAGCTGGTAAAAAATTATCATCACAATTGTTTCGTTTATAGCCCTGCATGAATTATTCATTCGAAAAGTTAATTATGTATTTTTTAGGGTATCATTAGCTTTTCTTGCCGTAATTTCATGTATACTGCAGACTTTGCACGGTTGCTTCGCACCTCGTCAACCGACTGTCGCGACGTCTGCAGCCAGCGGGAGCGATAAAGAGTGAAATGTAAACTCGCTGCAAAACAACCGACTGTAATATTTTTAAAAAATACCCACGCAACAACTAGTCAGCAAAAGTTATTAATTTTAGCGTGTTTGCAGTGATTCCACTCGCACTGAGCTGCCGTCGTGCCGTTTCCGAGTGTAGGCTTGCAACTTTTAGGCAACTTTTTCGCGGTCCCTTTTTACTTGGAATTGTCTCGAATTCATAACCAAACTTGAGATTTTTATTATATACTGAATTGTCGAAAATAAGATTATTTATTTCATATCTGATAATTATTTGAATGCCTGTGGGCCTTTCCAGACTATCGTTTTTCTTCATTCCTCATAGAGGCGAAAGGGTTTTTTCGAAAAATATTCCTGCCACCGATGTTACACATTTTATGAACGCTTCAAATAAGAAATAATGTGGTAAAGAGTATCCTTTTCAATCAATCCCAAGATGAAACTGCGACGGTTCAAGCAGGTTAAAAAAAAAAAAAAAAAAAAAAAAAAAAAAAAAAAAAAAAAAAAAAAAAAAAAAAAAAAAAAAAAAAAAAAAAAAACATCGACAAAAAACCAATTCCAAAAATTATTCTGGTATAATAATTCAAAAACTTCTTCCTAGACTATACTACACATGTAGGAGGGGCTAATACCCTAGACAGATGGGACATATTAATGATCATTTGAGCAGGAATGATCATTGAATAGGCCATGTGTCATCACGTCATAGAAGCAATGATTATTCCTATCGTCATTGCACAAATTATGTCTACCCAAGCTCATTCAATACGAATGATCATTCCTACTTTGCGACCAGCGCCCCTGCAGCGGTAAATAAGTGCACTTTATTGGAAAAATTTGGAAAATCGACTAATTTTCCAGCTGTCACTTTATAATACCTGTCAAGTTCCTTCATTTCAAGTTCCTTCATTTCAAGTTCCTTTCCTTTCATATTTATGTTTTGTGAGTGAAAGAGTTTTAGTAATAAGGGTACCGGTTAATTCGTGCGTTTTTTTTTCGAAAATTGAAGCTTTATTGTGAAAAAATGGTTACAAATTTAATATTCAAAGTATTGTCCATCGCTAGCCATAACCTTTTCCCATTTTTCTGGCAATTCACGAATACCCTTTCTGAAAAATTCGGCCGGCTTCTCCGCTATCCACGAATCGATCCAATTTTTGACTTCTTCATAATTGGAGAAGTGCTGGTCAGCCAGGCCATGTTGCATTGATCGGAAGAGATAGTAATCGGATGGCGCAAGATCTGGACTATACGGCGGGTGGGGTAGGACATCCCATTTGAGCGTTTTAAGGTAGGTTTTGACGACCTGTGCAACATGTGGCCGAGCATTGTCCTGCTGCAAAATTACTTTGCTGTGCCTTTTTTTTTTTAGACGATCGGAAATGGTTTGTTGAGCGACGCCAAGTGATTTTGCAAGTTCTTCTTGCGTTTGGGATGGATCTTGGTCGAGCAGTGTCTCCAATTCGTGGTCTTCAAACTTTTTTGGCTGTCCGGGCCGTTCATCGTCCTCCAAGTCAAAATGGCCACTTTTAAACCGTGCAAACCACTTCTGGCACGTACGCTCAGCTAGAGCATGCACACCATACACTTCCACCAAAATACGATGACTTTCGGCAGCCTTTTTCTTCATATTGAAGTAATGAAGAAGTACTCCCCGCAAAAACACTTTATTCGGCACAAAATTCGACATTTTCAGAGTAAAAAAAAGTATTGTTGTTTACGCTTCAGCTAAATGACACATACTGATTCTGAAACTATATGACAGTAGCTTTCCAACACATATTTGGAAAAGTGAATCACTGGAATATAAAACAAGTTACGCCATTTGTTAGAAAACCGCACGAATTAACCGGTACCCCTATTAATTTTGGAAGGAGAGTCCACAAACGTCTTCGCAACTTCCTTTTTGCACGAAACAGCAGAGCGGCCACCTTCAACTTTTACATTTTACACCATTTCTTTGGGCACGTTTTACTCTTTGAAAGTAGTAGTTTAAACTTTCTGGATTTCCTTTTATAATGGTCTATTTGCATTAATATATTTAAATTATCCAAAATAAAAGATGATTCAATTTTAAATGTCACACAACTAGCACCAATCTGACAATTGTCAAATCGAATTGCAAGAATTCGTAATTACCGTGTGTCACCCCAAAGTAGGCATGATCATTGAATCTATTACGTAATTAAATCAATGATCATTCTTCCGCGTCATGTGTCTAGGGTATTACACTAACAAACTATAAAATTAAATTGAAAGTTATGTAATTAATAACGCAAGAATAGTAGATGTCATTCGGTATACATATAGGAAGCCTCCTACTTTTATTTATACTTATTTATACACGTACTTTTACTTTAAGGAAGTAAAACTAATCTGAAAATCAGTTAATTTTAGCGCAAACTTTTATGTAATGGGACATTTTCGATTTCGAATTCGTAATTTACAAAAAAAATTCAATAAAGTTAACCTATCAGTTGTTCGAAAAGTTTTGCAGACCAGTATAATCAGAGGTAAAAAAATTAGAAAAGATTTTATTAATTTTATTCTTCATTTTAATTACACAAAGTTTTGATCGTTTTCAAAAATCGTACCCTTAATTATTTTGAGTATTTTACAGAATGGAAATTATAAAGTTGCATAGTTAATTATTCTATTCAAAATACTACTGTTGTACGTATTTTACATACCTACAAAAAAAACTATTGCAATATTTATATTTGTGCAATATCCCGCCTGTCGGGTATTTCTTAATCAACATCAAGATAGGGCTATGTGTTTATTTTATTTACTTTCAAATTTTTTGAAGATTAGTGATAATGGTGAGCGGATTGCTCATTTAATAGTCCACAAAATTGACCACTTTTGTCACCTTTCCAAATTGCAAGTCTTTAGCTGAAAGAAATGTACCACAGCTAATTAATAAGCCGTCCAAGTTGAATAAAAAGGCACTAACTTTCGTCACATCTTCGCAAATAGCAACCAATTTATTAGCCAAATTGGTAGAGTCTGCAGCTTTGCATATTGTGGGATTTGCATAAAACATGAATATCATTATGACAATGTGAATCTTGTGCTTTATATTTTATTTTTTTTTTTTTAAACAATATTGCGACCAAACGAAAGGAAATATTGTCGCGAAATCGATCGCGATAGGTCAGCATGATGTGGCGGGTTGCTTAATAGAAGTTGTCGATTCGGGTTAAAAGATCCTCAGATGCGAATTTATTAGCGCAACTCATAGCTCATCGATGGATCTGATAAATTTCTACCTTGTGACATCTCAAGGTGAAACGAACAAATATAAAAGCAAATTTACACTTATTTAAATCGTTCAGCCAAGAAGTGCAAGAAATTAGCATAAATTTTCGGAATTAATTCATACGATTGAAATAGCGATCTTCATTTTATACAATGATCGCGGTGCGGTGGTGTGCTCGTTCTAATTTGCATTACAGCGCAAAATATAAAACAAAAAAAAGTAAATAACAATAAAAACAAGAAATATCTGCACAAAGCCGATTACAGCTGAGCGCGTAATGGTGTGAAGGACACTGTGTCGGACCAGCTCACCTGAGAAGGTTGATTAAAAATCTTTGATCAAATTTCTCGCATCTTTCCTACTGAAAAAAATAAAAGTAAAAAAAAAACTCATCTGGGCCGAGGTGCCGAATCAGAAGCAAATGACTGAACATTTGGCAAAGGGGAAATCCGCATGATTTTCCTCCAAAAGAGGCATTTCGTAATTTATTGTATAATATCTATTTATGAATGTGGGAGGACACTTCAGCGGGCTTGGAGAGATCAGTCGAAAATAATATTTATCCTTACTCCCGCACCACTTTGTAGCCGCTGTCGGAAATCACTTGTAATAAGTTGCCTGTCTCACGGATGCAGATCAAAGGATGAAGAAAGGTTGCCCTAACAACCCCCGCCCTTAGTCCTTTTTATTAAAAGGAAAAGGAAGTTCCCTAATAAGGTCCAATGAACGCAATATCTTTTTGAACTTAGTACAGCGATTACATTCTTTTCTTTTCAGTTTTGGGTTCCGTTGTATTAATTACATTAAAAAGGCTTCTTAGTTGTTGTAAATTGTGAAAATAATTTTAAAGTATTTAAGTGGCTCAATTAATCCACCAATCGGATTATTTAGCAAATTAAACCATTTGCTTATTCAAATTAAAAATAAAATGCTTTCAAATTTGTTATCAAAATAAAAAACACGTACACTGTTCTGGCCATCAGTTGGTTTCTTTTTAAATTACATGTTATTTTGACACAGATAGCTCTTATGTGGTCAAAAAATCGTCAGAAACACAGTACCATATCTCCGCGGTAAGAAATTAATACATTTACTTTTGAACAATGTTGTGAAATACTGAAAACTTATTTCCCAAATGAGTACTGTGTTACCGAAACAGTACGAATTTTGATTCCACGCTGTTGAAGGTTTTTTTTTTTTTGTTGGGTGCCGTTAAAAATCGATTCAAAATTGCAAAAATGGGTTGACAGGATGAGCTACTGCAAAAGCCAATCGAGGGAGCCATTTAAATGAAATAATATTCTATAACTAATCGGAATCTGTACCCTTTTAATTAAAGCAACAAACTTTAAAAAATATTGAAAAATGTTTTTTTTTAATAGCATTTTTAAAAAGAAATCAGCCGATGGCCCACTCTTTATAAAGGAATTTTAGGGAAGAGTTGATATTTTTAATTAAGTATGAAATGGACTACAAAAGGTTATTTAAACTTACGAAATAAATATAATATAATTAAAAACTATAAAGCCCATATTTTCAATTTTCTTTGACCAAAGTTTTTGTGTAAAGATAATTTTTATCAGATTGGCAAAAACAGGAATTCCAGCTTCTTAAACCCAAAATCGCATTATTTTTTTCTTTTCATTTGATTGATACTGATGCAGATCGAGACCCGGATAAAAAAAACGTAGTACATAAAATAATAAATAAATACAAAAACCTTACGAATTGAAGAAAAGTTAGATAGAGATTTTTTTTTTCTATTGTAGAAACAAAAGAAAAACTTCCAATCCACTTTCAAACGCTATAAAAAAGTGGAAAAATAACAAAAAAAATTGTATTAAACGACGTACGATTTGAGTGCATCTCTAATATTAAACCGAATTGATAAGTTTATCCTGCATTGTGTTAATATTAAAAAAATCGTAAATTCAATTCGGAAAAAGATTTGAACTTTTCTTAAAGCTAATTTTATCGCTTTCACAAATTGAAATATTTTTTAAAAAGCGACATTCATTTACTAGTACTTTACTCGGAGCCTAAAATTCTTTAGAAATTTAAGAAAAAAGGGAGTCTAACCGCAGGAGCAGAGGGCTAGTTTTCAATTCAGTCAAATAACTGCTCACTGACCGGCGGACGAACCTTTCAGATTGCATTCAAATGACGTGAATGCGATTTGTGGCGCATTAAAAAAAAAAAAAAAAAAAAAAAATGAGGCGAAAACCCCCAGGTGCATTAGATATTGCCCTCGTTTCGAATCATTCTCAGTTTTCTTGGCTTTTGTAATTTCCAGCGCGAGTTATGCGGTCGATTGCGCTAGAAAATATTTTCCTATTATAAGCTCGCCTTTATGCGGAGCTTTTAACCCAAATGACTAATTTTACAACAATGACTTGATCGAGCTCGTGTGTACCTAACCTGCACTGGTGACCCAAAAAGCGGGCTCTTCGCCGTTTATCCCCCCCTCCTCCTGCTGCCCCCTCGCGGTGCATACACTGCACAAATGCAGATCAAAAAGCTTAGGAGTGAGTGCGAGGGTGGCGAGGGGCTGTTTGGGGGTTGGGTTTCTGTGTTTTTGTTGGTGTTTTCCAGTTGCATCGCACCTCCGTCCCCACTGCCCCCCCTCAAATCGATGCACACCACGCCAAAATAGCGAGCGAAATATATATAACTTCAACAGGTGCGGCTGTGTGTGTGCGCGCGCGTTAGATTTCTGCTGCTCTATGCGTCCGTAGATGCGTGTGCATTCAGGCGCTAACTGTGCCAAGGACAAAGCTCGGGCACGAGACGCACACACGGCCGATGGTTTACGCTAAGTGTGTCGCACACAGGTACGGCTGCTCGCTTGCCGGTTTCCATACCGTGGAAATTAAATGTTGAAACCCCATCGCCTCGCCAGGGCGGCCGTGGATATTGCTGCATCGGATCGAGCGCGCTCGGCGCGTAGTAGTTTCACTATTTTACGAGCGTGTGCCGAGGCAGGCGGCCCCCAGAGGGCAGGAGGGGGACACATGGCCGTAAGCTAATAAGCTCTCCAACGAGCGTGGCATGGCATGCAACAGCCGCGCATTAAATTGAGCTTTTGATGTGGTCTCGCGTTGCGCTTTTTTTTTTGCAAATTCTCAATCTGTGACTGGTTCTTCGCAGTCGAGATGATTAAATCCACTTGTGAGCACATTGACGCGGCTAAAAATAGCCCCCAACTGGCAGAAGTACAGTAAATTGCACACAGCCTAATGTTCTGATGCAGCTTGCATTTTCCCTGTTCTATCCCCTGCGAGAGACCGTGACCCCCCGCCGATGCATTTGGGTAGAACCTCCGCGGGATTTATAAATCGAGCAGAGGCACATTTCATCCGAGAGGGTTGTGGTCTGGAATGAAAAGGAAATTTGTGTCGGGCTTGCAACTTCACTTCGAGTGGGATGTTTTTGGCGCGTAATTAAACAACACAAACGCGATTTTTGATATCAAGATAATTCTTTTAGGGGGCCTCAATATCTCGATTGGGAGCGCGACACGTGGGCTGTGAGCCAGCAGGGTGGCTCTACTGTTTGTGAGCTCGATTCCCACCAGAAACCATAGTCACAAAAAGAGGTATTACAATGGGCCTGTAATGGCTTAAGTTTCTCTTTCGACAGCTTTATCAATCTAACATCTAAATAATGCTCTTTAATTCGACGTTCCCTATGATCTCATATTCAAAAGACAGACAAATGCAAGTAGGACTCGTGCCCTGAGGTTTCCTTTCCTATCTGGTACACAGAGTATTAAAAAATTAGCTCTAAGATTTGTTTGGATATTTTGAAAGTATAGTCTTTCAAGAATATACTGTCAAATTTTGAGGTTCTATTTAGCAGGCAGCGAATGGTCGGCTCGCTTTAAAATCATTTATCTCGAAACTAATTTTTTTTTTTGTATGGTGTTGTGAAAAAAAACAAAAACCATTCAGCCGAATCATCTGAAATTTTGTAATGTTATTCAGAACACCAGTGGCTATAGCCGGAACTAGAATCAAAATTTTATTTCCAAAACTTTTTTTTAAATTTAAAAATTGGTAAAAAAAACCCTCTTTTTCCGAATTTCAATTTCAAAAGAGCGTCATTCTGGCAATTTTCCATTTTTTTTTTTGTTTGTTCTAGTTCCGGCCATAACTGTCAGATTACTTTTCAAATAAATAGAATTTTCAAAATCTACCACACAACCCAGGTACATTTTTTTTGAGGTGGTCTTATTTAGCGCCACTTTTAACATAACTAAAAATTTTTTTTTAATTTCAAAAAAAATGTTTTTGTATACAACATGAGTACTATTAACATACCTAAAAATTTCAGTCTATTATAGGAAAGCGTAAAGAGGTTGATGCCAACGCCTAGTAGACGTAAGTCAGTGTTAAGAACCAATGGTTTCACTTTCTTGTTAGTAATTCTTCTGGGAGTTTATAGACATCAATATTAACTTCAATAAATGTTATAAATGTATTTCTACCTGTGCTTTTTTCGTGAACACCATTATATATTTTTTTATAAAAAAAACCCTTGTCTATTTTGTTTTTCTATGCTTCAAGCCACCACTTTTTCTTATGAAAACAGAATTGCCTATTATGTAATTTGCATAAATCCAATCATCCGGCATTTCTTGTCCTAATCCGACAGAGTTCAAAAGATTAACTTGTCAAATTAAAGGGATTTCCATTTTCGTTTGTCCTGATTAATCAGTATCTATTTATGATTAATGATTAAGGATTTTTGTGTTACTGTTTTTTTAAAACAGGCATGAGTTTTTAACATTTCAGGTCGAATAGATGAATTTATGTAATTTCACAATTACACAAGAATTCAATTAAACTTATCAAATTAGTAACTACACTAGCCTATACTACACTGGTCAGGTTTTAAATTATATTAAATCAAAAGTAACTTTGGCGAAAATTACCAGCCAAGTTCAGAAACGTTTAGGACACACAAAAAAATATATTTATAATTTTCGTCATCTACATTATAACAATGAATGAATGACAGGAATCTAGAAATAACGATTACTAGATATCCAAACTACTGAGGGTCTCACTACTACTAATTCTATTTTTAAATTATGCACAGTATGTGAGCCCTTCATACCCAATGTTATTGCTTAAATTTGGTTCGCAAACAGAGAGAAAAATTTGCTTCATATTCTCAGCCTTAAGAATTAGTTACCCTTGTTACTGAAGATTTCCAAAAGGGTCTGCAATCTGCATCTATACTGACTTCAGCAAGGCTTTTGATAAGCTTTCTCTTTCAATAATAATCCTTAAATTATTAGCTCTAGGCTCTCCATCTGTGCTTATTAACTGAATTCGTTCATATTTGCTCGACAGGACATACTAGGTTTCTTTTCGTCGTGCCACCTCGAAGAAGATATAACCTACATCAGGAGTCCCACAGGGTAGTCACTTGGGTCCACTTCTTTTTATTTTATCTCTTGATAACATCTCACAACTTCTTAAAATCTGTAAAATCTTAATCTACGCAGACGATATGATAGTATTCTTTTGTACCAAAACTATTAACGACTGCCATGCGGTTCAAAAGGACTTAGACATATTCCACTTGTGGTTTACACACAACAATTTGGGACTGAATATTAGTAAGTGCGAAATCATGACTTCATGTAGTGGCCGCAACCCCCGGCTTTTGGACTATATCTTATCAAATTATGCTTCAAAAATATATATACATATTTATTTTTATTATAAGACTAGAATGCCACCATAACATATGTATATGATTATATACACATGTGAAAATTGATTTAGATAAAACAAAGCGGGAAATTCTAAAAGCGTCTTCACATAACAAATTTACAGGATTTAAGCTATAATCAATTTCACTTTTACGTCTTAAATAAATAAGCAGAGCAGACAAAATAACCAAAATATACAAATACCTTCTCATTACCTACAACCCATCACCTTAATTCCAGCCTGATAAAAACGAATGAATGAATTCTTACAATATTAGTAAAAAAAATTATTATTTTGCTGTCTTAAGAATTTCATATTATGAAAATTGTGACCATTAAAAGCAGGCGACACCAACAAAAACAGGGACACCCATACCAACCTGTCTAGGCCAAGAATGTCCTTGATGGCCGATGAGAAAATTAATTAAAGGACTTGGATATCGCTAAAATGAAGTCGCCGTAAAAGGGATTATTTTGTTAAAGACTTTCTCTAAAGGTCGTCATATTGTGGCATATACCTCAGATGTGTGGAGCAGAAGGAGTCTCAATTTCTATGTGTCATGTATGTCAGAGATATAAAAGAAAAACATAAACTTTACAGCAAATCAATAATCAAAAGGCAGGCGGTACCTCGCGTCTTTGGGGGTGTTAGACCGAAGATATACCATTCGAGTTTTGGTAAAAACAATTTGAGTGAAATTTATTGTAATTTGTTAATTTGCCGTCATGAATCGCTGGCACGTGCAACTACATTTATATGTTTTTTTTTCCTGCAGTTCATTAGTAAAAGAAACTGGAGCCGTACAGTTGAGGAGGCCACACGCACACTCACACCATTGCCGCCCGCCGCCACGCCAGGGTTGTGTGCTTGAAGCCACCGCCTTAGAAAAAGCTCCGAGCAACTCTAACTAAAGCGAAACGAAAGTTCTCACAGAAAGCTCGGAGCCACCACCCCCATGACGCACCATGACATGGTTTCGCGTGCTCCTTGGAAACAGGAATCGTATCGATCCGCGCGAATTCATGTCACTGTCAGTGGGTTAGTGGGCCAGGGTTAAGATTCGAATTCTCGCGTCGTAGTTTCCCTGGCGGGGCGGCTGCTGGCTGGTTGCACTCGACGAAAATTTAACAAACAAACGCTGGGCCTCCCCCCCGCCAGAGCACGCAAATATATTTATACATTCTATTCGATTTTTTAAAAAACATTCGATTAGTTTAATTTCGCTCGGACATAGCTATTTTGATGCGGGGACTTGTTGCAAAACTTATGCCATATTTCTGTATGGCGGCGACCGCCAAAAAAACCTTACGTTTCCCACTTTGAGAGAAGCACTTTCGCTTTCAGTCGCGTTCTGCTGGCGTAATTCTCTGTTTTTCGCTGGTCAGGTGCGATTTTATGCCTTTAAAATAATCAAGCACTAGACGCGCAGCAAGCTCATAGAAAATGCTGAGAAAATTTTAGGTGTTTTTCGTATTGTTCTCTCCTACAACACCACTATTTTTAATAGACTCACACAATACATACACCTCACTATGACCAGATTTATGGCCCTCTTAAAGACTGCAATTAAAAATCAAAAGATAGATAGAGAAAAAAAATTTTGGTCCCATTAGAAAACGACGAAAAAGTCATTTCAGGCCTAAGCGTTAAAAATTTTCTTTAAGAGATGATATTTTCTGGGTTCAGGTCAAGGTGAACTATTGAATGATTAATCTGACTTGTGTGGCACAGATTCGAACGCAACCTTGATTTTGGTGATTAAATCTTGATATGGCTAAAAACAGCCGATACCTTCGCATCGACAGACCGTCCCAAATCACACATAATAATGTAAAAGCCTCTGATGCAGCCGTTTGTGGTTCAGAATTTCGAATTTCCACATAAAAACTTGTTTGTATGGTGGTGCCTTTCAAAAACAAAAAAAAAACAAAATATCCGAACATAATATGTGATGGCATCCATTTGAATATTTTCAGAGCGATTGTTGCGAAAAAGGTGTAACGACTTCGCTAGCTAATAGCATTCGTTAGACACTTTATCTTCCGCAATAGTCATCGATATTTTTTTTTTTCTTTTTTTTTTTTTATAATGGTTTCGAAACGATTTTTCGAGAAGCCAAAACTAGTTTCAAACGTTCTGGTTTTTTTCTTTCGACATTATTGTAGGTCGATGGTGCACTTCCTGATTTAAATGATTATGCATTGCAATGTAAACTACGAGTCAAGGCCTGAATTGTTGACTTTGATTTATAAATTTTAACTTTTTTTCACAAATATGTGTTAGTTTTCTTAAGATGATATATGAAGCTGCAATGACAGCCCTTTCCTACTACACTTTTCACAATTCTTTTTTCAAGGAAGAAGCGTATATTAAATTAATAAGATAATTTAGATAACAATATTTTTACACTTCTTACACAGACTGAAGATATTTCTATATATAGTACATAAAGTAACATGTACTGAGGGTCTGCCTGATTCATCATCGCCGAGCCGAAGCTGTTGAAGTTATAAATATCAAATTTGATCAGTAGTATTATTATATAATGTAGGAATTCAATAAGAAGTGATTTCTCAAAATTTGACCCCTAGAAAAAATTATTTAACATTATATTATCTTAAAACTTCATAAAAGTACTCCAAAATATAATTAATTAAACACATATTTCGCATTTTTTGGAAGTCAATCCCTAAGGGGATATAAAAGTAGTATAATTCTTAATATATTATATAAATATTAAACCGATTTTGGAAAAGAACTTAAGGGGACATTCTACTGTTCAATTATGACAAAATCTCAATTTTTCTTAAATTCAATTTTCCATAGTTTATTTTCTAAAGAATGTACTGTCAAAATATCAGCTTTATGTTATCCAAATATAATTTTTCAACACAGGGTACCAAACGCTGTCAAAACCAAAAGTCGAGTCAATTTCATCTTTGGTACATTTACTGACGAGGCTTTAGTGCTCGGAAATAACAAGAGCAATTGAAAAGAGAAACGATTTTCGTCTTTCAAACATGAGCCTGCTCGACAAGTTTCCTTTTTTCTCTGTCCGGAAAAAATATTGCAATCAAAATTTTGACAAGTTCTAATTGAGCTGCAGTTTTGAATTTCTGTATACGTGTATAAGTCCGATGACAATGCAATAAAGTATACCTTATATCATTTTAAATTCTCCCCAAGATGGCGGATTATCTTTCTCTTCAGAAGTTAAATAAGTATCAAATGAAAGGGTTTGACGTATGTGTGATGGACGTTATTTAAAATTAATGTCAAAAACTCAATTTTCAATATTTTTTAATAAAAATTTTTTTGAATACTCTTAAATAGTTGTTCTTTAGTGCAGGCCTTCGCCCATTTACATGATTTATTTTGTCTAAAGGTTTTTGATCAATAGGAGATTTCAATATAATCAAAAAATTGTTATATAGTAAAGGTTTTATATGGGAATATCAACGGTAACTTTTCTAAAATTAACTATAAACTGAATTCAATGTTATGAATGTTTTGCTAAGTAATACTGCAATTGTACATGCATATATATCTCGAAATACCTCAGATTAAAACTAAAAACTCCAATCTTTTCATCTGTTCAATATTTTATAAGACTGAAATATTACAAAAAAAAAAAAATTTCAACTCAAAAAATCCTACTCGTATTTTTTAATAACTATCCGCGATTTGTATAATGAATAGGAGTTAAAATTTTATATTGCAATAGGTGCACATTATTACAAAATATAAAAATCTTGTATCGTGTTGAACGTACAAAGAAATAGGGAAAAAAATATAAATAAATGCAAATCTTGTGTGTCACACAAAAATGTTAAATTACGAAATTCCCCCGAATGCAGTGAGAAATATCAAGAAAAAGTTGACATAATTTCACTTTTTGGCTTTGACACCACGTTGAAGAAATCTTATCGATGTTATTGCTCAGGTAGGGCGTGCATAATTTCACGATACGACTCGGCGCACAGGGGGGCGCACTATACCTCTGTGTATGTGGGGCATGAGGGCCCTTAACCGTAGCACAAAGGGCCATTCAGATAAAAAAAAAAAAAAAAAAAAAAAATGGTGGAACCCGGGGAGTTTTTTTTTCTTCTCCCGATTACAAAATATGATTTCACCAGATACCTTCGTAACGATACAAAATTTCGTTTAGTTGGGGCCTCTCCTGAGGTATTTTATTTTATATCGTTCCAGGTAGGTTGGCGGCACTGTTGCCTGCTGTTGGGCCCTCTGACTGACTAATTGACTTGCGGGTCAGACGCTTCGCGATTCGGCTTGAAGATCCCAAAAACTTGCGCCGCACGCCGTGTCGGGCAAAGAGAAATTTGTTGTTAATGTAACAATTGGTTTGATTGCGTGACGAGATATTGCGGTGCAGGTCGGTTCCCGAAAAGGGCTCTACACCGCATAAATACATCTCTCCCAGTGTTGCGTAAATTTTTAAGCCTTTCCTCGTTACCGCCTGGGAAGGCTTGTGGCAATATAACTTCCATTATTCAGCACGTACTTAAGGTAGCCCTGTGGCTTTTGTCCTAATTTTTTGAAAGTTTTAAAATTGCTTTTCTTTAAGCGTTAAGCGCAACGAATTTTATGTTTCAGACAAAAAAAAAAAAAAAAATTTTGTTTTGAAACCTGGGGGACCCTCTTAAACGATGCATTTATGTTACTTTCCATTTACACCTTTATTGGGTACCTTTCGAAGAATTATAAACATTAAATTAAAATTTCTCAGACATTCACATCTAATTTTTTCAGAATGATTGTGAAAATTGGTACTATGTCAATTGGAGTTTATTAAGAGGCCCTATTCTCTATTATATAATATTGTTAACTAATATTCACAGTTTGAAATTCTAACAAGATTGTCTTGAAATTTTATCCCTGACTCAGCCAAATGATTTGAATTCGAGTTCACAATATTGTAATAGAGTCCCTACCCCTAGAGGATTTTTTGTCAGCTACAACATGATATTTTTTCAAAAATTTTTGGCGGGAAATTCAAATTTGTATACGCGTTCGAAATTTTTAATAATCTAAAAATGTCTTATTTATGTCTTATTCATGTCTTAATCTTGTCTTTAAGGGGACCACTTTCGTAATCATGGGCACATATATCTCCAGTAAGATTAATTAAATTGCAAAATTAGTGCTCGAATCAAGACAGGCGATATAACATACATATTATATCTTATTATACGAAAATCGTGTATGACTAACTCAAAATAAGTGTAATTTTAGGTCAGTAATATCTCCATGAAATGCGATAACCAAAACCATTCCTAAAAATAAGCAGAAAGTGCTCCTTGTCAAGATTAACCGAAGAAATTGTCAACAAGCGATTAAGAATGTTCCAATTCATAAGGAAAACACTGGGACAGGGCAAATCCCACACCGACATCCCGCAGCTCTGATTTGTCTTTTTATCGCGGCAACTTTCGCATTCTCCTTATCTTGAGAGCCAACCATAACAAAAATCCACAAGAGTTTGTCGTAGCGAAAAAACGACAACACAACACAAGACCCATAAAAATAATTTGGGTTACTAGGTGAACTTATTTCATTAAATGCGAGCGCGTAAAACTCGAAGTCATGTCCTATATTAAGATTTTTCTCAATTTTCGAATTTTTTTAAACTTTTTTTATTTCTTATTTTTTTCATTTCTGCGGAGGCTCAACAATCCAATCGTATTGAATACGCCTATTTTCCTTCGGATACCCCTAGATATAATTTTTTGCTCAAATTTTTGCCTTCCTTATTGCAATGAAATTCTTTTCTCAGACAGTTTGGTAATTTAAAACATCAGGAGGAATTCTTCCATATGTTGGCAATCATCCAACTGGCTCCTATTGAAAGTAAAATTAATTTTTGTTGATATCTCAGAGGCACAGCTTCGACATGAAGGTCCAATGAACCAACAGAAATACAATGAAATCTTTTGTTAAGTTCAGCTCTATTGTGTAAATAATTTTGATTACCAATAATTATTATTTCCTTTTTCTGTAAAAATTGATTATGTTTAGATTTATTAAAAAGACTTCTTTTAAAGAATTTGGATGGGTCTTTATTAATTTTTGTATTATAAAACTTTTGCTTAATTGAAAGATAATATTTTGAAGTTCTTTATCTTGTGGTTCTTATTGAAAAAAAAATCGGACAAAAGTACAATTTTTCGAATTAAAGGTCTTATAATTTTTCAAGTAGATGTTAGAGACCAATTTAAGCTATTAGTGGAAAATCCGATTCCATAAAATTAATTATAAGAAAATTAAAGGATGATATACGGGACATACCCAAAAATTTTAAAGTTGCAATTATTTCCAATAGTGTGTATCAAATCCAAAAGTACTAAGTTTTTTTGTAATATACAAGGGGAATCTCGTGGTTTGAAAAAAATCCAACTTAGCTAGGACACCCTCTATATAATAGATTTTTTCACTGTAGTTATATTTATGGTATACATAAATATGTATACGTAATATTTAATATTAAATTACATTGGAAAAATATATGTTAAAGAGCAATTCAAATAGCTGCTCGATGTAAAATTAAAACTTTGTTTTTACCCCGGTGTGTAAGAGAAATTCCCTTGAAAGCGAAAAATAAATTTTCAATGTAATTTTACATGTCCAAATTTAACCCATTAATGCGCAAAACGCGGATTTTGTGCACGCAAATTCAATTGTACGATTCGAATAGCAAATTGGGGCGAATTTCCTCCAAATTCATATATTAAGGTTTTTTGGGGGTGCTCTTTCAGAATCTGGCATTTGTTTCGCATAAAAACTTCAAAAACCCTATTATTTTTTGGGTTTTTTTTCAAAACAGTGCCGATTTTTGTTGGTCATTTTTCGTCTCAAAGTCGATTATCTTGTCGTTGATGCTATTGAATGATCATATAACTACCAAAAATCGCGGTCCGAATGTCTACACTTTCTCAAACCATGGTTTTGAATTTTTTATTTTGCTTTAGTTTTTTCAAAATGGCCATTTTGTACAGCAATGTAATAAAAAAATTCGCGATTTTGTTACACGAAAAGCATTAACTTAACAAAAAAATGTATATGACAAAAAGTGCTTATAATTAGCCAAGGAAAACATGTAATTTTTTTCAGAATTTTTTGGACTATTTTTGGTTTTTTGGATTTGGCAAATTTTTCAAAAATCCAAAACTGTCACGAAAAATTCTGAAAAAATTCACACATGTTTTTTGGCTTATTGTAAGCACTTTTTATCATATAAAATTTATTCGTATAATTGATCCTTTTTGAGTAAAAATATCACCAAGTTTTTTTATGATGAAATTTGGTGATATTTTTACTCAAAAAGGACGAATTATACGAATAAATTTTATATGATAAAAAGTGCTTATAATTCGCCAAAGAATACGTGTGAATTTTTTCAGAATTTTTCGGGACAGTTTTGGATTTTTCAAAAATTGGCCAAATCCAAAAAACAAAAAATAGTCCAAAAAATTTACATGTTTTCCTTGGCTAATTATAAGCACTTTTTACCATATAATTTTTTTTTTGTAAAGTTGATGCTTTTCATGTAAAAAAATCCCGACGTTTTTTATTACATTCCTGTACAAAGTGGCCATTTTGCAAAAACCAAAGCGAAAAAAAAAATTCAAAACCATGGTTTGAGAAAGTGTAGACATTCGGACCGCGATTTCTGGTAGTTATGTGATCATTCAATAGCATCAACGACAAGATAATCGACTTTGAGACGAAAAATGACCAAAAAAAATCGGCACTTTTTTGAAAAAACCCACAAAACAATAGGGTTTTTGAAGTTTTTATGCGAAACAAATGCCAGATTCTGAAAGAGCACCACCAAAAACCCTTAATATACGAATTTGGAGGAAATTCGCCCCAATTTGCTATTCGAATCGTACAATTGAACTTGCGTGCACAAAATCCGCGTTTTGCGCATTAATGGGTTAAAGCGAAAAATGATACACTCGCACGATTTTAAAAGACATTCCACTTTGAATGACAGTGCGAAATGAAAACATCAATGCAATTTTGCATCTGAAATTTTGAATTTGAAACTTTCAGATGTAAAATTATATTGGAATTTAAATTTCAAACAGTCATTTGGATTAGACGAAGTCAAAAATGTACCTAAAACCCAAAATCATCCATAAATCAAAACCTAAGAAAAAATAACAAATTTGTAAACGATTCGTATTAAAATTAATGTAATATTAAATACCATTTTACGGAGAAAAATTTTATTTTTCATAAACAAAAAAAAAAACATATTTCTGATTTTTCTTTTTTAGGAAGAGATTTCGATTAAATTTTGTAATTTTGAAACGTATTTCTGAGACTATATAACAATTTTTATTAGTCACAATTTGTTTGATGTAATTATATTCTACTAGTGATTAGAATCAACTTTTTTATCTTCAATTTGTTTTGATAAGTTAGTGGTTTTTTTAGATATTGAAGGTATTGACGATACTGATGATATTGACGGTATTGACGATACTGACGGTATTGACGGTACTGACGCCAAAAAACTGTTTTTTTTTTTTTTTGTTTTCTTAATTCTAGATAAAATTAAGTATAAAATCGTACGAGCTATAAATCTAATATTAGGGAGTTTTTCGTGATGCTCTTCTTTACTTTTTTCCAAAAATTAAATGATAAACATAACATTTTCTTGGGTTTTGCTATGACAAAGTCAAACTATTTTATAAAACAAAGAATTTTTAAATTTAAAAAATATATACTAACGTAATGGCACCGAATACCGGCCCGCTATCTAAATCCGGCCACTTGGTTATTTAATAAATATCTATGCGAAAACTAAATATAAATTCACTTTTACTAGTAAAATATATAAATTAATTACTGTACTTGTAATTAGTTAAAAAAAAATAATAAAATTATTTATTGTTAAGCGAAAAAAAATTATTAATGTGGTCGAAGGTTAGATTTTGCTTCAAAGATCAATGAAATCCTAAAAATCGATACTTGAAAAATGAGAAATGTTTTTGTATCATTTCAATAATTAATTATGATTTTGATAATTATTCTAGACTCATATATTCTTTAGTTATGTAATAATCTCGGTATTAGGATCAGTACGAGATAGTGGCCGGAGTTAGGGTCCTAGTCCAACAATGGCAAGCTTTTTATTAAAAATTAATATTAAATATACCAACGACAAAATAAACGAACGGGAATAATTTATTATCGTTCAGAATCGTTTTCTCATATTGAAACCACTAAACACAATTGAAATAAATGTTCCTATTAATTCAATAACAATAAATAAATGTAGTCAATCCTTAAATGGCCGGTATTCGGTGCCATTACGTTATATGTATATGAGTGCCGTAGTTGGAAAGCCTATATACTCAATATTGTGTACAAAGAATTTTATACAGATATGTCAAAAAACGAAAATGTTAAAGATTTAAGACGGCAAAGTCGTTCATCGAATTTGAAAAAGGGAAAATTAATCAGGCTCTTCAACAGACTGGTTTGATTTAACTTATTTTTAGTACGGTATCTGGGGATTTTTTTTTTTTTTTTTAATATAATGCAATAAATCGAAATTTGTTATGCTCAAATAAACTTCAAAAGGCAAGGGCATATAAAACATCTCGAACCTTCATTCGTACATGAATTCGGACACAATTCAATTATTCTGCAATAAATCGCATGTGCGCCGCCGATTTGCCTCACCTGGTGAATAGGTGACAGTGAGAAATATGACCCCCCGCTGATGTAATTATCCGTACGAAACTTGTTCTAGATAGCAAATGAAGTGTAGATCCAATGAGGAAAAAATATATAACGACACAACAACCGCCGGCTTTCCGCACATCTTTTGCGTATTGCCTTAATCAAAAAATCACACACGTGAATCTCCGGAGAGTGGCGGCTACAATTATTTCCCACCTGAAGGTGATATCTTCAATCAAGGCATACGTAATCAGAGCGAACGTACGTGAAGTTAAGCGAAGTTCAAAAAATTGATGCTGGTAGAACCGCTTAGCTGCGCATCGTAAGTCATGTCGTTGCTCATTTAATGGTTATGTGTCTGACGACATCAACGGACATAAGCCTCTCAAGGTAGATTCATTAGCTAATCTTCTAAGCGGCACAATTGAATTTTTAGTAGAAGGATCATATATATGAA
Organism: Dysmachus trigonus; assembly: GCA_949715965.1. Lineage (NCBI taxonomy): Eukaryota > Metazoa > Arthropoda > Insecta > Diptera > Asilidae > Dysmachus > Dysmachus trigonus. Next base: position 81,137,345 of record OX454322.1, on the reverse strand, counting down.
ACCCAGTTACATACCTATACTATACTCAATTGACGCCATTTTGCAGGAAAGTGTTGATCCCAGTGACGCACCGGTCTATAATTACGCTACATTTGTGCAGATAGTGCAATACATGCAGCTGCATAAAATCTTCAGGTGTACATGAACACTTCTTGAGCCTTCTTAAGCTTGATCGCAACACACGTCACACAATTGAATGGCCAAAGATTAAGAGCTACAATAACTCGATTTGCTCCAAAACATATTTCTAAGAAAGTTACGCAATTTTAAGGAGCATTTGCACAATTTAACCTTTTTTTTCCAAAATATGTATAAGACACCTATTAAAAGAGTTTCAAGGTCTCGGCGTAAGTGTACGCCACTGGGAGATGTGAACAAGATATGCATTCCGAAATTACGCCGTAGAGCGCACACATTCGTGCGTAGATGAATAATTCACTGAAATTTTTCGGGTATTCCCTTGAAAATTTCGTCGTATTATGCAATTGGTCTTTTGTTTTAAAATTCGTGAAGGGTTTAACTAATTTTTAATGCCAGACTAGTCGGATTGTGTTCAGAAAATATTATCGGTTTGACCTTAGCACACTTTTCAAGGGGGGCGAACAAGATTAGCTTGGTTGGTTGCACAATTATTGTGGAAGAATTTCTGAGAGTAATTAACTCGATTAAATTTTGTAAATTTTCACAAGTTGAATATAATTAATTGGACTTGATTACGATACTGGGGAAAAGAACCGCTTGAATTACCAGTTTCTCATGGTGAACGTTTTCTAATAATAATATTCATTCAGCATTGTGCCATCGTAACGTGTTGATTTATTTTAGTTTGCCCTTTTCAAGGTACTTAATAAACAAACCTTAAAGATTTTATATTTCTTTTCCACGCTTTTGAACGTGGAGCGGGCAAATTTTGTATCTACTATCGAAAATTAGACGTGGGACCACTTCCAGATTCAGAGAATTTTCACTAAAAGGTGACTGATTTATAGTAAGTACGCGTTCACTCAGCCTTTGACCCGGCTGCTTTAAAGATAAAAATACATACAGTAAAGATATTAGACTTTCAGGTTTCTAACTGGCTTTGCAATATAAATACATACTAACCGAATTCATAAAAATACCATAAATAATAAGTTTTTAGTCTTTTCTTCTACTAAATTCGATATACAGAGTGAATTGTTTCGAAAAATACATTACAAATTAACAAAATTTGTAAGAACAAAAGTTTATTGTTTTGAGTTATATTAATTCCTACCTTAATTACACCTCCTTACCCCTCAATGTGTGTCACTCGTAATTTTAATTTCACCCTGAGCTAAAAAGTTGTATAGAAAATTGGTATTCTAATTTCAAAACTATAAAAACTTACATAAAACATGTAAACTGTGCTCCATTAGAGCAATTATGGCGCTTTTGAATTTTTCATATATTATTCATGAGCATGTGCAATAATATACGCCAATTTAACGTATAAAATTTATGTAAATATTTAAATAGTTCTCTGGTTAAAAATCACCGATGACTGCGAAGAATTTTATCACATCAAAAAAATATAAACTTTAATTTTAATATTTATTAAACTTTTCAGATATATTTAAAATCATAGTTTTTCTTATAAAAGCCGCTCGTTTAAGGGGTTATATACAGTCAGGATTTTTAGAAAATCGATTTTTTTATTATTTTATTTTTGTAATGTACATATATTTAAGTACACCCACAGAAAATTTCATGTCAATCCGGTGAATATTCTCGAAGTTACACGCATATTTGTAATGACGTGTTCGAGTTTTTGTACTAAATGTAAAATGCTTATGAAACTTTAAACGCGTTTTTCTCAAAACTGTGTTCTTATAGTCGGTGAGCAAGATTTCTCGGAAACGGCTGAACGGATCAGTTTCAAATTGTAACATAAGCTTCCTAAGTATATTTTTTAGTAATTAATCGAAGCTTTTCGCTCACCGATAAATATTTTCCATTTTATAAACAATTTAGAGCGAAAATTGTTGTTAAAAATCGATTTTTTTTTTTAAGAAGCCGCCATTTTGTCAAAAATTCTTATTTTGCTTATTCCTTCGATTAATTACGAGATAAAACAATATACTAACGAAATAAATTTGGTTTTTCCATTTTGGATGATCCAGTCTAGAGATATCGTGCACACCGCAAAACGCTTTTTTTTACAATTGCTCCCGGAGATCAGCTGTAGCAGCTTTTAAAATAATTATTTTTACAAATAAAAAACATTAAAATACACTCAAGAGTTACCGTTATATGTGTACAGAATTTTACATTAATAACTTAAAAGATCATCTCAAGAGAAATTCTTGAAAAATCGACTTTTTTGGGCCTCCTGACTGTATATAACCCCTTAAGGTACTATTACCGTCTAGAATTTTCAAAAAATGAATTTTTTTTTTTTTACATTTTTAGATTCTTTATACCTTCAATAATAACTGTCTAAAATATTAAATCGAAATTCGAAGCCAGTGCCGAGATATAACGACTCAATTGAAGCGCGCTCTCGGCTGTTCCCATGTTCTAAATAAACTTTAAATGCGTTTTTCTCGAGTTTAGGTTTTTTAAACTGGCGGACAGTTAATCTCCGGATCTACTGGGCCGATTTTAATAAACTTTGAAGCATTCTGTTCGTTGTTATATCCTACGTGATAGTTTACCACAATTTGAGCACAAAAAAAATATATAAAATTTTTGAGCCTGAAAAAAGGTCGAAAAAAAGGGCGATTTTTGAAAAAAATTTTGAAATGTCCGCCATTTTTTTATTTTTAATGATTTTTCAATTTTTCTGGTAAACTATCACGTAAGAGCACTTCCTTTTTGTAACTCTTTTTGAATTTTATGTTTCAGACTTACCGTTCCAGAGATTAACTGTCCGCCATGCAGCAATGTTTTTTTGAGAAGAAAATTTGAGCGCCCTGTATTAAATTAACAGTTAATAGAAAATAAAAATAAAAATTTTTTTCGTAATCTTCAAGAACTGTTTAATACTGTAAAAAAAAGTTTGATAACAATATATAATATAGAAAGTGAAAAAAAAATTGTTGAATATATGTCATTTTTTAGCATTCTAGACGGTAATAGTACCTTAAGCTTGACGAATATTAATCGGATATTTACCAACATATCATCAAAATCAATTAATTAAAAAAACCGCCTTCTTCTGCTCACGTAACTTATAATAATATAATTAAAATCAGTGTTGATTGTAAAGCAGAATATAGATTGGGGGTTTATATGGATAGTTTGACGTCCAACATACAGACATCAACACGTATTGCGTTACTAATAAAGTTTTTTGCAAATGTCATAGAGCCTTAATCACTTACCAAGAATTAAACTACACAATACATACTATATATATATTTATATACGCTAGGAATGAACATTTGTTATATTAAAAGATACTTTATTTTGTAAGCCTAGTATATACAGTGGTGGCCAAAATAATAGGCACATTGACCAAACATTTAATAATTTTTCTGAAAAAAAATTAAAAACCACATTATTCTTTTTCTAACAATTCATATCTGTAAATTGATTATATAAAGTAACTAGCTGGGTTACCCGGTTTCACCCGGCGTTGGGTAAATACTTACTAATTACACACTTCTCAAATGTTATTGTTTGTTATATCCTAGAAATTGTTTCAACCCGAAAACCCCTTTATGGATCCGCTATCTTGAAATTCCAAATCTTAATAATATTCAAAATTAGTGGCCTTAAAATAATCATTGTACCTACTAATTTTCATTCAAATCCGTTGAAATCGAGAAATGTTGGCTAATATTCGAAATTAGTGGCCTCAGAATAATCATTGTATTAATTTTCAGTAAAATCCGTTGAAATCAAGAAATTTGGTCTCATATTGGACCCGTCATCTTGGATTTACAAATGTTGATAATATTCGAAATTTGTAGCTTCAGAATAATCATTGTACCAATTTTCATTAAAATCCGTCGAAATCGAGACATTCTGGACGCCATGTTGGGTCCGCCATGTTGCATTTAGAAATTTTTATAATATACAAAATTAGTGGTCTCAGAATAATCACTGTACTAATTTCTATTACAATCCGTTGAAATCGAGAAATTTTGGTTGCCATGTTGGATATGGAATTTTTGATAATATTCGAAATTAGTGGCTCCGGAATAATCATTGTACTAATTTTCATTAAAATCCCTTGAAATCGAGAAATATTGTCGCCATTTTGGATCCGCCATCTTGGATTTCTATATTTGGATAATATTCAAAATCAGTGACCTCAAAACATTCATTGTACTAAGTTTCATTAAAATCCGTTGAAATTAGGAAATCTTGGGCGCCATATTGGATCCGCCATCTTGAATTTCTAAATTTGGACAGCGGATTTGAAATCCCCATCCCGCAAAACCCCTATATACCAATTTTTATGAAAATCGCTTCAAATTTAAAATTTTCAGCCGCCATCTTGGATCCGCCATTTTGAAACCCTACAAAGTATCCTATAGTCGTTTCCTGGTTCTAAGCTACCTCCCCACCAATTTTCAGCCAAATCGGTTCAGCCGTTCTTGAGTTATAAATAGTGTAACTAACACGACTTTCTTTTATATATATAGATTTTCCACTGATTCTTCGCTCCTATTGGTCGCAGCGTGATGTTATATAGCCTAAAGCCTTCCTCGATAAATGGACTATCCAACACAAAAAGAATTTTTCAATTCGAACCAGTAGTTCCTGAGATTAGCGCGTTCAAACAAACAAACAAACTCTTCAGCTTTATAATATTAAGTATAGATAGATTCACTAAAGAAAACATGTGTCTACTTCATTTAATATAAAAAAAAATTAAAAAAATTACATTTTTAGACTTTGTCCAAATGATACGCACTTTATGTGGATTAAAAGGCTTATTTCATTTAAAAAACAAAAGGAATCGCTTCAATTACATCAAACTTATTAATATTTAGTGTTAATATGTAGTACTAATATTTAGTGACACCCTCTTTATTTTTTAAAACTGTCTCTCATCTTCTGGTATAGAATCTCAAGCTAACTTCACCACAATGCCTATATAGAATTTATGGAGTATTTATGGAAATCTTAAATGACGTATAAAGTACAATTATATGACGGTGCCTATTATTTTGACCACCGCTGTATATATTTTCTTTTTTGGCAATGTTGTTTGAAGACCCGCCGGGCGAAAGAGTGACCACAAAATTAGGGTAAAACATATTTCTTGCCATTTATATGGTGCAGAAATAATTTTATTCGAATTTAATATATATAGATAAATACTTTTGGTTCTATCCACCCCCTTACAAGGGTGAATGTCAATGAAAACGAACCTTAAATATATGGCAATTACTATTTAATGATCAGCTTATACTATATAATGACTCCACAGGTGCCAGTTCACTCGAATCAGAACTGTAAAATAATGCATTATTCTTGAAATGAATTGCCATACTCATTACCTGGCAATGACCATAGAAAAATTGGAAAGATCGATTTCTCTTTCAATAAGCTGTCATTCCTTTTCTAATTATTCAAGTTCCAGCTAGAGCCACATCCTTCTTGAGTAAAAGGTTTTTTTTTTTTTTTTTTTTTAATGAATAAAACGAATCCAACACCCACAATTAAGTAATGGATTCCCTCCAACTACGAATGGTCCTACTTTCGACTTAATATCTCGGAAAATAATTTTCTTTTCATGAAATTTGGTGATAATCTTCTTTAAATGTCAATAAATATGTCTTGAAATCAATAACATTGAAAAAATAAAAACAAATCCCAAACATCATCATTTTTGGGTTCATGTAATGTGAATACCTCCTTAAGTTTTAACGAAATATAAATGAATAAATGTTTTGTTTAAATTACCTCTTTGATTTATTTACAAGCTTTTATTTAACTTGCTTGTTTGTTTAGGTCAAATCTTGCAAGTGAATTTTGAACCATTTCCTCCCAACTGACTTTGCTGAAATTTGGTATATACAGTACCTGGCCAAAAAATTAGAACCACCATTCAAATTTTCGAAAAATTTATTTTTTTCAATTTTAACCCTTTCTTAAAAAGTTTTCTACCTACGATGAAGGTAATAAAAAATGTACTGATACCTGTGTAATTATGTGGCGACGTTATATTTTGGGGAAACCCCAGTTTAAAGTAAAATCGGCAATTTTGCGTCAACGGTGTCATTTGCAATAGTGATTTCTTTGAGTGAACTACAACCGCGCTTCACGTTATTAAAGAGAAAATTAAATAAGGATGTTGTATTTTGAGTGATGTGAGATTGTAAGTGAATTTGGGAACGTAAGTAACATAATAACTAACCTTTTAATAACTTCATATTTGAATTATGAAGATGACGGTTAAAATATTAATATTTTTATCAGAAATCATTATGGGAAGAAAAGGAGACATTTCAGCCGATAAAAAATGTGCGATATCTGCTCTTCTAAAGACTGGCAATCATTCCATACGGGAAATTGGACAACTTCAGCAGGTTTCCCATTGTGTGGTGTCCAGAATTTCTAGGCAGTTGAGTGAAAATTCTGCAATTACCCCTTCAAAGAGACAAAACTGTGGGCGAAAAAGGAAAACCACGCCTAGAGACGAGTGGAAAATTGTTGCTACAGTTAGTGCACATCGTAATTTACCATTGCGAGAACTAACAAGAGTTGTAGCTGAAGCAGGACTGGATGTATCCCAACGAACGTTAAGAAGACGATTGAAGGAATTTGACTTTCACTAAAGACGACCGGCAAAGCGATCTCGGCTTACGGAAAGGATGAAGAAAATGAGATTGAACTTCGCTAAGGAACATTCAAAATATACCGTTGAAGACTGGAAAAAGGTAATTAGTAATATCGTTTTAAGATTTCATAAATAAGGATTTCTTTGAATGAAAATTCGTCAATTAATAAATTTTTTTAGGTCATATTTTCGGATGAATCAACGTTACAAGCGATGACGGAAGCTAGCACCTTTGTTCGAAGACGTCCAAATGAAAGGTTTCACCAATCCTGCGTACAACAGACAGTAAAGCATCCCCCTTCGGTTATGGTTTGGAGTGCAATTACAGCAGAAGGACCTGGACCCCTTTATTTAGTAGAAGGTACTATGAGAAAAGATCAGTACAGTTTTATTGCCATATTTGGACGAAATAGGATTCCGCAATTCATCTTATAAGTTTATGCAAGATGGAGCTCCATGCCATACTGCAAAAGCAGTAAAAGATTTTCTTTTAAGCAAAAATCTTCCTCTTTTGCCTTGGCCAGGTAATTCACCTGACCTAAACCCGATTGAAAATGTATGGAATGTTTTAAAAAAAATAGTTTACAAAAGACGAAACCCCACTCGTGCTCTATTAATTAGAAATATTAAGGAAGTATGGCGGGATGCTCCTGAAATTAAAGATTGTATTAGAGCTTGCATAGAGAGTATGCCCAGACGAATTCAGGCAGTTTTGAAAGCGAAAGGTGGTAATACTAAGTATTAGCAAATAAATATTCATTTTGTAAAGTATGCTTTGCACAATAAAGAGATCTTCCAAATAACAACTATGTTTCTAATATCTTTCCATTTCCTATGACTTGGCCCATATCGGAACTGAGAATTTATGAAATTTCTACAGTGATTCTAATCTTTTGGCCAGGTACTGTACATCTTTAGTTTTGGTGACAATGCAATATGCAATACATAATATTTTAATATCTTCAAAATGGCGGATGGTGTATATTTTATCAACCCTTTTAATATGGGTATCAAATGAAAGAGCTTGAAGAGTAGGAAACGTTCAAATGAGTTACGTCATTTTAAAATGGCCGAGGCAACAAGATAGAGGATTACATTTTTTTTTTTTTGTCAACCTCCTGTATTAAAGGTATCAAATTAATCGGGATATAAAATGAAAGGACTTGAAGAGTGTAGAAACCAATAAAGTGAGTGACATCACACTAAATTCAATATGGCCGCCGGTCTGAAATGGCGGACAACATTTTCTTATCTACCATCATGATATGGGTATCAAATGAAAGGGTTTGCTGAGAAGAATACGAAAAACATGTCTAGCGAAAACAAAAAAAATAAAATAAAAAATAAATTAATAGTAGTATTCTGAGTTAATTTAAATAAATACACTTTATAACGTTTTCAATCGCCTAGTCTATGTAAAATTCTTCATATTTATGTATCATATTTTAGAAAAGAGTAATGATAGTAAGTTTTATTAAAAAGGATCATAGTACACGTATATCATTCATATAGGATTTTTTCTGCTCTTAATACAGCTGTGATTCAACAATTGCTCTTGAAATCTTTTATTTAGCTTATCAGTACTTGGGGTCCGCATAATATGTTCACTTGGAGCCACTTCATTCCATCTATGTTTCACATCCCGTTCTTAATAGGCATATGATGCACAGTCGCATTCGTGTAGTCTGTCTGGTTGACCCTGACGTCATTTTTTTCGAGATTGCATTGCATCCAGCGAGAAGGCCAAACTTGCAACTTCCTGCATTCAAGATAGAGCGTTTCTCGTGTGTGCGTGTATGTGGCAACAAGATCCGGTTTCGACACTATATATGCAATTCGAATTTAGCGACGAAAGAGAATTCGCGACAATTTAAGCATCACACCGCGCGACCAGTTCCGTCGACTACCCGTGGATTAGTCGGCGAGGGCTTTTAATTAGCAATTAAATCAATACCTGCCCAAACAATGTTCGGGAACGCAACACCGCCGCGCGGTTTCGATCATGTGATGCTGATGCACCCGAGATTTGCTTTCTTTAATTACGTGCATTTGGTAGTGTGGTCGAAAAAAATTATAAAACTAGTTATCGGGCGGTTATGTAACGCCAATGTAATAATAAGGGGCTCCCGAACGCGAAGGTCTGCCACAGCAGCGCCTACCAACGGTTGGGTTTTTTTCTTTTAGGTGTCTTGTTTCCTTCTGGGCTTGCCCTTATCCCCCAGCTTTGCCTTTTTTTTATGGAGCACACTTGAATGGCCACTTTTGCTGTTTATTATTTTTTTTTTTTATTTTTTTTTTTTTGCCTGTGCTCAAAATACTTTCATGGGTGAAAGTTTCTCTTCTGTTCCATCGAGACGTCCATCTGGATAAAAACAAAAGAAATTGTTTTTTGGGTTAAATTTTTGTAATCGTCTAGAAGGAAGCTTATAACAAACCTATTGAGGCGGTTAGTGAAGTAAAGGGTGCGATTAGGCGCAATTTATCAGCACTCCAAAACAAACGAAAAAAAATGGACATTATGAAACTCCACCACCAATTCAAGATCCGGGGGAGGTAATCGATTTTCCTTGAACGTAAAAAGAAAGTTTGAAAAATCCACTCACCAAGTTGTTTAAATGTAAATTTCTCCTGTATTCTTTCTAATGCTCACTTTTAACTTTCCCAGTTTATGTGCTCCAACCATATTCATTTTCACTGTCAGGAAGTTTGGACCGCCTCAGGGCGTGTTTCTTTCATCTCACCACAAAATTTTATGTAGTCAATTTTTTCTTGTTCTACCCCGCGTATGAGCCTTCAAGAGATCCCCTAGTGCTAATTGCTTAAGGTTATATCCTTTCTGACCTTCAAGCTTCAGATAAAAGGATTTGGGAAATGTCGAAAGTTAATCAAGTCTTATCGGACGTTGTTTCTTAGAGCAATTTTCGTAATTACGCAAGTAATGTACAGAGAATGCGGAATTAATTGTTGTTTATTAAAAAAAAAAAAAAAAGCGGCCAAGTGCGAGTCGGACTCGCCCATGAAGGATTCCGTAGCAGCAAGGACCACACATTTTACCACTTTGGAAGTGTCTCTCGCGCAAACTATTCAGTTTAGAAAAAAATGATATTAGAAACCTCAATATCATTTTTAAAGACCTATCCATAGATACCCCACACGTATGGGTTTGATGAAAAAAAATTTTTGAGTTTCAGTTCTAGGTATGGGGACTCGCACTTGGCCGTTTTTTTTTCTATTTTTGTGTGAAAATCTTAATGCGGTTCACAGAATACATCTACTTACCAAGTTTCAACAGTATAGTTCTTATAGTTTCGGAAAAAAGTGGCTGTGACATACGGACGGACAGACAAACAGACATGACGAATCCATAAGGGTTCCGTTTTTGCCATTTGGCTACGGAACCCCAAAAAAAAGGTCTGCAGCTTCTGTTTCCGGTACTAAAGAAGTTCTTCTTAAAAAGCATAAAACCAAATCGATTACTTTGACTAGAAAATTTCGAATATCTTTAAGGATTGTTTTTAACAAACTACGCAATTGTATATAATAATACATTATATGTCCTTTCACCCATAGCCTAAACTTCCTGTCTAATTTTTATAAGCACAAATGTCATTATTTCGAAAAAAATGTGGTTTTTCGTTTAAAATCCCTAGTAAAATCAATACATACAAATAAATAATGGTCAAATGTGAATACCTCAATGTGCTACCCTCAATGTTTTTCAACCAGAATCTAGCAAAATTCAAACTAGAGTTGATTTTGTTCAGGATGAGTGAAAATCTAGACACTAGAATTCTACGAGGACTGACAATTAAATTCCGGGAATTTTGTAATAGATTAAGGTACTATTACCGTCTAGAATGCTTAAAAATGACATATATTCACCAATTTTTTTTTCACTTTCTATATTATATATTGTTATCAAACTTTTTTTACAGTATTAAACAGTTCTTGAAGATTACGAAAAAAATTTTTATTTTTATTTTCTATTAACTGTAAATTTAATACAGGGCGCTCAAATTTTCTTCTCAAAAAAACATTGCTGCATGGCGGATAGTTAATCTCTGGAACGGTAGATGTAGATGTAGATTGTTGTGGCTGTCCGAAGACACACTTAGGCCATTACAGGCCCATTGTGATACCACTTTTTTGTGACCAGGGTTTCTCGTGGGAATCGAACCCACAACCTCTAGCGTCCTGCTGGCTCGCAGTAAACACGTCGCGTTACCAACCGGGCTATTGAGGCCCCCCTGGAACGGTAAGTCTGAAACATAAAATTCAAAAAGGGTTACAAAAAGGAAGTGCTCTTACGTGATAGTTTACCAGAAAAATTGAAAAATCATGAAAAATAAAAAAATGGCGGACATTTCAAATTTTTTTTCAAAAATCGCACTTTTTTCGACCTTTTTTCAGGCTTAAAAATTTTATATATTTTTTTTGTGGTCAAATTGTGGTAAACTATCACGCAGGATATAACAACGAACAGAATGCTTCAAAGTTTATTAAAATCGGCCCAGTAGATCCGGAGATTAACTGTCCGCCAGTTAAAAAAACCTAAACTCGAGAAAAACGCATTTAAAGTTTATTTAGAACATGGGAACAGCCGAGAGCGCGCTTCAATTGAGTCGTTATATCTCGGCACTAGCTTCGAATTTCGATTTAATATTTTAGACAGTTATTATTGAAGGTATAAAGAATCTAAAAATGTAAAAAAAAAAAAATTCATTTTTTGAAAATTCTAGACGGTAATAGTACCTTAAGAATAAATTAAAAATTTTCAAAACCAACCTTAGACACCTTCGCAGTAGTCCCCTCCTAATTCTATGCACCGGCGCCAACGGCGCACAGTGTGATATTTTGACAATCTAGGGGGATTTTAATAAAAAATCGAAGGCAAGATAAATGCCTTAATATTGTTATCAGTCAATAAAGAACATCTTAGAGTACCTGATAACACTATTTTCTATAAATTTTAGGCACCATATTCATGAAAAAGGCTTATTTTATGTTATAGGATTCATAAGCGATTACATCTATCTTGCACCGCTTGGATTCAACAACGGTATTCAAATGTGTCTTGACCTGCACAGTTTACCTCAAACCGATTAATATTTTGTCATTTTATTCTTCAGTGTGTTTGTGATGTTTTGTATCTATTCCATGGTTGAGCTAAACTAAAGGTTTTAAATTCTTGTGAATGTGTGAACTGATATTTTATTAATCGTGTTCTTTTATAAGAAAAATCTTAACTATATGGTAAAATATGAAATACCAATTAGTTTTGCGTTAATATTTAAGCTTTCCTCTACTAGAATATAAAAAAATCGCCTGCGGATTCCTGCGGATACAGGATCTACAGGGGTTATAATAGTATATTAAAATGATATTTGGTGATATTTTTACTCAAAAAGGATCAATTTTACGAATAAATTTTATAGGACAAAAAGTGCTTATAATTAGCCAAGGAACACGTGTGAATTTTTTCAGAATTTTTTGGAACATTTTTGGATTTTTCAAAAATTGGCCAAATCCAAAAAACCAAAAATTGTCAAAAAAATTCTAAAAAAAATTCATACGGCTAATTTTAAGCATTTTCATCTCTATAAATTTTTTTGTAAAGTTGATCCTTTTCGTGTAAAAAAATCCAAAATTATTAGAAGCATAAATGAATTTTGTCCTCCTAGATCGTTCAAATAACACACTGTGCGGCGCTCCCACGCCTGGAAACAATTTTCGTAGCGCGCTTGAGGAATCTCTTTCAGAACTCGCATCGTGGCCGCCTTCACCTCCTCTAACCCCCCGTGATGAATTCCCTTCAGGTGATTTTTCATTTCTGGGAATAGAAAAAAGTCACAGGGGGCTAGATCAGGGCTGTACAGGGGGTGCGGCAGCGTTGGAATGGAATGTTTGGCTAAAAATTCGCGAACAGCGTACGAGGAATGCGAGCACTTTTGGAACCATTTTGGCACACACTTTGCGCATCCCTAAATCTTCATGCAACATGCGTCGAATTCTTTCTCGGTTGATGCCTAGTTCCTCCTCTAACATTCGAAGGCTAACACGCCGGTCTTCGTTCAGTTTCGCGCGCAAACGGGCAACATTTTCGTCGGTGCGAGACGTGGAAGGAGCACCTTGCCGCGGATCGTCATCGAGCGACTCTCTTCCCTCCTTAAACCGCTTGGCCCACTCGTAAACGCGTGTTTTCGAATAACAATCATCCTTGTACACTGTCTGAAGTTTTTGTAAAATTTCCGCCGGTTTTGTCCCAAGTTTCACCAAAAATTTGATCACACATCTTTGTTCGAAATTTACATCCGACATTTTCGCGACACGGGTATAAAAAGTAGCTTTGTTTAAAATTCTATAAAAACACAACCACGGCACCGATTGAGCTGAAATTTCGTATACTACTATAGAGCGAACGCGCCAGTGTTACCCGGGGGGACTGCAGAGCGAAATTCCCGGAACTTAATTGTCAGTCCTCGTATTTACCTACTTTAACTACATTTATATCTAATACCTTAGACAACATGTGGTATCGATATTATAATATTCCAAATACTAAGTTAATACCATATGTCTGTAATCTAATACTATCAATAGACTAGGTAAAAAATCTTAAATATGCATAGTACTGAGATTTGCAAAATCACTGTGGTATAAAAGTAGTATTCATCATTTTTACTGGTCATAGCGCCCCTGCCGGTAAATTTACTCTACAAAACAGGATTAATTTCAATCAACTCTTTTAAGTTTTGAACTTTTTAACGAGTAAAATTGATCCTACCATGTCATAAGTATAATTTAACTAAAATTCCAAGAATAAACAACAGAATTATACAGTCTTTATTTTAACTAAAATTCACTAACTCAACACTAGATAATTTTGCAGAGATGGTACGAAAATGAATTGGTCACCAAGATCATGCGATTTAATACCATTTGACTTTTTTCAATTTTCGATTTTGGCAAGGAAAAGTATATGCAACTAATACAAAATTCGACCGCAATTATGCCAAAATATTATCGAAAATTTCGTCAAAAGAGTGAACATTTACCAACACAGTCTAGATGGGCATTTATCGAATATCCATGTCCAAATTCTATGTTAAATTCTATGTAAAAACATTTTCACAGTTGTAATAAAATGAAAGGCGGTTTTGAAACAACATTTAACATATTAAAAATTAAAGCAAAACAAGTTTTAGAGTGGGTCCTGTTGTGCTATAAATAGATAGCTTACAGCTACCTTAAAGCTCTTAATACACTTACCGCTTAATTTACCTGGAAAAGATACCATCTCACACAGAGAAAAAAATCCAATGTTAATTTGAAAATTTTTTCATATCAAAAGGAATTTCAAATCATTTTCAAAAAAATTATAGGTATATTTATACATAAAAATTTCATATTAACATTTTTCGTGTCAAATTGAAATTACTATATTTTTTACAGCGGAAATAACAATTCAAAATATGAAGTAATATTTCTACATTTTGCAAACCTATTTAATAATTTTTCTATTCAATTTATACGAGAATAATTTTTATATGTGTAATACAGAGAAAAACAAAAGTGGAACCGCATCCAAAATGCCCCAAATCCCCTCTGATACTACATACTTTCAATATTTAATTTTAAGATTTTTGAAAACCTAACTAATATAAATCCAATACTAAATATTCCAGATTTCGATATTTTAGATTTTTGCTGACTGAAAAACACATTTTCCTATTTTGAGTATCTTTGAGGAGAGTCATTAGTTTTAAAAGAATGAGCCTATCTTTTACACGGGGTTTAATGTAAATGATCAATTTTAATTTAATTTTTAATTGAACTTATATTCCAAATTTTAAAGTGTTTTGTTCTACAGTTTTTGAGACATTGTAATTTACAATTTGATTATTATATAATACATGATAATATATTTTGATGAGACCTTTTAAGGGTTAACTAAGAATTTTATGAAAATATACCCCAAAATTATTGATGAATTATGAGAATTGTTATTTTTGGGAGATTTCATTTCATTGCATTTTTATGTTATTTTGTTTTGATTTCTTTAAAGCAATTTAATGATCTTTTGGTGCCGACTCAAAATTAGTTACTAACATAAGTTTAGGATCTTAGTTATTAAAACTAAAAAGTTTTATTTTATTTTTCGCTTTTCAGTTTCTTTTCTCGTCGGTTTAATTTTTTGAGGTTAAAATCTACTAATTCTTCCGTCTCCATCATCAGATTAATTTCACGATACCATTAAGTTGTAGTGTCATCAGAACTACATATGTGTGCCAAGTTTCAACAGAATCGGTTCACAGGTGAATGGAAAATTAATCATTCCCAATTTTGTTCTACTAATTTAAATGGGACCAACTTCAAGGTATACCCTATCCAATAAAACATGTATCATCAAAATTGGACTATTCTGTAAAAAGTTATGCGTTGACATGCCACATCCTAATAAAATTTCGAATTTTTAACAATTTACTTTGTTTAAATCTACCAACTCTATTTTTGTGAGAGCAAATTTTTCCTATAGCCTGAAAATTATAAAAGGCAATATCAATTTTACGGCGGATTAATTGGAAATTAATTTTTTTTTTTGATGCAGATGTTTTCACGAAATGCCCAAAAATATTTCCAAAAGAGATGAGAATGCAACAGAGTTCCCTAAGACCTCAAAAATATATTTTATCTTCTCCACGACCAGCAGTGCCAGTGGCGTCACTTACACTAGCCAAAGCCAATCCGATTAGCGAATTGAACGACTCCACCACACGGCTGCACTGCGCACACCACAATCACCTGAGATATTTTTTCGTGTCAGTGGGCCAAGGACACGCGAGCACACGATTGGGAACGTACCGTGAAATTCTATGTTAGTTTTCTCTTTTTTAAACAAAACTCTTGTCCTCCTCCACCCGCTTGCGCGATGGCGGCGGGCGGCAGCATGGCCGTGTGGTCAAGCTTAAATTCGGTGAAGTGCCGAAGATATAATAAATCCCCAAACTAATCCCCAGAGAGATGCACAGAGATTGCAAGCAGAGATTTTAAGTGAATTCCGCCCCAAGGTTCTTTCGAGGTCCATTCAGCACACTTTGTGAGTTTGCTATTGTTTTTGTCCGTAGATAGGGTCGCGGGGGAGGGATTCTCGTGTTGTTTTTGGCCGTTTTATTATCTGATTGCGAGCGAACTTGGAGGGAGCTTTTGCATCTACGCATGCTTGAGATTTCCATTTGTTGCGCCTTATTAAGTTTATTACCAGCTCCGCCGCCCCTGTCCCACTGGCCCCGTATTGCTCCAGTAAAATAACACCGATTCTGAACAGCGAGGCGTGTGCGGGAGGTGTTCAGAAAGCATCCTTGACATTCATGTTCGTCTTCGTGCAAAATTGGGTTAATGGTGGAAAGGAGACGGTTCTTAACTTTTCTAATTAGTTTTGCTTTAAGGCGCATAAATCACACGGAATTTTTTTTTTTTTTTTATCGGCAGCGTCGAGAATCCCTGTGCAATCGCAATCGCAAGCGGCAATTGCAGCAGATACGAGTATCTCTCTGACGAGTGACAGCTGTCGGTGACTTTTGACGATTTTGGGACCCTCTCAAAAGTCCACCGATGATGTGCTCGAAACCTTCAAGTGACAAATCGAAAAAGCAATTTATCATCGCTCCCACACCGAACGGCGGCGCATGTGTGTGCATGTGGAAAAAATCGACTTATTATGCAATTCGTAGAGGCAATCCGCCGCCGCCGCCATTCGATGGAATGCAACTTCACAATTGATATCATGGAAGCTCGGGTATTTGGCGGAAGAAAAGAAAAGACAAAATAAGAATTCATCAACGGCATCAAAATCAATTACGAGATGTGAAATTGACAGGCTATTGGAGATTTGTTGTGACGATATCAAATTATTACACGACAAAGGGTCTCACTGCTTCGTAAGTCTCGGCGGCCTGGTGATGCAGTTCAGAAGGTATGAGAGTTTCGAAACGTCTCTCTTATCTCAGCCGGTTGATGCATGACATATTTCGGGTAAAGCGATTGCCAAACATCAGATATACATGATTTTTTTTTAAATTAAGGTGGAAATACCAATCGAACTTCAAGGGCCGTTAAAAATTTAATTGCCTATAAGGAACTTCAAAGGCTGGAATTTCAAGCTTTGTCAGCTTAAGAGAATGAATACACGTTTACTTGGCCGAATAAAATTTGTTTACATGGAGAGTTGTGCAAAAATTCGAAACTCAAGGACTAATTTTATTGGATACTAGCTGGGTTACCCGGTTTCACCCGGCGGTGGGTAAATACTTACTAATTACACACTTCTCAAATGTTCTAGTTTGTTATATCCTAGAAATTGTTTCAACCCGAAAACCCCTTTATGGATCCGCTATGTCGCTAGGTCGCGATGTTGGATCCGCCATGTTGGATTTGGAAATTTTGCTAATATTCAAAATTAGTGGTCTCAAGATAATCATTGTACTAATTTTCATTAAAATCCCTTGAAATCGATAAATATGGTCGCCATTTTGGATCCGTCATCTTGGAATTCTAAATTTTGATAATATTAAAAGATCAGTGACCTCAAAACATTCATTGCACTAATTTTCATTAAAATCCGTTGAAATCAGGAAATCTTGGCCGCCATATTGGATCCGCCATCTTGAATTTCTAAATTTGGACAGCGGATTTGAAATCCCCATCCCGCAAAACCCCTATGTACCAATTTTCATGAAAATCGCTTCAAATTTAAAATTTTCAGCCGCCATCTTGGATCCGCCATTTTGAAACCCTGCAAAGTATCCTATATCCGTTTCCTGGTTCTAAGCTAACTCCCCACCAATTTTCAGCCAAATCGGTTCAGCCGTTCTTGAGTTATAAATAGTGTAACTAACACGACTTTCTTTTTTATATATGTATATAGATTTTCCCCGTTTTTTCCACATTTTCCACTGATTCTTCGCTCCTATTGGTGATCGCAGCGTGATGTTATATAGCCTAAAGCCTTCCTCGATAAATGGACTATCCAACACAAAAAGAATTTTTCAATTCGAACCAGTAGTTCCTGGGATTAACGCGTTCAAACAAACAAACAAACTCTTCAGCTTTATAATATTATATATTAGTATAGATTTCGAGAATGTTAACCTAAGAAGTGTGATAACACAGAAATGTATAATAATGGCACAGGCGTTTCTCCATATTATTTTTCTAGGAAATTAGGAGGAGGATTGAAAGTCATTCATTTTACAGAAGTTGACAGACACAATTGAAGACAAGCTTTATTGGAAAATAATATAGTGAACATGGACACAACTCCGGAAAAACCAGCTCAAGTAATAGTCATGTTGGAACAGGGCCATAGTCAGCGTAACATCGCTAGTCAGTTTCATCTCAGTCAATCTGCGGTTTCTAGAGTATACTGAAGATATCAGGAGAATGGTACGTTTCGTCGAACGTCTGAATCTAGTGGGCAGCGATGTACATCATAGAGGAAGGATCGTTTCATTGTAATAGCATCTCTTAGAAATCGGCACCTAACTGGTGTTGGACTCCAACAGGAACTTCGGCGAACACGAAGAGTGAATATCTCTAAGTGGACGGTCAGAAGGAGACTCAAGGAGGCTGGCTTCTTGACACCATAAAGACAAGTTTCAGGACCACGATTCTCGGACGAAAGCAGGATATGTTCATATAGCAATGACAGACGAAGAACGGTCTATAGGAGGTGTGGACAGAGATATGCCCAATGTTGCATAGCCGAAACATCAAATTTTGGCTGAGGTTCCTGTATGGTATGGACAGGTATTTCACTCGACGCGAAAACTGAGTTGGTTTTCATCGAAAAAGGAAGCAGAGGGAGAGGTTTAACGGCTATACGATACGTTGAGGAAATTTTAGAAGAACACGTGGTCCTTCCCTTATGCAGGTTTTGTTGGGTCCTTCAAATTGATGCACGACAACGCTAAACCACACGCAGTGGCTATCATTTAACAAAAATTGGCCAGCTCGTAGCCTGGACCTAAATCGTATAGAACACTTATGGAATTAGCTGAATAGAAGGGTCCGAGACAGAAATCCTTCCCCCGTGACTGCAACGGCGCTGAAAACAGCACTAACAGAAGAATGGGAAGCTATTCCACAGGATTTAATTAAAAAAAACTCATTCGGTCAATGCATAATCGCTTACAAGCCGTCATTAGTACAAGAGGAGGCAATACAAAGTATTGACATCAATTTTTTATTTTTCTCAATAACATTTCTTATAAATTTTGTATTTTTTTAATTAAAATTTTGTTGAATATCTTAATGAAAAATTAATTTATAGTGTGAGTCGATTTTTTTGCTCCCAAATGTAGTTCAACGGTTTTACTGCCGCCAAAGAAAGGCTAGATAATTTTTTATAAATACAATTAAAGGGTACTTCGACAACTTTTTTTAACTCAAATTTTGAAAATTAATAGGAAAGAGAAATCATATCAAAGAGTTTTAACGATAATTGTCAATTAAATCTATTATTTTATTATTTTTTTAAAGAATGTCAAGAGGGTTTCCTTTATCTGAAGAAAAATGAATAAAACTCTCTACGTTTTTGGAAATGGGAAATTCCATCAGGAAAATCTCTCATCTGATTGCAGATCTTTTACAGCACTTGATAAATGTCAAATAATTTCAAAATCAAGAACACATGTTTGACACATTCTGGCGGAGTCAAAGGATGCGAAAAGGAAGAAAATTGGCGCGAAAACCGCCGCTGAGACTTAGCCATAAAAATCGGAGGCTGGAATTCGCGAAAAACCACATGTCTTGGACTAAAGAATGGAAAAGTTCGTCTTTAGTGATGAAATTCAATTTGTACGATTAGATTGGTGGGGCGATTTAAGAAAGGAAACGATATTTCAACAAAATAATGCGGCGATTCACGTATCAACACATTCGAAGAATTAGTTTAGGACCTTGAATTCAATCTATTTTGATGACTCAAAGGAAATATCGCTAAAAATATAGTCTTCGTTACATGCCTGATGAAAAGGAAGATTCACAAAATGGAATGATCACCGATGTATAATATATGTAGTTTATGACGTTTTTAATACAACAGACAGACTTGTGGACGAAAATCGTAACGTAATAGTATTCTGGATCTACGAGCTATGGTTATACAACATATTTACTATCTTACCATCTAGAAAGGCAAAAATTTAAATAAGTTAGACATATTATTTTAATTTTCCTGATAAATGTGATATATAGTGCATACATTATATATATGGGAAGAATACATATCTATGTATCATATATAAAATTTCCGACGGTTAAACTATTACAATAACTTTTACAAAATTTATTTACATCACCTCTTTTTTTTTTGTCCACTAAATTAGTGATTAAATAAGATTTATTGTGTCCTAAAAAAGCATCCAAATCACCTAAAGAAGTGATTGTACATTTTTTGATTGATTTTGACTTTAATCGCTTTCCCAAACTTATTTCTCACGAAGGTGATTTTAGTTCATGATCACCTTTTTGAGTCGTCGCCAATTACGTAAATCATATATGTAAAAACTTTATCAAACGATAAGAGCAAGGTCTAACCTGGCTAAGAGCTGTGTGCGCGCCTCATTTTCTTTACGCCGCATAATATCAGTGCACTTTTTGGAACACGCTAAAGTAATAATGAAAAACGATCGTCGAACATTTAAAAGTAAAAAGAAAAGAAACACTGCAAGTAAAGGCTAGGCTTTCAATTCGAAAATTAATAATGCCCAGGGACGAGTGATATTCTAGTGTACTAGGTCTGGGTTAAGCCGGTAAGTTGGGAACTGTGTCAGTGTCATCGCGTTGCCACATACATTGTGGTGGAACGTGATATCATCATCACTACCACGTTGCCATTGTGCCCACGGCTTTAATCGCGCGCTCGACGGGGAGCTGGTTAAAGGCAAACAACGCAAAAACAAACAAAGACGATTAAAAAAATATGTGCAGCAGCCACCAGACACTTCTGTAGGCCGCCATAACCCAGAGCCACAGGCGCACTTGCGGGGGACTGTGCACTTCGGATGAGTCTTGGTTAAATAAATTGCCTTTATGGGAATCGCCAGAATGGCCGCCTACAAATGCTCCAAAGAGACAATTCTTCACTTTTTCGGGCCGTATTTTTTGAAACATTTCAACACCTCGATTGGCTTGGACTTTTGCAACGTTTTAATATGCAACATGCATTATGTAATTTCTGTTCTCGTAGACCATTTAATTATCAATTACAATCAGCCGCTGATTAATTCTTGCAACTATTACTAACCCTAATGCATTGCTAATTTTTAATTTTATGGATTTATTTTCTTTATTTATTTTTAGAAAGTTATTTTTCGGGGTTATTCTTCAAGTTTTTTTTTTATTTCATTTTTTATTTCTTCAGCAAATTCATGACTAAGAAATGATTACCTCTTCTTTTTGTAATATTAACAAAGACGATCGCCTTTTTTTTTCAACAGTCGACGAAGTAACAATAGCACCTAAGCTAAAATATTATATCACATTAAAATTAAATTTTCATTTTGGTTTAGAAACGATAAAACTGAAAAAAAAATACAAGTTTTGATAATAAAATGACGAAAATTTCTAAAAGATTTGACCCTCATCAAAACCGTTTTTACGATATATAAATGTTGAAAATATCATACAAACTCAAACAATATCTCATAAATAAAAGACTGTATGAGATATGAATGCAAACAATGCTTTAAGGGGTTATTCTACTGTTAAACGGGTAAGAAGCAGTATCTTTTTAAAAGTGTTGTAAAAAAAAAACTATTAGAGATATCAATTTGAAATTTTGCATGCATCTTTATTAATGAAAAAAATATATAATGGCATAGTTGATTAAAAAAACAAATCGGTTAAAAAAACTTTAAACGCGATTTACTCAAAACGTGTTGTTTTGGTGCGCGGTACATCGTAGAGAAAAAACTAATGAAGCGATTTAGCTAAAAAATTTTTTGGATAGTTATATATCAATTTTACACAGACTGAACCTAAATTGAGCCATAAAAACTGAAATTTGGTTATTTGGGAGCACTTTTTTCATCGAAAAAACGTCCAAAATCGAGCATGCTATTTTCCAACGCTTGTCAAATCGCGAAAATTTAATATTTATGGCTCAATTTAGGTTCAGTCTGTGTGTTTTTAGCTAAACTAATAAAATTTCATCGTTAAATTGATTGCAGATCACCTGGACGACCTGGGCAATGTACCGCGCAAACGACTCTGGCCGTCAGCGCGCGCTACATCAATCATAAACTGAAGCCGCCATTTTGTTTTTTTTTTTTAATCAACTATGCCATTATATATTTTTTTCATTAATAAAGATGCATGCAAAATTTCAAATTGATATCTCTAATAGTTTTTTTTTTACAACACTTTTAAAAAGATACTGCTTCTTACCCGTTTAACAGTAGAATAACCCCTTAAGTGAATTAATTCTTTGTTAAACTTTAAAGAGTGTCCAATCTACAGATTTGCTGTAATTATACATTCTATTCATTGTCGATCGACCTCCTAATTTTCTCACGTTCATATCACTTGACAAATTATTTGCAATGCAAATTTTATGCTTACTTATCAAAAGAACATACGTGCTCTATAATTAAAGGACAACGATTTTTATTTCAAAGCTAAAAATAATTGTAAATAATTACATCAGCGCATTTAGTAGTAGTAGTAACTTTTCTGGCATTAAAGATAATTTTAGGAGTTCAAAAAATGTGTTTCATAATATATTAACCTATTGTTTCAAATGGAAATTTTCATTATTTTATAATAAAGGACCGCAGAGAGGTAGTGAAATATTAATTTAACAATTTTAAAGGATTTATATTGAGGAATAGCTAAATAATTTCATAGAATGATTCATTAGAAAGTTACACGTTGACCCAAACTCGTAACTAGCACATGAAAAGTCAAAGGCCAGGTGTGGGTAAAAACTCAAATTTTTTCAAAGCTTAATTATTATATTTTTGTGAATCTACGGGGAAAACCTTATAAACAAAATTTCGACTAGTTTTAATAAAACTAGAGCTTTGTAATTTTCAACACGTGTATAAGTACGGTGACAATGCAATATAGTATATTTAATACCGTTCTAAATCCAATATGGCGTGCGCCCCAAGATGGCGGATTACGTTTTTCTTCGCAACCCTCCTGACATGGGTATCAAATGAAAGGGTTTGAAAAGTAAAATACGAAAAACTATATGAAGTCTTTCTAAACCCTTCTAAGCCCTTTTCTGCACAACCCCGTTGAAAGCGTTGTTTTTAAAAGTTTTTTTTTTAAATATGCATTTTACTAATTGTTAACCACTACTTAAAACATTGAGACTTATAAACAGCCACGTCAATCTCACATTTAAGTTGAATTATATCAAGTAACACCCAACAAGCTGGATCAAAATTAACCTAGCAATTTCTGAGAATTAAATGAACAAATATACATCTACTATATATATAAATACGCATCAAATTGAAAACCTTTTTCAAATCAGTTTCGTAAAATTTAAATGCCTTCTTTCAAAGCAATCTCCTGCGTCAAATTGAAAAGTTACAATTTCCCATAAATTTTCGGACTTGAGAAAGAATAACATGGAAATTGAAAAGATAGATTTCTTCTTGTGTGATAAAATGAATTTTTTAAATTTCGGTAAGCGACAATATCTCAAAGTTTTCTAATAGGAACAATTAAAAATTTATGTCGATAGAAACAAAATTAAGCAAATGTGGCATTCAAGTTACTCGTTTAATAAGACAGCACAACACCAGCAGCTGTCCCGTGCAGTGCACCTCATAAATTTCTATACAACATCGACTCGAATCGCACAAATTGTCTAACTGGTTGTTGCATCACCTATTACCTGGCTATCACCGAGTCTGCTTCTATGTTTTCTTCTATGCCAGCCTAGAGTGTATCGCGTTTCCTCCCGACAAATTCACTTTTTTTTTTACTTTCGCTTTTTACCGGCTGCCTTCTCCGGGGCTAGGCTATTATTAATACACATATCTAAGCCGAAGTACGGTTGTCGGCAGCCAGCGATAGAGAAGACAGACGACGACGCGACGGTGAGGCAGGTGAGGGGGGCACGTTCAGGTTTTTTAATAGAATATTGCCGTAGCCCTACAATCATATACCTGAACGCAAAACAAAAGAAAATCAAACGAAGGAGGGAAATAGCTGTCAGCTGGCCTGGCACCGGTGGTGGTGGTGGTGGTGCTATGCCGCGCAAAGCACTAATGAAAGACAAAGATCGCAATTTTGTTGTTTTGCACAGGTAGCCCAGCGTGCTGCAAATCCGAGAAAGTCTGTCATGGTCACTATGTTACTGTGTCAATGTCTACAACTCCTCGCAACTTTACTATGGAGAGATCGATTTTTAATGGAACGCTTTTTTCGCGTTTTTTTCGCTATTTTTCGCGAATACAGGGGCAGAGGTGTGATGGATGAATTGAGAGGCACTTTTTTATTGTTGTTGTTGTATTCAATGCTTTTCCAGTGACGGCGAACTGAGTGCGGGCCTTTTACCATTATTAACCTTCAGCCTTTGCGGCTAAGTTTAGCATTTTGCCGCCAAATTGACTCAATGTTGCGAAATAATAATTGACATTAACGTGTAAAGGAGAGCAAATATTATTCTGCTAAAATTATGTAAGTTATTTTGGGTATTTCGCTGAGAAAATTTGTATATAGTGAGTTTACATCTTAGATTATAATTTCTAACAATAGTGTTGTAAAACAAACTTTTGTGAGCGCTCAGCTTATGTAGATATCTGTAGATACATTGTTTATCAGCTGTTTCGTATAGAAACGATTTGCCTCATTTTCAAAAATTATTCATTATCAGAGTTATTATGCAAAATGATGGGTTGCATAAGTTTAAGCACCAACTATTTCTTTATGAGTCAAATATACTATAGTGAGCGCAAATCTTTAAGTTCAATAGATTTCCATGAAAAAAGGTATTAAATGTTTTCGAGGACACTGTTATAAAAATTTAAATAAATTCAATTAATCATTCAACTCACGAAAATTAACATCTAAAGGTTTTCAAGAACGTTGATTTATCTGCTGCTATGAAATTTTAGTAGTTCGAGTTCGTGGATATAACGGAAAACATGTAAATTTTTTCAGAATTGTTTGGACTATTTTTGGTTTTTTAGATTTGGCCAATTTTTGAAAAATCCAAAAATCTCCCGAAAAATTCTGAAAAAATTCAAAAGTGTTAAATTTTATATGACAAAAAGTGCTTATAATTCACCAAAGAACACGTATGAATTTTTTCAGAATTTTTCGGGACATTTTTGGATTTTTCAAAAATTGGCCAAACCCAAAAAACCAAAAATAGTACAAAAAATTCTGAAAAAATTTATATATTTTCCTTGGCTAATTATAAGCACTTTTTGTCATATAAGTTTTTTTTAATAAAGTTGATGCTTTTCGTGTAAAAAAATCGGGACTTTTTTTTATTACATTCCTGTACAAAGTGGCCATTTTGCAAAAACCAAAGTGAAAAAAAAAAATTCAAAACCATGGTTTGAGAAAGTGTAGATATTCGGACCGCGATTTTTGGTAGTGATATGATCATTCAATAGCAGCAACGACAAGATAATCGACTTTGAGACGAAAAATTACTAAAAAAACGGCACTTTTTTGGAAAAAACCCAAAAAATAATAGGGTTTTTGAAGTTTTTATGCAAAACAAATGCCAGATTCTGAAAAAGCACCCCCAAAAACCCCTTATATACGAATTTGGAGGAAATTCGCCCCAATTTGCTATTCGAATCGTAAAATTGAACTTGCGTGCACAAAATCCTCGTTTTGAGCATTAATGGGTTAATTTATCTAAGCCTAATTGGAAAAGTCGACTTCAAATTGATCTTATTTAAATTATTGTATAATAATCAGAACTTGATGAATACTGAGCAAAAAAAAAAGTACATTAATATATTCCCAAAAATCTTATGTGTATCATAGGGAATTTTTTATTAATTATTCTAAACGCCACCATTACGAATACAAATTTATTAAATTTAATTACTTCTGAATTTCCGCCCACTTTCGCCATTCGATAAGCAATCGATTTGATCCAAAGGGCTTCTTTTTCGCCTTATTCAATTTTCGAGGAAATGTTTACGACGCTATCTTAGAATTTGAGCCGTATTTTGTTTAAGTTTGCAGCATAATTTCAACGAATATAAACAACTGATGCTTCCCAGCTTCGATGCCCGCTGTTAGTGTATTGGCCGCATAGCTTCTTACTAGCTTTTTTTGCTATTTGTATAAAATTTGGAATATTTGGAATCGTTGTCTGCAAATTTGGAGTCTAATTGTAAAATTTCGAAATCGCTGATCTTAAATATTTTCCTCTTACTGATATGGATTGAATTTTTCAAAATCTTTTACACGACAGTTTTAACGATATCTAATATTTAATTCGGTGTGCGGTTTCTTAATGCATAAAGTTTTTTTTGAAATTTTTGGTTTCATAATTTGATAATTTTGACAATCTAAAGCGGCAGATAGACCCAAAATGACATTTTCTTAATGATAATTCATAAAATGGTACCCCTCGTACCATTATTTATACAGATCTAACAAAAACTTATACATGTAGCGAAAACCGGACTAATCATAAGAGTTTAGGTTTCACCTCGACTTCTTATATGTCTACACTAATATTATAAAGAGGAAAGATTTGTATTTTTGTGTGTATGTTTGTAATGAATAAACTCAAAAACTACTGTGCCGATTCCAAAAATTCCTTCACCATTAGAAAACTACATTCACCCTGAGTAACATAGGCTATATCCAATTTAGAAATTCACGATTGCGGATCCAATATGGCGACCTATATTTATCGATTTCAACGGACCTTAATGAAAATTAGTACAATGATTGTTTTGAAATCACTGATTTTGAATATTACCAAAGTTTACAAATCCAAGATGGCGGACCCAATATGGCGACCAATATCTCTCGCTTTCAATGGATTTTAAAGAAAATTAGTACAATGATTATCTTGAGGTCACTGATTTTGAATGTTATCAACATTTACAAATCCAAGATGGCGGATCCAATATGTCGACCAAGATTTCCGGATTTTAACGAAAATTGATACAATAATTGTTCTGAGGCCACTAATTTAGAATACATATTATCAAAATTTGCAAATCCGAGATGGCCGATAAAATATGGAGACCAAATGTCTCGATTTCAACCGATTTGAATGAAAAGTAGTACAAGTAGTAGTAAAAAACTTCCAAATTCAAGATGGCGAATCCAATATGGAGACTAAAATTTCTCGATTTCAACAAATTTTAATGAAAATTAGTACAATGATTATATTAAGGTCACTAATTTCGAATATTATTTAGATTTGGAAATCTAAGATGGCGAATCCATAAAGGGGTTTTCGGGTTGAAACAATTTCTAGGATATAACAAATTAAAACATTTGAGAAGTGTTTAATCTACATCTACACTAATATTATAAAGAGGAAAGATTTGTATTTTTGTGTGTATGTATATAGTTAGTATAAATAAAAGGTAAAAATATAAAAAAAATCATGTCCACCCGTGCGAAGCCGGGACGGGTCGCTAGTACCATATAAAATCTTAGAATGTAATATTCTCAATATTCGCAGCAACTGAAAATTCTAAAGTATGAAATAATTACTTGTTAGATGAAAGAGTAAATCTTCTAATAAGTCCCACCTTATCTACATAGAAATAGAATGGATCGTATTCATAAAAATCGGATCGATCTCAACAACTGAGCTAGAAGATTTAGAATGATCAACGAAACTGATCTTTGGTTTAAAGATCGATCTTATTCCCATATTCGTAAAGTTTGAATTTTAATTTGGAGCTCAGTTTCAACTGTCTAATGCGAAATTTTGAATTTCAACTCAAACGATTTTTTTAAGTGATACTTCAAATTTTAATATTAAATTTTCAACTTTATGAATACGATCCAATGTTTTGTCGAAGATTTTGTTTTCTTTTAAGGAACAACGTGTCTGAACAATTTCAGCTATGGACAAAGTAAACTAAATAGTTTACAATAAAACTGAAAATCGTTCTTAAGAAGCTCTATAAATCAAAACCAATTAAAAATTTGTTTGTAAAATGATTAAGTATTCAAAATTAAATTTGTAGACAATGACTACTGTGAATGTCCTCCAGCCAATATCAATTGCGGAAAGACGGAAGCTGTTGCAGCCAGCGCAACTTTTCTTAAAAATAAATGCGCAATGTTATCTAATGCGCAATTGTTTTGCGGAATTTGCATGGAAAATGTGTCACACTATAAAAGCTTTGAGTCTCTTTACTCTCGTAAGACTGAATTGATCAGATTCCGCGAATCGATGAAAATTGCGGAAAAAATAAAGTCCTTCTGCTGATTAAAAAGCAAAATCAGCATGAAAGAGGCGCCCGAGTGCTTCTGTAGAGAACGCCAGCCACGCCAACTGGCTGCATGTGCCAGAATAATGAATGTAAATTTTCTTAAAAAGAAACCTCCGGTGTAAGGGGATGCTTTGATTACATCAGATTTGTTTCCACGATTTTATTTAGCGAAAGGATAATTTAATTTAAATTTAATAGATAGGCAGAAGTTGCTCGAATTTACTATTTTTATGCTAACGATCATTGGATGATTGTGTAAATCTCATGGCGTTTTATCACGAATTAATGTTTATACCTACTAATAGTAAAACAAAACAATTTTAGCGAAATTTGTTGTACACAAGTATATGAGATTCCTCAGCGCAAAGATACTTTGTGGCTGGTGGTGCCAACACGACGAATCCAATATGGCAAGCCTGACAACTTCTGACTTCATGAAAAAATTTATAAAACGGACAAAGGGATTTTCTGAAGTCGCTGATTCCAAATATGCTACTAACATTTTTAAATTAGAGATGGTGGTTCTCAAGTAGCAACCGAAACTTTTCAATCAAAGGCAATTCCCTGATTTTTAACCGACTTCAAAAAAAAAGGAGGACGTTCTCAATTCTACTGTATTTTTGTTTTTCTTTTTTTGTATGAATGTTATGCAATATCTTCGCCGATTGTGAACCGATTTTAATAATTCTTTTTTTATTGAATAGCTTATATCTCGAGGGAAGTCCTATTTAAATTTGAAAAAAAAATACCCCATCTCTAAGGGTGGAAAATTAGGGGATGAATCCCGTTTATTGAATTTCACACACTTCCCGTTTATGGTATAAACTTGGTCAATGGTAGGTTTTCTTCAGAATTGAATGCTCTACAAAAGTGTCCATTGCAGTGTAACCCTAACTCCCACCAGCGAGGTAGTACGGGTCACTAACCCCAATTTTTCCATGAAATTCCCGCATTTTGCCCCTATCTCGTAAACAAAAATATGTACAGAAAAAGTGAATATGACAAACTTGTAGGAAATTCTATTCCCTACAAAAAAGTTCTGAACACCAAATCGCTAACATCGATATTTCTTGAGATATAGGACTTTAAAGTTGAGGTGGTGTTTCTACAATTTAGCTCAATAATCCATGGAAATTCCACACTACCTCAACATCAAAGCCCTATATCTCAAAAAATATCGATGTTAGCGATTTTGTGTTCTAGAACATTTTTGTAGGAAATTGAATTTCCTAGAAGTTTGTCATATTCACTTTTTTTGTAACTCTTGTTGTTTACGAGATAGGGACAAAAAGCGAGAATTTCGTGGAAAAATTGGGGTCAATGACCCGTACTACCTCGCTGGTGGGAGTTAGGGTTACACCGCAATGGACACTTTTGTAGAGCATTCAATTCTGAAGAAAACCTACCATTGACCAAGATTATACCATAAAATTCCTCTGAGCTGTAGAGTTTTGAAGAAAAATAATCAAAGTTTACGTGTATTTTATATGGGAAATCTTTATACGCCTTGGTCTAGTACTTAATATTAATATTAAGGGCTCCAATTTTCAGGGAATTTTTGTTTAGGTATTTGCCACAAAATTTCGAGGTGGACTAAAAAAAAAAAAAATAGTTGCGAAAAAAAAGTTACCCTAGTGTACACAATCCATATGGTTATTTGCCATATAAAACACGAATGCACCTTTGTTTTCTTTGACTAGAAGCACCCACAAAGCACATACTTTTACAAACAAAATTAATTTACTCTAGCCGAGGTCACCCTTCAACCTTCAAAAACAGCACAGATGCAATCTGATACCCCTATCTAGTAATATCCATAATTCTAACGTTGTAACGTTGGTTATTGCGTTATCTCTTTCAACTTTTACGTTCTTTCATTTGTCAAGGATTTTGGGTATCTTAGAAATTTCCACAGCTCAATATAATTTTAAATTCAAATCTTGTTTTCCAAGGAAGTCTTCCATTCCACCCGCTCCCCTACTACCTGCAGTACAAAGAAAAGCATCTAAACGGCGACGTAGTAACGCGACCTTGGTCCTGGTCTATATAAAGGAATAAATAATTGTGTGAGCAGTAAAACCAGCTCCCCGTACCGAATTGATATCGTGGATAATCCTCAGAGGTGCAGATGTCCTCGAAGCTCAAACGGATGACGCAGTTGGAAATCCTCACACTCCAGGAATTTTATCCTGTTGACCAAAGCGCAGGGTTGCATTTTATTGGCAAAGTCCCAAAAGTGTGTCAGTGGGTCACCTACTGACCCTGGGCTAGAATTTCTACCAATGGCATTGTAGTTTGTAACCCCCCAAAACAGCGTGGGTTTACAGCGAGAGGGAGCGATTGTTGCTACACACTGGAGCTACTTTAGATGCGTATAGCAATTGTATTGCACAGATGCACATTGCGAACACATCTGTGAAAATTGCATTTCTCATGGGTGTATTTTGGGGGAACAAAGTCGTTCAATACATGCAAGCGATGCACTGAAACAGCTCCCAGTAGCAGCAGACAGGCGAGAACAGAACAGGAGCATGCGCGAAAGATGCACTTTCTTAAGAGTGCACATGCCCCAAAAACGAATACCATCGCACGATGATAATCAGAGATTGGTGTTGGTGGATTGGGACGACACGTCGTTGCATTGCACTCCTCCGGGACTTGCACAACACATTTTGAATGGCGGCCGCCCTCCCTCCGTGCTCCTGCCCCATCCTGCTGGGGCGGCTTTTATCTGTTGCACTTGCATTGCATCGGGGCCCCGCATGAGTGCCGCTGATAAAATTTGCGAAAGTGGAGGCCTCGCATGCACAAAGGAGCGCCTCGGGACGTGACGGGGCGGACGAGAGCACCTCAAGCTTGACCGGGTGTGGCGTGCGAATTGCGAGGCGGCTGCGGCCGCGACTGCGAATGCGACTGCATCAGCGGCAAGCTCTGGCCTCGCCTCGCCTCGCTCGCAACCGCGACGTGAACCTGTAAATTCGCGATGAGCCACAGGAAATTACGTTGGGAAAGGTCTGGGATTTTGGCGCTTGTTCAGCCTGGTAACTGAGCGCAACTGTCTCGGCTCGTTTTGCGATGTTTTGCACGTTTGCGTTTCGCCTTTATTTTATTTAACTTTTTTATTTTTTTGCCGTTCCTTTCAAGAAACTGAACATTTTTTTTGCGCTTCAACGGCATAAGTAAAAAAGTACACAAGCGCGCACTGTTGCCAATTCTTTTGGGCAGGGCCCGCAACTCTTAACCCATTCGAGATGAGGAATTTTTTTTGGAGACCATCTCTAAGAGCGAAAAAGTCTGTTGTTTTTTTGCATTACTGACGGTCCACCATTGAGAAAAAAGTGAATGGTTACTAACACTATTTGCGGCAGTAAAAATTGAAATACATGCAACAATTATTACTTTAGTAACATTTATTGTAAAATGTAGAAATTAGCTCGTTGAAATACTTCAAAATATAAAAAATTCTATATTTTACTAAAGTTCTTAGTGATAACTCTAACTTCTACTATTTTTCAAAGTTGATTTAAGCAGACTTTCTCTTTTAGAAATGA
This sequence comes from Dysmachus trigonus, assembly GCA_949715965.1. Lineage (NCBI taxonomy): Eukaryota > Metazoa > Arthropoda > Insecta > Diptera > Asilidae > Dysmachus > Dysmachus trigonus. The sequence goes on along the minus strand of OX454322.1, from coordinate 81,105,582 downwards.
AAAAAAATACATGTTTTAAAAGGGTGTAGCAAAATAAGATGGCCTAAAGTGACCTTAGCTCTTTTGAAGTTCCAATTGGACCGTGTTGTAGTACATAATGAAAGGTACTTCTTTCTATGCCAATTTCTAGCTCTCTATCTCTCTTTTTAGCCGCTAGGTGGCGCTGCGAAGCAAAAATGGTTTTTGTCATGTGACTAACTTAAAAACTTGGCGATTTTCTTTCTCGAAAAGGATCAATTTTACGTAGAAATTTTATATGACAAAAAATGCTTATAATAAGACACGCACCTAACATTTTTGGTTTTTTCAAAAAATCAGAAGGTACGAAATCAGCTGGAAAATTACTGAATTTAATAAAAATTCAGTTTTTTATTTTTTGGACCCTGTTGTAACACATGAAAAAATCAGTGATAGGTCTAGTGATAATACAAAACTTATATTTTTTTCGAGGTAACATTATTTTTTAAAAAAATTTTCGAACGCTCGCCAAAATTTGAATTTCGCGTCAACAAAATGTCAAAAAATCTTGTGGGTGCCCACTTATATTACATGTTACCTCCATTCGGAATTTTTGAAAAATGTTGAAAAACCGCGGAAGTATCTTAAAAAAAACACATTTTTGCTTCACAGCGCCACCTAGCGGCGAAAAAGATAGATAGAGAGCTAAAAATTGGCACAGAAGTATCTTTCATTATGTACTACAACATGGTCCAACTGGAATTTCAAAAGAGCTTATTCTTTAATAAAAAAGAAAAAGATTTATAAGTTATGAAAGTTCTGACAGAAATTCAATTTTTGGTTAAAATTTTAAAGATATTGATTTCTTCTTTCTATATGTAAAATGAATTACACATTTTTACCTTATATATTTCTCATTTTATAAATAGAAATAGATTGCTATTTTATGTTGTTTTTTAATAGGGGTACCGGTTAATTCGTGCGGTTTTCTAACAGATGGCGTAACTTGTTTTATATTCCAGTGATTCACCTTTCCAAATATGTGTTGGAAAGCTACTGTCATATAGTTTCAGAATCAGTATGTGTCATTTAGCTGAAGCGTAAACAACAATACTTTTTTTTACTCTGAAAATGTCGAATTTTGTGCCGAATAAAGTGTTCTTGCGGGGAGTACTTCTTCATTACTTCAATATGAAGAAAAAGGCTGCCGAAAGTCATCGTATTTTGGTGGAAGTGTATGGTGTGCATGCTCTAGCTGAGCGTACGTGCCAGAAGTGGTTTGCACGGTTTAAAAGTGGCAATTTTGACTTGGAGGACGATGAACGGCCCGGACAGTCAAAAATTGGATCGATTCGTGGATAGCGGAGAAGCCGGCCGAATTTTTCAGAAAGGGTATTCGTGAATTGCCAGAAAAATGGGAAAAGGTTATAGCTAGCGATGGACAATACTTTGAATATTAAATTTTTAACCATTTTTTCACAATAAAGCTTCAATTTTCGAAAAAAAACCGCACGAATTAACCGGTACCCCTATTAAAATATATTTACTTCTATTTTAGGTTCTAATAAATGACTGAATTATGCACATTTTACTCTATTTTCGAGAATTTCTCAAAAATTCTAAGAACAATTTTACATGAATTGTAGGTATTAATAGATGTTAAGAGTCCTACACATGCTACGATAATTTGTACTTCTATAAATAATTCTGAAAGTTTGAAAATAAGTACAATTTTCACTTTTTTCGATCTACCATTTCACAAAACAAATGCGTGCTTTTCACCATACGATAAGTTGAAAAATATATTTTCCTTCAATAGGTTAATTCCAAGAACCCAATCTGCAGGCCCCGATTTGTAGGGTGAAAAATTGGGTATCCTCTCCACACGATACAATTTATCAGACGCAACCGAGTGCTTGTGAGTGAAACATTGCTCCTTTCGAAAAGTTGAAAAATCGGTTTTACATTAGCAATAGTGATATCAGTACCACACATTTTCCTCCCTGCGCCTGTCACGGTCCATTACTGACGAGAAATCGGCCCAACCGTGCTATACACGACCCAATTTGTAGGTTCCCTACAAGTCGCGCCCTGCAGATTGGATAGTCTGTAGCCCGCCTTTACAACTGACTTTAAATCGTAAAAAATCCTGAAAGTTTTAAATAAATAGGCTGATTTGTCGCGTTAATCAAGCGTATGTCTCAGTCCGAATTTGCTGGCAGTCAAGCGTAATATTCTATCCAATTAATTTTCTGTCATGATAAGCAATTTTCTTGGTCACGATTACTGTTTGGGTAGGTTAAGTTTGATTGTAAACGTTTTGCACGTTGTCAGCTGCTCAAAACAATATGCGTTGAAACGGAGAGTGATTTAATGAGCATAACTACACCCTTGGGTGGTTTGAAAACGTACCCGCACAGCATATTTTATATTTGCATGAGATTACATAAATCTTTCAACGTTCTTAATTATTGCCAAGTGTGGCGTAAAATTTATTCCAGAAACTGTCGAAAATTCCTTGCGGCTTGTGAATTTTTAATTGTTATATACAAGAAAATGTCGTTAAGCGATCCTGTGCTGAATTTAAGAATTAAGAATTTTATAATAGATAAAATATTTGAAAACAAAAAACAAGATTTTCAAGTAGGTAGATATAATATTTTAGTTAAATTTAAAATTGTGAATCATTATATTGTAGACTCTCCTCAGGGATTGTAAATTTTAAAGACGTGGAGACTTTAAGAATTTTTCTTTCTTATACAAATTTATTCTTCTAAAAAATCTTTTTGCGACATTACGTCCCAGAAGAACGAACGAAACAGGTTAAATTGACGGGTGGGTCATCATGGGTCACGGACTGTATATCCAAAAACATTCGAATATGGTGAATTTTCACGTATTCGAATGGTTTCAGGAAAGGTAAATTTTACATTGAAAATTTAAGGACATTTTTAGGAATAGAAACGTCAAATTGCCTTGACTTCAATCCAATAAATTTTTCAGATCAGTATCTATCTAAAACTTTTAAATGATTTACGATTAAGGAGTGTACTTTGCATTATTTTCGGTTTAATATGGGGCGAACCATCGGCTGGTTTCGTTTTAAAAATTCTATAAAATAAACACTGTTCAATATTTTTCAAAGTTTGTTGATTTATTGAAAAGAGTAAACCTTCCGATTAGTTATGCAATATGGTGAATTATTTTCATTTCCACTATTTCGGCAACACAGCAGTACTTTGGAAATATGTAATAAGTTTTCAATATTTCCCAACTTTGTTGAAGCGTAAATCTTTTCATTTTGTACCGCAGAGACATGATACTATGTTTCTGTTAACTTTTTGAGCTCTAAGGAGTTGTCTGCGTCAAAATAACAAGTTATTTAAATATAAACCAACAGATAGCCCATCCTTTATATAATTCAATTCTTGTGATATTTACTTTTTTTTCCATTTTAATTTCGTTCTATGCCACAACAATTAAAAAATACTTGTCAAATGCGCGTTGAAACACGGACAAGTAGAGTTCCATAAAGTTACTATGAAATTGGGTTCAAATTAATTTTGTTCTCCTATATCTCTGAAATTTGTCATGTCACATGCTAAAATAATTTATTATAATTTGAAAATGTAATAATTAATTTTTCGTTTTCTTTCAAATTTGTGTGTGTATAGACAAAAATTCAACTGAATGCTGATTTTTCCGTAGACAACACCATAGACTTTCCCATTCCAATATGTTTATGTTATAATATAGAATGTTTTAAAAGTATACCAAAGCAAGAATTATATTTCAAAATAATCTTTTAGTTGAACTGGCAAGGAAGTGCCCAACTTGGATGAAATGCAGGTGGTAAAATCATAATTAAATTTACTTATCATCATCATATTATGCTCATTATACATATATAGATATATGCAGCACTTATGCACCTGCTTCATGTTTTGTGCCGACTAATGTTAACAAGATTTGTTGACTGGCAGCCGGATAACCAACTCTTCATAAGAAGATGTTGTTGTTGAATAAATGATTTCCTGTTCTTGACAATTTTCTGCTTGCCAAGACAAAGAACTAGCGAAATATGTTACTTTCTCAGAAAATTGTTGTTTATGAAAACAGAGACCGATCCCGCGTCGAAATGGCTGAAAACAAACCAGAAGAAGCCCTTTCAGCTGACATGTACTCTTTTCTGTCGGAAACGTAAGCCTCATTCAAGCCAAAAATGAATTCGTTGTGCCGCTTCACGGCGAATTGTTTTGTGTCATCTAAAAACACGATGCATGAAAATGAAAGCAATGCGTCATGATGGGACGTCATCAGCTGAGATTAGTTAATTTTAATACTCGTCACCAGAATATGTGCCATCTGCGAAAAGATTTCTTTTTTACACGCTTCATATATTTTTTTTTTAAATTCGCAAACGAAGTGGCAGGGAAATGCTTCGTTCGCTTACTTTTGTGCTGAACAAAAATTTGTTTGTATAGCAGACATAATTAGCAGCATAATTAGAACATTTCCACCTTCCGGGCGATGGGATCCGTATCAATTAATTGAAACTTTCTCTTTCAAGCTTTGATCACTTTAAAGTATCTAATTCGGAAAAGAGCTCTCTTTAATTAGATTTCCTGCAGTTAGATCAGCGTGGTTGATGAGTATAATGGCCAGGTATAATTTACAGAATTATTAGATTTTGGTGAAATCGTAGAAACATATAATTAGTCGTTGCTTTACATTTGCATGACATTAATCATAACAAATATAGAAAGTTTTTTAATTGGCTTTCACAGGAAATATTAGGTAATATGACGTTACGCTCCATGTGTAATTCTACTGTAACGATTTTAAAATATCCGAAATTTTCCCTTTTGCTTCTTCTACAAGTTATACGCCTTAAAAACATTTTGAACTTAATCTTAATGCATTTTGGTACTAGTTTTAATTCTGCACTCTTTGATGGTCGTAAATGTTCTATCAAAATAAATGGGTCTAAAATGTGTAGGTAAGTTCTTAATAATACAAATATCGTTTAAAAAATTGTAATTTTGCTACTTACTAGTATATTTGCTTGATTCATATTGGAATATTCGATACATTTTATTGGCATTGTGGAGAACAACCCCAAAGTAGGAAAATTTAGTGCATAATCCAAGAAGAATGTCATTTATATCCTACCGTACAATTGCAACAAAAGGACAAAGGCCGTAGCAGAATAATAGGGCTGCCCCCGTATGTCTCTTGCCCATTTTAATGTGGTAGGTTGCTACTGTGATGGGATTAATTTATGCTAAATATCAATTTCAAAAAATGTTTTTTACACTAGTTATAACGATTTTATGGAAAATTGAACAAATGAATTTTTTCAAAATTCGCTAAACCGATTTTGATGGCTAAAATATATTTTATACAGGGCGCCGAAGCACTCTTGAAAAAAAAAGGCGAAAATTAATTTTGTTGATTATAAGGAAGTAAAAATAATATCTAAATTTTCTAAAAAAAATTTTTTTAATGATTTACTTTTTGTACCAACACCAATTTTTTTTCTATGCTTATACTTATTACAAAATCTAATAAAAATTGTTACATTACATTACATCTAACAAAAATTGTTATATTTATTCGTAAAATGTATCCTTCTTAAGAAAAATATCAACAATTTCTTTATCATATGAACAACTAAAATTTTTTACTCGAAAAGGATCAATTTTACAAATAAATTTTACCTATATAACAAAAAATGCTTATATTTAATTAGCCACAAAACACGTGTGAATTTTTTCAGAATTTTTGCAAAATTTTGCAAAAAATGGTCAAATCCAAAAAACCAAATGGCTTTGGAAAAACTGGAAAAAAAAACACATACGTGTTCTTTGGATAATTCTAAGCATTTTTTTGTTATATAAAATTTTTTTGTAATGTTGATCCTTTTCGATTAAAAAAATCGCGAAGTTTTAACAAATTTTTCGTTATTTCCGCCATTTTGTGGTGGTTAGAGGGGGTTAAGGTCAATTTTTTTCCTAAAACTCTGACACTTTTAATCACCATTGATCATAGTTTAAATTTAATTCTGATACTCTTTTGATTCGAAAAAAAATTAGTGAGCAAGAAAATCCCTCAGTATTTGGTACTTTTCTCCTTAAAATTCATCATATTTTTTTTCAGAGCCACAAAAATGCAATTTGGACTTCGGATATCGACAGAGCACACCCCAAAATAGAAAAATACATAATTTTTATTTATAGTAACTCCATTATTTTTAATGAGTTTGGAGCTCAAAAATCAACGAAAAATAACGTAATGGCACCGGCCATTTAAGGATTGACTACATTTATTTATTGTTATTGAATTAATAGGAACATTTATTTCAATTGTGTTAGTGGTTTCAATATGAGAAAACGATTCTGAACGATAATAAATTATTCCCGTTCGTTTATTTTGTCGTTGGTATATTTAATATTAATTTTTAATAAAAAGCTTGCCATTGTTGGACTAGGACCATAACTCCGGCCACTATCTCGTACTGATCCTAATACCGAGATTATTACATAACTAAAGAATATATGAGTCTAGAATAATTATCAAAATCATAATTAATTATTGAAATGATACAAAAACATTTCTCATTTTTCAAGTATCGATTTTTAGCATTTCATTGATCTATTGAAGCAAAATCTAACCTTCGACCACATTAATAATTTTTTTTCGCTTAACAATAAATAATTTTATTATTATTTTTTAACTAATTACAAGTACAGTAATTAATTTATATATTTTACTAGTAAGAATGAATTTATATTTAGTTTTCGCATAGATATTTATTAAATAACCAAGTGGCCGGATTTAGGTAGCCGGCCGGTATTCGGTGCCATTACGTTATGTTTTTTTTGTGAATATGCAATTTCGAAAAGGGCACATCTCTGAATATTGAAACTTTTCAGGGAATGAAAAAAACTTATATATTAATTTTCTAAAGAAATATAATATTTAAAAAAAATATTTTTGTCGACAGTAGAACAAATATCAGAGATGTTCCCTTTTCGAACATAATAGGTACAGGGAAGCATTTAGGACACTCTGATATGAAAAAACGTATGTGTCAAAATATGCGAGATGTGCCCTTTTTGAAATTGCATATACAATTGGTTAAGTAACAAGATTTAATACTACTCAAAATAATATTTTAACAATTGTATCTTCTACCAGAAGAGCTACATCCACTTTGGGGGGCAACCTGGACTGAGCGGCCACCAACAACCCTAGAGGATTCACTCTATACATGTAAAATTGGAAGCTGGCTAATAGTTCATATCATGTTGGTGACAACTCCACATTTGCTTTGACGTATGCGCAGACAAATCTCATCTAGTACATTAATTCTTCGATTTGTAAGCCAATGTATTGTTGAACGCATGACTTAAGGGGACTGGTCGTTCCATTTTTGAAAAAAAATATACATCTTAATTTTTATTACGTGAAAGAACTATTATATTTATTAAGCCAATTCCTTTTAAATATTATAGTAGAACATATGGAGAATATAATATTTTTTTTTTGCATTTTTAGTATGTCTTGTTCACTACAGAGGGCGTCTTCCAAAAGTGACTTTTAAAACGCCCGTATTTCTCTAGGACTTCCTGTAACACATAGAGTAGAAATTTCAACGGGATTCTATACATAAGACTAAATACTAGTAACTAAACCTAAAAAACATTTTACTTTTAACATTTTTATCATTTTATAACCATTCTTCTGAAAAATTTAAAACCAAAAATATATTTTTCGGGTAAACTACACCTGTATAAAAAATAAGGGTATGTAACATATTTTTAAAAGTTTAGTTACTAATATTTTTCATAACGAATCGAATATATTTAGAATTATTACAATCCGTTGAGTAGTTTCCAAGTTACAGATGCGGGAAATTTAAAAAATGTAGTTTCGAGAAAAACGTGTTTAAAGTTTTTGTTATATAATTTTTGCATATAAAACACGTATAACTTTTTTTTCCTGTACACATTTTTTAAAACGGTTTTAGGACAGTGTTTCTGTGATTTTAAAGAACACTTTTATGTTAACAAAAAAAAACTTGCACCAATTTTGTGCATAATTTATTTCCTTCCTCTCGCAGAGCTTCTTATCATAGAGGTTAAAATACCAAAAAAAAAAAAAACTTGCAACGAAACGTAAAATAAACATTGCAATCGTATGGCTGTGAAGTATGCAACGCACCAATGTAATTATTTGTATGTATATTTGTGCTAAAACCTCGCTGTTGACTCGCGCGGCATCTGTGATGGCTTCAATTAGGTTTATTAGATTCTAAAAATACCCGGCGAGAGCGCAAATTCCGCGCTCCATGGAAACGAAAATAAATGCCATGCCCATTTCATCGCGATCGTCCAGCAGCCGAAAGCTCTGTAGAATCGTTCGCGGATCCACGTTGAGCCTCCATCAAGTAGAAATAAAAAAGTGAAATAAAACGAAAACGACAGCAGCCAAAGCTTGAGTGGAAACTTTCGATAAGAATTATAGTAAACTAGTTCTGCAAAAGAAGCCCCCACGTCCGTCGCATGTGAACGCAGTGGATCGCGTCGCACTGCAGCTGAAAGGGGGGACCGGCGGCATGCGACTCACTACTGCCCCATTGACGGAGGCGCGCTGCAACAGTTGCCCCACACACAGCAGCACCACACGACGGCAGCCGCTCAAAGCTCGCGCGAGTCGCGACTCGCGATTACAAAAATAAGAACATGTCCCACTGACACAGCGACACCAGCGGCACCGGCGGCAGCCTCTGTCGTAACACTTCCCCGATGGGGCGGCGGGGAAGCAGCCCCTCTCCCGCACTCAGGAAATCCACACATTCTCACGTCGTTTTCTTTGCATGCAAAAACCCTGCTGCGGTGTGCGTGCGAATGTGACAGCGAATGTGACGGCGACTGTGGCGGCGATGCGAGATGAAATGGAATTGCTTTGTTGCCACTTTGCGCGATTCGCTCACTGAATGAATGAAATCTCAATTCTTTTGTTTTCTGCTCGGCGCGGAGATTTGACAAATTACGGAGCCGCTTGTTGTTTTTATTAGCGACAAGTTAACGAACGTATGTATCCTAACTATCGCCAGTAATCGACATAATTGATAAGTTTGCTTGCTGCTCGCAATGAATCGCCAATCTGCTGCACACCTTAGGGGCCTAGAAAATTGCGCTAATTCAATTCGTATGTCGCGACATGACTCAAAAACAATAGCTGCTGCTGCTGCGTATAAAGTGTGAATAAAATTGAGTTATTAACGAGGGTTCCCAATACTCCACAATTGGATCAAATAAAACTGAAAGTCACACTGTGAGTTAAAAAAAAGGGTAATTTGCATGTAACCGACTACGTTTTTTTTTTTTAAATAAAATTTACATGACTGACGTAAACTGTTAGGTAATTTGTCAAGAACAATGGCAATAATGATCGCGAAGTTTGTGCAATTGCATTTTTTTTCTTTTTTAATAAAATTATTCTATAAAACTTGTCTTGAACATAACCCCAAAGAAAGAAATCTAAAAATGCAAGATCCAGGCGACCAATTGACGTAGAAAAATTACGTCGTGATTTCTCCGCTTGTGTGGCAAGCAGTGCCTACCTGCAGGAAATAAACGTCGTTTGTAATTTGTATCCATAGGATAAACTTCAAGACTTAACTAAAGGGTGTTTTGCTAAGACCAACAGAGCTTTCCATTGGGGTTAAACTAACTAACCAGCTTAAGATATTTCATAAGATTTTACATACTATACAGACTATAAGTTAATATTTTTTCAAAAGATCAAATGGGTATTAATCATTAATTTTACACGATAAGTGATGAAAAATGAAAAATATATATATAGGTGTACATTCAAACGTTATAACTGATTAATATTTACAATGCTTGAAAATAATAAAAAACTGAATTAGACAAAACCTACCGCTTATTCCTTAAGCAGACCAATTGCAATTGAAAGAGCAGAAAATAATAGTAAATACGTGTTCTTGCGTTTTGAAAAAAATATATACATACATACATAAGTTCTATACACTGCTCCCAAATAAGAAAGTACCAGCACATGATATATATATATATATATTCCCAAACGCCCAAGGGCGTATCTTTTAAAATTTGATGTAGACTAACATATTTTAGTAGCGATAAAATCGGCGGTGACACGTGCGAACAGTATACGGGCGCTTGTGCGTATGACGCATGATTGATGATCACTGATTCTTTCCCCAACCGAGTGCCAACGCGACGTCTTGTCTATGATCTCGTTAGAACAAAACGTGTATTATTATTATTCCCTTGCGCTCGAAGATTGTACGTAAGCAATAGCTGACTGATGTCCCAAAGGCACCAGTCGAATGCAAAGAGTTATGTACTATACATTATTATTAGTCTTATGGTACAACTTCCTAATTCACTTTTTCTATATTAATTTATCTCTACAACTCCTACAACTTCCCCTTCGCCTGACTCCTTACTCCCAGCCCTTTTGTGACCCAAAATAATAATCTCAGAAACTACCTATACATAACTGTACCCTCCCCTTGAGGGTCTTGATGGACAGACAGACAGACGGACGACAAAGTGATACTATAAGAGTTCCGTTTTTTCATTTCAAGGTACGGAACCCTAAAAATGAATGTGGAATGTAGCAAATTTTCGCTATTAGCGACAATATAAAAGGTTTTCAGCATTAGCCGATTAAACGACTTAAATGTAAATTTGCAGTATACTTATCACTTGACAATTTACTGATAGTGAAAGTGATGCTGATTGTGCACTATGCAAAACTTTGATACAAAATACATAATATTGTTTTGGAACCCTTAAAATTAGCCTACAAATATGTACATATAAAGGAAAAGTAAAAGTAAATAACGAAGAAAGGAAAGTTGATAATTTTCACTTTCTTCCAGACACCGAAGAAGTTAAAGCATAAAAGAAACATCTCGACAACATAGGTGTTGTACAACATGCGACCGACGAAAGATCATAACTAATCATATTATAAATTCCACAAAGGAATTCTAACGGTAAAAGTGTGTTTCTAACTGATTTTTATAAGGAATTTTAAAGCCTACACGCTCATGCTATATCTGGGGGGCTGCTCATAAGTTAGAACGTGATAAACGCTGAATTGAAAAGATCGCGAGAATCCGGTTTCGTATAGCCCAAAAAAAAAAAAAAAAAAATTAAAAAAATTAAAATAAGCAGACGACGGCAACGCAAGGAAGAATGAACCGCGGCACCATCAAGCCAGACACTTCTAGAAGTTCGCGATCGCGATCGAGTCGGTGTGCTGAACAGAGGCGCGGTGGGAAACGGGCGATCGAAAACGGACAGAAAGAACCCCAACAAGAGGAACTTCTTCTGGAGCGTGAATGATGATCATGAAACATGCCGCCGTGCGTCGCTGGTGATGTCGATCGTCGACAAGATCGGCCGCCGCCAGCGCCAGCCGCAGCCGCAGCCGCAGCCGCAGCCGCTAGCCGGGCTGCCGGGCTCCGCATGCATGACTCCTATAATGAAAAAGAAGAAGGGGAGCGACCTTAACACAAACAAATTGAAAGAAGCAAAAGAAAGGAAAAGATTTTTGCACCCTCCGCCGAGTTTGTTCCTCCAGCAGGCAGGCGAGCAGCAACGAGTAGAGAAGAAAACTGTACGTAGAAGCTCCGGCTTCTCTATTCGGGTGCGATCTGCAGACAACAAAAAAACTGGTCCTGAGTCATTAAATCCTTCACGGAAACGATCTCTTCTGCTTTTTTGCACAAAAGAATTATAAGCTGGCGCTGCAGCATTCGAGAATTCGAAACACAGTTTACCATGAAAACTTTCGCTATCGATCGCCAATGCAGACAAAAACGATCTTTTATGTCTCTTAAGACCCGGTAGAACTCCGGCGAGAGGCTGCGAGAACTAGCCTTATTGGATTAATGGATTAATTACCGCATTACACAGGAATTCCCACTCACGTTTTCTAAATGCAGCCGGCACTCGGTTCTTGCCAGCTCCTTGACGTCATAATCGCTTCGGGGAACAACAACCCAGCGATCGCAGCAGCCCGCCTTTAATTACGCAATTTTTCCATTAAAATATTGAAATGGCTGACTATGGCTTGGCTAACTCGCCAGAGATCTCGCATATTCTAAGGAGGCCTGTTTTGAGCTTTTGCGATCAGTACCCCTGCGAGCGACTAAAATCTTATTTGTTTGTGCAGGAAATGTCTGATTGCTAAATTTGCAAAACGCAAATTATCCGAGAAGTATTCCTTTTTTCTTAAATGCATTTCTTTGAGAAGAAAGGTGGAGCAGAATTCTATGTCTTGTAATTCTACATTCAATATATGCGATAAGAGCTGATGAAATCATAACAAGGCTTTCATCATTCACTTTTTCGTCCACTATTACATCAAGCATTAAATCATAGCCTACCCTAAGAAAAATTATCCTTGGTAAGTTAATGGTTTTTGTTTGATTATTCTTATGTAGTGAAGTAGTCCAAAATTTTGATAGACTTGGTATTGGTCTTGGTATTACATCAATAGATTTAGTCTAGGGTAATATTAAGGGTTATTCATTTTGTTAACTTTTCTATTCACTGTGTAAAAGTACGATTTTTGCTAATTTAAAAACTAAATCTCAGATTATAAAGAACTAGGATTCTAACCACTGTACACACCTTTTTTTAATTTATTTGTATACATTACATCAATTTAATAATACATTTCTCCGTATAATCATGTTCCTATCTCTCTTTAAAAACGTCTGCTTTTATTCGAAATTTACCAACCCTCGTAAAATTGTGTGTTAGGTTGATCTATCTAATCTGTCTATCTATGTATCAATCCATCGACAGGTATCTTATTATTAAACGATTTCTTATTGGATCTGCTAACTTGAATTTCAAAATCCTAATAGCAGATTTCAAATCAAATCAAAACAACCTCACTCATACATCATGGAGATAATCCTTTGAAGTTTAAAGTTGACCATTTTCCAAATGTCAAAATTAAGAAACTATGATAGCTATTACCAGTATTATCATTTGTTTTTTAGTTACAGATGGGCAATAAATGGAAATAGATCATATATGTAGTTTTTCAAATAGACCTAGTGGACATAAATCAAAGGTTTTATCGAATAGTATACTACAGAAAGAAATTTATAAGTACTTAAATTGTAAATAATAGAATTAATATTATCTACAAGAATTTGTCTATTGTGACTATTAAATTGAAAACTCACCGATGTCTAAGTTACTAATGAAATTTTGTAACAAAATAAATGTGAATATTTTCACAATTTAGAATTCATTTCATTTTTGGCGGTAAATATACAGGGTGTCCCAGAACTCAACGTCAAGCCGAAATCGAGCATTAGGCCAAGTCGTAACAGTTATCAGAAAAATATGAAAAAAAATCTTGGTCATGTACTTTTCAAATTATAAGGATTCAAAAATAAACTGACACCCTGTGATGATCTTTCAAGTCCTGTGACTGCAAATATTAACTTTTCGTCATTTTTTTTTCTACCGTATAACTATGAATAACCCTTCTGTCAAACACAGTTAAAAGTTAGAATATAACTGCCTCAGTTTCAAATAAAAAGTTAGATTTTTGCCCAACATTGAATGCAAAATAATTACAGTCGGTTAAAGTTAAAGTTGGGTGATGTAATTATTTTGAATTCAATGTTGGGTAAAAATCTAACTTTTTATTTGAAACTGAGGCAGTTATATTCTAACTTTTAACTGTGTTTGACAGAAGGGTTATTCATAGTTATACGGTAGAAAAAAAAATGACGAAAAGTTAATATTTGCAGTCACAGGACTTGAAAGATCATCACAGGGTGTCAGTTTATTTTTGAATCCTTATAATTTGAAAAGTACATGACCAAGATTTTTTTTCATATTTTTCTGATAACTGTTACGACTTGGCCTAATGCTCGATTTCGGCTTGACGTTGAGTTCTGGGACACCCTGTATATAATTTGCAATATAGTATACCACACCGGTTATTTTTTACTGCCATATGGCCTTTGGCGGAAAGACAAAATCTACAAAAAGTATCGAATTTTACCCACTTCATAACTTATCAGAAAAAAGATACGTCAATTTATGAATTTTTCGTGACATTGGCAAACATATTTCGATCGGGTTATCTAGAGGATATATTTTTAAACCTACAAACACAGATACACAGAATTCAATATATGGTCCGCTCAGATAGTAAGTGTTATTTTATTCAACAGACATTTTTAGTTTAATATCACAGATTTAAGAAATAAGATGTGAATAAATAATTTCCCTTAATTAACTTAAATGAAATACAGTAAACTGAAACATCAATACCCAGAATCATTATCTGTTCAATTACTCGCTAAATAAATAAACACGTCTGCCGGAAAGTGTTGCATAATTGTAATGCAAAGGTGTAAACTTTCCTGGGAGTGATAGATCACTTTATCACTTTATTTTAAATCAGTAACACTGTTCACTTTCAGCGCCGTAGCGCTTCACCAATCCTCGACAAGAATCCCTCGATGTTATCCTGTTGATTTAAGCAACAACAGCAACAACAACTACCTAAATAACAAAAATGCGCGCCAAACCATAATTCAAAAAGTTTAAATTTAAGATTCTTAGAAGAAAATAAAAAGAGGACTTACCTTCAGCCTCATCGAGTGGCATGATGTCTAGATCGCCGGACTCACTGGACGAGTCGGCGCTCATGCTAGGATTAATGTTGTCGATCGAGGAAGATCCCTCACTGCAGTTCTGCAGTGTCTTGGACGTTGTCGGCGAGTTTGTAGAAGTTGAAGCACAGGAACTTTTTTGCACAACACTGTTGTTAACAACACTGACACTGAAATTTTCACCCATAGCACTATTAACAGATGTGGATTGGTTGACAGCGTCTAAGACTAGCTCGTCTTCGCTGCAGCCATCACCCCCAAAAAGTACACCCCTATTTGTATTGTTGGTCGCCATTCCGACTAGCGGTGGACAACCGGAACCCCCCGATTCCAAAGATAGTGTTGCAATTGGTGATGTCGGAATTATGGCCTCCGAGTTTGACTGCATCAAGAGCGTTGAATGTGAAAGTGTCGTTGAGGGCATACAATCATCAATGACAGATGTTGGAAAATGGCCGCTTACCGATGTCGAAGCGGAGCCCACATGGATCACTTTCATGTTCTGCTGATTCGACGAGGATGTCGCAATAATCGAGTCGACCAGCGACGATGTCTGGTGCGACATTGTCGATGTTGGTGACGTGTCAACAAGCAGTTCGTGGGCACGGAGCTGCTCAGCGGACAGGCCAAGTCCGTTGTGATGATGCATCTGGTGGTGGCCGTGGTGATGTGTTATGACAGGAATTGTTTCACCGCAATCGTGAATTGTTATTATAGTCGTTGGTGGAGTGTTACTGGAACTTTCCGTGCTTAGGACCATGCCGCTGTTACTTCTTATTGTGCTCGCTGCTGGTAGTGGCGCATGCAAAGCATAGTTTGTAGTTGTTGATTGCATCGAATTAATCACCGATGCAGACGTTGTCGACTCCCGCGTACTCGATGAACGGGGCGATTTTGTTGTTGATGATGTAGCGGCCATTGTTGATATATTGTCTGAATGCATTATCATTGGAGGATATTGTGATGCTTGCTTAGTTACTTTTCACCAAAAATATAGACTCTCTAACTTTTCTACAAAATATCTGCATTGTAAAATTGCGGCGGGCTTTTGGATGCTGCGTTTTTCATAGGCTTTTTTTTAGAAGAAATGCAGAAGGATACGATCACAATTCTGAAAATTAAAAGGAATAATATCAATACAAGAAAGTAATACTATATGTAAGAATAAACATCTTTATGACGAAAAAAAGAATAACGATGAAATATTTGATGTTGCTAACTTAGGTTAAGCAATTCCTTAATTGATGACCTAAATGCTTCTCTCGGCCAACACAAATCCAAACTTTTATAAACATTATTGAATTTACGAATGCTATGTTACTCAAAGGTTCTTTCGACCTATAGCTAGTTCTATGAAACTCTTCATATAAAAGTGGCCTAGATCTTAAAATCCGTAACGGAGTACAAATATTGAGACTAATCAAAAGCTCAAGTGACACAACATCATAGCACAAAATATCTCGGATGAACATAATTTGATGCATTTGTCTCCTAGCTTTAAGAGATTCAAGACTTGTGGAAAGGCATTTGTAAGAAGGAGAAGGACAACCAAATAAATCTAAATCTCTTTTGAACCCTTTCGAAACGTGGTTTTATTCGAATAATAATTGTTTATAATTTAATATTTAAATTCAATTTCCCAGTTATATAACGCATCTTATCAGTCCAATTTTTGACTACTTATACGAGCATTTTTTTTACTGTATGGCACATAGCGCCGTCCTGTTGTAACCGCAAGTTGTCAACATCAATGTATCGAAGTTTTCGAAAAAAAAAAGTCGCGGATCATTGCTCTTGCACCGCCCACGCTGTCCTGTCGAATTTTTGAAGAAATATGGCCTATAATGCCACCGGTCCATAGACCGCACCAAACAGTGCATTTTTCTGGATGCATAGAGAGCTCTTATAATGTTTGAAGATTCTCATCAGACGCACGTTAAGCCAAAAATAAATTTCATCGCTGAACAAAATTTTGCCATAAAATAAATGATCAATTTGCAATTAATTTTGAGTTCACAACGAGTAATTGCGGCAACCATCCGGCCGACAGCTTTCTTATTCTTAACTTATCATGTAAAAATGTTGATTGTCGTTCCGTACGACACGCTTACAGCCTCTGATAATTTGCTCACTTTCGTTCAGCGATCAGCGAGAATCATTTTGTGGAATCTTTTCCAACGATCTCCCCAGTAACCACATCTACCTGGCGGTCAGGGCGTTTCTCATGAAAAACATATTTACGTCCCAGTTTAAATTCGTTTAACCAATAGGTCTGTTCATTGACAACCCTGTGGAGCCTCAGTGCACCCTAGCTGCACTAGTTTTTAAACGTCAAATGCCAGTTCGGTGTTTTTTGAGAAACCTGTGGCACCCTGGTTTGATCCCAGCCAAAAATCCGGTGTAAACTCAGGCCTAATGACGAATATCAGTTTAATTGTTAACAGAAGCGGTATTTAAAGTGGAACTAACTCTTGCTGCTCGTACAAGAAATTAATTTTAGCATTTGGATGTAGAAATTATCATAAAGTAGTGGTCTTATTTTATAATTTTTCTGCAAAAGGCCAGATGACAGTTCTCAATTTTAATAAGCTGTTCGGTGAACTGACAAGCACTGGGGCACGCCATGTTTTTTGACAATTCTCAGGTCATAGGTTTTTGGTTCAACGAACAAACCTAATATCTCACGATTGTCAAACTTCCATCAAAACATAAAAAGCGAATTACGTATGATATTGATCCTTTTCCATTGTATCGAAAAATACCAAACACGAAGAAATGGTTGTCAAATCAAAACTAACCTATAAATCAGTCTGAGATTTTTTATAGTTACACAATGATAATGCCAACGTCAACCGTCCTCAAACACAGTGTTTAAAAAACCGGCCAAGTGCGAGTCGGACTCGCTCACCGAGGGTTCCGTAAAATATTTTTATTATATGATGTAACTAAAAATTTACGGTTTTCGCAATTTTTCCTTTATCTGTGCTATAAGACGTTGCTTCGTACCAAATTTCAAGTTTCTGAGTTCACAGGAAATACCCTGTAGGTTTTGATTCCCTTACGAGTGTCGAAAATTTGCGGTATAACCGCTGTATCTTTTGATTGCGTTGGCTTAGAAGTTTGATATTTTCACAGCTCCAAGGGACAGTAGACCTGAGTATTTATATATATAATATATAAATTCCAGCTTGATACCTCCAAGCGTTCCTGAGAAAAAGGGTCTTGACAGACAGACAGACGGACGGACGGACGGACGGACGGACGGACGGACGGACGGACGGACGGACGGACGGACGGACGGACGGACGGACAACAAAGTGTATAAGGGTTCCGTTTTTTTCCTTTCGAGGTACGGAACCCTAAAAACATCAAAATCATAAACTTTAGAGCTGTAAAAACAATGTACAATATGGAGTATAAGTCAAAAATGCCAATAAATATATATAACGTAATATAATACATGGTGTCTAAGCACGCACATTATACAAAAAAAAATTAAACGCGTTTTACTCGGAACCACGTTTTTTGACCTGGTTGGCAACTTTTTGGCAACTATTCAACCGATTGGGCTCAAATTTTCATGGATTTTTCTACACATGTGGGGCTATGGGGTGAACTAAAATTACAAATATCCGTGAATTATATTTTATTATCCTGCTCGAATTTTTTGTTTTCGACGTTCCACAGCTGAGATTTTCTGCTAACTGTTTTTTTAAAGGGACCTAATTGCGGCAGATCTATCACAGCCCTATTTGAAAAAAAAATAGTACAAGAAACAATTTTTTTAGGAAGTTCCATATGTATATTTTCAGTTCTTAAAAACATTTTATCATTAAAATAAATTTCGTATGAACAACCAAAATGTCCCCCCTTAAGGGGTTATTCTACTGTTAAACGGGTAAGAAGCAGTATCTTTTTAAAAGTGTTGTAAAAAAAAACTATTAGAGATATTAATTTGAAATTTTGCATGCATCTTTATTAATGAAAAAAATATATAATGGCATAGTTGATTAAAAAAAAGAATCGGTTAAAAAAACTTTAAACGCGATTTACTCAAAACGTGTTGTTTTGGTGCGCGGTACATCGTAGAGAAAAAACTAATGAAGCGATTTAGCTAAAAAATTTTTTGCATAGTTATATATCAATTTTACACAGACTGAACCTAAATTGAGCCATAAAAATTGAAATTTGGTTATTTGGGAGCACTTTTTTCATCGAAAAAACGTCCAAAATCGAGCATGCTATTTTCCAACGCTTGTCAAATCGCGAAAATTTAATATTTATGGCTCAATTTAGGTTCAGTCTGTGTGTTTTTAGCTAAACTAATAAAATTTCATCGTTAAATTGATTGCAGATCACCTGGACGACCTGGGCAATGTACCGCGCAAACGACTCTGGCCGTCAGCGCGCGCTACATCAATCATAAACCGAAGCCGCCATTTTGTTTTTTTTTTTTAATCAACTATGCCATTATATATTTTTTTCATTAATAAAGATGCATGCAAAATTTCAAATTGATATCTCTAATAGTTTTTTTTTTACAACATTTTTAAAAAGATACTGCTTTTTACCCGTTTAACAGTAGAATAACCCCTTAAGTATATAAATTGTTGAAGAAATAACCAAATAAAATATAGTACAAACCCCCCATAACAGATAATTATTGAATCATCTGGGACTGGGAACTTCCCGTCTTTCCTTATTTTCACTGAATACATTTTCTCAGAATATAAAACACTTGACTGTCACACAGTATAATTTAAAAATCCATATGTCAAAAGCAATATCTGTTTATTAACTGCCAATTTTATGCAAGCTAAATGTTCAATCTTAAAAATATTGCTTAAGGCATTAGATAAGAATTTCCCACGAGCCCGTATAAATAAAGCCAATGATACAGAACAAATAATAAAATTAATAAAAAAAGACATCCCCACCAGATATGGCACAGGCCAGCAGACAGACAGACCGATAGCAAAAGTGAGTGCATAAAACACGCTCACCGTAACGTGTTTGCCGGGTTGGCATTCATTTCGAGTAATAAACAAGAAAATGACCTGCCCCCGCACGCGGCCTCCTCATAATTTCTTGATATGTTAATTATCACACCAAACACAGTACTCGCGATAATTTTTCGTGACTGTGGCGCTGTGTCCCCCCATACGCGCGCGCGCGAAATAAAATTCTTACACACCAGTTGAGTTGGAGTGGCGGAGAGCTTTTGTGTGCAACAAGAGAACACACAAAATCAAACAAACAAAACAAACAAACAAACAAAACTAACAAGAGACTCGCGACCAAAGCCAACCTAAAGCTCAACGAACCTCCGCGCGCCAACCGACAAACGGAACCAGGGAGAATCCAGGGAACGGGACGAACGAGCCTGGCTCATTTCTCATCTCATCTGGTCCATTTATCGGTGGTGCAATTTCTTCTTCTTTTTTTTCCCCCCGTGACCGGCTGCAATTAGGCCGTGGGGGCGGCAAGGGCAACACAACTGTCCGTGAGAAAGGGGCCAAGAAAATAATTTGACATAGGCCCAAATGCCTGGTTGTAATGAACTTGAAACCGGGGAAGGAAAAAAGAAAAAACGAAAAAAGAAATAACCTTTGAGAGGCATAGAACTGCGATGCGAGCTAGAGTGAGAGCTTTTTTCTATGTTTTTACCCGAATACATGCGAATAAAAGAGGTCTGCATCATTCCGGGGCGCGCACATAATCACCCCCTGTTGTGTACACGTATACGCGCTTGTGTAAGTATGAAAATTGCTGCTTACCAACACATCCACACACTGACGCAGCGATATATTTGCAGAGCTCGGCTGTTTCATATTTTTTCTTCGCGTTTTCGATATATTTTTCCTGTGATGTCGCCGCTCAATTTCCCTATGATGATCATTCCGCATTCGAATTAAAATCGCATCTGTACCACTGTAGCACTCTTTAACACCTTATTACGGATGCATTTTTCTATTATTTATATTCTTTCTTTGCACTCTTGGGGCCATACTTTTGTAACCCGAGCTTTTTGTAGAGAACTCTTGTTTGTTTTTATTACACAACTTTCGGGGGCACTATCTCACTAAACTGACGTACAGCGACAGACAACGTTGTACCTCCCCCCCCTAACAAACGATTAGAAAATATATTTTAATATTTCTGGGTAAAACAGAAAAACTTCTTAAACCTTTTGCGACACACGATGGATGGATGACAAAAACGCGATTTTTTATTTTTTTTTGTATGTTTGTCAGTTGTGTGTTAAATCGCGCCGCGGCGCGTCAAATCGCCAGCCCCCAATGTGGGGGGATTAAATCAAAATTGGAAAAAACATAAAACTAATCCACAATAATTAAATCAAACGCACTTTGCGACGACGACAAAACACGGGATCTAATTGTAACTTTTATTTTCTAATGTTATTGAAGGGTGAACAACTAAAAGTCTCCCGAAATGTAGGTCTCTAGGCCACTTACACTATACAACCCGAACACCACCACGAAACCTCTCCATTTCCACGATCTCCCGCGCGCGTACAGAATTCTTTTTCTCCCCCCGAAAGAAGAAGACGAAGAACAAGGACAGGGAACGAGCCGCACTACTGTACTTCTTGAGCATTGAGCTTGTGCTCCTACTGCTTGCCTGGTCACCGATATAATTTTTTTTTTGTTTTGTATTTTTTTTTTCTGTTTTGATTTGTTTCGTTTTTATTTCTACTTTAGTTTATTTAGTTGTTTTTTTTTTTCGTTTGCCATTGTATTCGAACGGTCCCGTCGTCCGTCTGGCCTATCCAAATAACCTCCTCAAGCGATTCGCGATTATATTGAAAATTTCACGCGTGTATTTTGTATGTGTACATTAAAAAGCCCCCGAAGTGGTGTAATAATATAAAATATATATATATACATATATTGTCCAGGTGTTGTCTCTTTCTGTTTCATTTCACTCTCCGTTCAGTATTCTTGATTAAACAGAACTTTCTGTCCCATTCATATGTGGGGTACCCGCGCGCCCGCCCGCCCGCTGTACACACTGAAGAAGCAGTTAATCGGGAAAAAATCACGCTATAAAAGCCCCAACATTGGCTCCATCATCGGCGGCGGCGGTGGCCTTCTCCGGTTGTGTTGGTGGGTGCCCCGCTTCAGTCCGCTCCGCTCCCGCAACAAATCATCTTTAACATTGCGCTGCTAATGAAAGGCTAAGCTGCCGGGCTGTCGGGCTGTTTCGCGTTCATGAACTGACATTGAAAAAACTGAAAAAACTCTTCCGCCCGTCTGGGCGAACACTTCCCCACGACGACGCGACGGGGGAGCTTTTGTAGTGCTTTCGCCGGAATACATCGAACGGCTCTCTCCTGCCCTGCAAAACTGAAAGCTTCCACACTCCTGCAGTGTTGGGCCTGGCCAGCTGCAGGCAATTTTGGAAGCTCCTTTTGGTCTCTCCTCCTCTATCGGGCTTTATGCTTTATAATTCTCTCCCTCTCTCTGGGGAGCAGCTGCTTCGGCTCTGCAGTCTGCAGGAATTCCCGGCTGCAGCAGCCGTCTGCACCGCGAGAGGGCGCTTTTTGTCCGGTCTGCAGAGGAAATGCCTCAAGCTGAACGCCGTTGAGAATGTTCCGCGGTCGCTTTTGCGAGATGCATCGAAGTTTCAGAATCCGGGGATTTATTTGGGGTAGAGGGGAGGCAGGCGCCTTTTGTGGGATTGTTTTATTTTTTTTTTAACGGACAATTTAAAATGGGACGTTTTTTGGCGTGCTTTGCTTTGTCTGTTTATCTGTTTTAAATAATGTTTATTAAACTGACTCAAAAAAAGTGTTTGAACAGTACCTAAAATTATGAATATAAGTGAGCATATTTTATTTATTTATTTTACTTAAGTGGTTATATACAGTCAGGAGGCCAAAAAAAGTTCGATTTTTCAAGAATTATTCTTGAGATGACTTTTCAAGTTGTTAATGTAAAAATTGGTAATTGTTTACTTTCACAGTCACCTAGTTTTTTGAGGATATAAAATTTCGAAGAATCAACTTATACCATTTTTTTTTTCAAATTTTTCGTTTCTGCGGAAGGTTTATGAAAAAAAATACAATAATTTAACAGTAAAGCCCCTCCCCCTCCCCCACCTGCTGACTCTATCCTGCCCTTTACTCCTTTTTCTAACTTTCTCCCATTTTCAAAATATTGATTGGGATGTGGAAAATCAATCATAATAAACTAAATTATTTTTTTTTCAAATTGTTCGTTTTATAAATAAAAATGTTATAACGCGTTAATATTCGAAACACGCTTTTTTCAGCATTAAAAGCTGAAAAATCAACAGAAATACTGATTTTTTCAAATTTTTGTATTTTTTTTTTTCAGAAATCCTTGTGCTACTCCGGATGAGGTAATAATATCCTTAGAATGTAGGTCTCCTATCCTTACCCGTTGTATACGTTGTAATGTAGCTGAAATAAAAGTATGAAGCTTTAGTCATTATTTTAAAATACGAGAGGATTTAATACTTTTCGAACTAATGTTGTGGAATTTACTTTTTTCCATAAGCCGATTACTTCATACAATAGATACTGAATAAAATGAAATGAAATGAAAATCGTATTACCGAAGACGCTTTATAAGTGCTATAGATTAGTGGTATTTTATATATATCGGATAAGGATTCATGCTCTCTTTTGAGTCGTGTTACGAGCTTTTTCCATGTTCCGTAATTTTTTAATGAATTTTTAAAAATGGCCAAAATACGCTATTTTGTGCGTTTCAATCCTATTTTGTTAAAAACGTGATGTGATAGAAAAAAACCGAGTTCAGATTCGTAAATAGGAGGTCTCAAACCCCATAATCGGCTGTAAAAACCGAGAAGGGGAAAACAACTTTTTAATTTGCAGGCCTGTGAAAATTAGAAAATTACTCATTTAGCATAAATTATTCATTAATGGAGTGGTGACACACAGCCATCCTACAACGTTAATATAGTATTTGTTGGCAATTGAAGAAATAAATGGATGAAGGCAGAACGTCTACCGACCCGTGAAATCCTTGAAAATCCCTTGAATTTATTTGTTGTCCTAGATATTCTTGAAAACCCCTTGAAAATAGTGAAATTATCCTTGAATTTTTAAAAATTAAATATGTTCTAATAAAAAAAAAAAAAAGTTGAACCATGAAAAATCGAGTCTTTCAGTTAAATTGTATGTATTTAGATTGCGATTTGTAAATAATGAATAAAATATATACTGCCATTATTTAACCTTTAAAAGGTATCATCAAAATAAATCACGTAAAGGGTATCATGGGTGAAATTTCACCCAAGAATATGCTTATATATATTTAGCTTAATAAAGACATTTAAATGCAATTAAATATATTGTTATCATCATTGAATTTTATATTTCATGATAACGTTACTTTTATAATGCTCTCATAAATGTATACAGGAAAAATCACTGTTAAAAGTGATTAGGTTTTTCTAAAAAATTCAGAAGATCAATTTATCTACCAAAATAATACATTTTCGTCCCTGCATCTGTTATGATGATGTGAAATCGGCCCAACTGTACTACACACGACCCAATTTGTAGGGAATTATAGTGGAGAGTCGGGCGGTTGGGTAGTTGCCTCAGCCAACCGCCCTAGCTAGGGAGACTAATAAAATATCGGGCCAACCGTGCTCTACACGGCCCAATTTGTAGGGTCCCTACAAATAGGAACCTGAAGATTGGGTCGTCTGTAGCTGCCTTAATAAATGAAGATTTGAGAAGATGAAGATGTTATATCACATTTTTTGAGTTACGTTTTTTAAGTAAATAATTCTTCAGTGTGAACATAACACCTTCATCTCATAACTGATATACGAGTACGAAAAGGATTAAACTCGAGTACACTTTTCGTCAATGAGATATAAATGATCAAGAAAAATTGGTCATTAAGCAAATCGTGGATGACACACAATACCTAAATCAATAATTAGTATTAATTATTAGTTTACTTATGATGTCGTCTAAGGCATAAGCTGCTTACTAAAAAATAGTGATTCGAACCGAAAATAACGTTTATATAGGTTCTACCCGAATAATTAGTTTAGAATTCTGCTCAGCACACTGTGAAAACTCATTTCCCTTTCAGTGTGCTGAAACATGTAGGATTCTAGAGGAACAATTTAAGTACTAAACGAATCTATGACATAATTTATATAGTCTTTATAATTTTATTCTAACTAATGACTTGAAAATCAACTTTAATTTACTATTACTATTACTCAAGGAGTATTCGGTTTAAACACTTAATTTAAGGTACAGAATACGTGAATAACTTCAGAGTTGTTGGTGCAACGTTTGCAGGGGGATACAAAACCATTCAATAACTCGGAAACTATAATTCCCACTGCATTGATTGTGGTATCAGTCTTATCAGAATATAGTTTCGCTTCTTATAAAAAGGGGATTTTGTCGTAGTTGGGCACCTATACAGTACGAGATGTGAAAAAGGCTCGAAGTAAAATGAGAATTTTGGTGCCTGTAAAAGTTTCAAATCGGTACAGATGAAAACTCCAAGTAGCTACGACATTGGTTTTAGTGTCAAACGATAGATTTTGATCAGAATAATGTAATACAATGACAATCTAAAACATTTAACAAGTTAAAATAGATAAATATTCTGAAATAAGTCTAAACAAAATTTTGTTCGCACAGAAGGCAAAATGAAACGTAATAATTGTGTAGCATCGGAAAGAGCAACTATCCAATTGTATATAACACATAATTAATACCTGAGACAGTCAAGAGGCACTGGTCATGCGAAAATCAATCGAAGTCATGTCGTTCATAAGTTACTTCTCATACCACCCCACTTCTGAATAAAATTATACTAGACATGAAAATGAAGCAGCAAATAGATTCACCAAATTTATATGCTCAATTTTGAATATATTGTACAATATTAGGTGTATATTTCTTTCGATTAAGTTTACTGCAACGCTTTATGTTCATTCTATAAATATGCAAACGACGTGGATTGGGAACGTATTCTAATTAATTGTAAGTAAGTCTTACCTAAAAATAGTTTTATCTACCGGGTACACCATTTGGCGTCACATATATAGATAATCATATTGCGATGTGTAATCATTAAAAACGCTTTCACTCCAAAAATTGCAAAAATCCGATGTTCTAGTAAATAGAAAACATCGTATTTAATTATTATTATCTGTGCATCATTTTGTATTTCATGAAAATTGAGGCTATCTAGTTCAGTTCATGGTAAATCGTCGCGTAAATTGCAATTGATCAATGCTTTTCCCCAGGGGTCAGTAACGTTATAACTTTATATGAATTAGTATGATTATTTCGTTATTGCAGATAACGAAATAATTTTGTTACAGATATAATACCATCGACATACTATACTTCATTATGAATATAAATTAGTCCATAATGAGGTAGCCAAAATGAAGCCCGAGCTACTTAAGGGGGGAAACTACATTAGGAGGCCAAATTAGAAGTGTTTTTTGGGATTTTTACTTATGTACAGGGAAGAATTCAATTGAATATTGTTTATTAATGTTTTTGTTATAGGTTATAGAAGTTTGATATTATATTTCTTATATTAATATAGATCTAGCTGGCAGTACTCTCTAGTTAGCATTGTATAAGTGTACATCAGTAATCAGTAAGTCTATTATAAGTTGCAGGCACTGAATAAAGTCTAAACATAAAGAGCATATTGTAACAATAAATTGTACGAACGAAATATGAACACATTTAATTGTTAATTGTTAATGGGACTAATTTTATTGCCCCAATTAATTTTTATAGAATTTTTCCCATAGATTACAATTCGCAAACGAAAATCTCCTATCACGTCTCGTATTTTGAATATACACACATTTACATTATTTTGTAGGCAAGGAGCTTCCTATACAATTATGCTGTAGAATTTAATTTATCGCTTTAATTTAATTTAAAAAATTTAATTTTCCATTAAATTCTGCAATTTAATTAAGATTAATTGCGTTTAAATTTTGCTTTTTATTTTCTACGGGTGCGGCATGGTTTCGAACTCGGTGGCGAGCAGAAAATCGCAATTCTTATCGGCCGGAGCTGCTGCTTCAAGCGTCAAGGTACCAGCTTCTTGTTGTCTCATTTCATTTGCTTTCAGTGCTTATTTTTAAAAGTAACACGAATTCTTATGGCTTATTTGCATCTGATTTTTAGGCTATAAACGAAAGCACTCAGACGAATTTTCTACGGTATGGCGCGGCGCCCAGTGCTTCTGCTCTGTTACCGGCTGGGGCTCAAGGTTGCTGGCGCGGCGCAGACCGGAGTCTCCTTAACTTGTGTGCGCGCGCCGGCCGCTCCCGGGACGCGGTGAAAACGAAAGAAAATTGAGCTTGAGGTAGGTTCCAGTGCAAGTGCTCTTTCGGGGACAAACAGCACGTCCGCGTAATGCAAGATATTGCGAAAAAAAAGAAAAAATTATAGCCCGATGATGCATGCTCTTTTCACCGGGTAGTAATTTATATTTTGTGCATCGCCTTCTCGAGATTTATTCCGAATTCCAGGAAGTTTATCTGAGCTAAATTTGGATTTTATCATACTACTTCGTAATTATTGTTAAATTCAATAATATACAAAATAATATAAATAATGTAAATTAAAATACAGAAGTGGGGTAAAGTATGTAAAATAAAGTTAAGTAGCTCAACATCAAAGTTTCATTCTTTTTTATGATATGTATGATATTTCTTTGTGCTGTAAATTAATAAGAATTCGTATATAAAAAACTAGAAAAACATTATAAAGGGTGGGCCATCGGCTGGTATCTTTTTAAAAATGCTATAAAATAAGCACTGTTCAACATTTTCCAAAGTTTGTTGATTTATAGAAAAGAGTAAACCTTCCGATTAGTTATAGAATATGATTTCATTTATACGATTTTTATATTCGGTTCGAAATTAATCAATTAATCATATTCCCCAAACGCCTAAAGACAATGAACAAAACAAAAATCATAAACCTTGAATTGAGAACTTGATTATTTCTTCAAGTTTTAACCGACTGGTAGTATTTTTAAAAAGCCTTTTTCAAAAGAATACAAGAACATAATTTCGTACTCCACCGTATTAAATTTTCCTAATAAATAAATAGACCGATCAAATCTGTCTGAAGGCTGTCGATGCCTAAATTTATATTTTAGGAAATGGGAAGAATAATAATAAATAACAAACGTGTTTTTCAAAATCAAAAACATTGTGAATTTAAGTGTAAAAAATAGGATATAGTTTTATTGCAATGATCTAAATACAAAATAATGTCAAATTGTCTGGAAAATGTTACTTTACTCTTAAACAAAAACAAAAATCAAGCGTGTTACAAGCCTTGTTTGGCTTTTTCTAGAAGGTTCCTCGAAATGATCATTCTTTGAATTTGTGACGTTCCTTCATAAATCTGATAGATTTTCGCATCTCGCATTAGTTTCTCGACTGGATACTCGGAGTTGAAACCATTTCCGCCAAATATTTGAACAGCATCCGAAGCAATCTTGTTGGCAACATCGGCAGCATGGCATTTTGCAATTGAAGCGTAATAACTATTTCGTCGTCCTGTAAAGAATTTAAATATATAATATATTAAAAAAAAAAAAAAAAAAAAAAAAAAACAGTTGATTAAATAGATTAAATATACCTTGATCAACCTCCCAAGCGGACAACATATAAGCTAAGCGCGAAGTTTCCACACCCATCGCCATATCGGCCAGTAAAAATGCAATAGCTTGATGATTGCAAATTGGAACTCCGAATGTTTTGCGTTCCATTGAATATTTTAATGCTTCATCCATGCACCTTTGAGCTAGTCCAACAGCGCCTGCGGCTACTGGAGGTCTTGTTTTATCAAAGGTCCCCATGGCAATTTTGAAACCTGCACCCTCTCCGATTATAACGTTTTCTTTCGGAACGCGCACATCCTCGAAAGTAATGCCACGAGTATCTGAAGCTCGTTGTCCCATATTTTGCTCTTTGCGACCAGGTGTTAGCCCGGGGGTGTCCCTTTCTACGATGAAACCAGTGAAAGCCTTTCCAGCTGGGGCCTTGGGGTCGGGATCAGTGCGTGCCAGCACAAAGTACCAGTTTGCTACTCCTCCATTGGTAATCCACATCTTTTGTCCGTTTAAGATATACTCGTCTCCCTTCTTAACAGCCTTAGTTTTGATCCCGTTGACATCAGAACCTGCACCAGGTTCAGTAACGCAGTAGGCTGCTACAAGTGGCTCTTCCAACAGTCGTCCCAGATACTTTTTCTTCTGCTCTTTGTTAGCAGATAAAATAATGGGTGTTTGCTGTAAGAAAGATTACAAGAAAATTAAATATAGAAAAATTCTATGTCTAGTAGTTCATAGAATTCACATATTCGAAGTGAAGTTTCTTCTACTCTTTTCCATTTTGATTTTTTTCCAATATCTTTTTTCCTCTCCAAGAAATCGTTAGTTGAAATTTATGAGTTTGGAATATTAGGGGGCATTCGAAAATTGAGTAGCATCAGACGCGATGGAGCAATTCTAAGATCGGATTCGAATTCAACACGTTAAAAACCCTCGGAAAAGTATAGTCTAGCTTCTGGTTTAGAAGGTCGGCCTATAATCAGTTACAGCTGTTTTCCTTTTCTTGTTTTGCATAATTTCCGTAGCTCGTCAGGTATGAAATATCGAAATGTCCCTGAAAATTCTGAATTACTTTTTTTTCATGAAAATACTTTAAAATTTCAATTTTTCCAGACCCATTATATAAATAATGTAACTTAAAATACAGGGTCAAAAGTGGGGCAATTAAGGGGTCATTCTGGTTTATCGCTCAAAAAAAAAGGCTATTTTTACGATTTTGTTTAGAAAATATTATTGAACATATGGGTACAAAAGTTGTTGGGGTTGTCAAATACAGTCTTTGAGTACAGAAAAAAAATTTTTTTTTTTTATTTTTAACAATTTTTATATACGAAAATTGTTGATAAACGTGACTCCTCGAAAAGTAGGTAGGCTGCTCACGTACCTGATATCTTGAGAACGCTTCATCTGAACCAAAAAAATCAAACGGCTTTAGATTCGGTATAACAGTGGCTATGGCATGAACTAGGAAAATTAATTTTCATCGATAAAAAACAAAATGGCGGCCAATTTTCCAAAAAAAAAAAAAAACGTTGTTTTTTTTCACTGTTTTTTGCAAAAAAAAAATAGTAAAAATTAATATTTTAACAAGATCCTAGTTTGCGCTAAAACTACTTATATGTAGAACATGTGGTAAAAATTTCAGAAGGATCGGTCCAGTGGTTTTTGAGAAATCGTGTACGCGAGTCGAGAAAACGTTGTTTTGAGAAAAACGCGTTTAAAGAATTCTTCACATAGATGTTTCTCGTTCGAGCTCGAAGCCAAGACTAACGCTGCTAGTTGAAATCGGAGCAAAAACTGTTCTTACCTTAGCTTTTCTCATATATTTTAGTTTCATTTCAAGGTAAATATAAGTGACAATAGGCATTGTAAGACGAAACATCTGCTCCAACGAATACAGGCAGGTAAACGAAGTGGATAGAAAAGAGGGGTCGAGCGCGCGCGCTCAGGTAGTAAAGGTACCTATGTTTAGGTCACAAAATAATATATTTAGAGTGCTCCAATCTCTCTAAAATTTTAACACGATAATTCTACATACATATACTGTCGAAAAATGCAAAAAAAAAAAAATCGATTTTTCAAAAGTGATAAACCAGAATGACCCCTTAAAGTAAAGTTAAGTAGCTCAACATCAAAGTTTCATTATTTTTTTATGATATATATGATATTTCTTTGTGCTGTAAATTAATAAGAATTCATATATAAATAACTAGAAAAACATTATAAAGGGAGGGCCATCGGCTGGTTTCTTTTTAAAAAATACTATAAAATAAACACTGTTCAATATTTCCCAAAGTTTGTTGATTTATTGAACAGAGTAAACCTTCCGATTAGTTATAGCATATGATTTCGTTTAAATGGTTGCCTCAGCTCGCTTGCTAAGCGATTCAGGCACTTAACTATACTATTGATTAAATTATTCATGAAATAAGTGCCCTATACCATCGAAAATGTGCTAGAAAATTGGGTTGACGGGGTGAGCTATTTCCAATTACTTTTTTTTCATGAAAATACTTTAAAATTACAATTTGTCCAGACCCACTTGAAGTTATAAATGTTTAGTATACAGGGTGATCCAAAAGGTTGTGGTCAAGGTCACATTTGGACGCAAAACTTCCACTCTTTGCAAATCCGCAGTAACAATGCAGATTCCTCTTTAAAGAGCCTTTTTGACCTTGATATGACCTTCGAGGTCATGGTAAAGGTCATAGTTGGACGTAAAATTGTCCGCTCTTTCCATTTCCGTGGTCAAAAATGAAGGTTCCAATTTAAAAAATTCAACTTGACCTTGAAATGACTTTCAAGGCCATGGTCAAGGTCAAATCTAAGGTCACCATTGAATAGCTGGGGAAAATTCCTAAAACTTTTGTCTACAACTTTTTTCTCCAAAATGCATTCCTCGAAAGTTATTTAGCCGTTTCCATACTTTTGGATCACGCTGTATATTTTTACATATTTTAATTCCATAAAGTTTAATTGTTTTCTATGTTCAGTTCATACAGTTTGATAATATTTAGAATCAGCACCCTCGAAAATTCCAACTACTAATTTCCATGAAAACTCAATGAAGTTTAAAATCTGATCCAGTCCACGATTAACTTAAATTCATAAATTTCGTCAACTTTAAATTCGTGACCTGGAAAATCTCCTAATGCTAATATCTATGAAAATTCAAAAATATTTTCTTTTAAAATTTATAAATTCAGTCTTTCATTTAGAATTTATAAATTATGAATTAGCAGTCCCAAAAACCTCTAAATACTAATTTTCATGAAAATACTACTAACAAGAAGTTTAGCATTTCAGTCTACCATTCAGAATTCATTACAACTTTCGTAAATTTAAGCTGCTGACTCTAAAGAAGCTTCACTTTAAAAATGATTAACCAAATTGACTTACCCCTAAGCCACTTGCTTCCATCGCGGTCATAACTCCTGTGCAGCCATACGCAATTTCTTCAGCCATTACGCATGTTGTAAGAACGTCCAGGCCCAGTCCGCCAATATCCGTGGGTATGTGTCCGTTCATGAGACCCAGGGACCAAGCCTTTTTGATGATATCCCACGGGTACTCTCCAGTCTTATCATGATGAGCAGCAACTGGGATAATTTCTTCTCTAGCAAATTTACGCGCCAGCTCTTGCATTTCGCGCTGCTCCTCGGATAAAGCGAAACATGGTTGCGCAGATGCGGCAGCCGAAAATGCTCGATAAGCTAAAGGCCGGATTGCTGAGCGTGCAACCTGCATATTGCATAAAAAAAACGAAATTCCAATTAGAAATATTTTAATTTACACCCATACGTTCAAATTCGATGAAATCAGCAAGGCGACGACTACTCAGCACAAAGCTTGCAAACTAACCCCACGACTAAGCAGCGTTCGGTTTTAAATGTTTTATAAGTAAGTTAATGTCTTATCTGTAAAAAAGTAAATAATAATTTTGCAATACAGATAAAACGAGAATTAAACTGCACAATCATTGTGGATTTTCATTTTAAGCGTAATGGTTCAAAGACAATATAAAGAGTATCGGGAGTGTAAATCATTGGCACATGTCATTTAAAAATATATTAAAAATAAAAATATTATAACAGGCTAATCTCTCTTGTTTTTGGAGATAAGAATACACCTTATAAATTAAGTTTGAAGCAAGAATAGACGTTCTAGGGTTCCAGTCGAATGCTCAAAAAGTTTTTCTTAAGGAGACATTCTACTGTTAAATTTTAAATAGTATTAACCCTAGAATTACCAACCGGGGTAGATAGCTACCCCAGGTAAATTTAGAACTCCGCTCCTAAGCTAGCCAGTGGCATTATCGACTGAAGACCTATACATACCATAATAGGGTGCTTTTTTTTGCGACTTTTTTTTTTTTTTTTTCAGCCCCACCTCGAAATCTTGGGGCAAATACCTAAACAAAAATTCCCTGAAAATTGGAGCCCTTAATATTAATATTAAGTACTAGACCAAGGCGTAGAAAGATTTCCCATATAAAAAACGCGTAAACTTTGATTATTTTTCTTCAAAACTCTACAGCTCAGAGGCATTTTATGGTATAATCTTGGTCAATGGTAGGAATTCTTCAGAATTGAATGCTCTACAAAATTTTCCATTGCGGTGTAACCTTTTCTCCCACCAGCCCCTATCTCGTAAAAAACAAGAGCTACAGAAAAGGTGAATATGACAAACTTGTAGGAAATTGAATTTCCTCCAAAAAGTTCTTGAACACCAAATCGCTAACATCGATATTTCTTGAGATATTGGGCTTTGAAGTTGAGGTAGTGTGGAATTTTCATGGATTATTGAGCTAAATTGTAGAAACACTACTTCAACTTCAAAGCCCAATATCTCAAGAAATATTGATGTTAGCGATTTGCTATTCAGAACTTTTTTGTAGGAAATTGAATTTCCTACATGTTTGTCATACTCACTTTTTCTGTACCTCTTGTTGTTTACGAGATAGGGGTAAAAAGCAAGAATTTCATGGAAAAATTGGGGTTAGTGACCCGTACTACCTCGCTGGTGGGAGTTAGGGTTACACCGCAATGAACACTTTTGTAGAGCATTCAATTCTGAAGAAATCCTACCATTGACCAAGATTATACTATGAAATGCCTCTGAGCTGTAGAGTTTTGAAGAAAAATAATCAAAATTTACGTGTATTTTATATGGGAAATCTTTATACGCTTTGGTCTAGTACTTAATATTAATATTAAGGGCTCCAATTTTCAGGGAATTTTTGTTTAGGTATTTGCCATAAAATTTCGAGGTGGGACTGTAAAAAAAAAAATTGTCACGAAAAAAAAAGCACCCTAATACCATAATTTAGTTTAAGGTTCTAGTAATAGAGCGGCGTCGCCGGAACCTTCAGTTTCTTGTTTACTGTGACGGAGTGAAGACATAAAGCTAGTGTGGGGTTGATATCTACCCCAGTTTTTTTTTCTCGAAGCCTAATGTGTCCCCTTTGAAATGCTATTGGAAATTTTGAAATCGAATGTTTAGGAAAAAAGTTATGAATTTTTATTTGTAAATTGACGTTCTGACTGTTTTTCAGCACTGTTAACTACTTAAATCGATTTTTCACTAACTAATCCTTAATAAAATTTAATTTGCTCTTTACCATTCTCTTCAGCATGAAAAAACAAAAAAAAAACAATCATATAATCACAAGTCAAATTACTGATTTTAAAACCATTTTAAGACAAAAAAAAAACCGTGGAGTAAACATTTACCTCGGCTTGTAATTAAAAGATGAAAAAAATAGGTTTGTAGTTTTATGGTTAATTCTTTCTAAATAGTTTTTGTACAATATAATCACTAATATCTATAATTTCTATTATTATCCGTAATTCCAAAGAAATGATGAATATTTTATTTTTTTTGAACGGCCAAATTCTGATACTTCTTTATAAAGAATATTTTAATTTTTAGAAGCCTGAAGTGTTAATGTGAGTTATAAATGAAGTTATTATTTTTTGACCGCAGCTGTTTTCAGGGACGTTGAGATTAAATTTTTTAACGATAGTAAGCAAAAGAATTGATTTTAAAAGAAAAATTTGATACAATCTTAAGTGAAACTATGCAGCACTCTAGCTATATGATAAAAAACAAATATTCGTATCTTTCAATGGATCATCAAAACTAATACCTCTTATTACGTAAACTGATAGTGAACCAGTATAAAATTAAAGTTTGTTATTTGCCTGAAAAATTCCTAAAATTCAGACCTATTAAGTTTTTTTGGGGATATATTATTATAAAAGCTACTGACGAAAATTAAACAATTTATAAAACTTTGCACTCGGGGGAGATAAAATTTTTATCAGCAGATGTGTTTACAAACAACGAAACGAGTAGAGTCATTGATTGATTATGCATTATCATCGTTATTTAAACCCCAACTATTGCAGAAAACCACCCTCTTTTATGAGCACGAGAAATTAATTAAATTCGACTCCGCAGAAAGTTTTTGGACAGACCGAAATAACTTAAATTTTCCTTTCCAAGTCGAGCAAAGTTCAAGGTGCCCTCGATTCAAACTTTGAGAATTTTCCCACCCACTATGTAATTACCTGTTGCAAAAGAGCCATTTTTCTCACTCGTATAATTTATAGAATCGTAAAAGTTTCGTCTTCACTATTTGGAAATTTTGCAGAACATTTACACAATTAATTTTTACCAGATAAAAGAACTCCTAATCCAAAATCAAGACGATGATGGCGAATGGCAGCAAACTCAGCAGCCAGCTGGGCAAGGGTCGTTGTTTTGACGTTGAGTCGAATCAGTTGTTGTCAAACTCCGATTCAATTTTATATCAGACAATTGATTGAGAATCACTCGAGTCATGCATCCAAATAGCGCCAAAAATGAGATTATAAAATCTTATTTGTGTCAGTTAATAAAACATTAGGAGTTAATGCATTTATTTGTTTATAGAGTAGGAACAAACAGGCGAAACAGTCAGTCTCTTTGGAAAAATTCCTATCGAATCAAACTATATTTTTACACATTTTACTCAGACATCATAAGTGACGAAACAATGTTTAGTTTGAATGTTAATAAAGGTCTAAAATCACAAAAGTTGGAGTTTTTCGCGGATATCTCGTTTTATACTGATCAGATAATAAGGAAGGAAGGATGAAGGAAAGAATCATACTATTATTTGATGTAATTAAGCGCTAAACCAACAAAAGAACTAACTGAGTATTGTACACCAGCAAAATCTTTTATATTAATAGGCAAAGCCAAAAATTGTAATCCCTTTTTAACATATTTCCCGTGTACGTATCTTAATGAAACATATATCAAGCGAAAGGTATTTTTTCATAGATGTGTAGAATATATGTCTTAATCATGTACGTACATAGGGAAAGGGGTGAAAGGCAGGTACAACTTTACCTATACTGAAAAATTATATGAAAACGTAATGTAATATATGACATGACACAAAACGTGAACTCGAGAACTCCTTCACCCCATGTTTTATTGCAGTTTTTATACGTATTCTTAGATAAATTTTTGTATTCTTTAGATGGATAATTACTTTCAGCATTGAAAAATAAAATAAATTGTTTTGTTTTACTTAAATGGCCATCAAAGTGTGATCAAACCCTAAAATCTTAAAAATCTCACATTTTATTACTTTCTCAGTACCTAATAAAAAAAAAAAAAAATTATACATTTTATTTTATATTTCATGTGAAACCGCATTTATGTAAAATATAACCAAAAAATTTTTATTAATATAAATAACTACCCAAAAACGGATCACTGTTAGAAATTACAAAATACATATGAAACAATCACCTTACTTAGCATTATCTATAAGAGTTTTTGAAATGATCAGTCGCTGAATTTGTGAGGTGCCTCCATAAATCTGCAGGGCTTTGGAGTCGCGCATTAACTTCTCGACGGGATATTCAGTGTTGTAACCATTTCCGCCAAAAATTTGCACCGCATCTGAGGAAATCTTCACAGCCATATCAGCTGCAAAACACTTTGCTATTGAAGCAGTGTAGCTGTTACGAATGCCTGAAAATGAATTTAAAGATTTTCTTCAGTATTGGGATCAATTCTTCTTCTTGTTCTTCATGTAATCTCTATAAAACATTAAAAATAAATTGAATCTACATCGCCTTAAGACTTATTCTAAAGAAGGGAACGAGATCTATGACTATAAGTGGATGTTATAGTGTAATAGTTTAAACAATCCAATCCCATTCATTAAATTATTTTGAAGAAAACGTTAATCCGCCATCTTGGGGCGTCCGCCATGTTGGATTTAGAGCGATATTAAATATCTCAAGAACTATTGCAGCGATTTGCCTGAAACTTTGCAGACTTTCTATATATCAAAGATTAGTCGATATATATTTTGATAGAAAATTTATTTTTTAATTCCCAAAAAAAAAAAATATATTTTTCTCGACTTTCTGATTAAGTATAGCTGCTTAAGTAAGTTCACTTTAAAATTGAGAAAACGTCGAAATTTAATACCATTTGAGTAAAAAAACAGAGGTCCATACCTTGATCATTTTCCCAAGCAGCCTTCTGGTAAATTAAGCGCCCTAGCTCAACGCCCATTGCCATTTCCGCCAGAGTAAAAGCAACTGCTTGGTGATTATAAAGTTGAGTACCAAATGTTTTCCGCTCCATCGAATATTTCAGACTTTCATCCAGACACCTGCGGGAGAGGCCAACAGCTCCGGCTGACACCAGAGGACGAGTTTTATCAAAGGTAGCCATCGTGATTTTGAATCCAGCTCCCTCCCCCATAACCAGATTATCTTTGGGTATTCGAACATCTTCGAATTTTATATTTCTGGTGTCTGCGGCACGCTGTCCCATGTTGAGTTCCTTTTTTCCCACAACCACACCTGGGGTGTCCCGATCGACTATAAATGCTGAAAACGCCTTCGCTGCTGGGGTTTGTGGGTCGGAGCTTGTGCGAGCTAAAACTAAGTACCAATTTGCTACACCAGCGTTTGTTATCCATTGTTTTTGCCCGTTAATGATGTACTCGTTATCCTTCTTTACGGCGGTGGTTGTCGCTGCTGCCACATCAGATCCTGCCTCAGGCTCTGTGATACAGAATGAAGTCAATAGAGGCTCCTCAATTAAGCGACTCAGGTACTTTTTTTGTTGGGCACTATTTCCGTAGTTGAGAAGCGCACTTTGCTAAAAAAAAATAGTTGGAGAAAATTACAAGAAAATTAAAGGGAAAAATACCTGCTTTAAAATACTTCACTTGGATTTACTAGTAAAGTTTTTCTAAAAGCCATTAACACATTGAATTCCACGTTCACAAAAAATTAAGGGATCATTACCTTCTTCTATACAATTTTTTATTTATTTATATTTTTTTCCCGAAAATGCAGCAGTTTACAATTTTCCGATTTTTTGAGTGATCCCTTAATTTTGTATTATCTTTAAGAACCTCACTGTTTTGGGAATCTTATTATACTGTTTCTGCATTAAACTTTAGTTTATTGTTAATACCTACACCTCCACCGAGGTTAAGAGACTTGATATCGTGGTTCTAGTTATGAGGAAAGGATATCTTTACACCCGTAAAATATAAAAGAATCCTTCTTACCCCTAAAGAACTAGTTTCGATGGTAATCATCAGTGCGGCGCAACCGTATCCAATTTCCTCCGAGATGAGGCAGTTTGTGAACAGATCTAAGCCTGGTCCGCCCAATTTATTTGGAATGTGTCCTGTAATGATCCCAAGCTCCCAAGCCTTTTCAATTAAATCCCTGGGGAATTTACCAGTTCTATCGTTTGTGGCAGCCACAGGAATCACAAAATCCCGGACGTATTTCCTTGTTAAAGATTGAATTTCGAGCTGTTCCTCACTTAGATGAAATGATGTGGCGTACCCTCGAATTGTAGGGAACCGCCTGGGAAGGCCTCGGCCGAGGGCTAGAGCATTTCTCACCACCTGTTGATTAAATATTAAAATTAAATATTCGTGAAGGCACCTCTTCTGATTTACGAATAAAAGCTTACCGCTAAAGAAGCCATTCGGTTGTATTTTTGTTTTAAGTGCTGCGGACCATTCCCAATCAACGTCACAGCCTGTGTTTTGGTCAGGTTTTCACTTTATCTTTCCTCATCACGTTGATCAGCATTTATGCAAATAAACCTCAGCTGATACTTCTTCTTCTTCCTTCCTGAAGGATGACATGACAAACAACTGCCACAACTGCCGTTCCAATTCAGTTTAGTTCCCATGTAAGCGGTTATTCATAATGGAACACTTTTTATATTGAAGAATTTAGATTTTTCCTGCTGTCTGGCTTAATTTCGGTTGAAGAATTTGATGGATTGTTCTAATTACTGTTATGTAAAAATGTTACTGATTAAAATTCAACTAAATTTAAAGAAATAACTAAAATAAACGCATTAGTCAGATGGGAACAAGAACCGAAACATCACAATCCACTTCCAGATATTTTGGAAAGATGACAAATTTTCGATAATTCCAGTTGTCATTCGGTTGACAGTTTGTCTGATTGTCACGGCTGTAAAAATTCACAAATTCGTCGTGCTTTCGGTTTTTGTGCGTTTACTTGGTAGAATATTTCTCGGCTTTTGAGACCTGCAAAAAATGTCGATTTGTGAAAATATAAAAGAGTGGTTCAACTCGGA
Organism: Dysmachus trigonus; assembly: GCA_949715965.1. Lineage (NCBI taxonomy): Eukaryota > Metazoa > Arthropoda > Insecta > Diptera > Asilidae > Dysmachus > Dysmachus trigonus. The sequence continues at coordinate 81,066,600 of OX454322.1, read as the reverse complement.
GACAGCAAGGAATAAAAATGCTGCAGTTGTGGCGGGTGTTTTTGTAAGTTCGTCGTCCCATTGTTGCTTGCCGTTTGCGTCTCTTTTGGCTGAGTAGAGAAGTCTTCGCTTTTGCCTAATCTCTGAAATGTTTTTTATTCCAGTTCTTCGCTGGATGGTGGTTCTTGATAGATCTCGTATCGCTTTATCCCGAAAAAGTGAATGCAGGTCATGCGATTATCGGAGTTTTTGGAACAATAAGTTTCATTATGGTCAATTCGGTGAAAAACAGTCATGTAAGTAATTCGTCATACCTAAAAATGTTTGTAGAAAACAAAACAAGCAAGAATTTTGTCCTCATTTAAATATTTCAATGTTTTTGGGTGTTATTTACGATGAAATATTGCAGGGTTATTGTTTAAAGCGATTAATTCGAGAGGTTTTCGCGGGAAGTCGCATTAAAATTTAATTGAAAATAGCCATCGTCAAATATTGGAAAATGTTCTTGAAGTAACGCTAACCAACTAAACGGTTTGATGCCTTTCGTATAAAAATCTACGTGCACTTTAGCACTGAGGATCTGGAAATAAATAAAATCTGGCGATACTTTTCAGTGTTACGGTCTCCTAATTCTATATTGTATCAAACCGTTTTCACAAAATTTCGATTTGCGAGTTTTAACGCTGGGACTAAAAGGTGGGTCATCTGGGCCCCAAATTTGTTTTGTGATTTCAAAAATATCTTAGAATGAGTAGGTATATTCGAGGTGCTTGATGCGTCCATAATAAGATTTTTCGAACTAAAGATGATTCTACTGCTAAGTAAATCCTCTTGCTAAAAAAAAAGTTATAGCACAAATACTAACTAAAAAGTATAGATATAGCAGTTTGCAAATTTTCTAGGGTCAGTTTTACCCACTGTATATTCCCAAGTTCTTTAATTTAGTAAACATAATCCTTGTACCAATTGTTCAATTTAGAGAAAATTCTCCTTGTGTAAAATGTTCAATGTATTCAATATTTTCCTTGTATGAAATGTTTTGTTAATATTTATTTTATACTGTTTTCAAGAATTTGTTAATCCTGAAGAAGAATGGTTTTTCCACCCAATCTTTTCTCTTAAAGACGGTATTTTAAAACACAAGGTTCTGAAAAATGGGACTTTAATAAAACCGGATTTGAAAAAAGCGGGATTTTGAATAGTGGGATTTTGTACCGAACCCTTTGAGAAATATTTGTCACAGACTTTAAAAATGTCGTTTTTGAGAGGATAGAATCGTTTTCGAGAGGATAGAATATTTTTAAAATGTTACATTGATCAATCTCTTATTAAATTTTTGAGAATTAAAAAAATCAACCACTTACATTGCTGTGCAAAACATTTGCAACTTTATATATCAACTTTTCTAGGAATAAATGAGAATTGGCAGTACTTTGTTATTTAACTGTTATTTTCTATTCCATATATAGTTAATAAAAAATAATAATAATAATTTTCTATTCCGATCCAACTACTGCAGGGCATATAATCCAGTCTGTCGGTCAGGTCCATGCGCGGAAGTGTATTATTAAAATATTTTTTTTCCTTTAAACGCAATTAAACTAAAAGTTCGTAAAATGGGAGTAATTAATTTTGCAACGAAGTAAAAAACCGAATAATATTTGTTTACACAGAGTGTATAACCTAAAAAGATATTAGTGAAAAATATAAAATAGCTAAATCCACCATATCCAGAATTATAAGCAGTTTTAAAAAGACTGGGAGTATTGAAAATATTCATAAAGGGTGGTAGACCAAGGAAAACGACAAAAGGCTGAGGATCGTAGAATTTAAATTTTAAGTAAATCTCGGCGTTTCCTCAGTTCAAGGTACTCAGGTAAAAAACGAATAAAGCTTGTATGTGGATCCTTCGACAGTAAGAAGACGAGCCATAGAAACCGATCTTAAGAGCTACAGGCCAGCGAAAAAGCCACTACTTTCCGAAAAAAAATGGCTGAACTCGACTTGTATTTTAGAATGGTCCCTAGAAAAATGGAGAAATGTCATTTTTTCGGATGAGTGTGAGTTTAACTTAGTGGGGCTAGATGGAGGGCAAAAAGTAGGATGACCGACCAACAAACGACTAAATCCGCGATACACTGTGGTAACTGTGAAGCATGGAGGTGGTAATACAATGGTCTGGGGGTGTTTATCCGCTTAGGGCGTGGGACCTCTTTATGAAATACCACGGATAATGAAAGCGGAGGACTACAAAAACATTATGGAAAATGTTATGCTCCCTTACGCAGAGGAAGAAATGCCCCTGCGCTGGCGCTTCGAACAGGACAATGATCCTAAGCACACCTCTAGACTTCTTCAGGCTTGGTTTTCGCAGCAAAACATTGAAGTTTTGAAATGGCTCGCACAGTCCCCAGATCTCAACCCCATAGAAAAGCTATGGCAACTGGTTAAGAAGAATATGAGGGGTCAATTTTACAACAACTGTGACGAACTCTTTAATGGTATAAAAAAGGCTTGGAATGATATAACTTCTTTACATATTTAATTCTATGCCAAGAAGATGTGCAGCAGTTATTGTAAATAAAGGCTATTCAACCAAATATTAATGATAATATATATTTAAAGTCGCCAACATTGTTAATGTCAAGGAGTTGCAAATGTTTTGCACAGTCAGTTTTTTAAGAATTTAAGGTTTGTTGTAGTAAGACATAGGAAATTGGGGTTTTAGTTGCAAATGTTTTGCACAGCACTGTATCACAAAAAATTTATAGAGATAAATCAAAGAAAGAAAAATCCTGTGCTCTGAATTCCAAGCAAAGTCATGTCCCTGGTTTCAACCGTTCTGAGTGTAGTAAATGAGTGTTTGTACTGAAAGAAACCCTCTTCTATAAACATCTATTATCTTAAAACACTCACAGACCAATAATATCTTTATGAAAAATGAACTATTTAATATTTTTATCAGACAAAAATTCGAAAAATAAACAAATAAATATATGTATATGAATATAACCTTTGTTTATCAAAAACACCTACATATATCAGTTGTTTAAAAATAAATACTAATAATACTCATTTCAGCTATCTGAAGATAATGTTTCCGTCTCTCGAGCCCGAGCTGCGAAAATTTGGGTGCTAATCGGTTTCCTCATGGGCTTTTCATCGATCGTCGCGGCTATTGTTATTTTGACCTTGGATATAATATCAGAATGTAAGTTTCGAGGTGTATGATTAATACTTCTCATTTTAACATAAATCTATTAAATACCTTACAGCAAATCGAGGTGTTTGGCCGGGTGTTGCTATTCTGATCCAAAATGCTCTTATTTTGCTTGCGAATTTGATTTATAAATTAGGGCGAAACGAAGAGGATTGGAGCTATTAAAAAGACGATATATTGTTTAGCGTATAAATTAGAGAGGTAAATTAAAAGTAAAAACTAATTATAATCGTATAATATTTTTACTAATCTCACACATGTGAACAAAACCGATATACATTTTACATACATTTTAGTTGAAAGAGATCTGTATTATGCGTAACTTTATTTAATAAAAGATTTAAATGGTGTATTATGCTGTTTATTTTTCTTGACTTTTAATTAGAAGTCCTTGTTTGTCAATATATTTTATTTTATTAGTCGAACCATGCTATTAATAAAAACTAGTCAGGTATATTTATCCAACATAAATTCAGAATCACGGGTTTTATGAATTATAAACTTTTCTCTAATCAACATTTCTTTCCTTTACAATTCTTACCATATTTTTCTTTTAAAACCATGAGTTACTTAAGGACTGTTATCATCGTTTGATTCTGTTAATACGATCAGAAATTCATGTGCATCACACATCAAAAACAATGTTATGATTGATTACGATTAAACAAGGATTTTTTGAGCGCATACTTATTAAAACATGCATTAAGTAAGCATGCTTGTTATCAGTTAAGCACATGCGAAAGGCCCATAGATTGCACAGTTAGTTCTATGAAAGATCGTGAACCCTTTTGAAAGATTGGCTAGTCTTCGACCAAGGAATGCCGTCTATGTCTTGAAGATAATGAAACTACATCTCTACATCTCTCTTTTGTTAAACACCTTCTGGCATTCCTTAGGGTAGCAGAAAGTCGTTTACTTTAAAGGGGTTTCGGGTTTTAAGGTAGCTGGGTCAGTAATAGGGATGAAAAAGGAATTTTAAAACAATATTTATTTTTTTACTTTTCAGCAAATGAAAATGTTTATGAAGTTATTTCAAAATTTTATAAAATTTACATCAATATTTTTAACACTTTCTGTAAAAGAATTTTTTTCATATAAAAATATGTGATTTAAGTAAATGAAGTTTGTTACTGCACAATGGGACAGTTATTCTCATTTTGAAGGCACCATTCTGGCTGGAGTCGTTCGGCATTAATACCGTTCTCCACTAATCTTTGACGATGGAGTAGCATTCGTGATTCAGCATCCCTCCAACTGGTTTGAGGATTTGACCACATTCTTTCGGCTAGGGCACTTGCTCTTGGCCAGAAACGCGAATCTACAGTAGTTTCATCAATTTGCTCGGACCAAATAGCCGCTTCAGCACCATAAATTTGGGAATGATACATTCCGGCGATTGATTCGGGAATATTCATGTAGACCTTCTGCCAGCCGATGTAAGGAGAGCACCAGTTGTTACCCTCATTCACCCATGCTCCGCCACCACAATCGAAGTATAATGAATCGTAGTTTGAAAGGATCAGCTTGTATCCGTTTTTGAGAAGATCTTGGACCTTACGATCAGATCCAGTAGTCCAGATCTGGATAATGTAACGACTCTTGTCCAAATATTCATTGACGAAAGGAATTTCGGTTAATCGACTTGTCCACATAATAATGGGCAGTTCTCTCTTCGCAACTTTGTCCACCCTCTTGAGAGCATTTTCCTGGAAATGTCCCCATAACTTAATGAAATCATTTTCAGTTAAGCCCCATCCCTTGTTGGTCATCCAATTGCGGATTTGGTCGCTTGTGTTCCAGCAAGCTGTGGAGACTTCATCTCCTCCCATATGGAAGATATCTGGACTGTCGAACATTTCGAACATTTCCCTATAAATATCTTCGAGGACATCGTAAAGTCCATCAACGGTGGGGTCCAATTGACCGCATGGGGGCTCAACACAATACGATTGCCAAGGTTGCTTGTTGAAGCAGGCAGTCATGTTGTATTTTTGCCAACCTTCACCAACGTGAGCTGGAGCATCAAATTCGGGAAGAACTTGGACACCTCGTGCTTTGCCGTATTTTACAACATCAACAACATCTTCAGCTGTGTAAATCTTCCTTGGTGAGTATGCTCCGTATTTGGATAATTCCGGACGGGATTTGATTATCAATGGGAAACTCTGGGAATCAGTTATATGCCAATGGAAAATGTTCAGTTTCGTCATTCCCATTGCGTCTGTAATGAGAAAAGAATATTTTTAGATTTATGAAGAATCGGAGAAAAATAAATCTCTAACATAGTCATAAAATTGTAGGGAAAAGGCAACATAAACAATTGCTAGAATTTATTTTTAGTGAATATTCTCACGTTTCGAATTTGATTTACAAAGGTTAAAGTAAAGTTGTCTGCTTAAAACCCAACTCAATTGAGACTGGTTATTGGTTTTTGCGGATCGACAAATTCAATTTCTTTTAAAAGCGGCCCTTTAAAAAATGATTATCTTTAAATTCGGACAAACATATCTTGTTTACGTTTTGTAGAAAAATGTCTTCCCTAAAATTTAAACTTGTGGATCAAATTTCTGAACTAACTATTCTTAATTTTGTATTATTTTTCGATAACTATATTAATTCATGCGCCAAGATGCCTTGTTTGCCTGGACCTTTCATATGAAACAAATATGCAGACGATGGCACAGAAGAAATTAAAAGAACTAATCGAAAAATAATAAAACACTTTTTTTTTTTTAAATTACCTATAACTCTCTTAATGGCATCAACTGTGAAATAGTTTCTAGCCGTGTCCAACAGCAATCCACGATGTTTGTAAGCAGGTGCATCTGTGATTTCACCCTCAGCAACAACTTGTATCTCTCGTCGGATATCATCGTACATAATTAATTGGGACAGGGTCTCTAGACCATGGCGAGCTCCAAAGAATGTTTTTGCCTTTACCTCTGCAATAACTCCATTATCACCTTGGCTGAGAAGAAGTTTGTAGCTTTCATCGGTTTCTGAATTTAGTCGGGTGCTCTCTTCTTCCACAGATAGTTTGATCAACAATGGTTTTCCACCTTTCTTAAGATTATCAGGATTGACAGTCTTGCGAGCAATTTGTGTCTTGAATCGTTCTTCATTTAGACTCCATAAATCATCCTGGGCTTTAAAGGGTGGTCTTCGAATTTCAATATTGTTTATATCTAAATGAACGACGTATTGTCCTAATTTCACATTTCCAGTTGGTTTTGGCCATAGTGTGCCAGGTGTTTTGCTACCACAGAAAGTTCTACAAACAGGCAGACTTACAGCGGTTTTAATATTTTCGGGGGTAAGCTCCACCTTTGCACATCGATTTACACGACATTCGTATCCCCATACTGGACTGAAAAAAAATAAAAATAAAAAGACTTTTAATTAATGCGGCTTTAGTAGAAATAAATTTTATACACTACTTTAACGGAACCTTCTCATTTAGAAAAATATAGCATCCCACTAGAACTAAAGAAAGTGAACAGAAAACGGTTATTGTTGTTATAACGCACAGCCAAATTAAGATAACATTTTTCTTCATTGCTGATAATTAATGTGATAATTAATTTTCGATTTGTCTTTTGCGCTATTCAATATTAAAAAAACTTTACAATTTCAACTGCCTTCGTGGCAGGTTAAACTGAAACTAGCCAGCGGCATTCGATGAGGACGAACAAGGTTTAATTAATATCGATTCTTGCACTATTTTATTTACTCGACAATTTTTTCATGGCCATGGTAAGGGATTTAAAACTGCACTTTTTTTCAAGATACTTGGACATGAACGGAAATATCAGTTGCAGTCGTTTATTTAAAGAAAGTATTATAAATAGTTGTGACCTCAAACAAAATGTCAAGTTGAGCTTAAGAAAGTTTAAAGGGTTCTATTATAAATTGGCTTACATATAGCAAAGTAAGTGAAAATGATAAATAAACGTAAAAAATCGATTTCTCTATAAAACAAATGGTCGCAATTCTCAAAATTGTAATTGTGTGATATCTTTACAAAAAAGATTGTATGTAGTACTTCTAACGATTCCGACTTTGTTAATATTTTGCTATAAAATAAAATCTCAAAATTGTGAAAAATACAAAATCAAACGCTGTGATTATTTTTGCTTCATGCATAATTTTCTTATCGTTTCGTATGTGATAAAAAAATAAAGCCAATTTTGAATTTAAATTGCGCGGGTACATCGATTCGAGCAAATCTTCTTGTTTTTAGGTTGGCAGCACTGTCACTCATATTTGTGTAAAATTTCACGCCAAAGTGAATTTTTCGATTTTCACAATGTGTAATTTTATTGAGCAAAGAAGTTGCATTAAATTTTGTTTGCGTAATGAAATTTCTGTTACAGATCTTCGGCGATCATGTTTTGACTGAAAGAAATGTTTACAAGTAGTATAAACAGTTAAAAAAAGGTAGATAAAGCGTTGAAGACAAAGAGCGTCCTGGACGGCCATTAACATCAATCAATGAACAACATGTCAATGAAATCGAAGATTTGGTGCTTAAAAATCGTCGATTGACAATTAGAGACTTTGCTGATACTGTAAACATTTCATTTTGAAAGCACATTCGTGCTTGAGAAGAGTCACATCTCGATTGGTTCCAAAAACATAAAATTTCTTGGAAAAACAACGTCGTGTTGAAGTCTATGAAACAATAATCTCTGACTATCAGAACGAGACGAAACCATCATATTCGCCCGATTTAGCTCCATGTGACTTCTGGCTATTCTCTAAGTTCAAAAAGTTGAATCGACTGATGAGATAAAAGAAAAATCGAAGAAGGAACTTAAGGCCATTCCAATCATCAAGTTTCAGAAGTGTTTCGAGAATTGGAAAAATCGCTAGCATAGGTGTATTGTATCGGGCGAGGATTACTTTGTAGGGGATGATATAGATTTGAAAGAATAAATAAAAATTTTCAAAGTTATAAACAAATTGGCTTTACTTTTTGATCACAGTAGTAGGTGACAATTTTACAGACATATGCTTTTAGTAAACTTTGAGTTACAATAGATATAAAACGAAATTTAGTAAAAACTAAACTCCTCAGAGATAATTTAGTATAATATTTAAAAAAATGAAAGATACTAAGTATTGAAAATTTGGGAAGAAATTCGAGATAAGAATTACTTCTTTTTTTTAAGTTTTATTATTATATCGGTGTAACTAAATATACCCCAAAGGAACTTAGACTTTACCTGGGAGATAAACAAAATGCACAGTGGAGTTCTAGAAAACATCACCTTAATTTATTTAGTAAAAATTGAAAATTTATCAAATACGTAAAAACGATTTTTATGAAAACTAATCAGTCAATGGGATTTTCATTCTTTTGGTTGATTAAAGAAAACCATAACTTTATGGTGCATTCTGACGGATTTTTCATGACGCACGTTAACCGCACTTATAACAAACCATTTCAAATTATTCTCCATTCCCATTATGTACTGTTTATGAATAATTATCTATCTTACTTGAAATGAAGCATGACATGTTTATCTTAAATCTAAAAATAATATCTGTATAGTAACTGCTGAATAGGAGCGAACAATTAAATATCAGATATTGCAATCAAGCGTTATGGAACGGTTTTTATTTTAGTTACAACTTGGAGACAATGGCTCAGAAGTAACCATACCGAATGCAGAAAACTTTTATTGCACACTACCTACGAATAAGAATTTTCTTAAAGCATGCTTATTAATATTCAACCTCATCCTGTTAAAAGACTGACAGACACTAAAGCCAGTTTCTTTAGATTTTCTGTAAAACTGGCGACTTGCAATTATGATTATTTACACTAAGGCTGAATTACTACGTATACATGACGGATTGAGAGATTGAATCAAGATTGGATTGAGTTTTCGAATCGCGTATTTGATTACTTGGGTTTGAAGATTCGAATCGAATGTAAATATTCCCACTTTAATTTACATCTCCTTGTTGTTTATCTTATTTACTTTCTCTTTCTTTATCTATTGTTAAAAATTTTTTCATCTGACAACTTTGACCCAATTTTTAGAAGAATCCAAGCGATTTTCATGACCTTCCACTATTGTTTCTTAAGCTGATCAAATCGCAGTACAGCTGCACAAATTTTAGTTTATCTTTTTTTTCTTAAGCTGTTCAAATGTTGAAAACAGTTGGTTAAATCACCCTACAATTTTACAATGGAACTGCAACATATGTTCACAAAATTTCACAAATTGAAGGTTCCGCTTTTTTTTGTTTTTCTTGATGTTCTTTGTTTGATTTATGTCTGTGACTGTGATTTGATTGGTTAACCTATTAAAACAAATAGAAGAAGCTTCGTATTCTTTACTGAAGTTTCCGACTGATTTTGTTGCTAAGACCCAATAAAAAATATAATACTTAACACAACTATGCCGTGTGAACCGAAAACGGTCCACACATTTTTAGATGTAATTCTTTCAAAAATGCTTTCTTGAAAATTCCTGGACAAAGCGTGTTAATTCATTCTGTGCCGTGTGTACCGAAAACGGCCCACACATAAAAGCTCTTTTTTCTGTCATGAAAGCTTTCTTGAAATAGACCAAAATTGAACGTGTTAAGTATGTTTACGTGATTTTATTAACATTCTTCTTTGTCTTTTTGTGCTCCTCATAAAATGAAGTACATTAATAATATATATATATTTTTAAATAAGGTTCTTAAACCTGACACTCCTAAAATCACTAATGAATTGTCGGAAATCACAATTAAAAAGCTGAGAGAGAGACTAAATTTACATAAATTCCAGAAAAGCCATTGATCGCATAAACTTGTTATTTCATACACTCAAACTTTGGGGGTTCTCCAACCTGTTCGCTAGGTATTTTATTGATCGATCAATGAGTATATTTATCGTTCCTATTATTACAAAAAAAAAGTGGGAGATTCCTACAATTTCACAGGAAAGCTTGTTGACTCCTACTCAAGTTTACATTTATTACTCGCTACGTATCTACACGACTTGATGATAAATTTAATTTGATGTCTCCAAAACGCTAATTAATATCTTATCATTTATCCAAACAAACAAAACAAATTTGATGTGATGGAGATTAATATTCCTATAAAAGCGATAGTGTTTTAAGCCAATTAAACGAATGATTCGACGAAAATAATTTGAATAAAGGAAAGCTTGCAAAATGAAAGTATTTCTGAGCTGCTAAAATTCTTAATGCTAAACGCTTATATTAAACCAATAATTTTTTTTTCGTTCAAAATTTGATACTTTGGCTTTTCGCTAAATTGTGTTTAAATTAGTTTTTTTTACGGTCGTTTATTTTGGGAAAAAGCAACATAATTCTTAAGTTTAAAATTTCAAGACGTGAATTTTTAGCACAAAGACTTTCTGCATATTATTTTTATCGTTTTAGACATAAATCTCAACGTTGTGTTCTTTTTAAATATAGCAATTTTAATAAATCGTGTTGATTATCCCTATAAATTGGAACTTTGAAAAAATGCTACCGAATGGCACCGAATGCTCACATTTTAATTAGGATTAAATACAATAGTAATTCATGGAGTCAATACTCGAAAACTATGGATAGACTTTAAGCTAAAGGAATTAATATGGTTTAAGGGTCTTCACTGGAGTACACCTGACGACTACTACTACTTGAAGCCCAAAATGCTGAACGTTACCTGATAATATCGATCTTGGAAAAACTATTTTCATGTACAAGGTTTCTAATTAGAAAAGCGCTCTATTTTCAAAATTCGTACACAACACCCACTTTGGAAATAAGTTTTCAATATTTCCCAACTGTCTTTTCAAACATAAATCTATTATTTTCTTACCGCGGAGATATAATACTGTGTTTCTGTAAAATCGTTTAGCGCGAAAGAGCTGTCTGAGTCCAAATAACGTGCAATTTAAAAAGAAACCAACAGTTGGCCCACTTCTGAAACAAAAAACTACGAAATTCTATAGGGTTTCTGACAATGAGGAAATGTGATTCCGCTAAATTTATAATAGGATACAATTTTGTCAAGATCTCTAGGCTTTTTAGTTATTCTTGCTTTATGATAACTATATCTTCGCACTGCAGTCAGGGTAATTGAGCAATGGCGCGTGTTTTGCAAGCTAAAAGAAAGTCTGAACGCCTTCAAATCCATCAGCGTAGAGTGAGGGTGGTGGAATAAGAAAACGAAAATCGACAAAACAACGATATTACTGCACCAAGGTCGGCTTTCGTTTTTTGTGTGGATTTCTTCCGGAAAGCCGGTGAACTTATTAAGTATTAATTTCTTATTATATAAAACTATTTTTAAAATTCAAGATACAAAGCACTAGATTATAAGTTATTGATACTTACTCGCTATCAGCCGATATCAGGCCAATTAGACTGAAACACAGAACCCCCAGAAGCACTTTCATTATCAGCAAGCTAGTTTTGTGACTTCTACACTATCTACGTGGATTTTACAGGTGAAATATCATTCACAGAAAAACAAACACTTCCAAGTGGGGTTCACACGGGGTCCTCTTGAGCGATATAACAAAAAAAAAATTGACTGGAACCGATCACAGCCTCAGACGTCGCTGTCGATACCAATTAATGACTAACAAGCTCCGCTGAGGCGCTGGGCTTATATTCAAAAGTGTCCCCAGGTATCTTCTCATCACACGCGTAATCGTCGGCTGCACCTTTCGTCACGCAAAACAAGCGATAAATTCGCGGCTCGGCGCGGCGGTTCGTCCGCGAGGTGATTGAATCCAGGTGTGGCGGTCGTCGTGTATCGAAATGCTAGAAACAAGTTTAGAATCAGAACTTGCATTTACGTGGCGAGAAGTCCTGCGGCTGTTCTGCTTCAGATAAATCTCAGAAATTTATTTAATTAGTTAGTTAATTGTCTTAACTCTCACTTGACCGCATCCATACTCTATGTACACTCAACTCAGCTGATCGCGGTGCACAAACCAAACAAAGCATACGACATGTCAGAGTAATTGACAATTGTCAGCTGTTTTGTGCTACTTGATTCCATGGAATCTTTTTTTTTTTGGAGTGATAAGACTACAGTAAAACCCGCTTAAATGCAACCCGCTTTACTGCACAATTCCTTTTATTGCACACAATGCGAATGCACCGAATTTTTTGCCTTATTAATGTGTAGAAACAAAGACCGCATTATTGCACACCTCTTAAATACACAAACCTTTTATTTGCACATTAATTTCAGGCACGAATTTTCTATTTGAATTAAAAAATAACCGGATAAATGCAATGTACATATTTTAACACTAGAACTACCAAGACCGGTAAAATTGACCGGTACTAAATTTCTTGAAAATATCTTTTAAGAGTAATACCAAATCTTATTAGGTTCAAAATTGCGACATATGTATCGTGAACCTATTTCCAATTATAATTATTAATTTAAATGTGAAAGCATATTATTTTAAAGGTGCCAAAAATTATCAAAATTACAAGCTTGAGCGCCGGTAGTTCTAGTGTTAAATGAACAGATATGTAATGTCAAAAATTCATTTTCTGTAGAAGTGTAGTACTTTTACATTGTCCCCTCGGTGGTTACCATTTAAAGGCAAAGAAGAAGAAGAACACTTTCTCGTTAGTCTTTGCTTTGACATTTCAGTCTTTTTGAGTTGGCGGGTGGACCTTGTAAATTGCGGATTGTAATTGTTTAATTCTGGTAAAATTTGTAAAGTAAAGACGAAAACAGAACGCTATGTAATTAACCAAACTGAAAAAAAGTAATCCGAGCTCTCTTAAATGCACAACATGTGCATTTATCTTAAAAACGTTTAAATGCACAGACCGTTTAAATGCACGAAATTTTCTGACAAATTGGATGTGCATTTAAGCGGGTTTTACTGTATTATAAAACAATTTCTAATAAAATTGTATCCATCAAAAATTCAAATTTTTAACTGAAAAAATTATTGGATTCAGCATTTGCCACAAAATGAGCACAAGTCAATGCAATTTAATGTTCGTTTAGTAAAATTAAAGAGTTTTGCTATGAGTAATTCCTCAAAAATATCAAATCAATGCACAATTCCATATCCAAATCAGATCATTAAAAACCAGACTTAAATATATTTACATGTACCCCTCGATTTACACGGTTCCTTTGGAAATCGTTCATTTTTTTTATTTTTTCAAAGATTCATCAAATAGTAATTAATTACTAAAAAACAAAAATTGAAAAAATAAAAATAACCCTTAGAAAGCTGATCCCTGATCTGGCGCTTCAAAACGGTTGAAATCAATTTTATCGAAGTTGCGGTTGAGAAGTCGGGACAACGATGAAGCCAGCACATTCAAACCATAATTTGTGTGGTGAGGCGGAACGTAGAAAATGTTAAAACTCCTCAAGGAGCGTGAGGGGACGTTTATTCTAAAAGAATTAACTAATTCTGGAGATTTCATTTAGCCTTGTATGCACTCAAAGCGAAAACAATCCTGGAAATATCCCTTCTCTCCTCAAGGGAAGGCAGAGAAAGGAACTTTAGTCTATCGGCGTAAGGTGGGAGAGAATCAGGGCGCGCTGCGAGCGAGCAGGGCGCTAGAGGCTGTGGGTTCAATTCCCACCAGAAACCCTGCTAAAACAAAAAAAAAAGTGGTATCAAAATGGGCCTATAAACGGCCTAACATAAGTGTGTCTTCGGACAACCACATTAATCTACATTAGACAATATGGACGGAAAATTTTGGCATCGTTAGCATACCAGAGAATTTTAGAATTTTTTAAAATCAGGGACACATCATTGATGTAAATATTAAGGAAAATAAATGGTCCCAGATGGCTTTCCTGGGGAACGCCAGAAGAGTTGTTTATTGCGTACGATTAGACAAATAGAAGAGAGAGCTTGTGGATGAGAGTTTTGTGATTAATCCTGTTGAAGGCCTTTCTAAAATTAAATCGAAATCGTATATTTTTATACGAAAAGCCGCATAAATCGAAAGTAAACTAAAATGTGCATAAATAAGTAATTTATTTCAACGTACAATAAAAATAAGATACTTTGGAAAGCATAAAAATAACAGTCAATTCATAAAATGACAAATATTTAATTTTATAGAATAATATAAAATCCTTACAAAATTTTATAAAAAGTTTTATTACTACCATCATTTAAAAATTCGTTATTTCACATCAATCGTGTAAATAAAATATAAAGAAACATGTTCTGACTGACTGACTCGTCACCGCCGAGCCATCACCAAATTCAGCCACTAGTTTTATTTTATAGGGAAGAGTATCACTCCCAAAAGGGGTTAAAAAGCCATTCAAAACTTTTTTTCGATTTAAAACAATTTAATTCCTCTTCCTGAAAACTATGCAGATGCACTTTTTAAAGAGAGTTATACAAAAAAAAAGCAATTTATGTTGGAAATAAAAATTCAAAATCAAATCAAATTGGATTTAAATTTCTTGCTTATGACTAAAAATTGAAATTGAGATTTTTACTCAGATTGTAAAATGCTTGCAAATGTGCGTACTAATGTTAGTCTATGCGTAATTTGGATTGATTTTGAGTTTTACGAACCAGAAATTTGAACTAACATTTTTTTTTTCTTTAATAAGCTTATTTTACATCAGATTTTAACCTTTCTCAACAAGGTCGCACAGCTGTCGATTTCTCTATTGTTTTATTAAATGTTGATTTTTCTACAGCTGTTTCTTTCCCTTTGTTTTTATTATTTATTATTTTGCACCATTCCAATTGAGCTGTAATATTCAGCTGACAACGGTTTTGAAGAAATTCGCGCAACAAACTATGAAAAATTTAGTTGCAACATTTAAGCGCATTTTTCACTTTTTAACTGGTTCTTTTGAATTGAATAATAAATGCAATAAAAAATATTATTAAATAGAATATTAAAAATCAGTAACACTTCCTGCACAAGATTTTACTTATCTGCCTTTAAAATATTAAGAACTTAAGATTTGAAATTAAGTAGAACACAAAAGTTTTAAGATGTTGTAGAGTGAAAATATGAAAATCTAGATTTTAACATTACTAAATCGTGTACGATAATTTACTTTTGTTCTAAAAAAAAGCTCAAATTTAATACCAGTTAAGTTGCGGAAGTCATTACTATGAATTACAAAAGAATCAGGAATAAGTGCAAGATGGCGATTAATAAATAGAAAAAAAGTATAGATGAAAAAAGAATTGAGAACGCAATTTACCTACGAAAGTAATCGATGGTGCTGTTTTGGAAAAAGTTGGAGACAGGATAATTACAGATATTAAGGAGATAGCAAATTATTTCAATATATTATACGTATATTGTGGAGAGCATAGAGAAAATTAACAAATCAACACCAGCGCGGGATTACGACGATTAGCAAGTAAGTGTTTCAAATTCAAATTGGTGGACGAGCATAAGGATACTTTTTAAAGACCTTAACCAGAAACCGGACTACAAGAATGTAAAACTAAGGTCCCGAAAACAAAAAAGATCGAGGAATATAGACCAGTAAATATACTATCCCCCTTAGTGGAGAAGATCGGGCTTTAGGAAAAGACATTCATTTGAAACTGCACTTAACTGGATAATAAATCAATGTAATAAGTAAATAGATAAGAAAAAATTCATAATAGCGACTTTCAACCAGACCTTAATAATTTTAGCTACTTAAACCAAAACCCTGTTATCATCTGTATTACTGCGAATGATGTCCTCAAGCATTTCAATGAGCTCCCACTTGATTTCACATCAAAACCCGATGGTATTCCGTCTGCCATTCTCAAGGCTTGTTCTAATGAGCTAGTCACGCGACCGGACAATTCTCCGTGCTGGGGAAGAACTCCTTCATCATTCCGATTCAAAAAAAAAAAAAAGGCAGCAAAAATGAGGTATCCAACTATAGCCCATTGCGGAACTTTCGTGTATCCTAAGACTTTTTGAATCAAATGTATATTCACAATTTTCTACTGTTTGCAAGCGGCTTGTCTCAACAAACCAGCACGGTTTTCTTCAGGGTTGCTCTCCGTCTACGAATCTCCTTGAAGTTGTTACCTTTGCTACTGAAGTTTTCTAAAAGGGCCTGCAAACAGATTGCATCTATACTGACTTCAGCAAGGCTTTTAAAAAGCTTTCTCATTCCATAATAATCCTTAAATTATTAGCTCTAGGCTTTCCATCTCTGCTTATTAACTGGATTCGTTCGTATTTGCTCGACAGGATATACTAGGTTTCTTTTCGTCGTGCCACCTCAAAGAAGATATAACCTACATCAGGAGTCCCACAGGGTAGTCACTTGGGTCCACTTCTTTTTATTTTATCTCTTGATGACATCTCACAATTTCTTAAAAACTGTAAAATCTTAATCTACGCAGACGATATGAAAATATTCTATGGTACCAAAAATATTAACGACTGTCACGCGGTTCAAAAGGACTTAAACATATTCCACTTGTGGTATGAACTAATTCTTAAATATGCGAGTCAACTATTATCAATTTCATATTGATTGTATTGAATCTGTACCAAGGAAATTTGTCAGATTCACTCTTAAAGATTTATCTTGGAGCAATTCAGTTCTTCTCCCTCTTTAGAATGATCGTCTGCTGCTCCACGATATGCATTCTCTACACAAGCGTCGGGAGATTGCAGACATTGTATTTATTCACCATTTATAAGCTGAAGGTTCATTTAAAAAAATACATATTCCTGGATTTAAAAAGGGCATCCGAGACAATTGACCCAAAGATATTATTTAGAAAGCTTGAAAAACATGGAAAAGAACTACAGTGGTTTAAAGACTACTTAAGTAAACGATGTCAAAGGAGTGTTTTCGAAATTGCTGAGCTATTGGAGTACCACAAGGATCAGTACTTTGGACGTTACTATTTTTAATGTACATAAACGAAACGGGAGAGATGTTAGTGAAGCGATTTGTAGAAATTAATTGCATGGTTTGAAATAAACAAATTAAAGTTAAATGTAAATAAAACGTTTAAGCAAAGAGCTTATTTGAATAAGTGTTTATTGTTAAAAAATAGTATGTAACATACTAATAAAATAACCGGATGAGGGCATATTAAGAAATGTATGTAAAAGGCACCAGAAATTCATTACTTGTCGCAGATAGACTGAGTGAAACTGGATTAATTTCTCAAGACAAAACAAAGTAAAACAAGAAAGATTTCTCCTACGCAAATAAATTTATATTATAAATAGCTTTAGATAAAAACAAGGTCCAGTAATCCGAGTAGGTGCACAAAGCAGCCCGTCTAGCCAGTTACGGACGCTCCCTTCTGAGTCAGCGTGTTATCCTCGTACGTTTCGAGAACATCAGCCAAATGCTCGTTATCTCGGGGCTTCTTGAACTGTCTCTTTTTGTTTTGGGCCTTTTTCCTCTTTGGCATGATGGGTTTCTTCACGCCATGATCCTGCATCGATCTGATGCCTGTAAAATACAAGTGGTTAATTAATAAATAATTTTTTTAACATTCAAAAAATTGAATAAAATGAAAACCGGTTTCCCTACACACGCTAAAATTATCTGACCTTAATCGTGTAAAGGAGATATTTTACGATTTCGTAATGAGTACATTGTCTTTTACCTTGCTTCTCCAGGTATTCGTCGATTTTAGCGTCATCCATCGCATCAACAGTCACTGACCGCCAAAGTTTCTGGAATTCTTCGTCCACCTAAAAACTGGATTTAGTTTTATCGGATCAGGTAAAGTAATTTGATTTATATCTACCGCAAAATTTGCTGTCCGATCATTATAAAAAAGAACTTTTTTCTTATCTATGGGTCGTACAATGTATAGAATCTCAGTGGCACGATTTTTTAAGACTTTTTCACAGTGGGGAAGGGACTCTTGAACATCGTCCAGAAGTATTCCACCCAGTCCCTTTAGATCGTGCTGCTTGAGAAGTCGCATTAAGCTCTTGCCGTCCTTGATTTTGTAGACTGGCTTGAATGCGAAACGATTTTCCATCGATACCTCGATCTTGGGATTATTCATCAGCGCTTCGGTCTGTAGCCACTGAAATAAGAAGACGAGTAAAAACAGGTGAGAATGTTCTGCGGAGAATTCTAGAGATTTCGTGTCTTACGTTCTTCACCGAGGTACCGATGTCGAGCTGGTTTGTCTCGTCGAGAATCTCCTCCAGGCTTAGGGGATGATCATCGCCGTCTTGATGCCTCGTCTTCATGTGCTTAACGATCTTCGCCAACACTCCGAACCTGTACTGTGAGCTCCCGGCCATCGTTTTGTACCTGAAAACATTCTGTGATTTAATGGGGGGCTTCGCACTTTTTCTGATTACTGTCTTACGTGCTGGCGTCCAATTTAGGGGCTGTGGGTGGACGCATCTTTTTCTTTCCATCGTCCTTTGGGGGTGGCGCAGCTTCGGGCTTCACCTTTTTCTCCACGCTATAAGCGTTTTTAAGGTAATTTTTAATAAAACATGTTTCGCAATGTTCGAACAATTAAATGTGTTTATAAGAAATTTCTCTTACGTTGGAGTGGCCATAGCCCGCTTCTTGAACGCCTCCCGTTCCCGCAATAGGGCTGGATCCATTTTTATTAATTATTTTACGTACTTTCTTGTGTTAAAAACTATTTTAAGAGGAACGAAGCAAATCAACTTTGCTCCGAATGTTTACACTGCCACCAGCTGTTTTTGACGTTCGCTGCGTGGGACTTTTATTCTACTCTAGTACAACTGCTAATTTGAAAAACTTGCAAACACTACAAATGCCATTAATTTGCAAATATAATAAAATATCTGTTTTGCTCCAAATTCTTTAAAACAATTTACTTAGAAATAGAAGTGAACGATTTTCACAAGAATTTAATTTTCCTAGAGTTTTAAATTACACCCCTCTTGTGTCGATAAGCTTAAGCCTGGCAATTGTCGCTTGTATAACAGTCAACGTAGCTCGGAGCCGTAAAAATAATTTCCCTTGGGATTTTGGGTCGCTCTTGTGAAACAACGGTTAGCTAGGTGTTTCACCCTTTTCTAAAATACCCAAAATATCCTTTTAGTGCATTGGCTATCGGAGGAAAGGACTCAGAAAGTAGTTCTGGTCTTGACTACTTTCGTTGGAGGTGCGAAAAGCATTTGAAGGGTTTGAGTCTGCTTTCTTATTTGAAAAATGATAAAAAAAATCGGTTTTATTTAAAAAAACACTAAATTAAACTAGGTAGTAGCAAATAAACAATTTTACTAAGAAGGTACAGATATTTATAGCATTTTCAAATTAACCTTCATTGTCCCAATTTGTCCGTTAACTTTAAACTCGAACAACTTTGCTATTTATTTTTAAAAAGTTCTGAAAATTCATACCGGGGTATTTTGAGTAGTGCTCTTTCAGAATATCACCTGAAAATATTAAAAAAAACACCCCTTCCTATTGTATTTTGAATTTTACAAAAAAAAATACTGATTTCTGAGGGTAAATTTTATAAAAATCAGCTGGGTTACCCGGTTTCACCCGGCGTTGGGTAAATACTTACTAATTAAAGACTTCTCAAATGTTCTAGTTTGTTATATCCTAGAAATTGTTTCAACCCGAAAACCCCTTTATGGATCCGCCATCTTGAATATCCAAATCTTGATAATATTCAAAATTAGTGGCATTAACACAATTATTGTACCAAATTTCATTAAAACCCGTTGAAATCCTTGTTCGCAATATTGGGTCCGCCATCTTGGATCTAGAAACTATGATAAAATTCAAAATATGTGGCCCCAAAAAAAATCGTACTTATTTTCATGAAAATCCTTTGAATTCGAGAAATTTTGATCACCATATTGGATCCGCCATCTTGAATTTGGAAATTTTGATAACATTGAAATTAGTTGCCTCAGAATAACCATTGTACTAATTTTCATTAAAATCCGTTGTAATTGAGACTTTTAATCGCCATGTTGGATCCGCCATTTAGGATTTGGAAAGTCTGGTAATATTCGAAATTAGTTCAATGAGAATAATCACTGTACTAATTGTCAATAAAATCCGTTGTAATCAAGACATTTTAGTCACCATGTTGGATCCGCCATCTTGGATTTGTAAATTTTAATAACATTCAAAATCAGTGACATCAAAACAACCGTTGTACTAATTTTCATTAAAATCCGTAGAAATCAAGAAATCTTGGTCGCCATATTGGATAAGCCATCTTGAAATTTCTAAATTTAGATTCAGATTGCGCAAAACCCCTGAGTACCAATTTTCATGAAAATCGCTTCAAATTTAAAATAAATTTTCAACCGCCATCTTGGATCCGCCATTTTGAAACCCTATATATTATCCGAAAAAAATGAGCTTATATGTACTACCTTCGGAAAAAAAATTAAAAATATCGATGCCAGCGTTTACGCGTGATTGAGCAACAAACAAAGAGAAAAAAAGCAAACAAACAAACAAACGAACTCTGTCTGTTACCTTTTCACGCTTAAACGGCTGAACGGATTTCGATAAAATTTGGCAAGAAGAAATAACAGTATCCTGGGAAAGGAAATAGGCTACTTTTTACCGGGGAAAAATATCTCATTCCCAAGCGAAAATCGAATACTTTGTTTTTTAATTAGAATAGTTGATATTTATAAAAACTTCTGCATCGTCTACCTCAGTTTCTGGGCGATTTTCTTAAGCTGTACTTGTTGATGCTTTAGGTTGTATGGAAGAACTAGAACTATTTGTATTTCCCATCTTTTCATTATCATGTATCAACAATGATTCGGGTTTTTTAAAAAATGTTCTAATATCTTTAAATTGTTTCGTACTTTATACCTACTCTGTGTATCAAAACCTATAACCAACATTGCCTTTTCTAAAATAAAATTGTATGCTCGTTCTGTAATAAGCAATACTAATAATTATCAGTTTTATCGCGCAAAATATTCAACAATTAAATAAAATGACTTATCTAATTAATGGACGTGGTTTTATAAAATCCACATGCCGCAGATCGTCAATCTCTTCATTAATACAGTGGTGGATTTACCAGCAGGCTGAGTAGGCTGCAGCCTAGGGCGGCAAATTTGCGGCCAACATTTTCTTTTAAATTAAATTAAAATTAAAAGGATTCATATTTATATACATAAACTAGTAGTTCGAGGTTTCGCTAGCGCCCTCATTCTACCAGTAGATATAAATTATATATAAATATAGGAGATAATAAATCGTAAGACTTTTAAACTGCACAATTTGTTTTAAATAACAACAAATAATGTAAACCAAAAGGAATAAAGAAGTGTATAAAGAATAAATAGAAATTAAAATTGTAACACACCTCACAAATCACGCAAAAAGGTATTTTAAAATGTTCGTAATTTCTGAGGAAATCAAATTAAAAAAGTGTACAATATTTATAAAAGTCTTGAATGGACGCAGTAACAATTTCAGAAAACCCATAGTACGTTCTATGTTCAGGAGTATTCAACAAATTTCTCATACGCAACATTCGTTCAGGGGCATAAATATTGATTATGGCTAATAGTTCAGGACAGTCAATATGGCTACTCAAAATATCTCTTATGAATAAGACACGCCAATAAGTTCGTCTACTATGCAACATTTGTAACCCTAACAGTGGACATCGATTTTCATAAGATGGAACTGTATTACCTAGTGTCTTGTATTATTTGAATAAAATTCGGGTTATCCAGAGGACTTCCTATAACTGCCGCATATTCCAAAACAGATCTGATCAAGGAGATAAAAATAAACCTAATTGTAAAAGGATTATAAAATTCTTTTGTGTTCCTTTTCATAAGACCAAAAAGTTTAAGTGCTTTATTGATAGTGTAAGCAATGTGGTATGAAAATGTGAGTTTGGAGTCGTAGATAACACCCAAGTCTTTATATTTGCCTTAATTCTTCTTAATTTTATAATCCCATCTTACAGGGTTAACGCATCTGTGGAAGGTCATGATTTTGCACTTAGTAACGTTCAGAGAAAGATCATTAATACTACACCAGTTAGCTAACGTATTCAAATAATTTTGAAGCTTAGCACAATCTTCTGAGGATCTAACTGAGACGAACAATTTTTTTAAATCATCATATGTATATATATTAGAATATTTCAACAATATCATTGATAAATAATATGAATAATAGAGGCTGACTCCCTTATGGTAGTCCGGATGAGGCAATAAAATCCTAGCAATATAAGTCGCCTATTTTTACCTTTTTTTTTTGTATACGATTGGTAAGATACTACTGAAAACACTTCAAAATTGATCCATTGAATCCAAAATATTTTATTTTATCCAATATAGTCGGAATTGATACTTTATCAAACACTTTAGAAAATTCGTTATACAGTACATCCAGTTGAATACCATTTTCTATATTCGGAGCACAGAAGTTTGTAAATATCGCTAGATTCGAAATAGTGGATCTACCAGCGAAAACTCCATGCTGCTCATTCACAATAATATGCTAAACCAATGAAGCAGTTTTAGAAGCAACCAGAGCATCTAATAGCTGAAGTATTCATAATTAGGACGATAGTGCACAAATCATAAAGTTACAATTTCGTTGACAAAAAAATTGTAATTAATATGGTTGTAACAAATTTTAGAGGTCGGTAGGAGCGGCAAAATTTTAATAGCCTACTGGCGGCAAATTTGAAAATCCGCCACTGCATTAGTATCACTAGCAATGTAATTAAAATGGTCGGTCCTCTTTTGATGAAAGTTGCTCCTTACCTATTGAAAAAATCAAATTCGATGTATTATTGGGCTCAGATTTTGATAAGCTTTTGCTTGATACCCCACACGATTCCTTTGAAACAAAATCCGGTCCCTGAGAAAAATTCCTGTAACAGACAGACAGACAGATACCGAAGTGATCTGGGTTTGTCCAATAATGCTGCGGTACATTAAAAATTGACTTGCTGTGATTAGGATAGACTTGAATCTGTTTGACATTTTCTCAAATTCAGGTACAAGAGGCAAATTCTGAATATATATATTAGGGTGCTTTTTTTTCGCGACTATTTATTTTTTTTTTTCTGTCCCACTTCGAAATTTTGTGGCAAATATCTAAACAAAAATTCCCTGAAAATTGGAGCCCTTAATATTAATATTAAGTACTAGACCAAGGCGTATAAAGATTTTCCATATAAAATACACGTAAACTTTGATTATTTTTCTTCAAAACTCTACAGCTCAGAGGCATTTCATGGTATAATCTTGGTCAATGGTAGAGTTTCTTCAGAATTGAATGCTCTACAAAAGTGTCCATTGCGGTAGAACCCTAACTCCCACCAGCGAGGCAGTACGGGTCACTAACCCCAATTTTCCCATGAAATTCTCGCGTTTTGCCCCTATTTCGTAAACAACAAGAGGTACAGAAAAAGTGAATATGACAAACTTGTAGGAAATTCAATTTCCTACAAAAAAGTTCTGAACACCAAATCGCTAACATCGATATTTCTTGAGATATTGGGCTTTGAAGTTGAGGTAGAGTGGAATTTTCATGGATTATTGAGCTAAATTGTAGAAACACTACCTTAACTTCAAAGCCCAATACATATCTCAAGAAATATCGATGTTAGCGATTTGGTGTATAGAACTTTTTTGTAGGAAATTGAATTTGCAACAAGTTTGTCATATTCACTTTTTCTGTACCTCTTGTTGTTTACGAAATAGGGGCAAAACGCGAGAATTTCATGGGAAAATTGGGGTTAGTGACCCGTACTGCCTCGCTGGTGGGAGTTAGGGTTCTACCGCAATGGACACTTTTGTAGAGCATTCAATTCTGAAGAAACTCTACCATTGACCAAGATTATACCATGAAATGCCTCTGAGCTGTAGAGTTTTGAAGAAAAATAATCAAAGTTTACGTGTATTTTATATGGAAAATCTTTATACGCCTTGGTCTAGTACTTAATATTAATATTAAGGGCTCCAATTTTCAGGGAATTTTTGTTTAGGTATTTGCCATAAAATTTCGAGGTGGGACTGAAAAAAAAAAATAGTCGCGAAAAAAAAGCACCCTAATATATACTTTATATATTTTTGTGTTTAGATTTAATTGGAAATGTATTTAACAGAAGTGATATTCTGCGAACAGCTAAAATAACAAAATTAACCTAATTTAATAGACGTGTAAGAAGATGATTAATTTAGGGAAGACCAGACTAGGAAAGATAGCATTTAAAAGTTGTGCAATTTTATAAAATTTTGGTGGTTTTAAATCAATAAATAAATTTAATTGAGTGCGAGCTACTGTCTGGATTGATATCAGCAAACTTTCGTTATCCTCCTTAAATTATAATAAGAGTAGAACACAAATAATGGTGTTATCTCATATTTATTAATGTTAAATAATTCTTTTTAGTTAAATTCAAAGGCACTAAATTTAAAATTTCCGATTTTTTAAATGAAAACTACCAAGCTGGTGCCCTCCTGGAGGACAAAGATATTCTTCCTTTATAATGGATGCAATAAGACATATTTCACAGGGAAATATATCTTCCGAAATCTTTTATTATAGTTTTATCTCTCCAGAAAGTCGACGTTGGCCAGTAGTTTGCGACATTATTCCTTGTACAATAGTTGCGCTATATCCGAAGTAACGATTCTTTTCTAGAGACATAAAAGATTCTGAAAGCTATTGCACCCTTTCATAAGCATCCCTTGTTATTCTGGCTCTCGCACAGATGGTGTATGTGCTTAAAAGTGCCGTCTTCGGGCGAATATTGTACTGAAATTGTCACAGAACAGTGCACAGCACTCATTGTTTGATTTATTAAAATTCCTCTTTACGTAACTCCTGACTGCTGAATTTTTAAGTAAACATTTGCACTACAATTACTCTCACTTTGCTTATCGATTTCATGGAATGACGAGTTGCTTGTCTTAAATTTGTCATGCAAAAGGCCATACTTTAAACTATCCGTTTTCTTGGTTAATCATGTAGACTTAAAATTGTAGCATACTATAATTTAAAAAAATTTAAAACAAAAAGCATTTGTGCTTTCATGAAATGAAGAACAAAGAAAACGATGCATTCGAGAACTAGAATATTTGGGCGATTTCTCGTTAATTTGGCCCCTTGAAGATTGAGATTTTGAGAGTTTCTACAAGACAATGCCACAAGTCACACAGCAGCAGAAACAAGCAAAGTGTTCATGCAACCTGGTTATAATTTTACAATAGTAATTTTCATTTAATATTTGATTTTAATCAGTATCGTTTTAGGTATGTATGTATGTATGACTGAAAAAGTACTGAAAATTGAATTTTAGAGTGAATCCAATCTGAAATAAGGCACAAATTATTACACTGAAAACTGACTGAAAGTTAAGACGGAATTCAGAGTGAAATGAAAATATACTGAATAAACACTAAAATATCTTACATTTGATGAGTACTAGCAAAAAACTGAAAAGATACTTACATTTTTCAGATTTTTCAGTCGAATTTCAGTTTTCATTTTTTGTATATATTTTCAGGTCATTTTCAGTCTCTTTTTCACTACCATAGTTCGTTTTCCGACTGCCCTTTGCTTTAGCACAGAAAAGATTTGTAAATTTTTCAGTACTTTTTCAGTTTTGTTCTTTCACCCGGATAAATTTTAAAATCAAAGACCACAAATACAAAAGATTTAAATTAATTTCTAAGCAAATTGAGGCCCGTGATTTTAGCTTCCCCACTTTGAATTTTCAATATTTGGCACCGAATTTGAAATTAGCCATACCAAGAACTTCCGTATAGTTATTTTTGTGAGATTTCAATGGGATATAGCAACAAGACGTCGCCATTTTTGATCCGCCATATTGTCTTTTTAGAATTGGACACCGGATTTAAAATCAGTGAACCTATAAACCCCTAAATAGTCATTTTATATATGACTCGCAGAACATTCTTTTTTAAAATCGGTTAACAAGTTCCAAAATGTTCAAAATAGGTTTTTTTTAACTCTTATCATTTTCGTTTTCGGTCACATAGCTTACAGAAGCAATTCTAAAATAATTATCTATCACTGTTTCAGGAAGAGAAAGACGAGCTAAAATATACATAAGAATGTAAAGTGATGACTAATAAATCCATTTGGATTTATGTTGAGACACTTTATTTTAAACCCATTCAATTTTATAAAGCTGTCCATGGGATAAAGGAGCATTACTGAAAACTCATTAACGTCTATAAAAAGTCCTTTTGCAAGCAAACATCCTTGAGTAAATTTCCACCTTAAAAATGAGTAATGTTCCAAGCTAATTATTAATGTAATCCTTTTGACCCCGTATAAAAGTGGTTACTGACTCGAAAGTTAGCCGACTAGCATAATCAAGTTTGGACAGGGATAATTAAAAGTTTATTTGACCGAAAAACTAGTTTACCTTTAAATATTTACGAGTAATCTGAAAAAGTTAACGAACTCACCCGGCGCGCAGTCTTCTACTCCCAAGCGTGTTCATTTTCAGTGTGCCACATTAAAGGACCCCGCACATTTTGTATGGAAAAGTGCGTACAGTCAAATCGACTGAAAATTTAGTATGTTGTACTTCAGGACATCCTGATCAAAAGTTCCCATGGGCGCAACTTCAAAAAATGGCCAGTTTTAGAGATACAGGGTGTTTCATTTTAATAGACGTACTCACATATCTCGAAAACTACGCATCCTAGGAAAAATGTTTCGGACAAAAGTTATAGAGTACCACAAGGGTTAACTAGCGGTGACCTTGCCTTTGACCTTGAAGTCAAGGATCAAGGTCATTTCAAGGTCAAATCAATTTTTACATAGTGATCCCTACTTCTGACCCCGGAAATGGAAAAAGCGCAACATTTTGCATGAACATGAACAATGAGTATATGTATGTCGCTAATATTTTTAGTTTCTTTAATTATTTCGATTACCAGCGTCTCTTATATTATCAAGTAAAGTGACGCTTGGATATTTGATATGAGGCTGGTGTCGCGCATACCCTAAGAACCATAACACACTTGCGACATGTGCACAGCAACCTAATCAGTATTTATCAGATTAACTTAGCACCTGCTTATATTCAGGATAAACTAGTACGCGATGATTCTGAATTTTTTGAATTTGATGAGCACCTGTATGAAAATGGTTTCCTCAGGGTACGGCTGTACTCCCCGCTTCCGAAATTCGACAAGGTATCAGTTATGGATAACTTATAGACCTCATGAGGATCAGAATAATGAGCCTATAAGAGGTTATTACTGTACTTGTGTATCAGATTCGAGAACATTAGGTTGCTGTGCACATGTCGCAAGTGTGTTATGGTTCTTAGGGTATGCGCGACACCAGCCTCATATCAAATATCCAAGCGTCACTTTACTTGATAATATAAGAGACGCTGGTAATCGAAATAATTAAAGAAACTAAACATATTAGCGACATACATATACTCATTGTTCATGTTCATGCAAAATGTTGTGCTTTTTCCATTTCCGGGGTCAGAAGTAGGGATCACTATGTAAAAATTGATTTGACCTTGAAATGACCTTGATCCTTGACTTCAAGGTCAAAGGCAAGGTCACCGCTAGTTAACCCTTGTGGTACTCTACAACTTTTGTCCGAAACATTTTTCCTAGGATGCGTAGTTTTCGAGATATGTGAGTACGTCTATTAAAATGAAACACCCTGTATCTCTAAAACTGGCCATTTTTTGAAGTTGCGCCCATGGGAACTTTTGATCAGGATGTCCTGAAGTACAACATACTAAATTTTCAGTCGATTTGACTGTACGCACTTTTCCATACAAAATGTGCGGGGTCCTTTAATATTCTTTGACATCCTTTGCCGGCGGTTGCAGAATTTTGCTTATCTCGGAAGCGGCAGGAGAAGGACATTAAAACTTTTGCTGCTCCGACTACGAGACCTCATAACTAAAACGAGTTAATATTCACTAGCATCCGTTTTACATTTTGCATATTGCAGTTTTTCTATATCGGCAACGTCCATTTTATTCCACTTCTGTCGTCAGTTTATCCCACTTCTGTGCGAATTGAACTTAAATCAAAGTTTGGAAAAGTTTAATTTGCAGGGAAGTTTATTTTTTTTTTTCGTTTCCATAATAAGCTGAAATCGAAGAAAAATTCACTAAAAGTTTCTTCTTGTTGTGCAGGCCGTTAAACGATTTAGCAGGAAATTTTTTCCTTTTAATTTCCAGTCTGTATTCTTACAACACTCTCATTATATTTTCAGATTAAACGAAATTATAAAAGTAGAAAAGTTTCACTCTGTTTCCCAACAATGGGCATAGTCAGCTCGAATGCATTTCGAAACTTTTTGTAGTTTTTCATGTCGTCGTACGTTAGCTTTATTGCGCTTCAAATGTCCTAAAAGTTTCGGAAACTACGAGAAAATTCTATAATGAAAAATCTCTTTTGACGAAAATTTTCCTGCATAAAATATGGAGAAGTTTCGGATACAGGGCACCCGGTAACTTGATAATATTTATAATAGGTTCTTGCATAAGCGTAATTCTTCAACGCGCGCACCCTTCGGAGCTTGTATGAATATTATCCAGGAAAATATGAAAAGTCTGGATGATAAAAAGCAGGAAACTCTATTGTAGTATCTACATAAAGCCGTACCAGGCCCAGCACATTTAAAAACGGAACAGATCTGTAACAGGTAGACTTTATTTCATTAAAGTAAAGTTTTTATTTAAAAAAACTTATTACATAATGAGTCCTTTATGGGAGGAGTTTTAGAAAAGTTATACAAAGGCTATATAAAATTATATACAAAGAGCATTTTGAAGAGGAAACATTTATGAGGAAAATCTTAAAATCGTTGTGTATATAAAGGGTGTTTTCAAATAGCAGTTACACCTCTTGGATCTTTTGACATTTTCAGATTACTTTTTTCAAATTGTTAACAAACAAAACATTGAACTTTTAAAATGTCATGTACTTTCATCTGCTCACTATCCTGTAACTTCTATTGTAATGTCCTATGTCATGGAAGCTCTCGGAAATTATTCCCTTGCATAAAAAGGGCAGTAAATCCGATATCTCCTACTATAGACCTATTGCGAAATTAAGTTGTGTGGCTAAACTGTTTGAAGCTATAGTTTGTGAAGTCCTCAGTTTTCACTGTAAACCCTTTCTACTGCCCTTTCAACATGGGTTTATAAAGGGAAAATCGACCACAACGAACCTGCTTCAATTTTCAAATTACTGTCTATCTGCTATCGAGGACGGCAAGCAGGTCGACTGTATCTTCACTGACTTTAGCAAGGCCTTTGACAGGATTAATGACGGCATCCTTGTACATATATAAGTTGTCTGTCCTGGGATTTCCCGCCAGTTTTGTCGACTGGATTGCGTCTTATTTATCTGGCCGTTCTCAACGTGTTTGCTTTCGTGGAGCGCTTTCTCATTTAATAGATAACACATCTGGCGTGCCTCAGGGTAGTCACCTTGGACCTTTGTTATTTATCATTTACATTAATGACTTATCTTTTATACCTACCCACTCGAGGATTCTCTGTTATGCTGACGATGCGAAAATCTTTCGCATAATATCTGACGATCGTGATCGTGATGCTTTAAACACTGACTTAGACGCCTTTCATAAATGTTGTTCTATTAATTATCTACCACTTAATATTAGTAAGTGTACATGTATGACTTTTTCCCGTAAAAGGAATTCACTTTTTTTTGACTATTCAATTAATGGACAGTGTCTTTCTAGACTGACTAAGGTGAGAGATTTGGGAGTTGTTCTCAACTCATCGTTCTCTTTTGAGGATCATATTGAAACAATTGCTATTAAAGCTAATTCAATTTTAGGATTCGTCAAGAGATGGTCTAAGGAGTTCGATGATCCCTACATCTCTCGTCTACTGTATTGTACTTTTGTGAGACCTATTCTAGAATATGCCAGTCCGGTCTGGTGTCCTTTCTATGAATGCCATATTAACCGTATTGAAGCCATTCAACGTAGATTCATACGGTTCTCTCTTCGTGGTCTTCCTTGGGAGAATGATCAGGTCTTGCCTCCCTATCTCGATAGACTTAAGCTCATTTCACTTGACACGTTGACGAATAGACGTAATCTCTCCAGAGCTGTCTTGACTTTCGACTGTTTGCAGGGCTCTATTAATTCTTCTGAGTTATTGGCTCTTTTTAATATCTCGGTGCCGGCACGCACCTTGAGAAACACTGACTTTCTCCACCTTTCATACCATCGAACTAATTGTAGTTGTAATGTAATCAGCCTATTGATGAAACTGCTTTATTATTATTATTATTATAAGTTAGCGGGTCGTCTAAGGCACTCCCAGTGCCCACCGAGTAGCAGCGCGACCTGTAAGATCTATTGTGCTAGTCCCTCCTATTTAAACCCCTTCCATGTCAAGCTCCTTAAAAAAGGCTATGGTGTGTTGGGGGGTCGCATTCGACACATCTTCAGGCGTTATGAGGGATGCTCCGAAGTGTGCCAGCCTTTGTCGACCTAAGGCTGGGCATTGGCAGAGTACGTGTTCCGCTGTTTCTTCTTCTTCAAGGCAGAAGCGACATATATCATCGTCCTCTACACCTATCTTTTTAAGGTGGTATTTTAGGGTACAGTGCCCCGTTAAGAGGTCGGTAATGATTTTTAAGTCCGGCTTGTTGAGCATTAGGAGTTTCATCGACCTCTGCTTGGAGGGGTAGATGAATCGTTTTGCTTGTCTTAGTCCGGTTTGATTTATCCAATGTGAGGCTTTGCTATCTTCTTCCCATAGCCTAAGATAGGATCTATAGTAACTCCTGGCCAGGCCACAATAAGGCTCCGGTCCAATGAACGCGGATTTTGCACCAATTCTGGCGAGTTCATCCGCTTTTTCATTGCCAATTATTCCTTCGTGGCCTGGTACCCAAGCTAATGTAAGCTTATTTGTGTTAGCAAGTGTTTTTAACGTTGACAGGCAGCACCAGACCAGGTTCGACTCTATAGTATAACTGGAGAGCGCTCTAATCGCCGCTTGACTGTCCGTTAAAATCCATATTTTTGCACCTTTCATTCCCTTTTCTATGATAGTTCGGGCACAGGTATCAATAGCAATAATCTCAGCCTGAAATATCGTGGGAGACTTCCCTAAGGCTATTGAGATCTGGCAGTTGGGCCCGTAGATTCCCGCACCGGAGAATCCATCGCACCTAGACCCGTCTGTATACCATGCAACAACCCCCAGTCGGGCGAGGTTTTCATTTTCCTTCCACCACTGTCGGTCTTTTATTATGGTTTTGAACGGTATTTCCAAATTTGGTTTTTTAATTATCAGGTCCGAAGGCCCCATGATCAGCGGGTCTTTGGAGAACACCCTCAGTATCTGTGAGTGCCCTCCGTTTTCATTTGCTTTGCAATGACCTGATATGCGGAGTTTTAGAGTACTGTTAGCCGCTTCTTTTTGTATGTAAAGGTGGAGCGGTAGGAGATCTAGCAGCACTTCTAAGGCCGCGGTTGGGCAAGTTTTCATGGCCCCTGTGATGCCGGTACAGGCGAGTCTCTGCACTTTGGTGAGTGTGGCTATTGCCTTAGACTGCTCTGTTTTATTCCACCATATGGCTGCTGCATAGGTGACAATGGGTCTTATAATCGCCTCATATGACCATAGTATCATTTTAGGCTTTAGCCCCCATTTTTTACCAAACAACCGACGGCATGCCCATGTGGCTCGAATAGCCTTTTCTGCCGTTTTATTTAAGTGGATGTTCCAAGTGAGTCGCTGATCCAGGGTGACCCCTAAATATTTCGTCTCAGTGGAGAATCCAATCGTAGTTTCATTCAAAGTAGGGGACGTCACGGTCAGTTTTCTCCTCCTAGTGAATGGTATAATTACTGTTTTATTGGGGTTTATTTTAAGATTAACCTCCTGGCACCAGTCAGATACAAGGTTTAGAGCCGTCTGGGCTTTGCGTGATAGCACGCGATCCACTTTGCTCCGGATGATAATGACAATATCATCCGCGTAACCCTGACATTCTATCCCAGCATTTGTTAGCTTTGCTAGGAGACCGTCAACAACAATTGACCACAGGAGCGGAGACAGGACCCCTCCCTGGGGGCAGCCCCTTGTGGCCCATGCCGTCACGGAGCTCCCACACAAGCTTGCCGTGATCTTTCGACAGCCTAGCATGGCTTTGATCCATTTCACCGTCTGGAAGTCCACACCTTTTCCGACGGCCGCTTTTTCCATGGATTCGAAGGAGGTATTATCGAACGCTCCTTCTATATCAAGAAAAATACATAGGGCAGTTTCTTTGCCCTTGAGTGATTTTTCTATAATTGCAACCAGGCTATGAAGGGCAGTGATAGTTGATTTGCCCCCCTGATAAGCGTGCTGGTTTGGGTGTAGTGGAGCCTCACGTAACGCTGTGTTGCGTATATGATAGTCTAACACTTTCTCCATGGTTTTAAGAAGAAAGGAGGTTAGACTGATGGGTCTATATGCCTTGGGCTGGGAGGGATTACGCCCCCCACCCTTCGGTATGAAAGCTACCCTTGTATCCCTCCACCCTTCGGGGATAATTCCTAGTGTGAAACTGGCTCTTGCAACTTTAATTATGGCTGGTATTAGTTCTTCTCTCGGGCCCTTTTGCAGTAGAGCTGGGAAGATGCCATCTCCTCCAGGAGATTTGAAGGCCTTGAATGAGTCGATTGCCCACTCAACTGTCCTCTGTGTAAAGATGTGACCGGAAAGGCTACTAGCTCTCATGGGGGTCTCAAGACTAAGTCCTAGTGAACCCCCAGGGGGTCCATCATCTTCCCTTTTCGAGTCCGGGAAGTGTGTTTGAATAAGAAGCTTCAATGTCTCCTTCCCATCCTCCGTGTAGGTACCGTCCGGCTTTTGTAAAAGTCCGATTCCGTTTGTGTGATCTTTAGAGAGGACTTTTTGGAGTCTGGCTGTGGTAGGCAGGTCGTTTACGCTCTCACAGAAGTCTCTCCATGTTTTCCTCTTGGATTTTCGTATTTCTTTGTTGTATAGGGTAAGGGCCTCTTTGTAGGCTTCTGTTGAGCCTCCCTTTTTGGCCTTGTTATAAAGCTTACGAGTTTTGGTTCTTAAGCTTTCTAGTTCCCTATTCCACCAGGGAACATCCCTGGTTTGTTTCCTTGTCTTTAGCGGACAATTGTCCTCATAAGAGGAGAGGATCACGCGAGTAAGTTCGGACGAGAAGAGGTTTAGGTCTTCTTGGCACGTGATCGGTGAGCACGGGAGCTCTTTTAGATCTTGCCTGACCTGTTCCTGATAACAGATCCAATCTGTTTGTCGAGGAATTCTTCTCTTTTCCTGGCATGTATTTTCAGCCTTCACGTCAAATCGTATGTGACGATGGTCCGAAAGGGAGGCTTCGCTAGATACATGCCATTTGTTTATAGAACTAAGTAGAGAGGGGGTGGCTAAGGTTAAATCCAGTACCTCACTACGAAGAGCATTTGAGAAGGTTGGTTCTGTACCCGTGTTGGCTATTTCTAGGTTGTTTACCATTAGGAAGGCCAGTAGGTACTCACCCCTTCGATTGATGTTGCTGCTGCCCCAGATAGTATGGTGCGCGTTCGCATCGCAGCCTATAATAACAGGCCTGCCCCTGCGTCTGCAAAACGTCACTAATCGCTGGATCTCCGGTGGTGGAGCCGTCTCCGTGTCGCCTGGGAAGTACGCTGAGGCAATTATTGCCTCTTTACTTCCCGCGTTTGTTGGGACGTCGATAATGCCAGCTACTAGGTCACGCGAGATGAGCTCTGTAATGGGAATGAAGTTCATTTTTGAGCTGACCAGTATGGCAGCCCTAGGAGCTGGGTGCTCCTTGCTGTAAATCAACTTACTGTGGTTTATTGACGGTAGCCCTTTGATTATTCCTCCGCAGGACCAGGGCTCTTGGATCAGCCCTACGTCAATCTTTTCTTTAGTGAATCTCCGACTTAACACGTCTGACGCTGCCCTAGCGTGATGGAGATTCACTTGTAGGACCTTTAGGGCAGAGTCCATGCGGCTAGGCATTTTTGGGCAGGCTGTCTTTACCTGAGTCCCTCTCCGGGATCTTGGGTTTTTGAGCAGCCTGTCCTGATGCCTTATTGCCTTTGGTAGCGCTTTTACCAGCCTCTTTCCCCGTTGTGTTCTTCCCCTTAACGTTTTTCCCCTGGTGTGGTGTGGGTTTGGTTTTGGGGGCTATGGGTTTCCTGCTGGCAGTCCGTCCCTTGGTTAAGCCAGTCTTAACCTGGCTTGGTAAAGGGGTCGAGGGGACATTAACAGCGCTGCTATTTCCAGCAGAGGGAACCACTGTTGCTGTTGGGGTTTGCTGCCCCACCGGTGCCTGAGCTTTCGCCTCCAACACAGAAGTTTCAGCCGGTTTAGTCTCGGCAGCGGCTGTCCTCGATGCGGTCTTTTCAGGGCCTCTAGCCCTGCCAGCAGATCGAGCTTTTGGTTTGCGGGCCTGACCCGTCTCCTTTAGGAGGCTGCCTTTGGGCTTTAAGTTGATGTGCCCATATTTATAGCCGATCCTGAAAGATGTTTTCTTTAGTATCTCCGCGGAGCCGCAGTCCACTGAGAGCGTTAGTTGCTCTACCTCTTTCTCCGTCACCCTCCTGAGGACCTTCCACTCGGATACTTTTAGGTCGTGATTCTGCGCTTTCACAAAGCGCAGAATTTTCTCCGTTGGGTACTCCTTGCTTTCCGGGAAGTAGCCTACCAGGATCTTTGACCGGGGAATGTCTCCTTCATCCACTACCCGTAGCTTAGCACCCTCCCAGGGTTTGATATCCACTATCGCCAGCTTGAGCCATTTAACCGTCTCATCGTTGGCGCAGTGGATCATCAACCAGCCTGCTTTATGGGAAATCCCATTGAAGGTAGGCTTTAATTCCCCGTCCTCCTTCAATAAGATCGCCTCGAGTATCGCTTCTTGAAGAGCTTCTAACTGGCTGGTATTTAGAGTTTTCTCCGGGAAGTTTAGTGGGAGAATGCCCATCCTCGTCCCGGTCAGGACGTGTTTGTAGGATGGAGGTGCTGTAGGAGCTGTGGGCCCCTGCACCTTCCCAGTTATCACTTCCTCTTCGTTTACCAGCTTGTTTGCAACCCCGACTCTCCTTCTTTTGGTGCTGTCGGGCTCTGGAGGAGTCCCTTCCGACCGAGAGCGTTTAGTGCTTTCCTGCAACTCTTTCAGGGGTTTTTGTGCGAGTTTCTGAGCTTCCTCGCGGCTGTGGCCTTGGTTCAGGAGCCACTTAAATCTTTTTCTGGCCGCCCCGCTGTACTTCGCCCTCACTCTGTTAGGGCCTCTAGGGCCCTTATCGAGTGAAGGTTCAGGTTCGGGTTGAGTAAGCCGAAACTCATCCGACAGCGGAGATATGCTGCCTTGTCTGATCTGACTCATTTGGGCGTCGCGCGCCTCTGTGTCCGCTGAGTCAGTCGTTTCTTCAGGCACTAGTGTGATGTCCGATTCACTAACCGGATCATCCACTTCCATTTCACAGGGCCTGAATAGGGCATCCAGATCCATCCCTGTTTGATCCAAGGAATCAGAGCTTCCTTCTTCATCTAGGGGCTTCGGAGCCTCCTGTTCTGGCATTTCAAAGGTAGTACCCACCTTGGTTTTTGACTGTGTCTCCATATCAGTTCCCACGAGTACGGGAGTGAGTTAGGTCACCCGAGGGCAGAGATCCCGTTATGCCCCCGGGAAGGCTACTTGAAACCAGAGGGCGCCAGGTATCTGGAGTCCGCATACTAACGACTAAGCACCCCCTTAGCCACGCAGCCCTCGGCGTATGCTGTTTCACCTTGGCTTGGGGTATTTTATTTAAGAGAGTGTCCTTCTCTCCGCCCGACTACAATTTGCCAGCACTCCCGGCAGAGACTTGACCGTGCCGGGAGCCTGTTTCCAGCCGCCCCCACGAGGAGGGTATAGTCGCACTACCATCAGTGCACACAGTTACGGCACCTGCACACAGATACGGCACGTACAACAATGTGTTACATGTTGTTCCCCCTGTGTGCAGGTGTAGGTCCCCCTGTGTACCTGATGGCTGACGGCCATGAAACTGCTTAAATAAATAAATATTATAGATAAATAGGTAATCTGATCAAACTCAGGACTTGCTTCCTTTTAACTTACTTGAATGAAACTAGTTCACTTATATTCGGATAAAATGTAGAATTTTAAAATATTTTAGTGAAAATTAATTCTATAGGTGTTTTGAGGCCACTGACTTCGAATCTAGTATCAAAATGTATTTTGGGGTATTTATTTCTTTTTCAGGTATGACACACAAGTAAAAAACTATTGGAAAGATTTTTATGAAACTTGGCATAGCTTCAGCTTATGCCCTGAGTTAACATTTAGGATACATTTTATCTCAATCCGTAACAAAATTGCCATACCGTCGAAATTTATATTCGGGTATTTGGAAGTGAAGTGAAAGTTAAAATCTGTTCTTCTTGCCTTAGACAAGACCCAAGAGAGGACAAATAGTATTCTAATTAAAATTAAAAAATTAATTGTCATTAAATAAACACCCAAAACTTCTTACTTATATTTTAATTTTGATCCTTATTTGGACCATTGGACTAATTAGACAACACTGTACAACCTAAAAATTATAGATAAATGATGCAGCATCAGCATTGTCAAAAGTTCAAAAATGCAATTTTAACAATCGAAGAGAGACAAAAGTTGATATTAATAAAACGCTGTAATTACTACAATTGTCAATGTATGACGCCATAAATTATAGAGAATGTCAATGAAGATTCTACCAATCTAACAACAACAAAATATTACAATCGGAGAATAGATGGTACGGTCCAAATCCCCTTTTCCTTTTTAATCTTGGTAGTATACAAGTCGGCCCTTTGGAAGTTATTTTAAGGCTAAATTAAGTATTAATTTTGGTATTCTGGAAAAGCCAAATTAAATATTAATACTAGCGATTCTATGGAAAAATACCGAAAATTACTATTGTTTTTCAGGAAAAGAAAATCACCAGTTAAGTGAGCACAAAACAAAAAATTACTTTATAATCGTTATTGATCAATAGAAAAATATAAATTATTTTATAATCATTATTTCATGAATAAATTTTTTCTTTTTAAATCCCTGGGTTAAAAACAATCTTTAACGTTTGGGATAAAATTAATCCCACGTGGTGAAAGGCGTAACACATTTTTATCCCACCTCTCAGAGGGTGTAAGTCCTTTTAAATCGAAAACCATTAAAAATCGAGCACGCCCCTCCCACATAATTTTCAACTCTTGTTAGAACGTTATTTTTTTAATCCACATAATATATAAACATAAAATTCCCTTATAAATTCATAAAACTGATGCTTAGACACTTAAATAGCCTAGTGCCTACCTCATGGATTAAGAATTTCATGGAACATTTAAACATTTTATTGACTGAAATAAATCGAATCGTTTATTAAAAGAGAACTTTTCCACTCCTCAGTTAAAGAGGGGACATTAAGAGCGATTTACAAACCTCGAACAAGGACGAAGGGGAATCCTTTATAATTTTGTTGCAACCTCTCTTATACTAAATTCAATAATGTTGCCGGTGAGAAACAAGGATTCTTAGCAACATTTCCTACTATTTATCCTCTTAAGTCGTGCAGCAACAAGAGCTGCTCGAAGAGAGAGGAATCCTTTGAATCCCTCAGGACTTCTCGCATGACATATTAATGGGCAGTAAATGCTAGCCTCGGCCATTACTCCTTAAAATTTATTCAAGCTAATAATTAAAATGAGTGGAATAAGTTTTCCCGTAAACTTTTCTCTCGTAAATTTAC
The DNA here is from genome assembly GCA_949715965.1 of Dysmachus trigonus. Lineage (NCBI taxonomy): Eukaryota > Metazoa > Arthropoda > Insecta > Diptera > Asilidae > Dysmachus > Dysmachus trigonus. The sequence goes on along the minus strand of OX454322.1, from coordinate 81,028,664 downwards.
GGATTTTCAAACGTATATTAAGGACTAGAATTAGATAGTCTGCACATAGTCCGATTATTCGACTTTTCTATTTTTATATAAATTTCAGTATATTATTTTATTATATAAAGGAAATTATTAATGGTATGATTATCGAGAATTTGTATGATTTTAGTGGATTAGAATCTTAGTTCTTTACAATCTGTGGTGTAGTTGCAGACTAATGAAGAGATAATTAATTTAGTATTATAAGTGAATGGAAAATTAAACGAATTAAAAGATTGCAAGATTGTTGACTATGCCTCTAATTATTGGAAAATTGAAAAAATTAATTTTCTCGAAAATTGCTGGACCGATATTGATGGCTAAAATATATTTTATACAGGGTACCAAAGCAGTTTTAAAAAAAAAAAGTCGAAAATTAATTTCGTTAACTAGAAGGGAGTAACAAAAAATATTAAAATTTGCAAAAAACAATTTTTTTATGAAATCCTTTTTGTACCACTGCCAATTTTTTCCTATAGTGTACCTAGACCCAGAGCTACAACATATATTTTTTTGAAAATTATACAAAAAGGTACTTCATAATAAAAAAAAATGTTCTACCAAATTCAAGTATTTAGTTTTGATTTTTGATAAAATAAGCACACTTTAAAGAAATCCAACACCTTTAAACACACGTACACTTAAATTGATTAAACTAATTATTACTACTAATTACAATTACATCGATTAAACTAATTGCGGAAAATAATTAAAATTGATATTTGGCATAAATTAATCCCATCACCGTAGCAATCTACCACATTAAAATTGGCAAGAGACATGCGGGGGCAACCCACCCACTCTTATCCTGCTATGGCCTTTGTCACTTTTTGGAGTATAACTTGAATGTGTCGAATAATAATATTTATCGAGTGTGATACCAAGGTATTTTTGTTAATTACACAATTAAATGCATGATAAGTCCATTTCAAGACTTTGCTGAGGTAAAAAATCTGTTTTCTACTGCGGGTAAAAACAAGAGTATTCAACCTTCAACCTTTTCAAATTTTTCAACGTATTTTTCAATATTATAATTACAATGTTGATGTTTTCGTAGGTGATTGGACGTACGTGAAAAGTTATTTAAATTGTTTTGCTGTACTTTTTTGTATTCATTAATGCTACTGATTATTTCAATTGTTGTCTTGTCTCTTGTCTAATTGCAGTTCTAAATTGAAATCACTTAATTTTGATGTAAAATCTGTAATTAAATAAGATAGGATACTTCCCGTTGACCTACAATCTCGAGGAAAAAATCCGGAAATCATCAATTTCTAGTTCTATGTGAAAAGTTAAATTTCGGAGACCAAGTAACCCCACACATTTCTTAGAACTAATTTTTTAACACCCTATATAAAGTTACAGAACCCTTAGGGCGCGAGTCCTACTCGCACTTGTTCATCTATTTTTCTTTTCTTGTATTTAATGTGTCAATTGCTTAGCCCCTGAGGATTTTGACCCCCTTCAAATTTGAGTTCTGGATCCGCCCGTGTTTCAGCATATCCTCGACGACTTCTTCTTTATGCAAGAGCAAAGAAACTAAACTAAATAAAAGTCCTGACCAGTGCTTTGATGCAATCTGTATAATGTGCAATAAAATTGACCAAGTATCTCTGCTGGCAATAAATATTCAAATTTCAGAGGTATGTAAATGACTCACCGGAAAATAATGGTCAGCCAGGAAGTGAGATTAAAGGCGGATAAATTTTATCACGAGCCCCCCCTGATAGTGGCTGTTTCACAATTAGGAAAACATTTTGGAAAACGCTCAGTCAGGATATGTTCCGATATGCAACAATTTATGCTGTTCCATTTCCGTTAAAAACAGCACCGAAGCGAGAAGAGTTTATTATCGCATCATAAATTTACGAAATTCGCTTCGGTGCCTCCACGGGGTTAAATGATTGCTCTTCCTTCTAACAACAGCCAGAATGTTCCTGCTACCGAGATATTTATGGTACACAGAAAGTGCACCAGCCAGCGCCCGATGCATCCAGGGAAACTGAAATTCGCGTAAAAGGAGACAAAAAAAAAAAAAAAGGATATTATTCGACTTTAAGATGGCTTTTTCCGAGGCGAAATTCAGACTGTAATGCCCCGCCTTTTGCCCTGGATCCGGAATCTATCTTTTTAGGATAGAAAGACACATTCATGCGGTTGACTTGTGTAAGCACAGCTAAAGAGTATTTATTGTGGCGTTGCATTCTAGACAAAAAAATAAAAAAATAAGGGAAAAATGCACATTTTAAAACCTGATTGTGTAAGGCTTAAAGAAAAAAAAATTGAACTGAAATATAAATCTGAAATTTTTAAGAAAGAAATTTGGTTTCAATGCATTTTATTTTCCCCTAAGATCTGTGGTTTGCATGAATTTTATGGCCTTGCCCGGCTCGGGTATGATGCGAGGATGAGAATGCGTACCCTTTTTGCGCAGTGCCTAGATTTTGTTGAGCGACCTGCGCTGCGGAGAAAAAGGGTAAAGCTAAAAATAGATTTGGGTCCGGATGCACATGCAAGGAAATTTTGACCTGATGCGCCTCGGCAAGGCATATCCTAGCGATAAGGCTTGGAGGGGCATCGGTTTGTTTATTTTTCAGGGATCATTTGAGAATTGGGGGAGAGTTCGTTTGTAGCTAAATTTGAAGGAAAAGGTCATTTCTAGTTGAAATTTCAGAGTGGTGAGGTGTAGTAAGTAGAGTAACGATTTAGATAAGTTTTAAAAGTGAGAAGAAGTGGCTGGAATAAGGAAAATTGCGGTGAGTGCACTAAGTGTTTTATCTTTCTTGTTGATTGCGTTTTTATATAAATTAGATTAAATATCCCGCGCGTGTTAGATCGGACAAGGGTTGTGTGTCTTAAGACACTTGTTTCTCCCTTGACCTGAGTGGACACAAGACGTGCTAGGTTTAGGGGTTGGGAAACGTGGATACGGTGTCTCCCTTGGGTTGGGTGTTTTGGACACGGTTTCTCCCAGGGGTTGTGTATCCTGGTTTTTGTGTTGCTCCCCTATTAGAACGCATGTCGGGGTTCGTGCGAGCGATCACTGGATTTGGTGTTCTGCCAGTGACTAGTTCGTAACGCGCAGGCGCCTAAGTCAGTTATTTTAAATTTAAATGTATCCGCTTATAAATCAGATTTGAGACGGACGATGTGATCGGCTTGAGGGTTGTGTGTCCTAGTGACGGTGTTTCTCCCTTAGTTTGATGCATATCGGGATCCGGGAGAATGATCACTGGATTTGGTGTACTGCTAGTGATTGGTTTATAAGTCGGTGGCGCCTAGATCTATAGCGAATATCTAGATATTTCTTAGAACGGTCCTTTGAGAAAATAAGATTGTTTTACGCGGTAGAATCAGTAGGAGGATGAAACGCTTATAGATTGTTTTCTTTCAGAAGAGCAACAGAACGAGATTGATGTTCGGCACCTTACGCTCGGGATCCTGTGGCCCATGGTATACTAGGAATCTGGCCCTAGATATTAAAAAAAAAAAAAAAAAAAAAAAAAAAAAAAAAAAAAATTTAGCCCTACATATTTATCAGAAGTGGGATTAACCGAGCGTGGTGCGGCACACTGGTCTCCAGGTTGTTTATTAGGTTCTCTTGGGGGGAGAATAAACTCACCACCGTTAGTTGGTTTTGTTTGAGTAAAGGGAATAACTTTTAAATAGTTGTTATTTTAGTAATTTCTTTTTTTTTGAATACTGTAGTTATGGTTATTTATATTTACAATATAGCAACATTTTTGGAGAATAAGAATGGGAAAAAGACGCCATCGTAAGTCGTCACGACATCACCATCGGTCTCAAAGCCGTCGTAGCGAGAGGAGTGATAGGGGTAGTCCAGCAAGATCACCGGTGGCAAAACGCCAAACCCAATCTAAAAATGAATCAGAGGCAACCAGTACTCTCGAATCGATAAACCAATTTACACAGGCAATAACCGCGCTGGTCGAGAGAACATCGTCTCGCTCAAATGATGTTAGCCTGAAAGGAGATTGTATCCCCTGTTTTAATCCGGAGGATCCAAATCAGACAGCTAAGAGCTGGTGTAAAAAAGTGGATGAGTTGCGACGAATGTGTAATTGGAACGAAACGCAGACCATTTATTACGCCGTAGCTAAATTAAGAGGATATGCTGAAATTTGGTACAAGGGATTAGGAACAGTTGAGTATGACTGGAATGGCTGGAAGCAGAAAATTAAAAGTGCTTTTCCAGAGGAGAAGGAATACAACGATCTTCTTGGTGAGATGATGAAAAGAAGGAAAAAGCCAGATGAGTCATATTCAAAATATTACCATGAAAAAGTAGCTTTACTTAATGCATGCGAAATTTATGGTAAAAACGCGGTATCATGCATCATAGGAGGTATAGATGATTACGTGGTTAAAACAGGTGCGAAAGCAGGACAGCATTATAATCCTGAATCTTTATTAAGGTTTTTGGGAGCCTTCAACACTCCTTCAAGTTTGGTTCGAACATTTAGAGGCAGTCAGCATCGTTGGAAAAATCCTTATAAAAAGGATCCCCGACACGAAAGGACGAGGGGAAAGGAAAACCACATCCACTTAAGTGGAGTTGTGTGCTTTAAATGTGGACAGAAGGGCCACTATTCCAACAAATGCGAAGCAAAAGCAATGCAGGTTCGATGTAAATTATGCAATAATAAATATCACGACGCGGCCAACTGTCTAAAAAAGAAAGAGGAGAAAAAAAAACCAGTGGCCTGACTGGAAATAATAGACTCGGATACAGCAAACTGTAAATATTACAAGGATATTTTAATCAACGATACACCGTCCAAAGCCTATGTAGATTTTGGGAGTTCTTGCACATTAATTATTCTCAAGGAAGCGAAGAAATTAAATTTAGGGATAGATTTTCAAGAAAAGATAAAATTACGAGGTTACGGCAACGGAATTACGTATAGCATAGGATCCACAAATTTTAAATTAAAAATTGATGAAGTCGAAGCAGAAATAAAGGCAATTGTTGTGAACGACAAAGAACAAGAAGTTCCTGTATTAATTGGAAGATCGTTCACGGAATTACCACATATAGTTGTGGTAAAGGATGCTAAAAATTTGAAATTTATTCAAAACGAATGTAATTTAATTGAAAACAATCAGGACATGAAAAAAATAACAATGAGAATCGAAGACAATACTATTATTCCTTCGAAGTATATGAAGTTTTTGAAAAGTCGGACAGATGGATATATAGGTGACATTTTTATAGAGACCAGCATAAGACCACAGGAAGGACAAGAATCGTGCGTACCGCAAACATTAATAAAAGCAGATCCACATTGTCAGGTAATGGTCCCTTTGATCAATTTATCTGACCAAGATATAATAATTAAAAAAGGACAAGTCATCGCTAGAGGATGGCCCTGCATAGAAGATCCAAAAGAACCAGTCCACATGCTTAACATAAAAGACAAGCCCAATGCTAATTTGAAGCTTGAAGATATAGTCGTTGGAAATGTTGATGATCATCATAAGGAGGAGTTATTCGAATTACTAAAGGAATACAGGGATTGCATAGCCCTAAAAATGAATGAACTCGGTTGTGCAAGATCGACTGAAATGAAAATCGTATTAAACGATGATACACCATGTGTATGCCGACCCTACAGAATGTCACGTACGGAACAAGAGACTACAAAGGAGATAGTAAATGAATTGTTAGAAAATGCAATAATCAGAGAATCCGACTCTCCTTATGCGTCACCTGTTGTGCTAGTCAAAAAGAAAAATGGGGAAGCACGAATGTGTGTCGATTTTCGAAAATTTAATTCGTTGACCGTTCGTGATAACTATCCTCTTCCCCGAATTGATGACCAGGTTGATAGATTGCAAGCCGGGACATACTTCACCAGTTTAGACTTGAGAGCAGGATACCATCAGATTCCGATAGCAGAAGAAGCAAAACGTTTTACAGCATTTGTGATTCCAACTGGACAATATGAATACAACAGGATGCCATTTGGATTGTGCAATGCACCAAGAACTTTTCAGCGATTTATGAATAAAGTATTAACACCGATTGACGATATTGCGGCAGTTTATCTGGATGATGTTCTGTTACACGCCAAAACCATTCCAGAAGCACTAGCGGGTATACGAAAAGTGTTTGAAATATTTCGACAGGAAGGAATCACAATAAATTTGAAAAAATGTTCATTTTTAATGACAACAGTCACTTTTCTTGGATTTGAAATCACAAAAGGACACATAAAACCGGGACAAGACAAGATATCTGCCGTTGAAAAGTTCGCAGCACCAAAAACTATCCGTCAAATTAGACAATTTCTGGGATTGACTGGATACTTCCGACAATTTGTCAAGGACTATGCGATAATCGCAAAACCATTGACGACTTTGATTCGCAAGTCAGTACAGTGGCAATGGACAGATAAGAAAGAAAAGGCGTTCCAGGAACTTAAGAACATTTTGATCAAACGGCCTGTACTTGCGTTGTTTAACCCGGAAGCAACAACTGAAGTCCACACAGATGCAAGTGCAATAGGACTGGCTGGAATTTTACTTCAGACCCAAGAAGACAACCGACTGCATCCAGTTGCTTATTTCAGCAGGCAAACAAAAGAGTCTGAAAATAAGTTACATTCATACGAACTAGAAACGTTGGCTGTGGTGGAAGCATTACGAAAATTTCGAGCATATCTATTGGGTATGAAATTCACTGTAGTCACAGATTGTAACGCTTTAAAGGCTACCAAGGATAAGAAACCCCTAATACCGAAGATAGCTCGATGGTGGCTACAACTACAAGAATTTACGTTCGACGTTAAGTATCGTTCAGGTGACCGTATGAAACATGTGGATGCACTGAGCAGAAATCCACCAACGAATGAGGAAGTGATTATGAGTATCACGGAAGCGGATTGGGTCTTAGCAGGTCAGCTAACTGACAAAAAAATTCGTGAGATACGAAAAGTACTTATGGAGCCACCCAAAACAGAATACGAAAAAGGAATCTATAAAAATTACGCATTGAGGGATGGACGCGTCTACAGAATTACAGCTCGTGGTATACAGTGGGTAGTACCCCGAGGAATGCGTCAACAAGTAGTGAGAGCGGCTCACGATGAGCTAGGACACTTTGCTGTGGAAAAGACCTTATATAGGCTGTGTGAACACTATTGGTTCCCGAGAATGCGGCAATATGTGGAAAGGTATATTTCCTGTTGTATAAGGTGTTTATACAATAAAAAATCTGCAGGGAAAAAAGAGGGATACCTACATCCTATTCCAAAGGAATCGGAACCTATGGGCGTTGTACATGTAGATCATCTAGGACCGTTTCCAAAAAGCCGTAAGAAAAATTGCTACCTAATTGCTATTATTGATGCTTTCACGAAATTTGCGTTTTTACGAGCCGTGAGAACGACAAAGACGGATTCTGTCCTCCAAGCCTTTAAAGACATATTTGCTACATTTGGTGCGCCTAAAATAATTATATCTGATCAGGGGAGTTCGTTCACTTCAAAAAAGTTCAAAAGTTTCTGTGAACAAAACAACATAAAACACATTAAAAATGCAGTAGCTACACCTAGGGCCAATGGTCAGGTTGAACGGCTTAATCGATCCATTTTGAGTGTGTTGATGACAACTACCCTGGAAGAGGAGTTATGGGATGAAAATATCAAAAAAGTTCAATTTGCCATCAACAATGTTGTAAATAAAAGTACAAATAAGACACCAAGCCAGCTTTTGTTTGGATATACACCAAGGGGAGGCAGTGATACGCTTTTAAGCGATGAAATATCAACCACCTCTGAACTAATCACTGATCTACTGGCGGAAAGAGAGAAGGCAGCAAAAAGAATTAAGGAAGCCCAACAAATACAAAAAAAGAATTTTGACAAAAGACGTAAACGACCACGGAAATACAAGGAAGGAGACGTAGTATTAATCGAAAAGGCTGAACCAGCATTTAATACTAGTAGAAAATTACTTCCCCCTTATAGCGGACCTATGGTTATTAAGGGCGTGTTACCTAACGATCGGTACATCGTGCAAGATATGGAGGGTACTCATCGTACGTCAAGAAAAGGGACATATGATCGCGTAATCGCGGTTGACCGGATTAAACCCTTTCAAATAAGTGGAGCATGTTCGGACGACACCGCTAGCGAAAGTGGAGAAGATGGAGTGGTGGTCTCCGATCCCGAATAGAGTTAATAGCATTAAATAGAATAAACTCGAGACGAGTTTTGTACAGGATGGCCGAATCTGTAAGGCTTAAAGAAAAAAAAATTGAACTGAAATATAAATCTGAAATTTTTAAGAAAGAAATTTGGTTTCAATGCATTTTATTTTCCCCTAAGATCTGTGGTTTGCATGAATTTTATGGCCTTGCCCGGCTCGGGTATGATGCGAGGATGAGAATGCGTACCCTTTTTGCGCAGTGCCTAGATTTTGTTGAGCGACCTGCGCTGCGGAGAAAAAGGGTAAAGCTAAAAATAGATTTGGGTCCGGATGCACATGCAAGGAAATTTTGACCTGATGCGCCTCGGCAAGGCATATCCTAGCGATAAGGCTTGGAGGGGCATCGGTTTGTTTATTTTTCAGGGATCATTTGAGAATTGGGGGAGAGTTCGTTTGTAGCTAAATTTGAAGGAAAAGGTCATTTCTAGTTGAAATTTCAGAGTGGTGAGGTGTAGTAAGTAGAGTAACGATTTAGATAAGTTTTAAAAGTGAGAAGAAGTGGCTGGAATAAGGAAAATTGCGGTGAGTGCACTAAGTGTTTTATCTTTCTTGTTGATTGCGTTTTTATATAAATTAGATTAAATATCCCGCGCGTGTTAGATCGGACAAGGGTTGTGTGTCTTAAGACACTTGTTTCTCCCTTGACCTGAGTGGACACAAGACGTGCTAGGTTTAGGGGTTGGGAAACGTGGATACGGTGTCTCCCTTGGGTTGGGTGTTTTGGACACGGTTTCTCCCAGGGGTTGTGTATCCTGGTTTTTGTGTTGCTCCCCTATTAGAACGCATGTCGGGGTTCGTGCGAGCGATCACTGGATTTGGTGTTCTGCCAGTGACTAGTTCGTAACGCGCAGGCGCCTAAGTCAGTTATTTTAAATTTAAATGTATCCGCTTATAAATCAGATTTGAGACGGACGATGTGATCGGCTTGAGGGTTGTGTGTCCTAGTGACGGTGTTTCTCCCTTAGTTTGATGCATATCGGGATCCGGGAGAATGATCACTGGATTTGGTGTACTGCTAGTGATTGGTTTATAAGTCGGTGGCGCCTAGATCTATAGCGAATATCTAGATATTTCTTAGAACGGTCCTTTGAGAAAATAAGATTGTTTTACGCGGTAGAATCAGTAGGAGGATGAAACGCTTATAGATTGTTTTCTTTCAGAAGAGCAACAGAACGAGATTGATGTTCGGCACCTTACGCTCGGGATCCTGTGGCCCATGGTATACTAGGAATCTGGCCCTAGATATTAAAAAAAAAAAAAAAAAAAAAAAAAAAAAAAAAAAATTTAGCCCTACAATTGTGTGGTGTTTCTACTCGGAATGGATGCTTTTTGCGCTATAATAGCGAATATCTTTTGTTTGTGCGAATATATCCCGTCCCGGCAAGAAACGAGGAAGACGTCTGCTTTTTTTGCACCCCTTTTTGCAACAGTTTCGTGCGGCTGACTAAAAGCTCTCTTACGGCTAGAATTATGGACTTCAAAGTGCAGTCGCCAAATGTAACCGGCTATAAAGAAAATTTCATACGATATGGTGGTGGCTCATTTCAGATCTTAAAAGAGCCGTAGATCTCGGCCGACAGCCAAGCCCATCTTAAAATTTTACAACTGCTGAACAATGAAAATGGCTTAATTTTGCCATCACTTAAAGCCAGCTAATGATGCAATTATGCAAGCCAAGAAAATAATTTTCAGATGTATACACATGAGTTTACACTTATAAATATATGTACATACAAACGTCTTTTGAATTATACCGAGCATGTCTCAAAGGGAAAATAATTTTTTACAGCAACTCATTAATTTATTATAGCCTTAGTATAACGAGATATTTTCTTTAATGTCTTTTTTTAATATGGCTTTAGATCTTTAAAACAAACAAAACTTCAATGACTGGGGAAAAAGCTTTAAAAACGTACTCAATAAAAACAACCTTGAAGTTTTGAAATTTGCGAAAAAATTGATTATTTTAATTTCAGAAGCAGATTTAAAGCTGAAAAATATAGTACATATGAGTTAGCCAGTTTCGATGTGGGTTATTTGAAATTTTTGGAAATTTTTAATTAAACATGGCATGGAGCGGCATTTTGTAAACAATTGCACATAATTTAAACAAACAAGGAATTACGGAAAATTTTATTTTACCCTAGAATTACGCAGCAGATCACCTGGACTCCAAACACTTCTTTGATCTGAAATATCTCAGAATGAGTAGGAATATTTGAGGCGCCCGGTATGTTATTAAGAACAAGTTTTTTCGAACTATCGACCATTCTGCCGAAATGGATTCTTAATTAAAAATAGGAAAAAAAACCTAATAATACAAATTCTTAAACAAAAACGCATAGTTCGCGAAAGTGTTCTGGGGTCAGCTTAATCCCGTGTGCGCTCCCAATTTCTGTAAGGAGTTGTGCACGCCCAGGTTTAACAATTATTAATTGGCTGGAATTCCGAAATTCGAAACCATCTGTTTATCTTTAAATATATTTAGTATTTAAAATATTCCGTTTTACTCATCTAGAAGGATTTTTGGTGGCTCAAACCGGAAGGAAAAGCTTCAGTAAAGAGATATTTTGTATATAAACAAAGTAAATTTGGACTAAACTGATGATAATAAATTTTAATCAATTGAAATCGCATCCAAAATAAACTAAAAATGGCTTCACAAATATATAATATAGGTAGCGTATGAGTCGACCAACAGTGTAGACTTTTCAAAAGTATTGATTTATAAATTTTTAAAATTCAAGAAAACTTTTTAACAAAGAAAATCGACTTCAAAAAGATATCGTACAAAAATCTATTGAGAAAGTTACTACAAAGAGATGAATACAATTTCTGAAATGCTCGTAGCTTTCATTAGATTGTAATAATTAAACTACGCAATTATTTCGTATGTTCAACATCGTATTATTATTATAACCTTCACCTCTAATTTATTATGATTTCTTTTTGAAGAGATATCTTTTTAAGTCGGCGCCAGTTTTCACTGTAGAAGTTATCAATAAAAATGGAACGTGGACTTCAAACGATTTTTTTTCATTATTTTTCCTTTTTTTCCCAACTACTAAATGTTTTAGAAACGCTCTCAAATTAAAGGACCACGAAATGATAGAATAGAAATATAGGACAAAACTTTTAACCAAAAAACTTTAAGCTATAAGGATCATATAAATCTAAAAAGTTACGATTTAACCGATAATTCTAAAACTTCCCATTCTGCTTAAATTTATGAGTACAAAAACATAACACGGCGTATAAATGCACATTTTTGCCTTTCAAGAAGTTGCAAAACGTAATCAGATAAAGCTAACAAACTAGCAGGAATTAAGCAAAGGAGCTGAAACCACTTCGAGTGTCCTCGAGCAGTGGCGGCTATTGCACATATGTCATTAAAATTTCCTTCTCTGCAGTGCAAATCAGAAGTTGCTAAGCTCCCTTGATACGCTTTACTCTGGTCTGTGGGAACGAAACCGGAATACTTGCTAACTGCACCCATTTATAAAGAGCTTGTCAAGCTGTTGGGCAACAAACAAAAATGTCAAGTCTCAGGTGTAATTCACCACATTTGAACATACAAGTAGAAACCAGGGGCAGAGCATTAAAAAGGGTTGAAACGCTAAAATGCTGCCGTGCACTCCTCCCCTCAGTTGCAAAACCATTCGCCAAATGAACTTTCCACTTGAATAACAATCTCCAGCTACAAGCTTTTATTATATTCTTTGCATGCCTCAGCTTAGCTCTGCAGGGAGTGTGCACTTCACCAGGGAAGGAATTTCTCACCAATTAATTTAATATATTTCGAATTCCTCTCGACTCTTTCATACGTGCGCTTGATATAGGCCAGATTAATGGGCAAACTTCCGCCGGAAGTTTTTTACTAATTACAGCTTTAAAGTAATCCCGAAAAAAAACCAACAACAACTAAAAACCTTGGCGGTAATAATTTACAAAACAATTACGATATAAAATATTGCCTCGGGGAAGCAGCTAAAAATGGAAAACAAAATAAATGAGAGAAAATTCAAGGAAAAGAAATGCTTCTGCGCACCTCGGCTCGTCCTTTTCAAAAGGTTTTTTTTTTCGCTGTTGCGGATAACTGGGATGAGATTGGTATTGTTGAGCAGGATAAAAAGAGCTTGTTGCCAAGAGAATCAATTTATTGCTAAATTAAAGCAGGTTTCAATTTACAATTTAAATATATCGAAATACACTGCACAAATTGAAAAACGAAATACTTTTATGGAGCGTTTTTTAATAGTAAAAGCGGTAAGGTTATTGAATTGCCTTTTGCATAGTGTATCCGAACTCGTTTTACAATTGCAGGGCGTCATAAGCTCAGTATGTGTTCTGTAGTTTTAAGCGAATGTATTAAAAGGCAATTTTCTTGAATCTATAATGTTCATTTAAGTTCCCTGTGAATGGAAGGCAAAACCTGGGGCCCTATTATGGAAGTCGATTTCGGTCGACTCGACTAGCGAAGACACATTTTCAAGCCTGAAATGCTAAGGAAATTAGTGTCTTCGCTAGTCGAGTCGACCGAAATCGACTTCCATAATAGGGCCCCTGTTCTTACTAGAAAGCTTAAATGTTTTCATCTTCCTGAAAATGTTTACGTATTCCTTGAACGGCCCCCTGTAATGAGACGCATTTTAAAGGCGCGATGGAATGACTGCATTGGTATTGGTATCTCAATTCTAACTTCCCTTACAATTTTAAGTTCGAATCGAATGGAGAAGAAGATAGCACACACCGAGCATGATTACAGATGAGATGGTTTACATTTTTTTATTGTGCACTTTTAAAAGCGACCTGGAACCAACGTTGTGTATGCCGCTCGCTTACGAAAAGTACAGAGTGGTCTTGATTTACTATAAAATTATGAACGATTGGAACATGTTTAGTGTAAAACCGTCACCAATATCCCTTCTGTTGTAGATATTCTTTGACTTGCATAGCCTATAGAAAGAACGTAAATTTATTTTCTAGATATGAAGTGCACATAGTAAAAGACGATAAAAATTGTCAATAATCACTTTTGTGATTAGTAATATTATTTTTGGTACCTATCGTTATACTCGTTTAATTGAACAAAATACCATTATCAAATTAGGCTGGTCGAATTTCAATTCAACAAAGTCGATTTAAATATAAAGATGTCTATTTACATTTCAAACTAGACAGAAATGTCGACTCAAACAAGTCCAATTTTTAAGATGTATTTCATTATTCTCTAAGTCCAGATTATCACATTTTAAGAAGTGAAAATTTTGATTTGTTTGAGTTGAAATTTTGGACTTACTAGTGTTGAAAATACGAACTAGTTTGAAATGAAAAGAGATTTCTTCATTAAGGTATGAATTATTTTCCCACGTTTTTGGTACTAGAGTACTTTACAGTATTTTTATAGGGGTAGTTTTTCAATTTCTAAGTGTTGAAAGGGGTAAACTAAATTAATTAATTTATGTTATTTCCTTCTATACAGCTATAATACAGAGCACAAAAATGGTCGAGTTTTGCGGTCTCTCCTCGCAATACCCTAGACGTACTGTAAAAATGTTCTTGCAAAATTCTCATTATATTTTTGCAACATATTAAACCTGTTTTAAATGTGATTTATTGCTCTTATTCTTATTAATATTTAAATACTACCTTCATTGTTCGGGAAACCACTTCACAACACGGACAGTAGGTATGTACAGGAAGGATATTTTATAATTAAAACAAATATTTGTTTGCCATTTTGATTTCATGTATTTCTGCTTGAGAGCTATTTGATTATTGTAAGCTTGGCAAAAATCACATTTTAACGTATCAACTGAATAGGTGCGATCCATACCATACAATAGACGTAGAGTAAAATAAAAAAGATAAAGAAAAAGTTAAAGTGTTAGCTTTTAACATGTTTTCATTTTGCTTGTATTTCATAATTATTTTTGTCACCTTTTTAAATATGTAAAACACAATTGAAAGATCATCGAAACGAAACTACTGATATCATCATAAATCTCATCTACTTCCCTCCAAAACTCATACCTGTAGAAAGCAGCAAAGTCTTCTTACATTTTTTGACTTTCTTTGAAGCGCCCGTTTTCTTTTCAGAATTATTACCATCTGCAGACACCATTTTCTGTTGTAAAGCTTCAGCCAAAACGTCTCCCAAATTTTGCCGTATGGGAAAAGCGGCTTCATCCAGAAGATCCAAATCTGATGTTAAATCGTAATGGGCTGTAGAATTGTTCGCAGTTTTAGCCACAGTAGTCTTGCCCCAAGCTGCCTCCGATACATTAGTCAAAGGATTTTTTACAACACCTAAGGATGGCCAAGACTCCTTTTTAGGAGATGAAAGGATATTCGCGAAAGATGTATAATTTGATTTGGATGATGTTGGCAAAGCAACGGGTGGAGAGTCTAATAAATCAAACGAAAATGCATCACCAAATGAGCTTCTTATGGATCCATCGTCAGAGCCACACTATTGAAGAAAAAAAAAAGGCAAATTAAGAATGATTTTATAAATATATATATAATAAAGTGACTCGCCATAGGAAATTGGTGACTCGATTGAATGTCGATGTTTGCAGACCGCGAAATTATTTTACCCATCTGACGCTCGTTAATTTCAAAAATCTCTTTTTCACGTTTCTTTTCTTCTCGAGCTCGGCGCATTCTGTTTTTCTGCCTCATCGCTATGTCATCTGTTAAAACATTTATTTTGACTTTAATTCATAAAATTTATATATGAAACACTTACCCCTGAATAAAGACAATACTTCTTCAGATACTATGGGAGGTTCCAGTTGAACCTCAACAATTTCAAATTGGCATGTGAGAGGAAGGTGGCCTAAGCAAGTAAATTTCTTCCTGTGATTCTCATCCATAGAATGGAATTCTTTTTGCAAGACTTTAGCCTTTAAAAGTGGTGGAGCTTTTTCCAAACAGCCGTACATTGCTTGCAGAATTTTAACATTTAAAGGATGAAGAAACACGTTCTGCCCATCCAAAGATTGGTAAAAGTAATAATATTTGGCCACTTCTTTAGAAGCAGCGCTCTCCAAGTTTACTGGCTGATGAATGATATTCTGGTTCATCTTTACGGCTTGATCTTGAATTGTTGGATTTTCTAATTTCAAATCTTGAGAAATTTCATCCGTATTTAAATTAATTTCCTCTAAAGAGATTTCGTTGCCATCTCCACTCTCTACGGCTCCCATTTCTTTTAATATGGCAGACTTCCTATCATTCAACAACTCCAAAGCTTGTTGTATAAAAACGAATTCAGGACAACCTTCGCTTGAACAGGAAATTAATTCCAGTCTCTCACGTTCAATAATTGACAAAATTTCAAATGAATCTGCCAATAAAAATTTTGAAAATTTCTTCTGATCTAATTCAGCTGCAATGTGGGGAATTTTTTGATTGTGTTCCTCCTGATCACCCATTTTTTCGATAAACATTGAACCTTTCTTTCGTCTCATCAGTTGCAATGTTACAATGTCAGATATTTTTATGTTGGCTTGCTGGACAATGGCAGTACTTTTCAGATCGCCGAGATGAATTGCATCGTAACAAATTGGACATTTACGCCAGTTTTTATCGGTTAATGCCAAATAATGAAGGACACATGGCCAGCAGTAGGCGTGACCACATCGAGTTAATTTTGCAGCAACTGGAGGATAAAGACAAATCGGACATTGTGGCTCTTCAGTTGTTTGAATATTTATTTGCTCAATAAGGGCCCAGTCCACTAGCGTATCGGGCGAAGCAGAAACTATACTGGATTCAGCGGATGACTTGACAACAAACTGAAAACTAAAATTTAATTTCATTAAAAAAAACTGTGAGTATATGATTTAAATGAACCAAAAAGGTCAGAGTTTAGGGTAAATGCTGCCCTGCCTTTCCATAATCTACATCTACATATATATTTATCAAGTTTTTCTTGATGAAAAATTATTTTCTAGTCTTTCTCAAGTGCAACTCAGTTCTCAATATTATTTCTGTGGATTCAGAAAATATCGAAAATATTTGCACCAAGTTTCAGTCACGTCATTTTAACAGCAATAAAGTGCTTTTCGCCTTTCATTGCATATGTTTAATCACAAAAAACGAATTAGATCATTTGTAAATAGACACAAATGTTAATACATAATAAGTAATTTAAAAATATGTGATATCACATTTTATTTGGCAAAGATCCAACTCAAAAACTCTGCTTTACTTACTTTGCTTGCAAAAACTGTTCCTTGTTATATTTTTGCTTTTTCAAATGACTTCGATTTCCATTTCTACCAAAAAAGCTCGCATTCACGGAGCCATCATGCTCCCTTGGGGCGTAATGGAAATTTAGCAAGTGGTTCAAATTTTGCTTATTGCTTCCTTGATTATTTGATTTTAATTCAACTGACAGGCCACCGAAGACCTCATCACCTTCTGCTAATCCGGAGCTGGCAGAAGATACGTCGAGTAGCTGTGAACCAGCTCCACCACGGGGTCTGGGTCTTTTATCCACAAAAGGCCGGAATTTTCCCGGCTTGCTGCTCCGCTGGGTTTCATATTTGGCAGAAGATTGATTTGGATTTTCTCGTCGGCGTGCACTGTGCGACTTGCGAACGAAAACATCTGCAAAGAGGAGTGTGATTACTTAATTTTGCGAAATTCTCGCCCAGCCCATCAGCTGTCATCCCACTTACCAGCTGACTTGCGCGGCTCAGAGATCAAGGCTCTGCTCGAGCCCTGACGTGAAAAATTCTGCTTCTTGTCCATAGTTAAATTTTAGGGAGATATTCTCCAAATAAAAACGATTAAATTTAATTGAAATTGCTTTCTTTGGGTGGATTGCCCCTCCACATGGAGTTATTGCATTCGATTCTTTGAGTGGACACATCTTTTAATTGGCCATGTTTATCGTACACACACGAATCAAAAAAATACTGCTGTATTCGATGAGCTTGTTCCAAGTGCGTAATTTGTCGAAAGGAGTCGAGGAATCGCCTTATTTTTTATTCAAACGATGCGGAAGACCGCTCGCGCTGCTGCCTTGATATTTGGACAAAACAAAAACAAAAAACTTTAGGATAAACTTCAATTTTAATTTGCCTCGTCGCTGATCTCAAAATGGCGACGAACCAGTCGACTTTCCAGCTAGCCACTATAAATTAGTACTGCCACATCGACGTGTTTTAGCAATTCACCAATGGTGGGGAATGCGATGTACACCTGCGTTGGAAATGTGCACAATGCGATGGTTTTCGTTATCTCTGCTGCCTACTTTTATTTAAAAATTTCAAAAAGTTAATTTTGTTAAATTTCTTATTACAATCAAAAGAACATGATTTTCTTGTTACACATTTTATTTATTTATTTATTCATCAACAGGTACAAAACCATCTGACGTTACAAAAGAAATATACCATGCTAAGCAATACAATACAATTCAATATTAAGAATTATATAGTCGTCTTTTTAGTTCCAATTTATCACAATGAAAGTCGATCACTGAAAAACAGGCATTATAATCTCCTGACATAGCCAATAATGGTTCGAAAACACCGTAATTGGTTCTGTGTTTAGATACATAAAGGAAATTTTGTCCTCTAGTTATTCGGGCGCGTGAGTTAATATCCAGAAGTCGTAAAAGATTAGGAGAGTCTACATTGCCAGCAACGATATCGTGCAAAAACATAACCCCGGCAACATCTCTGCGCTTTGAAAGAGACGGCAGATCCAAGAGTTTTAATCTGTTTTCATATGGAGGAAGATTGGTAGGATCGGACCATCGTAAATGACAAAGAGCAAACCGTAAAAAACGTTTTTGCACCGCCTCGATGCGTATTATGTTCGCATTATAATGTGATCTCCACACTACGGAAGCATATTCTAAAATAGGGCGAACAAAAGCAGAAAATAAAATTTTTAAAATGTGCGGGTGAGTAAAGTCAACAGACCAACGCTTAATGAAGCCTAACGTTGAATTGGCTCTATTAATTATATAATCAATATGCCCTCGAAAATCAAATTTAGAAGTAATCAGTATCCCAAGATCCACAACACTCTCCCTTCGGGACAGGGGCTTTTTGTACAATTCGTAGGGAAACTCTATGATGGAGGATTTCCTACAAAATGAAATAAAATTGCATTTGCTAATATTTAATTTTAAGTGATTTTTTTGAGCACCACTCCGCAAATATTGAAAGATCGCCCTGTAGGAATTGAGCATCACGAGAAGATGCAATAGTTTTAAAGATTTTCAAATCATCAGCATACGCCAAAACATGAGTATTACGGAGCAAGGGAAACAAATCATTGACAAATATGACAAAAAGTAATGGTCCAAGGTGACTACCCTGTGGAACTCCAGACAAAACAGAAATAGGGGCAGAAAAGGTAGACGAAAATTTAACATTGAAGGAGCGGTCAGTAAGATATGACTGAATCCATAGAACGAGATCAGTGGGAAAGCCAAGTCGGAGCAGTTTAAAAATTAGCACCTTATGAGAAAGCTTGTCAAATGCTTTACTAAAGTCAGTATACACACAGTCAACTTGTTTAAACTTCTCAAGATTAGAGAGACAGAAATTCGAAAATTCCACGAGATTAGTGACAGTTGACCTGCCTCTCACATTGCAAGATAATACAATACAGAAGATTTTCCATTTCTTCGGTGCATTGAAAAGATATTTTCCTTTAATTTGTTAATTTTTTATAATATAAAGGTGGACAAATCTTTACTTTAAGGCTTAAGACATAGAATAAAGACTAATCAGAAGTCCCATCGATATCAAAAATTCCTTCAATGAAAGCTAAATTACTTTAGAAGGCAACTTAACGTAGGAACTTAAATGTTCTATTATTAATTGCAAAATATATGTAATACACCTTAAAATAGACAATTGACTTAAATTTAGTGAACTATTAACAGGTTGTTGGTATGATCCGGTTGCGAAAAATTTAATGCTGCTAATAATATTAAATAAAAGGGTATTGCCGAATATTCCTGACCCACGAAAGGCTTAAAAGCGTCCATAAACCGAATAGCAATTTGTTAACGCATTTTTAGAATTTTGTATGAAGGTTTCACTGAACACACCAAAAGGATTACCAATATCTCGTAGATTCTTCAACACGATTCTTTCAAAATGACTAGAAAATATTCTTTTTGATGTTTTACAACAATATAAAAGGTTAAAAGCTCTTATTTGTTATCCAAAAATTCAGAAAGCGAGAAAACGTATATCCGGTGGTCATGTAACGTACAATAATAAATTATTTCGAAAATCTCCTAAAACCTTCCAGCGCCGCCAAGAGTTAAGTTGGACTCAACCAGTCCATTTACGCAAAATAGTATTGCCAGATGAATCAAATGAACAGCTGAGTACCGGTCAGCTGATTTTGACATATTTACAATCCAAATCTAGTTCAAGTTGAAACGAAAGTTGTTAGTTTTTAGTTTTCCCAACTGGTATTAAGTAGCTATGAGTTTTTATCATGCAAGAGCTCGTCAACCAGAGATAATTCGAGCGGTACAGAAAGATTTGTCGTACACGAATGAAATATCAGAAGATTTTTCAGATATCTTGAAACTTGCCGGTCCACGGAACTGGATCCGGTATAATAAAATTTGTAAATTATTAGCCGAAATTGCTTATCATGGGTTCGCCTCTGTAAATAATTTGCAAACCTTAGGCGAGGAATATACGGGAATTATTCAAGTGAACAGCAGTTATGTGTCGTTGCCGAACAAATTGGTAATTTCCATCTTGCTCTTATAGAGAATTTTTGGTCTGAGTTTAAATTGTAGTTGCAGCTAATATCAATTATATTGGAATTTGGAGGAGACGCCTTGTACCTTGCCATTCTTAAAAAATTGGAAAATGAAACTCGTCTAAATGATGATCTCAGGCCCGAAGCGAAGACTAAACTCATCGCCCTTATATCGTTTATGAAGACAATAAGCCCATATGTAAAAGCTATTCATAAAACTCTTTTCTACTTTAAATCGGGAAAATATCAGCTGTCGAAGAGAATAACTGGAATAAATTATGTCCTTATAAGGCGGTGGCTGCAGCCAAATCATTCCCTTTATGGTTATAAAATCCTGGGGATTGTTACATTCCTTCAGCTTAC
Organism: Dysmachus trigonus; assembly: GCA_949715965.1. Lineage (NCBI taxonomy): Eukaryota > Metazoa > Arthropoda > Insecta > Diptera > Asilidae > Dysmachus > Dysmachus trigonus. The sequence goes on along the minus strand of OX454322.1, from coordinate 81,008,285 downwards.
AATTTCTCTTTTTTCGAATTTATGGGAAGTCATAAATACGAAAACTGCTGATTGTTCAAAGAATGAGTTTATTGAAAATGACTCCCTTGCTGTGAGTAGATCCGATGAGGATACACCGCCTTGCAATCTTTGTTGGGAGCCGAGAAAGCAAACCAGTCTAACTCCTTGCGGCCACTTATTCTGCTGGAAATGCATCATGGAGTGGCTGGATGAAAAGGACGGTTGCCCTGTTTGTCGCGAGGAAGTGAAGAAAGCGGCCGTTTTTACTCTACTTAACTACAGCTGACCGAGGAGTTTGGTTGCCCTTGTTTTTATATTTTGAATGTGGGTTGTTTAGGTACGAAGGTGAACGTGATATAGCAATAATGTGGTTTTGTATATTTTTTCCGAACTTTTCATTTCCTACCTCGCCATTATTCTTTTACAAAACAAAAAAAATAGATCTTAATTACTGCTATTTTGATGCTATGTATCTAATATTTTGATCTACTATTAAATTCATTTAAATAAAAATATTCAAAAGTTCAATTAGGAAATTCTTACAATTTTGGAGCGTTGGAGAAAGAAGTATAATTTCTTGCAATATAGTGGCGTAAGTCAAATGCTCAATTCAACGCTTGCTATTCTTAAGCTGAATTGAGCAATCGAAAACTTCATGAGTTACACAACCAACAAAAATGTTCAGTGCAATTTGATGGACATTTCCAAAAATATTGCTGTGGATAGACGAACAAACACAGCTTTTGTACGCAACTGCATATCCATAAATTTCTTCTTTTAATTTGGAGATGATATTTTTTTAATAATGTTTGGGGCTTTGGACTGGTGTCATTGTGATAATTAAGAAAAAATATATTAGCAAAATATGAAGGTGACCACGAAGAATTGATATTTATTAATCATCCTGAAACTTGGAAACGATTTTTTTCTGCCTAGTTGAGTTCTATCTTTTGGAGCACCGCATATAAAATATATATACATTAGGGTGCTTTTTTTTCGCGACTATTTTTTTTTTTTTCAGTCCCACCTCGAAATTTTGTGGCTAATACCTAAACATACATTCCGTGAAAATTGGAGCCCAAAAAAATAATATTTAGTACTAGACCAAGACGCATAAAGATTTCCCATATAAAATACACGTGAACTTTGATTATTTTTCGTCAAATCTCTACAACTCAGAGACATTTTATGGCACAATCTTGGGCAATGGTTGAGTTTCTTCAGAATTGAATGCTCTACAAAAGTGTCCATTGCGATGTAACCCTAACTCCCACCAGCGAGGTAGTACGGGTCATTGACCCCAATTTTTCCACGAAATTCTCGCTTTTTGCCCCTATCTCGTAAACAACAACAGGTACAGAAAAAGTGAATATTACAAACTTGTAGGAAATTTAATTTGCTCCAAAAAGTTTTTGAACACCAAATCGCTGACATCGATATTTCTTGAGATATTGGGCTTTGAAGTTGAGGTAGTGTGGAAGTTTCATGGATTATTGAGCTAAATTGTAGAAACACTACCTCAACTTCAAAGCCCAATATCTCAAGAAATATTGATGTTAGCTATTTGGTGTTCAGAACTTTTTTGTAGAAAATTGAATTTCTTACAAGTTTGCCATATTCACTTTTTCTGTACCTGTTGTTGTTTACGAGATAGGGGCAAAAAGCGAGAGTTTCGTGGAAAAATTGGGGTCAATGACCCGTACTACCTCGCTGGTGGGAGTTAGGGTTACATCGCAATGGACACTTTTGTAGAGCATTCAATTCTGAAGAAACCCTACCATTGCTCAAGATTGTGCCATAAAATGCCTCTGAGTTGTAGAGATTTGAAGAAAAATAATCAAAGTTCACGTGTATTTTATATGGGAAATCTTTATGCGTCTTGGTCTAGTACTAAATATTATTTTTGTGGGCTCCAATTTTCAGGGAATGTATGTTTAGGTATTAGCCACAAAATTTCGAGGTGGGACTAAAAAAAAAAAAAATAGTTGCGAAAAAAAAGCACCCTAATATACATATATGTATAAATAAACGGTAATCGGAGGTATACAATTCTAATAATTTGGAGACACCTAGTTAACCTTAAATATAAATTTCTCACTCAAAAATTTAAACACAATATATATTTGTTTTAAACTTGTAAAGAAAATACGTATTTTGTAATAATTCTTTTATTCTGTGAACAATAAAATAATTATCCACTGTATTTCATTCCTCATACAATTGCATAAAATCTTAAATTAAATACCTCAATTGTTACACATCTTAAAATTAGTGGGAGCGAAATGTTTATATATACAAACCCTCTGCGGGCAAATCAAAGGTTAAATATAATGCAAATCTACACAATGGACAAAAATATAGTCCGATTAAAAATTTTCTGGTTTCGCTTACTTTCGATTGCAGCTCGTGCTTCCATTGGTGAACTAAATGCAACTCTTGCATCACCAGTGGGTGTTCCGTCATCGTTGTATCTTCTAATAACATTGTGTGGTTGGACGTTAAATTTTCGGAAAAACTCCAAAATATCTTCAATGCCCGCTTTATATGGGACATTTTCCATTCCAACGACACAATCGGGCTGGCCGAATTGATCGACAGAGGAATTATTTAGCGGTGGGGGCATATTCTGGTGCATATTCATATTTGGTGGCATATTTGGAGGCATGTTTGTAGGCATATTGTTTCCATTATTACTGTTTTGATTACCGCCAAAACTTCTCGGGTTTTCATTGTAATCTGAAAATCGGGATTTCTTTGGACCCCTTCTATTCGGATTCAAATTATTTCCTCCCGGTCGAAAAGCATTTTGATTTCCCATCATATTGTTATCTGGCATATTGTTCATGTTGTTCATGCTGTTCATGTTATTCATGGGGTTCATGTTATTGTGGAAAGGACTGTTCATACCCATGTTCATATTGCCCATATTCATATTCATGTTTGGTCCAAAGTTTCTGTCCATTTCAGTGTTGTTTCCATTAAATGGTGGCATATTCTGGTATCCATCAGGCCGATTGTTTCCTTGATTGAGGAAGTTTTCGCCAAGACGATCAGCTACAAAACTGGGCGGGATCAATTCGAGGCGAATCATTCGATTACCACATTTAGTATTATTTCTTGCAAGTGCTTTTTCTGCATCTTCTGGACACGTGAACTCAACGATACATTCGCCGGATGGTAGTTCTCGATTGTTGTATAAAATTTCTATTCGATTGGGTGTTATTCCTATGTTCAAGAAAATATCAGCAAAATCATATTTTGTAGATTTATAGTCGCAATTTTTAATAAGCACGTAAGGTGTGCTACTTTGCCTATTTGTATTTTCCTCAGGGCGATTAAAGCGACTCCCTTGTCTACCACCCCGTCTTCTAGGGTCATTTGTACCGGAAGGCATGGTTAATAGGCTTGGAATTTGGGAGTCCATTTCGGACATATTGCTCATGCTCTGCTGTGTTTCATCAAAATTTTGGGTCATAGCATTATTGTTGCTTGCGGGAGGTTTGCTTTCCGATTTCGAATTCTTAAATGGATTGAATACATTATTTTGATCTTTGGATTCTTCCTGTTGTTGTTCGGGTTCCTCTTCTTCCTGTTCCTCTTCTACTGTCACTTCAGTTGCCATATTTTGTTTTTCTTTTGCTTTATCGAAATCTTCATCACTGCATCGCGATACAAAAACTTGCTTGTGACCAATTAAATGACTAGATTTTTCCTCAAGAGCTTTCTTAGCATCTTCAGCCCGATGAAATTTCACATAGCCAATTAATTGCTTTCTACTTTCCTCATCTTTTGTTAAAATTATGTCAATCAGAGTGTAAGATGAAAACATCTTTATTATATTTTGTTCTGTTGCAAATGGCGGAACATCTTCTAGAAGAAGAGCTGTAAAAGGAGTTTCCTCAATTATCTTATCTGGAGCATCTTCATTCATTTTATCGTCGTCTTTTTTATTCAGAGAGTTCCTCTCGTCAGCCTGCTCAAATCTGCTTGGCTTTCTAGCCGGCTTATAGGAGTCTACAACATCTTCAAATTCTTCTTCTGTGCAGCTTTCAATAATAACTTTTTTACTTTTCAAGGCAAGACCATTCCGAATAAATGCCTTCGGCTTGCTCTCAGGGCGCACGAAATGTACATATGCAACGCCAATCCTAAGACCATGTTTATCGTTGATCATTTTAATGCCATTATTAGCAATATACAAGCCAGAGAAAAATCTTCGAAGATCACTATAACTCGTACTAGGGCACATATTACTAATTTTAATACAATTTCCCTTGATCTCATCATAGTTAATTTCTTTAGGGTCCAAAGCCTGAGGAGAAGATTTATTAGGATCCGATCCTCCTCGTTGAATAAGAGAATCTTTTGGAGAGCTCATTTCCGAACCTCTTCCTTGGTTATTGCTGCCCATACTTTCGTTCACATTTCTTGGAGTGTACTCATCTTTATTTGCGTTATTGCCAAATAGTCCAGAGAAGCTCGTAGTTGATCTTCCAACAGCTGGGTTATTTTCTTCTTTCATAATAGGTGATCCGTCCTTACTGGTTTTCGACGCCAAAGTGTAAGGGTTAGTAAAAGGCGTACTTTTAGAATTAGATCCAAAGTAGTTAAGACTTGACATCAAATTCGAACTGACCAGATTTTGAAAGTTCATAATTGGATTATCTTTACTCTCATTACCAGCAGTTGTTTGCGAGTTCATTTTGTCTGGTTGTATCTTTTCGGAAGACTGCTGGTTAGCTCCCTGATTATTCGCTGAAGATGTCCGTAGCGCATTTTGGAACGCTTCATACTGTTGATTTTGTAGCGTAGAGAAATTTTGTGCAAGACTTTGATAATGCGGTTGTTGCTGTTGCGGAAATTGATTTTGCTGTGTAACCATTGGGTGTTGAGATTGTTGCAGATTTGTCTGTTTATTTTGCTCCTGATACTGATTCCTCATTGGATTGTATGGGCTCATTTTACTTTCTGCCGATTGGTAAGAAGGGACTTGGGATTGCCCGAATAATTTGAAACCTTGCTGATTGTAGTTATTTTGGGGAGTGGCTGTTGGAGGAGGAACATCCCATATATTCACATTCTTCTTCTGTTGCGAAAATCCATCATCCTTTTCTTCATCATCATCGACAATTACCATTGGAATATTAGTGGTATCACTATTATCACCCCTTCCTTTCAATAAACGTTCTCGAGGATCTCGAGGTTCACGTGGATCCCTATGATCATAAAGGCTACCTTTATCGCGCGGATCTCGCGGATCCCTTGTGTCGCGATCTCTGCGATTTTTGTTGTCATTCTCCCGACTTCGACTACGATCACGGCTTCTTGAGTTGCGATGACGATCTCGTCTATCGCGGCTAATAGACCTATCTTTTCGTCGTCGACTTCCAGAACGATCTCGTGACCTAGAACGTCTGCGATCTCTCGACCTAGACCTAGACCGAGACCTGTATCGCTGACGTCCCCGATCTAGCTCATGGGATCTATCCCGACCACTTCTTCCATGATCATCAAATTTGTTGTCTCGACTGTCTCGAGAATCCATAGAGTTTTCATTGAACTGATTATAGGATTGGTAAGATTGCATAGAGTTCTCACTTGGTCCAAAATTATGCTGGGTTGGTTGAGATAAAATATTTTTTATGGACGCAGAAGTGATAACTGGGGGCTGTGGGGGAATTGGAGATGATTGAATTGGAGGCTTTTGTTGTTGTTGAATAGGTTTTTGTGGTTGCTGCTGTTGAGGTTTTGGTTTTTGTTTCTGAGCTAACTGCATCATAGATATCGAAGTTTGTCGTGCAGTTTCAATTACTTTTTGCATTTCAGCACGGGAAGACAAAAGTAATCTAATTTGCACCTCATTGATTTTTCCCCGATCCAACAACATTGCTTGTCTCGCGTCCTCATCCGTGCTGTAACGTAGAATTTGCAATTTATTAAAATAATGCTACATTAGTTTTATATTCAGGGATATTAAGTTTATCATGTTTCTTTCAGTTTGGAGATATACTATACTAATGCAGAGCCGTAAAATTGCCTACAAAAATATATAACTGGTACCGACTGAAGGCGCTATTCGATTTAACTTATTTCAAAATTCTAATAAAGTGCATAATATGCATTCCTATTTAACATATGTAAGTCTTCGGAGTATGAAAAATCGGAATGTAATCCAGTTGTTTTATCTAAAAACTTCACATAATTTTAAACCTGAATTCCGTCGATATTTTTGTACTTTAATTAAAGAACTTTTTCAAATGAACTTATCTCACAATCAGTCAGGGTACAAATTATAATCTTGTCTGATACGCAGGTCCTGGGTTCTCTAAAAACATGTGAATTAAAAGTTGGAAGGGACTAAAAGACTCAACAGAGCTCATTTCAGAAATTATCAATTGTCATTCAACTCAGCTGAAAACGGAATTTATTTAAGAAACTTATTTTATTTATTTATTATATATATAAAAATCTAAATTGCATTTCAGAAAGCATTATTTTGTAAATCAAATTTTCAAAATTTTATTTTATACATTTTAAATTTTATCGAAAAACTATATGCCAAAATTACATACTTAATTTAACCAGAATTAGTAGAACAGTTGCCCCTACCAATTGTATAATTTCTTTGAAATACAGTTTATCAATCTGAAGTCTATGCTAGGCCGAATTACTAAGCTGAAATAGAACTGATCCTTTCTGAACATTCAGTAATCTGAATTATAACTTTAAATTTCAAGAAATACAATTGGAACTGGAAGTGAATATTTGAGGCAAAGGAAAGTAAGAAATCCTTTATGTCCATCCAAAGAAAAAAACGCTTATGTCCAAATGATTTGAACTATCCACCCTAATCTTCTCGGTTTTCCATGATTTGGTAATCTTTGCACCTGTTTCGATTTATTGTTGATAATGTTATTTTGTTTCTGCCTATATAATAACAACCTAAGATTTTATTAAATTGTTGAAGTAGTTAGTGCCACCAAACATATTTTTGATGAACACCCTGAATAAAGCATATCAATAAAATTTTCGACTTTAAATACATATCTGGCAAAATATGGGTGTTAAATTTAAAATTAACAATAGCTGCGTGTTTTGTCTATCCAGTGCTTAAGGGGTTACATACGTACAGCATTTTTAGAAAATCGACTTTTTTTTTACAGATTATTATTCTCTATAGTTTTAGGCGTATTTCTGTGAAAGTCGATTGTAAAAATTCCACATAGATCGAAAGTTATTATAGAAAACGTGACTGCCCGACGAGAGTCTGATGCGCGAAGGTAGCTGTCCCTTGTTTGAGGCAGCTGTCCGTTACTTTCGGAGCCTTTCAGCCTGTCGGAAAAAAATAAACAACAACAATTGTTTACTGACAAGGAAGGCATACAATATGAAGCTGGAATGGGAGATTAGACGTAAGTTAACAATATAAATTAAAAAATTCATAAAGTTCTTTCTTTAGCTGCGCGCAACCTCCAGCGAAACGCATTTGAAAATTTAAATGCGTTTTTCTCAAAACTACTTTTTCCGGCATGGTTTACATGATAACTCATACAGATTTTAATATTTTTTTATGCTTTTTTTTTTTAATATTCGAAATTGTTTTCTCTATCGTCTGTCGAGCCGGATTTTTGATATTGTGATTACAAAATTTTATAAACATAATTAAAGTGTGAAATTTATGACAAAAAATGCACTTTTTTTTTTAAACTGCCGTAAATTGCCAAATTTTTCGAATTTCAAAAATCCGGCTCGATAGACTATAACTACAACTTTATTTTACAAGAATTATTTTACGTTTTGCAGATCCATCAACATTTCAGGCAGAAATGATGTAAACCATGGACCTACTTTTTTTTTATAGAGCTTCGGGAAAAAAGATTTTTTATGTTATAATTTTTGAAAAAAAAAAAGAAATACATTTTTTTATAAAGTTTACATACTAGTAAACAATGTGTAAAAGTTATTTTTCGTAATTTCTATTGCTATCCCTTCTAAAAACAGTTTTACTTTTAGCGCATTTTTGGCGCTGCTGTACGTATGTAACCCCTTAAGGAAATTATCCCTTGAATTGGAATTTCTCATGAGTAACACAACCAAGATTTAAATTATTTTTTTTTTTTAAATAACATCAAATTGCCATGACTTGCAACTTTACTCCGAAAAATTTCCAGTACAAAATTTGAACTTGAGGCATATTTCCAAAAATATCAAATCATTAATCTGCATAGTTATTAGTAAGCTTCCATTCAATTATTTATTTTTCTGGATAGATGAACAAAACGCAGCTAATCTAAGAGTGCCTGGTGCTCATATTTGAGTGGGTAAATTTAGGGTTTTATATAGGGGTTTGGAATACGCAAAAGCCGAGTGGCACTCAAATTATGACTAATTTAATTAACATTTTCGAATTTTTTGTAATAAGTTATATCCTTCATTGTTTTTGATTTAAATATAAGCTCAGATAAATTACACAATGTGAATCTGAATCAAAAATAATTATGGTAACCTAATACTCTCAAAAGAGTAAACAAAAACTACTTCGATTTAAATTTAAGCTTTTATTCCTAAACTTCTTCGCGTATATGTAGTAGCCAAAAGCAACATTTCCAAACAAGTTAGTGAAATTAAGCATCAACAGGTCGACATTTTGGATCCACTACATTGAAAATACAAATAAATCAGCGACCTCAAAAACTATAATAGTTATATTCTTGTGCAATTTCAAAATGCGATATTAACATATGGTAAATATTTGTGTTAGTTGACCACTCTATTTTGTATATAGTTCGAGTCTTTTAATATTTACTATGTTATTATATAACAAAGCGCAATCATCCATTACACTTACCACAATTCAATTTTAAATACCATGTCTAGAGTTTATTCATGAAATATATGAAGGCTTTAACTCTCGCGGATAGTAAAGCCATCATTTCCCACGAAACTATAAGTTTTGCGACAGCCTATTATCGCCATTTCCGTCTTTTTATCCAGGACAAAATACTTCCATTGAAGCCTGTACAGAAATTTGGATATAACGTGAAAATGTTCACCAACAGTAATAACAAAGTAAGCAATAGTGTTTAAATTTTAAAAACATTTCAGTTTGACTGTTATCACTCCAACAGAGAACCGTGAGGAAAACTATGACGTTTCAGATAATGAATTTCAGATATTAAGGTCAAACTAGCCTCCATAGTTTTGACAAGTTATTCAAAATCAAGTTTTTTTCTACTGTTAATAGTTGCCACATTTGTTTGCTTTCTGAATAGAAGATAATATTATATTTAAAACGAATCAAAACTTGTTATTTAATTTTAGTGAAAAAATTTCGTTCATATTTCTATGTATGTAAGTGCAAGCATAACAAGTAAATATATTCTGGAACAACTTTTCCCCTAATATTTCTGAAAAATCTGCCAAAGTATCTTCAATGTCTGGATATGAAACAGTAACACATAAAATAAGAGCTTACCATTATACCATTTTACCACTAATAACAACATTTAAATGATAAAAGAACGTGACAAAATTTAGGATATCGTTTTGATTCATCTTACCTTTAATCATGAAATACATATCTGAAACATGTTTGTGGACGTGCGTCTTAATTTGTTAGTTTTCTGTTTAGCACCAATGTCATAATGACACGAAAAAAATTAACTGACATCAAAACCTTCACATCACACACTTATTTCTTAAAATTTGTGAATTCATTTTTAACTTAATAGGTTTGGTAATGAGCAAAATTGCCGCTTCTGGATTGAGACCAATCCAAAAGAGACTCTAGAGACTCCATTACATCCAGAAAAATGCACCATTTGGTGCCAGTTACATGCTAGCAATATCATTGGTCCTTACTTCTTAAAAATGAGGCAGGACCCCGCATTACGATCAATGCGATCGTTACTGGACCCTCATCATCTTCGAAAATATGGATCCATGCCACTGTCGAGATGTGGTTTCAACAGGGTGGCGCTACAGGCCATACAGCGACACAAAAGATTGATTTATTGAAATAACGATTCGGCAATAAAGTGATTTTGAAAATTGGTTCTGTAAATTGGCCTCCATGGTCGAAAAAATTTAACAATTTATTTTTACCAACTTGACGAACTGAACAAACAAGATATCAAAATATAACAATTCTTTTACCAAAATGAAAGGGTCTTGATATATAGTACTTTAGTTTAGCGGAAACTGAAGATGTTCTGTTACGTCGCCATTAAGTTCTCAAACTATTTACAAAAAATATATTTTGCACTTAAATATAGTGCAAACTCTCTATAACGAAACTCAAGGCACCAAGTATTATCATTCGTTATATAGGGTCTGTCCAAATCAAAGTCTTCGTCTTGTTAGAACAGTTCATGACGACACACTGTGCTAAGATCTGTCCTAATTCATGTCTAATACTAGGAGCTAAGCTACGCAGTATAATAATTAAGCCGATTACTTAGCCTGATGAGCAGAGTCAAGACTGGGGTTAACTTCGTGAGGTAGACTGCATGACATTGAATGTTTTAATAAGCAGATGTGAAATTTACAATGGCCCAATTTATGCGTTTGCTACGCAGCTCTGCCAAATTAGCATTGGTTTTCCTGCCTATGAAACTGTGTGACTGCACTAACAGCTTGTTTCCATTTTATTCGTTGCATTTAAATTCTCAGCTAAAGTAGCAGAACTGAAGTAGCTTTTACCAGAATTTATACGTAGAAATTTAGCACAGCCTGGTATTTTAACTCGGCCAAATTTGTGCACATAAACATGGCCAATTATAATATCTAAGCACAATTATTTGTAACTGTTATAGACATATGTGAATAATTTTTTTTTATTGTAGGGACTAGAAAACGTTTTGAAAATCTTCAAAAGAAATTTATGACAAATAATATCTTGAGACCTGCAAAAAGTTATGAAAATTTCTTATTATTTAATTTTATTGTTAAGAAGAGACTCAAGGTTGCCCACATTACTATCTTCTCCAATAGCCAAGCGGCACTCAAAACACTCTCGTCATGGCGTTTCTCGTCTAGACTCGTTAAAGTGTGCTTCGATACCCTTCAACACTTAGCGACTTCCAACAGACTTACTCTCTGTTGGGTTCCAGGACACTCGACGTTGAGGGAAATGAGGTTGCTGATGTTAGGGAAGGTTCATCATCTCGATTCAAAGGTCCTGAGCTCTTCTGCAACATTGGCTGGTCTTCGTCCAAAGCTGTGATAGAAGAATGGGCCAGGAATCTACAGTATATACACTGGGAAAACTTCCCTGGGATCCGGCAAGCTAAAGAGCTGGTCAGACTTTATACCTACACTGAAATCAATGCTTTGAGTAAAGCGGATCTCAGATTGTTGGTAAGTTACCTAACTTGCCACCATGGGCTAAGATACCATCTACATAAAATATGTCTGTCAAATGAGACGGAATGAGTCTGTGTCTTGAAGACGACAGGAGTTCTCGGACTCGGCTGAAATTCGTTCATCTTATGTTAAAGATCTTCTGACGTTCCTTAGGATAGCAGACCGTCTTCTTCGGCTTCGGCACAAAAGACCTTTCGGTTCCAATGTCCACCATAAAGGTCACCCATAATAATAAGAATAATCTCAATTTTATATTATTTCCTAAGCATTTTCAAGCACTTTATCCTAATTAAGTTCAGTCCAAATTCTGTTGCTGTTCATCCAAAATCGCCTCACGACTTATTATATAACTTAACATATTCGCATTGATATCTCCTTTGAGCGCTACAGTTTAATCCTCTATTTAAGTGAACTTGAAATTTCAAGCTAAGCAGATGTATTCGAACAAGTTTAGCTTTGCTTGCGTCTTAATTGTTATAATAGTTTAGCTTGTCGTTGACGTCATAAGCCGTCACGACAACACGAAGATTTGGATTCGGAGAGGCCCATACAAAATGAAGAAAACCACACAATTTTACAAATAAAAATTTCAAATGTTTAAAAATAAATCCAAACCATAATTTTAATGATTTAGGTACTTTTTGAAACCTACACACTGAATCAAAATTATTCTAAACACTCTAGTCATTTTTGTATGAAATTTTTTGCTATGCCAATAATTTGACCGTATTTCTCTATGCATTTTGTCCATGATTTGGGATAACCGAAAGTTAATTTCTTTCAATGTGCAAAAGAATGGCGTAATGCTTTGTTGCAGAAAATTGCTATTTCGTTACAGAGATTCAGTCAATTATATATATAAGGCAAACCAACCGAGCTCAAATAATGTACGTTATAGGGAGTTTCTCATTATAAAGAGTTTCGTTGTAAAAAGTTTACACTGTATTCCATATGAAGAATAAAACCATCATATTGACTTTCAAATAAATATCAATAACCCACCAAAGTAAGGTATCATTTTAGAACCTTTGGGAGGATGTTTAATTACAAAAACATTAGAATCTGCTTCGGAAAGCCAACAGTTCAAATAAGCAATTACTAACGTAATCCACAATAAAACTAAGCCATTATAGACAGATAAATTGCATATAATAATCTGTTGAACAGTCTTGAGTGTCTGGAAACGAAGCGTTATAATTAGTGATATATTTAAGACATTATACTTTATGTACTGTCTATACTTAGGAAACATGTTTTTCAAACTTCGATTTTAGTTAATTTTTTTCATATATTAATATAATTCAATCATGCTTTTAATTTGCAATAAAAATAAATGAAAACTATAAATATGGTATACGAATCTTATTAATATTAATATTTAAAAAAAAAAAAACTCTTCCGTGTGAATGCAATGCTGAAATCTCGATATGAGATACAACAAATTAAACAAAAAGCTAAACATTAAGATCCCACGAATGTGTAAGTTTCCATGATAGATGTGAATCCAGTTTGCACGTACAACGCACCTTAATAAAAAATTAATTAATTTCTTTCGTACTCACTCAAATGGAAACACCGAAGAAAAAATTTCACGTAATACCAATTACGACCAAGTTATTTTTTGTTGTAAAAAATGTATATCATAAGAATTCCAGGTACTACACGGTATTTTAATGAAACATTTATGAAAAAATGTTCTTAACATAAAATCCCCTGCATATGAATTTAAGCTACTACTTGCTATAACAAAAAAAAAATACGGGCAACCTGCTAAATGTTTAAAAAAATACCACAAGAAACTCGATAAATTTTAAGTTTTTTTTTCTATTCACTTGGTTTTGAAACATGTTTCATGAATGAAAAAAAAACTATAAATCCAAAGTCGTCGTTGCGGTTGCCAAGTTCGGCAAGTCTATTTCTTTCATTTCACGTCTTCGTTCCCGAAGTATGTTTTGATCATCTATATATGGACTGTGAAATAATTTTTTCTAATTACGCAATTTATCTTTTATTCCAAATGAATTTCAGACGCCATACAAATGGGAGCTTTTTTTTGTTCAAATTGTACTTGGAAATTGTACATTTGTCTTGAACGGAACTGAGTTAGTTATAGTAGTTGTATTTAAAAAAAATCAGTTAAAGGGTGACGTGATTTTCAATGATTTTTTGCCGGTTCGAAACAATATCAAAAAGTACATGTACATTTAAGGAACTTGTACAATTTTTTTATGAAAAAATAATGGAAAATCAAATATACATATATGAAATATCTTCTCCCAGAACGCATATTTCTTACATCACTTGCGTTGAGCAATATATCTCCGGAACCACTTATTTGAAATCAGAATCAAAGTATATTGCATTACGAGGGGCTTAGTAAAATTTTCATCTTTAAATAAATGAAGACTTTACAAAAAATTAACTTTTTCAAGGTAAATCGATTATAGTTTTGTTGGAATAAAAAATGATATATATATTTACCAAAAAGAAAATTCTTCAAACCCCTGCTTATTGTGATATAATTTTTGAGGAATTTTTAAATTTAAAAACAAAACACAGTTTTGAGACAATTGCATTTAAAAGTTTCGCCCGCATTGGCTCATGACTCGTGGTAGCGCTCTTTAACACAAAGAATGCCACGTTTTATTCAGCTACACATTCAGCTATTGGATGCCGGTCACTGATGACCCCCATGGCATTCAACGTGCTAAACACTAGAACTTTTGATAAAGTGCTCCGAAAATGTCGAGGGAATATCTATAGGATGATATACATTAAGAAAATGCAATAAACATTTTTTTTCGACCTGCGCAACTAGGTGAAAAATAAAATGATTTTTTTATGCACATCGGCTAGTTAATGAATGTTTACTTACCTATGGTGAATACGTTTAACGTACATTGAATAAATTACTATATACTCTTTTTTAAATATGAATAAATAGAATCTATTAAAATAAATTTTAGTTGTTTCACACATTCTTTGCTGTCCTCATGTATTTCTGGTTAATTTTAAAATGAGGAAAAATAAATTTACTTCCTTTAAATGGCGGTTTATACATGTTTTGAAATTTAACATCATGTTAATAATATACATATAATTTCAATTATGTTGAAATATGAATTGTAGAAACTCATAAATGCGTTTCCTAGTAAATTAACTTTAGTGGCGAAGTTAAATTTTAAAAATTTTAATGACATCTTATCCGTGGTGTATATTTTCGACAGATTTGTTCAGCAAAATGCAAAGGAAGCAAAATCTGGTCAGTATTACTCTAGTTCATAGATCAATTTTACAAAAACCTTTTTTTTTTATAAGCAAAATAGTCTGTATGCCTGTTTTCGATATCAATCAAATTGACCAACCAAGACAAGCAACCAAAATAGAGAAAAAAGAACGTAAAATCATACTTTGAACATTGACATGAATTTCGTTAGCGAATGGTCAAAGATAAAATTACTAAAAATTAAATTTTTATACTTAAACCATTAAATTTTCAAAGACGTCAGCAACAGAAGCGATGCCAAAGCATTTAAAGTATTGATAGTTTTCTTCCAAAAGACTTAAAGAATTTATAGTTATCTCCTTACTTTTTGATTTTATTTAACACATCGAATTTAAATTACTTGCAAAAATGTTTAAAAAAAAAGACGATAAAAATATTATTGTGGTATAAGACCTTCAAAGAACTAAACTAAAATAGCAGTTGTCGCACAATATCTTTTAATTTACCCAATTTCATTGCATTGATCTGCACGGCTAGACATTAGAGGCGAGTGTCTTAGCACTACCCTCAGCTGATCACTCCCACTGAGCAATTTGGTATTATTACTGAAATTAAGGTTATGGATTTGATCACTGATCAATCATAATGAAACTAGAACTTAAACTAAATCGTTCAGTGATAGTGGAACTGAATTTCCATTATCGCTGAAGCAATGTTAGTGGGACTGATTTACACAATTACTGAATCAGTGATGCCCTATCACCAATTGTTCAGTGGTAGTGAAATTTCTATTTGCACTAGGATTGTCCCACTTAGTGCAATACGCCAAGCCTGTTGTTTTATTTTGCTAAAAAAATCTTCTTCCCCACTTTTTTACCATAAACTGTTTCTTTTCACTTGTGAAAATATTTAGAAAACGACTTTTTAATTTCACTATCTCTCGTAACTTTTGAAAGTTTTCAACAAATTCTATTTGTCGAAGATACTTTTTATGTCACCACAAAGGTGAAGCTCAAGTTTACCTTAATTTTCATACTGTAATATACTTTTTGGTTCATTAATCTTATTTCCCTATCACCAATTAATATAGTATCATACCATTTCTCAATACAGTATTTCATGAGTGCGGTAAAGCTTGTATTATTTTTTAATTTATTATTATTTATATTTCATCCATTTCGAAAACGTTTTGAAGTTGACAAAAACCCCCGATCCACCCTTTGCATTACCAATGCCTGAAATTTAAGCCTACTTCTTGTTCTCCTCTTATTTACCTAAACTTATCATTTTCCTCCCCTTAAACCAAATATAGTTTCCGCAGACATATAAATAGGAAGCTCTTTGATATTATTTTATCAATCCTAATCATCTTTGCCTTTCTGCTTTACAAACTGTCTTATTAGATGCCATTTGCGAGCCATAGAGCCATATGTATAAATAGATTTCAAATACTAAATATACAGGATGTTATGTTTTAAATTTATACTATTCTAATAAGACAACTTCTTACTAGATAGAAAAATAATAATCCCTCAATAACCATGCCTTTAATTAAAAACTAAAAATTTTGTGCAACAGGTTGACTTCGCAATCATATTCTCCTAGCCACTGTCTGGTTGTGCAATCTTGTTGCACTTCGCGAGTACTATCAGATAATAGTGCAGTTTGACGGGGAAAAGCATCTTCAGTCTAAGAGTACATGACGTTCTATTTTCCATTTTCTTCTTTTTAAATCCCTCATCCTAATAAGCAGGTAAATTTAAATTTCCGTTTTTCTCAAAATCCACCTTAGTTGACTAATTCTTCTTCATTCTTCCATTGGAGCCTTCTTTGTTAATCAGTAGCAATCGCCAATAACATCTTATTACTAATCCAACAAATTAATACACTTCCTCACTTTCGTTTATACATATTAACGTGGATCGTTACCGCGGACTAATGTATCTTGAATGTTTAAACATCAGCTTAAATAGACAGTCCAGAACTGTGTACTGTGAATGAATTCCGAAATTCATTGCATATAATTTCTTGAGACTTAAAACGTGCAGATCATTTAAGTCTTCGTAGTAATTGACCATTAAAATGATTTTGATGGCGGAGGACGAATTGTATTTCAACAAAAACACCTATAAGTCACGGTTCCAATAAAATCATATACCTATGAGAATAGGCCTGAATAAACTTTGGAAGATTACAATTCTGTGGAAGACCGCAGACACTGCAGACAACAGCCTGTAAAATGTCTAAGCCCCATAATTGGGCACTGTAAACCAACTATTTAAAAACGTTGGCACCAAATCTGATAATTCAAATCTCCACTTAGAAACACTTTTCAATGCGAAATAAAAGAGGAAAAATGAAAAATTATACACCTGAAAAACGTCAAATGTTTTACGCATAAAAGCATCGGGACAGTAATTAAAAACTTGACGCTACAAGACAGCATAAAATGTCCGAGTTGACACTACCAATCGAGCAAATTAAAAGTTATAACGAAGCATTTTTTACCTATTCGTAACTGAAGTATCTTGATATATGGTGCAATTCTCACCTACTATTGGATAACTTCCGAAAATGCATTAAAAATGTATCGAAATCTTATTCAGTGTAGTAGTCTCTGAAGCTGAATTGGGGTGGTTTTGATAAATTTTGGAAGTCGTCCATAGCCCACTGTCTGCCTCCACTTCGCTGAACATAAATCGTACTCACGTCACAATGTTGCTTGAGGGCATTGACTTTTGAAACTTGAAGAAGTTGTCTACTCCATACTTTAACCTGTTACGCACCACCAGAAATTATTTCAATGAAATTGTCGAATCCTTTGTAGAACTTACAAGTCAACCATTTACAATCCATTCGTTATTTCTATATAGGCAAATATTCGAACAGTGCTAAAAACTTTAAAAGTCTAATTAAATATTCACTCAAGTTTATAAAATGCTTGTAAATCCGGTATTATCAAATGATTTCGATACCACAATAATGAGCTTATTACAACATTTTTGCATCCCAGATAAAATTGCGGAATATATTAAGTGTGTTCCAAAAATGCTTTTAACAATGTACAATTTAATACTTAACTTATGTTCAATTTCTCTTTTCACTTCATAATTAGTAAACAATTCGTTTGTATTATGTACTTAATATTAGGGAAAAAAAAGTATTGCAATTTCATAATATGTATTCATGAGTACAACATTGAAGTTATTTTTCTTCGTATTATTATTTGAATTTTTAATGTACGCTGGAACGTTTGGAAAACATTTTGTGTTTCTATCAATGTAGGTTGCTCTTGTAGCTATACCAGCCAGTACAACGTCAATGCAACATTTGTAGCCTCCGAGGCAACAGCCAATCAAATGGATATTAAGATTAATAAGGACAAAATCAAATATATGTTGGTCTCTAACAGTCAGGCTCGCTTTCACCAGCCCATGTAAGCAATAACACCAGCAACTTTGAGGGTGTGAAAGACCAGATATTTGGGGACGATGGTCAACTCTGACAATGAAACCAGTTAAGAGGTTCAAACTTTCGTAAAATATTCGATCCTGTTTGCAAGAACGGAAGATGGAAAGTACAATATAATGAAAAACTCTACCGCCTATATGAGACATACATAGATGTCGTATAATATCGTAAGACTGCGCTGGCTAGAACACTGGTTAGAATCGTTGCCAAACGTTAAAGAGGAAGGTCGAAGCTCCGCTCGGTGTTGAGCTGGAGGACTTTTGCCATCAACATGGAATGCTGACGAGAATCTTATTTCTGAGGTTCAAACCTGCACTGGGTTGTAGCGCCAAATAAAAAGAATAGGATATCTCCATTAATAAGATCTTTTTAGTCTATCTCCGTATACAGAGAGATTACGACTGACCGACCTGGCTAATTCGAAGAGCGTCGCGAAGTTATTAGGACCTTATTAATATTATTATATTATTATTATTTCTGACTTCCTCTGGGGGTCCATTAATTCACCAGAGGTCCATTAATTCACCAGAGGTATTTGCTGCCACTATAGGAATTGCGCCGACTTTAAATTTACAAAAATTTAGTTATCTCGGTAGGTTATACTTCTTGTTTCAAATCTTTGTAGTAATCAGCATTGATGAATTTGTGAACAACTAAATGAATAAGTAAATCAAAATCTTTAAAATATATACGTTTTTCTCGTACGAATGCAGTACAAGGCAAGAAGGTAATTTTCTATCAATCAAAATCTATCTTAAATAAAACTTAATTAATTATTATTCTCTTTAAATTACAACAAGCTTTGAATAAATTTTATGCACAAACTCAGTCATAATGAGAAACTTGTTTCATAAGAGTAAATTAAATTTAAAAATTAATAGAGGTAGTCAGTTTTTAAAAAATATTAGAATGAAAAAACAAAAAATGTCATCCTTGCACTTAATATTAAACTAGCAAATACATGAATATGTCACAGGAATACTTTTTCTTTGTGAATATCCAAAACCTTCTAAAATTACAAGCCGTGAAATGGTCCGGCTCACACACACAGCGATAGGACAAAGTGGTCCGATCTGTCTAATAAAATATATTAGGTATTACGGTGGACAACGTAAAAATGGCAAAGAATTCGTGGCAGCATCCAAACTAAAGGTCCTATCTTAAACTGATTTTTACTAATGTTTACCCTAAGAAATTCGTTTTTTAATCCACCAGACATTTTTAAACAAAATATTGAACATTTTTGAGTTTAAATCCAGCTTAACGAAAAATACAAACCGTTTGCGAGGAATTACTGCAATTTTGTTACAAATTAATCCATATTTTTCACCTATTTGAAGTAAAACTTCCTTAATTTGAATTTTATATAGGATATAGAATATAGAAATAAATCTATGCGGTAGCCAGTGTTTGAAAATGTATCCGGGCTTACGAACATGGTTATATAAATTTAATTAATGTTTGCAATGCAGGGTAAATTTTGATGATAAAAATGATTTGCCCGAAAAAAAAGAAAGAAAGCGTGGACTGGAGAGCGTTCTATCATACTTCCAACATGAACATTGAGGCATATAAAATGCACCTGCCTGTCAAACTAGTGATCGTCTTGTACTAGGCGTAAGAAAAGCGGAGGACCCACTGATATAATATAATGGACTGCTCGTCGGTATGATTTCCCATAGAAGCGTACGGTGCGTTTTTTGTTCCCTCTCTTTCGCACTGAGGCAGTGACAACCAAGAAATTGTAATGAATTTCACCACTTCTTCTTCTCTTTAAAATACACCCAGATTAGGGGCCAATTAGATTGTGTGCTCACAAGCTATATACACCCGCAGTGTGGATTTTCAACTTTAATCTTCTGAAATATGTAACTCACCGATTGAACGCATTAAGATTTAAAAAAACTCCAAACTTGATATAACCACTAATTTTAAAGAATAACAGCAATCATTTCATCTGTGTGATTAAGAAGTTCATTTTCAAATTCATTAGTACCTTTTCATAAAAGTCAAGTTCATATATATGAAATGACAAGAATTAGAAAAATTTAAATTTTTTCTTGTTTAATTTCTAATGTAGTCAGTTTCTTGTTTAAGTTCTAATGTAGTCAGCAGAATTTGCTAAATGTCCAAGTTTTAGTTTTTATGAGAATTATAAAATTATCCAGAGTCTTTGAAAAACAGTAACAATAAAAAAATAAAATTGTAATCGAAAGCAGACGAATTTCCCATAAATCTTGCAAGGAATAGTCTACAATAAATTTTTATTTCTGACGTTATACTTACCCAGCATCCATTTTAATAGGCTTGACATTATTATCTAACCAAGTTCATTTTGCTTTCTCATTATTATCGAATCCTTCATGCTCATAGGAATTTTTATCGTCAATTAAAGATTTTCATAGAAAAAAACCAAAATCCTTTTCGTTTTTATTTTATTGTATTTCGACTTGTCCTTCGTTGCAAGATTATTCGTTAACGAAAGAAACATGATTAACCATCCTAAATCTACGCTTAAAATTAATGAAAACATATAAAATAATTTATACCTGAAAGCTATAAAAGCGTCTCCCATTTCACCACCAACGATGTGAACACCTCCATCAGGAATTGATAGCCCACGAAAGAATGTACGAATATCCAGAGCATTTGCCGACCACGGCAAATTTTGTAAACGTATGATCACACTCATTTTATCTCTGAGTGATAATATTAGGTTGTTTAGAAGTACCTATTCGATGACACCTAGAAGGAGATAAAAAAATATCCCTATTTAAAGAAGAACTAATCCGTACTAACAGAAATATTCTAAGAAGTTTATAACATATTGCAGAAACAATTTTGATCATATGCGAATTATGAACAAATTTGCGTTTATACAAACAAGAATAAGAATTACATTTATAAACGTCGATAATAAACATTTTTAAATATTATTAAATCGTCTTATTTGAATAAATATTTATAAGTAAATGGCAGAACATTGCCAACGCTAAAGTGACTCAATATAAGTTGTAGAATAATAATACAACTCTATTGTCAGCCTGTTAAAGGATTTTTTTAGTAAGTAAATAAAGAAATCCAATAATATGTAAACCCCCTACCTTTTCTACAAAGATTATTGCAGACCAAATTAATTAAAAATTTGTTGCTACTTTTGAAATTTCTGTTGAGCTCGAGTGAATTTCCACTTAATACTTTTTTTTTTCTCAATGACTTTAATAGTTAAATTGAATAGAATATTTCCAATTAGCTATTTATACTGTAGGTAAATCCACCGTCTACTTATTTTAATTTAAAATTCAAAATGTGTGCCATTAACACATCCCACTTCTAAATTATAATACCAAAAACACAGTCATCTTAATATCAATTGAAGATGAGAAATATAATTTTAAAAAAATAAAAATTATCAACTTAATGCGTTAACTTAAGCAACGTGATATAAAATAAATCTTGTTCATTGTTCTTTAAAATTTAAATATTGTGCAATTGATACACAAACGAATTCAAGAGCAAATATATTTTCAATAGCAATTTGGCTAGCAAATATTTTGCTTCCGGTTTAATGTGATACCAAATCACGTCATGTAACACACTCAGGTAAAGTAAACATCAAATCAATTCCGGCGGATATTCATATTAATCTTAATAGTTATATTAAAGAGATACAAATTAAGCAGGTAAGAAGCGTTAGGAAGCAAATACTTGCTTTGATGACAAATATTTGCTTCGACGCAGTCAGCAAAAGAGAACTGGAAAATTAGCTGATGGCGATTTCATTTCCTTTTATCTCTTCTCACTTTCAAGCAATGCTAGTTAAACTTCCTTAAGTGCGTTTCTGTACATAAGGTGAAAAACAGGATAATCTCGCATTTTAACTAACGAAACTAACTAAAGAAAATAATATGGCAAAAGAAAAACTTGTATTACAGTCAGCGAGTGTAGGAGGGCACACTGTCGCCTCTATAAAAGACGATTTTCAGATATTTTCCAAATCAGTGTTAATCGACGTCATAATTTTTACTTTCGTTCAAATGGAGTTAAGAGTGAGTTGTGTTCAGTTTTATTTTTAAGATTATTGCTTAAAAAGTGGCAGTGTATTTTATCAAAATTGTGTAGTTTTCATTTGTGATTTACATGACAGCTTGTAATTCTTACTTAAATAAAACATTTTTTAAATTAAAGTGGCCACATTAAGAAGAAATTTGATGAAAAGATTCTAGAAATAAAATTAAGTGAATTCTTTAAGAAGAAAATCAAAAGAACTGAAAATTAATTCATAACCATAGTATACGTTTTATGTACATCACAAGATCTTTTATTTACATATGTATAAAATCTATGAAAAGTACTTGGAAACTATTATAAATATGTATTAAAATATTTTGTGCCGACCTTGTAAAATATACATCCCTTTACTTTTTCTTAGATTTGTTCGCCAACGGTCAAGAAGTGTATTAAAATCGATAATATGTATTAATCTGTATGTTAACACCCGAAATATACTTTACATAATTATCTATAAAAATTGTCCTTTAGAGCTGCAAAATTTAATTTTGGATTTGCTTTTAACGTCCATTTTCACTTAAACTATTATAACAAATTCTAAAAGACATATAACACGTAGACCAACACTTTTCATTTTGATAATATTATCAAATAATGCGAACGCGAATCTATCAACGACTCTAACTTTAAAAACTTATTTCGGCAATTTAAAATAATCCTATTCAGACTATCAAAAACAATATGTTTGAATCCCGCCAAATGTTATATAAAATTAGAATTCAATTAATTATATATAAATACAGTGAATTTCGTTAAAAATCAAATTAAATCTGAAAATTACTTGTCCCAGCCCCTTTATCACTAAAACTATCGAAAAAATCTGAAAAAGCTCGTTAATTTTTTAGCACGTAATTCAGATATAAGGAGTCACGACAATTAAAGTGATATTCCAACCCTAATAACGGCTATAATATTATAAATTAACATGCACACTTTCTACAATAAATTAATGAAAATAAAAATTGTTTAATTTTCAGAATTTCCTTATATTTTACGCTGTATCATTCACCATTGCTGCGCCGATAGACACTAATAGCACAAAACCTGCAGAGGATGGGAAACCTAAACGTGGCCTATCCGAGTTAAGCTACAGCTATGCAGCTACAGACATAGGCGCCAAGGGAGGAACACGTATTAAAACAATAACGATTGTTAAAAATTTTAAAAATACACACAAGGACAAAATTCTAAAAATAAATCCAGACCTGCACAAAGATGAGGAATGGGGTTCAAAGTTTAGGGATGATTTCGAATACTTCGGAAAAATACCCGAAATTCCAGGAATTAAAAATCTAGCATTCATTAAGGAGGAACCACAAAAACAAGAAATACCAATTGATGAAATGGAAAATGAAAACGATAAATTAATTGCTTATAACGAGGAATTAACCGATAAAAGGGAAGAAGAAATTGAAGAAAATCAAAAAGCAGAGGAGAATAAAGAAATTATCGAAGAAATTAATCAAGAAGAAATGAAAGTATTAAATTCAAAGGAGCTTCCTGAAGATGTTGAGCTAATTGAAGCAGATGGTGGAAAAAAGGTGAAGTTAGACAAGAACGGTCCAAAAAGTCAACCTTTAATTGCATCTGGTAGTTTAAGAAACGGCAAACAACAGAAATATACGTCCTCAATTATATCATCTTTGAATACTCATCCATATCATCGTATAGCTCAAACAAAAAATTCAAATGCCAAACTAGTTAGCCAAAAACAATCTACATCTTTTGATCCCTATAAGCTATCCGAACTTTATAAGTTGCCATACTCACCTTTGCTTTTCCCACCTATTTCAATTCCAGCTGTTACCAGCAATGAAAAACCAACTTTAGCTGAAATTAGTAATACAACACCATATTTGTCAAGAACACAACTTGCCACTACTAGTACGCAACAGCCTTATATTGCCCCCTACAAATCTCGCAACACCTCATCAAGTCCTTTACCAAATAATTCATCTCACAATTTTAGTTCCCGATCTAGAGGATTAAGATATTAATAAATATATTCAACAAATTTTATTTTGTTTTAACTAAATTATTTATTTATTTTTTGTTTTTAAAAATTTTCGAATTATCCAACTTACATACCTGTGTAGGAAGTAGTAAAAAATGTCAAAGATTTTAATTATGGGTATTCATGATTTAGTGCAAATTGGCAAGGCATTGAGTGTAAAATTACAAATTTTCTTAGAGTATGTTTCCATGTATTGGGCTAAGTTGGGGTTGAATTATCGTTAGTTATCAATGATAGAACTCAACCCACATCTGTTTCCATGAGTTTTTGTAGGGTCAATATGACAGGAGTAAAGGTGAAAAAGTTTTGTGGTTTTCATACAAGTTAAAAAGAAAAGAAAAAAAGAAAAAAAAAGACTGAAGGAAAATATGTAGGGCAAATCCCGAAACACTACTGAACCTATCGCACAATACCGTCCTGCGAAAAAATATGACAGCAATGGCAATTTTCCAATGAAACCCAACTCAATCCGACTAGTTTCGTGAAGTTTTATCCAACTTAACGAATTTGCTTTGCACATTGAATAGCGAGAACCTACATTATTAACATTATCATTAATTCTGAAGTTTGGGGTGGGTCGGTAAAATAATAAAATGTAAATTAAAATATTCTGTTTGTTCATAAAAGAGAAGGAAATTAATAAACGAAATTTGGTTAAGTTGAAATTTTTCAGAACGGAAAGCACAATTATAGAAATAGATTGTATATAAATAATTCGTATTGAACGTAAAGGTAAAAACTCTTTGATTTAAAAAAAAACGAATGTAAGTAAAATATTAGACTTAGGGAAAAAAAATTCAGACAAAAATTATGAGGAATTTAGTTCTTTATGAAAATGGCCATGAATATTTTTGTCATAAGGTCAATCGTTTACAAGATAATTTAGCAAAATTAAAATTCAAGATAGGTGCTGAAGCAAATTCTCTTCCACCGCGTCAACATGGATTTACACTCAGGAGCAATTTTCTATTGAAAAATATCTAAATCCAGGTGCTCTGTCGAAAAAAGTGTGATTTTCTCTCAAACATTTTTTGGGGATCCCCGTTTATAAAGTTGTCGTGGCGATCTGACGCAGTAGATCGTGCATGAACCACCAACTTGAATTTTAGTTTTGCTCAAATATCTCGAAAATGGTTGGTCTATGTACGAAAAATAATCATTGTAGAGAACTGAATCTTCACAACTTGTGACTGAAAATGTTGTCTCTAAAAGTAATATATTTTTTAGTTACATAGCGCCAAACTCATTGATTTTTGATACCTGTTGCATAAAGTTTGACGCGACGATTCTAAATGTCTTGACATTTTTAGGGCATAGCTTTTTGCAAGATGACACATTAAATTAATTCTCACAATCTCTAGATTGAATAAGAAAAACATGATGATATTTCAATCATCTTATATTTTACATTCACCCTTTCGTTCATAAATTGCTTAAAAAATTGTAGTCTTTTGTAGCTGGCTACCCTTATATTTTTTTTTTCTCTCTTTTTTATACATTTCAATATTATTCTTCGCATCTGAATAACGAATAAAACTATCCCGAGATTTTATATCGATAAAAAAAAAAATTCTCCCGCAGTTGGAGGGTCGCTTAACTACCTCATATTCATAGTATATTACTTCTAAATTCCCCAGAAAATAACTCCTTTAAGTACATGGTATGGGACAAGATAAAAAATGTGTGTGTATGGGACAAGATAAAAAAAAAGGTTTATTTATAATTATTTTTATCAATCTCTCGAAAACTATTTATAACTTTTCCTTCGTTTCCTGCTAAAAAAACCATATAAAAACAAATCGAGGGACCACGGAAATGATAAAATCACCAAACACCGGTTTAAAAACTCCTTTTCATCAGAGTTTTATCTTAATATAAGCATACCACGTCCCAAACCAATTCAACAGAGAAGTAGAAGTCTTCATAGCTCGTTTTTGTATAATTGTTGATGAAATTCGGCAATTTTCATAATTTGCCCATACTCTGCTATTCATCATATTTAAACTCTAGAACAAAAAAAGTTAAACGTATTTCCTAAGCCCATTTAACTCTTCGTAATTTTTATCTCATTAAAACCTTAATAAAGAAAAATAACGAAGACTTACTATCGACCTTTAATATCTTGTATTTGGTTAGAATTCCAAAAAAGTCCAACTATATTGACTTGAACATTTTTCTGAACACTCTGTGTTACATCGGACGATACTACCTAAAAGGTTTTTTGGCGCATTTAGGTAGTAGGATGCTATTTTGTCGTATTTTCATTAATATAATAGTTTTTCGACTGTAATGCGTAACGCTTTGTCTCGAAGAGGTATTTGCAAAGAAAATCTGGAAGATCATCTCTGCAAATTCTTGTGCCGTCGTCGCGTCGTTGCCATATTAGATGAAATAAAAGTGGTTTGCAGCAAAATAGAATGAATTAAAATCTCTTCAAACTCCTTCAACCTTCCATTCAAATGCGCCAAAAACCTCTGATATCCTTTTTCTCTAAAGCTGTGTTTTTTTAATGATCTGATCTGGACCTCCAATTTTCCATTAAATTAAAATGTATAACCCCTTTTAACCCTTTCGCTACGAGCGTCGCCTATAGACGACATCCGCTTGACGACCTGTGTATACGAGCGTTGCCTATAGACAACGTCAGCGTGATACCACTTGACCATGAGCCCTGCGAATATAAGTAAAATATAAATATGCATTTTTTTGGAGCAATCGGGGCAAGAATCACGCTCCAGTTTCCTTAAAGCTGTCAATGGCGCGTTCAGCGGTGTCA
Organism: Dysmachus trigonus; assembly: GCA_949715965.1. Classification (NCBI taxonomy): domain Eukaryota; kingdom Metazoa; phylum Arthropoda; class Insecta; order Diptera; family Asilidae; genus Dysmachus; species Dysmachus trigonus. Next base: position 80,981,363 of record OX454322.1, on the reverse strand, counting down.
CTCCTACAGAGCACACTGCCGTAGCGAGAGGGTTAAGCGTATATGTGGAGTAAATCCGTCATGAAAAGATGGCATTTTTTTTGTTTAATGTCGAGTTAGATTGATTTACAGTAAATGCATTTAATGTATGTTTTCGTCGAGTCATCGTCTAGAAATATTTAAGCATACCAGTGCACATTCTCAAAATAAAACTCTTAAGGGATTAGTAAACTCATCACTTTGTATGTACCTGTGAAGAAAGGCATTGTAAATTGAATGGAGTCAAAGTAGACGTTCGAATTTGAAACAGAAACTCAGTGCAGAATATAAAAACAGTGCTATAGAATGACATCAAATAGAGAATTGTAATGGAATTAAAAGTTACAGAGATGAGCTGCAGATTTGAATTTTGAATTTTAGATAGAATTGAAATTTTAAAAAAATTAAAAATAAAAATTAAGAACATCAACTTTATGTCAAATAATGAATACAATAATTTTTCCAATTAAAGATTTGAAGTTTGGATTGGTAAAAATCATAACAATGCGATGAGTTTATTACAAATTTTCAAATATTTACTAGAGATCAGGGTTTAAAATAGGGATGCATCCGATATCGATACCGATATATCGGTGATACTTCGGGTTTGCCGATATATCGGTATCGGCGATATTTTTATGGCAGATTCAACGATACTTTTCAAATTTCCCGCTTTAAAAATGTAATGTAAACGCGCGTGTTGTCCCATCTATTTCGTTGCAAACGAGGCACGAACTACCTATGCTCGGGGAAACCCCGCGCTTTATTCAGGGTTTTGTTTCGCCCGCCTGCTTTGGCCTCGCACTCGCACATCTATCCCATTTCGGTCTTATTCAAACAGACTTGCGAAATCGCCTTTGCCCGCAAAACTTAAGAATACATACTTTGTTTTTTATAATATATAAAAATCTTATAAATGTTAATTTTGATTACTAAAACTATTAATTAATTGTGTTTTATTTATTCTACCTTCCTTTTTGAATTCAATAAGCGTATCGGTATCGGCATCAGTATCGCCGATATTTTTATAAGAGTATCGGTATCGGTATCGTATCGGCAAAAAGGCGTATCGAGGCATCCCTAGTTTAAAACATCAAATTCAATGCGATATTCTAAATCAAGTGCAGACCATTAAAAAAACGCAGATTTTATAAGTTGATTTTCAACTAGCTCCACAGCCAGGGCCCACTTTTAAGGCTGAAATGTAATGCAATTTAGCAGCGTGTAGGTCGTCGGGTCGATTTGTGTATTTTGACTGAAAGTGGGGCATCTCATATCTTTTTCATACTGAAAGATTCACTATTATTTTCGCCAGTTTCTTTAAGTGGGGTGTGTAAGGCGCTGCCCACAAAAGAGGCACACGTCTTCCCTGACTCGAACAAGAGCCTTCTTGTAAACCACCTCAGAAAATCCACTTAGGGCGTAGGCTCAAACTCCGCCGTATGAGCCCACGTAAATAATAACTAAATGAAAATCAGCACAACGCTCATGCCTTAATGTTTTAAGCACCACAAGCATAATTTTCCAAAACGACGGCTAGAAGTTTCGCAAAAAAACCTTCCGCCATCAGAGTGGGATAAAAATCGATGACACTTGTGCACTTTCTCCCCGACGACGACAACGACGACCGAATGTTTGAGAAAACTGAACCACCAACGAACCACTTACCTAAATAGCTTACTTCATCACTTATTAAAATTCACAAAAAATCTCTTCAATTATTGTTAAAAATTTATTTATTTCCTACAAATATGCTGAAATTAAATGTCCTTCCCAAAATTCCTACGACGCTCTGTAGACCCGTCTACACGAAATAAAAAATGGCTGACAAACTGCTGAAATGCTCAATTGCTGGATTACTGAATATAATAATTGTGAAGTTAGCCACAATTCTGGTAATTTTGTATGTATAAAATATTTGTTTGGGGTATTTAGAATCTTTCTATTTAAATTGAAATTAAGTTATAATTAAAACCATTTCGTATTATTATAGCTTAACCATGCAGAATACATTAAAATTATTTTCTTTAAGCATAAAAGCGTTCCAGTTTATTTACAGTGGCTCTTATGTTTAGAAATGTCAGAAAGGGCTGCTGACGGACTTCGGTAAGTGTTGTGAAGGTTTATTTTCAAACAATAAAGTGGATGAAACTGCTTAAACAAATACTTTTGAATAGTAAATAGACTTTTTCTCAAAGGGATTCGAATCTATAAATATTAAATGCCTTCTGGAAATGCTGAATGATGAGAAAAGCGACAAACTGGCGAGAAAATCGGATGAAAATCAAACTTTGAGTAGCTCAAATGACGACGACGACCAGGGCGAAAAACTTGTAGATTTCGACTTGGAAGAGCAAATTCCATGGAGTACAATTCGGAAATGTGTCGGCCCCAAGAGTCCAAATATTAGTCGGAAAAATATCAGGTGGAATGTTTCGCTATTGATCCGCGACGTCTTAAAATTGCAGCTGGGTAGTGGATTCTTAGACGTGAAGTCCTTTCGAGGCGTCCATTTCAAGACTGTTACGATCTACGGGCAAGCGGCACTGAAGGGCACTCGCTACAATAAGGATGCCACTTTGTACACGGTGGATGACGGAACGGGAGCGATATTGGTTTACTATCCAGTCACGTTGAAGAGAAAGAATTCCCAGTCTTTATCCGCCGCAGATCGACTGCAGTTCGAGTTAGATGTATTTAAAAAGCACAAAACTGCAGATCGTAGTCCAGAGCTTATCAAAAGTCTGGAGGTGATGATAGCGAAGATTAAGAAGCAAATATACATTCCGAGCGAATATTTTAAAGCTGGCACGAAAGTTGCAGTCATCGGGACGCCCTACAAGCCTGCGAAATGTGATGATGTTCGAATCTATGCCTTCGAAATGACTGCTGACGATAACGTTAATAGAGACAAGGAAATATTCTTTAAGGATTGTTTATTGCAATTATATAGAACTAAATTTGTACCCAAAGATGTGTCATGAAATAGGTTTAATCGATCTAAGTTTTAGAAAATTAGTATTTATTATAATATTCTGCAAATATACAGATGTTAGAAAAAAATTGTTTGATATAGATTCATACAAAACTTGCACAGTTTAACAGTTGGTTCATTTATTTCTTTTATATACTTAGGAAGTTTACGTTTACTGTCTTGTCTAATTTCATTTGGAAGTTCACTAAATTGTTTCAAACCTTTGTGAGTCAAAATCATGGAGATGGGAAGGATATTATCAATAAAAGCTGCAATAAGTTATAGTTTTCTTCACGTTAACTGATTATTGTTATTGATTTAAGGGAGCAGCGCTCTTGCAATTATTATTTTTGGTAATTTTAACGAGCGTGTGCCAGGCGAACTATTTATCAAATCTGTCACTTATAAATTGTATCATTAGAATTGATAAATTTTCTGAAATGTGTATATCTCAAATTAATTTAAACCCACAGCTGTTCAAAGCACGTTAATAGTTTAAACAAAATGGAAAAGCGCGCCAAAAATCCTTGAAGAAACTTCAAAATACAAAAACGCTGTCGGTAAAGCAGTTCTCATGTAACAGATGTCAGAGTCAGCTGTTGTAACTAACATCTTTTGTTTTATTCTGCTTGTTTGAGAAGACCGGCGGAAATGTCGAAAACATGTTTTGTGTGCAAATTACCCCATTTGGAAATGATCAGCATATTCCAGCACCCGGAGAAGCTGGATTCCATTCTAAACTATTTGCTGGAACTGAAGGTAATTAATACTTTTTTTTTTTATTGTGGAGAACCGCTCGTTCCATAAAAGTGCATTTTATTCGATTAAAGGCCAAACAGGATGATTATCTCTGCAAAGATTGCTGCGAAGAAGTAATAAATGCTTTCAAATCGGAGCAGAAATTCAATCAGTCCAACGTGAAATCGCCGCTGGGCGAAGAAACCCTTTTTAGTAAGTTTTCATTTTTCTGAGGGTATTTTGTTCTTTATTTGGAACTTTGTACAGAAGAAGAAATCAATTTTCCTGGGCAAATTGAAGCTATGATCTCGCAAGTGCCAGAGGTGAAAATTGAACAGAATAATGAAGAACCAGAGAGAAGCTTTGACGAATTAACTGAGGGCACAGATGCCAAGGAATTAATAGAACAGCTAAGAACAGCTGAAGATATTAAAGAAAAACCTGAAACTCAGAGAGGTTTTGTGGATCCTTATAGTAAGTTTCTCGCGGCGTAGACAAGGCTCCATTATTGTTATTTTGCTTACAGAAAATGAAAGGGACACTGCAAAGAACGATGAAGTATTAAAGGAAGCCGCTATTGATGCTGAATTAGAACAAATTAGTGACGATGACAATATAAATTGCAGAGATAAATTAAAAGCAGAGTCGTTATCTGATGTTGAGGTTAGCAGCGATGAATTTGATCTTAACGGTGGAAAAGAGGAAATAAAATACTCTCTCCGTAGCTCTAAATTAAAGGAGAACGAAGTTGTGCTAAAAGAAAAGGAGGAAGAACCGATCGTTCATTCAAATGAGAAATCATTTAATGCACCCTTCACCTGCTACTCTTGTTTTAAAACTTTCGTTACTAGCAGCAAACTTAAGATGCATGAGAGGACTCACACCAGAGAAAAACCTCACACCTGTAGCTATTGCTCTAAAACGTTCAGTTCCAATTGTAATTTACTTAGACACATACGCACTCATACGAAGGAGCAGCCCTACGAGTGCTCTGAATGTGGAAAGAGGTTTACCGATTCATCAGACCTTAAGAAGCACGGGAGAACCCATACCGGAGAAAGACCCTATACCTGCTCTAAAACGTTCGCTATCAGTTCTGCCCTCTCAAGCCACGCACGAATTCATACGAATGAATGCTCTGTATGCGGAAAGTGTTTTCTCACCTTTTCAGGGTTAAAGAAGCACAGAAGCACCCACACCTATGCCTGCTCCTACTGTCCTAAGTCTTTCAGACTTAAAAGCAGTTTAAATATTCACGTACGCAGTCATAAGAACCAGGAAAGTCGTAACCGATACAGAAGAGTACACACAAAAAAAAGGTTTGCCTGCCATGAATGCTCTAAAACTTTTAGTACGAGTTCCAACCTTTCGAAGCACAAGCACACTCATACAAAGAAGAAATTATTTGAATGCTCTCAATGTGAAGAGAGTTTTGTTAACTTGTCAAGTCTTAAAAGACACAGGAGAATCCACACTGGGAAGATACCCTGCCTCTATTGCTCTAAAACTTTTAAGAAAAGTTCCAACCACTTGATTCACATACAAACGAAGCATGCGAAGGAGGTGAATGTTGCCGATTCCGAAAAAAAGTTGCATCAGTCCAATCCGCCAAACCCTAAATCACCAATGAATGATGTTGTTGCTTGTAGTGGGTTTTTCAATTTTTAAACTTATCTTTTCGATTATATGAAACTTCTTACAGATAATGAAATCGATCTTGCTGACGACACTGACATTGAGATTTCCTCGAGCGAGTTTGAGATGGAAATTAAGTCCGAATGTAAAGATGAGTTAGAAAACATGTTGAAGACAATTTAGAATTGGGAAACCAGCTTGAGACGATTGGACATGCATAAGTCTGTCCTGAAGCACAGAGGAATGTTGGTATATCATAAATAAAGAAAATAATCTTAACACAATTACTATTTTGGCTGAAAGATCGAAACATACGAAAAAACAGTAGGTGTTGGTTTTTGTTCGTCTATCCAAAATAATGAAACATTTTGTATTGAACCGAAGCTGACTAACAGCTATTCAGAATAAAGATTTCATATTTTCGCGACTCGACGCGCCTGAACTGCTAAACAATAATTTTTACGCGAAAATGATGTTCTACTAATTGTAACTAGGGAGGAATACCTTTCTTATGATCTGAAAAACGTTATGGTGACAAGAACAAAATATTAGAGTTGTTTGCACTTAAAAACAACTCTAGTAACTTCACCGAAAAAAACAGCAGCGGCAAATCCAGCACGGCAGCACGAATTACCGTGCTGATATCTTCAAGAGTAACTTTTGAATGCAAATATCTTCAATATTTTTTTTTGTACCATAAGAACGGTGTTCCTCCCCAGTTACAATTAATAGCAGTTATTTAGAGCATCGGCGAGCAAATCTGAAGACCGTGTCTGACCCGATCTTTCCTAGTAATTCCCACATATATGCATATAAGTTTTACCCTTTAACGTTCGGTTTTTTTAGTTCTGGCCGGCTTTTTAACGATTTGGAACAGTGTGCGCCGCGCCGCGTCGGCCAGACATGAAATATACAGTATGTAATAAATCTTTCTTTTGTTATTCCTTTGATGAGTCTATTACACTGAAAAGACCCCATTTCACCAAATATTTCTTATCGGACCTTACCAAATCGGCTGTTAAATTTAACATAGATGGCAAAGTTACTAACGTCTAGTGCTAGTCCGATAGAATCGGAGGTGCGTTTGTTATTCTTGTTCGCAAATCATACAAAGTGGTTTTTTAAAACCCCACCTGAGCATTAATGAAATTAACCGATTATGTCCAAAACCACCCGTCCACCCCTTCTAAATTAGTCAGAAAATTTCCCAAATGTTTATACCACGGATTAATTTAAACCACAGCTGATCACAGATCGTTAAAAGTTTAAATGAAACGGAAATAAAAGCGCGCCAAATCCCTATATGGCTGCGAGTGTTTTCCTCCTTTTCCTTTACATGAAGAAACACAATGCAAAAGCGCTGTCGGTAAAGCAGGGTTTTGTGACAGGTGTCGAAGTCAGCTGTTGTGTTAACATCTTGTGGTTTTATTTTCTGTTTGCGAAGAAGGCGGGCGGAAATGTCGAAAGCATGTTTTGTGTGCAAAGTACTCCATTTGGAAATGATCAGCATATTCCAGCATCCGGAGAAACTGGATTCCATTCTAAACTATTTGCTGGGACTGCAGGTAATTAATACTTCACTTGTTGTGGAAGAACCTTCGTCCGATAAAAGTGCAATTTTTCGATTAAAGGCCAAACAGGATGATTACCTGTGCAAAGACTGCTTCGAAGAAGTAATAAATGCGTTCCAATCGAAACAGAAATTCAATACAAAATCGCTGCAGGGCGATGAAACAATTTTTAGTAAGTTTTCATTTTCCTGAGGGTATTTTGTTCTTTATTTGGCACTTCTTACAGAAGAAGAAAGTTGTCCTAGGCAAATTGAAGCTTTGATGTCGCAAGTGCCAGAGGTAAAAATTGAGCAGAAAAATGAAGAGCTAGAGAGAAGCTTCCACGAATTAATTGAGGGCACGGCGGCAACGGGTGAAGATACTAAACAAGAACCTGTAGCTCGGAGAAATTTTGTGGATTCTTATAGTAAGTTGCTCGCGACGTAAACAAGGCTCGATTATTATTATTTATTTTTTTTTTTACAGAAGATGGAAGTGCGAAGAACGATGAAGTTTTAAAGAAAGTCTCCGAGATTGAAACTGATACTGTTGACCTAGAACAAATTAATGCCGAGGACAGTCAGAATTGCAGAGATAAGATAAAAGTAGAGACGTTATCTGATGTTGAGGATAGTAGCGATGAGTTTAATCTGAATGGTGGAAAAGAGAGAATAAATTACACAAAGGAGAACGAAGTTGTGCTGGAAAGTACGGGGGTAGAGCCGTTAATTTATACAAAGGAGAAATCCTGTACTGCAGAAAGACTCTTCACCTGCTGTTACTGCTCTAAAACTTTCATTACTAATAGTAAACTCAAGGAACACGTGTCTATTCATATAAAGGAGAATTCACACTTATGTACTTACTGCGGAAAGGGGTTTAAATTTTCAAGTGATCTTAAGCAACACATAAGGAACCACACCGGAGAAAAGCCTTACACCTGTAGCTATTGCTCTAAAACTTTCAGGCTCACTTCTACTTTATACAAGCACATACGTACTCATGCGAATGAGAAGCCCTACGGATGCTCTAAATGTGGAAAGAGATTTACCACTTCGACAAATCTTAAAAGTCACGAGTATACCCACACAGGAGAAAGACCTTATACCTGCCCCTACTGCCCTAAGACTTTCTGTTATAAAAATCATTTGGGGTTACACGTGCGGATACATATGAATGACAGATCGTACATTTGTTCTGATTGCGGAAAGGGTTTTATTACTTCGGTTGCTCTTAGGTATCATAGAACGGTCCACACAGGAGAAAGGGCCCATACCTGCCGCTACTGCTTTAAAACGTTTCCTACCATTTCTGCCGTCTCAAGACACAGAAACATTCATGAAAAACGATTCGAGTGCTCTGTATGCGGAAAGTGTCTTAGAACCTCTTCAAGGCTCAAGGATCACAGCAGTGTCCACACTGGGGAGACACCTTATGCCTGCTCCTACTGCCCTAAGACTTTCAGTTCTAATAACTTTCTCAAGAGCCACTTGCTTAGACATACGAAAAAGAAATCGCACATTTGTGTTGATTGTGGAAAGGGTTTTATTAGTTCGAAAGAACTTAAGCGCCACAGAATAGTCCATACAGGAGAAAGGCCCCATGCCTGCAATGAATGCTCTAAAACTTTTAGTACGAGTGATGCCCTTTCGAGGCACAAGCGCACTCATACGAAGGAAAAACCATTCAGGTGCTCTCAATGTGAGCAGAGTTTTGTCAACTTGCCAAGTTTTAAAAAACACAAGAGGATCCACAGCGGGGAGATACCCTGCCTCTATTGCACTAAAACTTTCAAGAAAAGTTCCAATCACTTGATTCACGTTCAAACGAAGCATGCTAAGAAGGTGAATGCTGTTGATTCCGAAAAAAAGTTGCATCACTCTAATCCGCTGAACTCTAAGTCATCAAAGAGTGATGGGACTGTTTGTAGTGAGTTTTTCAATTTATAAACTTATCTTTTCGATTATATGAAACTTCTTACAGATAATGAAATCGATGTTGTTGACCCAAATGAAATTGAGATTTCGTCAAGCAAGTTTGAGAGGGAAATTAAGTCTGAATGTAAAGGTGAGTTAGAAAACATCTTGAAGACTAACAATTTGAAATTGGGGAAACAGCTTGAGACGATTGGAAATGCAGAAATCTGTCCAGAAGCACAGAGTAGTGTTGGTGTCACTATTAGTGAGTTTCCCTGCAGGCTGCGTTAAGTAAAGATTGATGAATTGTTCTTTTTTTTAATACAGGGACTGGAAATGAGTCGGCGCTATCAATTGAAATGCCGAACACTTCACCACATATCTCAGAAGTGACGATCGAGCCCAAAAATGATTTAGAAATGGATTCAAGTCAAAATCATTTTGATAACATCGAGGGTTGTCAGGCGTTGCGCAGAAGTGAAAAATCGGTGGATATCAAGTTGGAGGTTCACCATGAGAGAAAAGATCAGCAAGCTGAAAATAGTTCAGTATCAGAAGAACAGTCGCAGAAGGTGGGAATTGGTGGGAGGGTTTTACAGCAACAACCGATCAAACAAAAAATTATCAGTACAATAAAACGATTCACGGCGAAACCCCACGTGTACAGTGCAAGCGGAAAGCTTTTCGTCGTCCCAGAGAAGCTTAAGATTCATAAGAAAATCGTGTGCAGTGAATGCGGAAAGGGCTTTATCACCATGGAAAAACTTACGATACATACAAAAACCCACAAGGAAGAAAGATCGACGTGACATGACACGCCATGACGTGGCGTGCCTTGATACGCTTTTGGAAAACTATATCAATTAATAATCTATCTTAAATAATGAAAAGAATCTAAGCTAAAGCAATATTCCTATAGAAACTTGTGTTTCCCTGAAATTATCGGATGGTGCGGATATAAGAATTTTCTTCCCTATCAAAGTTGAAAAATCGTTCTACTACAATCTTAAGAGTTTTTTGCAGTTTGAATGCAATGTTGGTACGTTTAATTTATTTATCACAGCTTCATCAAAATACTGATTACTAATAACAATATAATCCACAAAAATAATAATAAGCAGCTTCAAAAATTCACGTTTTCTTCTACAATTTCAGTAAGCCCTGTTCATTCCTTCTAACATTTTTATCTACATATAACAGCCACATCTTGTGAGAGTTGGTTGCAAAATATTTGGAATGTTCGTGGGCTTCAGCATTCCCGAAGGATTAACTCAACTGTCCGTTGCTTAAGCTCTTTTTGTTGTGCTGCAGTTTTTTTTCTCAATTTTTGGATAAAAATCTGACCATATTTGAAGAAGTCCCCGTCAAATACTGTAGAAAAAGGCATATCAAAATATGTCGATTCCGAAAAAAAGTTGCATCAGTCCAATCCGTCGAACCCTAAATCACAAAAGAGTGATGGGCTGTTTGTAGTGAGTTTTTCAATTTCTAAAGATATATTTTTGATTATATGAAACTACTTACAGAAAATGAGATCGAGACGTACGAAAAAAAAACAGTAGATGTTGGTTTTTGTTCGTCTATCCAAAATAATGAAACATTTTGTATTGAACCGAAGCTTACTAAAAGCTACCCAGAAAAAAGATTTCAAATTTTCGCGACTCCACGCGCTTGAGCTGCTAAACAAAAACTTTTACGCGAAAACGATGTTCTACTAATTGTAACTAGGGAGGAATACCTTTCTTATGATCTGAAAAACGTTATGGTGACAAGAACAAAATATTAGAGTTGTTTGCACTTAAAAAAAATTCTAGCAACTTCACTGAACAAAACGGCAGCGGCAAGTCCATTTGGCAGCACGACTTTCCGTGCTGATTTCTTCAAGAGTAACTTTTGAACGCAAATATCTTCAATATTTTCTTTTGTACCATAAGAACGGTGTTCCTTCCCAGTTACAATTAATAGCAGTTATTTAGAGCATCGGCGAGCAAATCTGAAGACCGTGTCTGACCCGATCTTTCCTAGTAATTCCCACATATATGCATATAAGTTTTACCCTTTAACGTTCGGTTTTTTTAGTTTTGGTCGGCCTTTTAACGATTTGGAATAGTGTGCGCCGCGCCGGCCAGACAAGAAATATACAGTATGTAATAAATTTTTCTTTTGTAATTCCTTTGATGAGTCTATTACACTGAAAAGACCCGATTTCACCAAATATTTCTAATTGCACGTTACCAAATCAGCTGTTAAATTTAGCGTCTAGTGCTAGTCTTGCAGAGAAGTAAAATCATACAAAGTGGTTTTTTAAATGCTATCCTGAGCATTAATGAAAACAACTAATTATGTCCAAAACCACCCGTCCACCCCTTCTAAAGCGGTCAGAAAATTTCCCAAATGTTTATAACACGGATTAATTTAAACCACAGTTGATCACAAATCGTTAAAAGTAAAACGTAAGAAAAGCGCGCCAAATTCTTATATGTCAGCGAATGTTTCCTCCTTTTCCTTTACATGAAGAAACACAATGCAAAAACGCTGTCGGTAAAGCAGGCTTTTGTGACAAGTGTCGGAGTCAGCTGTTGTGTTAACATCTTGTGGTTTTATTTTCTGTTTGCGAAGAAGGCGGGCGGAAATGTCGAAAGCATGTTTTGTGTGCAAAGTACTCCATTTGGAAATGATCAGCATATTCCAGCATCCGGAGAAACTGGATTCCATTCTAAACTATTTGCTGGGACTGCAGGTAATTAATACTTCACTTGTTGTGAAAGAACCCTCGTCCGATAAAAGTGCAATTTTTCGATTAAAGGCCAAACAGGATGATTACCTGTGCAAAGACTGCTTCGAAGAAGTAATAAATGCGTTCCAATCGAAACAGAAATTCAATGCAAAATCGCTGCAGGGCGATGAAACAATTTTTAGTAAGTTTTCATTTTCCTGAGGGTATTTTGTTCTTTATTTGGCACTTCTTACAGAAGAAGAAAGTTTTCCTGGGCAAATTGAAGCTATGATCTCGCAAGTGCCAGAGGTAAAAATTGAGCAGAATAATGAAGAGCTAGAGAGAAGCTTCCACGAATTAATTGAGGGCACGGCGACAACGGGTGAAGATACTAAACAAGAACCTGTAGCTCGGAGAAATTTTGTGGATTCTTATAGTAAGTTGCTCGCGACGTAAACAAGGCTCGATTATTATTATTTTTTTTTTTTTTACAGAAGATGGAAGTGCGAAGAACGATGAAGTTTTAAAGAAAGTCTCCGAGATTGAAACTGATACTGTTGACCTAGAACAAATTAATGCCGAGGACAGTCAGAATTGCAGAGATAAGATAACAGTAGAGACGTTATCTGATGTTGAGGATAGTAGCGATGAGTTTAATCTGAACGGTGGAAAAGAGAGAATAAATTACACAAAGGAGAACGAAGTTGTACTGGAAAGTACGGGGGTAGAGCCGTTAATTTATACAAAGGAGAAATCATGTACTGCAGGAAGACCCTTCACCTGCTGTTACTGTTCTAAAACTTTCATTACTAGTAGTAAACTCAAGGAACACGTGTCTATTCATATAAAGGAGAATTCACACTTATGTACTTACTGCGGAAAGGGGTTTAAATTTTCAAGTGATCTTAAAGAACACAGAAGGAACCACACCAGAGAAAAGCCTTACACCTGTAGCTATTGCTCTAAAACTTTTAGGCTCACTTCTACTTTATACAAGCACATACGTACTCATGCGAATGAGAAGCCCTACAGATGCTCTAAATGTGGAAAGAGATATACCACTTCGACAAATCTTAAAAGTCACGAGTATACCCACACAGGAGAAAGACCTTATACTTGCCCCTACTGCCCTAAGACTTTCTGTTATAAAACTAATTTGGGGTTACACGTGCGGATACATATGAATGACAGATCGTACATTTGTTCTGATTGCGGAAAGGGTTTTATTACTTCGGTTGCTCTTAGGTATCATAGAACGGTCCACACAGGAGAAAGGGCCCATACCTGCCGCTACTGCTTTAAAACGTTTCCTACCATTTCTGCCGTCTCAAGACACAGAAACATTCATGAAAAACGATTCGAGTGCTCTGTATGCGGAAAGTGTCTTAGAACCTCTTCAAGTCTCAAGGATCACAGCAGTGTCCACACTGGGGAGACACCTTATGCCTGCTCCTACTGCCCTAAGACTTTCAGTTCTAATAACTTTCTCAAGAGCCACTTGCTTAGACATACGAAAAAGAAATCGCACATTTGTGTTGATTGTGGAAAGGGTTTTATTAGTTCGAAAGAACTTAAGCGCCACAGAATAGTCCATACAGGAGAAAGGCCCCATGCCTGCAATGAATGCTCTAAAACTTTTAGTACGAGTGATGCCCTTTCGAGGCACAAGCGCACTCATACGAAGGAAAAACCATTCAGGTGCTCTCAATGTGAGCAGAGTTTTGTCAACTTGCCAAGTTTTAAAAAACACAAGAGGATCCACAGCGGGGAGATACCCTGCCTCTATTGCACTAAAACTTTCAAGAAAAGTTCCAATCACTTGATTCACGTTCAAACGAAGCATGCTAAGAAGGTGAATGCTGTTGATTCCGAAAAAAAGTTGCATCACTCTAATCCGCTGAACTCTAAGTCATCAAAGAGTGATGGGACTATTTGTAGTGAGTTTTTCAATTTATAAACTTATCTTTTCGATTATATGAAACTTCTTACAGATAATGAAATCGATGTTGTTGACCAAAATGAAATTGAGATTTCGTCAAGCAAGTTTGAGAGGGAAATTAAGTCTGAATGTAAAGGTGAGTTAGAAAACATCTTGAAGACTAACAATTTGAAATTGGGGAAACAGCTTGAGACGATTGGAAATGCAGAAATCTGTCCAGAAGCACAGAGTAGTGTTGGTGTCACTATTAGTGAGTTTCTCTGCAGGCTGCGTTAAGTAAAGATTGATGAATTGTTCTTTTTTTTAATACAGGGACTGGAAATGAGTCGGCGCTATCAATTGAAATGCCGAACACTTCACCACATATCTCAGAAGTGACGATCGAGCCCAAAAATGATTTAGAAATGGATTCAAGTCAAAATCATTTTGATAACATCGAGGGTTGTCAGGAGTTGCGCAGAAGTGAAAAATCGGTGGATATCAAGTTGGAGGTTCACCATGAGAGAAAAGATCAGCAAGCTGAAAATAGTTCAGTATCAGAAGAACAGTCGCAGAAGGTGGGAATTGGTGGGAGGGTTTTACAGCAACAACCGATCAAACAAAAAATTATCAGTACAATAAAACGATTCACGGCGAAACCCCACGTGTACAGTGCAAGCGGAAAGCTTTTCGTCGTACCAGAGAAGCTTAAGATTCATAAGAAAATCGTGTGCAGTGAATGCGGAAAGGGCTTTATCACCATGGAAAAACTTACGATACATACAAAAACCCACAAGGAAGAAAGATCGACGTGACATGACACGCCATGACGTGGCGTGCCTTGATACGCTTTTGGAAAACTATATCAATTAATAATCTATCTTAAATAATGAAAAGAATCTAAGCTAAAGCAATATTCCTATAGAAACTTGTGTTTCCCTGAAATTATCGGATGGTGCGGATATCAGAATTTGCTTCCCTATCAAAGTTGAAAAATCGTTCTACTACAATCTTAAGAGTTTTTTGCAGTTTGAATGCAATGTTGGTACGTTTAATTTATTTATCACAGCTTCATCAAAATACTGATTACTAATAACAATATAATCCACAAAAATAATAATAAGCAGCTTCAAAAATTCACGTTTTCTTCTACAATTTCAGTAAGCCCTGTTCATTCCTTCTAACATTTTTATCTACATATAACAGCCACATCTTGTGAGAGTTGGTTGCAAAATATTTGGAATGTTCGTGGGCTTCAGCATTCCCGAAGGATTAACTCAACTGTCCGTTGCTTAAGCTCTTTTTGTTGTGCTGCAGTTTTTTTTCTCAATTTTTGGATAAAAATCTGACCATATTTGAAGAAGTCCCCGTCAAATACTGTAGAAAAAGGCATATCAAAATATGTCGATTCCGAAAAAAAGTTGCATCAGTCCAATCCGTCGAACCCTAAATCACAAAAGAGTGATGGGCTGTTTGTAGTGAGTTTTTCAATTTCTAAACATATATTTTTGATTATATGAAACTACTTACAGAAAATGAGATCGAGACGTACGAAAAAAAAACAGTAGATGTTGGTTTTTGTTCGTCTATCCAAAATAATGAAACATTTTGTATTGAACCGAAGCTTACTAAAAGCTACCCAGAAAAAAGATTTCAAATTTTCGCGACTCCACGCGCTTGAGCTGCTAAACAAAAACTTTTACGCGAAAACGATGTTCTACTAATTGTAACTAGGGAGGAATACCTTTCTTATGATCTGAAAAACGTTATGGTGACAAGAACAAAATATTAGAGTTGTTTGCACTTAAAAAAAATTCTAGCAACTTCACTGAACAAAACGGCAGCGGCAAGTCCATTTGGCAGCACGACTTTCCGTGCTGATTTCTTCAAGAGTAACTTTTGAATGCAAATATCTTCAATATTTTTTTTTGTACCATAAGAACGGTGTTCCTCCCCAGTTACAATTAATAGCAGTTATTTAGAGCATCGGCGAGCAAATCTGAAGACCGTGTCTGACCCGATCTTTCCTAGTAATTCCCACATATATGCATATAAGTTTTACCCTTTAACGTTCGGTTTTTTTAGTTCTGGCCGGCTTTTTAACGATTTGGAACAGTGTGCGCCGCGCCGCGTCGGCCAGACATGAAATATACAGTATGTAATAAATCTTTCTTTTGTTATTCCTTTGATGAGTCTATTACACTGAAAAGACCCCATTTCACCAAATATTTCTTATCGGACCTTACCAAATCGGCTGTTAAATTTAACATAGATGGCAAAGTTACTAACGTCTAGTGCTAGTCCGATAGAATCGGAGGTGCGTTTGTTATTCTTGTTCGCAAATCATACAAAGTGGTTTTTTAAAACCCCACCTGAGCATTAATGAAATTAACCGATTATGTCCAAAACCACCCGTCCACCCCTTCTAAATTAGTCAGAAAATTTCCCAAATGTTTATACCACGGATTAATTTAAACCACAGCTGATCACAGATCGTTAAAAGTTTAAATGAAACGGAAATAAAAGCGCGCCAAATCCCTATATGGCTGCGAGTGTTTTCCTCCTTTTCCTTTACATGAAGAAACACAATGCAAAAGCGCTGTCGGTAAAGCAGGGTTTTGTGACAGGTGTCGAAGTCAGCTGTTGTGTTAACATCTTGTGGTTTTATTTTCTGTTTGCGAAGAAGGCGGGCGGAAATGTCGAAAGCATGTTTTGTGTGCAAAGTACTCCATTTGGAAATGATCAGCATATTCCAGCATCCGGAGAAACTGGATTCCATTCTAAACTATTTGCTGGGACTGCAGGTAATTAATACTTCACTTGTTGTGGAAGAACCTTCGTCCGATAAAAGTGCAATTTTTCGATTAAAGGCCAAACAGGATGATTACCTGTGCAAAGACTGCTTCGAAGAAGTAATAAATGCGTTCCAATCGAAACAGAAATTCAATACAAAATCGCTGCAGGGCGATGAAACAATTTTTAGTAAGTTTTCATTTTCCTGAGGGTATTTTGTTCTTTATTTGGCACTTCTTACAGAAGAAGAAAGTTGTCCTAGGCAAATTGAAGCTTTGATGTCGCAAGTGCCAGAGGTAAAAATTGAGCAGAAAAATGAAGAGCTAGAGAGAAGCTTCCACGAATTAATTGAGGGCACGGCGGCAACGGGTGAAGATACTAAACAAGAACCTGTAGCTCGGAGAAATTTTGTGGATTCTTATAGTAAGTTGCTCGCGACGTAAACAAGGCTCGATTATTATTATTTATTTTTTTTTTTACAGAAGATGGAAGTGCGAAGAACGATGAAGTTTTAAAGAAAGTCTCCGAGATTGAAACTGATACTGTTGACCTAGAACAAATTAATGCCGAGGACAGTCAGAATTGCAGAGATAAGATAAAAGTAGAGACGTTATCTGATGTTGAGGATAGTAGCGATGAGTTTAATCTGAATGGTGGAAAAGAGAGAATAAATTACACAAAGGAGAACGAAGTTGTGCTGGAAAGTACGGGGGTAGAGCCGTTAATTTATACAAAGGAGAAATCCTGTACTGCAGAAAGACTCTTCACCTGCTGTTACTGCTCTAAAACTTTCATTACTAATAGTAAACTCAAGGAACACGTGTCTATTCATATAAAGGAGAATTCACACTTATGTACTTACTGCGGAAAGGGGTTTAAATTTTCAAGTGATCTTAAGCAACACATAAGGAACCACACCGGAGAAAAGCCTTACACCTGTAGCTATTGCTCTAAAACTTTCAGGCTCACTTCTACTTTATACAAGCACATACGTACTCATGCGAATGAGAAGCCCTACGGATGCTCTAAATGTGGAAAGAGATTTACCACTTCGACAAATCTTAAAAGTCACGAGTATACCCACACAGGAGAAAGACCTTATACCTGCCCCTACTGCCCTAAGACTTTCTGTTATAAAAATCATTTGGGGTTACACGTGCGGATACATATGAATGACAGATCGTACATTTGTTCTGAT
Organism: Dysmachus trigonus; assembly: GCA_949715965.1. Taxonomy (NCBI): domain Eukaryota; kingdom Metazoa; phylum Arthropoda; class Insecta; order Diptera; family Asilidae; genus Dysmachus; species Dysmachus trigonus. Next base: position 80,963,907 of record OX454322.1, on the reverse strand, counting down.
TGCGGAAAGGGTTTTATTACTTCGGTTGCTCTTAGGTATCATAGAACGGTCCACACAGGAGAAAGGGCCCATACCTGCCGCTACTGCTTTAAAACGTTTCCTACCATTTCTGCCGTCTCAAGACACAGAAACATTCATGAAAAACGATTCGAGTGCTCTGTATGCGGAAAGTGTCTTAGAACCTCTTCAAGGCTCAAGGATCACAGCAGTGTCCACACTGGGGAGACACCTTATGCCTGCTCCTACTGCCCTAAGACTTTCAGTTCTAATAACTTTCTCAAGAGCCACTTGCTTAGACATACGAAAAAGAAATCGCACATTTGTGTTGATTGTGGAAAGGGTTTTATTAGTTCGAAAGAACTTAAGCGCCACAGAATAGTCCATACAGGAGAAAGGCCCCATGCCTGCAATGAATGCTCTAAAACTTTTAGTACGAGTGATGCCCTTTCGAGGCACAAGCGCACTCATACGAAGGAAAAACCATTCAGGTGCTCTCAATGTGAGCAGAGTTTTGTCAACTTGCCAAGTTTTAAAAAACACAAGAGGATCCACAGCGGGGAGATACCCTGCCTCTATTGCACTAAAACTTTCAAGAAAAGTTCCAATCACTTGATTCACGTTCAAACGAAGCATGCTAAGAAGGTGAATGCTGTTGATTCCGAAAAAAAGTTGCATCACTCTAATCCGCTGAACTCTAAGTCATCAAAGAGTGATGGGACTGTTTGTAGTGAGTTTTTCAATTTATAAACTTATCTTTTCGATTATATGAAACTTCTTACAGATAATGAAATCGATGTTGTTGACCCAAATGAAATTGAGATTTCGTCAAGCAAGTTTGAGAGGGAAATTAAGTCTGAATGTAAAGGTGAGTTAGAAAACATCTTGAAGACTAACAATTTGAAATTGGGGAAACAGCTTGAGACGATTGGAAATGCAGAAATCTGTCCAGAAGCACAGAGTAGTGTTGGTGTCACTATTAGTGAGTTTCCCTGCAGGCTGCGTTAAGTAAAGATTGATGAATTGTTCTTTTTTTTAATACAGGGACTGGAAATGAGTCGGCGCTATCAATTGAAATGCCGAACACTTCACCACATATCTCAGAAGTGACGATCGAGCCCAAAAATGATTTAGAAATGGATTCAAGTCAAAATCATTTTGATAACATCGAGGGTTGTCAGGCGTTGCGCAGAAGTGAAAAATCGGTGGATATCAAGTTGGAGGTTCACCATGAGAGAAAAGATCAGCAAGCTGAAAATAGTTCAGTATCAGAAGAACAGTCGCAGAAGGTGGGAATTGGTGGGAGGGTTTTACAGCAACAACCGATCAAACAAAAAATTATCAGTACAATAAAACGATTCACGGCGAAACCCCACGTGTACAGTGCAAGCGGAAAGCTTTTCGTCGTCCCAGAGAAGCTTAAGATTCATAAGAAAATCGTGTGCAGTGAATGCGGAAAGGGCTTTATCACCATGGAAAAACTTACGATACATACAAAAACCCACAAGGAAGAAAGATCGACGTGACATGACACGCCATGACGTGGCGTGCCTTGATACGCTTTTGGAAAACTATATCAATTAATAATCTATCTTAAATAATGAAAAGAATCTAAGCTAAAGCAATATTCCTATAGAAACTTGTGTTTCCCTGAAATTATCGGATGGTGCGGATATAAGAATTTTCTTCCCTATCAAAGTTGAAAAATCGTTCTACTACAATCTTAAGAGTTTTTTGCAGTTTGAATGCAATGTTGGTACGTTTAATTTATTTATCACAGCTTCATCAAAATACTGATTACTAATAACAATATAATCCACAAAAATAATAATAAGCAGCTTCAAAAATTCACGTTTTCTTCTACAATTTCAGTAAGCCCTGTTCATTCCTTCTAACATTTTTATCTACATATAACAGCCACATCTTGTGAGAGTTGGTTGCAAAATATTTGGAATGTTCGTGGGCTTCAGCATTCCCGAAGGATTAACTCAACTGTCCGTTGCTTAAGCTCTTTTTGTTGTGCTGCAGTTTTTTTTCTCAATTTTTGGATAAAAATCTGACCATATTTGAAGAAGTCCCCGTCAAATACTGTAGAAAAAGGCATATCAAAATATGTCGATTCCGAAAAAAAGTTGCATCAGTCCAATCCGTCGAACCCTAAATCACAAAAGAGTGATGGGCTGTTTGTAGTGAGTTTTTCAATTTCTAAAGATATATTTTTGATTATATGAAACTACTTACAGAAAATGAGATCGAGACGTACGAAAAAAAAACAGTAGATGTTGGTTTTTGTTCGTCTATCCAAAATAATGAAACATTTTGTATTGAACCGAAGCTTACTAAAAGCTACCCAGAAAAAAGATTTCAAATTTTCGCGACTCCACGCGCTTGAGCTGCTAAACAAAAACTTTTACGCGAAAACGATGTTCTACTAATTGTAACTAGGGAGGAATACCTTTCTTATGATCTGAAAAACGTTATGGTGACAAGAACAAAATATTAGAGTTGTTTGCACTTAAAAAAAATTCTAGCAACTTCACTGAACAAAACGGCAGCGGCAAGTCCATTTGGCAGCACGACTTTCCGTGCTGATTTCTTCAAGAGTAACTTTTGAACGCAAATATCTTCAATATTTTCTTTTGTACCATAAGAACGGTGTTCCTTCCCAGTTACAATTAATAGCAGTTATTTAGAGCATCGGCGAGCAAATCTGAAGACCGTGTCTGACCCGATCTTTCCTAGTAATTCCCACATATATGCATATAAGTTTTACCCTTTAACGTTCGGTTTTTTTAGTTTTGGTCGGCCTTTTAACGATTTGGAATAGTGTGCGCCGCGCCGGCCAGACAAGAAATATACAGTATGTAATAAATTTTTCTTTTGTAATTCCTTTGATGAGTCTATTACACTGAAAAGACCCGATTTCACCAAATATTTCTAATTGCACGTTACCAAATCAGCTGTTAAATTTAGCGTCTAGTGCTAGTCTTGCAGAGAAGTAAAATCATACAAAGTGGTTTTTTAAATGCTATCCTGAGCATTAATGAAAACAACTAATTATGTCCAAAACCACCCGTCCACCCCTTCTAAAGCGGTCAGAAAATTTCCCAAATGTTTATAACACGGATTAATTTAAACCACAGTTGATCACAAATCGTTAAAAGTAAAACGTAAGAAAAGCGCGCCAAATTCTTATATGTCAGCGAATGTTTTCCTCCTTTTCCTTTACATGAAGAAACACAATGCAAAAACGCTGTCGGTAAAGCAGGCTTTTGTGACAAGTGTCGGAGTCAGCTGTTGTGTTAACATCTTGTGGTTTTATTTTCTGTTTGCGAAGAAGGCGGGCGGAAATGTCGAAAGCATGTTTTGTGTGCAAAGTACTCCATTTGGAAATGATCAGCATATTCCAGCATCCGGAGAAACTGGATTCCATTCTAAACTATTTGCTGGGACTGCAGGTAATTAATACTTCACTTGTTGTGAAAGAACCCTCGTCCGATAAAAGTGCAATTTTTCGATTAAAGGCCAAACAGGATGATTACCTGTGCAAAGACTGCTTCGAAGAAGTAATAAATGCGTTCCAATCGAAACAGAAATTCAATGCAAAATCGCTGCAGGGCGATGAAACAATTTTTAGTAAGTTTTCATTTTCCTGAGGGTATTTTGTTCTTTATTTGGCACTTCTTACAGAAGAAGAAAGTTTTCCTGGGCGAATTGAAGCTATGATCTCGCAAGTGCCAGAGGTAAAAATTGAGCAGAATAATGAAGAGCTAGAGAGAAGCTTCCACGAATTAATTGAGGGCACGGCGACAACGGGTGAAGATACTAAACAAGAACCTGTAGCTCGGAGAAATTTTGTGGATTCTTATAGTAAGTTGCTCGCGACGTAAACAAGGCTCGATTATTATTATTTTTTTTTTTTTTACAGAAGATGGAAGTGCGAAGAACGATGAAGTTTTAAAGAAAGTCTCCGAGATTGAAACTGATACTGTTGACCTAGAACAAATTAATGCCGAGGACAGTCAGAATTGCAGAGATAAGATAACAGTAGAGACGTTATCTGATGTTGAGGATAGTAGCGATGAGTTTAATCTGAACGGTGGAAAAGAGAGAATAAATTACACAAAGGAGAACGAAGTTGTACTGGAAAGTACGGGGGTAGAGCCGTTAATTTATACAAAGGAGAAATCATGTACTGCAGGAAGACCCTTCACCTGCTGTTACTGTTCTAAAACTTTCATTACTAGTAGTAAACTCAAGGAACACGTGTCTATTCATATAAAGGAGAATTCACACTTATGTACTTACTGCGGAAAGGGGTTTAAATTTTCAAGTGATCTTAAAGAACACAGAAGGAACCACACCAGAGAAAAGCCTTACACCTGTAGCTATTGCTCTAAAACTTTTAGGCTCACTTCTACTTTATACAAGCACATACGTACTCATGCGAATGAGAAGCCCTACAGATGCTCTAAATGTGGAAAGAGATATACCACTTCGACAAATCTTAAAAGTCACGAGTATACCCACACAGGAGAAAGACCTTATACTTGCCCCTACTGCCCTAAGACTTTCTGTTATAAAACTAATTTGGGGTTACACGTGCGGATACATATGAATGACAGATCGTACATTTGTTCTGATTGCGGAAAGGGTTTTATTACTTCGGTTGCTCTTAGGTATCATAGAACGGTCCACACAGGAGAAAGGGCCCATACCTGCCGCTACTGCTTTAAAACGTTTCCTACCATTTCTGCCGTCTCAAGACACAGAAACATTCATGAAAAACGATTCGAGTGCTCTGTATGCGGAAAGTGTCTTAGAACCTCTTCAAGTCTCAAGGATCACAGCAGTGTCCACACTGGGGAGACACCTTATGCCTGCTCCTACTGCCCTAAGACTTTCAGTTCTAATAACTTTCTCAAGAGCCACTTGCTTAGACATACGAAAAAGAAATCGCACATTTGTGTTGATTGTGGAAAGGGTTTTATTAGTTCGAAAGAACTTAAGCGCCACAGAATAGTCCATACAGGAGAAAGGCCCCATGCCTGCAATGAATGCTCTAAAACTTTTAGTACGAGTGATGCCCTTTCGAGGCACAAGCGCACTCATACGAAGGAAAAACCATTCAGGTGCTCTCAATGTGAGCAGAGTTTTGTCAACTTGCCAAGTTTTAAAAAACACAAGAGGATCCACAGCGGGGAGATACCCTGCCTCTATTGCACTAAAACTTTCAAGAAAAGTTCCAATCACTTGATTCACGTTCAAACGAAGCATGCTAAGAAGGTGAATGCTGTTGATTCCGAAAAAAAGTTGCATCACTCTAATCCGCTGAACTCTAAGTCATCAAAGAGTGATGGGACTGTTTGTAGTGAGTTTTTCAATTTATAAACTTATCTTTTCGATTATATGAAACTTCTTACAGATAATGAAATCGATGTTGTTGACCCAAATGAAATTGAGATTTCGTCAAGCAAGTTTGAGAGGGAAATTAAGTCTGAATGTAAAGGTGAGTTAGAAAACATCTTGAAGACTAACAATTTGAAATTGGGGAAACAGCTTGAGACGATTGGAAATGCAGAAATCTGTCCAGAAGCACAGAGTAGTGTTGGTGTCACTATTAGTGAGTTTCCCTGCAGGCTGCGTTAAGTAAAGATTGATGAATTGTTCTTTTTTTTAATACAGGGACTGGAAATGAGTCGGCGCTATCAATTGAAATGCCGAACACTTCACCACATATCTCAGAAGTGACGATCGAGCCCAAAAATGATTTAGAAATGGATTCAAGTCAAAATCATTTTGATAACATCGAGGGTTGTCAGGCGTTGCGCAGAAGTGAAAAATCGGTGGATATCAAGTTGGAGGTTCACCATGAGAGAAAAGATCAGCAAGCTGAAAATAGTTCAGTATCAGAAGAACAGTCGCAGAAGGTGGGAATTGGTGGGAGGGTTTTACAGCAACAACCGATCAAACAAAAAATTATCAGTACAATAAAACGATTCACGGCGAAACCCCACGTGTACAGTGCAAGCGGAAAGCTTTTCGTCGTACCAGAGAAGCTTAAGATTCATAAGAAAATCGTGTGCAGTGAATGCGGAAAGGGCTTTATCACCATGGAAAAACTTACGATACATACAAAAACCCACAAGGAAGAAAGATCGACGTGACATGACACGCCATGACGTGACATGAATTGGTATGCTTTTGGAAAACTATATCAATTAATAATCTATCTTTAATAATGAAAAGAATCTAAGCTAAAGCAATATTCCTATAGAAACTTGTGTTTCCCTGAAATTATCGGATGTGTAGATGGTGCGGATATCAGAATTTGCTTCCCTATCAAAGTTGAAAAATCGTTCTACTACAATCTTAAGAGTTTTTTGCAGTTTGAATGCAATGTTGGTACGTTTAATTTATTTATCACAGCTTCATCAAAATACTGATTACTAATAACAATACGATACACAAAAATAATTAATTTATTTATTATTTATTTAAGAATTATAGAAGTACAATGAATTGTAGCCCTACTTAAAACTAAGCGCACTCGGGAACAAAAATAATAATAAGCAGCTTCAAAAAATCTCGTTTTCGTCTACAATTTCAGTAAGCCTTGCTCATTCCTTCTAAAATTTTTATCTACATATAACAGCCACATCTTGTGAGAGTTGGTTGCGAAATATTTGGAATGTTCGTGGGCTTCGGCCTTCCCGAAGGATTAACTTAACTGGCCGTTGCTTAAGCTCTTTTTGTTGTGCTGCAGTTTTTTTTCTCAATTTTTGGATAAAAATCTGACCATATTTGAAAAAATTCCCGTCAAATACTGTAGAAAAAGGCATATCAAAATATGTCGATTCCGAAAAAAAAGTGGAATCGGTCTAATCCGCCGAACCCTAAATCACAAAAGAGTGATGGGCTGTTTGTAGTAAGTTTTTCAATTTCTAAAGATATATTTTTGATTATATGAAACTACTTACAGAAAATGAAATCGAAACGTACGAAAAAAACAGTAGGTGTTGGTTTTTATTTGTCTATCCAAAATAATGAAACATTTTGTATTGAACCGAAGCTTACTAATAGCTACCCAGAAAAAAGATTTCAAATCTTAAAAATCAAATCTTTTTAAATGCTATCCTGAGCATTAATGAAAACAACCGATTATGTCCAAAACCACCCGTCCACCCCTTCTAAATCGGTCAGAAAATTTCCCAAATGTTTATAACACGGATTAATTTAAACCACAGTTGATCACAAATCGTTAAAAGTAAAACGTAAGAAAAGCGCGCCAAATTCTTATATGTCAGCGAATGTTTTCCTCCTTTTCCTTTACATGAAGAAACACAATGCAAAAACGCTGTCGGTAAAGCAGGTTTTTGTGACAAGTGTCGGAGTCAGCTGTTGTGTTAACATCTTGTGGTTTTATTTTCTGTTTGCGAAGAAGGCGGGCAGAAATGTCGAAAGCATGTTTTGTGTGCAAAGTACTCCATTTGGAAATGATCAGCATATTCCAGCATCCGGAGAAACTGGATTCCATTCTAAACTATTTGCTGGGACTGCAGGTAATTAATACTTCACTTGTTGTGAAAGAACCCTCGTCCGATAAAAGTGCAATTTTTCGATTAAAGGCCAAACAGGATGATTACCTGTGCAAAGACTGCTGCGAAGAAGTAATAAATGCGTTCCAATCGAAACAGAAATTTAATCAATTCAATGCGAAAACGCTGCAGGGCGGTGAAACCCTTTTTAGTAAGTTTTCATTTTCCTGAGGGTATTTTGTTCTTTATTTGGCACTTCTTACAGAAGAAGAAATCAATTTTCCTGGGCGAATTGAAGCTGTGATCTCGCAAGTGCCAGAGGTGAAAATTGAGCAGAATAATGAAGAACTAGAGAGAAGCTTCCACGAATTAAGTAAGGGCACAGAACCCAAGAAATTAATAGAAAAGGTAGGAACGGGTGAAGATACTAAACAAGAACCTGTAGCTCGGAGAAATTTTGTGGATTCTTATAGTAAGTTGCTTGCGACATAAACAAGGCTCCATTATTATTATTTTTTTTACAGAAGATGAAGGTGCAAAGAACGATGAAGTTTTAAAGAAAGTCACCGAGATTGAAACTGTTACTGTTGATTTAGAACAAATTAGTGGCAAGGACAGTCAGAATTGCAGAGATAAGGTAGAGACGTTATCTGATGTTGAGGATAGTAACGATGAGTTTGATCTTAACGGTGCAAAAGAGAGCATAAATTACACAAAGGAGAACGAAGTTGTGCTGGAAAATACGGGAGAAGAGCCGTTAATTTATACAAATGAGAAATTATGTACTGCAGAAAGACCCTTCACCTGCTGTTACTGCTCTAAAACTTTCATTACTAGGAGCAAACTCAAAGAACACGTGTCTATTCATATGAAGGAGAAATCACACTTATGTTCTGACTGCGGAAAGGCGTTTAAATTTTTAAGTGCTCTTAAGCAACACAGAAGGATCCACACCGGAGAAAAGCCTTACACCTGTAGCTATTGCTCTAAAACTTACAGATCCTATTCTAGTTTATACAAGCACATACGCACTCATTCGAATGAGAAGCCCCATGGGTGCTCTAAATGTGGAAAGAGATTTACCACTTCGACAAGTCTTAAAAGTCACGAGAAAATCCACACAGGAGAAAAACCCTATATCTGCTCCTACTGCCCTAAGGCTTTCTGTTCTAAAAGTAATTTGACAGTTCACGTGCGCAGACATATGAATGACAGATCGCACATTTGTCCTGATTGCGGAAAGGGTTTCATTTCTTCGCGTACTCTTAGATATCATAGAACGGTCCACACAGGAGAAAGGGCCTATACCTGCCGCTACTGCTTTAAAACGTTCGCTACCAGTTCTGCCGTCTCAAGACACAAAAACATTCATGAAAAACGATTCGAGTGTTCTGTATGCGGAAAGTATTTTATCACCCCTTCAAGGCTCAAGGATCACAGCAGTGTCCACACTGGGGAGACACCTTATGCCTGCTCCTACTGCCCTAAGACTTTCAGTTCTAATAACTATCTCAAGACCCACTTGCTCAGACATACGAAAAAGAAATCGCACATTTGTGTTGATTGTGGAAAGGGTTTTATTTTTTCACAAGGTCTTAAGCGCCACAGAATAATCCACACAGGAGAAAGGCCCTATGCCTGCCATGAATGCTCTAAAACTTTTAGTCAGAGATCTACCCTTAGGAAACACAAGCGCACTCATACGAAGGAAAAACCATTTAGGTGCTCTCAATGTGAACAGAGTTTTTTTACCTTGCCAAGTCTTAAAAAACACAAGAGGATCCACACTGGGGAGATACCCTGCCTTTATTGCAGTAAGACTTTCAAGAAAAGTTCCAATCATTTGCTTCACATTCAATCGAAGCATGCGAAGGAGGTCAATTCTGCCGATTCCGAAAAAATGTTGCATCAGTCCACTCCGTCGAACTCTAAATCACCAATGAGTGATGTGGCTGTTTCGAGTGAGTTTTTCAATTTCTAAACTTATCTTTTCGATTATATGAAACTCTTTATAGAAAATCAAATAGATCTTGTTGACCAAACTGAAATTGAGATTAAGTCGGAATGTAAAGATGAGTTAGAAAACATGTTGAAGACTAACAATTTGGAATTGGGGAACCAGCCTGAGACGACTGGAAATGCAGAAATCTGTACTGAAGCACAGAATAGTGTTGGTGTCACTATTAGTGAGTTTCCCTGCAGGTTGCGTTAAGTATAGATTGATGAATTGTTCTTTTTTTATTACAGAGACTGAAAATGAGTCTGTGCTATCAAATGAAATGTCGATCTCTTCACCACATATCTCAGAAGTGACTGATTTAGAGATGGATTCAAGTCAAAATCGTTTTGATAACATCGAGGGTTGTCAGGAGTTCCTCAGAAGTGAAAAATCGATGGATATTAAGTTGGAGGTTCACCATGAGAGAAAAAATCAGCAAGCTGAAAATAGTTCAGTATTAGAAAAACAGTCGCAGAAGGTGGAAATTGGTGGGAGGGTTTTACAGCAACAACCGATCAAACAAAAAATTATTAATACAATAAAACAATTCACGACGAAACCCCACGTGTACAGTGCAAGCGGAAAGCTTTTCGTCGTCCCAGAGAAGCTTAAGATTCATAAGAAAATCGTGTGCAGTGAATGCGGAAAGGGCTTTATCACCATGGAAAAACTTACGATACATACAAAAACCCACAAGGAAGAAAGATCGACGTGACATGACACGCCATGACGTGACGTGAATTGGTATGCTTTTGGAAAACTATATCAATTAATAATCTATCTTAAATAATGAAAAGAATCTAAGCTAAAGCAATATTCCTATAGAAACTTGTGTTTCCCTGAAATTATCGGATGGTGCGGATATAAGAATTTTCTTCCCTATCAAAGTTGAAAAATCGTTCTACTACAATCTTAAGAGTTTTTTGCAGTTTGAATGCAATGTTGGTACGTTTAATTTATTTATCACAGCTTCATCAAATTACTGATTACTAATAACAATACGATACACAAAAATAATAATAATCAGCTTCAAAAATTCTAGTTTTCTTCTACAATTTCACTAAGCCCTGTTCATTCCTTCTGATATTTTTATCTACATATAACAGCCACATCTTGTGAGAGTTGGTTGCGAAATATTTGGAATGTTCATGGGCTTCGGCCTTCCCGAAGGATTAACTAAAGTTTGAAAATAGTACAGCTTTTTTTCTTCGTATTCGTTGCTTAAGCTGCAGTTTTTTCTCAATTTTTGATTTGAATTCTGACCATACTTGAAGAAGTTTCCGTCAAATACTGTGTAAAAAGTCATATCAAAATATGAATACAAGCTGGTTCGATGTAACGCAAGGTTCCGGTGAGATCCTCATTAGCATCCGAAGATCAGTATTCGGATCTTGCGTTTTATAGTCAACAATTTGTGCTTAGGAACAAACTTACAGCCAACCATCCTGTTTTCGTGTTTGAGATTTATGGCAAATTCGGACCAGACACTTATAGACTGTTTTATAATAGTTATAACGTTAGCGGAATGTTCCCGGTATTAGCGAGAAAGAATAAGCATGCTCCATAATTTTATTTTTGCAAGAAAAAACACCTCACTTATTTCCTCCACATTTCTGGGACACATTACCAAAGAATATCTATTTCAACAATAAGGGACACTTTAATACCCTCTCAAAATTCCAACCCATATGCAAGCTCTCGAAAATACACCCAACAAAATTTCCCATTAGATAAAGCAGCTCAGGACTACTACCCCTGTAAATACCTATAAGAAATGTAGAGAGAGAAATAGTCACCAAAAAGTTTTCATAGATAGCTTTTAAAGCGTAAGCTTTTTTTTTATTAACGCTTTTTTAAAGGCGCCCTGGTTTGGTGCACTAGTACTAGGTCGCTCAAGTTTACCTCCCCTCGCAATGCGAAGTTATAGGGAAATGCCGAATCGGGAGAAGAGGCAGGTAGCACACACCGAGCATGAATACGGACGAGATTGTTTACATTCTTTTATTGAGCATTTTTAAAGGCGCCCTAGTTTTAAATTATTGTGTGCTTCGCTTGCTTTGCTGAAAGTACCAGGTGGTCTTGATTTGTTCGTAAATGTGAACAAGTTTAAAAGTTTTTAAATAAAAAAGTGCTTTTTTCGACGGAATTAATTAAATTAAATAAAATGTGCTTTAGATAAATGATGGGTAAGCACAATATAATGTGTTTGGTGTATGGCTGTGGAAAAGGCAGCGTGTAATGTGTTCATAGAAAAGTTTTGTGTTAAAAGATTTTTGTGAGGTGCACCCTGCAGGAGTGTTCCACTCACTGACATGAAAGAACTGGACTGCTAACCGTCGTCTGAAAAATGAGACCATTTTTAGCACAGGCTCAATCCTCATGGAGCAAATTATGCTATTAAAAATGCCCTAAAATACCGTACGATTATGTTTAAACTGACGCAAATTAAAAATAATTGAGCTTTCACGAACCGATTTCTTTCATATAATGCTCAATTTTAAGTTTTTTCATAAAAATGTTCCTCGCGGCAATCAGCTGGGGACTTATGAATAACAGAGATAGATATATAATGCCTTTGTCTAACATTCATATTTCTCATATATACCAACCAAAGCTAAAAGTTGTATCACAAAATGAAGTAGCCATCTGTTGGACATCGTAAAACTATTCTAACAGCTGATTGCAACGGAAAATGATGAGGCGGGTAACTTGTAAAGGCTGTCGTGGGTAAAAGTGATGTGCAAAAAGCATGTGTTTACTTTTATTTATCTATTGGGGGTGTCAAAAAGATGTATCACACGCGAAGATACTAGAAAAAACCAAAAGAAGTGCACATACATAGCGCCACCTTCATTTGGCTATTGGACATTTTTTTTGTAAAGTTGTTTGCCTGCGGGACTTAAGCAAGAGCGAGATAGTTAGAATTCGGTCAAAATTTGGTCTTACTTTTGATGTGAGTTTTTGTACGGGATCAGCAGTCCAGTTCTTATATGTCAGTGGTTCCACTTTTCGCCCCAAATTTTCGTCTTTCTCTCACCTATGCCTTCTTTATTACTACCTATTTCTAGCAGAAATTTCCACTTCGTTCCTGTAACGGTACCAATGTCGAAAAAAAGATAAGGAAAAACGTCACGATTGTTAATAGATGCTCTTTGACATTACTATGGCGTTCGTCCTCCCCCCTCTATAACCGTCATGGGTAAAGCGGGTAAAGCAGTGCCTCTGTGACAGATGTCGGAGTCAGCTGCTGTTGTTTACATCTAGTGGTGGGCAGGCACAGGCTGCGTGCATTCCCGCCGGATCTGGTCCTTCTGATCAGGGTCAAGAAGTCCTGGGCCCGCAAGTTAAAAAGAATATACTTGTCTCAGCTGAATACTATAAGCAGGGAATACAGAAGAGTCCTGGGAAGTATTAAAATGCTGGACATGATTATAAGTGAGAGGATTAGAAGATTCAATATTAGTAACTTTAACAGAACTCTCAGTAAAATCAAGCCTGGACCCGAGGCATTCGCTGAGATCAATAGGCTGTCCGGCAGAAAAAAGACCGGAGCTGGGGAAGTGCTTTTCCGCGGGATAAGGTGTGTCACGTCTGAAGAAAAGGTCGAGGCTTTTCGCCTGCACTATTCTGACGTATTCAAAAAAAAAGTTGACCTGACAAGGGAACATGTGGCTAGAGTTGAGGGCCACGTTGGGGCATTCTTATCATCTGAGCGGTCAGCTGATGACCGCAGGGGTAAAATTCCAATTACAAAAGAACCACGGGAAGGGAGCCAGGGGGGTGGACCTTTCAAGCAATACGCTATGGACGAGTGTGGGTTCCTGGACACATGCCACAAAATGAACAACAAGAGATCGGCGGGACCGGACGGCATTCCCAATTTCGTCATTAGAAAAACAGCTTTGACACTGGCCGGTCCAATGACTGGCATCTTCAATCACTGTATTAACCTGGGATACTTTCCGGACGCGTGGAAAATCGGAAGGCTCATCCCAATAAAAAAAAAGGGTAACTGTAAAGATGTAAAGGGGTTTAGGCCCATTACTATGCTCCCCAACCTGGGCAAGGTGTTTGAGAGAATGATTGGCTACAGGTTGGAAAAGTTCATTTCTGCAAAAAAAATTATTCCGGAATGTCAGTACGGGTTCAGGCCTGGCAAGTCAACGACTCACGCGCTCACCGAATTCCAGGAAAGGGTGGTGGGGGGTCTGCGGGCGGGGAAGTGCACGGTTGCTTGTGCTCTCGACGTCGAGGGGGCTTTCGACTCTGTGTGGACCAGTGGAGTCATTTACAAGATGTTGCAGCAGGGCTTCCCAAGGGTCTGGGTGAGGCTGATGGCGTCCTTCTTGGAGGATAGAGGGGTAAGAGTGGAGCTTGGGGGGGCTAGATCCGAGGAGGTACGGCTGGATAGGGGGGTGCCGCAGGGGTCGGTTCTGGGACCTCTGCTGTACAGTCTGTTCGTTGCTGACATTGATTATAAGATGAGACATGGAAATCTCAAGTCAAGGGCTTTGCTCTATGCGGATGACACAATGATTTTTGCCTCTGCAGACAGACCTAATAGGGCCGCGTCAATGGTTGTCAGGCACATGGACAAGGTTAGCAAACACTACGGAAGGTGGGGCATTAAGCTGAATAATGAAAAAACCTCCCTGATATGTATTAGGAGGCCATACGCCACTGCGGTAAGGGGCACAGTCAAGGAGGCTAGAGGACTCCAAATTAATATGGGCAACTCAAGGGTGAGGGCCTCAGTTTGTATGAGATATCTGGGGATAACTTTCCACGAGAGATTGAAGGCAAACTATCATGCCAGGGGGGCTCTTGCCAGGGCCAAGGTGGCCAGAAACATTCTATCACAGCTCCTGAGAAGTAATAACGAGCTCCCGGTTAGAACCAAGCTGCTGATATATAAGCAGCTGATACGACCGGTGATTGCTTACGGGTTCCAGTCCTGGTTCTGGATGTCACCTAGTGTGGCGGAGGAGATTGCCAGGTTTGAGAGGGGGATCCTCAGATGCTGTGTCAACAAAAAACGCAACAGGGAGGGAAGGTTCTTTTCTAACAAATACATATACAAAAAGGCTGGAGTGACACCAATTCTCAAGCACATGTGCGAGCTACTGAAAAAGCACACTGGCGCCTTTGCAGAGCACCCGAGTGGGGCCGTTAGAGGGTTGTACCGTAGGGGGGTGACCGGTTCAGAAGGAGGAGGGGGATATCCGTCACCATTTGACCTTCTGACAGGGGGACAAAGAGGCGAGTGGCTTTGCTCGATGGAGGGGGGGGGGGTGCCTGGTTATTACACGAAAGCCCTCCCTGAGTGCCATAGGGGCTGATTGTCGGGACAATAAAAAAAAAAAAAAAAAAAAAAAAACCCCTATAGCACCTAAACACCTAAAGCATGACAGGGAGCTCATTGACACCTACTGGGTTATAACTTTACCAACTAATGGTTCTCAAAACACTTTTAGATGCACAGGCGCCCATACGCCGAAATCTATGCAACCGAAGAACTAAACCAACTAGTGTCACACTTCCTGTGGACTTGACTGTTGCCCTGGCATCCCCACTGGATGTCTGCTGCCTTGCGCGGCTGCATTCTCACAGCGCATGGCTATACACTGACGGGTCCTCCGCGGTGGCGCCCCCTAGGTGGACGAGGGCCGGAACATCGTACAGACTCAGCACCCCCAAGTGATTTGCTGCCAATTCCAATCATAATGTTACTAATAATATAATGTGTCTGTATCAGACCAATCTCATTGTTCATTAAATATAAGCATGCACTGCGCCCTCACCCTCTGTGCGGGTTATGTACAACTCTCTTAGGACACTGGTTAACACACCTATAATCTAGCTAGCTTTAAGTTCACCATTCTAAACTAATTAATTTAAGCTTACTCATCACACATCGCCTTCTGCTCAACATACACACCACCCACAACACACCCAACGCAATCATAACCCGGCTTCACTAACATACCCCCCGAACATCTAGATATAAGTACCCTACACCAACTAGACCTAAGCACTCACAACACACGACAACCAAACTAACACACACCTCTTCATACCAACGCACAATTCACACCACTTACCAAATATACCCTCTCTACCAAAACCCCCGGGAATACATATAAACACAAGCCGTGAAGTAGAAAATGCATACGTAGTGATGTAGTCCGAGAATCGCCGCGAAATAACATTGCTTCTTATGGCGGATGATCCAAAGTAAGCCACTCCACTCGCCTGAACTGCTAAACTATAACTTTTACGCGAAAATGATGTTCTACTAACTATAACTATGGAGGAATACTTTTCCAGTGATCTGAAAAACGTTATAGTGGCAAGAACAAAATATTAGAGTTTTTTGCACTTTAGAACAACTCTAACCATTTCCCCGAACAAAACAGCAGCGGCAGGTCGACTTGACAGCACGACTTTCCGTGGTAATTTGTTCGATGGGCAGTAAGAGTAACTTTTGACCTCAAATATCTTTAATATTTTGTTCTTACCCCTATAATAATTTTGGTACCATAAGAACGGTATTCCTCCCCAGTTACAGTCAGTAGAACATTACTTTTTCGTAAAAGCAATAGTTTAGCAGATTCGGTCTGTGGGGCGGAATGAATTGGCTATACCGCCATAAGAAGCAATGTTATTTCGGTGGAATCATCGGACTACATGACCCTATAGGTGTGGTAGTGAGCAGGTCTACTTCACGGCTTGTATTTATTATTCCCGGGCGTTTTGTCTCTACCAAAACCCCCGGGAATACATATAAACACAAGCCGTGAAGTAGAAAATGCATACGTAGTGATGTAGTCCGAGAATCGCCGTGAAATAACATTGCTTCTTATGGCGGATGATCCAAAGTATGCCACTTAACTCGCCTGAACTGCTAAACTATAACTTTTACGCGAAAATGATGTTCTACTAACTATAACTATGGAGGAATACCTTTCTAGTGATCTGAAAAACGTTATAGTGGCAAGAACAAAATATTAGAGTTTTTTGCACTTAAACACAACTCTAACCATTTCCTCGAACAAAACAGCAGCGGCAGGTCGACTTGACAGCACAACTTTCCGTGGTAATTTGTTCGATGGGCAGTAAGAGTAACTTTTGAGCTCCAATATCTTTAATATTTTGTTCTTACACCTATAATGATTTTGGTACCATAAGAACGGTATTCCTCCCCAGTTACAATCAGTAGAACATCACTTTTTCGTAAAAGCGATAGTTTAGCTGATTCGCCCTGTGGAGCAGAATGAATGGGCTATACCGCCATAAGAAGCAATGTTATTTCGGTGCAATCATCGGACTACATGACCCTATACATGGGGTAGTGAACAGGTCTACTTCACGGCTTGTATTTATTATTCCCGGGGGTTTTGTCTCTACTCAATATATTTTAAGTCTCACTAAAAAGGAATGTCTCGGTATTATGCGCAATACTAAAAGAAACAATAATAAGAATTACATATGATATTAGGGTTACATCTGTAATGGTAGGTTGCCGTAATATAATAACCATTTTGACGGCGCGACCTTTGTTTGTGGTCAGCTGAATGTACTTGGAATGAAATCTGTCACTAGTCATAAGAAAGTAATGTTCACATGAAGTCGCAATAAATATTCTGTTATTCTGTTATTCTGTTTACATCTGGTTTTATTCTGTTTGCGAAGTAAGCCGGCGGAAATGTCGAAAACATGTTTTGTGTGCAAAGTACCCCATTTGGAAATGATCAGCATATTCCAGCATCCGAAAAAACTGGATTCCATTCTAAACTATTTGCTGGGTCTGAAGGTAATTAGTAATTTTTTATTGTGGTGACCATTCGTTATAAAAGTGCATTTTTTTCGATTAAAGGCCAAACAGGATGATTACCTCTGCAAAGACTGCTGCGAAGAAGTAATAAATGCTTTCAAATCGAAACAGAAATTCAATCAGTCCAACGCGAAATCGCTGCGGGAAGATGAAACCATTTTTAGTAAGTTTTCATTTCCCTGAGGGTATTCTGTTTTTTATTTGGCACTTGTTACAGAAGAAGAAAGTTTTCCTGGGCGAATTGAAGCTATAATCTCGCAAATGCCAGAGGTGAAAATTGAGCAGAAAAATGAACTAGAGAGAAGCTTTAACGAATTAACTGAGGCCACAGAAGCCAAGAAATTAATAGAACCGCTAAGAACAGTCGAAGATACTAAAGAAAAACCTGAAACTCAGAGAGGTTTTGTGGATCCTTATAGTAAGTTCCTCGCAGCGTACACAAGGCTTTCATTATTGTTATTTTGCTTATAGAAGATGAAAGCGACACTGCAAAGAACGATGAAGTTTTAAAGGAAGTCGCTATTGATGCTGACTTAGAACAAATTAGTGACGATGATAATGTTAATTGCAGAGATAAGTTAAAGGTAGAGACGTTATCTGATGTTGAGGATAGTAGTGATGAGTTTGAGCTTAACGGTGGCCAAGGGGTCATAAATAGCTTTAAATTAAAGGATCAAACAAAGGAAAACGAAGTTGTGCTAAAAGGAATGGTGGAAGAATCGCTTGTTCATTCAAATGAGAACTCATATACTGTGGAAGGACCCTTCACCTGTTGCTCCTGCTTTAAAACTTTCGTTACTAGCAGCAAACTTAAGATGCATGAGAGGACTCACACCAGAGAAAAACCTCACACCTGTAGCTATTGCTTTAAAACTTTCGTTAGTAGCAGCAAACTTAAGATGCATGAGAGGACTCACACCAGAGAAAAACCTCACACCTGTAGCTATTGCTTTAAAACTTTCGTTAGTAGCAGCAAACTTAAGATGCATGAGAGGACTCACACCAGAGAAAAACCTCACACCTGTAGCTATTGCTCTAAAACTTTCAGTCGCAATGGTCATTTACTCAGGCACATTCGCACTCATACGAAAGAGCAGCCCTACGGGTGCTCTGAATGCGGAAAGAGGTTTACCGATTCGTCAAGCCTTAAGAATCACGGGAGAACTCATACCGGAGAAAGACCCTATACCTGCCTCTACTGCTCTAAAACGTTCGCTAGAAGTTCTGACCTCTCAAGACACACACTAACTCATAGTAATGAAAAACCATTCCAGTGCTCTGTATGCGGAAAGGGTTTTATCAGGTCTTCAACGCTCAAGGTTCACAGCAGGGTCCACACTGGGGAGACACCCTATGCCTGCTCCTACTGCCCTAAGACTTTCAAAATTAAAAGCAGTTTAAATATTCACGTGCGCAAACATTTGAATGAGAGATCGCACGTTTCTTCTGATTGCGGGAAGGGGTTTATTTTTTCAGAAGGTCTTAAGCAACACAGAACAGTTCACACCGGTAAAAGGCCCTATGCCTGCCTTGAATGCTCTAAAACTTTTAGTAGAAGGGATACCCTTTGGGAGCACAAGTGCACTCATCCGAAGGAGAAACCATTCGGGTGCTCTCAATGTGAACAGACTTTTGTCAATTTGCCAAGTCTTAAAAAACACAAGAGGATCCACACTGCGGAGATACCCTGCCTCTATTGCACTAAAACCTTCAAGAAAAGTTCCAATCACTTGCTTCACGTTCAAACGAAGCATGCGAAGGAGGTGAATGCTGCCGATTCCGAAACAAAGTTGCACCAGTCCAATCCGTTGAACCCTAAATCATCAAAGAGTGATGTGGCTGTTTCTAGTGAGTTTTTCAATTTTTAAATATATCTTTTCCATTATATGAAACTATTTATAGAAAATGAAATTGATCTTGTTGACCAAACTGAAATTGAGATTTCGTCGAGCGAGTTTGAGAGGGAAATTAAGTCCGAATGTAAAGATGAGTTAGAAAACATGTTGAAGCCTAACAATTTGGAATTAGGAAACCAGTTTGAGACGATTCGAAATTCAGAAGTCTGTTCTGAAGCACAGAGGAGTATTGGTGTATCATAAACACAGAAAATAATTTTAACACAATTACCAATTTGGCTAGATAGAATCGAAGATGCGTTTATTATTTTTGTTTGAAAAAAAGTACACCTACAAATTATACAGTGTTTTTTAAAACCTAACCTGAGCATTAATGAAAACAACAGGTTGTGTCCAAAACTACCCCTCCACCCCTTCTAAGTTCAGAAACATTTTTTTCGCCAAGACGGTTGCTCCATCTCAACTAAAATTAAATAAGTTCGCTCTATCGATTGGCGCTATTTCCAGCTTCCGGTCTCAACCGGAAGTACCTTTTTTTAAATGGGACGTGTATATTTTGACCTTTCATTAAAGTTGAACAATTTCCAAATGTTTATACCATGGATTAATTTAAACCACAGCTGATCAAAGGTCGTTAAAAGTTTACATGAGACGGAAAGAAAAGCGCGCCAAATCCTTAAATGGCTGCGAGTGTTTTCCTCCTTTTCCTTTACATGCAGAAACTTCACAATGCATTGACGCGGTCGATAAAGCAGTGCTTCTGTAACAGCTGTCGGAGTCAGCTGCTGTTGTTATATTCTTGTGGTTTTAAATGTCGAAAACATGTTTTGTGTGCAAAGAAACCCATTTGGAAATGATCAGCATATTCCAGCATCCGGAGAAACTGGATTCCACTCTAAACTATTTGCTGGGACTGCAGGTAATTAATTAATTCACTTGTTGTGGAAGAACCCTCGTCCGATAAAAGTGCAATTTTTCGATTAAAGGCCAAACAGGATGATTACCTGTGCAAAGACTGCTGCGATGAAGTAATAAACACGTTTAAATCGAAACGGAAATTTAATCAGTCCAACGCGAAGTCGCTGCGGGGCGATGAAACCCTTTTTAGTAAGTTTTCATTTCCCTGAGGGTATTCTGTTTTTTATTTGGCACTTCTTACAGAAGAAGAAAGTTTTCCTGGGCGAATTGAAGCTATGATCTCGCAAGTGCCAGAGGTGAAAATTGAGCAGAATAATGAAGAACTAGAGAGAAGCTTCCACGAATTAAGTGAGGGCACAGAACCCAAGAAATTAGTAGAACAGGTAGGAACGGGTGAAGATACTAAACAAGAACCTGTAGCTCGGAGAAGTTTTGTGAATTCTTATAGTAAGTTTCTCGCGACGTAAACAAGGCTCGATTATTATTATTATTTTTTTTACAGAAGATGAAAGGGACAGTGCAAAAAACGATGAAGTTTTAAAGGAAGTCGCTCTTGATGCTGACCTAGAACAAATTAGTGACGATGACAATATAAATTGCAGAGATAAGTTAAAAGCCGAAACGTTATCTGATGTTGAGGTTAGCAGCGATGAGTTTCATCTTAACGGTGGAAAAGAGAAAATAAAAAACTCTATCTGTAGCTCTGAATTTTTAAAGGATCAAACAAAAGAGAACAAACTTGTACAAGAAGCGGGAGAAGAACCGATCGTTCATTCAAATGAGAAATCATGTACTGCACCCTTCACCTGCTGCTCTTGTTTTAAAACTTTCATTACAAACAGCAAACTTAAGAGGCACGAGAGAATCCATACAGGAGAAAAACCCTATACCTGCTCCTACTGCCTTAAGACTTTCAGTTCTAATAGCAATCTTAGAATTCATTTGCGCAGACATACGAAAAAGAAATCGCACATTTGTTCTGATTGCGGAAAAGGTTTTTTTTCTTCGGCTGCTCTTAGATATCATATAACGATCCACACCGGAGAAAGAGCATATACCTGCCGCTATTGCTCTAAAACGTTCGCTACCAGTTCTGTCCTGTCAAGACACGCACTAATTCATACGAATGAAAAACTATTCGAGTGCTCTGTATGTGGAAAGAGTTTTATCACCTCTTCAAGACTTAAGGATCACACAAGGATCCACACTGAAGGTGCACCCTATGCCTGCTCCCACTGCCCTAAGACTTTCAAAATTAAAAGCAGTTTAAATATTCACGTGCGCAGACATAAGAAAGTCAAATCACACACTTGCTCTGATTGCGGAAAAGGTTTCTTTTCTTCGTCCGGTCTTCGGGCTCATAGAATGGTCCACACTGGAGAAAGGCCCTATGCCTGCCATGAATGCACTAAAACTTTTAGTAGGAGTGCTACCCTTTGGAAACACAAGCGCACTCATACGAAGGAAAAACCATTCGAATGCTCTCAATGTGAACAAACTTTTGTCAATTTGCCAAGTCTTAAAAAACACAAGAGGATCCACACTGGGGAGATACCCTGCCTCTATTGCTCTAAAACTTTTAAGAAAAGTTCCAATCACTTGCTTCACATTCAAACGAAGCATGCGAAGGAGGTGAATGCTGCCGATTCCGAAAAAAAGTTGCATCAGTCCAATCCGCCGAACCCTAAATCATCAAAGAGTGATGGGGCTGTTTGCAGTGAGTTTTTCAATTTTTAAAGGTACGATTTTGATTATATAAAACTTATTACAGAAAATGACATCGACGTTGACCAAACTGAAATTGAGATTTCATCGAGCGAGTTTGAGAGGGAAATTAAGTCCGAATGTAAAGATGAGTTAGAAGACATATTGAAGACTAACAATTTGGAATTAGGAAACCAATTTGAGACAGTTGAAAATGTAGAAGTCTGTCCTGAAGAAGAGAGTAGGGCTGGTGTCACTATTAGTGAGTTTTCCTGCAAGCTGCGTTAAGTAAAGGTTCAATGATTGTTCTTTTTCTATTACAGAGACTGAAAATGGGTCTGCACTTTCAAGTGAAATTCCGATCTCTTCACCGCATATCTCAGAAATGGAGAGTCACAAGAGAACCCACACAGGAGAAAAACCCAATGCCTACAACTATCGCCCAAAGACTTCCAGTTTTAAAGACATTGTCAGGATATCGCACGTTTGTTCTGATTGCGGAAAGGGGTTTGTTTGTTCGCAAAGTCTTCAGCGACACAGAACAGTCCACACCGGAGAAAGGCCCTATGCCTGCCATGAATGCTCTAAAGCTTTTAGTACGAGTGCTGCTCTTTCGAGGCACAAGCGAACTCATCCGAAGGAGAAACCATTCGGGTGTTCTCAATGTGAACAGACTTTTGTCAATTTGCCAAGTCTTAAAAAGCACAAGAGGATCCACACTGCGGAGATACCCTGCCTCTATTGCACTAAAACCTTCAAGAAAAGTTCCAATCATTTGCTTCACGTTCAAACGAAGCATGCGGAGGAGGTGAATGCTGCCGATTCCGAAAAAAAGTTGCATCAGTCCAATCCGCCGAACCCTAAATCATCAAAGAGTGATGGGGCTGTTTGCAGTGAGTTTTTCAATTTTTAAATATATCTTTTCCATTATATGAAAATATTTATAGAAAATGAAATTGATTATTGTTGACCAAACTGAAATTGAGATTTCGTCGAGCGAGTTTGAGATGGAAATTAAGTCCGAATGTAAAGATGAGTTAGAAAACATGTTGAAGCCTAACAATTTGGAATTAGGAAACCTATTTGAGACGATTGGAAATGCAGAAGTCTGGCCTGAAGCACAGAGGAGTATTGGTGTATCATAAACACAGAAAATAATTTTAACACAATTACCAATTTGGCTAGATAGAATCGAAGATGCGTTTATTATTCTTGTTTGAAAAAAAGTACACCTACAAATTATACAGTTTTTTTTAAAACCTAACCTGAGCATTAATGAAAACAACAGGTTGTGTCCAAAACTACCCCTCCACCCCTTCTAAGTTCAGAAACATTTTTTTCGCCAAGACGGTTGCTCCATCTCAACTAAAATTAAATAAGTTCGCTCTATCGATTGGCGCTATTTCCAGCTTCCGGTCTCAACCGGAAGTACCTTTTTTTAAATGGGACGTGTATATTTTGACCTTTCATTAAAGTTGAACAATTTCCAAATGTTTATACCATGGATTAATTTAAACCACAGCTGATCAAAGGTCGTTAAAAGTTTACATGAGACGGAAAGAAAAGCGCGCCAAATCCTTAAATGGCTGCGAGTGTTTTCCTCCTTTTCCTTTACATGCAGAAACTTCACAATGCATTGACGCGGTCGATAAAGCAGTGCTTCTGTAACTGCTGTCGGAGTCAGCTGCTGTTGTTATATTCTTGTGGTTTTAAATGTCGAAAACATGTTTTGTGTGCAAAGAAACCCATTTGGAAATGATCAGCATATTCCAGCATCCGGAGAAACTGGATTCCACTCTAAACTATTTGCTGGGACTGCAGGTAATTAATTAATTCACTTGTTGTGGAAGAACCCTCGTCCGATAAAAGTGCAATTTTTCGATTAAAGGCCAAACAGGATGATTACCTGTGCAAGGACTGCTGCGATGAAGTAATAAACACGTTTAAATCGAAACGGAAATTTAATCAGTCCAACGCGAAGTCGCTGCGGGGCGATGAAACCCTTTTTAGTAAGTTTTCATTTCCCTGAGGGTATTCTGTTTTTTATTTGGCACTTCTTACAGAAGAAGAAAGTTTTCCTGGGCGAATTGAAGCTATGATCTCGCAAGTGCCAGAGGTGAAAATTGAGCAGAATAATGAAGAACTAGAGAGAAGCTTCCACGAATTAAGTGAGGGTACAGAACCCAAGAAATTAGTAGAACAGGTAGGAACGGGTGAAGATACTAAACAAGAACCTGTAGCTCGGAGAAGTTTTGTGAATTCTTATAGTAAGTTTCTCGCGACGTAAACAAGGCTCGATTATTATTTTTTTTTTTTACAGAAGATGAAAGGGACAGTGCAAAAAACGATGAAGTTTTAAAGGAAGTCGCTCTTGATGCTGACCTAGAACAAATTAGTGACGATGACAATATAAATTGCAGAGATAAGTTAAAAGCCGAAACGTTATCTGATGTTGAGGTTAGCAGCGATGAGTTTCATCTTAATGGTGGAAAAGAGAAAATAAAAAACTCTATCTGTAGCTCTGAATTTTTAAAGGATCAAACAAAAGAGAACAAACTTGTACAAGAAGCGGGAGAAGAACCGATCGTTCATTCAAATGAGAAATCATGTACTGCACCCTTCACCTGCTGCTCTTGTTTTAAAACTTTCATTACAAACAGCAAACTTAAGAGGCACGAGAGAATCCACACCGGAGAAAGAGCATATACCTGCCGCTATTGCTCTAAAACGTTCGCTACCAGTTTTGTCCTGTCAAGACACGCACTAATTCATACGAATGAAAAACTATTCGAGTGCTCTGTATGTGGAAAGAGTTTTATCACCTCTTCAAGACTTAAGGATCACACAAGGATCCACACTGAAGGTGCACCCTATGCCTGCTCCCACTGCCCTAAGACTTTCAAAATTAAAAGCAGTTTAAATATTCACGTGCGCAGACATAAGAAAGTCAAATCACACACTTGCTCTGATTGCGGAAAGGGGTTTGTTTGTTCGCAAAGTCTTCAGCGACACAGAACAGTCCACACCGGAGAAAGGCCCTATGCCTGCCATGAATGCTCTAAAGCTTTTAGTACGAGTCCTGCACTTTCGAGGCACAAGCGCACTCATACAAAGGAGAAACCATTCGAATGCTCTCAATGTGAACAAACTTTTGTCAATTTGCCAAGTCTTAAAAAACACAAGAGGATCCACACTGGGGAGATACCCTGCCTCTATTGCACTAAAACCTTCAAGAAAAGTTCCAATCACTTGCTTCACGTTCAAACGAAGCATGCGAAGGAGGTGAATGCTGCCGATTCCGAAAAAAAGTTGCATCAGTCCAATCCGCCGAACCCTAAATCATCAAAGAGTGATGGGGCTGTTTGCAGTGAGTTTTTCAATTTGTAAAGGTACGATTTTGATTATATAAAACTTATTACAGAAAATGACATCGACGTTGACCAAACTGAAATTGAGATTTCATCGAGCGAGTTTGAGAGGGAAATTAAGTCCGAATGTAAAGATGAGTTAGAAGACATATTGAAGACTAACAATTTGGAATTAGGAAACCAATTTGAGACAGTTGAAAATGTAGAAGTCTGTCCTGAAGAAGAGAGTAGGGCTGGTGCCACTATTAGTGAGTTTTCCTGCAAGCTGCGTTAAGTAAAGGTTCAATGATTGTTCTTTTTCTATTTCAGAGACTGAAAATGGGTCTGCACTTTCAAGTGAAATTCCGATCTCTTCACCGCATATCTCAGAAATGGAGAGTCACAAGAGAACCCACACAGGAGAAAAACCCAATGCCTACAACTATCGCCCAAAGACTTCCAGTTTTAAAGACATTGTCAGGATATCGCACGTTTGTTCTGATTGCGGAAAGGGGTTTGTTTGTTCGCAAAGTCTTCAGCGACACAGAACAGTCCACACCGGAGAAAGGCCCTATGCCTGCCATGAATGCTCTAAAGCTTTTAGTACGAGTGCTGCTCTTTCGAGGCACAAGCGAACTCATACAAAGGAGAAACCATTCGGGTGCTCTCAATGTGAACAGACCTTTGTCAACTTGCCAAATCTTAAAAAACACAAAAGGATCCACACTGGGGAGATACCCTGCCTCTATTGCTCTAAAACTTTTAAGAAAAGTTCCAATCACTTGCTTCACGTTCAAACGAAGCATGCGAAGGAGGTGAATGCTGTTGATTCCGAAAAAAAGTTGCATCAGTCCAATCCGCCGAAGCCTAAACCATCAAAGAGTGATGGGGCTGTTCACACTGGGGAGATACCCTGCCTCTATTGCTCTAAAACTTTTAAGAAAAGTTCCAATCACTTGCTTCACGTTCAAACGAAGCATGCGAAGGAGGTGAATGCTGTTGATTCCGAAAAAAAGTTGCATCAGTCCAATCCGCCGAACCCTAAACCATCAAAGAGTGATGGGGCTGTTTACAGTGAGTTTTTCAATTTCTAAACATATCATTTCGATTATATGAAGCTTCCTACAGATAATGAAATCGATCTTCTTGACCAAACTGAAATTGAGATTTCGTCGAGCGAGTTTGAGGTGGAAATTAAGTCCGAATATAAGGATGAGTTGGAAAACAAATTGAAGACTAACAATTCGGAATTGGAAAACCAGCTTGAGACGATTCGAAATGCAGAAGTCTGTCCTTAAGCAGAGAATGTTGATGCATCGTAAACAAAGAAAATAACTTTAAAACAATTACTATTTTGGTCGAAAAATCGAAACGTACGAAAAAAAAGTAGGTGTTGGGCTTTTTTCGTCTATCCAAAATAAGGAAACATTTTCTATTGAACGGAAGCTTACTAACAACTTCCCAGAAAAAAGATTTCAGATTTTCGCCACTCCACGCGTCTGAACTGCCAAACAATAACTTTTATGCGGAAATAATGTTCTACTAATTATAACTAGGGAGGAATACCTTTCTTATCATCTTAAAAGTGTTTTATACAAGAACAAGAACAAAATAATAGAGGTGTTTGCACTTAAAAACAACTCTACCAACTTCACCGAACAAAACGAGTAAATCCCACATATGTACATATTAGTTTGACCCTTTATAGGCCAGTCAATCTAACCTCTGAAGCGGAAGTTTGTGATGGGAAGCTAATTTTTGGATATATTGTTGGGGACGGTGAGAAATGAAGCTCTTACTTTTTTCCACACTCAGGGGTGTTTGCGAAGGGGTGAAAAAGGGTGAAAAAGGGTGAAAAAGGTTTTTTGTTTATAACTTTGAATAAAAAAGTCAGCCTGGGTGGAAACGTTAGAGGGTGATATAATAAATGATTATTCATCTTGTATTAAAGTTTCAACAGGTTTTGTTTATTGCAAAATTGTTTATTAACAATTTCACTCTCCCAAACCGAAAAAAATCACGGCTGATTTTTTTAAAAATACTTAAGCTCGTACGATGTCTTTCATTTTCACAATATCACTAGAAGACGCAATCCCCCATCATATACCAAAATTTCAAAACGGTTCCATGCATTTCACCTGAGATAATCACCCAGATACCTCACCTGTTTTACACCGAAAAATGTACAGTTTTAATCCAAGTCAAGATATCCCCCACGAATCGTCGCCCTCCGACCAGATATCGCTGAGCAGCACACATTTTTCACATTTTTTCCCAGCCCACGGTGGGGAAGAAGAAGATTTGCGACTGATTCAAAAACGGAAATCGCTATAACTTTCGATGTATGTAACGGAACTTAATGTATGATGGCTTCAAAAATCACTTATTTTTTCTCCATCTTTTCCTCATACACCACTTTCACCTAATATTTTTACTTTTTTTTATATTGAATTAAACTTAAAAAAAAAATAAAAATTAATTACATTTTATTCCTTTTCTCCCACAAAACTAAACTTTTTTTAAATATTCTTAATTTTGTAGTTATCTACAGATTCCAGCCTTTATTCCCATAATTTTTATTATTTTCCACAAATCCCCCCTGACCCCCCGAATAAATATATTACCCCTTAAATTTTACAAACAAAAAACTTGCCAAACATTTTATTTTTTTTCTCCCACAAAACTAAACTTTTTTTAAATATTCTTAATTTTGTAGTTATCTACAGATTCCAGCCTTTATTCCCATAATTTTTATTATTTTCCACAAATCCCCCCTGACCCCCCGAATAAATATATTACCCCTTAAATTTTACAAACAAAAAACTTGCCAAACATTTTATTTTTTTTCTCCCACAAAACTAAACTTTTTTTAAATATTCTTAATTTTGTAGTTATCTACAGATTCCAGCCTTTATTCCCATAATTTTTATTATTTTCCACAAATCCCCCCTGACCCCCCGAATAAATATATTACCCCTTAAATTTTACAAACAAAAAACTTGCCAAACATTTTATTTTTTTTCTCCCACAAAACTAAACTTTTTTTAAATATTCTTAATTTTGTAGTTATCTACAGATTCCAGCCTTTATTCCCATAATTTTTATTATTTTCCACAAATCCCCCCTGACCCCCCGAATAAATATATTACCCCTTAAATTTTACAAACAAAAAACTTGCCAAACATTTTATTTTTTTTCTCCCACAAAACTAAACTTTTTTTAAATATTCTTAATTTTGTAGTTATCTACAGATTCCACCCTTTATTCCCATAATTTTTATTATTTTCCACAAATCCCCCCCTGACCCCCTGAATAAATTTATTACCCCTTAAATTTTACAAACAAAAAACTTACCAAACATTTTATTTTTTTTCTCCCACAAAACTAAACTTTTTTGAAATTTTAATAACTTTGTAGTTATCTACAGATTCCGCCCTTTATTCCCATAATTTTTATTATTTTCCAAACATCACCCCCTGACCCCCCCGAATAAATTTATACTATTTACCATTTTTTAAATTATTCCCCATTTTTACTATTCAATTTTTTCCACCAATTTTCAATTAATCTCACTTTTTTTTTCACCCACATCTACTTTAAAGTCTTCCGAAACTTAATCTACATTTTTTTCTCCATTATTGCTAATAGTTTGTCCCCAATTGGAGTAGGTCTTTATGCAATAATCGTAAATCGAAACTGGGGAGAAATTAATATTTTGGGCGAAAAATGATCCGCTAGCACACACGGGGGCAGATTGGGGACAAACTATTAGCAATAATGGAGAAAAAAATGTAGATTTAGTTTCGGAAGACCTTGAAGTAGATGTGGGTGAAAAAAAAGTGAGATTAATTGAGAATTGGTGGAAAAAATTGAATAGTAAAAATGGGGAATAATTTAAAAAAAGGTAAATAGTATAAATTTATTCGGGGGGGTCAGGGGGTGATGTTTGGAAAATAATAAAAATTATGGGAATAAAGGGCGGAATCCGTAGATAACTACAAAATTATTAAAATTTCAAAAGAGTTTAGTTTTGTGGGAGAAAAAAAATAAAATGTTTGGCAAGTTTTTTGTTTGTAAAATTTAAGGAGTAATATATTTATTCGGGGGGTCAGGGGGAGATTTGTGGAAAATAATAAAAATTATGAGAATAAAGGGTGGAATCTGTAGATAACTACAAAATTAAGAATATTTCAAAAAAGTTTAGTTTTGTTGGAGAAAAAAAATAAAATGTTTGGCGAGTTTTTTGTTTGTAAAATTTAAGGGGTAATATATTTATTCGGGGGGTCAGGGGGGATTTGTGGAAAATAATAAAAATTATGAGAATAAAGGGTGGAATCTGTAGATAACTACAAAATTAAGAATATTTCAAAAAAGTTTAGTTTTGTTGGAGAAAAAAAATAAAATGTTTGGCGAGTTTTTTGTTTGTAAAATTTAAGGGGTAATATATTTATTCGGGGGGTCAGTGGGGATTTGTGGAAAATAATAAAAATTATGGGAATAAAGGCTGGAATCTGTAGATAACTACAAAATTAAGAATATTTAAAAAAAGTTTAGTTTTGTGGGAGAAAAAAAATAAAATGTTTGGCAAGTTTTTTGTTTGTAAAATTTAAGGGGTAATATATTTATTCGGGGGGTCAGGGGGGATTTGTGGAAAATAATAAAAATTATGGGAATAAAGGCTGGAATCTGTAGATAACTACAAAATTAAGAATATTTAAAAAAAGTTTAGTTTTGTGGGAGAAAAAAAATAAAATGTTTGGCAAGTTTTTTGTTTGTAAAATTTAAGGGGTAATATATTTATTCGGGGGGTCAGGGGGGATTTGTGGAAAATAATAAAAATTATGGGAATAAAGGCTGGAATCTGTAGATAACTACAAAATTAAGAATATTTAAAAAAAGTTTAGTTTTGTGGGAGAAAAGGAATAAAATGTAATTAATTTTTATTTTTTTTTTAAGTTTAATTCAATATAAAAAAAAGTAAAAATATTAGGTGAAAGTGGTGTATGAGGAAAAGATGGAGAAAAAATAAGTGATTTTTGAAGCCATCATACATTAAGTTCCGTTACATACATCGAAAGTTATAGCGATTTCCGTTTTTGAATCAGTCGCAAATCTTCTTCTTCCCCACCGTGGGCTGGGAAAAAATGTGAAAAATGTGTGCTGCTCAGCGATATCTGGTCGGAGGGCGACGATTCGTGGGGGATATCTTGACTTGGATTAAAACTGTACATTTTTCGGTGTAAAACAGGTGAGGTATCTGGGTGATTATCTCAGGTGAAATGCATGGAACCGTTTTGAATTTTTGGTATATGATGGGGGATTGCGTCTTCTAGTGATATTGTGAAAATGAAAGACATCGTACGAGCTTAAGTATTTTTAAAAAAATCAGCCGTGATTTTTTTCGGTTTGGGAGAGTGAAATTGTTAATAAACAATTTTGCAATAAACAAAACCTGTTGAAACTTTAATACAAGATGAATAATCATTTATTATATCACCCTCTAACGTTTCCACCCAGGCTGACTTTTTTATTCAAAGTTATAAACAAAAAACCTTTTTCACCCTTTTTCACCCTTTTTCACCCCTTCGCAAACACCCCTGAGTGTGGAAAAAAGTAAGAGCTTCATTTCTCACCGTCCCCAACAATATATCCAAAAATTAGCTTCCCATCACAAACTTCCGCTTCAGAGGTTAGATTGACTGGCCTATTAACGTTGCCAGCTTTTTAACGATTTGGAACACTATGCGCCGGCCAGACGAGAGGAATTCAATATGGAATAAATTATTCTTTTGTAAGTGCTCTGATGTATTACACTGATAAGACTCCATTTCACCAAATATTTCTAATCGAACCTTACCAAATTGGCTGTTTAATTTAACATAGATGGCAAAGTTTCTAACGTCTAGTGCTAGTCCGATAGAATCGGAGGTGCGTTTGTTATTCTTGTTCACAAATCATACAAACTGGTTTTTTAAAACCCCACCTGAGCATTAATGAAAACAACCGATTATGTCCAAAACCACCCGTCCACCCCTTCTAAATTAGTCAGAAAATTTCCCAAATGCTCATACCACGGATTAATTTACACCACAGCTGATCACAGACCGTTAAAAGTTTAAATGAGATGGAAAGAAAAGCGCGCCAAATCATATGCCACAGAGTGTTCTCGTTTTCCTTTCTATAAATAAACCACAATGCAAAAACGCGGTCGGTAAAGCAGGGTTTTTGTGACAGCTGTCGGAGTCAGCTGCTGTTGTTAAAATCTTGACTTTATTTTGGTTGTTTGCGAAGAAGGCCGGCGTAAATGTCGAAAACATGTTTTGTGTGCAAAGTACTCCATTTGGAAGTGATCAGCATATTCCAGCATCCGGAGAAACTGGATTCCACTCTAAAATATTTGATGGGACTGCAGGTAGTTTATGCTTTTTTATTGTGGAGGATAACTCGTTCGATAAAAGTGCATTTTATTCAATTAAAGGCCAAACAGGATGATTACCTGTGCAAAGACTGCTGCGATGAAGTAATAAACACTTTTAAATCGAAACGGAAATTCAATCAATCCAACGCGAAATCGCTGCGGGGCGATGAAACCCTTTCTAGTAAGTTTTCAATTTTGTGATGGTACTTTATTCTTTATTTGGCACTTCTTACAGAAGAAGAAATCAATTTTCCTGGGCGAATTGAAGCTATGATCTTGCAAGTACCAAAGGTGAAAATTGAGCAGAATAATGAAGAACCAGAGAGAAGCTTCTATGAATTAACTGAGGGCACAGAGACCACGAAATTAATAGAACAACTAAAAACAGGCGAAGGTACTAAAGAAAAACCTGAAACTCAGAGAGGTTTTATGGATTCTTATAGTAAGTTTCTCGCGACGTAGACAAGGCTCCATTATTGTTATTTTTCTTACAGAAAATAAAAGGGACACTGCTAACCAAGGACAGATTAGTGACGATGAAAGTATAAATTACAGAGATAAGTTCAAGGTAGAGACGTTATCTGATGTTGAGAATAGTAACGATGAGTTTGATCATAACGGTGGCCAAGGGGACATAAATAGCTCTGAATTAAAGGATGAAACCAAGGAAAACGAAGTTGCGCTAAAAGGAACGGAGGGAGAATCGGTTGTTCATTCAAATGAGAACTCATGTACTGCGCAAGGACCCTTCACCTGCTGCTACTGTCCTAAAACTTTCGTTAATAGTAGCAACCTCAAGGAACACGTGTCTATTCATATGAAAGAGAAATCACACTTTTGTTCTGATTGCGGAAAGGAGTTTAAATTTTCAGATGCTCTTAAGCGGCACAGAAGGACCCACACCGGAGAAAATCTTTACGCCTGTAACTATTGTCCTAAAACTTTCATTTTAAATGGTAGCTTCCTCAGACACTTACGTACTCACACGAATCAGAAACTCCACGAATGCTCTGAATGTGGAAAGAGGTTTACCAGTTCGACAAACTTTAAAAGTCACAGCAGAATCCACACCGGAGAAAAACCCTATACCTGCCTCTACTGCCCTAAGACTTTCAGTTTTAGAAGCAATTTCAGGATTCATGTGCGCAGACATAAGAATGAAAGATCGCACAATTGTCCTGATTGCGGAAAGAGTTTCTTTTCTTCGGCTGCTCTTAGGTATCATAGAACGGTCCACACCGGAGAAAGGGCCTATACCTGCCGCTACTGTTCTAAAACGTTCGCTACTAGTCCTGCCCTCTCGACACACATACGCATACATACGAATGAAAAACTATTCGAGTGCTCTGTATGCGGAAAGAGTTTTATTACCTCTTCAAGGCTTAAGGATCACAGCAGGGTCCACACTGAAGGGACACCCTATGCCTGCTCCTACTGCCCTAAAACTTTCAGTTCTAATAGCTATCTCAAGACCCACTTACTCAGACATACGAATAAGAAATCGCATATTTGTTCTGATTGTGGAAAGGGTTTTATTTGTTCGAAAGATCTTAAGCAACACAAGAGGGTTCACACTGGAGAAAGGCCCTATGTTTGCCGTGAGTGCTCTAAAACTTTCACTACGAGTGCTGCACTTTCGAGGCACAAGCGCACTCATACAAAGGAGAAATCATTCGAATGCTCTCAATGTGAAGAAAGTTTTGTCAACTTGCCAAGTCTTAAAAAACACAAGAGAATCCACACCGGGGACATACTCTGCCTCTATTGCCCCAAGACTTTCAAGAAAAGTTCCAATCACTTGCTTCACGTTCAAACGAAGCATGCGAAGGATGTGAATGCTGCCGATTCCGAAAAAAAGTTGCACCAGTCCAATCCGCTGAACCCTAAACCATCAAAGAGTGATGGGACTGTTTGTAGTGAGTTTTTCAATTTGTAAAGATACGATTTTTATTACATGAAACTTCTTACAGAAAATGAAATCGATGTTGTTGACCAAACTGAAATTGAGATTTCATCGAGCGAGTTTGAGGTGAAAATTAAGTCCGAATGTAAAGATGAGTCAGAAAACATACTGAACACTTTGGAATTAGGAAACCAGCCTGAGACGATTGGAAATGCAGAAGTCTGGCCTGAAGAACAGAGGAGTGCTGATGTTACTATTAGTGAGTTTCCCTGCAGGCTGCGTTAAATAAAGCTTCATGGATTGTGCTTTTTCTATTACAGAGACTGAAAATGGGTCTGCACTTTCAAGTGAAATGCCGATCTCTTCACCACATATCTCAGAAGTGGAGAGCCACAAGAGAACCCATATAGGAGAAAAACCCTATGCCTGCAACTACTGCCCTAAGACTTTCAATTTTAAGGGTAATTTCAATATTCACGTCCGCAGACATATGAATGAGAGATCACACGTTTGTTCTGATTGCGGAAAGGGGTTTATTTGTTCGCAAGGTCTTAAGCGACACAAAACAGTCCATACCGGAGAGAGACCCTACGTCTGCATTGAATGCTCTAAAACTTTTAGCACGAGTGCTGCCCTTTCGAGGCACAAGCGTACTCATGCAAAAGAAAAATTATTCGGGTGCTCCCAATGTGAACAGAGTTTTGTCAACTTGCTAAGTCTTAAAAAACACAAGAGGATCCACACTGGGGAGATACCCTGCCTCTATTGCACTAAATCTTTCAAGAAAAGTTCCAATCACTTGCTTCACGTTCAAACGAAGCATGCGAAGGAGGTGAATGCTGTTGATTCCGAAAAAAAGTTGCATCACTCTAATCCGCCGAACTCTAAGTTATCAAAGAGTGATGGGACTGTTTGTAGTGAGTTTTTCAATTTATAAACTTATCTTTTCGATTATATGAAACTTCTTACAGATAATGAAATCGATGTTGTTGATCAAACTGAAATTGAGATTTCGACGAGCGAATTAGAGGTAAAAGTTAAGGCGGAATGTAAAGATGAGTTAAAAAACATGTTGAAGACTAGCAGTTCCGCATTGGAAAACCAGCTTGAAACGATTGAAAATGTAGCACAGAGCAGTGCTGATGTCATTATTAGTGAGTTTCCCTGCAGGCTACGTCAAGTAAATGTTCATGAATTCTTCTTTTTTTTATTATAGAGACTGAAAATGGGACTGTGCGGTCATATGAAAGACCAACATCTTCAGATATCTCAGAAGTGATAATCAAGGCGAAAAATGATATAGGAATGGATTCAAGTCAAAATCACTTTGATAACATCGAGGGTTCTCAGGAGTCTTTCAAAGGGGTAAAGTTGGTGGATATTAAGTTGGAGGCTCACAATGAGAGCAAAGATGTGGACACTGCCAATAGTTAGGATTAGAGACAAACTAATTAGTGGGTGGATAAACGTGAAATCCAAAGGTTTAGGGTAGTGGACAGAACTGCCATGCAATCGGTGGGAAATTAGTAAATATTTATTCAAGACCAAAACTTACGAAAAATACAGTAGCTGCGTTTTTTTTCGTCTATCCAGAACAGTAGTTTGTTTGCTTATTAACAGCTTCCCAGAAAAAAGAAGAAATTTTTGGAAAAGTGCATCAAAATGTCATCGCCAGAAGAAATTAAATCTTTGTTGTTTGTTAAACGTGAATTATAATTGTGTGGTAGCGGCACCAACAGCGGAAACTCTTCATTGGTACAACACGGTCACTGTTGTGATCCCTGCTTTACTCATGAAAAATTTAAATTTGAGGTATAATTTTCTTTTTATCTGGATACCTATTCGAACATTTTAATACAATTATTATGCACACATTTACACAAACGCACGAACATTTTGTGAAGTGATCTTTATTTATTAATAATCGGTAGTAAATACTTCTTATAATGGTTTATCAAAAATGAATCGTTATTAAATTGATTCGAGTATTTACTCAAATTATGTATTAGCAATAAGTACTTACATATCTCTTACTACAAAACTCATGAGATTAATCTAAAAATCCTAATTGCTACAAAACGGTAGTACCTGAATTAAAAACATTTACTTGGATTCAATTGAAATGTATTATTATAGAAATAAAGACTTATTTTAAAAGAATAGAATCGCCTTCAAAAAAGTATTAAATAATATTAGTTAAAAATGCTCTGCTACTTTTTTCAATATTGAGTTTTTTACCAAATGTTTGAAATCGGCGTGAAGACCTGACTGTTATTAATTCAATATTTAGTAATGAAGAAATCAGATTGTTTTGATTTTATTTCATTCATGCTTTATTTTATTTTTTTACAAACAGAAACAATTTCTTTTTTCTAAAAAAAAATTTGTTGGTACTAATACGAAAACAGGAATTGCATTTTAAGGCTTTTATTACATTAAATAATTTAATTTTTTAAATTGTTTGTTTCAATATTTCCCTTTATTTCTTCTTCAAATAACTTCTTTTCTATTTGCAGATTAAATGAAGTTCTTTTCAAATTGAATGAAACTATATTCGAATAAAATGAAATCTCAGACGAATAAAAATTCAATGTAATCCTCAATAAAATTCAAATCTCTTGTTATCGACGATTTTTAACGATCTTCGTAAACTGATTCTTACCCTTAAATTACCTTCGGATCGAATGAATGACCCTAAAACACTGGAGTTGCGAGTGGGTTAAAATCCTCTCTTAAATGGTGAGTTTGTTTTCTAAATATAGATATAAATTGTATAAAGCCTACGATTTTCTCTACAAAAATAATTGTTATACACTTTCCTTTTCGTATAAATGCTTGTGCTTGAGTTATCGCGATTAGAAAAATTGCAAAACTCATATTATTCTTAATATTGGAATCTACCTCTTTTCCGCACCGAGGTAGTGCTTGGCGCTTTTTTTTTACATGGCAATGTCCCAACAGGTATATAATCCACAATCTAAATTAATAGATTTAAAAAAATAGCGTTATAGTTAATTATGAAACGAGAATGCTTTTTATAAAAAAATAGAAAGTTCTAATTAAGGGCCCTATTATGGAAGTCGATTTCGGTCGACTCGACTAGCGAAGGCACATTTTCAAGCCTGAAATGCTAAGGAAATTAGTGTCTTCGCTAGTCGAGTCGACCGAAATCGACTTCCATAATAGGGCCTTAAATATCATCTAGTTGTCTATCAGTAGTAGTCGTACTTCTCTCTTTCTTCCTCTTCTGATTGTTGGATTTCTGCGGATTGTTTTAAGAAACCATCCTCAAACAAGAATCGTTGGAAATCATACATTCTATAACGAAAGAAATTTTGATCGAATCAAATTCGTATGTAGTTCCCTCAGAATAAACGAAAATCCAGCGAGATTGGGATTTTTCGGAAGATTCAGTTTATTTTGCTGGACTATAAAAAAGAGGGAATATATGGGATAAATAGGACATACCAAGAGTCCCCAGAGACTGTTAATCCGAAAAACCAGCAGATACATTTTAGATTTTGTTTTATTGTATGAAAGAAGATATTACAAATGAAAAAATGATAAATAAATTAAGGGTCTGGAAAAGTAGCAACCTTTTTGGAAGTTCACTTTTTCGGTTCTTCCTCCTTTGGACGATTCTCCTTCACGTTGAGGCGAGCGGGGCCGGTTTGCTGAATCTGCACCACTCGTTCATTTTCGACCGCTCTCTGGGGCGGGGGTGCTGTTATCGTCAAGATCCCGTCGGAGGAGAGGGTCGACACAACCTGGGTGGGGTCGAATCGTTTCGGGAGGACATACTTCCTGATGAAGTGGCGGGAAACGAAACCGTGGTCGTCCTCGCGTTCCTCGTGCTTGCCCTCGATCACGACGCTGTCGTCCACCGTCTTGACCGTGATTTCGTTGGGGTGGAACTGCTTCACGTCGACGCACGCCTGGAAGCCGTCCTTGCCGACGGTAACGGGGGCGGAGTCCCCACTGCCTTGGGGAAAACGGGCTGCAATCCTCCTCGGGATCTCCACCAGCGATCGTATTTCGTCCGGAGTGATGCCAAGTCCGAAGGTGTCCCAGTCTCTCCAGCGCCGAGGGTACAAATCCCATGGGTCGCAGTCGAACAACATTGGAATAAGAGACATCCTTGCAGTTTTTTTTCTCAAACTGGAATTATTTAAGAAAATCGCGAATTCACAAAATTCAAATCCACTGAGAAACTTCTCCTCGAACAATCACCTTAATGATTCAAACTGAACTGTTGAGCTAGTGATGTCCAATACGTATCAAAATATCGATATATCGATATTTTCTCCCCAAAAATATCGTGCTAGAAGGCGATATTTCATATCCGATATTTATCGGATATTTATATCGAAATGGGCGATAATATCGAAAGCA
This sequence comes from Dysmachus trigonus, assembly GCA_949715965.1. NCBI lineage: Eukaryota > Metazoa > Arthropoda > Insecta > Diptera > Asilidae > Dysmachus > Dysmachus trigonus. The sequence goes on along the minus strand of OX454322.1, from coordinate 80,926,001 downwards.
AGGAAAAGAAAGTCATCATTTATTAAGTCAACAAAATCCGTCATTTGAGGAAAAGCTCGAAAGTTTGTTGACGATATCTCGGAGAGACTACTCATATGAACAATTGAGTTTCCGTTTTCTGTTTTTATTATTGTTTTTTGTTGCTTTTTATCTCATGAAAATGTAAAGGAATTTATTTTTGTTAAATAAAATTATCTATATAGACACTCAGGTAAATTTTTATTAAATAATTAACAATAGGAAAATTATGTATTACACTTTAGTCTAGCGACTAGTCTTCATCTGATATATCGATATATCGATACAATTACGCCGATATTATCGGCTTATCGATACAATGGGCTCATGATACGATAAATATCGAATATCGATACTTATGTGCGATATTTAACATCACTATGTTGAGCACTCGCCGGTGCCAGCGCTTATATAGTCCTCGGCAGGCACACTCACACACTTACACGGCCCGGCAATGGCTCGCTATTTTCCAAACGAATTTTCTTGAAATTCGTGAAGATTCTAGAACAATCTACTGAATGAAACACGCACTCAAATTATCACCACAAGAAGAATTGAACTCAAGATGACTTGTACACGTACTTTGGATAATCTGATGAAATATTTTGTCACAAAATTCACTGAATTCAAACCGCGCTGCCGTCTGCACTCGGAAAGTTGCAATCAAATAAAGATTCTCTGTTTACATTTTTTCTACGCGTAACTTTTCTAAGAGAACGACAAACGGGTAAAAGAGGCAGAGCAAGAGAATTTATAAAATAAATCTCTAATCACAACGCAACAACCACATTCATTCCTCTATGCAATAATTCGTGGAATGGAAAATTCAGTATCAAAATTTATTCACTTATTTTAATTAGAAATGAAATAAACTCTAAAAAAATTAATAGCGTTAAAAATCGATAGTCTTACCTCGAATATCGAAATGGGATACATTTTATGACCCAGGAATGAATGAATTTGCTTTAAGTTTTTCTTAAAATTTCGACTTTTACTGTCTTTAAACGTCATTTTTTCTCTCTATGTTTTTAAATTCGGTGCAAAACCTTTTCAAAAACTATGAAACTAGGGCAATTTTTTTTTTGTTAAATGATATTCTTACGTTCTGCGTACGGAATTTTGTTGTTGCATTTTAATATGTTCTAAATTAAGTAACTAATAAAATAATAGCAAAATAAAACTGGTTAAGTCAATCTCACGCATAAAATAAAAAGTAGATGTTTTTAAGGTCACTTCAAAACTAACTATGTTTGGGTACCATTTTTTACAATTTTTTGTTATAATATTAAATAGATCAGTGGTATAATCGAGTCTAAAAATAGACTTACATTATTTTCGCAATTTTTAAGTCGATTTTGTTAGGAAAGTGACACCCCTCCTTTCATTTTCCTGTTTAATCGGTGGTAAAAAGAACTAATTTTCTACAATTGGCACCGCAAACGGCAGGTTCAATTAACTGCCCTGTTAAAATTATTAGAAATTTTAATGACTTTGTTTTTTAAATATATACCCAATTCTCTTTTTAAACGGTAGGTATATTACTTGAAGAAGCGTGCATAAAAAGATACGATTTATATAAATTAAATAATAAATAAATAATCACGTTAACAAAAGTCTGTTAAAAATTTAATTATTCAAGTAAGTACTTCTTAAAGTATGTATATACAGCATGATTCAGATCAAGGTGCCGCGGGGTATACCACGTGATTCCTTGAGGTGAGCTTGATAAAAAAATCGTTCAACATATATGTATATATATATAAATGAAAGTTCGTTTATTTGTTTGTTTGTTGCTCAATCACGCTTAAACGCTTGCATCGATATTATTAATTTTTTTGTCCGAAGGTAGTAGATATTCCAACTTAGCATCTAGGCTAATTTTTTTTCGGTTTCAAAATGGCGGATCCGAAATGGCGGTTGAAAATGTTACATTTGAAGCCATTTTCATGAAAATTGGTACTTAGGGTTTTTGCGGAATGCTGATTTCAAGCACGTTGTCCAAATTTAGAAATTAATCGATTTCAACCGATTTTAATGAAAATTAGTACAATGATTATCTTGAGGAAATTACGAGATAACGCTTAAAGAATTTTAAATTTGTCTAAAATATTTAATATAATATAGAAAATCCTCAATTGTAAGAATAAACAATTTAGAAGTTTTTGGAAAATATACATAATTAATAAAGAAATCTTATGAATTATGCGCAGAGGTTTTATAGGATTAGGAATATTTAAATCAATGTAATATATATATTAGGGTGCTTTTTTTTTCGTGACTATTTTTTTTTTTGTCAGTCCCACCTCGAAATTTTGTGACAAATATCTAAACAAAAATTCCCTGAAAATTAGAGCCCTTAATATTAATATTAAGTACTAGACCAAGGCGTATAAAGATTTCCCATATAAAATACACGTAAACTTTGATTATTTTTCTTCAAAACTCTACAGCTCAGAGGCATTTTATGGTATAATCTTGGTCAATGGTAGGATTTCTTCAGAATTGAATGCTCTACAAAAGTGTCCATTGCGGCGTAACCCTAAGTCCCACCAGCGAGGTAGTACGGGTCACTAACCCTATTTTTTCATGAAATTCTCGTTTTTTTGCCCCTATCTTGTAAATAACAAGAGCTACAGGAAAAAATGTGAATGACAAACTTATAGGAAATTCAATTCTACAATTTAGCTCAATAATCCATGAAAGTTCCACACTATCTCAACTTGAAAGCCAAATATCTCAAGAAATATCGATGTTAGCGATTTGGTGTTCAGAACTTTATTGTAGGAAATTGAATTTCCTACAAGTTTGTCATATTCACTTTTTCTGTACCTGTTGTTGTTTACGAGATAGGGGCAAAAAGCGAGAATTTCATGGAAAAATTGGGGTTAGTGACCCGTACTACCTCGCTGGTGGGACTTAGGGTTACACCGCAATGGACACTTTTGTAGAGCATTCAATTCTGAAGAAATCCTACTATTGACCAAGATTATACCATAAAATGTCTCTGAGCTGTAGAGTTTTGAAGAAAAATAATCAAAGTTTACGTGTATTTTATATGGGAAATCTTTATACGCCTTGGTCTAGTACTTAATATTAATATTAAGGGCTCTAATTTTCAAGGAATTTTTGTTTAGGTATTTGCCACAAAATTTCGAGGTGGGACTTAAAAAAAAAAATTGTCGCGAAAAAAAAGAACCCTATTATATATATTGTAAAATTAGGAAGGAAAATTCGTATAACAGCTTAGCTGAAAAAGGCATGATTATACAGGTTTGCGATAGTTTTCCCCTTACAAAAAAAACTAGTAATTTCGATGGGATTTATTCAGTAGATCACGAATTCGCAAGCGAGCAAAATTCTATCACGTCACGTTTTTTAAAAAGAAAACAGGTTTGAAAAGTACAAGAGACCGTATTATTAATTAAAATAATAATGAATTATCACAGGAGCTTGTAAAGGAGCTCAAATAAAAGTATGAACATTTATTTATTATTTTAAAGCACTTTCCGAACTATTCTGTTTTTTTCCCCATAAGCCGATTACTTCATACAATAGATACTGAATGAAGATGATTGCTTGCGCACGCTCATACAAATCTTATTTCCGAAGACGCTTTATATGTTCTATAGATTAGTAGTATTTTATATATTTCGGATAAGGATTCCGGCTCTCTTTTGAGTCGTGTAATGAATTTTTAAAAATGACCGAAATACGATATTTTGTGCAGTTCAACCCTATTTTGCTAAAAAAACGTGATTTGATAGAAAAAAACCGAGTTGAGATTCGTAAATAGGAGGTCCTAAATCCTCATAATCGGTTATAAGAAGGGGAAAAAAGTTTTTAATTCGCAGGCTTGTGTTATATTTAATTAATGTTTCTGGGTTTCTGCCGCTGCATTGTGTTCTTTATAGAAAAGGCGTTTTGATTTTGTAACGTTTTTCTTCAACTTAAACTGCCCTGTGGTATGCAATTTCAAAACATTTTTACAAGTTTGGAGGCATCGCTAAGAACTAAGAACTTTCACTTCAAAGATTCATTGATAGCGACGTCATTTCGTTGGACGAGAACAGCGAGCAACCTCAAGAGTTCCAGGAATTTGCTCAGCCCAGTCACACACTCGCAACGCAAAACATAAGTGTATAAAAAGAACACCAACACCACAGTCCATCCTCTACTCTTTCTCGTCTTAAATTATAATTTCTCTTTTTCATTAAATCTCGTTTTCCCTTATTATCTAGAACGCTCTCAATTTTTCTGGCAAGTTCTGTCTCTTCCGTTGAATATATAAACGAGTGAACAATCGGTTCCACTCAGTTGAGACTTTAGCAATTTGAGTGTTTAGTGCCTGAGTGTAAAGTGTTCTACGAGTGGAATTTCACAAGGTTACAATGTCGATTATTGGACCGAGATTATTCAACTCCCACCTGTGGGACGCCCTTCGACCCAGAAGGTTCTGGCTTCACGATCCCTTCGCGGTCGCAGCAGCGGAAATGAACGCTCTTCTGGACCGAATCAGCACCGTCGCCGAGCCGTACGCTGGAAGTGAACTCGATGGAAACGTTTTCGGGAAGGACGGGTTCCAGGTGCACATCGACGTGCAGCAGTTCAAGCCGAGCGAAATTACCGTGAAGACGGTGGACAACACGGTTCACATCGAGGGCAAGCACGAGGAGCGGCGCGACGGACACGGGTTCATCTCCAGGCATTTCGTCCGGAAGTACACGCTCCCGACTGGCTACGACCCAAAGAAGGTTGTGTCGTCATTGTCCTCCGACGGAATCCTCACGGTCAAGGCGGCACCCCCACAGGAAGCGTTGGGCGGCGCCAATGAGCGGATAGTCGAAATACACCAAACAGGTCCGGCTGGTGAAAACATTAAGAAAAATCCTTGAATTGAGGACAAGAAATAGGCGGCGATGAGATAGATGAAGAGACAATGGTTCTTGTTTTTTTATAACTCTATATATATAGTTTGTAATATATCCTAGTTCCTAAATAAAAAATTAGAAATAGTTCTGCATGAATGTATTCCTTTTATAGGCCTCAACCTCTATTCTCACAATAAAATCTGTTATTTCATCATCGAAAACTTTGTTTTTCACTTTCTAGAACATCTTACCTTCTAAATAATAATGCAACAGGCACAGGGTTGCCAACTCCAATAGAAGTTGTTTACTCCTAAAAAGGCGTACTATTGGTTATAATTTCCAGAAAAGTAGGTTTTTTCCTTTTTTTTGCATTTTTCAATTTCCCCTCATACATTTAGAAGTCGCCTGTTAAAATTTTTACTAAGAAATTTCAAAAGCAAAAAAGAAAAAGCTACAGCGCGCGATATTTCTTGTTCTCTGCAGGTGCGGGATCATTTACAAATGGACACGCCATTAGGTTTTTATACTCCCTCCCCCAATTTCGTCGTCACTTAATTTCATAATTTTTATTACACGCCTTCCTCCTTTGTCATAATTTTACGAGATCCCTTACGTAAAAGAACTTTAAAACGCCTTTTTCTCGAAATGACACTTTTCAAACGACGGACAATTAATCTCCGGATTGACTGAACCAATTTTAATAAACTTGGTTTTTTTTTTTTTTTTTATTAAGATATCATACGTGGTAATTAACCACAATTTGGGCCAAAAGTCAATAAAAAAAAAAAATCAAAAAAAAATCAAAAAAAAGCATATTTTTTAAAAAATTTTTCTCAAAATTCCGCTACTTTTTTTTTTTAAATAATGGTGGTTGATTTCCATGAAAGGATTCCTCTTTTAAATGAGGTTTGATTTTTTTTGTTTCGGACTTTTCAATCCTGAGATTAAATGTCGGCCATTCGGCCAGGCATTTTTTTTCGAGGATCCAAACTTAGCGCCCTCTACAAATTTAAAAAAAATCGGAAAAATTAAAACAAAACCGTTTTTGTAATCTCAAAGATATAAATAAAACATATGTGAAAAGATTCATAATGATATTTATTTAATAAAGGAGTAAATGATAAATCTGATAATATAAATAATAAATCTTCGTATGTTTTTTCTGCCCTATGTATCTCTTAAATTATGTTTTGAATCTATGAAAATAGGCTTGCGATAGGTAAATTGTTAATTAGAGTGTATAATTAAAAGATACAGACACGAACAAATGTGCTTTGCTTTTTTTCTATCTCTGAACTGCGGCCACAGGTAAGAATTTTGAAAAATATATAAAGTGATAGTTTTAAGAACAAAGAGAATCATTTTGGGGTATCAATAAGGAAATTGATTTGAATTGATTAAATCAGAAATTTAAATCCGTAAAGAATTCAAATAAAGTTAATTCAGTTGTTTTTTTAAAGGGTTATATATTAAATATGTTTGCCCTTAAAAGTAGTAATTTTTAGAACAGTCTCAATTAAAGGCATCAATATACACATTAATCATATCAAATTAATGTTCCCAGGCTTCTGCTGTTATTTTGTGATCTTTATAATGAATACTTTTCACTTTTGTAACATTTTTCTTTAACTTGAACTGCACTATGGTGTGCAATTTCAACAACATTTTTAAGTTTGGAGGCATCACATGGAAAAAAGGTTTCAAATATGCGTTTCATTTCTGTTGTTCTAGATGAAACTTCTTGTCTTTATTTTTCTATGGTGATATATTAAATAAAATCCAAATCAAACTTCGAATGCTTTGAAACCATCCAAGTCAAGGTTTCCTTTATATCCTGCTTTTTGTGAGTTGTGATAAAATTAACTCTCAAACAGACACAGAAGTTAAGACGACAAAAGCTTTATAAAATTTGAAATCTTAGTCCCCAATTCTTGTATAAAAATTAAAAAGACAAATTCTTAATTCGTAACAGTAACAAGTTTAATTAATTAAATTGCTTAGAATAGCTGATTTTAATCTTTGTGTAAACTCTAAAGGGGTTGGATTGTATTGGAGGCCCTCCTTAGTGTTTACCAATCCTAGGACTTGCTTCAATTCATCCTGATTTAGCCTATTAGTAAATATACTCTTAACACTATATTTATCTTGCAAATATTTGAATAGTTTCGGTAGAGCGGAATTATTTAAAAGGATTCCTTTCTGGAAGGGTCGTAGAGTTTCCTTGCCTGCTACTCTTAAATTTTTGATTTTATCAGTCATAGAGGAAATAATTTTATTTTGATCTTTAAGAGCTAGACCGTATGCCATTGTCGTATTGTCTTGTGTACAGGACTTGGAGTTGAATACATCAAACCAGTCATTAACTAATTTGAAAAAATCACAGCATTCAGGAACATTCTCTGATCTAATTTTATTTAACATTGCACATTTTCTTAAATCTTTTGAAACTGAATTTGAGAAAATTTGCGCTGAGAATTTAACTTTTTGGCAACAGGGTTTTTTTATATTTATGTGGTCTTGTGTTAACTTATTACATAATTCTAAATCTGTTTTTAATTTAAGTAATCTTTTAAGAGGGGATACATCAATGTTTTTTTTATTTAGGATAAATCCTGTGTCAAGAAAGTGACGTCGAATTAACTTAATAATACGGGGAACATCGACAAAGAAGAACACCTTTTCGTATTCAACCACAAAATATGGGTTATCTTCTGTAATTTGTAATTCTTTCCAGAGAATAACCCTTTCTGGGCCCAAACCTGTTACAATTGCAACCACTTTAAAATCAATTTCCATCAATTTCCTTATTATCTCTGTTAATATTGAAGCATTGATAGCATAGTCGAAGTTGTAATAAATAATATGTTTCCATTCTTGTAAAAGTCCCCTTATCATTATTACCTGTGCATATTTAAAAGGCGTCGATACCGCATCATTAATATTTTCAGCTTTAACTTCAATTTGATCGAAAGTCATTACGCAAAATCTTTCGTTTTGATCATAATCAGAATTCGATAGTAAGTTTATAATGCTATCTAAAATTCCCGGTGATAGTTGCAATTTTGTAGTCCATTTCTTTAAGGCTTGTGCAGAAGGTAGTGGATAATTTCTTTTACAAAGAATTTTATATGCTCGTGGTCCGGCTGTGTACAGTGAAATAGCTGATGAATAATCTTCTGTGCTCCATTGGGATTTTCGTTGAGTATTCGTTAATCTTTTAATTTGTCCTTTAGTAAAAATTCTACTGATAGATTTAGTGGCGGTTTCAGCTTCTTCTAGCTTGTTCATTAAAATTCTAATTTGATGATTTAGAATTAAGTTTGATCTCTTCAACGTCGACATTTCAAGTTCTCTGCTGCATTCGAGGGCAAATCTAAAATAGTATTAAGTTAGTTCTTTTTGTAGTAATCTGAAAAAAAAATTAAACGTACTCAGTTTGAGCTCCCAGACTGCTGTATGGTAAATTCTGATCATTTTCGCTGTTTTGGATGTTCTTGATAGCGATTTCGGGTTGTTCGGGTACGTCGTCTTCTTGAGATCTTTGCACAAAGTATCGAAAAGAATTAATATAAAATCCCTAAAATTAAGTTTAATCTCTCACTGTTCGTTGGATGAAAGCAGCCCCTCTACAAGTGGTTTTTGCTTCTTCTTTTGATACATCTTTTCCTGATCAGATTGCTTCGGTTCCTGGGGCAAATTTCTTGTCGGCCCCTGTGCGCCTTTTTTTAAACGTTTCTTCTTTTCGCGAACAGTAGTAGACTTTGTTTTTGGATTATTTAGGCTTCCTGACACAGCGCACATTGACATTTTTAATAATTTCTGATTCTATAAGTTCTGACAATAATCATAAAAGAAAAAGATCAAGTCGCGTGTTATACATAAAAGAAAATTAGCCAGGTATAAAACACAAGATAATTCGCGCGAGCCACTGTTTATAAAATTTCGTATCAAGTGACGGAAGGCGGGCGCTACTTTTCTGTGTGTCAAAATAATTCGTTATGTCAATTTATTAGGCTGCGTTCATTTTGTTTTTGAGGTGATTCGAATCACGCAAACGTGGGCTTCCATCCGATAAATCAAAGTTCAATAAATAAAGCAAATTCAAATTTGTAGAAATGTTTGTACCATTAACCTTAATTTAAAAAGAAAGAAAAATAATAAACTATTTTGTCGTTGCTGGCCTTATCTGACTCGAGTAACTCTGGAGAAATAAATATAGTTTTAAAACGAATCGTTTAAATGTGACGTTCTCAATATTTAGGGGTTACGTGGGTATTGAACACAAAAATTTATTTATTTCAACTATTAGGATATAAAAGAACATTATTTGAACAAGTTGTAAACAAAATGTCATGAAAAAAAAAAATTAAATTTAAGACATTGACAGCTCGTTTACGAAAATCTATTATTTTTTACCGTAGGCAGAATATCTCGAGATAGGCTTATCTGAAATCAAAAAACAAATTTTGTTCTATTAGTAGATGCACATGGCTTGTATTTGGACGAAAGATTTGAAAAAAAAAGAAAAAATTACATCTGACTTTTTTACAACGTTTTTTAACAAAAAATAGATTTTTTTTATATTTTGGTGATTTTCTACTAGTAAAACGACTTGTAATGAACGAAATTAAAAATTATTCAAGCCAATACTATGTAGAAGATTTGTGGAAAATTTCAGTAAGATTGGATTATTAGTTTTTGAGAAATCATGCCTACGGTTAAAAATCATCGATTTTCGTAAATCTGCTGTTAATGGCACAATTTTAATTTTTTTTTTTATGAAATTTTTTTTACAACTTGTTCAAATGATGTACTTTTATATCATAATAGTTGAAATAAATCACTTTTATAAATCCATAAAAAAAAATTCAAAAATTTGTGATTTTTTTTGAAGTTCAAAACCCAAGTAACCCCTTAATATAGCCCCATAAAAAGAAATCACATTGAGTGAGATCTGACGAGTAAGGTCTCTATTTCTATTTCTTTTCCCTTAGCAAAGCGTGGGTACTCTAGGCCAGTGGTCGGCAAACTTATTAGCCAAAGAGCCAAATATGAACATTACAACAATTTAAAAAAAAATTGGGAGCCAAATCTGCTTGTTTAGTAAACTTTTATTACACTAAATTTTATTACACTAAATAAGTAGTACACTAAATAAAACATAAATATTTATTAATGCCAACAATGTGCTTGCATCTCCTTGGAAAGTTTGAGTAAGTCAGGTTTGTATGTTGTTGTTTTTATTAGGTTGTTCGGGTCAAATCCGCTCACAAAATTAAAATTTTTGTATATAGTTTTTTAGACGGCTCTGTTGCTGATTATATGTACATAAATTTACTTTTGCATACTCCACTCGCAAATTTTTTGGATCTTTATCACGTTGACTAGTCTTCGCTGGACTTCAGGATACATAAACTTGATTATTTGACGCTGTAAAGAAACATCGATAGACTTACGAACTTCTAAATTTGTATTATATATGTATATATATAGTGATCGCAGTGAAGGAGGAAAAACAACTGAGTGCTCCTCTACTTAGTGCCAAAATAAGATTACGCAATAATAATTAAATATTGAGCAATGAATTTTCAAAACCGGGCGGGTTTGATCCGAACGACATAATAATTTTAAGCATGATTCCAAGTTCTCAACAATAAGACGAATTCTCAGTTCACTCTTGGTAATGTTCACGCTTGAAAAAGATTGTTCGCATATATATGTAGAACCGAAAAGGGGAAGAACATCAAACGCGAGCTTTTTCAGCTGATCGTAAGAGTCAGGAATACTATTCCAAGCGTTGAAAATGATCATGTCTGCCTTCTCCAGGTCATTCAAAGCAGACCACTTGTGTTGTGAACTAAGATCACATTTTTTCTTCTCCAATATCTGCAATTCATCACAAAGACGTTCGAATTTAGATCGCCATATCTCCTTGTTTTTTAAATCCAGCAATTGTATTTCAATTTTCTTACCAAGTTTTTTTTTAAATGAAAATATTATTGCGCCTTCCATGGATATTTGTACCAGAGCCGCACTTAAGGAGCCAAAGAGCCACATGCGGCTCTGGAGCCGCACTTTGCCGACCACTGCTCTAGGCCAATAACTCGATCACCATAAAATTTATTAATGTCTTCAAATACTTCTTGTGTGCGATGAGGTGCTGCTCCGTCTTGAATAAAATAAAAAGATTTGACGAGACCTCTCTTTTTCGCATGGTGAAAGGATTTGCTCCCTAACATCCTTTTGTACGTGTCTTCGGCGACAGAAGATTCAAAGAAATGCAGGTAGATACCTTTTATGTAGATGGTTCACATTTCACAAATATATATTATTAATACTTCACGTTTTTCACTATATTTTTAAATTATTGGTTTGTATTAAATGGGTTTAAATTTTTTATAATAAATAACATTTTCTACAGCGAACTTGTTTGCCAGAATCGGTTTAATATTTGTCGGTCTTTTTTATGCTAGCAAGGCTAGATAATAAAAACTTGCTACATGCTTAGGTTCAAGCTTTATCTGGCTTAAAATTGCCCCAAATTAAGCTCAAGCTCGGTCTAAGCCTAGTTCAAGGTGGACAAAGATTGGCTCAAACCTAATAATTTATAGCATATTCTTTTCCCAGTAATCTTAAATGTATGTATAAAAAATTTGTTCGAAGTCGATAGAAGAGTTTAAGAGTTATGGTGGAACAGAGAGATATTTACAATTTTTTTATTAGTAAGGCTAATGATTTGTTTTTTAAGGAGATGATTATTAATAATTTCTTGTGAAGTGGTAGTCACTCAATATGACGCATTAATATGTCATTATTTTGACTGCCTAAGAGTACAATTTAAATTTAAACTCAATATTTCGTATTTTTTGCGACGTGCAGGTTGACAAGAACTTGAAGAAGGATATTAAAAGCTTAAAAACAAATTTTAGAAAAAAGTTTCCTTCTTATTAAATCTATTGCCACAAAAATTCAAAATTTATATATGGTTGCTAAAAATTGCGTCCTTTCCATAGTTTGTTTTTTCATGAATTAAAAAATAAAAAAGAAACAATAATTAAACTATTCTGTGAATATTTAATTTTTGGGCTATTTTCGTGTATAATGGGTCTCTTTATTGAAGTCGATTTCGTTCGACTCGATTATCGAATACACATTTTCAAAGTTGAGACGCTAAATAAATTAGTGTCCTCGCTAGTTGAGTCGAACGAAATCGACTTCTATAATAGGCCCAACATAATTTTAGAGATTTCGTAAACACCCTTAATTTTATTCTACATAAAGTAGAGCCTAGTTATTATTTTCCACCATTTAAACTCAATTCCTTTAATTTTGGGTTTGTCTGACCTACTGATTTATAAGTAACAATTTAATTTTATCTTTCAAGTTCTTGGGCTAGATGATGCCACCTTCTGGATTCTCAGGAGGATTTCATGTTATGCTTACTAATTTCGAACATTCTTGCACAGAAATCATTTCTCATCATTTACCCTAGAAAGAAGCCCACATTTTATACTGAGCCTTCTAGCAATTAAGCTGTTTTGGGGCATTTCAAGAGTTCCCACTGGAAATTGAGTTGTCCGAAAGAAAGGAGCGGCCTCCCGAAAAAAGAATGGAGATCTTAAAGGGAACTAATTTCAAATTAAAATGAATGACCTTTCTTCGAGGTAATTTTTAATTTAATGTTAAAAATTTGGTCATAAAGAGGACTTTCTGACAATATAATTAATAACAATAACCTTGCACAAGGATTTCATCAAAACTTTATAAAATTATAAATTTATTTAAAATACAGAAATTTGTATTAATTATACAAATAAAGTAAAATTTAAAAGACATATCGTGTATATGAAGATATCATATCAATCAGTGGGCAATTCATAGTTTTATGAAATATAAATTCCACTGGTACTTCAAATCAACCCTTATTATGGTTAAATTGCATACCCTAAATTTCGATAGTAATCTCAATAAAGTGGTAAAAATGCTTTTGTCTGTGGTTTCTTAAAGGTGATTTTATATGTGTATACTGCATAAGCAAAAGCCTAAGCGATTGGGCCGATCTCATTTGAATTCAATATTCAGGGTTTACTCAAGATTGGATATCCTCAATCGTTCGCTTTTTTTGAAGAAAGGTTAGATTAAGGAAGGATAGATATATTCAAAATCGTTTCATTGTAGAATAGTAGGAAAGAGATTTCATATTACTTAGAGAAATTATTATTTCTACCATCTCAAAGGAATTAAAAATAACTTAAAAAACAAAGTTTATATTTACTTAAGATAGTACAAGTCCTGAAGGAAATTGAAATTTTAGTCTGCTTTCAATTTTCCTTAATCTGAACGAAATTGATTGCTATCAGTTAGAGAGTGATAGGAGTGAAGGGTTTATTGAATTTCTGAGATTATCTTGTCTTTAATTTAGACGTTACGTGGAAATAGAAGATGGACTGTGATGTTCAATACTTCATCCATATTGATGGGATTTAATAAATATTTTCTGTTTTATAGAGTTACCCATAAAATTTGACCAAAGAACTTTAAATTTCTAGCTTAGAAATTGAGCCTTACAACGTTAAGTTGTATTATTTCCTGACGTTAATTGAACAAGATGTGAGTAATAAAGGTCATGTCATTTTACTAATTACACAGAAATTTTGCATACATGCTTGATATGTTATATGTAGCTTGTACAGTTCTGTATTTGCTTTATTGACTGTTGTGTTAATTTTAACTGTGATAAATTCATGAACTATTTCTATATTATTATTAAAATTAACTTTGAAAAATAGTATATATAGTATAGAATGAAAATTAGTTGATGACGGGGACTTATTGTGGGTAGAGATATCGCTAAGAACATTAGTAATATATCGTCGTTGCGCGTGCAATACCGCGTAACAGCAAAAAGCGCAAAATTGAAATATCGCGCCTAAGGATTCTTAACATGGTTTCGCTCCTTATAGATCTCACAGAATTTAAATTAGCCTATAAGAAACCTGATTTTTGACATAGAAACAATACCGTGTTACATTTGCTTGCTTGGAGTGTTGGCGGCAAGTTTTTTCTTTCTCCTGTAAAATCGTGAAAACGCAGATACGCGGTATTGCACGCGCAACGACGATATTCTCTACTTTTGTCAATAGTAACCTCCTAATTGCTAAATAAAACAACAAGTAAGTAAATACTTTGTTGAAAATAATGTTAATTACTTGAATTGAGTTTTTTTTTAAGAAATTATAAAAACCAAACCTTTGTACGTGGATATTTTCTAAAGATGTTTATGTGGAATTTCAATTTTTGGCCTAGAGAGGGTTCAGGTCATTGACAAAGGCTATAAAAGAGCAATAAAATAATTTCGGTAAATGATTTGTGTCATTTTCATTACTAAACTGGAGAATTAGGACAAATTTTGCCATTGTGAGGTGTTTTTGGCCCCTGGTATATATGGGGAGTTGCAAGCCAAAACGGAAAGTTACCTTAATTTTTTGATATTTTTTTGTACCCTTCGAAAAAACCTTCCAGGTGAATTTTGAGATTTTTTTTGATCAAAAGATATCAAATTTTGGAAAACGTCGCGTTTTTTTCGGTTTTTTGCCCATCAATTTCGGAATTTTCGTTTTTTATGTACTTTTCAAAAAAACTACGAAATTTTTTATATGTGATTTTTAAATTTTAAACTTTAAATATTTTTTTTTGAAAGAAAGTGCATATTTTTATTTTTTCGAAGTTTTTTTTTATCACAAACTACTATCCATTTAACAACTTTTAACCTCAGTCTGATCGTGGGATCTTTATAATTACTACTTTTTTTCGATTTTTGAAAATTTGAAAAAAATGTCTTCCCCTATTAATCATTATGAATATCAATTGTTTGTCAAAATTTTTCAAACTGTCCGATTTGACGTGAAATGCCCTATATATAAGAGTCGAATTGAAAATCTCGTTTTAAGAAGCCTATTGAAAAGGGGGGGTATATGTACAATATGTCAATCATAATCCCGGCATGGAAACGGTCTTAGTCGGTAAGTGCACGCAAATGTTTTCTGTTCAAAAAGCCAAAAATTCTAATCAATTAAAGAAAGTTGTGTTGATATCTTTAGCAGCAGCGTGCCAGCATCACAGCCAATCCTGTGAAACAAGCTCGTAACCGAAAACGTGAAAATATTTGTTCGCATCGAAAACTGCAAGTGGATGTGGAAAAGTTTCTGCAGCCCTCCGCTGGCTTGTATATTTGGGTGCATTCGATTTCCATCCAAGCAAACACCACAGACTAGACTGGTGGAAAGAAGAACCTTCCGTGAAAATGACGTCGACGTTCGTAGTTTGCAAAAGTTTCGAACCGCCTAGAACGGATCGGGGGCAATAGCCGAGGTTTAGTGCCTCTCTGGAGGACGTGGTATAAAGGCTCCAAAGCAATCAGTTTTTCGCCAGTAGTGAAAGAAAACGAAACAAGCTCAAACAGAAATTTTCGGATGGAAATTTTGTTTTTTCGAACACAGTCGACGACAAGTAGAGCGTGAATCCTGTTGCAAGGTATTGTTTAAAGATGACACTTGCGCCATTCTTCGACAACTTCTGCCACGAATTGGACTATTTAAATTCGCGGATCTATGAGGAGTTCGGAATTTGTCCCAGGGATTTCTTTGGATTTCATCATTATTGGCCTCATCCATGGTGCCGTCGATTGGAAACCAAGGTGAAAGTGGGAAAGGATGGATTCCTTGTTAAAATGGATGTTGACGATTTTAAGCATGATGAAATATCTGTGAAAACTGTTGAAGATCTGGTCGTCATTGAGGGCAAGAAAAAGGAGAAAAAGGTCGATTGGGGTTGTGTTACTAGACAGTTTATAAGGAAATATAAACTTCCGCGTGGCTACGACCCAGCCAAGGTGGTTTCATCCCTATCCTCAGATGGTACATTGATTGTTAGAGTGCCTCCACCTAAAAATATACCAGAAATCACTGAAAGAGTTGTTCCGATCCAGTATGACGATGGAGAACGCTGACTAGCTGCGGCATCTAAAGCGCTAAAATCGGCCCAAACACAAACTCCAGCACCAACACCAGCACCAATTCCAGCACCAGTCTCAGCACCGAAATCAGCATCTGCACCAGCACCAGCCCAAATTGAGCAGTCTCCTAAAGTGACACGGATCAAGCGTTTTAAGCGGGCCCTGAAGCGCGCATTTGGCCATCGGATCTTTTGATGTTAAAAAATAAATAGTAGTGACCTAAAAGTTGTATAATATTGCAATGAAAGAAAGTGTCTGTAGAGGAAAACGTTCGTTTTATTTATGGGATTGAATTAATGCGCCCAAGAAAGTTTGATCGATAGCCTTGTTTAGGTAGGTTAGTGACTGAGCAAGCTTGTGCCAAGGACGCGAAATTTTACGAGAGCCTAACTAAAATCATGTTGGGTACGCTCTATTCCAACCAGGAAGTAATTTGAAATTAGGGCAAACGTTTCGGTCTAATAATAAAAAGAACTTATTCTCTTTCTCTTGCCATTCAGACGTGGAATAGTTGTGAGGCAAACTTTTTGGAAGGACTCTAATGTCTTGGATTTGATATTCAAATAGTCCAAATTAAATCTATTATATTACTCACAGAACTCTTTGGGTCTGTTTATTTGTCTGTCTGTCCATCTATTACAATTGTTTAACTATTAAATTATTCTATTACTTTTACTCTCTCGGTAATTACAAATGAGACACGGACAACGTTCTTGATTGAGGACTTCACTTGTTCAATTTATCAAAAGTAGTAGTCTTAAATCTTAATACAACAACTTCAACAAATTCAAATTTATAGCTTTTAAATTAGAATCTTTAATTACAGGAGAAATTCATTTGAAAACAATTGCTTTCTGTAACATCCTACATGTTTTAGTCTACTTGAATTTGACTTCTAGATTCTTCAAGATTACTACTTTAATTAGGTCTAAGGACTACTATGAATTTCACAAAAAACAAATTCAATTGTGAAATTTCTAAACCTAGCCTAGCTTACTTTCCCCGCTACTCCCCTATCCTTAAATTAAAAATTTGGACTAGAATAAAAATGTAAGATAATTGAAGTGCAACATTTATGTAGAATTATTCTCGTGCTTGATCAGTTTAATGGACAACTTTTGATTACAGAGATTGATTTATCAGCAGTTATCTTGCGATACGGCAACAAATATTTTTTTTCAAATGCCTATTTTAGATTCTACAATTAAAAGAATATGTTTGATTCAAATACGTTGCACTTTATTAAAATTATAATACATATAACATAAAAATTAATTTTTCCAAATCAGTTATTTAAGCTACGAATTAACGCACATATTTATGAATTTTTATGTTTAGAATTTAATTACACCTTGTCACTAAGAAACGGACCACCTCAAATTAAAATATGGTATTTATTATAAAAAAAAAAAAAAAATAAAATATATTGTACATAATTTTCTTTATAGTGTTTTGTTTATCCAGCAAAATTTCAGTAAATTCTTGGTTTTTCTGGTCCCGTCGCCAACTAGTAGGTCTATAGTTTTGCCATGTCTGTCTGTCTGGCAGTGGTTTACATCCAGATTACTCTATCAGTTTTCACACCTTTTGAGATGAAATTTGTAAAGGTGTGTATTAATAAGTCAAATCCAGAAAAGAAGGAAATTAAAAAAAAAAAAAAAAATCAGTGAAATAAAAATTGTAAAGTAAGGTGGTATAATAAATTAACCTTAAATAGACAAATGCGAAAAAATATTTAGATAAATACAATATAAAAGTAGATAAATGCAAAAAATTATAAATACAATAAAATTTTAATAATTTTTAGATTGTATATTGGAGGTAAACAAATGATTTTCTTAAATTCGGTCTGTAGAGTTGGTTTTTTTGCGTGGTTTAAGTTAGTTACGTAGGCAAACGCAAGAAAACATTTATAATTCCAATTTTTTTTTAAGATTTTTAATAATTTTTCAGTACTGTAGCTCTGTACTACTGGAATTAAAAAAATTATTTTCTTAAATTCGGCCTATGGTTTAGGTTAGATAGACAAATGCAAAAAAAAAACCTATATAAATGAAAGTTTTATTGTTGGATTAGATTTTATAAATTGGATACGTCTTTCAAATCGTAATATGTAAAATTGTTTTGGCAATTTTTAATTTTAGTAAATAAATATTTAAATATGTAATAAATTTGTAGTAATGTAGGTATTTATTCTTATACGACTATGAAACTCTCATGTGCATGCTCGACATGTTCTTAGTGGAGTTTTTTACATTGAAATTTTGTACGTAGGATTGGCGGAATAATTTTTTGGACTCTAGGATGCATCCTATTGACAATAATCCGCCACAGAGCCGATATCTCTTAGCCCATCCGGTGTTGGGGTGCAAGCACTATCTTAGCGCCCTCAGCTGATGTGGAAGTTAGGTTGGCTACTAGGGTTCGGTTGGATCACAACCAATTGTAGAACTAGTTGAGTACTTTCAAATTTCTGGCCCATGAATTATCAATTGCTTGAGTAATAAGAAATTTCACACTGAAAAATAAAATACGAGAACTTTATCACTCATATTAATGACGATTAAATTGAACTGATGTACTTTTATAAAGGGTGGGCCATCTGTTAGTTTCTTTTTAAATTACAGATAATTTTGCTTTGGTTTCAGGAGGATGGCGCTACGTGTCACATAAGCCGTGCAATAATCGATATTTTGCGCACTAAGTTCAGGAATCGTGTAATCAGCTGTTTTGAAGATGTGTGACGTCGTAGAAATTTTTTACCAATTCAGCCAAGGTAGTCATTGAAGTTATATTCTATAACTAATCGGAAGATATACTATTTTAAATAAATCAATAAACTTAGAAATATATTGAACAGTGTTTATTTTATTGTATTTCTAAAAAGAAACCATCCGATGATCCATCTTTTATTACAATAAATACGTTATTAGAATTATTTATGTTATTTGTTTAATTTGTTATTATTTTTGTATTGTAACACTCCTACAAGTACTTCAGTGAAAAAATCTCGAATAAATCTTTATATGAAATACATTATTATTATTATTAAACGCATATGTAATTTATTCAACATTACTTCAGTAAAATACATAGGACAAAATTAACATAAATCAAGGAATATTTCTAAATTATTTATTTATCTGAGAAAAATATAAATATCCTGAGATAACATGTAAATGTAAATCTTCTTAAAAGTATTCATCAATATTTTTAAATATGTTAAAACGCAAACCCTTAAATATCTCGATTTAAAAACAAAGTAACTTATTTTACTTCCAAAATAAATGATTTATATATAACATACAACTAATCTGTAGCAAGTACTAAGCATCTTCGAGTTGTGATCTTCATTCACTATCTAAAAGAGGGAATTCCATACTTTTCAATTTCTTATTTTTTTTTTCTCAAAAAACGTGATGTGATGGGTCATTTTTGTTTGCTTATTCTTATTCTATGGAATCCTATACTACAGAAATGATGTAAGACTTATTCTATGCAAAATTGGTGTGGACCTGTGGGCTAATGGACAATTCTAGAATGATGATTAATAATATTTTAATAGTTGATAACCGCAATGTTGTAATTACTATAGAATATATTGAAAAATAAAAAATAAAATATTATTTCTTTTGCAGATCTTTGGCTTTGAATCAATTGTCAATCAGTAGTTATTGTTAGCAAATGGTTAAACCACCAATGAAGATCAATCTTTTGTTGCACGACATTATTTTAGCACGGTGGTGATTTGCGGCTTAGAGTTGAATTTTCACTTTGCGGCAGTGTGAATGAATGGGATCTTGCACCTGGGTGTCAGTGGGGAAGGCTAGACGATCACCTTCCGCTTCGCAGGCGCTAACACGCGCATTGATCTTTAAGATCCGAGAAATTCTCGAAGTTCGTTTTCTCAGCACGGATAGTGGGCAGGCGGCGGCGGCGGTGCTCTTGGACCTCGTGGACCACTTTAGCGACAGAACTAGGAACAATGGAGCTGTTTTTGAAAAAAGTTCCTGTCCCGAGAGTTTATTCTTTTCTAAATTTATGGAGAGCGGGCGTAGTGGCTTGAGAAAAAGCCGAAGACGAAGACGACGACGACGACGCGGAGGTGGATGGTAACTAACATGCATGAAGACTGTGGCGGAATAAACGTGCTGCGATGTGACACATCTTCATTGCCGCAAAGTAGCCGCCGCGCCGCTAGATCGTCTATTGGCGCAGTGCGTGCAATGCTCACTTCCTTTGATCTGTGTGCCCGGAGATTTTCCTAATCAACCGGGTCCCCCAAAGATCGGCCAGCTAGATCAGTCTGGTGTGGCCCGCCTGCTCGCATGGAACATATTCAGGGAGTTCAGGTCTCCTGGTGCAAACTAATCCGTGATTTGAAAATCCACCAAAATCTTTAAGATCGTTTTTTTTTCTGATCACCGGTGTTACAATTTTGACGATTAATCCCTCTTCGTTGGACAGGGCAAATGAATAGTGCGTACTCCTCTTAAGTGAAGAAAGGTTGTGCGTCCAAAAGATATTCGTGTGCAGAAAGATATCTCTGAAAAGACATCTTCATTAAAAAAAAATAAAGTGTCATATTCGCATCCATACCGTTTCTGAATTTGCCAGCAAAGAAATACTTTTTTCATTTTTTCTTAAGCGTGTATCGTCAAAACGATTCGTTGTATTTTTAGAACGAAAATAAGTTTTATATATCTTTCCACTCCTCTCGGTGTGTTTTATAGTTCTATTCCCTCGGGAGTGAAGCAGGACAGTGCAACCACCCGGGACTTCTTTCCACGCGAATATAATGCCATAAATTTAGTTCCTGTCTTTCAAATTATATCGTATCAATTGATGAAAGATCATGAATAAACTAATTTGGATTACTTTACTATATGCTATTACCGGTAAGTAATCTTAGATGCTATTTAAGAAAATTTTAGAGGGTAAGATTCTTCCAAGATGTTCTGTTGGTATGGCTACTTATAACTTTTTTAGTGGTGCAATTTAAAATCTAGAGCAGACTTTTTTCCTAATTTTATGTTGTGTCTTCCAATTGCTTGAATCGTTTTGAGGTGGGTGTCAGTTAGATCTGAGGTGAATTACACGTAAAAGTTTTTTGACCGAAATGTGATTCATAAAAAAAAAAACAAAATTTATAACTAGTCAGATATTATTTCGGTCTTTCCTCCTACAGACTCTAGAAAATTTATAATTATATTTTACACCTGTGTATAAGACCAACCTTACCAGCGTTATCTTCAATATGATTCACTTTTGCCAGCTAAAGGGAAAACTCTAGCATCTTGGTATAAAATTGATGGGTGTTGAGATAATTTTAGATATCTCTCTATTGTCTCCTGTACTATTTTTACTCTTGTTTTATTGTATTTTATTTGAAAAAAAAAAAAAAAATTGAATCCTCTAAATTAACATGAATCACTCTCGGAAGTGAAGAATCTTGTACTCTTTGATGAAATAAAAATCACAGTGGATGGGTCGGAAATGTTGCGTGTGACGGTTATTTTTAAATTAATGCACCTTTTTGATTACTTCATTTCCTCCATAAAATTAAATGTTTTGGTAAATTTGTTATTTTTGTCTAATAAAAATTAGATTCTATATGCGTAACATTTGGATTTTGACCTTCCAATTACTATTTTTGTAGTTTATATATATATTTTAGTTCGGTGGTACAAAAATCAAAGGTGATAATAAGTAAATAAACCAGTAATGAAGTCTATTTAAATAAATAGTAATATATGAAGATTAATACATATGCATTTCGAAATAAAACCATTGAAAAATATATGTTTTATATGCATTAGGGTGCTTTTTTTTTGCGACTATTTTTTTTTTTTTTCAGTCCCACCTCGAAATTTTGTGGCAAATACCTAAACAAAAATTCCCTGAAAATTGGAGCTCTTAATATTAATATTAAGTACTAGACCAAGGCGTATAAAGATTTCCCATATAAAATACACGTAAACTTTGGTTATTTTTCTTCAAAACTCTACAGCTCAGAGGCATTTTACGATATAAACTTGGTCAATGGTAGGATTTCTTCAGAATTGAATGCTCTACAAAAGTGTCTATTGCGGTGTAACCCCAACTCCCACCAGCGATGTAGTACGGGTCACTAACCCCAATTTTTCCATGAAATTCTCGCTTTTTGCCCCTATCTCGTAAACAACAAGAGGTACAGAAAAAGTGAATATGACAAACTTGTAGAAAATTCTATTTCCTACAAAAAAGTTTTGAACACCAAATTGCTAACATCGATATTTCTTGAGATATTGGGCTTTGAAGTTGAGGTAGCGTGGAATTTTCATGGATTATTGAGCTAAATTGTAGAAACACTACCTCAACTTCAAAGTCCAATATCTCAAGAAATATCGATGTTAGCGATTTGGTGTTGAGAACTTTTTTGTAGGAAATAGAATTTTCTACAAGTTTGTCATATTCACTTTTTCTGTAACTCCTGTTGTTTACGAGATAGGGGCAAAAAGCGAGAATTTCATGGAAAAATTGGGGTTAGTGACCCGTACTACCTCGCTGGTGGGAGTTAGGGTTACACCGCAATGGACACTTTTGTAGAGCATTCAATTCTGAAGAAATCCTACCATTGACCAAGATTATACCATAAAATCCCTCCGAGCTGTAGAGTTTTGAAGAAAAATAATCAAAGTTTACGTGTATTTTATATGGGAAACCTTTATACGCCTTGGTTTAGTACTTAATATTAATATTAAGGGCTCCAATTTTCAGGGAATTTTTGTTTAGGTATTTGCCACAAAATTTCGAGGTGGGACTAAAAAAAAAATAGTCGCGAAAAAAAAGCACCCTAATGCAGATTAATACATATGAATTTCGATATAAAATCATTGAAAAATATATGTTTTGTATGTATGTTTTTATTTCTTTCATTTATTTCATTTAATTATATCTGGAAAGTTCTATAAGTAAAGTCATTGATATTGCAAATTGCAAAATTGTGCCTTTTTTAACCACATTCCCCAAAATAAACTGTTTTGACGTATGGAAAGGAATATCATATTTGATAGAATTTCTAGAAATCTATAAGACCTAGGAGTTTCTTTATAATTTTCCTCTAAACTTCAAGTAAGTCATTATATTCACTGATTTTTGTAAAATATAAGGTTCAGTATATTATCTCATATGATATATAAAATTTAAAAAAAAAATTCAATCAAATTTCTAAGTACATATTTCATTTGCAACTGGGAAAATACTTGTTCAACACTTAAGCAGCAATTTTTGAGAAATTATTACGTACTACGATTATTTGACATGTGTGACCTCATGTTTTCTAGTGCTATTTTATTATATACCTTACCAACGTCTTCTACTTTAATAATACAAATCGAATTGAAATGAGTTTTCACCATCTGAGCCGTCCTGAATATATTCACTCCCTAAAACATGTGATAAATAAATGTAGCAGAAAAATTATGCGGGTTATATTTGTTAACTCAAAAAAAAAAAAATGAGCATTTTGGGGTTTGTATTTACAGCAACTTTCCATTCGAATTCCGCAGTTGTGCCACACTAAGTGCAATCGATTATTCAGCATAAGACAGGAGACTCTTTAATAATTTACATTGCGCCCTTCCGACGATAGACAGAAGTGGGATGCTTGAAACTAGTGTAAAGCTGCAGATAATTTCTCTATGTTTTCTTCTTATTAAAATTTCAAAAACCAAAACACTTTTAGCGCTTTCCCCTTTCCACAGTAGAGAAGTATGGTTGGTATACACTTTGCTTTTATAAATTTTATTCTTCTGGGAGCAAACATACCACAAGAAGAAATTGGAACTCATTCGCAATTTATATACCGAAGAATTTTTTCTTTTTTCTTTTTTTTTTTTAGTCATTTGAGAGGGTTGAAGAAAATTTACCTTGGATACATAAGAAGCCCTCAACCAGCTTAGGCAAGTTTTCTAAAAGAAAATTCAAACGCTTTGAAATATTCCAACGAAAAGGTTATCTATTCTGTGCTGCTTTTAAACAAGATGGTTGGAAGAAGATACACGCTACTCTCCTTTGGGAGATTTATATTTAAATAGGGTCAAACCCCAATAACTCCTTTACGTGAGCCACATATGTAGTTCTTTGATGTTGTGTTCAGGATATCGGGATACTTCTGAAAGAGCCTCTTATTTGCAAAAACACAGGTAGCACAAAATGTCTGGAAATTAGGTGAATGTGAGAATTTTTTTTTTTTTTTTTTTAAGTTGCATATATCGCATAAATTGAGGGTACTCTTTGTGATTTTCAACAGACGCCAGGTTGTGGGTCTCATATCTTCTTTCTTTATACCCTTCACAAATTGAAACGTTCACTTTAAGAAAATTGAGGGAACCACTGACTTTACCTCTGAATTTTAACTTTTGCTCCTACCGTGACCTTTTGAACTAAGGGCCGTGCCCTTTTGTGATACAATTCGAGAAACTCGTGGAGTTTAACCTTTACGGACTTTAGGGCAACGTTTTTTTTTTTTTTCCTCAATATTCCCCATAAATAAAGAATTCCCAAGGGCTTTGTGTGAGGGTAAACTTTGACTTTTGCTGAATATCTGAGGTAATTGCGTGTATTACGACAGTTTAATGCTCTCAGACAGACGACTGGCTAGACCTTCATTATTTGCATCCCTATAGGGGAATTTCGACAATTTAACATTTATAAAGGAATAAAAATTTAATAGGTATTCCCTTTTTTACCTGAAGTAAGTAAATGAAAGGTTAACATTGTAATTAGAACGTAATGTCAGGTTTTTACATAGAAAAGGTCCTTTAAGAGAAGATAGTATTGCAGCTTATCCATTTTTATGTTTGTATGATAATTTCGAATCAAATTACAAATTAAAGTTATAATTGAAAGAAAATGACCTTTTAAAGAAATAAAATTTCTACTTTAAATATTTGAAGGTATCATCTAGCCAGGAGGCCGAAAAAGATAAATTTAAGCGGACCGAAAGTCAAAATGATATTCGTTATTTTCATAGTTCATGAGAATTCGTAGCGCGTGGTAACAACGTTCAATTTTTCTACAATTTTTACAATTAATGTTATAGATCATATATATAAAATGTGATTTAAAATAATAGAATGATTTTAATAACATGATAATGCACTTTTAAGTCACACTTTTCAGTTTCATGCTGGAAATAATTTTGTATATACTACTTTACAATACATTTATTGATCGCTTCAAATACTGCTTGTGTGTGATGAGGTGCTGCTCCGTCTTGAGTAAATTAAAAAGATTTAATGAGACCTATCTTTTTCGCATAACGATGTAGTTATGTAGATGGTTCACATTTCAAAAATATATATCATTAATAAATTCACGTTCTTCACTATATTTTTAAATTAATGGTTTGTATTAAAGAGATTTAATTTTGTTATAATAAAATGGACATGAAATGAAAATGACGACTTTCCTTTATTAAAAAGTATTTACATTTTACCGATCTCTCCATTTGTTAAAAAATAATGACTCATTAGTTTTCACACATTCTTATTGGACACCCTGTACATTGAAAAATTGAAACTTATTCAGGTATTGTAAAGTGAAACAATTTTTTTGATTTGTTTAATAAGTATAAGTATGATAATAAGAATAAGTATAGATAAGTTAGAATCCCAATCGGATAAAAATGTCTTGCGTAAGTGCGACAAACAACCAAACACGCAAAATTTCCTCTTTATATAAACAGAATATAGAATAGAGTATTGCTGTGCTTAATTGTGCTAAAAGAAAATACAGAGACTTAATGGACGAATACATCCTTAACAAAACAAATGTTTTAATTGAATTACAGGAGCATAATGTAAGTTTTCTCCAAAGGCTTCATGTGAATGTTTCGCATGCATTATTTGAATATGTATCACGTATATGAATAGTAAGTTAAATAGATGTGATATTATGCTCAGCACGTATGCTGGAGAAGTGCTTCTGGTTAATGGATATATTTTCAACGTAGGAAAAAATTATGCAGTAACGTAATTCGCCTAATGTTATCTATTGTTAGTTTTTGTATATCTTTTAATCATTAGTGTGAACTTTGTATCAACATAGAAGAATAACTAATCTAATAGAAAGTAGGAAAGAACATTACTTCGAGTAATGGGTGGCAGGTTGGACGAAATAAAATTGTAGAAATTGAATTTTCATAATTGTTTTTGCCATTGTTGGCTAAATAAATTAATTTGAATGTACATATTTTGTTTCTGCAGGAGTTTTGGAGTTTGTTTTAATGAAAATTGCTTAATAAAATGTAATTCGGTTTTGTGTACTTGTTAATATAAGTCTTAAAGTATATAACAAATTTTTTTAACAATACTATGGTCCTCAGAAAAAATTTTAAATTTTCTATTTAGTTAAAAGACGAAATTTTGTTATTTTTAATCAATCCCACCATCGAAAAAAAATTTAATATTTTAATATTTATTTGACTTACTCAAAATTTGAAATTTTTTTAGAAAAATTGAAAAATTAAAGGAAAAAAAAAGAGATATATTAATGAGACTTGGCATACTTATTTCTTAGTTTTCAAACAACACAAAAAAATTTTTTTTTAGATTTTTCCAGGCTGTTTCTTGTCTGGTGGAATTTAAAAAAAAAAAATCTCAAACAATCACGGTGTACGCGATTTTGAGTGAAACGTCTGAAAAAAACAGAATTTTAATTGGTATGAAAATTTCTAGAGATTGAACCAAAAGGAAAAATGTTCATCATTTAAAAAAAATAAAATAAAAAAAAAAAAAAATTTGTAGCCCGGAAAATCGTATGAAAATCGGAAAATATTTTTGTCCGCGGTTTATTCCTTGAAAAATCATGTGTCAAAAAACATATCGAAATTTCAGACCAACTGGTCCAATAGTTTTTTTTTTTTAATCGTGTACATCGTGTACATCGTGATTTATTGAGGTTTTTTAGAAAAAAAAAGGACTGGAAAAATCAAATTTTTTTTTTTTTGTATTCTTTAAAGACTAAGAAATAAATATGCCAAGTTTCATTAATATATCTCTTTTTTTTCCCTTCGATTTTCCAATTTTCGTAAAAACAAAAATTTCAACTTTTGGGTGTTTCAAGTGCCCTTAAAGACAGATTTCACGACTTTCAGTGGTCAAATGGACTATCCAGATTTAAGTGAAAAGGCAATTCAATTTTTAATACCATTCGTAATTTACGTGTGAAACTGCATTCTCTACTTTCTCTATTTTAGTGTACTTAAAAAATAATTATAGAAGCAGATTGCATGTCAAAACAGATTTGAGATTTAAATTAACATCTTTCTCTCCTAATTTGTACCCATCATCTACCCAATTTTTTTTATCTCAGTTTACCTTTTAATAACTTCAAGATCCCTAGAGGTTTTCGGTTCAACCCTTTGGAAACCCCTATTCTAGGAAAATTTTAAATATTAATACTGAAGTTATATTTACAACTGAAGGCAAGCAAACTGCTTTGAATTTTGGTATACATACAATATTTATTGCCTTGATTATTAATTTGGATGATCTGTGTTTGAAAGTGTTACACAAGAGTTTAATATCATTGCATTATTAAGGTATGTAACTCAAACAGAAAGAATTATTTCCAGTTCGAGTAGAAAACGCCGCGGCTTGTGTATCCAGCCGCTATTGAATAAATTTAAGGCTCTCAATTTCCTGCATTCGGTGGGTGTACGCAGGAGAAGACTTCTCGTTTGAATAAATAAAGTAACGAGTGGTCCAGACAACTGAATGAATTCGATGCTCTTTGCGAATGGGCGGAAAGAAAATCTTTGCGAGAGTTCGGACCATCCGCCGGTTGTGTGGTGTATGATGTCAGTGTATATTAAAGGGTACTAAAGGTAGCATAAAGCCCGGAAATTATTGGGAATGCTTTTAATGCCTTGTACAGGCGTTCAAATAATGAATTTTGCAGATATGGCTACAACCGGAAAGGTAGCATCAATTTCAGTGGCATAATTATAAATCAGTTGGAACGACCGTACCGCTGGGATTTATCCGAAATCATTGTGTATACTGGTGCTTTTGACTTTTATCGTATGGCGAGTGGTATACTATGGATTTTAAAAGCTTTTGTTTACATCTTTCTTAATTCGCTGCGGTATAATTACTGTCTGATTGAATTTAACGCCTGAAACCATCAAGATACGAAAAATAATGTGAAAATGTTATCGAAAGTTCCAATCCAACTGCCGTATAAAAGTAACAATCTCCTCATCAGTGGTAGGGCTTTTAATATCTCCTTAATTGCTGCAATTACACGGTTTCCTTCCTTCGCTTGGGTTCATTTTCTTCTTCTACAGGATGTGGAAGAAGCAGTAGAGCACCCCGCAACTCATCACCCTGTAACAGAAGACAATCATACAAAGTGGCACTTGTAACCGGATAATGAGGACTTCTGTTCCCTATCCAACCTTGTCCTAAATCAAAAATTATTGAGTGCAAGTATGTAATTAGGAAATATTTCTCCAATTCAGGCAATTTCTGTATCTCCGGGTGAAATTCCAAAATTCTTAAGAGTTAATTTCAGATCCTAGCACAAACACTCCATATAGCAGTACGTAGGACGTAGAACTTGAAAGGGAATTCAACCACACCTAATCCCGGCCCGTAAAATTTCGTGAAGTTATTTAGCCACGCTTATCTTCCGCTTTGGTAGATTTTACAGCGGCCATTTATCTTGGCTGACGCCTAAAGCAATTGCTTTGAAATTACTAAGCTTGCGAACGGATAAATATTTCCCTTGGTGGGATGATTTTTTATTGCATCCCCGTACTTTTACGTATTACCGTTTTCATATAAAAGCAAATTTATGTCCGTGAAGAGGGTATCACTGTACCAAGTTAGAAGAACAATAACGCCCTGGAAAGGACGTCCAATTAGAAAATTTCCCGCAAAATTTATGTTTTAAGACCACTGAGGTGGAAAGAAACTGGCCCGAAATAACTGCCGGCTTTTTCACGCAAAATGGGAAGCTAATTGCGTTGTTCTTTCATTAGAATTAATTGCCTTTTTGGTGATTTTCAACCTGTCAACATTTTGAAGCATTAATAGAAAAAAAAGAGAAGAAAGAAACCTATTCCATTTCACGTTTAATTAAGCGTGGCAATGTTCCTACTTTCGTGCTTCGTTTACATTTCATTTTATTTGAAAAATGATTCTTAAATACACATAATATGTATTCATTTTCTCATTTTCTCATTTTCTTTTTTTGATTTGAGCATATTTCATGTTGTTTCAGAAAAAAAAAAAAATACGTAATTAAATTTTATACTACTAGGAACCAAAAAGTTATATCGCGTAATTTGAAAATACTATATTTGGGATATTTTCATATATTTTCATGTATTCAATTCATTGTGCCTAATTCTAAGTTTGAGGAAAAAAAATATATTGTAAAAAACTACTCCAGAAAGTCGTAAAAATTTTTTGGCGATTTTGCTGTACAGTCATAACCCACAAAAATCAAATAAATATCCACATTTAATTTTTTTAAGTATCACGCCGGTGGAAAAAAAATCTGGAAAAAATATATGTTATAAAAAAACTATGAAGTTATAACAACATTTTTGTGATTGTACCAAAATTAAAAATTTAGGTTATATCCACTTTTCAGTTCAACTGATTTTTTCTGTGATGCGCCTCAGTCAAAATTCCATCCCAATCAGTTCAAAAGATATTTTAGATAAATTTTTAAAATTAATTCTCACCCCTTGGGGGTTAATTATTAAGGGATGAAACTTGGTTAAATTATTACTTGTGTTAGTCCTGACGATAAAAATAATATTAAAAAAAGTAATATAATAAAAGTAAACTGCACGGGGGTACTTTACCCCTTCTTATCTCCCTATGGACTTTTAATGTAACAAATTATGTACCAAACTTCAAATATATTCAATAAACAAAAAAATAAAGTAATATATTTCATAAATAAAAAAAACTAGCCCACACGTTCTATATAAAAGTTAACCTATTAATCGTGTTAAGGGGTTACATGGGTCTTAAAGGTATAAAAAAACGACTTCTTTAAAAAATTTTATTTCAAAAACGAAAAATCTTTTTTATTTAAAATTTAAACATATGAAAGTAAAGTACTTAAAGTACTTGTAAAAAAATGTTCAGCCAAAAATATTGAAAATTTTCCATTTTCCAGCCGTTTTTCGCCGTAAACCTTTTTTTTTGCGGTGGACATGATATTTCGGTGTGGATTCATCTGAAATCAAAAATTCAAAAATTTTCTTGTAGTTTATGCCCTTGGCTCGTGATTGAACGAAGGAATTTTCATTCGGTCAAGTCGTTCTTGTTTTATACGAAAAAGACCTTTCAAAAATGATGAGAATCGGAAAAACGCATAAAAATTTGAGACGAAAATTGATTCAAACTCATGTCAAAATTTCAAATTTCATTTTTTTTTTCAATTCCTTCGTTCAATCACGAGCCAAGGGCATAAACTACAAGAAAATTTTTGAATTTTTGATTTCAGATGAATCCACACCGAAATATCATGTCCACCGCAAAAAAAAGGTTTACGGCGAAAAACGGCTGGAAAATGGAAAATGTTCAATATTTTTGGCTGAAAATTTTTTTACAAGTACTTTAAGTACTTTACTTTCATATGTTTAAATTTTAAATAAAAAAAAATTTTCGTTTTTGAAATAAAATTTTTTAAAGAAGTCGTTTTTTTTATATCTTTAAGACCCATGTAAACCCTTAAAAAAATCATTTTAACTCAGAAGAAGGAGCTCCATTTACAGAAGAATTCACAAATTATAAGAAATCAGGGTATTTCTAAAATATAGAATATGAATTCCTTTAAAACGATTTTTGATAGCAGATTTTAAAAGTTCTAATATTTTATCTACATAGAATTAGGGGATAAATCTTATTTATGTCCAACACGGTATTTACGGAGTTCTTAAAAAAATGTTCTAAACCCCTACTAAAAATATCATGAAAATAAAATAAAAATGCTTAAACTGGCCAAATATAATTTCAAACATTTCAAATAAACATTTTCGCTAATATCTTAAACACTATGCAAAAAAACAATACCTTAAATATTCTTCAAAAAGTACCCTACTTGTCAAATTTCGATAAATTGTTTTTTATATCCTCTTGACTTACCAAGAATAGGAAAAAGAATTTTTGAAGCTTCGACTATTCGAGGAATATTGAACTTGAATATATTGAAGTATATGTACCTTTTCATAAGTAGCTTAAAAAGGACAAAGAAATAAGAGGAATTTAATGAAAGATCTATTTTCAAGTATCTTAATTTGTGCCAGTTGTAGGTATAAATTTCTTTGCATTTCGTAATTAAAAATGATCGATTTTTCGGTTTTGAGAATTTAAAGGGATATTCTGTTGTTATGAAAGTTTCTATTTATTTTAATTTATTTATTTCTCTGTAGTTTATTGTCTTAAGAATGTACTGTCAGCATTTCAGCTCAAAATTATAGGTAGTTTATATATATATAAGCGTTTAACACAACAAACCTTCTTTGTATTATAATAAGTTCTTTAAACTTTGAAGGTGTTTTGTTGTTTTTTTCGAAACATAATATTCCAATACGGGATCCAAACTCAGATAAAACTTATAGTTGGAATAACTCCATCTTGCTATAACCTCCATTTATTCTGGTTTTTATTGATTTGTAGCAATTGAAAAGAAAAAAGTTAATATTTTTTTGATACCCCCAACATCCAGGAACGTCTTTCAATACCTCTTGAAACCGCTCTCACCGTTCAATAAACATGAGATTGGTGGTTTGTTTCTTTCGTTCTTTCCTCTAAAATCAACCGGATTATGGTACAGTCGTGAACAAAACTCGGGTTGGCCATTGGCTGGTTTCTTTTGCAGTAGCCAAACCTGTCAACCCAAGTTTGCAGGACGTTTTCAATTGCTTGGGACCCTATTTTACGAATAGCTCGATTAGTATTGTGGTTAAGTGCTTGGATCATTACTGGATTTTCAGCATAATATCAATATTTAACAGTGTCCCATAAAAGTTTCCTTCAAAATTCTCAATATTCTTTTTTGGAATAAGTTTTGAATATTTCACAATATTATTCAAGCGTAAGTCTATTTATGTTGTACCGCGGAGATATGATGCTGTGTCTTTGTCAATTTTTTGAGCACGAAAGAACTGTTTGTGTCAAAATAACATGTAATTTAGTAAGAAACCAACAGATGGTCCAGCCTTTATATGTCAAAACCTATGTAAAATATGAAGTTTAGTAAAGAATACCTAAAAATATGTATATTTGCAAACATATTATTCGTTTATATCTCTTCTAAATTTTAAAGAAACCTATATCTTTTAACAGTAAGATTACATCGTAAAAAGTGGTATAAATTAGTGTAAAAATGTTGATTTGTGTTAATTTTTAGGCTATATCCATCAGGAAGACATAAGCTCAATAAACGAAAAAACTGACAAACTTTATCACTTTTTTTTATATTAGTATAGATTACTTAATTAATTTAAAATATATTAAGAATTGGTTGTGGGTCATGAATGCGCTCGTATAGGTCGATTTTGTTAGGGAAGTGACACCATTTCCTTTCTATTATAATAATTAACCTTAAAAATAGGAATGTAATACTAAAACCGGTAGCATTATCTAGTATCTTCTTTCCTTTAATAACGATACCGTACAAAATAAGAATAAGAATAAGAAGTGAAGTGAAGAAGACACAGTAGCAGATGGCATAAATCGCGACCAACCCACCAAAATACATATTATATCTTAAATATCACATTAATCATGCCGGTATCTTTCGAAACTATGATTTACAGGTTTTTATTATTTTTTTTTCCTGATTCGCCGATTAAGGCCCTGAAATTTGAATGATTCCCTTTTTTCTTCCACTCTATTGGGCATATCTAACGAACGGCTTCAAATTGAGCCCGAAAATTGAAAACCGATAACAGGTGATGCCCAAGACCGACCGGTCTAATTTCAAACAAAACACCTACGGAGGGGTCCTATAAAAATAACAAACTTTTCATAAATTTCCGATAAATCCACAATGTGGAACCATTCCAGATGAAATATGACGGCACACGTCCACTTATCAGAATACCACCAGCAGTGAACGATCGCAACAGTGAAGGTGATGAATTTTCGGTAAGTAGGCACCGGCAATGGCGCGGTATCCTCATTTAAAAAAGCCCTGCCAATAAATCAAACACACCGGAGAGAGACCTGAGGTCAGGCTGACTTCTTTTCTAATTACTAACTTCCCACCCAATTGGCGCAGATGTGGTGGCCGTGTTTGTTTTATATAGTACAACAATGATCAACGGCCATCAATGCCTAATTAGCCGGCGCTCATATGTTTTATGGGTACCATCGACAGACTGAACCTCTGGTCATCGATTTGCCGGACCCGGTTCCATAGTCCGTGCCGATGCACTTCCCATTCTCATCATCGGACATCGGTGTGTTTCCGCCCGAAAGCGAATGGATAACGAATTCGGATAAATGGCCATAAATCTTTGTTGTCTGACATTTTTGGTGAATCGTCCCCCAACAAACATTTAAACGTCTCAATAATTGTAAAGAGGGTAATTATTGTGTCCAAATTACGAGGAAGGCAAATTTATATCGTGGCAGGTAAATACGTATATAGCACATAATATGTATAAGATACCTGTGCTCCGGTGAGCATAGTCCAAATGAATGGCTTAACTGGTTATTATTATTCCCCAGCCGTACATAGATACGCATTCAGATCTTGGCATCGCCCAAAAGGTCTGGATGAATATGCCACCCAGGTTGATCTATGGGCTGATATTACAAAATTCCTGGCAGCGGCGCTTATGGCAATGTGAACACGGGAATTTCACATTTTATTTCAACTTCCACCTGGCGAAGCTTAATTCTTAGATAAGAAATGCTGAAATGGAGGTTAACCCACATATTTTCGTAATTAAACATCTCAAGTTAATTCCCATGAAGTGCATAAATTCTGGAAAAAATATGCTTAAAATGTGCCTCGGTTTTCATTAAATCCTATCTAAATGACGAGCGACGGCAGGCGGCCCATAGTGAATTCATCACCAAGAGAACTTTTTAGCACTTTTTAGATGAAATGACATTCGAATATTTTCGACTTTTCAATTTCTGCGACAGCATATCCGAAATTTTTAAGCTCTTGGATATTTTATTTCCTTGAATAAAACAAGCATAAAATTGTTTTATATCTCCTCGTTCTTAGGAGGAAAAAATAAAAATAGTACCTAGAGAACTGGGTAAATGTAAACATAAATAAACAATTTTGTCACATGAACTCGAAGTAAAAACGTCCAATAAATCAAACAGTGAGGAATGGGACGAACTTTCTTCTCAGCACTGTAAACAGGAGTAAAACATGAAGAATAATCATAAAACTTTAAAGCCATTAATAAGAGCAATAAAGCTTGGCTTTGGGAAATGGATTTTATGATGGCCGTAATAAAATGGTTTTTTTTTTTTATATATATATATATATAAATTAAGGGCTATTAACGCTTAAATTAAGATATAAGGTGAACTTGATTTCGCTACGCGGTGAATTTAATGGTTTGATAAAAAACAAATTTCGATGGTACTTCAAATCTGTAATTTCGACTCATTGCTTTTATTTTCGGATTTAATGTTTTAGTTATCTTAAGTTTATGTTCGGCTGCTGCTAATTCTCAAGCTTTCGTTATAAATTTAAGCCTGCATAGAAACCATTGAACTCCTCCACAGAACCCAACAACTAATGAATTGAGTTCCCATGACTACTCTCTCGTTTCATAGCATTCTAGATTAACTTTTAAAACTCGAAATTTTTAGATTATTTACCATTTCTCAATTAATATCACCATTGCGAATTTTACTTAAGTGGAAATTAAAGAAAATTGTGAAATCATAAAAAGTACCTGGGAATTGTGAAGCCATCAAAAGTTCCTATCTATTGCGAATTCAAGAAAGAAGATAATTTTTCTTGAAGTTGGTAAAATTAGAGGTGATTTTAAAAAATAATGCAATGAAGAGGGGCATTATAGAAGGGAGTGGGATTGTGACCCCTCTCCAGAATTAAAAAGTTACACTAGAAATTATGAGGAAATATGAAACTCAGTTATTTATGGTAGACTAAATTATATATCTAGCCGGATGGACCACGATATTTTACAAAAATATATTTAATGAAAAAATTCGAAACTTTTTAAATTATTAGTATTCAGTGAAATGTAAAAGCAGAAAGAAAATTCAAATGAATTGCGATCATAAAATAAGGAATTGATAAAAGACAATGAAAGATGTTACCACTGAAGATAATTCTTAAACGTTTTTTAAAATTCAAATTTAGCACATGCTGTGAAATTTTACAAAAAGTCGATCCAAATGCATCGATGTCAAATCAGTCAGAATTATTTTTGTTTCATAACAATTATGAACTATGAGCAAGGCCAAACGTCTAACAAGACTAAATAATTGTAAGATACAAAAGTTTATATATATTATAATTAAGAAACGCATTAAACTAAAACGGAATACAAACAAGAAAGAAAATAAACTACACAGTAAAAACATTATTATTAAATACAACGATAATAGTAACAGGAAAATGAAATAGAATAAAATAAGGGCAAGATTAATATAAAAATTAAAGCATAATTAATAAAGTAAGAGCAAGAAAAATAATAATAAGAACAAGATTAACCCTTATTGTTGCAATTTGTCCGTTTTTGTCCGTCAACTTTAAGCTCGGAAAACTTTGTTATTTATTTTTGAAAAGTTCTGAAAATTCATAACCGGGTATTTGCAACAGTTCACTTTTAGAATATCACATGGAAATTAAAAAAAAATACCCCTTCCTATTGTATTTTTGAATTTAAGGGGGTATCACACTCTAGAACGTTCAAAAAATGCATTTTTTTTTTTTTTTAGTTTTGAAAAATTCTGTGTTCTTTCCTGAATCGTTTAATCTATCTTTTGCTGCGAAATTTGAAAAGCTTGCGCCGCTACAGGCGATTCGGTGCGCAGCTGTGCGCTCTCCACCACTTTTTAACTTTAACTTAGGGGAAAGTGGGGGAAACACGAACACCTAAGGGAAAACTTAAATAAAACAGTGGAATTTGATCACAGAGTTTTTTTATTGTTTAATTATAAAGTTTACTTATCTGTCTAACGAATTCCGTAATCAATTTTTATATTTTTAATAAATTGTGACAATATGAAAAAAAAAAAAACCCTTAGTGGTCGGCTTTACTCGACATTAGTGGGGTAAACACGAACACCAAGTGGGGTAATTATGTATTAACATTAATAACGACAGTGATCACATTTATAACCCAAAGATGGTGACTGTCCGTCAGTACAATTCTCGCGAGCCCATTTTTTACACACGTAGCACATAATCCAGTCTTCAACGGGGGATCTATATATTTATCTCTACAAAAAATACAAAAGAAGTCTTCATTTTCCTTTTCGTCTTTTTCTTTTTCTTTCGTATTTTGACTAGGGTCACTAAAGACTTTTATATTCTTGAAATCGTGAAATTTTGGTCGCCATATTTGATCCGCCATCTTGAATTTCTAAATTTGGACAGCAGAATTTAATCAACTTTTCCGTTGATGCAACTTTACCACTTATTGTGGTAGAAAATAAATTTTTCAAAAGATGGTTGAAGATATGAGAAAAGTATTTACTACTTTGATTGAAAATAAATATCAGTTGTTACATAATGAAATTATAGAAAAGGTTAAAGAAATACTCTTGTTCATAGATGAAGCAAACGTTTAAATAATAATTGCAACAAAATACTGGTGGTTGTGTAGCGATGAGATGACGCATGAAGGTTTGTAATTCCCTTATTTTCCTTCAATCAAAATTTTACCATACATTTTTCCAATAAATTCTCTAAACTTTAAATTCAATTCAAAAACCCAAACCCCAACAGGAAATCAATTATCAGTCCGAAATACCTCTAAAAAGAGCATTACTTTGAATAAAACCGATAATCAAAAAATCGAAGAAAAATTAAAAATACATTCCAATCATTGTAAATCGCTGTGAACAGAAAAACAAGCTTGACAGAAACTTTAATTAATGCACCCAAATCGTGGGTAAAAATCAGTGCTCAGGAATAGAACATATGTTAGTCAACCAATACAAAATGTACGACAATAATGAAAAAATGGGATTTTGAGATCTTCAAGACTGTACTTTGTTTTGGTCTTTCTTTTGTAATTATGAGGCATCTGAAAAAATAATAAAAAAAGATGAACGGGGAACCAACAAAAGGGAGAGGGGTAATGCCGAACGTTCGAGATTGCCCGACATGGAGTGTTCGCCTTTACCCCGCTGGATCGAAAACAATAAAATGGAAAAAAAATGTAGGTTATATTTCTTTTGATGATTGCGTCATTGTCATTTAGCTGATTAATATGTGAGTATTCCACTATGTAAAAGTTAAATTACTATTGTAGATAGAAATAAAGCAACACCAACTTTAATTTACCAAAAAAATTACATCAAAAACATGCAAAATATTGAAAAATGCATATCTTGACAAGTACGTGCGTCCGCGTCTCCCGTGTTGTTGACTGGCACAGGTGGTGGCATGGTCTCCGAAATGGTGGCAAGTAACATTTGGCTATCTCTCTCTAACACATTAGAACCATTGGATTCGGGATTACCCCACGTTCGTGTTTCCCCCACTCTCCCCTAAATGCCGTTTTTCTCAAAACACCGTCTTGATGAATGGTGTGCAGCATTCTGAGAAAACCATTCATCCGAAAAATTTCAGATTTTGGTATAAGCTGTGTTAGCTTTGTCTCTATGACCTAAGTGGAGCAAATCAGGCATTTTTACATTTACATAGCTTGTATACCATATTTTAACACTAAAAAATCTACTAAAATATAAAACTTATAGTAGAAAAAATTAAAAAAATGAATACAAATTTTTTTTTCAAAATGTGCCACACTCATGCCATAGCCACATATATAAAGAGTACTAATGTGCAATCTCATAATTTTCAGATTATTTGTTTGGCTGTTATCGTGCACACCGTTCCTAAGGTATGAGTTCCAGTAGCAGGACTGCCCTGACTCAACCACTCAATAAAAAAAAAATTTTTTTTTCTTAAAATATTCATTAAAGATCATATAATAAGAGGATTATTATGTTTATGTGTATTTTCTTGTTCAACTCCCTGAAAAAAACGTTCAATTCAAGGGCCTCTAGAGTGGGATACCCCCTTAAAGAAAAAATACCGATTTCTGAGGGTCAATTTTATAGAAAATTTATATTTTCGATATGAAAGAAGTTTTGGAAAAAAACTAAATCCACAAAAACTCCAGTTCAAAACGTCCAATTAATAAAGTTATTAAACCCGAAGGTATGATTTTTATCATTAAAGGGTTGTAAACCACCCTTAAAATCAACATTTTTATGTTAATTCGTTATCTTCTGGACCTTTCTGAAAATATTGTTTTTAGCTCTCGAAAACAGGTGAAAATGGGAAAAAATATAATAGGTAGGATAAAAACCTCAATTCTTACGTCCAAAAATGCATTTGAATGGTTCAAATTCAATGTTTAATCAATAAACTTTCAATAAAATTTAAATTTCAAATGAATCACATAAATTTTTCTTTGAAATTTCAAACGATTTTTTTTTCAGGTTAAGCAGCGAAATGAAAATCTTCTTTTTTATCGCATTAACGTAAAAATTCGCATAAATTCAAAGAGCAATTAATTCCATACCTTCAATGAATCACATAAAGGCGAATCAGAAGTGATCAGAGGATTTCTTTAGAGTTTAAACAAAAGCCTGTTCATAACGCGGAGTAGAATAAATAATATTTCTCAGGGGGCAGCTGTAATATTTCTTCTTTCTGCAGTTCAGAGTTAAAAGAAGGAAATACCAAAGGAATCGGTCCGTCCACTGCTTGTCGGGGTCGGGGCACCTTCCTTTAAGAAGAATTTCTTTACGGCACACTTGAAAGTTTGTTCGGCGCGCTCAAGCCTTCTGAAACACAAACGAAATGCACCACCATTCATCGCAAGGTGCTCGTTCCGTGAAAGAAAACAGAAAAAGGCAAGAAGTCGCATAGATTTAGCCGTAGCATGCTAGAGCGTTCGGGGCACTTTCGATCGACCCCACTTTTCATTATTGATCCAGTAAGTGCAATGATGTATCAGCTAAGCCCCTGGCGGGATTAGGACGCCGCCCCATGCAATGTCGCATCCTCAAGATTTCCCACATAGCCGCAGTAAAATTGACTTGTTTTGAAAGGCACAGAATGGGTCTTTGGGTAGACTATGGGATAAGCGTCAGGTAATACGCCTGGGAAACAGAATGGATGGGGATGCCGCATGAAATATGGCGTCTCG
Organism: Dysmachus trigonus; assembly: GCA_949715965.1. Lineage (NCBI taxonomy): Eukaryota > Metazoa > Arthropoda > Insecta > Diptera > Asilidae > Dysmachus > Dysmachus trigonus. Next base: position 80,886,694 of record OX454322.1, on the reverse strand, counting down.
ATTATGATAAATGGAATTCCTTCGAAACTTCTCAAAACTGCTGCGGTTTATGAACAAAGACATCAAGCCCTCCTAAGACGTGTAAGCTTCAGGCCCAAGGAATCAAATTTCCTGCATTGTACATAATCCAATATGCTCAACGTTATGAAAAAGAAATCATCAATTTGAATTTTTATCGGATTTTACAAGGAGTGGCAATGTGTTCGGATGTGGGTTTGTGCCTTTGTATTGTTACCATGGAGGGTGTAAATTATTGAGTTGATTTTAATAAAGGGGTTGACAGTCAATTTATCTTAATCATGTGAGTGCTGTAGGATAAACATAAATATTTTTTTCTGTAAGTTAAAAAGGACCAAAAATCATAGAAACCAAATCATACCATGAAAATAATTTTATCTATGTATACTAATATAATAAACATGTAAAGTTTCGAAGATTTGTTTGATCTGGGACTATTGATCCGATTCTTTCACCGTTGACATGCTGAACAAAGAATCTACATTTTTACACTTTTTTATGACAGAAAGATTACTTATTTTTGTGACACATAACATGGCACATATGTAATATGATACATAACATGACATATTATTCGATAACATATTATATGAAATGATATTATATGACACAAGACTGACACATGACACATGACATGACATCAGACACGTAACCAGTATTATTAAATGTAAGATAGGGAAATTGGACTTGAATTAAGGTCTTAGTTAACATTTTTAGGACAAGACTTTCCTTTAAATTTTAGTTATATTTAATTTAAGCTCTGATTTCCTTAAAAGAATGAATGCGCTGGGCAGCAGCGGGTAATTCAACTGGTATAATATAAATATGAAGGCACTATGTATTAGGAAAAAATATACACTACTCAAAAAAATTAAAGGAACAAGAAATTTATTAAAATTTTTTGAAATGATCACATCGAGATTAAACAAAAAGTTTGAAGTCTCTAGTTTTAAGATTTCTTTTTTCCAGCTACAGTTTTTGCGCAATCATAAGAAATAGTGCAAGAAAAAAATGTTTTTCTTCTCGTTTTTTTGCTAAATGTGCTTGGAAAATTGTTTTCAGTTAAACTTCTGCAAAGGTCAGTTAGTTTGTTTATTGTCAATTCAATTGTCGCTGAGATATCCGACTTTTTATGAAAAAGGATCATTTTGCCTTTGATCATCGATATCTCAGCAACTAATGACCACATAATAAATTTAAGGACGGTTTCTGGAATGAATTCTATACAAGGATCTATGATGGTTTTTGAAGTAAATAAATATTTTCCCCCTTGAAATTAATTTGAAAAAAAAAAACTGAAAAAAATGACTTTTAGCGGTTTTTTCTAGAATTTACAAATATTGACGGAAAGACTAACCCAATAACCCAATACATTTTCAAATCGTTACTTCAAACAGTTTTCCTAGCCCGATTGATCAAAGTTGGACATATAAAAGAATTAATCCATTAATGCGCAAGATTTTTATCGTGTAAGTAAGGAACAATTTTACGAATAAATTTCATATTGCAAAAAATGCTTATAATTAGAAAAAGAGCACGCTAGAATTTTTTTAGAATTTTTCGAGAGATTTTTGGATTATTCAAAAAATTGCCAAACCCAACAACAAAAAAATGGTCCAAAAAATTCACACGTGCTTTCTGGATAATTCCAAAAGAAGCAAGTTAATAAAATTTCCCCATACTGAAAGAAAAACATTCGTAAAAATAACCAAAATTAAATGCGCCAAACAAATAAGTTGGTTTTTTGAAAAAAAAAAGATAGATTTGGGCAAAAAATTGTTTACATTTCTTGATGAACGTAAAATTTGAATGTTTTAATATTTTTCGTAAATTCGCAAAATGACTATTTAATTATGGATTCACACTTTCTTTAATTAAGGGATTAGGGATTTACTTAGAATGTAATATTATATTTCGCTTAATTTAACATGATGTCATATAGCCTAAAACACGTGTAACACTAAGACGAAGACAACAAGATCTCATTTGTCAAAATGTAATAAGTAGTTTGGGAGCTACGAGGGAACAGATGAACATACATACTAACATAGACTACTAAAATCCTAACCTTCCTTTTTCGTTAGCGCTAGTCGGATAAATATAGTTCAGCTTTTATTCAAAAAAATTTGATTTTATCCATAAGCACATTTACTTACGACTAGCCAAAGTGAAAAGCTGTTTTTCAAAGCAAAAACAGGCTGAAATATCCTTTTAATTCTGTTTTATTTTGTTTATTATAGAAATATATAATAAAAAAATATATAGCTTGATTTTCGCTTTTCATTAAAATTTGTTTAGTAAAAACGGTGTTCGTTTAATATTTATTTGTACGTGGCAATGCAGATTATTAAGTAAGCCTATAGGTATGGTTTTGTTGAGCGCATCCAGAAAAATCAAAAACATTTCACAGCAAATCTGGGATAAATAAATCCGAAATAAATATCTGCGTGGAATATTTATAAACAGAAAACTATTGGAACTATTGAAAAATCACATATGTTTTGTGCAGAGGAAATGTGTATTAATGGTTTTGAATGCCAGCAAAAGGCTACCACGAACGCAACCGCAGCTATTGGAGCTATGGATTAGACATTGATGTATTGTCCATCTAAAATATTGGCAAACAAAAATGTTATTCATGTTTCATGGTCGATTTCATCTTTAAAATTAATCTAAGTCCCTTTGAGAAGGAATGTCTAGGGTCTAGGGTATTGGCAGCATGCCAAATAGCCTGCAAATTTAAAGCGGATTTGGTTTCTTTATGCAGCAAATTCAAGCAAATCGTCCCGAGTAAAATGTTAGCGCATCGTTCATTGCTGTCAGTAGCGTTGGGATCGTTCTTTTGAAATCTATAACAAATTTCATGCACATCAGACGGGCAAATTTAAATGCATTTATGAGTTCCCCATGCACCGGTGGCACAAGATGCCCGGGAAGTCGGAAACTCAATCAATAGCGCATCAATTTTCAAACAAAGGAGCTTCACGTATACCGTCGTCTATCAAGATATAGAACTCTGGAACGCTGTTTTTTTTTTTTTTTTTTTTTTTCCATTCGGGACGGTATGAAATAGTTCCTTCCAGGACCTGTTGCTATTCTCGTTGCTCCGAAGGCCGAAAGACGATCCTGTTCAAAGCTATTTCCATGTAAATGCACTTTTTTATTCATCGTGGACATAACGAGTCGAATCAATCAGGATTCGTTGGTGGAAGCAATCGAATTTATTCAACGTTTTGGAATAACAAGTTCCCGCCGCCCCGATCTAAAAGTTGGGAAGGAAGAAAAATTGTTAGGAATTCGAGAAGTTTGACATTCGTTCGCATCCCGAGTCCCCCCCCCCCTGACTTTGAGAAGGGATTCAATAATGCGATTTTATGTGCATCCCGCTCGGAACTCCGATCGGAAAAGACAGGAGAATTCGTGACTTATTAAAGCTCGAAAGTTACCTTGGCATCGTCATCGTCATCGTCATCGTTAGCCGGAAAAGTTAAAGTTGAGAAAGGAAACCGATGCTGGTTGTTGTAAAGTTGACGACTTCTGAAAGAAGTTGGGTTAGAAGAGGTGGTCGGAAAATGTAATTAATAGCTACATTGGACTTAATGAAGTCAAAACAAATAAATTGTCCAAGGTTTTCTACTCTAATCCTGAACGAAAAGGGAGTATCTGAGTTGACATGATTCATTATCATGAATAATGCCCTCACATAAACTGGAAGACGAGGATTTATGGCCGCTGAAGGCGCCATTGGCCATTAGTTGAGAATTTTAAAGAGGCTGAGGCTTTGCTGCTGGAGTTTTATGCAAATTTCCGATTCGGAAAGTAGATGTTCTTATTGATGAGAGTTCCTGCTGCCGCCTTACGTAAACGCCCGCCCAAACTGCCCGCAGCCGTTCCTTTACTTACAAGGACAATATATACCTCATCTGTTTTTACAGTGCTGAGCAAGTAGAGAAGCGATCTGTTTTCTTAATGACTCCTCTTTTCAAAAATTTTCCTTAAGCACTTCGAAATAAGCTGCTTAAAACGGTGGAAAATCATCAAGTCCCCATACTTCTTGTAATCTTGAATTTTTGAATAAAATTCTCTCCGAACAGTCGGCGGCACTCGAAGCAACATAATGTGTGAAAAATTAAATTAGTCCTCCACATAATTATACATATAATAATATTTTATAAAAAAAGTGGTTTTTTTCCAGCTTATATAGTACGTAGAAGAACAAGCATACATACTTAGAAGCTATAACCTATAGACTAACAAGGAACATAATTAAAACTAGGAGAGACGGTTCAGGATTTTCCTAAGGAATGACTTACTTACACTGAGAAAAATATGCGCGTTGTTGATTATTACGGCTCTAAAATTGATTGGATTGTTGTACATTAAATAATATTTTATTTAAAACAAGTATGAAGCGCATTAACCTTTAGACGGCCGGGATTTGAGAGCTAACATCGCCCTTAAAAAGTGCCCAAATTTGTATCTGGTGTCACGTATCAACTATATATACAAAGTTCATATCACAGGGCGAGCCGACATATCGGCTCTCCGGTCCGGTAAGGGATAGGACAAATTTTGTAGTATTTAATTTTATGAAATTGCTAAAATTCGGTGAAAATGTGACTCTAGGGGTTTTTGGGATCGCTGATTACGAATCTAGGGTCAGACTTGATCAATTTACATATTCCTACCTCCCATTCTAGCTCCTCCGCTACAAAGAGTTTATTTTTTGGCACTACCGAAGTTTAATTTTTCAACTCCCCCTTAGAATTACCTAAAAATTTATTATTTTATTATTATTAATTATTTTTATTGATATTGATACTATATCTTTCAATATTGATCAGTGATCAGTGATCAGGAATACCAAAAACCTCTAGGGTCACTTTTTTACCGATTTCCGGGAGTACCAAAAAATGAGCTGTTTGAAAAGATGGTAAGGGGGTGTGAGAGGAGTAGGGGTGTGTAAACTTATCAAATCTGACCCCAGGTTTGTCATCAGCAACGCCGACAACCCCGATGGTCAAGTTTTTACCAAGTTTCGGGAGTAGTAAAAAATGAGCATTTGAAGAGTAGGGGAGGGGGTAGTAGAGGAAGAGGTAGTAGGGGAGGTGGTAGTAGGGGAGGGGGTAGTAGGGAAGGGGGTAGTAGGGGGTAGGGTGAATGCAATTATCAAATCTGACCCCAGATTCGTGATCAGCAACCCCAAAAACACCCTGGATCTTGCTTATGACAAAAAATTATTTCTTTTCCTCCAATATATCGGTTTTCCGGTCCTCTACTAAAGGTTAAGTACACATTCAAAAAAATTCAATTTTAGTGCTACAAAAAATAAAGTATTTTGTTTTGAATACGTTACTATGTTGTTTCAGAATTGTTTTTCTTATATCTACTAGTGTAATTTAGGTTAGAATGTAGATATTAGTTTTTAGGTTAATTTCTTGGGTTTTTGTACATTTGGTTTCCCTTAAATTTATATTGTGCACTAAATATAGGGGTCCTATTTTTATATACACTATAATAATATAATATAAATAAATATACTACTACTATAAGTAAGATAAGAGTTCCTGTATCCTTTCAGAACGCAGACGTCCCGACAAGGACAAGCTGATTTCTTAATATATTATCTGCTCTTTACAAATCTACACTAATAAATATAAATATAATAAAGAGGAAAGATTTCTATTTTTGTATGTTTGTAATGAATAAACTCAAAAACTACTGTGCCGATTTCAAAAATTCTTTCACCATTAGAAAGTTACATTCACTCTGAGTAACATAGGCTATATCGGATAATACAGTTTCAAAATGGCGGATCCAAGACGGCGGCTGAAAATGTTAAGTTTGAAGCGATTTTCATGAAAATTGGTACATAGGGGTTTGTCCAAATTTAGAAATTCAAGATGGTGGATCCAATATGGCGACCAAGATTTTTCGATTTCAATGGATTTTAATGAAAATTAGTACAATAATTGTTTTGAGGTCACTGATTTTGAATATTATCAAAATTTAGAAATCCAAGATGGCGGATCCATTATAGCGACCAATATTTCTCGGTTTCAACGGATTTTAATGAAAATTAGTACAATGATTATCTTGAGGTCACTGATTTTGAATGTTATCAAAATATACAAATCCAAAATGGCGGACCTAATATGGCGACCAAAACTTCTCGATTTCAACGGATTTTAATGAAAATTACTAGAATGATTATTTTAAGGCTAATAATTTTGAATATTATTAAGATTTGGAAATTCAAGATGGCGGATCTATAAATTTCGGATTGAAACAATTTCTGGGATATAACAAACTAGAACATTTAAGAAGTGTTTAATTAGTAAGTATTTACCCAACAACGCCGGGTGAAACCGGGTAACCCAGCTAGTCTTAAATATAATTATCAATAAGCTACATTAAACGGTGGAAAATTATGAATTTCCATACTCTTCGCAAATCAGAATTATACGTTAAAAAACTGCGACAGTCGCTAGCATTCGAAGTGGTGTAGTGCGTGGAAAAATGAAATGAAATATTTTTTTAAATTTATAAAGTATTAAAACATCAAAAAAACATTTGCAAATGGTTTTTTTCCAGTTCTCGGGAGCGATCGTTTATTTTCCGTTTAAGTTTCATGAGCCAACAGTGGTGCTCCACGACATTAAATTCGTTTTCATATTTTAATATGCAAAAGCTGCACTACCGGGAGCACTTTCCACACGTCTGCATTTAGCAGAATTTTAAAATTTGCCATTAATATTTGCGGCATTGTTTACATAAGTTTCCCTGATATAGACGAGCCTGAGGGCGCTCGAATGGTCGCTAGCGTTTCGTAACGTAATGGAATTCTTCAACATCGCGATTCGTCACAATAAGAAAAATATACTACCGCCGAAAATTCTGGCATTTCTATTACTGCAGCTGCTAATGTAAGATTAAATGACGCACCCGGGAATTTTCCCTAGATGCTTTCGACATTTTCCCTTCATTTTTGTGGATTTTCCGAGCAGAACAAACACGGAACATTTTTTTTCTGCTTTGAGGATTAACTGATACCACCGGATGATACCCTGAATTAATGGTATGTCGACAATTTTGGAGTGATGAGTCTCTTATGCTTAAAGGGGAAATTAAATGCTCGAAATTTAAATAGCATCAGAAAAATGTAAATGTATGTTAATATGATAATAGCTGGAGTTTTTAGCTGTGTACTTAAATTAGTCAGTTGTGCGAACACAGGTTTATATTTGAAAATTAAAAAAAAAATAAGTATAGCTTTAACGTATCACGTTTTTACCAAGACCTACAATATTGTTCTTTGTAGGGTTCCATACTTCAAAAGGGATTAAACGGCAGCCTTATAAGCACACTCTTGCGTCTGCTTGTCTGTCTGTCACAGACGTTTTTCTCGAAAACGAGATAACGAAGGAATTTAAAATTTGACAGAATGTTAGGCCTTCGTGGCGCGCACATACTTTGACAGTCAAAGATTATGACACATCTTGTTTTTAATAAGGATATATTTTAATAATATTTAGGAGAACAAGCTTGAAATCACTAGGTCATTAATAATTTGCGAGGAATCAAGTCCGGAAACGAAAACACCTGTGTCTTCCGCATACATAGAGAAGCAGCAGTTACGAAGTTGAAGGAAATCAGAGGTATAAATATTATACAATAGGGGGCCAAGGACAGAACTTTGAGGTACACCAGCTGGGATTTCATGTAGTGAGGATTTTTCAGAATCGATATCTACATTCAAATATCTACCGGTTAGAAAACTTTGAATTATTTTTATAAGATAAACCGGGAAGTTGAATTTATGAAGTTTATAAACAATGGAGTCGAAAATTTTTTCTAGAAACTTATAGAAAAACCAATGGCTAGATTATCCCCGACATATTTTTTAATTCTATAAGTTTGGTGCGTGGTGGAATGACCTTATTTTATATTTAATTCACTTTACAATAACATTTATTTGAGATGAATTTTATTATCTAGGTAACAAAACCGCAATTGGAATTGAATACAAAATTACAGAGATAGTAATAAAAACTTACTTACCATTTGCTCGAAACCTTATCCCATTTCTTTACAATTTTAGAGGTTATCTATTTTATGGCGTAAATTTTTGTTTTCGTATTTCTACCTTGTAATATTAAGTTTTGAATACTAAACTGGCGTTCAAAATTAAGAGGTCACCCAAAAAATCAGAAAGAGAAAATAAAACGCGAAAATTAAATAAATATAGATGAATAAAATATCATTTTGAAGCTTGTACTCTCTACTTTGAAACCTATGCGTCAAAAAGTTGTTTTCATTCCCAATCGCCCCATAAAAACGTCAAAAAGGGGGAAAAAAAAATGATCCTTTAATTTTTAGTTGAATACTGCGTCTTCTGTCGGCTTGGAAAATAATTTACTACGGTTAAAAATGATTATTTAAGGTGATTGTTAATTACAAAAAAAAAAAAAAAGAAAAGCAAATAACGATTTTTTCAAAAATATCGAGTGCAAATATTTTCAAAGGGACATTAGCTTTCTTATGGCGTTAAAAACATTCCCATACGATTATTATTTTGGGAGATATGGAAGCTCAAAGTTGAAAATGACGTTTTTAACTTTGACAGCTCAAAGTTCAGTTGAACAAAATCACAGGAAGATTTAAAAAAAATTCTTTTAAAGGGCAAAGTATCTGTTTAAAAATATTTCACTTGGATTTACTCGTATATTTTTTTTCTAAGCCTATAGAAGCCATTAAACTTCATAAAAAGTAATTTCTTTCTTCTATTTTTTTACTCTAACTCAGCTGTAGAGAATAAAGAAAAAGTTTCAAGTAAGTTTCAAAGTATCAAAATGATTTTTTATTCATCCAAACCCAATAATTTTTCGCGAAGATACAGCGATTTCAGAATTAGGCAAATTTTTCGATTTTTTTGGTATTAATTCATAATTGCAGGCTGCAGCTAACTTATTTATCCAAAATTAATCAAATGTTCGATTTTTTTATGGAATATATTTTTACCATTCCAACTTCAAAGTCTCTAGACAAGCACAATTTTCTAATGCTGTGTTCAGTGGGACTTAAACTTGTTTGTCGTTTTATTTTAAATTTCAATCTGGGAAATGAGAGTTATATATTCATATTTCTTATGTGCTGCTCTTCTCTAATCATAGTTTGCATATATCTGAATACATTTAAGAGATATTGCTATACATGTACTTACCCGGGAAAAAAAGGGTAATTTAAAATATCACCTATTTGCATTTTATTCCAAAAATCTGAAAATAACTTCATGTGAACGTCTATCCTCTTAAATGCAATATGTATGCTTATTTGAATCGAAAATTGACCAACTTATTAGAGTGAGAAAAGTGCCAGCGGATATTGCCTAATGAAATTATCGTGTAGCACCTAAGTTGGCAGATTTAAAATTTTAATAAAAGCGCACATTGCAGATGCTTTTCGTCGTCTGCAGCTCTTACGTGAGATTGGGACATAAAATCTGATCTTTATTGAAGTTCCAATGATAACAATCCGCTCTTGGGCATCGTCGTCGTAAATCCGATGTTGTACTTTCTTTGGTTGATTCCAACGTGTCAACCATAGAAACAAATAAATTACAGCGTTTGGGTGATGTGGGCGCACAAAATTTGGGAATTTTCGAAGACCTTAAACTTTCTTTTTATAGTTGGTTAATATTTTTAGAAATAGTCGCATCTCTCACAACTATATTCTTGCTCTATTTTTAGTCGATGCATGGGTAAAATTTGTGGGTGGCGCATAAGTACCTTTTGCATACATTTACGAAATGGATTGAGTAGTCTTTTAGAGCTTTACCTTTGTCTTCAGCACGATTTGTGAACATATTTTTAATCAAATTAATGTTTCTCTTATATTCTAGTTGCTGCCGCTCAACAACATATCGATTGTGGAATAACGCCTAGTGTTGAACATGCCACAGTAACGCTAGAAGACGAAGAAGATGTGGTTATTGCTACTTACAAATGTGACAAGGGTTTCATCTTAAGAGGCGAACAGCGAATTTATTGTGATTTGAATACGGACGAATGGCAAGATGATCCTCCAGTGTGTGAGAGAGGTGAGTTTAAGTTATTTTAATTGATGTTTTGTTGTTAATTCTGAATGGTAGGGACTATAGATAGAATTATTGGGATATTAGTCTGTTTTTTAAAAGATTCTTGCCTCAATGTGTTCTTAATTACTCCCTCAAATTTAAAATAGTTTTAAACTGGCTAATTAAAGTGCTTACTATGCCTTATAATCGTTATAAAAAATTCGGGCTAATCAAGCAAATAGAATTGATCAAAAAAGGTAAAAAAACTAATAAAGAACAATTGGTTTCTGCAAAATAAAAATTAATTTTTTTGATCAAATTGGAGAGGTTTCAGTCTGGGACAATCCCACTTCTGAAGCGTTTATAATAAATATTTAAGAGATCTTAACTTAGAAAAATGCAAACACCTACATTAAAAATTAACTATTTGCGCAAATCCGGTTACTAAGTAATATAAAGTAAACACTAGAGTGATTGTTGATTCCAGATTATTTTAAATTAATAACAAAAATTTTTTAAATATAAGAAAGCATGTTAACTTATCTCTCACTCAAAATCAAAACCTATTTCTATATGATGTACTAGAAAACCCGAGTACAAGGTGTTTAAATCTCCTCACTGTAACAATAAAGTAGTACTACTAATTTAAGTATCAAATAATTACATTATTCTCTTTCTGAAAACCATATTTTCTATTTTAAAAGATGCATACATTCATGTATAAGTTAGTAACAACAATCTTTCAATTTTTGATAAATTTATTTTAACAAACCTCACATAAAACCACCACCTACAAAATTTCCTCAAATTTTTTACTACCCATTAGTGGCAGAAACATGAAATTTATGGCAACTTTAAAGCTAATTGGGTGCCAGCGCTAAAAAAATAAATTTGACAATTTCCCACAAAATCTTAGAAAATTAACAAATCCCCAGATCAAAATTTAATTGATTTATATCACCACGCATGTCAAAACAAAAAAAATAAATATGTTTTTTCTCTATTGTATGGCGTATTGCATGTCGCCGCTTCCATGGTGACTAATTTTCTTATACATCAGTTTTGCAGTAATTTTTAGAAAATATGAAATATAAATCGCGGAGGTGATAGATGTAGGTGGAAGTCCAAACAGATGATAATGCATCGGAAGCTATTGAAACGAGTGGGCATCTTAAGATGAAGTTATAGCGCTCGTAAATGAGCGGAGATGTGTCATGATCGATCGATCACGGAAGAAGTGAAAATTTTCATTCATTAATAGACTTGAAGAACAAAATGCCTATTCTTAAACAGTGACCACACGGAATCTTTGAAATTTAAATTATTTGGAGATAATTTGTCAGCTTTATGAAACATGCTTGTGCTATGAATTGAATTGATTGTAAATTATTTATAATGATATGATGAACATGAAATTACGTAAAATTCGGTCAAGGGAAAATTAGGTGCGTACTCTGAGTCAAAAGAAAAAAGAATTAATTTTAATAGAAACGATAAATTATATATTTCTGAGCTTACAAGATGGAAAATTTTGTAAATCTTGACTTAAGGCGCTTTATCTCTTCATCTTCGTTTAATAAGCCCTTTTGATAAATGTCTGTTTTTTCCCAATTTAGCTGAATTTTAGGCCTATCCAACACAAAAAGATTTAATTTCACAGCTCAAACATTGCGCAGAAAAATATTTTTGAATAAACTTCAAGAACACAACATTTACCAAAATCTTTGAGAGCGATTTAAAAGACATTTTTTAACCAAACCTATTTTTAAAACTTTCTTATTTCATTGGGTAAATATTCTAAATTGTTTTTTTAATTAATGATAGTGAGTGAAAAATTGAATAAAACTACATCCAAAATTGGTTTCACCAACTAATTTCATGGTTTCTTTAACTAACAAAATTGCTGGTAAGCATTACCAAAGAAATCTTTTTAAAAATTCTATAACCATCTTGTTATTTCAACAATATTTATCTAGTTGAAACAATATGAAGGAAGTAGTTCAGACAACGAGACCTATTGTTAACACGTAGTTTCGTAATGCTAACATTACTAATTTGTGATATTATATTGATTCTCATAGCTTTACACTTAATTCTTTAGAAAAAAAAATTTAAAACACAAAGGAAATAATTAAATAAAAACCAAAAATTTATTTTATAAAAACTAATCTAGGGTTCAACATTGTACGCCATGGTTATTCTATTGTTAAATTAATTTTAGTCCAAATTTTGAATTATAATTATAATATATATATTAGGGTGCTTTTTATTTCGCGAGTATTTTTTTTTTTCAGTCCCACCTCGAAATTTTGTGGCAAATACCTAAACAAAAATTCCCTGAAAATTGGAGCCCTTAATATTAATATTAAGTACTAGACCAAGGCGTATAAAGATTTCCCATATAAAATACACGTAAACTTTGATTATTTTTCTTCAAAACTCTACAGCTCAGAGGCATTTTTGGTATAATCTTGGTTAATGGTAGGATTTCTTCAGAATTGAATGCTCTACAAAAGTATCCATTACGGTGTAACCCTAACTCCCACCAGCGAGGTAGTATGGGTCATTAACCCAAATTTTTCCATGAAATTCTCGCTTTTTGCCCCTATCTCGTAAACAACAAGATGTACAGAAAAAGTGAATATGACAAACTTGTAGGAAATTCAATTTGCTACAAAAAAGTTCTGAATACGAAATCGCTGACATCGATACTTATTGAGATATTGGGCTTTGAAGTTGAGGTAGTGTTTCTACAATTTAGCTCAATAATCCATGAAAATTCCACACTACCTCAACTTCAAAGCCCAATATCTCAAGAAAAATAGACGTTAGCGATTTGGTGTTTACAACTTTTTTATAGGAAATTGAATTTCCTACAAGTTTGTCATATTCACTTTTTCTGTACCTCTTGTTGTTTACGAGATAGGGGCAAAAAGCGAGAATTTCATGGAAAAATTGGGGTCAATGACCCGTACTACCTCGCTGGTGGGACTTAGGGTTACACCGCAATGGATACTTTTGTAGAGCATTCAATTCTGAAGAAATCCTACCATTAACCAAGATTATACCAAAAATGCCTCTGAGCTGTAGAGTTTTGAAGAAAAATAATCAAAGTTTACATGTATTTTATATGGGAAATCTTTATACGCCTTGGTCTAGTACTTAATATTAATATTAAGGGCTCCAATTTTCAGGGAATTTTTGTTTAGGTATTTGCCACAAAATTTCGAGGTGGGACTGAAAAAAAAAATACTCGCGAAATAAAAAGCACCCTAATATATATAATAATAAGCCAAAGAATACGTGTGAATTTTTTCAAAATTTTTCGGGACATTTTTAGATTTTTCAAAAATTGGCCAAATCGAAAAAAAGCCAAAAATAGTCCAAAAAAATCACACGTGTTCTTTCGCTAATTTCAGTCATTTTCTGCTCTATAAAATTTTGCTTATAAAGTTGAACGCGAAGGATTTTATAACATTGTTGTATAAAATTACCATTTTTAAAAACCAAATCAAAAAAAAACTTTCAAAACCATGTTTTAAGAAAGTTTAGACATTCAAACCGCGTTTTCTGGTGGTTATATGATCATTCAATAGCAGCAACAACAAGATAATCGATTTTGAAAAGAAAAAGACCAAAAAAATCAGCAGTTTTCTGTAAAATCCAAAAAATAATAGAGTTTTTGAATCTTTAATGCAAAAAAAATGCCAGATTCTGAAAGAGCAGCCCCCAAAATCTCTTTATATACGACTTTGGAAGAAAATCGCAGCAATTTTCTATTTAAATCGTGCAATTGAACTTGCGTACATAAAATTCTCGTTTTGCGCATTAATGGGTTAAAAACAATTTTTACTTATGTTTTATGCATTTTATGACCCACTACAAAAAATTTTAAATTTTCGACAATGCGTTTTCGACAGAATTTTAGTTATATAATCATGTAGATAAATAAAAATAAAATTTACAAAATAAATAGCCAATGAAATGAAGACATTTGTAAAATAGATTAATGATTATATAAATTATTATTTTTTGTAAATTGCTAAATTATGGAAAATTTTGATTTCTTGAATTTTATGTAATTTTAAAATTTTTTTTGGGGTATGACATCAAATATTTTTGTGTTGGATAAGCCTAAAATTTATTTCAATTATTCAAATCACTGTGACCTTATAATGTCTTCGAAGTTGTAGACTCAAAACCTTTTTTTGATCCAATTTCGTAAAATAATAGCCTCCTCAATTACTTCCAAATTAGAATATTATTCGATACCAAATTTTATGGAAGATTCTAAGTCGTTAATTTCAATTGTTGATTCTAATTTTGAATTCCAAATTCCAAATACATGTACATTATATATATTATTTGAAAAGATATATGTATGTATCATGAATAAAGGCACACATGAAATATAAACACAAATATAAAATACTGAAACTCTCTAAAGCCATAGTAAATGTCTTTATTTACCATAGAAAATCACCAAGTGTTTAATTAGAGTTCTTAAATAATTGCAGTTGGATATTTTACTTCAACCATGAAAATTTTCCGGACGACCGTTCCGTATTGAAATTTTATTCTAAACCGAAAAGAATGAAAATATTTGCCTCAAACAATTTTGGAGGCGTACTATGCACATTTTATGTAATCAATATTACAAAAGCACACAGCATTCCGCCCTCTCCAACGAGCGTTTGGTAATAAATTTCAATTACAAATGAAATTTTCTAAGTGCCTTTCACGTGTTGATCACAAAGTGAACTTTACATTAGATGGAGTAAAAGGTTTTGTGGGCTGAGCCCTAACCATATGCCCAGAATTCATTCAACAGAAGCACGTTGACATAAACAATTAGTACCGCCCCGGAGGGAAAAAAAAATCACTTCACCTTCTTTCACTTTTCGTCCACCCACAGATTAATTTGTCAACTGTCCGAGAGATCTCAATGAAAAATGCGATGGGCAGTCCGAACGTGGACAGCTTATCTCTGGTCCACGATATTACACACACACATATTGTCGGATGCGGGATGTGTGTATGTGTGAATCTCGATCCGGTGGAGCCTCGAAAATTAATTAATTTGCTGCCGCAATATCTCACTTGTGCCAGCGATGTCTGGCCTTATCAAATTTCCACCGTAAAATTGCTTTAATTGGATGTCTCCTTCATTAACGGCCAATTCAATTTGCTGCCGACCAGAAAGCGGCTCCACCCTTTAATCAGTAGTTAGAGTGGACCAAGGTGGGGATTTGTGTTTGCATTATTTTATTGGTGTTTTAAGGCAAACGCATGTTTAGTGCTCCATCGCTGCACATCGGCGCCTTTTGTTCTGGCTCCAGTGATAATTCTGCTGGCAGTGGTTCAAAAGCTAATAGCGCATTTCACAGCAGTAATTATTACCGCGAAGTGCAAATTGTACGAGGACCACATATGCAGACTCATTCAGCACTTAGGAGGGTGTTATTATGAGCACAACTTTATGCTAATCAAACATTTGCATGGAGGCTGTATTATTTTTTCTTATAATCGACATTGGACGGCGCTGTGCGGTATATGTGCCAAATGCCAATGACTGGGATCTCGTGGACTATTACAAAAGCTTGCAATTAATCCAAATTTGAATTATTTTCGTCAAAATTTTCGATTATTATAACCAATACCATAGAAATTAAACTTTGTTTTCTATGATTTATGATTATAAACATATTCAAGAAAATAATTAAATAAATTCCAATTTTTAAATATAGTTGGTAATAAGCAAAAATACATTTTTCATTGCCTAAGCAATCGAGTGATAACATATAATATATATTAGGGTGGATCGAAAAATATGGACCCATAAAAATTAAATCTTCTGCAGTAACCTGACTAAGAAAACCGTTTTTAACACATTTTACGAAAATTTGGATTTAATTAGCTAGCGTTTTTCTTTCATATAAATTGAAATAAAATTTTTATAATTTGTTCTTCTAATAAAGTCCTGAAGAGATAGTATGGTTAATATAATTATTCACAAAGATCGGCTAAATAATCTGCGAAAATTTATTTTAGCGCATATAAACTTGATTTTTTGCGACTTTTTAACAGTTTTAGCACATTTTTCAAAAATTCGCCAAAAATTTATTTTGCCTCCAAATAAGGTCTGCAAACTCGTAAACGTTTCATTTTGAGCTAATCTGTAAATTTAAATTTATAATTTAGATTGCTCAATTCCCTCAATTAAGAAAAACGGTACGAGACCTAGCGTAAAGAGGTTATTTTTAATAATTCCTTAAATTCATATTCGGAATTCTTTCCCTTTTAGGACAAAAACGTTTTACTAAACTCTTTTTTTTTTTTTCTTAATAATATGATAATTAAACCTATATAAAATAATGTTATGTTTATGTAATTTCATGATGGATAGTTATAATACTACAGTTTTGTTATTTTTGATATTTGAAAATGTGCGTAGAATAACAAAACTGCAATTTTTAGCGAATTTTCGAAAAATGCGCTAAAATTGTTAAATATGGCAAAAAAATCAACTTTAAATGCGCTAAAATAATTTTTCGCAGATTAGGGGTTGAAAATTTGGTGCATCTTTAAAATTTTGAACTGAAACAAAATTATTTTGAGATTTTAAAAAGCAATTTTACAAGTTTAGCATGGGAATTCTCATGGAAACATTAACTTAAGTGTAATCATTCCCTAGGGTTCGTTGTTTACATGTTACACAACATGCGAGCACTGACGCTAAGAATAGTATAATCCTATCCAGAGATATAGAAGCTTTTAGAATTTCAATGAGATGAGAGTTAGAAAACCATTCACCCCCTCAGGACCCTAACAACATTCTAAGCGAATTTATACATATATGAAATTCTAAAACGAAGAAACACTAATTTATGGGTTCTTCCCCTTTATGTTTCTCTTTCCGGGTATCACCTTTCGCTCACTAAACACGTAACTTTGCACACAGACGAACAGACAACATCTGTGGGAACATTAGATTCGGACGGCAGTACCGGCCGACAACATGAGACTGACGCGAGAACAAGGAAAAAGGGCCAGGAGATCCCTGAGGATGAAAAGATATCCAGCGAATTTGCCAGGGAATTGGATATGTCTTGCATAGGGAAACGTGTCAAAGCACCCAACATCGATAATGGACGCGTCGTCAAATATGACAGGTGAGTTGTAATAGATTTTTCTGTATGTAATGCTTTTTTGAATTTTAAAATGGGCTAAATAAATTAGATAGTATGATTTATTTTACTAGATAGTGTGTAGTGTTGGGTTTTTTTAGATATTTTAGTATTTTTCATTAGAAAATAAGCTATAATATTTCTACTGAGCTGACTCCAAATTATTTTAAATTTATTTGATATATCAGAAATATATAGAAACCTATTTAAACAAATAAATCGAATCGAGTGATATAAGTCCTATACTAGGAAATGATAGACAATCAGTTTTGTTTTTGCGTCGTCCCAAAATTTTAGCATATAAACTACTAAACTAGATAAAAATATATTGCATTTCTGGTAACAAAAACTACAAATCCATATGATCTAGTAAAGGTTTTAGAAACCCAGTGAATTTGCACGTAAATCTTTTTAAAACAAGCCAATATAACTCTAGCTTTTATATTCAGATATCCAGTGAATTTAGACATAAATCTAGTTGAGTGCTTTCAATTAAAATTCTAGTCAATTCTAATTAAGACAAAGACTATATAACTCTATCGTTTTAGTTAATTTACACATAAATCTAGTTAAAGTAGGTAAATAAAATTCTCGTGTCTAAATATTCACTAGATTTATACCTGAAAATGTTAGAAACCCAGCTTTAGTTGGGATTTTGCTAGATTCGAGTTGAAAAATATTTTGTGTTCGCATTTTATTTTTGGCATACACAAACTTGAGTTTGGACTGAAATTAAAAAGACTCTTTCCGCCGAAATCAAGCTGCTTTTATACTTCATGTTCGATGGAAGAATTTTTATTGCAAATAGATTAACAATTTCTTACTGACTCATTATTGAACGTGAAAATTTAATTTTGCAGACGGAGGAAGGATGGGAATGTATTTTTGGTGGCATTCTACTCCTGCAACAGAAACTACGAGATGGAGGATTTGAATAATGCGGCATTATATTGTAGTCAGCAGAGTTGGATAGGAAATCCTCCGGTATGCGTTTCTACTGATGACTATGGGGACGGTAAGTCAATAATAAAATTAATACATACCTACAGTTCAATGTCAGCTCTTTAAGGTATAGAAAAATTATTTCTTCAAAAATTTACAATTATTACTGATGTAGGTAGAATCGAAAAATATTTCTACTCATAAAATTGAAAGCTTCAAAGCATTTGGACTTTCGTTCCAGCATAAAAATCTGTAAGAATTTTTCTCGCAAGCGCATGACATTTCCTTGCTATTTTATATATTAAGGTTGAATTTTCCAGTTAATATTCAGCAGGAATTTCAATGAATTCTATTTGAAGCATCTGCTGTCGAGATATTCAGTATTTTCATTTTTAGATTTTCAGAGGAAATATTTAATATTCAGAAGTGGAAAGGCGTTTCAATAAAAGTAAATATTTATATACGTAAAATCTGTTCCTGAAATGGTAACATTAAATTCACACCTCGTGAGGCTTCAATAACATGGTCAAGATGAAATTGAATTATTATGAACGTTATATACATTCAAGATTTTAATTTGATTTCTTCTATTATATGATTTAAAAAAGAAGAAGGAAACGTTTAAGCGAGAATTATTTGGAATAAGGTTTTGTGATAAATGAAAATCAATTATATTTTATGGCTGACTATTTAATATTAAAGCAAAATTTAAAATATTTTATGTATTTGGCTTTTCAATGTGGTACTCTTTTATCCACAAAGAAACATGGCTTTGTAAAGAGTAGATCGACAGTGACGAATCTAGTCGAGTTTTCTAGCTTTTGTCTTGCGAATATTAAAAAGCGCTAACAAGTCGACTGCATATATACCTAAAAATCATAATTTTTAAATTATTTGGCTTTTCCAAAAATCTTGT
This sequence comes from Dysmachus trigonus, assembly GCA_949715965.1. Taxonomy (NCBI): domain Eukaryota; kingdom Metazoa; phylum Arthropoda; class Insecta; order Diptera; family Asilidae; genus Dysmachus; species Dysmachus trigonus. The sequence continues at coordinate 80,867,556 of OX454322.1, read as the reverse complement.
TCAGTGGAACAAGTCATATATTTCAAATTGTTCTTTTAAAGTTAAATTATCTTCTGCGTTTTCCGACAACGTTCCTGTTCTTTCAAGCGTTCCACAGGGCAGTTATCTCGGGCCCTTGCTTTTCACTCTCTTTATAAACGACTTATTTGTTTTGTTTCGTAAGTCTCATATCTTAGCTTATACTGATGACATGAAGATTTTCAAGTGATGCTTTGTGCCTCCAGCACAATCTGAATACGTTTGCGGTATGATGTTCAAATAATCACTTAAATTTATTAGTATAGTAATTATATTAGTAAGTGTAATTTTAGTTCTTTCAGCAACTGACTGCTCATACTAAATTTATGATATACCTTTAACTCGTTTAAATTGTGTTATGGATTTTGGCTAACCTGCTGGGCCTCCTTAATTTTAATTTCCGAACGTGTGCAACTAGAGGACAGAATTTTCTTTATATTACTAGTCACCGAATCAATTACGGCTCATATGAACCGATCTCAGCCACGTCTAAATTTTACAATTCTGTAAATTAACTTTAATTGGGATAGAAAAACTTTTGTATTTTTCATTTAAGATTTATTTTGCTATTTTATTTTATTCAATTTTTATACACGATTGTTATGTTACCTGTTGATACGAAATAAATAAATAATATCATTCTCTGAATCAAACTGAATAAATTTATCTATTTTTGTTTCTTCTAGATGTATTAAATTACAAATGCTGAACAAAATTCCGTAATCCAAATCAATTCTCATACATGACTGATAAAATTATAATAGCATCAAATATATGTATTATTAAAAAAAAAAAAATTAAATTTTATAAAAGAGAAAAGAATAAAAAAACTATATACTGATTCTCGCAAATCAAATAATAAAACAAATTTCAAATAGCATCACTTTAAGACCTAAAATGCCAATATTTGTCACATTACGGCCCGTACTAATCTTGAAATATTTATTACCAGCCTGGGGCTGGGGCTACCTGAAAAAAGCCTGAAAAAAGCCTGAAAAAAGCCTGAAAAAGCCTGACATTTCCCTTACAAATCTTTCCGAAATCGGAAGCGTGCTGAGATTCAATATCATGCCCCAAACAATGCTCTAAACTGGTAATTTATTGACCACGATTATGTCTTAGACGGAAATTTATAGACACGTCCACTGCCCGAACACACGCTGCACCACTGCCTATAAAACGCAAATAATTGTCACTAGCGTGGGGCCCCCATGGTCAAAGTGGAAGGCGCCAAGGCGGAGCAGGCTTTTTGGGTATTAAATCTAGATACGGACTAAATTCCAATATAAATTAGTAAGTGCTGACAGTGGTGCGTACATGTCGCAACTAATTCTGATAGGTATTTGGCCAAATTTAGTATATCTCAGATTTCATTTATATAAATGGTATTTTTTTTTTTTGTATTTGTTTGTCTCAAGATATTGAGTTCATAGTTTCTGTGGTACGTATGTACAAGAAATGAGTATAAAAAGTGGTCATGATACAATTTATGAAGATTTAAGTATTTAAGATGAATAAACATAAATTATGATGTAATATTAACCGCACCATTTATATACCATATTTAGGAAACTTAGAAATCAATAATTGACCAATGACCAAAAATAAAGATTCCCCATTTTACTAATTTGGGAACTAAAATTGGATACTTTTTCCTGTGGATAACATACACTACGCAAATATTAATTTTATTACTCGTAAAAGTAGTATACTTTAACATTTTGGAAAGAAGACAAATTCAATAAAGATATGACCTAACCGCTTTTACATTATAGGCATAAAAGTTTAAAATTAAAATTCTGAAAAATTAGCGAAGTGTGATTCTGATCTTTTTTTTATTACAGAGTATTTTGAAGAAAATTTTAAGAAAAATATTAAATTTTAAGAAAATATTGAATTGATTGATTTGAATTTAATGAAGCAAACATTTCTTATATTAATGAAGTTATTGTATTTTGAAGGGTATAATCCGTTCTGACTGTCATGATAAATTTTTAAAGAATTTTTAACCTAGTGTGTTTCACAACTGATACACTTTTGCAGGATTTTAAAATTTTTCAAAAGGGTTTTTTAAAATAAAATTATGCATCCGTCTACAAAGGTGTTTTTCGATTGGACGTTTCATGTTTTTTAAATAAATAAATTAACACATTATTTGTGGCCAAATTTTTTACTAATTTTGTTACCAAGTTTTTGTTCTCAAACCAATCAAAAGGGCACCCCAAAGATATAAGGGAGTTTTTCTAAGAGGCGCGAATTTTTGATATTGAAAATTGCCAAAATCTTACGGAAAGATATACACTGCGGTAACTTTTTCAAAGCGTGGTAATTTATTTCCGATCTCAGGGCTAAGTTATAAAAACTTGCAGAGCACTTCGTGAAATTTAAGGACCGAATAATCGTCCTTCAGAGCGATACACAGCAATGATTCGCAATATTTGGTGGTTTCAACAGGATGGCGCTGAGTGCCATACAGCGACCGAAACAAAGCGCAATTTGGCAAAAATCTTATTTCAAGAAATGGACCTGTCAATTGACCACCAAAATTGTGTGATTTATTATTTATTATTATCAACAGGCATAACACCATCTGACAGTTAAATAATATAACTAATAACTAATAATTAAGATAAGAAATGTACATATTTAGTATAATGAAAGCCCTAAAGATAGACTTTGAGTCAGGTAACAATTAAATGCTTTTTCAATTCAACCCTGTTACAATTAAAATCTATTGAAGGAAAGTAAGTATTATAATTTTTGGACATGGCTGACACTGGTTCAAAAGAGCCATAATTTGTTTTGTGAACTGTTGAACAAAGAAAGTTTTGTCCTCTGGTAACTCGCGGGCGTGAATTAAAATTAATAAGGCTAAGAAGATTGGGTGAATTTATAGCGCCAGTAACGACATCGTGCATGAAAATAACCCCCGCAATTTCTCTTCGCTTCGAAAGAGTCGTCAATCCCACAATTTTTAACCTATTTTCGTATGGGGGAAGGTTATACTGATCACTCCAAGGCAAACGACAAAGGGTAAAGCGGAGAAATCGTTTTTGAACCGCTTCAATTCGTCCAATATGCACAGTGTAGTGAGGATTCCATATAATTGACGCATATTCCAAAATAGGACGGACAAAAGCACAAAATAGGACCTTAAGGAGATAGGGATCATCAAAATCCTTAGACCAACGCTTGACGAATCCAAGAGTAGCATTTGTTCGGTTTATTATGTTGTCTATGTGTTTTCCGAAGTCAAATGCAGTTAAGCCTAAGTCAACAACACTATCCATTCTGGATAGTGATATATTATGGATTTTATAAGAGTACTCTAAGATGGAGCTCCTCCTACTAAACGAAATAATATTGCACTTATTAATATTTAACTTCATATGATTATTCGAACACCATTTTTCAAAAATTATCAGGTCGTCTTGAAGGCGGTGACTATCCTGGAGAGATTCGATCAGTCGAAAAATTTTCAAATCGTCAGCATAAGCTGAAACATGTGAATCTTGAATTAAGAGAGTGAATAATAAGGGTCCGAGATGGCTGCCCTGAGGCACGCCTGAGAGAACTGAGACAGGGACTGAAAAAGCAGAAGAAAACTTAACCTTAAACGAACGATTAGTAAGGTATGACTTAATCCACTTAACAAAATCGTTGGGAAAACCAATTCGTAACAATTTAAAAATAAGCACTTTATGAGAAAGCTTGTCAAACGCTTTACTAAAATCAGTGTATATGCAATCCACCTGTTTAAGCCTCTCTAAAATTCGTTAAACAACAAAAATTAGAAAACTCAACAAGATTAGTGACCGTGTATTTGCCCTTCACAAAACCATGCTGATTATCCGATAAAATTGAACTGCAATAAAAAGACAGATGATTCATTAAAATCTCCTCAAAAAGTTTGGGGATCGGTGACAGTTTTGCGATAGGCCTATAGTTTTCAACCAAATCCCTTTTCCCCTTTTTAAAAACAGGAACCACAAAAAATAGTTTCCAAACTTCAGGAAAAACGCAAAGATAAATTAAACAGAAAAGTAAGTGGTGCCACAAGCGAAGTATAACATTTACGGAGGAAAACACCAGAAACGTTATCAGGAGAATCAGAGTAATCCTCGTCAATCTTGTTTAGGTACTCAAAGACAGTACATTCGTCTAAGATAACATTTGAGAATTGCGTCGGAAGACCGGTCAAGTAGTTAAAATAATCTAAATCTATATCACAGTCGTCATCACAGTAGGAATTGCTAAAATGTTTAGCAAACAGGTTTGCAATAGCAGAAGCATCATAGGAATTTTCATTGTTAAGTGATAAAATAGCGGGATAGTTACTGGTCCCTTAACACTGTTTATGACCACTTCCTCAATCTTTATATGTTTTATGTAAATTAAAAATATGTACGGGCTTTAAAAAACACTTTAATATCTGTAGACAATTTAATTTGTGCTTGAAACTTCATTTTAGTCTTCTTCAATGTATGTTTTAAGTGGAGTTAAAAGAAAACTCGTTAATATGTCGGGATAAACAAATCTTGAAAATTCATCCATATCTTCTTAAATTCAAAAAGGTATAACACCCCTTAAAGATACATAAATCAAAATTCTAATTTTATTTTAATCTCGTTGGTTCTACTAGAAATGTAGAGGAGCAAATAATGAAGCAATATTTTGAACGTCAGCATGTTAAATACGTCAGCTTTAGAAGGCTTCAGGAACTAATTAGAATTTGTTAACTCTTTTTAGCTCCTTTATGTTCCAATTTTAGAATGAATGTACCAATTTAGAATTCTCACATAAATGAGTTATTCTTAAAAATTACAATTATTACGTGGGAATTTTATTTATTAGTGTATTAATACTTTTTAAAATAAATTTTAATTATTCCTTAATAATTAAGTCAATGTTATAGTAAATTTTTATAATAATGAAAAAGATATTCTAATAAAAGAAATAATACTACATAAATATGTAGTTATCCTTCAGGTCTATTTCGGGTATTCAAAGGTTCAAATGAGAAGTAAGATGTCACGAATAAGCTCTATTTTGATCCTTTAAAACATTTTCAAGAATTTAAGTGTTACAAAACGAATACAAAAGAAATCGTGAGCTTTAGGCTCTAAACAGGAATAAAATTTCCATTCGGGTGAACTCTTACCAAAATAACTATCCTAAAATTCTTATTTAAATCCACACAACATATGAAGAAACCTTTTTCCCTAAGAGTATTGTCAGTATTTTGCTTCGTCGTCCGTTTTTTACCTTTGCAATCCGATTCCCGGTAAGATATGAATTTTATTTGTCTAGGTTCGATAAATGTTTACCAAGAGGTATTTTCCTACATCTATTATGCAGATTTAGCATATTATGCTTTCAAAAATTATGTACCCATGAAAAGTGGTAGAAAATGTGAAGCAAACGATTTTCACTCTTTTAACTTAAAAATTAATTCATATTTATCCAATCAAAAGATGAAATTAAAAGCACGAACATTGCTTTCTTCGAAAGCACTATTACATATTTCAATATGTGCACTTTGATGTGATAAATTGACAACATATATGCGACAATGTTGGGTTCTCAAGCAGTATGTCGAAGTTAACCACAAGTTCTAATTAAACTTCGTTTATCCACCGCAGAGAAGATGCAGAGGCAAAGCTTTTAGGGTATTTTATCAGAAACTTCCAAACCTCCTTTAACTTTTCTATTGCGGAAAGAGTTCGTCTGCACTTTGCCTTGTGATTATCTCAGACATTCTTGCCGGTGAGGAAGAAAGTCGAGGAAAGCAGGATAATTCAACTTTCACTAGTCGGATGAATATGAAGAAATATCTTGTAGAAGAAGGAGTTCTTACGTATATTGACAAGAAAATTGGTTTAATGTTTAGGCCAGTAAACTTATTTGTTGTGTGATACAACTAAAAATAACACTTTTTGGAGACCTAAGTATGTCTGTAGACAAGTATATCTGATTTGCTAAACTTTTCCTATAAATTCGTAGAGAGAAGAGTATTTTTAATAAAAGATATATCAGTATAATTTAGAATGGAAGAGCTTTCTACCTATAGTGTGTTTTTTTAAGAAGGACCAGGTTTCCGAAAGACATAACTATCAAATGAGTTGTCATTCTTTGTAAGCGTCATTGTCATTTTTATTTGGTAAGCTCTAACAAATAATCCAAATTGTATAAATTTATTTCTGAAATCAGAAGTCTGTTATAAAAATATATAGAACACTTTGTGAATTTTATAGACCGAATAGACCATCAGAATGTGCTATAGACAATCAGAATGTACTATTTGATATGCTATTGACAATTGACGACTTGTGGTTTGAACAGGACGGCGCAGCGTGCCATACAGCGACCGAAACAATAAACTTATTTAAAGGACAATTTGGTGAAAATCTTTTTTCAAAAAATAGAATGGTTTACATACTATCATTCTAGAAAATAGGATTTTTTAATTTTACGGTACCCTTTTAGTGTAAGGAATGCAATATGTAATTGGGGTTGGATTAAATAGCAGACAACAGTATAAACTAGATTAAAGAACATCTTTAGATTTTATTAAGATCCCCTGCGCCGATATGTTGAGGCCTGATTAAATAACAAGCAAATAAACATACTTAGGTACATATTTTCGCTTTTATATTATTACACAGCCACACAAAAAAAGAAAAGTGGTATGTACTTTACATGCGATATATGGTTTTTGATGTATTTTCGCGCGCTGAGCACGAATCTGGGGTCAGAATTGAGCCATCATATCATAGATAATTCCTAACCTAAAAAAACAGGTAAAAAATAGCAAAAATCCGAATAAATGTACAAGGAAAAATACAGGAATTTCTTTTTTGCATATCCAGATGTGTATTTTTATGTAAAAGAACCCCGTCAATCCAAATCCACCGTCAGAGTTGAAGTGGCACGTCATGTTTTTTTCCTAACCTCAAAAAACCGGGTCAGAAATATCAATTTCCAAAAGTTATTTACGCTAAATTTGGAATGTGGAGGTTTTTGGGGTCGCTGATCATGAATCTGATAGTTATTTATGGTGGCAACGCCTACTAGAAGAAAAAGGGTAGAAAGACATATTTCCTCAAATGAACGACCTTAAAGTAGACTTTGTGACCATAAATCAATATCATATTCGTCATCTGCGACCTCAAAAACCCCCACATACCAAATTTGGCGTAGATCAGTCGACTGTTGAAAATCTCGTCCACCGTGTTGGATCCGTCATCTTTAATTCCGCAAGTTTGACTTCAGATTTGTGATCAGCGAACCCAAAAACCCCCACATGCTAAATTTGGCGCAGATCGGTTGGTTTTGAAAATTTCGTTCGCCATATTGGATCCGCCATCTTTAATTCTGCAAATCAAACTTCAGATTCATGATCAGCGATCCCAAAAACCCCCGCATACCAAATTTGGTGTAGACCGGTTGATTTTCGAAAATCTCGTCCGCCATATTGGATCCGCCATCTTAAATTTTGCAACTCTGACTTCAGATTCGTGATCAGCGACCCCTAAAAGCTCCACACACCGAATTTGGCGTAAATCGGTTCACTTTTGGAAATCGATATTTCTGACTCGATTTTTTGAGGTTAGGAAAAAAAACATGACGTGCCACTTCAACTCTGATGGTGGATTTGGATTCACGGGGTTCTTTTACATAAAAATACACATCTGGATATGCAAAAACGAAATTCCTGTATTTTTCCTTGTACATTTATTCGGATTTTTGCTATTTTTTACCTGTTTTTTTAGGTTAGGAATTAACTGTGATGTGATGGCTCAATTCTGATCCCAGATTCGTGCTCAGCGCACGAAAATACATCAAAAACCATATATCGCATGTAATGTACAGACCACTTTTCTTTTTTTGTGTGGCTGTGTTATTCAGGATGTATCAGGATTATTACATTATACATTTTTAAATTGTATTAAATGAGTTTTAAACTGACTGAATGCGCTTTGGTTGAATATGTAACATTTCAGTTTTGGGAGTACATGTGACTTAATGAACTATGTATAAACAATATTTATAAGTACATACATTTCAGCAGAAGTAACAATATTAAAAAGGTAACGATATTATTCCAGCAGCTAAAAGGTTTCACCGACAATAAAATCTCACTTGTTTTCTACTTTTGTCTTCCGCTAACCGGAATAAAATTCTGAAATAATTTCTGTGGTCTTTTGAATATAAACAATGAAATGGAAACAATCACAACCCTTTTACTATTGTTTATCATTTCACATGCAAATTTTGACTGAAATAATTTCCCCTCATATGCAATGAAATTTTTTCATAATTTAACACATGGAGCTTTCAACTTCTTTTCGTATATAGCACATGCAGTGTTGCAGTCAGATGCATTGTTTGTTAGGTTTTTAATTTAATGAAATTAATTTATGTACTTTTCTGAGAATAAAACTGGAAGAAAGAAATTGTGAATGTAAGTTAAGACGAGAAAATAATTATGTAGGTTCTTATTTCAATTTCTTATGAATAGTTCAGCGAAAAAATGCATTTACTTTACGACAATTTAAATAATCGATAAATAAAGCCTGGAAAAAATTAGTTGAATATATGGATAATAAGAAAAATTTTTAATTTTTCTTTTTTTTTCAGATTACGATGGTGAGGAGGAAGAAGGAGAAGAAGAACAAGAAGAAGGAGATGAAGAAGAAGTCAGAAGACAATACGAACGCGAACGCGAGGAGCAATTACAACGACTTCATACCACCGAACAAACAAACTACGAAAAACAAGATTTCCATGAATCTGAAACACATATTGACAACACTATTGCAACCGGGCATTCACATATAGAACAACATACACATGCAGAAGGACATGGTCAAGAAAGTTCTATTGGAGCTGAGTCAAGTCTTGAAGAAGGTCACAGGGAAGTGGAGTCAAAACGACAGGAAGAAGACCGTAGACCTGACAAATTTGAAGAACGGGACTATGAAGACAGAGAAGATGCAGTCACTCATGAGGAAAGGCCAAGTGTACATCAATCGAACTATCCAATAGTAGTAAATGAAACTTGTGGTCCTGATAGAGGTGGTTGCGATCACGATTGCCGTCTTATTCTCTATCCACAAGAATTTGAACCGAGGACGGAGTGCAGCTGTTATAATGGTTTTACTCTTGATCCGAATGACAAGCGAACTTGTCATGGTAAGTAAGAAATTTGTCTAAAATCATCTAGCTTACAAGTCTGTAGATGTTTCAATTACCTAATTGATCAACTCCAAGTATAGTACTCTGTATTTTTTATCTTCTTAATGCTCTATCTTAACGCTTTGACATTTTTTGAATTGGATTAAACAATACAATTGAAATGGATTGAAAATACAAATACCTCCAAACTTAAAAATTTTTTGAATTTGCATACCATAGGGCAGTTTAGAGCAAATAGTAGATAAACAAAAGGAGAGAAACGCATTTTTGGAAATTCAACTTCCTAGCGATGCCTACTAAAAATGTTTGTTTAGGTAGAAGGAATCAAGATATAGTTTGAAATTTTGCAGGTATATTTAATCGTATTGTTAGAGTACAAAAATATTTTTTTTTGGGTTTTTACATTTGATTTTTTGTTTATACGAATTTTTTCAAAAAAATATCAAAAATTTACGGTTTAAATGTTAAAGTCTCTATAGCCCAGACCTAAAGGAACTTTTTTCATCAAAAAATAACAAAATGATGGCCGTTTAAAAAAAAAAAAAACATTTTTGATGTCGGAAAATCGACTGTATGTCGGAAAATATATTACCAATCTTTTTGATTTAGGTTCGGGCTATAGTTATAAAAAATCAGAACAATCGCTTAAATAGTTTTTATTAAATCATGTCAACCAGACCTAAAATCATGATTTCGAGAAAATCGAGTTTAAAGTTTTTAGAAGGATATTTTTTATAAAATGCTGCCTCGAGGCGCCTCGCTTTTATTTATTGAAAACATATTTTTGATAGTATATACTTTTAAAATTATTAAAAAAAAAATTCAAATCTGTAAGATCTTGACTGTAGATCGAAATTCATAACCACCACACACATGTACGTACATACCATGAGAAAAGTTAAAGTCTGTACTCTTTTGACTTTTAGATCCAAACAGGCGGCCTGCGATTTAGTCGGTCGTTCTAAACTGTCAGATCTAAATTGATCAATCCAACTGATGACAGCCAAAAACCTAATTTTTAAGTCCAGGTCAGCGCGCAAAAATTTTAAGATTCAGAGCTGTCATTCGTAGCCTATTTCAAGCTGTCATTCCTAGCCTGTCAGATTTAACCTGATGATCAAAATCGATGTTCGCCACACACATGCAGTGTTGATCTGAAAGTTCAGTTCTGCAGACAATTGCCTTTCGGTCCTACCACTGTTATACATATCAGAAAGAGGTCTACATAAGAAACTAATAACAAAACTTTGAGAGTCTGATGAAAATGATTTGAAAAGCTTTTTTATTATTTTGAAATTTTATTTTATATTAAATAAATATACTATATACATATTAGGGTGCTTTTTTTTCGCGACTATTGTTTTTTTTCAGTCCCACCTCGAAATTTTGTGACAAATTCCTAAACAAAAATTCCCTGAAAATTGGAGCCCTTAATATTAATATTAAGTACTAGACCAAGGCGTATAAAGATTTCCCATATAAAATACACGTAAACTTTGATTATTTTTCTTCAAAACTCTACAGCTCAGAGGCATTTTATGGTATAATCCTGGTGGATGGTAGGATTTCTTCAGAATTGAATGCTCTACAAAAGTGTTCATTGCGGTGTAACCCTAACTCCCACCAGCGAGGTAGTACGGGTCACTAACCCTATTTTTTCATGAAATTCTCATTTTTGTGCCCCTATCTCGTAAACAACAAGAGGTACAGAAAAAGTTAATATGACAAACTTGTAGCAAATTCAATTTCCTCCAAAAAGTTCTTGAACACCAAATCGCTAGCATCGATATTTCTTGAGATATTGGGCTTTGAAGTTGAGGTAGTGTGGAACTTTCATGGATTATTGAGCTAAATTGTACAAACACTACCTCAACTTCAAAATCCAATATCTCAAGAAATATCGATGTTAGCGATTTGGTGTTCTAGAACTTTTTGGAGGAAACTGAATTTCCTACAAGTTTGTCATATTCACTTTTTCTGTACCTCTTGTTATTTACAAGATAGGGGCAAAAAAAATGAGAATTTCATGAAAAAATAGGGTTAGTGACCCGTACTACCTCGCTGGGGGGAGTTAGGGTTACGCCGCAATGGACGCTTTTTTAGAGCATTGAATTCTGAAGAAATCCTACCATTGACCAAGTTTATACCATAAAATGCCTCTGAGCTGTAGAGTTTTGAAGAAAAATAATCAAAGTTTACGTGTATTTTATATGGGAAATCTTTATACGCCTTGGTCTAGTACTTAATATTAATATTAAGGGCTCCAATTTTCAGGGAATTTTTGTTTAGGTATTTGCCACAAAATTTCGAGGTGGGGCTGAAAAAAAAAAAAAATAGTCGCGAAAAAAAAGCGCCCTAATACATATACTTCAAAATTGTCATTCAAGCAAGCAAGCAAGAAGTGCCATGCTTCATTTCTGCTTTGTTTCCTTTCTCAATAATAAAGCCCTACTATATGAAATTCGCATTTCAGTTTTATATTTTGATTTAAATATAAAATGGGATGGGCATTAATAATTTCGTCAATATACCTCATGTGAAACAGTGAGAAAGTTAATAAATTTTCCACGTAGACATTTTTTGTCTTGTGATTTGATATATTAGATGAAATAAAAGCAACAAACTATTTATGTCTGGCATTATTTATAATTTAACAAATAAAATTTGTTCAGGGCTTCAATAATTCTCTGCAAGCTGTCGTCTTGAATCAGGTTACTCTAAGTCATCTATTCAGTTTTATTAAAAAAAAATTCTGGCGTTTAAGAGCCCTTTAAAATAAATTTATTGGATCACTTCAGAAGAAGACTTGAGAGATATCAAAATGCTTTCTATATGAATAGCTGCTGTTGGTTGAGACGTGTGCTGCTCCAGTGTTTTGGCATTTGTGTCAAATATCACTTAATTCACGTGTCTCTCACTTTTTCGAGGACAACAATTTCACCTAATTTCTAAAATGAAATTTCAACGACGTCTTTTAAGAGCGATGGAATTGATTTGTCAGCACAGCGAGACAAACATCTTTTTTTATATTTTATTACGATGGGCCATTCCAGGCGACAGAAGTCGATGAAAAATGGTTTAAGGTGAGGAGCAGTGGTGTGGGGACGTGATGAGAATCGTACAATTTGAAAATATTTATTGGCTTATTTCCGGCTATTATTTTGTAGCCTACCCTGAACAAATTTGTACTTTATCCCCTCCTCCCCCCCTATGTTCCTAGTGCAAATTGGTGAAGTGTTTTAGAGCGAAAGCCATTTAAACTTTGTTTGCATAAATTCAAAGTGATGGATGGAGACCGCCGCGAAGGTGATTATGCTGGTGCGATTCGGATATCTCTTTTGTAAGACAACGCCCCTTGTTATGAAGATTTAAGTTAAATTGAAAAAGAAAATTGAGGATTACTTCCGGAAAGAAATTCGCTTGTAACGAGATTTCATGACGTCCTTGCTGTTGACGGGCTCTGAACTTTTTATTGCCCGAGTGTCTATCGTTCTCGCTATTTTACAAATTGATTTCGGATGACGGGTTTATTTCACAATTTTTTCACGCGATCTGATTTTACAATTTGAAAAAACTGTCACCATTTGGACAAACAGAGCAGTAAGATTGGCTGAAAACGTCTTTTTATAGTCTTTTCAGTAGCTTTAATATTCTTGTACATAAAAAAAAAAAAAAAAAAAAAAGTCTAATGTTTTATTCATGATCCCACTGGATTTTGAATGTATCTTGGATAAGACATGGCAACAAAAACATTTTATTGGCCATTTGGACTATGGACGAAATTGGCGAATTCGGTTCTCTTTTTAACTTTTCGTTTATGGGTAATTATTTTAATTATTTCGAAAATCGAAAATCTAAAATCAATATGTTGCGAAATCTTTCTGTTTCAAAACTTCTGGGATATAAAAAAATTTTTAGCATAATATTTTCATGTATTTTTGCTTACTTGCATGTAATTTAGTATTTAAATTTCTTAATAGCGCAATTGATGCATGTTGATTTAGATTTCCTTAGGTTTTGACCAAAATCCAGAAGTTCATCAATACAAATTTTCAAAATCAAATGGGATGTTTTCTTTTTAATGAGGGTGATTCAATTATTTTTCTTTGCACTTTCTGTAAGATTTATTATTGATTGTTAATTTCATAGAGCTACACTTAATCTCTTTTTGGCCAGTGTTTTCTATAAAGTAACCCCAATGATGAGATATAAAATAGTTGTCTTTTAATTTCAATTTTCCAGAAATGTATGGATATTTTGGATTTATATGAAGCAAAACGCTGAAGGATTAATTTTGTATGGCGATTTCCATCCGCTAGTTTCTTTTTAAAAGTGCCATAAAATAGTCAGAATTCAATATTTTTTTAAAAATTATTGATTTATTGAAAAGAGTAAACCTTCCGAATAGTTTTGGAATATGATTTCATTTAAATGATTGCCTAGGCTGGTCTGGCAGTAGCCCATCCTGTCAACTCAATTTTGCAGGCCATTTTCGATGGTTTGGGACCCAATTTCATGAATAGTTATATTAGTATTGTGTTTAAGTGACTGAATTTATCTTAACTATATTAATCTTTAACGGCACACCACAAAAAAAAAGTCCAACGGCATCAAATCGCGTGTTCTTTGCGAAATTCGTATTGTTTCGGCAACACAGGACTCATTTTGGAAATAAGTTTTTCATATTTCCCTACGGAGGTATGATACTGTGTTTCTGTCAATATTTTGAGCGCGAAAAACCTGTCTGTGTCAAAATAACATGTAAATTAAAAAGAAACTGACAGATGAGTCACCCTTTAGAATATTTTTCCACATCTGTGAATAATTCCAAGTAAATTTGAATTTTGCTATGAATATTTTTCATCTTCTGTAAGAACCCAAAGTAAATTAAGTTTTGACAGCACAGAGACATTTTTAATTAAATGAAATGCGTCATGTTTTTATCTACTCGGTTTTTTTTTTTTTTAATATATTTCATCATGACTGCAAATAACATAAAGTTAGGGTTGAATGCATAGCAAGTGCTTATTACGACTTGAAATATGAATTTTCCTTTCAATTTTGTGACATCCCTCCATCAAGTGCAGAAGAATACTTTTACAATATTCTATAAGGGAGCACACAATGGTGCTTTTTGCATGAAAATTTATTAAAACTTTAAAAAAAACTCATTTCTATTGAAATATTTCAATATATCGTTCCGAAAAGCTGAAGGTAGAGGAATCTCTCTGCATATAGAAAATTGCATTATATAAATCTGGTGCTCATGGCAGAATTTATTACAAATTTCAGATATCGATGAGTGTTTGACTAACAACGGCGGATGCGAGCAGATTTGTATAAATGTGCCCGGCTCCTTTGAGTGCTCCTGCGGGCGAGGCCTTCAAATCGATACAGTAACTGGCAACACGTGCGTCGGTAAGTTTTCTTGTTATAACTTGAGATATTAGATACATCAGACGAAAGTGCCTGGTAAGAATGAATCTTTCTTTTCACCGTAGGCAGGTGTGCATGATGTGCTTGTTTTGGGTACTGTGGCGCTGTGTACTTGCTTATCTCTTTCCTTTATTTATGTGATCTTTTTATTCGCGTTCTTTTCTTGAACACTCATCTACTAACTGTATTAATATTGATATTCCTGATAAAAAAAACGCTTTTGGAGGTGAAACGTGCCAATTTTGACATTCTTTCATATTGTCAAAACAAAAAAAAAAAAAAAAAATCTAAGGCTTTTAGCCTTAGAGACTAAAATATTCTACAGAAAAGTCTGCACTTAGGTTTTTATATTATATTGAACCTTGTTTTGAAGATAGTTGAAGTTTGTAACTAAAAACGAAAATTTATTAGTTTTAATAATGCAAGCGGATGACAAAAAAACAGTGAGTTGCGTGAGTTAACTAGTAATTTCTACTATATTACTAGATATATAAAAAGATAACATACAAAATTTAGGTATTAGAAATAGGTATAAAAAAACTAATAGTTCGTTATTATTACTTTGAATCCTTGGTTAATAATTTACTACTCAATTCAATATCCTTTGGCTTAAATGTGGGCATATTTTGGTATAAATTCTCCAAATCCGCAGTAATAATGCAGGTTCCCCTTTAAAGAGCCATCTTGACCTTCATATGACCTTCGAGGTCATGGTTAAAATCATAATCGGGCGTAAAATTTTCCGCTCTTTCTATTTAAAAAACTCAACTTGGCCTTGAAATATCCTTCAAGGCCATGGTCAAGGTCAAATCTAAGGTTACTATTAAATAGCCAGGGAAAATTCCTAAAACTTTTGTTTGAAACTTTTTTCTACAAAATGCATTCTTCGAAAGTTATTTTGCCGTTTCCATACCTTTGGATCACCCTGTATACGGGCTTTGAGCTGGCCACATTAGTCTAGATAATTTTTAATTTCTTAGCTCATTTTTTGTACTACAATTGCGGTGAGTTTCGGGTCTCCATCTTACTGAAAAAATTACACTTTTCTTCTTAATTTTTGCTTGATGAATACCAACCGTAAGGTTCTTCTTGAGAATATATAAATATTGTTCCTTTTTCATTATCCCTTCAATTTTGACAATCCCATAAGAATCTTTAATTCTCTTGACAGTTCAAATTAATCGATTAATCGGACATATCATTAATCGAGATAGATATTTGGAAAAAAATAATCGATGACAATTTTGCAACATAGATGAAGTAAGCAAACTGAGAATGTGTAGACCTTATAAAACAAATTACGTGTTATTACAGGGAATTTATTCTTTATTATTAATCCATGAATGCAACAATAAAAAACGTTGACAGATCTTTTCATTTTTAATCTATTTATTTTTTCGGCGGCGGTAGCTCCAGCCTTGGAAAATAATAGTTTCGATGGTATTGATGCCCTCAAAAGATGACATTATTTTTTTACCAATATTATATAGTTTGGGGTATACTCATTTGGTGTATTTTTTTCAGGTAGCTTTTTCCATAATTTGTATACATTTATTTGCCCATTTTTGTCAGTCAACTTTAAGCTCAGACAACTTTGTTATTTATTTCTTAAAAAGTTCTGAAAATTAACCTTTTAAGGACGGGGAAAATTACGTTAAAATTGACCTTTTATTAGACATGAATATTATAAATATATTCAATGAACTTCTTATGTGGAGTCCCCCCCCTCCTTGCTGGTCGATATATCGACCAGGCCCGTCCGCAACGGAAAGTCCCATGTAAAAAATTTGGCGCGACGGTTTGAAAGTATTTTTCTAGGTAATTTAATGCGCTGAATACGGGAAAAATCGTGAAAATTTCAATTTTTGACCTTGAATTCACCTTGCAGATGAGTTTCGCGATTCGTGCTATTATATTTTTCGTAATCAGTACATAAAAAAAGGTAGGAATGTCAACTTTCAGGGCGAAATAGCAAACAAATATGTGACTTTGAAATAGCAATTTTCAAGGACAAGGATGCCTTCAGGAATTTTTATACTCTTTTTGCCATATTCAGCGCATCAAAAAATGTAGGTATGCCAACTTTCAGGGCTTTCAGCAGAAAAAAATTGACATTGAAAACCGCCATTTTCAAGGTCAAGGATGCTTCCAGGAATTTCTATACTATTTTTCCCTTATTTAACGCATAACATTTTCCTTGAAAAACATCAAATATTATGTGTCCTCTGGCTGGTCCATATATCGACCACTCCCGTCCTTAAAAGGTTAATACCCAGGTATTTTCAATAGTGCTCTTTCAGAATATCAAATGAAAATTAAAAAACAACACCCCATCTTATTGTATTTTTGAATTAAAAAAAAATACCGATTTCTGAGGGTCAATGTTATAAAAAATTGATATTTTCGATATGAAAGAAATTTTGAAAAGGAAGGTATGATTTTTATCATTAAGAGGTTGTAAACCACTCTTAATTTTCATATAAACCATTATTGAAAATACCCGGGTATGAATTCTTAGAACTTTTTAAAAATAAATACCAACATTTGTCCGAGCTTAAAGTTGACCAGCAAAAACTGACAAATTGGGACAATAAGGGTTAAACTACTAGGATTTTATGTTAAAACCACCATTTATGTGGCAGTCCAACACCTACTTGGCCGGTTTTTCGATTTTATGTTTGTAATCACCTCCAAAAACGTTTAATAAGTGAAAATCCCTCTACCAATCATAGACCAACCGCTCTCGTAATTGCTTACATAGATATAAACGAATGCTTGTTGCGAAATGGACATGGTCCGTGCCAGGACACGTGTCATAACACTTGGGGCAACTACACCTGCTCATGTGAGGGATTGCCGCGAACGCGGCTCAGCGAAGACGGTCACACCTGCGAAGATGCTGGCGAATGCGCGAAAAATAATGGCGGCTGCTCGCACAGGTGTCTCACGACCTTGGGGCGCGTGTACTGCTTATGTCCCGATGGCTTTCTTCTCGGCGACGACTGGAAGACGTGTGAAGGTTTGTATTCGCTTCTTCTATCCGTAATCCCTCTTGCGGAGCGTGGTGCCCCCGCTTAAAATCGCCTACATCCCCAGAGTGCTAACCACCCCGAAAAAATGCTATAGAATTTAATTTTCTGCATGTACCTACACTTCTCCGTTCAATGAAGTTTTCTCGACGCTGACTTATATTTTATAAGTATAAAGTCAATTTTAAAAGTTTCTTGAAAATAAGAAGGAATTTAAAGTTTTTGGGAAGTTTTCCAGTTGAGTCCGGAATCCGAATCTTATAGTTGGAAGCCGATTGGTCACTTCATGCGCATATATACGGAGCGGTCCAATGTTCGTGAATCGTGGTATCAATTTTACTTGACATGGTATCATGGCAAATTGGTGAAAATTCTTTTCGCCCCGCAGAAGTTATAGTGTGGAAATTGAATTTTCGAATTCTCCGCTCAACTTTGCGGCGTTTTGTAAATTTAATACAGAATTCATGTCATATCTTGTAAGTGGATTCTGAACTTTGCTGATTTATGCAGTTGCAGGGTTGCAGCAAAATGCACCCAGCTGCTTGAGAGAATCTTTTCTGGATATTTTTGCATTATAAATTTCCTGGTGGTAAGACTTTCTTGCTGTTCCAATGGACATTTTTCCATCAAAACAATGCTTTCTCGATATAATCCGATCGTAGACGTACAAAGATACTTATGTAAGATGTGTCATATGTATGAGTGTTACTAAACTGAAGGGTGTTATTTTCTAATAATTAAATATAAGTTTCAATTTTGTCTGAACTTACAACAAAGAAAAGTTGGAACAATAAGCTACTGAATTTTGTTTCATTTTCTGGATTATTTTTGCTGATATTAAAATAATATTTTAAAGCAAAAGTAAAATTGCTCTCACAAAATTGTAATATACCGTGTGAGTCATTTAACTTGAGACAACCTAATAACTTTTTAGGATCACATAATATTGAAAAAAGTTTAATATGAAAGTTGTAGGGTATCAAAAATGGCGTTTGGTGATGATCTTAAAAATGACCTTGACCTTGACATTCAAGGTCATATGAGGGTCAACTTTAAAATTTCAAATGGGATGACCCCCTATTGACCCCGGAATTGAAAAGAGCGGAAAATTTTACGTTCAGATATGACCTTGACCCAATGGTCAAGGTCAAATTTCAAGGTCATTTCACGATAATTTATCTTCATGTACAATAGCGAGAGGCGATGACGTTTTTTGAAATGTGAAGAGAGATATCTGACCACGACCTTGAAAATTACCTTGACCCTGACCTTCAAAGTTATTTGAAGGTTAAACTCAAAAATTCTATTGGTAACCCCTATTTTTGACGCCAGAACGAAAAAAACTTTCGACCGAACATGCGATAAAGTATTTAACTACATTTTGCATTACCCAGGAACAACGACGTGGACGTAGTAGTTTTCTGTTCCCTTTGGGGTGCTTGATTTAGGTGAGTCCCCTCGCCTCTCACCGTCGGGATGCTTGATAAGGTGAAGTTTACAACGAAGTACCAACTACTCGTGAAAATATGATTGAAAGAATTATTGATGCTTGCAACAAAATAAGTCCTGCTATGCTTCAAAGTTGTGTAAGATCGTTTGAGGTGCGCATTAATAAGTGTATTGAAGTTGATGGACATCACTTCGAGCATTTATTAAACTAAATTGGTGAGAATTGCGAGTACTCACATAAATCGATCACCCCGACGCAAAATGTAGTTAAATACTTTATCGCATGTTCGGTCGAAAGCTTTTTTCGTTCTGGCGTCAAAAATAGGGGTTACCAATAGAATTTTTGAGTTTAACCTTCAAATAACTTTGAAGGTCAGGGTCAAGGTAATTTTCAAGGTCGTGGTCAGATATCTCTCTTCACATTTCAAAAAACGTCATCGCCTCTCGCTATTGTACATGAAGATAAATTATCGTGAAATGACCTTGAAATTTGACCTTGACCATTGGGTCAAGGTCATATCTGAACGTAAAATTTTCCGCTCTTTTCAATTCCGGGGTCAATAGGGGGTCATCCCATTTGAAATTTTAAAGTTGACCCTCATATGACCTTGAATGTCAAGGTCAAGGTCATTTTTAAGATCATCACCAAACGCCATTTTTGATACCCTACAACTTTCATATTAAACTTTTTTCAATATTATGTGATCCTAAAAAGTTATTAGGTTGTCTCAAGTTAAATGACTCACCCGGTATATAGAAATTGCGGCATGTGTACATATACTGCTTCATATTATATCTATATGTTAATTTATTTGTAATTGGCTGTTGTACACTGCTCTCTGCTGTCTGTTTGGTCCCAATAATAATAGACAGATTTGCTTTTTACAAATGAATTGTAATTTTTGTTGAATTTGTCTGTATCATAAAACTATGAAATTGTTATGTAGACTAATTAAAATAATCAGTCCAATAGAATATCGACAGCCAAATCAAAAATTAAGATCTATGTATAGTATATAAATCCTGGTGGAAGTTTTCCATGTCCTTATCCAAGGATATGTTAAATATAGTTAGCATAGTAGAAGCGATAGGAGTATATGACACCGAGAAAAATAGCGCACCAAGAACATCTTGCAGATTCAGTAATAGATTAACAATATGGCTGAAAATCTTGAGAGAATAAATATTTATGTTCAGGGCATTCGATGGTATACGAGGGGTGATCCAAAAGTAATGATAAATGGTTATTTCCAACCCACAGAATAAAAAGAAAAACTGTTTTGGGTTCATTATACCCACGTTAGTTGAGCATAAAGAAATCATAGAAATAGGGCATCATTTGTGGGAGTTACATTGATTTGAATACGAGCAGTAGGGATATATTGTGAGCGGTTGTGTTGCTCCACCAGGACAACGCACTCGCTCACAAGATCGAAGTTCCGATGTTTGCTATCCGCGAAGAAGGCTTCGATCTGCTTTAGCACATCCACCTTATTATTATTATTACTTTTGGATCATCCCTCGTATACGGATACAAAAAAAATTCGACAAAGAGATTGCAACTAATTTTTAAGTTGTATGATTTGATTTTGCCATTTTCTAATACCCTAAGAATGCCAGATAATTAACGTTTGGTGCTTATGAACTACCAAAATGCTTTCCTATTAGATTTAATGCTAGATTCTATCGACCAAAAAATATTGACTGCAAGGATCTATTTAGAAATTTTTTACTCTTATTATACGTAGCAATATTTCGTGTATAGTTTCGACCTTCTTACTTTTGTATTATATGTAGGTATATATTGAGCTGTTATTTTTGAAAGTGGTATAAGTCCATTTGTGAAAGAAATGGTAGTTTTAATCAGATTTAGATATCCTTTATTTTTATATTTATAATATCACAGTCAATGGTGAACAATATCCTCTTAAATTAATCAAACTAATTTTACGCAGGAATGTTTTTGTTGAAAGTGGTATAAGTCCATTTTTTATTAATTATAACTTGGGTTTTTTTCGTCTATCCAAACCAATAGAACATTTTGAATTGAATGGAGGTTTAATAGCGGCTACCCAGAATAAAGATTTAATATTTTTGGAAATGTTATGATTTTCATTTATATAAAATGTAAAATCTTGAACTGAAATTTGTTCATAGTAATTTTTGACTAAAAACGAAAAGTGGTTGTAAGTTATAATGATTTGATGTTATTTAAAACAAAAAAAATGTAAGTCTGTGTTACTTATGAGAAATTCCAAATCAAGGGAAAATTTCCTATGTTCTCTCTGGATAGACGAAAAAAACGCAGCTAATTGTTTATAAAATGTTGTAAGTTTATAATTTTAAAAAACATTACGCGATTTGATGAAGAATCACAAATTTGGTGGGGCCAGTGTTATGATTTGGGCAGCTTTTTCAGCAAATAGTAAATCCAAAATTTACTCTAATGCGGATGAATGCTGTATTGTATATCGAATTGTTGGTTAATATGGCGGAAGAAAATTTAACAGAAAATTTCACTTTCCACCAAGATAATGCCACTGTCCACACAGCTTCATCCGCAAAGTAGTGATTTCTTGATTGGCCAGCAAGAATTTCGGATATAAATCTAATTGAAAATCTATCGGGTATCATCGTAAGACGAGTTTTTGTTAATGGGCGCCAATTTCAGACAACATTCGAATTGAAGAACGCCCTTAAGAATGCGTGGAATTCCATTACTCATAATGAGCTGAAAAAGTTGTTGCAATGAATGCCAAATAGAATATTTGAAACCATTATTAGTTAGTTAGTGTATTAGTTCCTGGAAATTATTTAAAAATTTTGTCTGTAATCTAATTTTTGTTAATTTTACTAAAATAGGCTAATGGAATTTCCACGCAGGCTTTTGTATTTTTTAGCAAATAAATATTTTTTATGTAAAATAATGAAGAACGAGTGACTTGTGAAAATAAAAACCAAAATGGAAAATTGTTCACTACGTTGTAATTTAAAAATTTAAAAATATGTTTGACGGGCTAATGGAATTTCCATAATTGTATTTGTAGTTAGTAGGAAGTGTAATCCTAGGAGGCTAATATGGACTTCTAGACTCAATTTATGCACTTTTTAGTTTGTACCATCTAAGAATATTTTTTTGATACAAAATAAATCAGTTACAAGAGGAATATATAAAATTATAGATTGTATTACCATTCATTTATTATAGAAGATATTGTATTGGCGATTTTTTGTATTTTAAAGATACTCTGAACTTTTCGAGTATCGTTTATCGCCTTTTTCATTACTTATTATTATTATTTATCATCAATTCCATACCCTAATAATGTGAAATTAACAAAGGCGATTTTCTTTCATTTAGATGTCGACGAATGCCAAGATCCTGAAACAGCTGCCCAATGTCCTTACGGATGTGAAAATCTACCAGGATCATATCAATGTTTGGAAAATCCAAATAGGGATGACAATGAGGAGGAGGAAGAGGAGGAAGTAAAGAAGAACGAGCGGGAAGAAGATGAAGATGAAAGAGAAGACGAGGAGGACGAAGAAGCTGCACATAAACAAATTGTGAACCACGTTGAACAGGGTGCTCCAAAAGTCGAATGTGAAGATGGATATCGTCGAAATGAATTTGGTAATTGCGAAGACATAGACGAATGTGCCGAAGGAACGAGTGGCTGTCAGTATTGTAAAAATGTAGCAGGTGGATTTGAATGCACCTGTCCTGAAGGATATGAGATGGCAGAAGATGACAGAACATGCCAGGATATAAATGAATGTGTGGAATATGCTGGAGACGAAAATGGAGACGTTGGAGGGATTTGCTCTCATGAATGTGTGAATGTGATTGGCTCATTCCAGTGCAGATGTCCAGAAAATTTCCACTTGCATTCAGACTATAGGACCTGCGTTAGGGATTATTGTGAGGATCTGATTAATCCAGGATTAAATAAAACGAGTTGTTCACATTCTTGTGAGGATGGAAGTGAAGGATTCGTGTGCACTTGCCCGGACGGGTATGTCCTGGACACTGATTTCAAGACGTGCATTCAGACTGATGAATGCGCCCGGTCTGATGGACATTCCAATTGCAGTCCAGGAAAATGTATTAATGCGGCTGGACATTACACCTGTATTTGTCCTTCAGGATATGTGGCGAAAGAAGGACGATGCCATGACATTGATGAATGCGACGAAGGCACAGACATGTGTTCTCATGTATGTAGGAATAACGAGGGATCGTATGAGTGCTCCTGCCCGGATGGTCTTCGATTGTCCGAGGATGATTTTAAGAATTGTATTGATGTCGACGAGTGTGTCGAGGATCAACAGATTTGTGGCGATCTAATTTGTCATAATACTCACGGCAGTTATAAGTGTGTTTGTCCTGAAGGCCAAGAAATGCTGGAGAGCGGCGGATGTGGACATTCGGATGCTTGTGCTGCCAACAATGGCGGATGCTCCCATTTGTGCTCATCCCACAACGGGTATCCAGAGTGTGCATGTCCGTCTGGAATGATTCTTTCTGGAGATAGTCGCACCTGTGTGATGCATGACCCTTGTCAGCAGGACAACGGCGGATGCTCTCAGGTTTGTGATTCCAGACTGCCGGGACTCTGTTCCTGTGAGGCTGGCTTTGAGCTGGATTCGGAGGATGGAAGGACTTGTCTGGACCGGGATGAATGTCAAGACAATAATGGTGGATGCACCCAAATCTGCGTAAATCAGCCAGGTTCGTATAAATGCTTGTGCAAGGGGGGCTTTAAATTGTTTAACACTTCATGCATTGATATCGATGAATGCGTGCTTGGGCTGCATACCTGTGACACAAATCAAAAGTGCGTTAACACAGAGGGTGCTTTTCATTGTGATTGTCCTGCTGGCTTTGCTTTAGATGCGACTACCAATAAATGCTTAGATACGGATGAATGTTTCGAATCGAACGGAAATTGTTCGCATATTTGCACTAATTTACCAGGATACTATGAATGCTCGTGTCCTGTGGGACTGGCTCTGGAAAGGGATAAAAAAACTTGCAAATTTATAAACGAATGTGAATTGAACAACGGGGGCTGCTCTCATGAGTGCCACTACACGATGGGACTGATGACATGTTCGTGTCCCCCCGGGTATAGTCTGGATGAAAGTAAGAAAAATTGTGTTGATATCAATGAGTGTGAGAATGGAAAGAACGGGGGCTGCTCCCACATATGCGAAAATCATCCTGGACGCTTTGCTTGCCTATGCCCGCCTGGTTACGAGCTCGAACACGACAACCGGCATAGATGTGCCGATGTTGATGAGTGCATAGAAAATAATGGGAATTGCTCAAATATATGTATAAACCTTCTAGGATCGTATGCATGTACATGCGAGGCTGGATTCGATTTGCAAAACGATTTGCATACTTGCATCGATGTCAATGAGTGCACGCTCAATATCCATGACTGTTCGCATTTTTGCATCAATAATCCGGGAGGGTATGAGTGCTCCTGCCCCCTCGGTTACAACTTGGGTCGTAACAAATTTACATGCGAAGATATAAACGAATGTGAGCTGTCGTTCAACGGCGGCTGTTCGAACACGTGTGTGAACACCCTCGGCTCATTCCATTGCGAGTGCCCCACTGGGCATACGTTGGCTTCCGACAACCGTACTTGCATTGATATCGATGAATGCAATAAGTCTAATAAAAAATGCTCTCACGACTGTAGAAATATAGTGGGTGGTTATGAATGCCTATGTCCAGCTGGGTATATTCTAGCCCAAGATCAGCTAACTTGCATCGACGTTGACGAATGCAGGGAGCATGATAAAGGTGGGTGCTCCCACGAATGCGAAAATACCCAAGGGTCGTTCATGTGCATTTGCCCTTATGGGTATGAGTTGGGTGAAAATAAACGCACCTGCTACGATATCGATGAGTGCTTAGAAAACAATGGTGGATGCTCACAGTTCTGCGTTAATTTCGATGGAGGGTTTAAGTGTGATTGCCCGCGAGGAGAAAAACTAGATGCGGATGGAAAAAGTTGCCAGCCAGAGGATCCTTGTCTGCAGTTTAATGGAGGCTGTGACCAAATTTGCGAGGTAGAAGGTCAACACCCTAAGTGCGGATGTAGAGCCGGGTTTGTTCTAGATACCAGGGATAATCGGACTTGCCACGATATCGACGAGTGTCGCGTCAGTAATCCTTGTTCGCAGGCTTGCATAAATACAGTCGGCTCTTACGAATGCAGATGCCATGCTGGATACACTGCAGACGCACGTGGAGAGTGCGTAGACGTTGACGAGTGCCAGGTAGCCAATGGCGGCTGCTCTGCTCAGGCTGAATGCCTTAATACTCCTGGAGGTCATAAGTGCATGTGCCCTGCTGGTACGAAACTTGCACAAGACAAGAAGACTTGCTTAGGTAAGAACATTGTTTTTCTATTTCATACATTCGACGATCCATCAGCAAACTTTGTACAGAATACTTCAAGATTTTCCTGAAAATAATGTCCATTTTTTTAAAGAGGCTACAAATTTATATCTAAGAGAGTTAAATTTATTTAGCTCACTATTACGTAGTGTAGTAATGAGTAGAATTGGTACACCTGTGGTAGCAAAACCTAGATCAAGACTCGACTTGAAAGACTGAGACTAAGACCAAGACCAAGACCAAGACCGAGACTGCGAGACTTTTGCTGACTGACACACATTTTTTTTTCTATTTTTAGTATCTTGAAGGAGGATTGCTAGTAATTGAAAAAGTGATCCTATCTTTATGAAATTTTAAGGAAATATACATTGGGTTTGGTATTACTTGAACTTATACTCTAAATTTGAAAGAGTTTTGGTGTACAGTTTTTGTGACATTGTAATTCAAAATTTAATTTTTATACATGTGCTCTTAAGGCAATCATTATTATAATAACTTTGGTTGAATATAACATAAAAACAGTAGAAAATCACTGAAATTTAGAGCCTAAGTATAATTAAAATTATATGGCACTTTTTAATAGTAAAACTTCCTACGAATTCAAAGGATCTCTAGTCTATCTTTTTTTAAAACTTGTTAAAATATTTGATAGTTAAACATTTTTCAAGAATTATATAGGTAACTTTGATTTAATTAAAAAAAGCTAGATTTGAAAAGAATGGAAATTGCAAAATTGTACTATTACAATTATTTTATTACAATTTTTCCTTTTCTTGATTTTTGGATTTTGTTAATTTTTCTCCAATGATATTCTCTTAGCCGTTTATTTCTCGAAACTCTCAATAATTTTTCCATACTTTCGCACTTCTTGGCTTACAACAACCATTTTTTTTTTCAATTTTCTATGCCAAACCCAGCTCCTAAAACTAACTTTTGAAAAAAAATTTCGTTTTTCCAACATTCACTTTATCAAACATGCATTTTTACTATTAAGGGGTTACATGGGTCTTAAAGGTATAAAAAAAACGACTTCTTTAAAAAAATTTATTTCAAAAACGAAAAATCTTTTTTATTTAAAATTTAAACATATGAAAGTAAAGTACTTAAAGTACTTGTAAAAAAAATTTCAGCCAAAAATATTAAAAATTTTCCATTTTCCAGCCGTTTTTCGCCGTCAACCTTTTTTTTTGCGGTGGACATGATATTTCGGTGTGGATTCATCTGAAATCAAAAATTCAAAAATTTTCTTGTAGTTTATGCCCTTGGCTCGTGATTGAACGAACGAATTGAAAAAAAAATGAAATTTGACATTTTGACATGAGTTTGAATCAATTTTCGTCTCAAATTTTTATGCGTTTTTCCGATTCTCATCATTTTTAAAAGGTCTTGTTCGTATAAAACAAGAACGACTTGACCGAATGAAAATTCCTTCGTTCAATCACGAGCCAAGGGCATAAACTACAAGAAAATTTTTGAATTTTTGATTTCAGATGAATCCACACCGAAATATCATGTCCACCGCAAAAGAAAAAGGTTGACGGCGAAAAACGGCTGGAAAATGGAAAATTTTCAATAATTTTGGCTAAACATTTTTTTACAAGTACTTTAAGTACTTTACTTTCATATGTTTAAATTTTAAATAAAATAGATTTTTCGTTTTTGAAATAAATTTTTTTAAAGAAGTCATTTTTGAAATAAATTTTTTTAAAGAAGTCGTTTTTTTTATACCTTTAAGACCCATGTAACCCCTTAAGGCTATTATATCCTCGGTATTGGTCTTGAAAAAAGTGAAAAAATATTCATATTTAATAAAATTGTAGTTAATCTATCGAGTCAGATTTTTAATTTTTTAAAAAATAGATAACATTATTTCAAAGTAAAAAAAATTTTGAATAAAAACAATTTCTAAAAATGGCTCTATAGATTAAGGTCAGGTGGAAATTAGTTACTTTCCTTGGGTTTGCTTAAGTTTAGTACGTAAATTCAACCTCATTCAACATATACTTATGTGACCTGCTCTATGAAAAGGTGACTAACGTGTGAAAACGAGTTTTCGAGAAAACTGCTGTCAGGCAGAAGTTTTCGTATTTGTACTCTACTTTTTCTAAATTTTTATGGAACTTCTAAACAAGTTAAAATTTTCTGGTTCTCACCATCTCAAACTCTATCAAAATCAAAAAAAAAGTGAAAAATATTTTTTGACACTTCTCGTAGACCAGGTCACATATATTAATATTAAACAATTAATTAAATATCTTGTAGCAAAATGTGTGTAAAAATAATCCTCAAAATCGTGTTACGAAAATTACATTTTTTATCATGTTTTTATTTAATTTTCCACTTTATAATATTTACAGATACTGTACTTATTAATGTGTAAATATTTATTTAAAAATACGTAACAATAGTTCAAAGTTAAAAAAGAGGAGGAATTCAATTTTTGACCTGATTATTAAGTTCATAAGATATTTTCAAAAATTATCTTTTATTTTTAAATTTTTAATTTTATATTACACTTGACTTGATCAGAAAAAAAACTTCCGTCAAACCAAAGTTTGTTTTAATTTATAGCTGTCTTTTTGAATTTTTCAAACTTTTTCGGAGTGATTAAGGCGAATTGATTTATATATCTTATTTGTTAAAAACTGTTTATAAGATTGGGATCTATACAAGGGTTTGCGTTTAACTTTAAATTGGTCCTAGAGCCGTATTTTTCTAGGTATAAAATGCCTGCAACATTCAAAACCTTTCGAGTGTAAATTATGAAATTATAAAACAAAGAATACACATAAAGTAATAGTTTTAATATCCTTAAAATAGAAATTAATACGTTTGAAACAAACGGAAAGACAATCCAACAGTTCAGTGATTTTATACTTTCATATCTTGAACGTTAGCCGTTTTTCGGTGCGTACAACATTTGTTGAAAGTCTCAGAAGAATTTGAATATGTCTGAAAAATAAACATTTGTTGATTGGCTTTCGAAAGAACCTTCTGTAAAATGTGAATAATTTCTTCAATTATCCTTGCAGAAATTCAGGACCGCTGCACTCCTCTAAAGCCACCGAAAAATGGCGAAATTCACTGTACCAGATCAAGGCACAAGACGCAACTTTTCTACAGAACCCGATGCTCAGTGTGGTGTCACAAGGGCTACAAGTTGCAAGGACCTCCCTTGAGACACTGCAACGGATCAGGATATTGGGATGAGCACGAGAATTCTTGCATTCGTATGAATACCATTTTTATATGTCTAAATGGGATCTAAAATTATATTCATTATTTTTCAGCTGTATCTTGTCCGAATCTTCCAAAGCCACAGATTGGAGTTATTCTACCGACAAGTTGCCACTATGGTGAGATTTACGCAGGTGAGCGGTGCATATTGCAGTGTCCTCCTGGATACGCGCCGGCTGGAAAACGCGCCGCAATATGCAACGCTGATCAAACCTGGTCAACGAATGGTTCTTTGGAATGTGTGCCCACTGAACCAGTGGGGTCGGTTGAATTACCAAGGCGACTAGATACCACAAAACCTTTTATTCAGTGCCCAAGAGATACGATTGTCATTTTGCCGAAAGGACAACGTACGATTCATGTTCGACTGGAGCAGCCAAAAACGAATGTTGATTTTGCAAAGTACGAACGGGACGAGGTTTGTTGTGCCCGAGGTATTTTAATGTTTAATTCCCTTACAGGTATGTGGATTCACATCCCGATTGGGGTAAGCATTTGGAGGCACATCTTGGAGTTGGTGTGCATGTTATGACCTTTAGGGCGAGAAGTCCTGAATCGAATTTGAATGCACTCTGTAGAACAGTCATCACAGTAAAGGAACCGAAGCCACCACTTGTTACATACTGTCCGGCTTCATTCGATGTCCAGTTGAGAGGAGATGAACATTCGAGATCAGTGACCTGGAAAGAACCCGTCTTTCAGAGTCATGTCCCACTTAAACAAATCTATAAATCAAAGGTAAAGCTTAGCAAAGATGAGGGGGCCAGTCGTTACTATTTGATTTAAAGTTTACTAGACTAGAATTACATCTTAACGATTTTTTCATTATATGACTTTAAAGCAATTAAATAGAAAAGCTAACATACTTTTTATACCGTCTGAACTCTGGGTCTATATCAGTTTATCTTTTTATTATTATAAATACATTAGAAAATTCAAAAAAGATTTTAACTGGCGAAAAAATTCCCATATGGACAGAGGATAAAAAAGTCAACATAAATATATTTTATTTTATTTTTTTACAGTAAAACGAATAAGCGATTTTGTTCTTGAGTAATTGGTTATATTTTTAGAATGTTTTCTGTGAACTATGAATTAGCAATTCCGAGGAAAAATTGAATTTTACCAATTAAAAATATATAAAAACGAAATATTATTACTTATTAAATAAGTAAGCCAGTATCATGGAAGCTAGTAGGGTATTTCAAATTAAACCTTGTATTTAAATTAAAGCCAAAAAACTAAAAATACTAAGAAGGAGGTCATTGGAAGACCGTAAGACCAATTAGGACATTTACTCAATGGATGTTGGTCCCCTAAGAAGAATCCTCGGCGAATTTCGGTCAAAGCGACCCCCATTTCTACGAAAAGGATTAATTTCCGATTGAATAGAAACATAAATACTATTTTCCGGTAAAATGCCAGCCAGAGGAAGATGCTAATTGTGCACAATACGAATATTTTCAAAACATCATTCTCAAATTTTTGTTTGTTTTCAAGGACCCATTTACGAAGTCGGTTATTTACCAAATTTTGAAAAGTAGGGTTATTTACGGCAAAGGTATGGTAGGCAGATGCTTGCTTCGACTCTAGATTATAGACTTTTCTAAACAAAAACGAAGGAATTCTAAATTAGTAACATTTTGTCTCTTATTTATACATATAATAAATCCATTGGGAGGCTGTGTCTATTGATAGAACCAACAACTAGACTCTAATTTGATGAAAACTTACTGACACGAATATCAAAGAATTCAGCATTCTTATCTACATTCTCTGGTCATTTTCGCTACTCTTCAGCTGTTATACATTAAGGGTAAATTCATAGTGTACCATAACTTAAGCTAGAATCAGACAGATTTTGAATTCCAAATTCTATAACTATAACTATCTAACTATTTATCTATATACTACAAAATGTACATCACAAGTGGAATATATGTAGATCCTTTTGAACCGCGTGACAGTTTTTAGTATATTTAGTACGAAAGAATATTTTTATATCGTAGATTAAGATTTTACAGATTTTAAGAAGGTGTGAGTCAATAGTAAAATAAAGAGAAGTGGCCCTAAGTGACTACCTTGCGGGACTCCTGACGTATAATCATTTTTAATGTGGCACGTCGAGCAAATACGATCAAATCCAGTTAATAAGCCGATTCGGAAAGCCTGGATTTAGTAAATGAAGAATTATTACGGAATACAATTGTATGAATAATTGGTATGGGTCCCTCAAATACTTGTCAATGAATAATTTAATTATCCTAATAATCTTCTAAAAATATCGCGAAAAAGTTTCTATATAAATCTTAAATTTTTTAATTTCCCTTATCTCGTTCAATAGGTTAAAATGTAAGGATTTTATTTGTTCAGTACTATTTATAAGTCCAGTTTTCTTAAAAATTTTCAATTTTAACTCGTAATAAATTTTGCTTCTTTTTAAGATACCTGGTGAAAGGCTTAGTGCAGGAATACACAACATTGTGTACGTTGCTACCGATCGTGATGGCCAATCATCAAAATGCGAATTTCGTATAGCAGTAAAAGGTAAATAGGAGAATTTAATGTTTATCATAAATTTATAAAACCCTTTTCCTATTCAAGATTACCCTCGTGGATCACCGCGGTATGGTTTGCCTCAAATAACAGCTGTTGAAGGAGGAGGCTATCACGCAAGCCGTTTGGAAAATCACGAATCATATCTTCTATGTGCTGGCAAGCCAGCCATGAAAATTGAAACCAACTACCCTGTAAGTAAAATACGTGTCTTTTATAAAAAGCTTCGCAAAACATCAACGTACCGAATGAATGCCACACCGAAGCACTTCATCGACGTTTATCATTGGCTAGTCTAACGCATGGTGTAACATCATATTGCTTGAGTAATCGACATTTGCCTGCTAACTAGTGAGCTAGTAATAACATTCCATTATTTATTTGAAAAATTGTCATGTGCCTTTAAAAAAAAACTGATTGTTTGTAACAAAGTAAGATAAGACTGTGTGTGCTCTGTTCCTTGTGTTTTTTTTTGCTATTATTATGCGAAAACATAATATTTTTGAAAATAAATATATTTTTATCAGTATTATGTGTGCATTTCAAATAATTAACTATGTATGTATATATATATTTTGAAAATTGTTGTGCAACTTTTTGTTTCTCAATTGCTTTGATTGAGGTAAGTAAGATATTTTAAATTAATTATTTAAGTTAATACGCAGATATCCGGTCACGAGTAACTCTTGATTTCAGCTATTATCACGTGGAATATGTGCAGTCTATAACATTATGTAAAAAGTATTTAATTAAATAATTTTAAACATGCTCCATGCAAACTTTATAAACAAATTAGTTTATGTACAAGTCCCCTTTCACAGCTTATACATATTTAAGCATTTACGCCAATCTGGAGTTTTGCTAACAGATTGTTGCCTGGCCAAATTATCCAGAAATGCCTTTGGCTGGCAGTTTCTGTTAGAGTTAATATTGAAATACCTATTTACGTGTAGTTTCAACCTTTAAAGTAGCAAGTATAATAAACTAATTTTAAAGTAAATTGAATTTACAAAAAAAAACATGTTTTTTTATAAATGCTATTTTTTTTTTTTTGTATTCCGTACTTTAAGAGGAAAAATACAGAAAGCCTTATAACATCACAGTCAATTTTCTCAGAAACCATGCGACGTAGAAACTTGAAATTTGGCTTAGTAATCTTAAAAATTATGAAAGAAACATGTTTTATTATTGCACGTAACAAGGCCTTTTAAATGATACCCCACTTGATGTATAAAATTCAAACCAAACTATTGAAACTAAATTTTCTAAAAAATCAAGGAATATAACTTTTTACTTATAGTTTACAGGAAATTTATAACGAAAGTTCTAGATCTTATAGATTTCTAGAAATTTTCGCGCTAGTCCAACTATATAATTATAATATTAAATATGATATAAAAAAGTATTTTCTTAATTAAAAGGTCACATCATTAAAAATCGTTCAAAGATTAAGGTTAATTAAAATTGTGCCTGAGTAGTTTGGGCGTAAAATAAAAAAAAACATACAACCCAAAAATTAATCTTTGGAGTAATTCTTGTATAATTGTAATTTTCGTGCAAAGGTTTTTTTAATTAAAATATGGGATTAATTTTTCAAATATATGTACATATATTAGCTGGATTAAGTTTTTTACAAGCTTTTATTAAACTTGTGTCGTTCGTATGTATTTTTTTCGAGTTCAAAATTGGTGCTCAAATTTTAACTCACTTCCTATTATCCAATTTTGATGAAATTTGTCAAACTTATGTAAGTCTCGTGACAATGCAATATAGTATATTTAATATCGTTCTTAATCCAATATGGCCGTCGAAAGATGGCGAATTAATATGTATAAGTAAAAGTAAATGATAAATTTTGAAATCAAGGTCTTATATAGTACATATGTATAATTTATAAAAGCTTGAGACGTTACAATTTCTTTTCATCTCACAGCTATTGTAACGCAACTATAGTTAGATTATTCCATCCTATTTACATCCAATTTTAATCTTTGATAGTGTTAACGAGAAACGAATGATGAAATTGATGAGAATTCAAGATATTTGCATTGAAAACGAAAGGTTATTTCTTGAATTCTAATTTATTGTTGAGAATTGATTCTAAATAAGAAAGAAGGCAGGGTAGATTCTGGTTCAGCCCATGGCAATAAATTGCAAGAGCCAAATATTAAAGTGGCCGAACTTTCCATCCGGATGAAATATGCTGGACGAACATTTAACATTATTTTGCATTGCATCACTGCATTATTCATGCTTACACTTCGCCTTCTCAGCAGCCATGAGTTGTTGCATCAAAATTTAATTTCATAACCGGCAACCACACAGCCTTCGAGGTGGATATAGGGCTCGAGTCCGACTGGTGTATGGTAGTGGAAGTGGAGCAGCAATTCCATGCACAACCAACCTGGTGCTTGGGATCTATCGACAGCATCGTGCTAGAGTTCAAGAAAGTGATGCTGTGGAGGTATGCAAAAAGGAATTCTTGGAAGGAAACATGCTCTAGTATGTGCGCCCGGGAGCCTAGACTGGATTGAAAATATGCATGTCAACTCCAGAGCTGGACTTTCGGTGTGTTTAAAGCATATCTTCTCCTTCTAAAGTTTATAAAATAGATTCACCCGTGTCAGTCGTCTGGAGCCCTCGCAACTATGGAAACTTTTTCATGTTTGCGGTGAGTTGATGGGACTGTGTAAAACTTTTCGACCGTGAAAAGTAACTACGAAGCTCATCAGATCTAGTGTAGTTTGCACGATGTTGCAATTGCTTTTTATTTCCTTTTTACCCCAAATTAAAATCGTTACACATTTTCCACGTACACCTGAAATGGTATATAATACATAAGAAATTGAAACAGCACGACTTACTGTCAATAAAAGAATAATTATATTTTTAGATGATTGTGTATATAGGTACTATGGTATGGTATAATTTGCTGCATTTATGTAATGCACATAGTCCTGGTATAAATACTGAGATATAATTAGAAGTGATATGAAAAATGAATCAAACGCATATGATTTTGTTAAACACTAATTTTACTTTTTTTGTGAAACACAACAAATGCTTCTCTGAACCCAACAAAATACCACAGTAAGTAATCCCCAAAAATGATAAACTGTAGCAATTCCAAAAAATCTGCATTTGACGTGTTCCTCTTAAGGGGATTAATATATCAGTCATTAATTTACGCTACAAAAGCTCGTTTCAAAATTTAATGCTACAGATCGAGTTTTCATTTATATTATAGAATATTTATCAGAAGTGGGATTTACGTATTGACTGGTTCAATTTTTCCACACAAGCGGAAAAGGGAATTATTTTTACAATTTTTTTACTGAATTTACAATTAACGTAATATAATTTACACATTGCTTAACGAAGGAAATTTTCATTCATCTAGCAGGTTAGCAGGAATTTAATAATAATTACTTTAATCGGTTATAACACATGTCTCTGCTACTTTGGTGAGTGGGTGTTTGGTTTTAATAAAATTACAGGGATTTTAGTTTTCATAACAAACATTATTTTATATTGAATATGATTTCAAACTATGTAATAATAACTAATACAATTTATTTTTGGACTATATATCAAAAGGATGAAAACTAGTAAGTCGAATTGGGTTTGAGGTTAACATAATTTAAAAATTTAGTGTGAGATTTTGTGTTTCTACATATAAAAACAATGGTTCACTGTAAAATTGTTATTAATAACTTTGTTGAATTATTTATTAAAATTTAATTTTTTATTATTTAGATTCATGTTCCAGTAGGGTGTTATATCAAAAATGTCCGACTGAATCCTATTTTGCATCACCATCGAAGGCGTCACCAACGAGTTTATAATAGTAAGTATAATATTTGCTCTTTTTCAAAATATTTGTGGCATATTTATGAGGAGATATGTACGTATTTATCATATTTAGAAAATGCAGGTATTTTTATATTTTTGCATACTCGAAAGCTAAATTAAATATATGGTAAAAAGTACAATAAATGGACAAATAAGGAATAGTGTAGAGAAAATACTCATTAATAATAGAAATATAAATTTTTGTAACTTTACTCTTCCGGAATAATTTTCTTATTAGAGTTTATTAAGAAGAACAGAAGGAAAGCCGAATTTTTCGTTTTTCACTTTCATATTATAAAATGATCTTTAAATGATTTTTACTTAATTCCAGGTAATTTGCTTCGACACTATTCATCGTGGAATGATCCATTCTTGGAGAAAAAGGCGCACTCTCTTTATAAGAGGAAGCTGATCAAATCATTTGGACCAATGTGAGCTTAGACTGAATAAGCAAATAGCAGCGATCGACCTCAATGCATTTACAAATGAGAATAAGAATTCAATTGTTCTTTATTCATTTCTAATTTTACTAATACTTTTCTACTGGTTTCTGAATTTCTAACAACTTTTCAAAAGAAGTATATTTGTAAATAAATTACTTTTACTAATTTCTGGTGTTTTTTTTCAAATTAAATTCATTTCGCTGTTTTTTACGAAAGCACAGTGAATTTTTTCAGTTCGAAATGAGACATATAATGACTTTTAGAAAATATAAGTTATTCAAATAAACAAAAAATATCAACAATTATGTAAAAATATACCAAAAGTCGAAAAATTAAGTTTAGGAAAATTTGCTTTACGATAATTAAAAGAATTGTTACTGTCC
Source organism: Dysmachus trigonus (assembly GCA_949715965.1). Taxonomy (NCBI): domain Eukaryota; kingdom Metazoa; phylum Arthropoda; class Insecta; order Diptera; family Asilidae; genus Dysmachus; species Dysmachus trigonus. Next base: position 80,831,537 of record OX454322.1, on the reverse strand, counting down.
ACAATAAAAAAAAAGATATGGTTTTCATTACTATAATTTTAAAGAACTCTAGTATGGTTAAATTTTATGGTAACAGCAAATATGTTATGTTAGTAAGATTTTTGTAGCCAATATAATATAGTTAAAATGAATGAAAGAATGAAAATTAATGGTGGAAGGAATAAATTATATTTCCTAGAAATATTGTTATGTCGCAGTAAACATAGCGTTTATAGTTCATAACCAATTTTATGGTGAAAGCAACCACTGTCAAGGATATATTTATGGAAAATCATATTATTCTTGATTATTGTATTGTTGCAGCAAACACAGTATATATTTCTCATAAAAATAATGTTTATAACGATGCCCATAATTATGGTTGAGTGGAATATACCCACATGATTGGTACCCTATTTCTATAAACTATAAGAATTAAGATTATGGCATTCCAGTCTGGTAGACATATTCTACTCAAAAAATGTAAAGCCCATATTTTCATAGAGAAAATATAATATATAATTATATTATTATAAAATTATATTCTCAAGTAAATAAGTATTTAGTATAGATATATTACAAGTTGTCCCTTTCAACTAAATAAGCAAAATAGTGAGGATAAAAGCACATTGTTCTTTTATAGAGAGAGACTTGGTTTTTATACTTGGTAATTTGATCAAAACCTGCCTTAGGAGTCAGCACTATAGCACAAGTTTTGATATGAAATTCATTAATGTTATGGTTTAAGTTTAACCATGTAATGTTTTTAGCTGTCATACAATATTAGAAGGAATTATTACAATGAAGTGGGGATCATATTAGTTGTTCTTAAAACGCTAGTATCATGAACATAACTTTTGGGTTGTTCGGAAAGTAATTTCGTTTTTTTCCAATAGAGAATTTAATTGTATTTTTTCGCAGCCATTTTCAGACTTAAGCTGCAATGTCATTACCTATTTTGACAGGAGATATAGCAAGGCTTGTTTCATTCTGTGTCGATATGTATAGCGAACATGTATTGACAGAACGCCAGTGCTAAAACTGGTTTGTAAAATTTTGTTCCGGCAGTTTTGATGTTAAAGATGCACAACGTTTTGGAAGGCCAGTAGAAGCTGATTGATGCAAATCATCGAATAACAACTCGTTTGATCGCTGATAGGATAAATTTATCGAATTCGACCGTTCATGATCACGTGAAACGCCTTGGTATAATTTCAAAACTTCACATATGGGTTCCACATGTTCTTACAGAAAGAAATTTGCTCCGTCGCTTTGACGTTTGTGATTCGCTTCTCAAACGTCAAAAAAATGATCCATTTTTAAAGCGAATGATCACTGGGGACGTGAAATGGATTGTCTGCAACAATGTTAAACGCAAGATATTATGGAGTAAAAGAGATGAACCGGCTCAAAGGACTACGAAAGCCGATATTCATAAAAAAAAATGAAGTGTAATGTCATCAAATGAACACATTGCATGATTCACTCAAACAGAAATGGCCAAAACTTAGCAACAGAAAAAGTATATTGTTCCACCAAGATAACGCGAGACCTCATACAAGATTGGTAGCTCCCCTAAAAACTTTTACAGATTGGTTTTGATATACTACGACACCCACCATATTTCCCGAATTTGACAATTGGACCAAAATGGAGAATATATAATTGAATAAAATATTTATACACTAAAAAAAATTTTTTCCAAATAAAAAAAAAACGAAATAACTTAACCATTAACGCATCCTCTACTATAGATTGTTCGGTGTTATCATAGAAATCTATGATACTGTCGAAATGTATGATGTGAATGATCATGATTCCAGCAAATGTGCGATCTTTGTGGTTGGAATTAACACGTCGAATAGAGAAAGTAATCATAATACGACGACTGTTGCAAACATTTATTTGTAAATATGATCACAGCATCTACAATTTATTTTCTGCAAATCTTCATCTTTTTCTCTCAGTGTATGTTTTTCAGACATTTCAAAATAAATAATTCTGTTTGAAGTGGAGGATGGTGTGTTTATTTATTTATTAAGTTTGTTTGAGTTTGAGTTTGAGTTTGAGGTTGAGAATCCATTTTATTCCGAATTGAAAAATACCGAGAGCAATTTAAATACGCTTAATATTAAAAGCGCATTTCAAATGTGCAAAACTATTCATTATAAACAAGCGGCATCTTCTCCTTTCGTTTTCATAACTTTTTCATTGGTTTGTTTGTTAAACTGTTGGTGCATTCAACGAGTCGAACTCTATGTAATATTTAAAGTACACTCGGCTGCGAAGAAGTTTGAGTTCATACCCGGTGCGTTTTTTCAAAAGCCCTTCCGCTCTATATAGCGTGTATGCGACTCAGTGCAACAAATTTTTCCGATGAATTGCAAAACTCCAAAGGACGAAGGGAAAATATTACATACGTCTGTTTCATATTTTTCCTGCAAGAAAATATTCTGCTACTCCGGAGATTTGCGTTTACAGCATCACAAGCATCATCTCGTTCAAACTGCGAAAAGGAATTGAAGGAGATTAGGCGCTTTTGGTGAAGTACGGAGAAGTGCATACTCTTCCCTTGAGCATGAAATGCAAGTGCAATTTAAAATAATGTCGCTCTCTTATCTCCCTCACTTACTTAAGCGTTCTTTGGTTTTCCAATTTTTAGCTGAACTTTTATTATATTACTAAAGGTATTTGCATGAAAATTGTTCAAATACGAAAATATTGGTGATCGGTGGAAATGTTAGTTTAAATAACTTTTTGATTGATAAAGAGGTACTTAAGGAATCGTTTTGCATTATTCCACATATTTTGTATGAGGAATGTAATGATGGATGAACGAATCGTATATACCATTTGTTTTTAGAGAACTGAAAGGATGCAATAAGACGAATTTATTTTTATTTTAAACCTACCAAATAATATAAGCTTATAAGTGGAGTTTTAAATTAGCAATTAGCTCATTCGTAAAATAACGTTGGTAGGTGAAAGAATTCACCAAGTATGTAAAAACAAATTCCTTGAAAGCGTAAAATTAAATTTTCAATTCAAATGTAAGAGTAAATCCTTGAGCAGACCACGTATTTAATTTAAGCTCGTTTCTATTACACAAGCAGAACATAAATGAATAATTTTCCTACTTATTACGTAAAGATTCATACTTTACAGAATTAAATTATATTCTCATCAAGTTGAATCGAATATCATGAAAAGAGAGAAGAAACTTTTTTGAAATGAAGACTTGTATTATACAATGATCTCACGTATTTTATTAACAAAACGAATAACTTTTGGTTCTGATTTAATAGATTTTTTTTGTCCCTCTTGATGCTTTTGTTCAAGGAAAATCGTAGAATCCTTAGAGGTATCGTTTTCGATACCCCTAAGGGATATTGAACTTTGAAATTGTAGTACAAGTGCTGCCTTAAAGCAATGCGATTCAAATAAACAAGGTCACTGTCGACAAATCGGTATATGTATAATAATCAATTATCTAAACTAAAACTATCTAACCTATATTTTTTTATTATCTGTGTATTCACATTTGACAAAATAGTTGTTAGCCAATTTATTTACCTTACTTTATTTGTTGAGCTATGGTAAATTGAGCATAATGTTGAGGATTTTATTTTGGGTAATCTGGAGTTTTTTTATAAGTTCTAACTAAATTATACCAAATTAGAGTTTTATATGTAAGAATTATTTGAAAAATCCCCTGATATACCATAGTATATAAGTATATGTAAATGGATATAATATTCTGGTTAACCCATTAACGCCCAAAGAACCTAATTTTTTTGTGCAGTTTGTGCCTTATTCTTACAATTAAACAACATTTATTTTCCAATAAAAACCATGAATCTTACTAGTTTTGAGTGTGCTCTTTCAGAATTTGTCGTCAAAATTGAGTTTTTTCCAATAGGAAATTAAATATGGCGACTTTTTCGATAAAAAGTATCAAAAAATTTGAAATTTTTTTTTTTGTAATTTTTTTTTTCAAGGCAATAGAGTTTTGCAATGCAATTCTTACTATGATCAACGGTGATCGGAATGTTTGAACTTACAGAAAAAAGTTTTTTTGCTGATCGCAATCACTCATAACCTTTTCAAAATGGCGGATTTTCTATAGTGCTGATTCTGAATATCTGAAACTCTGAAAATCGTACAGATTTTCGTGAAATTCAGTACCAAGGGGTTTTTATCGTCACTGATTATGAGATTAAAATCAGATTTTTAAAATTCAATATGGCGGACAACAAATTTTAAAAATCTCACAGATTTTCATGAAATTCAGTATACAGGAGTTTTGGTAGTCGCTAATCACAAATTTAACATCAAATTTTGAAAATTGAAAATTGCGGATTCAATATGGCGGACATCAAGTTTTGAAAATCTTGTAGGTTTCCATGAAATTCGGGGTTTTTGTAGTTGCTGATCACGAATTTAAATTTCTACTCTTTGCGTAATCCAGAGACAACGGCGTGGACGTGGTAGAATTTTGTCTCATTTGGGGTACTTTATTATAGTGAGTCCCCTTGCCTCTCACTTCTCGGGGTGCTTTATTATTGTGAGTCCCCTCCGCCATATTGAATCTGCAATTTTCAATTTTCAAAATTTGATGTTAAATTTGTGATTAGCGACTACCAAAACTCCTGTATACTGAACTTCATGAAAATCTGCGAGATTTTTAAAATCATTGTCACATCTGTTTTCAGATTATTTGGTGGCAAATAGAAAAATTTACTCTTTCGAATAAATAAAATTAGCTTTATCAAATTTTAATTTAATGTTTCTTTTATGGAAATATTTGATTATTGTGTTGAGACCTATCTGTCTATTGGTCACCATTTCTTTAGGGTTTACTATAGAAAAATCTGTCGTAAATAAATCAAATAATATAGGTCCGAGTACTGATCCTTGGGGCACACCAGCTAAACTCTTACATGCTTCAGCACTATTCAGCTATGAAATGCAGAACAAATAATAAACAGGCACAGTTCGTCGTTTGTATGGGAATTTAAAATTCATAAAGAGTAAAATTCCTATTATATGCAGTGTTTACATATTTAGTTGAAAAATTAGTTAAAGGAAATGTGTTTCTTAATTCCTCAGTTTTGAATTTTAAATAATTTATGTATTATTAAAGTTCGTTTTCTGTAATATCACCTTTAGAATTCGACGTTTATCATATTTCATATTACATACAACCATATTTAAGCTTGTAATATTCCACAAATTTTTTATTGTGTTCAAATTAATTTATTTCATCCTTAAAAAGGAGTTTATTTTTTTATATTGGGCAGAAATAATTTTATTATGATCTTCAAAGTCAAATAGAACATCGAAAATTTTTCCATACAAATTAGCTGGTACCTATTAAATTCTTATAAAATTCACAATTAAATTTAAACTTTTACACAGCCACGATTACGATGTACAAATATATTCGCAATTTTTCTTCTGCTATTTAAAGAATGCGTACCTGTAAAACTTTGGCGAGCAAAAATTAATGTGTTGTTTTATGAATAAAGTTTCATAATAAATATTTCAAGGTTTTCTTGTAACCCCCAAAGTATCTATATAATATTATATAATATTACGTAAAAGTCGACTTCAGCATCAAATTTGTGCCTTCATTTGTAATATTCCGCAAATGTTACATCAAATGCAGAAGGAGGGAAAAGCGACGAAAATCCACTTTGTGGCCGAGGACCCTTTATGCTTATAAATGTAATTTGCGTTCCCTGCTGAAATAAAAGTGTGTGTGGCCTTTTATGTAACCGAAAAAGAACGAAATAATCTCTTTTCACAGTGAGCTTTACCTCACTGGCGTACACCCGCATATGTGTATAATGGGCGCTCACCCGAACCAGGATAAGCAGAAATCCTGCTACTTTTTTTTTTTTTACAGAACCCATATTTAAAATGTGCGTGCATTTGTCCTTTCTGTTCAACACTATAGTAGAATAAAAAACATAAAATTAGAAGGTAAAAAAAAAAACGAAAGATATGCTGAACAACTTTGTGGTTATCTTTGAACTTTTACTCTTTATTTTTTTTTTTGTATTTCAACTCTTTGAGGACATTTACATAATACCTCTTAAGTGTGTATATAGATGAAAGGTTCAAAAGCTTTCTTCAATAATTCCAAGAAAATTTAGAGTTTTATCCTTTTCTTCAGGAAATAGAAATACTGAGAAAATCTAAAATACACATAAAATGTTGTGCCGCATTGAAGTTACTTTAGAAAACGTGAAATAATTTTATTTTCTTATAGGCCTTCATTTAGAGGAATAAACGAGGATTATTTATCTAGGAGAAATTACATTCCCAAAACGAAATCAATCGTAAAACCTGTTAAATTTTAAGTCCAAGTCATCCTCTATTGAGTATTTATTTTAAGCGTGTTTTAACGAATTCAATTTACATACCCTTAGCCCTTTTTTTCTTTAAATAGTCACTTTCTCAAGGGGTAGTCTCCCTTGAAAGAAAAGAAAAGTAATTCAAGTGTCATATTGCCAAGAAAGAGAAATTTCTTCATCATTATCGCATTCAAAGGAACATTTTCTTGGAAGGGGAGATAAAGAAAAATAAGACATGTAAATCCACCTACGATATGAGAAAATCACGAAACGACGACACTCTTGTTTTCTTCTGATCGAGCATGAATTCAATAGTACAATTTTAAAGCAGTTTATATAGGCCTCTATAAGACAGCACTCTATTCGATTGTATAGCATCTAATATAGTTGTAGTTACGGCATGTAATCCAGGTAAGAATGACGTATTAAAATTAATTTATGAAAAAAGTGCGAGAGAACTGTCTTTATATATATAAAAATCTCGTGTCACGATGTTTGTCCGAGACAAAATGTGAAACTACTCAACCGATCTTGATAAAATTTGGCTCATTGTGTCTAGTTTGGTCCAACTTAAAAGATAGAATAGTTTTTATCTCGATTATTGATCTCAATATTTTTTTATTGAACATTGATTGCTTTCCACTTTTGATTTGTATTTTATTCCAATTATTTAATTTGTTAATTGTTAATTAATTAATTAATTAATTAATTAATTGTTAGTTATTTTATTATGCGTTTTTTAATTTATTTATTTTAATTTTGGTAAAATGCCGCAAAAAAAGTTATTGTTATTTTATATGTTTTTATACGTAGTTCTTAATGAATTAATCATTAATATATACTATACAGGGTGTTCAGAGGTGGGTGGTCAATACTGAAGGGGGTGAAAGGTCAGACCGAGACAAGCAAAAAATCGTATGGGTGGGGGGGGGGGGCATCTCGCACCGTTTGGCAGTTACAGGGTGATTTGTAAATCAGGATTTTGCCTTATATGGGAACCGCTCTTGTATTTTTATCTTTTTTTCTACGCATCGCAGCGGCCCCAAACTGATTTCAAAAAATCACTATTTGGAAGCCCTTTCCAAAACAGTTTAAACCACCCCCCTATCCCCAACCCCTTGGCCGCAATCCCCCCTGGAAGTTGAAAAAATTAACTTTTATTTCACGATTTTTCACCTTTCGCCCCACTTTTCTCTGAAATTCATGTTATTAACATACCTACTTTTTATTTTTTTAAGTTGCCTATTTAATTACCTTTCCAAAAAGGTGCAACATGCCCAGGTAGGAAAAGGATACGAAAATTTATTTACAAAAATCCTTTTACAGAATATCATGATAATTCGAATTTTTAAGAAATTATACTTAAGTTTACTAAAAAATACATTTTGTTCGCTTAAAAACTAATTACAATTAAAACGTATGTCCTTCAAAAGCTGTTCAAAATGTTCTCCGCCAGTTTCGATGCATGCAAGTAGCCTTCGTTTTATTTCACGTTTGAGGTCTATGGTAGCCAGTCTCTCCCGTATTTTCGTGGCTGCAGTCACAATCCTGGCAACTAATTCTTCTCTGGTGTTGATTGGTCTTGAGTAAACTTCATCTTTCATCATTCCCTATAAGAAAAAGTCCAGTGGAGTAAGGTCCGGTGACCTAGCAGGCCAAGGAATCGGTCCACCTCGTCCAATCCAGCGCTCTGGGTAATTTTCATTCAACCTTGCCCTAACAATGTTCCCAGTATGCGCAGGTGCTCCGTCGAGCTGTAAATAAATTGCGCTTCTGGTGGCCAGGGGGATGTCCTCCAACAGATCCGGAAGGGTACTCTCCAAAAAGTCCGAGTATAGCTGACTATTCAGCACTTGGGGCAAGATGAAGGGTTCTATGAACTGGTTGCCGATGAAGCCAGCCCAGACATTGACACTAAATCTGTGCTGGAAGGACCGACTCCTTGTCCTATATGGGTTCACATCTGACCAGGTGTGGAGGTTGTGTAAGTTTGTGATGCCATCCCGGGTGAATTGCGATTCATCCGTCCACAGAATTCGGTCTAGAAACCTTCTGTTTTCGATGTCAGACTCGAACAGCCAAGTGCAGAATTGCAATCGTCCTTCGGAATCTCCTTCCCTAGTGCTTGGACCGGGATATGGTGGTATGGATGTAGTCCCTCTCGGTTCACAACGGTCCAAACTCTCCCTGAAGACAATCCTGACCTTCGTGCGACCTGCCTGATGCTTATTACAGGGCTGTTCCTGACGATGTTGAGGATTTGTTGGTCGGGGTCCGCTGAATCGGCCGATTTTCCTGCTCGCGTTTCTGCTCTGGGGGCGGTTACACTTCCGGTTTCTTTTAACCTTCTGAAAGTCCTTGAAAATACCCTTCTGTTGTGTACCCGCCGATTCGGGAATCTCTTTTGGTATTCTCGTACGGCCTCACTATCACTTCCTTCTACTAAACCGTGCACGTAAATTATATCGGCATACTCGTCAACACTGAATTCTGCCATTTTATCTTAATTTTTTCTATTAAACACCCGTTCTTTTCGCTTGCTTCTTCAACTGTGGTCAATGTCCTTTCAAACTCACCCATTTTTATACCATAATTCATAGGAGGTATTAGAAACGGAGCGTCAGGATACTTAGGAGTCAATACTGGATATAATAATCTAATAACGCTATTTAACGAGATTACATTTATTATTTTATTACTGTTTTGCTGAAATAATAAAAATGTATTACCTCTGTTTCCTAAACAAACATTTCCGAACTTGCTGTCATAAAAATTGTTTACTTAACGACATTTTCCATTATGGTGCAATAAAGTAATTAGGTACCTGTGAGGATGTTTTAATTTCAGGACTTTTGCAACCCTTTTCTACCTGGGCATGTTGCACCTTTTTGGAGAGGTAATTAGATAGGCAACTTAATAAAAATAAAAAGTAGGTATGTTAATAACATGAGTTTCGGAGAAAAGTGGGGCGAAATGTGAAAAATCGTGAAATAAAAGTTAATTTTTTCAACTTCCAGGGGGGATTGTGGCCAAGGGGTTGGGGATAGGGGGGTGGTGTAAACTTTTTTGGAAAGGGCTTCCAAATAGTGTATTTTTTGAAATCAGTTTGGGGCCGCTGCGATGCGTAGAAAAAAAGATAAAAATACAAGAGCGGTTCCCATATAAGGCAAAATCCTGATTTACGAATCACCCTGTAACTGCCAAACGGTGCAAGATGCCCCCCCCCCACCCATACGATTTTTTGCTTGTCTCGGTCTGACCTTTCACCCCCTTCAGTATTGACCTCCCACCTCTGAACACCCTGTATATACTAGAGCGCTTTTTTTCTCGCGACTATTTTTTTTTTTTAGTCCCACATCGAAATTTTGTGGCAAATACCTAAACAAAAACTCCCTGAAAATTGGAGCCTTTAATATTAATATTAAGTACTAGACCAAGGCGTATAAAGATTTCCCATATAAAATACACGTAAACTTTGATTATTTTTCTTCAAAACTCTACAGCTCAGAGGCATTTTATGGTATAAACTTGGTCAATGGTAGGTTTTCTTCAGAATTGAATGCTCTACAAAAGTGTCAATTGCGGTGTAACCGTAACTCCCACCAGCTAGGTAGTACGGGTCACTAACCCCAATTTTTCCATGAAATTCTCGCTTTTTGCCCCTATCTCGTAAACAACAAGAGGTATAGAAAAAATGGAAATGACAAACTTGTAGAAAATTCAATTTCCTACAAAAAAGTTGTGAACACCAAACCGCTAACATCGATATTTCTTGAGATATAAGGCTTTGATGTTGAGGTAGTGTGGAATTTTTATGGATTATTGAGCTAAATTGTAGAAACACTACCTCAATTTCAAAGCCCTATATCTCAAGAAATATCGATGTTAGCAATTTGGTGTTCAGAACTTTTTAGTAGGAAATTGAATTTTCTACAAGTTTGTCATATTCACTTTTTCTGTACCTTTTGTTGTTTACGAGATAGGGGCAAAAAGCGAGAATTTCATGGAAAAATTGGGGTTAGTGACCCGTATTACCTCGCTGGTGGGAGTTAGGGTTACACCGCAATGGACACTTTTGTAGAGCATTCAATTCTGAAGAAATCCGACCATTGACCAAGATTATACCATAAAATGCCTCTGAGGTGTAGAGGTTTGAAAAAAAATAATCAAAGTTTACGTGTATTTTATATGGGAAATCTTTATCCGCCTTGGTCTAGTACTTAATATTAATATTAAGGGCTCCAATTTTCAGGGAATTTTTGTTTAGGTATTTGCCACAAAATTTCGAGGTGGGGCAAAAAAAAAAATAGTCGTGAAACAAAGCACCCTAATATTTATATACCAAAGGAGTTGTTAAGTTGATATTGAAAAATATAATCTTTTAAAAGCACTGGCTCCAAAAAAATTTCCTTATTAATCAAATTTTACTAGCGGGCTTGGGAGCAAACATAGAATTCAGTATGTCCTATCATTCATATTTTGGATCATAGGATTTAGAATTCTAAATCCACTATATGTTTGTTTGTTACTGCTTCATGTATAAACTCTTGCTTTGATATTTTTAATTTTTTGTCCAAATGTACTACGTATTCGAACTTAATAATATAGGCTAATTTTTTTTTCTGATAATATATAAGGTTTCAAAATGGCGGACACAAGATGGTGATTGAACATTTTAAATTTGAAGAGATTTCATGAAAATTGGTACTTAGGGGTTTTGGGTTTGCTGTTTTGAAATTCAATTATCTCGATCAAAGACGGCGGAACAAAATTTCTGTAATTCAATCGAGTACAAAAGGGATTTCGGAGTCTCTGATTTCGAATCTGCTATATCGGATCTATTTCGGATCTGCTTGGATGGGAATTTCGAAATACTACTCATTCAATGTGGCCACCAAAATTTCTTTATTTTAAGAGATTTGAATGATAATTAATACAAACAGATTCTTAGCGCTATTTTTTTGAATCTCTCGAAAATCAACTCAAAGGAGTATTCAAAACCACTACTTTTAAATCTTCTATAATAATTTTGAAATTAAAAGTGGACATTTGTTTTCCCTTAGTTCCACCCTAATATACAGCAGAATTAGGTTTTTACTTATTTTCATTAACCCTTATTGTCTCAATTTGTCCGTTTTTGTTCTTCCTATTATATTTTTTCTTATTTTCACCTCTTTTCGAATCAAAAACCAATTTTTTAAAGAAAAATTCATAAGATAGCGAGTTAGCGTAAATGTTTTGATTTTAGGGGTGGTTTACAACTATTACCACCTTAATGATAAAAATCATACCTCCGTGTTAAATAACTTTATTAATTGAACATTTCGAGACGGAGTTTTTGTGGTTTGGCTTTTTCCAAAACTTTTTTCATATCGAAAATATAAATTGACCCCCAGAAATTGGTATATATTGTTTTTCTAAATTCAAAAATAAAATAGGAAGGGGTGTTTTTTTCATTTTCTGGTGATATTCTGAAAGGACACTATTGAAAATAAGAAGAAGGATAAGAATTTTCCGAACTTTTTAAAAATAAATGAAAAAGTTATCCCAGCTTAAAGTTGATGGACAAAAACGGACAAATTGGGATAAAAAAGGGTTAATACGATCGAAAAATCGACATTTTATGTTTTTATTTGGTGAACTACCTTTATAAGAGTTTTCCGGAGCAAAATTATAAAGCCATATTTGGAGATATGATTACTACTATATCAAGTTTAAACGAGATCGTGTGAATTCGTGAAAATAATGATTGTTCATAAGTCAATTTGGCAAATGTTGAAAATTTCGAGATGTAAATTTCCATCACAATTTATTCCATACTTATTATCATCGCAATCCATTTTTCAAGGAAATAATTGAGCAAACACAATTCCGTCCTTCACCATTCCTTGAAATATCATTTGCTCTCCGGCAAGCCAACCCCAATTTCTTATATGACACATTTTAAATATAATCCAAGTAAGCCGCACTCCCCGCCAGGCAAAACAATTTTTCATTCGCCATCCCAAGTGAAAATAGAGCGAAGAATATGAAGATCTCGTAAGCTATTTATCTCGCAGGCATTCACAATATGCGCGATGTCGACGGATGGGAAGCGATTTGCATAAAGTGTAACCCCCTATTCGACGAATGAGTGTATTCTAGGGCTCTTGACACGTCGGCCAGATTTGGTTATTTACAGTTTTTCATTTATCTTGTGAGCTTGTTGCTAAACAGACGATTCTTCCTTAGCAATGGGAAATTATTTATGGGAGAAATAGATTTAATCTTTCAAACTTGATTCAATAGCTTTTAGTATTCTATTGTATATACACATTTATATCGAGTCAATTGTATGAAAGTTGATACTAAACATTTTGTCCTCTTTTAAGTACTATACGTGTATTTCAGACTATCTATTCTTATTCTATATCACATACACTCATCCTTCAATTAACACGATAGATACGTTCCGGGACAAATCCAAACCGTGTAAAACGAGACACTGTATACATATAAAAAAGCAGGATACATTCCAATAATCTTTGGACCACGTTAATCGAATCAAAGAATATAAAGAAAAGTCGCAGGTATAATACATTGATAATCGTGCGTAAAGTGGTACTAAGATTTTGTATGACAAATTAAAGAAGAAAATAAGTTCTACTGGATATTAAGTCTAGAAATTTAAGCTCTAGTATTCATATAAACTATTCGAAGACACACATTTCTTACGCTACAATATGTCCCTTAATAACCAAAACTATTAAAAATAAAAATTTGTCTATACTACTGTGATCAAAAAGTAAAGCCAATTTGTTTATAACTTTGAAAATTTTTATTTATTCTTCCAAATCTATATCATCCCCTTCAAAGTAGTCCCCGCTAGATACAATACACCTATGCCAGCAATTTTTCCAATCCTCCAAACACTTCTGAAACTCGATGATTGGAATGGCCGACTCTTCTCAAGCACAAATGTTCTTTCAAAATGTTTTGGGATCGATCCAAATGAAACGTTTACAGTATCAGCAAGGTCTTTAATTTTCAACCAACGATTTATGAGCACCAAATCTTTGATTTTATTGACATGTTGTTCATTGATTGTCGTCCGGGACGCTCTTCGTCTTCAACCCTTTCTCTACCTTCTTTGAACTGTTTATACCACTTGTAAACATTTCTTTCAGACAAAACCTGATCGCCGAAGTTTAACGTCTATGATTAACATACGTGTTTTGGTCGCAGTGCCCACCATGAGGGTCACCCCTAACAATAACAATAACAATGTATTTATGTAAAATAATCGAATTAAAGCAGAGAATTTTTAATTTTTTAATTTTAAATCCATATAAAAGCGAAACCGTATAAATTAAATAATATGCAAATTAAACGGTATGTGTAACTTGTTCTTAAACATCGAGTTTGCTAGTGTGGAAGAAGAATTTTAAACACATGTTTCTCGAATCTGATTTTCTACAGAAATTCCATAATTTACAACTTTTATGATATAATAGCTTTAATTTTTAAAGTCATCCTTTAAACGTTTGCACAAGTTTCAAATGTATGCAAAAATAAATTGCGATTCTGAAAGGTGAAAGAGCCCATTCTTTTTTAATGGCGCAAGCATTTGCGTTTTAAATTAATGTTAATTCACAAAATTGGTTAATTTAGAATCATCTTTGTATCAAGGTAAGAGTTTTCGTACTTCTGCAAATTTATAGATTAATATAATATATATTACTATTATATTATATACCATTTTTATTTATTTTTTCTAATTTTAATGGAACAACTAACTTTTACATACATAGAACTACTATTTGGCACTACATCAAAGTCCATCAAATCCCTACTATTGTCGCAAAGATATTGTAATCACATATAAAGGGTGGGCCATCTGTTGGTTTCCTTTTAAATTTTATTTAGACACAAACAGGCCTTTGGTGCTAAAAAAATTGACAGAAACGAAGTATGATATCATACTGAACAATGGTTGGAAATATTGAAAACTTATTTCCAAAGCATGTTACCGAAACAATGAGAATATGGAAAAAAAAAGTCGTCCACAACCGTTCCTGCTGTACGCAAGTTTGTACGTAGCTGCGATTTGACGCCGTTCTACTCCTTTTTGTGGGATGTCGTTAAAGATCGATGTTATGTTGACAATCTAGAAACGATTCAGGTACTTAAGCACAATATTTGTCGAACTATTCGTGAATTAGGTCCATAAAACATAGATAATGTCCTGCAAAATTGAGTTTAAAAGATGGGGTACTGCGAAGCTAGCAACCATTTAAATGAAATCATATGCCATAACTAATTGGAAGATTTATTCTTTTGAATAAATCAACAAACTTTGAAAAATATTGAGCAGTTTTTATTATATAGCATTTTTAAAAAGAAACCAACTGATGGATTAATAAAAACAATATTTAAAACTATTCAACTCTTGAGAGAACTACGACATTTATTGTTACTTTTTGATGGCTTTCTTGCAATTCGTTTCAGCCTTGTGATATAAAAATTGCAACACCTAGACTTAGTATGGATTTTGTTGTATCAATAACATTCCACTTGGCTCCCTTTGGGAAATTCGTTGTGTAATTTCTTAAATTTGTCTAGATCTGAAATTAAGTGCCATTAAACTTGGCATGCTTCTTTCTTTATCTGTATAGGACTGAGATCTCAAGACAAATTAGTCTTTTATTATCAGTTAAAAGCTAATTTGAATTAATTCGTCACTAAAGACATGGCAGCCAAACTTTGTAATACTTGAATGAAAATATTTCTGTTTATTTCTCCTTTACTTTGAGTTATGTAGGTACTAAAATGTGACTTTTCTTACACTTTACAACATTAAGTATTAAAGTAAAGGCGCTGTGGTATTGAATGGTGACGTGGTACAAGAATTTTATTTAATGAAATTGCCTTGAAACGTTTATTTGTAAAGTTATTTTTGGAGTAAAGCAGCTCGATGTCAACAAGGTATTGTATTGATTTTGACAAAGGCAAGATTCATTCAAAGGTCCGCCGAAAGGTAGGTAGTTGGAGTGACTGAAGTTTTGCAATATAAGGACGACTTATAAACCCATTTCTTGAGAGCTAGATGCCTTTAGGCGTTGTTGCTCTCTGTGACAGCAGGTTCAGGATCAATATTCATAAAAAGGTTCCATTCGTTCACTCAGCCGTACTTATATACATACATACACTACACATATTACCATCCAATCGTGCAGATTTTTGCGTAGTTGGAATCCGGTTCAGTTCACTCTGTAAAAGATGGAAAATTTCATGGAATCAACGTAAAGGACAAGTGTATCCCTGAGCAGAGCCAAATAGAGCAGAAGTGGGGTTTATGGTTATGAACTAATAAATAAATCTCCTTAATTTGTTGGTACTCGGTATGAAATCAAAAAGGGATTCTAGAAGAGTTTTGTTTGTCATGTCTTTTCCCTTATATATTAAAGCACTTACAGTTTCGTTTGAATTTTACAAAAAAAAATTTTATTTGAATAGAAAGAGGAAGA
The DNA here is from genome assembly GCA_949715965.1 of Dysmachus trigonus. Lineage (NCBI taxonomy): Eukaryota > Metazoa > Arthropoda > Insecta > Diptera > Asilidae > Dysmachus > Dysmachus trigonus. Next base: position 80,815,693 of record OX454322.1, on the reverse strand, counting down.
GAGGAAAGAGTGACCGCAAAATTAGCCTGTTTTTGCACAGTTCATAGCAATCTCAAGAAACGAGTTAAAAAAAATCTAAAAATAGGTACATACTCGTCGTGAAAAATGCAGATGAGCATATTTTTTCGATTTTCAAAATTATTTAAAAAACTACCCCTTTCAGGGGGTGTAAATATCAAAAAATGGTAAAAGAGTGATTCGTTTTATCACCATGTCGTTATTTTGAAAATTAGGGGTTGTTTCACCCCCATACAGGGTTTTTTTCTGCAGTAATATCAAAGATATTGCCTCTGAGATGCTTCTCCTCCAATATGTTTTTTTTTTCAACAGATTTTAAAAATACTGGACACAATTATAGCGTTGGGGGTGGTTCAACCCCTTGTAGGGGGTGAGTTTTTGGAAGAAATTCACATAAAATCAACAGGTGGGCCAATACTATGAGTTGTTGTAATTCTGATGAGATTATTTTATTATTAATGAGGCTGAATCAATGTTTTTGTGATTATTCAAAGGTAGTTATTTTTACCATTTTTTGATATTTACACCCCCTGAAAGGGGTAGTTTTTTAAATAATTTTGAAAATCAAAAAAATATGCTCATCTGCATTTTTCACGACGAGTATGTACCTATTTTTAGATTTTTTTTAACTCGTTTCTTGAGATTGCTATGAACTGTGCAAAAACAGGCTAATTTTAAGCGATTTTTGCGGTCACTCTTTAAAGGCAAATCGTTTCATATAAATTGCCTTACCGCTCTTTTAATCTTATTTCCTTTTGTTCGATACTTCGATAAGATATGTTCACATATGTACAACAATTTTATTAGGTATTTTTTGTAGAATGTTCCGATCAACCTTGGTGAAGAACTCCTCCTCGAAAGTTACTCGGAATATTTTCCTAAGAAGGGTGTCGTTACCTTTCTTAGCATTGTTAGAGATATCACAGAGTTATAAAGAGAAAATTCTTGGAGTGTGAATGGTTAAAACTTTCTACTTGAATTTTGTATGCATTATGTTTTAAAAAGTTTGTGGCATCAATGATAAATTATCAGCATTATTATATGTAGTTATTTATTAGGTGGTTGCATTAAAAGTCGCTGTTTTTTATGTATTTTGAACGTTTATTTCTATGATAAAAATTGTAATGATTTTAATCAAAATATGCGCCTTGGGCAGCTACAACCTTCTCCCACTTTTCTGGCAACAATTCAATTCCGCGGCTATCCAATCACCAATCCATTTTTGGACTTGTTCAGAATTTTTTAAATGCCTGTTTTCTAAATCATGCTGCATCGACCGAAACAGATGATAGTCTGATGGAGCCAGGTCTAGAGAATACGCTGGATGGGGGAGGGTTTTCCCATTCAAACTCCATCAGTTTTTATTTGATCTTCAAGGCAACATGAGGCCGAGCGTTATCATGAAGAAGAATAATTTTTCGTCGATTCGATGCAGTTGTTGTTCATAACGCTCAGGGGTGATTGTTTCATTCGGCTTTAACAACTCGTAATAGACAACTCCTTCCATATCCCACCAAATACAGAGAAGTTTTATTAGCGTGGATGTTTTGCTTTAGTTGTATGTTCACTCAAAAGTAATTTTTTTCTCAAAGAATTATGGCGGCTTAACTTAATAAAATGATTGAAACTTAAAATTCGTATAACTATCATTACAATTCCCACAGAAACCGATTAAAGTGCCTCCTTAACTTTTGGCTGTTTGATGTTTCTTCAAAAAACTTAAATTGTAATCCACTCTGGCATAATAGCCCTTTAATCCCAACACGTTAATGTCCTTCGCAAAAACACAAATTAGGCAATCCCAACTCAGAGCAAATTACCCCTCGGTTCGGATAGGAAAAAGTGAAGGAAAAAACCGTCCAAGTAATTCATTCCAACTGTTGGAATGAAAGCAATCTCCCCGCAGGTTTTTTATTTGCCAGTCTTCATTCCGAAATTTCTCGCCGAGCGACGACGGGATATCTGACGGACGCTTTTTGTAAACAGTGTCTAATTACACCTAATGAGACTGGTGGCCATTACATTCTATAAAACATTGCCCGGACCATAATAAAGCTTTACCTTCCAGTCTTGGCCACTTTATTCTTTTCTTATCGCCGCCCTTCGTTTGCCGGTTGCCCTTATTATTTCGACTGATGTCTGTAGCCTGCTGTGCTCAAATTTGATTTAGCCGCAGCTCCTCTTTCCTAGTTTACTAACTAACTAGCGCTCCACTACACGAGTGTGTATATGCAGACGGAAAATTTGCGGCTAGCGCTTCCTGATTAATCAGGACTCTGGATGCTTAATGATTTCTTTCCTTCCTTTTCTTGTTTTGAACTGATCCTGGGACCTGTGAGACCTAGTGAGACCTTGCGGGGAGGAAATTCTATCACTTGAGCTTTTTCACCCAAATGGAATGTGTCAAGTCGTCTAATGGCAAAGCAATTTCAATTAAAGCTGAATTTAATGCAAGTCCATGAATGAAATTCGTCCTCTATGGAATTCAACTTTAGAATAAAGATAGGTATCAATTGACGTTTCGATTGTTACGGATATGGGTTTTCGAAATAAGGCATTGGTGGTACTTCATCCAATCTAGATAATTTAATAGGTGACTATTGCATTTCAAATATGGTATTATTCTGATTTCAACCAACAAGAGGCTCTTATTATAGTAAGATAGGGTCAATAAACAAAATAATAATACAATAACCATAACAAAAAGCTAACTCGTTTGTGAGTATAGTACCGATGTGCAACCGTGAACTTAATATCTATAGGATATAAGTATTATTTTTCTTGTGTAAAGCACTTCACTTTTTTAAAGATTTCGTGCGGGTAAATGGGTTTACAAGTTTTATATACAGGTGAGCTATCTGTTAGTTTCTTTTTAAATTACAGGTTATTTTGACACAGACAGCTCTTTTGTGCTCAAACAATTGACAAAAACACAGTATGATATCTCCGCTGTACGAAATAAATAGATTTACGCTTGAACAACGTTCGAAAATATTGAAAACTTATATTCAAAACTTTGCTGAAACACTACGAATTTTGAAAAGATCTTGTGTAATCAGCCGTTTTGGAGATGAGCTTTTGTACTCGTTGGACTTTCATTATACGGTGCTCAATGTTATATTAAGGTAAGAAATTTGGTGCAAATTGACACTATCTAAGAAACTAATAATTGTAAAATGCCTGAAATAATTTTGGTTGAATATCGCAGCGTGCTTTTTATAAAGGATCTTTATTCAAAAGATGTTTTATTTTTATTAGGGACAAGTCGGGTAAATGTGAGGGCCATATCTAGAATAATATACTTAATCTATAACAATTTAGGAGTTGTTTTTACTATGTGTTTAGCTAGGAGTTTAGCCATATATGAGGCTATTGTTTCAAGAAGTTAGTAAAATTAAAATCACTCCATCAACAGGAAGATAATCCAATGTAAAGTACTACGGCGCAATAAAATGAGCAATTCACTCACGAATTTTGGGGAATATAAATAGATTTAAATCTATAAAACTTATCTAAGTTACACAATTATGTCAAGCGGAAGCGCTATCTCAGAAAATAATCACAATTTCTTCTAGTGTTAAGATAACACCAATTCCCAGTCATCTATAAAAATATTATTTCCGCTTTGCTGCTTCAGTTCATTCATTTAGTAATCAGAATTTTCCATCGTGAGCCCTCCCAAAGACATAACAACTAAGATAAAATTACAAAGTGTAAAATCCTTATTTATGTATATGCACCAGCAACCTAAATAAATTATAGTGGGAGAGAACTGGCCCTTAATTAATTCCAATTTTGCTAGACCTTCTGCACTTGAAGATAGTAACTCGAACTACTCTTAAATTACGAGACAGTACACGGAGCGGAATTTATTTATCAAACGATTTTCAGTTCTGTGTTGATTCCTGAATGAACTTTTAAAATTTAGTTGTACATCAGTATTTAAACATAAGTCGATATTACGTTTGGAATGTAATTTTGGAATTTCACAAGATATTACTTCCTCGAGGAAGTTTCGTGATGAAAGAGATTACTCAGAATTATTAAAAGTGACCTAAGAAATCCATTTCGTCAAGGGAAACGATATGATCTGATTTATAGAAATGTATCTCCAAAAAGGCTCTCTATTTCTATATGAAATTTAAAATGGTTTTTAAGGCTTTTCGATTTCCCTGATCTTTCTGCTGAGATTCGATTTGAATTTGATTGAAATATGGTATGTATTGAAATTCTTTTTTATATTTTCGGTAGCGAGAATTCATCCAAAATATCTTACACAATAATGTTAAAGTTTAAATTTTTGGTGTTAACATGAACTTAAAATGTGAACATGTGTGTAAAAGAATAATAAGCAATAAAAGAATAATTTTGTAACAGTCCGCGGAAAACTGAAGAAGATTAGGTATTTTCGTAAAAATCATTAAAACACTTCTGGCATTTAAACCTATGAGAATTTGCCATTAACTTTTGTAATAATACTTGTTTGTTAGAACTATTTGTTGCTTGTTCGTTTTTTATGTAATTTTTTACTTAATACTAGTTTTTACTTTAAACGTTAATAACACAGATCTTCAAAAAAGGGGGTTGTGATTGTTGTCGGACAGCTGAGTGTCATTTTCAAATTAATTTTCTGCGTAGAATTCGAATCCGAGCTCAGAATTGGCCCACCACTTCAGGCTTTTGAGATATTTGAGGTTATGTACACGAGAAATGTTTTTTTTTTGTCTACTTTTGAGATTATGTACAGAACGCACCAAGCTTTTTTGCTCTATCCTACATATTCCAACATTTAGTATTACTTTTACCCTTCAAAATGCCTCATCGAATGGTGCTATATGATTTTTCCTTCAAAAGTTAAGTCCATTTTAAGATGGTTTAAAAAATGTATACCAAAAAGGGATTGGTCTAGCACAGCATATGCTTTCCAACTCATCACGTCATCTTAAAATGGCTATAACTTTTGAAGGAAAAATCGTATAGCACTATTCGAGAGCATATTTTGAAGAGTAAGAATAGTACTAAATGATTAAATATGTAGGATAGAGCAGAACAAATTGGTGCGTTCTGTACATAACCTCAAAAGTAGGAAAAAAAGCCATTTCTCGTATACATAACCTCAAATATCTCAAAATCCTGATGTAATGGGCCAATTCTGAGCTCTGATTCGGATTCTACACAGACAATTACTTCGGAAATGACCCTCAGCTGCCCAACAACAAAACCTTGCAGATCTGTGTAATTATTGTTGTAACATTAGAATTTAACTTTGTTGAATGTCTTATTTAATGCGTTCCATAGTTGTTTAAAATAAAATTAAATGTACAACGATGGAAATCTTAAGCCATGAAACATCAAACAGATAAATGTACGCGGTTAATAGATGCATCTTGATATGAAGAGGTCAGTCTGTCTGTTAGCTTCTCCAGGAGTAAAAGTTTAACTTAGTTTAGCTATATTAGTTTCTCTAAATTCTCATTTTGGATAGGTAGTTTTTTGTCTTATGTTTATTTCTGAATCACTTAGATATGTTTCTTTTGACATATTTAATTGAACGAGATTACAGATAAAATTTTCATCACTTTACAGATACTTTACAATACTTTCGAGATAAGACAAACAAGTTTGAATGTAAAAAGTTATCGAAATCAAGTGCATACATAAAATTGAATTTCCTCAAATTGCTTGGTCACATGATAATAGCGATTTAATTTCGAAAAATGTATCACTATTCCATATATCGGGATTTAAAGAAAATATCAATATAGTTGTTACTCAATATATCGAGATTTTTGAAAATATATCAATATATCAAAAAATATAATAATAATACTGACATTAGATATGTCGGGTTCTTTTTTTTTAATAAAAATGATTTTGTACAAAAAATATAATTCTTTTTCTATCTTTATGTTTAGGGAATGATTTCACCCCTATAAGAGAGTAGCTGCACTAGGCTGAGGGTCATTTTTCCCTCAAAACTGGCCAATCAAGTGTTTTTCATCACTCGAAGCACAAAATTATGTTACATAGAGAATTTTGAAAAATATTCCACATTATTCCAATATTTGGGGTATGATTACACCACTTTTTAGCGCCTATAGGTGGATTTTTAACCATTTTTTGTTGAAAACATATCATATTGCATTTTTGAGATAGATTTAACACTAGATTTACCGGCGTAAAAACCTGTAATTTTTATAATAAGTTTTGGCATAACTCTTAGGAGATAACCTTACAAAATGTAATCAATTCAGAGAATAAATTGAGGTAAACTACCCCTCCGCATAAAAAGTGGGGGGGGGGGGGGGGTAAAGTAATAGTTTTAATGGTTTAGTTACTAGTATATTTGATAACGAATCGAATGGCGCTTGGTTTGTTAAAATCGGTTGAATAGATTTTGAGATACAGATGCGGCCATTTTAAAAAATGTGATTTCCAGTAAAACGCGTTTTTTAGGAGAAGGTTTGTGTGATGTTAAGAAGCATTTTTATGAAAAAAAAAGAAAAAATTGATTTTTTTTCGATTTATTAATATTTTCGAAAAACTAAAAGCAATACCTCATTTGATTTTTTCCGACGATTAATTTGATACCTGATACATTTTTTTAGGTCTTTTTCTTAGTTCGCTGTAAAAAGTACAAAAACAAGCTATTTTTGTGGTCACTCTTTATATTTATTGTTGTAAAAAAGGCGATAGCTCTGTAAATAAGAGCGAACAATCCTGACGCGAGTGAGTGACATATACATATTATCCTGATACCTGCGATCTTTATATTTCGGGATTGAAATCTCCTAAAAATAGTATTTCTTCAAAGAAGGTATCGCCCATTTAGATTTAATTGGCAGATATGTTTTTTATCTTGAAATATCAAGGATTTTGCTTGGAAGAAAATCTGGCGTAATTAATTCATTAATTTATATCAATTAGTAAGTAAGCGAATTTCTCCGCATTACTTCATTTTTTCTATAGATAGGGCGAAAATATGTCATCTTACATGTATACTGTCGCTGCTAATGTCCCGCCATGTGAACTCATTAGCTCAAGGCCCTTCAAAGCACTAAAAGTAGGGAGTTCTTAAAAGACTTTGGCCCCATCATGATGAGATTTTTTTTTTTGTAGGAGATCATCTGGCCCGCAATTAGAGCAAATGAAGCCACCCATTAATGTAATATATAAAGAACATTTGTCTCGGCTGGAATCGCTAATTAACGCTATAAAAGGGGTTGTTCGCATCTCGCCAGAGTTCTTACACAATTTAAAAGGTAGTCCTGAAGAAGAAAAGCTTTTTCACATTATCTTAATTCTTTTGTTGTTGCTTATGGCGACAAAATTAAAATAAGAAGCGAACTCTTGTTATTTAAAATTTCATTAAATGGCATCCACATAAATTTTTCGGGGTACAATTAATAATATTATTCATCACGGGATTTCTTGAATTATTCATTCCTACATACAGATGTGTATTATATATGGAAGACTCCCTCCGCTCGTGTGAGTTCGCACATTGCGTGTGGTTATTTTGGCGTGAAAAACTAGATGAGATATGGTTTATGTTGCGGAAGGAGTTTCATTCATTTAGCTCAGAGTATACGTGTGCGACTGAGATATTTGTTTTTATGTCGGCACTTCACTTTGTTGCAGTCCTAATTTTGATGATGACATTTTCGGCTGCTTCCGCTCACTGGATGACATTGGACTTTTATGGTTCGACGAACTTCTCAGATTGTCAGAGTTTTAATTAATTCTCACTGTCATGTCGAGGAGGTTGTTGTCCCTTTTTCCACGGCATTGTGGTTTTTACTTATTATATGTATATTTGGGTAAATGTCTGTATATGTACCTACTGCGGGAGGTAATTGTATTTCTTCGTCGGCAATGTTTATGTCATCCGTGAATTTATCTTGCTGTTTGTGGGAGTAACGAGGGCTGTTTTCGGAATTTAATTCTGTCAAACCGTCTAAAAGTCTAAGATTAAAGTTGCAAATATTTATATGAAAGGAAACATGTGATACGCGAATGGATGTTTTGGGTATATTGAATTGTTTGAATCTGGTGAACAAATCGGGGTCTTTTCTTTAAAATTACTTCGTATATTAGGTATCGTCGATATATTCAACGAATCGGTCGATATGCAAACACTGGAAAACACTTTGGGGTGTAATTAGTAGACTATGTATCGAAAGAATTGAAAACGAACCAACTGTCAGACGAGTTGGATTTTTGCTAGTAAATTGATTTAAAGGGCACCACTAACTAGTGTAACTAGAAAAAATCGATTTCGATGCATATTTCGATAATCTATACCTTTAAAAATAACATACTAAAATTACAAGTGCATATCTCAAATAGTTTTTGAGTTACAGCCAACTAAAGAGTAGCCGCTCATCGTATCGAGGTATTGAGAAATGTATGAATTAAACTTTAAACGCGTTTTTCACGAAACTACATTTTTCAAATTTGCTGCAGTTATAACTCGAAGACAAATTATCCGATCGATTTGATTCTTATTGCAGTTTCTTTAATATATGTTGTTTCAAACCATGAACCTCCAGTCTTCCGAATCGAATATAAAATGTAATTTTGGCAGGCCAAAAATCATCAAATTTTTGCGCGAAATTTGAAAGTTTTTTTAAATCTCCGCCATTTTGTTAAATTACAATTTTTTTTTCGATCGAGGGTCATGGTACGGGCAATACCTTCTAGATAATTAAACTTTTTGGGTTTTTATGATTTCACGCATTGTGAAAGTCGCTATCACTGCAGCAAGGGGGAGACTGTTTTTTTGAGCCTTGGGAAATTGCGAATAACTCGCCGAATTTTCAATTTGTTGGTCTAAAAATGTTATCATGTATATATTATATATGCACAAATATATCCTTAAAATATTAAAATATTCCATTCAGTAGATGTCTTTAAAAAAATTCACAAAAAGCACATTTTTTTCCAGGCAGTTACACTAGTGGTGAATCTTAAACGATTCTTTGCTAAATCGTGAAAATCTCGAGAAAAACGAAATAAATTCTCTATATTTACTTGCAAAAATTATGATGAAAAATTAACTCAATTAAAATTTAGTTTTCGCGAGTAAATAAGAAGAATTAAATTCGGTTTTCCTCGAAAGTTTCACGACTTACAAGGAAGGTATCCAGATGTATCACTGTCGATTTTGTTGCGACTGTAATATGTTATTCTACTTCAAATTTTAAGATATAATTATTTTTTGTGGGTAAAATGGACCCCTAAAGTTAACAAAAAAAAAAAAAATCTTGAACGTTTTACATAGTCAATATTACTGCTAAACTACTAAATAAGGAGATTAATACATGAAAAATGATGAAAAATGTATATAAGAGCAAATTCAAAAGTTGGACCTAATTAATAGTTACAATGCTTCAAAATAATAAAAATTCAATTAAAAAAAAACTGTCGTTTATTCCTTAAGCAGACAAATTGCAAAAAGCAGAAAATAATAGTAAATACCTGTTTTTGAGTTTTGAAAATAATATATGTATTCAAGGTTCAAACTATGCCTAAATTAGAGTGTACCAGTTCATGATATATATATATATATATACATATAGTATGTAGTATATACCCCAAAATAACCTTATGAACAAAAAAATAAAAATATGCATCTGTTAAAACTTGATGTAGAAGAACATATTACAGTCGCAACAAAATCGACAGTGACACGTCTAGATATCTTCCTTGTTAGTTAAGAATCGTTTAACCCATTTACGGCGAAGCGGACATTTCACAGTCGATTGATTTTTCGTCTATAAAAAACTTAAGACCTATTAAATATTATTAGAGAAAAGCCATTTTCTTATGTAAAAAGACCTTTTCTTTCCGAATTCCGAAATTTGTCACCAAAAATTAAATATGGCCACCCAAAGACGTCTAAACTTGAAGCATCAACTGTACAATTTTTCATAAACTTAGTATTAATTTATTCTTAGAAATGACGTTCTAAAGTTACTCATCTTTGGAATGTATCACAATAACAGAGTACATCAAAATATTAGTAATAAATATTTTCAAAATGGCGGATCTAATATGGCTGCCATTACAACAAACAATTTTTCTTTGCAAATTCAAAGCATACAAGTAACCATTACTTATGTTTTTGAGGAGGTTGATTATAAATTGCATATCAGATTTTCATTTTACAAAATGGCGGATTCAATATGGCCTCCATTACAATAAAAAGTTTTTTCTTTGCTAATATAGTGCATGCAGGATAGTCATTATATATGTTTTTGAGGTCGCTGAGGAATTTAACCACTGCAATAATAAAATACCTAATTGTTTTAAAATTTTATGAGTTTTTAAAAATTTTCTGTTTGTTTGCCCTCTATATAATGTAGCCCGACTCTCTTAATAATGCGAACGTATTAGTTAATTTTTTCTTGTATAATTGCTTTCGATTCAAGTATGTGATAAAATAGTGAAAATAAGATATGTTAAATTAATCCTTTGCCATTGAATATCGTCTCTAAGGTGGCCAAAATATTTTAGTTATATATTAAATATATTTTAAATACATTTGCAAATCAACACACAACACAAATTATATAACTTAGCGAGAAATGTAGTTGAAAAAATTCTCGACCGCAAAGGATTTAATATTCCATATTTAATTTTTGCACATTTGAAAAGACTCAACTCCTCTGAAGGTGCTGCCGCGAAATGAGTTCTGTTGCTCACTTGTAAAGCACATGTCCGCCGGCTCGGACTTTATATGAAAACAAACGAAAGCCCATTTTCTCTCTCTCGAATTTATCATACTCAAGGGGCACATAATTTTTTCAGGAAACATTTTCCATAAATTCGTAAAAAGCTCGCCATATTTCGTAAAAAGTGAACAATTCCTCTTCTTATTTTCTTTGTATATCAATGTTGCACTGTCCCTCTTTCAGGGGGTATTCTAGTCCAGATATTAAAAAAAAATCGATTTTTTTTTGCTATTTTCAAAGTTTAACTATTCAAGAATATGTCTACAAGAGGATTTTTCAAAATTCAAATTATTTTCGGAGTTATAAGTATTTTGCTGACCCGGCATTTCATGACTTAGACTGCGAAAAACTTTACGCGAAACTTTAAATGCGTTTTTCTCGAAACTGTCTTTTTCAAAACGATACCCACTATTTCTATTTACTTGAAATTTTTAGAGAGCCTTCTTTATAGACTTGTCTATGGCTGGAACTACCCCCATCGCTAAATTTCAATTTTTACTATTTTTAAAAAATTCGAAACAATCCGAAAAAGTGGTCCAAAAAGTATTTTTTTTTTCAGGCAGTCGCCATTTCGTGAAAAAAATTGTTTCCAACTTTTCCGTAGTTCCAGCCATTGCGAAATTATTCTAGATTAATAATTTTTTTTTTTTTTGCTTGGTTTCAGATTGCTAGGAGGGTTGAATTCGTGGGTATGGTCACGTGCCAATTTTTTGAGACCCCCCACTTCATCAGCTGCTAATTTGTGGAATTTTTTAATTTTTTTATTTCTTAATTTTTTTCTCTATTCTTATAATGTTAATAAATAAATAACTTATAAAAAATCGATACTAAAAATATGAATTGCCTTTTTTTTACGACACTTCAAAAATTACCTGAAATTCATGCCTCTAGACTAGAATACCCTCTTAAAAACGTTCGATTTTATTCGAAATTTACGAACTCTCGTAAAATTGTTTGCTAGGTATATTCTAATTGTCTTTTGTAGTTGCTCTGAATTGAATTTGGGTAGTTGATGGAGTGTTTTTAAGGGTTCCGTAGCTAAATTGCAAAAAATGGAACCCTTATAGATTCGTCATGTCTGTCTGTCTGTCCGTCCGTATGTCACAGCCACTTTTTTCCGAAACTATAAGAACTATACTGTTGAAACTTGGTAAGTAGATGTATTCTGTGAACCGCATTAAGATTTTCACACAAAAATAGAAAAAAAAGCGGCCAAGTGCGAGTCCCCATACTTAGAACTGAAACTCAAAATTTTTTTTTCATCAAACCCATACGTGTGGGGTATCTATGGATAGGTCTTCAAAAATGATATTGAGGTTTCTAATATCATTTTTTTCTAAACTGAATAGTTTGCGCGTTTACCTTTCATTCAATCAACTCAAATAAAAAAACAAGCCTATATGGGCTCGCATATAGTTAGATCTAAATCCCATCATTTAGGTACCTAATTATAATGTTTACTTATCAATAACTTAATTTAAAAAATACACTATTATTAAAACATCGATCAAAGTTACAACGAACTACAAGAACTTTTATATTATGTTACTTGCTGCTACGGAACCCTTCATGGGCGAGTCCGACTCGCACTTGGCCGCTTTTTTTTAAATAATCCGGTAATGTGTTTTGAAGAAATTAATTGAAAGAAGTAAGAGTTGGACTTGTGGAACTTGAGAAACCGCTTTAAAAACTATTTGGGTCGGCATAGAGGTCTGCTGGATCTCAAATATTTTTTGAGGTTTGAATTATCTTAGAATGAGTAGGAATATTCAAGTTTTTTTTAAACTAATAATGACTCTACCAAAAAACACATTCTAAAAATAACCTCATAACACAAATTCTAAAAAAAGGCATAATTCGCAAGATATAGCAGCTTGAAAATGTTCAAGGGTCAGCTTAATACCGTATCCGCTCTAAAATTCTATACGGAAGTGTGGAGACTCAGGGTCAAATAAATTTAAATTTTGATCGAATTTTTATAGTTAATTTGTATCCATTTAAGGGGATTTTTCGTTTCATTTTTGAATAAAATCGATATTTTTTTTTGTACACGAAAGTGTTCTTTAGTATCACAGAAATACTGTCGTAAAACCATTTTCAGAAATTCATACAGGAAAAAAAGTTATATCTATTTTTGCAACGATACCTCTACGCATTTTGTATGCAAAAATTAGATAACAAAAATTTTAAACGCGTTTTTCTCGAAACTTCATTTTTTAAATTGCCCGCATCTGTAATTCGAAAACTACTCAACAGATTTTAATAATTCAAAATACATTCGATTCGTTAGGCAAATTACTAGTAACTAAACCTTTTAAAATATTATGTTACATACCCCTATTTTTTTATACAGCGGTAGTTTACCCCCAAAAAAAATGTTTTCTTTTTGATTTTTCAGAAATTTTTTTATAAAATGATTAAAACATTAAAAACAAAATATTTTATAGTTTTAATTACTAGTATTTGGTCTTATGAATAGAATCCCATTGGAATTTTTACTTACTGTGTTACAGGAAGTCCTACAGAAATACGGGCGTTTTAAAACTGACTTTTGGAAGACATTGAACAAGATATACTAAAAATGCAAAATGCATATATTCTACTATAATAGTTAAAAATAATTAGTTTGATAAATATGTATAATGGTTTTTTAAAAAGAAAAAATTAAAATGTGTATTTTTCTTCAAAATTGAAACGAAAAGTTACTTTAAAGTTAATTCACAATAATCTGAAAGTACTTCCCGGGGAGAGTATATAATTAATAATTTAAAAATATTTTAAAAATTTTTATGAATATTTTAATCACGAAGAAAAGTCAAATATGACTTTTGAAATTGGAAAATATAAAATAATTTTTAAAAACCTTCAATTTAATCGCCCAATTCACAAGAATAATTTTTCTCCACCGAAAATAAAAAGTTCCATCTAACCCGAAAATATTATAATCATAAAATTGCAGTGCCTGTTTTTTCTTTACAGACTATTTTTAATTTAAGCTTTAAGAAATTTCCACTCCATTCTGTAGACACGCAAAGCTTAATCCGCAAGGCCACTCTTCATCCCGTGCAATATACTTTCCACTTCGCTTTCCTCTGGATTATGAGGACAGGGGGATTGAGTATGAGCCTCAAAGGACTAAATAGGATTACTTTTCAATTTTGGTAATTAGTAATCTGCTTTAACAACTTTACAACGATTAGTATCTGAGAAAGGTTCTGTCACACATACCTCCTCCTACTACATCACATTTCAGCATTTCAGCTGGTGACAGAAGCGGGGAAGGATGAGCTCAAAGGAACCGGATTATTTAGTCGTATTTTGGTCAGCTACCTTCTCGGGATTTAAGTGGACTTCAAAGAGGTTGCAATTGATATGAAGTAGATGGCAAATATTATTAGGAACTGGATTAGGTCCTTTATGTTTTATTTTCTTTGTGGTTATCTTTATGCGAGTGAGTTTTATGACGAAAATGCCTTAAAGGAGCTCTTTTTATACGTTTTATACCTAGCCTAAAAGTGGATAGAGTTTTTGTGAATTTAAAAGGTTACAAATGTTAAAACTTTCAATATTATATAGAGTTTTGTTTCAATATCAATATACATATATAGTTCATACAAAATTTTCAGAACTTTGATTTTCGGGTTTTTTTTCCAAAATCGAATGGTAACCACAAAGTTTATAAATTTTGATTTTTAGTGAACTTCTTAATTCATTGCAAAATAAAAATGAATTCGCCTCAAGTTCAAATAATCTCCTACTTACGTATTAAATATGTTCACGGTTCTCCAACCGGAAATTAACGTTTTTATATCATTTTCAAATCCAATTGGTTTCGGCTGTGGGAAAAGTCTTCATATCATAAACCAATTACGTTCCAGAATCTCTTAGGTCAGTTGCGGAAATAAATATTTCCCAAATAAGAGGTAATTCTTGAACGGAAAAGGTTCTCAAGAAAAAAAGCTTTTATTAAGGAAGATTGTTTCCTTAAATGTTTGTTTCATATGAATTATTAGGTAAGAATAATTTTGCGTAAATAATTCATATTCATCTACTTTTGTCTTCAATAAACACATATTTTCGTATGTGGGTATATAACAAATTTAAAGGCATTTTCGGGAAATGCTTAAATAAGGAAAGCAATTGTTCTGTTTTATTTTATTATTTGAATATTATTTGGCTTTTTAAAAACTTCAAATTAGATACTTTTCGCTACTCCCCCCTTTTTATTTAAGGAATGTGGTTTGGCTAAAGTAAATTAATATTTTCTAATGTAAAGTATATTATTAATATTTATGTGACTTAAATTTCAATAATGAGTGGATTTTAATTTGAAGAATCTTTAGCTGGTATCAAGAAATAATATTTTGAAAGGTTTATTCCTATCTAAAATTTATGAAGATATTTTTAAAATATGAGTTTTTATTTATGAATTCAAATTAAAGAAGAACAACTAACCAGCATGGGGAATTCGTGTTTAACGTGTCTAATATAATTTAATAATTAAAATTTCCGAAAAAAGTAGTTGTATATAATTATTCTAAATAAATTTCCAAAAATCACTTTTTCACCGGTAGGACTCTTTTTGAGTTTCCTAAAAAAAATCAAATCAGAATTTAAAATGGATTATTTCCCGCCCAAAATTATTTTTATATATTTTTGCTATCAACGTATTTAAAATATTCTGAAAATATATAAGAAATGATTTTTTTTGTGGAGTGGTCTACCCCCATACAAAGGGTGGATTTGTATATACATACATTTTTAGAGGTACAACCCTTAATATTTTGTATAACGAGTCGAAGGCTTTTTGGTTTTTTTCATATCGGATGATTAGAGCCTGTGAAATCTGTCCTACGAGTTCAGAAAACGTAGTTTCGAGAAAAACGTGATTAAAGTTTTTATTCGATAATTTTAAGGTTCGATAAGGTAAGATAACACAAAAATTTAGCCAGTGACATCCCCCCCAACTTAAAATAAGATTTTCGTCATTATCCTTTCATTAAATCAATCGTTTTGGCGGCTGTGTGTCACGTAGCGCCGCCCTGTTGAAACCACAAGACGTCAGCATCAATATCTCGAAGTTTTAGAAATTTTTTGTTTTTATAATTATTAACACTCGTTAAAACACACCATTTAGTACATTTTATAATTAATAAAAAAAAAAAAAAAAAAAAAAAGTGATCTAATTGTATAAAAACTAGATTATTAATTAAGTTATTTTGCAGAAGGAACAACAGTCAAACTTTCACTAAAAATATACAAAAAATCGTTTGTACAACATATGTTAATCACAAAACATTCTTGTACATAAAAAGATTAAATGTGTGTAATTTATATTATTCGATTAAAATATTGTTGTAGCTTTGATAAGCTGTATAGCAGTTGTTGAATATTACAACAAGCTCAGTTAAGTGTACTCCCTGAACATTTCCTTGATATCAAAGAGTTTTATGTTGAGCCACAAGGGTCACCAGGACTCAAGAGAAATCAAGAATTCACTGGAATTTTCTATTTAATAATGTGTTTCTGTTCAAAAGCGGTACAAAAAAGGATATATTAAATAATGCATATTCCCTGTAATACAAAAATAAGTTGGAAATTTTCTATTATTCCTTGTATTAGTATATAACAAGAAAAAATCCTTTTTTTTTATCTTTTATCTTATATTTTAAGATTATTCAGAGTTAAGATGCAATATAAATTCCTCTCAAATTATCCTTCGAATCGTGTTAACTGAGAATTACCACAATTGAATTTGTCAGCTGACTTCGATTTTCTGAATGCAGGTCAGATCCTTTTATAGAACAGGGAATAACTAATCTCAGGAGACCACAACCACGAAGTTTTCATGCAAACACGGATGTACGTCTCCTGGAGCTTTTTCTGCAAAGACAGGATGTTTAGATACAATTCCAGTGTAACATGTTGCTGTCAGGATACAATTCAAGGAAGAACTTTTAAAGTTCAAACGAAATCTTGTCTGAAAGCTCGTTGATTATAAGTATGTGTGTTTAAATTGCGGGAAAGTAATTATTTAACACGTATTCAAAGGACTACTTGAGAAATACTAATTGTAAAAGTAAAATAAAAAAGAGTTTGCTAGTATTTCACTTTAAAATTTGAGAATTTAGTTTTGGGTTTTTATTGCTTTCAAGTGTTCACCAAAGTTTTTTTTTGTAAAACATATTAACATCAATGTATCATATTAATTTTTCACATTACTTATTATTTATTTTTCAATCAAAAGTCTTGGTATTTTGGCATAATATATTTCATAGAAATATTAACTATCCAGAACTTTTGATTCAACTTTTCTTGTATTTACTTCAAAATATTCATTATTTGATTTGAATGCATGATACGTTCCAACATATACCAATCGATACTGTGTAGTTTCCTGATCCATGTTTGCGTCGAGACCCTCTCTCCCTAGAATCAGTCCTTTTTACCCTTTCTTGAAGTTGAAAATTGCTTGTCTTTGATGGGAGGTGCAGTTTCTGAAAGCATCATAAGTTCTGACAAGGATATCAAAGGATAATGATAAAAGGATCGTTCGGAAGTATACCACATTTTATCTTTCGGATATCTATTTTAAAATTTTAAAAACTTTATTATCTAAAACGCGTATATTTGATTTGAAAATGCGATATTTTTCGCAGTGTATGTACATTAGGGTACGTTTTTATTCGCGATTATTTTTTTTTTTGAATCCCACTTCGAAATTTTGTGGGAAATGGTTAAAAAAAAATTTCCTGAAAATTTGAGCCCTTAATATTAATATTAAGTGCTTGACCAAGGCGTGCAGCGATTTCACGTTTAAAATACACGTAAATTTTGACTTTTTTTTCTTCAAAACTCTACAGCTCAGGGGCATTTTATGGTATAATCTTGGTCAATGATAGGGTTTCTTCAGAACTGAATGCTCTACAAAAGTGTCTATTGTGGTGTATCCCTAACTCCCACCAGCGAGGTAGTACGGGTCACTAAACCCAATTTTTTCATGAAATTCTTGTTTTTTTGCCCCTATCTTGTAAACTACAAGAGCTACAGAAAATATGTAAATGATAAACTTGTAGGAAATTCAATTTTTTACAAAAAAGATCTAGAACAATAAATCGCTAACATCGATATTTCTTGAGATATTGGGGTTTGAAGTTAAGGAAGTGTGGAATTTTCATGGATTATTGAGCTAAATTGTAGAAACACTACCTCAACTTCAAAGCCCAATATCTCAAGAAATATCGTTAGCGATTTGGTGTTCCAATATTTTTGTAGGAAATTGAATTTACTACAAGTTTGTCACATTCACTTTTTCTGTAGCTCCTGTTATTTACGAGATAGGGGCAAAAAGCTACTTACAATGTGAAGAACTACCCGTATTTAGTGGGTGAAGTTGTTGGATTTCGGGTAAAAACTCAGAAAAAAATGTGTAGAAAAAGTAGTCGGATTTTTTTCACAGTTTATATATTAAAATGCTCATTCCTGATACCCACTAATACACAATTTGAAGAAACCATCCCTTTTCAGGTGGTGGAAATTTTAATTTTGAGGAAAAATCACGAAAAAATGTAAAAAAAAAACAATGGGGGCTTTTTAATGGTTAAAATACCGAAATCGCGGATTAGGTAAAGATGATAGATTCCAACACTTTTTTGCTCTATATTTTCGTGTTAAAAAAACGCCAAAAAACGTATATTCTTAACATTCTCCTTTGCCAACTCGGACTCCAAAAATTCTAATGAATATCTATACATTTTAAGTTTTTTCCTCCAAATTTATATTCAATGCAAGTTTAATTCCTGTAATATAATTTCTTATTACATAACATAAAACTTAAAATTAGATCCCTATGATTTAGATGTTAGGATGAAATTTAAGTTCCAAAAGTGTACGTAGACTTTTCTCGTCTTTCTTGCCAAAACTGTGAAAGTTATTGGTCTGAACTTGCACACATGGGAAGATTGCAGCACATTTCTCATGCAGACACCACTTAAACCTTTTGCTAGGATATTCAGTTCGATGGCGTACTTTTCTTTTGTAAATTACTCGCGAAAATCGCACATCTGCACAATTCTATAAATGTGGGTCTTATCCAAATACTTTCGTCCTTGGGGCTGAATGGGCACGAAGTGGAGTTTGGAACAGTTCGCAGAAAAGTAGCTTTCAAGCTGAATAGAGACGATGGGGTGAAATTTGCCTAATTAACTAACTAGAGCAATAAGTATGTTGCAAACTCCCCGCATGAGCCAACATCCGGGCGAATTTATTTGTTTAAGTCTAAAACTCCCATGAACTTACGAGCGAAGGCAGCCACAATTGCATTCACCATAAAATTGGTCCTCCAATGGGGGGAGGGGGGGCTTATAAACTTTGACTAATTCAGTGACTAGATTGCAGATATTTGGGTCGTGCTTATTGACACTAGTCGGAGTCCCAGCGACAAGTCGATTAGGCGTCATTACTAGTTAGTTGGTGAAATACATGAAATCAGCGGCAATAAATTGCCAACACAGGTGGAATGGAGCTGTGAGGTGGAATTGTGGATTTAAATTTCATTGGAGCGACGGAAAATTTACACAACGCTGTGCTGCTTGCGAATATAATTTATGCTACCATTCGCTACGTTATTCGTTCGCTTACTATTGTGAATGGCGAAACGAGGCAATCCGAAGAATGAAAATATATTCAAATGAATTTATGTCTAAATGTGTACGTTATGGTAGAACACTTTCGGAATAGAATGAATAATAGCAAAGCATAGACATTTTTGTGAAATGAAATAGGGCCCATAACACATTTCTTTGGCCAAAAAATTTTCTAAGGTTCTAAGAGGTTCTTAAATAATTAAATAAGATGATTACCAAAATGTTTGATATTTTGTTGGGAGTTATGTTTCCATTAAACGTGAACAGTGTACATGGCTAGCATGAGTGGTATCCGATTCGGTTATCTAATAATACAACTAAAACAAAAAATCTGATATAATCATAGAGTGTGGTTTTAATAAAACAAGTTTAAATAAACATTTAACAAAATATATGAGAAAAATGTATCATTATTTTGTTTGAAGTTTATTTTTGTCAAAAGATAATAGATATAATTTTCCTAGTGGCTTTTAGGCACTGCAACAAAATTTGATACGAAAATGTTGAAATTAGAGTTAGAAAGTGTCCTAAATGATTTACACACTTAGAAAAGGATATATTGAATTTTTCGCGGCATTTTACTAAAATTATAATAAAAACAATTAATAAATAAATTAAATAAAAAATAATAAATAAATTAAAAAACACATAACAAAATAACTAACAATTAATTAATTAATTAATTGATTGACAATTAACAGATTAAATAAAATTGGAATAAAATACAAATAAAAAATGTTAAGCAAGCAAAAAATAATTACACGTTTGAGAATTTATCGTAACGTTTTCTTGAATGTTATGAAAATCAACAAAAAAAAAAATTATATACAAATGTTGATCGTTGAGAATAATAACATACAAACAATATACAGCACAATTATAACACAATACACAGTAAAATTATAAAAATGATACATGAAGTATTGAAAAAGCACGCTTATGTCGTAAACATAAACAAATATGTCAAGAAATCGACAAACGACGCCATCTACCCTAAATATCAAAATATAATGAAGTGTTTTGTCGATAAATTTACTTACACCGCCATCTGTTAGAAACTCATGGAACTTACAAATATTACATTTAATGTGCAATAAAAAAGTATTCAGGTCAATAATCGAGATAAAAACTATGCTATCTTTTAATTTGGACCAAACTACACACAATGAGCCATATTTTATCAAGATCGGTTGAGTAGTTGCGGATTTTATCCCGCACAAACATCGTGACACGACATTTTTATATATATAAAGATAGAGTATATTTATAGGATTAAAATCTAATTTGTTGAGCTGTTGTTCACTTTTTTTATAAGTAAGTAGGATTACAAATTTTTCCATTAAACATCAATATAATATGTTTGTGTATATAAACACTAAACCGAAATATGAGAAAACCATATACACACTCTTGTCAGTGTCAATTCTTTTAAGAATTTTATGTTATTACCTCAGCTGATGTTCCTCTTTCTAAAAATAAATAAATTTTTGCTTTAATCTTCAGCAGACTAAAGATGCTTTTCAAATCTCATACACAAAAGGATAAATTGAAAAACGGAGTATAAAAGCTTCTGAGAAATTGTTTGCTGTTTGGCCTTATCCTGCTTTACTCTTCTTTAAAATAATGCAATTTTCTTGCAAAAAGACAAAAAGAGAAAATTGAAATAAGAGGATTATAAGATAATTGTTTTTTTGTTAATTACTTAATTAGTACTAATAAATTTATGCTTTTATACCTTTTAGAAAAATTTTGCGCTCAAGAAAAAAGTGAACTAGGTCATGAAAATACATATGTGTATGTATTATATTAAAAACCTTTATGGGAACTTGTGTCAAATTCCACTTTGCGTACGAGGGTAATAAGCGTTTTTCTGATGAAGGGAATTAGGTGTTTATACATAAATTTCACTTTATTTCATACTATTAACGATTTCTCATTTTATGGTAGAAAAAGAGCGAAATTTATGTTTATCACACGCGGAATTGCTGAAAGAATATCAGCGCCGTGCGCCACAAATGCGCGTATGCTCTTTTTACTCCGTCCCTTTCGCTGGAAAGCAGGTGGATTGAAATCAAAGGGAATTGGTTGTATAGTATTTGATTAATAATGCAAAAGTGCGAAAGGGAGGCTCAGTGTTATTGATGGGTTACTCCGAAATTTCAATTTAACCCTCAAGAATGGGAATAACAACGGCCAGGAAAAATAAAAAAAATCAATTTCTTGTACAGTACGCAGTACAAGTAGCATGTTCACTTCACGAGTGAATTATTATGGGCCCCCTGAGATGAATGGAATGTAAATCTGTTTTCGTCCCTAATATTTTATAAGATTAAATTCATGGTAGAAGTACACTTGAAAGGTCCAAAGATCGGTCCCTCTCTTCGGGGAAATGAGAAACATCTTTATTTTTTTTTATTTCGCCCATTACCAACAGCCAAACATCACAAAATTGTAATTTCCTTCACTAATTCAGTGTAGAGTATTTTGTATTTAATTATGTCAAGTTTTTTTTACAAGTGTGGAAAAACCAGACATTTTAGTATTCTAGAACCTTATTATTTATCATAATTTATCTAGAAATCCATTCTGATGCTCTTAAAAAATTTCCTGAGATTAACTCCGTTTCATTTCACTTCATTATTAATTTACCTTTTCTGGGAACTTTTATATTTTAGCCGTACTGTGACATAAAACAATATTAAAATTTACCCAGAAATTTGTATACGCCTATGAGGCTTTTATTAATGTGTAAAAAAGTATCAGAAATACGCAGAAAAATTAAAAATAGGCCGGGTTTCGAATTAATTTTTATTTCTCCTTTCTGTAATAATAAATTTCTATCAATTTTGCAGAATGATTCAATAACTTTTTCTATGAAAATCTTACATATAGCTCTATTTTTGAAGCAAATATTTTTAAATATCGGTATAATTCTTTAAAAGCTTGGTATCTCATCAAAGGTAATATCTTTTATTTTATTATGAAAAATGAAACAAACCTTATATTAAAATATACCATGAATCACACAAATTTGCCCTTATAGCATTCTTTTTTTGCAAGTATGTATTTTATTGATTTATATTGGGTGTATGCATTAATTTTAAAGGATTGTTAAGAGATGGTGCTACTAGTATTATACGTATCCGACCATACTATAATTGTGTCATATTAAAGCTACGTCATCTGGCTCTAGCTTCTAGTATGTATCCATTTGTCAATGTGTAAACAACATATTTTTTTGATCTGATTAGAGAATGATTCAAAAGCAAGGGAATTGGGTACCATACGAGTTAAAGCCGAGAGACGTCGAAAGGCGACTTTGTATGTCCGAAATGCTGCTTTATCGCCATAAAAAAAAAGTCTTTTTTACATCGTATTATTACTGGCGACGAAAAGTGGATTTATTATGATAATCCCAAGCGCAGGAAATCATATGCCAAAGCCGGCCAACCAGCCAAATCGACTGCAAAGCCAAATATCTATGCTGCCAAGGTAATGTTGTGTATTTGGTGGGACCAGAAAGGAGTGGTCTATTATGAGCTGCTGAAAAGTGGTCAGACAATCGATGGATCTCTTTACCAACAGCAATTGATGCGTTTGAACGAAGAAATAAAGAAGAAAAGACCGGAATGGGAGACTAGGCACGACAAATTGGTTTTCCATCATGACAATGCTCGACCACATGTTGTGAAACCTGTCAAAAATTACTTGGAAAATAACGGATGGGAAGTTTTGCCCCACCCGCCATACAGCCCAGATCTTGCCCTATCCGATTACTACTTGTTTCGATCCATGCAAACAGCCCTTTCTGGAAAACGGTTCACTTCAGTCGAAGGTATTAAAAATTGGCTCGACACGTTCTTGAGCTCAAAAAGTGAGGATTTTTTTTTGCCAGAAAGATGGGAAAAGGTCGTAGCTAGCGATGGACAATATTTTGAATGAATTATTTTGTATCAATTTTGTTTAAATAAAAGGTTTTTTTTACAAAAAAATCCTTTAAAATTAATGCATACACCCAATAATAAAAATATGAGTTTAAAATTAATATTTCGGATATTAAATTTTCTAATAACTTATTGACTAAATTTTAATATAAACTTTAAATATTGTAATTTAAAAAAGTGTTAAATTTATTCCAAAATTGTTGACCATGAACTTGCCATGTCCGCGATTTTGTTCGCGCTTACCTGAAATATGGCAAATCGAACTTTTAATGGTATAGGAATTTGGAATTTGGAACATGGCGGATAGAGACAACATTTATCACAAATATTAATACAGAGCATTAGCTACAATTACATTCAGTTCCATATAATTCTGCAGGTACCGTAGATTTTGTGTGATGTCTGAACAAACAGCCAAACAAAATGTGATCCGTAATTTCGAATTTTCAAATTTTAATAATGGATTCGAAATCAAAAGCTTCGAAATGCATTTTTGTACTCACTTTCATTAAATTCCCTTGAATTTTAGATATTTTGATCGCCATATTGGATTAGCCATCTTGAAATTCAAATTTTTGATAGGTGATTCGAAATCAGTGCCTCTAAAAATCCCCAAGTACCAATTTTTATGGTAATTCTCAAGTTGACGATTAATATGTCTTCAATTATACTTACATACAAATGTATAAGAAAAATTTATTTTTGTGTGTAGATTTGATAGTTTATTTGTCATTTTTATATTCATTTTCATTGAAGTTAAAAGTAACAAGTTTTAACTAGTAAGAAAAAATAAATTTACGTTAATTTTATTGCAGTATTAGCTTCCTGTACACATCATTTTAAATCTCTCAAATATTAAATTTTTGTTGGGTTTTAGGAAAAGTGTGGATAGTTCTAGATCGAGTTTTTCATATAATTCTACCGCTTAAAATTACAAATTCCTTCGGTACAACGCGTTGTAAATAGTGTAATCATATATTCATGTACCTATGCTAAAAATACAATAAAATGTTTTCTTGGTCCAAGAATAATAGTTTGAAGGCAGCAAGAATTTTTCCCGAAATCGTTTGTAAAATGTTAACGTCAATTTAAAAAGTAGAAAAATGCAGCAAAAATGAACCAAGCTGCAGACATGTACATGTACAGATTTTCTGCGATATACATTATTCGACATTTAATCCGTGAATTTTTAATATAAACGAGAGAAGCACTCGTTAAATTTTCACAACAGAAAAGTTTTTTTTAAAGTTAAACCTTTTAGCAGCTTAAAGAATTTGCAGAATCTCAGCAAAGCGTCCTATGGCAACTGCATGTGACACAAGAAGAACTGCGGTAGGTACTAACTAGCATAGTGCCAGTTGCACTGCACCAGACAGACAGACATACTTTTCGGTAACACTTCTGAGCTCCTGACATAGTTAAGCAGACTTCAGCTGGATGCATAAATTATGCAGACCGTCCGAAATGAAGCAAAGCCACCAGGCAACTCCTTCAGACTGGCTGGTGCAGTAACAACACACTCATCTGCATACGTGATAACTTTCTATGGAAGTTGGTTAGCATCCCCCCCATCACGGATGTATCACTTTCTTCCCCATTTTTCAACTAGGGCTGTGATTCCCTAGTTTGCTATGGAAATGTCGATTTTATTCATGTTGGCTTCCCCGTATTTACTGAACACACACACTCCAAATTTACTTCCTTTCGACTTTGCTGTGGCGCTGCATTTTCTCAAAGCGAACTTTAAGCAAAATAATCACTTTTGCAAGTTTGGTAGATACTTCTGAAATTTATTTTGTGGACGCCAGCATAAACATTAGTGTATTTTGCCTCCGAGCAGCGTTGGTACTTTTATTACAAATTTTTTGTTTTAATTTTTTAGACTTAATTAATTTAGTGGAACTACGTTCAAAAGATTCTTTAAAGAGGAAATGAGGCACAGCTTCCTTTTATGAATTTATGTAGACATGCATTTTTGAAATATAAAGTAATGAGTTCGTTAAGTATGAGAGACATTATACTATAACATTTTACTTAATGGTACATTTGAAAGTTTCCATAAGTTATATAGGAATGTTTCTACAAAAAATCATTTTTTAACAAGACTTAATACATAAATATGTTGATGTCTGCTTTTGCGTACAAAATAAAGAGTTTCTGTGACATCAGTTTTAAAAAGGGATTTATTTATTGAATGGCGTCTGGTGCCGTAAATTAGGAATTTTAGTTATGCAGATAATTACAAAAAAAATGAAGTACTTGTAATATTTATAAAAAGAAAGTTTTTATTTAAATTGGTACATTAGTTACCCAAGCCTTTTCATATAACAAGTTTTCAAGTATTCTCTAGTTTTGTATACTTTTTGCCTTTTTCTTATATGAAAAATAATTCTTATGATAAATTTTAAAATTTATTTCCATCCAACGTTTTTTAACCGACTTTAAGAAAGAAGAAGATTATCAATTCAGCGATTTTTCCGAGATTCGGCAGCCGATTTTATTTTTAAACGCGAAAATAAAACTCGCTGCATAAAAAAAACGACTGAAGATATCGATTTGAAAATTTACATGCTTTTTCATTAATGTGTAAAGTTTACATTTTCATTTTATAAAAAAATTAAAAAACAAAATTGTGGCCATACACAAGCGCTAAAGCTCTTTTCGGTGAAAAAATAAATTGAGCCACGTAAATTCCTACCCAAAATATCCATCTGTAAGTATAACACAAAAAATTTTCTATTAGTTTTATGCGTAAGCTACTCCACTAGCCTCATTTTAGAGCAAAACATAAATTGTTGGCAATTTGGTATGCGTTTGAAAATAGGGTAGTCAATTTCTGTTTTTATTTTAAGTTTCCCAGAATTGAAAAATTGTTTTGTAGCAGTAGGTAATTAAATATTAGTTGATATGTATTTGTGTAAAATTGAAAGCAAATTGGTCAAGTACTTTTTTTTCACATTTTTGCGAGGCGTGAAAAAAAAAACGTTTAAGGGGTTATATACAGTCAGGATTTTCAGAAAATCGATTTATTTTTTATTTAATTTTCGTAATGTACACCCACAGAAAATTGCATGTAAATCCGGTGAATGTCCTCGAAGTTACTCGTATATTTGTAATGATTTTTGTACTACATGTAAGGTGCTTTTGAAACTTTAAATGCGTTTTTCTCAAAACTGTGTTTTTAAAGCCGATGAGCAAGATTTCTCGGAAACAGCAGAACTGATCAGTCTCAAATTTAACACAAACTTCTTAAGTATATTTTTTAGTAATTAATCAAAGGTTTATTTTCATCGATAAATATTTCCCATTTTATAAACAATTTAAAACCAAAATTATAGTTAAAAATCGATTTTTTTTTTAAGAAGCCGCCATTTTGTCAAAAAGTCTTGAGCTTATTCCTTCGATTAATTACAGGATAAAACAACATATTAAGGAAATATTTTTGGTTTTTTCATTTTGGATGATCCAGTCCAGAGATATCGTGCTTACCGCAAGACTCATTTTTTTAGAGTTGCTACCGGAGATCAGCTGTAGCAGCTTTTAAAATAATTATTTTTACAAATAAAAAACATTAAAATACACTCAAGAGTTACCATTATATGTGTAGAGATTAATAACTTAAAAGGTCATCTCAAGGAAAATTCTTGAAAAATTGACTTTTTTTGGCCTCCTGACTTTATATAACCCCTTAAAGTTTGTACGCTACACAAAGTATAATAGAACGGAGGGGGGCTTAGATCGTTGTAGAATCAAAACTAGTTTAGATATCGATTTAAAATTTTACACGGAAATTCTTGAGGGTTATATTAATCAAAATATGTAAAAATTGTAAAACAATTTAGTAGGGGATACTGTCGAATTGGCCCCATTTAAATTTCATCGAAATCCTAGAAGCCTGAAAAATTATATAGGAATTATAGGTTCATATGTTTTACAATATATTCACCTATCTTAGAAATGGAAGCTGTTATGGGGAATAAGCTTATTAAGATATGCATTTAATAAGTTAGCAGGCTTGTTAACACTTAAATATGGCTTGGATTTCGTCCTATTTCATTTTGGGGTTGTATTTTCTGCATGTTCATCGTGTGAATTTGTTCCATCGTCTGGTGTCCCACAAGGTTCTATTCTCGGACCACTACTCTTTTTGTTATTTATTAACGACTTGACGATGGCGATTAGTTCTGTCTGAACACTGGTGTAACGCTAATTGCCTGTCTATAAATGTTAATAAGTGTTTCCAAATGTCATTTATTTTAAGAAAATCACCTCTGTTGCATGGTTACAGGCTAAATTCTGTGATCCTGTAGAAATTAGTCCTCTGAACTGTCATTTTAGCAGATTCAGGCAGATTGTCCTTGATAAGTTGAACGAGTAGTCAGTTTTTATTTATTTAAATTTATATACCTTTATTTGTCAGCTATTGTATAATTGGAAATTTTAATTTCTGTACAAAGCGTAGTATAAATAAATTAGATAATTCAGTTTTGATCCTTTCATAAAGTATATTTTAAATTTTCAAAATAATTCTATCATTCTTTCTAAATATTTAGTATTTTGATTTAATTGATTGATGCATGTAAGTATTAATTCCTCGGTGTAATGAGTAAAAGCTTTAAAATTTAAGAGTTCAGGAATTCTTCCATACCTGGCGAGTTAATTCATTTCGCCGTCAAACAACAGGTTACACGCTGCTTCCTTCCGCAAGGAATACCCGAGAATATAAATTGCGCCAACTTGATTGAAGAAGGGAAATATATCACTCCTAGGCGAGCCGGGCGCCTGGTTCCGACGTGTCGTAAACAAGCCATTTGTTGTTTCGGCGGACTTCATTAAATTTTCCCTGCACCACAGGTGAACATATCACATAAAAACGCGTACATATATATATAATATACTATATATTACAGACATCTGTTTTGTAGTAGAACAAAATATAATCTTTCAACAACTACGTTGCAGATGCATTTTTATTGCACGTAACTATTATACGAAATTATAAGTGCTTCTGTCGTCGTTAGCACTAATTTAGTATCTTAAATTATTAATAATTAAGGGTAATGAAATTTGTAGTTTAATATTTTTTAATATTAATAGTCTTACGTTCTATAGTTACTAGAATTAACAGCCGTAGTAGGATAAGAGTGGGTGGGCTGCCCCCGCATCTATCTTACCCATTTTAATGTGGTAAGTTGCTACGGTGATGGGATTAATTTATGCCAAATATCAATTTAAAAAAATTTGTTTTACACTAGTTATAACGAATTTTTGGAAAATTGAAAAATTGAATTTTCTCGAAAATGGCTAAACCGATCTTGATGGCTAAAATATTTGTTATACAGGGTACCAAAACAGTATTATAAAAAATTAATTTCGCTAATTAGAAGGGGATAAAAAAAAAATATTTAAATTTTCAAAAAATAATTTTCTTATGACCACCGCAAATTTTTCCTATTTAAGTATTTTAGGGAATTCCTTAGAGGAAAAATTCAAAAACCTCAAACTCAAGTAATGTTTAAAAGCAATTTTTACTAGGAAAAAAAAAACGACTATTCAAATTATCACATTTACTATTATTAACTATTTTGCATAATCAAATATTTTGTTAAATAAAATGTACTTTGAAATTTTCATATTGCTGCCGTAATTAAACGAAAAAAGTTTTTATAATTACAAGTTAGAAATAAAAATCGAAAACATTTCAGAGATATTTTAAAAAACGCAATTAACTATGTAAATGCAACATCGAATTAATTTTCCTTGGTAATGAAAGCAAAGCGCAAGTGCATCCCAGGCGTGTGCTTTTCCTTTTCTCTTCAGTTATGCCTACATACTTAAAACTTTTCTTAATATTCCGTTAAGTTTAAAGAAAATTACAAACTTGAAAATAACTTAAAATGTTTATATTT
The DNA here is from genome assembly GCA_949715965.1 of Dysmachus trigonus. NCBI lineage: Eukaryota > Metazoa > Arthropoda > Insecta > Diptera > Asilidae > Dysmachus > Dysmachus trigonus. Next base: position 80,786,441 of record OX454322.1, on the reverse strand, counting down.
AAAACTTTCTTGTCTTGCTCATGCGTGAAAGAAGATAGTACAATCGAAATTATTATAATAGCGAAATTTTATAAATTAAGGTAAACAAAACCCTTTACCGGTGCGCGTAAATATGACTGGTGTCATGCTAGAAGTTTCGTAATCAGATTTTCAGCAACGGCTAAACTGCGAAATTTATGCAGGAGCTTGCAAACTATCGCCCTGTAAGAACATTTTAATGAAAGCATTTGCTAACTTTCCCATCTGCGGGATAAGCAAAAGTCCTGAAGATTTGGAAGGGTGCATCGCTTGCACATGCGGCCAGCTAAATTCACCCGAAAGAGGCTTATGAGATTTTACTCGGTTCATTTTTCTTTAATTAACATATAATGTAATTTTCGTTTACAAGAATGTACATTTTCGGTATATCTATTTCTAAATTGTATAAGAAAATTAAAGTGCTACATTTTAGTAAAATCTATAAAATTAGAATTAGCAATATTGTATTAAGAATTCACTTAATTTATAAAATTTCACTTTAGGTTTCTCAGAACAGATTTTACAGTAGGTGGCCAGCTCATTATAACCCCTTAGCTATTTCAACATTTCATGAGTTTGGGGTAACTTTTTTATTGGTTAAATAAGTTCAATATATGACATATATATATCACTGAAAAGCCCAAAATGTCTACTTTAGTACTTTATTGCTTAACATTTAAAATGTTTTAAATTTGGTATGCCCGCCGTTATTTTTTATGACGGCAGCAATTCTGTCGGGCATACTTTGAATGCAATTATCGATGCACATATTGATTTCTTCTGCACCGTGCCATATTTCAAGGATATTTTGGACTAGGATTTCTATGGCGGGATTAGATCTAGGGATAAACTAGGGATTTCAAAATGTACCAAACGTTTCCTATGGGATTTAGGCCAGGGGAATTGCCAAGCCAAGGAAGGATTGGGATTTTATTTTCTAACATACAATTTTTAACAGTTTTAGCTGTATGACACGGCGCACTATCCTGCTGAAAGGTCCACCCTTCTCGTCTGAATTCTGTTGTAGTGATATAAGGCAATAGGGTATTCTTTAGGACATTTATATATTGGTCCTGCAGCATCGTACTATCTACTTTATAGAGTTGTCCTGGCTCTCTCTCGCGTATGCATCCCCAAAACATGACGCCAGGGGGATGCTTCACCCTTTCTTGGATGCAGGAAGGGTGAAGCTTCTCTTCGGGCCTCCTCCGCACAAAATTTAGGTAGTGTAGACATGGAGCATTGTTTCATGATGAAAATAATCTGCACAAAAATTAAAATTTCGATGTTTAAATAAATATGCCGCTAAAAAAAAGGGAAGCTATTATTCACAGGCTTTACTTTTTTTCCAGTCATCCGCTGTGAAGTGTCAATGAGCCTTAGCGAAGGATAGCTTCGTTTTTTTCATTTTTAGCGTCAGTCTCATCTTTTTTGTTGGCCGCCGACATTTTAAATTGGTCTCGTTGCAACGACGTCTCAGCGAACGCTCTGAAAGCTCGATTCCTTTGATTACTAGAATAGTGCGGATTTCCCTCAATGGTAGAGAGCGATTGGCGGCAACCGTACTAATTATTGCCCGATCAGTTCTTGGGGTCCTTTGACGCCCAGAGGTCGCCGAACGACGTGAAGGAATCAACTGATCTTCACCATCCCGATATTTCTTCGCTACTTTCACTACACAACAATGGCTGACGCCCTCCAACCTAGCGATTTCTCGAACAGAGTGTCTTTTGCCTTTAATTAATGCAAAAATCGCTGCATTTTTTTCGGGTTTAAAATTTTTTTTATCTTCCCCATTTTCTAAAAAATCAGAATATTTCGATATTCAAGAATCGCAAATCACAATATCCAAAATCGAGAAGAAGAATTTATCAAAAACTTACTTTTCTAATTTATTGAAGTCTTGTAATAATTTCCAACACAAAATTTTCTAAAGTATAAGAATATTTTTTTCTAATTTCTGCAAAAAGTTTTTGGTATTATGAATAATAATGATGACTGAAATTTTGACATACCCAACGCTCTAATCACTTTAGGCACTGAAAATCAAATGACACAACACGGCAGGCTACGTCCTTAAATAGCCTATACTTATATCTACCTAACGGTACATAACTTCTTTAGAAGTGGCAATTTGAAAACGCCTTACAACGAAATTTTGCACGTGGTTATAATGAGCTGGCCACCTACTGTATGTGCTAACTTCTACACGGACGAGTTATAGCTTGTTTGAAAGGTAGTAAAATAATAAATGCAATAAAAAAAAACATTATTCCAATTTTTTTTTTGAAAACAACAGATTAAAGACGAAATTTTGTTGATTAAAAACGAAATTTTAAATTTTGTATGCGACTGTATCTCCAGTGATAGCATATAGATAAAGTTTAACTTCTGTTTCAGATAGGGTATTTTATTAGGAATTTTTTGACGCTAGACTGATTTTGCTGTCCTAATTAGAAAAAACGATATTAACAAAATATGAACGTGACCTCCCTTAAAAATTCGAATTTAATAATCACCCTGTAGTTCGGACACGGTTAACATTGCCCCTCCCTCTGTCATATAATTTTTTGTAATTTTCCGCTTTAGGGGTCTCATCCCTGATTGCGTTGTCCTTGAAATATATAGTTTAAAAAATCGTTTTTATTTTATTTCATAAATCGTCAGCAAATTTATTTAAATGTATTTAAATTCGTTTTCCTCAAAACGACATTTTTGGAAATTGTGTGAATGATTTCTGAAAAACTAACTGACCGGTCGTTTTAAATTTTTTTACACATTTACCTTATTGAATTGCCAAGAATATGAACTTATAATTGGGATGATACCATTGTTTAAAGTATTTTTTTTTTTTATTAAACTGCAAAAAAAGGTTGAAAATTGATTACTTTTCTTTAAACAGTCAGAACACATTAAACTTTTCTGACCTTATATTCTTGTAAAACATGTTAATAATGAATAATAAATTTGATTTCACATTTTACCGACATGTACATGAAAATATTAGTCAAATATTCTTGAAATTTAAAAACATTCAACTGAATTTTTCGCTGTAAAAACAATTCCCAAAAAACATTGATAATTTGGCCTCCTAATTGGATTTTTTTCCATTCATGCAGAAAAATATATCCATAAAAACCTATATTATATCATGGATATGTATTTTTCACTACCTAACCCCTTTATATGGGAAAAAATTATAATTCGTAAACATACAACATACAGTCAGCTGTTATTAATTAATTAAAAATAATTGAAGGGGTGGTTTCCTAGACATATATAGTACATGTTAGTAATAACATATTTCAATCGTGGGTGAGACCCCTAAATCGAAAAATTACAATTTTGTCAAGATGTTTTTAATTTCGGATGAATTCAATAAATATACACCTCCTAAAATATTTCTTAAAAGTTTTATAATTGATCGGAAAATTTGAAATTTGGTGTAGTTATTTAGAAAATTGGAATTTTACATTACAGATGATAATACAAATACTAAAAAATTAAAAATTGTTTATTTGTAGCTTATGTTTAAGTAAAATTGATGAAAAGGATCTGAATAGAATTATTTCATGCACTTACTTTCTCACTATGCAGACCAATTGTGAAGAAATTTACTGATGAATTGTAAAATTAAAATGGTAAAAAACAAAATAAATTTTCTCTAAATTCTGATCTAAAAAGTTTAGACTTATTTGGCTCTTAAGCTTTGGTCCTCATAAAAATTTTATATAAAGTTTCAAAAACTCTATTTTTTGGGTTTTTAAAAAAAATGCTGATTTTAGATATTTTTTTTTAATTTCAAAGTCGATTATCTTGTCGTTGCTGTTATTGAATGATCATACAACTACCAGAAATCGCGGTCCGAATGTCTAAACTTTCTCAAACTATGGTTTTGAAATTTTTTGTTTGCTTAGGTTTTTGCAAAATGGCCATTTTGTGCAGCAATCTAATAAAAAACTTCGCGAATTTTTTACACGAAAAGGATCAATCTTACAAAAAAAAAATTATAGAACAAAAATGCTTGAAATTAGCCAAAGAACAATGTGCTAAATTTTTTCAGAATTTGGTTGACTATTTTTAGATTTAGCCAATTTTTGAAAAATCCCAAAATGTCCCGAAAAATTCTGATATCACCAAGTTATTTATGATGAAATTTGGTAATATTTGTACTCAAAAGGGATCAATTTTATGAATAAATTTAATGCGACAAAAAGTGGTTATAATAACCAAGCAACGAAAAAATAATCGACTTTGAAAAGAAAAATACCAAAAAAAATCAGCACTTTTTTTATAAGACTCAAAAAATAAAAGGTTTTTTGAAGCTTTTATTGCAAAACAAATGCCAGATTCTGAAAGAGCATCCCCAAAAACTCCTTATATAGGCTTTTGGAAGAAAATCGCCCCAATTTTCTATTCGAATCGTACAATTGAACTTGCGTTAAGTGGGTTATCTTAGAAGGCTATGGGTTAAGTGATAGGCTTTCGGTTATCACATTTTCTGATGGGCCCGTAAAAATATTGAGTTTGATACTTAAGTTACGCTTTCATACTTAAGAGATTTAAATGGTAAACTCCAAAATAATATTTAATTTCACCCGCTGTAAATGAAACCAATCAGAATTCCTTTCTGCAATGCAATCAACATCCTCCAAAATAATCGAAAATATAATGATTTTTCTGTAAAACATAAAATGAATTCCATATCTCTTCCGTGTAGTTGAAACTTAATTGTTTTTAAGTGAACAATTGTTTAACGCAGTTCTTACTTTTGTATTTTAATAAATTCCATCTCAAATTTCACGTACATGCATTTATAGAATATTATTATCTCATTGGCTGTAAGCTTGCATCATTTTTAAAGGACTACTTTCGCAAACATTTGGGGAATCAACATTTTTGAGAAATTTTCTTTTATATTTTTTTAATAAAAATGATGGAGCAGACAGACAGACAGTGTAAACATGAGTTCCCATTAAACTCATAAAAAAATCAATCATCAATCTATATGTATATTTTTCAATGTATATTTTGATTGGCCCTGTTCGTTCATTTTCCTGTGAATACTAGAGTTTGTTTGCAGTAGTTTAAAAGTTTAAGTTTATTTTAACAGATGCATCCACCCCCTAAAATACTCCTCTGTCAAAATTGAATTTATTTTTGGCTCTATTCGCTTTTTGTGGACGTCCGGAAATTAAAATTTAATCTGAAATTGAAATTTTACTAGGCGCTTAAAATATGGGCAAAAGCAAAATAATGGAAAGAGCGCTGGAGATAGATCGGAGGTCAAAGGTACAGCTCGAAATAAGCCCGACTCAAACAGGATGCGCTAAACAAATATAATTAAATCTGCTGGCTTTAATACAATTACGCCCCTTCCTTGCGTTTCCCCCTTAGCGTCGATATACTCTCGAATTTCGAAAATAACTCAGACATTTCGCGATACGTTTAACTTATTGATTAATTTAATTTTGCTTTTGAAGATAAATTAAACCAACAATGCCCAGGCTACAGATGAAATTAAACTCAAATATTGTTTTAAAATATATATATGAAAATGTTTGGCTTGTGTATTAGAAATGCGTGCAAATCATTCTCACACTTTTCTTTTTTCTTTATGGATTAGGCGATGAATTGTGCACACTTAATCGGATTGAAGGTATTTAATTTATTTTTTGAATATGTTTTTAAAATTTTTAGTTATACACAATACAAAATGACAAATAATTAAGTATATATCATGCCAATAATGGTTTACTGGATAAATTATTTATTATCTACGCAGACTGGGAAAGAACCCCCAAAATTTTAATTTAGTGATGTAAATTAAATCAAAACTAGGTACATCTGAAGTTGTAAGGTAATAAACTTTTGTATTTTGGAAGATGTGTGCTGTTAAGGCTGTTTAGTGTTCAGGCTTATACCAGATAGGAAAAGAAACCCCAATACGAAAAAATTTACATACACACAACTTTTGAGGCTAAGATAAAAGAGAACGAAAAAAAATTAATATATTAAATTTAGGACAAAGTACACAAATAAATTCCACTGAGTGAATTTATCAATGTTCGTTCCAAAAACCTCTTTCTAAAATATATTTAGGAGATACTTTGAACTTTATATATATAAGTATTTAACTTTCTTCATACGGGGACATGAATATCACTTTATGAAACAATCTTTACAAGTTCAAATGACCCCAATCACTTTTATTACATTTCTGAAACAGTCAAAATTCTAAAATTGAGTACAAGCTTCAATATTTTTGCTTAAAATGTTCAATAAACTTTATAGAACGGACTAATTAATTAATTTATGCAGCACATTGTATATGCATTGAAAGAGTTAAATTAAAAAATTAGGTATGCAACAAATTTGTAAGCTCTTAAATAAAATAATAGATTTAAAAACAATTTCGTTTACGAGAAATTTAAACAACAAGGCCCATTGTTAACACTAGTACGACTAACCCGTCAAACTGAAGGATTTCATACTTACTACTTATCCCTATCTATATATATATAAATGAAAGTTCGTTTGTTTGTTTGTTGCTCAATCACGCCTAAATGCTTATATTGATATTTTTCATTTTTTGTCCGAAGGTAGTACATATTCCAACTTAACATATAGGCTAATTTTTTTCGGATAATGTCGGATAATTGGGTTTCAAAATGGCGGATCCAAGATGGCGGTTGAAAATTTTAAATTTGAAGCGATTTTCATGAAAATTGGTACTTAGGGGTTTGGTGGAATGCTGATTTTAAATCCACCTTCCAAATTTAGAAATTGAAGATGGTGGATAATATATGGCGACCAAGATTTCTCAAAATTAATCTAGGGCTCGACATTTTAGGCCACAGTTGTGTTAAATTAAATTTTGTGCAGGCATCCATAGATAATTGTAGTTTCTACAAAACATTGACCAATAAACAAAGATATTATAGTAAAATTGACATGAATTCTCGTTATTTCATCTATTTTCTAGTAAAATTGACATTAAAATACTTAAATAAAGTAGAATCTAGCTGATTGAAACAGAAATTTTGTACCAGATGAATTGATAAACAATTTTTTTCAGTATACACTCAATCCTTTTTCAGGTAAAATTTTACTATATAGTGTCTAGTGTTGAGTTCCTCTAGGTTTCTAGTACCCTCAAAAATTTAAAGATCCTAAAAAGTATGAAATTTAAGATTTTACTATATGTTTGAAGTCCGCGCGATAATCCGAGTGATATAAATCAAATAATAGAAAATTATAGATAATTAGTACTAGCAGCCAAAAATTACAAATATAGATGTTCTAGTAAATTCTAGCTTTTATATTCAGATATCTAGTGAATTTAGATATTAATCTAGTTAAAAGAATTTCATTGGATTTCTAGTGCTTTTAATTCAAATTCCAGTTAAAACAAATATTGTAGAATTCTATCGTTTATACATGGAATTTTATTTAATGTAGATATAAATCTAGTTAAAGTAGGTATATAGAATTCTAGTGTTTACATTTTAACTAGATTTAAGACTGAAAACCCTAGGAATTCAACTCTAGTTGGAATTTAGCTAGAGTCTAGTTAAAAAACATTTTGTGTGTGGCAAATAATTAAAAAAATTAATATGGTATCTATTGACGATTGGTGTAAATTTTAATTGTAAGCTTTAATTCGAGATGCTTACCACTTGCCCTGTAGACATTAGAAACGCGACGTATTTAGTTGGTATTATATTTATTAGTGTTGTTCTTTATTTTCGCGTTTAATCCACTGCGCTCGTTACATTGATTAATATTTTCGTTCTATACTTTTGTCGAGGTCTTAATTATTAATAAATTTATTTATAAGCACAGAACAAATTATGGACAACATTGTTCAAGCTCAAGTTAATTTTAATGGCAACGTAATTATGATTTATAGATGCACATAGCTGCTTTAAAATCGGTAATTGATTTTCAACTAAGATTGTATTAAAGTTGTTAGTTCGTCATATATTAGTAAGTTGGAGTTGTACTATGTATGCAATTTAGGGTGCTTTTATTTCGCGACTATTTTTTTTTTTTTTCAGTTCCACCTCGAAATTTTGTGGGAAATACCTAAACAAAAATTCCATGAAAATTGGAGCTCTTAATATTAATATTAAGTACTAGACCAAGGCGTATAAAGATTTCCCATATAAAATACACGTAAACTTTGATTATTTTTCTTCAAAACTCTACAGCTCAGAGGCATTTTAAGGTATAATCTTGGTCAATGGTAGGATTTCTTCAGAATTCAATGCTCTACAAAAGTGTCCATTGCGGTGTAACCCTAACTCCCACCAGCGAGGTAGTACGGGTCACTAACCCCAATTTTTCCATGAAATTCTCGCTTTTTGCCCCTATCTCGTAAACAACAAGAGGTACAGAAAAAGTGAATATGACAAACTTGTAGCAAATTCAATTTCCTACAAAAAAGTTCTGGAATACCAAATCGGTAACATCGATATTTCTTGAGATATTGGGCTTTGAAGTTCAGGTAGTGTTTCTACAATTTAGCTCAATAATCCATAAAAATTCCACACTACCTCAATTTCAAAGCCCTATATCTCAAGAAATATCGATGTTAGCGATTTGGTGTTCCTGAACTTTTTTGTAGGAAATTGAATTTGCTACAAGTTGCTCATATTCACTTTTTCTGTACCTCTTGCTGTTTACGAGATAAGGGTAAAAAGCGAGAATTTCATGGAAAAGTTGGGGTTAGTGACCCGTACTACCTCGCTGGTGGGAGTTAGGGTTACACTGCAATGGACACTTTTGTAGAGCATTCAATTCTGAAGAAATCCTGCCATTGACCAAGATTATACCATAAAATTCCTCTGAGCTGTAGAGTTTTGAAGAAAAATAATCAAAGTTTACGTGTATTTTATATGGGAAATCTTTATACGCCTTGGTCTAGTACTTAATATTAATATTAAGGGTATTTGCCCCAAAATTTTGAGGTGGGACTGAAAAAAAAAAATAGTCGCGAAAAAAAAGCACCCTAGTATGCGTGCTTTAAAAAGGCTGGTTTTTTTTTTTTTTTTTTTTTTTTTTTTTTTTTTTTTTTTTTTTTTTTTTATAACAGACCATCAGCTTAGTCAAAGCTTTGTAAAACAACAGAATTAATCTGTAGCATATGACTGATTATTCATCATTTGGTCCGATGTTAGTAGACATGCGACCACAACCACCAAGCAGACTTTTCTTCAGTGCATGCTTACTGACACGAACATCAAACAAATCAGCATTCTTATTCACATGTAACCTCATCCGGTTAATAGGCTGGAAGAAGCTATAGTTATTTTTACATAAACTAGTTTGCAGAAGTGACACCACCCTAAGATTACGCTCGTTCAATCTGAAAGTGAATTCGCTTTTAAGGGAAGCTGAATCAATATTGCCAATTAATAATTGGTGAACAAAGACAATGTCTGCAATCTCCCGACGCTTGAGCAGAGAGTGCATATCGAGGAGCCTCAAACGATCATTATAAGGAGGGAGAAGAACTGGATTGCTCCAAGGTAAATCCTTAAGAGCGAATCTGACAAATTTTTTTTGCACAGATTCGACGAAATCGATATGGACACGATAATAGGGCGACCAAACTTGACTCGCGTATTCGAGAATTGGTCTAACAAAACAAAAGTAAAGCTGTTTTAAGACAGTTCTATTAGAAAATTCACGGGACCATCTTTTGATGAATCCCAGCATAGAACTAGCTTTAGCCACCGTACAGTTGATATGCTCAACGAAGTCTAATTTGCAATCCAGGATAACCCCCAAGTCACGGACAGATTGAACACGTCGTAGAGCATGATTTGATAAGATATAATTGAAACGCAGGGGATTACGACTTCTACAAAAAGTCATGATTTCGCACTTACCAATATTTAGTTCTAAATTATTGTGTGTACACCACAAGTGGAATATGTTTAGGTCATTTTGAACCGCGTGACAGTCGCTAATATTTCTCGTACGAAAGAATATTTTCATATCGTCTGCGTAAATTAAGATTTTACAGGTTTGAAGAAGTTGTGAGATGTCATCAATAGATAAAATAAAAAGAAGTGGACCTAAATGACTACCCTGCGGGACTCCTGACGTAGCTGATATCTTGTTCGAGGTGGAGCGACGAAAAGAAACTTGATATGTCCTATCGAGTAAGTAAGAACGAATCCAGTTAATAACCAGAGGTGGAAAGCCTAGACTTACCAATTTAAGGATTATTACGGAGTGAGAAAGCTTATCGAAAGCCTTGCTGAAGTCAGTATAGATGCAATCTGTTTGCACGCCATTTTGAAAGCCTTCAGTAACAAAGGTAACAAGTTCGAGGAGATTTGTAGAAGTAGACCGCCCCGGAAGAAAACCGTGCTGGTTTGTTGAGATGAGGTGCTTACAGACAGTAGACAATTGTGAGTGTATAATTGACTCAAAAAGTTTTGGGATACACGAGAGTTTCGCAATAGGTCTGTAGTTGCATACCTCATTTTTGTTACCCTTTTTATGAATAGGAATAATAAGGGAGTTTTTCCAGAGCAGAGGAAATTGTCCAGTTTTAAGAGACTTTTGAAAAATTAATGTTAAAGGCATGACTAGTTCATTACAGCAAGCCTTAAGAATAGCTGGCGGAATACCATCGGGTCCTGATGTAAAATCTAGAGGGAGCTCATTGATATGCTTGAGGACATCATTAGAAGTAATACAAATGGATAAATTAATAGGAATAGGATTTTTATTTAAGTGGTTAAAATTGTTAAGATCGGGTTTAAATTCAGGGGAGAATGATTTTTCGAAAAAGGTCGCAAACATATCGCATATTGCAGATGGAGTGTCACTGGAAACTCCTTCATATTGCATATTAGCAGGGTAGTCGTCCACTTTTCTTTTAGAGTTAATAAATTTATAAAATGCGCGCGGATTGTTGTAGAATTCAGTTGTCATTCGTTTTACGTAATCGTTATAACTGTGTGGAATAATTCTGAAATTTATTATAACATTCAACAAATTCATTGTACGAAAAGTTATTCCTCTCCAAAAGATATGCCTTCCACAGCTTATTTTTCCTATTTCTAAGCCTCCGAAGATCGCTATTGAACCAGGGAGGTGATGAAATAAGGGAACGCTGCCGTTCGTAAGGGACGCAAGATTCAAAAATTTTGAAGATTAATGCGTAGAACGTGGACAAAGCATTGTCAATGTTATCATCAGATAAAAGTGTAGTGAAGTCAATGGAAGATATTCTTCTGGAAAGTTCGTCCATATCCGCCTTCCTGAAATTGTAAGCGTAGTCGCTAACGTTGACATGTTTGGTATTTACAGCACTATGAAAATAATCAATTTGGAGAGGCGGATGATATTTGTCAAGTGTAGACAGAAGAATTGGACTGTGATCAACAATTGTATTGTTGCAGTCAGAGGAAAATACAAGATCAAGCTGCCGACCCATATTATTTTGTATGGAACTTATCTGACTGAGACCGAAAGAGAAAACTGATCCCAGAAATGAAGACTCATTAGAATTTAATTTATTAAAGGGATGGCAGCCATCGTCAGCAGAATTGGCTACCCATTGAACGTTGGGTAAGTTAAAATCACCCAATAAAAGGAGATCGTCGTCTGGATTCATTAAGTTATTAATGAATTCCAATCTTGAAATTAACATATCATACATATTATATCCGTCCCTGTCAACGGTATTGATTAGATCAGGAGGAATATAACAACACATAATAAATAAGGAATTTCTGGCTAATGTTACTTTGAGAGTAATTAGCTCAATGTCAGAAGAAGCAGTTAGGTCGGGTGGTGAAATCAAGCTGCAATTGAGGTGAGTTTTGCAAGCTATGAGAACTCCTCCTCCTCGCGCCTCCGAATCAGTAAACCTATCCCTACGAAATACTTGATAGGATGAATCAAACATCTCAGCATCCCGAAAACCATGATGTAACCACGTTTCGGTTAACGCGATAATGTCGAAGTTACTAGTAGTGGTCGACTGGTAAAGAGTCCTAGTCTTGGTCCTGATACCCCTTACGTTTTGATAATATAAGGAGATCGTCTGCGGATTCAGTTTTTTGAGATAATATTATTAGATGGGTTTGCACTCGAATTTCTAGGCTTGAAGATCGGTTTACGAGGGACGAAATTCTTTATTAAAGCACCCGAGGGCCAAAATGAAGAATTTAGCAAAGTCGGAGCCAATTCCTCAGGCACATGTAAAATAAAAGATGCAACTGGGCTTACAGCTTTATTAATTTTCCTACAAGATATGTTTTGTATGCTAGTATTTCGAGCCTGAATGTACGAGAGAATTGCTTTAGAGGAAGTTTCAGAATCTAAACGAGAAATAAATAGGGTTCGTCGATGGGGGACCACTTTTAGTGCTTCTGAAACATTACCCGTAACAGGAAGGTTAATCTCTGCTTGGGAAGATGTTTCAGACTGGGACTCGTGTATCGCGGGAATAGAGTTCTGAGACGCAGAAACTAATGGGGAAGGGGTATTAGAAGAATTGATATCAATAACAGAATTCTTTTTATTTTTATTTTTAATTGAGCGATTATTTGGTCGCTTTTGTCGTAAATCAGATTTTTTTACGTTAGACACTACATTATTTGTAGAGGGAGGAGGAGGAGGAACTTCCGTGACCGGGATTACATCAATTGAAATATCGGGTCCCTGATTTCCGTCAATTTTAATAGTTTTAAGAGTTTCAATCTCACCTTTAATAGAAAGAAGTAACTCAGTACTCTTTGAAAATTCAGAAGACCATGAGTTTACATTATTAAAAACTTTGCGGACGTGATACTTAATATCGTCAATGACAGGGCCGACTGCTGTACTATCAGCAACACAAGAGGTTGACACTGAATTAGTGCACACCGCGTGTAACTCTTCGAGAGTGCCTGAAACGTTTGCGATGTTTGCAAAAATGTCACGGGTTTTGCATAAAATGGCTTCAGAAGTACTCGTGAATACCTCGACCGCACTGAATATTTTATCAATTTTCGCATTAAGAACGCCGAGATCATCGGATATTATGGGAACATTTGAATGGAGAGCATTGTTCACTTTTTCCGCTAAAAGAGATTGGTCATTAGAAATAGCATTTGTCATGTTCATAATCAGTCTTAAAACATGACAAGGCTTTATAGCCGAACATTCCTCGCAAGTGAAAGCAGAGGATTTAGCCCGTCGGGTGGAGGGCTGTTTTAGACATGTGGCATGAAAGACGTTGTTACAAACGCCGTCACACGAAACCTCATTGTCGGTGATCAGATTGTCGCAAATTTTACAATGAGACATACTGAGCACAAATAAAAGTGGGTGGGTGGCGGAGAAATAAAAGCGAGAAGATATGAAACTGAATTGTCAATTATTTATTTATTTGACTGTACGGCCAAGCCTCGTTAGCCTACTTTATGGCTGATTAGGACTGGCAGTCAGAAGGGGAAAAGCCGAAGCCGCACTGATAGCGGAAAGTTCACAAAATTGAAGAGCGATATCCAGAGACCAAGAGAACAACACCGTGACACTTAGCTCACCATGCACTATTTGCCGCCAAAGAATCCGACACAGAAAAATGCAAAAATTTGCAACCACAGTAATATCTACGAACAAATAACACGGAGAAAATTATATATACAAACGATAGCACTACACTTCTGCACACTCGGGGAAAAAAATTGAAACTTTACAGAACAGAACAGAACAAGTAAAACACAGATCACTCGGTCACAAAAGCGAACGACCACCCACAATGTTAGTTGCGACGAGACTCGATATATTTTAAAATTCTTAGTTCTAGTATTAAAAAAAAAAATTAAAATAGAACAATTCCTTAAAACACATAACTCAATAGCTTACACACTTCGGCATTTTGCTTATCGATATAAATAATTCTGTGTTAACGATTTCCTCAACCTCATTGGGTGGACTTCAAAGCATGAGACTACCCAGAAAGCTGAGGATTGAAGACAGAGGTTTTGTGGTTAAACCAAAAGGAAGGTTAAATCCAAATTAAATTTATTGCGGTTGACCTAACGCGCTGATTCTTAAGAGCACGATTAATATAGCTAGACACCAGGATTTCTTCCCAAAGGCAGGCATTGATCAAATTATCAAATTTTATTCAGAATTGAAGGTAATGCTCGAGGAAATCTTCTGGTGTTGACTAAAACCATCTGAAATGCGGGCTTATTCAGCGAGTAATAATTTGATTAAATTTGCCTAAAATCCCTGCATGAATAAATCATCGTTCTACTAATTTATTATTGAAGTTTTCGCAGGGCCACGTACCGGAGCATGAATGCAAACACAATGGAAAACAAAATCAATTAGTCTACCTTCGTTCAGGGGTTCAGGTTCTCATGCGGTTACATTCCACATGTCTAGTGAAAATTTAGTTATTTATGTGTGTAAGCGATGGAAGTTTTCCTCCTTCGGTTTAACGTTCGTTGTGCGGCTAGGCTAGTTAAATATTTACTGAGGATTTCACGAACAATTTGTTCAATTTTCGCAAGATTACATTCATTAACATTCATTCAAGAGCTTCACTATTCAAATTCCTTCCTACTTTTCGCTATTCCACATTATTGATTCGCAGAAAGAGTGACCGCAAAATTAGCCTGTTTTTGCACAGTTCATAGCAATCTCAAGAAACGAGTTAAAAAAAATCTAAAAATAGGTACATACTCGTCGTGAAAAATGCAGATGAGCATATTTTTTCGATTTTCAAAATTATTTAAAAAACTACCCCTTTCAGGGGGTGTAAATATCAAAAAATGGTAAAAGAGTGATTCGTTTTATCACCATGTCGTTATTTTGAAAATTAGGGGTTGTTTCACCCCCATACAGGTTTTTTTTCTGCAGTAATATCAAAGGTATTGCCTCTGAGATGCTTCTCCTCCAATATGTTTTTTTTTCAACAGATTTTAAAAATACTGGACACAATTATAGCGTTGGGGGTGGTTCAACCCCTTGTAGGGGGTGAGTTTTTGGAAGAAATTCACATAAAATCAACAGGTGGGTCAATACTATGAGTTGTTGTAATTCTGATGAGATTATTTTATTATTAATGAGGCTGAATCAATGTTTTTGTGATTATTCAAAGGTAGTTATTTTTACCATTTTTTGATATTTACACCCCCTGAAAGGGGTAGTTTTTTAAATAATTTTGAAAATCAAAAAAATATGCTCATCTGCATTTTTCACGACGAGTATGTACCTATTTTTAGATTTTTTTTAACTCGTTTCTTGAGATTGCTATGAACTGTGCAAAAACAGGCTAATTTTAAGCGATTTTTGCGGTCACTCTTTCTGTCGGCATTGTCTGTGTACGATAACTACGTACCAACAAAACATAACATTTGAACGTAATTAAAAGCCCATTAAATTGATTTTCAATGCGTATATCATAGATTAGGTATTCAAATTATTTCATTGTTTAAATGGAAATATTTTATAAAATTGGAGAATAGCTCAGCAAAAATGTTTGTTCTATACTAAAACTATGGAAATATTAATTCAATGTAAGGATCAAGCCTGCTTTACATATTAAAAGAGAGTGCGGCTTGCATGATAAAAACATCACCTGTTCTTAACCCATTAATGCGCAAAACGAGGATTTTGTGCACGCAAGTTCAATTGTACGATTCGAATAGAAAATTGGGGCCAATTTCCTCCAATTTCGTATATAAGAGGTTTTTGGGGGTGCTCTTTCAGAATCTGGCATTTGTTTTGCATAAAAACTTCAAAAACCCTATTATTTTTTGGGTTTTTTCAAAAAAGTGTCAATTTTTTTGGGTCATTTTTCGTCTCAACGTCGATTATCTTGTCGTTGCTGCTATTGAATGATCATATAACCACCAGAAATCGCGGTCCGAATGTCTACACTTTCTCAAAATATGGTTTTGAATTTTTATTTCGCTTTGGTTTTTGCAAAATGGCCATTTTGTACAGCAATGTAATGAAAACCTTCGCGATTTTTTTATACGAAAAGCATCAACTTTACAAAAATAATGTATATGACAAAAAGTGCTTATAATTATCCAAGGAAAACGTAATTTTTTCAGAATTGTTTGGATTATTTTTGGTTTTTTGGATATGGCCAATTTTTGAAAAATCCAAAAATGTCTCGAAAAATTCTGAAATTCCCACGTGTTCCTTGGCTAATTATAAGCACTTTTTGTCATATAAAATTTATTCGTATAATTGATCATTTTTGAGTAAAAATATCACCAATTTTTTTACGATGAAATTTGGTGATATTTTTACTCAAAAATGACGAATTATACGAATAAATTTTTTATGACAAAAAGTGATTATAATTAGCCAAGGAACACGTATGAATTTTTCAGAATTTTTCGGGACATTTTTGAATTTTTCAAAAATTGGCCAAATCCAAAAAAACCAAAAATAGTCCAAAAAATTCTGAAAAAATTTATATGTTTTCTTTGGCTTATTATAAGCACTTGTTTTCATATGAATTTTTTTTGTAAAGTTGATCCTTTTCGTGTAAAATAGTCGCGAAGTTTTTTATTACATTGCTGTACAATGTTGATAACACCTGTGATATTAGTTTTAAGGATTTTAACACTTTGACGACTTTTCCAGCGACATCGCTGGAAATGAAAGACCTCTCACTTGACGACAACAGAGTTGAACAATACTTGACCAGCTTGGCTGACAATTTTTCTTGTGGTCCCGATGGTATCCCTGCCTCACTTTTTAAAAAATGTTCCAGTTCCCTAAATAGTGTTTTGTGTTATTTATTTAATTTATCTATTTCCAGTGGCGTTTTTCCCATACTATGGAAGTCTTCTTTTATTATTCCATTGCACAAAAAGGGCAACAGGAATGATATTTCAAACTACAGACCAGTTGCAAAATTGTGCGCTGTTGCTAAAATATTTGAGGCTCTTATTTACGATGTCTTGTGCTTCCACTGCAAGCCATTCTTAGGCTCTTTTCAGCACGGTTTTAGGAAAGGCAAATCAACATCTACTAATCTCCTAGAGTTTACAAATTTCTGTTTGGCAGCCTTGGAGACTGGTAAACAAGTTGACTGTATTTTTACAGACTTTAGCAAAGCATTTGACCGAATTAGTCACATCATTCTGCTTCATAAGCTCACTGCCCTCGGGTTTCCTCAGTTGCTTGTAAACTGGGTTGGTTCCTATGTGTTGGGTCGCACTCAGAGAGTATATTTTCGCGGATCCTTGTCTGACGAGATAGTTAATACCTCTGGGGTACCTCAAGGTAGCCATCTTGGACCACTCTTATTCATAATTTATGTAAATGACTTGTCTCTGTGTTTAAAACACTCAAACATTTTGTGCTATGCTGACGATGCAAAGATTTTTCGTGTTGTGTCTTCTCCAAACGATTGCCTCCTTTTGAATTCTGACCTGGACACCCTCTATAAATGGTGCTCTGTAAACTGTCTCCCCCTCAACGTAACCAAGTGTACGTCTATGTCCTTCTCAAAGAAAAGACTCCCTATTAATTTCGTCTATAACATAAATAACTGTGTTCTGTCCCAACTTGATAAGACCAAAGACCTGGGTGTGTGGTTAAATCGTTCTTTTACATTTGACGATCATATTAATGCTATATGCAATAAAGCCAATGCTACTTTAGGCTTCATCAAGAGGTGGTCCAAGGAGTTCAACGACCCTTACATAACTCGTCTATTGTATTGCACCTTTGTGAGACCCATTCTAGAATATGCTAGTTGTGTTTGGTCACCCTTCTACGCTAGTCACATAAATCGCATTGAAGCTGTGCAGCGACGATTTATCCGTTTTGCACTCCGTGGGCTTCCATGGAATGATCCAATTATTTTGCCTCCTTATTTACACCGCCTCAAACTTATCAATCTTGATTCTTTAGAAAGTCGACGTAAAACCTCCAAAACTGTTTTCGCTTTTGATTGCCTACTAAGCAATATAGATTCTTCAGTTTTGTTGTCCTCTTTTAATATTTCGGTTCCCTCTCGTTCTCTGAGACACAGAGATTTTCTCTACGTTCCTCAACATCGCACTAATTATGGTTACAATGAGCCTATCACATCGATGTCTCGTTCTTTCAATGATAGCTTTGTTTATTTGGATTTTAATTTATCTAAAAGATGTATTAGGGCTAGACTTTGCTGATTTGTATGTCACTCTAATTTTTGTACCTTTATTGTAAGTAATCAGTCATTGATGAAGTGTGTAAATAAATAAATAAATAAATACAAAATGGCCATTTTGCAAAAACCAAAGCAAAAAAAAAAAATTCAAAACCATGGTTTGAGAAAATGTAGACATTCGGACCGCGATTTCTGGTAGTTATATGATCATTCAATAGCAGCAACGACAAGATAATCGACTTTGAGACGAAAAATGACCAAAAAAAATCGGCACTTTTTTCAAAACACCCAAAAAATAATAGGGTTTTTGAAGTTTTTTTTGCAAAACAAATGCAAGATTCTGAAAGAGCACCCCCAAAAACCCCTTATATACGAATTTGGAGGAAATTCGCCCCAATTTTCTATTCGAATCGTACAATTGAACTTGCGTGCACAAAATCCTAGTTTTGCGCATCAATGGGTTAATGTGAATCCCAATTTCCCAGCATGATTTTGAAATTAGAAATAAATAAATCAGAAAATCTATATTCTAATTCAATTGTTGTCAAGCTACCACAATTCAAATTTTAATATTTATTGCATTGCGATTGAAACAGGCGTTAGTTCGAGTTAATTCGGAACTAATGTATTCAATTTCATATTAAAGTAGACGTTAGGATTAGGACTTCAAATTTTATTAAACACTTGGAAGAACGTAAAATCGATATAATGTCATTAAAGTGAAAACATATCCTTTGCGGGAAACAAATAAAATACAGCTTTAAACGTAACAGTAACCGTAATAATAAAAATTTTATTGCGACAATGAGAAAGGAAAGTATAAAATTGAATGTTCTGATGATATTTATTGTTCGCAACCCTTATGTTCTGCGAAATAATAAGAAAATGCTCACAGTATGTATTGAGAGATTATTTCAGTTTTACACAGGGTTCGTGCCTTGTATATTTTAAATTGTAGTTCTGATTCTATTTATTAAATATAATGTTTCTTAATTCCTTGAATACTATAGTACAAACAAAAGTATAACAAAAAGTTATTAAAAGATGAAGCTGATCGACTTATTTAATATACATGTGTAAATCCCAATGTTGCAGAGAGATGAATGAAGACTCCTTGGAAAAGGTGAAGCGTTTTTTATCTTATGACACTACTGTGATCAAAAAGTAAAGCCAATTTGTTTATAACTTTGAAAATTTTTATTTATTCGTACAAATCTATATCATCCCCTTCAAAGTAGTCCTCGCCCGATACAATACACCTATGCCAGCGAATTTTTCAATTCTCGAAACACTTCTGAAACTCGATAATTGGAATGGCCTTCAGTTCCTTCTTCGATTTTTTTTTTATCTCATCAGTCGATTAAAAACGGTATCCTCGAAGCAGTCCTTTGAGCTTAGAGAATAGCCACAAGTCAGAAGGAGCTAAATCGGGCGAATACGGTGGTTGTGGAACGGCATACATCGAATTTTCGATGAATAAGTATCGTAAAACCAATGCAGTGTGAGATAATAAATTGAGTGTTTTTGGAACCAATCGAGATGTGATTCTTCTCAAGCACGAATGTTCTTTCAAAATGGTTTGGACCGATCCAAATGAAACGTTTACAGTATCTGCAAGGTCTCTAATTGTCAATCGACGATTTTTAACCACCAAATCTTTGATTTCATTGACATGTTGTTCATTGATTGATGTTGATGGTCGTCCGAGACGCTTTCAGTACCTTATTTGAACTGTTTATACCACTTGTAAACATTTTTTTCAGATAAAACCTAATCGCCGAAGGCCTTCTGCAACATTCTAAACGTTTCTACAGCAGAAATTTCATTCCGCAAACAAAATTTAATGCATCTTCTTTTCTCAATAAAATCACCCATTCAAAAATCAAAAAAATGCACTTTAAGTTGCTCAGAAAACACAACGAAACTAACCAAACAAATGACGTACTGGCGTGAAATTTTAAACAGATATGAATGACAATGCTGCCAACCTAAAAACTAGAACATTTGCTCGAATCGATGTACCCGCGCAATCTAAATTCAAAATTAGCTTTACTTTTTGATCACAGTAGTACATGGTGTAATTTAACAAATTATTGCGTTTTAAATACCAAAGCATATTCAACTGCATCTATTTATTTTTTTGGCTAACACAATTTTACACTTAATATCATATTAATGAATTATATATTGATTATACAATTATTTATGATCCGTGTGCTATCATCCTACCAAATAAAAATGTTCTCTGGTCCAAATCTGCCCATTCTCTTTTTAAAGGTTGTGAAGGTAAAGCGGAACGAGTCCATGTAGTAAACTTGTGTAATTCTAATATGCTTTCACCCAAGCTAAAGTCCTTTAAAAAAAAAATTTGATAACGCCAATTCTTTTATCGATTTGATAAAATATCAATAGCAAAGATTTACGTACTTTTTCTAATAAATTTTTTGCCATAAACTCACTATACATATTTAATTATGCTGAAGAAATGTAATGATATAACATCATTTATATTGTATAATATCTACGACAGCTACTCTAATTTCGTAATTGAATACTTTATCGATGTATAAGGATACAGAAAGTTTCAAGAAGTATAATAGATAGCATGAAATATGTATGTTAAAATCCTTCTCTTAAAACGTCATAGTATAAAAAGCATTAAAACGTCAGAGCAGCCAAGAGGATTCCTCGTTATCCTCGTAGGATCATTAATAGCGATTCTAAGTTATCTGACAGTTGTAAGTGATGTATTTTCTGAAGTGTCCTTCGGGAGTGTGCTCCTCCTATGAATGCTTTCAATTTAGACGATTAAAAGAGCCGCTCTTTTATCATTTCGCGTAGAGCTTTCTATTAAAGAATTCTTTTCTCTGGGGATTCAGTTTTACACATATCTAACCCTTTCAATGGAATTCATGAAAATGTTCTAAGGTATTTGTAAATAAAATTGTTATTTGTAAGTTTATTTCTAAAGTTTCAGGTAGGATTTTCGATTTGTTTTGTTATATATTTTAGATGCAGTATTTTAAAGACTTCGAATTTTTAAAGAGCTCCTTTCCTAATATAAATAAGCAGAGAATGAAAGTAAAATAGTTCTCCTTATTTCAACTTAAGACGATTTTTCAACTTATTTTTGGTAATATTAAAATCAAAGCAGAAGATGTACCTGTTGAACAACAAATGGCTCATGCTTTCCGAAATTGGCTTTATGATGCGATAGATGAAGAAACCATGAGTCTCCAAAGCAAACTACAGATTATGAACTGAGCAGTGAGTAAAATAAAGTTCAAAAAGGGCTAGCATACTCTAAAATGGGCCTAATGTATGTAAAGATAGTCAAATTCTTGTAACCATCTTTTTATAAAGCCTTAAATCGAATTGGTTTTATTTATGACTCCATTAATATGGTTCTCAAAAGAAAGTACACAATTTAGGATAACGCCTAAGTCTTTGGTTGTGTCAAGTCTAGTTAATGAGGTCCCATTAAGAAAAGACTTTTTTTCCAGAAAATGTACAATACATTTATCCACATTCAACGAAAGACGACTAGAAGAAGCATCACTTATAGAAGATGGTTAAGTTGGAAAGTAACACGTGACAATGATATAACATATGACATAAAACATGATACATGACATGACACGACATCACATCATATGATACGAAACATATAAGAGCATAAGTCTAAAACGACATGTTTTCAAAGTATGAATTTACGTTAAAAAGAATGGGCCATCGTCTGGTTTCTTTTTAAAAATGCTGCCATATAAACAATGCTCAATAATTTTTTAAGTTAATTTATTTATAGAAGAGAGTAAACCTTCCGATTAGTTATAGAATATAATTTCATTTAAATGGCTGCCTTGGCTGGCTTCGCATTAGCTCAACATATCAACTAAAATTTCCAGTACATTTTTTATGGTTTGGAGCCCTATTTCACGAAGTTTTAAGCTACAAAATAAAGCATTTTTGTTTTGAATGTTGCTACAATGTTGTTTCAAAATTGTTTTTTGTCTAATTAACGATGAAAATTGTTAATTTCGAAGTTTAATATGTAACGTAGTTAAATTAATAATTTTCGATATTGTCGCCAAATCATTTTTATACTATGAAATGTTTGTGAAAGTTTTTGCAATAATAGTTTTCTTAAAAATATCCAAAATATGCCAAAATAAATTTCTTCAAGTCGTTCATTCATAAATCAAAAAATTCAAATATACCATAATTAAAAAAAAGATAAGTAGTTCGATTTCACTCTAAGAAATGGCGGATTTTTTTACAATAAAAACAAAACTATAGAAAATATAATCTTCAGCATTCTTTATGAATATTATTATTATTTTTTTCTATTTTGTCCAACCATCTTCGAGAATGACGAGAAAATCATTTTTAAAATTTTAAGTATAAGAACAAAGTCTGGAGCTCTATAACTAAGGTATTTATAAGAATTTTCATTTAGAATTTTAATGAAATATTCTTCAGTAATTAAACTATCAGATTTCGTAAAATAAGTCCGCTTAAAAAGTCAGAACTTTACTAATCTAGCGCACAGAAGCTCCGCAAAAGGTGAACAATTGCACACAAATATTTATTCAGAAGAAGCGTATTTGTTTTCACATTTTCGTAATATATTGCTAGGTTTTAAATTTATACGCAGTTTAGTGCGATGAATTAAATTCTCAAGAGAAATGTCCTCATCATCTGAAGCTTAACAGTTTTACCTTCGAAGATAACCTGGCGACTGTTTGTCTTGGCGCTGCTGTGGTCAAGTAAAACTTTTCTCATTTAGTCGAGTTCTGCAGCCAGAGAGGAAGGATACACTTGGCTGCAGTCTTTCAAGGCAAACAGATGAAATCAAGTGTTATTAAAATTTTAGTTTCGTTGCCTCTGCCTGTGCAAAGGTTTGCGTTCTATGTACTAGATACTCGTGTGTTTTGTAGTAAATTTTCTCCAGTTTAGGTTTTAAATTTTAAAGTAGATACCCTATTAAGTTTTTCGAATTTCAGAAAAATAACGAAAAAATATTACAAAAACCTGTTAATAACTAAACTTTTTTAAATCCATCGCATCGAGACTTTCGTCCACTTGATTCCCGAAGGATACAGTATTTGTAAAATAATTGCTAATCTTTTTGTTCAAAAATCCGGTATAAAAAAGTAATTACACCTGACAAATTATGTGTACTCTGCATAAAAACACTTATTATTTTAACAATTCCTTTTTTTTTTGTGTGATGTTTATCGAGTTGATACTGAGGTTTTTCATCAAAAATTTTAGCAAAAGGGCTTTCACGTTGCCTGTGTATGAATATATAAGTGCTCGTAATTCATGTGGTGAACGCAACTGCCAGTCGTAAATTAAAGTCGTTAATATGTATTAAAGATGAAGGTGAAACCGACCTTGTAAATTGCCACCGGACACGAATAAATATTTTTTAAAGCACAGGAATAGGCCACGCGATCCGAACCACAAAGATTTAAAACGTTTCACCACGAGCAGATAAAAGCTTACAAAACATGGAATTGCTTGTCTCAGGCTTTCATGTCGCTGGCCTATTTCTAGTTTTAGTTCAGCCCTTGTTAGCCGGCGTCAAATCGAATTTAACAAGAGAGCTTAATTGCATTTTCATATATAAATCCATTCGTGTCATTGACGCAACAACTGAAATTCGAATGTGTGATGAAAAGCGGAGGAATATACATAGCATGTAATTACAGAAATTCACATAATGTTTAAACTGTAGGACACTTCATGCTATACGCGCCTCCAAATGTAATTCGTGAATCAATTGCTGGTATCTGTTTAGTGGAAGCCTTTAGAAATTATAGAACCACCTTTGTTAGTCCATGTCTAGGGCCATTAGGTTGAATGAGAATGATACACTTTACTGGATGCATTAGAAGTGAAATAAAATAGTCGGCTTGTGCAACTCTAGTCGCTAATCCATTTTCAGGACACAATATTTCATATCTAAAAGTTGATTTTAAGAAAAATTTGAGAAGAATTAAAAAAACTAGTGTCGCCTGTTGTCGATATTCGACCAACGTTTCTGTTTCTCTTTCAAATTGATCTTACTTCGTTTCTATGATGTCGTCGAAAAATCGGAAAGCTCACTTTCCACCATACATTGGCGCAATTCTAATCAGCATCCACTGTATTTAAATTAAAAAAGGTTTCCTTAATTAGAAAAAAAATCGGGCCTTTTTAAATTTGCACTTAACAGCTCAAATAACAAAATCAGAAGAAAGAAGAAAGTAACAACTGCTAAGCCTTTACCTGGCTTTCACTCATTTCCTTATGCACGTACCTGAATAAAGCATATATTCTGCACATCTATGAAAAAATACCTTTCGCTTGATATATGTTTCATTAATATACGTGCACGGGAAATAGGGTAAAAAAGGATCACAATTTTTAAGAAGATAATACCATTATATTAAATGAACTCTCGTTTACAGTTTTCAGTTAGGAAATATTTTACTTTTGAAAACAAATATCTTACTATAGGAAAGTTATTTAAATACAGATAAGTGGATTATAAAAAACGCAATAGAAATTTAATAGTGCAGTACAACTACAAAAACATACAATATAAATGTTTCAATTTGAAATTTGATTATTTCGGGCACGATTCAGTTTCAAATACTTTTTTGTTATTGACTCCAAATTTACATTTGTCAGTTGCTTTTTTTTTGTCTATCCAGAACAATAAAACACTTTATATTTTTTTATATATATATTATATATTTATTTATTTATTTTATTTATTTATATTGAAATGGAGCTTACAAATATTTTTGAAAATGTGCATCAATTTGCCAAGATTTTCATATGTACATACAAAACTTCAAATTTTTAACTGAAAGACTTCCAGGATAATTTTTGAATCAAAAGGTGTTGTAAGTCATGGCAATTTGATGTTATTTTTGAACAAAAATTTTAAATCTTAACTGTGCTAATCATAACAACTTTTAATTTAAACGATAATTTCCTTATGTTCTGGATAAACGAACAAAAAAAACAGCTTTAATGGTTTTTTTGGTTTTATACTTGTCCGGCACTGGGTACGCTTCATTAACTATTGATTTGAAAATTTCGACAAAATAGTCACCATATAAGTATTTAAATTTTTCATGTTTATGCTACAAAAAAATTAACGCTAATAAAATAATGATCCATTTCGGATTGGAACGATATAGTCGTCGCTACGAATCACAAATCTGGTAAAAGTACATTTTTATATAAATCTACGCATATGTTTTCCTCAAAAATGGATTTTTGATCCTATAGAAAAAAAAAATTACCCTTGCAATTAAACCTTTCGAACGATAACTGATAACTAAAATATTAAATTTCATTTAAATAAAATTTATTCTTGCGAAAAAAGTCCCTGCAATAAAATTAAGTCCTGTTCATAAATTTATAAATTGGGAAGCAATTCGTTAAAAAAAAAAATCGATGTGTGAAATAATTTCCTTAGAGTATTAAATAAAAATTTTAAATATAAAATTAGTCACAATTTCGCGCCAGCGTTTATGAAAGATTTAAATGAGTAATATCATTAAAGAATTTATTTCATTTAATTAACTACTAGGCGGTTTTTGGCAGCTTTCTATCCAATTACTTCAAAATTCATCGTCAATATGGCAATTTTATAATATTGACAAATTGGAAAATTTGATTAATATATTATTTTATATTGATTGAGTTGTAAGGCGCACAGAATTGTATTTTTGTATTGTAGTCATATTTATTTGGATAATTTATAGTTATCACTGTACACTAACTTTAATTAAACTCTGAACTTTAGTTCAAAATTGTTTTAATTTTAAAATCAGGACAATTTTTCTAACAACTCTATGTATATATCATCAAGTATATAGTAAAAAGTGTTGAAGCAACACACGTAAAATAATTTTACACGTTTAAGAGCATTACACACTTTAGAAGATTACACACATTAGATTGTTCGAAAAATAATCTTATAGTATATTAAATATATTAGTAAGTATAATAATAATTATATATTAATATATATAACTCAATAAATAAATAAAAATCAAATAAAAGTAGTATATGTGTGGAACGTGTAAAAATAATATAATTTAAAAGTAAAGTATTGGAAATCTTCATTCATAAAATACTGTATGCTGATGATTAATTAATGGCACATATTTTTTACCTTTTCGTGTTGAAATATTAATAATTCAATATTCCTCATTAGTCAAAAATCTACGAATTTCATAAGCATTCGATTTCGGATAATAATTTCTAGTTTAGAGGAATGAAACTACTGCTTTAGAAAATTGAATCGATAAAAATACCTGATTTTCAGTGCTAAATGAACCATTTCCTGGGAAATTAACTAAAATTTCAGTGATATTTTCCTCAATTGGTTGACTTGTACTGAAAATCAGTGGATTTTTACTAATCCAATTTTAGAGAGTAAAAAGTATTCTATCAACTCGTGTTAAGGGGGTAAATACAATTACTCGGGCAAAAATTACGAATTAGAAAACATTTTTTTTTCACAAAGAAGGTTTAATGCAATCAGTATGAAACTTTGTACACTTGTTAAGGTATAAATGAGGAATGTAAAAATATATTTTTTTTTTAATTTTTGAAAACAAAATGGCGGCTGTACGCTGGCGTGAAGTTGACCTACAAAAAAACTGCAACCACTCTGGACGTCATGTTATTGATCTGTAACAGCCCATAAAAAAAATTTGGCTTAAATATACATGTAATTTGTCTGTAAACCTCAAAAATTAAAAAAAAAGTAATAATTCTGCGTTTGGTAGAAGTTTTTGTAAAAAATCGATAATTTTCACTATTTTTTCAGCCATTTTTGCATTAATAATTCAATTTTGCAACAAAAAAATTGCAAAACAATTAGGCTTACAGACAAGCCTAAGGTATAAAGAAGAAACCCTAAACATTTCAGCTAAATTGGACAAGTTTTCGAGTAATCGTGGTTGCCAATTTTAAAAATGTTGTTTTGAGAAAAACGCGTTTAAAGTTTTGAAAATCTGCTATGCGCTGAAGAAAGCGTTCTCGAAAAATGAAGAAAAAATACATAAGGAGTTCGATTTTCGACCTGAAACTTTTTGGAGCGTATTCTACGAGAAATTTCCTAACTTTATAGAGGAACAAACAAAAATCGATTTTTTTTACCTTATAATTGTATTTACCTCCTTAAAAGAACACACTTCAACGTATTGAATTAACACAATTTAGCGAATGTGCCTTGAAGTTCATGATACATGAAAAATACACGTTCAAGTGTGTCGGAAACATACATTTAACATTTGCACTATAATGATTTCGAATAAAGCTCCATTTCCCAAGTTTGTCTAAATAAATCTATTCATAGTATATATATGTAGCTTTGATTCATTTTCCAATCGAAACATTATATAACAGAAAAGTGGAATGATTTGTATTAATTATCTTACGCAACTTTATTTTCTTTTAATTAAAAATTCCATAGAGCTAACGAGCAATTTCTAGCGTAAGTAAAAATAAACCTCTTGTAATTGAATTGACTTTTGGCACCCGAAATGGCAACGATTGGAGTTTGAGAATAAGAAGGTTTAGCAGCGCTTCAGGCAAGATTAAATGTAGAGTGAAATTTCATAAAATTTCAAAGGTGTTTTAAAATGTCTGTGAAGTTATACAAAAAGCAAATTTCCGTAACCGCTGGGTATTCTTCTAAATAAATTGGTGGTTGGAGTTTACCCCGTCGGGAAGTTATTTTAATAATTAACTGAATATAATAGAGCTTTATTCCGGAAGGAAATTAACTTTTTAGAAAAAGTTTATTTGCCTTTAGTATTTTATCTGTTTAAGTTTATGAGAACCATTCAAAGTTTTTAATGTTATAATTATTATACTCTTGTTTCGATAAAATACTTTTTCAATGTGGTTTTATTTGTTAATTTTTTTGTTTGAGTATTTATTGTTATTATTAATTTTTGAAAAATACGTTGCGTTGCTTTGGTACCATATGAAGTCAAGGTAAACATTCCTAAAGATTCTGAAAGTAAAATCAAAAAATTGGTACCTGAGCTTACTACATAAGTATTGAATATATCCTATGAGACATAAAAGTTTTATTCTTTATATTTTAATTTTTTAACTTCCCTATATCCTTTTCCTATATATGGTATATAAAAATATAAGTTCATTTATTTGTTGCTCAATAACGCCTAAAGCCTTACTTCGATATTTTTAATATTTTGTCTAAAAGCAGCAAATATTCTAACTTAACATATACACTACTTTTTCATTTCGGATAATATATAGGGTTTCAAAATGGCGGACCCAAGATGGCGATTAAAATTTTTAAATTTGATGGGATTTCAATGAAAATTGGTACTTAAGGGTTTTTTGAAATACTGATTTAAAATCTGCTTTCCAATCAAAATTTCTCGATTTCAACCGATTTTAATGAAATTTCGAATTCGATTTTGAGTCTATTATAAAAATTGGTAAATCCAATATGGCGGGCTCAATATGGCAGCCAAAATTTCAAATTCAAAACATTCTTATGAGAATTATCATAATATTATGGGAATCTTGAGGCTATTTATTTCGAATCTATCAGCGAAAATTTTAAACTTTAAATAATTCTCATGAAAATTGGTACCTGTGGCTTTTTTAAGATGTTGTTTTTTGATAAACTCACGGAATTTCAAAAATGACTGATTAAATATGGAAAAATGTTGGTTTTCACCACAACGGTTTTTGAAACTAAGGACATCTTGAGGCCATTGGTCTCGATTATTTTATCAAAATTTTTATTTATGGAATTTCTGGTTGCTTAATTCAGATTGGAATTTCGAAATAAAAATTTTTTTCGAAATTCGCTTAATCAGTTCATAGGAGTTTTCGAGGCCACAACTTTCAAATATTCTATCAGAATTTGGAAACTAAAGGTGGCGACGAATGTTTCGAATTCAAAGGATTTCCCTGAACTCCCACTTCTTAACTTGGAATTGATTGAAATAATTTCTAGTACTCGTATGTACCAAATTAGAGCATTTCAAAAGGGTTTAATTAATTTAGTATTCACACAACGCCCGCTGAGACCGGATAATTCAACTAATATTAAATATAATTAAATAAAAAAGAGTTTTCTTTTCCGGGTGGAATTCAGTACCCAAAAAAAAAAAAAGTTTTATAATAGTTCCCTATTTTTCATTCGCAGGAAAAACTTGTGCTGATAAAATTTTAAATAAAAATTCTAAATGAAGTTCTTTAGTTCACTGTTTGCGTCTGTTTCGCAAAAACTTATGGAGAGGAAAATTTACTTCAATTTAATAGCACAACATAAATCATAAAATTTTCAAGGAATAGTTAACGAATGTTACCTGATTGTTCTAAGGAAGAGCAAGAAGAAGAAGAAGCTGAAATACGGAAAACTAGTTGAAAACATCTGCCACACTTTTTTCCAACAGTTCTTTTTAGTGAATTGTTGAGATTTATTTTCGTTGAAAACTCCAAAAGTTTCTGTACTCTCACACCATTTTTTTGTAAAAAAATTTTGCGACGAACTGTTGCCGCCGCTACTGGTTGAAATTATGTCCGTAAATGGAGTTCCTCATTATATGCTGAGGAATGGCGGAAAATAAAAATTACCAAGTAGTATAAGGACAACTAGGCGAACAAATTTTTCGCACTCGAAAGGATGATATTTCATATCGTGGGTGCATTTTTCCCACGAAAAATGTACGAGTGAATTTATCACAAAAAAAAAACTTGAATGCTCACATGAGTAGAGCAAACAGCTATATATTATACCCCTATGGAAGACGTAATTTATTTTATGTAAGCAATATTTATTAGTGAGAATTATTTAACTCTATTTTACTTAAAAATGCGAATTTAATTTATATTTTTATAATAATACAAATCTTTCTATATAATTTTTTTTCGTTGATTTTCATAACATTCAAGAAAACGTTACGATAAATTCTAAAACGTGTAACTATTTTTTGCTTGCTTTCCATTTTTTATTTGTATTATTCCAGTTATTTAATTTGTTAATTGTTAATCAATTAATTAATTAATTAATTAATTGCTAGTTATTTTATTATGCGTTATTTCATTTATTTATTATATGTTATTTAATTTATTTATTAATTGTTTTTATTTTAATTTTAGTAAAATGCCACAAAAAAAATCTGACAAAAAAAAAAAAAAAAAAAAAAATTATTAAAAATACATAGTTATAAATTAAAATTCATAAAATTCAATTTTTATATGTTATTTTATATGTTTTTATATGTAGTTCTTAATCAAGATACAAAAGGGACACTAAATGCAAAGCCAATAAACCTACTACAGCTTCCAAAGGTGACATTTTTCACACGACACTCCTTTTTTTGCTATTTGAACCTCTGATGTGATTTGACATTACTTGGAAAATTATCTGAAAATCTCTCTTTTTTTATATCGCTAGCCTTCTCCAATCATGTTCCCCACTAGAGCTTATTTTGAGGGGAAAATGCCTCACTTACGTATACGGATTTTAGACAGTACCTATGTCCTATCTTAATCTCTATGGTCTAAGGCTGAGATACTCTTACCGATGCTATACAACATTGTGACTTTTGCGCGAATTTTGGTAAATATTGTGTAAATGTCAATTTTCTTAAACCTTTTTCAAAATTGTTAATTTTTTTTACTTGTTAAATATTTTAGACTGTCACTGTATGGCACTGTCCTGATCAAAATCTATCATTTGACACTAAAACCATAGTCGTAAATACTTGGAGTCTTTATCCAAAATTCTCTTTTTGTTTAGACCCCTTCTCCTGTACTGCACATGCGTAACAGTGACTTTTGTTTTATCATATACTGAATTATATTTTGATAAGAATGATACCAAAATCAATGCAGTGGAACTTATAGTTTTCAAGATATTTAATGGTTTTGTATCCATCTGAAAACGTTACATCAATAATATTCTGAAGTGCTCGCGGCGTGAATATATAAACGTCATTCACGTCAAAATATGCCACTCTTATTAAAATTGTTTCATTTATGAGCTTGAGATATGCTATTAGTTAATCTAAAATGTCTAAAGTATTATTAAGCTAACCAAGAATTAGAGTATTTTGAGTCTAAATTTACATCATTCATTATTTCTTTAATATTACATTTAAGGAATATACCAATTTAAACTCAACAATTAGCTTTAAATCTCCAGCGCGTGGGTAACTCATTAAATCTTTTGAACTAAATTCAAGGAATTCAGCAAAATCTTAGTATGTGCAATGAGAAATTCCATGTTCACATTCTTGATAGTTTATACATTTCATGGAATCTATCAAAACGTAATTGCGTGTTTTCCTCGTAATGTTGGATTGAGTTTAAATATGACTCCTGTTATGATTTTAATATAAATCAGATGGATTTTGAGGCTCATTTCCATATTTCCATTGTGATTCTGGAAATGATTAATTATTCCGATAAGTAGATGGCTACAGCTACAACCAGGTAAACTACCCAATTAGCGTAAGAGCTTAACTTAAATTGGTAATAATTGCAATAATGATAAAAGATCAGATTGTAAAATATTTATGTATATCTGCAAAAATTATCACCTACGGTATGATAAATTATCGGGGAATCATATTTAAATTTACCCAAAAATACGAAATTCTCGATACTTTTTTACTAATTTAAAAAAAAATATTTTGAGTATTAAGATTCCCTGAATTTTCACTATTAAAATTAGATATTGAAAATTATGAATGTGAATTATTATTATTGTAAAAAAAAATTAATCTAATTTATGTTAATATAAATTTTAAATAAAGCAAGTTATATTCACGTTTCTTGAGAACACCTGCGTTCTTAGAAGCTTAAAAGATTTATAGAAATGAGATTGGAGCATTGTTTCTTAATTGTCATACCCGTTTTGTTAAATAATAATTATAGCAACAGGTACATAAAAGTAAAGTATTAAATACTGTTTATCTTATTTCTACTGCACGAGGAATGTTTTATATTATTCATTAACCCCCATTTGACTTTATATTGATTAATTCACGGATTTTCAATATACTATACATGGGTAATTCTTTTACAAACCGTACGGATTTTGATAAAAATTGACCGACATGTTTCCGATTTGGCTGAAACTTTTTTTACGGATTCTATATCGAAAAATAAGAGATACGTGTTTGAAAACTTTGAGGTTATGTCGAAAAGTAGTTGAGACAAGAATTGTAAATCTTTTTATTATCTACACCTTTTATATGTAACTTTTTTTGATCCGAGCTATAGTTTCCTTTTTATTAACAAAAAACCGTTTTTTTGACGTGACGTAATGTTTTAAAAATAGTAATAATAAAGGTACCATATTTTGAAAACATGTTTTTTATGTAAAATATGACGGAGAATACAATAAAAATACTAAAAACTTGCTACGATGTGGGGGCCATTGTTAAAAATTGATTTAAACAATTAAATTGTTAATAACAATATGAATTTGTTAGTAATTTTTATTAAAAATATTTTTTTCTCAAAACTCAGTCCTTTAGATTTAAAATGAAAAAAAAGAAGTTTGTAGCTCAAATAAAACCAGAGTTATAAATTTTTGAAAATGAGTCTCCAAGCCAAAAAATTCATTATTCTCACATTTTCGATCACTAGTAATTTCGAAAATATGCGGAACAAAAATAAATCCTCGGACACGTATCTCTTATTTATCGATATAGAATCTGTAAAAAAAATTTCAGCCAAATCGGAGATGTGTCGGTCAAAAAGGTGGTTTGTAAAAGAATTACCCACATACATATATATAATTTTATAATAAATAACTCTAGAATTACCACATTGCACAAATATTAAACAAATATGAAATGACACACAAACTTGAATAGTTAACCTGCTAAGCTAAGAGAACAACACAATTTTTCTTGAAATTCACTTTACCGTGAAATCGTGATTTCATTAAATCGATGGTTTGTGTTGCTGTATAGCAGGTAGCGCCATCTTGTTGAAATCACATCTCGTCAGGATCAACGTCATAACGCCATAGTTAGAAGAAATATGTTATGTTAATTTATTAATATATTAATGATGCCATTAGCATATATATTACTATTGATTGTATTATTTGTTAGACAAATTTTATTTCGTGTATGTTTTTGTCAATTAAAAAATGCTAAAAGTATCTAAGTATCTAAGTCTATTTTATAATTCATAAGAAAGATTTAACTACCAAAAAATAATTAACATCAAAACAACGTAGAATATTTTCACTTCATTAGTTAAGGGTTAATATTTAAAGGACTCACTGCCAAAATTTCTGGTAATACTTTAAGATACACGAGTGTCGTCTCTCTTTAATATTTCCTCTAACCAAGAACGACCGATTAGGCACAAGGGGTTAAATCAAGCGGACGAAACTGATAAAAGCATTCATGATGATTCAATTTTCTGAAAATTAAATTTATCATTGAACTAGACAATGTTGATGGCACCGGCGAAGAAGTTCCAGAAAGGGATAAAATAAAACCTAAGTACATTTGGGGCTCTTTGGCTCATTTCTGCAGTCCCATGTGTACCACCACAGACAACGCTAAAAGCTCTACATCTTTCAAGTACTTATTAAATTTTTCGCCTTGCATGTATTCCGCGCACAGGGTGATACTGCTGGCATCGCTAAATTAGGGTCGTTTGATGCTAGAGATAATGGTGTGATGATAGCGGCATGAAATTTTTTCTTTCCAACATACCGAGGGCCATTATAAAGGTAGTTTCATTTAATGGCTAGGACGAAGCCCGGCTATATTTGCTTTTCGCGGGTCAGCAAATTTTATTCTTGCAGTTTTGAGATATTATACGAACACCTGAATTATTAAATTATCAATGGCTCCTCACTCCTTCACTCGCTTTATGGCGCCGCTGGCGCTAAAGGGCACTCGAAGCCTTTCGGGAATGTAATCGTAAAACTTTATGGAAAAACCCCGACGCTCAAGGATATATGGATATATTCGAAGTATTGTTTTACGAATACAAAAATCGCATACGGCACACCATAAATACTCTTGATTGCGCCGAATTACCATGTTGGTACAATGCCGAGGAGGGTAAGATTAGGTAATTTTATCGCATCCTCCCCCCGGAAAATTTAGAGCTCGTTATAAAGAGGTGAGTAAGCTTTCCCTGCCCGAACGGATTCCGTGCACTACATGAACTTAAGCGGCTGCGATTATTCCTTGGGGTGCTCCGCCCCAGCCCCGTCCGTCTGCCGAACCTGATTCAGCTGAATTTTGTAATTTCAAATTGTATGTTCAAAGCCCCACGGATGAGCGGTTTGAGATAAGGTTAATTGCTTTTATGGGCAAGTCGATGCTGCTTTATCGCAACCGACAACAGCTGATACTGCTCTTCCTGATTTCCTGGCTTCTGTGGATTTTCTAATTATCTAATATTGCTAAATCAGTGCACTTTTGCATGCTTTTGATTAATGTTTATTTCTTTAAATGAGGCGACTTAAGGATAATTTGAATGAGATATTTGGGGGGGAATTTTTTGAGTGACAAGATGTGTTACGGTGCAGTGGTTCAAATAATTAATTTCGTGGGTCATTTAACTAACAAAATTACTGGTAAGCATGAGGAGTAAACCTTCCGATTAATTATGGAATATGATTTCTTTTCAGTGGCTGCTTTGGCGGCTTGGCAGTAGCCCATCTCGTCAACCCAATTTTGCAACACATTTTCGATGGTTTAGGACCCTATTTTGCACGAATAGCTCGATCAATATTATGCTTTTTGTGTTTGTATGGTCAGCTTCATCGATTTTTAACCGCATTTTACACAAAAAATTCCAACGGCATCAAACTGCAGCTGTGCCATAACAAATCACCAAAATGGATGATTATATTGAACTTAGTCCAAAAAAAAAAATCGATTGTTGCACGGCTTGTGTGGCACGCAGCGCTATTCTGGTGGAACCAGGACGCACAAGACGAACATGAGAATAATTTGTGTTATCAATTATTACGCGAAATTACTTCAAAATCGTTGGTACAGTAGGCGCGGAAAATTCGTACTGTTTCAGCAACACACCACTCACTTTGGAAATAAAGTTTTCAATATTGTTTAACGTTGTTTAAGCGTAGATAAACTCATTTTGTACTACGGAGATATGATAATGTGTTTCTGTAAACTTTTTAAGCTTCAAAGAGTTGTCTGTGTACAAATATCATGTAATTTAAAAAGAAACTAACAGATGGCCCATCATATTGTTTTTATTTATGATATATTTATAAAATAAAAACCATTATATAGTATCAAAGCACTATGAACACAACACTACACGCCTGTTTACTGATGAAACTACATATTTCTTAACCGTCCAACGGCTTAGGAATCACCTTTTAAAAATACCCCACTACAACACATTGAATTTCTTACTTGTTTAGGCGTAATAAAAGGGATTTGTATTTTCAATAATAACAACTCTTGAGAGTCGGCTTCAAGCAGTGAAGCGTGCGTAGCTGTTTGAAAAGTTCTTTTGGCGAAAAATATTTAAATATCTACGAAATAAAGGAGCTCTTGATATTTTAAATACAATAATCTACTTGAAAGACTTATTTTTCATATCTTACCAGGTAAAGCGTTTTAGCATAAAGAGATTATTTCTTCTTAGAAGTGGGAGAGTAATAAGGCAATTTTCTTCGTTATATGAATAATCCAAAGGCTTTCGAGATTAGCCACATAAGTCTCTGTTTACAGAAGATCATGTTCCTGTGAGACGTTTTCTTTTAGGCTGAAGTTCTGAAGCCACTCGCATCGGAACATTTTCAGATCGTAAAATATCTGATAACTGAACGCTTTAATGTGTGCAAGCGTTCAGGGGGTGACTTTTTATGATACAATCATTTCTGATGATGAGACATTTTTATGCCTGTATTGATTATTTCTTATACGTTACACAATTAAGTGGCCTATCTTGTTTCATATTTCAAAGAAGATTTTTTTGTTGGATTTTATGCTCTTGATTTATTGTTTAATAATGATAATAGCGTAGTAGCTTAATCATATTTTAAATTATGTTATTTTAATGGGATTTTTTAATCAAAGTTTTTAGAAGATAAGTTAATATAAAATTTTTTTTAAAAAAATGGCTTGACAGGTGTTTTTTTTTTTTTATTAAACGCGGATACCATCTTAAAAATTTCTAAAACTTGTTTGATGTTGATGCAGATTTTTTACGACAGATGCAGATTTCTTCAGTCATTTTTTCCAAAATTACGCCTGAACAACCCAGTTTTCTAGATCTATGATTTCTAATTGTACTGGTGCTTTAGGAAATGGGAAATGTTTCGACGTGATATTTACGGATTACTTAAAAGCTTTCAATAAGGTCAATATTCCTATTTTAATATCCAAGCTTAAAGTTCTTGGTATAGATGATCCCCTCCTAAGTTGGGTGAGCTCCTATTTATAGAACCATATGCAGTTAGTTGAGATTGGAGAGATATTTAAAAAAACAAATCCATTCAAGATCTGATGTACCTCAAGGAAGTCGTCTTGGTCCACTGTTCTTCTTGTTATTCATTACTGAAATTATTTAAATTTTTTCTTTTGAAAAATGCCTTCTATATGCGGATGATTTATAACTTTATTTTAAATTTCCTGTCTTCAAAATCGCCAAAGCGATTAGTTTATTTATTATACTTAAAATAATTTTCTATAAGACATAAAAAATAATTTTCTATAAGACATAATTTGCTTAAGACACTACATGACAAAAATTACCGTTGAATAATTTTTTTTTCGCAAGAAGTGGAAACATCTGTGTCATATACGAGTATTATACGACCCTCTTTTAGGGTGTTATATGAATCTGTGTTATAGGGGGGTCTATTAGACCTTACCATGAATCCCAATCTCCTGAAAAAAAGATAGAAATAAGATTCTGCTGCAGACAATTTCCTGTACAATTGCTTCTAATTTTCTATATAATTAGTTCTGTCTTCTGGTTGAAGATGTAATTCTACGAAAATTTGAGACTCCTCCGCTCCTCCATCCATCCACAATAGACTTGTTGACCCATGAACAATATAAGGGAAAAGACAAAGGGCTGGCATCTAAACTGCCGCAGTGGCACTCATTAATTCATTCGCACAAATAAGCACACTAAGGACGGGTTGGATGGTGGTAAAAGTAATAAAATTTACACAATTGTGCGAGTTCACGAAGGCGGAGCTCCACACACAAGCACCACTTCTGAGTGCCATTCAGACTCAATAAACTCAGTTAAAGTTAAGAGAGTACTGCCGTGTAATAAAGTTGCCGGCTCCGAGTTCCTTATTAGATAAGACTCCTTAAATTCTAAGTCTAATTGCAGTAATTAAATATCTTCCTTCCGTCTTTTAAAGTTCCATTCTTCATTTAATGCGAAGGGAACAAGTCCCATTTGATAACTGCTAACAGTGGGGCCACACTGCCGCGCCTCACTTACCCCCTTCCGGTTTAATGAAGTCTTACGGGCAACTTGTCATCGTTATCACAAGAAAACAATCGCACACGCCTCGCCTCGCACAGTAACCGGGGATTCCCCGAGACACGGGCTTCACACAGTTCAGTGGAGCGGCTTTCAGAGGACGTGAATGTGATTGCACACACAAACGTCGTCGCAAGCCATATGTTCAAGAAGTAAGCCGACGTTATTGCAGGTCATGACAGCGGAGTTACATACGTAACGTAACAAGCAATATGGCGGAAGCTGAGCATCCTGCGGAGTGGGTGGTGTAAGACACCTTCATATTTTTTGGGCTCTCGAAGCTCTTGAAATTGTTTTGTCAGGTTTATGTTTTACTTGCTCGCCCCTAATGCGCATTGTTGTTATGTCCGCCCCGCAACTGTTTGCGCTTACGAATTGCTACGGTTGCGGGACGGGAACAAGGAAGGCATGTCTGGGAAGATAATCTTTTCACATTACACCGACAGCCCTCTTCTACCTATTTCCATTTTAAATAGGGCAGGATTTATGTGGCCGGGCGCAGCAGTATCATTGTGGCGAGTCGACTGGAAGAATACAAGCCCCATAAATGGGGCTAATTAAGAAATTTTGCGCAATTTATTAGGGTCATCACCATTAGCAGTGGAGCGGAAAACACCCACGACAGTTTGTTCCGAACATTCGGCGTTATCACTCCGGGTGCATTGCGTTTTCCCACAGGAACACTTTCATTGGGGCTCCGGCTGCGATGGTGGCGGCCGCTCGCTCCGGCACCACACTTAATTTCGCCAGCTCGAGTCAGAGGAAAGGATTTATTTTGTAATTGGTTTTAGGGCTTGCTGCGCAGTGGTGTTCTTCATTGTTTAAAACTGTAAAACTGACAAATGGTCAAACTCCCACATCTTAAGAAGGGCTTAAGTTTGTTCGTTATTCCCTTTGTTAGGGATTCTCCTTAGTTGTGTTGTAACACGACCAACAGATGGAAGGGTTTAGCGTAAATTACATCCTCAAGCGCTGACTTTCAATTGTGTTTTAAAACTACTCCTTTATGGGAAGATGAATGTTAATTCAGTAATTGGACCAGTAAGCGATTACATAAAATAAGTATGTAGTAGTCCTTTTAGTAAATAAGACATTATTTATTCTTAGAAATTAGAAAAGTCCTCTATCTCACCACTACCGCAGTACCTGATTACTCAACCTTAATTTTGTGAACAAAAAACAATATAAAGGAAACAAACTTAGAACAGTAGAAAGTTTTTATTGAAAAAAATACATTAGAGTTACGTTAGTAAATAAAAATTAAGGTTTTCACACATAATTAATATTTTGTCCACCCCCCTTTATCTTTTAATAACTCATTTATGCGACGTGGAATACTTTCTATACCTGCGATTTCAGTTCTTTTCACTTCCTCATTGTTCAGTTTAATGTGGTCTATAAGTTCTTATTTATTTTGAATGTTTTTTTCCGACATCTTCTTCTTTACTATGCTCCAGACATTTCCAATAGGGTGCATGTCTGATGAACTCGGCGGTCAGTCTAAAAATTGAATTTGCTTCTGTGCAAAATTTTCTTTTACTGCTTTGGCTGTATGGCAAGGCGCGCTGTCCTGTATAAAACAAAAATCGTTCCTATTTTGGAATATTTCCGAAGGGCGTCGTCTAACATAAATTGATTTTCTGTAAACAATTGCGATCATTGACTCATTATATGTAGAAGCAAACTTGAAGTAAAAATTGTCGTTAAAAGTTTATGATATTAGTAAAAAATTAGACATGTTTATTTTTACTTTCTGTCATTCATAAATAATTCGCTTTTCCCTTTAAATAATATTTGAAAATACATTAAATAAAGTGTAACAAATTAATACGTATATGAAAAAATATTTAAATTTTTTTGAATTTCAATAAAAGTAAAGGTTAAATTTCATCATGAGGTCTTCTCATCATTAGCCTCATTGCCATGGGAGCTCAATCGGAAAATTGTTCTTACTATTTAGTATTTGATCATTCATTCTTTGAGAGAATTGTTCTTGAACTTTAATTAAAACTTCTTCTCTCTGGTAAAGGTGAATGCATGCACCGAACTATGGGCTAAATAAAATTAGAAAGATCGATGACTAGGGAGAGTTAAATCAATTGAAACAGAGACGAGGTTCCACTTTACGGAAGAAGCAAATACTTTCCTTGAGTAAACCACAATTGATAACGTACCTGAGTTACGAATTGGGCTATTAAAGGAAACTTCTGTAACATTGTTTAAAAGTACGTTCGTATAACTCTGTTAAATACAAAGGTGAACGGTGTTAAAGTGTACCTACCTTTAATTTACCTTGAACACGAACTGAGACTGAAGCTAAGAATTTTGCATTTGATTTTATACAAGTGTGGTTTTATTAATTTTATTAATGAATTATGAATTTTGCCGCAAATCAAAGTTCTAGTGGAAAGATTTACCAGTTTAACATTAACTAAACCAACAGAAAAATTATTTATATTATATTCATATTAATTATGAAATTATCAGAAAATATTATTAAAGTATGCATAATTTAAACACTATAAAAATTGCATTGCAAAATTGTATAATTTATTAGATTTCCTCTAGACTTGTCTATTTTTTGCCTAGAATCATCTTATTATCATACCAAGAGTCAATTTAGCCAAAAAACCCTATCCAGGGAGACGTATTTTAGAAAATAGTTTTTTTTACCTGTATATGTCTGAAAAAATGCACTGAAAAAGTAAAAATTGAAATTCTGCGATTTTTTCCTCTAGACTTTTCTATTTTTTGCCTAGAATCATCTAATTATCATACCAAGAGTCGATTTAGCCAAAAAACCCTATCCAGGGAGACGTATTTTAGAAAATAGTTTTTTTACCTGTTTATGGCTGAAAAAATGCACTGAAAAATGTAAAAATTGAAATTCCGCGATTTTTTCCTCTAGACTTTTCTGTTTTTTGCCTAGAATCATCTAATTATCATACCAAGAGTCGATTTAGCCAAAAAACCCTATCCAGGGAGACGTATTTTAGAAAATAGTTTTTTTTACCTGTATGTGGCTGAAAAATTCACTGAAAAATGTAAAAATTGAAATTCCCCGATTTTTTCCTCTAGACTTTTCTGTTTTTTGCCTAGAATCATCTAATTATCATACCAAGAGTCGATTTAGCCAAAAAACCCAATTCAGGGAGACGTATTTTAGAAAATAGTTTTTTTTACCTGTATATGGCTGAAAAAATGCACTGAAAAATGTAAAAATTGAAATTCTGCGATTTTTTCTTCTAGATTTGTCTGTTTTGTGCCTAGAATCATCTAGTACATCTAGTACATTTGTCCTTAAATATTATGTTAGTAAATGCTCGAATTGTCAATAAAGCTTGCTAAATATGGTTAAGAAAACTGAATTAGAATAAACGCCCCTTGCAGACTCACAAGCGGAGGGTGAAAATAGAATCTTGATTAGCTTAGGTTTTTACATTTTATACTTAATTAATTACTTAACTTAGCTTAGCTCAGCGAGTTATGTAATAATAACAATAATCACAATACTCGTTGTGCTAATTGATTGAATGATCAAAACAGCCCGCAGGTGTGTGGCATCGTGACCGAGTTCGCTGTTTTGCTCATTCCGCCATATCCTTAATCTAAATTATTGCTTTAGCGACACTAAGGCATTATGAAATAAATGTTATTGAATATTGTTTATTCCCAAAAATATACATGTTGAAATTTAAGATTTCTGGATCTAGTTTGCAGTGAACTTTGTAAAAACCAAAAAAAATACAGGCGGTATTTCAGTAGCAGCTCAAAGATACGTTCCTACAAAGAAACAGAACAAATGCCCACCACTCAGTGTAGTAACAAAAAATTACAAATCTATTCAACTCTCAGTTACTATATACTTTAAAAAAAAAGAACATAGGCCCACAGAGTAAGCTTTCTTTAAACTTGCCTTTTTTCCATTTGATCCGACTCATATAATTTTGCACAGCCTTTATAACTTTCTCAGTTTATCAAAAGGATCCGAGTTTTTGCCTCATTAACATTCCTCTGCCTGTTCCATTATATCACTTGACCCAGTTAATTTGCTAAAAGGACTTTTTCGGCAGGTAATTATGGATAGACGAGAATTCAATTGGGCCATTACGATGGCATGGGAAAAATTGTATAGAGTGGTTTAAAAGCCGTAAAGTCTTAGCAAATGGATTAGATTGGCTATACATGGATTTGCTCTCTTTTATAGCCGCACTGTATTGGAAAGCTTTCAA
This sequence comes from Dysmachus trigonus, assembly GCA_949715965.1. Taxonomy (NCBI): domain Eukaryota; kingdom Metazoa; phylum Arthropoda; class Insecta; order Diptera; family Asilidae; genus Dysmachus; species Dysmachus trigonus. The sequence goes on along the minus strand of OX454322.1, from coordinate 80,744,516 downwards.
GTAATTAAGAGTAAGAATATCGTGCAAAAGAATGGCTGGAAAATTTTATTAAGGGTTGTTGGTAAGTCTTTGATGCCAATTTAAACACCGAAATTTCTAAAGAAATATAAATATAATACTGCCGATGTAGATATGTATATGACGTGAAACAAAATTTGATTTTCTTTGTACTTGATTTTATAATTATGCTATGCCCTGAGGCATTTTTACATATTGATGTGCACGTTTAAAAACATTTACAAAATTGAGAGAAAATCACACCCAAAGCTTTAAAATTGTTGAATTTCACACTTTTTTGCTTAAGGGGTTGTATAGAAACACATATCCTTTTGAAATTTTGCACAGATATTTAATTACACTTTAGATAACCAAAAATTTTTCTTTCAGATTTTTGAGTCCGATTTTTTGAAAAAAAAAAAACATCGAAAAATGATGGCGGGCATGATTTCAGGCGTCTGGATCGTTGGAAAAAAAATATATTAAATTAATCCTGGTCCAAATGGCTATCGTGTGATCTAGGATAATTTTTTTCTACCAAAAAATAACAAAATTGAAATTTGAAAAAAAAACCTATTTTTGAGGAAAGGAAATCGGCTGAAAATCGGTAAATTTGTTACCGATCAACACGATTCTAGTTCATACGATAGCCATTTGAACAAGGATTAATTTGGTCTTTTTTTTTCTTTTTTTTCCGACGATCCAGACGCCTGAAATCATGCCCGCCATCATTTATTAGTGTTTTTTTTTTTTTTTTAAACCTTAAAAATTCAAAAAACGGTCTCAAAAAATTAGAAAAAATATTTTTGTATATCTAAAGTATAAATAAATATCTGTGCAAAATTTTAAAACGATATGCTTTCTTTCTGTAAAAAAAAATTGATTGAACAAAATGTTTTGTTTTTTTAAATCGTAACCTAATAGCCTCTTAAACGAGTTTTTCTCAAAACTGTCTCGGAAACGGCTGAACTGATCAGTTTCAAATTTTAATAAAAGCTTTTTAAGTATATCTTTTAGTAATTGATTGCATGTTTTTTCTCACCGATAAATATTTTCCATTTTATAAACAATTTAAGGCCAACATTTTTGTTAAAAATCAATTTTCTTTTTAAGAAGTCGTTATTTTGTCAAAAATTCTTATTTTGCTTATTCCTTCGATTAATTACAAGATAAAATAATATATTAATGAAATATTTTTGGGTTTTTCATTTTGGATAATCCAGTCCAGAGATATCGTGCTCACTTCAAGACGCCCTTTTTCAGAGTTGCTCCCGGAGATCAGCTGTAGCAGCTTTTAAAATAATTATTGTTACAAATAAAAAACATTAAAATACACTCAAAAGATATATTATAATATGTGCACGAATTCTTACATTAATAACTTAAATGGTTATCTCAAGAAAAATTCTTTTTTTGCTCTTAAGATCAGTGTGAATTCACATTCAGTTTTTATACAAGGAGAGAAAAACGAAAATTCATAACAAAAGCGCGCCACGTTTAAAATCGGCGTTCAATGAAATACGTTCAATTCAACTGCTTTTCTGTCAAATCGAACGAAAAATGGTTCAAACAGAACGATTATCCAAAAACGCAGAAAAATGTTCGCGTTCAAAAAACACGTTCAATTCGTCATTTAATAGGTAAACGATAAAACGTTTAAATTGAACACTGCAGAGTTCAGTAGGACAGGTAAAAACATTATTTCCACACATTTATATTACGAAAAGGAGAAGCGCAGTGTGAATACGAATGCTTAGTCAATTTGAACGTATGTAGCGTTCATTTCGAACAGGAAAAATATTTGGCTTGGTATGGATGCATCTTCTTTTATATTTTTTTTTTTTCGTTATGAACGCGAAAATCGTTCAAATTGACTGACAACTTGAGTTGGTATTAACAAATTGTTATTGTGTTTATTTGGTGCTGAAAATGTGTGTACTCCTTTTAAACGGTAATCATCACTAGCCGGCTTGTTGTTCTCGAATAAAGATTAATTTGAGGAGGCAATATGGATAGTAGTCAGAGTGTGATGAGTCTTTACTTTAAACTTCAGAAAAACTATGTACGAACTGTCGAAAGAAAGCTTATTTTATATTTTTTTATTCAGTAATTTATTTTTGTACCAAACTATTATATTTTTTTATTCATGAGTGAAAATAAATAATCATTTTTCTAATACAAATATCTTTTATTTATAGTAAAAGGTCGGTGAACGTCGTCAACTCCATTGGTAATGAAGCATTTGTTTTACCTCTGGGAGATGAAAATTATCTTTCGATATTTTCCCCGGCTAATTTATAAAACACCATATACAGGGTCCGCCATCTAACGTTTTTTTTTTTCAACTAGTGCTTATTTCGTGGATGGCAACACTTAACTCATGTCTGATTTGACAGATAATTAGTTTTATTCTTCCGCTGAACGAATATGGTTGTGTATACGCATGAACAACGCTGGGAAATATTGCGACATTACTTTGAAAATCATGGTAATGTTGCAGAATGTGTGCGAAAATTGCGGATTCGATCTTGGCGGGTATGTAAACAAGCAGAATTGTCGCATTTGGGGCACAGAAAACCCGCACGCATTCATTCAAAAGCCGATGCACCCAAAACGAGTCACTGTTTGGTGCGGATTTTGGTCCAGAGGCATAATTGGGCCATTTTTCTTCGAAAATGAGCAAGGAGTGGCCGTTACAGTCAATGGCGATCGTTATCGGGCCATGTTGAACGAATTTTTGTTCACAGAAATTGAAGAGCAGGATATTGGCAACATTTGGTTTCAACAGGACGGCGCTACGTGCCACACAGCCGACGCTACACTTGATGTTTTGCGCCCTGTTTTTGAAAATCGCATTATCAGCCGCAGAGCTGATGTCGTTTGGCCACCTCGGAGCTGCGATTTGACACCGTTCGTTAGACTATTATTTGTGGGGTGCCGTCAAAGATAAGTGTTACGCCGACAAGCCAGAGACAATTGACGCTTTAAAGGACAATATTCGTGAAGCTATTGGTGAAATACAGCTGCACACAATCGATAATGTACTTAAAAATTGGACCGATCGTGTAGGCTACTGCATGGCCAGCCGAGGCAGCCATTTGAATGAAATTATTTTCCATCATTAACCGGAAGGATTGTAATTTGAAATAAAAAAAGAAATTTGAAAAAATATTCAGTAGTTTTTTTTTTTTATAGCATTTACAAAAAAAAAGTTATTTGGCGGACCCTGTATATACTATTTTCACGTTAAACATATATTGCGTTCCAATAGAATGCATAAAATATTCACCGCAAACGTCTAATACGTTTGTAATGACTATGTTAAAAATTCAAATTAAAGATTTCAGTTCCTTCATATTGAATGTTTTAATGTTCACGCTGAACGTGCATTCCGTTTATCTTAAACATTAATTTCTTTCATTCTAAATATGCGGAACATTCAATTTGAATATTAAAAATTATTGAATTAAACATTTACTATAGTCAAAATGAACGTATGGCTGTTTGATATAAATATTTTGGCATTCAAAATACTTGCGTTCAAGTTGAACATCTGTTTAGTGTTAAACCAAACGGTAAGCGCCATTGGCGCCGTTTTGAAAGCGAAATCGTTTGGTTTGAACCATTTTTCTTTTCAGTTTGACCTACACATTTCTTTCCGTGTAGTGTAGCGCAAAACAGCCAAGAGTGAAACGCTGCTGTTAAATGATAATTAACTATAACTAATATTTAATCCAGTAAAATAAGACGAAGAACGAGGGTATCTGCCACATATTTATAATCTAGACGAATATTTTTTAAAAACTTTTAGTGATTGTAATTATTATGTAACGTACAAAAAGGCAATATCACTCCAACATCTCTTGTTTTTCAAGGCCCTAGATCACAGAATTTGGTATTTCGCGGATATATCGCTTCTAATTGGTCCGTTGACAATTTGAATTATTAAAAAAATTTTGGATTGGAAAATTTTCCACCAAAAAGTTATATACATATATTTTTTACGTATGACCAGCTGTTTTCATGACACAAGAGAGTTAGAGTGTCAATACAAATGTAATGTAAGGTGCGATTGCATGGTTTTTCCGGTAAACCTAATCTATGTTAAAAATATTCTTTTTAACTATAACTTTCTTTCTCTGATGCTGTTGAGCTGTGCGAGGAAATGATGAAAATTTGACAGGTGTATAAGTCTTGAAGAGTTCGTAGTGTTGAAGCTTAATATCAGAGCGGAAGTTTTAGTCATTAATTATAGTGACTAAGTAAAGGTATATGCAAAAATCCAGATAGATTAAAATTTGTCGGGCGATAAACTCTTATTTGATTGTACTAGATTATATTTCTAAAGTGTTTGCACACAAAAACCCTATGTAGAACTTTTAATTCCAAATATTGAAAACAATCCCATTTTTTTTGCTACGGTTTTTCATTATTTCTTGATTATGTAAATTTTATGCATATACGTTTTTCGCGGAAATGCTCATCTATTTATTCAGAAAGATAAAAAGTATTCCCTATATGATGATAATGAATAAAAGTAAAACATTGCTGCAACTTTACCGGATTCCACTTTACGTAGCATAAATTGATCCATGTTAGCGTAAACAATTTCTACCTTTCATTGACTTAGTCCCTGTTTCATAAATAAAACGAATGCTAAGAGCATGGATACCGTATAATTAATGTGAGTGTTTCCGCAGCATCAAACCACCCCCATGCCCTATTCCCATTAAGTGGAGAACTTCGATCAAAGCGAAACATTTCAAATTGATACCATTTCCCCATATCCTGACGTAACTCTTTCGAGGCGTGCGGAAATGCTTTCGTATTTGTACTTGTGCTCATGAACGAGCTTTTCTCGTATGCCGCCCCTAATGAAATTGTGCGCTCGTTTTTCGAAATCTTTTAAAACTTTGCAATTTCACAACATACAAATTTTATGCGAACGATATTGATGCGGGTTTCGCTTCTAATTCCACTTTTACGGCTTGGGAAATTCTCATGCTCACGTTGGGAGATCTATGTGGTACGTATGTTGGGTACTCGTGGGGAATGCAATATAGGACCCAACCCCTACAGCCCCAATTTGAACCCACATGAGGGTCTCTTTGCCCCATTCGAATGGTATACCTACTGCTTTTAAAATTCCGATCACCTGCTTCAAGTGTTAATTGGAACCGTTTGATTAGAGGTCTTCCGGGATTCCTCCCACGTCGTGTAAACTGCGAACTGACTACGCTATAGTTAATGGAAGTGATTGAAATCTTAAAAGTTCCCTGTGTTTCGCCCGCTCCACTGAGGAGTTCCAAAGTTTATTTTGTAACATCTGAAACCTTCAGCCGAACTAAGGGAGAAAAATTGATGGCGGTCCTTAGTTTTCATTTCACGCTTGCCAGCTCCGAATGGCGATGTTAATTTGCATAGCAAAGGATAAATTCGTCATGAATTCCCTGAGTATCGACGTGTGCTTTTTATAAAGCACATAATTATATAGAGAGTTTTCGGATAAACGCACAATGCATGTACAAATCTTATATTTAAAGGCACTACATTTATATGTACCTGGAGAAATCACAAACATTCGTCTCTTACAATAAATAAATAAATATTAATTTCTTAAATGCTCTAGTTTGGTATATCCTAGAAATTATTTCAATTTGAAAACTCCTTTATCCTAATTTTCTTTGAAATCCTTTGAATTATTGTAGAAATTTTCTTGGCTATATTCAACATGCCAAGTTTAATTTCCAAAATCTGACAAAAGATTTAAAAGCAATGGCTCCGAAAACTCCTTTGAACTGATTTCCAAGGCATTTGAAAACCGCTCAGAACCTCCTTGTATTATAGTAATTATCATTGAAATCTCTTAAAATTAGGAAATTTGTGCTAATCAACATAATAGGTAAAAAAGTAGAGAAAATTATCTAAATAAAAAAATTAATATTTAAGATTGATAATTTTTTCTGAAACGTTCTGGAAATTTTTTACAACTTCGAGAAGTGGATGCTTTTTGTTAACCATAACAATAAGCGACAATGGCTTAGCGCGGGTCAAAGAGGAGTACCGACAGTTAAATATAAAATTACTATACACAAGGTTATGTTGTGTGTTTGGTGGAATGTGCACGACATTATCTACTGAGAACTATTACCACAAGGAACGACTATAAATAGTGAACGCTACTGTGATATGCTGGATAAGGTAACCGTGAATCTTAAAGGAGAACAAGGCAATGTATACTTCCTCCACGACAATGCCCGCCCTCACACCGCTTCGATGACATGTAAACAAATTATGGAGCTAGGCTGGATTTCCTTAGCCCATCCTGCATACTCGCTGGATATGTCTCCTTCTGACTACCACTTATTCCGATCGTTGCAGGCTGCGGAAAATCTTTTGATGACCGAAATGCATTGGAACAGTGGTTGTCGGAATTTTTTAATTCTCGTGAGCCCAAGTTTTACGAGAATGGAATAAAGTCGCTTCCCCAACGTTGGCAGGACATCATTGATAATAATGGACTATATGTTCAATAAAATGTTAAGTTAAATTGTACAAAAATATCAAAATAAAGTTTCTTAAAAAATTATCAGATTATTATGTTACAACCTAATATTATTGCCAATATAATTTAATATTCCAATTTATTTTGCCAATAACTTAATCATTTCTTTTTAATTTATAAAAATATTGATTTATTTTTTCTTATATTATAAAATTCGTTATGTGTATGCAAAAATAATTTTCTTCCCCAATTAAAGCCTGCAAATTTGTGAATTCTGCACAATGTTCAAAATGTTTCCATACATAAATTATCCTCAACTGTTCTAACTTTTGAGTTCATCACTGTATTTTCTAGCTTCTTTCCAATATTTACCTAAATTGGTCCCAGTCCCACAAATCCGTTTTGCTAGCAGAACAGCAATGAATCATATGAATCTATATGCAAATTTCCACCTGAAAGCCCAAATATGAAATGCACATTTCGAAGCATCTCTGGCCGATAAAATGTCATTAATGGCACTAAATCTAAGTTTCCTCCATGCGTTTCAGCATCGACAATATGCCTATATGTGTGGAACTTCAGTCAAACCTGCATCCAACAGGTAGGTATGCATCAACTCAATAACTGCATCCTCCATAAAACAAATTATCCATACCCAACTTATGTGTATACCATTGTATGTTTTCATACATATTCCCATGGAAATGCATTGCTAGCAATCTGCTTGCAGTTTATCAGAATTAATTAGTTCTATCCCCCCATGGGTTTTACTGGGCCAAAGTAAATTTATAAAATTAAAAAAAAAAAATGTCTTGTCTGTCTGTCCCAGGCCGATATTCATCCAATGGGCAAAAAAGCTTCGTCGAACCCACTTTATTGTAAATATATATGGTGTCCTATCAACGCTGGAATAAAAGTAATCAATTAATTTGCATAGTTACGATTACGATCATTTCCACAGCAACACGACATAATATTTAACCAGACCTATCTTTGCTACTGCAGAGGGGATTCGAAATGCCCTTTCCTGATCCCGTATTTCCCAATCGTATTGAAATTAAAATGGACAAATATAGAGAAAATTTAATCAAGACTTATTGGGAACAAGTTTTTGTATTTTTATGCAGACAATAATAACATCATTGTTATTTTATGTCTCCTGAACTTTCAGTCTTTCAGAATGGACAATTCGTTAGTTCTGTCAATTTAAATTGCAATCGATCTGTCTGTCTGTCTATCTACAATACATCTGTCAGTGCATCCAAAGCTTATAAATCCTTTTAAAAGTAAAAGGAATATTTTAAACTCAACTACGTTCAGCAATTAATATATTACAGCACACCATACGAGCATAAAATCAATCCTGTCATGTTTCGCTTCTTATGACGAATTACAGATTTTAATTTATTTTAATAAAGGCCGATGAGGAAGATGATAGAACATGAAACCGGGAAATGAATTAATGAACAGCAGAGATGGAAATTGGAAATTAAAAAATCTGTAAATTTTAAGGATCAGATTAATTAATTTTAATTAAAAAATTTGGGTATGAAATAAAAATAAGTATGTATAAATACTTTATAAAAGAAGTAACAAAAACGTTTTAAAATTTCAAAAAGAATCAAAATATATGCTCCTTTCTTTATTTCCAAAGTCACTAACAAGGGGACGGCATAACTAATGTTTAAGTATGTTGTAGGCCTTGTGTATTATGGTAAAGTGATTTTGTGTAACAATATGAACATGAGTAATTCTTTTACAAACCGAATACCTTTTTCACCGACAAATCTCCGATTTGGCTGAAACCGAGGATTTTATTTTTTTCGTATATTTTCGATACTACAAATGTTCGAATATTTGAGAATAATGAATTTTTTGGCTTGGAGACTCATTTTCAAAAATATATAACTCCGGTTCAATTTTAGCTACAAACTTCTGTTTTTTTTTAAATTTTAAAGCTAAAGGATTGAATTTTGAGAATAAAATATTATACATACAAATTCATATTGTTATTAACAATTTAATTGTTTAAATCAATTTTAACAATGGCCCCCACCTCGTAGCAAGCTTTTAGTATTTTTATCGTATTTTCCGTGAAATTTTACCTATTTTAAAGATGTAAACAATCCATTATTATTATGCAAACTTCGCAACTTTTATATGTAATTTTTTTTACACAAGAAAAGTGTATTTTTACATATCCTTTGCATAATTTCTTTAAGGGGTTACATGGGTTTTAAAGGTATAAAAAAACGACTTCTTTAAAAAATTTTATTTCAAAAACGAGTAAAAAAATTTTCAGCCAAAAATATTGAAAATTGTCCATTTTCCAGCCGTTTTTCGCCGTCAACCTTTTTTTTTGCGGTGGACACGATTTCTCGAAAATAAATTGACCGATTTGGTTGAAACTTTGCACAGTTATTCTTTATAGTATTGTTTCGTGATTGAACGAAGAAATTTTCATTCGGTTAAGTCTTTCTTGTTTTATACGAAAAAAACCTTTTAAAAATGATGAGAATCGGAAAAACGCATAAAAATTTGAGACGAAAATTGATTCAAACTCATGTCATAATGTCAAATTTCATTTTTTTTTCCAATTCTTTCGTTCAATCACGAGTCAAGGGCATAAACTACAAGAAAATTTTTGAATTTTTGATTTCAGATGAATCCACACCGAAATATCATGTCCACCGCAAAAAAAAAGGGTTGACGGCGAAAAACGGCTGGAAAATGGAAAATTTTCAATATTTTTGGCTGAAATTTTTTTACAAGTACTTTAAGTACTTTTCATATGTTTAAATTTTAAATAAAAAAGATTTTTCGTTTTTGAAATAAAATTTTTTAAATAAGTCGTTGTTTTTTATAACTTTAAGACCCATGTAACCCCTTAAGTGTTATTTTACTACCATTATCATATTTAATTTCCTTCCAAAAAGGAAGTAAAATCACACCAAAATTTTTTAGAGTGTAGATTATTGTTTTAAAATCTTTTATAGCTTGACACAACTGATATTTGGAACATCATATTCATTTGTAATACTTTTAGCATAAATTCCTACATAAATTTAAAAATTAGGCAATGGGTATGGCTTAATTTTCTATCGAAAGTATAAAGAAAAATTTCTAATTAAACGTCGTCTTTAAAATTTTAAATTTCATAAAGCATTAGGAAATTAAAAAATTGCAAATAAAATTCATTTTCAAAAAGTTTTCATGAATCAACTACATTTTATAAGAAAAAATAACACAGGCCTACGAATTAAAAACTTTCATTCGCTTTCTTGGTTTTTATAGCCGATTATGGGGGTTTTGTATGTCCTATTTAACGAAATAAAATCATTATTTTTTAATTAATTTGCAAAAATGGCCAAAATACAGTCTTTTGTACTTTTGAAACCTATTGTTTTTTTTTTTTTGTAACCATGACGTGATAGAACTTTTTTGTTTGCGAATTCGAGATCTTGTTCTTTTGAGAAAGAAAAAATTTTATAAATCAAAACCAAAAAGATTAGTGTTTAAATAAACTGTTTGTAAATAAGATATATATATTTTTTTCACATTCGGCAATTTTATTTACGATTAGCTGAAATTTAAAAGTTTTATATTGTAATAAATTTATAAATTCGCCAACTTGCGAAAGAAAAATTGAAATATATGCTAATAATTTTATACTCGTACATATTTGGCCCCGTTCGGTTTTCAATAAAACTCTTTTATCGATTTGTAGTTCAAAAACAAATTTCCTAGGTGCCCAGGTACGAGCTCGAATGCTGAATTTTATTTCAAGAAAATGAATCATATCATAAGAAATGTCTCGAATTGCACTACACCTGCTGTGTGGTAAAGGTGCCCGCCCGCAGCTGTCTTCTATGCGGAATATTTCGGAATATTTGAGAATTACTGTGACTAAATTAAAATGAACGTGAAATGTAAATGCATTTGCCTTCCTTTTCACGGAAAAGAAATTACATACATACGAGCATATAGGAAAAATGTGGAAATATGCCAGAAAAAATACATTTGGTTAAAAATGCAAAACAAAAAAGGCAAGGAACACGTCAGGCCATTTTATTTCCGTGCTCGTATGTAAATTATATACCTGCATCTAGTTTGTATTAAAAATGCATTACGTATGATGTAAAGCAGTGACCTATGTCATGTAATTTTTTATAATTATGTGGACATGTGAAATAATATGAGAAAGTGCAGCTAAAGAGTCCTGCTCTTCTCTCGCTTGTTGGGCAAGACAGAAGCATAGTAATTTTATGTTGCATGCTAATTTTCATATTTCATAAACACTATCGCGTCTGTACGACTAGATTTTTTGTGGTAATTGCGCCGCTCTCACCTTTATCAGTAGACATTTTTATGAGTAATTTCGAAAAATATATATTTGAACAATAGCCGCAATATAAAGTGAAAAAATCATTAAGCAAAATTCTGCATTGAGTATATGATATGAATAAAGCGTAACATATTAGAACATTCTGAAATTTGTGAAAGCTATAAAAGGAAAGAAAAACATACTCAATAAATATAAAAAACCACCCAGTTCAAAACTTGGAATATCCTCATATAGGGTGGGCCATTTGTTGGTTTCCTTTCAAATTATATGTTATTTGGGCACAGTATTCATGAACAGTAGTCCTCTGAGGATGATCTGAATAAAGATCGATACATGTGTAAGGACAAATGTTTTTTAAATTTAATTGTGTGTGTGTGTCTGTGAAAAAATCACTTATTAAATTTATCTGGTAGAAAAGAACTTCACGACATAAGTTGTTTGATATCTTTTACACCCAGAAAATGTTTCGTATTAAGCATTTTTTGGTTATAGATACTACATCAAGCAATTGAAGTTGCAAGATATTATTCCATATTATTATTTCTTCGAAATTTATTCTAAATTCTACAGTGAATTATTGGACCGGTTTGAACTGAAATTGAAAGAGACATAGCTTCATTTGGCAAAAAAAAAAAAAAAGTGCTGATCCACCATGACAACGCACCAGCTAACACATACGGAATTGTTGCGACTGCCATCATCCAGAAGAAAACCTCTTTTGAAAAGCCTGAAAATTTGGAGGAGATTTATAGATCTACCCTCGTAAACATATGGTATGTGTAAGTGCAAAATAAAGGCTTGTTAAAAAGGGAGTAATTTCCAACTACATTTTCTTAAACATTTTAAAAATATCGAACACAATAATACCTATTATATTTTTAAGGATTGAAATCTTCCTGAATATTTTTATTTTTCATTAATAATGTTTTGCTTGGCAATAACGATATATGTATTTTTAGGCTTATAATGCAAAGAAATAATTTATTATTATTATTATTATTTATAAAACCTCTTCACAAATTTGGGTCTCATAATGAGGTTTGTAATTACAGAGGAATCGCTAAACTGATGCCTTTACCAAAATTTTTTGAGAACTTATTTAAGGATAAACTTCAATTTATGATTAAGGCTATTTGTCAGCAGCAGCATCAGTTTGTAAACCTAACATAAGATCTGTTTCGAATAATTTAGCATTTTTCAAAATCAATCGGGTTAGTCTTCTTAGTTCTTCTTCACGAAAAACTGGAAGTTTTTGGTCTCTACCCATCTTTTCTTCAATGGATTGCTTTATATCTCACGAATTGCAAACATGTTGTTTTAATTGACTGTGTGCAATCAAAAGTGTTTGATGTTTTCTCAGAAGTTCCACAGGGAAGCCACTTAGGTCCTCTTCTTTTTATGATATTCATTAATGATGCCTATTTATGTTTTTCTTTTGAAGCCTAAGTAATTTTGTTATTGTGAGCCTGTGGAACTGTAGATTGTAGGCATGGTCAATAAATAAATAAATAAATAAAGTGAATTGATTTCATTTTAGACGAGCAAATTAATTTCAACAAACATGAAAAATGAAAAATATATCACTAATGAAAGTAAGATTTAATTGCAATTTATATGTACGTACATTTTACATTTAAACATGCATTCAAGAAATGCTGTCCTAGTTTTCATAGAAATTGCTCTCAGAATGGATGATTACAAAGTCGGTGTGGATAAGTCAAGGAAAATTTTAAATATATCAGAGATATTTACAAAAGAATGCTTTCAGCTTTGAGGAAAGGATTTTGAAGATAACGCACGTCATCTAAATGGGACAAGGACTAGTTAGGGTAAGATAAGAAAAAATGCAAAGAGGCATTACGAAAAATATGGACATTGTTTGTGAAATAAAAGGACTTCAGCTTTTATCTACAATGGGAACTCAAGTTGGTCCTTGTTGTAGTTTAAACAGTAGAAAAATTTAATATGAAAATTTACTATATACTTACTCGAATTTCTAAACTTAAAACTATGTGATATTCAAGATAGTTCTATTTTTATTAGTCTTTTGAAAGGAATGAAGTGTAATAAGTGTGAAAATATGAGTTGATTCGTGTGAAACTTTTAATACTAATAATTTTAATTTGAAATATAATAAAAAAATTCAATTTAAATTTAAAATCCTTAACTTATGAAATTTTGCGATGTGTTTTTTAAAAGCCATAGTGCTACTATCAAATATTGAAGAATCTTGCTATTCAGGATTTCTTATTTTTCGATATATATTGTACGTAGTACTACAGGGTGGGCTATCTAACGTTTGGAATTGGAACTATAGGTTATTTTGAGGTTGGAAGATTTGATGACATTTCCGATGTGACAGAAAGTTAGTTTTATGTTTGACATTTATGAAATGGGTCGCTTTTCGCTTGAACAAAGTTGGGAAATATTAAAAACTTATTTCCAAAGTGGTGAGTCTTCTACTCAAACTGCGCCAAAAACCCAGTTTGTGGATCAATTTGTGAAGCGAGTTCGTGAAACTGGATCGTTGTTGGATAAAACAACCCGTGTACGTACTCGTCCAGTGCGCTCAACCGAAAACATCGCTGCTGTTGCTCAGAGTGTGCGTGAACAACCATCAACATCAACTCGTCATCGTTCTCAAGAATTGAACATTTCACGCACTTCTTTGAGAAGAATTTTGCATAAAGATCTCGGTATGAATGCGTACAAAGTTCAATTATTGCAAGACCTGAAGCCGCATGACCATCCGATCCGACATTTGGTTTCAACAGGACGGCGCAACGTGCCACACAGCCAACGTAACAATCGATTTTTTGCGCACTGTTTTCGGAAATCGCATAATCAGCCGAAATGCCACCTCGAAGCTGCGATTTGACGCCGTTAGACTTTTTTTTGTTGGGAGCCGTTAAGGACAAGTGTTACGCTAACGATCCAGAGACGATTGACGACTTGAAACGTGAAATCGAAGTTGCCATTAACGAAATAGAGGCCCAAACAATCGAAAATGTACTAACAAATTGGACTGATCGAATGGGGTGTTGTAGGGCTAGCCGTGGAAGTCATTTGAATAATTTCTTCCATTCCTAAATGGAAAGGTTCAATATTTCTAATAAACTCATAACTTTGAAAAAATATTCATTTTTTTTTTTTTATAGCCGATTCAAATTCCAAATCTTAAATGGCCCACCCTGTACAATAATGTAGAAAGTAGTAAATATTGATTTTTTGCACGATGAATTTTTCATCTAAAATACACAATATTAAGGTTTTTCGTTTGAACTTAGCTATTCCATTTACGTACTCTGGGTAAGTGTTAAGTACCTTTTGAATTTTTAATAGATATTAAAGTAATTCGATTACTCTTGTACTTTTTATGAATATGAATATAAAAGCCCCTGGAAACCTCACTTTGAAAATTATAGCTGCATGGGTTAGTTACAAATGTTATATGAAAAATGAATAAAAAAGAGTTTTGTAATTAAAATGTTCAAAGCGGTTGATCTCGAAGGAAGAAAACTGGTTGAAGAAGTTCATATTTTCAGCAGACACTTTGACTAAAAGCAATTATCGTTGTTTATAGAGAAAAACAAATCTTGTGTGCCTTATGCGTTTATTTACAAGAAACAGACTTTTCAAAGTACTGAAATTATTTTGCGGTACAGAGAAATAACATTTTCAGCTTCCCAGAATGAAAGTTTCCATGTTTAATCGGCTCAGGTAATTTGGGATGAAATTTCTGGTGGATTTAACTTTCTGACAAGAAATTTCTCTGCTACTGCAAACGTTTCACCGCGACTTAGGTAATGCTTTATAATTGCGGACTATATTTAGCATAACTCTCTTTCAAATATCAAATAACCTTTAATTAATAAAAATACATCAGAAAATGATTGCTTCATGCCCTTTAAAATAAATAGGACAAATTGATTTATTTTACAGTGGGCATATGTGTTTTTAAGAAAAAGAAAGAGAATTCGAGTATTTTTACAGCCTAAATACATACATCGCTCGTAGATATGGGATTGTCCTAAATAAATGGTATTTGTTATTTACTTAATTCACCCATATCCTGCAGCGTCTTGCCTGACTTTTTACGAGTTTTCTTTCTTTTGATAAAAGGTTCTCATCACTTGGCAAATAAAGTCATTTCATCATAAATCTATTAATGGAAAGTATCAACAAGGTTTTGAGAAGGGGATATCTAAATTATTAAAGTTTTTAGCACACCCCGGATCGGTGTTTTTAGCTAAATCGACTATAAGTAAAATAACTAGATGATTTTGGGCAAAAAACAGAAAAGTGCAGAAGGAAAAATAGCAGAATTTCAATTTTTACATTTTCCCTTGTATTAATTCCGCCCTGTCAAGGTAAAAAACTTATTTTCTAAAAAAGGACTCCCCGGATCGTTTTTTTTTGGCTAAATTGACTCTTGGTATGATAATTAGATGATTTTAGGCAAAAAACAGAAAAGTCCAGAAGAAGAATTTGAATTTTTAAATTTTCCCTTGTATTAATTCCGCCTTCTCAAGGTTAAAAACTTATTTTCTAAAAAAGGACTCCCCGGATCGTTTTTTTTTGGCTAAGTCGACTCTAAGTAAAATAACTAGGTGATTTTGGGCAAAAAACAGAAAAGTCCAGAAGAAAAAATAGAAGAATTTGAATTTTTACATTTTCCTTAGTATTAATTCCGCCTTCTTAAGGTAAAAAACTTATTTTCTAAAAAAGGACTCCCCGGATCTTGTTTTTTGGCTAAATCTACTCTAAGTAAAATAACTAGATGATTTTAGGCAAAAAACAGAAAAGTCCAGAAGAAAAAATAGAAGAATTTGAATTTTTACATTTTCCCTTGTATTAATTCCGCCTTCTCAAGGTTAAAAACTTATTTTCTAAAAAAGGACTCCCCGGATCGTTTTTTTTTGGCTAAGTCGACTCTAAGTAAAATAACTAGGTGATTTTGGGCAAAAAACAGAAAAGTCCAGAAGAAAAAATAGAAGAATTTGAATTTTTACATTTTCCTTAGTATTAATTCCGCCTTCTCAAGGTAAAAAACTTATTTTCTAAAAAAGGACTCCCCGGATCTTGTTTTTTGGCTAAATCGACTCTAAGTAAAACAAATAGATGATTTTAGGCAAAAAAACAGAAAAGTCCAGAAGGAAAAATAGAAGAATTTGAATTTTCATTAAAAATGTTAATTTCCAATAACCGATTTTATAATCATTAAAAATGTTAATAACTATTTGCTGGAGCTATATTAACCTTTAAATTTAATATTTATGACAGCATTATTTAATATTTATGACAGAATTATTATTATTATGCTTGGAAATACCCAATTTTACGTCTTTTAAGGAAAGATGATATATAAGTCCGAGCAGCATGAAAAATGAAATACCATTTTTATGTATTTATGCAAGACATCTATCTAATAAAAACTATCCAAACGGATAAATTGGGACAATAAAGGTTAAGGATTTATAAAGAAGGTTGTTTAATTTTCGTAACTACATTCAAAGGTTTTTTGATTATTTTGCCCCTCAAATTTATTTTTTCACATTTTCCACAATTTTTCTTTGGTTATATTTTTACTGTATTCAGTCTTCTAACTATTTTGAGCTTAACACAACCTTTTTAAGATCCAAAAGAGGCGTAACATTTCCTTTAAGTTTTTTAAGTATGTCTTTTTGGTTCAAAATTTGTATTCGAATTTTAACTCACTTCCTGTTATTTGATTTTGATAAAATTTGTCAGACTTACGTAAGTCTGGAGACAATACAATATAGTATATCTAATATCGTTCTAATTTCAATATGGACGACGCCCCAAGATGGCGGATTGCCATTTTCTTTATAACTATTTTGATATGGGTATCAAATGAAAGGGTTTGATGAGTAAAATACGATAAACTATAAAACAAATCCGTATAAAATAAATAAAATTAAAAAAATAAATTTTGAATGAAGTTTTTATAGACAGGGTGTCCCGATTCAATGTAGGAAACGCTATACCAATCGATTCCTTGGAGTGTCCTTATCAACGTTTGTTCTGATGTTATACGTGTTGATGCGAATAAATTAAACGTAAAATTTATTTTTAAATACACTACAGATTTAAATCTAATTAGAAGGAAAAATGACAGAATTAAAATGACTTACTTGATTCTTGGTAACTCGAATTAATTATGCAGATTCGTAGTTTGTCCATGTCTGCTACAGTAGCATTAACCTACGCATGGGAAAATTTTTTTTATGTGAGATTTTCGGGGATTAACATAATGCACAGCTCGTATCTGCAGGACGTCGGTTGCACGTTCACAAAATACGTTTCCGTCTCTGTTTACATTTGCCTTAAAGCCTGGAAGAATCGCACTGCAGTCTTCCAGATTTATATGCATATTTTAGCAGGATTTCATTTCAAAGCGACACTGTACAGAACGATTGTAGGTAAATTAACTTGTGCTAGCAATTTAAAACGTAATTAAGTTCCTCAGCGGATAACTTTCAGCTGCACCACGAACTGAACTGAGCGGAAATTTCTAAAGGACTCCATCGGCAGAGAGGAATGAACTAATTTTCGGACAGGAATAATGGGACTCGTAACTGGAAAAGCAATACAAAATCAGTAAAACTCCATTAAATATTTCAAACAAATTTAATTGACATTTACAAAAGGAAATGACTTCGGAAACAATTTTTCGCTGGATAAAATAAAAAGAAAAAATCTCATAATACTGTGATATGCACTTTCGTTAGTTAAACTATAACGACAAATGATAATGACTACCAAATTTGCAAAAACGCTCGAACGTGATTTTTGGTGAAAATATCCAAATATCATTTTACATTTCATAGCTCTGTAGCGCCTACAATTTTTCACTTATGCTAAACACTCTCTTAGGTATATTTTCACTATAGTTACAGCAAATATTGTCACTCGTTGGTTTCATTTATAAACGCTTAAATTTAAGGGATATCCGCCAATGTTCGCCAGGTTTTTGGCTCTGCACAGAGACTCACATTCAGAGCAGTTTTAAAATTTTTGTCTGGTCAGTATTTTAGTGTATTCAATATCAAGGAAATTGTACGCTTCCTAGAAATCTTCCGAATTATCTTCGGACATTCTTTGCCTGTTTGAAATAATTCTCCGATGATAATGAGCCACGGTTTACAAAAAAAGTTCTGAAATTAAAATCTTATTCTTCATTGAGAAATTTGACTAGCATGCATATAATTGATAATCAATTAAAAATTAAATCTAACACCTTCATTTCTTATACAGAGTGATCCAAAAGTATGGAAACGGCTAAATAACTTTCGAGGAATGCATTTTGTAGAAAAAAGTTTCAGACAAAAGTTTCAGGAATTTTCGGCTATTCAATGGTGGCCGTAGATTTGACCTTGATCATGGCTTGAAGGTCATTTCAAGGTCGAGTTGACTTTTTTAAATTGTAACCCATGTTTTTGGCCACGGAAATGGAAAGCGGAAAATTTTACGTCCGACTATGACCTTAACCATGACCGCGAAGGTCATATCAAGGTCAATATGGCTCTTTAAAAGGGAACCTGCATTGTTACTGCGGATTTGTAAAGAGACCGAATGTGACCTTGACCACCATGGTAAAGGTCAAATCTATGGCCACCATTGAATAGCCAGGAAAAATTCCTGAAACTTTTGTTTAACATTTTTTCTACAAAATGCATTCCTCGAAAGTTATTTAGCCGTTTCCATACTTGTGGATCACCCTTTATAAATTTTAACCCCAATAACGCGAGTTAAGAACATTCTTTTAGTTATTATTAAAATTAGGTTAAACAAAATTCTGAAGATAAAAAAAATATAATGTATTAAAATATTATATAAAATTGTATAAAAATGACGAAGTATGATGTGACAAGCTAACGGCATATTTTTCTGAGTTCAATTCTTTAGATTTGTGCTTTTAGACTACAACAAGGAATTGGTCACCTTTAAGGAGCAACAAAATTAGTACTAATAGTACTTTTTTTTTTTTGACTATATACTAAAAAAAAAGGATTTTAAAAGATATAAAATTAATACAAATTGAAATTACACATACCATAATATGGGTAATTCTTTTACAAACCGACACATCACCGATTTGGCTGAAACTTTTTTCACGGATTCTATATCGAAAAATAAGAAATACGTGTCCAAGGATTTTTTTCGCATATTTTCGATAATACAAGTGATCAAAAATGTGAGAAAAGCGAGTTTTTTGGATTGGAGACTCATTTTCAAAAATTTATAATTCTAGTTCTATTTGAGCTATAAACTTCTTTTTTTTTCATTTTAAATCTAAAGGACTGAATTTTGAGAAAAAGATATTTTTAATAAAAATTATTAACAAATTCATATTGTTATTAACAATTTAATTGTTTAAATCAATTTTTAACAATGGCCCCCACCTCATAGCAAGTTTTTAGTATTTTTATCGTATTCTCCGTCAAATTTTGCATAAAAAATGTTTTCAAAATATGGTACCTTTATTATTACTATTTATTAATTTATATAGCGCGACACGTCAAAAAAAAAAAAAAAAAAAAAACGGTTTTTTGTTAATAAAAAGAAAACTATAGCTCGGATCAAAAAAAGTTACATATAAAATTTGTAGATAATAAAAAGATCTAGAATTTTTGTCTGAACTATTTTTCGACATAATATCAAACTTTTCAAATAAATTGAAAAACTGCTAAAAATCACTAGAAACCATCACAAAGAGTTTCAGCCAAATCGGAGATGTGTCGGTTAATTTTTATCAAAATCCGTACGTTTGTAAAATAATTACCCATACATAGAAAAAACAGCTAATTAGTTAACCCATTAACACCCGAAGAACCTAATTTTTTTGTGCAGTTTGAAACCTCATTCTTACAATTAAACGACATTTATTTTCCAATAAACACCATGAATCTTACTAGTTTTGAGTGTGCTCTTTGAGAATCTGTCGTCAAAATTGAGGTTTTTCCAATAGGAAATTAAATATGGCGACTTTTTGGTAAAAAAGTATCAACAAATTTGAAATTTTTTTTTTTAAGGAAAAATACAGGAATTTCTTTTTTTCATATCCAGATGTGTATTTTTATGTAAAAGAACCCCGTGAATCCAAATCCACCGTCAGAGTTGAGGTGGCACGTCGTCTTTTTTTCCTAACCTCAAAAAACCGGGTCAGAAATATCGATTTCCAAAAGTCAACTTTGGTATGTGGAGGTTTTTGGGATCGCTGATCATGAATTTGAAGTTTAGTTTGCAGAATTAAAGATGGCGGATCCAATATCGCTGACGAAATTTAGTTAATCAATAATTTTAGCAAGTCTTAAAAAAAGATAGAATAAATTTTCTCTGAATTAATATGAATAACTAGATAGATTGGTAACTTTTACCATATTTTGTAGGAATTCTTACTATAATTTTACTAGTAGAAAGTTCTATATAATTTTTTCACTGTATTAATTACACCTATGCTCCAAATGTCAATGTCATATTTATCCAAAATTGCCATAATATTCTTTGTATAAGCATTTTTTTTTTGTAATTACAATATTTCAAAAACTTTAGAACAAAATACTTTAAAATTTGGAATAAAGTTCAATTAATCTCAAACCAATAAATATTTTGTTAAAATTTCATAAAGTTCTTATGATTTTCACTAAACCCCGTTTTAAAGATAGAACAATTTGTTTAAAACTAGTGACCTTCTTTAAATATACTAATATCGCAGTTCGGTCTTGATCTTTATCAAGTTTTGCAAAAATCGGCTTGATTTGGTCTGAGTCTTGAACTTTCTGAAAGACCAATATCCAATATCCAACTCTTTGACTGTTGCAATAAAGTTTTCGTTGCTAGATTTTAGTTAATATTTATATAAATTATAATTAGGGCTACAATTGACAAGTTTATGATAATGGAAAGACCATTAAGTTGCTTGATGGATATAGAAATAAAACCATGAAAATTATGAATTCCGTATTGAAGCGTATTTCATGCAGAAAACAGTCAAATATCTTATAAAACAGACCGATGGAAGCGCACATTTTCCAAGAATTAAGTTGATGCTCCCAGCACTTTTTAGACGACATGAATCCGCACAAGCAGTGGCGGTATTCAGAGTTTTATATTATATTCTTATGCAAAAGTAGTAAGTATTCCAATTTCTTATGAACTAGCTAAAACGAACCTAACCAACAAAGAAGTCTAGAATTTACTTACAATTGAGTTATGTACACACTACTCTCGTAAGCTAGCGATTCTAGCTTAACACTATCTCGCCCAATGCTCGCTGCACCTGTGGGTCCTATTTGTAGAACATGTGGTATATGGGCAGTGGATGATTGAGGCTGGGTCGATAGGGCACGTTCACTAGGATTTTGAAGATACACCTGGCCGTGTAGCCGGCACGGTCGTTTGCGACGTACACAATCTGGTGGCTTCCGACTCCGAAGCTGTTCCCAGGGCTCTGAAAGAAGGTCGTCAGAAAAAAAAAAAAAAAGAATATAGTATAATATCGGTCGTTAGAAAGATCCTCGAGCGCATAAAAATCCCGCGCAAACTTACATTCGTCCTGGATATCTCGGTGACATTAACATTATCCGTGAAGACCGGCTCCGTCCATGATATTTTTATGCTTTCATAGTGCTTGCTCAGCGCGTACTTCTGGCTCTGGGGGCAGAATTTTACAGTCGGGGGCTCTCCTTCTGCACGGAATAGAGAATTTCTTGTGTTAGGGTTAAGTGCGAGGGGGTATGTAAAGTAGACTCCTTACCCAGGACTCGGATGGTGAACGAACAGGAGACTGTCAGCTTAGAGACGGGATGCCGGGCCGTGTAAGTCACATTCCTGACTCCGACCTCGAGGGCAACTTCTGAGTTCCGCATCCACTCTGGCATTATAGACACATCTCGGTCGTAATTAACATCGGTTTTGGGTCGTGGTATCCTCAGCTTCGCCATAGTTTCGTTCGGGGGTGGCTCGAGCACCACATCCATCGGGCATATAAGTTTCGGGGTGGGATAACCTAAACGACGGTGCAGGTATTAAAATTTAATATTTTCGTTCAATGTGGAACTAATTCCAGGGGGTGTGCTACCACATGGGTATTGTATTGTATGTATGTTACGTACGAATGCAAGTTCCATTCCCGTCGCCGATCCAAATGCCGCTGGCGCTGCATTGTTTCGAGAATTTCCCATTTATTCGAAATCCTGTGGGACAGCGGAGAACACACTGGCTTCCCGGACGATTTGTTATTCGGCGCCGCCCGCCCAGGCCGTTTGCATCGCTGCCAATGATATCGCTCGCTATTGGTCGGCTGCATTCCAAATAGCCGTGTTTCGGTGGGAACAGCGGCGGGCAAGATACATCCGTTGAACTGTTGATTACTGCAAGATTTAACACGATTTGATAAATTGAAAGTGATTATTGGTTGAGACTGCAGCTACAACAATCTAAGCCTCGGTCTCTTCAAGGATTCGCAAGGAATTCCTGGGGATGCGTCGGGAATTTGGGAAATGAAATTGCTTTTTAGCTTCTCTAAGGAAGCAAAGAACATTAGGAATTTTCATTGCATCCCTTTTGGGTGCAGTTTGTTCGTCTAATGATACAATGTGTGGTTCTTAGTTGCCCAAAGAAAATTATTTTGAGCTTACTTAACAAATTGGTACCTTTAATGGGAGAAATTCTTGGTTGGATTTCGGAATTTTTGACTCTGTCTTTATTTAGCGTGACTGGTTGATGCTTTTTGTTGTCACTATTTATTGCAAAGGGTGGACCAACTGTTGGTTTCTCTTTAAACTACACGTTTTTTTTAAAGCAGTCGAAATGACACACCAGCGCCTGCTTTATTTAAGTTTGTGAGATTGACAACTCAAATTATCCTCGTTTTCGTCCTCTGCGCTCTGATTCCAGCAAGATGGCACCATGTGCCACACAAGCCATGCAACAAATTCAATAATGGTAATAATCAGCGATTGTGGAGATAAAGACTTTTTTTGTGCCTTTAAAGACCGATGTTAATGCTGATAAACCAGAAACGATTCAGGCACTTAAGCACAATATTGATCAAGTTAGTCATGAAATAGGGCAACATTTGCTGCCAAATTTGATTGAGAAGATTGTCTACTACCAAGCAAACCGAGGCAGCCATTTAAATGAAATCATATTTCATACCTAATCGGAAAGTTTACTCGTTTCAATAAATCAATAATCAAATATTGAGCAAGCTGGTGGCCCAACCTTTAGTTTTTTTATAAATACGGTGAGTTATAATAGGAGACATGAAGACTAATTAAATTACTTAAATGTAATTGTAGGAACCTAAACGTTTAACAAAAAGAAAATAGACGATTGGTTCCCACGAATGAAACAGAGTATTTAAAATGTGTACAGATTTCTTTCAGACTCCTATAGAAAAAAATATTGAGTAAAATATTCAGTAAAGAAGACAATAAATTTGTCTCTTGATTTCTTAGTATTGAATTAATATCAATCAGGTTTTCACACCGACTTAAAACATCTGGTAAAATCGTACGATTCAATATTAAAAGTAGTAACAGAGGATTTTTCAGTAAAATTCTTTAATACTCTTTTGGAGTCGGTTCTATTTTTTGTTAAAAACTTTTCATACTTTTTGAAATTTGCTATTTTGAAAATTGGATAGTAATTTTAAAATTAACGATCCTCAATTTCCCATATATGCAATTTCACAAAATTTAAATTCAATTTTAAGCTTATCGAAGCTGCATCATTTTGAACCTTTTAGAGAGTAGCTACACTAGGCTGAGAGTCAATTTTCCCTCAAAACTGGCAAGAATTGCCAATCATGTGTTTTTCATCACTCGAAGCACAAAAAAATGTTACATTTAGAATTTTGAAAAATATTCTAATTTACTCTAATATTTGGGGGATGACTACACCGCTTTTTAGCGCCTATAGGTGGTTTTTTAACCCTTCTTTGTTGGAAACCTCACATTGCATTTTTGAGATTGATTTAATATAAATATTAAATAATTTAATAAGAAGCATCTTTGTACTAAATGATAATTTCTTGATAAAATTAATCTTTTAGGGTTCTTTCAACTCTCAGTTAGGGGTGATTTTCCAATATTTTCGAAAAACTAAAATTCTTGATTTTTTACGACGCTTAATTTGTACTTGATAAATTTTTTGATATTTTTTTCTGAAATCGCAGTGAAATGTGCAAAAATAGGCCATTTTTGCGGTCACTCTTTTAAATGAACAATCCAAAGAGACCCCATATTCTTAGTTTTATGAGATTTAGTAACAAAAGGCCACCATTTCGGATCTATTATCTTGAATTTTGGGAATTTGGAACCGGATTTGAAATCAGCGACCCTATAAACCCCAATATAGTCATTTTGTAGACGAGTAATATAAATAAAATCGTACGGATCGTATCAATATTTCTTTTGTTTAAGTCAATGTAATTTTCTACTACTTTTTATTGGAATTCTTTAGACATAATTAAATATCGGTTTATAATGGCTTCAAAAGTAAAATGTCTGAAATATTCAATCACTGCACAAGTTGTAGCTTCGCCAAAAATCCACAGAAAGGAAGAAAAGTATTACCTACAGTATTAACCCATTGCCTTAAAACAACGTGTGAGAGACGTGATCCCACTTCTGTGCCTAAAATTGGGAATCACGTATCAGACACGTAAATCACCACGCATCAGAAAAGCTTTCATCAAAAGTGGCACACACAATCGTCGTTTGATTCATAAGGCAAGGGGTTAAGCCACGTATGTTCATCTTTTAAAAAATAGAAAAAAATTAAGGAAACATTTTACTATTTAAATTTTAAATATCTTATGCTTATGAGTATTATCTTAATTATTATGAAAATCTAAAACAATATATTTACTGTGTACTGAAAAGCACTGAAAAGACAACAAAACTTAGCACTTAGGTGATTTGTATTGTTATAAAGACAAGTATTAACGCTTGTAAGAATTAAATTAATTGTATATCTTCTAATTTAGCAAAAGTAGCTGTCTAACAAAGCAACTCAATTTAAATTTAAATCAGGTAAAACATGTTTGCTCTCGAGTTCCAGTCAACAGAACAGCATAAAATCATTTGAAAATGCACAAACCGGATTTATATGCATGTTTCGGAGCTTAGGAGCTGCGGGGGAATATTGATTGTTTCCATTGTTGTCCCCGACGTTCCATAAATGACTTCAAATGCATAGGGCAAAATGTTTGCTTTTGAAGAAAACAAATTGCCATAGTCCAGAGTGCATTCTGCTCGACGTCAGCGATTACGTTTAGAGAATTGGAAATAACCATTTGAAATGTTGTGACATAGCTTTAAACATGGAGTATTCGCATGGGGTAAATATGCATAACATGGGAACTATTTTAAACATTTAATTTTTTTACGTTTATGTAGTTTTATTATAATATTTGAAGTCTTATTTAACCCATTAATGCGCAAAACGAGGATTTTGTGCACGCAAGTTCATTTGTACGATTCGAATAGCAAATTGGGGGCGAATTTCCTCCAAATTTGTATATAAGGGGTTTTTGGGGATGCTCAGAATCTGGCATTTGTTTTGCAGAAAAACTTCAAATACCCTATTATTTTTTGGGTTTTTTCAAAAAAGTGCCGATTTTTTTGGGTCATTTTTCGTCTCAAAGTCGATTATCTTGTCGTTGCTGCTATTGAATTATCACATAACTACCAGAAATCGCGGTCCGAAAGTCTACATTTTCTCAAACCATGGTTTTGAATTTTTTTTTTCGCTTTGGTTTTTGCAAAATGGCCATTTTGTACAGCAATGTAATAAAAACCTTCGCGATATTTTTACACGAAAAGGATCAACTTTACCAAAAAAATGTATATGACAAAAAGTGCTTTTAGCCAAAGAAAACATGTAAATTTTTTCAGAATTGTTTGGACTAATTTTGGTTTTTTGGATTTGGCCAATTTTTGAAAAATCCAAAAATGTCCCGAAAAATTCTCACGTGTTCCTTGGCTAATTATATTCACTTTTTGTCATATAAATTTTATTCGTATAATTCGTCCTTTTTGAGTAAAAATATCACCAAATTTCATCATAAAAAAACTTGGTGATATTTTTACTCAAAAAGGATCAATTATACGAATTATTATAATTATTTTATATTACAAAAAGTGCTTATAATTAGCCAAGGAACATGTGGGAATTTTTTCAGAATTTTTCGAGACATTTTTGGATTTTTCAAAAATTGGCCAAATCCAAAAAACCAAAAATAGTCCAAACAATTCTGAAAAAATTAACATGTTTTTCTTGGCTAATTATAAGCACTTTTTGTCATATAAATTTTTTTTGTAAAGTTGACCCTTTTCGTGTAAAAATATCGCGAAGGTTTTTATTACATTGCTGTACAAAATGGCCATTTTGCAAAAACCAAAGCGAAAAAAAAAATTCAAAACCATGGTTTGAGAAAGTGTAGACATTCGGACCGCGATTTCTGGTAGTTATGTGATCATTCAATAGCAGCAACGACAAGATAATCGAGTTTGGGACGAAAAATGACCGAAAAAAATCGGCACTTTTTTGAAGAAACCCAAAAGTTTGAAGTTTTTATGCAAAACAAATGCCAGATTCTGAAAGAGCACCCCCAAAAACCCTTATATACAAATTTTGAGGAAATTGGCCCCAATTTTCTATTCGAATCGTACAATTGAACTTGCGTGCACAAAATCCTCGTTTTGCGCATTAATGGGTTAATACAACATATGTTTTTCATCCACATTTTGGTTTTTCTTCTACCACATCATGTTACTCGTAGTTTTGAAAAAGAATATTTGCAAGCAAAATACAAAAATCTATGCAACATTTTTTTTTTAAATAAAAATACTAATTTTAGTAACAAAAATTTGAAGTTTTTAATTTTAATGAACGTGTTCATTGATTTAAAGAATACATTTTTTTACCAGGTAGGAAAGGTTTACTTTAGATTTATTCTCAAATTGGAAAAAGCTTAATAAATAAATAAAGTAAAAACAAAAATAAAAAGGGCATGTTTTAAATTATATGAAATTTTCCATTCTTAGCCATTCATTACGAACATTTTTTTCTCTTATAATTTGAAGGTACAATTCCCTACAATAAAATTAATAACTTTTCTCAACTTGAAAGAAAATAGACTTTTAAATTAAAAATTAATGTTACTAAAATTAAAAAATTTACTATAAAACTAAAAAATAATCATTTTATTTTTATCATATATTTTTAAACGCGTCTAAATGTAATTAAGAAATTTATAAAATAAAAGAAATTGCGAATAAGCTGAAACAATTTCATAAATGTTTGTGGAAGGTATTTAAAAGTTTTAAGCGTAATCAGAGGCTCTATTACAAAATTTTAATTTAATTTTATATGAAAGATTTTTCTCCACTGAAAAATTTGTACACCAACTTTACGTAAAAATGTTTTAAAAATGTATTAAAAATGTGTATGATTTCGTTACAACTACCTAAATATTTTAAACATTGTTATTCAGTGTTATGTAATTTCTCGACATTATTTTGATTTATGTTTATAATTTTATGCGAAAACAGAAGCACGTCTTGTGCTTTTCCGAATTGCTGAGAGCACCTATCATATGCAGATTTAATGGCAATAAGAAATGTGATGAATTTGCAATATTATTTTCCTACAGCTGCGTGAAACTCTGCGGATTCTTCAGCCTCCCAGGTGACTGACTGCATTGTAGGATAATTTCACGAGTGTCTGACGCTACATTAAAATAATATTTCCCTTCCACGACGACGACGATACAAAACCTTGAGGAGGAATGTGCTGCTTCCTGAATAATATTCAAGTTGTGCTCTGCGAAGCACACACATGTTCGCTGCCGGCAAATAGCTCCTTCGTCAAACATTAAATTCACATGATGCTATCTCACACGTAGTGTTTAAAAGCCAATAAACCTTAAATATTTCAGGGCTCCTCATCATTACTACACTCACTTCAAATATGGTGTGTTAATTAGCATTGATTGAGACGGCTTTGTCTTGCCTTTTAGCAGCTCCTACATAATGTTCGAGATACAATATATAGTACATATTGTGTGTATGTTGGCATTGTTTAACAAGCTAAAAATGGTGCAATTTGCAGTCTCTTTTATGGCTTTCAGTCTTACTGCACCACTTATCACCTACATACAATTAAGTGATTCTTATATGATCACTGGCGCCGCTGCCAGCGTGAGACATTATATGCTGCGAAGAATTAATTCAGGAAGCGTTTCTTCTTTGACTCCGGTGGCATTCAATGTAATAACCCTAGCAATTTTTCCCCAATCCACTAAAGGGCGCCATCCGAGATGCCAGGAGTGAAATATCTTTTCACTTGGTATCACCGAAATGACAAAATTGTCAACAGACACCAGGCTAATTCCATGGAGTAAAAGTTGGGCAAAAATTGTAAGCAAGAAAAATATTACCATCTCAGTCGTCTAATGACCTCAGCGCCATCAAGACTCCTCTCCTCCTCCGGGGGGGAGGAATTTATCTTGCTAAGGTCACGCGTAGAAATTTGTGACACAATTTATCACGTGCGGACAAACCCACTGCAAACGTCCGGAGCCGCCGCCATACACTCCTCGAAAAGAATAGGCCCCGTCTAGGAATATAATTTAATTTGGGCAAGTGTCGTTTGAATGAATGGGGCTACTTTGCCGAGAAGTTATGACGTAAATGCCTCGAGAAGCCTCAATATGTTCAGATTATTAAGACTAATGTCTTGTGTCTATTTAGAAGTGAATCCGAATAGGTTTTTGGCTGTTGACTTTCGCTCCGTCCGCCCAATTGAGTGGAACTTTGTGTGGCTGTCGGTAATCGACTTGCGCATTGTTTAACCATAATTCATATTCACTCCAAGTTTTTGCAATGTAGGCCGCCTCTGGGTGTGTGTGCCGGTGCTTAGCTTGATTGATTGGATCCTATTAAGCTGGACTGATACTAAAATAGCATTGGCGAGCACATAGACAGAGTAAGACTAATTAAAGGAATTGGATGCAAATAATTTCCAAATGAATCGTCAACAACTGCTTTATTATAATTGGTACGAAAAGTTATTCATTCATGATTTTACGGCTGCATTTTGCAATTAAATACAATAACCTAAGGTATTAGATTAGAATTACTTGCAATTGAATTCATAAAGGGCATTTCAATAAAACAGGTCGATTTGGTGATTTGTAGACTTCTTAGGATTACCGAAGCTGCACCATTAATATAATATGTTTTCAACTTTGAATCAGTCATTATTTAATGGAAAAGGTTTTTGAATATGTTGTAATTTTTAACCATAATAAGTTTTACCATAAATCTTAAGAAAACTATAATTTACCGAAGGAACGAATTAAGTATCTATCAATTTGATGGGTAGTTCTAGTGTTAAAAATCGTAAAATTACAGTCAGTCACAATTGGCATAAATAAGAACTCATAAACGAAATTTTATAGTATATTAAAATAGTCGGAGAGCATATAAAATTAATATGAAATTTAATGTTGGTTTTTTACGATTTTCTCGTTTTTAATTTGCTACAAAACTACATTTTATCCAACTTAAAATATGTATTCACTTTAAGAGAGAGCAAAATTGAATGCATTCGTAGAAAGATTCAAGACTTAGGATATTAAAAAAATTGTATTTCGATAAATTTTTGTTTTTCTTTTTATAGTAGGTTATGAAAAAGTTGAAAAAGTGTCCTATTAAGGTATCGTTATGATATGGAGTTTTTAGAATAGATAATTTGTAATTCATCGTTCCGCATTTATATTAATATTTTCGAGATAAATCACCTTAGTGATAATTGCCGAAAATCAAGACAAACAAAAAAAAATCCTGTGTTTTACACTATCATACCAATAATTATACGTGTTAGGTAATTACTAGAGATGCCACGAATAGTAATTTGGCCGAATACCGAATACCGAATATTCGGCGAGGTTCTTGGCCGAAGCGCCGAACATTCGGCAGCCGAATATTCGGCCACACTTAGTACTTTCCGCGGGCGATAAGTCACAACTGCCGCTGCAGAAAATGTTCGTTCAGATGAAGGTGTGGAACAGAAAAATTCTGTTGCAAATGAACTTGATTTTTACATGGTATCTGTTCGTTTAGATCGGACAGCAGACCCTTACAAGTGGTGGTCAGCAAACGCGAAACAATATCCAACCCTTTTACAATTTGCTAAGATGTATTTATCATCTCCCGGTAGCAGTGTGTATAGTGAGCGGCTGTTTTCGGAAGCAGGTATAATTTATGAGGAAAAACGCAATCGTCTGCTATCAACAAACGCTGAAAAAATTGTTTTCATTCATCATAACTTACCACTGGTAGATTTTAAATATTAATTTGTTAGCTCTTTTTTTTGGTTAAATAAATATATCTTTGTGAGTAATATTTTGAGTTCTTTTTTCATGATTTATTTGGTAATCCTTACTATATTTTATCATAAATACGAAAGTAAATCTGTTTATCACGATTTCACGCCAAAACTGCTGAACCGATTTAAATGAAATTTGGTACACAGATACTCTAGAGCCTTAGAAAGGACATGGGCTATAATTTACGCGGACGAAGTCGCGGGAAAACAGCTAGTAATAAAAAAATAATAAATAAATTGCTATTCGGTATTCGGCCGAATAGTTAACCATATTCGGCCGAATACCGAATAGCGAAAAAAAGTGGCCGAATAGCCGAATACCGAATAGTTGCCGAATATTCGTGGCATCTCTAGTAATTACCATAAAAATTTTTCCATAGTTTATGAATAAGGAAACGAAAATTTCCCATTAACTTGCAATTTCGAGAAAAATAGTATTAAAAAGTACAAAAACACTTATTTTTGCCAGTTTTGGAAAATTATTAAAAAAAAAAAAACGAATTCTTGGAGAAGTTTGCTACTTCGCTAAAATGAAAGTTTGAACCTTAATATGGAAAGTAGTCCAAGTCCAGTTATTTAAAAATTGATATAAATAAGAGTTTGCGTTTTAATTAATTTAAAAATATTGGTTACTGATGGCATGGTAGTATAACGTTTTTGTGTTTTTAAGGGTGTATAATTTACCAAACCAATTAGCAAAATAAACATTTTTTAAAAAATAAAATGTTTTTAATTGCTTTAAGAGGACTTAATCCACTTTCAAAATTAATGAAATGCCTTTTTTAAATTCTTAAAAAGGCATAAGTCCGTAGAAAATATAAATTTTCCTTAAAAGTTATTAATTTTAAAACATCGATTTTTCTTTACCTTCAAAAATATTGTGTCAAAATTTTGTAAAGATCCGAACAGGTATTTCTGATTAGCTGTAAGTACTATTTTTTTACACTTAAAAAAAAAAAAAACTTTAAATGCGTTTTTCTCAAAACTAGGTATTTTCATGCGGTACGACAGATTTCTCCGAAACGGCTAAACCGATCCTTTTGATATTTTAACCACAAATTCCTCATATTTATAGCTATCGTGTGAACCTCGGGCGTGTCAAATATTTGTTTTTTTGAACATTTTTGTTTAACTAGCCGCCATTTTGTTAGTTTTGTTTAAAATTTAATAATTTGGGTTCACACGATACCCGATAACATACTGAACATAATGCTTTTTGATTTTTTTATTTCAGGATATTTCTCGCTACAAAACCTGTCGGACCGTTTATCCTACTTTTTTTGTATATGGCTATGAAGAAGCCGCCATTTTGAAAATAATAATTACAATAATTAAATACAATTTTTTTTTTTTACAATTTAAGAGTGAATTTATTACAACCTATCTGCTTTTGGGGCCTTAAGAAGAAGAAGAAAAACGAAATTTTAAAAAAAATCGTATAAAAAAATATAAAAAATAAAAAATGGTACTTAATGGTTTGATATTTAACACAAAAACACAACTATAACATTAAAAAAGATTTTAATATACCACTTTTTGATTTTAGTTTTTTTTAATTTCATTAAAAAGAGGGGTTAAAAAAATTCGTGCCTAAGAAATTAACGTTTTATGTATGTAGATTATATATTTAATGGAATTATTAATATTTAAAAAATCATTATTTGAGCTAATCGAGAAATAATACTTTAATAATAATCATATAAAATTTATTCGTATAATTCGTCCTTTTTGAGTAAAATTATCACAAATTTTCATCATAAAAAAACTTGGTGATATTTTTACTCAAAAAGGCTCAATTATACGAATAAATTTTATATACCAAAAAGTGCTTATAATTAGTCAAGGAAAACATGTAAATTTTTTCAGAATTTTTCGGGTCATTTTTGGATTTTTAAAAAATTGGCCTAAACCAAAAAACCAAAAATAGTCCAAAAAATTTTGAAACAATTTACATGTTTTCCTTGGCTAATTATAAGCACTTTTTGTCATATAATTTTTTTTGTAAAGTTGATGCTTTTCGTGTAAAAAAATCGTGACGTTTTTTACTACATTGCTGTACAAAGTGGCCATTTGCAAAAACCAAAGTGAAAAAAAAAAATTCAAAACCGTGGTTTGAGAAAGTGTAGACATTCGGACCGCGATTTCTGGTAGTTATATGATCATACAATAACAGCAACGACAAGATAATCGACTTTGAGACGAAAAATGACCCAAAAAAATCGGCACTTTTTTGAAAAAACCCAAAAAATAATAGGGTTTTTGAAGTTTTTATGCAAAACAAATGCCAGATTCTGAAAAATCACCCCCAAAAACCCCTTATATACGAATTTGGAGGAAGTTCGCCCCAATTTGCTATTCTAATCGTACAATTGAACTTGCGTGAACAAAATCCTCGTTTTGCGCATTAATGGGTTAAACCATTTATATAGTACATATGTGGTTAAGTTAGTTACAGGGTTATGAACAAAATATATATAAAAAAAACACACCTGTACCTCCAATAGTAGGCAAAAAAAGATTATCTTATTATTTTATAACAACGGAATATATTTGCATCTTATGTATTTACATATTTTACCGCACATTTTTCCAGTAATCCTATTCTATCAAATACCTACTTCATTGAATTATTGAAGTTCATCTGATATTTCGAAGAGGTACTAATTCAAATTCACACAAACATAACACACGCAGGTGTATGTAAACCATAAAAAAAAAGGGTCCTGTGATATCCTGGGCTACTTTTATATATCTTGACGCAACACCCTAACATCAAAGGAATTTTGAATTGAAAGTCCTTTTTTTTTGGCAAATTAACCGAAATCAAATTGTATGACGCATTTGAAGACGTGATTGAAATAGGATTTCCACGAATATAGGTATAAAGGAATAATATCTCTTTTTTCCACCCTTTTTAGCTTTGTTACCTAACAATTAAATCCTTGATGCTGGGCACGTTTCATTAACTGATGCCCCGTCTTTCTAGAAGTACCGAAATTGAATATTATCCAATAGCCTTAAATAGCATTTTCGTTATCCAATAAAATAATTGAAATATATTTTCAACAAAATTAATAGAACCTAAATTATTTGCTGTTAAATAACCAAATTATTAGCTGGAATATTTTGTCTTATCTTAGTTTGTATTAGGCTGATATCTGGGATTAAATTACAGGAAACAAAGCCCTTAACAATTTAGGATTATTTTGTTACTATTTAGATACATAACTCTCTAAGTTCCATTCATTAATAAATTTGTTATTTCTAGGAAGACTATTAAATATATTAAACGTATTGTATAAGTTGTCAAATAACGATACATTTCATTAAAATTAATGTTGGAAGCTTTACTTAATTAATTGGCGATATCGAAATGTTCTATCAAAATACCTACATATCTTACATTTCCAATGACAAAACAAAAGTGATACAGATTGTTACTAATTAAATGAATAGGATGAAAGCAAATAATTTCCGAGTGAATAGGCAATTCCTGTCTCATTAGAATTTGGCATTTGAAGAGGATTCTAGAAGGGTTTTCATTGAATTGGGAAAAGGAACCTTACAAGGAATTTCATTGCTTTGATTAGTGAGTATAAATATAATATCTGAAATACAACAACAGGTAGTCTATTCGAGGGATTCTCAAATTCTATTCAATTATGAAATAGTATCACAAAACTTACCAATGCAATTGTACTTATCTGGGGCAAAGACGAAACCGGGTTGACAGGAACAATGATAGCTTCCGATGGTATTGACGCAGAGATGAAAGCACCCTCCATTGTTCTCGGTGCATTCATTGATATCTAAATATATACATACATTAAATTGCTGCCTCAAGGTGTGTGACTAAAGAGGCAATTAAAATTCACCTTGACAATCCTCCATTGTTGAGTTCCTATAGAAGCCATCCGGGCAGAGGTTTGGCTCATCATCCATGGGTTGATCGGCGTTCATGTCTACTAGACAGCTGTACGATCCTGGAGTATTGATGCAACCAAATTCGCACCTTTGTTCCTCACTTCCAGCAATCGGTTCGGCGCATTCATCAATGTCCACACAGGTCCTCCAATCCTTGTCCAGGGCCCAGCCCTCGGGACATAAGCAGAAGGCCCGACCTGATTGCCACCAAAGACAACTTCATTAATTCAACTTAACTAGGTGACTTTCGCCGTGGGTCTCCATGTCTCAGGGAGGTGACCCGAACCGAACCACTCACCCATCGTGTTGAGGCAAGTGTGCGAGCAGCCGCCATTATCAACCGAACATTCGTCAATGTCCACACAACTGTGTCCGTCCGGACTGAGGCGGCTTCCTGCGAGCCTGTCACACGAGCATTTGTAGCTGCCCCAAGTATTGGTGCATGTGTCCTGGCAGGGTCCATGGCCATTACGGAGCAGGCACTCATTTGTATCTGTTCGGGTGGAAAATTTGAAGAAAATTTATTTTTGTGCAGAGGCGTGCGTCTAAATAAGACGAATATGGACAGTTGCTCGTTTCAAAGGGCTATTTTGAATATAGTGAAATATAGGAGTCACGCACTGGCAACAGTGCGTGGAGAATGTCTACGCAATTTACATAAGCATGGGGATCGGTTGGATAACATACACACAACATATAATAATAATAACTCGTTTGTTGCTCCTCTTACCAATACATTTGTTGTTGTCACTCACTCGATATCCTTTGGGGCATTTGCATCTATATGAGCCAATTGTATTTACACAGCCGAATTCGCATATTGATGAGCTTTCCAAGCATTCATTAATATCTGGAAGCATTCGAAAACGATTTTAATTATGGTACTTTATTAAAATAAATCAATCAAGGTTTTTTTTTTCAAAATAAAATCTCCTATAAGTGAAATTAAAGGCATATTAATTTATTCAAATATGGTAATTGAATATTTTAATATATACGGTCAAAGATTTTGGCATTATTTCTATCATTCCATATATGATTACAATAAAAAAAATATTAAATTAATATAGAATACTTTCCAAATATTAAGCACAAGTGCATGTTAAAGTGAGAAATTTAAATTCGTCAGATTTAGGATTAAACCTATACTAGTATTAGTATGAAAATGGATTAAATCGGGTTTACGTGTTCAATAAATTGGAATTATTGTATTTAATATTTTAGCTGTATTGAAAAATTATAAATAATATTATTCAAGAGTATTACCTGACCTTTACACTACCACTGTTCTACTGACATTAACTCTGATTCGTGTAAATATCCTCTGACGCGTCTTTTACTGACTACGAACGAGTATAGTCAAAAATATATATGCAAAGTGGTATTTCTTTAAGGCGTTACATCTACATGGGTCTTAAAGGTATAAAAACAACGACTTCTTTAAAAAAATGTATTTCAAAAACGAAAAATCTTTTTTACTTAAAATTTAAACATATGAAAGTAAAATACTTAAAGTACTTGTAAAAAAATTTTCAGCCAAAAATATTGAAAATTTTCCATTTTCCAGTCGTTTTTCGCCGTCAACCTTTTTTTTTTGCGGTGGACATGATATTTCGGTGTGGCTTCATCTGAAATCAAAAATTCAAAAATTTTCTTGTAGTTTATGCCCTTGGCTCGTGATTGAACGAAGGAATTTTCATTCGGTCAAGTCGTTCTTGTTTTATACGAAAAAGACCTTTTAAAAATGATGAGAATCGGAAAAACGCATAAAAATTTGAGACGAAAATTGATTCAAACTTATGTCAAAATGTTAAAATTCATTTTTTTTTTTTTCAATTCCTTCGTTCAATCACGAGCCAAGGGCATAAACTACAAGAACATTTGTGAATTTTTGATTTCAGATGAATCCACACCGAAATATCATAGCGAGGTAGTACGGGTCATTGACCCCAATTTTTCCACGAAATTCTCGCTTTTTGCCCCTATCTCGTAAACAACAAGAGGTACAGAAAAAGTGAATATTACAAACTTGTAGCAAATTCAATTTCCTACAAAAAAGTTCTGAACACCAAATTGCTAACATCGATATTTCTTGAGATATTGGGCTTTGGAGTTGAGGTAGTGTTTCTACAATGTAGCTCAATAATCCATGAAACTTCCACACTACCTCAACTTCAAAGCCCAATATCTCAAGAAATATCGATGTTAGCGATTTGGTATTCAAGAAGTTTTTGGAGGAAATGAAATTTCCTATAAGTTTGTCATATTCACTTTTTCTGTACCTCTTGTTGTTTACGAGATAGGGGCAAAAAGCGAGAATTTCATGGAAAAATTGGGGTCAATGACCCGTACTACCTCGCTGGTGGGAGTTAGGGTTACACCGCAATGGACACTTTTGTAGAGCATTCTATTCTGAAGAAATCCTACCATTGACCAAGATTATACCATAAAATGCCTCTGAGCTGTAGAGTTTTGAAGAAAAATAATCAAAGTTTACGTGTATTTTATATGGGAAATCTTTATACGCCTTGGTCTAGTACTTAGGCCGCTTTCGAATTCATATGCACTTGCACTAAAATCTATTTTTCTCACTAAAAGTTCTCCTAAAAACTCCGAATAGTGCGTAGGGCGATCGAAAATACACGTAGTTTGCTTTGCAATTGCACTATTTTATCTGTCGAATTTGAAGTGTTCTCCAAAGTACACTAAAAATGATTAGGGAATAGTGCAAGTGCATGCGAATTCGAAAACGGCCTTAATATTAATATTAAGGGCTCCAATTTACAGGGAATTTTTGTTTAGGTATTTGCCACAAAATTTCGAGGTGGGACTGAAAGCAAAAAAATAGTCGCGAAAAAAAAGCACCCTAATGACACATACATGGTTTCAAAAATTTAAATTTTCAAATTTACACTTTTAAAAAGTCTCAAAAAGTTTATGTGTTGCCGAAATAAAGCAAATCTTTGAGTAAATTAAATTCCACGCCAAAATCAGGTCTTTATAAAAGAAAAGGATTGCCCCAAAATGTCCTTTTCTCGTCCGCGGGTTAGAAATTTAGTCCTAGATTTTTGACCGTTTGCCCGTTTAAAAAATACACTTAGGTCTAAAATATATCAGAATTAATACATAAAGAAACTGCCCGAAGGTTTTTAAAAAAAACTAAATAAAAATTTATTTGGAATAAAATTTGGATCGGTTTTTGGACATTTCAACATTTTCAAAAAGCTTACCAAAAATATAACTTGATTTTATTTTATTTTTTGTAAACTTCAAAAAATGTGAAGATTGCCTTGCGCGAATGAGTCTTAATAATGGTGGGAATGAAGGCGGAAGTTTGGCCCTCGATTTTAACAAATTATATGATACTGAAATTATGGTAGTAGTTATCCAATTTTTCGTTTCTAAAGTATGATTATTACAGTCGCCTCATTTCAGGTGAATTGACTATTTGCTGAATATTATGCTCGTAGGAATAATAACACTATATGACTATAACAATAAGAACTTTTGAAAAATTACAACTCCTCGATAGTTTGTTAAAGAAATCCCTATTTATAAAATTACAAAAAATGCTGCTGTTAACTAAGTCTTTTAATCTTAAGAAAGATCCAATCATATTCATATTAAGGCTTATTAATTTTATTATTTAATAGTCTTCCATGTTGGTTTCGCAAACATTAAGAACATACCTATATAATATATATACTAAATACAATTGGAAACTCACTGTTATGGAAAATACATAAAAATCACTTTTCATACCTCCTTTATTTCTAAAGCCTTCCACAAGAAATTACATAAAATTAGAGAACTTTAAGAACTCATTTTACCAACTTCTGTGAAAATTGCACGCAATTTTACTGTGAAAGGCTATAGCGGGATAAGGTGGTGAAAATTGCCC
Source organism: Dysmachus trigonus (assembly GCA_949715965.1). Taxonomy (NCBI): domain Eukaryota; kingdom Metazoa; phylum Arthropoda; class Insecta; order Diptera; family Asilidae; genus Dysmachus; species Dysmachus trigonus. The sequence continues at coordinate 80,706,419 of OX454322.1, read as the reverse complement.
CCAACGGAATCGCTACGACGGGTGGCGCTTTCGATAGGTTGTGTCAAAAGACGCCTCCATGCAAGTTTTTAGCCCTCTAAGTCTACAGTTACCGGTAAAATCGGTTTCGCCCCTTTTTTCGAAAATAAATTCGTACGGCCGCAGTTTTCATCCAAAAATTCTGAAAATTTCATGTTACCAATAATCGTGGATTTTATTTTTATTTTTACCTTTAAAATTGGGGTCAAGAGAGCCATTTTAATTTTTCAAATTATTTTTAGGTTAGGAACCCTATTTTTCGCCAAATTTTAAACCATTGTTTTTTAAGGCTGTTTTTCCGTTCTTTCGAATGGCCGAATCAAAATATAGAATTTCAGGGTGCGTCATTCCGAAAAATCGAAAAAACCGTTTTTTTTTTGCATTTTTTTCCACTTATTTAAGGCATAACCTCAAAATTCAAGGGCGCAATACTTACCCATACAACCAAAAATAGTCCAGGACTCATTACCAGTTGAAAACATGATTGCAGGATCGATTTTTATGTTTTAAAAATCGAAAAAACTAATTTTTTTTGATATTTTAACGATTTACTTGATATATAACCTTGAAATTAAAGAGCGCAATGCGCAATGCTCACCCATATGACCACAAATACTCTAGGACTTATTTTTAGGTGAAAACATTCTTTTAGTGTCGATTATTACGTCTCAAAACTCAAAAAAACTAATTTTTTTGACATTTTAGCCATATATTTAAAGCATAACCACAAAAAGGCCAAATACTTGCCAATACAACAACGTTCAAGGACTCATTCTTAAGTAGGAAAATTGTTGCAACATCGACTAGAATGTTAACAAACATGGCAAAGCATGAAACATAGGGAAACTTCATAGGCTGGAATAACGTTTATATACAATGATACAAAAAAACAAGTCCAATTTCTATCAAAATATAAATAAATGTATATATTATTAAAAATATAAGTAGTAAAAACATAGTTATAACAGTATGTATTTTATAAAAAATAATAATGTTTTATTCTGCAGTAAATAACGTCTCCACATTCGCAATCTTCGTCACTATCTTCTTCTATGACTTACTTAATATCTGAAGTTGAAAATATTTCAGGGTATCTTAGATGGTCTAATAATCTTTAATTTATATCTAGCATTAGCTAGATAATAAATGACAGTAGCAATATGGGAGGAAGAGCCGACAGTACGTCACCCATTAGCACAGTCACAGGTATGGCGCAAGATACCACTGTAGTCAATAGAATTGGGTTTTTACTCAATATCATTGAATGGACCAATAATTTGTTGGGATCCTCACATTCCTCCCTTTTAGGGGAATTTGAAAACTTCTTCCGTACATTAAATATCATCCGCCGTCATATTGAATATAATGCACTGTTTTTAGTTTTAGTAGTTTACAAGTGAATAAGAAAAATATTAATCGCGCAAATTGATTTATCTGATTATTAATAATAGTTAAATAATCGAATGGGAATATCAAGCCGTATGGCTAAATACAAAACGCCATAGGCTAACATTCTCTTGGTTCGAATGATCTGTTGCATGAGTCTAATGCTTTAAACGAAAAATGTAATAAGACACTAAGAGAGAATATGACATCACATGACATGGAAGAAAATTTTTCCACTTAAGAATGAGTCCTTGAACGTTGTCGCAAGTATTAGGCCATTTTGTGGTTATGCTTTAAATATATGACTAAAATGTCAAAAAACTTAGTTTTTTGAGTTTTGAGACGTAATAATCGACACTAAAAGAATGTTTTCACCTAAAAATAAGTCTTAGAGTGTGTGTGGTCATATGGGTGAGCATTGCGCTCTTTAATTTCAAGGTTATATATCAAGTAAATCGTTAAAATACCAAAAAAAATTAGTTTTTTCAATTCTTAAAACATAAAAATCGATCCTGCAATCATGTTTTCAACTGATAATGAGTCCTGGACTATTTTTGGTTGTATGGGTAAGTATTGCGCCCTTGAATTTTGAGGTTATGCCTTAAATAAGTGGGAAAAAATGAAAAACAAAAAACGGTTTTTTCGATTTTTCGGCATGATGCACCCTGAAATTCGATATTTTAATTCCGCCATTCGAAAGAACGGAAAAAAAGACTTAAAAAACAATGGTTTAAAACTTGGCGAAAAATAGGGTTCCTAACCTAAAAATAATTTGAAAAATTAAAACGGCTCTCTTGACCCTAATTTTAAAGGTAAAAATAAAAATAAAATCCACGATTATTGGTAACATAAAAATAAAGCTTTGTGGAAATTTTCAGAATTTTTGGATAAAAACTGCGGCCGTACGAATTTATTTTCGAAAAAAGGGGCGAAACCGATTTTACCGGTAACTGTAGACTTAGAGGGCTAAAAACTTGCATGGAGGCATCTTTTGACGCAACCTATCGAAAGCGCCACCCGTCGTAGCGATTCCGCTGGGGGCAATTTTCACCACCTTATCCCGCTATAGCCTTTGATCTAATATCTAGTTTTTTATTTGGAGTAGAATGAAAATTTATATTAACTTTAATGAAAAACGCATAACATTTGTTTCAATATGTGTGATCTTGATTTCCAAAGATCAGACATGAAATAAATGGATCCTATAAACCTAATGATGTATATTTCTTTTAAAATTCATATGAAGTTCAATAATTGATATACCACTCTCAATATTTTTTCTTTATTTTTGTCGAATTTAAAACTATCACCAGATCGGAACCTTAAATTGCATCATAAAAAACTTGGTGATATTTTCACTCAAAAAGGAGCAATTTTACGAATATATTTTATAAATATAAATAAGACAAAAAGTATTTATAATTAGTCAAAGAACATGTGTGAATTTTTTCAGAATTTTATGGGGCATTTTTGGATTTTTCAAAAATTGGCTAAATCCAAAAAATCAAAAAATAGTCGAACAAATTCTGAAAAAATTCACACGTGTTCTTTGGCTAATTTTTAGCATATTCTGTTCTATAAAGTTTTTTTTGTAAAGTTGATCCTTTTCGTGTAAAAAATCGCAAAAGTTTTTATTATATAGCTGTACAAAATGGCCATTTTGCAAAAACCAAAGCAAAAAAAAACTTTCAAAACCATGGTTTGAGAAAGTTTAGACATTCAGACCAGGATTTCTGGTGGTTTTATGATCATTCAATGGCGTTAACGACAAGATAATCGACTTTGCAAAGAAAAAAGATCATTAAAAATGAGTATTTTTTTTAAAAATCCCAAAAAATAAAAGGCTTTTGAAGCTATTATGCAAAAAAAATGCCAGATTCTGAAAGAGCATCCCCAAAAACCTCATATATAGGATTTGGGAAGAAAATCGCCCCAATTTTCTATTTGAAGTACAATTGAACTTGCGTGCACAAAATTCTTGTTTTGCGCATTAATGGGTTAATTAGGATTTAATTGGTAATACAAATGTAGAAAAAAACAACAACATATTTTCACTTAAAGTAAACAATATTTCTATTAAATGAAAAGAGTATAAAATGTTATAATTTGTAAATTTGTGGGACCAAAAAGCACCTTCATGTCACGTTCAAGTTTATTAAATCTCTCTTTATTGCGAAATTACGCGCTCTTTATATTGGTTCACCATTTGACCATTTGGAGACTATAATAAATGTCAAAAAGCAAGAAAAACACAAAAATTTGTGGCTAGCTCTTTGGTGTATGAAAAATCGAAAAATTGAATTTTTCGTTAGTGGGATCTGGCGTTAACAGGAAGGCTTTATTTTTCTAGAAAATCCATAACTTACCGTCGCAGCGGTCCTCCTTCATCTTGAATCCTTTATGACACGAGCACTTTTCAATTCCATTTCTCACGTAGCAAAGCTGATCGCATTTACTTGTCCGGCTGCACGTTTCATTGAAACCAGCCAAGTCCTTGGCCCGTTCACAGGTGGGAGGGATTCCGATCCAGCGACCGTTCTTGCAATATATATTGGTGCCCTTATTACTCTCGTTAAACTGCAATTTGTAGCCCCGGTGACAAATATACTCGACCTCAAGGAAGGGTCTGTTGGCGCCGTGCTCCTCGTTCCTGGTGGGGAAGCAAAAAGGTGAGCAATCAAATCGGATTATAGTATGCTTTTTCGGGTTGTCCCTAAACTAGATGTTTTGAAGACTTTTGTTATGATATACTGCAACAAGCAGCACGCCAGCCTAACTAAGTGAAAATTATTATGGAGATTATTTTTAGTTAAGGTACGACACACCGGTATTAATGATCATTTCCAATTATGAACAAAGATATATATATATTTTAATGAGTTTAAATTTTGTGTAGAAGCAAAACACAATGTACGGGCGGGGCGCAGTACGGCGCGAAGGTGGTGGCACCCGTGCCGCGTCACTTCGTTTTAATTAAAAATTTCAAGCGAGAGGAAGATGAAGGCAAACATTATTACTTTGTGTTTAACGACAGCGGGAAAAGGGGCGCCCGCCGCCCGATCAAGAACTTTTAATGGTTGTGCAGTCACGTTTGTGAACGAGCGGCGGGGGTGAGAAATGACTTAAAACCCTTTCAATTAGTTTGCGCGCCAAAAAGGCAGCCGGGTAACTTTTAGTGACTGCCAAGCCAAGTCTATTCTTAAAAGTTGAAGGCAACTCCCGGCCATTATTACCCCCATTGGGATTAATACTGTGGGGGTGCTATGGAAGATGAAGAAAATCTATTTTATCAAATTTCCAATATCAAGACAGGAATTTCTAGGTAGTTGCTTATGCACCCGGAATGTTGTAAGTAATCAAAGAATAAACAGGCGGGGTTAGGGGAAGAATACCTACATATACTCGTAGTATATCCAAATACATTGTAAAATAATATATCAGGAAAGTAGAACAACAACTTTTGTATGTTGCGGTCCATGGCTGCTTTGGCGATTCTCCTAGTTATTTGGATTCACGGTACAAAGGAACGTTGTCTTTTATAACTTGCAACCGTAGTGGTTTTCCTAGCAGATAGAACAGGCTGCACAAAACAAGGTCAGACTTTTCCTTTGCGGTGGAACAATTTACCCCACTTTAGTAGTTCTTCTGCCATCCTAGCATTACTGTGATGCTTTACTAGAATGCCTTTTCGAAAGTTTACCCAACGACTGTCTTTTGATGTTGCCACAGAGCCTGCATAACTTGTTTCCAAGTTAAGTGCACAAAATGTGCTTGAAATGAAGTCTATTACGTAAAAGTACATATTACACTATATAATAATAAAAAGAGAACTCGCTAAATTTTAATTCTGCTCTACGAGAGGATGATTGCAATTAGCAGAATTAACAATACCTTGTTGTGTAAATCCGAGCAAAATTTACATCCTCGAAGAGTATTTACAATTTTATAATCATTTCGGTCTGTTCTACCATTAAAATAATTACGAAAATTCAGAACCGCGATTTTAATTCAATCACTGTGTGAATGTGTATGTGAACATTTAATTTTTTTATGTATCTCAAAGCAGAAATCCAATGCTAAAATTGAGTATTGCGATGTGTCAATTGCAGTTATTAAAGTGCCAATATATGTAATACATAATTGACCATACTCATTTGTGTTGTGGATTTGTGGTATTATGTATTGAACTTAAGCATACATATTATATTATATTACTTAATTTAATGTATAGCATGGACAAAATAATTACACAGCCCCACAAAACAAAAACAATTGTCAGACCAGCAAATGAGACCATCATATCCCTATGTATTTTTGGACATTGAAAAAGCTCGAAACGTCTAAGTTTTGTCAAAGTAACAAGAAACTGCAGTAGATTTGACGTAATACTCGAAAACCACTCCTATAGGGTTGCGAAAAACTACCCCTGACTTCAAGTAGCAGGGAAAAACATTGAATCTAACATGATAACAGTGACACTCCCATAGGGGGTGGAAAACTACCCCCATACAATATGCAACTCAAAAAACTCTTCAGTAACAGAGCTGTAAAAGCTCGAAACATCTTCGCTGGTCTGACAATTGTTTTTGTTTTGTAGGGCTGTGTAATTGTTAATTATTAAAGGTTTTAAGAGTTCATTATATTTTTAAAATGGGACTATAAAATATTTCCTCCAGTTTTACCTATAATAAAATAACACAATGCAGTGAATGCGAAATTGGTAGACCAACCCTAGAAAACCTTTCAATACAGAGAATATTCGAACAGACTCATAACATACAAAAGAAGACTGGCATTAGCGACATAGGCTGACGCTAAATAAAATGTTACCACTTTCTAATATCATATCTTAATTCTTTAGAAATGTATTTATTACAAAGTAGCTATTACAAAAAGATAACAACAAATTTTTTTCTATTAAAAGTCATATTCTAGTTATTAATTAAATAACGAAAAAGTATCTAGAAACAGTGTAGAGTATGTGCTACATCAAAACCTGAATTTTTTACACAAAAGGTATACATAAATACTTCGAGCCGCCTTTAGACGCCAGTATGTCTATTAATCTACATATTAAAACCTTTTCCGACGGTAATGTGTTAAAAAACAGTGCACTAAAAATAATGCAAATCAAGAGCTTAACAAAAAAATTCCTATAAAGGGCTCGGCAAATTTCTAACATTTTTGAAATACTGTACTGAGAAAAGTGTTAATTTATAGTTAACGAGATTTGGTTATATGTTTTTAATAAATTTAATAGTAATGGCATAATAAATATTCGGTTATAGTTGGATTATAACTTTTATTAACTTAAATTAAATGTAATAAAAAATATTTCAACTAAAACATCGTATAAATAGATTTATTTCATATAGATAAACTTTTTTTGCAGTATGGAAATTAAAAATTTTTTAGGTAAGGATTGAAAAACACTCTTATTTAAAGTACTATAAAAGAAAACCACAACAGATCTCATTTTGAAAGTTTGTAATACCCTGGACAGACTGCAACGAAATTTAGAATTTCGAGCGTTCTCAATTTCAAAATTATCATATTGCCTTGCAATTAAAATGAAAATTCAAACGAATATTCCATCGAAAAACATGTTGACATTTTAATTTCAAAGCAATATGATTATTTTGAAATTTAGAAAGCTCGAAATTCTAAATTTCGTTGCAGTCTGTCAGTGGTATAAGCTTATTTATTTAGGTTTTAACATTATATTTTCATTGATAAAAATAATTATAAAAACAAAATAACTGCTGGCGGGCCCAAAGTTGTAGTGCCGCTAAATGAAAAAAAGTTTTGCCACTGGTAAAATTTTGGCCAAATCATCTCAATCATACAAAAAAAAAAAAAAAAATTATTAGTTTTGAGTATAAACTACTACACTAACCACATGTATGTATGCTTTATTTGCAATTTGGAACAAGTTTAAAAAAAGGTATCGATTTTCGAAATTTTTAAAATTATAAAATATTTTGTCATATTGCCAAAAAATTATTTTTTCCTCTAAACGGTGGTCAGTATAATAGATAAATAGTAAATAAGTAGGTGAACAAAATTTGAAGTAAATCGGTTGAGTAGTTTTTTCGCATTTTAATAAATAAGCTAACAAAATTTTAATACCATATATGTTGTAGTTTTTTTTATAGCAGTTAGAAAAAAAAGGTCACTTTTTCCGGGCTATAAATAGAATAACGCCTTAAGCACAAATGTAGTACAAACGAGACTATAATATGCTAATTGAAGCCAACATGGACCATGATAAGTTATGAAAAATACCCAGCGAATTTAACGTGAATATTGATTAACATGATTTCTGTTTAAAAATAATAATAATAGTATTCTTGCAAAAGTTACATGCATTTCCTTTTACTAGGAGTAATTTTATAGTAAAATTGCCATTAAAATAGTTAGATAAACTAGGATCTAGTTGATTAGAGTAAAAAATCCGTACAAGAAAAAAAAAAATATTAATAATAATTTTAGTGTAAATCTAGGAAATATTTTAAGTTCAAGAAAGTAAACGTATTAAGGGGACATTCTCTTTCTAAATTGTCAAAAAATCGATTTTGAGATTTTTACATATTTGGATTCTATATACTTTCAAAAGTTCCCTCCTAAAATTTCATCAAGAAATTCGTAATAGAAAAAAAGTTACAGCTATATTTGTAAGAGCGCTCACCCATGAGTAACAACCGGTTTCTATGCAATAAAATTATGGTAAAAAATCTTTCAACGCGTTTTTCTCGAAACTACCTTTTTCAAACTGGTAGGACGGTTTTCTCCGAATCTACTTGACCGATTTTAAAAAACCAAAGAGCATTCGATTACTTATTGAAAATACTAGAGGATATGCCTCTAAAATTTAAAAACAAAAAACCCCTTTTGTTACGGGGGTAACTTACCCCAAAACAAAATTGCTTTTTTTTCGCATTTTTCTGAAATATACATATGAAAACTTCAAAATATGAAAAAGTATGAGTTTTAGAGGCATATCCCTTAGTTTAGAGTCTCAAGAATAGAATCCATTTTGAATTTTTCAAAAATCTGTTACAGGAGGTCCACAAATTGTCCTACCGTATAAAACGTCACTTTTGGACGACGCCCTCTACAGGAGCCAAGGGGAACTAAAAATGAAAAAAAAAATTTTTTTTATATTCTTAAGACACAGTTGAACAATGTCCAAAAGAAATTTTGTCAGTAAATATAATAGTTTTTTCATAATAAAATTTTTAAAAAGTGCTTTTTTTCCCAATTTTGAAAGAGAATGTCCCCTTAAATCAAAAAATAAACAACTATATGCAATGATTATTTCCCAAAATTTGCTGAAAACCCTAAATTTCTCATGAATATAAAGCGATCCTTCAAACGATACAGGCTACATTGCTGTTGTTGGTCTGATAGTCCAAATTGCCCAACCCCAACATCCCTTCTTTATGAAATAAGGATATAAGAAATTATGTAAGTACTAAGTCCTTACACTAGGAAGATATCATAATTCACTTACAAGGAAACGTTCTCAGGTGTGTCTCACCGATTTTGATGAAATTGAAATATGTTATAGAGTATCAAAAAATAAAAGACACGTATTTTTTTTTTATCTGCGGATACACACATTTAGGGGGTGAAAACCACACCTAAAGTTTACCATCAAAAACAGTTTTTCCTAAATATTTCAAGTTCTAATGAATTTTTTTCGAATGAAACAAAATGGAAATGATGTCTTATAAATATACTAACCTTTTGTAAGTAGTCCGGTTCCCGGGGGTGGCAACCCTTATTTTTTATTAGCACTAATACGTAACTGATGTATATTCTTTCGGACATCAGTTTTTTCGTGAAAATCAGTATTAAGGGGTTTTTGGAGTCGCTGATTACGAATATAATATTAAATTTAAAAAATTCAAAATAGTTGATCCAACATGGAGGACAAACTTTTGAAAAATACAGCAATTTTTATAAAAAAAAAAAAATAAAATAAAAGTAACCCCTAAATATGCGTATTCGCAGATAAAAAAAAAAATACGTGTCTCTTATTTGTCGATATTCTATAACATATTTCAATTTCATCAAAATCGGTGAGACACACCTGAGAAAGTTTCCTTGTAAGTCCTTACAATAGGAAGATATCATAATTCACTTAGTCCTTAAAATAGATAAAATTAGGAAGTAACTTAATAATAATAATACTCTGAACAGAAAGTCATTAAATGTTGGCAAATATTTCTGATTCAGCTGTCTGTCTGAATTATCTTCACTAAATGAACACAGTGCAGTGTGTGGTTTTTGTCCCCTCCACTTCATAAGCAAACAATTGCTTTCATGCATAAAGATGAATGTCATCAGCATGACCGAATCATATAAGTTTTTGAAAAATATGAAATGCTGTGATAAATCACAGGAGCATTTAATATAGTAGCGCCAACACACATATAAAAGATGACCACTCACCGAAGATATTTTACATCAGCATGCAGGACCTCGGGAGCAGGTTGAAAATTATCTTTCAGACATGATAAATCTCCGTCGTTCCAGGTCGCGTCTCCCCCGCCATTAGCAGGGCTGTCCATGCTGGGGGGCAAGTCCCTGTCCAGTCCAACGTCGCCCGAATAAAGTGTACGTTGTCCTCCTCCCGTGGTTCCGTCTGTCGGTGACAACTTTTGTATCATCCAAGGTGCAATTTCAGCTTCAGGTTCCGGCGATACGATGTTCTTTGATGGACTTTCTACGGAAACCGCAATTACCTCAAATGGCGGGGCATCATTAGTGTCAACATAATTTGAGGACTTTTCTATAAAATAATCTATGGACGGTGGTGCCATGAAATTTCCAACAGCTGCTGTTTTGTTAATGATTTGCGGATCCTTTTTCTTCTTTCTCTGCTGACTTTCTGTTTTAAGTAAATGAGAAATTTTTCTGTTAGAGAATTTTCTGTTAAAGTTTTACTTAGATAAAACGAAGAGCACATCAAAAAGTAATTACAAAATAATTACTTCAATTTTTTGGGAAACTTTTAGGAGCCGAAAAATATATAACAGAACGAGAGAATTTTCTGTTGGAAAAGATCTCATATTTTGAGACACGAAATTCTGCATTACTTCTATTATCTGTATGAATTCTTAAATAATCAAATATTGCATCAATAAATGCATAATTAAAAAAAAACTTTTTAACAAAGCAATTTAATGATCTTCGTTGGTTGGTGCTGACTCAAAATAAGTTACTTACATTAGTTTATGAGCTTAGTTATTAAGACTAAAAAGGTTTATTTTATTTTTCGCTTTTCAGTTTCTTTTTTCGTTGGTTTTATATTTATTTAAAGTTTTTATTTTTTAATTTTCTTCTGGTTAAAATCTACTAATTCTTCCGTCTCCATCATCAGATTAATTCCAGGTCGCGATAATGTCGTAGTGTCATCAGAACTAGAAGTTTCAACAGAATCGGTTGACAGGTTAATGAAAAATCAATCATTCCAAATCTTTTTCTACCCTTAGATTAGAATTTTCTTTTCAAATTTAAATAGGACCAACTTCGAGGTACATCCTATACAATAAAAAAAGAATCATCAAAATCGGACTACTATGTAAAAAGTTATGCGTGGTCATACAAGTTCACCAAAATATAAAAAAAATTTTACAGAAATTTAAATTTTTTGTTAAAAAACGTTGTTAAAAATTCAAATATCATTTTTTTTACAAATCCTTCGTCCAAGTACAAGCCACATGCATCTACTAATAGACAACATTTTGTTTTTTGATTTCAGATAAGCCTATCTCGAGATATTCTGCCTATGGTAAAATATCATCGATTTTCGTAAACCAGCTGTCATTGGCTCAATTTTCATTTTTTTTCATGATTTTGATTTTTTGGGAATTCAAAACCCACGTAATCCCCTTAAGAACATCCTCCTTTTTTTTCGTCGGTTAAAAATAAATTCTACGAACATTTCCCTGAATTATCTTACGATAGACAGTGGAGTGGAGTGTTGTAACATCAGGCAAATCTACACTAATATTATAAAGAGGAAAGATTTGTATTTTTGTATGTTTGTAATGAATAAACTCAAAAACTACTGTGCCGATTTCAAAAATTCTTTCACCATTAGAAAGTTACTTTCACCCTGAGTAACATAGGATAATACAGTTTCAAAATGGCGGATCCAAGAAAATGGCTGAAAATGTTAAGTTTGAAGCGATTTTCATGAAAATTGGTACATAGGGGTTTTGCGGCATGCTGATTTCAAATCCGCTGTCCAAATTTAGAAATTCAAGATGGCGGATCCAATATGGCGACCAAGATTTCTCGATTTCAATGGATTTTAATGAAAATTAGTACAATCATTGAATCATTGAATATTATCAAAATTTAAAAATCCAAGATGGCGGATCCAATATGGCGACCAGTATTTCTCGGTTTCAACGGATTTTAATGAAAATTAGTAAAATGATTATCTTGAGGTCACTGATTTGGAATGTTATCAACATTTACAAATCCAAAATGGCGGACCTAATATGGCAACCAAGATTTCTCGATTTCAACGGATTTTAATGAAAATTAGTACAATGATTATCTTGAGGTCACTGATTGGAAATTTTATCAAAATTTACAAATCCAAGATGGCGTACCCAATATGGCGGCCAATATTTCTCGATTTCAACGGATTTGAATGAAAATTGCTAGAACGATTATTTTAAGGCTAATAATTTTGAATATTATTAAGATTTGGAAATTCAAGATGGCGGATCTATAAAGGGGTTTTCGGGTTGAAACAATTTCTAGGATATAACAAACTAGGACATTTAAGAAGTGTTTAATTAGTAAGTATTTACCCAACGCCGGGTGAAACCTGGTAGCCCAGCTAGTGTAAAAATAATATAATATCTTCATATTGTTACATATGAGCCCATAATTATTTAGTAAAGATACCTATCCGATTACTACTTAATTTCCCTATATACATATGAGAGAACAATTTAAAAAACATCTTTTAAGTAATATCGCAAAAGCTTCGTGTGTAAATCATTATGTATTGTATCATAAATCACTGAAAGACTACCCTGCGATGCATCATGTTGCGGTTATTCGAGGCATAATTAATGATGCTTGTTAAATCGTTAGGAAATCGCAATATATCACAAGAATGTAATGTGGTAGTAGCAAGATGACTTGAAAATGAACAGACTTAATGAGATATTTTGAAAGTTTAGAGTTCAAATGATTAATAAAGATGCAAAAAGTATGGACGAATATAAATTGGAAAATACTACGAGTATCACTTCTTCACTAGTTTTTTTTCATAAATAATTAAATTTTTTAGTTTTGCAAAAGATGCTAAATTTTTTGCAAAAGATGCTTAAATAATTTAATGCCTTAGGTGGACCCTAAATGGATATTATTAATTAATTACGTACGTACAGAGAATAACTGATTTGACTACACATACACTAATTTACATAGAAAGTTTGAGTTAATTTATACAAGATTACTAAAAGGACGTGTAGTGTGAACGGATAGCTAAGCCTCAAGAATAATTAACTAACAATATTATTCATCATTTCAGGTGAATGCTCAATATCAAATTATAACATCATAAATATTAATGGCTTTAAATCAAATTTAATAGTATCATACTAGAGTGTGTATTAACTTTAAACAAACTCGTGCATCGAGTACCCTACGGCTTTTAGGTACTTAATATCTTTTCAATATGATATTATTGAAATTGAAATGTTTGAGTTATATGTTAATTTCACAAAAGTAAAATATTTTCTGAATGATATTAAAATGTAATTATTCAATTTTAGTTCGGTTAGAATAATATCAGCGCTTGAATAAAAATACAATGGCGTAAAACGTTCGCTGGTAGTATTTCGCCCAAAACTATGAAGTGGTAGTGAAACAATCTGCGATCGAATTAAATACTTGTACATACTATCGAGAATTTTTCTTTAAAATTTTGTGTTTAAATTCATTAAAATGACGAATTGAATTTAAACAATGGTGAAACTTTTTGGATTTAGTATTCTGGAATTATTTTAAAGCGGAAAACTTTTTTAAATTGAGGAAATTGAAACTTTGGCGACTTGTACAGACAAATAATTGATAATAAACGTCGTATTAAAGAACGTATTCAGAAACTTTATTTAATTTTCCTGTGAATGCAAGACAAAAGCATACTCTTACCACAAGAAATAGCCAAGTTATAGCTTCTTGAAGTTTGTCTTGGTTTTTAAAAGTTTTTTTTCAGAGAAATCAATGCACATCGACACTATGCAGGAATGTTGCACATCGCTTCGGATATTTCTCGGGATGTTAAATCCATATTCGGCATAATTTTTTATATAGGGGTAAAAGGGGTTAAAGAAGGGGAGGGAATTATTCAGAAATTACTAAACACAGGTTCGTGGCATGCTGCTTCATATGTTTTTTGGGACGTCAAATTAATTTCTGATGTTATTTTCTATGAAGGTGTTAAGATTAAGAATAGCAACAAATAGACATTTAAACTTTATTTTTTCTTTAAGCTCCTTTATCTAACTACAACTTCTTTTATTTGAATATTTAAGTTTGAAGTTGACAAAAAAAAATGTTGTTCTTTTTTTAGTACTTTATTATATATATAGAGGGCTCTCAAAAATGAGCAGTCCAAAAAAAGAGGGTTCCATGACGGAAACTCAAACTCAGAAACGGCAAGTCCGAAACAAAAAAGCATGTTAAAAAGGAAGATGTTTTATAAGGCAATTCACCACAATTAGTAAAGAAAATCAATAAAAAAAAAAAAATGGCGGTTGTTTGAAAAAAAAATTTGGAAAAATCGCATTTTTTTTCGCTTTATTCGGTTTGCAAAAATGTTTCTTATCAACTTTTTCGGAATTTTCTGATGAATTGCCCTACTATAGACCTTAACAAACAAAACGCTATAAGGTTTATTCAAATCGGTTCAGCCAATCCAGAGATTGACTGTCCGCCGTGTTGTAAAATGTAGTTTCGAGAAAAACGCATTTAAAGTTTTTTTACGATATATTTATGTGTGTATATTCAAAAATGCGCGCGCACTTTAACTGCTGTAGCTCTTCGGTTTTTTCGATTTTCTTTGTAAAAATTTAGCAGATGATTTCTGAAGATATAGGGAATCATAAAATGCAAAAACCGATTTTTTGGAAAATTTTGAGGGAACTAGTACCTTAAGGGAGTATACCTATCCCCTATTTACACGGTAGAAAGGTTTCCTTAAAATTTTATTCTCTTGTAATTTATTTCAACGTAAAATAAAAGTAAATATGGTATATTTTACAAAACATAAAAATATCAGTGCATTTATAAAATGACTAGTATATAATAGTATTAGGGTGCTTTATTTTTGGCAACAAATTTTTTTTACTTCCTCCTCGAAATTGTGGCCATTATTGAAAGTTATATTGACCCCCTTTCCCTCCACAGAGAATAGTAGTAAAATTCAGGCGAGGTTTTAATACCCCCTACCCCCCGCTTCCCCCTGACCCTATCCTGCGTGTTACTCCTTTTTCTAACTTTCCACCATTTCCAAAATATTGATTAGGATGTGGAAAATCAAATAATAAACTGGTAACAATTTTTTTTTTAATTTTTCATTTTTTTATGTAGAATACAAAAAAAAAAAAAAAAATACATGAAATCCATCTGGCTATAAATAAAAAAGTTATAACAAGTTAATCGTAAAAACACACTTTTTTCAGCATTCAAAGCCAAAAAATTAACAGAAAAACTTATTTTTCTCAAATTTTTGTATTTTTTTCATAAATCCGCCGCAAAAACAAACAATTTGAAAAAAAAAACTCATGAAGTAAATACAATTTTCGATTTTTAGTTGGTAAAAAACCAGGTGACCGTGAAAGTAAACAATTACCATTTTTTTCTTGCTTTCTATTTTTTATTTGCATTTTATTCCAATTATTTAATCTGTTAATTGTTAATCAATTAATTGTTAATTATTTTATTGTGTTATTTCATTTATTTATTTTTTGTTATTTAATTTATTTATTAATTGTTTTTATTCTAATTTTAGTAAAATTCCGCGAAAAAAGTTTGACCCCAAAAAAAAATAAAAAATCAATTGAAATAGTACGTAACGTAAAAAATGTGAAATATGAATACTAAGGCTTCAATTTCCAGGCTTCGTATTCAGTAGAACTAATCTTCTTTTTGTTACAAAATCTTTGTCTTACTTTACACGGTTATAATGAGCATATCTATGGATTTTTCTTTATATTTTATGATTTACACGATAAAATTCTTATTTTAAATTGTCTTTCGTTTTTATATGGATGTGGTATCTCGTTTTATACGCTTAGCATAACTTTTCTTGGAACGTACGTAAAGTTTAAATTGAGGGATGGGTGTACATAAATTATAAGTAAAATTAATTCAGTTAAATAGTTGTTCGCCCAAGTTTAAGCCAAAATTAGAGGAAAGATAAATGGCCCTTTGTTTTTTTGTGTGTAATCTAAATTGTTTGATTCATCGATTTGGAAAAATTGACCTTTTATAGAAGGCGAATTTATTTCGAATGCCATTTAAATTACTTGTGAACTCATAAATTCCTCTGATCGATTAGAGCTTCAAAAACTTTCTAAAGTTGCGGGTATGGTTTACTGCAGATATATATATAGAGTAGGTGTGTAAATATATCTCAAACTTTCAAGAATTCCGAGAGCAAGTTGTTTAAACTATTCTTCTGATATTGAGTTTAAGTCGAGGACCAGAACAGAACAGGTAGCAATAGCAAAATGCGTTTCAATTGTCCAGGTTATGGCGGGTGGGTATATTAATTTTCCACCAAATGGAATTGTTAATGTTTTCCCCTAGTGACGAGTGGGGTAGAGGGAGAGCTCACTTTTCTATTACACATTCCGCTCACAATCCACATTCCATATTCGTGCAGCTCTTATTATCTAGAATTTTGTACTGACCCGAACTCTGGCGGTGTCGTTCCGACCTCTCCAATTTTCGCCTTCGTTTCTTCTCACGTTTTTCCTGCAGAAGTTTTTTCCGCTCGATTTTTTCAGCCAGACGGAGTTCTTTATCCTTCCCCCGGAGTCGGAGTTTTTCACGTCTTTTTCCGTGAGCAACTTTTATTTTTTTCTCCTTAATCTCCGATGCAGAGTCGGCCTGATTTTGAGAATTTCCATGGCTCACTGAATTTGTTTCAGAAGTTTCACGAAGATTTGCGGATTCTCTCAAGTTGGATTCTCGTTGAAGCGATTGCACTTTTCCTTGCGTTTGACCATATTTTCGGGATTTTCTCTTCTTTGATTTAAGCCCTGTGTAAATTTCATTTGAGGTAGGAGTGCTACCTTCATCGATCACTACTAATTCAGGATTTCCTCTATTTGCGGGTGGGTGGTGTGGAGCATCATCATTCTGCTGAAGATGACTTTTTATACGTCTTCGTTGCCCACCCCACTTCTTCGTGTGATTTGATTTCGGTTTGGCGCTTTCCTCAAAACGCTGCTTTTTCCTTCGCTGTTTCGTCGACTGCCTCTGACTGTGCTTGTTCGGTCTAAGGTTGAATTTTAAAAATACAATTAAGGGTTTTATGGGTGCCGTAAGGTAAGGCTCTATTATGCAAATTACCGTTTAGTCGTATCGCTATCCGTTGAGCTCCTTTCCGTGCTCACGGGCCTACTAATTTCAGCACTATTAGCATAAAGTTGAAAGTACTCTTCACTATTTGTGGGAGCAATATCTGAAAATACAAATTAAAACGAAATGTTAAAATGACTTTTACTAAATGAAATGAAAACATTTTGTGTTGATGTTTTTGCTAATTATTCACAATTCCCCTGAAGATAAATGTTTTAAGGAATAGTCAACAATATGTATGATAGAAAAAATTAAAAACATATACAATAAAATATATAACCCTATTTGTGGCCACAACGTGAGTCACCACAAAGATGTAAATTTCAACAACATTATATATCGGGTTGGCACGAAAGAAATGAGACAGTTTGTTTTTACATTTTAAATTCTAACATTTTTATTATTTTACTATACATTTAGTCAATCAAATACTCGCAGTGAGCATCTATGACTTCTTGCCAACGAATAGGCAAGGACTGGATGCCTTTTGCCCAGAACTCAGCGGGCCGTGAGTTGAAGAAGGTGGCTACGTAGGTTTCAACTTCATTAAAAGTGTTAAAGCGTTTATCCCGCAAATAATTTTTCATGGCTCTGAATAAATGATAGTCTGAAGGGGCAATGTCTGGGGAATATGGTCGATGAGGTACCGTCTCCCAGCCTAAGCCCTGCAGTTGTTGGCGGGTGGTGGATGCAGTGTGCGGGCGAGCGTTGTCATGAAGTAAAATGACATTGGCTCTTCTTCGTCTTTTTTCTTTGATAGCTGTGGCTAGTTTATCGATCTGCGCCGCATATGTGTTAGCATTAACTGTTTCATTATGTAATAATTCATAAAACAGCATGCCCTGAGAATCCCAAAAGCAGCACAATAGAACTTTTTCGCTGCTGGTGGGTCTTCCTTTCTTATTCCTATCTTATAAAAAAACTCGATTTACATAGAAATTTACTATGCATATTACATTTGTTGATAAAACATTGTATACGTTTGTATACAAAATAAATCAAAAACTTTTAGTATGAACAGGGTGTCCCAAAAGTAGTTGCTGAAATTAAATGTATATTTTCATCCTTTACAATTTAAGCAGTGGCTGAACTTTTGAAGTTAGCATACCTGAGACCCTGAAGTTTTATTCTAGCCTTCTTAGAAGCAACAACGTTTTAGTCAAGATGAGTGACCTTATGAAGGAAGAAAAAGTTTATTTTGTCGAGTGTTTCTATTCTAAAGCGAAAGTGTATAGTGATGCTTATAGGGGATTTCGTACTAAGTATGGAAAGCATAGAGTTGCGAGAGAAAACACTCTTAAAATGTGAGAACGTACTATGCACATATTTACATGTATTGCGTCAGCAAGGCCCTTTTTGACATTTTTCTTGTTACTTAAGTGTTTTTTATTATACGTACTACTGACCTCTGTAAATTTTTCACTTTACAAAAGCGCCCGTTTGTACTTTACATAATATACTCAAATAAAACCTCCATCTTTCCTCGTTCAAGCGCTATTAATGTTTTTTTGAAAAACTACAAATGCTGCAAAATGACAGTCGATTAGTTTTAGCAACGAGTTTTGGGACACCCTGTACATATATAACGTATATATTTATTTTAATGGAGAAAGACATGTCTGTTGCACAAAGACTTGATTTCACCAAAAAAAATGTTCCTTTATTTTTGTGTGAGAAGAAGTATGTGTGGACTGTGGCGCCGCCTTGCCGAATAAACTTTTACTGTTTGGTGTCTGTATTTTAGTGTAGTCAGTGTACACAAATTATGGTATAGTACACATATTGCGTAAAGGATTGCCTAACTTATGTTAAAAAAGTGCATTTATACATAAATCAAAAGATATATTTCCCTAACATTCAGAAAAATTCAATAATTTACATATTTTAATGGGACTTTACCCAAACAAAAGAAACATGTACCATTGTTTTGTGGAAATTTCCCACAATTATATTGTTATGATGTAAAAATGGTGAGTAATTTTTGTTTAATAATACACTATTTTAACTTTATATTTCAAAAATTTATGATGACATATTCCTAAAGGAAAATTTCTCTAAAGCTTACTCAAGTTCAATACTTTAAAATTGGATTTTATTTAAAAAAAAAAAAAAAATAGTAATATAAATATATTTAATTATCATCTAAGTGGTAATCTTCTTTTGTCTTTTTCATTCACTGTAAATTACGTAGACAGCATCTTCAGATTCTATTTGAAATTTCCCTCCCCAAAAGACAATGGAAGGTTTGGAGCCCAGCCAGCGATGTTCAATTCACATCTTATTTATGGCATTTAAAGAGGTTATTTGCATTCTAATATGTGCTCTGTCAGTACCACTTGACGACCGCACGGTTGAAAGACCGCAGAAAAAGGACTCTCGAGTTACCTTCATATATTCAAATTATAAAAGAGGGAAGACATCGCTATAAATGATGTCAAATACTAAAATTCGAGGAATAAATAAAATATGTGTGTAGGTACATATTAAGAATATTTCATTTGAACTCCACATGCTGCCAGTGAAGCTTAGATACCACATAAGCACATATTTCACTCTTTGACTTTTTCAATTTGAATCTTTTGAATTAATAGCGAAGCGAAACCAGGCAAAACCAATTAAGCAGCCGATAGGCTTCTTTCCTAAGCTTTATCACATAATTACCTCTCAAATTAATGAATAACGAAAGGCGTGCCCCGGCCACCGTCAAAGGAATTTTATTAACGTTTAACCCGTGCTCTGCTGAATTCATACGTATGTATATGTATGAATGTACGAACTCTTGTCGGAGCTTTTTTTATCCTCTGAATCTATATTCTGATTAAAATCCTCTTTTTGCTCCACAAAGCGAATACTTATTTTTTTATTCGTTAAAAGGGTAAATCATGAAGATTATCCCACTCAACTCACCACATTCATCTACTTTGGCAATTTTAAATCTCCTGTTCATTACAATCGGGTCTATTGTTATTAGCCGATGTACAAAAAACAGATACTGCGGATTAAGTTATTATTAAAAATGTTTTGTAAATTAAAAAAGACAACAGAAATTTGCAGTTTTTGTTGGTTTACAGAGTAGATTAATAAATTAAGCTCCTTTGTGTAATTGATGTTAAATTACATTAGCTTTTATGTTTTTCTTTATGCTTAAAATTTGAAATGATACTAGGTGGCCTATATATCTTTCGAAAAATAATTTTTTGGGTAAAACAGTGATACTTTATTTTGTTTATATTATTTACATACATATACATTAGGGTGCTTTTTTTTCGTGACTATTTTTTTTTTTTTTTCAGTCCCACCTCGAAATTTTGTGGCAAATACCTGAACAAAAATTCCCTGAAAATTGGAGCCATTAATATTAATATTAAGTACTAGACCAAGGCGTATAAAGATTTCCCATATAAAATACACGTAAACTTTGATTATTTTTCTTCAAAACTCTACAGCTCAGAGGCATTTTATGGTATAATCTTGGTCAATGGAAGGATTTCTTCAGAATTGAATGCTCTACAAAAGTTTACATTGCGGTGTAACCCTAACTCCCACCAGCGAGGTAGTACGGGTCATTGACCCCAATTTTTCCACGAAATTCTCGCTTTTTGCCCCTATCTCGTAAACAACAAGAGGTACAGAAAAAGTTAATATGACAAACTTGTAGCAAATTCAATTTCCGCCAAAATGTTCTTGAACACCAAATCGCTAACATCGATTTTTCTTGATATATTGGGCTTTGAAGTTAAGGTAGTGTGGAAGTTTCATGGATTATTGAGCTAAATTGTAGAAACACTACCTCAACTTCAAAGCTCAATTTGGTGTTCAGAACTTTTTTGTAGGAAATTGAATTTGCTACAAGTTTGTCATATTAACTTTTTCTGTACCTCTTGTTGTTTACGAGATAGGGGCAAAAAGCGAGAATTTCGTGGAAAAATTGGGGTCAATGACCCGTACTACCTCGCTGGTGGGAGTTAGGGTTACACCGCAATGGACACTTTTGTAGAGCATTCAATTCTGAAGAAATCCTTCCATTGACCAAGATTATACCATAAAATGCCTCTGAGCTGTAGAGTTTTGAAGAAAAATAATCAAAGTTTACGTGTATTTTATATGGGAAATCTTTATACGCCTTGGTCTAGTACTTAATATTAATATTAAGGGCTCCAATTTTCAGGGAATTTTTGTTCAGGTATTTGCCACAAAATTTCGAGGTGGGACTGAAAAAAAAAAATAGTCACGAAAAAAAAAGCACCCTAATATACATAATTTTGTCACAAATTTAATACATCTTCTTTTTATCGTCTATTTATTACTTGAATAAGCATTTACAGCAAAATCTTTACATTGTAAGAAAATGAGGTATAATTTTAAAAATTATTGCGGGCGCTATAAGGGCTGCAGCGAAGGGTGGCAAGTATTTAGGGGTGACACATTTTGACAGAGACAATTGAGTAATTCTACTTATAATTAACAATAAATTCCATCTTACTGATTTGGCAAAGTGTCTTTTAAAAAAGTTCCCAATACTCAAAATTATTTGCAAACTTTATTATTAAAATTCATTTCCGAATTTACACTTAAGTTAAAGCATTTTAGAAATCTTTTTAAAAGGTATACAATCTATTTCATTCAACATTCAATATAAATGGCGACATACATGTAAAAATATGCTCTTGGTAAAAATCAGTAGTAAATTTTTCATTCTGAACAAAAGTATGTTTGTATGAAGTCAGGATAAAGTATGACTGCTCTATACTTTTCACGATAAAATGACGAACATTAATAGTGCATATTTAAAAAATAGTAAGGTATACTTTCTTGAATAGCACATGTTTGTTGAGAATAACGTAAAAATTGTATTCTATGATTTTTAATAATATTTCTAGAAAATTTACTTTTACACTACTTTCTTTAAATTACTTCATGTAATAATAGGAATGTTTTAAAATTAAAAAAAGGGAAACTTAAATGATTCCGCATGTTTTTTTATGATAAAGAATTTGTAACAGAGACTTAACATTTTTATTGTTTCTAGAAAAGAATTCAAAGAAGACACATGAACGGCAAAAAATAATTCTTAATCTATATGAAATATTGCACGATAACGAAATCCAAGACGTATATCCTTTTATTGACATTGCATTAAAATTTATTTAACGATACCTGCTAATTGTTTAGCGGGACGATCTTTCTTTGTCTTGAAAAGGATACATCAATTTCAATATTATATTTTTAAATGCACATTACAAAATTAACAATAGTATAAATTCAGCTGCCAATAATTATAGGTCCATAAAGAAATAATGAGAGAAGAAGTATTTGTTGTTCAGACAATCGTTGAATTGAAATAAAATAAACAAGATTTAGTAATCTATAGATCCTTTCTTTTTAAAAATTACTTCAAAAACGCGATTATTCATACTATTTACAAGATTAAAAAGGATATCGTCGCTAATGCTCCTCCACGACTGTAGTTTAAATTATTAGCATATATCCTAGGTACAAGAATTCACCATGGGTTCTCCAAAGGGTTGCAGTCCGGTGAACCAGATCACGATCAAACTACTGTCGAGTGCTGTTAATGGCATGAATTGTAGCATTGTCTTGCTGAAAGACAAGAGGTATTCGCCTAAATCTTCTCAAGGCTTAAGGTTAAGTCGAAGGATCTCTTCACTATTTATCCTTGAAGAGGTGAAGACGAGATCAAGCTTTCCAAGTGCGCCGAAAGCCCCACACACCATACAGCTTCCTCCACTAAAATTTATTTTTGAAAAGAATTACGGATCTTTACGAAGATCTCTCCAGTACCCATCAAATCCGTCAGGACTTTCAAGGCAGAATTATTTTTCGTCGCTAAAGACGACTTAAGTATAGTACATATAAAAAACAAGCAAGATTACTTCCACTAAAATAATAATTTGATTATTACAGTATTCTATTGTTGAATCCGTGTTGAAGTTCGCAAATTCCAGCCTTTTAGCCTTGTGATAAGGTTTTAAGAAAGGAGCAGATTTAAATTTTTCCCTCGCAATATATGGACTGCTCTTAAGGACCCATCTCACAGTTTCTGAAGAAACATTTAAACCCACGGATTCCATTTCGAAAGTAAAATAATGTAAATTCAAGAGGATTTATAGAGTTACAACCAGTCCATAATGTTGTGTGCACTACTATATGTAAATAAATGGAAACACTAACATATCTTTGAGTAGCGTTTTGATTCGATACTTAATTACGACCCATAAAAAGCGAAGAGGACTGCACCCCCTTTTTTTTTTTATCAATTCCATGTTGATTAAATATTTCCGTATTATCGATCCTACAGATGGGCGAATTTTTTCCCTCTCAGGCGGTAATTAAAAGCAAATCCATTCACATTGCGAAGAATAGTGAATTTGCGCCTCCCACAACAGCTAATGGGAAGAATCCATTTGCGCGTAGTCGCTCAATAATTAAGCACGCGATTCTCGCTCCATTCGAGCTCTCAAAGATACCATCTGTCTTCATGCATCAGGAAGTTGTCTCCATTGACCTAGAAATGAAGCGCGACTGACTATCGACCCATTACGAACTAAATATTTATAACTCCGCGTGAACCCAATTGACACTCGCTAGTTAAGGGAGCGCATCTGTAACGATTTGCGCGCCTCCCTGCTGCCGGGTGAGTTCGGAAAGTTGCGGTAGGCAATCAACTCATTGAATTATCTAGCGCGCTAGTGCTAATTGGAGAAAGGCTTCCTGGGTTAGAAGTGTTGGTCGGTGTGGCTACCACTTAAATCTATCTTTTTTCCCCTCTTCGATACCTCTCTCTGGTTTGGCAGGTTAAGTTAGGTAAGACACATCTGAAATGTTAGGGCACTATCCTACGATAATGCCTTCTGGCTAAGGCGTCCAACTGAATAATTTAGAAGACGTACAAGCAATTCTTAGAAGTTAAATTAAATTTTCTTATACGAAAAAATGGTTTCGCATTTCTACTATGTAATGCTGATGGTTCTTCTGCATAATTTAAATTGATTAATACAAGCGTACACTGCAACTACGGCAAACACACTACTTTAAAAATACATAAAAGTGAAGAATAATTTTTTAATCTCTGTCCCATTTATAAGATTGATGATAAGCGACAGAGAATTAAGTTTATCCTTAAGTATTGCACTTAAACCAATTATGGTGATTACATTAAGAAGCTTTTTCATGGGTCTATTTTAATGCATGATAATGATAATGGCACAATTATAATTTTTTATCTGAGTCAAATAAGAGGGGAAGCTTAGCACTTGGAAACGTCCGAACTGGCATACTCTCGAAGAATGTTTATTGGATTTTTTTCAGACTAAAAGTAAAGTACTAATTGAAATTAGCTCGAAAAGCGTTCCATTCTAATTTCTAGACCATACTGCAAATAGTTTAAACAACTTCAAAAAAAAAAAAAAGAAGAGGTTCTCAATTCGACTGTATTATATTTTTTTCTTTTTGTGTGTATGTTACGCAATATCTTCGCCGATTGTGAACCGATTTTAGTTATTCTTTTTTTATTGAATAAGCTATATATCAAGCGTGGTATTATTTAAATTTGAAGAAAATATTCCACCTCTAAGGGTTATTAGTTTTACTCGAAAAAATCAAGTAGTATAAAATTTAAAGAGGTGTCCAAAGCATGCAATCAAATAATGTAGAAATTCTTATTATTTAGTTGAAGTAATGTCATCGTCGTGAATACCTAAAATATCCCACATGCAACATAAATTCGGAAAGCAGCACTGCTTTATCACATGAAAGTTTTAAAAAAAATGAAAATATCATGAATTTACGAGGAAGGTACTAAGTAAGTAATTCATAGCTTTTTTCTATATAGTACCTGCAGCATGTTTGAAAAGAAACTTCCAAACTGAGCGAGGTGTAATACTGCATCCGTATATTTCGGCCTTTTTTTTGTTTTTATCTACCCTCAGCCCGCATAGGGCCGATGAATGTTGGGCACACCTGCATACATACCTGCACAGGTGTGGCCAAAACCGTGGCCATTTAGGTAAAGGATAAATATCGTCTCTGCAAGCTCGGGACATGGCTCATTTCAAGAAGCGCCATCCCGCAGTGAAGGGATAATCCCGAGCTTCATCCCCTAGTCATGCAGTCGATGTCACTCGTAACGCTTTATTTAGAATTCATATCAACAGTCAAAGAAAATTCAAACCCTCCGGCGAAATGAGCAGAGAAGCTTTCGCCGCCATTGTCGTCCTGGCGGAGGGAGGGAGGGTTGGCGTTGTTGAGGCAGGAAAGGGCTTCGAAGGAAAAGCTCTTAAAATGTTTCCATTCATTTGGTTGCTTTTCCACAGCCTCGTACCCGAAATAGTCCCTTTTATCCTTGTTATTGTTGCTGCCATTGCAGTGTTCGGGGTTTTGCCCGAACGGGGTCGACGGTCGCGAGACTTATTGTTGACTGGGCATTAACTTTTCCTTTTATTCCCTTTGACTGCAACCACCCCTTGATGAAATTTTGAAGGGACACATTTCTTTAGAAGTTTATTTCTAAACGATCTTGTTTCTCGAAATAACTGAGCGCAATTGAACATTTACCAAACTGCTTCCGGGGTGAGATAGGTGTACGATAATGATACTTTGGCTAAATACATTTAAAGTAAACAATGAATTATTCCTCTATATATACGTATAGCTTCCAAATGAGCAGTGTTATCTCGCACCCAACAACACGATTTTCTCAACTCTACTCGAGTTTTATTGTTCCTTTCGGGATGAATAAATCAGCCATGTACCAAGAGAAAAAAATATTTTAAAATCCACTAAACAAGCTAGTGTAAAATGTTTTGTACAAAAATTTAAATTTTCATTAGTATTTTCTTATTTTGTACCAACCTAAAGCATCGTAAGATTTGGTAAAGCTTTGGTTGCTTTGCTCCAATATTTCGCATAAGTTTTAGGTAAAATATCTTCGTCATTGTATAATTTATTCAACTAATAGATATAAAATTTTGGAAAAAGTATATGGGTAAATTGTCCCAAATTTTTTAATCAAATTTTACATAAGATTAGAGAACTTTTCCTAACAACATGTACAATTTGCAACTAGTAGTTTGGTATTATTTAGATATTTTATTCCGACTTTTTCATGAAAAATAAAAATTTTCATGAAATGAAATCTATCCGTTTATTTTTTTTTTGTTTATTATTCATCTATCTATATTTTTAATTTTCAGAAGTATATTTATTATGAAGTACATCTATTTTCATCTTGATATTGTTAACTTAAATTCAATAGTTTGTTTTTTAAGTCAGCATATTAATTAAAATGTAATTCTTTAAAATATTGATTATAGCTATTTTATTCATAATTTAAGTTCTTAATATTTACCCAACAGAATGCAGTAAATAGATAACTGAATATTTCAAATCACACAAGGTACTTATAATTTTCCGAAATTGTTGGTTGATTCACTTAAACTTATTTTATAAGACTTTTCTGATTTTTTAAGGTAATTTTCCGAAGGATTTACGTAATTCAAGTAAGCTACCTGTATACATACTATTACCTTGATAATTTTAGGTAATTAATCAGGTTTTAGTTAGTTTTTAATTTTTCGACGTTTTTAGTAAGTTATCCAAAGTTACCAACTTGTTTAATAAATAACAACGTTCTAACAAAATTAGCTTATGTTTTCTTTAAACAATTCGTTCAAGTCAAGTCGATTGCCCACAAAAGCATAATTTACTAGCCTGCAAAGATTTTATAGGTGAACAAACTGGAAACTACAAGAATCTTATGTAGGATATATTTTTTTTCTAACTACCATTTTTTTCTTATTTACAAGAAGAATGGGCGCAGCGAAGGTTTCTTTTTGTGAGGGGCTCGTGAAATAAAATAAGCAATTTCTTAAATACAGTGTGTTCAAAAAGTATAGATACACATGGATAAATTTTGAATCGTAAGCTATAGGGGTGTTTTTTTTTTTTAGATTTTATTGAAATATGACATCTATTTTAAGGTTAAATATGTTTTTGGAAGGCGGGGGGTAAGGAGAAGTTCTAAAAATTTAAATTCCAGTAGGAGAGTTCATTAAAAATTGATTTCGAAGAAATTTAAAAAATTTTACTATCACTAAATGTCAAATATTACTATATTAGGGATACATAAACTTTTTTCATCTCATTCAAAAGTCAACGCAGGTTAATCTTTTACAAAATGAAACTAAATTATAGAATTTTTTTATTTTTTGAGCGCTGATATTACAAAGTTTTTGCTGTTTTTTCTAATGATTTTATAAGTTATTATAGAACCTTTCTTGTTGAATCACCATCTTTTACAGACAAAAGAAGCTGAAAATTGAAAATTATTATACTAACAGAAAAATCGACAAAATTTGATTACGAATTTTATCACGTCATTTTCTATCACTATCAATAATTAATAATAATAAGAGTGTATGTATGTTTATGTAAATATACAGGGTGATCCAAAAGTACGGAAACGGCTAAATAACTTTCGAGGAATGCATTTTGCAGATAAAAGTTTTAAGAATTTTCCCTGCTTATTCAAAGGTGAACTTAGATTTGACCTTGACCATAGCCTTGAAGGACATTTCAAGGCCAGGTTGACTTTTTAAAATGGAAATCAAAATTTTTTACCACGGAAATGGAAAGAGCGGAAGATTTTACGTCCGACTATGACCTTACCCATGACCTCGAAAGTCATATCAAGGTCAAGATGGTTCTTTAAAGGGAAACCTGCATTGTTATTGCGTATTTGGAAAGAGTAGACATTTTGCATCCGAATGTGACCTTGACCACAACTTTGATTTTCAAGGCCGTAGTAAGGGAATAAGATTTTCCAGTTGCAAACTTCATTCACTGTATTTTATGGAATTATGGAAAAGAGGAAATTCAATAGAATTATTTGGAAAGTATTAAAGCATCTCAAATTTTAATAAATATAAAACCTAAAAGCTTAAACTTTTATTTGAGCTTAGTTAAAATCTCCTGCGACGGTCGTTTTTTAAACTTCAAGACGTGATGGGACATTTTTGTTTGCGAATTCATTATCTACGGAAAAAATTCCTATAGAAATGATATATGGTATATAACTTGTTCTGTAAAAAACTAGTGATATTTCTATAATTTTGTCTTATCGCAATTTTCAAGAAAGTTTAGCTAGAGATGTAAATGTAAAATGTGTTTGGTGAGAGAGAAATTTTAATTTGTGTACCATTTTCGGTACACACGGCATGGGGCGTTTTGTTTCTAGTATATTGTCAATTATAGGGCGGGACAGAATATATAAACGACGGCAGTATTCTAAGACGTATTGTTTTCTTTAAACTGTTTGGCGCACTTGAACATTTGCCAAGATTCTGCCGGTTTACTAACATAGGAGTGCTGCAATGATACGTACAGCAGAATGCATTTCAGGTAACCAACGAATTATTGCTTTCTCCAAAGATACGTACAGCTTCCAAATGAGCAGTCCTATCTGCGCAGCCAGTAACACACGATCTCCTCAACATTACTCGAAATTTGTTGCTCCTTTTTGGACGGATATATGTATCTAAGGGCGTCACAGCTGTAAGTGTAAGGGCAGATAAAATGTATATCCAACTTAATTTATATCCTTCCTTTTGCACAGAGTTTCTGAGAGTAGAACTGCTGCTCGATTGCAGTTAACATGATAATGCCTTTTTTATAGCTTCATCTGTCTGTGGAAGCCTGATTCAGTGATTTCTAATTCAAACATCTTGTTCTGGGTGGACCGCAACACTCCTTCCTACGAGAAAATACTTTAAGTCAGCAGTTCCTCCTTAAATTTCCGACAATTTTGGGTTTGGTTCCTGCTGTTGGAGCGCACATCTGGGCTTTTGATACCCCCTGTGCTAGGGGTCGTAGATATGTTTTTCGTTTATTGGAAAATATGCTTAAAGTGGCCAAGTTCCATGACGAAGGTACTAAAGAAGAAGAAGTAGAAGTAGAAGTAGAAGTGACTCGGCACTTTCTCAGGAGCTCTGAATTCTTGAACTTCAGCAAAGTAACAAAGTGGAGTCATTATTATTCGGCAAAACCGGAAAGATGCCACCACGCGCGCCTTGTACAGGATTAAAACGTGACAGAGCAGAAACATAATCCTTGATATTTTGTTAAGAATACGTGTCGAGCCCTTTATCAACCTGAGCGTTCGCCCTTTGCTCTCTCACTTTATATATAAACGGGTATCAGCATGATTAATTGACTTTAAATCGACCTAGCTGCCAGGTATCCGCAAAGTTTAATTCACTTATTGTTAGTTTTTTTTACTTTTTGTTCTTCTAAGAGATCTTGTATTATGTTAAACTGAAGATAAGATGAAAAGGAGAAAAATGTGGATTCATGGCACTTTACATTATTTTTCAAGTAATGAAGTTCAAAATATGAATTCATCTTTCAATAATGATAGCTTATTTGCAAAAAATTGTATAAAAGTTAGCTAAATTTCCTGAATTAACCCATTAACGCCCAGATGATCAGAATTTTTACTAACTTTTCAACGTGTTTATTTATTATGTTATCGGACCAAAAAAATAATGCAATACCTCTATTCCTACACGAAATTTGATGCTCTTTCAGAATCTGAGCTCAAAATTTCGATTAGACACCGAGAAAAAAAAATATGGTCGATTGAAACGTGAAAAACGTGAAAATTTTCGAAAAAAATTTAATTTCGCTTTTTTTTCACAATGATACCGCAAAGGTATCAAATTTTAACTATGATCAGAGGTGATCATGCCACTCGAACATTAAGAGGAATTTTTTTCAGAAAATTTCATCGACGCTTTTTTTCAAAATGGCGGCGAGAATGAAAAAATTTTATAAAAATCTTAATCTATCGTTTTCTTAAAAACTATAAACTTTAGAAAAAAATTTCTAAGAATAAAAATGTCTTAAAATTAGTCAAAGAACACTCCCAAATTTTTCCAGAATTTTTGGATACAATTTTTGATTTTTGAAAATTTCAAAAAATCCAAATTTTCAAAAATACCTGAAAAATTTTTGAAAAAATTTGAGAGTGTTCTTTGACGACTTCTTTGCTGATTCTGTGCATATACATTGTTTTTTTCAACTCTTAGCATTACCCAGAGACAACGGCGTGGAGATCTGAACGCCACACATTTATTTTATTTATTTAAACCTATAGACTTTACGAAAAAAATTTTAAGAACAAAAAAGTCTTAAAATTAGTCAAGGAAGGACTCTCAAATTTTTTCAAAAATTTTTCAGGTATTTTTGAAAATTTGGATTTTTTGAAATTTTCAAAAATCAAAAATTGTATCCAAAAATTCTGGAAAAATTTGGGAGTGTTCTTTGACTAATTTTAAGACATTTTTGTTCTTAGAAATTTTTTTCTAAAGTTTATAGTTTTTAAGAAAACGATAGATTAAAATTTTTATACAATTTTTTCATTCTCGCCGCCATTTTGAAAAACGCGTCGATGAAATTTTCTGAAAAAAATTCCTCTTAATGTTCGAGTGCCATGATCACCTCTGATCATAGGTAAAATTTAATACCTTTGCGGTATCATTGTGAAAAAAAATGCGAAAAAAATTTTTTTTCGAAAATTTTCACGTTTTTCACGTTTCAATCGACCATATTTTTTTTTTCTCGGTGTCTAATCGAAATTTTGAGCTCAGATTCTGAAAGAGCATCAAATTTCGCGTAGGAATAGAGGTATTGCATTATTTTTTTGGTCCGATAACATAATAAATAAACACGTTGAAAACTTAGTAAAAATTCTGATCACCTGGGCGTTAATGGGTTAATATTGAAATACTAATTTTACATGTTCTTTTATTTATGCATATACATATGTAGAAAAATCCTTATCGACATTTTCGTCCTTCAAGAATATCATATTCTGCTTTGTGTATTGTGTGACAAATTAGAAACCCAGATAGAGAAAAGTTTCAATATTTTATAAAACTTTTAAATATGACTTTAAATTTAATTTAATTTGAATAGATTGTGAGGACGTCAGCTGCGGACTGCTGAAAAATTTGAATTCTTGATTTCTTGTTGCTTGTTGTTTCTTTTTTCCTAAACTATAATAAAAGCTTGAATTTTTCCTTGGGGAAGATGAAAACAAAGGAGCTAGTGGAAATCCGACAGTAGATTCATACTCAGCGAGGTAGACATCGGAAATGGGATTTAAGAAGTTTTTTGTATGTATATGCATGCAGTCAAAATCTAAGGATAAATTATCAAGAGTACAATAGAAATTAACAAGTGACCGTTTACGAGAAAAAGTTAAAAGCGCACCAATAATAAAAAGTGTATAAGTCAGAATTTAATTGATACAACACGGAATATTTTGGCATCATCTGCGTAGTAAAGAATAAAAAGACATGTACACAATAAAAAGCAAAGGCCCGAGATGACTACTCTGAGGGATGCCTGATGTGTTATTTATTTCGTCAGAAAGAGCGTTACGAGAAGTAATACTTTGTATCCGGTGTATTACGAGGAAGAAATCCAATAAACAAGTATAAATAATTTAAGAATGACACTTTTATAATTAATTCTGTGGAAGGCCTTACTGAAATCTGTATAAATATATGTAGTCAGACGTGCGAAAGTTAGTAAACTCTAATAAATCTGTCGTAGTAGAGTAATGGCGTTTGCAGTGAAAACTTAAAACATCACAAATAAAAAATTTTGTTATACAATATAATTAAGCAATAAGCAAAAAGCCTAAAATACAAAAATCTCGGAATCCAATTACTTTGCATACATTTTCATAAAACCTTTTGGATTGTATTGTTCTTAAGGTATACTTAAATGTACATATATCCATTCAAATTTGTTGCTCAGTTTTTTTTTCGGATAATATACAGGTTTTCAGGTTAATATTGAATATACAGGTTTTCAAAGTGACGGACCCAAGATTGTAATAGCAAATTTTAAATTTGAAGCGATTTCCATGAAAATTGGTACTTGGGATTTTTTGGAACTTCTGATTTCGAATCCGCTGTCCAAATTGATAAATTCAAGATGACGGATCCAAAATGGTGACTATAATATCTCGATTTCAACGGATTTGAATTAAAATTAGTACAATGATTATTTTGACACCACTAATTTTTAATATTATCAAAATTTGCAATTTGACACGATTTTTAGTTCGGATTAATGTGTGGTAATTTTTCATTGCTTTCGTCTTACAAGTGAAGAAAATCGACATGATTTTTAAAAAAACTTTGCTTTTGTGCCTAGGATAGGAAATTTAAAATTACCAATTGCCGAAATCTTAATGTTTTCATTTCTTTGTAAATTTTTTGCTGGCGGACATTTTTTAAATTGTCGACAGTTATATTAGATCCGCCATCTTTAATTTATATATTATAATAGCAGGCTTAATATCAGTGACCCTAAAAGTTCTTTGATTCATTTTAATAAAATGTCCCATGAAATTGAAATTTGAAAAAAAAAACCATTTTTGAGGTTAGAAAATCGGTTGAAAATCGACAAAAATACTAGCCCCTCCACTTTTTGCTACCTGCTCCTTGATTTTTCTCTTTTTGAATACTTGGCATCTTTCAAAGATTATTTCTAATGTCCATTTTTGTTAAATGACTGTTAAATTATCAAAATTTCAAAAAAACATATTAACTTAAAATGAAAAATTTACCATTATTTAAAAAACGAAACGAAAAAAAAAATGAGTAAACATTTTAGTATTTTGACTAAAAATCATAATTCAAAAGATCTTACATTAATTTATTGAAAGTAATTGGATTCCGAGGCCAAACTTTTTTTTTCATATTTCGATAGTAAAACCTATCGAAAATATGCTGTGAAAAATCCAGATCGAAATTCCTAGTATTACATAAGTTACAACTCATAGTCGCCGACGCGCCACAAAAATTAAAGCAACACTACTTACTTCGTTGCTCCGTTTCAGTTTCATAGTAGGGCTCCTCTCCTGCAAGAGAAAGAAAAACAATGTTATTAAAAAGTCTCTCTGGGTCATAATTATGTAACGAATAAATATTTCTAATATAATAAATCTAATATCCCTTCACACTCGAGCAAAATATATTTGCAAAACCAAACCATTTAAAAACACAGAGAGAAAACAATTTTAAAAATTTATTTTCGCATAGATTCGTTCAGACTGAAATGGGTTATTGTAGAATTTCCGCTGGTAGCGGTGTTGTGGTAAAATTTAAATTTCCCTTTTCCATTTTCTTAGCGAAGTGAAATAAGGGAACTGTTTTCATTTAATTGAAAACTTCAATATTAAGTTTATATCAGTGCTGGCTGCCTAAACAGGAACTCTTTACTCGCTTTACATGTATTTGCCATTCCCAATTAGAGATCCATCGAAAGAATACAGTCACCCGGCATTCATTAGCGAGAGTCCGGCCCAGAGGCAATTTATTTTTATAACATCTGAAAGGGATATTTGTTTTGTATGGGCGCAATTACCGTCGGAGGGAAAGTCAATTTAATTGGAAAATATTTGCCGGGGCCAGGCAGTTCCCGCAGTGATGGTTGTGGTGGTGGTGGTGGTACCATCAGCAATGGCCTAATGCTTTATGTAACACGGAGAATTCATTTTGATTCTCGGAAGCTGTGCTAACAATGGACCCGGAGACGACATTTATTTTCAAATCCAATGGTTGTAGAGGCCTAGTTCAAACGGGGCCCACACCAAATGGATACAAATATTTTTCGGGTTAAGCTAAATTAAAAAAATATTTTTGCTTGCCTTCAGATTTCAATCAAGAATTTTTTATTGCCCTTGTTGTATCATATTCAGGTCATTGCCAAATGCTTTTGAGATAATTGTCCTCGTAATGTTGTATATATATTTTTTTTTGATTTGTTGTATGTTGTTGAGAGATGAAGTGTGCTGTTGTCGTTACTTCTAGTTTTGAATTATTTAGCTCAGGAATAAAACATTGCAGGTATAAGGAGAGGAACACGTCCCAGATACGTGGAAGCGCATCCACGTAGTTTTTATAGTGTCTTGAAGGTACGTAAACGTGCGCATGAGTTGGCAAAAGATTTATAGACCAATTAGTCTAGTATCTTTTGTTCTAAAAACATTAGAAGGGGGTTTTTAATTAATTAATCGCCATTACCAAAGGCTCAACACGTATATACCCTTAAGGGTCTACTGAAACAGCTTTTCAAGGGGTAGTACGCACAATCGAATATTCCTTAAAATAGAAGAAAATACGCGGATAGCCTTTTTAGACATAGAAAGTGCCTTCCATCAGATCAGATCTGTAATCAGTAAAACATAGTGGCAGAAAAATCTCTTAAGGGGACCTGGTGCTCTAGAATTTTCAAAAAATCGGTATTTCGAAAATATCGTCTTTCAAGAATATACTATCAAATTTTTGTAAGGATATTGATAGTATTTCAGGTTCTACAGCCTTATTAGCAGGTAGCAAACGGTCAGCCCGCTCCCATACTTAAAACTCTAAACTCATTTATCTCGAAACTACTTTGTTTTACATGGTTTTGTGAAAAAAAAAACAAAAGCCATTCAACCGAATCATCTGAAATTTTGAAATGTTATTCAAAACATAAGTGGCAATGGCCAGAACTAGAATCAACATTTTATTTCGAAAAGTTTTTTATTTACACTTGAAAATTTGTAAAATCTACCACATCACCCAGATACATTTTTTTGAGGGGGTCTTATTTAGCGCTATTTTTAACATAACTAAAATTTTTGTATGCTCCATGAGTATTATAACATACCTAAAAAGTTTCAATATCGTTCTTCATTAATTTAACCTTAAGAACAAATTCTAAAAATGCCTCTTTTCGGGCGCTAGACGGTTTATTGTCTCTCCAATAAAAAAATTTCAACAATCAGAGTGTTGATGCAATTTTTTTTGTAATTATCTTCCAAGTAAAAAATATTTGTTTGTTTAGGTCAAATCTTGCAACTGAATTTTAAACCATTTCCTCACAATCGATTTTGCTGAAATTTTGCATACACTTTTAGTTTTGGTGACAATATAATATGCAATACTTAATATTTCCAAAATGGCCGCCGTCACAAGATGGCGGATAGTGTATACTTTTTTAACCCTGTTAATATGAGTTTCAAATGAAATGGTTTGAAGAATAGGAAACGATAAAATGAGTGACGTCATTTTAAAATGGCCGAGGCTACAAGATAGCGGATTACATTTTTTTGTCAACGTCCTTAATATAGATATCAAATTAATCTGGATATCAAATGAAAGAGCTTGAAATGTAGAAACCAATAAAGTGAGTGACATCACATTCAATTCAATATGGCCGCCGCTCCAAGATGGCGAACAAAATTTCCTTATATACCATCATCATATGGATATCAAATGAAAGGGTTTGATGAGAAGAATACGAAAAATGGACATGTAAAAACTAAAAAATAAATTAATAGTAAGAAGACATTTTGAAAAATAATCTTTTATTTAAATGCTCTAAAAATAAAAAAAAAAAACTTTAAATTAAATCAAACTTATCAATTTATTACATTATACAATTTATATGATATACAGTGTTGTGCAAAACATTTGCAACTAAAACCCCAATTATCTATGTCTTACTACAACAAACCTTAAATTCTTAAAAACAAAAAAGCTAATACAGTATTTTATTTTTTATTATATCTAATTTAAGAATATTAAAAAACTAACAATAAAAAAGGAGAAATATTCGTTTTTTCATACTAAGATACAAAACTGACTGTGCAAAACATTTGCAACTCCTTGACATTAACAATGTTGGCGACTTTAAATATATATTATCATTAATAGTTGGTTCAATAGCCTTTCTTTACAATAACTGCTGCACATCTTCTTGGCATAGAATTAAATAGCGACTCAATATGTAAAGAAGTTATATCATTCCAAGCCTTTTTTATACCATTAAAGAGTTGGTCACGGTTGTTGTAAAATTGACCCCTCATATTCTTCTTAACCAGTTGCCATAGCTTTTCTATGGGGTTGAGATCTGGGGAGTGTGCGAGCCATTTCAAAACTTCAATGTTTTGCTGCGAAAACCAAGCCTGAAGAAGTCTAGAGGTGTGCTTGGGATCATTGTCCTGTTCGAAGCGCCAGCGCAGGGGAATTTCATCCTCTGCGGAAGGGAGCAAAACATTTTCCGTAATGTTTTTGTAGTCCTCCGCTTTCATTATCCGTAGTATTTCATAAAGAGGTCCCACGCCTCATGCTGATAAACACCCTCAGACCATTGTGTTACCACCTCCATGCTTCACAGTCACCACAGTTTATCGCGGATTTAGTCGTTTGTTCGTCGGTCGTCCTACTTTTTGCCCTCCATCTAGCCCCACTAAGTTAAACTTAAAGTTAAACACTGATCCGAAAAAATGACAGTTCTCCATTTTTCTAGGGGCCATTCTAAATGACTTTGAGCAAAGACAAGTCGAGCTCAGCCATTTTTTTCGGAAAGTAGTGGCTTTTTCGCTGGCCTGTAGGTCTTAAGATCGATTTCTATGGCTCGTCTTCTTACTGTCGAAGGATCCACATCCTAGTTTTATTCGTTTTTTACCTAAGTACCTTGAACTGAGGAAAGGCCAAGATTTACTTAAAATTTAAATTCTACGATCCTCAGCCTTTGTCGTTTTCCTTGGTCTACCACCCTTTATGAATATTTTCAATACTCTCAGTCTTTTTAAAACTGCTTATAATTTTGGATATGGTGGATTTAGCTATTTTATTCGGTTTTTTATTTCGTTGTAAAATTAATTACTCCCATTTTACGAACTTTTAGTTTAATTGCGTTTAAAGGAAAAAAATATTTTAATAATACACTTCCGCGCATGGACCTGACCGACAGACTGGATTATATGCCCTGCAGTAGTTGGATCGGAATAGAAAATTATTATTATTATTTTTTATTAACTATATATGGAGTAGAAAATAACAGTTAACTAACAAAGTACTGCCAATTCTCATTTATTTCGAGAAAAGTAATTGTTGATATATAAAGTTGCAAATGTTTTGCACAGGCAAAATTGTTACGTTGAATAAAAAACTGGATATTGCCCCCTTATTATGGGATATTACATTCTGCTATTGTTATATCTGGAAATTAGACATAATAAAGAATAATGCACTGTAAAACTTTTTTTGGTATCAGTGGTTTAGGAAATTTTATAATGATCTGTAATAAATTATGATTTTAGTTGCAAATGTTTTGCACAGCACTGTAAAAGCTTGTCGCGAGATTTACAATACCTGTGTAAATAAACAAGAATACGATATTTATTTATTTATTTATTTATTTTATGTTTCCATTTTAACATTTAACTTGCACATTTTTATTAAATAATTCCAAGACTTTTAAGGATCTTCACGATAACTTCAAGTCAGCACCCCATTTGTGAATGAAAACTCATAGTGTGGTAAGAGTTCTTAATGTAAACATATGGTATGTACAATTTCTTTCCGGAACACTAGTTAGGATCCAGAAGTCAGCAGCTTTTTTGTGTTTATTTTAAATAAACGAGTGAAGTTTCAAAAAAAACTGCATAACGTTTTGTTTGGAAGAGGGCCTGAACTGAAGTTTCTTTTCTGAAAAAACACATTTGGCAGTGCTGGCACAAACTTATATTAAAAGTATGGAACTCAAATAGGCGTTTGGGCAATATTATACGTTTATGAGATTCTACGGAGTATTTCTTTCCAGAAAACTTAAACAATATCCGTCTGGCGGAACTCGAAATGTAGACCATTGAGAGCGTAAACTTTTTCACTTAACGAGTAGGATATTTTTTTTTTTTGTTCTTCTTCTGACAGCAAAAAGAAGGAAAATTTCACACTCGCTTCCATTTAACTATAATTTTCGCCAGATCTAGAACAAAACGAAGAAACCGGAGAGCCGAGAACTGAAATCGTTCCACTATGACGGAAGTATTCACCCACTTCCTTGTTCTTTAGCTAAATCAGAGATGAAAAACTCGAAAAGTTTTATATCCTTACGTCGACGGGTAATGCAAGAAGACAAGCTTGACTGCTTCTTGGAAATAGCTGGGTATTAAACGGTGGAGGAATGTTACTTCTTCTTCGTCAGATGTTGGAGCCATAAAAATAATGTTTTACCTACCTATAGTTCGTATTTCACTCATATAATTCCCCTGTGTACAGGGTGTCGCGGAATTACACATCAATGTCCAAGACGGAAGACCATTTTCTTTTTAGCTCGACCTGAATTTTAGAAAGCACATTCGTTGCTCCCTTTGGACTTCTTTTAATTAAAATCGCCTTTTGCAGTTAATCTGATTAATTCTAAACTATTTCCTAAGACTTATTTTATAAAAAAAAAAAGGATGGCGGAAATTTATGTCGGAGGTAAATGGACAGCACTGCAAATGATTTAGGTCAAATGAAATGTGGCGGCACCCTTTCAAGCAGTAAAGTGGGATCAGCATTCACTCGGAGCGAAGTAAGGGATTAGTGATAAGCTCGGGGTGCAGAACCTTTTGAATAATTTTCTAATAAAACTCACATCTTATGTCGGGACAATTTATATTTGATTCCCTTAGATTTTTTCTAAGGGTTCTCACAAAACTGGGAACTTTAAAGAAGAATTTTATGTTTTATATTTTCAAATCTCCTGAACTGTGAAAGGGTGGCAGCCGCAATAAATCGTTTTGTCTTCCATTAAGGGTCAAATCCCCATTTCGAGGGAAGATTTACACATCTTATATGCTGACATGAAAGCAAATTGAAAAATGATAGTATTATATATATTATCATATTATAGGTATTGGTGATATTTCTTCAAAATCCATAATAATATTCCAGCTAATCTTCATTGTGCTGCGAAAAATATGAGATATTATAAATTATTGGGTTGTTGCATTAATTCCCGCTGTTCACATTGAGATGTGGACAGCAATTTTTACACTGAACTATAATTACTTTGACATGTACATTTTTGAAGCTTGAAGGTGTGTTAATAAAATCCAGTTGACAGTCGGCATTTTTATATTCATTAAGTGATATTTAACCCATTAATGCGCAAAACGAGGATTTTGTGCACGCAAGTTCAATTGTACGATTCGAATAACAAATTGAGGCGAATTTCCTCCAAATTCGTATATAAGGGGTGTTTGGGGGTGCTCTTTCAGAATGTGGCATTTGTTTTGCATAAAAACTTCAAAAACTCTATTATTTTTTGGGTTTTTTAAAAAAAGTGCCGATTTTTTTTGATCATTTTTCGTCTCAAAGTCGATTATCTTGTCGTTGCTGCTATTGAATGATCATATAACTACCAGAAATCGCGGTCCGAATGTCTACACTTTCTCAAACCATGGTTTTGAATTTTTTTTTTCGCTTCGGTTTTTGCAAAATGGCCATTTTGTACAGCAATGTAATAAAAAACTTCGCAATTTTTTTACACGAAAAAGATCAACTTTACAAAAAAAATTTATATGACAAAAAGTGCTTATAATTAGCCAAGGAAAACATGTAAATTTTTTCAGAATTTTTTTGACTATTTTTGGTTTTTTGGATTTGGCAAATTTTTCAAAAATCCAAAAATGTTCCAAAAATTCTGAAAAAATTTACATGTTTTCCTTGGCTAATTATAAGAACTTTTTGTGACATAAAATTTTTTTGTAAAGTTGATCGTTTTCGTGTAAAAAAATCGCGAAGTTTTTTATTACATTGCTGTACAAAATGGCCATTTTGCAAAAACCAAAGCAAAAAAAAAAAAAATTCAAAACCATGGTTTGAGAAAGTGTGGATATTCGGACCGCGATTTCTGTTAGTTACATGATCATTCAATAGCAGCAACGACAAGATAATCGACTTTGAGACGAAAAATGACCAAAAAAAATCGGCACTTTTTTGAAAAAACCCAAAAAATAATAGGGTTTTTGAAGTTTTTATGCAAAACAAATGCCAGATTCTGAAAGAGCACCCCCAAAAATCCCTTATATACGAATTTGGAGGAAATTCGCCTCAATTTGTTATTCGAATCGTACAATTGAACTTGCGTGCACAAAATCATCGTTTTGCGCATTAATGGGTTAATATACAGTGAAAAATGGATCGCGATAAGTTGTTTTTCCGATGTGTACTTCCGCATTATTTTGATTTGAAAAACAGTGCGGCTGAAGCTCACCGATTACTTGCGGAAAATTATAGGGAATCTTCCCCATCCGAAAAAGTATGCAGAGATTGGTTTAGAAGGTTTCAAAGTGGTGATTGTGATGTTTATGACAAAGAATGGCCAGGTCAACAGAAAAAATTTGAAGATGAGGAATTAAAAGCGTTATTGGACGATAATCCCGCCCAATCGCTTAGAGAATTAGCTCAACAACTTGGAGTCGATAAATCAAGTGTATCACGACGTTTGAATGCCATTGGGAAGATACAAAAAGAAGGAAAATGGCTGCCACATTGATTGACCGACAGTGCTATTGCGAATCGGCTAAACATCTGCATTTCCTCACTTGCAAAGCAAAGAAAGAAGAGTTTCTTATGGCGTGTTGTGACCGGAGATGAAAAATGGATTTATTTTGAGAATCGACAACAAAAAAATAATGGGTTGATCCTGGCTGACCGACAACATCGACTCCAAAGCGGAACATCCACGCTAATAAGACAATGCTCTGTATTTGGTGGGATATGGAAGGAGTTGTTTATTACGAGTTGTGAAAGCCGATTGAAATATCACCGCTGAGAGTTATGAACGTTGGAGAATTTGTACAAAAATTTGATGAAAAACAGACCATCAATTGCATCGAATCGATGAAAAATTATTCTTCTTCATGATAACGCTTGGCCTCATGCTGCTTTGAAGGTCAAATAAAAACTGATGGAGTTTGAATGGGAAACCCTCCCCCACCTAGCGTATTCTCTAGACTTGGCTCCATCAGACTATCATCTGTTTCGGTCGATGCAGCATGATTTAAACGACAGGCATTTCAAAAAATATTTTGATTAAAATCATTACAATTTTTATCATAGAAACAAACGTTCAAAAAACATAAAAAAACAGCGACTTTTAATGCAACCACCTAATATAAAGTCTCAATTTTCCATAAAATTCAGATTGTTTGCTTCAAATCAAGCGCTTAAATTAAATTCGTGCTAATTGAATCTAATTATATTCAAGAAAAGTGAACTGAAAATACATTAAATAGCTTTTTGGTACCCACTGAGGCCACAATCATTGGCTATTAATTCTCTAAACAATAAAATTACTCCCCCGCATGATGTAACCGACCATGCAGCATGTGCTGGTTACGCTTTATGCAATTTAATGTGTCGTTTGCAGTAAAGTTTTAAATGATAGAGTGTAATTAAAAATTTTGCTGGAAAATTTTGTTGATTTTCGTTCTTTTTTCGAAAAAATTAATTATTTTCTTCCTCTACTTTTTTATTAAGTTGGCTGCTATGAAAGGGACTGATTATGCTCATTGGAACAAATTGCACAATTTCTGTTTACACATTATAATTGATTGTGTCGGTTTAAACAGCATCACGTGAAAATGAATTATTCCATATGCATGCATATTAGCTGAATTTTATCCTTGTAAATCAATAAAATGATTTTTCGTACTAATTGGATCGTAAATTGCTCAGAAAATATAATTTTAATTCATGCGAAGGTTTAAATAAATTCAAAAGAGTAATAAAAGCCTTTAATTTGTATCTGGATCATTATACTTTTTAATGTATCTAAATCCCATTTATAAATAATTCGTCACCTTTCATTAATGTTAATTAATAGCATCAATGCAACAAATATCAAAACAATAAATAATCATATTTAATCTTTTAACGTTAGTCGGTGTTGTCAATTGTGTTGAAATTAATTTATTAATGTCTTAACATAGTACACAAATGTTTTTTGTAATAATCAACTTTATTCCTAAATGAAGTCTTTGAATGCTATAGTGAGAGGGAGTGAAAACCACCCCTAAAGTTTACCCCCAAAAACAGTTTTTCCTAAATATTTCAAGTTCTAATAAATTTTTTCGAATGAAACAAAATGGAAATGATGTCTCATAAATATTCTAACCTTTTGTAAGTTAATCCGGTTCCCGGGGTTGGTAACCCTTATTTTTTATTGCAGGAAAATCATTTTTTTTTTGTATTTTTTCGTCACAAAAATAACAGTTTTAGTTAAAAATTACTGAAATTTTTTTTTTTCCATACGATTTTGAAAAATAAAGTTGACGTGTTTTTGGACTTTCGTAAAAAAAGCTCATTTCAAGGGGGTAAACAACCCCTAGCACTAATACGTAAATGATGTATATTCTTTCAGACATCAGTTTTTTCGTGAAAACCAGTATTAAGGGGTTTTTGGAGTCGCTGATTAGGAATCTGATGCTAAAAATAAAAAAATTCAAAATGGCGGATCCAACATGGCGGACAAACTTTTGAAAAATACACTAATTTTTATTAAAAAAAAAAAAAAAAAAAAAAAACGGAAAAAAAATGTGGGTATCCGCTGATAAAAAAAATACGTGTCTCTTATTTTTCGATACTCTATAACATATTTCAATTTCATCAAAATCAGACTCGCGGAATACGCATTTAAATAAAAAATTGATATGAAGAAAAGTTTAAGTAAGAGTTCTATTCATTTCTACCAAAATAACCTCACTCTACCCTAATTTACGTGACAGGAAGATAGAGAAAATTGAGAAAGGTCGAAGATGCGGGTTCAAAATAATATGCATAAAAATGAGCAAGGTAATTGAATACTCTATTATTGGAACCATTAAAAAATAAATTAATTTGAATCTCAGTTAAATCAGTCGTATCCGTTTTTATTTAACTTTAACTTTGAAATGATAGTAGATGACCATTGAAAAGGTAAAGATACATACTTCTCTGAAAGCCGAAACTGTCTCTATGGTAACATTAAACGGGGGAATTCGAATCAAACGAAATAATTCAGCATGCTACGAAACGAATTTCAAGCAACGCGAAATGCGATATCTTTAAGTGGACACCTCTACTGGATATCAATCTCTAGTCCTCTTTAAAAGCTATCCAATTGATTGCCTCAGTTACCGCATACGTTCCACTGAATTACAAGTCGGAAATCAATTTAGCCAACATTCTCTACCCTAAGGTTGTAAATAGCCAACGGTTTGGGGGGGGTGGGATTTCCTTTCACGCGCTTCTGTTTCAGATGGACCAAATATCTCCCCAGCAGGGGGATGTTTAATTATCTTGTCGTTTCAGAGCAGAGCTCACCTCCACACTAGGGAGCATTATCACTGTATGAGTCCATTTAATTTTACTAAATTAAAATTGAATTCGAGTTCTGTTTTATTCAATTCGTCATATTAAATCTAAGTCGTCATTCCCCCAGTTCAAGTATGAAGCCTTTTCACAATAAATTGATAATGATATTATCCAATTTCTGTCAAAAGGAGGCTCTTCTTACCGCCCTTAAGAGCTTCATATTTTGTGACAAAGCAAAAAGTCGTCGACGCGCCTTTGCATTAATGCAAGCAAAATTCTAGAAACAAAAACTGCCAAGTTGATTCAATGAATTAAAGTACCCCTCAAGCAGACAGTCAGTGTATCAATAGCTATAATAAGTATTATCAGTCTGCTTGGTGGTGCTCGGCATAGATAAGAGGCTCTCTGAAGTAGAATATGGTGAGCTTCTGCAAACTTTGCATCATTGTTCTATGTTTTCCCAAGGCTCAGATGAACATTGAACAAATATGTAGATATAAATGTACGTTCATACACGCATACACCACATAGACCAAACGCTTTAATTCAGGGGAATAATTTAGCTTTTCTGTAGATTTTCAATTTGGTAGATAAAACTGAAAGAAAAAAGAAATTGACTTTTGGATCTTTTCAAATTGTCAGGAAAAAGAGTTGGTGAAAGTTTTTAGATGCCGATGTTAAGGGGCACTTGGGAAAGTAATTTTTGCGGTTGACATATGACAGATATCCACGTCAGCGTTCAGAACAGGCTGATACGAAGGTAAATTCAATTGGTTTTTTGGAGTTCATCTAGCCTGCGGTTACAGGGGTGCCTAATAGGAAATGTCATGGGCATTTCACCTTAGACAAGCTAATACAAATACGGACATGCAGAGGGCTTTTAATTGGAATCGATGGTTTCATGAGATTTGTTTCAATAGTAAAACACTTTAATACGTATGTTTAAATGCAATCAAACATATTTTGTATGATACATACATGTCTGCGAAAAAAAATTGATTTTTATACGTTTTTTGATGCTAAAAATGAATCTGGGTTAAAAAGTTATTTTTCCAATTCCAAATTGGCTGATTTATTAATTTTATTGTGGGTAAAGAATAATTTGTAAACATTTCTAAATATGACATTGTGAATTATACTAGATTTTAATTTTATTTACTGAGTTATACAATACATATAAGAAGTTATTTCATTATTATTATTAATTTTATCCGGCATCTTGCATACACTGAAATCACTGAACTTCAAATTTAAAAAATTGAAAGGCTCAAATAAAAATAATGAAAAGGAAAAAAATATAGTTTTTTATTTTAGATACAAAAATATAGCAAAAGCAAATAGGATGAAACATTTTGACT
The DNA here is from genome assembly GCA_949715965.1 of Dysmachus trigonus. Classification (NCBI taxonomy): domain Eukaryota; kingdom Metazoa; phylum Arthropoda; class Insecta; order Diptera; family Asilidae; genus Dysmachus; species Dysmachus trigonus. The sequence goes on along the minus strand of OX454322.1, from coordinate 80,661,817 downwards.
CACCTTATATACACTATATACAATAGTATGCAGTGTAGTGAAACCCTTTTTGAACAAAAGGCAAAAATATTGGAATTGTTCTTTGTAAAATATGGGAAAAAAACATTGGTTGCCATAGAAACAACGCTTGCATCGATATTTTTCTTTTTTTTGTCCGAATGCAGTACATGCTCCAACTTAACATATAGGCTAATTATTTTTCGTATAATATATAGGGTTTCAAAATGTCGGATCTAAGATGGCGGTTAAAAATTGTAAATTTGAAGCGATTTTCATGAAAATTGGTACTTAGGCGTTTTAAGGAATGCTGATTTCACATCCGATGTCCAAATTCAGAAATTCGAGATGGCGGATCCAATATGGCGATCAAGATTTCTCGATTTCAACGGATTTTTTTGAATATTATTAAAATTTACAAATCCAAGATGGCATACCCAATATTTCTCAAATTCAACGGATTTTAATGCAAATTAGTAAAATGATTATCTTGAGGTCACTGATTTTGAATGTTATTAAAATTTACAAATCCAAAATGGTGGACCAAATCCAATATGGCGACCAAAAGTTTTCCGACTTCAACGAGTTTTAATGAAAAGTGATATAATGATTATTTTAAGGCTACTAATTTTGAATATTATTAAGATTTGGAGGTTCACGATGGCGTATCCAATAAGAGGTTTTTTGGTTGAAATAATTTCTAGGTTATAACAAACTCGAAAGTGTAAGAAGTGTTTAATTAGTAAGTATTTACCCAACGCCGGGTGAAACCGGGTAACCCAGCTAGTAAAAACTATAACAAGAGGTGAATAGATTTTTCCTCTTAATTTTCAACATTTATAATATATGACGACAAATGAACCTTCCATAATTGTGAATCAATCTATAATAATAAAAAAAAAATTATTAAGGGTATTTACTCAAAAAAATTTTAATAAAATCATATCTCTACAAGAATTACAAACAACATCAAAAAATTTGGTTATCAGAATTTTGCAAACTTGTGTTATGCATGGATATTTCTAAAAGTAGGGCACGACGAGGACTGCACTATATAATATAACATATAGATATAAATTTATAAATATAAATTTAAAAATATCTTTTTGTCTTAATAATTGAAAAATGTCTCTTTTTTTTACTATAGTAAAGGGGTATACAGTGTGCGCAATTTCTATAAGCGCAGCCAGTTTTATTCATGTTTAAAGAAAACTACTTTTTATTTTTCAAAACCGATTATATTGCATAAATTCCCCATTGGTAAATATTAATTAAATAATATAAAACATTCATTAAATTAAGTAATTACTTTATAATAAAAATAAATATAATTAAAAGTCTCTTTTGTCTGCGCAATTTCTATAAACTCACTTTATATTATAGTCTTTATTTTAAAAGCTTAACGAAAAGAAAATTTTTTAATATTTTCTAAGTATTGTGTTTTACCTCCTTTGTTAGTTATAACTTGAAAAAACCTGTTAGACATCGAATTTATTAACTTTTTAAACAAATGTTCATCAATAAAATTCCAGCATTTCTAAATATCGGCTTTCAGTCGATATAACGAAGAAAATTTTCCACCATTTGCGTAAACCTTTCGTGCCATGATTCCCCAAATGTTTTCCATTGGATTTAAATCCGGACTACGTGATGGCCACTCCATTACGGGAATATTTCTTTAATTAAAACATCGTCTTGTTTTGGCAGAAGAATGTACAGCGGCGTTATCCTGTTGAAAAATCAAATCTTTTTCCATATTGTCTTCTAAATATGGAATAAGAGATTCCTCCAGCAGGTCTGTATATATGGCAGAGTTCATTCGGGTAGGAACAAAGCGTAAAGATAATTTTCCTTCATAAGAAAAGGCACCCCATAACATTAAACTACCAACACCAAAATTACTACTAAGACGAGGTGAATCGGGCTTCCTTAAATCATGCCAATAATCACTCAGTTCATCTGGGCTATCTAAATTAAATTGTTTTCCGTAAGAAAAAATAACATTTTGCCACTTTTCGTCCCAGTTCATGTGGCTTCTAGCAAAATCTAGGCGTGCATATTTATGATGCTGTTGCAGTTGGAGAGATTTTGCCGGTTTCTTATATTTAATATAAGTAGTGTCCTTCAAAATTTGTTGGACTCTTCTTCCTTTAATTGGGAGTTGTTATTCCGATATAATTTGAGCTACACTTAACTTTTTTTTCATAACTTCTTCTCTTATGTTCGCAATATTATGTTTGGAAACCTTGGTGTTCCCTCTTGGATGATCCCATAATCCATTACGATTGTCCTTTTTAATAAAATTTCGCACCACACATTCTGAACGTCCAATTCGCCTTGCAATTTCTCTTATACCAAGGCCAGTTTCCCTAAACGCACGGATTCTGACGCGATCGTCGTTGTCAAGGACTTTTCCTCGGGTCATTACAACAAATCTTAAGAAATAACAGCAATTATACAGAATTAAGCTAGAGTTGGAAAATAAAAATGAAACTCACATGAATTGTTTCCTAAAAAGTTGCAAAATTACTTTGCGTTTAACTAGTAATACTACAAAAAGAAACTGCGTTTATAGAAACTGCAACTGAAAAAGTCGATTTGCGGTGAGACACGTAACTCGAAAATTACTTGACCGATCCTTTTGAAATTGTGTACACTTTTTCTGTAGACAATTTACCCTGTCGAGATATTTTTTTTTTTTAATGTCTTTTTTTTTTAATAGAATTTTTCCCGATTGAAAACAGAAATTCCAAACAAAAAATTTCCTTTTTTTTCGTTTTTTTGACTTTAAACTCACACCAAAAATTCAACAATCGAAATAAATAAAAAAACTCGACAGCGTTACCTCTTATAACTTATTAACTAACAAAATCTTTTTGGTTTTTTTGTTTTAGATGATCCAGCTATTAGTTATGTGTCTCACCGCAAATCTACTTTTTTTTCGGAGCGTCAACTTACAATTTATGTCAAAAAATCAATTTTCAATATTTTTTAATAACAATCCGCCGCCAGTTTTCATTGATTTAATTAAGTTTTACCTTTAAATAAACTGGAGTAAACTGAAAGTCCTTGATATCCTCGAAATGGAAATTTGAAATTAATTAATTTGACAGCAATCTACGAAATATCTGAATTCGTGCCAATATAAAAAACTCAATGTTACTAGTTAATTTAATTCCATACATTTGGAAGGAATAAAAGAATCAGAATCAGAATCAGATCAGATTGTTGTAATTGAAGCATAAAAACTTTTACAGAATATCTATTTTATCAATGACCTCAGAATTCAATTTAAAAACAACATTTATAATTGTACAACTTTTTTATTTAAAATTATAATTGAAACGTCTACGAAAAGGTATAATCGCTTCAGTCATTTATATTTAAACTACAAAAAATATTCTATTTTATGTTTTATATTTAGTTAAGTTTCCATGGGCACTCTGAAGACAGAAGGAAGACTTCGGCTACTATTTTATACGTATAAAATTCTCTTTTGCCCAGTGGCACTTCAAAGATCAAGACGAATCTAAAGATATCATATCAAACTTGGATAATTGCTTTAGGCTGTACAAATATTACATATATATATATAAAAAAACAAAAACAAATCTGTAATACAATTTAGAAATGTGATATCTTTTCCACTTTCATTCTATATATATACCTCAGGTATATTTATTGACTTTATAAAGATTAAAAGGAACTTAATCAACAATTGGGAAAGGACATAAAAAAGTTTTACAATCATAACTTTGCGAAATGTCCTCCCACAGAAAGTAAACAGGAAGGTTGTCGTAAATAATCTGAAAGCAAGCAAACTTACATCTTATACACACGGTTCGAAGTTACCCACAACAACACGGCTTTTACTAAAACAAGCAGAGAAGGGAAATTTTCCCAAATCAAATCATTTTAAAGTGTAAAATCCCGACCAAAATAATTTATCCCCAATCCTTCCCTCTGCGGTTCTCATTCAAATGCCTCTGTGTCACTTTCCGGGGACACAATTTTGGGGCCTGTAAACCAGAAAGCATTAATTGTGCTTAACCCGCCACTACCAATTAATCAAGCCGATCCCGAAGGATCCCCAGTCGTGTTCTTGGGGGGAAATTTTACTATTCCGGTAGACACGCTAGATTTCCATTGCCACAAAATCTCGCTTACAAGCCTTCCCTTAAATGGCTATTAATATTCATACGGCTGCATGTCGCCTGTATGAATATAGTTTCCATATATACGAGTAGTATGTGTTCAACGCAAGACCTCACCATTGCCAAAACGATTTGAAAATTTAACGAAAGGACAATCTTCGAATAAATAAAACTTTCAGCAGTTTCTAACAGATATAAATCTTCAGGCTATGCGTCGAAAAATTACAAGGAGAGAGGCAGATGTTTTCGACAAAAGTTTATTCTTTTATTTTTTTTAATATTTCTCATGTGTTCACCTCCGGACAAATTTTATATAAAATACGAGCACACTATTTGCTTCAGAAGACTTAGGGCCTCATATTTCTCAGAGGAAATTCAAGTAAATCTGACTTTATAGCTGCACGCCTTTAGAGAATACAACTTTTGGGGATTTGAGGAGATCACCTTCTTTTGTGAATCAGTTACACATATACTTGGGAAGTAACTTTTATCGGCGCATAAAAATGCCTTTAAATTCGAAAAGTTTTATAAATGATGTCCACGAGACTATACAACTGAGAGGTTTGAAGTTTTCCTACGTGGAAGGACCGAAGAACCTTAAGAAAAATATAAAATCAATAGTTCTCCAGAGGATAGTTAAATTTAAGGAGGAGTTTAACTTTTTCGCCAGGATGGATAATTCACTGAAATACTTAACTAGTTAAAATACTTTTTTCCCAAATTTCACGCTTGATTGCGGTCCAGGGAACATCGTTAAGGCAAACAATATATAAGACCATGAAGTTTTATTGGATTCAGTCTCACAAGAATTATGTTTGTTCGCCAAAAGCCCACTCGAAGGCTAACGTCGTCGGCACGTGATTGAAATGTTTAAAATCTTGTTCGACTTTCAAAATAAAACGTAAGGATTATCTCATTCAATATTGATTACTATGTTCCTGCGGAACTATACAACCTTGTAGGTATAAATTCTTCTATAAGAAGGTTGCAATTTATAGGACTGAGCCTTTATTTTCACTTTCTTTGGTCACATTCTGCAGTAGGCTATAAGGTTACTTGACATTGTGATTAATTGTGATTGGAAATAAGGAATAACCTCCGAAAGATGCTCTGTAGAATAAATTGCACATTAAGATTTTTTTTTTCCTTCAAAGCAAACATATTATTTGAAAAGGTTTCTTGATCCAATAACAAATGCGGAATTACCACTAGACCTGCCTTAGTTACGAATAATGCATTGCATAGATCTGAATTACCATCTTAAGAAGTAACGTGTTTCTTTCTTATTACTTACTTAATCTTATCTATTTTTAACTATTTCGACTTTATGATTTTATAATAATATTAGGTTATTACTAGGAAGAAATGAGGGCTTTCAAATCTTCTAATATCAAAATCTACCACATTTATTAAGTTAGGTTAAGTTTTTTAGTCTCAATAGATGATTATAAGATTTCCGAAAACAGTGCGCAAAAGATCGATTGTTACGTTGGCTGTGTGGCACGTTACGCCGTCCTGTTGAAACCAAATGTCGTTTATGTCATACTCTTCAATTTTGGGAAACAAAAAATCGCTTAGCATGGCGCGGTAGCGATCGCCATTCACTGTAACGGCGTTTTCTTGCTCATTTTCGAAGAAAAATGGCCCAATAATGCCGCCAGACCCAAATCCGCACCAGATAGTCACTCGTTCTGGATGCATTGGTTTCTCCACGATGACGTGTGGATTTTCTGAGTCCCAGATACGACAATTTTGTTTATTGCCGTATCCTCCGAGGTGGAAATGAGCTTCATCTGAAAAGATGGTTTTTCGGTAAAAATGCCCATCTTCGATCAAGCGGTCTTCGGCCCATTGAGCAAACCGAAAACGCATCGGATGGTCATGCGGCTTCAGCTCTTGCACTAATTGAACTTTGTACGCATTCATACCGAGATCTTTATGCAAAATTCTTCTCAAAGAAGTGCGTGAAATGTTCAATTCTTGAGAACGATGACGAGTTGATGTTGATGGTTGTTCACGCACACTCTGAGCAACAGCAGCGATGTTTTCGGTTGAGCGCACTGGACGAGTACGTACACGGGTTGTTTTATCCAACAACGATCCAGTTTCACGAACTCGCTTCACAAATTGATCCACAAACTGCGTTTTTGGCACATCCTTTTTGTCAAATTTTTTTTCCGTAAATTTCTTACAGTTTGAGTAGAAGACTCACCACTTTGGAAATAAGTTTTTAATATTTCCCAACTTTGTTCAAGCGAAAAGCGACCCATTTCATAAATGTCAAACATAAAACTAACTTTCTGTCATATCGGAAATGTCATCAAACCTTCCAACCTCAAAATATCCTATAGTTCCAATTCCAAACGTTAGATGACCCACCCTGTATTTTAAAGATATTATCAGTTGAATTCCACATTACGGATACTGCCTTATTAATACGAGGGGTGATCCAAAATTACTGATAAGTAATATCTAATGCACAAAATGAAGAGAACAAAAACTGATTTGGGTTAATCATACCCTCATTAGTTAAGCATTAAAAAATCATAGATATAGCGCGTCATTTGTGGGAGATACATTCATTTAATTGCGAGCGGTAATTTTCCACCAGGACAACGCACTCGCTCACAAGATCGAAGTTGTGATGGCTGCCATCCGTGTAGAAGGCTTCGAACTGCTTGAACACATCCACCTTATTTTGTAGATCTAACCCCAGTGAAATTTGATATCGATATATGATGTGAGGTTTAGAAAAAAAAAAAAATGAACTAAGTGTATTGATTTGTTATTAGACTATGTACGGAAATACATTTAATTTTTAAACCACATACGTTTGTTTTAGTTACCATAATTATTCCTTTTAGATCGTCCCACGTACGTTAAAATGTAATAAAGAAGCTCAAAAAGATTGTTAAAAGAGTTTTATTAATAGATGACAATTTCAAATTGATACCATAAATATCAATATGTCAAAAACAATATTTGGCCAATTAGGCCGCACATTTAATGCTTATTGCTCTCCTTGAAAGGGTTATTTGTGATGGGGTTTTGTTATTTATAAATGATGAATCTGAAAATAACTTTGTTCTATCAAATCACATTTTCGAGAAAAGTAGGGTTGAAAAGTCATGTTTTGGACATTTTTGTTATTTTCCTAAAATTTTTCCTATAAATAAATAAATATATATGTATAAAGAATTTGTTATGTGTAACCATTATCAAGGTATGTTTAAGAAGCAAATTTTTCATGAGAATTTCTCTCCTTAATTTCAAAAGTTACAGAGAAAGGCTAATGAAAAGCTTGTTCCCTACCCTTAAAGCTAGCCTATTAATAGTTTGGGACAAGATTTTTACTGATCAATGTTATTAAATATTTAGTAAGTGTAGTAAAGTATGTATAGTATATATATTTCTGGTATTTTATTTATAAAAACAAAACGAAATAAAATTAAAAACTTCTATAGAAAATTATTTCAAGCAGCCACCGTTTTTTCAGGTAAGAATCCCTTCCCATCCCATCAAGCAAGAGTTTTCTTATTTTACTTTATAAAATTCAAATGATTTGGAATGAAGTATAAGTTATAAAATATATTATATATAAATTTATTTAATAGCATATAGATGTTGAGTTCAAATAATTTGGACAACTAATCATGGCTGACTCATGGTAATAATTTAAAACAGGTTATTTCACAAATAAAAGTTTAGTAGTTGTAACTGGCTTTAAATAAAATTAAAAGGAATATGTGTTCCTTTGCTTGTCAATAGCTTACACACGTGTTGGTTTTATGTTTACAAGCACAAAACAAACAAAAAACAATAAAAATAATAATTTCAACGTCAAAAAATCGTCTATGGGATTTTGAATCAAGTTGAATTCTTCAGATTTTTTTAAGTTGTATATTTACATATTTTTTTCCTTTAGTTTCCTTACATGTACCAATTTTTATGTATTTTAGAGTGGGCCCGTCCTGCGGCTGTCGTACGGCCTTGGTGCGGCCGTTGTGCAACTGTCAGGAATCTGTTGTGCTGTCGTCGTGCGGCCGAATAAAACATTCAAAGTGCAGACCACGTGCTGCCGTCTTGCAATCTTAAAAATTTTATATATTTTTCCTCGGGAATTCTTTAATTTTTCCTTGATTCATTATTTTTTTATGATAATTGAAAAGCAATGTCCTACACCACTATAACTACCTTATTACTATCGATATTATTATTCACAAAGGTTTGTGTCTAATCGAACTAATTCATTTTAAAACTTTAACTATCACCTGCTCTGAGCGAAAAAAAAGAAACGAAGAAAAAATGCAAAGGTTGCGACACAATTAGTGTAATCTGCTTAAAGCTGCACACTTGGAAAGTCCGAACAAAACCAGTTTCAAAGTAGAAGTTATCTAAATGAGCTCGACTTGGCGACTTTGCACGGGCAAACTTCTGCAGGATGCTTGTTTTCCAGCCAAGTTTAAGCTCCACAAAAGCTAATTTACATAAAGTTACAACACCAAGAGAATTGACCACATTTGCAAAGGAAAGCAGTCTCTGGAATGAATATCAATGATATTCTTCAAAGCACTTCCTGTCTGCCCGATTCCTTCTACGTTTGTTTTCGGTGGAGCTCCTTGAATTCAGTTTCCGATTTCCCTTGAGCATGATTACCCACAAACTGTAAAAATTATGAATCCCTACAGAAAGAGAATGAACCCTGTTTCTCTGGAGTATGCAGGACTATATTTACATCAGAGGATTGCAGGGCGTAAGACATTGGGAACGGACAAGAAGACGGAATTCGAAGCAAGGTCTGGAGAACTATTCGTCGATGATGTCTTCGAAGGAAATATCTCGACCAGCATTATTATTGTGCTCATGCATATTTCCTTTTGATTCAACACAGAAAAAGGGCTTTGGACTGCAGTCCTTCAAATCGAAGTACCATCGTTTCGTTTCTTAATAAATTCGGAATTGTAATCAAAACTTTTTTTTTGCTTTGTTTATACAATCCTTTCTGTTTGCTGCTCACTGCAATAAGATCAAATCAATAAACTTGATTGAATTCAATTGAACTTTAATTACTAGTCATTGGTAACTCAAGTATGAAATGTAACACAGTTTATCGATACTTTTGGTTGTCGCATAAATGACATACTATTTTTATACGATTTTTTTCCGTAGAATAAGAAACCGAAAACGAAAATTTTCCATCAAGTTTTTCAGAAAAGTAGGGTTAAAAAGTGGAAAAAACCCATATTATGATAATTTGTTAAAAAATAACAATGCTCGAATGAAAGCCTGAGACCTTAGCTAGTATATAAAGTCTAAGTGACCTGTAACGCTTACTTATAATAGGGGTACCGGTTAATTCGTGCGGTTTCTTTTCGAAAATTGAAGCTTTATTGTGAAAAAATGGTTACAAATTTAATATTCAAAGTATTGTCCATCGCTAGCTATAATCTTTTCCCATTTTTCTGGCAATTCACGAATACCCTTTCTGAAAAATTCAGCCGGCTTCTCCGCTATCCACGAATCGATCCAATTTTTGACTTCTTCATAATTGGAGAAGTGCTTGTCAGCCAGGCCATGTTGCATTGATCGGAAGAGATAGTAATCGGATGGCGCAAGGTCTGGACTATACGGCGGGTGGGGTAGGACATCCCATTTGAGCGTTTCAAGGTAGGTTTTGACGACATGTGGCCGAGCATTGTCCTGTTGCAAAATTACCTTGCTGTGCCTTTGTTCATATTCCGGCCGTTTTTCGCGCAGTGCTCGGCTCAAACGCATCAATTGTCGTCGGTAGACTTCCCCTGTGATCGTTTCATTCGGTTGCAACAGCTCATAATAGATCACACCCAGCTGGTCCCACCAAATACACAGCATAACCTTCAGGCCATGAATATTCTGAACGGCCGTCGATGATGCTGTCCGGGCCGTTCATCGTCCTCCAAGTCAAAATTGCCACTTTTAAACCGTGCAAACCACTTCTGGCACGTTCGCTCAGCTTGTCAAACTGTATCTGATGTTTGATCCGGGTAATATCGAGAACCAATGGGCCGATTTTAATGAAAGCTTCACCATTATCTTCTTTAAAATCTCTTGAATGACATAAGCTACATATTATAACTATACAATCGCAGGTAGCTTAGGAATCGTGTTAAATGTTAGAGGAAGTCAAGAAAATGAGAGTGCGAAAGCACATTTTTTTCAAAAATGCTGGCGAAACTATTATACAAAAGATACATGATTTCCATGTATGAAAGACATATTAAATTTCCAAATTTCCTTACAGATAAATAGGTCGAATTGAGGGAAGGCATAATTCTTTACTTTTCAAAAATAGTCTTAAAGCAAAAAAGAAAACTGAAGATTTTATATTTTAAATATTTATATTTAGCGTATTTTAAATATTTATATTTAGCGTAGTTCATAGTTCAAAGTCAGTTGTTTCCTAAAGGAGTTCAACTCTAAGTTGGAGAGGTATATAGGGGTATTTAATTTATTTTTTTTTTTTTTCATTTCTACTGAATAAAAGTACGATTTTCGTTAAATTAAGTACATATGACTTTTACTTAGAATTCGATATGAGGTATTTTAATGCTGCGAATTTTAATTCATTTTTGAGAATCTCTACTACCTCAAAACACAATCGCTGAGTCAAGAAGGCGAAATATTAACAATAGGTACAACAATGTGGCCGAATGTGATAATTATTAACCCTAAAATGCACGATTTTTCTTTTTATTGCGAAAAAAATATATTTGGTAGTATTTAGAAAAAAAAAAATATTTAAATATTATTGTTTATTACATAGAACATAGAAATTATTATTTCACATTCTTACCTGCAAACTTCATCAGAAAATTCTTATAAAAATTTTATCTACCGCCAAAACTTCCAAATAGTAGTAGTTGTCACTTTGACAAGGCCATAGAGGGGCAACAAAATAATTAGCTGTACACAGTTTTAATTTCCCAATCAAAGGTTAACAATAATAAAAATGATTATTTCCAAAAATTTGGTATATCCGAATTTATATAACATTTTACTGTCCGTTGTTTTTAAACAACACTACGCATTTAAGGGTTAATGTATATTGTATGGGATCTAATTATATTATATGTACAAGTCAAATAATAGGCATCTTGGGTAACGCCGGGTCTGCGAAAGCTAGTTTATATATGTACACAATTCGTCAAAGACTGACTGAAATTAAAAGTTACAAGTTAGATTAATCTCAACACTATTTTTAGAAAGACTGAAATCAATATGTTGAAAATATTCATAAAAACTAGATCTACAGACTGAGCCAATTCGTTTCGATTCATTCACTCACTTCAGTAAAAATTGGTATATAACCAACATCCATAAATCTAGTGTTGAAGCAGCGTGACATTGATTTGATCAATTCATGAGATCCATATTTAGTTTATGGTTCTGTATTCTAAGGAAATCAAAAACAGCCTTAAAAATTTCACGTGAGTCTAATTTGATGACTTTAACCCTTATTATCCGTCAATTTTAAGCTCGGAAAACTTTGTTATTTATTCTTAAAAAGTTCTGATAATTCATATCCCGTTATTTTCAATAATACTCTTTCAGAATATCACTTGAATAAAAAAACACCCCATCCTATTGTATTTTTGAATTTAAAGAAAAAAATACAAATTCTGAGGGACAATTGTATAAAAAATTTATATTTTCAATACGAAAGAAGTTTTGGAAAAAGCCAAAACTATAAAAATTCCAGTTCAAAATGTCAATGCTTAGGATTTTCGAAATTTCAACCCTTACTCACTCCCTGCCACCATTTTTCACCAAAAAGAAAAGATTATAGAACTAGAATGTATAAAAATTTGAAAATTGCACGACCAAGAACCCTACAACTATTAATTTGAAACTTTATATAATGAATACCGTGCATTTTCCGGTTTTCATCCCTTATAACAGCCCAAAAGGGGTGGGAGGTATTTTTAACTATATCATAAGCATTGACACTAGTACATATGTAAGACCATAAGTTTCACTCTTATTTATTTTTTGAATTTAATTTATTCAAAACTCTTTAGTTCTCAAACCAGTGTTTTTTTTTAAAAACTGCCAAATTTTACCCTTTTTGGGCTTTTTCTTGGGGTGGTGATGAAACCAAAATTAATGTTTATCAGAAAAATTCATAAATGTTGATTTTAGGGGTGGTTTACAAACCCTTAATAATAAAAATCATACATCCGGGCTTAATAACTTTATTAACTAATTGGACATTTTGAGCCGGAGTTTTTGTGGTTTTGGCCTTTTCCAAAACTTATTTAATATCGAAAATTTCAAATTTTTATAAAATTGACCCTCAGAAATCGGTATTTTATTGTTTAATTTTAAAAATAAAATAGAATGGGGTGGTTTATTTTTTATTTTTACATTACAGGTGATGTTCTTTTATTTATTTATTTATATATATATACACTTATTTATTTCAAGTTGAAGGGAGTCAATAGAACATAATTTGAAAAAGACGTCTAAGTTAGTATTCATCTTAATCCAATATCTTATCTATTGTATGAGATAATATTATGCATGGAGTTTTCTTAAGGCTTTTGTACTTTCATTTAATAGTTTAAGGTGTAAACTTTCATTTAAGCCTAAAAATAAATGCCTATCACACTCCGTTGGTTTTTTAAAAATTTCCAAAAATGCCAAATAATTATTTATTTCACATTTTTGAGCTATTTTCCTCAAAATCCTTACGCGATGTAAAATGCTGCTTTTCAAATTCGTATAACATCGAAAAAACCCTTTGATTACCCAATTTTTGCAGACTTGTGTAATTGGTCCACAGGGTGTATCTGTTTAAACTTTCACAGTGTTCATAAAAGGACCATCCCTGTTTCAATATTTGCGTTTGGCATTTATGCTTTTAAAGTGAAGTGGGGGGGGGGAGTAATATTCGATTAACCCTCACCGAATTTATCTGCTAATTTAGTCCTGGTTATCAATATTTACACGTCCCCATTTTACTGTGTGTGGTGCACAATTTAATTCGATCATCAATTACTGATAATCATAAATTTAGCATTTAAAGCCTCTTTCGCTGCACGTTGCCCATCCTGTTTGCTGGGATTTCATCAAATAAAAAAATTAAATAAAAAAATTCCACTAAATTGATTTGGATGTTTGGCCCCGCTTTTTGTGAACCAGATTTACGGTCGACCACTTAATATTATCCAGAATGGGAATTCAATTGAAATCTCTATAAAATTAAATGAGTGACCCATTTTCAGTGCTTCAAATGCGAATTCAAACATTTGGAGAGTTCACCCCCGTCGTGTTGACTATGGACTAGAGGGGCTTTTGCCTTTTGGCATGAGTGGAATTTTTCAGCTTGTTGAATTTATTGGACTGAAGAGCGGCACTTGCGCGAACAGGGCAACATTTCAATCTCTTCGCTATTCTTCCGTAATGTCAGTAAATAAATTCCATCTGGGGTTTTTCTGAGGCCATTAGGAATTCAAATCACTTGAAATTTGCAACGATGGGTGCTTTAATTAACTTGATTATTTTATTAGTCGTCAGAATCGAGAAAGATATTGTTTCCTGGTGATTGAAAAGTTGGCACATACCCCTAGTTCGATATTTAAATTGGTGACGATGTTAATTTGATGTATTGTTCTTTCGTTACGTTAGATTTTTACATTATTTGGATTGGGCCACTTGTACAAAGGACGCTGGTAAGATTAGGCCCATATTTTATGTATGTGAGCTAGGGTGCTTTTTTTCGCAACTATTTTTTTTGTTTCACTCCCACCTCCACTGTGGGAAATACCTAAAAGAAAATTCCCTGAAAATTTGAGCCCTTAATATTAATATTAAGTGTTCGACGAAGGCGTGCAAAGATTTCCCCTTTAAAATACACGTAAACTTTGATTTTTTTCCTTCAAAACTCTACAGCTTAGAGACATTTTATGGTATAATCTTGGTCAATGGTGGGGTTTCTTCAGAATTAAGTGGTCTACAAAAGTGTCCATTGCGGCGTAACCCTAACTCCGACCAGCGAGGTAATACGGGTCACTAAACCCAATTTGTTCATGAAATTCTCGTTTTTTTGTCCGTATCTCATAAATAACAAAAGCTTCAAAAAAAATGTAAATGACAAACTTGTAGGAAATTCAATTTCCTACAAAAAAGTTTGGGAACACCAAATCGCTAATATCGATATTTCTTGAGATATTGGGCCTTGAAGTTGAGGTAGTGTGGAATTTTCATGGATTATTGAGCGAAATTGTAGAAATGGCCGAAAATTCTTCAAAATTACTTCTATATTTGTTGCTTCGCTCACTTTAACATTTAATTCAGAAACAACTTTTAAAACTAATGAAGATTACCTGTGTACTAACAAAAACACGAAATGACAAATTAATTATTAATCAATAGTCAAATAAATCTTACCCGTCGCCGGAAGCATAGAATTTTGGGAAATGCTTCTTCTGTTCAGCAAAACATTTAACTACTGAAATTTGGTTATCGAAAGAAGGGCGAAATATACCTAAAATAACAAAAGTTTATTTTTTTTTTCCACAGCAAATGTCTGCACCCTTTTGAGATAGGGAAAATAACCTCGAAGAATTGTCTTAAATAAAACCTTGATGACAAAAAAGATTGCTTTATTCCGTCCATTTTTGCCATTCCACTATAGACGAAAGCTATTTGGATAAATTAAGCAGACCCTCAAGCAATCGGTGTCTAATTAGTACAAATGAGAATCTTTGGTGCCTAGTTTCATAAAATGTGGTTTATTTCACAACTAAGCGCTTCTTTCGGTTTTCTCTACTTTTAGTAATTCTTTCGTTAGAAATATCAGGTCTCCTTAACGTCTGATAGCTCCATTATTTCTCCATAATGTCTTCAGTTTACGCCCTAGTTCGAAAAGAAATTATATTAAGGATAGAACCCTCCACACAAAACTCTCTATTGCCTTAGGATATTTTCGTGAGGAAAAGGTTGAAAATAATCACTGCAAATAAACCTTTAACGAAATTGGGAAAATCCTTGAAACAATTGAATCACTTTAATCTTTAAAAGTAGTTCTATAAAAAAACATTCAATTCACTAAAGTTCGAATGTAACTTATTTATATTGGCTCAAATAAAATAATTTATTTATATTTATATTGAATAGTGTCGATCTAGTCGCTAATTGGGCGCAATTGGTGCAAAATAAGACCATTTTGATCAATGTTATCTATGTTTAAAATTCTCATCTTTGCAGCTCTTGTATTGTTAATAAACTATTGGTATTTAATAAATTATAACTAAATTAGTTCATATTTTAATTATTTGTTGAATTTTTTTCCAACGACCCGATGTTTTCATGTTATGGAACAGAAAGAAGTCGCTGGGAGCCAGTTCGGGCGAGTAAGCTAGATGTGATAGCAATTCGTAGCGCAATTTAAACAATTTGGCCGCAACGATTTCGGGTGTGTGAGCTAGTGCGTTATCGTGGTGAAACAGCACTTTTTTTTTTGCCAAATGGGACCATGTCTCTTTCAATTCCTCATCGAATCGGTCCAATAATTCACTGTATTACTGCGCCGTGATTGTGCTTAATTTCTCCAATAATTCCATATGGATTATGTAAAAACTCCTGCAGATTTCGCTTAAACAGCTCCAAACACTGCTTCGAAACGTACAGCTTTATTCGCTTGTTGTCCAACGTGAACAATCGCAGCACCCGTCGGGTCGACAGCTTTGTCATTCTTAACTTATCATGTAAAATGTTGATTATCGTTCCGTACGACACACTTACGGTTTTTGATACTTCGCGTACTTTTGATTGCCGATCAGCGTTGTCATGGAGCATTTTTAACAATTTCCTCAGTAATCAGATTTCGTTCCTTTAAATTCATTGAATGTTTTAATTCATTGAACCAATATCTTACGGTTCTCATAGATGGTGAAAGCTTCTTATAAACAGCATCCAGCTTCGCTTTTATATACACATAATATACATATTTCGACATCCAAAAATTAAAGGTGAATTGTATCGAAAAATACCAAATACCATTTAATACAAATAGCTGTCAAATCAAAACTAACCTATAAAACAGTCTGAAATTTTGTATGGCGTCATTTGACAGATGGTAGAACACGATGCTAATGCCAATTTCTTTCAGTAATGCCAACTATCTTCAAACACGGGTGCTTATTGATCCACCCTCGTATAGTAAGGAGATGTTTGGTAGATCTTCCTTTTTTAGACAATTGCGTGTGATTTTAGTGTCAAAATACCTAAACAAAATCTCATCCAAATTATCAGAATGAGAAATAACAAAAAATCATACAACAGAAGCAGATTCAAAAATATTTTATATTCATTTTTGCGGATTGTAGTTGGTTTTTGTTAATAATGTCATAATTAATATTTTTTCTTGAATTAATAAAGTAATTAGGAGTTTTCGTATATTACGAACTTCTCTCTTTTAGTTATCTATAGGGAATTCACTATCTTCTCTTTCCATAAATTAAATATAATGTTCATTAAAAAATCATATACATCGCATCACATACCTAATAATTAAGATTGCATTACAAACTCTTGTCAATTCAAATCTCTGAAGATTTCGGAGAAAATCTACATTCGATTAGAGAGGTTGTTAAGGGGTAATTCAGATAAATTCCCAATACATTGATTTGTATTGCACTCTGTCACCCGTATCAGTGCAATTTCTACAGAAATGCCTTAGGGTTTACCTTTCATATATAATGTGAATGTCGTATAAACTCGCCGAAGTGTGGGTGTCTCAACTCAACTCTGTTTTATATATTGTGTACATGCAAAGAGCATCCAGAGTTATTCACGTGGAGTTCGGGTTGACTTCTCCTCCGGCGACCACAGTAGAGTCTGTAAAAATGCTTCGACTCATTTGATGGCGGTGGAATTTACTGAAGGTTTCAGTGCAGTAGATAGAAGAGGGACGGTTATTCACGGCCATTATACCCACAATAAATCTGCCAAGTACTCCGGCTCCTGCCACCTGAAACGAAAAAGGAGTACGGTGCAGAAATGTTATTTTCCTGCTTTGAATTGCTCCCACATGGATCCGTTGATATATTAGGTTAAAAGACTTGACATTTTTTGTCCTTTTGTCGACTTGCACCTCTACTCCATAAAACTCATAGAAAACACATACGTCGATGTTTATATCACGTGACCTGGTCAATTCAATTTACAGTCTGGAAATAGGTGTAAAATAACTTTATCAATACAATGTGTTAACAACTTTGTGCAGGCTATAATTTCATCTACGTTGTTGTATTCAAAATTTAACTTCATGGTTAATGCATAAAAAAGCATCAAAAGTAGCAGCATCCTTTAGTGGATTTACAGATTTTTACGATTTCGACTTTAATCTATTTATGCTGATTTAGCTGAACAGTTAACTGACGTTTTAAAAATAAGTGTCATTATAAGGCTTAAATTATGCACGACAAATTATCAAAGTGTTAAATTAAATTAAAAACAACTAGTCCAATTATGTAATTGATATGATTTCAAAAATTCATATGCTGCAAAATGCTAACCTCTACACAGATGATAATAATAAGTAAAATCAATTCTTTTCAATCATAAAAGTTTAAAAACAATTTCTTTTAACAATAGTTTTTAGTTTATCAAAAGAAAATTTAGTGAGAATATTTGGGTACAAACTTCACTGCACTAAAAAAGGTGTAAAAAAAGCTGGTTGCCATAGGAAGAACTAATAAACTATTAACCAGTTAACTGTGATTGACGAGTATACTCGTCATAGAGAAGTGGCAAATTTTTGTGTATTGACGAGTATACTCGTCATGCGTATAAATCAGTGACCATTGGCTATTTAAATTGCAATTTTTGAGAAAAACAAAACATATTCTCAAATTTAAAGATGTTTAGAATATTTTGAGGCTATGTCGGAATAAAACAAACAAGTAGAAAATATAAACAGTTTGAGATGATCTCATGCGTCCCGGTATGCACTGGTTGAAAAAGTTTACCAGTTCGCATAATGAATTTATTTATGTGCAATGATAACTTTTTTAGATGTTAACCAAAAAATATGAAACTACAAGAACTCTTGTCAGTTTGAAAATAATTTAGATTTTATAAAAGAATTGGAAGCTGTCGGGCAGAGAAAGGGGCTAATTGCATGAATGTCAACAAAAAACCATTCCAAATACAAAGCACATGAACTGAGAGGCACAAAATTTTCTTGGAAATTGTCTCCCTCGGTTTAGTGTTCCAAGAATTCAATCAATTTGTTCACCAAAAATAACTAAGATGTAAATATTAGTAATAAAATTTTCAATTTTATAAAATAAGCCCATCTTTTTCATCCAATATCTTACCACCGCAACTTATTCTGTGATTGACGAATATACTCGTCATGGCTCGATTCTGACGACACAAAACTGTGCGCACTTTTAAATGAGGGCGCCACAGTTAACTGGTTAAATTTTACACTCGCTACAATGATACAACGGGAAGTGTAATAAGGGGTGAATACCCCTATAATTATTTTTTTTAACCCTTTGCCTTAAAACAACGTGTGGGAGACGTGATCCTACTTCTGTGCCTAAAATTGGGAATCACGTATCAGACACGTGAATCACCACGCATCAGAAAAGTATTCATCAAAAGTGGCACACACAATCGTCGTTTGATTCATAAGGCAAGGGGTTAACGATAAATGCTGTAAAGTGGGATTAAATGCGTTTAACAATGAAAAAATAATAATTTTAGCAAATAGTTGAATAATATCGGAGGTTTAATTTTATTTATTTTATTTCATTTTATTATTTAGATTATATTTTAGTGAAATTCAACTTGAGAATGGTTTCATTTAATTTCTTATTTAGAAACATAAAGCATAAGTATACAGGCTATCGAGTGTTGACTTTAAATTTGACTTTGACACTGACCTTCAAGTTCATTTAACTTATGTTGAATAAAACACTGTATATTTGACTTCATAAATTGATAGATCAGATTGATCAGACAGATACGTAAGAATTTAAGTAGAGTGCTTGGTTAGCGTTAGCTCTATTCCCTGCTCTTACTTTAAAACTATCCTATCTTTTACCCTCAGTACCACTACTTTTGAGTATTTATTTGACCTTTCCAATTTTTCTAATGTTGCCAGGCAAAGTTTTTAATCCACTGATTGCTTACCTTATCATTAATACTTCTTTTATGCTTTCAGCGATACCCGGGTTGATGTAGTTTAACCTTGTGGAGGAGCCCCAAGATCAAAGAGGGAGGTCGTTCAAGATCAAATCCGAACGTAACATTTTCCGTCCTTTTCATTTTCGGTGACAAAAGTATGCGTTTTCATTTGAATATACGGACTTGACCTTGAAATTACCTTGAATATCAAGGTCAAGGTCAAATATAATGTCACCATCAAATAGCCAGAGAATAATTCTATAACTTCTGTTTGGAACTTTTTTGCCGAAAACCCACTAATGACGCGTTTCCGTACTCCGATTTTTTTCTGATATGACCTTCAGAAGTCAAATTTTTCAAATCGTGAAGGTCATATTTGAACGTAAAATTTCTTGCTCTTTCAATTTCCGGGGTCAAAAGTAGGGGTTGCAATTTAAAAAAATCGACTTGACCTTGAAGACCGAGGTCAAGGTCAAATCTAAGTTCACCATTTAATTACTAGTGAAAAATCATAAAACTTTAAACTAAACCTAAGTAATTTTTCTCTGTGATTAATTGACACGCTGTATATATAAGTATTATATACATGGGGAGAATCACGTCAACTGTCCCAGCGCCGCGGTGGACGGCCCGCGCGGGCGTCAAACACGACGTTTTCAACTCGTCGTTTCGGTGTCAAAACTTTGACAAAAAAATTATCTAAAAACATATTCTTACGTATTTTTTCCTCAGCTTTCCAGTGGTGGCATCAGTTTTTCGAAAATTTGCTCCCATAACCTCGAAAAATGCACTTGTTTGAAAAACACGTTTTATCTCCATGATCTTCAACTTTTGGAATTTTTTTGATAGTCTAGATCGAAAGATGAGACATTTTTTACGTAGATATCGACAATAAAAAAAGAGGGGTTTTTCGTTTTTATAACGTATTTAAACGACGAACGAGACGATGCGAGCCGCGGCGGCCGGGCCATGCGCGGCAGCAGCGCGCCGTCTGCTACCGTCTCTCTGACTGGATGTAAACAAATACACCTAACCGTGACGCCGCGGCTCGCATCGTCTCGTTCGTCGTTTAAATACGTTATAAAAACGAAAAACCCCTCTTTTTTTATTGTCGATATCTACGTAAAAAATGTCTCATCTTTCGATCTAGACTATCAAAAAAATTCCAAAAGTTGAAGATCATGGAGATAAAACGTGTTTTTCAAACAAGTGCATTTTTCGAGGTTATGGGAGCAAATTTTCGAAAAACTGATGCCACCACTGGAAAGCTGAGGAAAAAATACGTAAGAATATGTTTTTAGATAATTTTTTTATCAAAGTTTTGACACCGAAACGACGAGTTGAAAACGTCGTGTTTGACGCCCGCGCGGGCCGTCCACCGCGGCGCTGGGACAGTTGACGTGATTCTCCCCACATATATGGGTAATTCTTTTACAAACCGAACACCTTTTTGACCGGCACATCTCCGATTTGGCTGAAACTTTTTTTACGGATTCTATATCGAAAAATAAGAGATACGTGTCCAAGGATTTTTTTTTGTTCCGCATATTTTCGATAATACTAGTGATCGAAAATGTGAGAATAATGAATTTTTTGGCTTGGAGATTCATTTTCAAAAATTTATAACTCTGGTTTTATTTAAGTTACAAACTTCTTTTTTTTTTCATTTTAAATCTAAAGGACTGAGTTTTGAGAAAAAAATATGTTTAATAAAAATTATTAGCAAATTCATATTGTTATTAACAATTTATTTGTTTAAATCAATTTTTAATAATGGCCCCCACCTCGTAGCAAGTTTTTAGTATTTTTATTGTATTTTCCGTCAAATTTTACATAAAAAGTATGTTTTCAAAATATGGTACCTTTATTATTACTATTTTTAAAACATTAATTTTTATAGCGCGACACGTCAAAAAAACGGTTTTTTTTTAATAAAAAGAAAACTATAGCTCGGATCAAAAAAAGTTACATATAAAAGGTGTAAATAATAAGAAGATCTACAATTCTTGTCTGAACTACTTTTCGACATAACCTCAAACTTTTCGAATAAATTGAAAAAAATGTAAAAAATCACCTGTTCCAAATTTATTTGCCTCATGTCGTTTCTTTTTTTTAATATAAGTAATTATTATGTTCTTCTTAACAAGTATTATTTATTATCAATCAATACAATAAAATAAACATAAATTAATAATAACTGATAGAACATTATTTCATCGCATAAAAAAAAATTTATTGTGGTTTCAATACTTATTATTGGTTAATATGTATTTCGTTCGATAGTTAGTTGAGAAACATATTAAAAACACAAAAATTATATTTTAATTTCTTTTTTAATTTTTTATAGTCATTTTATCAATAAATAACGTGTCAAAAAGGGGATTTTTAACATTTTTTGCATTTTATTCGAAAAATTTGAGGTTATGTCGAAAAATAGTTAAGACAAAAATTGTAGGTCTTTTTATTATCTACACCTTTTATATGTAACTTTTTTTGATGCGAGCTATAGTTTTCTTTTTATTAACAAAAAACCGTTTTTTTTGACGTGTCGCGCTGTATAAATTAATGTTTTAAAAATAGTAATAATAACGGTAACATATTTTGAAAACATGTTTTTTATGTAAAATTTGACGGAGAATACGATAAAAATACTAAAAACTTGCTACGAGGTGGGGGCCATTGCTAAAACTTGATTTAAACAATTAAATTGTTAATAACAATATGAATTTGTTAATAATTTTTATTAAAAATATTTTTTTTCAAAAGTCAGTCCTTTAGATTTAAAATGAAAAAAAAAAGAAGTTTGTAGCTCAAACAAAACCAGAGTTATAAATTTTTGAAAATGAGTCTCCAAGCCAAAAAATTCATTATTCAATTTTTATCAAAAGAATTACCCATATATATACATAAATATTTCAATATTTCATCCTTTTCTTCCGAATCCTCTTCCCAAAAGTAAAAAAATGGTAAACTATGTCCCGATTTTAGAATGGAGTATTAACTCTAATTTGATCCTAAAGTAGGATTTCCAGGACACAAATTTTAATAAGAAATAAGAAATCACGAATCTAGGTCTATTTTGATCCTTTAAAACTTTTTCAATGATTTAAAGGTTCAAATGTAGAGTTTAAAAAGAGAAAACAAAAAAATCATGATCTTTCGGCTCTAAGCAGAACTAAAATTTCGACTCGGAAAAGCTTTTAATAAAATTTCTCCAAGATTGACATTTTTTCCTTTCGTCGAAATGAAATGATTGAATTCAGAGTAATGGAACGGAATATTTGTCCAATTTTCTTTTTTATTAAATCAATACAGAGAGCTAGCGAACGAAGAAAATAAGGAATACACCCCATCCTCCTTCAGTTTGAGTAATGGTTGTCTATTATATAATCTTAAAATTGCTTTATAATAGGGATTTATTGTACCTTCCATTAAAAATAATAATAATATATCATCATCAGTCAGTAGATTGTGGCAATATAACCCTATCCACCATTGAATCAAAGTTCACTAACAACTCTCCACGAAGACTTTCTCAACTTTTGAGAAGTTTCGAAAAGTATAAAACTTTTCTTTAATTTTTTTATATCTTTCTTTTCGTCTTCGCTAAGAAAAGTAAATCGAATAACCTCCGGTATCGACGTTTTTATTTTTCTTTTTCCATCACCTTATCGAAATTTGCAAAATTAATAATTGGGACATATCCTCCCAACCATTGGATTTTTTCTTTTTCCCTTTATCCAAATCCATTTTTCCTATAAAGATGGTAAAAATATTCGGTTCAGCTGATTTCTCCGAAATGAAAGCAATTTACGTAGCTCAGTCAGAGGAATAAGGAAAGGAGGTGAATTTTGGTGATTGGACGATGATTTCTCTTATTTTGTCAGAGTTTCCGGTCGGTGACGTTAGAACCTTGAGAATTCCTTAAAAGAAGGGAAATTATTAATTTGTTTTTACCATTAATTCATTAGTAAGTAATTAATGAAATTTTCCAGGATATTCAATAAAATGATATCTAAAATTCATAAAAATCTTTGATTTAATTATTAGCGGAAAGAATCCAGCCGATATACCTGGATATTTTCGTTGTCACTGTTTATCGTATTATCGATTTAATTACGTTAAAATGCTGTTGGGAAAAAAATATTTTGCTATAAAGAAGATGATACGGATTATAAGTTAATTAGGAAAATTGCGTGACGGTCGTAGGAAGTCCTAAGAGGATACCCCACGAAAATCCCACGACAAACAAGCAAGACTTTTTTAGTGAAATTTAATGTAATAATCGGCTATTCAGGTTACATGTATGCCGTCCTGTCGTCAAGTTACGAGAGATTAAAAATAGTATACATAGGAAAAAAATTCCAATATAAATTTAATCACTTAATTTCACGGAGGATTTCTGTACAGATCCGTATGTGGTAGTAATCGCATAGCAGACCAATTTATCTCTTGGGGACAATCGGTTTTCATTTTATCATTATTGAGAAGTGTAATATGTTAATTGAAGTTCACTTAACCTTACTTAAAGTTTCGGAACAAAGGACCTTTCGGTCGCAGTGTCTAGCATAAGGGTCCTAGAAATATAAATTTTAACTAAAATTATCTTCTAAAATTATATTTATCCAACTTCTAAGAAATTAAAGGCATCCAAATCGAATTTTTATAGAAGTTCAAAAACTTTTTTTAGTTTTTCTTTAACACAGAAATTCGAAATAGACTTATTTAATATATACCACTTTTATGTCTAATTGTTAGGGTTATTTATTGCAAATATCAAGGCTTTAGGATGCTTTGGCACTAATATCCAAAAATTTAAAAAATTAAGCATATGAATTTCTTTGACATGCGAAAGGTTCATATTTGTATTTTGAATTCTTTCATCCGATACCTTACACGAAATTTTGTATTGACTTTTGATTTTCCAAAATTTAATTTCATATATCATGTGGAATATCAATTAAAAGAACTTTTTATGTCGAATACAAAAATATTGGTATATTTGCTGCAGCTAAACACGCCTTTGTTGTTTTAGTAGTTAGGCAAGGTGCGCCATCTTGTTGAAAAATATATTCACCTTCAAGATATTCCAACAAAGGTATCGAAAGGGTTTCGAATAGGCTTTTTACCCCGACTTAACATATAGGCTAATTTTTTTTCGGATAATACGTAGGGTTTCAAAACGGCGGATCCAAGATGGCGGCTGAAAATTTTAAATTTGAAGCGATTTTCATGAAAATTGGTACATACGGGTTTTGCGGGATGGGGATTTGAAATCCGCTGTCCAAATTTAGAAATTCAAGATGGCGGATCCAATATGGCGACCAAGATTTCCTGATGTCAACGGATTTTAATGAAAATTAGTACAATGATTGTTTTGAGACCACTGATTTTGAATATTATCAAAATTTAGAAATCCAAGATGGCGGATCCAAAATGGAGACCATATTTCTCGATTTCAACGGATTTTAATGAAAATTAATACAATGATTGTCTTGAGGTCACTGATTTTGAATGTTATCAAAATGTACAAATCCAAGATGGCGGACCCAATATGGTGACCAAGATTTCTCGATTTCAACGGATTTTAATGAAAATTGGTACAATGATTATTCTGAGGCCACTAATTTTGAATATTAGAAAAATTTCCAAATCCAACATGGCGGATGCAACATGGCGGATGCAACATGGCGGATGCAACATGGCGACCAGAATGTCTCGATTTCAACGGATTTTAATGAAAATTGGTAGAATGATTATTCTGAGGATACAAGTTCCGAATATTATCAAAAGTTGTAAATCCAAGATGGCGGATCCAATATGGCAACCGAATGTCTCGATTTCAACGGATTTTAATTAAAATTAGTACAATGATTATTACGGAGCCACTAATTTCGAATATTAGAAAAATTTCCAAACTCAATATGGCGGATCCAATATGGCGACCAAAATTTCTCGATTTCAACGGATTTGAATGAAAATTGATACAATAATTATTTTAAGGCCACTAATTTTTAATATTATTAAGATTTGGAAATTCAAGATAGCGGATCCATAAAGGGGTTTTCGGGTTGAAACAATCTCTAGGATATAAAAAACTAGAAAATTTGAGAAGTGTTTAATTAGTAAGTATTTGCCAAACGCCGGGTGAAACCGGGTAACCCAGCTAGTGTTCTATAAAACCCATATTTTAATAATTAATGTTCTATAAAACCCATAAATTAATAATCCAGAATAGAAATTCAACCTCGGAAAAATCCCGATGGAGTTTATTTATTTATTATTGAAGATTCATCAAAATACACTGATTACTACATATTTAAGCAGACCTTAAGAAAGCTGACATTTTAACTGACCTTTAGTCAGGTTAAAATCAATATTATGATAATGTAAATTAAAGAAGCGCGACATCGACGAAGTCGGCTCATTCAAACCATAATTTGTATTGTGGTAAGGAACAAAAAGGAAATCATGATTTCTCAAGGAACGAAAAGGGACTAATATTTTTAGAATATTTAAAAGCTCCGGAGAGTTAATCGTACCCTGAATGCAGTCAAATACAAAGACAGTTCTGGAGATGTTTCGTCTTTCCTCGAGGGACTGGAGTGATAAGAGCCTAAGCCTATCGGTATAAGGCGGTAGTGAATTGGGATTAGCCCAGTGGAGACCACGGAGAGCAAAGTGCAAAAATCTCCACTGAACAGCCTCAATGCGAGAAATATGAATCGCATAAAAAGGCGACCAAACAGGGCAGGCGTACTCCAGTATTGGGCGAACAAATGTACAAAACAGAATTTTAGTAACGTGCGGATCGTCAAATTCCTTGCACCATCTTTTTTACAAACCCCAAGGTAGCACTAGCTTTGGCTATTATAGAGTCAATGTGGTCTTCAAAGGACATACGTGAGTTCAAAACAACTCCCAAATCCTTGGTCTTGTCAACTCGTGTAAGAGGATGACCGTCCAAGGAGTAAGTAAAGTTCAGGAGAACCCTCCTACGAGAAAATGACATACATGTACACTTACTAATATTGAGATAGAGACAATTGATAGAGCACCATTTATAAAAGATGTCTAAGTCATAATTTAAAAGTTCAGAGTCCATTTCGTTAGATACAAGTCGGAAGATTTTGGCGTCATCAGCATAGCACAAGATCCTTGAGTTATTTAATATCAGAGATACATCGTTGATGTAAATAATGAAAAGCAAGGGTCCCAGATGGTTGCCCTGAGGGACACCGGAAGTGTTTTTTATTTCGTCAGAAAAAGCTTCGCGAAATTTAACTCGCTGCGTCCGATCAGACAGGTATGAGTTTATCCAATTCACAAAAACAGTGGGAAAACCAAGAACAGATAACTTGTAGATCAAGACACTGTGATTAATTTTGTCAAATGCTTTACTAAGGTCCTTAAAAATGCAGTCGACTTGCATTCCGGCTTCAATGGCGGTAGTGCAATAATTAGTAAATTCAATTAAATTAGTTGTAGTAGATTTACCTTTTACAAAACCGTGTTGGAAGGAGCGTAGAAAAGGTTTGCAATGAAAATATAAGACATTGCAAACAATCACTTCGAATATTTTGGCGATAGCGGGTAAATTAGCGATAGGGCGGTAATTAGAAATGTCGCACTTATTACCTTTTTTATGGAGAGGAATAATAACGGATGTTTTCCACTGTTTAGGAATTCTTAATGAAATATCAAAAATCCGTGGTGTGTGCTAAAAATGTTGAGTGTACTATAACCTTAATTACAAACAAAATTAATTTTAAGTAATGAGAGCAGCTCTATTAGAAGAAAACCATTATTTTAGTTTATAACGAATTTTGTTGTAAATGATGAATTATTATAATTTTTTATTAACCATCAAAAATTAATTATAATAACCTAAAAACTGAGTATAAAATGTTGTTCTTAATTATCACATAAAAGACAATATTTTTTGTCTTCTTAAAGTACTCGTTCAAAAAGCCAGTTTTACATCGGAGTAGTATATTATTAATCTTACTAATTTTTAACCATCATAATTAATTCCCTATCTTGAATTTCTCAATTCCTCTGAAGCAAACTATAGTTAAAAATTCACAATAACACATGTAACAATTCTGATCCTTAATTTTTAACAAAACATTTTTAATAAGCTGAAAACTTTCAAATTTCAATTTCTTGCATATTGAATCTTTATCACACTATTATATGTATAGTTAACGATTGTGAATAAAATTTCGCCTCAATGTATTCAAAGTCAACTAGTAAGTTACTTATAAATTATTTATTTTAGCGAAAAGCTTTGTTTTCCGGTTCAAATACTTACTGAAAAACAATAATCTCTGTCTGTACTTTTCTTTTCTGCTCTCCTACTATTGGAGTTTGCATATTTAGGTAATGAGAAGTTATATAAAGTAGTTAAAAGATTTAAGCCATTCAGTTTCGGCATTTTCAATATGTTACCAAGTTTGATTATTCTGCTGCTAGTTTTTTGCAAGATCAGTGCGATACATTATGGCTCCCTGGCAAAAGAAGGAGAGTTTCCGTATATTGTTGAAATACTTAGAAATGGACATTTAAAATGCGGAGGATCACTTATAAATAAATGGCTTGTGATAACAGCGGCTCATTGCATTGAATATTCATCATATAAGAATCATGATTATAAAAAATTAAAACTTCAGGCAGGAACCACTCTTTCAGGAAAATTATATGGATCGACTTATCAAAGAAGGAATATAAGTGAGATATTTATTCACAATGATTTTGATAAACTTCTAAATCGTGACGTAGCGATTATTGTTGCTAAAGAAAAGTTTATATTAAATGTATATGTGAACGTTGTAAAGTTACCGAAAAAATATCAACTTGACTATTTTATGGGTAAAACTGTCGTTGGAGTAGGATGGGGTCGTAACGAAAATCTAAAATACCCCACAAAACTTAAAAAGTTAAAAGCTAAAGTTCAATACTACAGGTATTGTAGAAAAAGGGAAAATAAGGAGATACTTTGTGCTCTTGGTGTAGGAAATGGAACTATGTGTTATGGCGACTCTGGCGGACCTCTCGTTATCCATAATTATAATAACCCGAAGGAAGACTTACTTGTAGGTATTTTTACTAATATGATTACTGATAAAACAAAGAAGTTTTGTCTCGATGGCAAACATGTTACACTAGTAAATGTTGCTTTTTTTATTCCCTGGATTAATAAAGTGAAAAATACTGTGCGTATAAATAGAGAAATTTAGGGGTCCATGATGGTAATTTCATAAATTTCGATTAGAGAAATAAAGTGTACGATTTGATGTTTTTATATAAGTAGTGTATAATTTTTTTTTATTATTTATTATTTAATCCTATTAAAACTTGTGGAGTTTCTATTCACTCATAGGTATAAACGACAAATGTGTGGCTTTTATGCTCGATATTTTGTGTTATTTTAAATATTTAATTAGATTTAATTATAAGAAATAAATAAAAACTGTAAAAGTCACATTTTTTATAGAACTTAACCCATTAATGCGCAAAACGAGGATTTTATGCACGCAAGTTCAATTGTAGGATTCGAATAGCAAATTGGGGCGATTTTCTTCCAAATTCGTTTATAAAGGATTTTTGGGGATGTCTGAAAGAAAAGAATTTTTTGGACTACTTTTGGTTTTTTGGATTTGGCCAATTTTTGAAAAATCCAAAAATGTCCCGAAAAATTCCGAAAAAATGTGCACGTGTTCTTTGCCTAATTATAATCATTTTTTGTCTTCTAAAATTTATTCGTATAATTGATAGTTTTTGAGTAAAAATATCACCAAATTTTTATGAAGAAATTTTTTTCAAAAATTGGCCAAATCCAAAAAACCAAAAGTAGTCAAAAAATTCTGAAAAAATTTACATGTATTTTTTGGCTAATTTGAAGCATTTTCTGTTCTACAATTTTTTTTGTAAAGTTGATACTTTTCGTGTAAAAATATCGCGAAGTTTTGTATTACATTGCTGTAGAAAATTACCATTTTGCAAAAACCAAAGCAATAAATAAATTTCAAAACCATGATTTGAGAAAGTTTGGACATTCAGACCGCGATTTCTGGTGGTTATATAATCATTCAATAGCAGCAACGACAAGATAATCGACTTTGAAAAGAAAAATGACTAAAAAAAATCAGCACTTTTTTGAAAAAACCCCAAAAAAAATAGAGTTTTTGAAACTTTTATGCAAAAAAAAAATGCCAGATTCTGAAAGAGCATCTCCATTAACCCCTTATATACAAATTTGGAAGAAAATCGCCCCATTTTGCTATTCGAATCGTACAATTGAACTTGCGTGTACAAAATTCTCGTTTTGCGAATTAATGGGTTAAAAGAGCAATAGAATATTGTTTTGAAGTTACGACACTGCTAGTAAAAATTATTGTAGAAAAAGCTAGAACAGCTTTAAGGAAGTAAAGTTATAAAATGTTATCTCCTTAAATTAAAATATCAATAATTTTATGTTTAAGATACTGTTTAATGTTTAATAACTTAAAGTTTTAACCCATTAAGTCCCAAATGTCAGCTTTTTCGCCGCTGCGTTCGGCCGCTATATTTTTAGTGAAAATAGTGTCTGAAAAATATGTGACACACTAATTCCGACGCAAAATTTAATGATCTTTCAGAATCTGACCTCAAAATTTGCAACAAATGTGTGGTTCAAAAGTTGTAAACTAATTTATGCAAAAAAACGTGATTTTGAAAAAAAAAATTTCTGGTTTTTCCAATTTTCCACAAGGAAATCATTTGAAATTTCATTGTTTTCGTGCAAATATCGTGGTCTCGACTCCCAAAGTATAAGCTCCCGTTGTTTAAATGAAGGATTTTAATGTTTAAGCACACAAAATGGCGGTCGGGACACGAAAAGATGAGAAAAAGCTTTCGGAATTTTTTACTCGAAAACAAAGGGTTTTAGAGAAAAATTTTATTGAACAAAAAGTGCTTAGAATTGATTGGGAAACCCGTGTGAATTTTTTCAGAATTTTTCAAGCAATTTTTGGATTTTTGGATTTGATCATTTTTTGAAAAATCCAAAAATCTCATCAAAAATTCTGAAAAAATTCACACGTGTTCCACAATCAATTCTAAGCACTTTTTGTTCTATAATATTTTTCTCTAAAACCCTTCCTTTTCGAGTGAAAAATTCCGAAAGTCAAATTTTCTAACTTATTTTATAATTCAAGATATTTTTTCAAAAAATGATCAAATCCAAAAATCCAAAAATTACTTGAAAAATTCTGAAAAAATTCACACGGGTTTCCCAATCAATTCTAAGCACTTTTTGTTCAATAAAATTTTTCTCTAAAACCCTTTGTTTTCGAGTAAAAAATTCCGAAAGCTTTTTCTCATCTTTTCGTGTCCCGACCGCCATTTTGTGTGCTTAAACATTAAAATCCTTCATTTAAACAACGGGAGCTTATACTTTGGGAGTCGAGACCACGATATTTGCACGAAAACAATGAAATTTCAAATGATTTCCTTGTGAAAAATTGGAAAAACCAGAAATTTTTTTTTTCAAAATCACGTTTTTTTGCATAAATTAGTTTACAACTTTTGAACCACACATTTGTTGCAAATTTTGAGGTCAGATTCTGAAAGATTTTATTTTGTTCGCATGAAGAATTTTAGGGGTTCAAAATCGGATTTTTTTTTTTTCAAACACATATTTGATATCAAGTGAAATTTGTTAACGTATGTAATGATGGTTAGAACTCCTATGTTTACTTCACTAAATAATTTACATATTACTTAAATATTATTTATATTTATCAAGAGAGAAGAAAAGCTTTTTTGTTAGTAATAAAATAGATTGTTTCTAATTATTGTTACCAAATTGTAATTAATTTTATAGGAATGAATGTTTCGACTCCTTTTTAAATTTTTATATAAAAACAAATTTAAATAAAATTCATGTTTTTTAAATATTAGAAGAGAATTAAAAATTATTGTTTTTAAGCAATTCTTAACAATTCAGAACACATCCGATTGTTTTGTACAAAACACCTGCCACTAATTATTTGATAAGCTGTTCGGTGAAAATGTATTTGCTTTTAAATACCAGTGTGAACTAAATGCTTGGTAACAATTAAACCAATAGTTACTATAGAGTCAAGTTCCTGTTGAAAATTACTTTCAAACTATTTAAATATTTATTCGTATGTAATATACAAAACAAAAATATATCATATTATATTTAAATCCTTTGTCGTTTATATTATATTTTAATATCACTATTTTTCATTCATCATTATTCTTAATTTCTAATTTTAAAACTTAACTAAATTGTAATTAAAAAATATAGTGTGTACGAAACATTTGTTAACACGAAGTTAAAAAAAATGTAAAAACAAAACCCCTTATGTTGCTTAACAGGAACGAAAAACCCTTCTTACACTTACATTATGCGTAGTACACAAGGAAAATCTGCTATATATCACCTTTTTATGAGCACACTGTTTTATGGTTCAATTTGGGGAGATTTTTATGTTTGGTCTCAGTACATAACGAAAGATTCGCTGTACATCATGAATTTTAATAGAAGGGTTCAAGTTGTAACTATTTAATGCTTGTGGTTACAAAAAAAAAAAAAAGGCTTGCGTGTCCCTCAGTTTGCACACACCTGCATGTACGTGACTGACAAAATAAAGCGAAATTAAATCATGCATACTGATGGCTTGTGCCCTTCTTTTTTTCTTTTTTTTTGCTTCGAAAGCATTAAGAATAAATAAGCCCTTTTTGACATTTTCAAGGTTATTTTGCTGGAATAATAATTATATTTCATGAATCATATTTTATTTCTTGTTGCATGGTTTGTGGTTCTTGGTTAAGGATTTGATAAAAGGTGAAAAATAATTGACTTTTAGCATGTATGACTAAACATTGAATAATCCAATAGTTTTGAATATTTTGAATGAATGACTTACACATACTTATTAGTTTATAATTTGGGCTAAACAATTTAAAATTAATAACGTTTACTTTTATTTGCTTATGTTAAGTAAGCCATCCTTGCACCAAATATTATTTTTATTGACTCTTTCGTTATTTTATTTGAAAAAAGTACTTCATTACATCTAACAAGGAGACGGCGCCACCGTGGGGTCGGGGATTTGCCCGAATTTTTTTGTGGTGAAAGAGGATCCGTAGCACCTCACGAGGTTCAAGCAGTAGGATGCACTACCTCGGAAAATTCCGAGAAAAATCGATTCAAAATTTCCTAGGCGCCTTATGAGTTAAAAATGTGAAGCGTTTGTCGAGCCGCTATCTAGACTAGACGGTTAAGGCTCGGTCTTATGTGCCGAAGGTCCCGCGTTCGATTCCTCCTTCGGATCTTATTTTTTTTTTCTCTTTTTTTTTGTTATCCTAACAATTATTTTTTAAAATCGGAATCACTTTTTTATATTTGTGTACCCTTACAAAAAAATCTTCAAATTATCATCCGAAATATTAATATTGTTAAATAATAATTTTTATTGCGGCATTAAAGTATCTTTATTTAATTGGACTTACCTAATGCTGACTTTGAACTCCAACTGCTTAACTGCGTCGACCCTGTAATATAAAAAGAAAAACAATATAAATTAAGTCATCAAACTTTTTGAAAAAAGAGTAGGTTTTAATAAATTTAATTTCGAGTAGGAAGTAGTTCGACATAGAATTTTTTTTGTTTTACATCATTACAGAATATTTATAGAGTACAAAAATTGAAATCCTGGGAACCCCCCCCCCCCCTTTTTTTTACTTTTTTAAATCTTAATTTTTTTTTAAAATTTTTTATAAAATATAACATGAACAACTAAAAATAAAAATTTCGAAAATGTTTCTCTATGGTGGTTCTTATTAAAACTTAATTCAATTAAAAGTACGATTACTACTGTGGTGAGCTTAGAACCATAGGTAATTGCCTGAACAACGTTGAAGCTTGGGAAAAAGATGTAAGTAATAAAGTAAGATCACAATTTTTCAAAAACTTGATTAACAAACATATTGAAATTATTGACTTAAGGGGACCTTTACTTTCAAAATCGGGAAAAAAACACACTTTTTAAAAGTTTTTTTTTTTTTAAAAGACTATTATATTTATGATTGTTTCAGAATCATAAATATAATAGTCTTTTCAAAAAAAAAAACTTTTAAAAAGTGTGTTTTTGTGCATTATTGGTAAAATTATGAAAAACATAAAAAGAATTTTTAAATGCAACTTTAGTTTATTTTAATGCCTGCAGAGGGCGTCATCCAAAATGCACTTTTAAAACGGCCCCATTTCTCTAGGACTTCCTGTAACAGATAGAGCAAAAATCTTTAGTGGATTGTTTTCATAAGACACAAAACTAGTACCTAAACCTAAAAAACCTTTTATTTTTAATGAATATATCATTTTATACACATTTTTCTAAAAAAGTTTAAAAACGACTATAAGTTAGGGGTAAACTCCCCTTCGCATAAAAAAGTGGGGGGGTAAAATAATATTTTTAAAGGTTTAGCTACTAGTATATTTGATAACGAATCGAATGGCGTTTGGTTTGTTAAAATCGGTTGAATAGTTTTTGAGATACAGATGCGGCCATTTTCAAAAATGTGATTTCGAGAAAAACGCATTCAAAGTTTTTGTTACATAATTTTTGCATATAAAATGCGTAGAGGTAGTGTTACAAATATAGGTATAACTTTTTTTCTTTTACGAATTTCTTAAAACGGTTTTAGGAGAGTGTTTGTGTGATGTTAAGAAGCATTTTTATGAAAAAAAAAAAAAAAAAATTGATTTTTTTCCCGATTTTGAAAGTAAAGGTCCCTTTAACTCCACCACCTGAACTTCACTTATTAATTGGAATCGTTAATAAATTATACGAAAGTATTTTATCTGAATCGGCCAAAAAAAATGAAGAATGGGTTAAAGAAAGTCACGTAAGTAGAGATGTTTATTACGGTAAGCCATCATTCAATTAAAACTCTTCTAGAAACTTATTGAAAAATGTTGACATTCTATGAAGAATCTCTGAAAAGTAGGGCGGAAAATGTTTTCAAGATTTCAGGTTTATTGTTGATCCCTATTTCTCCAATTAACTTGATTCAAAATTTGATATATACATTGAACATTTAAAAAAAAGCTATGTTGTCTTAGGAATAAATGTCACTCCTAAAGTTCACGATGTATTCACAAATGTTCCTTATTTTTGTTCGAAATACAAAAGAGGCCTTGGCTTTTATAGTGAAGAGGCCATGGAATCTGTCCACTTAGTTTTTAAAAATACGTGGAAAAAATATTGCGTTAATAAAATACACCCTCAAAACTCCAAACGTTTGTTAAATACAATTTGTGAGTACAAAAGTACTCATATTTAAATTTAAAAAAAAATGTTTTATAATTTTGATTTAAAATTTGTAATAAATTTTTATATAAGAAATTGTGAAAAACTGAATTTAAAAATAAAAATAATCATCGATGTACTGAATTTCACATTTATTCTATGATTTTTACTGCACAAGTATATTATGTGGTGTAAAAGTATTCTTTATATAAATATTCACTTATATAGTAAATATATTGAATTTTGTGAGGGTAAGTTTCTTGCAGTGGTTTATAAAGTAAAATTAAATTAAAGTGATTATTTTAATTATATTAGAGTACTAGCAATTGAAAATAGTTTTTGCAAATTTCTAAAAAAAATTAAAGAATTAAAAAAATTTAAAATCAGATTTCAGGATTTAATTTTTTTTGATCTGCAAATATTTTGTAATGATGTAAAAAAAAAAATTCCTATGTAGTACCTACTCGAATTTAAATTTATTAAAACTTACCGTGAAGGGTCTTTATTCCTTTTAAATTCTTTTTTCGTGTTTAGTGAAATATTCAATTTATGATAAACCGTATTTCTGCTTTATTAGAAATCAAATTTTATCTCAAATCTAAAAGAGGAATCATAGCACGATTCCCCTAACCTTTATCCGCCTCATTTGCTAATTCATTTTATGCAATGTGGAAGTACGAAATTAGCCTTAAAGTTGAATTGATTAAACCGAAAGGGATTCATTGTAAGCATGGCAATTCATTCAACTGTTTTATTAAAACAATTTGTGGCTTAATGAATCGCAATTATGAATTTGAATACTTTAAAAAAGCTAAAAGTACGGAGAGAAATTTGTAATCGTGGATAAGACTTTCATAAGTTATGGATTTCAAAATTTCTTTAACTTATGAATTATTTTGACGTATTATGGAAAATATTCACAAATGCTCGTGATAGGATTTCCCTCACAATTAATGTATATAGCAAAATTTTATAGGTTAGTTTTCATATATTATAAATATATTTTGTAAATCATAAGAATATTTAAACACAAATTCCAAATAATTTACGGATAATGAAATGAAGAATGAGAAAGCACAATTTATGCGTAACTTAAACACAAAACTAAATTCTGTCTCTCTTATTAAGTTTAGGTCATGAGTAATTTTCTAGCTTCCGGCTTGTTTGTCGATATTTTCGCATAAAAAAACTACTGAGGATTGTTGAAATCATACTTAATAATGTACAAAAGGTTTCGATAAATTTGCCCAATCAGTATTTCTAAAAAAAAATTGCAAAAAAAAAGTTCAAAAGAGGGGCGTGGAAATTTTGAATTTCCATGAAATTCTCGCTTTTTGCCCCTATCTCGTAAATAACAAGAGCTACAGGAAAAATGTAAATAACAAACTTGTAGGAAATTCAATTTCCTACAAAAACGTTCTAAACACCAAATCGCTAACATCGATAGTTCTTGAGATATTGGGCTTTAAAGTTGAGGTAGTGTGGAATTTTCATGGATTATTGAACTAAATTGTAGAAACACTACCTCAACTTCAAAGCCCGATATCTCAAGAAATATCGATGTTAGCGATTTGGTGTTCAGAACTTTTTTGTAGGAAATTGAATTCCTTACAAGTTTGTCATTTACATTTTTTCTGTAGCTCTTGTTATTTACGAGATAGGGACAAAAAAATGAAAATTTCATGAAAAAATTGGGTTTAGTGCGTACTTCCTCGCTGGTTAGAGTTAGGGTTACGCCGCAATGGACACTTTTGTAGAGCATTCAATTCTGAAGAATCCCTATCATTGACCAAGATTATACCATAAAATGCCTCTGAGCTGTAGAGTTTTGAAGAAAAAAAATCAAAGTTTACGTGTATTTTATAAGGGAAATCTTTATACGCCTTCGTCGAGCACTTAATATTAAAATTAAGGGCTCCAATTTTCAGGGAATTTTTGTTTAGGTATTTCCCACAAAATTTTGAGGTGGGACTAAAAAAAAAATAGTCCCGAAAAAAAAGCAACCTAATGTACATACTCTTGATTTTTGAAAAATAATAATAAATTTTTGATCAGTAACTGAAAACTGAATTTCATACTTAATTTAAATAAAACCATGCGAATTATGTATAACATGTGATAATTAAATTAAAATTTAAATTAAATATTTAAATTTTGCTCTTCTAATACGATTCATAAATTCGACTCTTAAAAACACTGTACACGTAACCACGATCTAAAAAAAAACAAAAAACCGAAATCTTTAAAATTCTGCTCCAGGTGTTCTAAAAACTCCATAGATAAGAAGGACCGAAATTTAAGCCATAATTTCTATTATATATTTTTCCTTTAGGTCTTGAAAATAAGGAGTCAAAATTTCATTTCCAACTTTCTGAACATACCGTCGATTTAGATATTCCGAGCGAAGCAATCATCTTGCTTGATGGGACAACAACTCCCCGGCATCTTTAAAAGCCTCCTTCGAATGAAATAGCACCACAGGACTCTGATGGAAGAAAACTTCTAGAACTCCCCCAACATTTTGCAAGCTGTTGACATCAGGTGTATTAACAAGCTCGGTTACCTCTGAGTGAAAATAAATTACATTTGAAATTCTGGAAACATTAATGAAGCTGCAGCAGCCTAAAAGAAATGTAGCTCGGAGCTTGAATAAATTTTCTCAGCGGAAAAGTCTGTTTGTTTCGCATGATTTTTAAAGTTTTTTAGTCAGATGAGTTCCCTTGAAGAGCATGTGGGGTTGCTGGTTATCATGGCGACTTCCTCCGAACGGCCCTGCTTTTTACAATCAGATAACTTTCATCTTAAGATGAATCACACTGAAAATGTCTGAAAACTTGGCCTTCTTCAAAATGTTAAATGTTATGTGGCAAGCTGAGTAGAGTACGAAACTGAAGGAAGATTGCACGGAAGTGTTTTAGGGCGCAGGAAGGCGCTCGCAAAAAAATCAAGAATCCTGAAAGCCCTAAACTACTTCCTTTTCATCTCTTTATCGGAAAACTTGAGCTTCGCATTTATTTCGTTTTTGTATTTGCTACCCCTAGTATCAGTGTCAGGCCTCATCAAGGGAGAAAAACCAAGTGGCGAAAGGGATTTTGAGCAGGCTGCGGTTAAACATTTATCCTGCTCCGAATGGAACGAAATCCGCAAAAAGGGTTCGTTTTTCCGCCTTAAGCCTTTTACCAGAAATATTTGCTCAGCGCTCGTCTAATGCATCTATTACGTAAAGTAAATTTCCGAAATTAGTTTGATCCCTGAAGTACGGTCGTGTTCTTGAAAACGAGCTGCCAGAAGTGCACCGTATGCATAAAAAATGGAAAGATCTTTAGAGATTTTTAACCCTTATTATCATTAGCAGTCAAATGGATTTAGATTTTCCCTGCTGTATCAGTTGTCATAACTAATAATCAAATTCAGAATTAACTTTAATCCAAGTGGTGGATTCATTTTTTGAGGTGATAAGGTTAAAATAAAAACAATTAATAAATTAATTAAATAACAAATAATAAACAAATTAAATAACACGTAATAAAATAACTAACAATTAATTAATTAATTAATTGATTAACAATTAACAGATTAAATAATTGGAATAAAATACATATAAAAATTGGAAAGCAAGCAAAAAAATTAAAAGCAAAAAAACCTTTTTTAAAAAAAGCTTTTATTTAAATGCTCTAAAAAGAAGAAAATAAAATTTTCCTTTAAAATTTTAACTATCAACTTATAGCCTCATTATACACAATTTATATGATCATAAAAGCTTGTCGCGCGATTTACTTGTGTAAATAAACTAGTACCTATTTAATTGAGTAACTTAATCTGCTAAGTTTAATTTTTTTTAAATTTCAGTTTAATTAAATACTTATAGGTACTTACGCAAACCTCGCGACAAGCTTTTATGATCATATAAATTGTGTATAATGAGGCTATAAGTTGATAGTTAAAATTTTAAAGGAAAATTTTATTTTCTTCTTTTTAGAGCATTTAAATAAAAGCTTTTTTTAAAAAAGGTTTTTTTGCTTTTAATTAATTTTTTACTTTTTAGTTATCGCTGGCTAGGTTTCTGAGTCTGTTCATCTCATTCAACGCATCATTGTTGCAAGGTCGTTTGCCGGTTAATTTCGAACAGTCTAGCTCTTCAATAAGAAGACCTTCTAATGATTTTATCCTACTTCAGGCCACGTATGCTTGACCAGCAGCAAAGAGCTTCAAGCCTAAGTAAACAACGGTGTGGTCGACAGTACTACCCTGCATTTTGTGTACTGTGCCAGCCCAGCATAATACAATTGGCAGCATTCTTCGTTCTGCGATTCCGTGACTATATTTTGCTGGAAACTGCACAAACTTGGGCTGAATGAGGTGAACACCGTCTTTACTGAAGTCCATACGGACGGATGGTATATCAGTGTCATACATTTGTGCTCTTCGGAAGCAGGGCCATATAATTTCTGTAATATGTCCAATGACACCATTCACCAGAACTTTGGACACATCTACATTGTAACGCAACATCACCTTGGCCCCAACAAATATTTCTAGCTCCTTAGGTAGCCCTCCTGTCTTGTTTATATCTGATGGTATAATATTATTTAGATCTAAGTTGTCAGTTTTTCCAGCATTTTTATTCTCAGCGAACCCTTTCATTTAATATCCATACTATAGGAAAGCATAAAAAACTTCAAAAGTCCGCCATATTGGATTAAGAGTGATGGCAGAATATTTTTCTAATTATTCTCGGCAAGCCCTTTCATTTGATACCCATATTGTAGAAGTGCATAAAAAATGACTATTCCGCCATCTTGGATGTTCCGCCATATTGGATTTAGAATGACGTCACATTATTTTTCGAGTTACTCTCAACAAGCCCTTTCATTCGATACCCATATTGTAGAAGTGCATAAAAAATAACTATTCCGCCATCTTGGATGTTCCGCCATATTGAATTTAGAATGACGTAACATTATTTTTCTAGTTACTCTCAACAAGCCCTTTCATTTGATACCCATATTGTAGAAATGCATTAAAAATAACTATTCCGCCATCTTGGACGGTCCGCCATATTGGATTTAGAATGACGTCACACAGTTTATCGTGTATTGTCATCCAAACTAAACGTGTGTACAAAATTTCAGCTCAATCGGTTGAAGATATCTGCTTCAAAATTGAGTAGCAAGATTCCACCTTAACAAACATACATACATACAGTGCAAGTTAAATAAAAGCTTTTAAAATAGTTAGACGTTGGAGAATTTATCGTAACGTTTTCTTGAATGTTATGACAATCAACGAAAAAAAATTATATACAACGATTTGTATTATTATTTGATCGTTGAAAATAATAATATACAAACAATACACAGCACAATTATAACACAATACACAATAAAATTATAAAAATCATACACGAAGTATTGAAAAAGCACGCTTATGTCGTAAACATATACAAATATGTCAAGAAATCGACACACAATGCCATCTACCCTATATCGAAAGATAATGAAGTGTTGTGTCGATAAATTAACTTACACCGCCATCTGTTAGAAACTTATGGAACTTACAAATATTACATTTAATGTGCAATAAAAAAATATTGAGGTCAATAATCGAGATAAAAACTATGCTATCTTTTAAGTTGGACCAAACTACACAAAATTAGCCAAATTTTATCAAGATCGGTTGAGTAGTTTCGGATTTTATTCCGGACAAACATCGTGACACGAGATTTTTATATATGTATATATAAAGAAAGATAAACTACAGAAATGGGACTAATATATTATATTTTATTACTTTTATAAGATTCTCTTTAAGTTCGAAAAATGCTAAAATCTAGCAAGTTTATCCATCATACAGAAAAAAAAATTTAAAATGCTTGCCACAGAAACTTCTGTTTGCATTCGTAATCATCAAAAACCTACCTGTATTTCATGCTTTTAGGTTTTCTCTCTATCCTTAAAAGTGTTGGGATCTGTTAATTATAAGCAGCAGGAAAAGTTTGCTAAAATATTCCCGCTCTTTAGCATCTGATCTTAATGAGGGAAGCATTCGCGTCTGAGTGCGACTTTTCTAGTTAGGTCGGAACTTCTCAACATCAAAACCGCCGATAACAAGTTCTTAGTGAAGTTTAAAGCTTGACTGCCGAAAGAAGAGCTGTGAAAGATAGGAGACGTACAGAGCATCCTATTGTTGTGGGCACCCTAGCCGTGTTTGCTCCCTCGAAGAGGGATGTAATTATCAAATGCTGTTAGCGGAGAGAACTAATTAAGATTTCGGGGTTTTGTTGTGGCCCCACTTTTCGCGGTTGAAACTTCTTAGCAAATGAGAAAAAAAAAAAATGCGGAAATTTTGATTTATTGGGAAAGTTTTCCTTCTTTCGGCTTATAAGAGCTATCCCGTTCCGTGGGACACAAAATGGATTTGGTGTCATAGTAAAGCTATCTCATGTAACAGTGTCTTGTAAGGAAAAAAGTAGGACAATAAATATGCTAAATATTAAGAAACATAAAATTTAGTTATAAAAATATTACACTGTATACCTGACAAAAT
Source organism: Dysmachus trigonus (assembly GCA_949715965.1). Classification (NCBI taxonomy): domain Eukaryota; kingdom Metazoa; phylum Arthropoda; class Insecta; order Diptera; family Asilidae; genus Dysmachus; species Dysmachus trigonus. The sequence goes on along the minus strand of OX454322.1, from coordinate 80,620,617 downwards.
TCACATACCCTAAATGAATTGCCAAATTTAAGAAAACTATTTAATAACATTCGGTACTATAGAATATAGATATATCTGTTGGTTATGTGGTATGATCAGAAAGTACACGGAATTTGTAAATTAAATATATTTTTGGTTAATTTTGATGTAAATTTATTTTGTCGCCTTCAAAATAACATTCTTCTGAAGCGACACACACATGTGCCAAATCTTAACCCAAAACTTCATATAGTTTTCATAAAGGGTGTGCTTCAGCTCCTTTGTCGCACTTTGTTTAATCTGTTCTACAGTCTCAAATTACTTTTCTCGAAGAGGTAATTTAAATCTAGAGTAGAGAAAAAAAATATCCATCCTCGACAATATCACGACCATTCTTTAATACCTTATACCATTTGTATGTCTGTGTTTTTGAGAGAAGTGACTTACCAAATTAAAATTTTCAACGTTTCGCCACATGAAATTTTATTGGAAATACAAAATTTCAAACAAATTCTTTCATTAACAAAATTAGCCATTGTAAAAATGATGAAGCATAAAACTTTGATCTCTTTAAATACATACCAAACAAATTCTAATAATTGTATTCTTCTGAAACTTGACACAAATATCCCTCACATATGTACCAACTTCAGAGAAAATAAATATACCGGGTCTGTTAATGGCGTTTTCTTTAAATTACAAATTCCGGTTATTTTCTGATCATACTGCACATATATTTAAAAGCAATAGGTTTAAAGTTTGTACTTCCCACCTTGTCATCAGCATTTAAAATTTTAACAATTTAACAATTAAAACGATTTCAACAATGTCAATATAAAATGAATAAAAGTCAAATAAAAATTTGATTAAATATTTTAATTACTTTGAAGACGATTTATTTTTTTAATTGCCCTTTTTACCTGGAATTATTTTGCTTTTTATATTTACTCAAATTTTTTGTTCAAGCATATGTATGAATTCAGTTTACAAGTTATATCAGCGTTGTATATAAAAATTATACAAGGACTATGGTACTTAAGGAAGCATCCAACATGCATGCCCAAAAGTACTAAAATTTCATTTTATTAAAATCTTAAGGGAGCTGAAACATTGGCCTACATTTCCCAGCAGGATATAAACATTGTGAATGGCTATATAAAGCGGCCTTTACAATTTGAAATTTCTGCATCCCATTGACCTGAAAAAAGTCTCAATATTCCTTAAAATGCCTGAAGCAATTTACAGAGAAATTTCAAGATTTTACTATTTTTTAAGAGATTCTTTTCGTTTTCATGCTTCCTTCTTAAATTATGGGATGTATTTAGTAGAATAATAAAAAAAAAAATTCAAAGAACTTTGAAGCATTTTAAATTAATATTAGTTTCATATTTAAAATTTGTTTAATAAAACAAATTTGAATTTATTAATTGAAAATATCCTAAAGGCTATTTGAGTTAAATATGGGAAAGTTTAAAATATATAAATAACATTGTGTAATGCCTTCATCAAGTCGTAGAAATTTAGTGACCAAGAACTCTTAATAAATTAGTAACCTGTTTTTGGTAAAAAAATATTTCAATCAACGAACTCCTATATTTTGAATAGCTTGCAAAATAGGTATCGATTGGATACGTCTATATCAAACAGTTTATATAAAATTCCTTGCTATATCGATTTTATTCAAGCGGTCAGTATCAATATCCTATTAAATTGGCTAACAATAGCATCAATTACATTAAATCAGTTCACTCTCGAAAAGTTTGGTTGGTGCCCGGTCAGACGGGAAAGTTCTATGACACTATTCGAAAATATTGACACTAAATTCTTGACCTAAATACAATAAATCAACTGGGTTACCCATCGTGCTCCAGTAAATCTTCCAACGTGTAATTGACTCTAATTACAAATAATCTGATTCAATTGAGACAGATCTGTTGGGTGATTGACGCTAAGCTCTTTTATTTTCGTAGTCTTCTTCGAAAAAATTCCTTTTATATGAGCCATGAGAATTTTATTCTAACATAAAGGTGACAAAGAGGAATAGGACTTTAGTGCAATTCTACAGTAATTAATTTTTCACAATATATTGGAATTTATAAATGCTGATAATCCTTCAGAACAGAACGGAGCAAATAATTGAGGCTTTAATTACGAGAAGAATGTTAACTGAAAAAATGCGTTTTGAAATATTTTTGTACATAACTACACAATTTAAAAAGCGTATAAAATCTCTCTAAGTATTTTTGACAATATTTAAATATTAAAATTTTGTTCATTCGTTATTTGCTTGTGGAATTTATTTATTTATTTATTTTATTTATTTACAATTCGCCAAAAGCTGACTACTACAAAAAAAATACGTACATCTAAATCAATTAAACCAACCTAGGCTTAACACACCTCTTGGTCAAATTAAAATCAATATGCTCGAAATGAGCGTTAATGCAGCGAGACATTGAAGTCACTGGCTCATGAAGACCATAATTAGTCCTGTGGTTAGGAATCCTAAGAAATCCCGGGTGTCTGAGGAAGCGAGCCGGAACCAGAATATCAAAAGACGATAGCAGAGCCAGAGAGTCAATAATTCCTTGCAGGCATTCGATTGTAAAAGCAGTCTTAGAGATAACACGTCTAAGCTGGAGTGAGTCTAATTTGATTAATAATTTAAGCCTATCAGCATAAGGAGGCAAAATGACTGGGCTGCTCCAATGCAGCCCCTGAAGAGCAAAACGTAAGAACCGACGTTGAACATTGTCAATGCGATTGTTATGAAGGGAGTAAAATGGAGACCAGACACAGGAAGCCTCGTAATATAAGAATCTTGAAATTCCTTAGCCCATCTCTTAATAAATCCTAAGGTCGAGTTAGCCCTGTTAACTATTGAGTCGATATGATCATCGAAACATATACGACTATCATACGAGACACCTAGGTCCTTAATTTTATCCAGTCTTGCCAAAACACAGCCATTATTAGTATAGTCGAACACGATAGAAGATCACAATCTTGACTAGAAGAAACAACTCGAAAAATCTTAGCATCGTCAGCATAGAACAGGATTAGTGAGTGAGATAAAAAAAAGAGGTAAGTGATTCACATAAATATTAAAAAGAAGTGGGCCGAAGTGGCTACCTTGAGGTACACCAGAAGAATTGTAAATCTCTTCAGTAAGAAATCCACGGAACAATACTCGCTGAGTACGAAGAGATAAATAAGACTTGACCCAGTTCACAAAGAGAGGGGGAAAGCCAAGGGTGATGGTATTATTACCTTTTTAGCTTTATTTTAAAAAAACCTACAATATTCATAGAATTCTCACTGGATATATTTTTATTAATACGGCACACGTATTAAATTCTCGTGAACACAAACTTTCAATTTTTAAATACCAAATTTTCAACTTATATTCCATTCCTATTAAAATAGATTTCCTAAATCAATTGAACTCTGTTTTTAATTCTAAAATATATGGCATGTTCAATTAAACCACAAATTAAATCGATTAAATAGTGAATTTTACGATATTTAGTGTTCGGGTAGAAACAGTTTCGTTGAATTTGTGCAATATTTAAATATATTTAATTTAAGGACATTATGTATATAAGGAAGTTGTTGAATTTCAGTTTTTAGGTTAGTTTTTCAGGCTTCTTGACCATAAATGATAAATATTTACTATTACAGAATTTTTCGCCAAATTTTTAATACTAAAACTCCCAGTTAAATTGACTCAATTACTTTCATGAATTAATTACAATTTTTAAGGCTACCCTTTAAAATTGATATCAAATCTTACTAAGGTTCACGACATATTCAGGAACATTTTTCCATTTATAATTATTAAGGGACCTTTACTTTCGAAAATCGAAAAAAAATCAATATTTTTTTTTTCATAAAAATGTTTCTTAACATCAGACAAACACTCTCCTAAAACCGTTTTAAGAAATTCGTAAAAGAAAAAAAGTTAAACCTATATTTGTGACGCTACCTCTACGCATTTTATATGCAAAAATTATATAACAAAAACTTTGAATGCGTTTTTCTCGAAATCACATTTTTGAAAATGGCCGCATCTGTATCTCAAAAACTATTCAAGCGATTTTAACAAACCAAACGCCATTCGACTCGTTATCAAATATACTAGTAACTAAACCTTTAAAAATATTATTTTACCCCCCACTTTTTTGTGCGGAGGTTAGTTTACCCCTAACTCATAGTAGTTTTTTAACTTTTTTAGAAAAATGTGTATAAAATGATATATTTATTAAAAATAAAAGGTTTTTTTAGGTTTAGGTACTAGTTTTGTGTCTTATGAAAACAATCCACTAAAGATTTTTACTCTATCTGTTACAGGAAGTCCTAGAGAAATGGGGCCGTTTTAAAAGTGCATTTTGGATGAGGCCATCTGCAGGCATTAAAATAAACTAAAGTTGCATTTAAAAATTCTTTTTATATTTTTCATAATCTAATCAATAATGTACAAAAGACTTCAGAATCATAAATATAATAGTCTTTTCAAAAAAAAAACTTTTAAAAAGTGTGTTTTTTCCCGATTTTGAAAGTAAAGGTCCCCTTAATTCAAATTTGAAATTATTTGAAAATTATTTTATTTTTAGTATTGGTTTATTTATTATAATTAATTTTTCGGATATTTCCTTTCCTTTTGCTAATATTTTTTCAGAAATTTTACATCATTTATAGCAGTCAAAAGTGGTGCATAATTTGATACTATTATTATCCAAAAATGCTGAAATCCTGCTAATTGAAAAACTCCCAACCGTAAAATTTTAAAGAATTCCATAACCTAAGGCCATCGCTGCACTTCCGAGTTGAGATTTTAAAGCCTCGCACTTCAATTTTGTTTCAACGAGCGCCTGCACAAAACGAAAGCCAGACCACTTCAACGATAACAAGTCGCAGCACTTCACAAGCGGACAAGCATCCGCAGCACAACTCCACAACTCCACTATAAGAGCATTTAGTGTAGAAATGTTCATATTACGAAACGAGAAATCATAATATTACGAAGCATTTTAGAGTTCTATTGCCTATTCAGCAGATTCTCACTTAAAACTATGAAACATTTAAATGGGATTTTATTAGGAAATATATAAAAGATTTTCTCGTCTACAACACACCTGTTTGACCTACAGCCCGTCTTCATCGAATTAGGACCACTCACAAATTTTTGTAATTACTCAGAAATTTTTACCCGCAGCGGGTTTTTCCACACAAACAAAAATCATTTTATCTACATAATAACATAATGTGAGCACAGTTACAACACAATAAACCCTTAACCCTTTTTTCGGGGTGGTTTTTAACGTGTCCTTCTTTACGTGTTTAGTGAGATTTGTGTTACTATGTAAATCGACCGAAAAAACCCAAAATTCATCATTATTTGGGATATTTTTAAAAAGCGGTCTTCGTTACAAGAGAGAAAGTATCTCATCAAAGTGTAATGAGAATATGGAAGTCGTTGGACGAAAAACCAGGACAATCAAGCAATTAACGTCAGAATTGTCGCAGTCAAAACAAAGATAGCGTCTCGAACTGACCGAAGAATTCGTTTCGCATCCCTTAATAGTTTGGATCAAGAGTTACAAGGCGAAGGGATCGAAATCTCTTAAGACAAGACGACCAGTGATAAAAACCCAAAACTTACTGCGAGAATGCGCCGAGCTAGGTTGCAGTGGGCAAGAACTTATCGCCATTATTAAAAAGGTATTTGCCACATCCTTCCACACTACCCGACCAATAAAAAACATTTTTAGCACCCATACTATTCCAGTTCTTCCTTGGCCAGGTTAATCTGCCGATTTAAATGCAATTGAAAATGTTTGAAGTCTACTCAAATCAAAATTTATTTCCTTCCTAATCCTACGCTAACGATCTTAAAGCAAAATATTACAGATATGTGGGAAAATAGGCTGGAAATTAAAGATTAATAATAGAGTGATGCTATGAAAGCATACCAGAACGAATGCCAATAAAATAATTATCCAAAAACTGCACATCTTTTCTTATAAATATTTATGTTTCCTTCAAGTTTTACCAAGAAGAAAAGAACGAATTTTAAGAAAATTCTGAGTGGTCCTAATTTGATGAGCAGGGACTATACTACTGTGATCAAAAAGTAAAGCCAATTTTGAATTTAAATTGCGCGGGTACATCGATTCGAGCAAATCTTCTTGTTTTTAGGTTGGCAGTACTCATATCTGTTTAAAATTTGACGCCAATACATCATTTGTTTGGTTAGTTTCGTTGTGTTTTCTGAGCAACTGAAGGTAGGAATTTTTCGATATTTAAAATGTGTGATTTTATTGAGCAAAGAAGTTTAGAAAGCAATTTAGAATGTTGCAGAAGGCCTTCGGTGATCAGGTTTTGTCTGAAAGAAATGTTTACAAGTGGTATAAACAGTTCAAAGAAGGTAGAGAAAGCGTTGAAAACACAGAGCGTTCCGGAAGTCCATCAACATCAATCAATGAACAACATGTCAATGAAATCAAAGATTTGGTGCTAAAAAATCATCGGCTGACAATTAGAGACCTTGCTGATACTGCAAACATTTCATTTGGATCGGTTCAAACAATTTTGAAATAGCATTTGTGCTTGAGAAGAGTCACAACTCGATTGGTTTAAAAAAATACTAAATTTCTTGCACTGCACTGCATCGGTTCTTTGCCCGACTTAGCTCCAGGTGACTTCTGGCTATTCTATAAACTCAAAAGACCGCTTCGAAGTGAAGATCATTCCAATAATCGAGTTGTAGAAGTATTTTGAGAATTGCAAAAATCGCTGGCATTGGTGTATTTTATCGAGCGGAGACTACTTTGAAGGGCGTGAAATAGATTTAAGAGAATAAATAAAAATTTTCAAAGTTATAAACAAATTGGCTTTACTTTTTGATCAATGGTTATAATCTATTGTAAAAAAACTTAAAATCAATGCACCAGATTTAAGGATTTTTTCTAATATTTTATACATGTATGGAATTTCTACATCAATCACTTTAATAAATTAAACAAATCGCAGTCAATTACTCGCCATAATCGACAACTATAACGTAAGATATGTAGATACATATTGTAAAAATCATTGACTTGTTTACATGCATCGAAAAAAAGTTATTAGTAAATAAATAGGCCACTTGACGTGATTTTTTCAAAAAATCACAAAATTTATGATTTTTTACTAAAAATGAATTAAATTTATTATTAACACAAAATAGCACAATTTGTTTTTTTTATTTTTTTTTAAAGGATTTGTTCAAGAAATACTTCAAAAAATTATAGTCGAGGCTCTGCTCTGGTTGCGAAGATATGAAGGTTAGTTTATAGGGGTAACTAGAAAAAATTTAAAAACTACTCACTATAATTTATTTACGAAGTTCTTAAGTCAAAGTGAGTGATTAAAATCTGACAGGAGCCGATTATCAAGGAGGGGATTATCTGAACGGACCCAATGCAGGCGTCCTAATCCCCCTATTTCCGCGCTCCATAGTCATATTTTTCCGGGACTAACTTTCAATCGGCTGCCACCTCAATCTGGAGGTCTTTCCTGAACCCACTCTAGGACTAGGCGAGAGTTTGGAGTTTCGAAAGTTCCAACTCTTTAGAAAGTAACATTTCCGGCAGAGACATTTTTATCACGTCGGAGACATTTTCGTGATTGTAACGCTGATAATCCCGGCAATAAAATGGTTTTGAGTGATTTAACGCCAAAGTTCTGCTCAGTTCTGGGCAAAGTTCTGGGAACTTTTTCGGTCATCTGTTGAGGGCTCCAGTGTCCAGACGAGAGAATGGTATAAATGTTTTTCCGTAACCTTTCGTCCGTTGAATGAGTTTATAAAGAGTCCATAAAACGCTGCTATCAGGCTGTCCTTCAGGGGTGAAATAGAGCAGTAAATCACCTGACCATTGCCCTTTTTTTTTTTTTTTTTGTTTCTACTAAGTGCAAACACGCTAATGAAGTCGTCAGCGCTCTCGCCACAGGTGGTTCGTCTAAAGAGAGGGCGGCGACGACGACGACGACGACGATAATCTAATGTGACATTATTTATGCAAGCAGGTCCTGGCCTAATTTACCGCGTTGGATTAAAACGCGCAAAACAAAAACAAAAAACGAGAACTCTGCAGTCAATAATTAATTAGAAGGGTGCGATGAGTACGCATCATAATTAGTGTGTCCGGGCGGGTAATTAATACGCGCGGCGTTTCGTGTAACGAATTAATCAGCATTCAACACGGACAGCCCCGGCCGCCGCCACTTGCTGGGCACGCTAATTTTGGGTTTTTAACTAAATTATGAACATGTTGTACGAGTGGGTGAAATTTTACAGAAAATTCAAAATTTACATACCGGCCGTCCCAAATCCATGAATTATTTCATAAATCCACAGGAGTAGAACGAGACTCTTCATTTTCCCGATGATCGACTATGTCTAAAAAGCACCCTTTTTACCACTGAATTTGATCACAAGCACATTTAAGGCGGCTGATGGCACCACCCCCCACTACTCGGCCACAAAACACACTATTCAGAAATGATTCGTTTTCTTTTGCTGCACCCGAATCTTCGGATTCAATTCATTATTTCAGCCAATCCATGGCGCACTGTTATGATCTTGAGAGCGCGAAACTTTTCTCATGTGACAATTCGATAAAGGATATCGTCAAAATTGCCGAATTTATGACCACTCAGGGAAAATTCGTCCTCGAGCGGAGCCCCCAATCGTATCCAATTACTACTTCGAAAATTTCGCGCCGAAGGGGACTTTTCCGCATGGATGGTGGAATTGCGACTCCTCACCGCTTATTTCACGGATTAAGACTGATAAAGGATGGGATAAGCGAGGATAAATATCGGCGTGGTGTTCTGCGGACGGGCGACCGGTATTTTCGCTCTCTCCCCGATGAGTAGCACGGCACATCACCACGTGAATCAAACGAAAACTGAACTCCTGCTGGTCGTCATCGGCCCCATGAAGACTTTCCGGCGGATGCCAACAATCCGCCAGCATCAATTTCTGCATAAACAGCGGTTAAACGGGCATCTTCCAGGAAATATGTTGCCTGGAAGAAAGCTGCCTGCCGCGAGATGCTTCCATGTGCCCCTGGTGGAGCCCGCGATGGTTCGATGCTCCACTTCGAGCAGTGGGCGCTTTTCGAGCTTCGAAGCGGGCGGCTTTTCGCTGTGTTCAAAAGCGTTTTTTAACTGGCGCGATACGAAAAACATATTTTTGTTTGCGAATTCATGAATTTTTACAATTGTTATAAACAAATATATGCAAAAAAAAAAAAAAAACGTATTTTCGACATTCTAAATTGTTAGCGGTAAAATTTTTATTATAAACATATACTAAAAATACTTTAAACTTATGGCTTGATTAACATAATTGCAAATAAGTTTCCAAAATTCAAAATGGCGAATCCAATATGGCGGCCATAATTACAAAAGTATGACCACTTTGTTATATCATTAGTGCATTTCCTTGTACTAATAATATTTTACCATATTTTGATTATTTCTTGGAAGGAAGAAACTGTCATAAGTGAAATTAAAAAAAAAAATTACAATTTAACTGTTATAATGACAATTTTTTTTTGTTGCGATACGTAATAAAAGTTATCAATTGACATTTATTTCTTTAGATCAGGAATAAAAGTTATCGGATATCTTTTAATTGTCAGATTAGGTATAAACGTTATTAGGTGATTTGGAAGTTAACAAGTGATTTTTATTTATTTAGATTAGGAATAAAAGTTATTGGGTGATTTTTATGTTATAAGTCAAGAATAAAAGTTATAATACTAGTATTAACTATTTGAGTTATTTTCACGTTAGTATAGAACATTTTCTTTATTAGCAAGGAAAACTAACTTTGCACAGAGGTTTCGTTAATTTCAAATATGTTTTCATTAGATTCCAATGTACTGGCTTGTTGTTTTTCTCAATGTCGCTATATTTAATAAATAATATAATTATAGAAAATATTATTAATTATTATAGAAAATATATTAAAAATAGTATATTACTTGCTTATATTTTTCAAAGATTGAATCTGAACAGTAAGTTTTTTTTAGATTTTCTCTTGCTGCTTCTTTTTCCTCCTCTGTTAATGTGGGTCTGAAACGTGGATCCAAAAATGAAGCATCAAAGGCAGTATCGCTATTTAATAATAATAACTTCTTCCTCTCCAAAAAAAAAATCAAAATTGATAGATAGATATAACTTATCTCAGGCCAATCTGAAAACTATTATGTTTGTTAAATTGAATAAAGAATGTCTGGAATAAAAACATTAATTGATATAACTTTCAACATTTTTTTTCTACTTATTTATAAAAATACTTCCAGCGGATAGTGCATGGACCCATGTTCAACGAGTAGCAAATAAATAATCTCACACTTTTGCGCCTATGTTAAATTTCATGCTAATAGCATTTTTTAAATATAAAGTCCTGGAAATATAACAAAATCAAAAACAAAAATAATTCAGAGCCGTTGATAGGTCTAGCAACTAACGTTATCCGGAAAATGTTCTATAATAACGAGAAAATAACTCAAATAGCTAATACTAGTATGATAGCTTTTATTCTTGACTTTTATTTTATTCTTGAGCTTAAAAAATAAAAATCACATCATAACTTTAACTCCTGATATAAAAAAATTAAAATCACTTGATAACTTTTATTTTTGATTTAAAAATATAAAAATCATCTTATAACTTTTATTGTTGATCTAAAAAAATAAAACCCACCTAATAACTTTTATAACTAATCTGGAAATTAAAAGTTATTCAATAACTATTATTAAATTCTGTTTATTAAACAAATTAAAAATAACGATTAACTTTTAATATTAAAATTACAAATCTCAAAATATGTAATTTAATGAAAAGTATGTTTCCAACGGATCATATGTATCTATTTGTTTTAGAAATCTTAGCACTCCTTCTAAATGATTTTTAAATATAAAAATTTGAATAATAATTGTTATAACTGGTCCCTGATTTTTTGGGTTACTCCATTCTAATTCTTTATTTTATTCTCAAAAATCAATTTCAACTAATTTTTGAGTTATCCCATTTCAATACATTCTTTTATTTTGAAAATTCACCATGGCGGCCATAATTATGAAAAAATTACAATTTTTGATTGTACTAAAATATGTTTGTAATAATTATATTCTTCCCTATTTTAGTCATTATTTGAGTCATTATTTGAGTCATTATTTGAGTCATTATTTGAGTCATTCAGTTTCATTTTTGCGAGAGTTCATTCACATGCGTCATCTCATCTCAGATTAGGACCAGTTTCAGACATTCTGCAATAGTAAAAATTTATTATGGAATTTGGGGAAATTCCGCCATCTTAAATATTCTAAATGTGATTCACTGTCCTAAACACCCATAAAAAGAGTTTTTAGTGCACAATAGACGAAATTTAAAAATTTTCGTCTACCATATTGGATCCGTCATTTTGAAGTTTCAAAATCTGACTTCAGATTCAATCAGCGACCCCAGCAACTCACGTATTCAGTTTTTAGTCAAAATTCGATCAAATATAAAATTGGTGGTCCGCCATTTTTGATCCACCATTTTGAATTTTCAAAACCTGACTTCAAATTCTTGATCAGCGACCCAAAAAACCTTCAATTAGTATTACTAATTAAAATTACTTTTAAGGTCGAGAAAGTGAAACGAGCTGTAACGTTCGACTGTTTGTTATTTATGAAATTTATAAGCAATTAAAACTAAAAAAAAGGTCGAAACTTTCAAAAGTCCGCCATTTTATTTGTTTTCTAATAAAAATTAATAATTCTAGTAGGGCTGATTGCCAAAACAATAATTAATTACAATCAATTTCGTTTTCTACTTTCAGATAATCTTGAATCATAAAATTAAATTGTTGACGCTGCCATTTTCGAAAAAGTACTCATGAAAAAATTTTTTTGTTTTGTTTGTAAGCTTCAAAAGCTTATCTACATGTATCAAAAAATGTTATAATAAAATATAATTACTACTTGAGATAAAAAGCTTTAAAAAACAATCAAAGCCACCAGAAACCCCCCTTAAGTGTATTAAGGGGATTTCCTTTTTTCCCAAACAACAACTTAATTTTTAATTTATCCCAATATAAGTAAATATAGCGAATGTCTTGTTTTGGATCTATGTATATATACGTACTTATAGCATGTAAATAGGCTTTTTCATATTTAAAGTTCACGAAGACATTGTGACCGTTGGAGACATGTAACCATAGACTTCCCATTAATGATATAGTAATAAATTAAAATTCACAGACTATTAAAATAAAAAATAATATTTCTACCTCTAAATATTTAAAAGTAGAACTTCTAATTATCAGTAAATATAACAAATAATTTTTATACTTTTATTAATTTTCAAAGTAGATTTAACAAAATTTGGGTTCATTATAATTCACACTTGTTATTGCAATTGGGCAGATTAAAGGATTAGCTTTCGATTCCTTCAGTAGACGAGAGAAAGTTCTTATAGCAATTAATATGTAATTGTAATATTATCAATGGAACGAATTATTAACGTTTACTACGATTTGGCTGTTAAAATTTCAGTATCACCCTCACTAACTTATTTGAGGAAATATGCGGAAATAATCAGAAACTCCTCAATAGATTCTATTTGTTACGCTCGATTACTGCCTAATGTTATTTGTCAAATGTCAGAGGGTTATCGCTAAATATTGAAAGTAATTTGTTGTCCCAAATTGCCCGTCTTATCGCTAAGAAATTTCTTATTTCGATGTTCGCTTCGCTCCTAACTTGTTGGCATCTAGAAATGCTCAATAGCGTCGGAACAAATGTGAATTGACGTAAATATTTTCATATCGGGTAGAAGTTGAATTATACAAAGTCTATTTAAACAAATTTTCTGGGCAGTTTGAAGAATAATGTGTGAGGAATGGCATACTGCAAAATGTGTGTAATATTCGTATGGTCACATGGATAATAATTAAGGGAACATGATTAAATGGGGGAAATGAATAAAAAAAAAAATTATAAACCGCCTTTCTTCACATTTTTATACCGCACGATTATGTTTTTGGTTCCATGACAATATCAATTTAAATTTAAATATTTCCAAGACGCCATTTAGCTGGTAACGAAATTTGGGCTTTAGTGTAATTGGAGCGTTGAAGAGTCTGAAGCAAACACTAAATTTAGGACAAACATTTTCATATATTTTTTGATGGCGGTTTTACGCTTTGTATTTTTCAGTTAAACGAAATTTGTTTTCAACTAAAAATTATTACCTATTAATTACTTAAATATCATTACACTTTTACTATATATAAATATTGGTTTGAAATGTCTTAGTGATTTAGGTTTTGAGTTTAGGAATTTGTATAAATATCTAATTTTTAGTTTTTAATTTAAATCAAAAACTGAATTTTACTTCGCTTTTCAAAGGAGATGTCTTTTTTATATTAAGTTCCAAAAGTAAGATATTTTCTTAAGTAGTAACACTTATACTTATATATAAAATAAATAATTAATATAAAAACATTTTAGCAGGTTTGTGGATTATTTAAATTAATTATTAATTGACACGCTATGCATAGTAAACGGTGAACTTTTGGGTGTGTTTTTCTCCACTATTGCTTGGCATTGGACGGAAATATTTTATGGCTAGTATACCAACATGAAATACTACTACTAGGCAAAATTTCATTCAAATCCGTTCCCCCAAGGTCGTGCCACTCCTTGTAAGATAACTTTTAAAATATGTATAAATAAAAGTATGGAAATGTCTGAAAAGCAATTTCACTGACAGTTTTAGGTTACGTATTGAAAATAACATAATTTTCAGTTGTCAGTTTTATTGAAGGTCATATTTATAATAAGTTACTTTTGAATGGATGTTGAACCCTCACTTGTTCAATTTGTTAATAAATGATCGGTGTTATTTAACTCTAGAATTTTAATTTATTGTTGACGTTGCGAAAATAGTTCGCGTTATTAACAATAATTTAAATAATTTCATTAAATTTAACGATCCTCACATTACTAAACTTCTTTATATTAGTTTTATTACTTCTATTTTGGAGTATGTTAAAGCAGAGTGATCAATCTTTTATAAAACTATATGTAAGAGAGTTGAACCTATCCAAAAACGATTTTTACTTTTCGTTTTGCATGGTCTCCCTTGGAACGATCCTTCATCTTTACCACCTTCATGTAATGATCGCTTACAGTTGATCTGATTGGAACCTCTAGTGACTGTCCTGAACTATTTTAACCTTTAGTAACTATGCGTGGTCTCAGCTTTAACTCTTTAAAATTTGAGAAATCAGCTTACGAACTGTCTACAGTATAATATATTATATAATATAAAATAATATATAATATATTTTAATTGTGAATAGTGTTTTATTCGATACTGAATGAAGATGAACATGACCAACTATGTTCAATGATATTCAGCGAAAATGTAACTTTATCATGCCACTATTTCTCTGAAATGAAGATTTATACCCTAGACAGACGGGACATATAAATGATCATTTGAGCAGGAATGATCATTAAATAGGCCATGTGTCATCACATCATAGAAGCAATGATCATTCCTATCGTCATTGCACAAATTATGTCTACCCAAGCTCATTCAATTCGAATTATCATTCCTACTTTCCGACCAGAGCGCCTGCAGTGTCAAGAAATTGCAATTTATTGAAAAAATTTGGAAAATCGGCCAATTTTCTAGCTGTCACTTCATAATACCTTGTCAAGTTCCTTCATTTGTTTATGTTTTGTGAGAGAAAGAGTTTTAGTAATTTTGGAAGGAGAGTCCGCAAACGTCTTCGCAACTTTCTTTTTGCACGAAGCAACAGAGCGGCCTTCAACTTTTTCATTTTACACACATTTCTTCAGGCACGTTTTACTCTAGTTTAACCTTTCTGGATTTCCTTTTATGATGGTTTATTTGCGTTAATATGTATATTTAAATTATCCAAAATAAAATATGATTCAATGTCACACTAGCACCAATCTGACAACTGTCAAATCGAATTGCAAGAAATTCGTAATTACCGTATGTCACCCCAAAGTAGGCATGATCGTTGAATCTATTACGTAATTGAATCAATGATCATTCTTCCGCGTCGTGTGTCTAGGGTATTAAGATCATATATAAAGAAATTCAGTGATTGGCACCACTCGAGCTTTACTTATCAGTAAAAGAATATAAACAATGAAAAAAATGATCATAACATAGATTTAGACAAGTTTTTTTATTCAGAATTTCTTAAATTGAATTTTACTATTTGTAATGGTAATTAACTTTATGTGTATCCACCCACCATCACCTCAGTGTATTTCGATTTTCTGTATGCCTGGAAATGTTCATTCCAGGTTGTGTATTTTAAATCCAACACCAATGTATAATTAAAAAAGAATTCTCAATTTTTAGGAACAGTTTCAATTTACATACAAATAAATTATGTTATTTGTGCATTGGTATTATTCTTCAATTTAGACTTCGACATAAAATTGTAAAAAATAAAAAACAAATTATCTATCCATTCAATAAAATCTCTGCCAGCTAGTTTGTGTCATATTACCTGTTTCAGTTCTGCAATCGTATTTGATTTGTTTTTGCTGAAATCTAATCTTTAAATAACCCCAGGGATAAATATCGCCCTTTGTTGATTAAACGGAATTTCATGTGAGTCTAAATTGAATTGCGCTTCACAATTTGATGAAAGAACAAATGTAAACTAATATATTTTTTTTATAGTATACATGTTTTATTGAAAGAAATAACACAAAAATTATCTTACGTATAAAAACACTTAAAATTTACTCTTATAAAAAAAAATGTCTCCAGTTGAATCTTATGCTTAACACTTTGGAATATTATTTTTAAGCTTCAAGTTTCTTAAATGCATTAGTTAATATGTCAAATTCGCTATTAATGTTTGACATTAAATTTTCAATTTGACGTTTTGAATCCAATACTTCTATACTTTGTGTATAAGCATTGTATCGCACTCCAAAAGGTCGAGGGATAGAATTTGCAAATTTTCTGTTGATAAGAATTGTAAGAAATATTTAAAAATTAGTTCGAAAATATTTAAAATATAAATAATTAATAAATTAGCTACTTACATTGTTTTCTCTTTAGCACTTTCGAAGCTATCAGCAACAAAGTAGACTAGCTGGAATTCTGTGATAGGATATTTTTGAATTCCCATTTCATCTGGATTAAATTCTTTCAAGGTCGGCTTATCGGTTAAGGAGTATTCAAGTTCAGCATATGACGAAAGTAACCCAGCTCCATATGCTTTGAGCTCACCATCTTGCCTGCACAAGCCGTATTCCACTGTAAACCAGAAAATCTGTAAAGAAAAATTAAATGTTTTGCTTATTTCTACACTAATATTATAAAGAGGAAAGATTTATATTTTTGTGTGTATGTTTGTAATGAATAAACTCAAAAACTACTATGCCGATTTCAAAAATTCTTTCACCATTAGAAAGCTACATTCACCCTGAGTAACATAGGCTATATCCAATTTAGAAATTCAAGATGGCGGATCCAATATGGCGACCTATATTTCTCGATTTCAACGGACCTTAATGAAAATTAGTACAATGATTGTTTTGAAGTCACTGATTTTGAATATTACCAAAGTTTACAAATCCAAGATGGTGGACCCAATATGGCGACCAATATCTCTGGCTTTCAATGGATTTTAATGAAAATTAGTACAATGACTATCTTGAGGTCACTGATTTTGAATGTTATCAACATTTACAAATCCAAGATGGCGGACCCAATATGGCGACCAATATCTCTCGCTTTCAATGGATTTTAATGAAAATTAGTACAATGACTATCTTGAGGTCACTGATTTTGAATGTTATCAACATTTACAAATCCAAGATGGCGGATCCAATATGTCGACCAAGATTTCCCGATTTCATCGGATTTTAATGAAAATTAGTACAATGGTTATTCTAAGACCACTAATTCCAAATATTATCAAAATTTGTAAATCCAAGATGGCGACCAAAATTTCTCGATTTCAACGGATTTTAATGAAAATTAGTACAATGATTATTCTGAGAACACTTATTTTGAATGTTATCAAAATTTCCAAATCCAAGATGGCGGATCCAACATGGCCACCAGAATGTTGCGATTTCGAGGGATTTTAACGAAAATTGATACAATGATTGTTCTGATGCCACTAATTTAGAATATTATCAAAATTTGCAAATCCAAGATGGCGGATAAAATATGGAGACCAAATGTCTCGATTTCAACCGATTTGAATGAAAAGTAGTACAATGATTATTCTGAAGCCACTAATTTCGAATATTAGCAAAACTTCCAAATTCAAGATGGCGAATCCAATATGGAGTCTAAAATTTCTCGATTTCAACAAATTTTAATGAAAATTAGTACAATGATTATAGGTCACTTAAAACAAATTATGTCCAAATTATGGGCCGCTAGTAACTTATAAATATAAATAAATATATTAAATTACTTACAGCTGCTAGTCTTTCAATATAGTCGTCAGGAGCTCCTAAGGAGGCCAACCCAATTTCTTGACTGAATTGAGCAAAAGCAGGATCAGCAAACAGAGGGGCGTGTCCTAAAAGTTCATGGCATACATCTGGTTCTGGGGTATACATAGGCTTGCTCGGGTGTCGGATATATTGCGTAGAATGGAAAACTCTGAACGCTAGTCCGGCTAGAAAATCTCGAGATGATAGTAATCCGGCTACTGGTCTTAGAGTAAATCCAGTACAGTCTATAAATTTTTTTAGTAGAAACAAGAACCACCTTATTTTTTTTTCGAAAACTATTATTTAAAAATAATTACCTTTTAAGAAATTAGAAACATCTTCCAACTGTGGAATATTGTCTTCCCTGTATCCACAATTATCAACTAACAATGGGAAAACGTGATTGTGTTCCCTGCAGGCATGAGTTTTATAAAGTTTAGTAAGATTGCGAAAAACTATTCCCCATGTAGCCACTTCTTCTGGGGTATATTCGACTCGGGGAAGGGGTTCTCCATGTTTATAATTGTAGGCCAGATCAGCGAAATACTTTCTATTAAAAAAATTATAAATTAAACTAAAACCTAAACGTATTACATTGATCTTTATTACCGTCTTGCTCTGTATTTAGGATCCGTAAAACCAGGATGATCAGAGTCTAATTCGGCACCATACGATAAAATCTGATTAGCAAAACGATCCAAATCTCTGATACGTCTTGGAAACCATGGTACAGCAGCTGTATTATCCTTATAATCTCTTGTAATAATATTAAAATAGCAGCAACGATCACGAAACTCTTCGATTGCTTTCCCTAAAGATCCACTTCGACTATCACATTCGACGAAAAATTCATAACCTGGTCCTCTAGTTGATGATCGCGATTCAATATGAACCAAATTTACATTGTTATCGTTAAATACTTTTAACATTTTCGCCAAAGCTCCAGTCTCTTCGGTTTTTGGTGAAAATATAAGGCAGGTATTTCGTGCCTCAAGAGAATCATGACCTTCCATGATGTAAGATGAACCATCAACACGTTTCAGCTAAAATATAATTATTAGAATTTCAAATTATTCCTTCTTGTGTTTGATTTGACTTTTATAACTTGTTCACTTTTTGACTTCTAATAATAAACTGATATTTTATTGCAGCAAACAAGCGATCTTATAAGCGAAAAACTTGCTTCCGTAATTACGAATGATTACGCGACTCGTAATAACACAAAACATAAATAAAAAACAGTGATCGTAAGAGGAAAGGAAATTTACATCAGCAATAAAGTAAACAAATATGGGAAAAATTTCTGAAAACTGAAATATAAGCAATAAATTACATCAGGTTCAACTCCTGACCCTCGAAGACACAGAAGCTTTAACAATCTTTAACTCTCAGAAGTAGTGAAATATGAAATCACCTTCGCGGTATATTTGTTGTTCACATAGCTATCTCTACACTACCTCTGATACAAGTCACTTTGATTGACAACTGCAGAAACATTAAACGATTGATTGATCTCGATTGATGTTGCGAAGTTATAAACTACGTCATAAAGAAACGTAATCGAGTTTTCTTAGAAATGTGAACTTTCCACATTGCTTTGCTCTATGAGAGAAACATAAAGAGACAACCAGCTTTAGGCACAACAAATTATTCCATATTGTTTATTATTTAAAATTTTACTTTAATGTTGTTTGTTAGAACTTTCAAATCATTTTCATTTTATAATGTACTTAGTACTCTTCATCACTACTATCTTTACTGTACATAGCTTGTAATTGAATTCATTCTGAATAAAACCATTGAAGTATCAACAGGTTATGGGCCCAGCCCAGTCATTGAATTTGTGAAGTGCCAGTGAAACAATAAAGT
Source organism: Dysmachus trigonus (assembly GCA_949715965.1). NCBI lineage: Eukaryota > Metazoa > Arthropoda > Insecta > Diptera > Asilidae > Dysmachus > Dysmachus trigonus. The sequence goes on along the minus strand of OX454322.1, from coordinate 80,601,211 downwards.
GCGAAATTAAGAGAATGAGCAGCATCACAACGCGTATAGAATTATTAGGAAAAAACAATTTCGATACGTGGAAATTGCAAGCCGAAGCCTTGCTGGTGAAAAATGAAACGTGGGGCTACGTAAGTGGTGACATTCCTAAGCCAAAGGTTATCACCGGAAATGCTGACTCTGAAACTGCACTTAAAGCATGGTCGGCATCTGATAAGAAAGCCAAATCGGACTTAATCCTGGCCATCAGTCCCAATGAGTTGAAACAAATTAAACATTGTGAAACATCGAGCGACATATGGCGGAAGCTGCACGAAATATATGCTTCAAAAGGACCAGCCCGAAAAGCATCATTGCTAAAGAAGTTAATTCTACAGAAGATGACACAGGGAACCGACATCAGAACCCATTTGACAGAGTTCTTCGATGCAGTGGATAAACTCTCCGACATGGGTATTGATATAAATAATGACTTACTTTCTATAATGCTACTTTATAGCCTGCCTGAGTCAATGGAAAATTTTCGGTGCGCCATAGAATCAAGGGACGAATTACCAGTACCAGAAACACTAAAAATCAAGATATTGGAGGAGTTCGATTCAAGAGAGGCTAAAGAAAGTGAAAATGGGCACAATGCCATGTATGTGACTGGAAGAAACCACAAAAACCTAATCAAATGTAGTTCCACACCTGCGACACCTCAGAATACGACAATTAAACCAGCACAAAAAACGCAAAAAGCCTTTAAGTTCAGATGCCACAGATGCGGAAGATACGGGCACAAATCCGCTGAGTGTAATCGAAATTATCGGCAGGGAACATCAAGAACAGAATCGTCTAAGGCCTGCGCAGAATACAAAGAGGAATTCGCCATGAAAGGTAGTGAAATGAGAATTCTTAAAAATAAATCGGATTGGTGCCTCGATAGCGGATGCACCTCGCACATGGCCGCTAATCAAGATGAATTTCTTAACCTAAGAAAAATTGTCAAGCCATTAAACCTCGCAAATGGAAATGTAACAAATATATGTGGAATAGGCGAAATAAGGTTAGATGTGATCACAGACGAGGGAACACGGAAGCTCAATCTCGAAAACGTGATGCATGTCCCTGACCTACGCACAAACCTTTTATCCGTAGCAAAAATCACTAACAAAGGCTACAAAGTGCATTTTACAAGGAACAATGCGACAATTTACACGCCAGACGGTAAAATAGCGACGATTGCTGATAAAAAGGACGACCTTTATTTTATACGAACAGCTTCGGAGATCGCAAACTTCAGCTCAACTCAATCCGACATCATGGAATGGCACGAAAAATTGGGACACGTTAACGCAAACTCTTTAATGGACATGGCACGAAAACAAAGAGTGCTAGGATTAAACATTCGACCAAGTGAACGCCTATCTCAGTGTGAAATATGCATAAAGGCAAAACATTCGCAATCACCATACGTCGACGGAAAAGCTAATAGAACACACGAGCTTCTCGAAATAGTACACAGCGATATTTGTGGGCCCATTAGGGTCGAATCAATCGGCAGAGCAAAGTATTTTATTACCTTTATTGACGATAAGTCAAGATGGTGTGAGATCTTCATGCTTAGACGAAAGAGTGATGCTCTAGCTGCTTTTAAGGAATATAAGGCATTTGCTGAAAACCACACAGGAAAAAGAATTAAATACCTTCAGAGTGATAACGGCCTAGAGTATTGCAACAATCAATTCGACGAATTTCTAAAAACAAATGGCATTAGAAGAAGACTCTCTGCCCCGTATTCGCCGCAGCAAAACGGAATAGCAGAGAGGAAGAATAGAACTCTAGTGGAGACCGCACGGAGTATGATGATCCAGTCAGGTGCACCTGCAATGTTTTGGGGGGAAGCCGTGAATACCGCAAATTATATCCGGAATAGATGCGGATCCAAAGCGCTAAACGGAGAAACCCCTTATAAAGTGTGGAATGGAATAAGGCCCACCGTAAGCTATTTACAAAAATTCGGTTTAAAGGTTTTCATTTTAGATAAAGAGCACAAGAGAGGCAAATTTGAAGAGAAATCCATGGTCGGAACATTCGTCGGGTACTCAAATGAATCTAAGGCCTATCGCCTTTGGGTTCCTGAAAAAGGAAAAATTATCATTAGCAGGGACGTAAAATTTGGAAATACGTTTAATTTTGGTTCAAAGTTCGAAGACTGCTTTAGTCAGTGCAACTCAAAAAACGAAACCTCAAACATAGGAAGCAAGACAGACTCAATTAAAGCACTGGAATTAATTCAAAATGAAGATCAGGGTATAGAAGTGTTGCTACATGATAATAAAGCCAAAGATATGGAAGAGATTCAGCGTGAACCGTCACCGACTACCACAAATAATAAGCGGGGTAGGCCAAAAATAGTAAGGACTGGCAGAAGGGGAAGACCCCGAAAAATTCGATATATCGAATTGCAGCCAAACAGAAATATCAGGCGTCGAACCGCACAGCTAACTAGGAGCGAAACAAACTCGTCACGGGAAACCATTACCAATGAGAATATCATAAATTCTTCATCAGAACGCTCCGAACATGATCAGAACTCGGAATCAGAAAACTATGAAAGTGCAAATCTAGTAACAGTCGATGAACCGACCAGTATAGATGAAGCACTTAGAGGAAATAATCCAGAAGAATGGAAGTCTGCACTAAAGGATGAATATCGAGCTCACCTTAAAAACAAAACATGGGAAATCGCTGACAAACCGATTGGTGAAAACATAATTACAAGTAAATTAGTCTTAAAAACCAAATATGGTGCTGACGGTAAATTTGAGAGAAGAAAAGTCCGACTGGTGGCAAGAGGATTTTCTCAAATCCCTGGAGTTGATTACATTGAAACTTTTGCACCGGTTATACGAATAAGCTCGATACGACTAATAATGGCCCTAGCGGTCAAATTCCAATGGGAAGTGCATCAGATGGACGTTACAACAGCCTATCTAAATGGGGACTTACATGAAAAAATCTATATGGAGATACCGAAGCTCTTAGAAGAGAACTTAAGGGATATTATGAAAACTGCGAAGGAAAGCAAAGAAATTAAAAATGCTGCAAGAGAATGGCTATCGGCCTTAAATAATGGCAAACCAAAGGTATGTTCACTCAAAAAGTCACTATATGGCCTACGTCAATCCGGAAAGGAATGGTACGATAAATTGGATTCGGTACTTATGAAATTAGGCCTTAATAAAAGTAACTTCGACCCTTGCGTTTACTATAAAAGGGAGAAAGAGAAAACGTTAATAATAGGAATTTACGTCGACGATCTAATAATCGCTGCAACAAATATAGAAATTGTAAATGAAATTAAGCAGAGACTGAAGCATCACTTCGAAATGAAGGATTTAGGACAAATTCACCACTGTCTTGGAATAGAATTTAATCAGAGCGAGGATAGGAAACAGATAACCATGTCGCAAAGAAAGTATTCAGAAGAAATTCTCAAACGCTTTAACATGTACAACTGTAAATGCCTATCAACACCGCTCGACCCGAACGCGAAGCTCCAACAAAACAAGGAAGTAGATACATTACATAAATCCTTTCCCTACCAACAGCTGATAGGATCATTGATGTACCTAGCCGTGTCAACACGCCCTGACCTAGCATACACCGTAAGTATGCTCAGTCAATTCAACTCTAGTTTCTCGAGCGAACACTGGGCAGCAGCAAGACGAGTACTGCGTTATTTGAAAGGGACCTGTGGATATGGCATCGTATATAAAAATTCCGATCATGAACTAGTAGGTTTTGCAGACGCCGACTGGGGATCAACACTAGGTGGCCGAAACTCCTACAGTGGTCACAGCTTCGTCATGTCGAACGCCAGCATATCCTGGGAATCAAAAAAGCAGCGAAGCATTGCACTCTCGAGCACAGAAGCTGAGTATGTATCCATGTCCCAAGCAAGTAGGGAAGCCATTTACCTAAGGAATTTCATTAACGAAATAGGATATAATATAAAGGCGATCACAATTCATAACGATAATCAAGGTGCGCAGAAGCTAGCAGATACATCATCATTCCATAATCGAACAAAGCACATCGACATCCGGTATCATTTTATAAGAGATGCTGTAAAGAAGGGAATCATAAAACTGAAGTACATGCCAACGGACCAGATGCCAGCAGACGTGCTAACGAAACCACTAGGAAAATTGAAACATTTTCATTGTATAGCCTCATTAGGGATGGAAAATATTCCTTTAAAAGAAAAAATAATTTGAGAAGGGGTGTTAGAACTTTCAAATCATTTTCATTTTATAATGTACTTAGTACTCTTCATCACTACTATCTTTACTGTACATAGCTTGTAATTGAATTCATTCTGAATAAAACCATTGAAGTATCAACATTGTTATTTAAGTTAATAAAAATATTTCGAAAATTTGTTTTTTTTTTCTAAATTCTACATAAAATACTCTACATAGCACACCATTAGTATAATATATTATATTATATTAATAGGCGAAATTATCTTTAAAAAAGGCGTTGTGCGCAATATTTTAAATTCTATTTTAAATTCCAAAAATGATTAAAGGATGATGAATAATACGATCTCCTTTGTCTCCTTACGTCAGCAATCTCTGGAAAAAGTGCGTATAACTTCTGAACGCATAAACCGATTTGCGTGGTATTATTGAAATATCAGAAGTGAGAACAGTGTCTGTCTAGTTAGAGTTATAGTCAGAGTTATAGAATCTAAGGATAAGATTGTAAGGTAAGAAATCAAATTTAAAAGGGCAAATAGCATCATAAAACTGGATTTTTAAGATATATCGCCTTTTCGTTCTTCCACTTTAATAAACAAATACATTAACGAACAGTGTATGTATCCCAGCCTAAAAGAGCATTTTGTATATATATTTCTTTTAAGATATAAGCATCTTCACAGGATTTTATTTTCAAGCTTTTTCAATAAATTTCAACATATGTATATTTTATACATTTTTAAGCAAACTATAGGGTGTTTTTTTTAGAGGCGGAGAACTTGAAATTGAAATAAAACACAAAATTTTGTTTTAGTTAACCATAAAATTATCTTTATTTGAAAGATAATTTTTTGGCATTAATGTTTGAATATGATTTCCGGCATGTGGTCGCCACGGCTGGCACGTACATGGCGTAATCTGGAGGTCCAATTTTGACACACTCTTCGCAGTACAGAAGACTTTATTTCCGTAATAATGCGTGGAATGTTGGCTTCCAAGTGCTGAATTGTTTCTGGTTTATCGGCGTAGACTTGCGACTTAACATATCCCCAAAGAAAATAGTGTCTAGTGGATAGTTTCTCGAATTAAACGCTCTGAAGGACGATTATGAGCACCATAAAACTCACGTAATGCCCGATGTGTTTCTCGAATGGAACCGTGTGTTTCAAATGAATTTCAACAATTTGCAAACGTTACTTCGGCGTGAGTTTATTCATGATGAATTGCCAAACCAAACTAACCTCAAAACAACCGAGAACTGTCAAATCGTATGTCACAGAAAAAAGTTTTGCCAATTTAAAGTTCTCCGCCTCTAAAAAAAACACCCTTTATAGAAGTGAGAAGAGCAACATTTTTGTAAACTTGACTTGTTGACATTATTTCTCTTTATATTACTGATATTTTTCAGATATCAACAACTATTATATTTTCATTGAGATACGTATATTTGTTTTATAAAAAAAAAAAAAGATTGGGTTTTTATTTACTTATTTTGACCCATTAATGCCTGAATAACAAAAATTTTTATGGTAACTTCGAGACCCTAACTTTTATCGAAGGGGTGGTCAATTCTAATCGATGCCAACTTTTCTAGACGTATTTTGAGTCGCCCGACACGATTCAAAAAAAGAAAAAAGAAATATTATTTAAAAAAAAACCTTTTTCGCGTCATTTTTTTTCGAAAAACGACTGATTTAGTGGGGAAAAAGCAACTTTTTACTGCAATAAAGTGCATAAAACGTGTTATTAGTAAACTTCATTATTACTATTAAAATTCAAAAATATGCAGGCTTTTTTTTCGATAAAAATAGTAGGCTGCATAATAATTGCAACATTGTAAATTATCTTCTACGCATATTTGTGTTAATTTAGTTCCCTTTTTTTGTCTCACTATGTTCGACTATTCCCAAAAATGTATATACACTACTTTTGAGGGTCACTGATTACGAATTTGCTATCAGATTTTCATAATTCATCCAAGATCCAAGATGGCGGACAATTTTTTGCAAAATTTTCAATTTCTTCGAAAAAAAATGGGTATTCGGAGTTTTTGGAGTCACTGATTACTGATTAAATGCCTGCATATTTTTGAAGTTTAAGTCACGTTTTATGCACTTTGTTGTTGCTTTTTCCCCACTAAATCAGTCGTTTTTCGGAAAAAAATGACGTGAAAAAGGTATGTATTAACATAATATGGCAAAAAAACAATAATAATAATTTTGTCCACTCTTTTTTTTTGATTGGATCGTGTCGGGCGACTCAAAATACGTCTAGTAAAGTTGGTCTCGATGAGAATTGACCATCCCTTCGATAGAAGTTAGGACTCGAAGTTACCATAAAAATTTTTGTTATTCAGGCATTAATGGGTTAAACCTCAAACGTACCATTGTGTGGTACGATAAATGATCTATATGATTGGAAATTTAGGCAAAATAAAAAATGCACCAGGAAAAATTATGAAGCATTAGTTCACTAAGTTCTATTGTAATTAATATAATTTAATAACGTTAAAAACAAATTTTCAACCGATTTTCATTTGAAAATACGAAAATATTTTCGATTTTAGATCGAGCATTTATTAATTAATTATAATATTAAATAAAACGAAATGATATGTATTTTCATCATCGCAAAAGTACTTCTCTACTTCTTAAACTTAAAATAAGCATCGATTATTTACTAAATTTAGTGAAGAATTAAAACTGATTAAACTTCTAATTTCAAGAAGAATAAAATCTCATCTCATTTTAACAATAGTAAATAAACTTATTTAATATAATTATATTTTTATTCATACTTTGATCGCAAACTACTTATTTATTAGAATTGAAAATGTCGTTTATAATTTAATAAAGTGCGCTAATACGGTTCAAGAGGTTATCTAGCTGCATTAGATTCCATTTTAAATTGAATGTAAAGCTATTTGTATTTAAAAAAACATTATCAGTATCTGAGGTATTCTGCACACGTGCCTATCAAAAGAAACATGTCGATTCTGATGTTAAGCAGGTATTTATTTTTAATTACGCGACCATTTTTTTTTTTTTTTAAGATATTTTTGGTAGAAGATAAAGAAATAATCTAATCTACGGCTAAGGACAAAGTTTGACTATTTTCAGTATGCCTTCAAGGATCAGTATATACTTTTTCTTTTATGTTTAAAGTGGAAATATAAATGCTTTTTTATTTAATAAGCATGAAAAATCAATCGTGACAAAAATAACACATAGTGATTTTAAGGCGGAACAAGGATATACGGTGATATAGATAATAATTCATGCATCTTATTAGAATAGTTAAATTATACATATACGTAAAATGTCATATGCCACTCCTTAGCACATTATACACGTACAAAAAAAAATTTAAATAAACTTAATTAAAATTCTAACCGTATCAATAGATGACTGACGAATCATTTTCGTTAATAATTGCACTAGAACTGCTTCTCTTAAAAACCGGAAGATAAATGTATTCAACGTAATTCAAAATAACCGACAGATAATTCACTGTACAAAGACACACTAGTTCGCGCAAATGACAAGTAATAACTAGCGAAGTTTGCCTTAAAGAACGTTTAAATATTCCACTGATAATGGTTTCATTAAAATTTCTTGATTTATTTTTTTCCGGTTGTTCGCTTGTGTATAGATAATAATTTCAGACAGATTTCTGGAGGTATAACACGAACATTTTTACTTGACCATTTTTCTTGGCCGTGGGAGGGGTAACGTCCAGATATATTTTCTATTTTAAATACAAGATCATTTCATTATCAACAAAGCGGTCGAACGACTTGTTTTGCATTTGAACTGGAAAATAACGACATGATCTTGTTAAACGAATGTGAAAATCACACTAAATGCTTAATCATCGGAGACTGTCTTGCCAGAAATAATTACTGCTGCTTAAGACTAGCTTTCTTTAGCAATGAAAAATGAAACGAGTAATAATAAATATTTTATTAAGTTAAATACATCCTATTTTAGTCGGAGTATTGACTTTAATAGCCAATATATCGATTTATACCTCCTATACATAAGTTATGTATGGTATGCGCTTAATTACACAAATACAGCAATAAAAACCTTAGTTAATTTTTCAAAGCCAATTTTATAGTTGTATTATCTCGTCAAATGATATTATACGGAATTTGAATAGTTCAATAATTTCGTGAAATTAATAAGCCCTGGCATGTTTCTTAAATCAACATTAATCACCCAGAATTTAATATTTTTAATTTATAATCAATAAGGGCTTTAAAAAAATAAAGGTGCCGGATGAAAAATAAAACTGAAAAATTACTGAAAAGGAAACATTCTCAGGTGTGTCTCACCGATTTTGATGAAATTGAAATATGTTATAGAGTATCGAAAAATAAGAGATACGTATATTTTTTTTAGCTGCGGATACCCACATTTAGGGGGTACTTTTATTTATTATTGGTGTATTTTTCATTTATTTATTTATTTGTTCAATATTCATCAAATTCTGATTACTGTACAATAAATGTAATTAAATTAAGGAAAATTAGTTTGAAGCCGATTTTTCAAATTAGACTTACAAGGAGACGGCACCACCGTGGGGTGGGGGTTTTTCCCGAAATTTTTTGTGGTGAAAGAGGACCCGTAGCACCTCACGTAGTTAAAGCAGTAGGATGCAATACTCGGAAAATTCCGAGAAAAATCGATTCAAAATTTTCTAGGCGCCTTATGAGTTAAAAATGTGAATCGTTTGTCGAGCCGCTATCTAGACTAGACGATTAAGGCGCAGTCTTATGTGTATGTGTGGAGGTCCCGGGTTCGATTCCTCCTACTGGTCTTATTTTTTTTTCTTTTCTTTTTTTCTTTTTTTGCTATCCTAACAATTATTAAAAGCGTTTCTCATCCCTATTTTATTTTTTAAAATTTATTATAGCTCAAGAACGCAAAGTTTTTCATTCACTAAAAAATATTCGTGCTCGTTGTTCTATTCGGTTTTATGGCCCTTTAAGGGTCTAAAAAATTTTGACCTGGGGTTCCCTTAGGATTATAATGGACATTTGCGCATAGGACTGTGCGTGAGTCTGTGAGAATTGAACAGCAGATCATTTTTTGATTGATTCTGTAGTAGTAATTTCAAAGTTCTCTTACAAAAAAAGTTAAAAATGCCGACTGAAGAAGTTGGCTGGCTCTTCTGGAATAGGAGAGGAAATTCCTGAAGAATCCATGTACAAAATAATTTAATTGCATCGACACTTTCGGAAGAAATATGTCACGATGCTATGTTATTGGCCGGAGAACTTCATAATAATACATTGGAACTTTTGGGTGAACAAAAATTCGTAATTGAAGAACAATTAATTCATGCTCATGATGTATTGCAAACTTCCTGCTTCCTTATTGCTTTGTTTGTTTTTACGATAATTACCACTGCGGTTTTTGTATATAATTATTATATAAATAAAAATTGAATTTTTCCTAATCGACTTTGTTATTCTCATTAAAAACCCAATGTTACTCCTCATATACTTTACAATGAAAAATAAAAAACCCACCGTTATGAATTATTTTATTGGAAAAAAAAAGAAAATAATTTTAAAAAAAATAATGTAAATAAATTTTAAAAAATAAAATAGGGATGAGAAACGATTTTAATAATTGTTAGGATAGCAAAAAAAAAAAAAAAGAAAAAAAAAAAAAGAAAAAGAAAAGAAAAAAAAAATAAGACCTGTAGGAGGAATCGAACCCGGGACCTCCGGCACATAAGACTGCGCCTTAACCGTCTAGTCTAGACGGGCGGCGCACAGTGTGTTATTTGAACGATCTAGGAGGACAAAATTCATTTATGCTTCTAATAATTTTGGATTTTTTTACACGAAAAGGATCAACTTTACAAAAAAATTTATAGAGATGAAAATGCTTAAAATTAGCCGTATGAATTTTTTTTAGAATTTTTTTGACAATTTTTGGTTTTTTGGATTTGGCCAATTTTTGAAAAATCCAAAAATGTTCCAAAAAATTCTGAAAAAATTCACACGTGTTCCTTGGCTAATTATAAGCACTTTTTGTTCTATAAAATTTATTCGTAAAATTGATCCTTTTTGAGTAAAAATATCACCAAATATCATTTTAATATACTATTATAACCCCTGTAGATCCTGTATCCGCAGGAATCCGCAGGCGATTTTTTTATATTCTAGTAGAGGAAAGCTTAAATATTAACGCAAAACTAATTGGTATTTCATATTTTACCATATAGTTAAGATTTTTCTTATAAAAGAACACGATTAATAAAATATCAGTTCACACATTCACAAGAATTTAAAACATTTAGTTTAGCTCAACCATAAAACATATTCAACATGGAATAGATACAAAACATCACAAACACACTGAAGAATAAAATGACAAAATATTAATCGGTTTGAGGTAAACTGTGCAGGTCAAGACACATTTGAATACCGTTGTTGAATCCAAGCGGTGCAAGATAGATGTAATCGCTTATGAATCCTATAACATAAAATAAGCCTTTTTCATGAATATGGTGCCTAAAATTTATAGAAAATAGTATTATCAGGTTCTCTAAGATGTTCTTTATTGACTGATAACAATATTAAGGCATTTATCTTGCCTTCGATTTTTTATTAAAATCCTCCTAGATTGTCAAAATATCACACTGTGCGGCGGCTCGACAAACGATTCACATTTTTAACTCATAAGGCGCCTAGAAAATTTTGAATCGATTTTTCTCGGAATTTTCCGAGTATTGCATCCTACTGCTTTAACTACGTGGGGTGCTGCGGGTCCTCTTTCACCACAAAAAATTTCGGGAAAATCCCCGACCCCACGGTGGCGCCGTCTCCTTGTTAGACAAATTAAACTCAAAACTGTCTACATGCTCGTTAAAGAGACGAGACATTGAGGTAATGGGCTCATGCATACCATACTTGGTTCGATGATATGGAACGTCTAAAAAATCGTGAATTCTCAAGGAGCGAGACGCTACCGAAACACCGATTGAAGCTAGCAACTCAGAAGAGTTAATTGCTCCTTGGAGGATGTCAGAAATGACGAGGAACCTCGAGATATCACGTCTTTTTTGGAGCGAATCTAAAGAAATTAGTCTTAGTCTATCCTGGTAAGGAGGTAGATTCATACAACTCCAGCCAAGGAAGCCCGCGGAGAGCGAATCTAAGAAATCTACTCTGAACCGCCTCGACTCGGTCAATATGCACTGTATAGAAAGGAGCCCAAACGGGACTAGCATATTCCAGAATGGGTCTGACAAAGGTACAGTAGAGAAGCTTGGTAATGAAGGGATCGTCAAATTCTCTAGACCATCTCTTGATGAAGCCTAAAACAGAGTTTGCCTTGCCAACGATTGAGTTGGTCCTCAAAGGAAAGTCTAGAGTTAAAAGTTACGCCCAAGTCCTTGGTCTTGTCAAGTCTAGTTAATAAGCTACCACCCAGCGAGTAATTATAATGAATGGAAGACCTTTTTCTATAGAACGACATAACTGTACATTTGTTAACATTTAACGGTAGAAGATTGCTCGTGCACCACTTAAAAAAAGTGGCTATGTCAGATTGTAAAAGATGGCAGTCAGTCTCTCGAGAAATAACACGGAATATTTTTACGTCATCTGGGTAACAAAGGATTTTGGAAGCGGAAAGAAGCAGAGAGACGTCGTTAATGTACAGAATGAAAAGGAGCGGGCCAAGTATGCTACCCTGAGGCACACCTGACGAGTTGCTAATTTGAGAGGAAAGAACTCCCCGGAAAAGAACCTGCTGTGTACGGTTAGACAGGTACGAATTCAACCATTCGACGAAAGTAGAAGGAAAACCGAGCTTACATAATTTAAATAGGAGAATTCTGTGATTAATTTTATCGGGGGCCTTGCTAAAATCAGTGTAAATACAATCAACCTGATGACAGCCTGACTCCACCGCAGGGACACAATCATGCATCAACTCCAGCAAATTTGTGGTCGTAGATTTACCTTTGGTGAACCCATGCTGAAAGGAGCCAAGAATAGATCTGCAGTGGAAGCGCAACACATCATTGATCAATGCCTCAAAAATCTTAGCAAGATGACATAAGTTGACAACAGGTATATAATTTGATATATCGCCCTTGTTACCTTTTTTATGTAGAGGGATAATAAGAGAATGTCTCCACAACTTGGGGAAACAGCTGCTTGACAAGGACAAGTTAAATAGATAACAAAGGACATTGACCAATGACGACCCGCACCTTTTTAAAAATTTGTACGCCATGTTGGATCCGCCATTTTGAATTTAACATCAGATTCGTAATCAGCGACTTCAAAAACCCCTTAATACTGGTTTTCGCGAAATAACTAATGTCAGGAAGAATATACATCATTTACGTATTAGTTCTAGGGGTTGTTTACCCCCTTGAGGAGCTTTTTTTTTTACGAAAACGCAAAAACAGGTCAATTTTATTTTTCTAAATCGTATGTAAAAGTATATTTTTCAATGATTTTTAACTAAAATTGTTATTTTTGTGACGCAAAAATATAAAAAAAAAAAATCTTTTTTCTGCAATAAAAAATAAGGGTTGTCACTCCCGAGAATCGAATTACTTACAAAAGATTAGTATAATTATGAGACATCATTTCTATTTTGTTTCATTCGAAAAAATTCATTAGAACTTGAAATATTTAAGAAAAACTGTTTTTGGGGGTGGTTTTCACTCCCTAAATGTGCGTATCCGCAGATAAAAAAAAAAAATACGTATCTCTTATTTTTCGATACTCTATAATATATTTCAATTTCATCAAAAGCGGGAGAACGTTTCCTTGTGAGAATTAAGTTTTAGACGGAATCCAATCTGAAGTAATGCGGAATTTATCAATTACATTGAAAATAGACTGCAAGCATATTATCACATCGAGAAAGTTCAAACGAAATTCAGACTGAAATGAGACGGAAATAATTTTTCTCGGAAGCCCGATTGAAAATTTTCAGATATCAATATGAAGACTGAAATATTAATCACCTTTGATGAATACCATCAAATAACTGAAAACAGACTGAAATTTCTCAACTTTTGGAAAAGAAATTTATCGCAGAAAATTTGTAAGGCTTGGAAAGTAATGAATCAATTAAGCATTATGTAAATTATTACTTTTTTCATTACTTAACAATTAATTTTTGATTAGTAATATTCGTGAAAAAATGTTAAATATTAGAAACACATTTATTTATATTTTCAGCAATATATAAAATCTAGCATTAAATTATGTACGAAAGCGTCAGTAAATCGATCTAGAAATTTAGAGAATTATTTTATATTATTGACTGAATTTACAAACTGAATTTGAGCGAAAAATATTTTTCAGTCTGTTTTCCGTCTGATTTCAGTCCTCATTTTTCAATCGAATTTTAGATAATTTTTTGTACATTTTCAGATCATTTTCAGTCTCTTTTGTAGGTATCTATAATTTTCCACCTCTTGTTCACTACCTCGGTTTACTTTCAGTTTATTTTCCAACTGCCCTTTAACCAGAGCTTTAAAGAAAGTACTACCATTACCATTACAATTACCATTACAATTACCAGTACAAGTAATGCAAGTAAGACAAATTACCAGTACCAACACCAGTATTGGTATTTCAAAAAATTTAATTGCCATTACCAAGTAATGGTCTTGGTACTTCAGAAAAATTACTTAGCATTATTTGTCAGTATTTAGAAATACTCATCATTACCTAGCTGCTAGGTACCAATACTGTTAATTGTACTGGTAATTTGTCTTCCTTGAATTACTTATAGTAGTACTGAGTAGAGTAATGCATTCCAAGAATAATGCATTATTTTACAGCTCTGTTTTTAAAATAGAAAAAAATGGTATATTTTTCAGTTTTATTTTTTCGCTCCTAGTAACATGATACGAAACAAAAACCGATAAATTCAGAGTAAAAAACGTTTACATCATGCGTAAGGTACAATACTTCAAACAAAGGTTATATTTAATCACAAAATATTATACATCCTGTCCCATGTCAGTAAAGACGTCTTTGTAGCTTGTATTAAGCGAATAAATAAATAAATAAATAAAAAATACTTGAAATCTGTCTTAACAAGAGAAAAAATATTAAACATCATTTAAAAGATCGCTGTCCAGTGTTAAACGTTTGTAATTTGAAATATTAAAACGCCATAAGTAAGCGAATAATTTCATGTGATAGCCTTTTAACCTCTTCTGTAGCAGTTTAATCGAATTATAAGGAAAGCGCCAATGCCCAATAAAATGAAAGAAAGTACAAGCACAAAAAAAAAAAGGCACATTGCACAACTAAAGAATTGTGTAATATGAAAGTTGTTTGTTAAAAATACTTTACTAACTGATAATATTTCCAGTAAATTCACAAATTGTGTAGCAGTCTTGTTCTCGAACTATTGGTCATAGCTTCTAGGCGGTGCATATATTTTAAAATATTCATTCCGTAGCTTTATTCATAAATTACGATTTATAATCTTTAAAGGACCAACCTTCTTTTTTATTAATGGGTCTTTAGAATTAAATTTAATATAATATTTAGAATTAAATTTAATATAATATTCAAAGTATGTCTGTACTACCTCAAATATGACTACCAAAATTGGAGTCATCAATCAGAACTCAGATACGACCGAATCCAAAAATATTATTAAAATATATGAAAACGATTATGTCCTTATCTACGTTCAATGCAAAAAAATAGAAATTAATAACAATAAAAATCAGGCGATCTTAAACACGAGTTAATTTTTTTTTTTTTACTCTGTGAAAGACGATCAAAATTCTTAATTGTAGATAAAGGAAGGCGACAGTGCGTCTAATTATGAATAAATTGTCACTAGAAGTTTCTGAAAAGATGCATATTTAATTAATCATTTTTATCATAAATTCTGAGAAAACTAATTATTAATTTTTTGATGTTGTCGAGCTTATACAGGGTGTCCAATAGGAAATTGCGAATACTAATGGGTTATAATTTTTTAACAAATGGAGAGATCGGTAAAATGTAAATACTTTTTAATAAAGGACAGTCGTTATTTTTATTTCATGTCCATTTTATTATAAAAAAATTAAATCTATTTAATACAAAACAATTAATTTAAAAATATAGTGAAGAACGTTAGTTACTAATGATATATATTTTCGATATTTTAACCATCTAATTTGCCACAAATATCCATATGCTTTCTAAAACTATTAAAAGCATGTTCTAACGTTTCATTGCCATTGACGATCTTCCCAATGTCTTTAATAAAATCCTCAACTGTTTTTTGGTTATTTTCATATCAGAGATTTTTAAGTAGCCCCATAAAAAGAAATCAAATCGAATGAGATCTGACGAGTAAGGTGGCTATTCTATTCCTTTCCCCCTAGCAAAGCGTGGGTACCCTAGGCCAATAACTCGATCGCCATAAAATTTATTGATGATACTTCTTGTGTGTGATGAGGTGCTGCTCCGTCTTGAATAAAAAAAAAAAAGATTTAACGCGGCTCCTCTTTTTCGCATGAGAAAAGATTTGGTCTCTAACATCCCTTTGTACTTCTCTCCGGCGACAGAAGATTCAAAGAAATGCACGTAGATACCTTTTATGTAGATGGTTCACATTTCAAAAATATATATTATTAATAATTCACGTTTTTCACTATATTTTTAAATTAATGGTTTGTATTAAATAGATTTAATTTTTTTATAATAAAATGGACATGAAATAAAAATGACGACTGTCCTTTATTAAAAAGTATTTACATTTTACCGATCTCTCCATTTGTTAAAAAATTGTGAGCCATTAGTTTTCGCAATTTCCTATTGGACACGCTGTAGAAAGCAAGTACGCGAACATAGATATACTGATAATAATGATTTTAAAGTACAAGAAAAATTTAAAAGTTATGAATTAAAAATGAAATTTTACGCAAAACAAAAACACAATCATTTTTTTTTTTGTTTAATCGAAGTATCTAAATGTTTAGGTCGATTTTGATATTAAAACTAAAGGAAAATAATACAATACATTAAAAACAAAAACTTTTAAAATACATAACTTTTATAAACCGGAAAGCTTCCCATTCACTCATTCTAAATCAAAAAACCTCATGTAAATCCATCCATGTTTACTACCCTAAAACCTTTCCCAAAAGGGTCTAACCGGTTAAGAATGTGAAAAGTGCCCAGCGCTTTCACATAACCTAAAAAAAAAAAATTAGAAAGTGATTCTGGCTTCTTGTGAATGTAGAAAATTTGTTTTTTGTCAGCTGTAATATATAATTTTTTTTTTTTTTAAATTTTTTGGCGGGAAATTTAAATTTTTACACGCGTTCGAAATTTTTAAAAATTAATTTAAAAAAAAATAACAATAGTAACGCCGAAAAAAATAAATATTATTTTCTGGATGGTCAAGCTATATCCATGATTTTTTTCCAGATTTTTAGATTTGGTGAAAACCTTTTATATCAGCATTTTTCGATATTTCTACCTCTTTTTTAGGTCTGAATTTACTATGAATTTACTGAAGTTACTATTGTTTTAGTTTTTTTTTAAATTGAATTTTAAAAATTTCGAACGCGTATAATAATTTGAATTTACCGCCAAAAAATTTGTAATAAAACCCCACAATTTGAGAAAAAAAAAATGTCTACGTCCACAAAAAACCGAGATATCGCTAAAACACTGAAAATCACGTTTTAAATTTTTTTGGAGGTTATGTGAGGGTCTCTACGGGTCTGAAAATTTCAGTAAAGATGTACTTTTTCATGTACTAATTATGTAAGGATATTTTTTGTTTTTCAAAATCGCTGGGGGCACTTTTCACCTTCTTAACTGACTTAACTGCCCATTTTACACTTTCGTCACGAACGTCACTCGCAAAGTTATTTAGTCAAGGGTTAGTGAGTGGATATAAGTTATTTAAAAAGGAATTAAGAACATTAAATTTCATATAGAAATATAAAAATTCTATTTGAATCAAGGCCGTTTTCGAGTTCAACTGAAATAGCACTTTTTATTTTACTAACATTACGGACTGCATTTCCTTTGATTTCTATGAAGTTTTTCTGTTTTTTTTTTTTTGCAAATAACGAGACCGTATTCTAAAAAATCTATTTTAGTGTGGTCTATACCAAATTTAACTTTTAGCAGATAAACAAGAGCTAGTGAAATATTTAGTGAATTTTATTTTTAACGCTTTATGTACTATTCGGACTGTTCGAGAAAAAACTTACAAGGAAACGTTCTCAGGTGTGTCCGACCGATTTTGATGAAACTGAAATATGTTATAGAAAATCGAAAAATAAGAGACACGTATTTTTTTTTTATCTGCGGATACTCACATTTAGTGGGTACTTTTATTTCTTGTTTTTTTTCTTTTTTTTTATAAAAATTGGTGTATTTTACAGAAGTTTGTCCGCCATGTTGGATCCGCCATTTTTGTTTTTTTATTTTTAGCATCAGATTCCTAATCAGCGACTCCAAAACCCACTTAATACTGGTTTTCACAAAAAAACTGATGTCTGAAAGAATATATATCATTTACGTATTAATGCTAGGGGTTCTATACCCCCTTGAGGAGCTTTTTTTAAGAAAACCCAAAAACACGTCAACTTTATTTTTAAAAATCGTATATAAAAAAAATTTTCAATGATTTTTAATTAAACCTGTTATTTTTGTGACGCAAAAATATAAAAAAAAAAATCGTTTTTCTACAATAAAAAATAAGGGTTGCCACCCCCAGGAACCGAATTACTTACAAAAGATTAGTATATTTATGAGACATCATTTCCATTTTGTTTCATTCGAAAAAATTCATTAGAACTTGAAATATTTAGGAAAAACTGTTTTTGGGTGGTTTTCACCCCTAGATGTGCGTATACGCAGTTAAAAAAAATAATACGCGTCTCTTATTTTTCGATACTCTATAACATATTTCAATTTCATTAAAATGGGTGAGACACACCTGAGAACGTTTCCTTGTTAGTGCAGAAAACAGATTTTAGTGAGATTGTGGTTGAATTCAAAAGCGGTCTAAGAATGCAAAAATCATGCGATTTAAACTTCCTACTAAAAATACTTACTGCAGTGTCTCTTATTAAAAGAAGTATTTCGTTTAAGTCTTATGTAGAAAACCACACTTATTGTTTTTTTTCACAGATTTGATCAATTTATAGAATGTTGAATGCGTGACCATAATAAGCCTTATCTAAACAGCGTGATATGAATATGAAGAATACAGGAAACATGTTCATTCCACTATATTTATTTATAGCATAAATAGATCTTTACGTAAAAGTGATAATTACATAGTTTACAAATCGTTGGCATTGGCAAAGTTCATTTAAACCAAATGATAATAATGAGAAATGTGGTCAAACGATAAGGTGACGTAGGAAGCTGGCCGAAAAGCTGTCGCTGGAAGGATCGCCGATTGGCAGTGCGCAGCAGCGGGGAGATGGGGAACTAGAGATGGTGATGAGTATTCACAGGTAGCCTTATAACCGAGAGGTCCTTAGGGATAGGTGTGTTAGTGACAGGAGCGATCACAAGAAATAAGGAAGAGAGAAGGCGACGATTCCAGTGACAGCTTTCGAGTCGCATCAGCCAAACTGGGTGGGGGGGTCGAGCAGGTCAGGGTCAGGGTCCAGGGTCTATCGTTTACCAGTGGTGTCCGATGGAGTGAGCGCCATGAGCGGCGTATCCATAAGCACCGTGTCCGAGGGCGAGTGCAGGGGCGGCGAGGTGGGAGTATGAGACGGCAGCGGCTGGAGCATGAGCAGCAACGACAGCTGGGCGGATGAGGGCAGCTGGGGCAGCGGCGTGCACGGCAACAGAGGCAGGGGCAGCGTGTGCGTAAACAGCGGGGCCAGCGTGGGCGACAAGGGCAGGGGCGGCGTGGTGAACAAGAGCTGGGGCGGGGGCAGCATGCACGGTAGGTCCGCTCTTGGAGACGACTGCGTTGAAGCCGTTGTGGTCATCGGCGCTGTAG
This sequence comes from Dysmachus trigonus, assembly GCA_949715965.1. NCBI lineage: Eukaryota > Metazoa > Arthropoda > Insecta > Diptera > Asilidae > Dysmachus > Dysmachus trigonus. The sequence goes on along the minus strand of OX454322.1, from coordinate 80,581,986 downwards.
TCAACGGTACGAACGGAACCGTCGGGCTCAACAAGCGAGTACTGGCCCTTGACGACATCACCGTCACGAACTTCATGCTGGGATTTCACGTCACCGGTAAGTCCATCGGCAACTCCGTAGTTGTAGGAGTATTTTGGGTGCGCCTATAAAGATATAAAATACACAAGTGTTAGGATAAATCTGCCACAACACGTTCCATGATGCGTGTCCCAAAAATGGGTCACAAATGAAAGCTTAATTCCCTCACGAGAGCTTTCTTGAAAATTCCGGCTTGAAATAATATGTTAAACTCGGTTTGTAGCGCAACGCTTTGATTGTGATCCATTTGTGGGTTCGATTCCCACCAGAAACCCTGGTCACAAGCTTATAGAACCAAATATAGTAGAAATAAATTTCTTTACATTGAATTCTAATATAATAGTGTGGAAATTTGTTTGAAAATACGTTATAAATCATGAAATTTATATTACGTATCTTTTCATTTAACCTGAACCATTTACTCTATGCATTTTCCGGCTAAAGTGATACCAAGGTATAATAAAAACTGACTTCAAAAGACCTTGGCCTAACGTCGAAGTGTTAAATGAATCATTTTATAATTGTCATTAATAACGGCGATATCAGCCGCATAGATCCAGTTATTCTCAACGCATGTGAATACCTTGAATGACAACCGATGACCGATGGCCGCTAAATTGCGCGCGCAACACCTGTGGCAGTAACCTGCAATCATGATTACTGCATCCAGCATCGAAACCTCAAAAGGCGACTCACTTTTCCGCAGTCATTCCCCTTGTCGAGTCAATAAAATGCGTATGGTGGTTCAGGTAAGTCAGGTAAGTCTGACGCGTGTCGCATTTTACGTGCAACACCTGGGCGTGTGTGCCTTGCGGCTGGCTCTTTGCACAATAAACTGAACTGATTTCAAGGGCAGTGGAGCTGGTTAGCGCCGTAGCTTATGATTAATCGTGCGATTGCTCTTCCGGAAGTTCCCCTTGATTTAACTAAGAATAAATGAAGTACGGGGGTTCACCGATACACACCTTTGGTGGTGTGGTAATTTTCGGATTACATTCTCTCGTACATCAAATACTTGAATTTTATTGAAAGTGAAAAGAAAATCTCACCTGCTGCTTAAGTGGTGTTATTAGATAGTTGTAGTAATTATTAGTTAAGGTCGTTTGCTTATTCATTTTAATTGCGATTTAGCACCAATTTACGCAAAATTACTTTAAACTATTAAAATTCAATATCCTTTTTTGAAACTATTAAATAATATTAATAACTAGCTATTTTTTGTTTTGTTTTTATCTTTTAAAAGAACGAAAGCGTCAAATCAAATTTGAAAAAATAAAATTTATCTATTATAATATAGTATGTGAAAAACATAATTTTATGACCTTCGCAGTCATATATGCAAGATATTAATTTTAAATTGATTATAATTTAATTAAATGTAGTTATAGTAATTTATAACCGATCTGCTATAATAGTGGCAACATTATAATATTGTACATTGATTTTCAATAACTAGAAGCTGCCTATCTAATCGTATAATTTTTGTTTGTTATTCGTTTTTATTATTTTATTCGAAGAGATATAATAATACGTGGTCATATGAATATGCCCGATTTCCAACGATTTCACTACTTTATAAGCGAATTAAATCGTTTTTCACTTCCTATCCATGTAACAATTATGTATCAATTAAGGAAAAAATATATTACTCTAGTCCTTAAATAAAAGGAGACCCTTAAAAGAATATGTGACAGTGTTATGTTAAACTTAATTTATTGCAAGTGTCTCTTAAGTTTTGTAAGAGGTATTTAAAATTTAAGAGCCGGTAATGGAAAACGAAACAATGCACATTTTTGTGAAAACAATGTATACGAAGAAAAAACTTGCTAGAAGGGCAAAAAAAGGCTGAGGTAGAGATTAACTATATTGAAAAGAAAACTTATCAGAATTGAAAAATTTCTGCAGTTATAGCGACCTTCACAGTACGTGAAATCAAAAAAACCATAAAGTTTATTAAACTAGAAGGTATTTCATGTGCCATAAAACTCATACGAAAAAAAAAAATTAAATTTAAAAAATGGCAGAGTTTTAAAAAACAAAATTCAAATTTCGCGCCAAAAATTTGATGATTTTTGGCCTGCCAAAATTACATTTTTTATTCGATCCGCAAAACTGGAGGTTTATGGAACAGAGAAACATGCATTTAATAAGTTGCAATAAGAATCAAATCGATCGAATGATTTGTCTTCGAGTTATAACTGCCGAAAATTTGAAAAATGGTAGTTTCGAGAAAAACGCGTTTAAAATTTAACCCACTAATGCGCAAAACGAGGATTTTGTGCACGCAAGTTCAATTGTACGATTCGAATAGAAAATTGGGGCGAATTTCCTCCAAATTCGTATATAAGGGGTTTTTGTGGGTGCTCTTTCAGAATCTGGCATTTGTTTTGCATAAAAACTTCAAAAACCCTATTATTTTTTGGTTTTTTTCAAAAAATGCCGATTTTTCTGGTCATTTTTCGTCTCAAAGTCGATTATATTGTCGATGATGCTTTTGAATGATCATGTAACTACCAGAAATCGCGGTCCGCATGTCTATACTTTCTCAAACCATGGTTTTGAATTTTTATTTCGCTTTGGTTTTTGCAAAATGGTCATTTTGTACAGCAATGTAATAAAAAACTTCGCGATTTTTTTACACGAAAAGCATCAACTTTACAAAAAAAAAGTATATAACAAAAAGTGCTTATAATTAGTCAAGGAAAACACGTACATTTTTTCAGAATTTTTTGGACTATTTTTGGGTTTTTCGATTTGGCATATTTTTCAAAAATCCAAAACTGTCCCGAAAAATTCTGAAAAAATTCGCACGTATTCTATGACTAATTATAAGCACTTTTTGTCATATAAAATTTATTCGTATAATTCGTCCTTTTTGAGTAAAAATATTACCAAATTTCATCATAAAAAAACTTGGTGATATTTTTACTCAAAAAGAATCAATTATACGAATAAATTTTATATAACAAAAAGTGCTTATAATTAGCCAAGGAAGACATGTAAATTTTTTCAGAATTTTTCGGGACATTTTTGAATTTTTCGAAAATTTGCCAAATTCAAAAAACCAAAAATAGTCCAAAAAATTCTGACAAAAATTTACATGTTTTCCTTGGCTAATTGTGAGTACTTTTTGTCATATAAATTTTGTTTGTAAAGTTGATCCTTTTCGTGTAAAAAAATCGCGAAATTTTTTATTACCTTGCTGTATAAAATGGCCATTTTGCAAAAACCAAAGCAAAAAAAAAAAAAAATTCAAAACCATGGTTTGAGTAAGTGCATACATTCGAACCGCGATTTCTGCTAGTTATATGATCATACAATAGCAGCAACGACAAGATAATCGAATTTGAGACGGAAAATCACCAAAAAAAATCGGCACTTTTTTTAAAAAACCCAGAAAATAATAGGGTTTTTGAAGCTTTTATGCAAAAAAAAAAATGCCAGATTTTGAAAGAGCATCCCCAAAGACCCCTTATATACAAATTTGGAAGAAATTGGCCCCAATTTGCTATTCGAATCGTACAATTGAACTTGCGTGCACAAAATCCTCGTTTTGCGCATTAATGGGTTAATTCATACATTTTTCAGTACCTCGATACGATGAGCAACTGCTCTTCAGATGGTTGTAACTCAAAAACTATTTGAGATATCCACTTGAAATTTTAGTATTATATTTTTAAAGGTATAAGACTATCGAAATATGAAAAAAAAAATTTTTTTTTTTAAAATGTCACAAATTTAAACATTTAACTTTAAAACAAAATCCTAAATTTTATAAATATGAATAAATTTAAATTTAATCTCTAACCATAAAATTAAAAGTTTGAAACAAATGTTAAAAGCGGAAATCTGAGACATTTACGAAAATGCATGACAAAGAAACAAAAATTTACATGTACATTTCATATAATCTCTATGTAAAATCACAATTAAATTAGATAAATAAGCAAATCAGCAAATAACTTCACCGAATTGCATAATTTCCCTTTATTTAACAAAAACAAAACAACACAACAAGTATCGTGAAGATTAAGAATCTCAGTGGTCTAGCACTGAGGTAATTTATATATGCCCACGAGAAAATTTATGCGAGATGCTAAAATGCCTGTTAAGGTAAAAACCGGCAGTATCTAAAGTCGTATAAGCGTAACTGGACCGTTACAATTTGTATACCGAAATATTTCGTAACAATTGTAAGCCCACACGAAGATCAGGTAAAGGTAGGTAAAGTTAGGTACTTACGTAGTAATCAACAGCAGCTGCATGTCCGCCAGCATAGATTCCATGATGGCCCAATGGGAGCACGGATGCAGAGGCAACACCCAAAACAGCAAGGCATACAACAGACTGTAATTTGAGAAACAGAAAAAAATAACGATTTTAGCACTTTCTTGTATGTGATACTTTGGCACTAACGAGGATCACTATCACATTTGGTATTACAAGGAAAATTAATAGGATCCCAACTCACTTTAATGAAAGCCATTTTCCTGGTTTTGTAGATATGTGTAGTTTTATTTTTGGGGTAAAATTTGTATAACGACTGATTGAACTACTTTAGCTGAAAGTACCAACCACTTCGATTGACTTGGTTTAACTGATAACTAGAACCTAAAAGGAAGGCTCTTATATAGTAGACTCCACCCGAACAAGAGTGCAGCACACAGCGCCTAAGAAGTTGGGGCGGGCGCACACACAAAGAAATTCCACCGAATGTGAAAAGGTGAAGTATGAGAGTTTATTTGTTCGTGGCAATCCGTCCAGTACTTGGAGTACTACCGAACTACTCTACATATTATTATTATTACTTACCTTTGCCATTCATACCACAGCCCGTCCGATTCGCGTTCTCGCCTCGCCGGCTCAAGATATAGGAAAACAGCACAATAAAAAAGCAGAAACGTCCCGCGGTACCACCAGAATGCAATGGTCCAAGGTTGTCCGCGCCAGATCTATATTAGTGAGCAAATAACAATTACTATAAAATGCCCGCCAAGCCCCGCGAACAGAGATAGAACAGCAGAGCAGAGACCGCACAGAGTCTGCTAACGAGATGATTTTTTTATTTTATTTTCTGTTAATTACCAGCTTCAAAGAAGGAGGAAGGTTCTTGCAAGACAGTCGCACAACTGTGTGGCACGTGGGTTTTCGCGATGTCCGCGCGAACCAGGATATCTCTCTAGCTCTTGTGTGGAGCAACACACCTGGGAGGGGCTCTCCATTTTTACGGATGTATTATGTATACCTGTGATTAAGAGATAAACACTTTGCCCGGAATACGAAATTATAGCGTGTAGTATCCAATTCAAATCCAGCTTTTACATTCATACAATGGCCCCAAAGGATTGTATCTGTCGGTTGATGTAAACTCGACGGTTGCCGCACCATGCTTAGGTATCTCGAGTATCTTTTCAATAGGTGTCTATGTTTATTCTTTATGAAATTTTTCTTATGATATGATAATTTACATTTGTTACGCAACTTTTAAGACTCAATGAACCATTTAATGGAAATCATTTTGGTTTTTTGCAGCTTCTGATGGCGGCAGCGGGTAGTAGATTAAATTCTGAATGTCGTGTGAAGGCAAACCGTGTGTTCTTAGAGTAGCATTGACCAAGCTAACGTCAGAACTTTGCCTTAGGTAATAATAAATATACACGCTGTATTACAGTTACCAGCTGAGTCATAATTCTATAATTCGCGGTAAAAATAGATCAGTTGTCTTGGAGCATTTGACACGGATTTTCCTACGATTGCAGGAAATGATTCAGCCAAAGCAGGCGGATCCTGTTTTATTTTGTTTAGAACAATCACGATATTTTAAGTGGAGGCTTTTTTTATTTATAATCTAAATTGCCTATCCACTGCATGTTAACCGCAATTAACCTAATTAGCAGGAATAATGGCAAAAAAAATTGTTTGTCTGTCTTGTTGTATAGAATAGAATTAGAACTGCGTTAAAATTACGATAAAAACTAATGCCCACAGCGCTTTTTGTAAGAAGGCATTTGGGGTTGAAAGAATTTCATTATTACGAACTTATTTCCTTATTTTATTACCCATAGAAAATTGAGTGGCCCGAGCCTATCATTTTGAACCTATTTAAAAAACAAAAATGGTATTAATTCGACTGTTTTTGTCTGTTTGTTTGCTAATATCTTCAGAACGTATTAATCGATTTTAATGGTTCATTTTTAATTGAACAGCGTAGGTTTGTCGGAGGGTATAACAATATGCATAAAAAATTAGAGATGTTATATGAGTCGTAAACTCGTACAAGATTTGTTTGGGCATTTATAAGATCGCTGATTTCAATCTCGGCTCCCAATTCTTAAAATTCAAGATGGTGGATCCAAAATGGCGGTCTCCTATCACTAAATTTCATAGAAACGAGTATATGGGGATTCTTTGGGCTGTTGATTTCAAAATCGGTACCCAATTTTGAAAATTCAAAGTGGTAAAGCAAAAATAATTGTATCAGCACCTCAGATTGTCTTCAATGCTGAGTATTGGATTAATATCAGATTATCGCGCCAACTTTAAAAATCTGGTAAAATCATAGGATTGAATATTGAAAGCATTAAAATTTTTCTACTTTTTCAGAGATGGCTCAATGTCTTTTTTTAAGTTTTTCAAAAATCTGTATGATCATTTATTCAACTCTCTAATTGCGTAAATCTAAAATTTAAGCATTCTAAGGAAAATGAGCTAATATTATTTTTAACATTGCCTCGCTATCTTGTCTGGTGATAGGGAGATAGAGAGGTGTAGGTCTAAAGATTGACATGATAGATGATGGCCAAAAAACAACTTATAGTAGAAATATGTATACCTCTATAAGCAAATTACTCAACAAGATCAACCAAAAAAAATTAAAATATTTTAATTAAGTTAAACAAAAAGTTCTAAAAAAAATCATTGTAATCTTTATTAGTTTCAGACAAGAAAAATGAAGTGAATTTCTTCTTGCACTTTTTGCGTGAACCTACTCATTACAGAGAGGACATCGTTTTTCTTAACGATTGATTTTATATGCACAGTCCATGATTTCACACAATTAAACACTACGGATTTCGAGATTTTTCGAATTTCCTAACAATATATATATTTCAACAGGATAACGCGAGAATCCATGTAAACCGTGAAACAAAAAGTTGATTTACCACTAAAGGGGTTCAAGTTATGAAATGGTCCATCTGCTCACCTGACTTCAATCCAATAGAAAATCTATGGGGCATCTTATCGCAAAGGGCTTACGCCAATAACCGTCAATTTAATTCAATTCAATCGAACATTTTAGAGAAGCATAGGTGTACAAATTTATAGTACCGTCTCATATTTAAAAAAAAAATGATGAAACATTATAAATATGAAACTCACCTTATATCCTATAGAATCCTTTTGTAGGAGAAACTTTTAAAAAGGAAATTATTAAAAGGTCGTTTAATAATATTTTATGGATTCTAAATTTTTTTAAATTAATTTGTTTAAATGAAAAATTTCGTTCGTCTTTCGTTATTCTTTTAATAAGGAAGACACATTTCAATATTAACAACATAATTCCATACAATTTCTATACTACAACAAAATCTATAAAGCATTTCTAAAGTATAAATACTGAGGGAAACGAATGCAGCCCAGGGCACGATATAATCAAATATAAAGCATGATATTAAATATTGCTATTCCAATTAACAAAAAGTGTTACAGAATAAAGGACCATTTTAAAATTATTATTATTTTAAGTATTTTAGTAGACTTCAATTCAATACAAAAGAAGGAATTGATTCTTCGAAACTAATTGTAAGATAAAAAGGCCTGTATACACAAAATATTTTTGGACTAGAATATAGTAAAATTCCAATTCTATTTACCTACTCTAACTAGATTTATAACTAAATTAACTAAAATTCCAGGTATAAACGATAGTATTCTATAGTTTTTGTTTTAACTAGAATTCACTAGAATTTTTACTTAAAGGTACTAGAAATCCAATGAATTTCTCTTACATATTGTAGATTTATGTCTATATTCACTAGATATCTTATTGTAAAAGCCAGAATTTTATTAGTTTGTTTTAACTTCAAAACGTTTACTAGCACATCTGGATTCGTAGTTTTTGTATCTAGATTAATAGTGTATATCCTAAAATGTTATTACATCTATTAGTGGCAGAAGCAACATACATACTCAGTTTTTACGTGGGTCATATGTTCGTTCCAACTTCTTCCAACTTACAAATTTGTTTCATTAGACAAGAATTTCAATGAATTTGAAGAGAGAAGTAGTTAAGTATACTGAGATTTCAGTGTTGACAATAAATTACAAGTCTGTTTCCCTAGAAAATTTTGTTTTCTCTAGATCTAAAGCTAATTTTGGAGGAAACTTAGTAGAAGTAGTTTATTTTCTAGTGAGGGGCACTAGAAACCTAGAGAAATTCAACACTACACACTACATATTTTAATTAATTAATAAAATTTCACCCGAAAATGATTTAGATTGTGCCTCGTGGCCTCTAAATTTGAAAATAGTTTTTATTTAATAAATAAACGTCCAGACAAAATCAATGCAAATCTAAAAACGTAAAATGTGTTTTTTAGTTTTCGTGGTATAAAATAAGACATTATTCCTTTTCTCCTCCATATATTTTTTTTATTCAATCGTGAAAATGAAAACCTCAAATTAGTAATAATCGGTTTCGCTTTATTGATCCTACACTCAGAAAAATGTTACTGCTTGAATTAACTCGTAACAACAATCAAATCCAGAAATATTAATTTAATTTTTCAAAAGATCTACTTTAACAAAACGTTTATTATAACTCTTTCTCTATTTTAAAATAACCTAACTTAAATATTTTCTTAATCCTGGTGCTTAATGCAAAACTAACAACACGATTTTCTTAATGAGAAAAAGGAATCAATCACATCAGACTTTTTCTTGGCAAGTTTCCAGTAAATATGTATATGTATTCAAACTTGCCAAATAAAACTTTGATGGAGTGCTGACCTGCATTAAATTAAATTTAGAACTTTAAGAATTATCTTATTTATTTACAATTCGCCAAAGGCTGACTACTACAAAAAATACGTACATCTAAATAAATTAAACCAACCTTAAGCCATAATACAACTCTTGGTCAAATTAAAATCAATATGCTCGAAATGAGCGTCAATGCAGCGAGACATTGAAGTTACTGGCTCATGAAGACCATAATTAGTCCTGTGGTTAGGAATCCTAAGAAATCCCGGGTGTCTCAGGAAACGAGCCGGAACCAGAATATCAAAAGACGATAGCAGAGCCGGAGAGTCAATAATTCCTTACATGCATTCCAATGCAAAAGCAGTCTTGGAGATAACATGTCTAAGCTGGAGTGAGTCTAATTTGATTAATTTAAGCCTAGCCAACCCCTGAAGAGCAAAACGTAAGAACCGACGTTGAACAGTTTCAATACGATTGATATGAAGGGAGTAAAATGGAGACCAGACACAGGAAGCCCCGTAATATAAAGATCTTGAAATTCGTTAGCCCATTTCTTAATAAATCCTAAGGTCGAGTTAACTAGTGAGTCGATATGATCATCGAAACACATACGGCTATCATACGAGACACCTAGGTCCTTAATTTTATCCAGTCTTGCCAAAACACAGCCATTAATAGTATAGTCGAACACGAGCGGAGTTTTTCTACGACAGACAGACATATAAGTACACTTATTTATTATCATCAAAGGGCGTCTAAGTCAGTATTTAGAAGATCACAATCTTGACTAGAAGAAACAACTCGAAAAATCTTAGCATTGTCAGCATAGAACAGGATTCATGAGTGAGATAAAAAAAAGAGATAAGTCATTGACATAAATATTAAAAAGAAGTGGGCCGAGGTGGCTACCTTGAGGTACACCAGAAGAATTGTAAATCTCCTCAGAAAGAAATCAACGGAACAATACTCGTTGAGTACGAAGGGATAAATAAGACTTGACCCAGTTCACAAAGAGAGGGGGAAAGCTAAAGGCCTTCATTTTGTAAATTAGAACAGGGTGAATGATTTTATCAAATGCTTTGCTTAAATCGGTGTAAATGCAGTCGAATTGTTTTCCATCTTCTATAGCATTAAGGTAGGTTAGTTGTTTTAGATCTACCCTTCATGAAACCATGTTGAGAGGAGCTAAAAAAGAATATCATAACGCAATTCAAGATTAGCTGAAATCTATTACTGGAAATTGTTAAGAATACACTGAAATTGTTATATTTACTCCACATTTATCTTTTCCTCTTTAGTTCTTTTAAAAACACATTAAAGTTTATTTCAATAATTCCTAGCTTAGGACAGGTCTAAAAACAAATTTCTACTACAATATTATATTTAAAACTGTCAAGTATTTTTTTGATTTCTTTTTGAATTTTTCTCTTAGAGATTAATTCGTTTACTAAAATTCTTTGTGCCTTTCTCATCCTTATATTACTTGAAGTTAGACTAAAATATTTTGAATTTCGGCTTGAAACTATGAATTTGTCACATAAAGTGCCTACAATTTGTTCATTCAATTTATTTAATAGAACTACAAGAGTAATAGTAATTAAATAAATAAAACTAATTGTTATAACATTAATAATATCATGGAATTATGTTTACCCATGTGCTTCTAAAGAACCCCATAATAAACACTCTGTCGTGGAAATGGCATTGACAAGGCCATTTCATTTTCTTGCAGCAACTTTACCTTCACTTGACCACACCGTGGTTCTGACCGACTCTCTGGGGTTTTTTCTTTGTTTGGTTTTTGTTATTTCGGAAAAAATCGCTTTAATTAGTCATAAAATCCCTCACAGTTGCATATATCACGTAGCCTTCCTTGAGACTTTCTAAAGGCAGCAGCGTTCGATGATTGTCTAAGCGCCCAGCCGGGTAGGCACGAAGCTGGAGCCACCACGAGCCATTTATCGAATATTTATCATAATAATTTTATCAAATTGCACCATACCGCTCCGCAGTCATTGTAATTTACTGGACATACTGAAAATTGCGCCGCTCAAGAAATTTTCAGTGCTCTGTTCGACTGTTGAGCTCCCATAAATTATGGGTCTGATTGTCGGTTGCTCTCTGCGTCATTGAGTCTGGTGCTCTTGATACGACGAATTTCGTAAAAACTGAATATTTTCGATGGTGGTTAATTCCAAGGAAACTAAATAATTGCACTCGTCCATCTGATTCATTAAGATAATTCCCATTCACAAGTCACATATTTTGCTAATTGGTACGAAACAATAACTCAGAAGCTAAGGCCGCTACTGAAGATTCCCCACGGGAACTTGGTTCGAGATATGTTCGATTGAATAAGGTGGGATTTAAAATAATCAAATAATTCCTAAACTGATCAGGTTTTATACTAAATGCATTTAGACACGACTATATGTTTTAGTGTTCTGATTAAAAGAATGTTGATTGGAGTAATTGGAGAAAATTGTCGCAATTTACATGCTTTGGGAAATCTATACTGTCTGTAATTTAATTTGCCATGAATTTTGTAGTGTTACGCAAACCTGGTAATTTACCTATAAACTTCAATCAGCCAAAGAGCGTTGGTACTGTAACCATTAATGAAACAAAACGAAAAAACTTGAATATTTCTGGAACATCAATGATGATCCAATAAAGCTAGTTTCCCATATTACCTTATCTTTCTTCTAAATAATGCTTTGAAGGAGCTCTACTATTTAGTAGTGATAAAGTACTTATCAATCGCATGTTTCCAAAATAATTATCATATATTTTTAAATTGGAACAACTGTGTTGCCTTCTGGATGGTTTTTTACTTGTACTTTACAGACATGTAGGAATGGTTCGAACCTGCAACCCTCAGAATTATTAAAAAATGCTGCTTATATAATTACATTAATTTTGGTTAAGAAAAAATAAATACTATTCTATATAAAGGGTGGGCCATTGGCTGGTTTCTTTGTAAATGTACTGTAAAATAAAAACTTTTCCATATTTTTCAAAGTTTATTGAGTTATTAAAAAGATTAAACTTTCCGATTAACTATGTAATATGATTTCATTTAAATGGCAGTAGCTCATCCTTTCAAAACAAGTTTGCAATAGATGTTCGATGGTTTGGGGCCCTATTTCACGAATAGCTCGATCAATATTGTAATTAAGTGCCTCTCTTTCAATATTCATTTCGCACTGTCAAAGTAACATGTAAATTTAAAAGAAACCAATAGACCCTAATTTTCATTGGTACAAAAAAAAAAAAAAAAAATTCGCAGTAATTCCCCAATTAAAGAATTTATTATATACTGAAATATTGTTTTAAAAAAAATACTCATACCAAGTCCAGCATTAAATAATATGACTTTCCAGGAAATAGGAAAGGTAAAACATTGAACAATAACAGCTTTATGCTTTTTTTCAATTGACATAATTTTCCAACTGCCTGATTTGGCTCTGAGTTAATAATGCATATAAAACTTAATATACCAAGAAATTTATCTTTTTATAGCGACCTGATCGACTCATTGCATTCTTTTATTTTTTTATTTTATTTAAAACAAAGAAAAAATGAATTCGAATTTATTGAATAATTGGAATTTATGTCCAAGATCATGCCCACCTCATAATTTATCGTTTTGTTTCATAAGCTTAGTGTCCAACAATAGAATGGTATACTCCCTTTGGTTTTGTAATCATTCACGTTAAGACATTTGAATAAGATTTGTTTCTCAAACCAAGAAATGATTTATTATTTGATTTCATTTTCAACCTTTTCTAGGGTGGCTCAATAAAAAGTTATAGGATACTTAAAACTGGAAAATAACTTAAAGTTTCTCAATTATCGATTTGTTCAAGTTTGCAAGTTTTATTCCGACGGATAACTTGAGATTTCATCGATTTTAAAGTTCAATTCGTCCCTATACAATTAGTTTTAAATGCATCAGTTTTATTTTAGTTTTTACGTTTTTGCTTGATTTTAAATAACTTCCATAAATTGGACACTTGAGACCAAATATTGATTAAATTAACCTGTACTTAGGATAATCAGTTTGAGCATTAAGAATGTTGGGACTCTCTTGCTTTTATATTTTATTTTATATTTGCAACCGAAAGTTTCTAGACCATCAAATGAAATTTCGTCACGGGTCTACGGGCAGATTCAAACTTTTAATTATCCAAAATTTATCAATACGATTATATTTACTAATATATTAATCTATTTGCTCTTCAAATGTTTATTTGTTCAAGTATTTTATTCCATAATATTATTATATATTATGTTATAATAAGAAAATCTTGCAAAAGGAACTTACTACCAACAAACTGGACTGACAGTAAAAATGATTGACTATCTCGGAAAATTCCAATAAAAGAACATACAACTTCTTCGATCATCACCAGTAAAAAAATAGTCACTGGACAAGCATTCGTGGCATTTTTATGGTTGATCTGAAATGACTGCTGAGTTGGGTAGAAACCGATGACCTTTCGATAAAATTACTTTGCGAAAAGCAACAAAATTAACACTGAGTTATTTCTGAAGGCCGCTTCACTGCATGTAGGCTTTTTGATGGCTATCGAAAGGAGGAGCTCTTGCTACGAGTTTTTAATTGTTTTCGAGGTGAGACCATTTGTTTATTTAGTAACTTCAGTTATTCTAATTATTTTTGTAAAACGCTTTATTTCATTCAGTAATTTACCTTGATATTCGTCTTGTTTTCTATTGACCCTGAATATTTTGCTTCTAATAAGGACTAAAATTAAATGAATATTTATTAATATTTGACTTTAATAGTTTTTATGTATCCTCTGTGGTTCTCTCTTCCATATAATTGAATTTGCGAATGCTTTTAAGATTCCAGCTTCGAAACTCTGAATAACGCACGGTTGCATTCCCATATTTGAATCTAAGGTAGGATTTAAAATAGATTCTGTTAACTGAATTTTATTTAATGTTGTTGTTTTGTTAGAGTCAGTTGCTAAAGATTTCTAGATAGTTGAACCACGAATTTCTGCACAACCAAAATTTGGAAATGTTTTTTACACTAGTTATAACGAATTTTAATGGCTAAAATATATGTTATACTGGGTACCAAAGCAGTCTTGGGAAAAAAGTCGAAAATTAATTTCTTTAATTAGAAGGGGATAAAATAAAATATTTAAATTTTCAAAAAATATTTTTTTATGAAATTCTTTTTGTACCATCGCTAATTTTTTCCTATAGTGTACGTAGACCCAAAGCTACAACATATATTTTTCTGGAAATTATCGAAAGAGTACTTCATAGTTAAAAAACAAGAAAACTTTTTTTTTTTCTACCAAATTGGCGGTGGTACAAAAAGGATTTCATAAAAAAATTATTTTTTGAAAATTTAAATATTTTTATTTACCTCCTTCTAATTAAAGAAATTAATTTTCAACTTTTTTTTCAAGACTACACTTTGGTACCCTACATAACACATATTTTAGCCATAAAGATCGGTTCAGCCATTTTCAAGAAAATTCATTTTTTCAGTTTTCCAAAAATTCGGTAAAACTAGTGTAAAGAACATTTTGTGAATTTGATATTTGGCATAAATTAATCCCATCACTGTAGCAACTTACCACATCAAAATTGGCAAGATACATGCAACCCCTCCACTCTTATCCTGCTACGGCCTTTATACTAGTTATGTTTTTACTTAAAAGCCGAAGTAAGATTAATTATGAATACAATTATCAACATTTCAGCAATTTCTGGTAATATTTGGGTAAAGATTACTATTTTGTATTTTTATAAACACTAAATTACATTCGAAATGCATACGATATTATAAAATCTTTACCCTTTGTAATTTTTGAAGGAATTTTAATCATGTCTCATTTCTATTAAAAAATTGTAATTTTACTCCAAATACTATTATTTAATAATACTAGTTTTTATAAATAAATAAGATATAAATAAATATGAAATACATTTTTCATATTATTTTATTTATAACTTTTTGAAATAATTTACTTTAGGTACTTTTGATTTATTAAAAAAGTATAACTTGAATATTACTAAGAAATATTTTTGAACTTACTTGGACGCACTGAAGCTAAGAATAAAATAAAACAATCAACAGCAATCATTGTAATATGTGTAAAATTACGTTTTTGAGGATTTTTACATAATCCAGTGAAGTAAAATAATACTCTTTTAAAGTGAGTGGAGAATTAAATTTTTTTAAGGTTATTTTTAGATATGAAGTTTTATTTTAACCCATTTAAAAATTAAAAATATAAATTTACAGCAAAATTACATTCATTTTTAGGCTTCCGTATTTCTAAAGGCATAAAAATCGAACCCTTATAAGATCAAAGGATAATGCTCAAAAAAAACCCAGAGCGAACAGATACAGGATGTAGCTCAGAATTTCAGTGATATTAAATGAAATAATTCTGTATATATTTCATTATAAGATTTGATGGCTAGATAGAAGATATTGCTATTAACTTAGCGTCAGGGGTAGTTTTTTATCTTTCTTTAATGTTATGTTTTTTAATGTTATTTTGCAGTACTTTGCAGCTGAATTGTAGTTAGAATGCAGTTCATCTATTATTGTTTTATAACAATTATAAATCTCCGTTATTAAAACGCGCTACCAATATCTCCGTCCCGTACGAAAAGATGCGTGATACCCTTTCTTGGAATTGGTAGCGGCGGCGCACTATGGGCTAAACGGCACTTTTTGTGTTTAAAACCTAATATCTCGGAAAAAACCGAAGATATTAACGTAAATTTTCTTTTAAATTGAAACTGAGACTATGTAGATTACTGGAAAATTAACCAGAATGGCTGAAATGAAAATAAACACTATGTAACATAACCTCAAAGTTGCATTTTTTTCTGAAAAATTGAATAGGCTCACACCAACAAAAAACTTGGTCTTTATTTTAAATGTCATATATGCTATCCGATGAACTTTAACCTGCTGATCACGAATCCGAGGTCAGAATTGCCCCCCACCCTACAGTTTTCAGAAAAATGAAGAATTTCCGTGCCTAGTATAAGCCTTTTTAACTTTATGAGTTACAAAAGACGAGCTTAAATTAATTTTTACTATAACATACTAACTGAAGGTTTTTGGGGTCGCTGATTACGAATCTGAAGTCAGATTTTGAAATTTCAAAATGGCGGATCCAATATGGCGGATCCAATATGGCGGACCAACATTTTTATATTTGATCGAATTTGGACTAAAAATTGAATGCTTGGGTTTTTGGAGTCGCTAATTACGAATCTGAAGTCAGATTTTGAAAATTCAAAATGGCGGATCCAATATGGCGGACCGAAAATTTAATATTTGACCGAATTTCGACTCAAAACTGTATACATGGGTTTTTGGGGTCGCTGATTACGAATCTGAAGACAGATTTTGAAAATCCAAAATGGCGGATCCAATATGGCGCACTATGGGCTAAACGGCACTTTTTGTGTTTAATCCGCCATATTGGATCCGCCATTTTGAATTTTCAAAATCTGACTTCAGATTCGTAATCAGCGACCCCAAAAACCCATGTATACAGTTTTGAGTCGAAATTCAGTCAAATATTAAATTTTCGGTCCGCCATATTGGATCCGCCATTTTGAATTTTCAAAATCTGACTTCAGATTCGTAATTAGCGACTCCAAAAACCCATGTATTCAATTTTGAGTCCAAATTCGATCAAATATAAAAATGTTGGTCCGCCATATTGGATCCGCCATTTTGAAATTTCAAAATCTGACTTCAGATTCGTAATCAGCGACCCCAAAAACCTTCAGTTAGTATGTTATAGTAAAAATTAATTTAAGCTCGTCTTTTGTAACTCATAAAGTTAAAAAGGCTTATACTAGGCACGGAAATTCTTCATTTTTCTGAAAACTGTAGGGTGGGGGGCAATTCTGACCTCGGATTCGTGATCAGCAGGTTAAAGTTCATCGGATAGCATATATGACATTTAAAATAAAGACCAAGTTTTTTGTTGGTGTGAGCCTATTCAATTTTTCAGAAAAAAATGCAACTTTGAGGTTATGTTACATAGTGTTTATTTTCATTTCAGCCATTCTGGCTAATTTTCCAGTAATCTACATAGTCTCAGCTTCAATTTAAAAAAAAATTTACGTTAATATCTTCGGTTTTTTCCGAGATATTAGGTTTTAAACAAAAAAAGTGCCGTTTAGCCCATAGTGCGGCGCGGCGAGCGAAACTTCTTTAGTGGACTTTGTTCTAGAAATAGTAATTATTATTTTATTTAAACGTACATTTTGCACCAAAACCCTATTGGGATTTGTCTAGATACTTAGAGTACGACGTTATACAATAAAAAGAAAATAAAATCGAGTGCGTATAGACAATGTCACACTATATGTAGAAGGTAGGTAATATGTAAGTAAACTGTTTGAAATATATTTTGTGTTACTTCAAACGGTGTTTTTATCACGCAATCCAAAATACCTAGTTGCCCATTGATAGATCGTTTTTATAACGGAGATTTGTAATTATTATAAAACGATAATAGATGCACTGCATTCTAACTACGATTCAGCTGCAAAATGCTGCAAAATAACATAAATAAAAAAAAAGGAAAAAATCACTCCTGACGAAAAGTTAATAGCAATATCTTCCATTTAGCCATCAAATCTTATAATGAAATATATACAGAATTATTTCATTTAATATCACTGAAATTCTGAGCTACATTCTGTATCTGTTCGCTCTGGGTTTTTTTTTCATACTTTGTGAGCATTGTCCTTTGGCATAGTAATAAATTTTATTAACCCATTAACGCCAAGGTGATCAGAATTTTTACTAACTTTTCAACGTGGTTATTTATTATGTTATCGGACCAAAAAAATAATGCAATACCTCTATTCCTACGCGAAATTTGATGCTCTTTCAGAATTTGAGCTCAAAATTTCGATTAGACACCGAGAAAAAAAATATGATCGATTGAAACGTGAAAAACGTGAAAATTTTCGAAAAAACATTTTTTTCGCATTTTTTTTCACAATGATACCGCAAAGGTATCAACTTTTTACTATGATCAGAGGTGATCATGCCACTCGAACATTAAGAGGAATTTTTTTCAGAAAATTTCATCGACGCGTTTTTTCAAAATGGCGGCGAGAATGAAAAAATTTTATAAAAATCTTAATCTATCGTTTTCTTAAAAACTATAAACTTTAGAAAAAAATTTTTAAGGACAAAAAAGTCTTAAAATTAGTCAAGGAATTAAAGAATTAAAGAATTTTTGGATATCATTAAAATTTTCAACTCATTTACACTTTAATACGAATTTTAAAATTTATTTTTACTTGACCTAAATATTTATAAATTCTTTTGGTGGACAGTATCATTATTTTGTACTAAAAATGACAAGAATTTCGTATTTTCTTGATTTAAATAAATTAAATTTTAGGAAAAACTTTTTACGGCGCATATAATTTCCTTAAAGCCAACTTATAAAGTTCTGATGTATGTCAACTAAAATTAATATTATATAATTATTTATTATATTATATAATTAGAAAAATACTTTTACCCTTTTTTTTATTAAAGAACACATTTGATTTTTTTTCTTGGTATTTATTTTTTTTCCTTTCTTGCATTTGATGTGTCAGTTGGTTTGTCCCTGAGTTGAGAATTTTTAGACTCCCCAAATTAGAGTTCTGGATCCGTGCCTAACGTCAGTAATCTACTTTACATGATGATATCAGTTAAATTGGAATTGCATTATGTGACAAATTGTCCTTTTTATATTTTAACTTACTAATTAATCTGTAGATTCAAGCCCTGCATAAAAACATAAACATAAAGACCCGCCCTTAAAAGTAAATCCATGTATACATTACCAGAATGTGCTAAATCAGTCGAACCGTTGCCACCTGGACCTACTACTATTACAGAGTGCTTAAAAAGCAAGAAACGAAAACAAGTAGCTTTAATTCTAATCTAAAATAAATCCGCTAAAAGGTGACAAAACCTGCTGAAGTGTGGGCGGCATTCATGAAATATCACCGGACCCAAAGAGATGCACACATCTAGATAAATAGAGCAAATGTTGAGAAACAGAAAATCACAATAGTCTTCACAGCAAGATCAATGCTGAGTTCACGAACAGTCGAGGTTGATTTATATTTTAAACACCAAGATACCTTAAAACTTTAAAGACACCTGGTTAAAGGTGAGAAAAAACCCAAGCCGCAAACTTACATGACAACGAAACACACACAAAAAAAAAAGTAGAACACCATCACCGCTCGCGCTGGCAGTGTTCGCAGGGTATATCAGCATCTAGATTGCTCGCCGACAATCTGACAGCGTTGTGCTCTGTCCATATGCCAACCTTGGGAAATGGGTGTGTTCGCAGCCAGTTCGCCACCGCGCCAGAAGTCCACGGGAGTTCCGGACGAGATGGATACAAATCAATCGACGTGCGATAAATTGTTGTTGCTCAATTACTCGGTTAATTCGAGTGCGCGATTCAGCATCGCTCGGGATGAAAGTGAATTCGATTCTAGAAACGTTTTCAGCCGCGGATAATAATAATTGGTAAGTCGCGATCGCCTTAATGACTTCTCGGTGATTCATTTAATGGTGCAAGTCCATTCCGAGATTATTGTCCGGCCGCACAATGAGACCTCTGCCACTCCTCCGGTGGTACTTTGCCACATTTGCGATTATTCTGGACCTTTTCTCGGACGTATGAGATGCAAATCGGCCATATCGTGCATATCAATTCTCCTAAGCATATTTTATCCTTAATTTATTCATTCTTTTACTTTGGTTTTAATACCGTGAGAACTTAACCACGTTTTCCTTGCTTGGTTACGTAAAACATATATTTTTTTATGGTTTTTAATATTGCATGGTTCCAAAAACCTTGTACAACAGTTAATTGAATAGTACAAAATGATTTATTGCTAAGTTGTCCTTTATTTCACGCCTTATGATTTTTTTTCCAATTGTGAAATATTAAATAGTTATTGAAATTTTTATAAAATGGGATATGTTGGTTTTTTTGAGTAGTTTCAACATATATGTAGTATATAATTTTTAATTTATCATTACGCCATAAATTGTTTAAGGAGTTAAACTAATTTGAACTTTCGCTTTTTTGGTCAATTTTTTAAATGTAGATTTATGATTATTCCATAAAAAAAATTTAAATATTGGAAAATGACAAAATATCTGCAGTTCCACAAATTTTGTTCTCTGTGACGCATGCAAATTGTGGAATCGATTTTATCATCACCGTTTATTCAAAATGAAATTCTGAATTATTTTTCATGCAAATAAAAAAATTGAAATTTAAAAATGTGAATATAATAACAACAATCAACAGCTCTCATCTGATCAAAAAACCCGTATGCTAAGTCGTAGATAATATTATTAATAAGATATGTTTTACATTTAAACTAAATTCTCCAATGTGAAATAAGTAGTTTCAACAAAAATACTAAAGAACAAAAACCAATAATTACTTCTAAGTATATAAAGCGAGATTTTGACTGCCAACTGGCAACTCAGCTGATTTTTGGACTTTTTGAATGTACGATGAATCAAATGATTTTGAAGGCTTTAAGTTAATGTTAAAATAATAATAATTTATAAATGTCAGAGTAGTCTAACCCCTTAATATATATATGGCACTGTCCATTAGGTAAGCCCATATGTTGGCAATGGAGTTGTATGTAAAATGTTTTATATATACATACTAGGGTGCTTTTTTTTTCGTGACTATTTTTTTTTTCAGTCCCACCTCGAAATTTTGTGGCAAATACCTAAAAAAAATTTCCCTGAAAATTGGAGCCCTTAATATTAATACTAAGTACTAGACCAAGGCGTATAAAGATTTCCCATATAAAATACACGTAAACTTTGATTATTTTTCTTCAAAACTCTACAGCTCAGAGGCATTTTATGGTATAATCTTGGTCAATGGTAGCATTTCTTCAGAATTGAATGCTCTACAAAAGTGCTCCATTGCGGTGTAACTCTAACTCCAACCAGCCAGGCAGTACGGGTCATTGACCCCAATTTTTCCACGAAATTCTCGCTTTTTGCCCCTATCTAGTAAACAACAAGAGGCAAAGAAAAAGTGAATATGACAAACTTGTGGGAAATTCAATTTCCTACAAAAAAGTTCTGAACACGAAATCGCTAACATTGATATTTCTTGAGATATTGGACTTTGAAGTTGAGGTAGTGTGGAACTTTCATGGATTATTGAGCTAAATTGTAGAAACACTACCTCAACTTCAAAACCCAATATTTCAAGAAATATCGATGTTAGAGATTTGGTGTTCAGAACTTTTTTGTAGGAAATTGAATTTCATATAAGTTTGTCATATTCACTTTTTATGCACCTCTTGTTGTTTACGAGATAGGGGTAAAAAGCGAGAATTTTATGGAAAAATTGAGTTTAGTGACCCGTATTACCTCGCTGGTGAGAGTTAGGGTTACACCGCAATGGAGCACTTTTGTAGAGCATTCAATTCTGAAGAAATCCTACCATTTACCAAGATTATATACCATAAAATGACTCTGAGCTGTAGAGTTTTCAAGAAAAATAATCAAAGTTTACGTGTATTTTATATGGAAAATCTTTATACGCCTTGGTCTAGTACTTAGTATTAATATTAAGGGCTCCAATTTTCAGGGAATTTTTGTTTAGATATTTGCCACACAATTTTGAGGTGGGACTGAAAAAAAAAATAGTAGCGAAAAAAAAGCACCCTAATATGTACCTATGTATTTAGCAATGAAATTTAAATCTCGTTGATGTATATTTTGGCAGCGTAAAGTCCTTTACAAAATTTTATGTTAATAGCCTAAAATCAAAATGCTGATCCCCCCATATTTATACCACCACAAATATCTCGCAAACTATGAACGGACAGATATGTTCTTTTCAAGATAGATTATCAATTTACCAATTTACGCCTACAAAATTCTTTATCTATCTAACAAATGAAAAAAGTTACGTCCCAGACCACTTAGTTCTTTACTCGGAGCATTACCTATATGTAAGAAAAAAAATATTTTATAAGATTACAACCTATTATGTGAATAAAAAAATGATATATCATTTACAAAGGACTTATTCTATAGATCAAGATTTTAGGAAGAATAAGGTTGACAAGTTATTTAAAGGACTTTGTAAAATAAAAGCTGGAACCTTTAACTATGTACCAAAAATACGAAAGGTTTCAACAATTTCCAAAATATTTCGTAAAACTACCTTTTTTTCATAAACCGAATATTTTCTACAATAGATAGTGAGTAAAGAACTTAAGCACGTTCAATGCTTAGTACGTGCTATTCTATATATCTAGATAAGGATTCAGTCCTAGACGTGAGGCCTGTTTTCATATTTCATTATTTTATTTGCAAATTTTCAACAATACCCAAAATACACTTTTGTACTTTTAACCATATTTTTGTCAAAAATGCGACCTAGATGGGACATTTTAATTTGCGAGTTCGAAATGATAGATCACTAACTTATAAAATAAAAATATGTTATCAATGGCAATGAGGCAGAATTAAATTAAGACCAGGTGGTTTGAATGTTTGCTATTCATCAAAAAATATGGGGTGTTTTAACGTCATCTGGATTGCAGAAAAAACATGTGTACAAGTTTTGGGGCGGCTACTTTTCACTAGCTTTTTTTTATAGAAATAAGAGGTTTTAAATTTTCTTTTACCTTAAATATTATATGTGGCATGACTTCACAGTGTATATAATAAAGACGTAGTAATAAAATATTAACGAATAATATTTGCAGTGCAGACTGTAAGCTACCATAACAAAAAAAGCCTAGGTGTAGGCAAAATTATGAATCTTGCTACCACAGTGCATATTGCCCAAAGTAAAGGCCCAACTATAATGTGCATAGCGTTCAGTACGGAAAGCTATCAAAAGTCAACGAACGGAAGCTTATGCATATTCGACAGCTGTCAGATATTCAGTGTAATAATTCTTTGTGCTTTTTTGAGTTGTTCACAATAATTAAAATGGAAGGATTAAGTGAATTAAAAGATTTATTTATTTTATTTTATTTTAAACTCTGCACACCATTAATTAAATTTTCAAATAATTCTCACTTTCTTGTCCATTGTCGGTTGTTGTCAGTTTGCATATGCAAAACACGCTCTAGATCGAACCTTGCATATGGAAAACGAAATTTGACGAAACTTAACGAAACGGACGACTATTCCCATTATGGTTCGATGATAGGTTTTGTGTGTTATCGCAAGTTTGCATACGCTTCTACACCGAACGGTATGCACATTATAGTTGGGCCTTAAGATACCTAGCTAGGAAAGATTTTTTTTTTTTTAAACGAAAGTGGGCATAACTCATTAAATCATTGAGATGATTGTCGTGCTCCAAATTCAGTCCCAGAGTTTTCAAACAAACTCTAAATCTTAAAGATTTTGTACTGACAAATAGTGGTAAAATCGAGTCGATATCGAGGCTCATCTCGAATTGTGATGGCAGTAAATTGGAGGTTTATAATTTATACCTTAAAGTATATGAGTGGAAATATTAATTACTGAAGACAGGCAAAAATTGTAATTTTAATTATTCCATTACATAGTTATTAAATTAGTAGCTGTGCGAGACTCGATGAAAAAGTCTACAGGGTGTTTCCTATAGCTCATGATAAAATAAGTGTCGTGAAAGATCTCCTCTAGCCAAACAATGAATTGGGGTTTTCTAAGTAATAGATGTTTTACCCCCTTATACCTGGACGTGCTGTACCTATCTGAAAAGGTTAGCAGTTTAATAAAAATAAAAAACACATGTAAAGGGTGTCCTAAAATTCACGGAAGAAGTAATTTTGATAGAACAAACACAGGTTTGTAATTAAAAATTGTAATTTTTTTATTGATCCATAAAGTATACAGTATAGGGTTATGTATGGAATACAACATCGGGTAAATGGCCTCCAAAGCTTTGCTGGAACATACGCACTCTTTTGTTGAAATTTTCCATGGCTATTTTACACAAATATGGCTGAATTTCGTTGATACAGTGCTCAATTTTCTCCTTCTAAGCGTGGGTGGTCGTCGGCTTATTTGCATAAAGCTTAACACGTTGAGCGCGGCGCCAATATTTCTGATCTTTCCGCTCTGCCGGCAGCGAGTGGGCGCTCCTTTAATGGTGCGATAATGTAAGATGATCCGCGACTTTTAACAAAAAAGGTTGTTACATTTTGTTACATGTGTAAATCCCAGCCATACTTTTGCTTAGAATGCTTTAATAAAGCTCATTAAAACTATATTTGACTACATTTCATTCAGGCGACATTAATCTTTTAACTTTAATACTGCCGGTCCCACCGGACCGATATCGGCCTAACGAAAAGTCTAACGCCGGTCCCTGGGGATCAGCAAAACGGGAAATTCACGACCAGGCAAAAAATCATGCATTAATTGGAATTGTTTCTCAGGCTGTGTGGCATGTGGCACCGTTTTGTTGAAACCACATGTCGTCCACATCCATATCTTGCAATTTAGTTACAAAAAACTGAATTATCATGTCGCGATAGCGAGCACCATTAACTGTTATATCCTGACAATCCGCAACCCGATATTGTATTCCATACATAACCCTATACTGTATACTTTATGGATCAATAAAAAATTGCAATTTTTAATTGTAAACCTGTGTTTTCTATCAAAATTATTTTTTGCGTGAATTTTGGGACACCCTTTATTAATTACATGAATTTCGGAGAAAATCTGAGGAAATCCTGAATTTTAGACAATTTTACAATTTTTAGTTTCCCAACTGAATGTACCTGTAGATCAACATTTTTGGAAAGGACATTGGGATAGTAGTTTTTTGGTGTGATTGTTGGATGTTGATTGTTGTAGATAAAAATAGGAATTTGTAAAATTTATAATAATTTATTCATTGGAAAGCAGAATTGATTGGATTGTAAAAAATTACTCAATGACTAAATTTTAGTTATAAAATGCACACGGCATTAACATCCTTATTTATAATACGTTGACATCAAATTTTAGAGCAAAGTTTTATGGCTATCATATTAATTGCTTTTCCGCATTTAATCTCAGAAATGATCAAAATTATAATTTGAAAAGTAATTGCTTTTCCGCTCGTGTGTATCGAATTGAGAAATTTTATCGTGTGTTTAAAATGTTATGTAAAACGGTCGATTGGGACGAATGCAAACCTTTGAATATTACAGTGCATATTAAGTACATTAACTTTTTATATAAAAACTAGCTGAGTTACCCGTCGTTTCCCGGACGCAATCATTCATCTAATGAAAGCAAAACTTAATTAAAGTATGACTTTTAAAAGTAAACATAAATAGTGTAGTAAAAACATAACCGGGACGATAAAAGAGTGCTCGAAAACTCAAATGAAAAGGAAGTTTTGTCCTAAAATATGCTTTAAATTAAGGCCCAAAATTCAAATTCAATTTGCCTTAATTTTTTAACATATCATTGTAACAACTTCTCAGGATAAATATTCCCTATGCGATTTTTTAAAAAGTCCACTTACTTGTCCCATTTGCATAAATAACGGCCCATTTAATATTACAAGTCACATGTAAGAAATGTGATGTGATATTACTGAATGATTAATACTTTTTATTTTATTTTAATAATATAGTAATACATTTTTGTACCACTCTTCTCATGTCTTGTATCATCATAACCTACATAATTTTCTTGCATTATGTCTCATGTCATGCATTTTACAAAATTATGTATCGTGTAATCCTGTAACGTCAGGTATCCTGTCATGTGTCATATCATATGCCAAATTATGTGGCCATGTACCATGTCAAAGTAAAGAAAGAAAATTCTAGCACTACGATAAATCGATAATCAAGGCAATTTTAAATTTCCGCCATTATTGACAGTTATATTAACCCCCTTCCCCTCCAGAGAGAGTGGTAGTAAAATTTAGGCGAGGTTTTAACACCCTATCCTGCCCGTTACTCCTTTTTCTAACTTCCTCCCATTTCCAAAATATTGATTGGGATGTGGAAATTCAAATAATAAACTAACAAAAAAATTTTTTTTTAAATTGTTCTTTTTTTTATGTAGAATACAAAAAAAAAAAACATAAAATCTATCTGGCTATAAATAAAAAAGTTATAACAAGTTAATCGGAAAAACACGCTTTTTTCAGCATTCAAAGCTAAGAAATTAACAGAAATACTGATTTTTTCAAATTTTTGTATTTGTTTTTTTTTTTTTATATAAATCCGCCGCAAAAACTAACAATTTGAAAAAAAAAACACATATAACATCCATACATTTTCGATTTTCAGTTGGTAAAAAACCAGATGACCGTGAAAGTAAACAATTACTATTTTTTGTTTGCTTTCCA
Source organism: Dysmachus trigonus (assembly GCA_949715965.1). Classification (NCBI taxonomy): domain Eukaryota; kingdom Metazoa; phylum Arthropoda; class Insecta; order Diptera; family Asilidae; genus Dysmachus; species Dysmachus trigonus. Next base: position 80,555,521 of record OX454322.1, on the reverse strand, counting down.
TTTTTTATTTGCATTTTATTCCAATTATTTAATCTGTTAATTGTTAATCAATTAATTAATTGTTAATTATTTTATTATGTGTTATTTAATTTATTTATTATTTGTTATTTAATTTATTTATTAATTGTTTTTATTTTAATTTTAGTAAAATGCCGCGAAAAAATTTAGACCTTAAAAGAAAAAAATATACAATTAAACAAAACTTTTAAGTATTTCATTAATTCTTTATTATCAGAGGACTCATATTCATTTAACTATAAGATAGACGTACAAAACAACGAGATGACATGGTACGAGTATACAAAAGGTGGTCATAAATAAGTAATACTCTAAATCAGACGGATTGCTAATTTGAGACGAAGTCTTTCAGAAATTCGATGGTGGTTCCAGCCTATTTACATATAGTTCACGCATCATTTTGGGGATGTCTTCTTAAGGGTATTAAAGAAGCCAGTTGATGATATCGAATAGGAAGAATAGATGAGTAATGAATGAAGAATATCAATGAGAAAAAAGAATAATTGAAATATAAAAGTGAAGCTCAAGACACGAAAGGCGAAAGTCGATGATATCACAGTAGACATGAGAGCAAAATGATATCGAATGAGATAGATTAGGATGATCGCAAAGATGTCCTAGCGTCGTCGATGTAAAATGAAAGAGTTTTTGGTCTTAAGCACTTACTTAAAATTATTAACAAAATTTCACAGAAAAAAAAAAAAAAAATTCATACAAAAATAGCAACTATGCATAGGTCTTCCTTAGTAATGTCCGCCAGAGTGCACTGGTGCAGTTTTGTGAACGATTGCATTGAAGCCATTGTGCTTGTCGGCCGTGTAGTCTACAGTCCTGATGGAACCGTCGGGTTCAACAAGGGAATATTGTCCTAAAAATTACATTAAATGACGTAAATCTGGCGAATGCGTCATCTTATAAAACTTACCCTTCACAGAATCACCCTCCCGTTCCTCGTGCTGGGATTTCACGTCTCCAGTGTGAAAGTCGTTCACTCCATACTTGAAGGCGTACTTTGGAGGAGCCTGTACGAAAACTCATTAATTATAGGTATAAAATATATAGGTATATAAAAGGTGCTATAAATTAAAACACACTCCCACTCACATAGTAGTCGACGTGCTCGTCTTCGTGGTAGCCGTGGTGTTCCCCCCCGTCGCTCAGGGCGATTCCGTGTGACTCATAGCCGCCTTCGTATCCGTGGCCTCCGGACAGCTCCTCGTAGTGATGCTCGAGCGGGTAAGCCAGAGTCAGGCATAAAGCTGAGGCGAAGATTAAAAACTGGAAAGCCGACAAAATAAAGCGAAATTACTAGTTTTAGCGCTTTATTATGTTTCAGCGATTATTCAACAATTTAATTGGCGGTGGTCAATAATACGGAAAAATTGTGCTTTTTTTGTTGTTTTTTTTTGCAATTTTCATACAATTTCCGCGATTTTCTTGCGTGATACACATTAGTCAACCGCTCACATGTGAGCTAATGTCGATTCTGCGGTCTATCAAATTACATTTACCATGTCGACTAGGGAAATTGATATTAAATAATAATAATAAAAAAAAAATTAATAATTCAACTAAAGTAGGCGAACCTGATTCCGTGTTGTTTTAGTTCCGTTTCCGTAAGCGATGTATTTGCCAGCAATTAATTGCTTAAAACGTTTCAAAGATTATTAAATTAAGGGGCGGATACAGACGATGTTTTTGCTCCTTTCCAATCACACGCTTTACACGCGCTAGCGATCATAATCATTGCAGAATGTTGTAATGAACGTTTAAATTTAATGAACACCATGCAAAAAGTTTGATATTGGTAAAGCTTTCAGTCGCTTACATTAATCGATATATTATACCATTACTTTATGATAGAGTTTTGTTTATTAGACCACGAGAACTAGGAGTAATCTGTATTTATAGTGATAATAGAAAATAATCCGATAAATGTCATTTTGTGGGTCTTATTTTTTTTTAAATGAGGTTGGGATTCACGTTACAGTCAATAGAGATCGTTACCGGACCATGATCAATGAATATTTCTTCAAAAATATGGTTGACATTGATCCTGGTGAGACATGGTTTCAACAGGATTGCACTACGTGCCATACAGCGACACAAACCATCGGTTTATTGAAATCACGATTTGGCGATAAAGAATTTGAAGAAAATTAATGTCATGAATTGGTCTTTGGAATAAACAAAAATTCTTCATCAAGAGTTAATTCTACGTGTTATTTTTTTAAAATTTACTTTTTACTCAGAATTCTTTCATTGACAGTTTAAGAACCCTTTACCCGTCAAAAAAAAAAAAAAAAGGAAATCGTACAAAATATCAATGATTAAAAGTTAACTTTGTTTTACACTTACGCCGGAAAGGTGACTGATGTCTGATAAGAATGAGTTTGAAACGATGCATGTTAAGAAAGTTACAAGATTTTAAGTAAAATAATAATAAATAAAAAATCACATTGTATTTCTTTACCTTAATAACTAATACTATATTTTGAGTCGATTTTGAGGAAGACATTACAGAAAAAACCTTGGTCAGGAAACTCCAATTGATCAATTGGGAAATTCCAACTTACGACTACCTATTTATTTTCCGATTACTATAATGTGTATAGTTAAAAGTCCACTAAGCATGCGCACTTTTAAAAGCGGCTAGTACACGCTTTCCTCGTCCCATAAGATTTTGTTATTGATATAAGATTTAGAAATCGGTTCTCATTTTGGTTTAAATTCCTATATATTTCTAAAGATTTTTAAAATAATAATAGTAGGACTTTTTGTATCTATAGTTCAATATTTTAACATTTTTTAATTTCTTCGTTTCATAAAAATTTGAAATTTGAACCTGACCTTTAATGATCAAACAGTTTTCGTTATGAAAACGATATTTATTTTTTGAGAAATATTTTAAAAATTGGAATTTTATCAATTTTGAACTTTTTATGAAAAGAAATCAGATATAAAACCAACTGAATTTTTGAGGAATTAATTCCCACGTAAATACCTTTTTACCATATTTTATATTCATATTTTTAATTTAATTTCTTCTTCTTGACCAATAATGATTCTAATAAATATATTTCACTGAAATTGTCAATCGAATTGACAAGTAATTGAATATCCTACCGGTTTTTGCTATGCGTACTAGGGTGCTTTTTTATCGCGACTATTTTTTTTCAATCCCACCTCGAAATTTTGTGGCAAATACCTAAACAAAAATTCCCTGAAAATTGGAGCCCTTTATATTAATATTAAGTACTAGACCAAGGTGTATAAAGATTTCCCATATAAAATACACGTAAACTTTGATTATTTTTCTTCAAAACTCTACAGCTCAGAGGCATTTTATGGTATAATCTTGGTAAATGGTAGGGTTTCTTCAGAATTGAATGCTCTACAAAAGTGTTCATTGCGGTGTAATCCTAACTCCCACCAGTGAGGTAGTACGGGTTACTAAACCCAATTTTTTCATGAAATTCTCGTATTTTTGCCCCTATCTCTTAAATAACAAGAGCTACATAAAAAATGGAAATGACAAACTTGTAGGAAATTCAATTTCCTACAAAAAAGTTCAGGGACAACAAATCGCTAACATCGATATTTCTTGAGATATTGGGCTTTGAAGTTGAGGTAGTGTGGAACTTTAATGGATTATTGAGCTAAATTGTAGAAACACTACCTCAATTTCAAAACCCAATATCTCAAGAAATATGGATGTTAGCGATTTGGTGCTCTAGAGCTTTTTGTAGGAAATTGAATTTCCTACAAGTTTGTCATTCAAATTTTTTCTGTAGCTCTTGTTATTTACAAGATAGGGGCAAAAAAACGAGAATTTCATGAAAAAATAGGGTTAGTGACCCGTACTACCTCGCTGGGGGGAGTTAGGGTTACGCCGCAATGGACACTTTTTTAGAGCATTGAATTCTGAAGAAATCTTACCATTGACCAAGATTATACCATAAAATGCCTCTGAGCTGTAGAGTTTTGAAGAAAAATAATCAAAGTTTACGTGTATTTTATATGGGAAATCTTTATACACCTTGGTCTAGTACTTAATATTAATATAAAGGGCTCCAATTTTCAGGGAATTTTTGTTTAGGTATTTGCCACAAAATTTCGAGGTGGGACTGAAAAAAAAAAAAAATAGTAGCAAATGTGCTATAAACACAAAATTTTGTTTGCTAAATCCTAGAAGAAATCGTTTTGGAGGGCTGTTCGGATTGTTGGTCGGATGTAGTCTTTAAAATGTTATATACATATTTTGAACGATACATACATATGTCACTTGTTTCCATCCACGTACCATCCTTTGTTATTACATTTCATAGATTTGAAATACACTTAATATTACTCATGAGGTATTCTAAATTGTTTTTGATATGGACATAATCCAGCTAATTACACATTTTTTTATGGAGAAATATTTCATCGGTGTAAAATAATAATTGATCATCATTTTGATAATAATTGATAATACCTATTTTAATAATAATGATATTATTACTTGTTAAAAAAAAAAGTTCTCCAAAATGATCCTGCGATGTGCCTATTAACGAATTTTAGTATATTGATAAAAGTATTAGTAGTAGCACAGACAAAAATCTAAGTTTCACCATTAGTCCTGAACTTAAATAATACTAAACTAAAGTTATTCAAAACTGGAAGCAGCTCTTAACAAGGAATTTGTAAATTATTAAAATTTATGACATATAGACATAAGTAATTTTAAAATATTATTATTTAAATAGCCTGATAATTTTTAGAATCCAATTTGTAACTCAAGAAAATTTCTATGCAGACATAAATTTTGTACGATATTTATTTATGCTTTAGAAGTACAAAAATTTTTTATTCAGATTTTGGAGATCGGTTTTTGAATTTTTATGATTTTTTGAAAAAAAAAAAAAAAAAAGATGGCGGGCATGATTTCAGGCGTCTGGATCGTCGGACAAAAAAAAGAAAAAAACACCAAATTAATCCTTGTTCAAATGGCTATCGTATGAACTAGAATCGTGTTGAGCGGTAACAAATTAACCGATTTTCAGCCGATTTTCTAACCTCAAAAATCGTTTTTTTTGTCAAATCGCAGCCATTTTGTTATTTGTTTGTAGGAAAAAAGTTATCCTTGTTCACACGATGGTTTAATTTGGTCTTTTTTTTCCGACGATCCAGACGCCTGAAATCATGCCCGCCATCATTTTTTGGTGTTTTTCTTCAAAAAATCATAAAACTTCATAAACCGGTCTCAACAATTTAAAAAAAAAATATTTTTGTATATCTAAAGTGTAATTAAATATCTATGCAAAATTTCAAAACGATATCTGTTTTGTTTCTATAAAACAAAAATAATTGAAAAAAATGTTTTTTTTTAAATCGTAACCTAAATTGTAATGACCAAGAATCAAACAATTTTACTGCCATAATTTTATGGTACTATATATTTTATGAAGATACCATCTGATTATTTACGTAAGGTAAATCAGAATCTTATCCTTTGTGCTCGTTCACAGAGCTTAGATATTATCGATGTATTTGGAGCTCAATTTATCATCGACATTACCCAAAGTCGTTTAGTACTGAAGTAAAATTAACGAGATTCTACCAGACATTGTCGTCTTACCGCATGTAACCCATTATTAATCTTAATATTTATCTTCAACATTCACTTGATCACAATAACGCAATCAGCACGATCGCTCGTTACTTCCTTAAATACTTGAGTGTGTAATCCAACAGTAGCGTCCACAAAAGTTCGTACTCCGTGTGTACTTAATGTACCCGTCATTGGCACAGGTCTTAACACTTAACATAAACGAATAAGTCCTATTTTTGGTTATTTTGCACTATTTCAGATATTTTGTGAGGCACACAATCCTTTAATCACCACAATCCAACTCAATTCCTACCTTGAAAACCATTTTGCCTAGTCGAGATTGTGCGTCTTTTTATATACCGATAATAAAACTAGAGAAACGAGATCACTTTTAGCTGATGTTGGCCAAACAACTTTCCACAACTGAATAATGATGGAAAATTGAAATTTCGCTGCTTTTATATATTTAGGAAGAAAGCGAAATTTTTATGCTGCGATTCACTTGCAGTTGGAGTAACAGCGACGATAGCACACACAACACGATCGGTAACAAACCGCAGACATGAGCAAGACCAAATCAAACTAAAATTCAGGGTATATATCTTTAAGCCTTTCTTAAGTGCACGTTATACTTATATGTCCATATTGAATGGTTGCCTGTCTGTGTTCCAATGGATAAATATTGTCTCCCACCCGTCGAACAGCGAAAATGGGAAAATCTTTGGACTGTTAAGAAAAGGGGATGATCTCTAGCATACCTTCACGAGCTGAGCCACATGCCGGCCAACATTCAGATGGCTATTCTTCGAAATATACGTGTTTGAGATCAACTGTGTGGGACAGACGACGAACCAGCTTCGATTTTCTTTTACTTTCCGTCAAACCACCTTTGGACGGTCGAAGAAGCAGCAGGGCAGCTTTGCTCCAGTCGTAAAAATTGCTAAAGTGCCTCTAGTTAGAGGGTCCCTCGTTAAATTGTCGCACTTCATGACGCTGGACTGCATGCACATCCACCTGTTGGGTCATACCTGCTCGAATGTGCGGCATGTTATTGTATAATAAACTTGAGATCATCAAGCATCTTCGGCTGTAGGTACGTCTGGCTAAGTGAACTCATTTCACATATTACCGCGCGATGTTATGTAAAATTCATACTCTAGCAAAAAGCGATTGTTTTTGCCCAACTCACCGCCTCAGCTGTTAATATTTAATTGTTTGGATGGATATTTGGGCGACCAAGGATAGACTTGTAATTATATGTTGTCATAATTTAATGGTTCTATGCTGTGCATAAAAAGTGAAACATGATAAATCAATTCGGGGAAATATTAAGTTTTTACTTAATATTGGAATAGTGTGCTTAAGCGAAAGTTGTAGGATTTCTACATTAATATCAGAAAGCGTAAATGGAACATGCGGAATATTTCCCAATGTTGTTTTATAATTTACTAAATATTTTCTATTTAATAACTCTGAAGATAAAATTCTTTTGCATAAATTAAAACTTAAATTAAATATAATCCAACTTTTAAATGTTTTTCCCCCTTAAAAAAAAATTAAACTTTAAAATAAAATGAGAAACTACAACAGCAATGCAGGATAAAAAAGCAATTTCAAAAAATATTTTTTATACTAGTTATAATGAATTTTTAGAAAATTGAAAAAAAATTAATTTTTCCAAATTGGCTAAACTGATCTTGATGGCTAAAATATATATTATACAGGGTACTAAACTTGAGAATTAATTTCGTTACTTAGAAGGGTACACAAAAAAGAATTTAAATTGAACAACAATAAATGAACTTATAAAGGAAATAAATAAATAAAAAATTGAATTGTGTTAAAAAAACAATTTTCTTCTTTTTTTTTTTAACTATGAAGCTCTTCACAATTAGTTTAATTAAAATTATAAAATTTTCATTCAAATTTAAATAAAGGTATTTAGTTTCTTTAAAGTGTGCTTATTTTATCAAAAATCATAACTAAAAACTTGACTTTAGTGGAAAAAAATAGTTTTCTTGTTTTTTTAACTATCAAGCACCCTTTTGATAATTTCCAAAAAAATATATGTTGTAGCCTTGACTCTAAGTATACTATAGAAAAAAATTCGCCAAGGTACAAAGTGGAAATCAAAAAATATAAAATTGTCACTACTACAATAAAAAAAAATAAAAAAATTTAAAATGTTTCCTCCTAAACTGAGAGAAAAAATATGGTAGATTATGGTTCTCAGGAAACCAATTATAGTTGTTTTGATCGTAATCACGAATAAGGTTTTGCAATAATCACTGACATATTTTTAACAATCATATTATGATTACTTTCTCTATACGACATTTTAATTCCAACCACAAAGATCTCATATTTGCTGGAATCATGACGAATTTTCCACAGTATCATACATGTGTGATAGCGCCGAGCATCCCATAGTAGAAGTATCAATCGTTGTCACTTGTAGTGTAGCTTGTTCCCAATTCGGACGGCGTCAAGTGGAGTTGAGTTAATTTACATGTAAAGTGTTTTATAGTGATTCTTTTAGTTTTAAAACATTTTTTAATAACAAAAATTCCAGCTAATATAATATAATTTAATCCTTCCTTATATAGTGGCTCCAAAAAAGTTACATAGTGTCATATACATATAACATATTTGCTGTAACCATGAAATTCAACCATAATAGAATTCTTTAAAATTATAGTTATAAAAACCACATGGCATGTTGCAAAATGAGGAGCTATAATAATTTTTTTAAAAGAAAGTATAAACTAAAGAGTTAGCTATCTCATCTACTTATCTCCCATTGTATGTATAGTATGTATAAGTACTAGTATAGGAAGAATTTGTGATTGAGTTTCAGTGAAATAATTGATTTGACATTATGTGAACATTATCAAATTAATAGGAGAAATTTATGATGGAGAATATAAATATAACCGAGAAATTCGAAAAGATTCGTATCATAATCAGGAAAAATTAATTTTATGTTATAATAGTATCTGGAACTACAGATCGTAGTATATGCAGTACAATAGTCAGGTGAAGCATGAATTAGTGAGAATTCAATCTTCCGCCTTGGAGGAATATGAAAAAACAATACATAGGAAAATTATTCAAACATCTGTAATATTCCTCACTCCCAAAATTGTGTGAAAATTGCTTTACTTTTATTAATAGTGTATTTTATTAAAAAGAATTTTTGTTGCCATTTAACTACATTAAATGTTTCATAGTTTGATGGTCTACAAAATATTCACTTAAGGGGGCAGTACTCTTTTTTTTTCTTTTTTCAAAAAAATTTTTTTTTTTGTAGTAAAATTTATTTAAATTTTAAAATATTTTTACATAAGAAACTACATATCTTAAAAATATGAAAAAATTTGTTTTAGAAATGTTATGTTAAATTTGGCCGTAATATGGCTGCTTGAAGAAAGCCCCTTTTGAAAATGGTTGGCAAAAAATCTCAGCACACCTGAAACAAAAAATTCAAAATGTATATTAAAATATAAGTCAGTCGCTATCGTGTGAACTAAGATAAAGTATTTTGGCAAAAAAAAAAAAAAAAAAAAATGGCGGAAAACATGTTAGGACAGTTTTTTTAGTAAAATATTTGTTACGGGGGTAAATACAATTAGAAGGTAAAAAAAATCGATCTTTCTTTTGTTCCTCTAAAAAGTTAGGAAATTTCCCATAGAATACGCTTCAAAAAGTTTCAGATCGAAAATCGAACTCCTTATATATTTTGTCTTAATTTTTCGAGAACGCTTTGTTCAGCGCATAGCAGGTTTTCAAAACTTTAAACGCGTTTTTCTCAAAGCAACATTTTTAAAATTTACAACCACGATTACTCGAAAACTACTTGTCCAATTTAGCTGAAATTTTTAGGGTTTCTTCTTTATACCTTAGGCTTGTTTGTAAGCCTAATTGTTTTGGAATTTTTTGTTGCACAATTGAATTATTAATGCAAAAATGGCTGAAAAAATAGTGAAAATTATCGATTTTTTACAAAAACTTCTACCAAACGCAGAATCATTTTTTTTTTGTTTAATTTTTAAGGTTTACACTACATGTATATTTAAGCCAAATTTTTTTTATAGGCTGTTACAGATCAATAACACGACGTCCAGAGTGGTTGCAATTTTCTTTGTAGGTCAACTTCACGCCAGCGTACAGCCGCCATTTTGTTTTCAAAATTTAAAAAAAAAAATTTTTTAATATACATTCCTCATTTATACCTTCACAAGTGTACAAAGTTTTATAATGATTGCATTAAACCTTCTTTGTGAAAAAAATGTTTTGTAATGCGTAATTTTTGCCCGTGTAATATATATAATTGCAGTTCACACAATGAATACATATGTATAGAATAATTTCTCAAAATTTGAGCAGAATCGGACTAATAGTTTTTTTTAAATGGCACAAGTTTAATTTTTTTGCCCAAAGAACAAATTTAGAAAGGTATGAAATAGCTACATAAAACAATGATTTAATTTCTAGACTCGATATACATTCGTCGCATCGATATATGTACACTCCAAAAATTTACATAATAACGAAAAAAGCCAAAACGCATTAAAAAAGACTCGTTTTGAAGCACCCTAAAACTCGCAATTGGTTCGTATAATTTGTAACGAGAATGCGGAACGCGCAGTCATCTTTTCAGTATATTCATGTGCTGCGTGATGGTAAAATTTTACGTATCGTTACGTAGATATTAAACTGCAAGTGAAGATAAAAAATAAATGCTTCAAGGAGTAGTCTCACAAAGAGAAGTTTCACAGCTATTTTAAAGGTGCAAGGTGAAGTCATTAGCTATTATTCATCACAGTCTTTTATGGTTTTAAAATCGAAGAATGCTTATTACTATTTATATGCATATTATGAATAGGTTTTGATACTTTATTGAGAAATATATGTTTTTAGATATGTGATAATAATTACTATCAATTGACAAGTGTATAAGAATACTGCTATCGGTGATGTAGTTTAAAAAATTATAACGATTATGATTAAGCATCAGAAGAAACGATTAAAGAGATTAAATCATTCATTTTCTTCTCTAAGCTTAATAACACTTGATAATCATTCCATTACAAAAACAAAAAAAAAGGAAACTTAAGTTTTTACTCCACTCTAATGATTATGCTTTCTATCTAACAAAATTATTTGTAATTTGTGCTCTGTTCAATTACCCAACTTTTACCATCGGAACTGGAATTTTGCGGCTATAAAAAAAATTTGATTATGATAATTTTCATTTTTTCCATATCCCATAAAACATAGTTTCGTCTGCGTACATTTTTGCTATATGTCCATTAGGGTGCTTTTTTTCGGACCTTTTTTTTTATTACTCCCACCTCGAAATTTTGTGGGTAATATCTAAAAGAAAATTCCCTGAAAATTTTAGCCCTTAATATTAATATTAAGTGCTCGACCAAGGCGTGCAAAGATTTCTCGTTTAAAATACACGTAAACTTTGATTTTTTTTTCTTCAAAATTCAACAGGTCAGAGGCATTTTGTGGTATAATCTTGATAAATGATAGGGTTTCTTTAGAATTGAATGCTCTACAAAAGTGTCCAGTATGGCGTAAACCTAACTCCCACCAGAGATAGTACGGGTTACTATATCCAATTTTTTCATGAAATTCTCGCTTTTTGCCCCTATCTCGTAAATACCAAGAGTTACAGAAAAAGTGAATATGACAAACTTGTAGAAAATTCAATTTCCTACAAAAAAGTTCGGGAACACCAAATCGCTAACATCGATATTTCTTGGGATATTGGGCTTTGAAGTTGAGGTAGTGTGGAATTTTCATGGATTATTGAGCTAAATTGTAGAAACACTACCTCAACTTCAAAGCCCAATATCTCAAGAAATATAGATGTTAGCGGTTTGTTGTTTCAGATCTTTTTTGTAGGAAATTGAATTTCCTACAAGTTTGTCATGTACATTTTTTCTGTAGGTCTTGTTATTTACGAGATAGGGGCAAAAAAACGAGAATTTCATGAAAAAATTCGGTTTAGTGACCCGTACTACCTCGCTGGTGGGAGTTAGGGTTACACTGCAATGGACACTTTTGTAGAGCATTCAATTGTGAATAAACCCTATCATTGACCAAGATTATACCATAAAATGCCTCTGAGCTGTAGAATTTTGAAGAAAAAAAATCAAAGTTTATGTGTATTTTAAACGGAAAATCTTTGCACGCCTTTTTCGAGCACTTAATATTAATATTAAGGGCTCAAATTTTAAGGAAATTTTCTTTTAGGTATTTCCCACAAAATTTCGAGGTGGGAGTGAAAAAAAAAATAGTCGTAAAAAAAAGCACCCTAATATCCATATAATAAACTCTACAAAATTCTATTAACATCGATGCAAGAGTTCTAAATAACATCAATTTTTTAGGACTTCTATTTGAAATAGTCTTTTAAGAAGAGAAACACAATAAATATTTAATATTGGGTCACACTTCACTGATCTGTCAAGATTAAGAAACTTTAGTTTATTAAAACTGAAAATTTCCACGATCTGCCCACGACTAAGCTAATAAGAAAACCATAAAAATCTTGTCGTTCAATTGCCTCATTAATATAAAACTCCGAATGATTTTACCATGACTTAAAAAACTTTCTTATTCTTTGTACCAAATCTTCGATCGCATGATAGATAAATCCAACGCACAATGTTTTGTAAAAGAAAAAATAATTTCAGTTTATATAACAGCCTAAGTAAAGCTCATAATTAGCTGCGAAGTGGAGTGAAACGCGTTCTTCGTTAATTGATCATCGTTGCATATCATAAATAGGAGATAAGTAGGAGAGTGTTATGTCTTAATGAAAACAAAAGTTTTGAATTCCTTCTGTACACGTACTTGCTGAACATCAGATATAACTTTAGATATCCTGCTGTGTGTAGAGTTATCTCAAAAATATCCCTTGATGGGTAATTCAATTTATGCCCCAAGTAGTGAATCGGATGACCGAACTTGACCCAACCAAACGTTGAACAATGGAAAATCTCGTTGCAACGTGACGAACGATTGGAACCTAAGTCATGACGAACTTTTCCTGACTTTACTTGACAATAGGTAATCAGAAAGGTTATTATCAGAGTGACGAAATGAAATCCCGATTTTAACCTCATTTCGCGATATTACAATCATTTATAAGTCCACGATCGCCGCCGCCGTCATCGCTCTACCGAAAAATTCTCACAAGCGCGCAACGACACAAGTCCGTGTCGCCGTAAGTGCAGATTGGATTATGCAATAAATCGGGTAAACAAGGGTCTAATCCAATTCTGTGTCAGCATACCCCAGCGGCTGCGACTGCAGCAGCACCATGTCGAGAAGAATTACTTCTTCGATCCATTCCAGGTGAGACACTCTTCTTTTTCTGCAGACTTTTGTTTGCTTTTGATTCTTGTTCGAGATTAATCAATAGCCCCGTCGTCGTACCTGTCGAAGGGGGTACGAAAAATGTCTCGCACTGTACCTCCGCATTATATCGAAAATGCGTGCTTATGTTTCACTTTTAAGATTTCACAGACGTGTTGCACTGTTGTTACTTAATATCGTTGAGGGAAAATCTTCGCGTTCGGCTAAATGTTGGGAAATGCAAAAAGAGCCATTGCGCCTATGACGACAAGACGATGGAAGCCGCAGTTGGTGTGCTGCTCAGAAGTAATACAAGAAGTCTTACTATCTCTTGTGAATTTTATTAAACTGACATACTGCATTTCATCACAGTTCGAACATGTATGTGACAGCGGGTACTCGGACATATGTAGACTATCTATTGTTTGACGTTGAGATTTTGTGGAATAATCTATGCAACTTAACGTAAGCGAACACTTGATATGCTCGAACACTTTTGGTGCTTCTGATTGAAGCTAGTTTACCTCATGTAGAAATATTTTGGGTTTTTGAGGTTTTCTTAGTAATATACAATAGTGTGTAGATCTTTATAATTCCAAACTAATAGGCAGACAATCATTCACTCCTTGATGTGATATTTGTTGATCATGGTATCTGAATCAGCTTTTCCAGATAAAATATATGTACTTGGAAGATATTTGTTGTAGCATTCATTAGTACACGATATTTCAGTAATTATTTTATAGCATTCAGACAAAAAAAGTGTATTGGTTAGAAAACAACAGCAGAATTTAGATTAAGTATAAAAATAACGTATTTGGGTATGTATTTACTTCCTATGCTACATATATAAATTAATTAGATAGTGTTTGTTTAGTAGGCAGTGCACAATTGTAAAATGTAAGGTTAAACAAATTTCCACATTACAAATGTTTGATTAAAGATCACCAATCCCAAAATTGTCCATACTGGATGCTAAAATGTACAGGCCGACTTAACGATATGGACCAGGCTTTTGAATTATATCTATCAGGGCCGTAGTCAGCAGGGGGGCTAGGGAAAAAAGAAAAGAACAAGGGTTGAACAGTGAGATGAGTAAAACTTTCGTTCTTCTTTTTTCTTTGACAATGACGAAATATGTTAAAGACATGTCTGTATCTTAGGCAGATCATTTTATTTCCAATTTTTTAATTTAATTTATTTATTTTAATGAAAATATGTACAAATGTTCGACATATTCAGTTGTATTAAGTTTAGTTGAGTTTTATTTACATTTTTAATTTTGTAATATTTAATTCTATAAAAGTATATTATTATATATACAAAAGGTAATAATTGTAAATGTTTTCTCTTTTACATACAATATAAAAATCAGTATATTTTCTATATCGATGTTACTTTAAAAAAATAATAAGTGATGTTTTTCTCATAGATTTTTTTAAAAACAATGTCGTACAAAAAAATTGAGGTATGAAAAAAAATGCCCTCGGAATAGAAAAAATATAATACTTCATCATATCATACCTCATCGCAAAATTCATTAACAAAGTTAAAAAAATAATAGGTCCTCTCCACTAGGCAATAAATATTGGCGCCTTTGCTCAATTTGAAAGTAGTGGAATATTATAAGTAGTACATTTTAGATGCGATCAACAAATTGTAACTGATAACTGAAGAAGTTCAAATATATTTTTTTAAATATTTCTTACTCTTTCTTTCGCTACGAAAAGTCGAAAACTATATTTTCTTTTGTGAAATCGTTTTCTTTTAAGTTTGTGAGATATCTTTTTCAAAAAATTATATGTTTTAAATTAAAATTAGAGGTTTTATTTTGTATTTTTTTAATAAGAGTTAGTTGTATAGATATTTTTAAAAATATTTAATTAAATATATATTGAAGATGTAAAAATTAAACTTTATTTTAAATTGATATTTTAACGCTATTTAAAAAAATTGTCAAGTTAGTGCAAAAATGTAAATTCCCCCCCCCCCCCCCTGCACTCTTTACTTTGAAGCCCCCCCCCCCCTCCAAAAAAAATCCTGGCTACGGCCCTGATATCTATCAAAGATGATTATTATCTCTGAAGATTCACATATCTAGATCCAATTGATCGCAGATATATATATAGACTAGTGATATTCATGATATAGATATCTTACTTGGACCCGAACGCAGTTTTAAGACATAACTTAGAGCACAAAAAGACTATTTTATTATTAAACTAATTGTCTCCCCGAAAACAATCAGTTTTATACAAGAATTTATAAATAAAGTATCTCATTCACAATTAAATTAATGAAAAATTCATGAAACAAAACATGAACATGAATAAGAATTTTTCCATACCTTTTTAGAGTGTTTTCTAACTGAATTTCACTCAAATGTTGCTTAAGTGGTGATGGTCAACACTTCGTCGATTTTATCATTAAATTGATCGATGTTAAAAATAGGAAATAAATGTATTAAAATATTATTGATCATAATAAATTTATGTATTAAAAAAAACTCCATATGTCTTCTTTTGAAAGCAATTCGAGGTATCTTGATACCTGCATGCATTTCAAAATAATTGCCGATTAGTTTCCGCAACTTTCCCTGTATTTATCGATCTATATATATCTATGTATCTATCTACCTGTGTATGTATCTACCTATGTATATCTATCTTCTATCTGCCTTGCTACGCTTCCCCAAAAATAATCGGTTTTATGAGAATTTCAATAAAAATTCAAAAACATTAAAAATTTTGGGAACGTTTGAACACATGATAGTCGCTTTTATGTAGTTCAGCAGTTTCGGAATCTATAAAAGATGAAAACAAACATTCATTTTTATAATGACACAGCTCAATTCCAACGCAATGTCATACCAAATAGTTAAATCAAAATTGAAATCTATGAAAATTCAATTTAACAATGCAATCGGAAACATTGAAAATGTTAAGTGACAGCAGCTGTCAAGAAGCGCGCTGTCCGGCATGATCAGTGTTTAGTATTGCGTGTATTGCTTTTACGTCCAACCGATGGAATTGTTAAAAAAAATAAATAGGTATATCAAAACACGTGCTTATTCGAATGCAAGGTTTTGTCAAAATGTCAAAGTAATCGGTGAAGAACTTTCGGGGATTTGAGATTTTGAACAAACGAACATTTACATTGTTATTTATATGTATAGATAAAAGTATTATTCTCCAAGTCTGCAAAAAATTTGAGATTTCAATCTTAGCATAAATTATTTCATGGCTTTGAAACTATTTTCAGTGTTCGGTTCTTCAAATAAACTCTTAGAAGGTTCTGTTTTCAACTTTTGAAAACAAAAATTTGGAATTTACACATTAGGAAACCAAACCATCCGTTTCATAAGCTTTTTAAATTCAACATTGGCTATAACAACTATTGAAAACTAAGTTTCGCGGGTCATTATAATATATGAACAATGCAATAATTAAAATGCAAAGTATAATACTATATGACCAATAACTGAGTTGTAAATGCAGAATTTTTGAATATTCGTGCAGGTATGTGTCATCTTTTTGCATACCTAATGTTCAATAAATCACAAAATGAAAGTATACCATTATTTTGACAACAAGTTATGCGATAAAATGAACTTTCGTTCCTGTGTTAGCATCTTCATTGCAGTCTGATGACTATCTTAAGACCATTAGCTAGCAAGAAGAAACGACCTCATCAAGAGCGGCGGCCGTTCAAAAACCTCTTCAATAGAATTCCTCTGGAGTGCATACTTCGGTATAACACTTGATTTCGAAAGCCTTTTGTTATTTATACTACATAACGCGAACGCATGAAGAGGTAAGCTACGAATTAATTCTTCGATAAAGTAACTTTATGATGAAAATGGTAGCAATCACTTCGCTTCGGGCTGCATTACTCGCCTTACTCAACTGCATCTGTTAAAATTATTCAAATTAGCTCATTATTTGACGGATTTACCGGCATTAGCTTTAATCGTATCAAATGGCTCAAAAACCAGGGCTTTCTCCTTGACTAAACGTAGACGACGAGTGAACGTGTCGTTTTCTTGAGGAAAAAACAGCAGGATGTTTGGTTTGACGGGTTTTTCGGTTCCGTAGCTTAAGACCGCTTAAGCGGATTGTGGATTGCGCTATGTCAAAAACTAAAGCTGCCCGTAGACGAAAACTGATGTAACTAATGTCGTTATACAACTTTAAAAACAATTATCAAAGAGCAGTCTGTCCACAGTACTTCGACTGAATGGCAGCAAACTCCAAAACGCTCCTCGCTAGCCGCGCTTAACGAGGGCTGCGTGAGCAACTGAAGGAGCAGACTGGCACAGGGTTAAGTAGACCGCGAAAAATGAAACCATTCATTCGAATGCGTGGCCTATTAGAAAAGCGGACTCGCACGAATAGCTCTACTCGGGAAATTCTAGACCAGGTTAATCTGCGCGCGCATTGCGTTAATGATTTCCTAACGCAAATAAATTCAAGTTGCGAACGCTTTCCCGCGGCAATTAATCAAGTCCATCACATGAACGAGTTGTCAACGTGTGTGCAGAAAAGGGAAAACTAGCGAAGCAGGTTTTCAGCATTCAGCTGCACAAATGAAAGATATTTATTGACATTAAACTTTACCTCTCCTTACGGGGGACAACGACTTCAGGTAGGAAAATATTAACAACGACTAATAGTTGTTACTCTTACCTAAATCTTGTCCCCACTAGCGATGCTCACTATAAGATATCTAGAGTTGCATCTTTACGCCTAGCAGGTACCTGGTGCTCCACTACTTGATCTTTTTTCTAGTGATCACTGGACGGAAAGAAAGTGAAGAGCGGTACGCTTTGCTTCTGCAGTTTCTTTGCTAGCTTATTAGACGTTCAGTGAATGAACTAGACACTTCACCTTGTTTCGGACTGCCAATTGCCAATTGCACCAGCCTCCGTCTTGAATGCGAATAGAATGCGTTGTAAGATAAGCATTATAATAACGTCTTAATGCTGCAACTTATGCTAATTCGAGGTTTAATCTAAGAAATGCAACTACATCCTCGAACAATAGCGCATTTAATTTGTTGGGTTTTTGCACATTGCATTTCCTTCCGTTCAGGTTTCTCTTATTGAAGATGCGATGCGAAATACCCATGCATGGAATTTTCTGGCCTCTCTTTTTTTTGCTATAGACCAGCGACAGATTCCTCTCATCTCAGTGAATTTATATGATACGTAATAAAACCTGTTTTATAGGATTACATGAAAATTATGCAAACCTGCCCTTGATTCCAGGCACACCAAAAAAGGTGCAAAATGCAATTAAATACTAAAGAGAGGTTTTTCCTACGTAACTTTTTTTTGGATTTGTTTTTATTTATTTATCTGGTGATGAAATAGACATAAATAACTAACAGCTATTTTTTTTTTTTAATTAATGACCTTACTTTTATTGAATCTTAACACTAGGTTTATGGGACGAATTTATAATTTTACAGTGAAAATTATGTCAATATTGCTCTGTTACCACGGTTTTGACGTGTGTTTATGAATCATACATTTTTTATTAAAATGGTATTTCTATACTGGATATATGCAGTTCTTGTTTTACGTATAGAAAGTAACCAATAACCATAATATATAAAAATATAGAAAAATTAATTTTCCTATGGCAGAAGCGCCACAGGATCAAAGAAATGTTGTAGTGAAAGTGCTTTCTCGGCTTTGTAGACCGAACGTGGCGCCATGAATCGCAATTGTGGTCTAAGACCACATTTTTAGTTTTTTCCCCAAGACAGATTTGAATGAAAATGGTTTTTGATTTAATTCCCATGAAATTTAAAAACTGATATATGATATTATATCGTGAATTCTAAATTATTCACAATATAATGGAAAAGCAAGTTTAAATGCGATGTTGGTTTTGGAAATCCAATAATTTATATAAATTAACGTCCGTAATATTGAAATGCAAACTTCTAAAAAAAAAACCAAAAATCAATCATTTCAAAAGTCTACAAAATCACAATAGCAAAAATTGCTTAACTCTGAAAAAGTGTCCCATTTTTTAATTTGTAATTATTTTAAGGTGTATTTGCTGTGTGGTATTTTTTTCTAGTTTTAAAATTTGTACCGAAATAAACAATCCCTTTAGAATGTCAGTTTTTCAAAAAGTTTTACATCCGATACATTTGTTGTTAGATCACGTTAACGATAATTGTATCAAATGAAAATGTATGCACCAGTTTATTTGAAAAAGTTCAGTCTACAATTTCAGCATACCATATACTATAGTTTATTGCTTTACCATCATTAATGGAAACATTATTGTACCAAATAATATGCAATTACTTTATCTCATTTTTTATGACAAGTTTATTTTTTATTTTTTTTTATTTATTTTTTTTTATTTTTTATAAATGAGTACTAGTGTGATCAAAAAATAATGTGTAATTTAAAGTTTCGCGGGTACTATGAAATTATAAAATTTTTATTTTTATGTGTTGATAGTGCTGTCTTTGACATCCATGCAAAGTTTTATGTCAATATATTCAATTGCTGCAGAGTTAAGGCGTGTGTCCACTTGCAAGTAACTTCTGCGAGTAGTTCTGCAAGTACTTGCTGAAGGAGTTTCAACTAACAGGAAAACTTTTGCAAGTTTACTTCCGCAAGTAACTTCTGCAAGTTCATTTCTGGGACTTGCTGCAAGTGCTTCCAGAAGTGTTTCCACTGAGTTGTTTATTGATGCGCCAGTGGTCATTTCTTAGAAAAATGTCGTGCGTAAAAGTCAGAGCAGCTGCTGTCGTTGCTGCATTACACTGTTGTACACCGAGTTTTACCTAAGGTCGAGACTAAGCAGAATGGATTCATTGTATTGAAATATGACATTTCGCCAAGTTTCATGCAAATTCATAAAAAAATTAAAAAGTTATTAATGTTTAAAGTTTTAAAAGAGACGAAACAAATATTGTCCAATTTACTTGGTTTTTGGTATACGAGTTGAGAATAATTAATTAAAACTGTTTACATTGTCAACAATTTTATATAATAATTAATTATATAAGTTTTTTACACGAAAATTTTTCGAAAAATTAAAAGAAAAGTTATAAATCGGCTCATTAAGCAGAATGTTTGTCGAACAAAAAATTTTTTTATGCACATCATACATTGCTATGATCAGCTAGAAATTCTGCATACACTCATAAAAAAAAATATCTAATTTTCAATATTAACAATTTTTTCTTAATAACTTTTTAATTTTTTTATAGAATTGTTAAATATTTCGGATTATGAATCCTCTTGATGTCCTTCACAAACGCTATAAAGGGTTTGCTTAGGTAAAATTCCAAAATCGATTCTGTACAACAGTGTTATTAATAAAGAAAAAGAGTGATGCAAATAAAATTGTGAAAAAAAAAAGAATTTGGGTGAGAAAGGGGATCCACAGGCGTGTGGATTTAAGTTTTCAAGAGACACTATTGAACGAATTAAGACTAGAGGATCCAATTCAGTTGAAAAATTTTTTGAGAATGTCATATACAACTTTTATTATCCTATTTATTATCCTTCGTTTCCTTAGATGAATAAGAGCAGTACATAAATTTCAAAGCATCGAAGAACTTCCACTTACTTTTATACACTTCATCTGAGCTTTGCCCACTTTTCCGTTTTTTGGCTTTATTTAACTCTTGAGAAAACTGTGTGCGTAAATTGTGTACTTTCTTTTTTATTTCTTCCTCAGTAGTATCAAACTCACCAGCAATATTTTCTATTATATATGTTGTTTTTTTACCCCATTTTTAAAGTCCACACTTTTTGTATCCCACAATTTAGGAAAACACTCCACTTTTCCTATTAGTAGTTTTGTTTTTTCACTTGACCAAATAAATTTCTCTCTTTTCGCGGTCATTTTTCACTCACGAATAATATGACACAATAATGAAAACTTCTGCAAGTTCCTAAAAAAACTTCCAGTCATCAGCAACTTCGGCAAGTTGTTGCAGCAAGTCGGCGAAAAGTGTTTCCACGTTTTTCTTTCAACTTGCAGGAGTCACTTCCGCAAGTCAGGAAAACTTCTGCAAGTCCACTTGCAGTGAGTGTTTCCACGGGAAAAAAAATTGCAGAAGCAGCTTCTGCAAGTGACTTCTGCAATTTTACTTGCAAGTGGACACACGCCTTTACACGTATTTTTGTACACATACAAATGTGAGTTTTTCGATTTTTACTATATCTGATTTTGTTGAGCAAAGAATTTGCATTAAATTATGTTCGCGAAATGATTATTTCGCCGCGAAAACATTGATGATATTGCAGAAGGTCTTTGGTGATGAGGCTATATCGCAAAAAATTGTTTACCAATGGTACAACGATTTCAAAAGGAGTTCAAGACGAACGACGAAAGCCACGTCAAGAAAATCAAAGATTTGCTTCTCAAAAATCATCAACTGACAATTAGAGACCTTGCTGATGCTATTGGCATTTCATTTGGATCAACCCAAACAATTTTAAAAGATGTTTTGTGCCTCAAACACGTCAAATCTCATTTGGTTCAGAAAACACAAAAATTTTTTGAAAAAAAAATAGCGAAACAATGAATCCGGACTACCATAACGTTATAGACTGATTTATCTCCGTCTGACTTCTGGTTAGTCCCGAAATGCAAAAAACCGCTCCAATGACATCGTTTTGACTCGATTGAAGCCGAATTGAAGAAGATTTTGAAGGCCATTCTGGAAATCGACTTCAACAACTTTTTCGAAGACTGGAAGAAACTTTGGCAATGTGTATTGTATCCAGAGGGGATTACTTTGAAGGTGATGAAATTGATTTGGAAGAATAGTTAAAGATTTTACATTTTATAAACAAATTC
Organism: Dysmachus trigonus; assembly: GCA_949715965.1. NCBI lineage: Eukaryota > Metazoa > Arthropoda > Insecta > Diptera > Asilidae > Dysmachus > Dysmachus trigonus. The sequence continues at coordinate 80,533,696 of OX454322.1, read as the reverse complement.
AGGTTAATTTTTGATCGCAGTAGTATGTTATTAGTTCTTTTGGTATAGGACAAACTAATTAAACACGTTATATATTATATATTTATTTATTTGAAACAGAAACAGCTGGTTGTTACTAATTCACTTTGCACCATCAAAACAGAATGAATTGCTCATAAGCGGGTATATATGTTTTAAATAAATTATTAAGTAAATTTAATTTATAACTGATAAGCATACATTTATGCTTTAAATTAATAAATAGGTAAGTTTAAGTGCAAATGTGTAAAGTTGGTTAAATACTTACTAATTAAACATTTCTCTAAGTACTCATTTTCATGAAAATCCTTTGAAGTCGAGAAATTTTGATCACCATATTGGGTCCGCCATCTTCGATTTGTAAATTTTGATAACATTCAAAATCAGTTACATTTTGAGGTAATCATTCTACTAATTTTCATTAAAATCCGTTGAAGTCGAGATATCTTGATCGCCATATTGGATCCGCCATCTTAAATTTCTAAATGTGGATAGCGGATTTGGAATCAACATTGCGCAAAACCCCTAAGTACCAATTTTCATGAAAATCGCTTCAAATTTAAAATTTTCAACCGCCATCTTGAAACCCAATATATTATCAAAAAAAAAACAAATTAGCCTATATATTTATTTGGAATATGTACTACCCTCGGACAAAAAAGGGCGTGATTGAGCAACAAACAAACAAACAAACGAACTTTCGTAGGCAATTCTTTTGTTACAAAAAAATAAAGTCTGCTAAATTCACATTCATCAAACTCGCGAAGTTAAAATAGTTCGTAAGTTTTCTGAAATTATAAAATTTTCTGTGCAATTTTCTTAACTTTTCTTTCCGTTAGAACCTTTTACAAAGTATTAGAAAACTTTTTAAAAACAGATGAATGAAATTGGTAATGTCGTTTTCAAGTTATGGCGTGACCAAGGGAAACAGGGATTCATTTTTATATATATAGATTGACATAAGTGCATATCTAATTATAATTAGAAATAGTATTTATAAAAAAATAATAAACAACACTAGTAAGATAATTATTATCTTTAGTGGAATGAGGAAATTTCAGCAGCAATACAAGTATATTTAATAAAAAAAGTAAAAGCGTCTATTCAACTTCTCGATTAAATATAACAAAATTATTACCAGAAAATGTTTGAGTCGAATGCCCGTGTATATTTACTGTGGCACACTTCAGCTGAATGCACTGTTTCCAGCTCTCGCACTGCCACGATTCGTTGACTTTCTCGTTAAAATTATTAAAAGGAAGCACGTACAGTCGTTCAGGAAGAGTAATTTGCTCAATAAAGCGCATCGAACAAGCGCCAAGCCTCAAGCATCTGCATTCCGTACCAACTTGTCTCGATCAGTATTCTGGCAGCTAGATGACTATCTCTCCTCTAGCTCGATAGCTTCTTTTTAAGAATTGATGTTGTTTACTCGAAGAAGAAGTCACTGTGAAACTAATCATCACCGTGGAAAGTGCAAAGCATCAGTCTGCGAATGCAACTTAACGAATTGCGACAGCGCATGCTAGACTGACACACACCGCATTCACTATATCTTAGCGCAAAAGCATTTATTTTGTCACTCGAGACATCTGTCTGTCTGTCTTGCTGCAATCTCCAGGAAGGAAGTTCACTTCACTTAAGATAGCCTCAGTTTCGACAAACGAAATCTGATCTGGCGGAATTGAAGTTTTCCACTTTTCTTCCCATTTTCATGCCGTCCACTATCTGTGCACATATCCATGACGGATTATAGTAGAGTCGTCGCTATGCTATGCACTGTGCCGTTGAAGTATGTATTCAGCAAAGCCCAGAAATTAACATGAAAATATCTATCATTTATGAGATACCGCAACGGTCGGACGGCGCGGGAATTCCGCTTTAAATCGCCTCATTGAGAGTAAAGTGGAAATGCCTTTTCGCGAATAGAAGAAACTTTGGCACACGATTGCTCTGATAGTCTGTGTCTTGAAAGCGAACTTCTGTTTTCATTCAAGTTGATGGCCGCTTGGGCAAAAACGCAAGCGCAATCTTAATGAGCTCTTATCATTAGTAAATTATTGTAGTCTTCAAGTTTATTGATCTTCTATCATTCCAATGCTTTTCACGTTGAATGTCAGGTGTTCATATGCTATTTTACAACTTAGTGCGCCAATTCAACAGACTTCTTTGGTTTACTAATTTATAAATAGCATCTTAAAGATATTCAACCAAAAAAAATCGTGGTACAGATAAATCTTGGTAGTAACAATTTTACGTGCTTGAAACAAATTTTATGTCATTTATACCAAAATTTCGAGTGATCAGAGTGTCGCGAGAGCTAATATTTTACTGAGATTGAATAACTTCTTTAGTTTTCATAGGAAACGAGAAAATTAATTTTACTTTTTACGAAAGGGTTGAAGGGCTAAACATTGAGAGATTACAATTTTTTTATACAAATCTCTAAAAAGGTCTATCCCAACGAAAAATTGTCGCAGATGGATGAATCTAGGCGGAAATTAAAACTTAAACTTCTTCTTTAAGAGAACCCGGTTGTCTAGCGCCCAAAAATTTGAGGTATTTTTTTTTTATTATAATACTTTATTATAGTATTTTAATTAAAAAAAATGTTCATTATTCAAAAAACTGACCTGAGTGGTGTGGTTTGATTTTGGTTCTTCTATATATCAAAAAAATAAAAACTAAGAAAATTAAAAATTGATCAGTATGAGTGCAGTTATGAATGGAACTAGAACAAAAGAAAAAAATTGAAAATTGAAAATCGAAAATTGAAAATTGAAAATTGAAAATTGAAAATTGAAAATTGAAAATTGAAAATTGAAAATTGAAAATTGAAAATTGAAAATTGAAAATTGAAAATTGAGAATTGAAAAATGAAACTTGAAAATTGAAAATTGAAAATTGAAAATTGAAAATTGAAAATTGAAAATTGAAAATTGAAAATTGAAAATTGAAAATTGAAAATTGAAAATTGATAGAATGACGCGCTTCTGAAATTGAAACTCGGACTTTTTCTTACCAATTTTTAAATGTAAAGTTTTTTAAATAAAATTTTGATTCTAGTTCCCGCCATAGCCACTAGTGTTATGAATCAAAATTTCAGATGATTCGGCTGAATAGTTTTTTTTTCTTTTCTCACAACACCATACAAAAAAAGTAGTTTCGTGATAAATCAGTTTAAATTTGCAGTCCGAAGTAAATTGTTCCATTCCCAGTAGTCCGATCCGAATTAATTTTTGACTTTTGTAATTCCTATAATTCTTAAATTTAAACACTATATCGAGCCCCACTCTACAGTGGACCTGCTACAAGAAAATTTTATTAGGAGTCAAACTGGACGTTAAATCACAAAGGGTTCAGAATCCTTCACTAAAATTCTTTTCGTTCTCAAATTAATCCTTAAAATTTAATTCAAAGGGAAAAGAAATAGATCCCTTAATTTTTCATTTTTTTTGTGTTTTTGAAAATTTATGAGATGAGTTGATATTTTTTGAAAAAGACGCTGATATAAATCATAAAATTTTTACCATTCCCAATAATTTAATTTTTTTGGAATCATTTTTTAACTTTTTGTTAGCTATTGAAAAAAAATTATTTTTGAACTTATATTTTTAGTGAAGGATTCTGAAAGAAGAAAGTATAAGCCTTAATCTGTATCTAGATAGTTAGATAGAGATACAGCTCGTTGGAAACTTTTATATTTTATTTTAGTACATATTCCTAATTGACATATAGGCTAATTTTTTTCATATAATATATAAGATGACGGTTAAACATTTTAAATTTGAAGCGATTTTCATGAAAATAAGTACTTAGGGGTTTTGTGGAATGCTGATTTCAAATCCGTTGTCCAAATTTAGAAATTCAAGATGGCAGATCCAATATAGAGACCACGATTTGTGGATTCCAACCGATTTTAATGAAAATTAGTACGATTTTGTTGGGGCCATTAATTTCGAATATTATCAAAATTTGCAAATCCAAAATGGTGGAACCAATATGGCAACCGAATTTTTTTTCGATTTCAATTAGTTTTAATGAAAAATTGGTATAATGATTATTTTAAGACCACTAATTTTGAATATTATTAATTTTTGGAGATACAAGATGGCATAAAGGGGTTTTCAGTTTGAAACAATTTTTAGGATATAAAAACTAGAACATTTGAGATATGTTTAATTAGTATTACCCAACGCTGGGTATAACCGGGTAACTCAGCTAGTATTTAATAATTAGGCTTTTACTAGAAACATGCTTTATTCATATTTATAAATTTGGCTCGTGTGATCATACCAAAACTCTCAATTCAGAACTCATAGATCAAAAAATCAGTTAAAGTTTTTGTTTTGTCCTCCTAACTCCAATATAAAACTTTTTATGTAATGAAAAATGACACTTCCTATTTCCTTCAGCTAACGATTGATTGACTACAAAAATTCCCCCGGAAAGAGTATTGTTGTCAAATATTTCTTAAGTGACTAAATTGCGACAAATTAACAACTTCTTTCTTATGAGGCGTTTAATTTCCATTTTACGAGACTTTAACTCGCTTGTTGAAAATGCGAGCTGCCCGCACACCCCACCAACCGCTCTATTCCTCGCAGCTAATTAATTTTCCCAATGATTAAATACCAGAAATTTCACATACTCATTTTAGCACTCAAGACTGGGAAAGTGGAGGAAGCAGATTTTGTATTTATGTGCTAAATTCGATTTGGTTGTGATTTGGAAGCTACCCTCGACGACGATGCATGCGAGCACACTCAACAGAGCACGGCTTGTGGATAAATTTCTTTTTCCATGCTCTACAAAGCCTTGCTACCAATTCGTTATGAGAGTAGTTACGAAATTTTCATCGCTTTTGCACAATAATCGTCTCGTTCAAAAATTTCTTTCGGCGACGGAAACTCAGCAAAGAGCCTTAGGTGCTAGTGGTCGAAATCTGTGCCCTGGACTCGCGATTCTTGCATTCCTCAGATTACTAAGCCATCCTACCGTGGCCGGGCGTGTTGTTTTATTTTATTGATAGTCCCTGGAGCGCTTCCTGCTTGCACACAATCACCACCGATAATTTTCACTTGAAGGAAAATGTCTCGGTGCTTTTCCGGGTGACTTACTAGACCACATTTAGCGGTTAGTAGTCGACGATGATATGTGCTAAGTTCCCGCCGACAAGGAAGCTTCGCTGTTCATTAGTTGACCACCCGTCGAAGGCAAGCTGACAATCTGCCGAGCGCATAAAGCCGCCAGATTTGCATAGTTCGGGCATTTCTCGAGTGCGCGGTTTTAGCAGATTTTCATATCGTTTGGAGTTATATCCACTTGCTCTTGTTTCCATCTCGACACGACACCTGCTCCACAGACTCTCAACGGCCACCAGTACTGGCCGGCTGTGGGCTTTCCTTTTCAGGTTTTCTATTATTGCGGTGAACAATTCTCTCTCGTAACATATATTATTATTTTACGTTTACGTAATTTTAATGATCGACACAAAACACATCGGAGCTGGTGCAAGAGTCGACGCAGTAGAGAAATACAGCGTTAAATAATAGTCATACTATTAACTTTTAGCTTATTTTCAATGGGCAGGTGTCGTCTAGTTAAGATTTAAAAATCAACTAGTTTCGCTATTATATACGAAATTAACGAAAAATTATATTTTTTCATAAAAATGTTTAAAAAACGAGAAGAAAACCAAAAAATTGTAGTTATTATTATTTTTTGTATGTACTATTTTAACCTTTTTTGTCCCAGAATTTATTTATAATTACCCGATAATATCCCAATATTTAAAATAACACCCAACAAAATATAGAATATAAAAAGTGAATTAATAATAATATTAACATTATTTATCAAAGTACTGAAGATTGAAAATCTTATAAAAGTAGAAATTTAATGGCTTATATATTTTTATTAGATGATTTTTCTAAATCTGTTTTTTCAGTATAAGTGGAGGACACAACTGTAGCCCTAAAAAATTAATTAACCCGTCAGTTCCCAGTATCACCTGTAGGTGTCAGCAGTTTATAATTTTTTTTCCCTATTAAATGATAACATAACTCAACAAACTTTTTACTATTAGGATATTAGTGAATAGTAATATTTGGGTTTTTTTTCCACACTGATGTCATGTCAGCTGTCAAATAAATTAAATTATTTCTAACGGTATTATTATTATATTTCTAATTTTTTGGCAATTTTTTTTTTTGCAATAAAAAATGTCAAAAGCCTGAGTATTATATTTTTTCTTACTGCATGTGATTTTTTAATCAATATACTAATATAATCAGTACATTTTGTGTGAAAAGCAAATTCCAAAATATGTGTTCAATTTTCAAGTGTCATCCGTAAGTGACACGTTTTTTATAAAAACCCTAAAAAAATTTTTTTGAATAATTTTACTATTCTTCTTGGGGATGTCTAAGGAATACATAACAGAAGAATAATATTATTTATTCTATTACTCTCGTCATGGGAATTGAAGGGTTAATAATTATAAATGAAACAAGAGTAGAAGGTTATATGAATATGAACATGTTGGTTATGCAAATCGTGAACTGATTTTGGATGAACAGCAACAGAATTTGGACTAACTTTGATCAGGATGAAGTGCCTGAATATTCGATATAGGCAACGATAATATATTTTATTTTAATATAATAAGCACGTATGTCTTCTAAAGAGATGGCCAGAAAATGTATGTAGGATCCCTGTAAAGCTAGCTAACTATCATTCTGAAGTACCACCGTTACCACAGGAGTTAGACCGTTGATCGTCAACTCAGTAAAGTCTGAATCGCCTGCCCGCAAAGAACGATAAGCCGATAAGTAGAGAGTGTTAAGTGCTAAGTTAGACTAATATCGCGAAATTATTTGACCAAGTGAACATTGATATTTTTACTTAATGTGAATATTCTGGACTCAATTATATCGTGGACTCAATTTTACAATTTAAAATCTTTAAATTTTAATAAAACCAAATTCATACAAATCCCGTTAATTTATTTTATTCAAAACCCCACAAATTATGGTGTCAGAAGTAGGATTATGATTTTGGATAAAGTTATCTAAAGATTTTAATTAATGGAAAAACTGAGAAAACTAAAAGTGTTCGAACTACAAGCAATTTACAGATCACGTGGGTTAATATACAGTGGCAAAACAAAAGAAGAACTTATTTCCGGGTTAGCTCGTGAAGAATTTAGTGAAGAGGAAAATCCCGTGGACACGTGTAGTGAAGACAGTGAAGAAGAATTCGTCGGGTTTACGCCCCGAAATAGTGAAATTGAAATAAATCAGGATCCGTCGACAAGTAAAGACATTGAATCTCCCTCGTTAATAGAAATATCTAGTGAAATGAGTAAGGACGAGAAAATTCTACCTGCACCGGTAAATAACTTTTTGTTTCGTGATGTTGAAGAATCCTTAGAACCGTTTAATGGGGAATCTTCCAGAACCGTTAAAACCTGGATAAAAAATTTCGAAGATATCGCTAAGGTATGTCAATGGAATGATATTCAAAAATATTTATACACTAGACGTTTGCTAAAAGGCGCCGCTAAATTATCAGTAGAGGCTTCCTCCGATATAATAAGCTGGGAAACGTTGAAAAGTCATTTATTGGAAGAGTTCGCGGAACCTGTAACGAGTATTAGCGTTCATAGGGCTATGGAAAATCGAAAGAAAAAATCGGATGAAACGTTTTTGGAGTATATGTACTCCATGAAGGCAATCGCGGACAAAGGGAAAATAGATGAAGAATCGTTGCTAACTTATATCGTGGCCGGTATACCTGATGATCCGTTAAATAAGACCGTTCTTTATGAAGCTAAGAGCCTCAATGAGTTGAAGCAGAAATTTAAAGTCTATCAGACGATTAAAGACCAAAAGATTTCCAAAAAATTTGATAAGCCAGAAAGTAAATCCGAAAAGGGGGCTCATACGAAAAGCAGATGTTCTCTTTGTGGAGCGAAGTCACACTCCAATACTAACTGTCCACATAAGGCAAAGGGCTCTCGTTGCTTTAAATGCAATAAGTTTGGGCACATCTCCACAAACTGTTCTCAATCTACCGTAACTACGACTACAACCAGCAACGACAGAGATAAGGGGACAGGAAATGTTAATACAATTCAAGTTCCAGATTTACATACAAAAGTTGTTATAAATAATCGCGAATTCATTGGCCTTATTGATACTGGCAGCGACGTTTCGCTCATAAGGGAATCTGTCGTGAAAACATTAGGTATTCCAAGGCATGATTGGGGCTCTAGTATATGCTTAGCAGGATTTGGTAGAAACCTAAAGCATACCGTTGGATCATTTTCGATTGTCGCAGAAATATGTAGTGAAAATTATCAAGCTCGTTTCCATATTGTTCCAGACGAATGGCTAACGTCGAATATTTTGATAGGCAAGGATATTTTAAGAGAAGCGATTTTAGTCCTGAAGGGTGGCAAAGTATCTTTAAATAAAGTCAATCCAAGCAGTTCTAAAGAAGATACATTTTTGGAAAAGATAGATGTAGTCCAGTTAATAGAAGAAGCTGAAACCGATATGTTTAATAATATTGAGAATAAGACGTTAAGAGAAGAAGTTAAGTCATTGGTTGAAAATTATTACCCAATTAAGCCAGAAAAGTCTTGTATAGAAATGTCGATTTGTTTAGAAGACGAACGACCAGTTTATCAAAAACCCCGAAGAATTTCCCCTAAAGAAAAAGAGATAGTAGAAGCACAAGTACAAGTTTGGTTGGAAGAAGGTATTGTCAGAGAAAGTCATTCGGACTTTGCGAGTCCTGTAGTACTTGCTAAAAAGAAAGATGGGTCCAGTCGGTTATGTGTTGACTACCGACAACTAAATAAGAAAATTATTAAAGACCGATACCCATTACCGTTAATCGAAGAAGTTCTTGAAAATTTGTATAATTCCCGAGTCTTTACGACACTAGACTTACGAAACGGCTTCTTCCATGTGGACATTAAAGAAGAGAGCATGAAATATACTTCCTTTGTAACACACAATGGCCAGTTTGAATTCTGTAAAGCACCCTTTGGTCTCTGCAACTCTCCTGCCGTTTTTCAACGCTACATTAATACGATATTTCAGCCCTTGATTAAGAAAAATGTATTACTTGTCTATATGGATGATGTCATCATTCCTTCAAATGACGAAATGGAAAACATAGCTAAGTTAAAGTTGACTCTAGAAACTGCAAAGTCAAACGGTCTGCTTATCAAATGGTCTAAATGCAAATTTCTTCAAAAGAGCATCGAATTTCTTGGACACATAATCGAAAATGGTAGTATTCGACCCGCTTGCGAAAAAGTAAAAGCTGTAAAAGGATTTCCTAGACCTAAAAACGTTAAAGAAGTTCAGAGCTTTTTGGGACTAACCGGATTTTTTAGAAAATTCATTCCCAGTTACTCAACCATTGCCAAGCCACTTTCTGACCTGATAAAGAAAGATCATGCATTTATCTTCGGTGCAAAAGAGCAAGACGCTTTTAACCTTCTGAAAGATCGGCTATGTAACGACCCCGTTTTGAAGCTTTTTAATCCTAACTTTGAAACCGAACTGCACACCGATGCGAGTAAGGTTGGCTACGGATCAGTATTGCTACAAAAAAATTCAGAGGACACGAAATGGCATCCAGTCTTTTATTTGAGTTTTAAAACCACCGATGCCGAGAAGAACTATTCGAGTTACGAACTGGAAGTTCTAGCTATTGTTAAATCATTAAAGAAGTTGAGGTCATACCTATTGGGCTTAAATTTTAAAATTTACACTGATTGCCAAGCGTTTCACCTTACAATGAAAAAAAGAGAACTTAGTAGTCGTGTAGCCAGATGGGCATTGTTGATTGAAGAGTTTAATTGTGAAGTAAAACATCGATCCGGCTCTGCTATGCGTCATGTCGATGCACTAAGCCGATTTCCTGCTGTTTTCTCTGTCGAAAGTGAAGTATTACAACAAATTCGGAAGGCTCAAGATGAAGACGAAAGTTGTCGCGCTATATCTAAATTATTGAAGCACGGAGACTTTGAAAATTATCTTCTTCGAGGAGACGTACTCTACAGATTCGTTGACGGGAATCACCTATTAGTTGTGCCTAAAAACATGCAAAGGGATATAGTCAGATATGTACACGGACAAGGACACATCAATGCGAATAAATGCGAATCTCAAATACGTCAAGAATATTTCATCCCGAATCTCAGTAAGAAAATAGACGCAGTCCTCTCTAATTGTGTCCCATGCATATTAGCCTCAAAAAAGATGGGCAAACCAGAAGGAGTATTGAACCCAATTGAAAAAATTGATCAGCCGTTACACACCTATCATGTGGATCACTTAGGCCCACTTCCCTCGACCGCTAAGAACTATAAATACCTTTTTGTAGTCATAGATGCATTTACAAAATTCAGCTGGATATACCCTGTAAAATCTGCTACTACTGAGGAAGTGCTGAAAAAGTTACGGGAACAAAGTTTAATTTTTGGCAATCCATTCAGAATTATATCGGATAGAGGAACGGCATTCACATCCAATTTGTTCCGAGAATATTGTCAAGAGCAAAAAATAAATCATATCCTTATAACGACTGGTGTACCTAGGGGCAATGGACAAGTGGAAAGGCTGAACAGAACTATTATTGGAATACTATCTAAGCTGTCTGTGGATGAACCGCAGAAATGGTTTAAGTATGTTTACAGTCTTCAACAAATACTCAATTCGACGACTAGTAGAGCTACCGGAAAGACCCCATTTGAATTGATGATTGGTGTTAAGATGTCCCGACCTGAGGATCTCCGTCTAATGAAGCTGTTGGAAGAAGAAATCATTGAGGATTTTCAAGTACAAAGAAACGATATGCGAAAGGAAGCAAAGGAACAGATAGAAAAGCTGCAAGCTGAAAATAGGAGATATTCTCTGAGGAAGAGAAAGCCAGCTCGAACCTACAAATTACGTGATTTAGTCGCTATTCGTCGCACACAATTTGCTCCTGGATCTAAGCTTTGTCCAAAATATCTTGGTCCCTACGAGGTAGTGAAAGTTAAGAGGAACGACCGATACGATGTCAAGAAGATTGGTACTCATGAAGGGCCAACTGTAACTAGTTCTGCGGTGGACCACATGAAGCCGTGGCACAGGATCGACGAAGGTAGTTCATCTGAGTCAGATGAACCGCAGGATGGCCGAATGTAGGATCCCTGTAAAGCTAGCTAACTATCATTCTGAAGTACCACCGTTACCACAGGAGTTAGACCGTTGATCGTCAACTCAGTAAAGTCTGAATCGCCTGCCCGCAAAGAACGATAAGCCGATAAGTAGAGAGTGTTAAGTGCTAAGTTAGACTAATATCGCGAAATTATTTGACCAAGTGAACATTGATATTTTTACTTAATGTGAATATTCTGGACTCAATTATATCGTGGACTCAATTTTACAATTTAAAATCTTTAAATTTTAATAAAACCAAATTCATACAAATCCCGTTAATTTATTTTATTCAAAACCCCACATGTATATGCTTGTATCGCAGAAATATAATAAAATAATAATTTGCTAAAAGGTTGTACCCTTAAATAATTAACCCTCTTGAGGATCGTAGCAATACCAAACCGAAGTTAATGAGATCACCCAATTAACTTACATTAGTTTAGCGATATCCATTTTATTTAAAACAATAAAGAACGAAAGTGCGGTTAAATTTTATAGGCACCCCTTCATAGGGGTAATAATCCCTGTATTCCAGATTAATAATATTTGTGATTACAGGTCACTCAGAAAAATATTTCAATTAACAAAAATATTTAAAAAAAAATGTTATATCGAAATATGCTTGATCACTCTCCTCGTATTGCATTACTGCCATTGAAGCTGGTAAGCAAGTCGACTGTATCTTCACCAACTTTAGCAAAGCCTTCGATAGAATCAACCATAAGATTCTAATTTATAAATTCCACATTCTTGGATTCCCAACAACTCGCAACTCTTCTGGAGTGCCTCAGGATAGCCATCTAGGACCTTTGCTATTAATTATTTACATTAATGATATTGGCTTGCTTCTGAATCATTCGAAGATTCTTTGTTATGCAGACGATGCGAAGATTTTTCGCTTAACCTCCAATGAGTCTGATTGTCTTCTTCTCAATTTTGACTTAGACACTTTTTCTAATTGATGTTCTATCAATTGCCTACCTCTTAACATTAGTAAGTGCACCGTGATGTCCTTCTCCCGAAAAAAATCACATATTTCCTTCATTTATACTATAAGTGATTGTTCTCTATCTATACTCGACAAAACCAAAGACTTAGGCGTGTGGCTCAACACCAGGTTCTCTTTCGATGACCATGTGGAGGCCATAGTTAGCAAAGCCAATTCTGCCCACGGCTTCGTTAAACGTTGGTCTAAAGAGTTTGACGACCCTTAAATAACGAAACTCCTCCTATATTTATTTGTACATATATACTATACTTACAATGTGCAAAACTACCCCTATTTAGGGGATGGAGATGTTGAGCTTTGGGTAAAAATTAGACAATAAGTGTGTATAAAAATAGTCGGAGATTTGCCACAGTTTATGTATTGAAATTCTTATTCATGATACCTACTAATACTCAATTTGAAGAAATCACCCCTAATAAATGGGGGGGAGTAGTTGAACTTTGAGACTGGTTTGAAAAAAAAATAAAATGTGAAAGAATAATTGGGTGTTTTTTTTTTGCAGTTCATATACTGAACATTGTCCTTTTTGATTTCAATTAAAGAAAAAAGCGGCCAAGTGCGAGTCGGACTCGCCCATGAAGGGTTCCGTAGCAGCAAGTAACATAATATAAAAGTTCTTGTAGTTCGTTGTAACTTTGATCGATGTTTTAATAATAGTGTATTTTTTTTTTAAATTAAGTTATTGATAAGTAAACATTATAATTAGGTACCTAAATGATGGGATTTAGATCTAACTATATGCGAGCCCATATAGGCTTGTTTTTTTTATTTGAGTTGATTGAATGAAAGGTAAATTGCGGTTTACGATTTATGACGTATTAAAAAAAAACTACGCACTAGATCTCGTTCAAACCAATTTTCGGTGGAAGTTTGCATGGTAATGTACATCATAGATTTTTTTTAGTTTTATCATTCTCTTATTTTAGAACTTACAGGGGAGGGGACACACATTTTACCACTTTGGAAGTGTCTCTCGCGCAAACTATTCAGTTTAGAAAAGAATGATATTAGAAACCTCAATATCATTTTTGAAGACCTATCCATAGATACCCCACACGTATGGGTTTGATGAAAAAACATTTTTGAGTTTCAGTTCTAAGTATGGGGACTCGCACTTGGCCGCTTTTTTTTCTATTTTTGTGTGAAAATCTTAATGCGGTTCACAGAATACATCTACTTACCAAGTTTCAACAGTATAGTTCTTATAGTTTCGGAAAAAAGTGGCTGTGACATACGGACGGACAGACAGACGCCATGTCTGTATCTATAAGGGTTCCGTTTTTTGCCATTTGGCTACGGAACCCTAAAAATCACTAAAATAAAGCAACATTTTCTCGAATTGATGAAGACATCGACTTTTCTCTAACAAATCTAACAAAAAAACTAGTATTGCATCAAGATTAAATACTGAATTATAATAATATTCGATAAATTTGTGTAAGAATTTTTTTGTGATATTTTTCATTAAATCCAGAAACAAAAATGTTTAATCAAGGCACGTTTTCAACGAAAAAATTAAATTGTTTTGAAACAAAAATTTTTTTTTTACATATGTTTATCATCCCTTTTTATTTAACCCTTTGAGCGTCAGGGAAAATTGTCATATATGTTCGAGAAATGCCAGACAATTATTACAATTATTACTCATTACTAAAAACATACTACTTTATAAATAAAACCAAAAAAAAACTAATAGGTTTAACAAAGATAATTAAACTTTAGAAAAAACTTCGAACAGCGATATATCGCTCCTGACTCAGGACCCTTTTGGCAACTGTATGAAGGAGCGATATATCACTCTTTGGCACTCAAAAGGTTAAATCCCCAAATATTATCCCTATCGATTGTTTTCTAGTCACGTATAACACGCTCAGTAGGGTTAACTCTATGAAATGAAAATTTACACGTAATTACAACGTAACGTTTGGTGTCCTTTATTCCGATTTATTTTAATTTTATTTTGTAATCCTACAAAATGATTTAGTCGTTTTTTGGTAATAAAATTTTTCCTATACAAATTTGTCTATACATACATATCAAACATTTTACAGAATTTGAAAAATTTTAATGTATATGCGTATTTTGATGTTTACATGTAAATTTAAAACACACATCATTTAAAATAACTAGCTTACTAAATTGGTAAACAGCACATATCGCTAACAATTCCATTTTGAACAATATTTTTTTGTTTATTCGAATTTTAAAATTCTTTCTAAATACGCTATAGAGAAATATAAATTGAAAACAAGCTTTTTATGTTAAAAAACCAAATATTCTAGTGCACTACGACTTGCAATTCTAGCATATTTCGACCGCCATTAGTAAGCATGGAGCACTGTTCTTGTGACAATAGTAAAACTTGTCCGGTTCGGAAAAGAGTTTTAGCATCTTGTTCGTTCCTAATTGAATACAATTCTCCAGAGTGCACGATATGGCATTTAGGAATCGGTCCAGAACGTGACCAAGCAGTCAAACTAAAATAGATAGGCATATTTGTTGGATTTAGTCCGGTTAGCCAAATCATCAGATAAAATTGTCGTCCACGAGTTCCTCGATAGTCTGGATAAATTAAATCCATTAGATTGACCTTGGTGGACATGACGAGAACGGGAAGGAAATTTTTATATTCTCTACTACCGAGGTCACGGATTTTATCTGTTACAAGATATAAAGTATGGCATTTATTAATTCCATGATGATCGATCTTCGGATCCAGAAAGAGATTTTTACATTTTCCAGGAGAAACACTCTCTACAGGGATTTTTGCGTGATCAACTTTAATATGTTTCGAAAATTCAGAGACAAAAATCAATTTCTTGCAGGCTGTAAGTGGGCAAGTGACTGGACTTCGAGGAATATTCAAGTCAGCAGCAGGTCGACTTTCATTAATAGAAGCATCAACAGCTGATGCTGTATCTTCAATAATCTCAAAATTGATCGGTTTATACTGTGGGGCTGGTTCAGATATTATATCTTCATTTGATATCGGGGAATAAAAGGCTCGCCATGCAACTGCGTTGATTGATGGGCTTGTGGATGAGTTCTCAGAAGCATTAGACTGTTTTTCTTCAGGAGATTTATCTACGGCGTTAACACCTTGCAAATTTGCACTTTCAGTATCTAAATCATCGCATTCATTAGACAGACTTAAAATAATATTCTTAATCTGTTTCATCGACATGTTTGGGAATTTCTCTTTCAAATCCTTCAATGTAAGTGTATTGGACATTTTTTCATTCGATTCTTGTCGGAGTTTTTCAGTTGAACCTTCTAAAACATTTTGAGGTATAAATTTCTTCGTACACTCCTCTGAACTCAAATTATTCGTAGAATCTTCAGGGTATTTAACACACTGTACCAAATTCTCTGTTTGATTAATTGCTGAATTTAGGAAACTTTCTTGTTTAAATTGAGATGTACTTTTTACATTCAGAATTCGCTCTTCAAATACATCTTCGATTTGTGATTGAATAAATGGACCTTCACTCAATTTAGAATATTCTGAAATTTTTGGCTGTTGATTTTCTTCAGAAGTTCTTTTTTCCAATTCGTAATGAGAACATCTTTTACAAAGTGGTGTTAAATGAGACCTTTTTTGTTCTGAAACTTGCGAATCTGAAGATAAAGGTAAAGATACGACCATCAAGTCTGGATTCAATTTCGGATAAGACTCAGTAGACAGTCCAATAGTACGATATTTCTTTTCTGTAGGAACAGAGGAAGATTCAAGTGATGAACATTTCCTAAAATTGATTTCTTCATCTGTAAAATTGCTTCGGGGTGTTGATAAATTCAAACTTGGTTCTGATTTCGATTGCGCAACTCCAACTTTGCTGGATGTTTTATTAAAATTCGAATAAATTTGTTGAAGCAACTTTTCTCGAATGCTGTTCTTAGATTGCTGTATTAGCTCTTCACGTTTATTAATTGCAGGTGTCACATTTAAAATTTCTATTGGTGCTGTTAGTTTATTAAGAGCTTTCTCAATTTCTTGATTTATATATTCCAATAAAGTACTCCGATTAATATCTTTAGAAGGATCTGGAGAAAGACTTGTGTAAGAGTCTGGCTTACAACTTGTTTTTGTTATAAAGTGATTGGTCTGATGTGTTCTATCTTTATCAAAATTAGAATAAACTTCAGATCGAAGTTGTTCTCGTAATATCGAACGAAGACTCTTCATATGCTTAATGGAACTTTTAGCTTCGATTTGTTCTCGATTTTCTTTACCTTCTATCGATGTAAAATTGTAGTTAACATGTTCCTCATCCTGTGGAGTAAAACTGATATAATTTAAGCAAGGCTCCAGACACAAATCCATCATCGTACTAACATCGACATTTTCATTTGGTTCCTTCAATCCTAATTGAATTATTTCATTATCGTTTATTTTTTTATTATTACTCTGATGTTTATTATCATTTTGGATATCTGCTTTAGATTTTGCAAGAATTATAGGTTCAGGTAGTGTAGTTAATGTATAGACTTCTATATTAGCTGGTATCGTATAACCAGTTGCTTCTCGAAATTCTTTTAAGTGTTCTATTAATGTTGCTGTATCTGACTCCGTGGTGACTCCTTTATTAAAATCAATCTTAGATGATGATTTTCTCGCCAGTTCTAAATTTGGTCTCCTATAAAATTCTTCAATTTCGTTTACTTGAGCCAGTCGTTGATAGTAATCTTCTTTTGGATCAAAATCTACCTCACCTTTTAAGGTTTTTTTATACAGGTCTTTTGGATCACGTTGTGGTGGATTGAGGAACTATAAAATAATTGTATTGCATTAGATGTTGAAAACGTACAAATTATAATATTTGTATGGTAAAGAAATCAATTAGGGTGCTTTTTTTTTTGGGACTATTTTTTTTTCACTCCACCTCGAATTTTTGTGGGAAATACCTAAAAGAAAATTTCCTGAAAATTTGAGCCCTTAATATTTATATTAAAGGGGGGTATAGTCAAACATGCATTTTTTGGACCAATTTTTAAGATTATTTTTTTTATCGATCTGGTAAAAGTAAGGTAAATGGGCGAAGGCCTACACTAAAGAACAACTTTTTAAGAGTATTCAAACAAAATTGTAAATGACAAACTTGTAGAAAATTCAATTTTCTACAAAAGTGTTCTGGAACACCAAATCGCTAACATCGATATTTCTTGAGATATTGGGCTTTGAAGTTGAGGTAGTGTTTCTACAATTTAAGTCAATAATCCATGAAAATTCCACACTACCTCAACTTCAAAGAACAATATCTCAAGAAATATCGATGTTAGCGATTTGGTGTTCCTAAACTTTTTTATAGGAAATTGAATTTCCTACAAGTTTGTCATTTCAATTTTTTCTGTAGTTCTTGTTATTTACGAGATAGGCGCAAAAAAACGAGAATTTGATGAAAAAATTGTGTTTAATGACCTGTACTACCTCGCTGGTGGGAATTAGGGTTACGCCGCAATGGGCATTTGTAGAGCATTCAATTCTGAAGAAACCCTATCATTGACCAAGATTATACCATAAAATACCTCTGAGCTGTAGAATTTTGAAGAAAAAAAAATCAAAGTTTTTTGCGGTGGACATGATATTTCGGTGTGGATTCATCTGAAATCAAAAATTCAAAAATTTTCTTGTAGTTTATGCCCTTGGCTCGTGATTGAATGAAGGAATTGAAAAAAAAAATGAAATTTGACATTTTGACATGAGTTTGAATCAATTTTCGTCTCAAATTTTTATGCGTTTTTCCGATTCTCATCATTTTTAAAAGGTCTTTTTCGTACAAAACAAGAACGACTTGACCGAATGAAAATTCCTTCGTTCAATCACGAGCCAAGGGCATAAACTACAAGAAAATTTTTGAATTTTTGATTTCAGATGAATCCACACCGAAATATCATGTCCACCGCAAAAAAAAAGGTTGACGGCGAAAAACGGCTGGAAAATGGAAAATTTTCAATATTTTTGGCTGAAAATTTTTTTACGAGTACTTTAAGTACTTTACTTTCATATGTTTAAATTTTAAATAAAAAAGATTTTTCGTTTTTGAAATAAAATTTTTTAAAGAAGTCGTTTTTTTTATACCTTTAAAACCCATGTAACGCCTTAAAGAAGAATAAAATAAGCATTGATCATATTGATAATGTGGTAGTAATATATTGTTTCTTTTCCCTAAACTGAATGCATAGTACTTACAGACATAGAACATTCAGCTGGATCTGGTTTTTTAAACTTGCAAGAATTCGTCGAAGCTTTACCAACATTAACATTTCTACATTTGGTAGTAAAATCATTTCTTGGCTCGAAATTACTATCCCCAGCAGTATGCATCCTCCCATTGGAAAAGTCTAAAAAAGCATTATCGCCAATTAAAACTTTATTGCTGTTCAAATTCCAATTCAATTCTTCATATTCGAATGGTAAATCAGAGTCAAATTCCTTTGGATGTTGACAAAACCATTCTTCTGAGCCAGTAAAAGATTCTGGACGATCTGATTCTGCATCACTAGCTCTATCTTTTCTTTTCCTTTCTTTAAAAATAGCAGTTGGGACTCCTTCTAGGCGAAATTCAGCTTGCCGGACTATACGACCACCACATATTACACAACATTGTTGTTTGTTGTCATTGCAAGTTCGGCAAAGAACGTGTCCATTCTCGCAAATGTAACTATCATAATTTGGAAGATGGATTGAAAAAATTTTACATTTCGAACAGAGCATGGTGAGTAAATTAAAACCGATTTCTTAGTAATATCGCGAGCTTGGGACGTATTTGGACAAGTTCGAACTATTTTAGACAGTGGAAAAACAGACGCAAAATACACGTTTAATAAAAAAAAATATACAAAATTTTATGACGAATTTTTATCTTTCTTTTACACTGACATTTGCTCGTTTATCAAACGAATATTCCTGAAGATAACAATTGAAGTGAGTGATATGTCACAGAACTTCAGCACGACTAAAAGTACATAAGATAAATTTTGTTGAATTTTACCCCATTGCCTACTGCAGGTTATTTTTTTTTTTCGTATATAGGATTTTAGGATAGGCATAAAAGAAAGTGCTGAAAACAAGTACGATTAGAATAGTGTAAAGATAAGGAAATAAATTTGAAATAAATACATATACTATATGCAAATCGCTCTATATACTTTTGTTTTTCTTTTACACCTACACTAAGGTTTCTAATACAAAAGTATAAAAAAAACCCACATGTAAAAGATTTGGGTACGCTTGACAAGTGTCAGCAGCACATTCTTACTATCATATTCTAAGGATAGGACGCTACCAATTCAAACCTGCGCAAATTTTCGGTTAAAATGCATCTTTTTAGGCACTAAGGATTATGAAAAATTTATAAAGGTTTGTTTAAATGTTTTTAATAATTCCTACATATGTAATAATAGTGCTTCAATAGTTAATAGTAACTTCTACTTCTTAATTAAGCCATTAAGGCGCAAAACGAGGATTTTGTGCACGCAGGTTCAGTTGTACTATTCGAATAGCAAATTGGGACGATTTTCTTCTTGCTCTTTCAAAATCTGACATTTGTTTTGCATAAAAGCTTCAAAAACCATATTATTTCCTGGGTTTTTTTAAAAAAAGTGCTAAATTTTCTCAAATCATGGTTTTGAAAGTTTTTTTTTTCTTTGGTTTTTGCAAATTGGCCATTTTGTACAGCAATGTAATAACAAAATTCACAATTTTTTAACAAAAAAAGGATCAACTTTACAAAAAAAAAAAAAAAAATAGAACAGAAAATTAGCCAAAGAATACATGTAATTTTTTCAGATTTTTTGGTTTTTTGGATTTGGCTAATTTTTGAGAAATCCAAAAATGTCCCGAAAAATTCTGAAAAATTCACAAGTGTTCTTTGGATGATTATAATCATTTTTTGTCATATGAAATTTATTCGTAATAGGGAAATATCAGTTTACGAA
Source organism: Dysmachus trigonus (assembly GCA_949715965.1). Taxonomy (NCBI): domain Eukaryota; kingdom Metazoa; phylum Arthropoda; class Insecta; order Diptera; family Asilidae; genus Dysmachus; species Dysmachus trigonus. The sequence goes on along the minus strand of OX454322.1, from coordinate 80,513,503 downwards.
ATTTTAAAGTTGAATTATTGGGAAGTACAAGTGACTGAAATTTTTTTAATTTTTTGCATTTCAGTGGTCATGGTCTTTGGCTAATTTTCTGTTCTATTTTTTTTTTTTTTTTTTTTTGTAAAGTTGATCCTTTTTTTGTTAAAAAATTGTGAATTTTGTTATTACATTGCTGTACAAAATGGCCAATTTGCAAAAACCAAAAAAAAAAAAACTTTCAAAACCATGATTTGAGAAAATTTAGCACTTTTTTTAAAAAAACCCAGAAAATAATATGGTTTTTGAAGCTTTTATGCAAAACAAATGTCAGATTTTGAAAGAGCAAGAAGAAAATCGACTTGAAACCCCGAAAATATAAAATTTGTTAATTTTTAAAAATACATACTTGTAAAACCTCAAAAGCACAATATTTCAAAATTTGGTTTTTATCGTAAAAGCCTACGAACTTAGCTCAATGTAGAAAAAAAGTGACTTCAATATAGAAATCATCATAATTATATGAATTCATGGAATCTCAACACATATCTATGTTCTATCTACCTTCAAAAAAATATAACTAGCTGCAATGAATAGATATTTATTTTGAAAAAAGTGAAAATAAATAAACAATAGAAAAAGATGAGAGTATAGGATGATATTTTGTAATAAAGAACAATATAAATTGATAAAATCGGATTTAGATTCAGAATAGTTAATTCTTGCTGGGTTTGGTATAGTCTGCTGGTATTGGACTGTATTTTTTCAAAAATTCCTTCCGTCTACTTCTTATGAGCTCCTTGTACCACAGAGCTTCCTTTGTATCTGCTACAGGTTCTACAATTTTCATCATCATCGGCATCATTCTGATAAGTTTCTTTTCATTAATCAATGGATTATGAAACTTATCGTTAGTCCCCTGTACAAAAAAGCAAAAATTTATTATTATTTTAAATAATTTTGATTTTCGAATAAATAAAATGCATACCGGAATTAGATTACTATCTGCAACAATGTTAGCATTTGTATTTTCTTCATCTTTCCAACTCATATCCAGAGGATGAACACCATTTATTATAGCAGCAACATCAGGATCAACACCTAAATCGCTGCTTGGTTTAAGATTTATTTGGTGTTGTTCTAATATCGCTTGAGCTATGTCCGGTGATATAATTTCGGGACTTAAAATACCATCCATCTGTGGTTCTCCTGGTTTATTTATTGGTTTCTTCGTTGGCTTCTTAAACGTTTCCGTTTCCGCTCTTAATACATTTTATCTTTGTAATTTTTAATTTTTCCAATAAAATGCTTGTTGCTTACCTGTAACCACCGTCATCAGCTGTATACCTCGTTAGACTTATTAACCCATCAGGCCGCATGTAGCCATAAGATCCGCGGACGGTGCCATTGGATAGCTTTTCTTCATCTCGAAATTGCACATTGCCACTGGCGGGATCTTCGATCTCATACCCAAAAGCATACGTTCCAGGGCCTAAAATCTTGGGACTGGAAATAAGCGCTTTATCTTTATTATGGAGTTTGCCTACCGTCCGGCTCGTAGACGTTGTAAGACGGCCATTCGGCGAGAGTTAGCGGCACTGTCGTCGGTGATTCTCTTACACTTCGAAGACTTGCAATTGACCAACCAGCGCAGGTAAAAATCGAAAATAAGAAAAGCTGCAATAAAAATAGCTTGCTACAGTAGGTTAATAATTACAAGAAATATGGAGACGAACTATTTTATTAAGTATATCTTTAAAATTTTACTGGTTTGATCTTAATTTTGATAGTTAAATTAAGATTTAATGAATATCAAATCAAACTGTATTTATTGAGATAACATCAATACACCAATTTGAAGAGCTCTTATACGTATTTATGTTTTTTTGTTGCTCAATCACACCTAAACGCTTGCATCGAAATTTTTTATTTTTTGTCCGAAGGTAGTACATATTCAAACTTAACATATAGGCTAATTTTCGGATCCAAGATGGCGGTTAAAAATTTTAAATTTTAAGCGATTTTCATGAAAATTGGTACATAGGGGTTTTGAAGAATGCTGATTTCAAATCCGCTGTCCAAATTTAGAAATTCAAAATGGCGGATCCAATATGGCGACGAAGAACACCAAATCGCTAACATCGATATTTCTTGAGTTATTGGGCTTTGAAGTTTCTACAATTTAGCTCAATAATTCATGCAAATTCCACACTACCTCAACTTCAAAGCCCAATATCTCAAGAAATATCGATGTTAGCGATTTGGTGTTCCAGAACTTTTTTGTGGGAAATTAAATTCCCTACAAGTTTGTCATGTACATTTTTTCTGTAGCTCTTGTTATTTACGAGATAGGGGAAAAAACGAGAATTTCATGGTAAAATTGGGTTAAGTGACCCGTACTACCTCGCTGGTGGGAGTTAGGGTTACGCCGCAATAGACACTTTTGTAGAGCACTCAATTCTGAAGAAACCCTATCATTGACCAAGATTATACCATAAAATGCCTCTGAGGTATAGAGTTTTGAAAAAAAAAATCAAAGTTTACGTGTATTTTAATTAATTTTTAATTAATATTAATATTAAATGCTCAAATTTTCAGGGAATTTTTGTATAGGAATTTCCCACAAAATTTCGAGGTGAGACTGAAAAAAAAAATAGTCTCAAAAAAAAAGCACCCTAATGCATATCTATAAAGTATAAAAACGTATTGCAGTTAACATAAAATAAAATAAATTTCGTGTTTATTTAGAAAAAGCCTAGACTCTATAGTCTTAACTGTCGCAAGGTTTTTGTGATACATATAATAAACACTTCTTTACCTAAGACACCCTACATACTTTTGCCAGAAATAATCCTACTCTGCAACATTCGATAAATAAACAAAACATTAAATTTTATTATTTTGCCAATGTTACAGCCATCAGTAAAGGGGTTTAAAAAAAAAATTTTACGACCGTTTATTTACAACAATAAAATAAAATTTTCGAATTTTTGACAAATCCAATGTTCAAAAATTGATTTCGATTAAAAATTGATGGATTACATTTAACCCAAATCTAAACTGTTGTTCAAAAAGTCTAAATAATTTTTCAAACTTAAAAGCATTCAATTATATACATACATGTATTATATTTTGTATCATGCGCTGCATTAAACACGTTGTTTATTATTTCTAAAATTCAGAATCTTTTTCTGGGAGGTCAATAACATTTTTAATTGTTCAATACCTCTAATACCCTCAACAGCCTCCCTTTTAGGGTTCCGTAGCTAAATGGCAAAAAACGGAACCCTTATAGATTCGTCATGTCTGTCTGTCTGTCCGTCCGTATGTCACAGCCACTTTTTTCCGAAACTATAAGAACTATACTGCTGAAACTTGGTAAGTAGATGTATTCTGTGAATCGCATTAAGATTTTCACACAAAAATAAAAAAAAAGCGGCCAAGTGCGAGTCGCCATATTTAGAACTGAAACTCAAAAAATTTTTTTCATCAAACCCATACGTGTGGGGTATCTATGGATAGGTCTTCCAAAATGATATTGAGGTTTCTAATATCATTTTTTTCTAAACTGAATAGTTTGCGCGAGAGACACTTCCAAAGTGGTAAAATGTGGGCCCCCCCCCCCCCCCCCCCCCCCTAAAACTTCTAAAATAAGAGAATGATAAAACTAAAAAAAAATATATGATGTACATTACCATGCAAACTTCTACCGAAAATTCGTTTGAACGAGATCTAGTTTATAGTTTTTTTTTAATACGTCATAAATCGTAAACCGCAATTTACCTTTCATTCAATCAACTCAAATAAAAAAATAAGCCTATATGGGCTCGCATATAGTTAGATCTAAATCCCATCATTTAGGTATCTAATTATAATGTTTACTTATCAATAACTTAATTTTAAAAAAATACACTATTATTAAAACATCGTTCAAAGTTACAACGAACTACAAGAACTTTCATATTATGTTACTTGCTGCTACGGAACCCTTCATGGGCGAGTCCGACTCGCACTTGGCCGCTTTTTTTTTACTTAAAGTTATTCAAAGTCTCATAAGAGTTTTTAATTTCCACAGATAAAAATTTCTGCATTTTTATCCTCCACAAAAAATATGTAAAATTGTTGTTATCATTTGTACTCAAGTTTAGCCCTCATATGGCAAAGCGTATAGCTGTTAAAATTTTTCAAAAATAATTTCTACTCCATGTAGACGTCATGCAACCGTTTCATATTTATTCAAAAACTCATATTTCATTTTAGCCAAGAAATCACTTTGATCAATAATTTTTTTCTAGAGGATTTAACATAAGAAATTTCGTAAACATTTCGAGAGCAGAATTAATGTTTTCAGAAAAGGCAAGATCCATTTTTTCATCTTTAACACTTAAAAACGTTTGTTTCATTTGCATGACAGTATATCACATAATTTGTCTGTAATGTAATTTTTTTTTCTGAACTTGTAATCCAAATTCATCGTTCTTAAGTATTACTGCCCTTTAATTTCTAATCTATCAAATAATACCTTCAATGAACTCTATTAAAAGTCTAATGAAATAAATTTTACAACACAACTAAACACTGCTTCGGTTTCCATCGTTTACGACTGACTCATTCAACCAAACCCGCAACTGAAGCCAGTGTCTTTACAAAAGTATTTAAAAATTTTGCACCTGACAAACGTTTATTTATGAATTCATGTCACATTGCGTGAAATCAAAAAAAGAATAACCACTAATCTGAACTCTGTTAAGGGGCTCGGTCAACGATAATTTTCGGCATCATGCAGATAGATTCGAAATACTTTCAGGCGTTTTCGCAGCACACACTCACTTGATCAATCAATCATTGAGAACGAAACAAATAATTAATCAGAATTACTACTCAAACTTACGATAAACTTAGGTGACATCTTGCTTTGCTCTGATTTATAATAATTTTTAATCGAAATACAATCACACTTCACGCGATGTCAAGGTGACGGAACTTTCTCGCGTAATGTTAAGATGCCGCTAAATTTCGCTTCCTTTATAGATTCCTCTTCGATGAAAATTATGCCAGAAACCGTTCTATATATAATTCAGCCGCTAAGAACTATGCCCAAAAAAGAAGTATTCGCACATTTATTATTTACAATGATGAGGTAGCATTTTATTGAGGCAGGCGCGTATATGGCTTAACAGTATTTATTTAATCTTCAGCTTAGAGCTCCTGCAGAGCTCTTTTCAGAGGGATAAGTAAATTTTGTATACCCTCTCCTACACCTCGCAGAAATGCAGTTACATATTTTCTAGTTCAATCGTTTAATTTTTCTTTTTAACGGCCTCATCAGTGCCCACCCACGACACACACCTAGGAACTGTCGATGCATGACAATTAAAGATTTTTATAGTCATTGGGTACAATCAATTTTTATCGTCCTCTATTTTAACAGCCGGACGAGGACCACGGATGTGTCCACTCCTGGGAAAATGTTCCGCGATCGTAGGCTGAGGTTCACACCCATTTTCGGCGACTGCACTAGACACGTACAAGTTCGAGGTACTCTTTAAAGCTGGATGCGATCTTAATATGATTTACCTTATTCGTACCACCTACTGTACAGGTAATAGCTTGTAAGTATATTTGCTTGAATTAAGCAGCCTACAGCCAGGTTAGGAGCTTTTCATTCGTTTCGTACAGATGTGTTTAATAGCTCCAGCCTCCGAATGTGAGACATGAGTTGATTCCTGATGAACTTACAATTATAATGCTAATAGGTTTACTTTTCGTAATCAACATACTATTTATTTTTAAAATTTCATAGGCGCTTCATTCACGGTAGGTACTCTACTTTAAATAACTACACTTGACTTGTTCTATTGAAATTTCAAAGATTCTCTTTGGGTTTGTATTTCTAGTCTAAAATTGAAAATGTTCATGAATTCTAAAGATAAAACCAACAGAAATAAAGAAGAAATGTGGCTAAGTAGCTATAATACGTTGAATTAATTTTATTCTAATCTTTTAATACAGTCCAATCAATATTCACTGATCTAAAAACCTATGGGACTGAGAATGGAACGTTACGCCAAATTTAAAAGTGTTCGGTAAAAAATTTAGGAGAGTTAAAATTTTTATTTTATACATCTCATATTTGACTATAGTATAGTATAGTATGATTCATTCATTAAGTACTACATATAAAAACATATAAAATAACATATAAAAATTGAATTTTATGAATGAGGTATATAACTTTAATTTATAACTATTTTTAATAATAATTTACATTTTTTCTTTTAGGTCAGACTTTTTATGCGGCATTTTACTAAAATTAAAATAAAAACAATTAATAAATAAATTAAATAACAAAAAATAAGTCAATCAAATAACACATAATAAAATAACTAACAATTAATTAATTAATTAATTGATTAACAATTAACAGATTAAATAATTGGAATAAAATACAAACAAAAAGTGGAAAGCAAGCAAAAAATACACGTTTGAGAATTTATCATAACGTGTTCTTGAATGTTATGAAAATCAACGAAATATACAAAGATTTGTATTATTATTTGATCGTTGAAAATAATAACATACAAACAATACATAGCACAATTATAACATAATACACAGTAAAATTATAAAAATGATACACGAAGTATTGAAAAAGCACGCTTATGTCGTAAACATAAACAAATGTGTCTAGAAATCGACACACGACGCCATCTACCCGAAATATCGAAAGATAATGAAGTTTTTTATCGATAAATTAACTTACACCGCCATCTGTTAGAAACTTATGGAACTTACAAATATTACATTTAATGTGCAATAAAAAAGTATTCAGGTCAATTATCGAGATAAAAACTATGCTATCTTTTAAGTTGGACCAAACTACACACAATGAGCCAAATTTTATCAAGATCGGTTGAGTAGTTTCGGATTTTATTCCGGACAAACATCGTGACACGAGATTTATATATATATATATATATATATAAAGAAGATTTCTCCTGTAGAAAATTACATTACATTTTTTATAAAATATTATATTTCCAGGTTTTTGAGAAAAAATGTCCAAAATATTACTTCTTTAGGTCAACATAGAGAAGATTGCAGAATTATTGGTTTCTTTTTCCATTTTAAAATGTGCTTTTACGAAGTAAATGTCAGGGTAGCATTCTTGGTTTGCAAAATAAACACAATAATTAATCGTTATCAATACTTTTGTACATTGATCTTAAATTATTCCGAAATGGTTAAAGAACGAATGCGTGCTTGTCAAAAAATTCTTGCTTATAAAATTACGTTACTAGCAAGTAGATACACATTTGTGTTTTTTTTTTTTTTTATATTATTTAAATCCTGAATTTCCACTAGATTTTCTGAAAAAATTAACAAACCAACATGTATGAAACTACTTGTTTCTAACTACTTGCACCATTTAGACCATAAATAAACGAGCATACTTATCTATTTCGCACTTTTACCTGTTTTTTTCTAATCAATTTAAATTTTACTCCTTTCAACTAGTAAATTCTTTGTAGAATAATTTTAAACTTCTCACACAATTAAAATTTGAATTTAAAAACAGAGAAATAAAATTTAAACAATCTAGAATATCTAGCTTAATCTCCAGATTATCTCTACCATCACGTTTTCAAGAAAACCAACAAATTCAGGGAGCAGCAAATTCTTTTTCATACAGACATTCTCATTTCATTTGCACTATAACTCTCGTCACCTATTTTATCAAAAGATTTATAACTTGAGGTTTACCCACTGAATAAAGCACCTCCATAAGCAATAAATAATTCGTTTCCATAAAAGTTCACCTTACGAAAACGGCATTTCTTTTAAGGGCAATAACGACTTGATCAAAATCGAATAAATCCGACAAATAAAAACGTTTCTCCAGTTTATTGGCCTCTAGTAACACAATTTCGGGTATAGATGTTCATGCCCAACGAATTTAGCGAGTAAGAATTATGTGAAGGAGCAATTCGCCATAGATTCTGACGTATATTAGTCTCAGCACAAATTATGTTATAACATTTTACCAAACCTAGAGTTCGATCAGACAAACAAAAAACGATTCTTAATCACAAATAGTTGCTTCTGTTAAACAAACTGGAGCTTCCATATATTTGGACGGTGTAGGAGCACCTAATTAATGCCTTAGTTATAATTTAGAATTTTTGGGAGGCAGGTGGAATCCGTTACTAAATTATTCAACGATAATTTGCTTATCTTTACGTGTTTACTCACCTTTGCTAATTTGAATAGAAAAAGTTGAGTTCTGACTAGCTGAACTCGATGGGTAAATGTTTAAGTTGACAATATTTAAAAATGTTTAAGAAGGAAAATTCGAAAATTAATTAGATCAAAATTATTACTTTTATTGAAATACCTTCAAGTTGTTCTAATTTGTTTTTATTCAACCTTTAAAGGGTATATTATGGGTGAATTTCCACCCCATGGAAATTTCGTGTAGTAACTTTGTTCACAGCTATGACCAATTAATTGTATTTTTATACCTTTGTTACTATGTAAAATGAGAAAAAATCTATCTTTGTTAAAATTCACCATTGACACCATTTAAATGTTAAAAATATTCAATTCTGCGTTAGGAGTTAAATGAAGATAACATATTTAACCAGTTAACTATGATTGACGAGTATACTCGTCATGCGTATAAATCAGTGACCATTGGCTATTTAAATTGCAATTTTTGAGAAAAACAAAACATATTCTCAAATTTAAAGATGTTTAGAATATTTTGAGACTATGCCGGAATAAAACAAACAAGTAGAAAATATAAACAGTTTGAGATGATCTCATGCGTCCCGGTATGCACTGGTTGAAAAAGTTTACCAGTTCGCATAATGAATTTATTTATGTGCGATGATAACGTTTTTTAGATGTTAACCAAAAAATATGAAACTACAAGAACTCTTGTCAGTCTGAAAATACTTTAGATTTTATAAAAGAATTGGAAGCTGTCGGGCAGAGAAAGGGGCTAATTGCATGAATGTCAACAAAAAACCATTCCAAATACAAAGCACATGAACTGAGACGCACACAATTTTCTTGGAAATTGTCTCCCTCGGTTTAGTGTACCAAGAATTCAATCAATTTGTTTACCAAAAATAAGCAAACGATACTGACTATCCCACGATTCATTCAAAAATTCATATAATTATCACGATCTGAGGAGAGGTTTTTGTGCATGGCCTTATCTTACCAGCGCAACTTATTCTGTGATTGACGAATATACTCGTCATGGCTCGATGAGGGCGCCACAGTTAACTGGTTAATAAAATCGAATTGCCAATATTTAATAAACGATAACCAGCACAATTATGTATGCACACAATATTACATATAGAGTATTTATAAAAAAAAAAATTTCCCATTTTAAAATTTCTTATTTTTTAACTATACCTGTAATAAAAATTGGTACAGTTATAAAAAAATTAAAACGCTTTACATAAATATGTACGAGTATATAAATTATATATTTTTTTCAATTATTCCCAGAAGGATCATAAAAACACAAAGGATATTAAAAAGCAAAAACTATTTATTTATTCAAAAAACTCTCTTCATCGATGTCTTTTAAAATAAAATGAAAATAAAAGTAGTTCGTTTTAAAATAACCTCTTGTAATAAAATAAAAACAAAATATGTAATAAAGAGTAGGCCATCGACTGGTTTCTTTTTGAAAATGCTATAAAAGAAATGGTATTAAATATTTTTCAAAGTTTGTTAATTTATTAAAAGTAGTAATCTTTCCGATTAGTTATTTAATATTATTTCATTTAAATTGCTTGCTTTCTAATTTTACAGCACATTTTAAATAGTTTGAGGACCTATTTCAATATGACGCTTAAGTCCCTGAATCGAATGTCAGAATAACATCGATGTTTAACAACAACTCACAAAAACAAGTCCAACAACATCAAACCGTAGCTGCGCGATGGCCATGGTAGATTTCCAAAACACCTGGATACACGATTATTGAACTTGTGTGGCACGTAGCGCCGTCCTGCTGGAACCAGATCTCATCCAAATCCAATTCCGCAATTTCTAGACAAAAAAACGACTCGACGCAATTTATGCATTATTTGGAACGAAATTTCTTTTCAAAAATAATAATTATTTTGAAACCTGTGATAACAATTGCAACTGAATAATTAAAAATGTAAAAACGGAAATAATTTTTACTCTGTACTCATTAACATATTCCTTATTTTTCTTTTCATTTTGTCCAATTGGATCATATAACGATTTTGGATATGCTGATGTGATTTAAAATAATCTTTTTAGTGTTTTTGAACTTTCAGAGAGTAATAGCACTTTCCTTAGAAGTTAAATATATTTAAAACTTGATTAGTAAAAGTAAGAAAACACCATAATATTTTTTAACACTTTTATAATTCTATTTTGTTATTTACATTTGCTTTATAACATTGCAGCACATACATATCTCATATTTATATGTAAAGTAATATAATAATAGAAAAGAGTAATATTGAATCGGAATACCTTTGATTTCAGTAAGAAGTTCGATGCGTCGACAATAGATGTGATAAACGTGATGAATGTGATCAAGAAATTCAATGAGAATGAGCATAACAAAAGGGAAACATTTTATAAAAGCATTTTGCAAAATATCCCCAAAAAAGTATTTATTTCACAAAATGCTTTATTTTTGGTCACCTTCCGTCCAACAGCAATAAATTAATGAAGATGATTATCACAATATGAGGTGAAAATAAATGAAATTGCAAAGAGTTGTGAGGGAGAGAGAGAGGATAAGCAATCGTTATCAATCAATGCAAATAAGGTGATAATTAATTGAAAAACGATAGCATGAATGCGTATGGGTGTATGTACAATGTACGATATTACTATAAAAAAAATTATTAAAAAGCTCTTTATATAACCAAAGCCACTTCAAAGTTGAACTAATGCAAAGAAAATAAATATTTCTCCTCTGTCTATAGTTGGTACAAGGATGGTGAACCACTCATATTAAGCTATTTATCCGAACGAAGAAAAAACCTACATATCTAGATAGCACCATAGAAGCTTGAAGATGAAAAACGAAAACACAAAAAATAATGAAGATCGTTAAACGCACGCAAAATCTCTCATCACGATGGCTCTGGGAAGTGTTTTTACCTTTTCTCCGGCGGGTCAATGCAAGCAAGAGGCATTATACAAAGAGATCGTTATGCAACAGCGCGACATCTTATTTGAAAGAGTTGAGATATAAATAAAATTGAAATTGAAATACGTTTTAAGTAAAATGGAAATTAGCTCTATCCGCGATCTCAAGAACAGACAGCAGTTCCACACGATGAGAATCATAAGATCCGAGAAAGTCCGAGGAAACTATGTTACAATTGTAATGTAATAATGGTGGGTAGTGATCGGAGCAACGTCTTTACACTTAACTAACGTAGATATAATGTGAAGTGAGGGAGTAATCTTATGAATGCTTCGATATAATGTAAATACTAAAGCACAACGTCATTTTAGTGTCCGACATATATATGAATCTCTCGTCGTCTTTGTTGTTAAGTTTGTTTGTTTGTTGTGTGTTGGTTACCAAAGTTTTCTGGCCGCACTTAATGCAACGGATAGTGGCCTAAGATTGGCGCATGATGTGCAACAGCAATTGGAGCCACAACCTTCTGTACAGCTGGACCTGATTTGCTAACAACCGCATTGAAGCCGTTATGATCATCAGCGGTATAATCGACGGTACGCACAGAACCATCGGGCTCTACAAGGGAATATTGTCCTTTTACTACATCACCATCACGCTCCTCAGCTTGTGACTTAATATCTCCGGTGTGAGGGTCCTTAATTCCATAGTTAAAAGAATACTTTGGATAGGCCTAAAATTACCAAGTAAAAAAAAAAAAACGATTTAAGTACATCATCCACACAAGTTTTACATTTTTTTTAAACATATTGTATTAATTTTCATACCACTGGTTCAGCAACGATTGCTTTCGCATGGATAGGACCATGAACTAAAGCTGGAGCCGCATGAAGATATGCTGGTCCTGGATAGTGTCCAAGCTCAATTGGTAATGCATGGGTCAATCCTAAAATCAGCAAAATAGCAACAAAGCACTGAAAACACACAAAAATTGGTCACAAACACTTTCAACACAATTTACTTTCCACTAAACTACCTTCATTTTAATGGTGTTTAAACTATAAAGGACGAAAATCTGTAAGTCAAAAACGATGTGTATCCTTGGTAATAGAAATAACTGCTAAATAAGTTAAATCCTTAATTCACAAGATGTTCTGTAGCCCTTAAATAAATCCTACGACTCCGGCTAGGACCGCTTGTGGTGAGTACTCTAACTGATATGATTAGAATGGCCAAAAACCTCTTATATACTATTTGAATTTGTTCGTGGAACATCTCAGTGGAACTTTTCTGCATTACACAACTACCAAACCAATAGTGCACAACAACATTCGATTTAGGAGAATTTGTGAAGGTATTAAACGAAGCAAAATCATATTTTTTTATGTCCCCCTTAAGCCCTCCTAAGATTTTGGGGAGCCCCACTTTTACTGTCTATGGGATCTTTTGCCTGTACACCTCGAGTACCACTTCGACTTCATCTTTTCTGCACCACACACATCAAACTGGGCGACAACGTGAAAACCACAACTTAACCAAACAGCACAACATCACAAGCGCACATTTTTGCGCAAAAACTCGTCAGATCAATTGACAAAAATAAAATAAATTTCTTACCCACTCCGTGAATTTTATCGTAGAAATTTTTGTTTTTATACTTTTAAACAGCTTAGCTCTCTAGACGACGGTTCTTGGGAATGCAACTCCTTCAATCTTTAAGCGATTTGGGATCATGCTGATGTTTGCCCACATACAAAGATAAACTTCTACCGTCGCGGTGAATTTTAATCCGCTTTAAGGAAATATTACCCAAAGACGAGATACATATCGATCAGATTTTCTTTGGTCTCCAATGATTTCATTTAATTTAATTCAGTATTTTAGTATTCTGGGAAAATATCTTTGGCTCCAATCAATAGCAACAGAAAGAGAACATAGAGGAGGTTAGCCTATGCAAATATGAATAAAATACATAGTGTCTTAAAAAGGATTAATTCAGTCCAGAGTCATTTGCCGTCCCGTGAGAAACTAATAATGCCGTATAATAAATTAAATAGTGAAAATTATATTCGTGTCTAAATAATATATTTTGGTAGTTTATTTCATTAATGCGCTTTCAAAAATAATAAAGATAAAAAACAAATATTTTAGCTTTTTAAACTTTAGTTAATTTTTTTTAATTATTATTAATTTTAAGTCCTTTCTCAATAAAGCGCCGAAGAAGTAATTAATTTTTATCAATTTTGCCAGCTTCTATGAGTCAAACTTAACTTTGAACTCTTGCATAAATTTTAAAGGCCGTTCGGGAAAATTGAAAATCATTTCTTAAAAATATCTTTCCATTTTTTATTTATTTTTATTCTACAAACAATTCTGACAGAAAATACGAAATAATTACAAAATACGGTCAAGTGCGAGTTCGAAGCTCGCGCACAGGGTTCCGGATCATATTTTCTAGAATTTCTAAAAAATTTTATAAAATCTAGGACTTTCATTAAAATTATAATTATGGAAAGTTCAGAATATCTTTTTAAATATTCCACATACACAATGATATAAAATTCATAATATGAATATTTTATAATGTTAACTAGTGAAAAATATGTGGGTGAATAAGATGTATTATTATGCCAAATTTCAAGTTTCTACGTCTCATGGTTTCTTAGATAATCGGCTCTAACAGACGCGTGAGTGATCTTATAAGGGTTCGGTTTTTTTTCCATTGAAGGTACGGAACAATAAAAATCAAAAATTGTAGATATCAGAAGAGAACTTTTTTTTTTTTAAAAAAAGTTTAGTAGTATGATTTTAAAATCATCACTGACCACCAGGAACAAACGGTGTAGACGATATATCGATTTTAATAGATAAATTTACTTAAAATTTCTTTCTACAATTTAGCTCAATAATCCATGAAAATTCCACACTACCTCAACTTCAAAGCCCAATATCTCAAGAAATATCGATGTTAGCAATTTGGTGTGCCAAAACTTTTTTGTAGGAAATTGAATTCCCTACAAGTTTGTCATTTACATTTTTTCTGTAGCTCTTGTTATTTACAAGATAGGGGCAAAAAAACGAGAATTTCATGAAAAAATTGGGTTTAGTGACCCGTAAGACCTCGCTGGTGGGACTTAGGGTTACGCTGCGGTGGACACTTTTGTAGAGCATTTAATTCTTAAGAAACTTTTTTATTAACTAAGATTGTACCATGAAATGCCTCTGAGCTATAGAATTTTGAAGAAGAAAAATCAAAGTTTACGTGTACTTTAAACGGAAAATCTCTGCACGCTTTGGTCGATCACTTAAGGGGATATTCTCATGTAAACGCATAAATTTTACCTCTCTTTAGGGAATTTTTTTTTATAAGACAATAAAATTCAATCACTTTAATTTTTTTTATGTTTTTATTTATATCTTAAATTGTATAAAAACATTTTTTTTTGTTTCTTATTTTGCATTTTTTATATTTTTTTTTTTTAATTAAATTAGACACCAAAAAAAAAAAGCAGGTTACTGGTCAGTGTGATAGCGGCTGTTCATGTTGTCCGAAATAAAAAAATCGAATGGATTATTGTTCAGTAGGTCTGTCGCTATTTCCCCTACCAGAATTAATCAATTTCATTGAAAAACAAAAAAATGGCGGACTGTAGAAAAAAAAGTTAAGAAAATCTTGGTTTTTTTGTTAAAAATCGTTTAAAAAAAATAAGAAAATATTTTCGAAAATAAGCAATTCTGGTACGGACGATAACTATTAATGTGTAGAAGAACATATATAAATTTCAAAGCAATCGGGTGAATAGTTTTTTTGTTAGGACACTGACCGTTTTAAAAAATGATGTTTCGAGAAAAATGCGTTTAAAGTTTCAAGAGCAGAACAAGTTGAACAAGTCGTCGGCGACTATGGGTTGTAACTTATGTAATACTAGGAATTTCGGTCTGAATTTTTCACCACATATTTTTGATAGGTTTTACTATCGAAATATGAAAAAAAAAAAAAAATCGATTTTTCAAAGTTGTCACATGAGAATACCCCCTTAATATTAATAATAAGGGCTCAAATTTTCAGGGAATTAATTTTCTTTTAAGTATTTATATATGTATAGTTTATAGTATATTTTTTTTCACTCTATTAACACTCATAGTAAGGCTAGATTAATTCTACTCATTGTTTTTTAGCATTTTCTGTTGTACTCAATTGTAAAATCGATATAGTTCTTCTAGCTACAATTGTCAAATTCTAGGAATATAAATATGTTATTATGTACATTTTTGAAAAGTTAAATTTTGTACACGACTGTACCTTCAGTGATAGCAGGTAAATACATATCCTCTTTTGTTTTGAAGAGAATATTTTGTTAGTAATGCTTTAGCTTTTGACTGATATCGCTGTAATAATTAAAAAAAAAAAAGATACAAATAAAATACGAAGGTGACCTACATCAAAAATTTGATTTTAGTAATCACCCTGTAACTCGGAAACGGTCGACATTGCCCTCTCCCTTGTTGTCATACAATTTTTTGTTGCGTAGGTGTGTTGCATCACCCCTTTTCTTTTAGACTACCACAATGGAGGTACAGGGTGTATAATTTTAACTTGTGGTTTATAGAGATTCGCTTCATTTTAAGCATATCTTTTTTAGCATATGGTAAGGTAAATTGTACACATAATAAAGTATCATTTCAAGAATATTCAGTTAAATTTTTAGCCTAAAATATTAAGAAATAAACCATTGAGAGCAAATATTCGGATACTCTTAAAAAAAAAAGCAGTTTGCGGTGGACATCAGAAATCATTACTGGATTATCTCAAATCAAATATATATGGTTAGTTTAGGAGTTTCTCGAGGTAATGACGTCGAGATTTCCTTATTTTTGAAGATTTTTAAATTTTTGGCATAATTTTAAAGTCAAAAAAACAAATTTTAAAAGAAAAAACCGGTAAAAATCAATCTCATATTTTATGCACTTAAAGAGTGTGTCAAATTTGAAGAACATCGGTCAAGTAGATTTTGAGTTACAGTGTTCTCCCCAATCGACCTAAAATTTTAACTGGATACTCTTGAAGAGTTACACTTTCAAATACAAAAATAAAAAATAAAAAATAAAAAAAAATATCCTACCCCCCTCCCTAATTCAGAAGACGGAGTCCTATTTACAGAAGAATTCACAAATTATAAGATTTCAGCGTATTTCTAACCTTTATTAAATGATAGGGTAGAATATTAATTCTTTAAAAATCATTTTTGTTAGCAGTTAAAAGGTTAAGAGATTTTAACTTTTATCCAGAAACAGGACGATAATCGACTTATTGGAGAAGTCTGTCAATTTCATAAGTTATAGATTAATTATAATAAAATGGATATACTAATGTACCTATGTACATTATATTTTTATTATCTACGATACAGTCGATCTGTGTAGAGTCAGTTTGCTCTTTTAGTTTTTCAAAAATTGTAATTTATCTTAGCGATGCAAGTCACGTTTCCCCTGTTTCAATGCCAGTGAATCGTCTACACCTATTTCACGCATCGCACGTTCAATTAACAGCAAATCTGGTGGAAAATCTTGTCACAGCATCTATGGACATTGCTGACATTTCCCGCGTAATTGACTCAAGTTTCCACGAGCAGAGATAGCTGAGGTGCCACCTTGGAGGTGCTCAAAGCGGCGGCATCTATGTTTCCCATCCTGCTTAAAGTGCAACCGATCCGACACAAGTTCAAGTTGGAATAGTTTAATCAGGCAGAGGCGCTGGCACGGTGCTAATTATGACGCTTAATAAATTATTATTACAACTTTGCGTCTTTTGCGCAAAGAGTGCAAGGAGAGTGGTCAAATTGTTAAGCAGTGCCAACAGGTCGTTGGGTTAGGTCTAGTGTGTCATGACTGTCGCTGGTGCGTTTTTCGTTCTTTATCTGCGCTTAGAGACATGCGACAAGGCGAATTTATTAAGCCGAATGACAATTAGCAAAATAACCCACAAACGTTGATTTACGATCTATCCGTAGATTGGGCCACGTAACGTATATTAAGAACAACAGAAAGTTCGCTTATTTTGCCAGTAGGTACTGTCGATTCGCGAACGGACCCCAGTAACTTTTCAGCACTCCGGCCACTGACGTGGACTTATGGGAGACTTAAGAAAAGCACAAGCACAAACCGAGTCGTTAAAAACAAACTCGAGTTCGAGTCGACAGAAACCGAATCTATAGGAATTTTTAATGAAGTAACCCATTAACCTCCCTTCACCCTACGTTAGAGCGTGCATAGCGTGGAGGCCGGTTGTGGCGGCGGTTCATGATCTTCAGGTGATTCACAATGTGGCTGCATCGACGACTGGTGACTTTTTATCCGACTTTTATGTCGATCTCACCTAGTGCACTTCAGATTAAAATTTCGTTTGTGCAATGAACACTTGTACGGGCCACTCCAGCGTTGCATAATCGAATTTCACTGTACGTTCGTTCGTGTTTATCCTCCTACCTTGTTTGCACTGAGAGGTGCTTGGTCCATTTCATCGTGGGTATTGGGAATCTCGACGAGCTGGCGCAGTCGTTGCCGCTCCACCACCAAATGTGTTGCTCTAATTCCAGCTTAATTGTAGATCGCTTTATTATTATTATTTGCATCGATATTACTTTTATATATGTAGCTAGTAAATGCTATAAATATCATATTCAAATTTTGTTTATTGAGTATTAACGGGTACACGAAGGTGTGGTCAAAAATGTTGTATTATTTTATAGCCATAACACCTGGGATTTATCTGAATCGTTAAACTTATAATAAAAAGTCATTCTTTATACTGAATATTATTTATTTATTTCCCTTGTTGTATACAACATAGCTCATAATACTTAATTCATTATAAATAAGTTAAACAACACAAATATAGCTAAACTTCAAATAATACCACTTATTTCAAATTTTCAACCCAAAAAAAAATATATATATTAGGGTGCTTTTTTTTCGCGACTATTTTTTTTTTAAGTCCCACCTAAAAATTTTGTGGCAAATACCTAAACAAAAATTCCCTGAAAATTGGAGCCCTTGATATTAATATTAAGTACTAGACTAAGGCGTATAAAGATTTCCCATATAAAATACACGTAAACTTTGATTATTTTTCTTCAAAACTCTATAGCTCAGAGGCATTTTGTGGCATAATCTTGGTCAATGGTAGGGTTTGTTCAGAATTGAATGCTCTAAAAAAGTGTCCATTGCGGCGTAACCCTAAGTCCCACCAGCGAGGTAGTACGGGTCACTAACCCTATTTTTTCATGAAATTCTCGTTTTTTTGCCCCTATCTCGTAAACAAAAAGAGGTACAGAAAAAGTGAATATGAAAAACTTGTAGGAAATTCAATTTCCTACAAAAAAGTTCTGAACACCAAATCGCTAACATCGATATTTCTTGAGATATTGGGTTTTGAAGTTGAGGTTAGGGGTATTCATAACTAATCAATTATTTTGAAATCTAAATAAACTTCGTAGTAAAATCAAATTCTTAATCTATTATATAATCTCCATCATTATAAAGGACAGTTTGTCATCTTTCCTGCAAATGTTCAATCCCCTTCTTATAGAAATTCAGAGTCCGTGAAATAAAATGTGACTCAAGGTGCCTCCTTAACTCTTCTACAGAAATGAAAGTTATATTTTTTAAAGAATATTCCAGAGATCTGAATAAATGATACTAAGTAAGAAGACGAGGTAATATGATGATTTCTTCCTAAGTGAGTTTCGCATTGTCATGTTGCAATATTACACCATTGAAATTGTTAACAATACAACTCAACAGTAAATGGTTTCTCCAGATTTCAACAACTCGAAGTGAATTATGCTTGGTTTAGGGGTTGATTACTGGGTTTTTATTTGCAGAAAGCCATTACTTCGAACACTTTATGTTATCGTAAAGAATATTTTTCATCTCCGGCAACGATTCTTCTTAAAAATGGATCTCTACGAAATCTGGATAGCAATGAAGTACAAATTGATCGACAAAGATCCTTGTTGGCCTCAGATAATTGATGCGAGATCCATAGCCCTTGCCTATGGATCTTTCGAATTTCATGTATAGGTGCCTTTTTATATAGTTGATCATGTGGACCCAAGGCTTCTCGATAATTCTTGTATACTTATATTGTATTATATGTCGGATCTGATTCCACTAGAAATTTTAAGGTGTCATTATCAAATTCAACTGGTCGTCTTCGCGGCTTGTCAGTAAAGTCATAATACCCAGCAGCAACCTCTTGAACCAACGTTGATACTTGTTAACCTTCAATACATCTCCATAAATATCGCAAATTTTCTTTATCTATTAAACCTGTAAAAGAAAACGTGTTTCCTCATCAACGATCGGTACAGAATTAAAGGCAAAAAACTTCTTTCCAAATAATTGATTACTTATGGGTACCCCTAATAGTATATACATTCCGCGACACATGATTGTAGGCAGCCTTAAACACACAGGTATTAATACTGAATTTTAAGACAATGCATATCCCTTTTCACATAGAACTAGAAAGTGCTAATTAATTTTTGGGATGCGTTCTTTTTTTTAATTATTTGTTACCTGAAAATTGCTATAAAAATTATAAATATACTTACCTAATAGACGTTTTTATTTATGCATACATATTATGTTTATGTTTATTTATTGAATAATTTTTGGAAATTAAAGGCATTGTGTGTGAATTGGCCTATTCCTCTTAAAAATAGTTTAATATTCAATTTTAATTAAACCAGTATTGCGTTAAAGAGTTGAATATTTGAAAGTGCAATCTGTCTTTAAAAAAAATCTCATCGAGTCCCGCAGTGGAGCCGTTTAGCATGGTTTTATTATCAACAAAAATTACAAACATAACATACTATAGTTAACTCTGGCTTGACATGCATTCAGTTCGCGATTGAAATTGTGAAATCGTGTAAAACGTGAACCATATAAGACAGAGCCACCTACTGAATATGGCCAAAATGCTGCCAGCGCAGCCATACTTCCACCGCAGCGTATCTACGTTCAATAAATGATTCGCGCTTTAAATAAATCAACGTTTGTGGTGGGCTTACGGGGAGATCGGTGCATATCATGCCGACACAAAATTCAATAGGACAGCTGGAGCTGGCACACTTTTTGCTCTAATTTCCAAATATTTATAGAAGATAACTTGCTGGCTCTGATTGGCTCGGATTAGAGTAGTATGAGAAAGAGGTACATATTTTTATCGACGAATTGTGCTTAACCCTTATTGCCCTAATTTGTCCGTCAAGTTTAAGCTCGGACAACTTTCTTACTTATTTTTAAAAAGCTCTGAAAATTCATACCTGGATATTTTCAATAGTGCTCTTTCAGAATATCACCTGAACATTAAAAAAAAAAAAAACACCCCATGCTATTGTATTTTTGAATTTAAAGAAAAAAATACCGATTTCTGAGGGTCAATTTTATAAAAAACTAGCGGCCCGTCCCGGCTTCGCACGGGTGGACATGATTTTTTTTATATTTTTACCTTTTATTTATATACATACACACAAAAATACAAATCTTTCCTCTTTATAATATTAGTGTAGATGTAGATTAAACACTTCTCAAATGTTTTAATTTGTTATATCCTAGAAATTGTTTCAACCCGAAAACCCCTTTATGGATTCGTCATCTTAGATTTCCAAATCTAAATAATATTCGAAATTAGTGACGTTAATATAATCATTATACTAATTTTCATTAAAATTTGTTGAAATCGAGAAATTTTAGTCTCCATATTGGATTCGCCATCTTGAATTTGGAAGTTTTGCTAATAATCGAAATTAGTGGCTTCAGAATAATCATTGTAATACTTTTCATTAAAATCGGTTGAAATCGAGACATTTGGTCTCCATATTTTATCCGCCATCTTGGATTTGCAAATTTTGATAATATTCTAAATTAGTGGCCTCAGAACAATCATTGTATCAATTTTCGTTAAAATCCGTCGAAATCGCAACATTCTGGTGGCCATGTTGGATCCGCCATCTTGGATTTGGAAATTTTGATAACATTCAAAATAAGTGTTCTCAGAATAATCATTGTACTAATTTTCATTAAAATTCGTTGAAATCGAGAAATTTTGGTCGCCATCTTGGATTTACAAATTTTGATAATATTTGGAATTAGTGGTCTCAGAATAATCATACGTACTAATTTTCATTAAAATCCGATGAAATCGGGAAATCTTGGTCGACATATTGGATCCGCCATCTTGGATTTGTAAATGTTGATAACATTCAAAATCAGTGACCTCAAGATAATCATTATACTAATTTTCATTAAAATCCATTGAAAGCGAGAGATATTGATCGCCATATTGGGTCCGCCATCTTTGTAAACTTTAGTAATATTCAAAATCAGTGACTTCAAAACAATCATTGTACTAATTTTCGTTAAGGTCCGTTGAAATCGAGAAATATAGGTTGCCATATTGGATCCGCCATCTTGAATTTCTAAATTGGATATAGCCTATGTTACTCAGGGTGAATGTAGCTTTCTAAAGAATTGAAAGAATTTTTGAAATCGGCACAGTAGTTTTTGAGTTTATTCATTACAAACATACACACAAAAATACAAATCTTTCCTCTTTATAATATTAGTGTAGATTGATATTTTCGATATGAAGGAAGTTTTTGAAAAAGCCAAAACCACAAAAAGTCCAGCTCAAAATGTCTAATTAATAAAGTTATTAAACCTGGAAGTATGATTTTTATCATTAAGGGGTTGTAAACACCCCTAAAATCAACATATTTACGCTAACTCGCTATCTTATGGATTTTTTTTTAAAAAATTTGTGTTGGATTTCGAAAATAGGTGAAAATTGGGAAAAAATCTAATAAAGAGGATAAGAACTTCAATTCTTTTGTTATCTAAGGTCAAATTTTATCACCACCCTAAGAAAAAGCCCAAAAGTGGTCAAATTCGGTAGTTTTTCAAAAACACTGTTTTGAGAACTAAAGAGTTGTAAATAAATTAAATTCTGCAAATAAATGAGATTGAAATTTATGATCTTACATACATACATAGTGTCAATGCTTATGATGGAGTTAAAAATACTTCCCGCCCCTTTTTGGTTGTTATAAGGGATGAAAACTGAAAGATGTACGAAAGATGTCCATAAATTTTCAAATTAATACTTGTAAAGTTTTTGGGCATACAATTTCCAAATTTTATATATTCTAGCTCTACAACCCACTTCTTCTAAAACGGTGGCAGGGGTGAGTAAGGGTTGAAAATACGAAAATCCGTAGCATTAGTTTTACCCAAGCCATTGTCGTTGCTCGAGGGTTTTTGGCACCGCGGATTCTATATTTCGACTATTATTGCCCTATAACCCTCTTGTGGGGTGTAAAAGGCAGGGGTGAGTAAAGGTATGAATTCGCAAAACTTTTTAAAAATAAATAATTAAGTTGTCCGAGCTTCAAGTTGACGGACAAAAACGGACAATAAAACTGAAGATCAAGAGTAGTTTTAATTTACCATATTTCATACATATATTTTATAATATTTGCATAAGAGCTGCACTTAAACTTTTTTGCAAAAACTATTTTCAGGTCAGAAAAAATTGATCGCACTATTTTTCAAAGTTTATAAACTTTGCGGGTACTCGTCTGCGGCCTTTGTTAATAATTTTTATTTTCTAACAATGCAATCAGTGGAAATCTTCGCCGATTTATCTTCTTTAACCGAGTTCAATTCGAACCTCTTGAACAGCGCAATTGAAGAGTAAGTACAATCGCTTTAGTCTCATACCATTCTTAGTGTTGCATAAGCGACGGCACTGTTAACTATGACCTAATCTTCATGTTGTCTTTCAATGGGGTCACAGTGCATTTGTATAGGCCATTAGGTAAGCTAAGCAAAATTCAATGTGAAAAAAGCCCAATTGAAAAGACCAAGGCATGTCGACAAATCTCCGGCTCATATATCTTCTGCTATATGCTGCTTTTGTTGTTAGTATAATATGCTTATTCGGGTGAGTATTGCCCATGAGCCGGTACTTATGCTGTAATTAGGTAAAACTGAAAGTGCGAGCACTAAGCATATGCCGAAATCAAAAGTATATGTTTTATCTAGATTTAGATTTCAGGTATTCATTGGTTAATTGTAAAATTAGTCCACTAAGCAAACATACTAAATAATTTCTAAAACTAAAGCAGACAGCAAGCACACGCATCTCGTTTCAGGGAATTTAATTCAAAACTTTTTTATCTATCTAAAACTACATCTACATACAGTACATACTGAAAGGATCATTTGACCAATTAATCAAGATATCGTAAGATAAATTACCTTCGTTTTTAATCTTTTAATTTTAAATTAATTTTCCGTCATATGTGTAATTAATTTTCCGTTTGAAAGTTATTGGAAAATTTCAACGCAATATCAGTCAGAGCAGATTAAGTGATTCAGATAAGCGCCGAATTAAATATATGCATATGTTTTGTATATGTACTTTTATAGGAATGAATTTTTGAAATATTGCACAAAATCCGCTTCAACAGGATTTGGGCTGTGATATAAGTGCGTAATATTAATTGATTGCAAGCATAATGAGCAGAGGCATACTTATTTTGTAATATTGTCATACATAATCACCAGAAAGTTCGATGCCCGCCCCAAGAAATAGCGATCCAATATAAAGAAATTAAAAATTCTGAGAATACTGAATTTAAGATTTTAAACAGCGTTTTGCTAAAAACAAAATTTTTGCTTATGCTCGAAAACCCTGAACAATGATATTAGTTGATTTTCCATAGAATATTTTGTTTTAATTATTTGTTGGTAGTATTTAAACTTTATAATTTAATTATTTTTTATATGTTTGTTTTACTTTTAAAAAAAATCAACACTTGTTTTAGTGCCTTTTCATTTTCTGTGCACATAATTTACATATAAATATAAGTTAAAGGTGCTCAAGTCCAAGAATACATGTAACCTTAAAGTATTCCTATTCTTTATTGTAAAAGTAGTCACTAAAGGCTCGTATATTTCTAATTGAGATCGTTAAATTCTCGACAGCGGATCCTTTAATCTCTAATACTTGCAAAAGCGATTGTTTGGCAACAGTCCAGTCGATGCAGTCTTTTATATCAAAACATTGAATGCAACTACTGGTTGCCCAAGAGCATATCTGCTTACGGAGAAGCCCACATGACCATTTAACCATTAGATAGTGAGATAACCAACCAAGAAAATGGGTAAAAACTTGACTTTCTGCTATAATTTCGCTCCACATCGTGTCACATAATTGCAGCAAAAGTCTTTTATTTATTATCCGCTGTTTGCTTGCTGCTGTCTAGCCGGTTTAAGACAATCTTTCCTTAATGCTGTAAATGTTGCAACAATTTTGGTAAATAGTAAAAAACAGAATGCACGACAATTTTAGTTCCCATTGAACTTTCAAACGGCCGGCTGCGTTGGACTCCAAAAGAGAGCCAATGGACTCGACGCAACAGACCACACTAACAGTCTATTGAAATTAAGCAATAAATTTTTCGTGAAAATAAATTTGAACAGTGCAAAATACCAAAGCAGTGATTTATGCACTCGCTGCAAAACTGCGCCATATGATTACTGAAAGGTGATTTAAGTTAGCTACACAGCTTTATATTTTTAGTAAGTAGATAATTTTCGACTGTCACAATTTATCTAGGCTAATCACTGGTCACTTTTAGGCACTTGTCATTTATATAGCTGATTTATAGTGGTTTTTCGGTGCAGTATTATCCGACGTGAGATAGGTACCTGAAATGTTAATTTACTAGGTGATGCAGATATCGCAGAGGCATACAGTTTAGTTTAAATAATCAGTATATGTTACAACCAGTATATAAATATATATCTACAGCAGAAAAAACGAAGGAAGGTAAATAATCAAAGACGTAAAGTATATACGACTACCATTTATTCTTTTGGTATATCTATGTATCAACTCTTCCCGAATTAGTGCGGACAAAAAAAATAATTGAAAGGCAAACCACAATGGTTTTTTAACACAATTGTTAACGTAAGACATGATTTTATCTTCGCATTATAAAAACTCATACGTTCTGATCCGTTATTAATTTTTAAATACCTATACATACATATATTTTTACAACTAAAGTCAATATTTTAAGTTCATCACAAAATGATTTGACAAAAGAAGTACAGCCCCATTAAAAAAATATCTAAAATTTTTAAGAAAACCGCAACACCGTCGAACGATGTCTGCACTGTTAAATATATCAAAAATGGGCTCTGCCACTTAAAGGCTACCACAGCTGCACCTTGGTCGTACCTCGGCCGCACCATAGCCTGAATCAATTTATAAAAATATATCTATACAAATTGGTTTGGCCGTTGTTCAGCCGATGTGCGGCCGTTGTTGTTTATACTCAAGTTCGGCCCTTATGAATACGTCCGAGCGTGTGGCTGTTAAAATTTCTCAAAAATTATTTCTACTCCATCCAATCGTTTCAAATTTTCCGAAACTACTACGAAAAATTGAAAATCGCTGTTTGAAATTAGTAAATCCAAAAACTCGCTGCCATTCTTGTGAAATTTTGTATATGCTATTTTGAAATTTTAAAAGTATTCACCGAATTTGAAATTAACGATGGTTTACACGTTACACAGCATCTAGGGATTTAATTTCATTGTTAGTGTTACAATCTTTTAATATGATTTAAATAAAAAATTCCAGGAATATGTGTAATTTTTTAACTTTTTCAACAGGAAATACTTGGCATGACAGCAAATTTCTTCAGTGATAATAGCTATTTTCGGTACCTGGTTTTTAGTTCGTAATTATTTGTTAAATTGCAAAAAATAAATTTGAAGTAAATCCTTTTTCTTAAATAAGTCTCTCACAAGACAAGAGAAAAGGACATAAGAGTCGTTTATTTGAAAAGTAAACTAAGTCTATTTATTTTTAAATCAAGATAATTAAAGATCTGCGTTTAAGTAAATTTAATAATATATAACTAGTATGATAAACATTGTTTAAAAAATAACACATTTTCGATGGCTATAAAAATTTAATTAATTATTTTAAAAATATTTTACTATTTTTATGAGTTACCTACATCACTTGATAACTTGAAGATGAACACACATAAAATTGTACTGCATAATATACTTTATAAAGGATCGTATTTCGGATAGGGATAATTGTCAGATGAGCTTTAATTTGTTGTAAGTGTCATCATGGAAAGATGTTGATTTTCAGAATCAGGGCTTAGTTAAAAAACTTATAGAGCACTTTGTGAATTTTATGATAATATTTATGCTGTTTGTTGTGTTATTGAAAATTTTTCTTTTCAAAACTTTAGGAAATTGATGTTAACGACTTGTGATTTCAACAGGATGGCGCTACATGCCATACAGAGACGCAAACAATCAGTTTATTGAAAGAACAATTTGGCGAAAATTTTATTTCAAGAAATTAACCTGTCAATTGGCCACCAAGATTGTATGATATGACACTGCTAGATTATTTTCTGAAAGGATATGTGAAGTTCCTGGTCTATCTGGTAAACAAGCTTTAACTGACATATTGGAAGTGAACATAAGTTCGAAAAAGTGATCAAAAATTGGGCTTATAGGATGCGCTATGTAACTGGAAGCCGCGTGGTGCTCATATGCCTGAAATTGAATTTAAATATTTAAATATTATCTGCTCATATGTAAAAGATTCACATTTTTATGTTTGACTCTAAATTATTTTAAATTTAATAATGTTGGGTTATATATACTATACATATATGCTTTATCGCCCACTGTAAATACCTAGCTAATTGCACATTTTAGCACACATTAGTAAATTTGCGAATCAACAAGGTGACATAAATGGGTTAATTCTATGAATCTAATTGCAGATTATTACCAGTTGACTGCTTTAAAATTCTTGCTATCAAAGTAAACCGCCAGGTATGTATTACATATAGTGAAAAGTTTAATTGAAATTGCAATCGGCTTGCTCACGGTAAATAACGGGCTGAAATTTAAGCAATCGATTCGAATCAAGAAAGGAAATAAATGCCCATTACTTTTCGTAAGCGGCTTCAACTCAATCAATGCACCAAATAATAATACCTGCTCGTTATCGCAGTCGCATGAGTCTGGCTGGCTACAGAGTGACAGATACGAATGTGACCGATGTCCAGAAAAAAACTCAGTTTGGTATCTAACACGCTTTTTGCTCCTGTAAAAGTCGCCATCAGGTGGAAAAATAATTGAAAAAAATCACCTAGGTGCACAAGGTGTAATTAAAGCCTATCAAGCCGGCAGCTAGCAATCAGGGGCTCCATTTGAACCTTAGAAGAGTTCGGGGTCCAATTCCGCTACTGTGCACTGGCCGCTGCGTGCTTGAATTAGTTTTATACAAATTTGGTTTTTCTGGGGACCAATTAAAATATTTCTGTTAATTAAGCATTTCCAATTCCCACTGTTTTTCTGTGGATAGAATACAAAATTTCTTGGTAATTATGTTTTTGTTGAAAATAACTTAAATACATAATTACCGGACAGAGCGCGCCCAATCCGACTGCACAGGGTCTTGAATGTTGCGACCGCGATGAGATTGCACTGGAATTATGCAATGCAAGTTCTTTAGCCCATGCGCTGGAAGGTCCGAAGGAAATCTGTTGCATAATCATTGCGCCGGCGATTTATAGGCCAGTTTGAGCCATTCCAACGTTTAATCATTATGTATGCACATAATATATATTACATATCCTTCCATTTTCTCTTGAGCGGCACCTCAGGGGATCTTGGGCAGTGTGGGTAGCTCACTAATTTAATTACTTTACTTTTCTTGAGCCTCGCTCAAACTGGCTATTAAAAGGACAGAAAATTGATGTTAATTCAACTAGATCTTGCATTTATTATGATAACATGATAGAAGATATGGTTGACAAAATTCGAACCCGTTTAACCAGAGTTTTATAACAAGCGGATAATCTGCAATTACTCAATTGCAAAAAAAAAATAACGTCTCACTTCAAATCTCGTGTCCATCAGCCGACAGGCCTCATTTCTTCACTTTGTAATATTTTCACGAATAGACCAACTGAAGTGGTAAACCTTTAATGGTTGCGCTTTGTTAATGGCCTTCAGTTGATCTGGACATGAAGTGAAATGGTAACGAATTAATTACATCCATTAATCTTGACTCCGTGAGACTGAAGCGTTAAATTATGAGAAGTCGAAAATTGAAAATTAACGAATACGCTCCTGCTTTTGGATTAATGTTTTGAAACCATGTTGGATGCCTCTCTGCGGGTAAAAGATAAACATGTATACTAGGGTGCTTTTTTTCGCGACTATTTTTTTTTTTTCACTCCCACGTCGAAATTTTGTGGGAAATACCTAAAAGAAAATTTCCTGAAAATTTGAGCCCTTAATATTAATATTAAGTGCTCGACCAAGGCGTGCAAAGATTTCCCGTTTAAAATACACGTAATTTTTTTCTTCAAAATTCTACAGCTCAGAGGCATTTTATGGTATAATCTTGGTCAATGATAGGGTTTCTTCAGAATTGAATGGTCTACAAAAATGTCCATTGCCGCGTAACCCTATCTCCCACCAGCAAGGTAGTACGGGTCACTAAACCCAATTTTTTCATGAAATTCTCGTTTTTTTGTTCCTATCTCGTAACTAATAAGAGCTACAGAGAAAATGTAAATGACAAATTTATAGAAAATTGAATTTCCTACAAAAAAGTTCAGGAACACAAAATCGCTGACATCGATATTTCTTGAGATAATTGGGCTTTGAAGTTGAGGTACTGTGGAATTTTCATGGATTATTAAACTAAATTGTAGAAACACTACCTCAACTCCAAAGCCCAATATCTCAAGAAACATCGATATTAGCGACTTGGTGTTCCAGAACTTTTTATATGAAATTGAATATCTTAATATGTTTTAAAAAATGGTTCTGGTTCAAGGCTGCGCTCATATAGGCCGATTTTGTTAGGAAAGTGACACCCTTTCTTCGTTTTCACCTTGAGGGATTTAAAATCAAAAAATAAATCATTGATGTACATGTACAGTCGTAATATGCACAGTATAAAATTAAGAACTGAGAATTAATTTCTGACTATCAGCTACTCATCAGATCTATATAGAATCGCATACATATTTATATATATATATGTGTAGTAGGGTGGATTGAAAAAAGGCTTTTTTTCAAATCGCTTTTTAATAGTTGCCAAACTTAATCTTTCCCAACAAGTCCTTAGTATGCAAAAGATGGAACCATAAAAGTAAGATCTTCTTCTGCAAGCTGATGACGAAATAATTTTTTAGCACATTTTCGGAAATTTGGACTAATAGAGTCATGTGGGGCAAGTGTGCGCAGCGGGTAAGTGTACGCATTGTAAGTATCTCAAAAACGGTTTATAATTAAGAACCATCATTCCCCCCGTTCAGTGCCCCACGCAACGTCATGCAAATCGTACGTGAGTCACTAACCGACGCGCCGGCACGCCATTTTGTTTTCACAGGTAAGATTTGATTTTAGCCTAAATTATTGCGATTTTTGCATACAAGTTAACGTGTAATATTTTATTGACGTGTATACTTTATGAAAATTTCTATATATATCAATGAGTACTGCGTAATATCTAGTGTGATTAGTGGTGATCATTGAATTGTTATGATAATGCAATCTTGAGCAATTTTGATTGAATCTCGTTTTGATGGTTTGGGGCAAGTGTGCGCATACGCTTTTCGAGTAAGTTTGCACATGCGCACACTTACCCGCATCGTTTTGGCTTTCTATTTAAGCTGCATTTTGTTGTTTCAGAGTATAATTATTTATTGAAAATGCCCCGAAATTATCAAAGAAAGGTCACAGACTATGGAAGAGCTCAGAATCTTTGATTTTCGATGCTGCGTACACTAGTAGGGGTAAGTGTGCGCATATTGACTATGTTTATTTTGCTAGTTTTTCAAAAAATTTGCAATTGATGAATATTGTTTCTATGTTTAAGTTGTTGATTAATAAATACTTGAAGTAATTAACCTTGTTTTGTTTCATTAAATATGCCATTTTTCATTTTATGACGCTTCAAACCTTAAGTGCGTACACTTGCCCCACATGACTCTAAGCGTTTTTCGTTCATATAAATTGAAATAAAAAATTTATTATTTTTTCTTCTAATGAAGTTCCTAAGACATAGTACGGTTAATATATTTGTGCAGCAAGATCAGGTAAATAATCTGCGAAAAATTATTTTAGCGCATTTTTCGAAAATTTATCTAGCGCAATTTTTGAAAATTCGCCAAAACTTGCAGTTTTGTTATTTTTGCGCACATTTTCAAATATCAAAAAAAAAAAAAAACTGTAGTATAATAACTATCCATCATGAAATTACATAAACATAACATGATTTTATATAGCTGTAATTATTTCTAAGAAAAAAAAAAAAAGTTTAGTAAAACGTTTTTGTCCAAAAAGGAATAGAATTCCGAATGTGAAATTATGGCATTATTAAAAATAAGCTCTTTACGCTAGGTCTCGTATTGTTTTTCCTTAATGAGGGAATTGATCAATCTAAATTTTATTTGAAAGATCTGCAGATCTTATTTGAAGGCAAAATTAAAATTTTTGGCGAATTTTCGAAAAATGCGCTAAAACTGTAAAAATGGACAAAAAATCTTTTAAGAACTTCATTACAAGAGAAAAGTATAAAAATGTTATTTCAATTTATATGAAAGATTGAGTTTGACAACTATTAGAAAGCGATTTGAAAAAACAAGCCTTTTTTCGATCTACCCTAATGCATAGTATACATGTTCGTGTATCGAGGACCTTTGATGTAGCAACTGAAATTGTCAATTCCTTTTGCAAATTCAAATTGTAGATAATTAAAACTCTTAACTCCACGAAAGGAAAGTAAGGCAACATATGCGCACTTCGGTCACGAATCGGTTACAACTTTTGAACTTGTCGGCGAGCGCAGGCTAGACGACGAAATGAATTTAATCGTCATGCTCTGAGTGGCCTGCGGAATTCTTGCCCAAGTCAGAGCTAGACCGTTGTCGTTATGTAATAATTGTCTGCGTTCGATATTTAATCTCCAATGCATAATAGTTCCTGTTTGGCCACCAAAAGTAATTGAACTGCGTACTGACCTCTCCTGCGCGAGACAACCAGTTTCCCGTCTAGAAAATCTTCTTATACTATTTATAATATTCACTTACACCCTCACGACTGTTAAGAAAGGCGCAAATAAAATCTCACTGATCATTTGGGAACACTTTCAGTGTATTTATATGTATAGTATCACTTACTTAAACCTATGTAACGTAACGTTGGACAAACAATTATTTCACTTGCAATATGAAAATATATCACACTAGGGACTTTAGTAGTCATCATCTTCCTCATCATCCTCATCGTCATCCTCCTCCCTCGCATCCTCATGAGTTCCATAGGTTTCGTGCTCCACTGGGGCCGGTGGTGCATGATGCTGTACGTGATCTGAAACGTGATATTCGCGCTCCACTGGCGCCGGCGATTCAACACCATAAGATGAAGATTTTCCGTCAGTGATGACTTCTGCTTGGAATCCATTGACCTTGTCCGCGGTGTACTTGACCACTCTCAATGTGCCGTCAGGGTCGACGACGCTGTATTAAAGGCCGCATTGAGCGTATTTTTATAATTGGAAGAATTCGATTCATAGATATACCAACCTGTATTCACCTTTTACGGAATCTCCGTTGCGACTTTCTTTGCGATTTTGCAATACTTGTGTCTTAGGATCCTCTACACCATAAGAGAAATGATAGTCCGGCTTTGCAATGTAATCCACATGAGCATGTCCTCCGCCATGTTCGTCATGGAAGAACACTTCCTTTTCAGGACCACTTACAGGACCACTGAATTTCGCATATGAAAACCCAACTGGTTTAGCTACACAAAACGATCCGGTCAACAAGACGGCCAAGGTAAGCACCTACACAAAAGATGTGTTACAATAATCCATTTTTTTTCTTTTCTTTTCAGTAATCCTTTTTTTTTAATCCACAAAGATGACACATACTTGCATGGTAGACATCCTAGATGTAGACATCCCTTAATGTGTAAGCAAGTATCGATTCAAACGATAGAGAAGCTAAAATTGTACTGTGATTAATGGTTTACATTTCGAGAATATTTATAGACCAAGAAAGTATCGATTTTGTTGGAAGAAAAATTATTTACGGTTGGTTTTTTAACGCAATTTACCTCCCAACATTTTCCAATTTGTACAAACTTCTCTGATATAATATAAACGCCACCGAATCGATTACTCATTTCTACGCTTACACCACCAACCTACAATTCGATTACTGAAGCGGAAGAAACTCTTTCGTATTTTTTTTTAATTATTTTCTTTCAATCTGTCCACATACCTTCTGGACATCTTGAGATTAGGCCGCTAAATTTCGCACAGAGAGGAGAGCGTTCACCACACGCTCGATGAAAAAAAAAAAAAAGGGAAAAACGATTTTTTTTCAATTAGTACTTCCCCCAAAACGATTTGTTTATCGATCGGTGCGGATTAAGCGTTGTTCTCGTTAAATGATCCGCGATTTCGACAATGGTCATCTTTGCGAAATTTTCTTCACAGACTATGCCCACGAGATTGTATTTTGCGGTTTGCTAAGTAGGATTCAGATTCACTTCATGGTTGAGTTGTGCTCTCTGTCTCGACATTGCCATCCATATCCAAGTTAGAACGATGACTATGTACGTGATGAAGCAAAAAATACATATATAATATATATTTTATATAACATATAATACATGGGTATCCAAGCACGTGAATTATAGAAGAAAAACTTTAAACACGTTTTACTCGAAACCACATTTTTTGAACTGTTTGGCAACTTTTTGAAAAAATTATTCAACCGATTGGATCAAATTTTCCCATTTTTTAACTCAAAAGTTCGCCATTTTTTTTTTTTTTTTTTAACAAACATACTTTATTCTAGTTCACACGATTGAGATTGATTTATATTTTAATATCTGGCTCGAATTTTTTATTTCAGAAGTTCCACAGCTGAGATTTTCCACCAACCGTTTTTTGAATTGCAGCCCTATTTGAAAAAAAAAAAAAATACAATAAATTTTTTTTAGAAAGTTCGATATTTATAAATAAATAAATTTTCGTATGTATACTCCCCTCCTTAAATTTCACATATATTAAATTAGACGATAATATACTTATATGAAGTATATTTTGACAAAAACTGAAAAATATCGTAGCAGACATTTGGTCATTTGAGCAACATATAAATAGCTTTTTTGATTTTATATTCATGCATATAAGAGATAGTGAAACGAAATTGCCTGTGTGTTGCTATTTCGACTTCAGCAATTTTTTAAATAATATAATTTTCTACTTAAATATATGGGGAATAAAATCCATTTTTTTTTTTTTTTTGAAATAAAGTTTTGTGTTAATCCACGCACCCCATTTTTATAGAAAAAAATTGTTTTCTTGTTGTTGCATATTCTCAAAGTATACACTTTTGAGAATATGTTCACAAATTTGTATTTTTAAATTTGTAAATATGATAAAGTTAAACCATTCCAAATACGAGAATCGATGATCCATTTCGATAGTTTCCACGAACGCATTATTTCAAGAAACAGCTCTTTAACATTTTAATTAGCCGGATTTAATCGTTCCCGATTTTTTCCTTTGGAGATATTTGAAAGAACGTGTGAACGTAAATAAGCCAGAGACCATACCCTAAATAAAAAATAATATTCGAGAAGAAATTCGAGCGATAACTCTTGAAGTCATGGAAAACGAAGAACGATAAGTTATTTTTAACGTTTAAATTAAGGAGGTATGCTAATGGAATATTTTCAAGAAATTAATTTTTTTGTTATTATTATATTCTAAAAGTTTATATATACTTTTAAGAATTTCCCCTTAAAATTTCGTTTAAAAATTCGATCTCTCTCAATGGCTATAGCCCGTAGTAAAATTATTATTTTTTATTAATAATCCCACCTCTTTTTTTTTTTTTTAAATAATAAGATTAAAAATCCGTTTTTCTTTTCAAGTTTAGTAAAATAATATTAATTTTCATTTTAAATGAATGAATTTACTACGGGATATATCAAAAACCTCATTGATTAAAAATCCATTTTTTTCAAATTTGATTAGCGAATTGAAATTGAAAATTGAATTAGCGAAAACAAATTCTAAACTTCTCTCTTCTTTCGTGTAAAATTTCAAGATTCTAGGTCAACGGAAAGTACCCTGTAGGTTTCGATGTGTCAATTAGTCACTGAGCCAAGTGAATAAAAATCAAGCATTTCAGTAAAAGTATTTGCTTAAAGTACAAGCACTCTAGCACTAGTAAGTGCTAGAAATTATGTGAATAACTTTTTATTTTTACTAGTAAGTATTTGCTGGGAAAATAAGTATTTAATGCCTACAGAAATAAGGTGCTTAGGTTAGTGCTAAATATTTAAATTACTAAAATTTTAAATTTTTGTTGTAAATTGTAATTTTTTATTTTACTCGACACGACAACCGCACCGATATAAAATTTTGGATTGACGTGTATATATGGTAATATAACCTGGTTAATTTATTTTGGACACATGTTTTAGTTCTGCTATAGATTTTATAGTTTTTCTGATTTTCGGATATTTCTTCTAAATTACAGAGCAGTGTTAAAAATTTGTTATCAGTTTTTCTGACTCAGATTAAAGTAAACCTAAGACCAATAAAAAATGGGTTCAAGAAATCTACTTCACACTTTTATCGCAGATAAGCTAAAAGAATCTCCGCAGAATTGAGTGGTTATTTTAAAAATCCTGGAAGTCACAATTTTCATCAGAAATCAATTTTTCAAAAAAATTTACTTTTTTTATAAGTGTCTCTTTTATTCTTACCTCACTCCTCATAAATAAATCGAAAATTAATAATTTTTTAAGGAATGTGAAAATTTGGTATGATTTTTTACCATTTTTCGTATTTTTTTGCAATAAAAAAAATAGTTAAAATAAAGATATTGTATAGGATTGAGGTTCAAACCGAACGTATTTTTATAAAGAAACTATGTGCTGAGTTTGATAATGATTGATCAAAAACTGTAGGAGCTAGAGTGTAAATAAATTCGAAAAACATATTTTCGAGAAAAACGCGTTTAAAAATAAGAGTGGCAGTAAAGGTTCGACTGAAGGACACTCACTGAAACGCTTATAACTTTTAAACGGCGTGGAATTTTGTTTTGAAATTTTCAGAATATATTTTTGAATAGTTCTACAATCGATTTATCCGATAGTTCTACAATCGAATCCTAAAAAATGGAATTTATTCTGTCAAACCCCTTCGTTTCTTTTGCGCCACCCTGTATCAAAAGCCATTCTTTAAAGCTTAAGTTTGGCAGATTTTTCTATAGTTGAAAATTTCCCTAACTCGAATATTACTTTCTGGCCTTAAAAAGATTCGAGTTAGAAAAGTTCTCATACCCCTCTGGCAAATCCTTACAATGTAGCTAGTGTGGCTAGCATGCCAGTTTCATTGCTAATAAGTAATGGATTGCTGTCATGTTCAGTTCATACTCACGCTTATCAAATTACGTGATGACTCCCAGATCTTCTGCACCGTCATTCCCATCATCAAGCGTACGCTGACTTCCACCTTCATTGTTTCTCAAATACTTTCTAGGTAAAAAAACAAAAAATTGGTCGGTCATTGCATTATTGTTGGTCACGCTGTCATGGTACATTAAAAGAACATGAAAGAATCAGCAACCGAATTTCGCAGCTTTTGGTGCCCTCAATCTGAGAGGTTTGTTAGGCCAAAATGTGCGCCACCGACATGGGCAATAAATTATGACGTAAATGCAGGTGGCACAGTCAAATCAAAGGTAGTAGAAATGCATTTGAACGCGGAAAGGAAAGTGCTCCCGGCCCAGGTGATTTGCACAAAACGTAAAAATATTTGCTTGTGCAATTGTCGCCGGATCCAACGTCTCGGTCAAAAATTCGGAATTGCGGGGCATTCATGCATCAAGCGCGATTGTCTGTCTGTCTGTCTGCTCAATGTGCTCAAAAACGCTAATTTACACGACTTAGAAAAGGAAAGGAAAGCGCTCTGATTAGTTTCTCGTTAATTTTAATTAAATGTTTTGGGCACGTCTCGGCGCCGCCACCACCGCCACCGCCGCCGCCACGAAAGTTCACTGTCCCGACCGTTTAGACTTGAATGAGGGCAAAATGATTTATTTGGAGATAAATAATGTGAGCAGTTCTTGCAGTTCTTGCAGTTCTTGCAGTTTGCTCCACTTTCACTCGCCGTCCGTCGGCCGTTTATTTGACCTGTTCTGTGGTATCGGATTTCTATTTGATAGGGGCCTGATTTTTCCAAACAGAGCAATATTATTACGTATTTTAAAATAAAACATATGGGTTAATACGATTGACCGCATGCTGAAATATCCTTTTAAAAATTCCACTGATATGAATTTTTTGAATTTCAAAACCTCACAATTTGGAATATTTTTCGCGGCCCCGCAAATTAATTTCAGTACTTTCTTTCAGTACTAATACTTCCAACTTTAGATTCAGTTCAGCAAACTCAAATTAAACATTCTCAATTATTAGCTTGGTAGTTGTTAAAAAATTCCGGAAAAATCCTTGAAATAAAAGAATTTAGGTAAAATATCTTACTTAACTAGCGGCGCAGTGATCTGAAATCCCAAAGACACGGGAAGAAATCAATTTTCGAAAGTAGTAGATAAATTTTCTTATTCCTAACAGTCCGTAGCAATATTTTCTGCCTGAAATTCGACCATTTATTTAAGTGAGAGATCATGATACACCCTCAAAGTTACCACTTTTGCAGTAGTAACACATATCATTATGATTTAATTAATTCCTTCCCAATAGTACAGTGTAAAGGTAAAACCGATTTACAAAGCGACACTCACAGGGTGTAAAATTATCATTAAGAAAATTAAAGCCGATTTTCGTTAGTCGATGTTTGAACTGAGTTACAAAATGCTATCAAATATGCTAACAATTAATTAATTGTTAATTAATTAACAATTGTAATTAAATTAGCATTAGCGGAATTAATTTGTGAGGTTAATTTTTGCCTAGGGGTTGAAAGGGTGATGATAGGAGGACTAGTTTTCTATATAGTATATTTAACAATAAGGTATATATAGTTTCATACGTTCTCGAAAACACATGATTCATTTTTGGAGTTACTTTTTACCAAGGTGTTGAAAGGATGAAAATATAGAGAATAGTTTTTCCTAAATTATATGTAGCTAGTAGGAAGATTCACATCGTTTCCTACATTTTTGAAAACGCTAAGATCCTTTCTAATGCCAATTGTTATGTGCGGGTTACATAGGGATTGAAGGCATTAAAACAAAGAAGGAAATTTTCTTTATATACAGGGTGTCCCAGAACTCAACGTCAAGCCGAAATCGAGCATTAGGCCAAGTCGTAACAGTTATCAGAAAAATATGAAAAAAAAATCTTGGTCATGTACTTTTCAAATTATAAGGATTCAAAAATAAACTGACACCCTGTGATGATCTTTCAAGTCCTGTGACTGCAAATATTAACTTTTCGTCATTTTTTTTTCTACCGTATAACTATGAATAACCCTTCTGTCAAACACAGTTAAAAGTTAGAATATAACTGCCTCAGTTTCAAATAAAAAGTTAGATTTTTGCCCAACATTGAATGCAAAATAATTACAGTCGGTTAAAGTTAAAGTTGGGTGATGTAATTATTTTGAATTCAATGTTGGGTAAAAATCTAACTTTTTATTTGAAACTGAGGCAGTTATATTCTAACTTTTAACTGTGTTTGACAGAAGGGTTATTCATAGTTATACGGTAGAAAAAAAAATGACGAAAAGTTAATATTTGCAGTCACAGGACTTGAAAGATCATCACAGGGTGTCAGTTTATTTTTGAATCCTTATAATTTGAAAAGTACATGACCAAGATTTTTTTTCATATTTTTCTGATAACTGTTACGACTTGGCCTAATGCTCGATTTCGGCTTGACGTTGAGTTCTGGGACACCCTGTATTGTTAATACCATGAAATCAGATTTTGAGGTTATATTTTACCTAGAGCTTGAATGGGTGAAGATAGAAGGGTTTAGTTTTCTACTTACTAGCTGAGTTACCCCACAAATGAGTTCTACGTTCTTGAGACCGTTCACAAAGTATGCATCTTATTACTAGCTGTAATTTAGGAAGTCTTACCCCCATATCTTCATCCCTTCAACCCTTTGGTAAAAATAAATTCTAGAAATGAACTCTGCGCTCTTGAAAATGTAGGAAACAATATGTATCTGGCATCTACTAGCTATAGATTAGAAAAAAAAAATACCCCTCCAGCCCCTTAGTTAAATGTAACCCAGGAATTAGTTCTGTCTTCTCGGAAACGTGTGAAACGATATACACTTTATTATTTTCGATAACGTGGAAAGAATCGTAGAGAGGTTTTACTGTGTCATTTTTACTCTATAAATATTAATTAACATACACGCAAAGTAAATCATGATATCAGTATATCACAGGTGTAAGGAAATTTAATCAAATCCAAACTCTGCATATAAATAATAGTAAGAAATAAACATATTGTAGACTTCTGGCAACGAATAAATAAATAAATAAATAATAAATAAAACGTGGAAGAACTACTTCCATTACCTCCACCTTTAAACCCCTAAGTGAAAAGTAACCCCAAAAGTGGATGCAGCATTCTTAAAAATTTTTAAATTGATTTTTAAACTGTCTGTTCAATTGGGTAATTCTTTTACAAACCGAAAACCTTTTTGACCGAGACATCTCCGATTTGGCGGAAGGTGATGTTGAACATTTTTTGCATATTATTCGAAAAGTTTGAGGTTATGTCGAAAAATAGTTAAGCCAAAAATTGTAGATCTTTTTATTGCCTACAACTTTTATATGTAACTCTTTTTGATCCGAGCTATAGTATTCTTTTTATTAATATAACAAAAAACCGTTTTTTTTTACGTGTCGCGCTGTATAAATTAATGTTTTGACAATAGTAATAATAAAGGTACCATCATATTTTGATAACATGTTTTTTATATAAATTTTGACGGAGAATACGATAAAAATACTAAAAACTTGCTACGAGGTGTGGGACATTGTTAAAAATTGATCTAAACAATTAAATTGTTAATAACAATATGAATTTGTTAATAATTTTTATTAAAAATATCTTTTTCTCAAAATTCAGTCCTTTAGATTTAAAATGAAGAAAAAGAAGAAGTTTGTAGCTCAAATAGAACCAGAGTTATAAGTTTTTGAAAATGAGTCTTCAATCCAAAAAACTCGCTTTTCTCACATTTTCGATTACTTGTATTATCGAAAATATGTGAAAAAAATCCTCGGACACGTATCTCTTATTTTTCGATATAGAATCCGTGAAAAAAAGTTTCAGCCAAATCGGAGATGTGTCGATCAATTTTTATCAAAATCCGTATGGTTTCAAAACGAGATTTCTTCATATTAAATTTTTAAAATGCAAAATCTTAGAAATGTGAATTTTTGTTTCCCAACAAATTTTTAAATGTGAAATTGAATAATTTCCAGTGAATTGTATTACTCCTTTCAAAAATTTAAAAAAATAATTTACAAAAATATATTTATTAAAAATAAGTAAAAATTCGATATAATAAACTTAAAGCTTTACTTAAAATTAAAATTAAACAAAGAGTAAGAATAAAATGAACTGCCCGTGACGATATCATGCCTTCAAACAGATATTTTATAAAGTGAAACTCTGTAAACAAATTTTAATAATTTGAAATTGTCTGTTTTTATACATCGAGGGTAGTTTGAAATCTATATAATGAATTTGTACAACATCTTTACAAGGCAGGTACTTAAGAAATATCGTGATTTTAAGGCTAAAATGTTAATTTTACTTAATATATTTGGAATTTTTGTACGCTTAACACTTTAGGGACGGGTCATTTTCCATTCTGACTTCCTAAGACGGGCCATGTAGACTTTATAACATATTATACATTTTTTTTAAACAATTTGGCAAATTTATTAAATTTTGTTCCGGAGATGTTTTAGAGAATTTAAATTCAAATGAAACGCAGAAAATCTACCTGTGCTTAGCTTTTTTGTTTTTAAGAGCAGCACAATTATATAAAATAAAGAATTCAATAATATGCAAGTAAACCCTTCTTCAGAAGAAAATGAAACCATCCTTTAAAATTGCTTAAAAACCAGAAATCCAAAACGGATTTAATTAAAATGTAAATTTATAAATAAATACCAATATTTATAAATTATTAAACAACAGGTACTTAATATTGTAATAACGTTCATAGAACGCAAAAGTAGTCCATATAGCTAAGCTCTGGTGGATGCCTCATCGCAAAAAAATACACTTTACATTTTCTTTTTCTTCCATTCTCAATTAGTTAAGTTTTTCACACTTAATCGTCTTCGAATATTCCCTTCTTTATAAAATCATAAAATTCATCCAATATACTTCCGTGTTTTTCCCGAAGGACAGGAATATTCTTCCTCAAGATCAAAAGACACTTTAATTCGTTTCGATACTGCTTCATAACATCTGCATCAACGTGAATATCTTCGAAACATTGAGTCTCTTTAGGATCAGAGGGAAGCTGCTGTTTTAAATCCATTCGAGCTACAAGACCGTCAATATCTTCTTCCATCCGAGAAAAGTTCAATTCTCCACTGGCACTGATCATCTTAAGAGGGCTTTTTTTCTTAGACACAGAACGTTCGTTGGATTTCTTTTGTGTGAACAATTTAGCGATGTCTTTAATTGCGTAAAAATCGCAATATGCTTTTAAGGCCACCAGTAAAAGATTTAAATATACATCTCTATAAATTACAGTCGATTTTGATTTAGCTATTTTCTTCGGAATTACGGGGTATTTGAGTTCTTCTGCTGATCTTGTAGGAAATTGCATATTCTTGTTCGACAACTCATAATCAAGCCAACATTGTTTTCGAAAAATATCAATGATTTTTTTAACACACATTTCTTGACGATTTCCATCCAACTTGAAGAGTAACTGATCAATCAGCAGGTATTTTACAAAAGATATTTTGATGTCGCTTATCACCATTAAAATGTGCTCAATACTTTTCCCAACAAGTCCTACATAAGATTATAAAGAAATTAAAGATGAATTTGCTAGATTTACATGTTTTATCTTACCATCAATTACTTTATGAATCTCCTTTACAAACTCTTCGGTTACTTGGCCAGTATTTGGGTATTTTAATCCTTCTGTCGTCGACTTTTCGCGTAGATTTATAACAACTGCCAACAGTGAAACCAACCTCTGGACAAAATAATATAAAATGTGTTAATGATGTCTATGGGATATTTTGGAAGAAAATATATACAACACTAAAATATATTAAATGTCCCTATAAATATTATCGAGAATCATTTACACGTGGTCTTCTCTTACATTCCTGTTTGTTTTTTCACAATCTGATCTTCATCTGTAGTAAAATTTACATTGAAATGCAATTTGTGAGTAATTATTTATAGCAAATATTTTTGATTTTGCGAAAGCACCATAAGATTGCTAGATTTGAAAGAAACATGGGCAAATTGATCTACCAGACCAATAACGTACTATATTTAGTTTGAAAGGTCTTTTCACATGTACGAGACCTAAGAAATGTGAGGTTCTTAAAACAATAATTTTATTGTAACCTCTTCGTTTTCTTTGTATTCTGCAGTAGGTGATCAATGAATTAGAAACACTTGAAAATGTTAACACATTTTCAATTTATAATGTGTAATATGTATTTCTGATGAAGTTTGATGAAAAGATTTTTGCATAAATCAGGTAATGGAATCTCCCACATTGGTTTAGGCAGGTAAATTTCATAATATCCTTCCTAGAATGGGTAAAAAAGAGGTATAAAAAGGGCGATTTCAGCTAGAGTGCAGTCATTTGCATTAAGGAAGTTATCAAGTGAAGTGCTTATAGAGGAATTAAAGTGTTTTTTTAGACAAAAATAAATAGTTACTGTTAGCAGAGTAACCTTCTAACGCAATGTGAAAAAAAAAGTTAAAATGTATTGTTTTAGGTTGTATATGAATCCTTTTTTGTTTTTGTCAATTTTTAATAGTGGGACGACGAAAAGACATAACGAGTGAAAAAAAAAATCGAAATTGCAATATTGTTGAGAATGCAAATGTTTTCTCTTCGAGAAATAGCTAGAAGAGCTGAAGTTTCTGCGGCCACAGTGAGCAGAATATCAAAAAATATTCTCCTGGTCATAATAAACGGGAAAACTGGAAGAACAGAAGGAAAACCGCTGCGAGAACTGACCGGGAAATTATTCAGAAGGGTGCACAACAACGCAGGGCACCAGTACGCGTACTCACTAGAGAGCTAAATAAGCAGGGAGTAAATATATCAACAGTGATAGTTAGAAGAAGATTTTATGAGGCATGTCTAAAATGTAGGCGGCCTGCAAAGAAGCCGAAATTAACGGAAAAAATTAAGAAAAAGCGATTAATTTGGGCAAAACTTCATATAAACTTAACCATCGACGATTGCAAAAAAGTAATTAAAAATTGGAACATTATGGTTGCATTGACCCGTATGTCTATCAAAAATATCGACTTTTTACTTTTTCTTTTAAATTCAGGTCATATTTAGTGACGAATGTCGCTTAGAGGCTGTCACGGAAGCAGCTAATTTTGTTAGAAGGAGACCCAATGAACGTTTTAAAGAAGATTGCCTGATAAAAATGGTAAAACATCCACCAGCAACAATTATTTGGAGTTGTATTACCCCAGAAAACCCCGGTGCTATTTAATTCGTCGAACGAACGTTACGCTCGGAACAATATAAACATGTCCTGCAAACAGTCCTTCTTCCTTATATGGACTCCCTGGGTTCCAGAAGGTTTTCCTACACATTTATGCAGGATGGGTCACTATGCCATACAGCAAGATCTGTGAATAATTTTTTCAGTTCGAAAATATTTATGTTCTTCCTTGGTCGGGCAATATCCCTGATCTCAATCCCATTGAGAATTGTTGGACCTTTCTAAAATGTAAAGTATACTCGAGGTCAAATAATACAATACAAATTTTGAAAAATAATGTCGCAGATCAGTGGAATAACGACGCTGATATTAAGG
This sequence comes from Dysmachus trigonus, assembly GCA_949715965.1. Classification (NCBI taxonomy): domain Eukaryota; kingdom Metazoa; phylum Arthropoda; class Insecta; order Diptera; family Asilidae; genus Dysmachus; species Dysmachus trigonus. The sequence goes on along the minus strand of OX454322.1, from coordinate 80,470,163 downwards.
AAATAATCAAGAGTTGTATTGAAAGTATGCCAGATAGAATCAAAGAAGTCATTAAAGCCAAGGGGTGAACGACGAAATGTGAAATTTTTAAATTTTATGTACCTACACCAAATGAAGCTGAGTAAGAAATATGTAGTGACAATTTTACATAATTTTTACTAAATTCTTTAAATATCCACAAATTCTCAAAAACTTTAAAAAAAATTCTAGTGTTTCTAATTCATTGATCACCTACTGTAAAAATGTATAAATCACTATTGTGAGAATTGCTTTCGGATACAAAGTAAATGTTACAAAAGTAAGTACCAGAAACGAAAGGGCTAAAAGATAAAAAACTATTTTACTTAATTTTAAATATGTTGATTAATGTTTTATTAAATATTTTATTTTAGTTCTGAAATAACATAAGATTTCTGGATTGCTAGATCAAATTTTCCAATTTAAGGAGAACTTACAAACTTTTTTATTCGCAACTAAATTGTTACTTTATAATGAAAGGATTAAAAATATTACTTTTAAGTTAATCGACTAGTACATAAAGATCCAAAATATTATATTTGATTAAACTTACCGTAATATGAGCAGTCTGATTTGGCGGATAAAAAAAGCACACACAATTAATATAGACCTCCAGGGTTCGTTTGACTAAATGCGTAATATGCGTGTACTGATCAAATCCAAAAACAGAGCATATAAGTGGCTTTTCCGCTCCTAACATATGATCTCTGGGATTTGCAATGTGCCGAGGAATCCAGACAGCTAAATCCATTTCCAGCACTTTAGTGATTTGGTGCAGAACAACGAAAAGGCGATCAAGTCGCTGTTCTCGTGAAAGGGCTTCAAAATCGCGCTTAGGCATATTTTTCTTTTCCCATTCGTGAAAATTGAAAATCTCCTCCTTCGACTCATCTAGCTCCTGCTTCGGTTCTTCTTTAATAATCTCAGACAATTTAAAAATTACAAATTCGAGTATATTCTGCATAGAACCATTCCGATTGGGCAATATATTTTCGGCGTTGATCGGAACTGTAAGCAACTTGTAGTATGAGTCCCGAATTGCGTTCCAACAGGGTGGAAATTTTGAAATAATCTTCTCGAACAGGAAAACGCATTCGTCGATTACCCAAGTTGAAGTATAGTTCTCATATTCCGGAACGTGAACTGTCTATAAAGAAAATAATGATGGAAAAATCATGAAAACAATCTAAACTATTTTACTAGTCATACATTTTTCGATTTGATTTAAATTGTTTTTTTATTTCATAATAAATAAAAATAATACATACAAGGGTCATGCTGAAAATGTCTAAATATAAAAAAAAAAAACTACAAGGTATTTTTCAATTATTTTATTATAGTTTTTCAATATACTCCCTCCTAAACTCTATGCACTTGCGCATTCGAGGAAACCATTTATCAAATTAATCCATTAATGCGCAAAACGAGGATTTTGTGCACGCAAGTCCAATTGTACGATTCGAATAGAAAATTGGGGCGAATTTCCTCCAAATTCGTATATAAGGGGTTTTTGGGAGTGCTCTTTCAGAATCTGGCATTTGTTTTGCATAAAAACTTCAAAAATCCTATTATTTTTTGGGTTTTTTCAAAAAAGTGCCGATTTTTGTTGGTAATTTTTCGTCTCAAAGTCGATTATCTTGTCGTTGCTGCTATTGAACGATCATATAATTACCAGAAATCGCGGTCCGAATGTCTACACTTTCTCAAACCATGGTTTTGAATTTTTTTTTCGCTTTGGTTTTTGCAAAATGGCCATTTTGTACAGCAATGTAATAAAAAACTTCGCGATTTGTTTACACGAAAAGCATCAACTTTACAAAAAAAATTAATATGACGAAAAGTGCTTATAATTAGCCAAGGAAAACATGTAAATTTTTTCAAAATTTTGTGGACTATTTTTGGTTTTTTGGATTTGGCAAATTTTTGAAAATTCCATAAATGTCTCGAAAAATTCTGAAAAAATTCACACGTATTCTTTGGCTAATTATAAGAACTTTTTTTCATATAAAATTTATTCGTATAATTCGTCCTTTTTGAGTAAAAATATCACCAAATTTCATCATAAAAAAACTTGGTGATATTTTTACTCAAAACGGATCAATTATACGTATAAATTTTATATGACAAAAAGTGCTTATAATTAGACAAGGAAAACATGTAAATTTTTTCAGAATTTTTCGGGACATTTTTGGATTTTTCAAAAATTAGCTATGTAAATCCAAAAAACCAAAAATAGTCCAAAAAATTTAAATGTTTTCCCTGGATAATTATAAGCACTTTTTATCATATAAAGTTTTTTTGTTAAGTTGATCCTTTTCGTGTAAAAAAATCGCGAAGTTTTTTATTACATTGCTGTACAAAATGGCCATTTTGCAAAAACCAAAGCGAAAAAAAAAATTCAAAACCATGGTTTGAGAAAGTGTAGACAGTCGGACCGGGATTTCTGGTAATTATATGATCATTCAATAGCAGCAACGACAAGATAATCGACTTTGAGACGAAAACTGACCAAAAAAAATCGGCACTTTTTTGAAAAAACCCAAAAAATAATAGGGTTTTTGAAATTTTTATGCAAAACAAATGCCAGATTCTGAAAGAGCATCCTCAAAAACCCCTTATATACGAATTTGGAGGAAATTCGCCCCAATTTGCTATTCGAATCGTACAATTGAACTTGCGTGCACAAAATCCTCGTTTTGCGCATTAACGGGTTGCACTATCGTCTCTTAACTTTTCTTTGACCTTCGGAAACAAAAGAAAGCCGCAGGAAGTTAGATCGCGAAAATAGAATGGGTCGGGTCATTCTGATTTACGACCTTTTTGAAGTCATGGAAAATTATTGTTCGAAAATCACGCTGTTAAAGTTGCATTTTGGCACAAAAATAGCAAACGCAGCGATGTAAAAAACCAATTCAACTTCTCGTGGGGGGGAAGATACCTTACAGACACCAAGGTATTTAGCGGCAAGGCCAAATTTCGTCCCAGTGGCGTAGTTACAGAGTGTCTAAAATAATATTCAGCATGACCTGCGTATGTATTCAAAATGTATTTTTAGCAATTTAATTGCATCACAGGGTATTTTCGCAGTTTTCAGAAAGCAGCTAATTAAATTTTTATAAATGAAAAGTATATAAAAGTACTACTATGTACGAAAATTGCTACCAAGGTGGAAAAAATATAAAAATACGATAGAATCGTTCTAAAAATTATTTTTTATTTTTTGTAGAAGCGAAATCGTAAAAAATAACCCGAAAGAAAAAAAATTGGTTAAAATACGTAACTGAAAGAAAATTAAAGTTACTCAAAAAAAAATATTTTTTTGTTAATAATATTTTTGTGTACGAAAAATTATTGAATGTCTTCCCCCATCATGAATTGGTTATTTTCATGTATTAAAATCGTCTCCAGGAGGTGGAAAATATTTTGGGGCGAGTTTTGTATGGAGCCCCACTTCTAAATATTTACCAAAATCTTAAAAATATATGATAGATAAATATTTAATAATTACCAGGACGAGTTCCCAAATTCGAGTTATTATGTCGGCTCCAGGGAACTCATTCCGGATGCACATGTCCTCTACGAATTTTATAAAGTGCGGGTAGCGCTCCTCGCCCAGCAGATGAATGGCTTTGGATTTGAGATCTTCTTCAGCTAGACGCACTGGGGCACACTTCTCCCGGTGATGAGTCCTGCAAAAGAGTCTTTGCTGCGCACAGCGAGGCGTGTAGTCCAACTTCATTCGATCGACCACATCCATGCTCTTGGTCCCCAGGAGTCTTCGCATCGCTTTGTACTGCTCCAGGACCAATTCGTCGTCAGAGTTCAGAGCGTTTTCACCGGCAGATTTGCTACCTTGGGGCGACTCCTCTGAACCGACACCGCCGGCAGGAGACTCCGGTTCCTTGGGGCCTTCCTGAGCACCTTTCTTCTTGGGCGTATTTTTTGGTGGGCCTTTGCCGCTGCGAACTGGTTTGTTTTTTTTCACTGAGCCAGGCTCCGTTTCCTTGGTGTTAATCAACGGCGACATTCCCAAGGCTTTTCTTCGACTTCGCGTCATAATCGGGCTTTGGAAGTTCGTTACGTTCAACAAAGTTTTTACGCCTGAAGCACGATTCGGCGGAGCGGGAACATTCGATTTTTTGCGTTTGGGCATGGTTTTTCAAAAAATTAAACTTATAAAATTACTCAAAATAGGTCTCCTATAAAGCAGAATAGCCCAAAGCGTAACTTATCGCATAAAAACCACAAACAAGACAAGTTTCCGCGCAAAAAAAACAAAAGCACCGAAGAAGCAGACACCACTCAACTGTCAAATCGAGTCGAACTTCTTGTGGTGGTCAACTGCCAGCAGCCAGGGGCATTCTCCGAAATTCGTTAAGTGGGTCTCGTATTGGATTAGCCCGGTGCAATTCACTTCGAAGTCTGCGTACCATAACAATCGAGTTGTGTCTTCGAAAAGGTTTGGTGTTGATCTTGAACGTGTTTGGGTTTAACACCTGATTAATTAGGAACGACGTCAAGAACTAGGAAAAAATCGCATTCATATCGATTCTGACAATATCGACTAACTAGATATATCGATATTATCGATTAACATTCTGTTTCTCATATAAAAAGTTTTTAATAAAAAATTAAACCAACGAAAAAAAAATTGAAAAGCGAAAAATAAAATAAACCTAAAATAAGCTCCTAAACTAATTTAAGTAACTAATTTTGATTCAGCGAAAAACAAACCGCGAAATTTTATTGTTTATCGTTGTAGATTTCACGTTGCATTTTTATGTTCTGATTTCTATAAAACAATTTAAAGACTAAAAAGGTTTATTTTATTTTTCGCTTTTCAATTTCTTTTTTCGTTGGTTTAATTTTTTGTTAAACATTTTTTATTTTTTAATTTTTTGTGGTTCAAATCTGCTAATTCTTCCGCCTCCATCATCAGATTAATTCCAGGTCACAATTATGTTGTAGTGTCATCAGAACTACATATGTGTGCCAAGTTTCAATAAAATCGTTTCACAGGTGCATGAAAAATCAATCATTCCCAATTTTGTTCTACCCTTATGGGTGGAATTTCAAATTTAAATGGGATCAACTTCGAGATTCACCCTATCCAGTAAAAAAAGAATAATCAAAATCGGACTACTCTGTAAAAAGTTATTTGGTCATACATAAAAAAAAATATATATATGTATATCGGCTAATTTTCGAAAAAACTAAAATGGCGGATCCGCCAAATTGTATCCGCCATTTTGAATTTTTCAAATATAATCTTATATCCGTGGTCAGCGACCCCAAAAACCCTTGTTTACATAATTTGGTGCAAATCGGTTGATTTTCGAAAACAACCGTCCGCCATTTTAGATCCGCCATTTTGAATTTTTCAAATATAATCTTATATTCGTGGTCAGCGACCCCAAAAACCCCCGTATACAAGATTTGGTGCAAAATTGTTGGATTTGAAAAATTTGGCCACAAAGTGGGATTTTGCACAGCCATATTGGATTCGCCATCTTGAATTTTCTTATCCAACTGCACCAGCCTTAAAGAGCTGTGCTACAATTTGAGTCGAAATACGGTCTTGTCGCTTGCAAATTTTTTTTTCTATAAGCTTTTTTCCAAAAATTTTTAATTTTCATTCCAATTCCGGTCGCCATATTGAAGCCGCCATATTTGATTTTTCAAAGGCGCACACGGCATTCGAAAGTAGACGTCATAAGCTTTAAAATGAGCCCTCGGTTGATTTTTTTGGGTACCTACAATTTTGGCCACAGCTCTGATCCACTTGACATGGATTATCCCATATGTACACGCGTCTACTTGAGAACCTTCTCCTTTTTTTTTTTTGGCCGGTTAAAAATGGAGCATTTCACGCCGAGCGGACTAATTCAAGCGCTCCATTTGCGTCCATTTGTGCGATCTGAGCACTCGGGGGGGTCCAGCGATTGATCAAGAACTAAAAACTTCACAATATTCCTATCGTTGTCAGTACGAGAGTATGACGAAAAGTACATTGTATCGTAACTATTATTTTTGTAGATCTTTGAATTTCTACAATCTTCGAACTAATTCTTGATAATGCGAGTGTTTAGTTTTTGTCATTTGATTCGGGGAACTCCCACCTAAACTGGGACTTTTAAGAAAAAAATCTCAATACCATATAGCCCGCGTTAAAAATTCTGAATTGATCAATACTGATATAAAATTTCATAAACTTTCAGAATATGATAATGATTTTTAATTAAAATTGGAAGTACAGAGGTTATGTTCGCTTTTTTAACAAAAATCGTGTTTTTTCAAAAAACATTTTTCAGAAAGCAATATTTATGACTCGAAACCAATTTAAAATTTGACGGAAAAGCAATAATATCGCGTCCTTATTTTGCAGATGTTTACGCTTTGAAATTCAAAATGGCGGTATCCAAAATGGCGTTTGAAAGTCGAAAATTCAATGACATATAATATTATGACTATTAAAAAAGAAGTTCTGAATGGATTTATTTATAAACTTATACTGGGAGGTTTTTCAATTCACTGATTGCGGATCTGAGGCCAAATTTGAGAAATCCAAAATGACGGGTTCAAGATGGCGGACAAAGACATTAAAGTTTTATAAATCTGAGCATAAAATAGTTCTAGGTGGTTTTCGGGGTCCCTGAATGCGAATCTGAGGTCAGAGTTGAAAAGATAAAAATGGCGGATCCGAAATGGCAGACGAAAAAACTAAAATCACATGAATATGAGCCTAAAATTTACAGTGAGAGGTTTTTGGGGTCGCTGATTATTAAAAGTATACCAAATATTATTACTATAGCAAGTTCTGAGAGCTCTTTCAGGAAATAAAAATTAATAAAGAATTATCTTTGGTCAAGAATGTGTGCAGAACGCTTAAATACACTTTCTATTAAGTATCGAAAAGAAAATTGCAAAAAAAATATTTTTGAAGTAATGAATGTATTAGCAAAAAAAAAAAACACGCCTTAAATAAATTTGCATTAGTAATGTGTTTGTAATTTCTTACTTTACAAAAAATGTAGGGCCCCAAATTCGTTAATTTTATTAACTATTAATTTTAATTACACAGGCTTGCGACAGTTTCTCCCTTACAAAACATAATAACAAATAAATATGTAAATACATAAAGTCTATTATAGCCTACCTGTAAAAATAAGCTCTTCAATTTTTCAATAAAAAAAACATGTGATGTGGGTGGTACACGCGGCCAGATGAACCATTCGCGTGTGAGCCACCGGTGGTACACGCCGGGTTAAACGTGTTAAAATACGAGAGGATTTCATAGCTTCCTAACTATTCCGTGGAATTCACTTTTGTTCATAAGCCGACTATTTCATACAATAGATACTGAATGAAGATGATTGCGGGTCCATACCAAAACTACTTCAATATAGAATAAAATGCGTTTTTTTTTTCTTCAGGTGTTCCAGTCGGCCGGAATCATGGCGACCGCCATTTTTTGATTTAAAAAAAAATTTGTATTTGCCATAAAACCAATGTAAAAATCTAAGAAAACTTAATACTCTTTAAAGGTCAATAAATATATATGGAAAATTTTAAAATGATACATGTACTCTTTCTATAAAAAAAAAAAAGCTTTTTTTATATAAACGTTTATTGCATATTATGTATATAATATATTAAATTTAAAAACATACATAACATAACAAAATAAATATACTTTGGTTTTAAAAAATAAAAGTATTCCAGTTGCACATACAGATTAGCTATGTTTTTGGTATTCTCTCAGTGAATTCATATAAAATCTAATGTAGGGGACATTTTGACTGGATTTTGTATAAATTCACTATATAGAGAGTGCAAAAAATTCAGCTTTAATAAATTAAATTAAAGGAAAGTAAAAATATATGTATAAATTTATAATTTGTAGTAGTTTAAAGAAAAATTCCAGTAGGCAGTATATCTCCCCGCCACTCCTCGAACCGATTTTCTCTCCTGAGAACACATTCCATCATTCGGTTTCCTCCGTGATCTGCTCATTATCTGTGATAGGGAACTCAATTTCCATCCTCACATCGGCCATATTATAAGCAAAACCAATTAAGCTCTAGGTTTTATTAAACCCTGGTCTTAGGAATTCTCCAATCCCTATGTCCCGAAAGCCCTTTAGATCTGTTTTATCAGGCCCCTATTTGAATACGCTTGTCAAGTTTGGTTACCCTCCCAGCCAAGAGTTATTAACAGAATTGAATCAATGCTACGTAAACGTAGGTTCTTCCAATTCGCGTTACGTGGCCATCCCTGGGTTGGTAACCTTAATTTTCCTCCTTATGAGGACCGTCTGAAATTGATTAACCTCCAACCTTTAACGATGCCCCATGACGTCGCTCATATACGAGGTGTGTTAAAAAAAAAGGTTACTTTTTAAATTTCATGGTCTACGTACATTCGATTTTGTTTTCTCTTTTTTTTATGTTGGTACACGTGTCCCCAACATGTTTTGACGTTTTCAGTAATCTTGCATTTTTAGTTTGTTTTTAACAAATATAAAGGTTAGACGTGTTTTGGTGTGCTTGGCGATTTCTTTCAAATCCAAATTTTTAACGGAAAATTCCAAAATGGCGTCTTCAATATGGCTTTCATAAAAAATGTCCTTTTTCGCTATTAATTACTTTTCAACCCACTTTAAAGAGGGATGCTTATGAATTTAATCAGTCCGTATGTTTATTCTTGGTCTTTAAAAGAATTTAATACAATTACTTTGATGTTAAGGGTACACCAACTATGGAAGAACAAAACCTAAACATGTTCGTATGACACCAACAAATTGCATTACAAATAATTTTTATCTTTTAGAACAGGCTAAAACAACCTGATTTCACAATCCTGAAAGACTAATTATGCTTAATTAATTAATTAATCTATTGAACGATTCAAAGTGGATTCAACTTCGCAAGACATCCATTAGTAAAATGGAAAGAACGAATAGAAAATGAATTATTTCGTCTGTACCCGAAGGCGAATCAAATTCCGTCCGTTGGTTCATTCTTAAAATATCTTACAAATCCCTCAGGAGAAAGATACATATCTTTTCCCTCTCGATTCTACAATTAAATTCCCCAAAACGATAATTTCAAATGCGAGAGAAGTGCTTGTAAAAATCCAGTCGCAATCAAAATTCGCTAAAATAAATTAGTTGGTAATTCAATTTCTGTTATCATTACTAATCCAATTTATTTGGACATTATTTCAATGAACACTTTATATTCAAAGAAAACTAAATATTTTCCTACGAGCAATATTCCCCGAAAGTAAATTACAAAGTTTGACTTCAATTTGCATAAGTAACGAACCGTGAATTGTTCAAAGCAACAAGGTAAACCTTCTGCTTTGAAGGTCGAAGGAGTGTACCCCCCGTCTGCACAATAATGTAATGGATTTGACTTGGAGCAATACTTTGTGTGTATAAAAACTAGACTATGTCTATTTATTCGGAGTAAGACATATTCATATTTATTTCCCATACAAAGTAAACCGAGAAGATAATAACATAATGCACATCGTATTAGATGCAAATCTCTTCTCAGCCTCTTTCCCTTTTATTGAAGGAAGATTGGAAAGGTCTTAGTAACACAAATAGCTTCTGTATACTAAAATATAATATACTCCCTAAAGGTTACAGTAATCTGCCTAATAAAATATAAATTTGCTTCAGAATAACCATGCACAGTGGTAAGCCCAACGATACTCTTTTAATTATTCAAATATTTAAATTTTGATACACTGTCCTTTATTGTGGTAGAGAAACATCACAAGAAGAATATTTTGTGGGCATAAATGGGAATTAAATTATTCATGTCCTCCATGTTTGCATCGAATGATTTTACGTGTTGAATTTTCAAGTTTTGCATATTTACGAAACGCGATGATGGCAGAAGAAGGTGAATGCAACTACAATGACAACATAAAATTTCGTTTACTCGTACAAACACAAGTTGAGGGAGTTACCCCAAAATGTAATTGTTAAAATTTTATTTGTACAAAAGTGCTTCCTCGACTTGCTGAAGAAATTTATAAAAGCACTAGCTGGGTTACCCGGTTTCACCCAGCGTTGGAAAAATACTTACTAATTAAACACTTCTCAAATGTTCTAGTTTGTTTGATCCTAGAATTTGTTTTAACCCGAAAACTTTTTTATGGTTCCGCCATCTTGAATATACAAATCTTAACTAATCATTGTACCAATTTTCATTAAAATTCGTTGAAATCGAAAAATTGTGGTAGCCATTTTGCGTCCGCCATCTTGTGAAATTGTGATAATATTCAAAATTATTTGGGCCAAAAAAATCTTACTAATTTTCATTAAAATCCGTTGAAGTCGAGATATTGTGGTCTCCATATTGGATCCACCATCTTGGATTTACAAATTTTGATAATATTCGAAATTAGCAGCCTCAGAATAATCATCGTACCAATTTCCATTCAAAACCGTCGAAATCGAGACATTCTGATTATGTTGGAACCGCCATCTTGGATTTACAAATCGTGATAATATTCAAAATTATTGGCCTCAGAATAATTATAGCACTAATCTCGATGAAAATCCGTTGAAATCGAGAAATTTTGGTCGCCATCTTGGATTTGTAAATTTGGATAATATTCGAAATTAGTTAACTCAATACAAATCATTGTACTAATTTTCATTAAAATCCGTAGAAATCGAGAAGTCTAGGTCCCCATATTGGATCAGCCATTTTGAATTTCTAAATTTGGAAAGCGGATTTGAAATCGGCATGACGCAAAACCCCTAAGTACCAATTTTCATAAAAATCGCTTCAAATTTAAAATGTTTAACCGCCATCTTGGATCCGCCATTTTGAAAAAAATCGTCAATTTTGTTCAAAAATGTAAATCACCCCCTCCCCCTCCCACTCCTTCTTCCACTTTTTACTTTGAGACAAAATATGCAATGAATTTGAAAACAAAATTGGTTTAAAGGGATAATTAGATTTAATAACGTTTTTATAGCAAGAAATATTTAATAAATAACATAGGTCAAAATTTTATCTAGGCTTGTGCACGGGAATCGAATATGGTATCCTAGGGTTTTTGGGGTCGCTGATTACGATGAGTGGGTCGATTAGGCTCCATCACGTCAAGTTCAAGGTCATTTGAAGGTCAAACGGTCGAAAAACCTTCTAATCGAAATGAAAAAATTGAACAATTTCAATCTGCGAAATGCACAATTGTGTCACAGAACCAGAATACCTGTCTTAAGATGACCTTGAATTACCTCGAGGATGCATGCAAAGTAAAAATGAACACGGATTCGCATTCAGCGACCTCAAAAACACGTCTATGATTTTTTTTCAGATTTTTAGAAGATTTTTTGACCGTTTGACCTTCTAATGACCTCGAAATGAGGTCGACTGACCTCAGATTCAGATTCAGGGTCCTCGAAAACATACGTATGAAATTTTTCAGATTTTTCGGATGGTACTTAGCATTTTTCTCAAAACCCCTTCAAATGACCTTGAATGACCTCGAGGATGCATGCAAAGTAAAAATAAACACCGGATTCGGATTCAGCGACCTCAAAAACATGTCCATTAATTGTTTCAGATTTTTGGAAGGTTTCTTGACCGTTTGACCTTCAAATGACTTTGAACTTGACGTGATGGAGCCTAACCGACCCGCTCATCGTAATCAGCGACCCCAAAAACCCTAGGATACCATCTTCGATTCCCGTGCACAAGCCTAGATAAAATGTTGACCTGTGTAACTAATAGGAAGAAAAGATATTGCATGTACCCTATTATGAAGACATGTAAACTCCATATGATAATAATAACGTTATTCAAGAGTGACCGTATCTGCAGTACTTGAATTTAATACATTTCATTAAATTTAGCGAAAAATAGTTATCCGGCCATAACACTTCATTAAATCGTTTAAAATGTTGGCACAGAAAAACACAAAAGCGCATCATTTTTATGGGGTAGTCATTAGCACATTCCGCCAGACGACCAACCACACAGAAGCAGCAACGTGTAACGCGAACCGCGAAGCGCAAATGAACCCAGCGACGTTAACTAGAAATATTTTCACGATAATTTTCAAGGGGTTTGAAGGAGCTCGCGGTTATGCCAAGTTGCTTTTAAATTAATTTATGAAACACTCTTGGCCGAAATTCATTGCAAATTGTACTTGATGTTCTGTACAGGTGGTAAATAATATATGTATATAATGTGGATATTCAGGATTTCGTGTAAACAACTCTTGCATCCTCTTGCATCAAGTGTAAAATTGTAAATGTTCATATAGTTGCTTACATGGAACGCAATAGAATATTCATTGCAATAAAAAATTCAATGAACCCTGAATACCCCTTTAAAAAAACATTTTCGTGGAACTGACCAAACAATAGGTAAAATTGTGTTGATATAAAAATTGATGACGTTAAATTAACATTTCCACAAGGGTACATGAAAAACCATTAGCAGGCTCAAAATAAATTTATTCCTCTATTATTTGTTATTATTTTTTAAAGGAAAAATTCATTGCATCCAAAATAATTCACTGAATTTTTTATATTCACACATTTTTCACTAGTTTGGCTAAAAAAAAGCTATGTCAACTTAAGCAATAATGCATATGTGAAGCATTGACCTGTCTAAAAGTTGCTACATTCTTTGTCATATTTTTTTACATTTCCATCTCTGTTAAATTTCTTTCTGTCTATTTGCTGTTGATTAAAATTTTAATAGTTATATACAATGACCTGACCAACTCAGATAAATTTTTTCAAACAGGATGACTTGAGTGCATGAAAAATATATTATTTAAAAATTTTACTAAAATATTTGGTCATCATTATATTTAAAAAAAGGCCATGGAATACAGATACTCTAGCATTCACGTCAAGTTTTACACTTCAAATTTGCACAATATGCCATCTGACAGAAATTTTTCAGTACACAAATAAAAGATAATACAAAATTAAAACCTTTAATAAAAAAGTTAGACATTACATTGACGTATACGTATATAAGAGTTTCATTTCAAATTAACGCTAAAAATAATTGAATGCTTATAATGCGGCTTGTGAATTTGGATGCTATAGTATTCACGTTCGTGAACATGGTAATATAAGAAATATACCACCAAATATTTCCAGGTATTTTTCATTCTTTCGAAAATAAAAACAAATAATATGTCAACTTAATACTCATAAAATTGAGCCGAAAATAACTTTTTGCTTTTCATTGATGTCAAGTAATTGGATTTCTGCCTTCAAGCAGTTTAAATCATAATAATATACATATTTCAGTCTGTATAGAAAATTGGAATGAATTCATAAATTATTTGAATGTGATACGACAATGCAAGGAATTTATCCTAAAAATGTTTCATTCATCTAATTTAATTTTATCTTTGTGGTTAAAGAAATTAAGCTTTTTATGTTATGATTCCTAAAAATATCAAACGAGTAATTCATAATATTTTTGCACAGTCAAAATACTCCAGGTAAATCATAGAACCGAATATTTTTGTTTCATCGATTCACTTTTTAAAGCAGTATGAGACTAAAATGTATTATTTTTCAAATTTATGAATTAATACCAAATCTGACGAACTTAGTAACCTGATAATACCTTTGATTGAACATTTCTAGTTATAAATTCCTTAATCATAATATTTTGGACTATGAACGAAATTTAGAATATCGTGGGTATCCAATTTTAGGAAATATCATTTATGAATTTCTTATGAAAATCTTGTGGATTTTCTTACAATATCCAATGATAATATTAGATATTTTTAAAATTGAGTGAACTGAGAAAAATTATGGATCTAAAATCAAAGAAAATACTTCTTTACCATTAAAGTGCTCTAAACTTCATTAACTTAAAGTTTCTTGAAATTATGAATTAAAACTTATTTCCTAATAAGATTTCTTAGAAAGTATGATAAATCTATTTATAAAAGTAATGATTACATTAAACAAGTATCTAAAGATTCTATTTTAAGTTTTGAAGTAAAATCCTTCTTCCCGTAAGTGGAAAACATTTCATCAAATAACTTCAGGCCAAGAACTTTTTATTAATAGGTACCAACAACACTTTCATTGCAGCTGAGTAAAGATTTAAAATAGAAAGGTTGAACAAACTTTTTTCTGGACCTCCTTCGACTTTAAAAATCTCGTGTCACGATGTTCGTCTGAGATAAAATCCGACATTACTCAATCGATCGTGATAAAATTTAGCTCATTGTGTATAGTTTGGTCCAACTTAAAAGATAGGATAGTTTTTATCTCGATTATTGTCCTGAATACTTTTTTATTGCACATTAAATGTAATATTTGTAAGTTCCATAAGTTTCTAACAATTGGCGGTGTAAGTTATTTTATCGACACAACACTTCATTATCTTTCGATATTTAGGGTAGATGGCATCGTGTGTTGATTTCTTGATATATTTGTTTATGTTTACGACATAAGCGTGCTTTTTTAATACTTCATGTATCATTTTTATAATTTCACTGTGTATTGTGTTATAATTGTGCTATGTATTGTTTGTATATTATTATTTTCAACGATCAAAAATAATAAAAATCTTTGTATATAATTTTTTTTCATTGATTTTCATAACAACAAAACATTACGATAACTTCTCAAACGTGTAAGTATTTTTTGCTTGCTTTCCACTTATTATTTGTATTTTACTCCAAATATTTAATCTGTTAATTGTTAATCAATTAATTAATTAATTAATTAATTAATTAATTAATTAATTAATTGTTAGTTATTTTATTATGTGTTATTTAATTTATTTATTATTTGCTGTTTAATTTATTTAGTAATTGTTTTTATTTTAATTTTAGTAAAAAGGTGCGAAAAAAGTCTGACCTCAAAAAAAAAAAAAAATGTAAATTATTATTAAAAATGGTTTGCAACTCAGAAGTAGCGACAAATGGCACTATTTTTTTATAATCTTGTCTAAATCTTGTTTACACATAATAATATATGTACAATTTAGGGTGCTTTTTTGTCGCGACTATTTTTTTTTTCAGTCCCACCTCGAAAATTTGTGGCAAATACCTGAACAAAAATTCCCTGAAAATTGGAGCCCTTAATATTAATATTAAGTACTAGACTAGACCAAGGCGTATAAAGATTTCCCATATAAAATACACGTAAACTTTGATTATTTTTCTTCAAAACTCTACAGCTCAGAGGCATTTTATGGTATAATCGTGGTTAATGGTGGGATTTCTTCAGAATTGAATGCTCTACAAAAGTGTCCATTGCGGTGTAACCCTAACTCCCACCAGCGAGGTAGTACTGGTCACTAAACCCAATTTTTCCATCAAAATCTCGGTTTTTACCCCTATCTCGTAAATAACAAGAGCTACAGAAAAAATGAATAAAACAAACTTATAGGAAATTCAATTTCCTGTAAAAAAGGTCTGAACATCAAATAGCTAACTTCGATATTTCTTGAGATATTGGGCTTTGAAGTTGAGGTAGTGTGGAATTTTCATGGATTATTGAGCTAAATTGTAGAAATACTACCTCAACTTCAAAGCCCAATATCTCAAGAAATATCGTTGTTAGCGATTTGGTGTTCAGAACTTTTTTGCAGGAAATTGAATTTGCTACAAGTTTGTCATATTCACTTTTTCTGTACCTCTTTTTGTTTACGAGATAGGGGCAAAAAGCGAGAATTTCATGGAAAAGTTGGGGTTAGTGACCCGTACTACCTCGCTGGTGGGAGTTAGGGTTACACCGCAATGTACACTTTTGTAGAGCATTCAATTCTGAAGAAATCCCACCATTAACCACGATTATACCATAAAATGCCTCTGAGCTGTAGAGTTTTGAAGAAAAATAATCAAAGTTTACCTTATTTTATATGGGAAATCTTTATACGCCTTGGTCTAGTACTTAGTATTAATATTAAGGGCTCCAATTTTCAGGGAATTTTTGTTTAGGTATTTGCCACAAAATTTCGAGGTGGGACTGAAAAAAAAAAAATAGTCGCGAAAAAAAGCACCCTAGTATATATATGTATTTCTGATAATTTCATCAACAATATTGATTACTTTGGAAAACCAATACAATAATATAAGAAAAATACAAAAATAAAATTAATTTGTGTTTTGTTTTATTTTTAAAGATACCTTATCGTAGCCGACTCTTCAATTATACTCTATTAAGGTTAAAATCAATATCAGGATGACACACTACTAAAATATTAATTCGTTAGTTTTTACAGGAGGTATTCAAAATTAATATAAATTCATAGAGAAAAAATTAAAAAACCTCGTAGAGGAACTACCCCGTCTTACCACACCTTCTCCAACTGGAGCATGCCTAAGAAAAGTGAATAGGAATTAGTGTAAGGTTTTCAACTGAGTTTCATTTAAAATTTTCTCGAAGATCCATTATTTTTTAACAAATTTTCAAAATGGTCAAGATACACAATTTAGCATTTTTAAACTTTTTCTCGAAAACATGATATAATGGAATATTTTGGGAGTCTACGAAAACATAATAGAGAAATGATCTTACACTTTTGATATCAAAATCGGTAAAGAAGCCTAAAATAAAAATTTATTTTCGTTTTTCTTCTTCCACACAGGAGACAGATAGAATTTGGAATTGTGTTGAATAAAATTCTGTAAAAATAAAGCATTTCTGTTTTATATCCAAGTAAATAATATTTGGAAAAGTCTTTAAAATTACTTAGTCATCAAAATTTGTGGAAAAGAAAATTCTTCGTGTTCTTTGTCATTATATAAACTTGATATAAACAAATTAACTTAACTAAAAAATCTTAAAAGAAAACCACTTAGAAATTTTATCTCAAACTTCCAAAATTACTTCAACTCAGCATAAGAAACACTTTTATTGCCACTTTCAGCTCCATTAAAGGATTTCAGCCCCAAAGTATAATGTCATATAACTTATTCCAATTAACATTTTGTTTATTACATAAGCAAAGTCAGCGACTCCAACTGAAGCAAACACAGAAATGTTCTGACTCTCGCAAAACTTCCTTCATAGATTTCTCGGAGGACCATCTTTCATCCTGTTATCGTATTCGTGTTCTTGTAAATTTATGAGTAATCATCCTTGGATCTCCCAAAGCAACAGCGCATTTTTTTCTTTTTCTCCTTAATATTTCTTGACGCCATAAAATTTAACGCTCAAATAACAAATCAATTTGCATAAACAATTTGGACTCTCAGCAAACTGGAGTATTGGGATTTCTCAGGGATGCCCAGAAGTTATTTTCTTGTCTGCATTTTATGAAATTCCTTCTTCTTCAACAGCAGGGGAAGGAAAAAATTTACATACTCTTCTTCATCGTCGATTGTCACACCACAACACATCTGTCAGGCGAATTTCTCCTCGCATAATTGTGAGGACAATTAATTTTTAATAAGGGGAGAATTTCTAATCAAACATGAATGATTTATACCATTTATCGGCAATTAATTGATCTTGAGGACACAATAATCGCGGTTATTCTTAGAATGGAATTTATTTTAATGCATAGACCTTTCATTCGATTAAGAAACGTATGCATTCTTCGCTGCACCGAAAAGTGCTAGAAGTGTTTGACGAATGCCTTAATTAAAAATTTCGCCTAACTGAGTTTCAAGATAAGGACCTCTTCGTTTTCTCGAAGGACTATTTTAAATTCGCGTAATTGCAGCGCTCTTGCATTCTACTGATGTAAAAGTCAGAGGCGAAACTTGCAAAATAATATATTACATATAATCGATTTACTGACAGAAGATTGTGAGGGATTTTAATTACTTTAAAAAAGCTTTTTTCTATGTACTATATATGTTGTATGAATCACTAGTATTGTGCATAAATCTATTATAATTAGTATTCCAAAGGGTGTCATTCTATTAAGTAGCGATAAATGGAAACGAATCTTTATCGTAAAACATTTTTGAATCGTTCTAAGCAACAGCTCTTACCCCCAAATTTGCTGGAATTTAACAAAGCAACATCCAAACAATTTAACTGCGCAGATTTTCTAACATGAATTTATTTTATTTGAAAAACTTTAGCCTTACGCAAATTGGCCTAATGGCTGTCCCCATTTGTTGTAGCAAAAGTTGTTTTAATATAACTTTTGTACGTTTAGATTCCGTAAAAGCAGTGGTGCCCACACAATGGCAATTTAAAATTGGAACTTTCGCAACTGGGTCACCTGTTATATATCTCATTAGAGATTTCAGGGGTGCTTCTATCCAAACAAACATAAAAAATGTTCCAATAATCGACATGTGGGCGTTACACATCCTTGCAACCCTTTCGTGTAGGTGTTATGCATGCTATTCTTATTCAAATTGCAATCTAACCCTCAATGCTGCTGAACGCAGAGGATGCGGACAGAAATTCTCAGGTGCCAGCTTGCATACTCGTAGTATGGCTTTCCTGAACATTTGCATAAGCGGAAAAGCATGCTAAAACATACGGTGAAAGTTTGTGAAATCGCTCAGATTCTTGCAAGTTTATCTTTCTCCAGTAAACTTCACTCTCGAACTCTTTAACTCTTTTCCCATGATTTGGGCGCCTAATTCACTTTTAATGCATGTTGCAATATTGCACTTTTCCTGGTTAAACTGCAATTACCAGCTGTTAGATAGAAAAATTTCCGATCAACTTCAAGGTGCTGAATAAAACAATTTTTTTGAACTTATAATAGGTAACTAGCTTTAATTAATAAAAATCATTTTCGTTATAATAAGCTTGTAAAATAGCAAATATTTTAAATTGTTCTTAATAGACCGTATAGTTGACATAATACTGTGTTCAAAAAGTAAAGCCAATTTGTTTATAACTTTGAAAATTTGTATTTATTCTTCCAAATCTATATCATCCTCTTTAAAGTAGTCCCCGCCCGATACAATACACCTATTCCAATTCTCGAAACAATTCAGTAACTCGATGATTAGAATGACGTTCAATTCCTTCTTCGATTATCATCACAAGAAGAGAATGCCCAAATTATAACTAACTGATTAATTTCGTAAAATTGTGCACATGCAACCATATTTTGTAGAGGAAACTAGATGTGGACCACCGATGGTTCACACCGCCCCAGATAAAAGCAATGCCTGTGGACCACCGGTAGTGGTTAACTCCCCAAAAAAGTCTAACCGCTGTTGCACGGTTTCAAAATTTGTACTGTTTCGACAATACAGTCACACTCAATTTGAAATTAAGTTTTCAGTATTTTAAAACGTCATTAAAGTGTAAATCTATTAATTTTGTAACATAGGATATGACATTGTGTTTTTGTAAATTGTTTAAGTGAAAGTAACATCTAATTGAAGAAGGAACCAATAGATGGTCCACCCTATACATATATTCGATGATTCATACACCTAATCCCCTCTAAATGTACATACTAGCAGATTTTGATCAGAAGTTTAATTGTTCTCCATTAATTGTCATAGATAGATTTGCAAGCGCAGCAATACAATTCCAATACAGTATGTATTATTTGATTACTTGAAAATTGCTGTAGAGGTTTTCCACATCCCTTCGTTTGTCAAACAATATGCAAGCGATAAGTGCCTGTCTAAATGCTCGTACATTTGTTTGTTAATGCAGTATCAAATACAGGATGTACCATATGTACATAACTCTAATTAAAAGGGAAGAAGCGCTTTGCTCTAATTTTAACTATAAGTAATTGAATAATACAAAGTTATTTGCACCGATTGCTATGGTATGAGTTCCATCTGTCTTTTGGTCCACGATGCTGAAAATGCTGAGTTATGACTCGGATATTAAACAATTTATTAGTTTCATCCGCAAAAAAAAAAAAAAAAAAGAGCCCTCGAAAGTTCGAACAATGACCCTCTTTTTCCTGTGACAAAAGTGTCTGCTAGACACTTCTGACACATCAGTCTTGTCATGAAGCAAAGCGCTTTCAACGAACAATTAATCAACGACAATGAATTACTCCCTGCTTCTGTTAGGTCCCCCACGCACCCTCTCTCATGAACTTATGATAGGTCTGATGGGGCAAACCATATACGACAATTAATTCTTGACGTGGCAGTAATGAACTTCTTAATATTAATTTAAATTTATAACACAGGAGCATAATTGGTTTTGTGGTTTTACCATTAACACGCAGACGGATGTTCGGTTAATATGCCTTCATGATGTAGCCGCAGAATGAGGTACATTCACGCAGTCAGATTTTAATTAAGCTCATGTTGGTGCCATTGGTGGGGACAGTTCCAGAGAAGCTTTCCCATATGCTGAGTTAAGGAAAAATTTTTGAAACGGAATTTATAGTCTTTCATTTTGATGAGAAATGAGAACTTTATGAGTTTGTTTGTTTGTCTGTCGGCTTTGTATTGCTGGCAAATGAAATTTTATGGTTTTGGAAGAGTATTAAATAATGATTGAATATTGTATAAAGGGTGTTTCTTTAAGCGCATCAGGATTTTGAATTTAAATAAAACAAATAAAAATTGGTTTTGTTCAAAAGATAATGGCTGCCAGGTATTTAGAGCAAGTCCAAATTTTGACCACTTTTTCGAGCATTTGAGGCCATATATCCACAATTCAATGCGTCAATCGAAACTGGTTTATCAGCATAGACTAAAGACTTTACAATTTACATACCACCAAAAATTTAATTTATATAAATTTTTCTTTCAATAAATCTATTGTTCCGGTCGCCGTATGGCACATAGCGCGTCCTGTTGAAACCACAACTCGTCAACATTAGTGTCATGAAATTTTTGAAATTAAAAGTTTCAATAATACGACGAATAGCACGACTTGATGGGTGATTATTCGGTCCATAAAATTTATACAGTGCTCTATAAGTTTCTATAACTGAGCCCTGATTTCGGAAATAGAATTCCATGATTTAGAATTGTTGCTGCAATGAATATCTTTCCATGAAAATCTTATACACCTTACTGAATACAAATGACAGCATATTTGGCATTTATCCCTATAAAAAAACACTCTTTACTCTTATTTAGGGGTGACTCTTATAGTAAACTCTCGTAACGTATTAAATAGTAATTGTTTTTAACTTAATTTGATTTTGAGGTATTATCACAAATTTCAAACATTGTAAGAACGTTAAAGGAGGTATCTACATTTACACATTTACTACAACTATATATAGGTTTTTTTTTGTCATAAATCGTCAGCAAAACATCTGAAGAATATGTTCTCCAAGTTTTAAAACGAGAGTCGGATATGAACAAAATGAATGATTTAAAATTTTATGACATCCATGTTGTTGAGGATGTTTGATTAATGCCTGGTAAAACTCGATGCTTACTTTTACGTGAAAAGTATTGAAAACAACTTCTTTTCTTCTCTTGTGTAGCACCTGCTGTGGATATCCGCTCCCAGGGTGCAGTTCAAACATTATAAAATATTTTTCCAGAAATGCCACTGATTTTTCGTTGTCATGAGGATAAAGCAGAAAACTCAATGTTAAGGGGTAAATTGTTTAAGAAAGCTGCCATAATCAGCCAAAGGCCAACATTTACGTTGCTCCATATCAGGACATAATATTAAGGACGTGTGTCTGATAACCGAACAGGAATATACACTTAAAAATGCCGACAGTTTAGCAGAGGCATCCAACAAGTGAATGTCTCTCGAACTCATGTAAATTTTATTTGAGAACCTTTCATCTTGTGGAAATCCGCGCCCAGGAGTACATATTTCGACACAGGCGCCGTCGTCGGTGGGGTCGCACACACAAAGCCCTTGATTACTGGCAACTTCAAAGCAATTTCATGACATCTTTTCCCCACTCGAATGTTTAACAATCTCGAATAACACGGATGATGTACACATTCTAGGATAAGCTTCAAAGCAAATATTTCCGTTTTCAACTTGAACATATTTTGGGATTAGGAGGACAGATAAGAGCGCTGTTGAGTCCTATAAAAGTTCCGCCGGCTCGTTGGAGCAAAAGTGCTACTTAAGCTCTGACAGAGGATATCTTAACACGAGGTTAAATGGCTCTAGTGAGAAATCACTAAAGGAAGGAAAAATAATGTCTGGAAGGTGCGGATGAAGGCCTTCGGCGTTTAAAGTTTAATGGACTGGGACAAAGGAATTTTTTGTTTAACTTTTTCTGCTTGTTGGCACAACAGATAATAGCACTTAGGAGACACTATTTGCCTCATAATAACGAAGAAGTAACAGACAGAACACAAAAGAACATTAAGTCATTTTGCCATAAGGCAAATAATCACAAAACAAGAGTGTGTATTTTATCATTAACAGCAGCTAAAAGGTAAAATTAATTTTAAATGAGCCTAGAATAAGTCTTCTTAAATAACGTTTAATTAAGGAGAGGGAGGATATTAATATGTTATACCATCTCCACTCTTACTCCAGTTCGAACCCCTAACCAACCGCGCCATTAACTAAATCCCCTAGTCTTTTAAGTTATATTGAAATAATTGACACATCATACCCAAAAACCAAAAAAAATTATTTGATACGGGTTATTGTATTATTGGGACAAAAACTTTAGGATTTACCCTTTTTGGTAATCAATGGCTTCTAAAATTATTATATAGGCTTTCTGCCCTAAAAAAATTAAAAGAAACAAACAAAACCTTTAATAAATTAACCCATTAATGCGCAAAACGAGGATTTTGTGCACGCAAGTTCAATTGTACGATTCGAATAGCAAATTGGGGCGAATTTCCTCCAAATTCGTATATAAGGGGTTTTTGGGAGTCCTCTTTCAGAATCTGACATTTGTTTTGCATAAAATCTTCAAAAACCCTATCATTTTTCGGGTTTTTTAAAAAAAGTGCCGGTTTTTTTTTGTCATTTTGCTTTTCAAAGTCGATTATCTTGTTGTTGCTACTATTGAATGATCATATAACCATCAGAAATCGCGGTCCGAATGTCTAAACTTTCTCAGACCATGGTTTTAAATTTTTTTTTTGCTTTGGTTATTGCAAAATGGCCGTTTTGTACAGCAATGTAATAAAAAATTTCGCGGTTTTTTTACACGAAAAGGATCAACTTTACAAAAAAAAATGTATATGACAAAAAGTACTTATAATTAGCCAAGGAAAACATATAAATTTTTTCAGAATTTTTTGCACTATTTTTGGTTTTTTTGGATTTGGCCAATTTATGAAAAATCCACAAATGTCCCGACAAATTCTGAAAAAATTCACTCGTGTTCTTTGGCTAATTATAAGCACTTTTTGTCATATAAAATTTATTCGTATAATTCGTCCTTTTTGAGTAAAAATATCACCAAATTTCATCATAAAAAAACTTGGTGATATTTTTACTCAAAAAGAACACGTGTGAATTTTTTCAGAATTTTTCGGGACATTTTTGGATTTTTCATTAATTGGCCAAATCCAAAAAACCAAAATTAGTCCAAAAAATTCTGAAAAAATTTACATGTTTTCCTTGGGTAATTACATATAAGTACTTTTTGTCATATAATGGGTTAAACAAAAATATTATGAATTGCTTTAAAATATAGAAAAATCAGAAAATATCAAAAAATTTATTTAACCGCATTGGGTCTTGAACGACTCAAATGTCAGATGAGAATAAGAAAAATGGATACCACATAATTTGACAGAAAGAAGCCTTAAGGAGGGGGTATGGTTTGAAAATGACTTTTTAAGCAAATTTTTGTGAATTTTTTTTGGAAGTATGGCTACATTATTTTATTTTTAAATTAAATAGGCTTTTTAAGTATAATTCAAAGAATGATTATATGAATTTTCAAGTAAAAATATAAAGAATTTTGACAACGGTAGCCATTTTTCGCAGACACGTCAAAAAAAAAAATTAATTTGCGGTGGACATCAGAACTCGTCACTGGATAATCTGAAAAAAAAATTCTAAAAGATTATCTTAGTTGATGAGTTTCTCGAGGGAGTGACGTCGAGCTTTTCAATTTTTATCTATTTTTGAGTTTTTGGCATCACTTAGAAGTCAAAAAAACGAAATTTTTTGTAAAAAAAGTGCGAAAATCAACATATTTATTATTGTTTATAAAAAAATATGCATAAAAAAAAAATTATCTCGACGTCACTCCATCGAGAAACTCATGAACTAAGATAATCTTTTTCAATTTTTTTTTTCAGATTATCCAGTGACGAGTTCTGATGTCCACCGCAAATTCACTTTTTTTTGTTGAATGTATCTGCGAAAAATGCCTACCGTGGCCACAATTCTTAATATTTTTACTTGAAAATTCATATAATCATTCTTTGAATTATACTTAAAAAGCCTATTTAATTTAAAAATAAAATAATGTAGCCATACTTCCAAAAAAAAAATTTCACAAAAATTAGCTTAAAAAGTCATTTTCAAACCATACCCCCCCTTAAAAGTGGTCTGATGAATTGTAAAATCTTGCTTCAAGGACGAAAAAGGAAACCAATATTCTATTGAATTGTGACTGGCGATGAAAAGTGAATTTATTTTGATAATCCTAAACGTAAAAAAATATATGGAAGAATGAGAAGGCCATATTATTTTATGAGCTGTTAAAACTTGGTGAAATATTAATTAATAGCAGTAAACCTAACATTGAAGCAAAAACGCCCTGAATATGCTAAAAGACACGACAAAGTGATGTTTTTGCACGACAACGCTCCGCTGCATGTTGTGAAAAAGATTAATTATATACTGCGCTTGGATGTAATGTCATACCTCACCCGCCATATTCACTAGAGATTTATCTTTCTGACTATCATTTGTTTCGGTCACTAACACATGTTCTATCTTCACAGAACTTTCACTCTTATGAAGAAGTTGAAAAATGAGTCGAGATTTAGATTGCTTCGAAGGACATTAAATTTGGTCACCACCAAATCCATCTGTTGCCAGAAAGGTGGAAAATTTGTTTATTATTGGTGTTTCGGTTTTTGTTTCTAGACGAAAACATTTGTTGTCTATGCTTTTAAGATTGGAGTTTATTGTCTTTAGATTTTTTTTTATGTTGCTGGTTTTTCTTAATTTTATAGATTATGAGTCTTATTTTAGAATGGTTTTTCTTACCTTTGGGGTTTGTGAGGGTGTTTGTTTTTGTTATTGTCTGAAATTTTAAAATTGATCCGATTGTGGGATATTTTGAAAGTTGATCAGTATGAATTCTTGCCGACATATAAAAATCATTTTAGGGTAATCATTATTTTAAAGTGTCAAAAAATGGGTAATTTTTGTATTTTGTATTTAATTAATTACTTTAGGGCTGTGGAAAAATTATGTTATTGAGAATACTTTAAACTATGTTTCTACACATTTTTATTAAAAAATATCACAAAATTATGTAAAAAATAATGAAACCTTGTTTTTTTTTTTTTTTTTTAATTCAAACACCTTAAAAATTAATCGTACTGAAAATTTAATTAAAAAAAAGTAAACATATTGCATTACTAGCTGGGTTACCCGGTTTCACCCGGCGTTGGGTAAATACTTACTAATTAAACACTTCTCAAATGTTCTAGTTTGTTATATCCTAGCAATTGTTTCAACCCGAAAACCCCTTTATGGATCCGCTATCTTGAATTTCCAAATCTTAATAATATTAAAAATTAGTGGCCTTAAAATAATTATTGTACCAATTTTCATTAAAATCCGTTGAAATCGAGAAATTTTGGTCGCCATGTTGGATATGGAAATTTTGATAATATTCGAAATTAGTGGCTCCGGAATAATCATTGTACTAATTTTAATTAAAATCCGTTGAAATCGAGACACTCGGTTGCCATATTGGATCCGCCATCTTGGATTTACAACTTTTGATAATATTCGGAACTTGTATCCTCAGAATAATCATTGTACCAATTTTCATTCAAATCCGTTGAAATTAAGACATTCTGGTCGCCATGTTGGATCCGCCATGTTGGATTTGGAAATTTTGTTAATATTCAAAATTAGTGGCCTCAGAATAATCATTGTACTCATTTTCATTAAAATCCGTTGAAATCGAGAAATCTTGGTCACCATATTGGGTCCGCCATCTTTGATTTGTAAATTTTGATAACATTCAAAATCAGTGACCTCAAGATAATCATTGTACTAATTTTCATTCAAATCCGTTGAAATCAGGAAATCTTGGTCGCCATATTGGATCCGCCATTTTGAATTTCTAAATTTTGACAGCGGATTTGAAATCCCCATCCCGCAAAATCCCTATGTACCAATTTTCATGAAAATCGCTTCAAATTTAAAATTTTTAGCCGCCATCTTGGATCCGCCACTTTGAAACTCTACGTATTATCCGAAAAAAATTAGCCTATATGTTAAGTCGGAATATGTACTACCTTCGGACAAAAAATGAAAAATATCGATGGAAGCGTTTAGGCGTGATTGAGCAACAAACAAGCAAACAAACAAACGAACTTTCATTTTTATATAAGTATATGTAGGGATTAAAAGAAAGAATTTCTAACCACTTAATAAAACCACGTATCGAAAACTAATACTCACTTATATTTCGATCAGCTACAAAATTATAAATCGTGCGATATATCCAACCGAAATGTTGGATTTTCACGAAAAACAATATAGAGTATTTTAAAAAGCCGGGAAAATAATCTATGCAATGCAAATGTTTCAACTTTACCCTATTTTTAAATAAATTATAAGATAAAACTTCGTTATTTATTAATTATATTTTAAAGCTTGTGACTCCTTGCATTTTTCAACTTCCAGAATAGAGCATAAAATGCAACATTTATCCTATACATATACATATAATAATTTTTCAGAAATGGACTCAAAATAAGAAATATCATGCATAAAGTAAGACACGAAATCAATAAATCGTTTTTGTAGTTGCTTCATACAAAACTAAACTAAAATAGTATAAACCATCTCTAGAAGGTATAAATATAGTATGTAGACATAATTATGTGCCTACGACTACGAAGAAATTATTTTCCATGAATTGAAGGTTTTTGTCGAACAATTCTGCCGAAAAATACGTGACGATGAAGAAAAATTATATTTTTTTCGTGGACGATAATTAACCCTTTGGACTTTTTCTCTTTTAACCACTTTTCTCATGCCCAATTTGATGCACGGATATTCAAATTCGAACAACTTAATTGAAATAACGACAATCGTGCCGTGGTGATAGTTGTTGAGTCTCTTTGGTGCTTAATTACGACTTCCGCCCTCTGTAAACGTCCTCGGGTTACATAAATAAGCATAAATAGTAAGATTTCGGAACTCAGAGCCTTCGCAATTCGAGGTCGATTGTAATTTAGGGAAATAATATTCCTCCTGGTTTTCGGGCTATTATTCAAAGTGTCGCAGTAATGCTTTTCAAAGTTTACTCATAAATATGCGGGCGAAATGGAATACCCGTGTCACTTTTAAGTATTTATGGACCAGAGTTGTGGAAGCTGTTCATACTAAATTAAAGCTAAGGCGCATAATACGTTTGCAAGTTGCATTCTATAATTTATGGTACATGAAAGTTGAGCCATTTTGGGTATTTTACTTATTAGAGATAGCAAGGAATTTAAAAACTAAATTGTCGCGTAACAATTCAATTCAATTCATTCTAGAATCGACGACAATTGCGGAAATTTATCACAAATTTTTCTCAAATTTTAACTGATTTGTTTAAATTCTTCTTTTAACAAAAGTTTCGAAGTATAAATAATAATAAGACACAAATAAAAACAGTCTTATAAATGAAGTATCAATCAAGTATACCTATATTAAAAATTAATGATAATTATACAATACATAAAAAAACACATTTTCATTAACTTTTATTACAAAAATCCAAACGTATTACAAAATGTAATTAAGATGATTTTGGCGTTCAAATCAAATTATTTTAATTATCATATAGGTTTGATTTGAAAAATTACATAATATATATGTATCGGGTTGGCACGAAAGAAATGAGACAGTTTGTTTTTACATTTTAAATTCTAACATTTTTATTTTACTATACATTTAGTCAAAGCGTTTATCACGCAAATCATTTTTCATGGCTCTGAATAAATGATAGTCTGAAGGGGCAATGTCTGGGGAATATGGTGGATGAGGTACCGTCTCCCAGCCTAAGCCCTGCAGTTGTTGGCGGGTGGTGGATGTAGTGTGCGGGCGAGCGTTGTCATGAAGTAAAATGACATTGGCTCTTCTTCGTCTTTTTTCTTTGATATCTGTGGCTAGTTGATCGAGCTGCGCCGCATGTGTGTTAGCATTAACTGTTTCATTATGTAATAATTCATAAAACAGCATGCCCTGAGAATCCCAAAAGCAGCACAATAGAATTTTTTCGCCGCGGTTTTGATATTGCTTTGGTTGAGTTGGTGGGTCTTCCTTTCGTGGCAGCCAGAAGGCACGGCGCGTATTGTTTTCGTATAGAACCCACGACTCGTCCCCTGTGACCAAATCCTCCAAAAACTCCTTCCGGCGCGGTCGAAGTAGTAGCGATTGGCAGACGGTGACCCGAGCAGCACGAATGGCGTCTGTGAGGGCATGAGGTGTCCATCGGGATAAAACTCTCCTATATCGGAGCTCGTGCATATAATAATAATATAATATATCTAATATATATTAAAAAAATACTATTAAGATTTATGTTTATGTTTAGCAATATATGATATTAGGGTGCTTCTTTTTCGCGACTATTTTTTTTTTCACTCCCACCTCGAAATTTTATGGGAAATACCTAAAATAAAATTCCCTGAAAATTTGAGGCCTTAATATTAATATTAAGTGCTCGACTAAGGCGAGCATAAATCTCCTGTTTAAAATACACGTAAACTTTGATTATTTTTCTTCAAAACTCTACAGCTCAGAGGCATTTTATGGTATAATTTTGGTCAATGATAGGGTTTTTTCAGAATGGAATGCTCTACAAAAGTGTCCATTGCCCTAACTCCAACCAACGAGGTAATACGAGTCTCTAAACCCAATTTTTTCATGAAATTCTCGTATTTTTGGCCCTATCTCGTAAATAACAAGAGCTACAGAAAAAATGTAAATAACGAACTTGTAGGAAATTTAATTTGCTACAAAAAAGTTTAGGAACACCAAATCGCTAAAATCGTTATTTCTTGAGATATTGGGCTTTGAAGAGGTAGTGTGGAATTTTCATGGATTATTGAGCTAAATTGTAGAAACACTACCTCAACTTCAAAGCACAATATCTCAAGAAATATCGATGTTAGCGATTTGTTGTTCCGAAACTTTTTTGTAGGAAATTGAATTTCCCACAAGTTTGTCATTTAAATTTTTTCTGTAAAGATGAGTTTAAAAGAGTTTAAAAAATTTACAAATTTAAATTACAGTATAAGATAAACATTTTAATTTCCAAATAAAGGTAATTTGATTACAAACATATAAGATACTCCATAGCTTTCCAGTTTTAATCAACAATTGTTGTTATAATAAATTACAGTCAATTGAAAAAGTAAATATTTTTTAATTCAATATTAAGGGATTATGATTAATATTTAACAAATTGCATTATGATTTTCTGTTGACCATATAAAAAATGCAATATAGTTTCATTTAAAACGCTTTACTCTCATCTACATAAAAATGTATAATAAACATCAAAAGAAAAATTGTGGAATATTTTCTCTTCGGAGTAATTGCTTCTGCTGCCAACAGGGAATTTTTATATTTTCGAGCGAAAATATGCTGTCCGGTTTTCCATTCCATTCTGAAGTTATGAATAAAAATTTTCATTATTTGATTCTGCTCAAATTGTCCAAATTGTAAAAAAAAAAGTCCAAATGAAATTTCCCCGGCAATAAGGAAACGTTTCTAATCAGCGAAGAATTCAGTACACGTACCGGGTAAAAATTATATTTTGGGGGTAATAATTTATAGCGAATGCTCAAAGGCCCTAAAACTTTCTCGTTTGGCCAGACTCCAGATAATAGGATACTTTCACAAAATTTTGCTAAACTTTTCTCATGGTTCTCCGCTGGCAGAGAAACGAATGTAGTTAATCGAATTTCACAGAAAAGTTTCCATTCCTTCGTTTGCTTCAAAGAATGACATCGGGGCAGGATTTGGTTGGTGTTTTTTTTTTTTTTTTTTAAACCTTATCGTGAGTATTCCCTTTTAGCTTATCTGCGAATCATATCATAAATAATCTTTCCAGACATTCCTTCCAATGTAGAATAATATTGGAAATATAATTTACTTAGTTATGATTTAAATCAAATTTATAAATTGCTGCAGCTAAGGTCAAAAGAGAGCAGAAGAAACCTGCAACTTTAATTTAATTTAATGGGCTTCGTCTGAATCTGATTGGGAATTTTTACAAGTTTTGGCATCGACCAAAACATTTCACAAGAAACTAATTCGGGAAGAGCGCCAAGTTCAGGATAAGGAAACTATGAGATATCTTCGAGTTGTAGGGATGTACGTAATAAAAATTGAAAACTTGGGTTTTCCGTGCACAGACCGAAAAGGAATTTAAATAAGAAGTAAAAATCTGGTAGGGCAACGAACTTGGACATTTTATGCTGCCTCGTTTCCTTGTCCTTCTGCAGGAATGGCTGCGTGCCTTTAATATTATGTATGATATCTCAATGGTACTACGGCCATAGCATTCGTTTCAGGGCTGCCGTCCCTTGCGTGTGAAAGCAGTTAAGGGCTGTGGAATTCTTTTGATATACAAAAACTGAATGAGCTAGGGAATTCCCACCTAAATTGAAAAAGATTGCAAAGCGGAAACCTAAAAGCCATGATGGCTTTTAAACGCTCTCTGCAAATATGAAGCCGAGGAAGTAAAGAGCGCTATTGAATTTGGTCAGCACATTCGGGCCTGGAATCACTTTAGCATTCTTTCGGCAAATGCTCATTTTAGAGTCTGGACATGGTTAGATCACATGCTCCAGTTCAAACTCCTAGTCAAGTAAACAGAAAAGGAGAATGTAAAAGTCTCATTACGGACACGCCTACATCAGATATACGGATACGTACTCCACTAGCATTTATATATGCAAGATTTTCATTCTAAAGGGTTTTTTCTAAAACCGATAGAAGTTTAGAACTAGAATTTGAAAAATAGCACAAAGGGTTAACTTGCAACTACACTCATGTATTTTGTATCGGGTAGACCAAGATCTTTCCAGATTTTTCCATGTGGTGGACGACGAATCTATAAATTTGGATCTTGTGCACACCCAGTAGGAAATATTGTAAGTGTTTCACAAAAGAGAGCTCCTCACGAATCAGGGGCAAAGCACATTATCAGCACAACAGTGCGAACAGTGAAGTGATGTTTTTAGCATACCATATAAGGAAATAAACTCATGGTGTCGTTTATGGCAATTGTGAAACACGCTGTCAGTCGACCTTTCAAGTTATTCAACTGGTTCGGGACTTTTCGAACACGCTGTATACATATATACTAGGGTGCTTTTTTTTCGTGACTATTTTTTTTTCAGTCCCACCTCGAAATTTTGTGCCAAATACGTAAACAAAACTTCCCTGAAAATTGGAGCCCTTAATATTAATATGAAGTACTAGACCAAGGCGTATAAAGATTTTCCATATAACATACACGTAAACTTTGATTATTTTTCTTCAAAACTCTACAGCTCCGAGGCACTTTATGGTATAATCTTGATCAATGGTAGGGTTTCTTCAGAATTGAATGCTCTATAAAAGTGTTCATTGCGGTGTAACCCTAACTCCCACCAGCGAGGTAATACGGGTCACTAACCCCAATTTTTCCATGAAATTCTCGCTTTTTGCCCCTATCTCGTAAACAACAAGAGGTACAGAAAAAGTGAATATGACAAACTTGTCGGAAATTCAATTTCCTACAAAAAAGTTTGGGAACACCAAATAGCTAACATCGATATTTCTTGAGATATTGGGCTTTGAAGTTGAAGTGGTGTGGAACTTTCATGGATTATTGAGCTAAATTGTAGAAACACTACCTTAACTTCAAAACCCAATATCTCAAGAAATATCGATGTTAGCTATTTGGTCTTCTAGGAGAAAATTGAATTTCCTACAAGTTTGTCATTCACATTTTTTCTGTAGCTCTTGTTATTTACAAGATAGGGGCAAAAAAACGAGAATTTCATGAAAAAATAGGGTTAGTGACCCGTATTACCTCGCTGGTGGGAGTTAGGGTAACACCGCACTGGACACTTTTGTAAAGCATTCAATTCTGAAGAAATCCTCCCATTGACCAAGATTATACCATAACATGCCTCTGAGCTGTAGAGTTTTGAAGAAAAATAATCAAAGTTTACGTGTATGTTATATGGAAAATCTTTATACGCCTTGGTCTAGTACTTAATATTAATATTAAGGGTTCCAATTTTCAGGGAATTTTTGTTTAGGTATTTGCCACAAAATTTCGAGGTGGGACTGAAAAAAAAAAATAGTCGCAAAAAAAAGCACCCTAATATACATATTAACATTATATATATATATAAATATTAACAAACGCACATGAATGATCCCATAAGTACCCCATTTTTACGACGGTGCTAAAAAGTATCAACCCTATTCTTTTTTCCAGCAGAATTCAATTCCGATCAAAATGTAGGAGATGTCGGAATCAAGAACAAATCGAACTACGAGGTAGTTCTACAAAGTCCTTTTCCAATATTCTGAACTTTAAAAGCTAAGCATTTTAAACTGTCTTTTTATTAAACGATTGGAACAGACATTTTACAAAAAGCTTTGAAATTCCTTTTTCTAAACCCCTTTAAAAGCCTTTTTACGAAAGAAAAAAATAAAGTGCTTACTTCTAATGACACGTAATGTTAAAATAAAATTGAAGCTACTTACGGAGCGTCAGCCCTTTGGTGCTTCAAAAAAGCGCTTCAGGAGGGCTTTCCAAGTGCTTTTTTCCTACTGGGCATATTCCAATAGCACTTTAGTGTCAAGATTATGTGGTATGAAATCTATCCACAGTTGGAAGATTATGTGCACTATCAAAATAACGAAGTTGTCTATAAGTCTCGAAAACCGACAACCGATATTCAAAGTAAACCATTCTTAATCATTCCTCAAGTGCGAATCTATTCATGATTACTTGCCAGACTACACTGAATATAAATATTACATATAGTTGTCAGGATGACAGCTCGGATTGACAATTGTCCTAACTATAGAAAGTTCTATATAAGCAAGAAAACACCATTTACTTCAGTTGAGTCAGTTCATCAATTGACTTTTTGTTAGTGCAAATATTTCTGACTTACAATTGTACTATAGTTTATGTCCAGCATATTTTATCACGTATATGCTTGTGGGTATATTTTATAATATAGGCTGAAAATACAATAACCCATTATTGTTTTCGCTACATAGAAATATATGCCATACCCATGTGTCTTTAATCATTTATATCTCTCCATTGAATTGACTGATTTTGAACAATTTTTTTAAAATCTAAGTATCGATAGGTAAATTGTAGACGATGTAGAAAGAGAAAGTGTTTAGTGTTTAGTGTTTAGTTTAGCAGATATAGGGATTAGCTTTCGATCACTCCTTTGGGAGTTTCTATGGCAGAGAAGCCAAGTGCCATACTGATGAGATCGGCTTGGCTTTTCGGATCAAAATACTCGTCCATCTTTTTGGAGTCGTCTACTTCGGTGGACTAGTAATATTTCTAACAAAACGTTCAGTTCGTCTGTCTGTCCGTTTGTCGCTGGATTATGGTGAAAGAGGATTTTGTAGTTTTGCCGGCTACCCGCTCGGGTATGTCCCACCTTAACTTTCAATAGGATTTTATTTATTATTTTGATTCGTCTCCTCCTATTAAAGTAGTTCAACTTGATTGGATCTCAAAAGACAAGAAATTCAATGATGTATTTTTATACATAGAGTCTTGGTTGGATTGACAGATACTCCTAACATTTTATTGTATATTTTTGCAAATGTATGGAACAGTGACTTTGCATTCACAAACCTATAAATTATGGATTTGAATTTCCAAATCTTAATATAATTCAAAATTAGTGGCCTTAAAATAATCATTGAACTAATTTTCATTAAAATCCGTTGAAATCGAGACATTCTGGTCTC
Organism: Dysmachus trigonus; assembly: GCA_949715965.1. Classification (NCBI taxonomy): domain Eukaryota; kingdom Metazoa; phylum Arthropoda; class Insecta; order Diptera; family Asilidae; genus Dysmachus; species Dysmachus trigonus. The sequence continues at coordinate 80,436,112 of OX454322.1, read as the reverse complement.
CATGTTTTTTCTGCCATCTTTAATTTGGAAATTTTGATAATATTCAAAATTAGTGGCCTCAGCATAATCATTGTACTAATTTTCATTAAAATCCGTTGAAATTGCGAAATATTGGTTGCCATATTAAATTTCTAAATTTGGACAGCGGATTTGAAATCAGCATTCCGTAAAACCCCTATGTACCAATTTTCATGAAAATCTTAAATTAAATTTAAATTCAAATTTTCAGCCGCCATCTTGGATTCGCCATTTTGAAACCCTATGTATTATCCGAAAAAAATTGGACTGTATGTTAATTTGGAATATGTACTACCTTCGGACAAAAAATGAAAAATATCGATGCAAGCGTTTAGGCGTGATTGAGCAACAAACAAACAAACAAATAGACGAACTTTCATTTTTATATAATATATATAATAGAGATAGAGATTTACTAGAAACCATATTACAGCTGCAGTACATTTAACACATCTGAAATCAAATGCATTTCACTCTAATTGGTAAGAATGCTCAAATAAAATTTATATTTAATATAAGATCTGTCCAGGGTAAAATAAAACATATCCTCGGTAGTTTTTTGAAATTTTATTTAGTTTTATATTACAATTTCCTCATTACTCGACTAAATAGTTTTATTTTATAAATTCATAGAAACAATTTTTCATTAAATGAAACATAAAATAAATCACAGAAACTGAAAAATTTGCTTTGACGAGCAATTGAAGGAAGTTAAAATTAAGAATTTATATGTATGTTACCTAGTATTTACAGCAGTAAACTAAAAAAGAAATTTTAGACCTATTTTTGGCTAGCCGTAGCCCATTTTCACATAACCTGAAGCTCCATTCACTCACCGATTGCGGCGATGATCATTCTTAAAAATCTCCTTATAACTTTAATTGAATCCAGAGTTTTTACACAATGACTAGACCTTAACAATAGAAGTAACTTACGGTACTTGTTTTATTGACTCTTTCTACACGTTTTATAAAAAAATATTTATACAACAAGACAATTTCTTAAAAATGCTATCAGTGAAAGTATACAAAGTATCACTTCAAACAGTTCTGTGCTTGTGGCTAGTGTGTTCATCAGGGCGCTGGAACTTTTATTCGGATGCTGCATTGCAGCTGGTTTTTCACCTAAAATGAAAAATAAAAATTGTTCTTATTAAATTACAATTTCAACGATAAATTAAACTATCTATCTATCTATGTATATTTTCATAAATTACACAGCTACTACGGCTGATTGCCGAAATTCGCGAAAACCCTTTTGGGGGCAACATTTATTATTATGAAGTTTAACCCGGAAAACTAGAGCAAAAGCTTTGTTATGCTTCTAATTATTTGCAAAGGCGTCTCTTGAATTTGTAATTATTTCGGTTCTTTGAGATATTTCACAAACTCCTGATGGCCACAGGAGCAGAGCAGAGTACTGGCCTAGAAAGGCAAATAATTACCTGAAAAACTTTCTGGAATAATAAACGATTTTCGGAGGAGCCTTTTGTTTACTAAACGAAGAAGTAGGCTACAGCCATTCCGAATAAACATTGCTCAAGTCAAATAAAAGTTGGGATTTATTGTTAATTTGATGGGCCATTTACCAAGCATTTACACATTTAATTGATAATTTAAGTAACTTCTCTTGGACTTTTATCTTTGTATTCCAAGCGAAAAATATAACTGGAGCACGGTAGCTGTTTTCCTGGAGAAAAATTTTGGTTAAAAGAATCCCTAAATGAGCTCTTTTCAAAAACTTTGATCAACAGGGAAATGTATATACTTGTTTACTTAAAATCAGCATAAAGTATTTTTGAATTACCAAATACATCACAATACATATTTTAAGAAACATTACGGTTGAGTAAAGAAACAATGTTATGTTATTTTTTTGAAAATATTGATATACCACCTTGATCAAAAAGTTTCAGGAATTTATTCAGAATGTGTAAAAATACTAGTTTATTCATCAGAATAAACATTGTACCCTTCAAAGTACTCTCGATCAACTGCAACGAACTTATGCCAGCGCTTGATCCAATCCTCAAAGCATTTTTGATAGTATTTTTTTGGTATGGCTATCAGAGCTGTCTTCGATTTCTTCATTATCTCCTCTTGGCTGCTAAAACACGTTCGCCGAAGCGGTTTTTTTAGTTAACCGAACAGGAAGAAGTCACAGGGAGCCAAATCCTAATTATAATAACCAAAATTAATGTTTACTCTTCCAACATTTTTATGTAAAGTTTTTTATTGTTTGAACTTAATCCATTTGACTTTTAGATAATAGAGGCATCAGTTTGAAGAACTGCCAAAACATGCCATCAAAAGTTTTCATTTCAAGCGTGAAAATATGCTATCCTAAAATCCTTCATAAAATACAATAGTTCCTAGATTTTCTTTTATTATTTTCTTCTTTAACTATCATCGAGACATATTCATGGGTATAAGGGTTACTCTGGACTTGTTGCAAGCGACCGGGTCAAAATTCTCAACTACTTAGGTAATAATAGGAAGAGGTAATTTTCTGCTTTCAACTTTTCAAAATACCTGAATTCAGTCATTTCAATTCGGAAAACTCTGAGATATATGTACAAGTGTAATTGGTAAAATAACAATGCATTAAATATGTACAACTACTGAACTACGTAATCTTGCAAGGGTTGGAGCGTAAAACCCAAAATGCTCTTTAGATGACAGTCTGTGTTTCATGACCACGTTTCCATACTTCCTTTGTACAATGAGACAAAATGCAATTTAAAGAGAACGTTAAGGGTTGAAGTTCTTGTAGAGCATCATTAACTCTTAGCAAGGTATGAAGCCTTTATCTTGTAGAACACGACAGACAAATTTACCTTTTAGAACGTGCACGTATACACTCGACTGTCGGGCATTTGCAGGCGCACACGTGTAATTGCCGCCATGTCGCATTGTAGCATTCTTCACGGTAAGTATGCTCGATGTTAGTTTACCTGATGACACACTAATGCCGTCCTCGTGATCGTAATTAATCATCCTCGACTCGTGATACCTGAAAATATAGAAAATATTATAAAAATGTAAAATCTTTGCATTTTGTGCTAAATTAATGCTAGACATTTATAAAAAATCTACCACAAAAATCTTAGAAAGTCTATCAGGAGTTGGTTCGAAATTTTCAACCAATTTATACAAAAAAACATTCTTTGTTTCGTTTTTTCTCATACTTTTCTACCATGCCGCGAAAGTCTTCCTGTTCTTGTAATGTCTGGAAAAACTTTAGAAACTAGAGAAACTCAATTTTTATATTGTATATACATTCAAACTTTGTATTTCTTCTCAACTGGTAACCTTACAACAATTTCCTCAGTCGAGACAAATTTTATACCTCCCTGGGATGTAGGAAAGATACGCCCCTTTCACATTTTAGCATTCCATTGAGAAATGTTTACGAAGAGTGCACTCCAAAAGGGCTGGTTTGGGACTTAAGATTGCAGTTTCCGCGCTTAAAATCCTTGTTGTGTTTATTTCAAAGACAGAATGTATTCTGGCTGTTTTAAGTTTTTACATTGTCTAAAACTCATACTTGCACCACAATAGTGCACTTGATATTTTACATTAATTCTTTATTGCATTGAAAGTTCCCTCCGGCTGTTTAAAAGGATAAACACAGAGGTTATTTTCTATAACCTTTAACATTAATGCTGCCCTTTTTGTTGCACTATAAAGTTGAACAATACCCAAATTTACTTTGTAAGCTCCTAAGAAAGAACTTTTTTGTTTCAACATTACTTATATATAATAAATTATGAAATATATGATATATTTAAAATAGTATTACTACATATAAACTACATTTCAGTAATTTAAAGTTTTTATGCAATATAAGTATTGCAAAACTGCATGACTTTATTTAATGAAATGTATTCTTTTATTTCATTTTCGCTTTCTTAACCCTTATCAGTCACACCTCAGTAAAATCCCGCACCGGTCATTCTGGGGTGTATCACACCCCAGCGTGCTTACAGGCTTATAAAAAGTTGTAGGCAACATAAAAAAAAGAAAAAAATATATCCTGTTAAAGTTTAAGTCTTCCTCTAAAAGATTCTATGGGTTAGATATGTGAAAATTAAATTTAAGATATTTAAAAAAATTCTTGAAAAAAAAAAAATCGAAAAACTGACTTTTTCACTAAAACTGCTTTAACTTTTTTAATTTTTAAGGTATTTAAATTTGCCAAGCGGTTTTGTAATCCTGAAATGATGCCCATTCAGCTGATATGTTCAGTTTTTTTGGCCGTTTCAAAAAGTATATTTATTTTGAAGACTGAAGGTACCACTTTTATGAAGAAAATTAACAACTCATTTACACACAAAAATAGCAATTTATTAATTAAAAATCCAAAAAAAATTTTTCATATAGTATTTAATGCAAATTAAAAAAACGAAAAAAAATTTATTCATTAATTATTAATTATTCTATGCCAAAAGCACATTCAATGCACATGTACGCTCTATGCGTATCACACATCGGTTGAAGGCACGATGGACACATTGAATTAGTCTTCTTATCACTTCCTCTTGGACAAATCGCGTACCTTTTTTGTTTTTCTACCTTTCGACGCTCATTTTGAGTGGGAAGATGGTCCTGCAAATGCAAAATATTTGCAATTCCAGCAAAAGTTGCCTCTTCTTCCCTGTCCTCACACAGTTCCTCACGAATCGTGCGTGAACGTAAATTATACGCCATATCTTATAGCGAAAATACACGTTAAAATTTTTTCAAAAAATTGTAACAAAGAAAAACTGTTAAAATGTACTTACTACTTCAAATTAAACTCATCAGAAGTAAAAAGAAAAATTTCCAAAAAACTCGAAAAAAACACGTATTGGTCACACTGGGTGTGAGACACCCCAAAATTCGATAGGGTCTACTTTGAGCGACTGCCAGGTAGAAACTAACGGTCCCAAAAATATTTTGCCGGCGGGGAATGAAAGTTTGTAACGCTGACTAACTTTAGATGGCGGTATTAGACCCATATCCATTGGTTTACTGGGTCGTTTTGGCGCTCAAAAAAACGCTGGGGTGTATTTTACCCAGTGTGACTGTTAAGGGTTAAACTCCATACATTTAAAATCCTGGAAAAATGCAATTAGCTTATCTCTGAATCCTAATCTAGAGATATAAAGGAGCACTAATCTATAGACTTTACTAAGCATCTTGAAGACAAAAGTTTTTTATAAGGGTGCTCATGATGAAATCTTCATTCACTATAATATTTTATGAAATACCAAAATCGGCTTATGGAAAAAGTGAACGATTTAAAAAAAAAAAAAACATTTATTTCAATTATGTTTTTTTTTTACAGAAAAAAATTTTGCACAGATATTTAAATACACTTTAGATATACAAAAATATTTTCTTTAAATTTTTGAGGCCGGTTTTTGAATTTTTATGATTTTTGAAAAAAATACCAAAAAATGATGACGGGCATGACTTCAGGCGTCTAGATCGTCGGAAAAAAATACCAAGTTAACTAGTGTGAACTAGGATAATTTTTTTCTACCAAAAAATAACAAAATGGCCGCCATTTAAAAAAAAAACGTTTTTTGAGGTTATAAAATCGGCAGAAAATCGGTAAATTTGTTACCGATCAACACGTATCATACGATAGCCATTTGAACTAGGATTAATTTGGTGTTTTTGTCCGACGATCCAGATGCCTGAAATTATGCCCGTCATCATTTTTTGGTGTTTTTTTTGTTTTTTTTTTTTTTTTTTTTTTAAATCATAAAAATTCAAAAACTTGAAAAAAAAAATATTTTTGTATTTCTAAAGTATAAATAAATATCTGTGCAAAATTTCAAAACGATATCTATTTTCTTTCTGTAAAAAAATTGTTGAAAAAAATGTTTCGAAAATTTTGAAAGCATTTTGTACATTTGTATAATAATATTTAAGCGGTTGGAAGTTGATATAGCGATCCGTTGCTCTTTTAATGATTTTTTAAAAATGGTTGAAATAATGAAATTCGTTTTTTTTTTTACTTATTATAACTCCAATCTTTTCCATTTTTTTTTTTTTTTAATTCAATAAGTAAAGCTGATTTTGGTTTTATTCCGTAGTGTTTTTGAGAAAAATGGGATTAAAAACTAAAGAAACACATATTATAGGAATATTTGAAAATGTTTAAAAAACTAATAGATTTTCATAGAAGATTGTAATATGATTCAAATGAAAATTTTGAATTTAAACTTGAAATTTACGTAAAATACAAAAACTTGAAATTTACGTAAAAATACAAAAACTGAAAAACGAAATAGTCCCTTAATTTAATATTAAACAAAAAATAAATATGAGCATATATGAACAAAACCTTTGTTTCGTGGCTAATGTAAATAAGAGCGTTATTCTTATATGAATTCTTCAGAGCATTATCGATTTGACCTTTTTCATGAAAAAAAAAAAAATACATAATACAAATTAGTTTTAAAATGCGAAATTTTGTTTTTTGGGATTTATTTTAAAATATCGTTATTAGTAGTCCGCAGTATATCACCCTTTAGTTTTGTTGAGGGGCACAGATATATTATTATAAATAATATAGGTTAATAAAGGTAGTAACAACTTTTTAATGAATTGTTTTCAAAGTAGATAATTTGAATGGGCGGTTATGAATAAACTGAGTGGTATATTTTTAAACTCCATACAAAAAACACCGTGATTTTGGCTGAAATACCTCAAGGAAAAAAATATGGTAAAATTTTTTTGGTCATCTGTTAGAAAATATTAATAAAAATTAAATATAAAAACAGCTGGAGAAAAGACCTTCAGATAACGATTTTAAATGAGTTAATTAATTTCTGCGTTAGACTAAACGATAATTATTAATACGAAAAGTTTTTAAACCTCTTTTTTCAATATATAAGACTCATAGAAAACTTGAATTTTTGGACAATGGTCGACTTCACTTTTAGAATTATTAGAAATTAAAAATTAAATTTTATTAATATCACTGATATTCTAAATATTTTTGAAAATATGAAATACAGTGGAACCTCGATATAGCAAATCGGAAGGGAACAAGTAAATATTCGTTATATCAAGTAATTCGTTGAACCGAGGTTTGTTATGTTGAGGTTAGGTTGGTCTAAAATTTGTTATAAAGAGGTAAAAAAATAGTTTTATTCACCTCAACATTACGTACACATCTTGTTATAGCGAACAACTTCTACTAATAAATGATAACACATTTTTATCAAATTACTGTATGTACTTTCTATTTAAAAACAATTAGGTAGATAACAAAATTTTTTTCTTACATTAATAATCAAAATTAAATGCAGTAAAATCCGTGAAAGTAGGTACATATCTTGGTGGGTACATACATTATGTAGGTAATTTAATGTTAATTTCAAAAATTCGCACAACAATTTTTTACAGTTGGCACTGACGACGCGTACGACGTGCAAAATAGAATCGGATCTATTTTGCAGGGCGCGTAGCTCGTGTCGCGTCAATGTGTTTAGATGTGCATAGTACCCTATGCTCGATAAGCTTTGTCGTTGTGTCATCGTCTTGCCTAAGAGTCATACATTGGTGGGAACTTTATATAAAGGTTTTGTGTTGACAAAATTCGTTAATTAGAGGTATTTATACTTTTTCTTGATAGTCGAAAATTCGTTATAAAGAGGTTGTTCGCAAAAAATGTTCGCAATGTAAAGGTATATTTTACATTGACTCTTATGGACAATTCAAGGGGATTACGAAGAATTCGTTAAATCGAGGAATTCGTTATATTGAGGTACGTTATATTAAGGTTGCACTGTAATTGGTTTTAGATATGCTTTTGAAGGAGAAATCGTGTAAAATCAAAGTTTTCTATAATAATTTTTATTATGATTATATTTTTATTTCACACTGGTTTGGAGCATTTTTTCAAGCTATCTAGCAGTGTAGTCCAAGTTTTCTGTAATTTTTTTTCCAAAGCACATACCTATACATATACCATAAATTACAAGTAAAAAATAAATCACCATTAATTCAAAAACTTCTACAATTGCAGCAGGCAATTTTTCAAGAAATAATGAAAAATAAAATCCGTAAATCAGCAAAAAATACTTCCTACATAAAATTTTCGACAAAAATATATAACCTTTAAGCTGAAATATTACTTTAATTAAAAGTACTCACCAGAAGACATATAAAGGGCTTTCCGTTGCACGCTTCAGTTTACATTCCAGCTTCAGTGTTGATCCTTCATTTATATGTAAATCAGGAGCTTCAATAATTTCAGCTACCGCCTCTGGAATCCAAGGAAGCGAAAAAATACAAGAAAACTCTGTTACACAGCTATACACAGCAATATCTCTGGCGGACATTAATCAACATCTTGTTAAAGAGGGCTGATAAACAATTTTTTATGCAGCGTCCCTTGACGCCCATCTTAATTTTCCTGACTCTGTTTCTTGTCAAAGTGTATAATAAATTAACTGATTAATATTCATACAAGGAACACAAGCGAAATAGGAATAAAAATGTCCGGAAGTTTATAGTTGTAGGGACAGAGGGTAATTTATAAATAACTCCAGAAAAAAATTGTTTCTTTTCTATATTTCATTCGTCTCAAGAAAATTACGTTATTGATGGACATTACATATTCAAATTATTCATTTTCCATAAATATCCAATCAAAAATAGTTGTTGATATGTACACGTTTAGAAAATGTTTAATAGTTAATAATTGGAAGTTTGTATTAAAAATACGTTATTGTATCACTCTTCGAACATGCTGTAATCATTAAATTCGTTAAATCAGTGTAGGCCCCTTAAGTATAAAGAGTTAATCATAATAACTTTGTGGAAACAAAGCATAACACTGAACATAACTTAATAAGTTTTTCTAATAAAAACAAATTCTAATAAATTGTTTTTTCATAAACATTTTTCAAAAGTCTAATATTACATTTCTTCATCAAGAAAACGCCAAACATTTCTGAATTAGAGAGCATAAATTGTTCGTTTGTATTCCTTAGGATTGAAAGAAATTTAACCCTAGAACTACGAACCGGGGTAGATATCTACCCCAGGTAAATTTAGAACTCCGCTCTTAAGCTAGTCAGTGGCATTATCGACTGAAGACCTATACCATAATTTAGTTTAAGATTCTAGTAATAGAGCGGCGTCGCCATAACCTTCAGTTTCTTGTTTACTATGACAGAGTGAAGACATAAAGCTAGTGTGGGGTTGATATCTACCCCGGTTTGTAGTTCCCATTAGTGTTTTGTGTAGGTAATTTTTTAATTCGCATATTATAACCATATTTTACGATAAAACTTTAGATATATAATTTTCGGCAATGATTTCATATTTTAAGTACACTGGGATTAGCAAAAAAAGCAAAACGCGAATTTATTGCTCAAAATGCAATAGACCCAGAGATCACAAAGTCATCTACTGAAGCGATTGTGGTGCCTTTGAATAAGTTATTTTTGATATTTATCAAATTTCTTTTTTTATTACATTTTGCATTAAAAAAAAAACCGAAATATATTCTTAAAAACCAATATTTCAAGGATTTTTATTTGAATTTTTCGTATATAAAATTCCTAGTTTTTTTTCAATTTTCAGAGTCCAAAATAAATAGACGTTTTTGGCAAAATATTATGATGTTATTTTTTTTTTTCAAAGCCTAATGTGTCCCCTTTGAAATGGCGTTGGAAAATTTTGAAATCGGATATTTAAAAAAAAGTTATGAATTTTAATTTGTAAAATGACGTTTTGACTGTTTTTTAGCACTTTTAACTGCTTAAATCAATTTTTCACTAACTAATCCTTAATAAAATTGAATTTGCTCTTTACCATTCTCTTCAGCATGAAAAAAAAAACTCATATAATCACATGTCGAATTACTGATTTTAAAACCATTTTAAGATAAAAAAAACCCATGGGGTAAATATTTACCCCGGTTTGTAGTTAAAAGGTGAACAAATTGGTTTGTAGTTCTAGGGTTAATAATTGTACATAATCATTATTTGAAAACAAAATTCGATAGTGCTCAATCCATGCAGATATTGTCCAACTTTAAACATTTTAGTCATGTACATCAATGTTAATTTAAGTTGTCCAACTTTAAACATTTTAGTCATGTACATCAATGTTAATTTAAGATATTCTGTTAAATTGCAGTTTATTGAATAGTCACTTTTATTCCCAAGTCAGGGAAAGAAATACATGATTAATTCATAAATCTATAACATTTTAGAATTGTGATTTCAATGTTGTCGTTTGAACTTTTCTAATTGTGTGTAAGTTCATTAAATTCACATATGTAGATCTCAAAAATCGAAAAATCATATCCTTTTTCGTCATGTGTCATATCACATCATGTCGTATCATATCACGTACCATGTAACGTCTCATCTTACGTCACCTGGCGTAATAAAAAAAATATATCCAGAGCTAGACGTTAAATTTTATATACTTTAGAATATTTAGTGATAAACGGAACCTATAAGCAACTATTAAATATATTGTGCGTTGTAATAAAATATTTCTTTCATAGGTTCTATACGAAACACGATGAAATATTTGTAAAAATTCATAATTTTCATGAAAATCATGTTTGGACTAAATTTCGCATACTGTAAAAAATTCAAAAACATCTATATTTTTAAAGTATATATCTTTTTTTTTTATTTTAGGGCGGTTAAAAAGCCTCTTATCGATCCACGTCCTTTGATTATTTTGATTAAGATTTATTTTTTCCCGTAGAGCAACCGTTTAACATTTCAAATTGGCGTCAATTGAATTTTGGCATTTTTAGATAGCTTCATTTTTAAAAATTCTACACATATTTTTTTGTTTTGCGATCCGATTGTGTTGAGATATTTGACTGTTTCGGAACATTTTATTCACCCAATATATAGTCCTGATTTTATCAAGTAAGCACTGTTGCGCGTTTTGTCCTAAACCCGTCTTTATTGTATGCAATTCCAAAATATTATTAAGTTTGTAAAATGTTATTTTCTAACTAGATGTGAAAATTTTTAATAAGCTGCTTAAATCGGCTTCTACTTCAATGTATTCACAGGTATGGAGTATTAGAAATTTTATGCATTTCTATGTGAGATTTGTTTATGATATAAAATCATTTTTTCATCTCTCCTTATCCATAAATTCCACCAATTTTCTGTTCGTGGCATTTCTGCTCTTTAAAAAAACATTTTTATTTCTCTTTCTTGTCTTTCATAAATTCTTTGTGAGCGTTGTGAATATCTGTGCAGACGTATGCAGTTCGCTTGAGGCACTTTCCCCCAAGGAGCGTTTGCTCACGGCAATTTAAGGTAAATGTTTTTATAACTTTGCTCGTTCTTGGGGTATACTATGCTTTGATTTTCCCATATACTTTATCAAATTGTTATCTTTTGACATAAAATAATGACTTTCATCTGAAATCGATTGGTTTTTGCTGTAAAGGTAAGAGGAATGGAATATTGCTGGTAAAATAGCACATTATTGCTTTGAAAAAGTTCAATATTTCATCAAACGAGATGTTTATTTTATACATTAAAAATAAAATAAAACTCAAACATATGAAAAGGTCAAGTTCTTTTCGAAGATATCGATGTGATATATTTTATAATCAACTAACTGAGATACCGACAATAATTATATAAATACTATTTAATTTAACACTTTTCAAATCCATGTTTTTCATCTTTTATATAAATATATACATATATATACTATAAATATATGTATAAAGGGTGTTTTTTAAAGTATTCGAATTTTAAATTTAATATAAAATACAACATGTATCTAGAAATTTTTAAAAAGTGGAAAATCAATAATAAAATAAATTCAGATGATACTGAATTTACATAATACAAAAAGAATTCAACAATTATTTCCAGCAAATCTTTTACATAGTTTATAATTGTTTTCTCTATATTTTACATGAATGGAAATGTACTTAAAGAAGAAAAGCACAATTCTAGAAACTGGAGAAATAAATTAAAACATTTTTCTCTCTACAAAATACAGTCGACGCCTTTTCCTTTATGTTGAGCGAACAAAACCTTTGAAAAGCGGGTTTAACATTTAAGGGGAGCTTAAAGTGCTTCACTTCTGAGTTTGGCTAAATTTGAGTTAAATGCAATGCTTTATACTGGAAAGCACTTTCATAAAATTGCTGCTATTCACAATTGCTGCACATTAAATATGTAAATGTTCTTTGGAGAATTTTAAAGAAAGTTTAATATTTAATAATGAATCATCAACTTTTAAGAAAATAGCTTACTCCATTTATATGCTTTTATCAATTTTCTTTGTAATGATAAGAGACTGATAAGATTCGAGATAAAATGAATACAGCAATCAGGAATAATAAGAAGGAACATTAAAGTAATATTGAAAGGATCCCATAAATAAATATAACTAAACCGGGATAGTTCATGTGTTAGAAAAGCAGTATTCAGCTTATTATTTAAATATTAAGCAAATAAAACATACGTACTTTGCTTACTGATGTGAAATCGATATTTATTTATTTATTTATATATTTTTATGTGTGTGTAGCAATTCTTTCAATTAAAAATAACTTCATGGACTCAAATATTTTCATGCAATAAAGTGGAACCCTATGTATATGGTAATGATTTGACCCTCAACTCATCATATTTCAATACCTGGAATTTTCAACATTCAAGATTAAATTCAGCGGATAGTACAAAAAAGAAGCTGTATTGCAAAGATCGCTTTCATTTAAGCCATTGTAGACCTCAATCGGAATGCTGTGAGCCATTTTGTACTCTTTTAAGTGATAAAATTATAAAGATCACGTGCTTTTAGCGGCCATATTGGATTTTGAGCAATCCAAAAAAAAAAAAAAAAATTTGCGATACATCTTTTGAAAGTAGAAGTCAAAAGCTTTCATTTGGGCCTTTGTAGACCTCAATCGGAATGATGCGACCGATTTTATAGCCTCATAAGTAGTAAAAGTAATGGAGGTCACGTGGTTTTAGCCGCCATATTGAGCTCTGTATAGGCGGATTCTTCGAAAGCCAGTGTGCATTCGAAAGTAGAAATCAAAACCATTCTTTTGAGCCTTGGTAGACCTTAAATGGAGCTCATCATTTTTGGACAGCATGGGGTGGTCCGTTCACAAAGAATGCCTCATATATAAAAATCTCGTGTCACAGTGTTTGTTACCGAACTCCTCCGAAACGGCTTCACCGATTTTTATGAAATTTTTTGTGTATATTTGGTAGGTCTGAGAATAGGTCGTAGCCTATTTTTTATACCCCTAGGTGGTAAGGGTGGCCCTCTCCAGAACAACAATTAATTTCTATATTTTTTTATGATTTGGCATCAAAAAATACTTATAACCCTAAATTTTCACCCTTCTGCCCTATTTTTTAATAGCGATATTAGTATTTTTACTTTCATCCACAGATGCACAGTTGCAAGATGGCAATTGATTAATCATTGTCGTACGATAAATTTTTATGCATTTAACCCAGTGAAAACAGAAAGTGCGATTGTTATAATCGATTGTAATAATCGATTGCCGTCCAGTCGATATTGCAACTTTAAAGTTGAAATCTTCTTCTCTCAGTGGTCGATAACTGATCAATTATATCAATCGATCAGTTATCCCCGCCGGCGTCTACAGGTGTCACCTCTCACTCAGCAAACAGCACGGCGTAGGGATGAGAAAGAAGCCGGACTCCTTTCTCCCTCACACAATAAGCTTTCTCTCACTCCCTCGGCCATTATTATTGTTTGTGCATCGATCAGCAGTGACGTTTTACTTTCTCATTGCAGCTCTCATGTTAGTTATATTCTCATCGTAAATTTATCATCTATTTTCAGTGCTATCTTTATTTATTCTCATTTTATTAATAATTTCTGAAGATAGTTCTCTAGGCCGCCATTCTCCACAGCGCTCCATTCCTCTTTCAGTCATAGACCCCATCCCCACATATGAACTTACAATAAGTTAGTTATTTTTTATTTAACTACCAAAATATTCACTAGAAATAATTAATATGGCAAAACAACGTTTGCCGGGTCAGCTAGTAATTTTATAAATATTTTGTGAATTTAAAAAATTGCAATAAAACAACGATGGATGTTTTTGTACTTTTGTAAAATATTTTTTAGCACATACGGAATTAAGTTTTGTTTCTTAAACATTTTTATTTTAAAAAATTTCATTTACTTCACAAATATTTTGGTATTATACAAAAAAAAATTATTACAAAACCGCTTTTGTAGATTTAAGAATCTTTTGTTAATAGGCAGAAAATATTTTAATTAAAGTTTTGCAATATTTACAAAATGTTTTATTTTTTTTACTTTAGTTTATTAATTTATTATTTTATATATATATATATATTATTTTTTTTGATTTGATTTCTAATTTAAAGGAAAAATTAAGCTATGGGAAAATTATAGAACTGATTAATTTGAGGCACTTTGTACAGATTTCAACTGAAACAAGATCAACATTAGCTCTGCAATACAGACGACAAGTGGAAAAAAATTATGGTAGATTTAAAATTATTTTTAAAATCTTGTTTTGGATTATTTGTAGTTTATTTAAGTGGATGTTTGCACTTTTTGATACAAACAGAAGTATCAAACGTCAAAACATTAATTTATCATTTATCATTTATTTTCCTCAATTCAGAATTTCGATTTTGGAAGGGATAAAGCGATTTTATTAAATAATTTAGCTTGCGTGAATGTGTCTGTCTAAAAGAAATTTTTTTATCGAAAATTATGTCCAAATATTTTAGTTCATTACTCCAAGTAATAGAAGAGGAAGCTACCTGCAAATTCTGTTGGTCTTCGATTGAAGAAATTTGCATTAGTCTTGCTTGAATTTATTTTAATTTTCCTGTTATTGAAATATTTGTATATTGTGTCCGATGCAGACTGTAGGTTACTAATAATCTAACAAGGAGAAGGCCTAATCGTCATTACCGATTTCACTCAAATTTATGGCACATGTAGGGCTAGGAAACAACGTTATGATTGTAAAAATGCAGCGTTTATAACCTGTGCTAGATGTAAAAATAATTACTGTTTCCCCTGCTTCTATAATGAATATCACCCTGACAAATGTCAATCATCATCATGAAGTGTTTTGGTATGCGCCTTAATTACAATCCTTTGCTGAAAAGTCTGCAATCCCAATTTTTTTCCTTATCTATGCCTTTTGCGTTTAAATAAATAAACAAAATAAAAAATTTATCACTTCACTTAATTGCAGACCCTAATCTTATAAAAATTGGGAAAGATCAGAGAAAAAGCCTCCGCACGCAGGGATTCGAACCCACAACCACTGAATCACAAGCCCAAGTGTTAACCACTACACCAGCCGCCGCTTTGGGGCAGTGCTACAATGGATGGGATTTAGAGCCGCGTGAAATTTTTTGTATACTATTATTTTGTAAACGCTTGGCTATCTGGAGTCGCACTTCGGGTACTTTCATTTGTAGCCAAGCCCTACATGTGTTATAAAGAGCGAAATCGGTGATGACGAGTAGGTACATTCACCTTATTTTGTTAATAGTTAATAAATTCCATTTTTTTATAATTATTTCAGGTTTTTCTTTGCAGTAAAATTTTTATCCGCTGAATTTCAATTTAAAATTTTAAGTAGATATTTTTACACAGTATTTTAAACTTGTATTCTGTAAATAAATTTCCCTGTTAATTTTTTTTGTAGCAGCTATATCAGCTCTCGATACAAAACAAAAACAAAATATTAATTATAAGTTAACTTTACAAATATAAAATAAACTTACCAACAATTTTCAGCTCGATGAATATGGACTGTGGTGGATGTGTTGAAATTTGGCACTCATAAAAACCCTCATCCTCCTTGCGGGCGCTTTTTATCCGTAGCGCCCAATTACCTAAATGTCTAGTATGCTCAACTAAAAATCGATCGTCACTGCTATACGTGGAAAGGCCAACAGTGAGGAGTTGAAAATCCTTTCTTCGGAACCAGGACACCTTCAAGTATATGATGGTAATAATAGTTAGTGGACAATTTGCATACTGAGAGAAACTGCTTGGGCCTATATGTATGTAGTTCTCGGGGCATGCAAGACAAGCAGAGAAATACGAACGTGTGTACGGCGCTGAGTATACTCATCCAGGCATAGTGCACAATTTCAACATATTCAAATTTTCCACAAGCTCGGCAGGGCTCTTGAAATACTATAGCAAAGCCCTGCGCTATGAAACAAAGGAGATTCTAGGGGTAATAGGGTATGGGGTAGGGGGTAGCAGGCAAAGCAAATCTCGTAATCAGTGGCTTATTACAATTAGTGCTATCAATAATTAATGGTAAGTTAAGTACTCGTATATAAAATACTTACTTACAGTGGCTGGTGTTGACATTGTGACCGTGCATGGCAAGATAGCGAGTCCGCCCCTCTGGCTCACCAACCGCGTATTGTTCTTCGTCACGAATTGACTCTCGGAGGGATTTATTAAATTTTTATGTACACCACGGGATTCTATTGTGTCTTCATGTCCAGAGCACCAGAGAAATGAAATGAAAAAGAGAGAGAGTAGGAATTATATATACAAATTACTAAGATTATTTATAAAATTAATTACTAAACTTACGAGACTATGGACACCTTTTGTTTAGAAGTGTTCAAAGCGCAAAAAGGATGAAAAGATTCAAATCTTAGGCTTTATTATTTTTTTGTCTGTCCTGCATTATTTAGGGGTAATTATATTTCTAATTAACTGATTTAGTGCTTTGTCTGAAAGCCATTACTTTATTAAAGGTAGGATACTTTTCTACAGATACAAATTAAATTAAATTAATGTGTCTTTAAATCTATTCCAGATAGAGTGCCTTTAAATACATAAAAAAAAAATGTCAGCACTAACAAGAATATGGATCATCAATTTGCCTGAAACTTTTCTTTGTGGCCGACCATGAGGTATAAAATAATCACAAAGTTTGTAAAGAGCATATTATTTGGTCAATCAATTTTTCGCCGGTCACTCAGCAAAAATTTTTTGTATCGACAAATCACTAAAACACAAACAAATATCGATTCATGCCCAAAGTTGCCTCTTCGACTTCTGGATCCTGTCGTTTAGTTAAAATAATAGAGTATAATGGAGTAATTTCGGGTAGAAATGAGCAGAAATTTTCAAAATAATCAACTTTTATTTTTAAGAATTTTATTTGTTATTTTAATACCTTTTTTCGCATTTATGGAATGGGTATGGAATTCAAATATGTAATAAGAAAATGAAATTCATTTGCACCGATGACACCGCAACATATGCTGAAACCAATATCGTCATCTGGTATCCCCCGTGGTGATGAGAAAATTTTGTCTGAGGTATTTTTTTCGAAGGATGCTATTCCTCGAGATATTGTCCCAGATCAGGTTACATATACATGCCATATGTTAAACTTCTACTATTTTTCAATTTTTCCTTTAGCTTTTATTCAATATAAATAACTCCTAAACTTACGTAAATTTAAATAATGGCAGAGGGATAAATGTCTTCATTGTGGCAATTGTAATTAAGGTAATTTAAATTCACAATCATCATAATAATATATAATAGAAGAAATATTTCTGAACTATTTATGCCCCACCATTAATGACCTTTTAATAAAATTCATACTTTTGCATTCAATTGGTCTGATAGTTTTTGGATTAAGCAGCAGACGGGGGGATATGTATGTAATAAAAAGTAGATTTTACGAACATTTGAAAGGAGAATTTCCCTTGAATAAAAAAAAAAAAAAAATCTAGCACACAATTGAAATTTTACACAATAACTAAATATGAAAACAAAATATGGGGCTACTTTCAATCCAAACTCATACCTACATTTGTTAACCCTAATGTATATCTAATATATGTATAGTGACACTCGTACGTCATTCTTTCACTTTTAAGTGATTTACATATGCCGAATTTATATGATTTATAGAGTGCTATATTCAATTTTAAATTTTTAAATTACACTACGCCTTCAAGATTCAAGTTTCTTCTAATTTATCTTACGAAGAGATTGAAGTTTAAAATACATACATACATTTTTGTTAGCAATTAATCAGGTATTTTTTTCTTTTCCTACGCAAACTACTATACAAATAGTAAAATTTCTTGAAAAAATGTTAGTCTTTTAAATTTGTCGATTAACTCTTCAATTTTGCGTATTATTTCACATTTTTTATTTGTCCAGTACGATTGTTCTGAGTTTTTTTTCTATAAATTTTGTGTTTGAATTTGTAATATCGAAAACCAGTGAATTATCCAAAAATTAAATTAAATTTTTTGAAAATAAAGTTTAAAATTAATTGAATGGAAATCCAATATGTAGTTCTATATTCATTAGTAATGCGTCATTATTTCTAAAATATCTTTGATATCTATATTTTAACGGATGCATAGAGGACAGATTAAAAAAAATGCCAAAATATAAGATTTAGAGAAATTTCCTCATTTTTGGATTTTTTCCTACATATTATAAATAGTAATAAAGCTATAAAAATATTGCATTTAAAACCCTTTCGATATGTACTATAAAATGTTGCAAAGATCATAATTTCTTGTTAATCTATTTGCATTGCAAATCTTAATGTTTTAAAAACAAAGCTTATTTTAAAACACTTTGAAGATGCTTAGAAATTAAAATTAAAAATGCTTTATGGGTCAATATTTGATAATTGGCCAAAACAGGTCCCCATAACTATTTTGTAATTTTAATGTAATATTTAAACTTAATAGTATTTTCATAATGTAGTGCAATACTTTGTTTACATATCCAAACACTTTGGTGAGTATATGTTTGGTTTTCATATAGTAAAAATAAACAAAAAGTGCTAGATGTCATATTTCCTGTCGGTGGAATTTTCCTTTTTGGTGACATTTTTTAATAATAACATGGAGAATTAAAAATAAATTATAAAAGCTTGATTATATTTACATTGTATGCACATTAATCTAAAACTGTTCAATATTTTATTTCAGATAATATGATATTAAACTAAAAAAAAATCATAAAAAATCTAAGCGAATGGTCACGGCGTCATTAGGCTGCCGAAATTTAAATTTGAATTTACCGCGTTTTATAATGTCGCGGACAACGAATGAACGCATTCTAAATGGACGCGGTGTCCATGTTTGTGATTGGTGAGAAGAGAGACGCGGTGTCGGCCGTTGCTTCGGCGTTGCAAACTGATTATGGCATGTGCGTGCGTATAGTTGATACACTTTGTCATTTACCTGTGAGGCAATTAGGAGGTGAATCGTAAGTAAATTATTCTGCTTTTTATAATAAACTTTCACGAATTAAGATATAATTCGTATCACCTGATGATTTTGCTGTTATATTAGTTATTAGAATGTATGAGAAATATAATGTGCATTTTTGTCATTTTCCTGTGGTCATTTTCCTGTTATTTTCTTGACAGGAAAATGACTCCGTGGCAGGAAAATGACAACACAAGGTAAGTAATGTTATTAATTTATTGTAATTTTGTTTCAGTGTGCAATAATTATGGCTCCAAAGAAAAAAACCCGAGAAGAAGTGTTAGAAAGAAAGCGAGAATTGGAGAAAATGAGATACCAACGAAGAGTGATATAATTTTGTTTTCTGTTATACTGATTATTATTCTTGGATTAATAATGAATATAATAATTACTAATAATGGATTATTTTCATTTTCTTGATGTTTCAATCATTTTCCTGCTGTCCTGTCATCAATCTGTCGGTCCATTTCATTATCCTGCCACGTATATTTGCAAATATTGCTCAAAAATCCCTAAAATCGAATAAAGTGTATCGATTTGATAGTTATTATATAGATTTAACTTGGCTCTATTACTTAGACATCAATTATGTATAAAATACGACAAAAAATATATTTTTTTTTTGTAGTCGTTTTCGACCGATTATCAAATATTGACTCTTATATCGAAACTGAATAAATGTTTTATTAGAAAACGCTTTAATAACTTAATTAAATTCCTATGAAATAATCAAACCACAAAAATAATTGCGGAAATATAATTATCGATGTAAAAAATTTAATATTCCCACATTTTATTTCTAGCTTTATTTAGCTTTTTTTGTGAGCATGACAAAATTCGTGGTTCAAGAATATCAAGTCGCATAAAAACGCAATGCGGTTACGGTTGCAATTTATCTCCATTTGAATGAAAAACAGATTTTTTAGATAGTTAGGCTAATAAAGAAAGACACTAGCTATACAATTAACACATAATTACTATTGTAACATTTTTAAACGATCTATTTTTGCCCATATAGTGTAGGAATTGCAAAAACTTGCACTATGTATATTTTATGTGTTATTGCACAAGTTTTAGGAAATTATTATTATTGATAAAATACTTTATTGATATATTTAAAAAAGTGCTTAAACATAAAAGGTGTTTTTTTTTAGCTTAGATCGAACTTCCTATAGGGGTATATTTTCTATGTGATATGTTCAATATAATCTGGCAAGTAATCATAAATTCGGTTAACAATTATCCAAATTTACTTTTAAAATCGATCGTCGGTTCATGAGACTTATAGAAGACTTTTTGATTTTTATGGTGCACATAATTGTCACTCACTTTTATCTTAATGGGTTTGTTAAGCAGCAAAATTGTCATTTCTCAAGCGAAACCAATCCAAGAGAGATTCCAGAGTCACCATTACATCCAGAAAAATGGACTCAACGAATATTTGTTCAAAAATATGGATGACACTGATTCTAGCGAGATGTGATTGCAACAGGATAGCGCTACATGCCATACAGCAACACAAACCATCGATATACTGAAATAACGATTTGGCGATAAAGTGTTAGTTCAGTTATGCAACCATGCAATTAGATTCACAAACTCTAGGTCCAAAATATGAGTATGTATACAAAATTTTTTTTTTTACATATCTAGGCAAGACTTATGAATTTCATCAATTCTACAATTATTTTTAAAAAAAGGAAAAGGAGATGTGTCCAATAACTAAAGAATAATCCTTGTAAAGTATATTAATTTTGATTGAAAATATAAAAACATGATATTTTTGTCGTACAATGTTCCATGAAAAACATCATTTTTGCTTTACACTCATATTTCTAACAAAATGAATAAGCCATTAATGCTGCTGGGGATGTACTCATACATGCGAGTATATCACATTTCGTTTTTTGTATTTTCTGAGTTTTTAGGGGTTCCTCACCTGTGAATCTATAGCAACTTTTCCCTATGAGAACATTCATTTACATAACCGGGAGCAAAATCAGTCCAACTTTCGGCCGGTAGGCATAGAAAATTTATAAAAGGATATCTTAATTCATGAAGTAAGAAGAGAGGTAAAATCTGCCGTATTACAATATTTTCATTGTCCCGTGATAAATTCGCAATTTCCGTGAAATTACCTTAAGCTATAAAGCCAGAATTTCTGAATGGCTCTTGAACTTTTGTGCCGCATTCGATGGAATCACCCAAATATACAGAAATATACGTGTGTAAAATAAGCGCAAGGTCGGTGTAGGTGGTGGCTTTTGATGGAAAACGTCCCACCCTCGCTCGCTAAGGGTACGAGAAGCAAATGATTATGACTTGAGTAAAAGCACATTAACGTAATCCAGGGGGAAGCAACGGGTTGCCGAGAGGACTGGTGGGGGTGGGAAACAAAAAAAATCACATCCTCAGTAAAATGAAACTTTTTATCTTTTTTAAACGGGTAGCCTCATATAATTGAATTTTTTTTCCCCCTCATGGTGGATTCCGTGAATTTTTTTTGGCTGTGCAAGTAGTGGTTTAATTCGATTTGCTGATTCAGCGTACGGAGACGACTTTTCATAATGGGTGAAGTATGTAAAATTCTGGTTTTATCTTTCCCAAACAAAAAAATATATATATTTGTATATTTTTTGGCTTATATGAGAATTTTCCGTCTGATAATTCTCAGAAGGGCGCTATATGCATAATAAGTTTCGCCAATCATAACGATACCATGCCTCTACATAATTGCGCCGCTTAACAGGCAATGGACAAGCGAAGGGAGCCACTTCCTATAGAATTTATTGTGAGCTTAAAAGTCCATTAACATTTCTGTGAAGTGTAATTTAAAAATAATTCTCGGAAGTATTCTCATTAAGTAATATAATTCGTTTTGAGAAGATTTAATCTTTCCTCTTCCAGCTTTTCACCGACGGTAATTTGAAATGTAATAAAAAAAATTCCATTCATTTTTTATATGTGTAGGCTTGTATTCAGTAAAAATTCTTGGGATTTCCACAACACTCATTCATATGACCTTATTTTGCCGAGTGGTATAATTCGAATCAATGATTATTTTGTTGGTCACAAAATTAAAAATTGTCATACTATGTATATATGTATTTAAAAATATTAATTGATATTGGTTTATTTTGACCGGAAGTTGAGACTTTCAAATGTAACATGCATATTTTTATAGCAAATTCGGATTCAGCAGCAAAAAATACACATGTTTTGTTTGAAAACCTTTTTGAAAAAATGAATTTTTAGTCCACTAAATGAACTTTGAAACCTACCACTTGACTTTCGAAAAACTACCAGTTTTTTTCGAAAAAGTGGTAGATTTCAAAGTTAATTAAGAGGACTAAAAATGCATTTTTTCAAACAAAGATGTGCATTTTTTTAAAGAAAAATCCGAATCCGCTATAAAAATATGCGTTCCATTTGAAAAACTCAACTTATGGTCAAAATAAACCACTATCGGTGATAACCGGAAGTTTATAATATGACATTTACCTATAAAGAAGGTTTACTTTTTCGAAAAAAAAAACACTTTTTATCGATCGTTTGAAACACTCTATAAACACCGAGAGAAAAATATTAATCAGATCAAAAAAAGTATGTATTAAATTAAATGTTTTCGCATTTGATAATGCCCCAAACCCTAAAATGTTTTTTTTCAAACATATCGCCGGACTTAATTTAAACACGACCTTAGTTAAATTCTAATAATATAAAATGAATATAAAAGGAGCTAATTCAAACGTGTAAAGTTTTTGTATTAAAGCTTAAAAATGTTTAAGTAGAAAATGTTTTGCTTTTAGTTGACAGTTTACAAACGCGTCAATTTTTAAGATTAAAGCTTAAAAGTGTTTATTTCAAAAACCTTAAACTGTTGGATTAAACCTTAAACATTCAGTTGTTGTAATAAATCTTAAAATTGTGTAATGTATATTTACTCGTTCAAAACCGAAAATTCAAATATTTAAACCAAAACGCGAGTATTTTTAAGACAAATTTATACACATAGGTGAAATGCCATATTCAGACACGCGGGCGTATATCGCATTTAGACCAAAATGCTTCATTAAAATAGAAATTATTTAATTTATTTTATTGTGTTTCAATTTGATTTGATTTAAACAAATTTCTACTCGTGTTTAAATTAAATTTTCACCGTGTTTGTCTCAAATGCAGGGATTTCTGTCAGTGTACATAAATATAATAATCGTTGATATTTTGGCTTAGTTGGGATTTAGAAAGAAATACAAAATAGAAAAAAATTATAACAAAAATAAAAAAATAAAAAAACCGGTCAACAGCTGGTCGGGGGCCGGCGCAATCAAAATTATATAAAACCTATTTTTTTCAATAATTTTGATATTGATGAATTATTATCTATCACTCAATACCTACTAAACCTAATCTAGATGATCAGATGAGAATCATATTTATTCATACATTTCGGATTATATCTTTACCAACCAATTCACCAAAAAAATTTTAAAAATTTAAGGGACCCTAACTCATCCCCAATAAAAATGTAAAATAATTAATAAATCAATTCATAATTTTGATTGACTTTCGAAATATATGCGCATTACGAACACCTAACTTTCTGTCAAATTTCAAATCCTTACGTCAGCTCGTTTTCGCGAAAAACTTCTGTGGCTGTTAAACGGACAGACGCAAAAGTGATCTCATAAGGGTTCCAGTTTTTTCTTTTTAAGATACAGAACCTGAAAAAGTTCAAAAAACAAAGAAAATGTATTTTTTCCCTCTCTTTCCCCATGGGTTTGAAAAGATAGGGTTGTTAATTTATAAATTAATTTGTTGATTATAAACAATTTATGAACTCCAGATTTAATTTTGACATTCTGTAGTCAGAATTCATGTCTTAACAGTACTTTACTGTCTGAATATTCTTTGACATTTTAATTATTATTTTCCAACCTTTTACAAAAGGGTTGATTTAAACGCAGTCAAGTTTAAACTATTTTAATTTCAATTAACAGCAATAAGGTAATATATAATCACCAAATTTCGTTCCGTTGTCTATATCCGAATATAAAAATTGCCATCTTAAATCAATTTTTGGAAATAAAAATATTTGACGTTTCACGGTCATTTTGGTTATTTGAAAGTGACAACTCAAATCTAATTTGCGTTTTTGAAAACATAAAAAAATGGTATATTATGAGTTTTTTTTTTATCAAATATCCTTTGATTACGGTAATATTACATACATATAATATATTGTAGTTAAAAAATAAAGGTATAAATCTTTGATAATACTGCCTTTTAATTTCTGATATATGCATAATAATGTCTACCTCGTTTTTGCCCCTTGAGATAATGGTCAGTTATTTACAAATAATTGTAAACATGAGTTACTAATCCTCATATTATACTTTCATAAGTCACAAAACGTAGACAACATTACTTTTATGGATAAATCATCAACTTGGTGAAACTGTATCATTTTTTATATTGGTGAAACGTAGTAAGAATCTTTGTTTAGATTTCAAAAAAGAAAATTCATCGTCATTTACAATTCTGAGAGTGTCAAGTTAAGTTTTCGAGAAAAATAGGGTTAAAAATTGAAAATAACCATATTTTATCAATTTTCGTATTTTTTTTAAAAACAACCGAATTTCGTAGCAGTTCGTAAACGCAAGTCAAAGCAAAGTTTGAATTCTAAAATATAGTTTTGTAATATGTTATTAGTAAACTTTATTAACATTTATTCAGGAAACGAGTTTTTTATGAAACTTCTCTTTGCTATATAAATTAAATGAATCAACGGTATGTAGGAGTAGAACTCTAATGAAAATCTTGTCTCTCCAACAAACCATGAAAAAGGTTTTAATTAACTGATATCTTATATCCGGAACCGCTACGACATCCCTTTATTTTTAAAAAAGAATTTTAAAAATGGCTAAAATACGAAGTTTTTACATTTTTAACCCAATTTTTCTTGAAAATCTGACGTGATGGAATTTTTTTTTATTATTTGTTTTTTTTTTCGAAATCAGAATATCTTAATAATAACATAATAAATTTTTTTAAAAAAACAAACATCTTGTATACTAGTGATATTAGTGCTAATTTTTAAAATTTTTTATTTAACTCTAGCATCTTTCTTTCTAAACTTAAATAATTTCGTATAGTTTTCTTGGAATTGTGAGTGACGTATGTAGCTAAAAATGTTCAGGAAACTTGGACATCTGAAACATAAACATAAAAAAAACATTAAATTAAATTTGTGATTATGAAAAAGTCATCTTTAGGAAAGAAATTTTAAAATTGACTTACCTAACCCCATAGGGCTTCAAAACACTATATTTTTAACTTTTCAATAATTCAGGAAATATGTCAAAGTATTCATCTGTTTATAGAAAAGTTAATAAAAAGAGGGACGAGTATAAAATATTTCTATTAGAATCACATTTTTCAATAAATTGCTCTCATGACAAAGGTCCTTGAGGAGAATTTTTCTACACTGAAAACTTCTAAGCATTTGAACCGCATTATGTTTGTCTGATAAACATACAAAAATCTGTGAGTCCTTAAAAAAAGACTTTTTCCCTTTTCTATTCGTTTTGACCCAAGAGAATAAGTGGACAAACATTTTTCTAAAGAATACATCTGCCTGCTTTTTTGTGTGTGTGTGTGTGTGTATAAAACGGGCATTATAACCTTTTGCATAAACCCTAATAAAGCCTTCCCTTATTGGTTGATACGCATACCAAAAAAAAAAAAAAAAGTCTTTTCATCCTTTTCCGCAAATATAAAACATATAACTGAAATGTGCATTTTTAAAAAATTTACCTTTTCTCCTATGCCGGCCAATCCCTTGTAATTGATTATCTAAGAAATATCCTTCTATTGAGTAGTAAAGAGTTACAAAATATAACAGTCGAACTGTGTTTAATAACCACATATTTCCAGCGGATTCACTTTCTTTCACTTGTCACATATCCTTTTATGTATCCGAAGAACTTTGGATAACGACCACCGAAATAATTTAATTTTGTCACATGGTTAAATACTTCAGCTTCAGCTAGCCCACACAAATTTGTGCACAAATCACCAAATTAAGGTGCTATCAAGCACCGCATCGCTAGAAACACTGCATCCAACACCACACATCACAGTTATGTAATTTACACGAACCACAATCTCCGGACAAACAAAATTTATCGGCATCCGAAGTGCGAGTCCAAGACGTGGCTGCCTCGCATTTTAATTATTAATTCGTTTATTTCAATTACATAATTTATTAATTGGCAACCTCTCAAAAAACAAACCCCAGAAAAGGAAACCAAGAGTATTTCTTATCCCGCGGTTACTGCGACACCGAGAAACCTCTGAAGAAGGTACCTGAATCGAATCTTTAAAACCGCGAACGCGTGACCTCGTACTAGAGAGGTAATGACTACAATTGGAAAAACCCGAATATAATCAACTGTCCTCAAGAAAATCTCGACAAGCACTGAAATTTTCAGGAATACTGCACCATACTGACATGATGTACCCCGCTGCTCTACTTCAAATTTGATCAGGATGAATTTCCCTTTGGAGTAATTCTTTCCATCCCCATCCCCAAATTTAATACCCCTATTCAAAATTCACCACTTGCTCGTACGCATGCGCTAAACATAAGCTTTCTTAAAAGCATATTCCGATTCCTGCACAATTACCACAACGTGGCATACAAATAAGTAAAAGATTTGCGGCTACACACAGATAACCGAGAACTAAAAGGACGAGGCAAGGAATACGAAAAAAAATATGTTATTTTCTTTTTCACCAGGTTGTGGAAAATCGAGGTTGATTATAATCAAATATTTATTTTGGCAATAAAATATAATGCATACTCATATCTACAAACATAATTGCAACTATGCCTTTCCGCACCAAATGGACCAAATAGAGGAAAATGGATATTCATTTTTATCCTGTGACAGAAGTGCAGTTCAAAGAAACAGCACAAAAATTCAAACAGACCAATTATGAAGAATAATATGGTTGGAAGCTCACCTGTATTATGCCGCATTATATTTTAATAAGCCCCAACAAGGATTTTTGTCTCATTATCAAGCCATGTTTCCTTGGTGCTCCTAAACATTTATTTTAGGGAATAAAATCAATTCGATAACACTGATCAACACCAATTTACTAGGTGCGTCAACAAATAACAAATCATTTCTATAAGATTTTTTCCGTAGATTGCGAATTTTCGAGCGAAAATATTCAATTTCTTTCTCTGGCACAAATGCAGATTTGAATCTTAAATTATAATATAAAAATGTGAAGCTTTTTCAATTTATTTCCAAAACATTCCGTTGAAAGTAATTTTTTCTATATATTGATTATTTTATACAACAAATAGGGAATGAAGATTTCATCTGGGGAATCATTACGAAAAATGTGTTCCCTAAGATGTTAACCCATTAATGCGCAAAACGATAACTTTCTGTGAACAAATTCGAATTTCTTCAAAATCTAGCATTTCTTTTTCATAAAAGCTATAAAAATCCTATTATTTTTTGGGATTTAAAAGAAAAATGCTGATTTCTTTTCTTGTCGTTTCTGCTATTCAATGATCCATGATTATATCCACCAGAAATCGCGGTCCGAATGTCTAAACTTTCTCAAACCATGGTTTTGAACGGTTTTTTTTGCTTTAGATTTTACAAAATAACAAATTTCGCGAATTTTTCAACCGAAAAGAATCAACTTTACAAAAAAAAAAAAAAATTATAGAACAAAAAATGCTTGAATTTAGCCAAAGAATACGTGTGAATTCTTTCAGAATTCTTTGGAGTGTTTTTGGTTTTTTGGATTTGGCCAATTTTTGAAAAAAACCAAAAATGTCCCGTAAAATTCTGAAAAAGTTCACAAGTGTATTAGGCATTTTCTTGTGCTATAAAATTTATTCGTAAAGTTTATCTTTTTTGAGTAAAAAATTCGAGTTTCATCATAAAAATGTCGTGATATTTTTATGCAAAAAGGATCAATTTTGTAGGACATTTTTTTTTAAATTTGTCTGAACATTTTTGGATTTTTCAAAAATTGGCCAAATTCAAAAAACCAAAAATAATCCAACAAATTTTAAAAAAAATTCACACATGTTCTTTGACTAATTTCAAACATTTTCTGTTCTATAAACAAATTTTGTAAAATGTTTTCGTGTAAAAAAATCGCGTAACTTTTTATTACATTGATGTACAAGATAGATTTTGAAAAGAAAAAATACTAAGAAAATCAGCATTTTTTTTTTCAGAATCAGAAAAATAATATCGCAGATATAAATTTTAAAAAACTTATTAAAACAACCAAAGAGTTGGATGCTAAACTTGCTAATTTCATGTCTTTCTATGGTGAACACATCTCACTAAGCCATGCTCTACTCCTCACTGCCGAGTACAGACTGAACTAGTATTTAAATTACGCGGTAAAATTTGGGTTTGACTATTGGTAAGGATTGCATAAACTCTTTGTCATACATAGATAACTTCTAGAATATATTTAAAAATTATTCAAATCAATTCTTATCAAGTTGTACCCTCCCCTTGTTATTCTGAATTTAAAATTATATATTCCATTAAATTAAAAACAACTCGAAAAATGTTGCTGTCAGCGGTACCTTCAGCCTTACAAAAGAATCTGAGTACCTACCTATGTTATAATACATGTACACACTTTCCTTTCCAGTATCCTTGAAATATAAAATTTTGCTATTTATACCTCATGTAAACCACCTAAGAAAATGTACCCCCGCTCACAGCGTGATACCCGTGAAATCTCAATTTCCTGAAAGCGATTAATAATTTTTACATTTTCGATGATGTTGCGTTTTATTTGTGCGAAAATCCCAACTACCTGTGTACCAATTAGCCCCTTTCGCTCACAAGTGTATCAAGTGCCCGGACATTGAGTACACGAAGTTTTTTTTATGATTGATGATACCAAAGGCTGATATGAAAAAAAAAAAAAAAATTGTGCTAGATTTTGTTGAATCATCGTACCGAAAATAGCAACAACAACTATATGCCTACCTAGATAACACTACGCTACATTATGCATAGGATAGGTAACCCGGCAGTAAAGCCCAGAATTTTCTATCACGTTCTTGCGCCATCCACCATCAGTAAAAGTAAGATACTAACCTTCAACCAAGGAAAAAAAAAAAAAGCCTCTTCAGCATCACCACCCACGAAACTGAAAGAGTCCCATACAGTTGGAGGTTCGGCCAATTTGCATATTCTCAGCATTTTGCTGTCGTATATCTCTTGTAAAGCGAGTCCTTATTCAACATTTACTTCCCTCCGGAATTATCTCCGCGGCCAGTTGCCCTTTCCTTTTAGATTTGCTTTAGGCTCCTGCTGGATGGCTCTTTGGAATTCATTAAATATTTGAGAAAACGTCTCATGAATTCACGTGAAGTACCTTATGTTTGCTGCTAGCAGTAAAAGTACAAGGTAAAAAGTGCGTTCATTACCCAACATCCAATCCACCTTTAGATTTCGTCTGGTAGACACTTTGGTTGAAGATTTAACCTTGAAAAGGAATGTTTAAATGCAACTTTCCTAAGAGCCCTTTAAAATACTACCACCTGTTAAAGGCCAGAAAAAAGTGAATTTTTAAGAATTTTTTTCTGATACAAACATAAATCTTATAGAGAGCAAAGTTGAATCCTCAGAAAGGAGAGTTAATCTTGCAAAACATTTTAATAAACAAAACAATCCAAGATTTATTAAAATCGGTGTGGATCCAGAGATTAACTGCCCACTATTTGAAAAAATATCATTTCGAGAAAAACGTGATTAGAGTTTTTTATCGTTTTATTTATCACATATTATTTTTAAAAAGCAGGTTTCTTTTCACTTGCATTATTACGGAATTACGAATTTCTCAATAATATTTTAGGAGGTTATTTTTAAAGGTCGAAGGAGTTGAAAAATGCAAAAATTAATAACATACCTACATAGTTTTAATTATCGCGTTTCTCTAAGCCCTCGATACATACAGAGTGTCCCGATTCAACGTAGGAAACGCTATACCAATCGATTCCTTGGAATGTCCTGAGCAAACTTCTTTTGTTGGCTTAAGTTTTTTTAGAGGTTGTCTCACGTAAATCCTTATAGGCTCTTGTAAGGACATCGTAGAACAACGAGGATTCATTCAAAAGAAGAGGAGAGCATCTATCCAATGATGCCCCACTTGTTAGGATATTTATAAATGTATAAAAGGTAGAGGTCTCAAGCTCAAAATTTATCGAAATTTTCATGAAAAAATTGCGGTTTTATTCTGTTTTCATAAAAACTTTCTATGGAAAGGATTACGGATTAGATTAAATTAAGAGATTTTATACGCCATCTTTGATCCGCCATTTTGAATTTTTTAAATTGAATCCCAGATTCGTAATCAGCGACCTCAAAAACCTTTATACACAGTTTTCAGTCCCAATTCGATCAAATTTAAGAATTTTGCCCGCCATATTGGATTCGCAATTTTGAAATTTGGAAATCTGACTTCATACTCACAAGAAGCAACCTCATAAATGATAAATAAGTTAATAAATTTGAAAAAAAAGCAAAACTCTGCAAAAATCAAAAAATCGTGCGTAAAAATCGCCATATTCGACTTCCCATCACTA
Organism: Dysmachus trigonus; assembly: GCA_949715965.1. Taxonomy (NCBI): domain Eukaryota; kingdom Metazoa; phylum Arthropoda; class Insecta; order Diptera; family Asilidae; genus Dysmachus; species Dysmachus trigonus. The sequence goes on along the minus strand of OX454322.1, from coordinate 80,405,168 downwards.
TCGCTCCTATCTTTTAGAGAAACTATTTATACCACCAGATCCAGAGAATTAGCACCCTACATTGATGGCTTCTTGTTTAAATTCACGATTTTTTTAATCAAAATTTAAAAAATTCGTCATTTTTTCTGCTTTCAGCCACCATTTTTCAAAAATGGCTCCAGATAGCGTTAATCCGCGTTCAGATTCGGAAAGTGCAGAAAAAAATGCTGTAGGGTATGAAATTTTAGTAAGGTTGAATAATTTTTTCCTAAAAAACGTAGTGGTTAAAATTTTTTAGAAATTTCGGTCATTTTGGGCCGAAACGAGTTAATTTGATGAAATTTAAATCATACCAATTCACAAATACCCCCTTTCATCTAAAAATCAAAAGATCACGGAATCTAGGAATAATAAGTGCACAAAAATATATATGCCCCGAATTGAGAACTACCTTCTGTTTAGAAGTCGATTAATAATACTAAATCTATTATACGGAACTATGCTTTTACTACAAAATGTGTGAAGTAAGGTAATACTATATCCCAAAATGTTTTATTTTAGCACTAAGGTTAAAAGGCTTCCTCGCCATTAGCTGTTGAATCAATCAATTTATTATTATATGTATAGTTGGCAATTTCGCTTGAAGAGATTATGCTACCACTAGATGCACACTTGTAAGAAAAGAAAGATTTCCTTCATGTTTGACTTTTATTACTTTACTCAACTGATTTCTACATGAACATAAGTTGGTGGAAAATTTCCTGCATAAGTTTTCAAGTATTCATCATTGCATCATCTCTGGGAAAACCATTGGCAAAATGAGATGATTTCTAAGTTCAAATAGCAGGATAAATACGAGGAAGAAATGATACTGAAACTACTTTGATATGGTAATTTTCGTTTTCCTAATACTTCCAAGGCGCACAAAGTTTTACTTTTAATGAATTCGGTACCGGCTGCTTACATATTTGATTGAATGTCGAAGAAATTTTCAAAGTGTAAGCACCATGATTTGGATACTTAAAACGTGCGAGATACTCAAGTAAAATTCACTATAAAATAAATTGACTGCTTTGGTGCTTTATTTTTTAAATTTCTTGCCTATTTTCGTTAATTACACTCTTATTAAATTCATGCTAGTTATAATTTAAGAAAATATATTTCATGAAATTTATGAATTGAATTTACAAAAGTCGGTTTACAAATTCTCAAATTATGCAAGAACAAATAGAAAAACAAAAACAAAAAATAATGCACACAAGTCGAATTAATAGGCTCATATTATTGAAATCAGTTAAAAAGAAATTAAATATTTTATTTATGTATAATAATATTTCTTTAATTTTGAAACGAGTCCTTTTAGTTCTTTTAGCTTACTTTCAGCAAATTTGAGTACAACCAAAATTATTGAACTCATAGTTTTAAATATTAATTCTTTATATGTATAAATTTATATCTAAATACAAATTAATAATATTTTTTATTTAAATTTTTACGAGTTTTAATATTCTTAAAAAATATTGAAGTTTGACGTTTAAGAAATGACGAACAAAATCGAGGAGTTATTACTGTAAAAAGTAAAAGTTCATTACTGTAAAAAGTAAAAGTTAATTTTGAATTAATCCCATTATATATATATATAATATACATATATAAATGACAGTTCATCTGTTTGTGTGTTTGCTTGTTTGTTTGTTACTCAATCATGCCGAAACGCTCGCATCAATATTTTTCATTTTTTGTCCGAAGGTAGTGCATATTGCAACTTAATATATAGGCTAATTTTTTTTCGGATAATATGTAGGGTTTCAAAATAGCGGATCCAAGATGGCGGTTGAAAATTTTATATTTGAAGGGATTTTCATGGAAATTGGTACTTAGGTGTTTTGCGGGAAGCTGATTTAAAATCTGCTGTCCAAATTTAGAAATTCAAAATGGCGGACCCAATATGGCGACCAAAATTTCTCGATTTCAACGGATTTTAATGAAAATTAGTAAAATGATTGTTTTGAGGTCACTAATTTTGAATATTATTAAAATTCTGAAATTCATGTGTTTTCAGGTTGAAAAAATTTCAAGGATATAACAAACTATTGCGTATTTAGCGGAGTTCGTCGGATCAAACTGAGAAAATCAAGAGAGAAAGGTGATACATTTACATTACCGGAAATTTTCCGAAGAGAATTATCAACAATTTCTTAGATGGGCGTGATGTTTTAGCAGGATCCTTCAAACAAAAATTTATGCCCTATGACTGATCAAAATTTCTGAAGAGGATTGTAAGATATCTATAAACCTATCTGTTTAAATAATAGTAACAGGCTCAAAGAGCTGGCAGATATATCATATGTATTATATATATATTGGAGTTAGTAATTTATTTGAAGTTTTCTTCCCCACAAAAAGTTGCATATTTTTGTGGTAAGATTAATGGTTAACTAGCACCAAAGCAATCTCTCAACCATCCTCAATTCACATTAAATTATCTTGATCTGTCTAACCGTCGCCTAAACCGAATCTGATAATTTGCGTCAAGGAATGATTCTTTTCACCAAATAAGCCTACTTTCTAGCATTTTCTGCTCATTTCGGATAGACATGAGAAAGCAATTTTCTCAGCCATTAAACTTGTAGAATGATGGACACAATCATAACTTTTTATCTGCTCAATAAGTTCGAAAAGAGCCAAGTAGTAGTCAAGTAATTTTTCACTGGCATCCCCATCGAGAAGAAATTGTTCCTCGCTTCCGATATAAGATAATTTGGTTCACAAAATCAATTTATTACCATTCTTGGCTCTTTTCGATTGTTCGGCATGTTCTGTGCTTTCGGTCATTCTCCGATAATTCCATTCTTAACCCCGAGCATTTTGGAAAGATTAGCAGGATTCTTGTTAAAGGGACATGAATAACAACTTTGTGGCAAATTTTTGGGGGTTGAACGAAAATTGTTACGTGAGAAAATTAGAAGGAAAATTCACATTACATCATGGTAAACTTAATCGAATAAATATTTACAAATTCAATTAAGGAAGATTGTAAATATGAGGGGAATTTCATAAAGCCTACAGCTTTGTGAATTTATGGAATATCTTAAATATTTACTTATTGTATTTTTGTAACTATTATATATTTTTCAATTATTTTCTTGGCAATAAATTTGTCTTTACAATGGGAAATACACATCATTTCGTTATTCTATTAAAGTCTTAATTTTAGTCACAATTCACAGAAACCCTTAAATAATTTCACGCGGTTTTTGTAATATTTTAAATCTTTCTATAAATACCGATTAAACATATTCATTTCAATGCACAATTTGCTCATTTGCTGGATCAGATTAAAATCCAGAGTCGGGTTTAAAAAAAAAGCGTAGCTATTACTTTGAGGTTGATAAAAGAAATTTTTTATTTGCATAAACATTACTTGTAATCTTATAGTAAACATGTCAATCTATAATCAGCATTTTCAAATAGAAATAATGTAAATATTTACCTTAAATCAGTTCTAAAACAATTACGAAAAATTAAACAATTTAAAAGGTACAGCGAAAAGGAGAAACACCCTCAGTTAATTTATAATTTAGTCTTTTAAACCAAGGCGTCATTGTCTCAATAAACAAAAGGCGTCTTATAATTGGGTAAAATGCTTAAAAGTTTCTAAGTAAGAGGAAACCCGGTGCTCTGCCACCAAGGTGATTTAAATGTTCTCCAGGGTTCTCTTTACCCAGAGATAGAGGGGGAGGTGTACGAAAACGTTTCATATAATTAAATTACCACAAAAGCCCTAGGCCTTCACTCTATGTCTCCATCAAATCCGAGAGGAAAGCATTTTATTGCTTAAGTTTCTTATTTCGTTTTAACCATTTAAGTTATGCGGAAGGAATATATAATTAAGCGGTTTATAAGATGATTAATGCAATAAAAACTATCTGATGGCTTTTTGAGTCCTACACAATTATAAAACAGTGGTAATCTCAAAAATATGTATTTTTTCATTTGATATTTCATTTAAATGTTTTTAATTATATTATAGATTTGTATTAAGTTTAAAAGTCAAAATTAAGAATATTTGAGAGTGTGATAGTTATACACTACGTAGAAGATATACGTATAATATCATACATTCCAACATTAAGACAAAAGACATAAAATTAATCTTTAACATTATACAATCGCACTGACAGATATATGCTGATTTTTATATGTATATAAAGTTTGTTTTTTTAAGAGGCGCAGGATTTCCGGAAGGGATAACTATCAAATGAGCTGTCACTTGTTATAATTGTTAATGTCATTCTTATTCGACAAGATCTAACAAAACTTCATGGAAATATACACACCGCAGGAAAAATTCTAAATTATGGAAATTTATTTCCAAAATCAGGGCTCAGTAAACAAAATTATAGAGCACTTTGTTTATTTTATTGTTCGAATAATCGCCCATCAGAACGTTCTATTTGTCATGTTATTGAAAATTTCTAAAAGAATGGGTATAATAGGTTTATAGGTATTCGAAATAAAATATTTATTAATACATAAAATAATATTTACTATTATTATTACCTCTTCAAAATGATTTATTATTTCTGTTCCCTAAATATATTCATTGGTGTATAATACAACAAGTTGGCTGTGAAAAATATATCATACGCTCTTTGATGAAATTAATTAGAAAATATAGATTAACAAAATTATGAAAAGAATTAATTTAATTTGTTTCAAATGAGATAACAATCGTAAAGATAACCCTAATAAAGGTACAAGAAACTAGAAAAAGGATAAAAATTATTAATTGAATTCTTTTTGGATAATTACATTTTGGCACAAGTCAAAATGAAGTAATTTTTTCTTAAGAAAATTATCCATGCTGCTTTATTTATGAATAATAAATAAAAATTATTATTTTTTTTTTTTTTTTCAATTTAGCCAAAAAACCGATCCGGGGAACCCTTTTTAGAAAATAATTTAGTTACCTTGATAGAGCGAAATACAAGGGCCAAAGTACAAATTGAAATTCTGCTATTTTTTCTTCTGGACTTTCCTGTTTTTTGCCTAAAATTATCTAGTTATTTTACTTAGAGTCGATTTAGTCAAAAAAATCGATCCGCGGAGTCCTTTTTTAGAAAATAAATTTTTACCTGAATAGGGTGGAATTAATACAAGGGCAAATGTAAAAATTTAAATTCTGCTATTTTTTCTTCTGGACTTTTCTGTTTTTTGCCTAAAATTATCTAGTTATTTTACTTAGAGTCGATTTAGTCAAAAAAATCGATCCGCGGAGTCCTTTTTTAGAAAATAAATTTTTACCTGAATAGGGTGGAATTAATACAAGGGCAAATGTAAAAATTTAAATTCTGCTATTTTTTCTTCTGGACTTTTCTGTTTTTGCCCTAAAATCATCTAGTTGTTTTACTTAGAGTCGATTTAGTCAAAAAAATTGATCCGCGGAGTCCTTTTTTAGAAAATAAATTTTTACCTGAATAGGGTGGAATTAATACAAGGGCAAATGTAAAAATTTAAATTCTGCTATTTTTTCTTCTGGACTTTTCTGTTTTTTGCCTAAAATCATCTAGTTATTTTACTTAGAGTCGATTTAGTCAAAAAAATCGATCCGCGGTGTCCTTTTTTAGAAAATAAATTTTTACCTGAATAGGGTGGAATTAATACAAGGGCAAATGTAAAAATTTAAATTCTGCTATTTTTTCTTCTGGACTTTTCTGTTTTTTGCCTAAAATTATCTAGTTATTTTACTTAGAGTCGATTTAGTCAAAAAAATCGATCCGCGGAGTCCTTTTTTAGAAAATAATTTTTTTACCTGAATAGGGTGGAATTAATACAAGGACAAATGTAAAAATTTAAATTCTGCTATTTTTTCTTCTGGACTTTTCTGTTTTTGCCCTAAAATCATCTAGTTGTTTTACTTAGAGTCGATTTAGTCAAAAAAATTGATCCGCGGAGTCCTTTTTTAGAAAATAAATTTTTACCTGAATAGGGTGGAATTAATACAAGGGCAAATGTAAAAATTTAAATTCTGCTATTTTTTCTTCTGGACTTTTCTGTTTTTTGCCTAAAATTATCTAGTTATTTTACTTAGAGTCGATTTAGTCAAAAAAATCGATCCGCGGAGTCCTTTTTTAGAAAATAAATTTTTACCTGAATAGGGTGGAATTAATACAAGGGCAAATGTAAAAATTTAAATTCTGCTATTTTTTCTTCTGGACTTTTCTGTTTTTTGCCTAAAATTATCTAGTTATTTTACTTAGAGTCGATTTAGCCAAAAAAACAAGATCCGGGGAACCAATTTTAGAAAATAATTGTTTTTTAGCATCTAAAACTAGTAAAATATACAATAAATATAGATTTTTAATTTAAATAAATATAAATTTTACTAAATGTAGGACTATCTAAATTATTGAAAATGTATTAATATTATTAGATGTTTAATTTATGCCACATCGGCTTTAAGCAATAATTTTTATATAATAGAAATCGAAAAAAAAAAAATAATAATATTCAACTCTTACTCAACCGTTACATATTTCTAAACGAAATTGATAAGTCAGTTTATTTAATTAAAAAAATATAGATATGTAATCGGTTCTTAACTCATTTTCGACAAAACTATTTACTTAAATAAACCATCTAGATTCCATTGCTCTAGTTGTTTGTCTGTATTATAAATTCTAAGTAAAACTGTTTAAATAATCAATTTCTTAGATAAAACATAATTAAGAAATGACATCCTTTTAAAGCTACTAAACTTGAAAATGTGATAGCTCTCGAAATTTAAGACTTTATTTAAAATTGATGTTGGGTATATACCCTTAAAAAAACGAAAACAGAAACTGTTTCAGCACACATCCGAAACATTGAGCAATAAATTCTCATTACACCTAAATGGCGCAATTTATTTCAATTTTCAGCTTTATTTGCTCCGATGGTGCAACAAAGGCAGGTAATTCTCAAGATACCGATGAACGTCATGAAAAATAGTAGAAGTTTCTGCACTATTATTGTGCATCATTCACTCGAACAGCTCTGCTTTAAATACACGAGCGTAGAGAAACAAACGAAATCTATTCAGTATATTTTTACTAGTCAGACCTTAAGGAGATGCGCTAAGGATTAATTGTTTCACAAAACATGTATAAATTTTAAATTCAAATTAAACAGATTTAAATTATCCAGGTCATGACCTGCTTATCGTGAAGTATGATATTCTTTTTTTTGTGTTCCACTGGATACAGATTTAAAAGGAATTTACTCTTAATATCTTTCATTTATCTGGAGTTTGTAATTTCGAATAAAGAGATCCAATAAGTAAATAAACAACGATGCTTCACAGAATCACTATTTGTTGACGTTGCAAAAAGGAAATTAAACTGCTTCAAAAGAACATTGACGCTCTCTTTTTTCTTTTTCTTTATTGTAAACTGCTTCTATCAGTTTTCTTAAATTATTCATCGATTTTACTTCGAATTCCGCTTAAGTTGCTTTGCTCTCCGGGGAGGACTCATTAAGTAACAGCCTCATACACATTGGCAGTTGGTGCTTTCGGCAATATGCCGAAGTTTGTGTACTTCGGCAGCAATAATTAAATCTTAAAATGACCACAAGGCCTGTTCCAATATTTGACTTGGCTCTTCGATCGGGTTAATTAAAATCTTCTTGAGAAATCCGTGCAATGAATTCAGAAACTTGAAGTTATCAATTCGAACTTTAAGTCATATGTATGTTCGAAATAGAATCCAATTACACAAGATAATACTACATATGTGTGTGTGTGGAAAGCAATTTCTGTGGTTGGATTATGTGATATTAAGTTTAAAATTGATTCAACATTTAGGGCTTTTCCAATTCTATTTGAAATTAGTAGACCAAAATAATTTTCTCTAGAAATTCGAGGATACCTTTCATAAGATGCGAACTTAACTAGATTTATTCTATGTTATAGAGAATCGCATGCATAATTATAATTATAAATTCAATTTGAATATAGGAATAAGTACGGTAAAGCCTTTCAAAGTTGAATTCGTGGTATTTGTGTTTTCGTTCATCTACTAAATGCTTCTAATATTATTAAAGGCGTTTGCAACATATGAGACAATAGAATATGGTTTAATCTATATCTATCTGCAAATATTGTTACAATTTTCAATAACTATAATTTTTTTCATATGAATCGTATACTTCGTAACGATTTAATACAAATAAAAGGCCCACCTAATTTAAAAATGCAATAAATCATATATTTAGTGTATTAAACGATCGTAGTATTAAAAAAAAAACTAATCAGCCTGATGTTTTCCTTTAAACACATTTAAACTAAAAAAAACAATAAAATTACCATTTTTTTTTAAACATTTGCACTAAAATCGAAATAGTCCTTGAACACCCCCACACTGAGAGAAAAATTACTGTCATATTGAAAAAATAATTTTTACAAAAACCAAACAATAAACAGAAAATATATTACCGCCAAAATAAAAATTTTTAAAAAATAAACAATTATTTTTACAGAAAATTAAAACAAAAACACAATCGAAAAATTTCCTGTTGTTAAACTAATAATATTTTATGAAACCAAAATATATATTTTCAAATGTTTAATTACTTTTATCATTAATGAAACCATTAGAACGATTTGTGTACATTTGAAAATATGCATTTGTTGACTAAACAAACTTTTTTTTCATTTATACACATTTTTCTTGAAAAACCATTGATTTTGTCTTGTTATCTTATTAAAAATTATACGTTTTTGACTGAAAAAAATATTCGCATATTTGAAAAATTATTCTGTCTATTTGAAAATCTTCGCGTTATAAAATTTTGTTAGATGGAAAATTAATTTTCAGTTCTCTCTCAAATTGTTATCATAATAACAGAATTTTGTTGTCTTGTGGGAATTCTGGATTAGAGGATAATCGATTTTGTCCAAAGTGGTTCTTCATTTTCTTTAAATTAAAGTGGAAAGGGCAAAGCAGTATCCAATATCTAGAATTGCACAGTTTTTATTGAATTGTGACATTGATCAAAATATAATAAATAGTTCGTCTATTAAACTCCTCAAAATGTTGAATGTAAAAACCCAACTTTATTTTTAAGGTATCTATAAGTAGATTCGAAAATCATTCCAATGAATTTTACCAATGAAAAAGTAATTTCCAAAATAACGTATTAGCATTTGTAGAATCTACTTTAGAAATGAAAAACTAACAAAAGAATAAAATGGAAGTTTTAAAATTGACAAAAACTATTTCATTTCTATTTTCGATATGTTCAATTTCGATATTATTTTCATATTGAAAATATTAAAATTTTTAAAACTACTATGCGGGTGAAAAATAATTATTTATTTTAAAAAGAAAAATATTTTACGTACTTGTGAAGTTTGGTGAAATTAACAAAATTATTGTGATAATAAAAACCACATCTTTTTTTTAACGTATATTGACAAGGGATCAATCCAATGTTCATTTTTTTCAATATATTTTTTTTTGAGAAACTGACTTACTCGTACACATTTGCTTACATAATTTGGAATTTCAAATTAGCAGATCCAATATGTGCTGATGGTCTTTTGAAACAACTGATTTCGAATGTATTATAAAAATGTCTACACAGCTGATCCAATATGGGAACCAACATTTTTAAAATTCAAGAAACTTTAACTAAAATTAGTACAAAACACATTTCGGGACACTTCTGAGACTACAAAACTTAGAAATTCAAAATGATGGATCCAATTTTGTTTGTCTGTTTGTACGTATATCTTGCAAAAACTATTGGACGAATTTTTTAAAACTTGGTGTACAACTACGTCCTATGCTGTGGGTTAACATTTAGGATAAATTTTATATCCATCCATCGCTTTGTTAAAATTGTTAAAAACAAGTGAACATTTTAAAGAAAAAAAAACTAAACAAAGCAATTTGAAATATTCGTCGAAAGCTCATTCGGTCGGAACTAATACCCATTTTACATAAAGATTTGACTTTTCAAAATTCTGTTGTAGTTATGTGCAGCTATTATTTTTCCACTACTAATTATTTTACATATTTTAGCTCTTGTAATAATGATAATACTTCATAACTCTTTTATATGTTCCATAATGTAATAATTTTTTTATTTTATCAAACTATTTACTTTTCTTTAATAAATAAAATAAAATTGTTATTGAAAAACAAAAATATTTTATTTTTTATTATTCTATATAGTATATAAAGTATATATTTGAGAAAAAAATGTAATCGCACCAATGATTATTTTTGTCAGGGTTTGTTGTTGTTTTTAGAAAAAAAAAAAACGTACACAATTAAAAGAAAGCTAATTTGAGTATTGATTTAATAATAGCCGTATTCTTTTGATCAAATAACATGATGAATAATTTATTTTAACCCTTAAAACCAAATAGTCTTACAAGGAAACGTTCTCAGGTGTTTCTCACGGATTTTGATTAAATTGAAATATGTTATAGAGTATGGAAAAATAAGAGACACGTATTTTTTTTATCTGCGGATACGCATATTTAGGGGGTGAAAACCACCCCCAAAAACAGTTTTTCCTAAATATTTCAAGTTCTAATGAATTTTTTCGAATGAGACAAAATGGAAATTATGTCTCATAAATATACTAACCTTTTGTAAGTAATCCCGTTCCGGGGGGTGGCAACCCTTATTTTTTATTGCAGAAAAACGATTTTTTTTTTTAAATTTTTGCGTCACAAAAATAACAGTTTTAGTTAAAAATCATTGAAAAATATTTTTTTACATATGATTTTGAAAAATAAAGTTGACCTGTTTTTGCGTTTTCGTAAAAAAAACTCCTCAAGGGGGTAAACAACCCCTAGCACTAATACGTAAATGACGTATATTCTTTCAGACATCAGTTTTTTCGTGAAAACCAGTATTAAGGGGTTTTTGGAGTCGCTGATTACGAATCTCATATTAACTTTAAAAAATTCAAAATGGCGGATCCGACATGGCAGACAAACTTTTGAAAAATACACCAATTTTTATTTAAAAAAAAGAATAAATAAAAGTACCCCTAAATGTGCGTATCCGCAGATAAAAAAAATACGTGGCTCTTATTTTTCGATAATTTCAATTTCATCAAAATCGGTGAGACACACCTGAGAACGTTTCCTTGTTAGAGAAAAAGGATTTTGCGGATGAGGGCATTTCGACTACTTTAACAGGGGGGTGTAGCTTTTCCCATAAAAATTTAATATGAATATTTGAAGGCCTATACCGCGACTATGTCACCAATGAATGTAGCTAGCAAAAAGCAATGCACACTACTCATAAGAGAGAAATCTCTGATAAATTGAAGTGAAACGCTGCGGAGGAAAGTGCTTGAAACATCAATCCGTTTCCCCTGTGTGATGTTTCGGAATTCTGCGCTATCATACGACGCCTCAACGACTCCTCAGCTTCTTAGCAGTCCTCCAAGGCAAATTCAATTTATTTTCGTTTTTCAGCTTGTGCCCATGTGAGAGACATGATTGAAATTTTATATTGTCAAGAGTTTGGATTTATTTTTCCCGTGGTTCTTCAACGTTTTCCTTCTTCCTGAGATGGGAATAGTTATGTGTGTGAAAAACCTCCTCGGCCAGAGAATTGACTGTTGCTTCTCAAGAGCCCCCCCAACACGCCTCCCGTCCTGTTCGAGTCTTGTCTTGGTTTCGTGAAAATGGGCTTCACTGGTGGGGATTGGCTTCTATATTTTCGATGAATAGGTATAACTTGGCACAGGACACATAATTGAATAAGGCAGATTGAAGTCATTTTGAATTTTTCCGCTTTACATCACAGTATTTATGCAAATGCCCCTTTTGTTTACTCGAATAAATGCAAATACACTCAAAATTACGGGGAAAATTTTTATAGGAAGAAATTTACATGTACACAAATACATTTTAAAATGTTCTCGATTATATTTTATTTGAGTTTTTAAAGTAAAGTCAGTTTTTATAAAATCTGAACATAATACATAAATTTTTGAACAGAATGAAATTTGGAACATAAAAGGTTCACAATAATTAATAAAGTAAAAAATACATATCAATTGTAATTTCAATGAAAAAATCATTTTTATCTTAGTTCTTCGAATTGAACATTATCATGAATTCATAATATGATACATATTTTGAAAAATTGATAACATATTGAATCATATGAGGTACCATCTAAAAGATAAAAGGATATACTTTTCAAAGAGACTTTCATCATTATCCTGCGATATCCTTGACAGGACTTAAGTAACTGCACTTTCCGTCAAAGACAACAAATTTTCAATTTACAAAAAAAGGTAAAGGAGTGAGTTTTTTCGGAGAGGAGGAGCCTGGGAACAAATGTTGATCAAAACTCTCCATAGTATAGATTGCTGTACCATATATTGGAACACATCATTCAAGGATGAAAGGACGAAAGGGTTTTGTAACCGAAAGAACTACTAAATTTGTTGTTATGGTTTACATATCCAAATTTATTCAAATCAAATGAGAAGTAAGTATTTTGAAGTAAATACAAACAATAGTTGAATCAAAAGCTCTAGACATATATAATTTTAATATGAAATGTCAAAACTTATGATTCAAAATCAAATATAGTTTAATCATTAAAATAAAGCATTTTGTTTTGAATACGTTCACAATGTTGTTTCAAATTTGTTTTTTTTATAAAAGTAACGAATTAACGAAACGGAGCTAAATTAATAACTTCTGGTATAGGTATAATTTAACCATAGAAATTATTTATATCAGCAGTAATGCATTAGCAATTTTGCATATATTTGCATATTTTTCACATAATTTTTTTTTTACAAAATATATATATATTTTTGATTATTTAACAGTTTCTCTTTCTGTTCCTCACTACTTACTGTTGTGTTTTGGTGCAAATACTCACTAAAATTTACTTAAATTCTTTTAATTTCCTTTTTATAAATTAAGACACGGAATCAGAAGTTTGTTTGTTTGATAGTAGGATAGTAGGAGTTACATTCATAGTTTGAATCGCTTTTTTTTTGTGGTTCTACAGCATTAAAAAATTTGCAAAGGAATTAAAAAAATTAAAAAAACAAATGTAAACTCCCTGAACGCGAGAAAAAAATAAGGAATGACAGCACTGTAGGGAGGGATAAGCGCTTAAATTGCAAAAAGTCAAATTCAGTGGGCCAAATAACTATACAATACATTCTGCATGAAGAATACATAAAAAGTCACCAGTAGAATACATATTTCATCTAATCCGCAAAATTTTTTGGTAGAGTGAACGAAGTGCTGACTTTTGACTGTTGAGGGTAGTACCTTGTAGATGGAAACAACCACAAAGTTGTTGATTTTAGTTCTCCACCAGTGCAATTCCATTTGGACTTTCGTTTAAGATATATGTAGTCGTAAAAATTCGCCTGACTGATACCATAATTGAAAGCATTCTCGCGTGCACTGGTTTTATTTGTCAACAGAGAAGAGCAAGTTCTTCGGGAGTGCAAATTTTGTCTACTCGCTTACAACTGAAATTTCTTACCATATGTAAATTAAATGTACTCGTGTTATGAACGAACAATGGAGGAGAATATTTAGATTATATTATATTTTATAATCATAACGACAGATAAAGAATGAGGGGCACATATTTTATTAATTAAGCTAAGTAGAATTTCTTTACATTATATTAGTGCCAGTTAATATTTGCCTTAAAACTCTATAATATAATTTGTACTTTAGGGCTTTTCGGGACAATGAAATAATAATAACAAACACTCGAAGATTGCTTGCTTTTTTAGACTTTTTCTCTCGAAAAACACCAAAAAATATGGAAATTGTTGTAGGTATCTACATATTATACGATCGTCGAGAATGCAAAATAATTAATGCAAATAACAACAATTGCTTCGCTATTGGAGATGGTCTTCAAAACAATGCGTCGTCTCGAATGGGTTAAGCAAATTTAATAGGGATGAAATAGTGATCATATTCTAAAATTAAAGAAAAAGTCGTAAAAAATCCCTTCAAATGATGTAAAAAATTATAAGCTCACTGTAATGTTTGATACTTTTTATATTTCATACTTAGTCCATTTTCCTTCTATATTTAATACGTCTAATAAAATCGAATCAGAACACTATTTATTTACAAGGCTATTTAAAATTCTATTGGACATCTCATTGAATTTGAAATCACTTTTTGGTGAAGGTAGTTTAAAATTACTTTTGGTGAAGGCAGCCGTATGAATGGGCGCATTATTCTGTTGGAAAATAATCACTCTGCGATCTTCTAATTTCGCTTGATATTTCTTTCTGAGTTTTTCCACAATTCCTTAAAGCCATAATATCAGATATTCGCAAGTTGGTTTTTTTTATAGTAAAGGTCACGGATCCGAATTTCTAATGTTTCCTTAAGTTTAATAGATAATATTTACATATAATATTTTTCCTCACCACAAGATTTAACCATAATAACTTCACATTTCTACAATGAAAAAAAAAAACAGAAAATATGTTTGTAAAGCTCCTAACAAAGTCAATACCTTTTTCCAAGATCTCTAAGCCTGTATCAAATTAGCATTAATTTCTTCCCAAACATGGTTATTTTAAGAATTCACAACACGACAAACGAATTACATATGCCGTCTGTGCTCATTTAGGAGTTTTCGTCAAAACTCGTAAATCTCAAACTTTAACTCTCTAATCCGCTGTAAACAATAACATTTGCGCTTTATCTGGTTCTATTCGGAAAGCAGCTTACGTATGCTACGCATATGAAAGCATTTAATTTACATTAAACGTGTATGGCATTTATTTGAGTTTCAACTTTTAAAGGGATGGCAGAATTATGTAAGATAATGCTAATATAATCCAATTCTTTATTAAGTACATATTTCAGTGATTTTTGTATAATGTAAAATTTGTAGGGATTTATATAGGGGTATAGGTTTTTATAGAATGGTCAAGTGAACAAAATAAAATTGCATTTATTTTGTTCTTTGATTTTTCTAAACAAATGATTGACAAAATTTAATCACTGTTCAATTTCTCCCAGATAAGATTCCAAAAATCTATATGTACATTTGTTTTCAATATAATTTTCTTCCCAATTAAGAGCTGGTACAAAGCATAGAAATTCGAAATATCACCTTGATCAAGAAGTTGCTGGAATTTATTCAGAAAATTAAAAATACTAGTTTATTCATCAAAATAGGCATTGTCTCCTTCAAACTACTCTTTATTAACTGCAACACACTTATGTTAGCCCTTCATCCAATTTTCGAAACACTTTTGATACTTCTTTTTGGGTATGGCCATCAGAGCCGTCTTATATTGGATTTCTGCATTATCTCCTCTTGGTTGCGAAAATACGTTCCTCGGAGTGCTTTTTTTTAGTCATACTCTTAAACCCACATCTCGTCTCCAGTAATTATGCGTTGGATGAATGTTGGATCGGATTCAGCCATCCAAATCATGTCTTTTGGTGGTCTTCCTGAAACTTTTTGATCAAGATGGTATTCGAGTATAAGGAGTACAAAAAAGCATTTTTTTAAAAATAACTATTTATTGTAACAAATTAAAATATGCATATCGCTTTAGCTTGTTATTCTACGTATTTAAAAAAAGAAAATTATTGAAATCCGTCAATTAATCAGGAATTTGTAATCTAAATTTCGAATTGATAGTCTAATCGCAACTTTCCTGAGATGGAATAAAATGTGGCGAAGTGTTTTACTATTCATTCATTAGGGCTGGGCTTTTATCTACATATATGAATTAAAAGTATGAACAATTATATATTTATTTCAGTACTGATAAAAAAAACTTATACACTTTAAAATCCAATGTCAACTTAATTTTATTCTTTAATATAAATAATTACCGCCCATGTCATCTGAGAAGTGTAATTAATTAAGAGTGTGAATCTCCTTCAATTAATTGTTTCCTTTTAATTTAAATTTTACAATGGGCGCCTGAAATGCCGAGATATATATTGTATATAAAGAAAAATACATTTTAACGTTTTAATTCAGCCTCACGAAATAGTTATACATTTTCTGTGGTGTTAAAATGTGGGGCAACTTCCATTTCACTAATTATTTCTTTCGCGGGTAGAAATTAGTCCCTCTCTGTTGGTGTTCCCCGTCAGCTACAGACAACCTTTCGTCGGTTTGGATGTGGTTTTATACACCGAGCAGAGCGGAGCAATGGAAGCACTTTGAATTCAGTGGTATTTTACACCGAGGGGATATATGTTTTACCCTGATTCAGGTAATAATGTGGTTTTATCTTGGGATTTAATGAAGAAATACAACTGAAATTGGAACTGTTGCGGGGACCTAATTAACCTGTAACTATACGAAATAGCAGCCCGCTGTCATCCCAAATTTATAGCAACGAATTTTATCTAGACAGAAATTTTCAGGTTTTGTGAATGAACTTCAATTTAATTATTATTATTTTTTTTAATTTATCCTTGCTCCTTAATGAAAAATAACTGAAATCTCTATATAAAAATTGGAAAATATTACTAATACGAAGAGAAAGATATGACTTAATTATACATTACGTTAAAAAAGTACCCGGAATTTTTAATTAAACAGCCCACGCTGAAGAGATTTCAAAAATTCTTTCATAGGTTACATTGGTAGCACTGTCCTTTGTTATGATGCCAAGTTTAATCAAATTTCGTTTGCTGGTTTGTTTACAGCATTTGAATAAAGCAGAGTGCTCCGCGATTTTTAAAATAAGTGAAATTTTTGAACAAACAATTTGTCTTAAATTTTGTGTTGCAAACGAAATTTCATGTGCTGACGCATTAAAAATGTTAGAAAAAGCTTTTGGTGATTTTGTTTTATCAAAAACATCAAAAAAAAATTGCCATTCCGTGGAACACGTTTTGAGTCCGTTGAGGTAATAAAATAAAATTCGTCGAAGGAACTGAAGGCCATATCGAAAAGTGCTTGTAAAAATTTGTTTGAAAATTGGAAAAATCGCTGAAACATGTGTGTAGCCTTGAATGGGATATATTTTGAAGTTGAAAAATAAATTTTGATGATTGAATATAAAATATGTATTTTATTTAACGATTCCTGGTACTTTTTTGACACAATGAATAAAAATTTAATATATAGCGACTATGTAATCCTAAAAACTGGAAAAGAAAATGTATTATACAAACATAGAGATTTTGACATATAAAAGAAAGAAATTCGCTATTTATTGAGTGCTACTATTAAATTTCGTATCTGACCGGTACAATAGAACAACAAGATCTTTTATTAACCGTAAAGGCAGAAATCCGCCCGCAAGCTATTTAGGCGAACTATTCTATTAGCAAGATACCCTAAAATCCTTCGAGAAAGCAACACAAAAATCCAGAAATATTTCCTGGACGCGTATAAAGTGCCCAAACGTTAAGGACGTGACCGCCATACAAAAGATTCGCCTGTATCGTTCGCGCTTTGGAACAAACCAACACTTATGGCGCAATTGTACGATTTTATCAGACTGCGGGGCGGGTGGGGCGCAGGCTGATATTATTTTACTCTTCCTAAGATTTCTGTTGTGCAATTTTCTTCTAAGTACTCGAGATATATCTTGATGGGAGACGATAGTAATATTTCAATTACATACATCCTTTTGCCGGGGAAACGGAAAGCGATAGTCTGCTCAATTGGATGTAGGAAGCATTTATCAGGTTTATTATTTCATCGTTGTATTTCGACGCCAGCAGTGGGGCGTTTCCTTGTGCAGGACGATTGAAAAACAGACAACTTCCGAACAATTATTTTCTCCCTTACTATGGAACCCTTTCCATTGCAGTAGCGGCACCGTAAAGGTGCATTTTCTTAATTGAAGGGGTGTTGTAATCCATCTACATCCACTTGAAAGGGGTAAAATTTGTTGCTACCAACATTTCTGGCGTTCGATATTTTCAATAAACATCCGAATTATTATAGACCCAATTTATGGTGGTGTTTTTGCGTCAAATTTGGAGCATCCGCGGTAATTTAATAATACTGCTCTGATTGTTCGTTCGTTAAATATGCAAATGCCCGTCAAAACTTCATATCTCATGCCTGCACGGATTCGTGCTATAAGCATTCGTATCCATTTCAATAAAGCAAACTTTGTTCGTATAGTTGCAACGCATATCAATTGAATTCGTGTTCGTGTCGCTGGTCGACAACATTAGAATTCCTGCATAAATTTTATTTTATTAAAGCTCACAGTAATTTACCTTCACTGCACAATGATAGCCCAGCTATATGTAGAATTAGATCTGAAAATTTCATATCAATACAGTAGTTAGATATTTTGTTAATTAAATACAACAGATCTGCTGTAATCACAGCTTTAATTACAGGATATGAATATTTTTAACTTGCTGAATTACACAAAATCTTCAGTAAAACTTTTTTAAAAAATTATTATAATTAAAAATATAGGATTTCGACAATGTATAAAAAGGGATATATTAAATATTAACAATTTTAATTTTTATACACATCACAGTATTTGATGAAATCGGAATTATTTCCGTTGGCCTGATCATCATCACAATATCATAATATTAGAATTCCTGAACTGATTTTGAAGAGGTTTATTAAATAATATTGTAAAATCTACAATTTTAGTGGCAAAAATCCAAAATGCAATTCACAATCACAGAGGCGCTCTAGAAAGTAAGCACAGAATGGATATTGATTTTGGTTAATTTTCTCATTAATTTTCTCACATAGTTTGATCGTCACTTGAAAGTTAATACAGCTTTTTTATTATTTTTCGCAGTACCTAAGTTGCAATCATACCACACTATATTTGAATAATAAGATTAATAAATTTGGATTTTATTCGCTTTGATAAAATAAATCGAATTTTTCTTCCAGCAGAAGAAGATTTGAAAAAAAAGGGTATTTCAATATGTTAAAAGGTTACCCGTTTAGGTTATCTTCACTTTCAGTTTAAATCTGTAGTTTTAGATATTATATATATATTTTTTTTTTTAAGAACAGCTTGGTTAAATATTTGAATAATAAGAATATCTTTTTAAAATAATTTTATGAGATAAAACATATAGACTAATATTATGGTAGTTGTTTTAATATTTTTATATCAAACATAAGTAAGAGTTACTAGCATTCTGAAAGGTTATGAACCTGAAAAGAAAAAAAAAAAAAACTTTAACATTTTCTTATTCTTGATATAGATATAAAATACATTGTTTGAATTTGTTTTCTTTATTCTTTGGATTATTAGAGTTTGAGTCTTTTTATAGGTTTCATGTAGTCAATGTTTGTCTAAAGATTATCATTAATCAAACTACATTAAATTACCTTCGAAGATCATGTAAAAACAAGGATGGTAACTTTTTTGAAATATTGACAATAAAATAAAGAAAATGTAAAATAAATAAAATTAAAAATTGATATATAATCTACACTTCTATACTAATACATAAAGATATTGAGTTTGTTTATTTGTAAGACAGAAAGAGGTAATCTCAGAATTTACAGTGGATATAAGCGATAAATAAACACGAATGAACAATTTTACACCAATTTACGCTACTTTATTATGATAGGAAGTTTACCTTTTTGTTTGTTTCGTTGATCTCTTTTATTTACTTTGATACTCTACATGTCAATATGACTTAACATATGACATATGAAGTGACACATGACATGATAAAGGACGTAATACATGATACAACATAGAAAGCATCATTCTGTTATAGCATATCATACATATTTGTTACGTTATGATCAGTAATATTAAGTGTAAGGTACGGAAATTAAATTTGGTTTGAAACATTTCTCTCTTTCACATTTTATCCCTATCTTTAAAAGTCATACTTTGATTAAGTTTTGCTTTCTTTAGCACAATGATGGCGCCTGGGCAACTCGGCTAGTATAAGAATGAAAATGCTTATAAGTTTATATATTAAAAAATATAAAAGAGACGATTTAGCCCATTCTACTTTTTCATATATTAAATTTAGTGAAGCGTAATAATAAAAATGAAATAAGAAAAAATGTTTCCTCTCGTATTTTAAAAACTTAAATTAACTTTACTTAAATTACCGAATCGATGATAAGTTTATTAATTTTATTTTGAGCACTAATGAAATCAGAGAAATGTTCTTTGAAGCGAATGACATTGTAATTAAATACGTCTGTCGTACTACAATATACATAATATACATGGAAGTAATGTCTAGCCACACATTCTTAATTTGAAGCGAAGGAAGGAAAAAATATCTCCAGAAATTGAGGAAAGACAGTTTTCATTAGAGATCCTTTGTCCTTTGTTATCGTACTTGACCCATAAGTTTCATTCTCCTTGCTACTAGCTATCATCCCCGAATGCTCATCAGAAGAAGTATCTTCTGTACTCTTATCATAATTAAATCTTACTCCAAGCAAAGAGTACACTTTTTGATACGTCTTTGGCTGGCGAATCGTGTCCCCAACTTCTGTGGTCCTGGTAATGTTATTAAAACATACTTCGTACGATGATTAATGGGCAGTTTTCGTTTATGGTGAAAAAGCGCTTATCACCGCCACCACTTCTAGCCAATGTGCCTCTATGACGTGAAACAAATTTCACACTGTATAGTAATTTTTCTCCTGCGGCTTTCGGACGAGATTTGCATGTTAATGGAGAATTTGATTTACGGCCAGAACCTGCGTTGGGATGTTTGGATAATTTATATATACAAATTTTCTGAAAAAAAAAAAAAAAAACGAAGGGAGGAGCATTTTTCGAACTTGTTGCTTACACTTCCTCTAGACTAAATTGGGTATTAAATTACCAGAGAAATTTTGCTAGTTGTAAACTAATAGCAAAAATAGTTTAAATTTTAGGTAAGTTTGTGCATATTTTGGAATATGTGTTGAGAATATGACTTTAATATAATTATCTTTTTTTTTTTGGTTATATATCTGGGATGTGTATATATGCATCAGTGGCGTGGGGTGAAATTTTTGAGAAGGTAAGCCGGTGCAAAAATCAGAAACTTAATAGCGAAAAAAAACTTACCAAATGAAGTCAGATATTACAAAATGTGTTCAACAGTGACTGCGTGTATTCTTGTCGAATTTAGTCGGCCACTTCTCTCATACTTAAAGTCATTGGAAGTTAAGTGCTATATGAATATTATGAATAAATATGGACATATATACAATGAACTTCAAGAATAATATAAGTGGCTTTGAAAAAAACCGTTATAGTCGCGTGTATCGTACAATCAAACTAAAGCGGTTAACAAAAACTGTGAAAAGTTGATATGAAATATAATTAATATTACTTATACTCTAAAATTAATCTACGATTTTTTTTTATAAATTCGGCCAAAACATCATTGTAAAAATTAGACTGATTTCTAATTTGTAAAAGAAGGTGTTTTTCTATCTATAAGAGTGCTAAATTTGAGAGCCTTTCTTCGGTTTGAGAATTTCTTAAATAAGTATGTATTCTCTTAAGGGCTGAAACAGATCTTTCCGCGGAAGCAACTGTAATGGGAAGAGTTAAAAATATACAACACAAGTTTAAAATTTGAGGAAAAGTATCTTTTAAAATGCCACATTTAATATGCGAGTAAAGCGCGAGAATATCAAATTGCCGTAATGAAGAAGTGGTATATAAAACGTTCAATTCATTTTTTAAAGCAGAAAACTGGAAAATTCCCGGGAAAACTTTAATTAAAGATGATATCTTTTCGTTAGGACTTGATTGAGCAAAATAATCATATTTTGATTTATTAAGTAAATCTAAAAATTTTAGTTGACTAAAGGAACTATACCGAGTTTTAATCTGAGAAATGACATTGTCTTTTATTTCTACAAAAATTCTTCGATAATTAGTTTTTACATCGATGTCAGAATTTAGCACTCGACGTTTTCTTGGAGGTTCTGTGCAATCCTTCACACTATCAAAAATCGAATCAAATTTATTTAAAAATTCAGAACTCATCCAAGACTCTAAATTCTCTATTTCTAGCCTAGCAACTTCAATATCCATCTGTTTATTTTGTAATAAATTAAAAAGTACATCCGTTTTTGCAAAAATTTCCGAGGTGGTGTGTAAAAAAAAGCAGAACTCTTTATCTTCCAATTTCTGTAATAAACTTTCGGCCAGAGAAAGTGTGTCATTATCCCATTCATTCGAGTTATTTAATATTGTTTCAAAAGTTGCAATTATATCTAATCTGCAGGTAAATAAAACGTTAATTATTCGCGAATGGTAATGCCAACGAGTTTCCGAAACTCCTGGCATACGTCGGTCAGCAATTTCTTTTAAAAGGTTAGAGCGCTTTGTTGATTTATTAAAAAAACGAACGATGCTATTTATGTAACCGAAAGATATTTTTAGCTCTGATATTTTTTCCAAAGATCGAGATAACACTAAATTAAGAATATGGGCATAGCAAGGAATGAAAATGGCCATTGGACATGATTCTCGTACTTTTGTTTGAACACCACCCTGCTCACCCGACATTACCGCGGCGCCGTCATAAGATTGACCTACCAATTTTTCTTTACAGTCGTATATTTCCAGTATATTTAAAACATGATCTGACAATTTATCTGCGTTGCGACTTAAACTCACGTCAAAAAAACCAAGAAATCTCTGCTCTATTCCATTCTGTGATAAATACCTTAGTACAACACTTAGTTGTTCTCTATGACTAACATCGGGAGTTTCGTCAATAATTACTGAAACAAATCGAGCTTTACTAATTTCTGATTTAATTTCAGATGTTATAACCGCGGCAATACTATTTATCAAGTCATTTTGAATATCATTTGATAGGCCCGAAAAAAAATTGGATTTTGTGAACTAGAACACTGCTCTAAATGTGAGTCCATTAAAGTGTCGTACTTAGCTAAATACAACAAAGTTTCTATATAATTGCCGCGATTATCGGACACGGGTTTTTCATTATGACCACGGAATGCTAATTCTTGTTTGCTTAAAAGAATTACAGTATCTATGAAGCGTTTCATTAAATTACGATTTCGGTCGACTTTTCTATTATGAGCTTCATAAGTATTTCCTAAAGAAGTATCAATCCGATTCGCGCCAAATTCATGCAAAGCTAAGCAACTACGAATATGTTTTTCTGTTTGAATATGCTTACTTGAAGAGTTTACTAAATTATTAATGTCCGTAAAACCTGTGCGACTCCAAACACTCGAAGAGTTCGAAAAAAGAAGACATGGGAAACAAAACATTTTATTTAATTTGCAGCTTCCGGTCAGCCACGAATATTTTTCATAAATCGACTTATTGAAATGTTTGAAAAACCCGTCCTTACGCTTGTAATCTATTTTCATCGACGGTTTAGCGCGACCTAATTCGATAACTCTGCTTTTTTGCTGAAAAGATAATCTATTAAATTCATTTGCCTGTTCTAATAAAAAATCCGTTAAGCAGCATTCAACACTAAGTAACGCCATTTCCAACAAAAATTAAAGACTGAGAACAAGATATAAATAAAAAGCTACTAAAATGTCCTATAACAGACCACCTAGACCTTAAAAAATTTTCACCAGCTTTTCACAATTAAATTCTATATATTCAAGTACAATTACACTTCACTTCAAATCAAACATGCACGATACACGGGACAAATCCTTCAACTGACAAATTGAAACAAATAAATAATCGTCATCCGAATAGCCGAACCTAACGAAAAAACCCGAGAAGCCGGATTCTATCGTGTTATCGAAAGGTAATAAAATAGCACCACACCACACTCATAAGTCACAATCCGTTGAGCACCAAGGCAAAAAGAGACACAAGTTAACAATTTTTTTATTAAAATATAATAAACAAAACCACAACACCCCTCCCTCCCGAGAAGACGACTTCTGCCGTGTTCTTGTGAAATAAGGGAGCATTCACTCCTACAATTCACAGCCCCTTCAGTATCAAAGAAATTTACAGTCAGCTGAATATTGTTTATGAAAAAAAAATTAATAACCAAACCCACCCCAACCAACCCCACTCACCCGAGAAGCCGCTTTCTACCGTGTTATAGGGATAATAAGAGAGCACCACTACACTCACACCCCTTCATAGAGAAGACACGAATCAGCTGACATTCTAAGAAATAAACAACCACCCGCCGAAGTGACCCGAGTTTCAACTTATGCGAAATGAAAACAACCGAGAAGCCGGTTTCTATCGTGTTATTTGCTTATAGGATTTGCTTTTAGTGAGCAAAGGATATCACACACGATTTCTTTGTTACTCGTGGAGAAAAGTGTGGGCTTGAGTAAGCCGTAAAATGACCGGCTTACAGAAGCAGCGAGCGAGCGCTTCTTACCCGATGCAACCCCTTGATAGAACCTGCTACGGTGCGAGGGAAGGTTCCATCGTAGTGCAACAACAGATTATGGTTGTTTTTGGTTGTAACACTTGTTTTGCCATGTTTTCTTTACGAGATGAATTTTGGGAGCGCTTTCCAGGAATTTTACAGGCATAGAACAAGTTTTAAATTTACGGGAATAGGATGAGTTCCCAAAAGGGAAGCCGGTAGGAATCGTGTTATATGGACCCCACGCCACTGATATGCATTGATATCCTTTAGTAAAAAATGAATACAGTAGAGCCTCGATAGTTCGAATCTCCGTAGTCCAGTGATCGCGATAATGATTTTGATTTTACGGTACAATTAATTGATATATTTTTTTTTTGGAATTACTAGTATCAAATTTTACTATAATTTTTCAATTTTCCTACTTTAAGATATTTTATCTCAATACTTGTAAATTATTTTGAACATTGGAAGATGAATCGAGCAAGTTTACTAATAAATTTACAATTTTTGGTAAGTTTACTCACTTTTTTTTAGAAGAAATATGTATTTGTAATGAAAATTTTTTAAATATACTATATGCGTATTGTAAGAAAATTATGGAATATTACACATACTTTGTAGAGTGTGTTCTTAATTTTTAAAACTGTGGTTTTTACTCCCATGGCCATTTTGCGATTAATTCGCTTTAATTATACTAAAATACAATACATAATTCTAATTAATTAAAACGAGCTATAAACCACTTAAAACTATTATGTATTCTACATGAGCTTTACTGATCAACTGCGTTTTAATGAATTATTAATTGTTTGTATTCTAATTCATTATCTCAATCTCCAGTTTAGCGCTTGTTTGAGATGTTTATTGGAGAAATACGAGAAACTAATTAAGATTTTTGTGCATATAATAACAATATAATATCAACAATTAGCAGGTTATTAAAATATCTACTGTGTCGATGTCGATATTCACCTTAGGAGGAGTTATTAGAAAAAAATACCCAAGTTAACCAGCTTTCGACAGTGTCTTCAGGTACGTCGCCTGCAAATGGGAAACGTCGCGCACGCTCAAGCCCAATATTATTTTTGCTGATCACATCACATTTGCTCAACGGCTCTGCTGTGGTCACAAAGCTATGGCCCATAAATTGGCTTCTTCCTGCTTGTTATGCTCTGCACCAAATGACTCCTGCGTAGCTTTAATCCCCTGATAGCTCAGATGGTTCATTAACTTTTGTGTGTATACAATTACACGCAACGGCTATCATGACTTTTGCACCCATTTAGTCGTAATGCCCGGGAACATGAACCGAATTTTTTATCGATATTTTCCTAAAGGGAAACTTTTTCCGGGGATTCCTCTTTATTATTTGTCCTCTCTCTGGGGTGCAATAAACGATAGATTTCTTAGTGTCGGGCTTTAACTTTCGATATTTCTGTTTTAGTGGTTTCCTGCAAATTCAGCATACATCTTCGAAGCTTTAATTTCAAATTAAAAAAGGTAAGATTTAGTATCCCTTTTTGGAGTTTATGGGTTTTATATTAACCGAGGTGTTTTCCAGAATCGCATAAAATAATTATAGCTTTATTTTTAGTCATATTAAGACTTTTTATTGACAATTTAGGTAATTACTGGTAAATTAGCTGTCTAGACCCAACCAAACGCGAAAATTTAAAAATAAAAATAAATAAATAAATCAATATGTCAATATTGATTTTTATCAAATTTTAAATTTAATTACCTCTTTTAATAAAAACTTTCTAAATTGGCCAATTCAAATTATTTAAGTATTGCTTCTACCAGTGCTGAACGGATTGCTTACTCAATAGAAATTAAAATAAGTATCAAGGATTTTATAGACTCTATCGACACTATACTATATGTAAACTTCTAATGGTAGGTAGTAGACCAAAATTGAGTCAAAACTCTTAGCATTCAGGCGCATCTTTCATCGTTTTGCAGATATTTTGCAAATATATATCTTTATTTTCGGTTTTTTAATATGCTATATATTTAATCTATAACTAATCAGAAAAATAGAGTGTTCAAGTGTTGACTATCCAATATTCCAATTGAGTACTTAGAAAATCCAATTAATTTATGTGCTTTATATTACTATTGAGATTTGGTAATATAAATAACATTTATTGATTATTTAATATATATTCTATATCACATTATTTATATCTAACTAATTGTTGCGACGTCGCAGCACTGTTTCAAATCGTTCAAAACTAAAAAATAGACGACAAAGGACAAAACTTAAATTAAAAACAGTCTGGAACTTCATATAGCAATAACTTTTTTGCGTTAATATTATGTTCTATTATATTTTTTTACAATTAAATTTTGTTATTTTATTCGAATCTCTTTAAACCTGAATGAATCATGTATTTGACTCGCAATTAAAAAAATAATGCCTTATTATATTAGGGACTACAAATCAATTCACGCGGGTTCGTGTGATGATTCCAACGATAATAGTAAAAGAAACATATAAACAAAGAAAAATATTTCTATGTATTTCTCCAAAAATGCAACATTAATTTTGATGCTGTTTTTTTCATTGCATAGGCTATTTATCAGGACTTAACATACGATGCTTTTAGTTTCGAAATTCAAAATGAAGGATTCAATATAGCGAATCGAAATTGCAAAATCACGCAGAATTTGTATAAAAATTGATACAAAATGGTTTTTTAATTTGCTGATTTCAAATATGTTATATACATTTTGAAATTTAAGGTGAAAGTTAAAATATGACGGTCCAAAAATGCTAAACTTTACCAAATTATTGTAGAAATTGTAACATATATAATTTTTAAAGTTCTAATATCAGAATTCAATAGACTCGCACTAGGCACTAGAAACCATTTTTTGTGAAAAATCATCAACCATATTGGTTTCGCAAATTTTTAACTACTCCATTTTGATATCAAAATCGACAAAAGTGACTCCAAAACACCGATGTACCAACTTTTATTTAATTTCATTTGAGTTAAATATTTTTGTTATCTTAATGGTCCGCTATACTGGATCGATCCCCAATTTTTAGTTTTTCAATTTTTATAGAACATTTGAAATTACCAATACTAAAAACCTATGTATATTTAATTTAGAGTATATTCGACGAAATTTCAGTTTTTCAAAATCAAGTTTTGGACAGCTTTTTGACGATTTAGAATACGTCATTCGAATAGAATAAGATGTTATAAATGAAAATATCGATTAGCATTTGAATATTATCCTCTTTCCTTACCTTTGCTCTTTTACATCATCTTAGAGTTTGAATTTGCAAAATTATTTTCTTAGTGGTTATATGCATCATACATATAAGCGTGTATGCAAAATTTCAAATTTCTATGTCCAACGTTTTGGATTGTGCTTGTCAGCCAGGAAATTCTTTTATTTTTATGTACTTATTTAGATTAATATGTAAGATACAACTAATCAAAAATTTTACGTTTCACCAAATTATTGACCAAATTAAATTAAAGATTTCTTCAATGTTTAACACTACCATTGAATGTTTGTTTATATTTGAAAATTAAATTTATGTGCCTCGTCGTTTGCTCAGTTTAAGGGAAAATATAAAATTAAGGGAATTTTACCCTATGTAATATTAATATTAGAGAAAATTGTGTAAGGACATAAGACGAAAGGAATACATTTGTAAAGAATATTATCATTGTCTGGCTTCATATTTTCACCCCATTTACTTCATGAAATGTTGCCAAGGGTGGCAAGACACAATAAAATTCATTAACACCTGACTTGACTAAACGTACCTAAATTCAGAGTTCACAGGACGAATTGTAATTGCTCTCGGTATTCTACAAATGTCTCAAAATTATTGTGCTATGCTGTAAACGCTACATCAAAATCTTTACTTGCAATGATGCTAACAAATACTATGGAAAATGTGGTGAGTCTTTCCAGGTGCTTGTCGCGAATCCAAGGACAACTAGTTCAAATGTCAACACCCTAGCTAGCGCTATCCCAGAGTCAGAGAAGCAAACCAACCCTCGACCTGATCTGGTCAAAGTGGTTGTCAACTTCAAAAACAGGTATTATAAAAGTTTTTGGTGGGGATGAGTTTCTCGCAATTAATTTTATTTATCACCGTGTCGCTGAGTCGTACATTTTGGGGAATAAGGACCAAATGACATAGTGGTTCGTCACCAACTATAATACAGCGCATTTTATTATATACGAATTTATTTTTCAGTTTCGAGGTACTTACGGTCATTGTTCTCTAAATCCACTTATGTATTTTAACACGAATCGAGCTAATCACATTTGCATCGATTGCTAATTAAATGCTTCCTCTTTTAGGTAGTACTTGCAACAAATTTGTATCAAACAGATGAAGTGTATGTGCCAGTACTGAAAATAGTCTAAATGTGTTCCTTTGGAAAGGTTATGACATTAGTTTTTTCCTTTCAGTGAGGCCCGTAAGACAAGAAGACGAGAAAGAAAAATAGTATTCGGTTTTAGTAAGGAACAAAATTCTATACTATATTTATCTTAATAAATGCTACATGACATGACATAACATAACGTACATAACATAACACATGACATGACAAATAACATTTATTTTATTTATTTATTTATTTTTTTGGTAAGTAAGGGACGGGTTAATGTTAGGGTGGGTTAAGCAGGTAAAGAACATGACACATAACAAGATACCCAGAGTTGACATATGATTTGACACATTACTTGATATGTGATATGACATATAACATGATCCGAAAATTTATTATTATATTATTAAATTAAAATATCTCATTTTATTCTACCAAATCACATTTTTTTACACGTAATTATTAAATGAAACAGTTTTTAGGACAGAATTACACTTTATATACATAGGTACTGACTTTTAGAAGACATGATTAAATTTTACTTACTTTAGAAGAACAATTGCAACGCCGGATAACACAGCTAACCAGAATTATTCTACCAAAGCGAATGGGATATCAAAATAAAGAGTAGCATATGTAAAATAAGTTACTAGTTTTTATGTTTATTTTTTAATTCAAAATAACACAGCCGAAACAAAGTTCTTCCAACTCTCATCTCAGTCTATTTAATAAAATATTTAGTAAAAAAAAAACTTTGAGTGCAAGTATCATTACTAATAATATTATTTTAGAGAAATTAAACAAGAAGTATTATATTTTAAAAATAATTTATAAGTTGCTATTTATAGCTAACCATGAAGGAACACGAGAAGTTTTTGTTTCACTATTTCCATAGTGTTAGAAATGTATTGAATGCTATCGGAAAAAAACTTTTTACTAAATCGGGGCACGTTTCCCGATAAGTTTATCACTCCACAATTAAACGACGTACTCGATTGTCTCCTTCTTTGTAAACTTAATTAAGGGACTACTACCGGTTAGATTGCAAAAAAACAGCATAATTTTCAATAATTTTTTTCTCAGCTCTTTTATTATATATCAATTTCAAATTTTGCATGGTGATAATAATTATTTCAAATATTACAAAAAAAAATTTTTTTTATTTTTATCATTTTTTTCCTTGTTTATAGAGGGCGCCGAAGTTGGTAGCTCAAAAAATGACTCGTCCCATGGCGGACAACTCATCTCAGAAACGAAGAGTCTGAAACAAATAAACCATACGGCATTTTATTAAGGAATGTCCCTTACGTAGGAAAAAACCAGAATATGTCAAAAAATTATTAAAAAAACAAAATGGCGGACGTTTGAAAATTTTTTTCAAAAAATCGCTTATTTTTTCACTTGTTTTCACTTGCAACATTTTTTTGGATGGAATTTTGACTAATATTGTGGTTTTTTCCTGTGCAGAATACTCAAATAAAGAAGCACTCCAAATTTGGGCCCAATCGGTTGGGCCAATTCGGAGTTAGTGTGTCCGCCATTTGATAAAAGGTCATTTTGAGAAAATCACGTTTAAAGTTTTTGTTTTACTTATAAATATATAATAGGCGGGCACGCTTAAACTGCTGTAACTTTTATATTTTTGGGAATATCCAAATAAAATTTTGATACGTGATTTCTGAAGGTATATTGAGTTGAAAAATGTAAAAAAAAAAAAATTGAATTTTTCAAAATTATAACCGGTAGTAGTCCCTTAAAGCATCAGCATGCAAGAGAAGTGTCGCGAAAAGAGTAGGAGCTGTTCGGAAATTTCAGCAAAATCGACAATTATAAAGAAAGTTTTAAGGTTGTCCGACGAAATAACAGTGTTTTCTGGACTTCTTATCTTCAAAGTTTTCTCAGAAATTAAGATCACGTGAAGTTTTTCGGTAATAGCTGCCAAGAAGTCTTACTATAAATATAATGTTTCAATGCAATGGCTATTGAATGGACTATTGTTTGTATATGAATCATTCATGATAAATTGCAATGAATTTTTATAATAATAATAATAGATTTTATGATGCACTTCTCAGCGTGTTTCTGGAAACATTCACCCAATTCTATACCTCTCCGACGTTAGAATTTAGACTATGTGGATCCTTTGCTAAAATATCTATATCACATCGATTTATTTATCAGCATATATCTTGTATTTACCATTTAATTGAACGTTCTAAATATTATTTATATACAAAAGATAAAGTAACGGCCACAATATTGACCCTTGTGGAACACCACATTTTTGTATTTCCTCTTTGCTGTGATACTGATTAAGTCTAATTTTTGCTGTTCGCAATGACAGATAATCCTTAATTCAATTGTTGCATATTCCCATCATACCTAGTTGTTCCAAAAGCTTTAATAAATCTATGATAGTCTACAGTATCGAATGCCTTTTGCAAATCTATGAAAATTACTACGGAATAATATCCTTCATCGAAATCATCATTGATAGTCTTAATCACATCTATCACCGTTGATTCAGTACTACTATTTTCCTGTAATCCGAATTATTAAAGCAGTTCACTTTAAACATTACTATATATATACATATATATCCACCTGGATGTAAGTAACATACATACTATATGTAAATATAACCGCTTAGCTTTACCAGAGTTCGTCTGAAAATCATATGAAAAACTTTTTTGGAATTTTCTTGAACCTGAGATAAATCTTTTTACCCATCGGAAGTTTGGCTCCATATATCAAACACTTGTGTAACCTAATAATGAACTTAAGGCAATTCAAGAGCTTCATTTGCTGCACGAAGAAAGAGGGGGAAACTTTTAAATTAATGATGAGGTTGCATGATTTAGAAAACTTTTCTTAGTTCTTCTCTATCTCTTAGAGATTCTTTTGAAAAGAATTGTTGGGAAGCACTTTAACGCACTATGATATAATGCACTTTAGTAAATAAACTTATGTATGTACTCTTAAGTTGAGATATATATTATTATATAGGGAAAAATAATTTAAAGGAGATCAAAACAAAAGTACTTCATTTAGTGTAATATATATTCGAAATTAAAAACCATTTAATATAGACATTAATTTTCTACAAAAGACACTTAAAAAATATCCAATTACAATTCTCGAAGCCTAATAAATTTTTAATTATAATGCTGCCAAATAATGATTCAAATTAGCTAACAATAAAATTAAATGACACGATAAATGTGATGATCCCTCTTCCATATAGGACAATAAAATTACTGCTCTATAATATGACTATTAAAACGCCATAAAATTTAACGAGTGACAAAATACTGGGAAATGATTCTTGGTTGTGGAAAAGGTAAACTTATGGCCAGCGGGGCTATAAACACTGAAAACCGCAGAATTGTGCAAGTGTATACGAGCGTCCCTCGTTTTACGACATACAGAAACAATGATAGGGGAGATGTGAGGGAACTATAAAATAATGGTGGAGTATATTGTTTATTTAGTTTAAGCTACGTCAACAAGAGCAAATAAGTCTAATTTTTTATTTGTTAGTTTTATTTTCAATGACAATTAGTTAGTTAGTTTTATTATTTACAATGACAATTAATATATATGTATGACATCAATTACTATTGAACATTTTTACTTTCAAATTTTCATAAAATAATATTGGCACACACAAAACCAACATGTCTTGGTTTTCGTTCTTTCTTTCCTCCTTTACATCTTGTTTATTTTTTAATATTAGGATTTTAAGAGATCTCGACAATTAATGTTCCGAAATTTTACGACGAATAAAATCAAATGGAAATTTAAGGTGGTATTAGTTTTGTAAGGGTTAAAAATTATCTTCTTCGTATTGTATCCTTCGGAAATACAACCATTCTTTGTTGTTAAAAGCCAAGCCTGTGAAAAAAACTTACAATTGACAAAATACCTACAGATTAATATTCAGAATTTATTTGATAAACAATTGGACAGATTTTGAAAGATACCAAAGAAGAAATGCTCTCGAAAACTAATTTTTCTTGTAAAATTTATGCAAAATCGTGTAAAGGCAATTACACAAATATGAGTTTGAAAGAAAATTTGTACTTGAGAAGAGTCACATCTCGATTGGTTCCAAAAACACTCAATTTCTTGCACTGCACTGCATTGGTTCTTCGAGAGTTTTCCATAAAAAATTCGATGTATGTCGTTCCACAATCACCGTATTCACCCGATTTAGCTCAATGTGATTTCTGGCTATTCTCTATGCTCAAAAGATCGCTTTGGGGACACCTTTTTGCACCGACTGATGAGATAAAAGAAAAATCGAAGAAGGCCATTCTAATCATTGAGTTTTAGAAGTGTTTCGAGGATTGGAAAAATCGCTGGCATAGGTGTATTGTATCGGGTGGGGGCTAATTTGTAGGACATGATATAGATTTGGAATAATAAATAAAAATTTTCAAAGTTATAAACAAATTGGCTTTACTTTTTGATCACAGTAGTATATCAAAAAAAAAAAAAAAAAACGGGTAGAGTCTGGAAGAATATTTTACTCTTTGTTCTTTGATATTTTTTTTTCTTTTATACACAATATACATAGATAATATAATACATCAACTTGGAAGTGACAAACAAAAATAAAAATATCAGATTCTGTCATTTTGTATTTTACTTTAATTCGTTTATTAAAAAAAATTGAATATAGTGGATCTAAAATGGTGATCGAGTTTTAAAATCTTATACCTATTTTTGACTATGTACTGTATTTAAAACTGTCAAATTAGCAAGTTACAAGGGAACATACAAACAAATTTAACGGCAAAAAACTTTATATACTATGTTTTATCCGACTTTTTGGAATGGTGTGCAATGTTTGTGGACAAGACACCAGATCGCTTGAAATTTAGCCCGAATTCTGGAAGTAAAATATTACTTACAATATACATCAGGGAAATCAAATAATAAGATTCCAATGTTTGAATCCGCTTGATAGGCAGGGATAAATAAAAGTGGTTTAAACTTGTATCACCTATTAATTTTCTTTTTTTATATAATATATTGATATATATATTCTAAAACAAGCGATCGATTGCAAAAGCGAACTTATAGAAAATGTAAACTTATTAATTAAAATAAACTCTTTGTCCAAGGAAGAATCGGTTGTGTCTTCAGCATTCGGAATAAATTGTGCAATCTTCATGCCGTAGTAAAATCTTCTTTCCCATTTCGGTTCTGTTCCTTACTCATTATTTTGCGGTTTAATTAAATAAATTGCAGTATTACCATGGAAAGAAAAATTGTTGTACGATGTGCCTTAAGGGTTTATGTTGTTGCATGCATTTATTTATGTAGCTACAGCCATAGACTTACGCAAAATCGTAAAGGATGCAGGGTCACATACCGATGTTGTATTCGTTCCCTGCTGATGGTGGTGCACCCCAGCTCGCAAAACTTTAACTCGGAAGTTATAGAAACAAACCACAATCGCCGACTCCAGCACAGTCACAGCAATGTTGCAGTTCCACAGGAGCATATTTATGGGAGTGGTTGAAGTTGTAAATTTAGCGTAATGGGACAAAAATAATGCGCCTTACAGCGTCTAAAGCCTGAGTTATGGATATTGTTTGGTATTTTATTATTGTTATCTGCGTTTCTTCGGGTGAGCACTTAAGTCTTGGCATGCACTTTTGCGAACATAACGAACATTTTCTGATTTTTGTACATCACTTGGTGCCAAAAGGACTTTATTGATACGAGCACTTGACATATGTTAATATATAATATTATATTAATATAATTTATAAAAACAAAGCATTGGAATCATGTGTCGAAATTAATTGTATGTAAATATAATAGTAGTTTTACATTGTGTAATTTGAGACATACTATATAATATAAGCATTGTGGTATAGACTCACAGCTCACTTTTGATTCAATTTCTCTTATAGCAAGGGATAGTAACAGCAACCGAAAAAATATATAAGTAGATCGGTAACAAGTGAGAAATTATATACCCTGAATGGGACTTACAACATACTACCCTATATCTTCCATAGGCAATGAAATAATTGCACACAAAAATTATAGACCAAAATAAAGGGAAAGCTTAGAGAGATTTAAATAATCAGTAAAAATGGTGGGTTAATAGGGCATTTTGGCGGGGAAACCTCCCAACATTTGAAAAAATCACTTAAAATTTTATCAATTTTCGAACTGTAAGTATTCATAGGTCCCGATCAGAGAGGGGCAGAGAGGTGTTTGTAGACTGATTGGAACAGGTAAAGGGTTCTCTGTGGAATGGTGTCTAAATATTGGTTATGCGGCTCTTGGTAAAAAAGTTACAGGGTATTCAGTGAAACTAGTATGTACTTGAATACAGAAATCCCCTTCTCCCTCCCAAACGAAGCATTTCCGACCTTATCTTCTCATATAATATTTTGTTGTCTTGACATTCTCTACCATTTGTCAACGTATAGCCTTTTTAAAATCAGACACCCTGTAGAATTTTAAAAGAAAGACCTTTTATATGATGTACGAGAACCTAGATTTCGATATATTATATGTATATACTACTTTCGAACTTATTGAAAATATCGAAATTTATAAAGCATTCATATATTTATATACTTATATATAAAACTATATACATATTAGGGTGCTTTTTTTCGCGACAATTTTTTTTTTTCAGTCCCACCTCGAAATTTTGTGGCAAATACCTAAAAAAAAATTCCCTGAAAATTGGAGCCCTTAATATTAATATTAAGTGCTCGACCAAGGCGTATAAAGGTTTCCCATATAAAATACACGTAAACTTTAATTATTTTTCTTCAAAACTCTACAGCTCAGAGGCATTTTATGGTATAATCTTGGTCAATGATAGGGTTTCTTCAGAATTGAATGCTCTACAAAAGTGTCCATTGCGGTGTAACCCTAACTCCCACCAGCGAGGTAGTACGGGTCACTAACCCCAATTTTTCCATGAAATTCTCGCTTTTTACCCCTATCTCGTAAATAACAAGAGGTACAGAAAAAGTGAATATGACAAACTTGTAGGAAATTCTATTTCCTACAAAAAAGTTCTGGAACACCAAATCGCTAACATCGATATTTCTTGAGATATAGGACTTTGAAGTTGAGGTAGTGTTCCTACAATTTAGCTCAATAATCCATGAAAATTTCACTCTACCTCAACTTCAAATCCCAATATCTCAAGAAACATCGATGTTAGCGATTTGGTGTTCAGAACTTTTTTGTAGGAAATTGAATTTCCTATAAATTTGTCATATTCAATTTTTCTGTACCTCTTGTTGTTTATGAGATAGGGGTTAAAAGCGAGAATTTCATGGAAAAATTGGGGTTAGTGATCCATACTACTACATACGCTGGTGAGAGTTAGGGTTACACCGCAATAGACACTTTTGTAGAGTATTCAATTCTGAAGAAACCCGACGATTGACCAAGACCTCTGAGCTGTAGAGTTTTGAAGAAAAATAATCAAAGTTTACGTGTATTTTATATGTCAAATCTTTATACGCCTTGGTCTAGTACTTAATATTAATATTAAGGGCTCCAATTTTCAGGGAATTTTTGTTTAGGTATTTGCCAAAAAATTTCGAGGTGGGACTGAAAAAAAAAATAGTCACGAAAAAAAAAGCACCCTAATACATATATATGGATAATCATCAACGGTCAGATTTGTATTAAGATGTTCCAAAGAATTGATTTTATTTATTTAATTACATTACGATATAGGTTAATAATATTTAAAAAACAAGGAGTAAAGTTCATTAATAATAAATCTGCCATTTGTACAACATTTAGGTAAAATTTCCCATTAAAAGCGGGCAACCGCGGAAGGAAATACACCACGAAAGCATATTCACGTAATGCAGAGTAAAATTTCCTTGAATTCTAGCAAACAAAAACCTCGAGTAACCTTCTTAATTTGTGCAAAAAATTATGAAATTATTTAATATTTTAATAAACAGATAATTGAGCAGATTTGGATGAAGGAAGAGAAATATGAAGTAAAATTTTAAATTGAGGCTGAAATTTGGAAAAAAAATCGTTCATTAAATAGACGAACAAAATAATTAGATTGACCAGATCCGGGTTTACCAAGGGCAGTCAAGGCGGGAGCTGTGGGGTCTCCGCAAATATTATGAAAGTAACAAAATATATTTAAACAAACAAAAAAATTATGTCTAGTTCTAGTTCAATGCTATGCTAGTTAACGTATAAATGTACTTTTAGATGTAAGGCAGCTAAATTGAATCTAATTAATTCGTAACTATTTTTTTTTAATGAAATTTACTTGAGCAAGGTGGTTTAGATGTTTAGTTGAGAAAACCTAGGGTGAATTTAGTATAATTTTAAAAATTTTGTTTTCTTTTATTTGCAGTGATTTAATGTGGAATTTTGTACAATTACCATAGACAACTGATGAGTATAATATCATAAATTGAAAAATCATATTGTATATTATGGTTAATTTATTCTTTAGATTTGACAAGGATTTTCTGTTTTTTGAGGGTAAAGTATTTTGATCAAATTGCGAAAAGTATTGGAAACGTTAATTTTAATTTGCTTCGAGAAATGAACTTCAGAGAAATCATTAATGATTTTGCCTCGAAAAAATCACGTAAAATGTCTTTCACTTAAATATAAGCTCTTCAATATTGCTCATCAAGAAGAAGAAAAATTTTACGAGAATTTCTGTTTTTCGATAATTAAAATTTTTGTTGTAGAAATTAAATATTAAGCGATATTCTTCAATTTAAAAGACCTCCACTTCCTGCATTGTTCGGGCCTTGATGCCTTCAAATTCTCCTCTGGATATATATGACATATGTATGTAGGTAATATGTATGTAGGTTATGTAATCAGGATATTTTCATTAAAAAACAAAAAACTGAAACTTATACATACACTAAAAAAAAATTCACCTATTATGTATTTGTAAGTGTGTGTGGGTTCATCTTGCTCGTCATAAAAATCTCTACCGCTGGATGCAATTTACTTGCACCTGAAGGCACTTACACAGTGTATAGAGGTGTATAAATTTTTAATTTTTACAGCACATTTTATGGATCAATTATATGTCTTTACCATGGAAAGTTAAACTGCAGAAAAGGGGAATTTGACGGAAGCTAAACAGGGAACGCATAAAAAGAACAAACTGCCACGACAATCTGTTTTAATGAGGACATTATCCTTCATGAATTGCTCCTTTGGGTGAAAGGAATAAAAAGAAAAACTTTCCTGATTAAGAGTTATACTGGGAGTCTAAGAAGAGCTTAATGTCTCTAATTTACGCCACGCGAAGTTACGTGAATCTTACGAAATGGTTTTAAGAAAACGTTAAATGGATGAAAATCACGTTTTACAAGCAACAAATGGAATAAAGGAGATTGCAAAGACAAAGACTAAACTGTTGAGTTATGTCTGGCCGAGGACATGAGAGCAAGTGATTTATAAACGCAACGAAACAGAAATCTTGCTAAAAGCAAATAAAACTCTAGAGGGTGACGTAAAAGATATAGGAAACCGGGCGCCAACACCGACAATATTTATACCATCTACCCATTTTGACAGTATCATTCAAGATTTCATTTTTTTTTTTTTTCCGAGTAATGAAGAGCACTGAGAAAGAAGCATCTACTTGGCAGACGTTTAAATGCCCGATAAAATAAAGATTTATTTTAAAACACTAATAAAAATATCTTTGGAGATGTATTACCCAATTTATACTAGTTTATGGCCTTTAGCTACTTAGGGGTGCATTTTGAGAGCTTGATATAGGTACGTAAATTAAGATAATGTAATATCTATGATTCTTTTAATAAGAAACGAAAACAAAGATAAATTATTTATATAGAGTAAAAGTGACACCATTCGAAAACGAGCACATGAAATTTTTAAATTTCCCTTCCCTTCCCTTCAAAAAGTTATTAACAAACACACAACCGTCATTGGTGTCAGAAGTTTGACACTTCTTGCGAACCGGCTGTAAATAAATTCAGAACTTTTAGGTATAAATTAATGTAATTTTTAAAAGCACCTTTTTATACATTATAGTTTATATATACATATATCTATAGATTGTTCTTAACCACTTTATGTTATAAATCAATTTTCTTTTTAATAACAGAAATGGTTTTTCGCTCATATTTAGAAAAAGAATGAGTTTCTAAATAAAAATATTCATGGGTGTAACTAGATATTGTATAACATAAATTTTTATTACTAAACATATTTGTTAAAAAGAGACCATTGTGAGTCTTCTCAAAGGTTAATAAAGACTCCACATATTTTGCAATTTTTCCAATCCTATTCCGAATTTATAAATCCTTAGTTACAATCTGTAAATGAATTGCATGTCAACACAATCGAATACATAAAATACTTCCTGCAGATATTGTCCGAGAAAGCAACGCAATTTCCATGAAATATTGCACATTCATAACTGGTTAGTTTCATTGCGGGTATTCCAGAATGCGTATTTGCACCTCTCCTCTGAGTGTCCCATAAAAGGTCGAAGGGTATTAAAGCTTTATTGCATGGCGTTAGCATGGTTAGCAAGTGCGATTGTCTCGAGTTGCAATCGAACGTTAAAAATCTACGCCAACCTGAGAGCACATCTTGTAACTAACGCGAAAGTACTGCAGATGTTCAGATGGTAGAATTTATTACTTCAGCATTAATTGCAAAAATAAACCCTTCGCCTTTCAAGTTGTAAAGCAAGGGCAAAGGTTTTAATGGCAGATTAATTCGAAATATATGATAGTATATCGAATACGCAGCGTTGCAAGTAATTAAATTAACTTTTATCTATACAGAGTGCTCGAAAACTCAAATGAAAAATTCTTCAAACCAAGACTCAAAATTCAAGTCCAATTTCACTATTTTATATTTAATATTACTGGTCACTTGTAACAAATTTTATCTTCTTCCTATGTCATGTCATGAATCATGTGTCATTTCTTTTTACACATCATGTCATGTTATATGTTATGTTAATTACAGCATACTGTATCATGTCGTATCATATGTTATGTCGTGTAATTATGAAATTATCAGATTCTGAAACATACATTTCACAGAATCTTATATATCCATTTATAATTTTAAAAATAGTTCGTGCTTAATATAAAAGCTGTGGTAAAAGCATCGTGATACTTAAGTAAAAAGTTATATCTAAGTTCGATAGAAACGCAGATTATCTGTGATAGAAACCTAGAAGCTAAAAGCTTGGGCAATCATCTGCAAATTCCAATACCCCTGGAAGAACTTTAATTCTGGCACAATTTTGTGGGAATTAAGCAGTCCCGAATGTTTTAAGCTTACCTAAAATTTTTCGCTGAAATACAGAGCTTTGAATTGAGTACACTGTACAATGAAAACGCCTATAGAAAGTTGATGTAATGAATTAAGAGTAATTTACAGAATATTTGAAGGGCTCCGTAGGATTTAAAAATTCATCATATCCATTCGTTTGTCACTAGCCTAGCTTTTAAGTCTAAACTTTTTATATAAATATCTATGCAGTCATAAAAATACCATTACTTAATAATCCTCTGCTACTACTTTAAATATTGAATTCTACAATTTTATTAGATGTTTGATTGTTTGAAGTCAGCAAGAAAACGTTACTGATATTAATCCAATACTGGGTAATAAAGAAAATCAGTTTATAAATGAGCATCTTGAACAATAACTTTAAAAGGAAGCATTAGAAATTGAAAATTAAAATGACTGAAAATGTTACGATTTTTCTTATGGGAAAGATAAAATTAGGTCTATTATGGAAGTCCATTTTGCACGATTTGACTAGCAAAGATACATTTTTAAAGCTGAGATGCTAAGAACATTAGTGTCTTTGCTAACGAGTCCCATAGGGTGCATATTAACCCTAGAACCATTGGCGGAGTTACGGGAGGGCATGGGGGGGCATTGCCCCCCCAAGAATTCAGACCGAAAATCGGAAAATTAGTTCACTGTTCGTTTTTCTTATACTTGATAAAAGTTTGCCCCCCCAATGGATGACCTCTAATTCCGCCCATACCTAGAACTACAAACCTATTTTTTTTCACCTTTGAACTACAAACCGGGGTAAATATTTACCCCTCGGGTTTTCTTGATCTAAAAATAGTTTTAAAATCAGTAATTCGACTTGTGATTATATGAATTTCTTTTGTTTTTTCATGCTGCAGAGAATGGTAAAGAGCAAATTCAATTTAATTAAGGATTTTTTAGTGAAAAATCGATTTAAGTAGTTAAAAGTGCTGAAAAACGGTCAAAACGTCATTTTACAAATAAAAATTCATAACTTTTTTTTCTAAATATCCGATTTCAAAATTTCCAACGCTATTTCAAATGGGACACATTAGGCTTCGAGAAAAAAATAACATCATAATAGGTCTGTCTGCTAACTATAAAGTTTTTACTCGCGGGTAAAATTTTTACCTGAAAGTGTCTGTTAACCTCACAGAGGGGAAAAACTGAGCTCTTGACAGCACTTCTCCTCTTACACAATTTTACCAGATTTTACCCACGCTGCGGAGACCGAGTAAATTTGGGTAAAATCACCGATTGCTTGTCACTGTGTAATCTGTCATTTGTGTGTTTCAATTTTGCGTTGCGATTCAGATAGAAGAAGAAGTTATTGAAAAATTTTTTAGATAAATAAAAAACATATTTCAAAATCTTCAAAAATATTAAATAAATCCATAAGTTTTCCCTCTAACATCTTGATCACGTTTGACAATTTACATACACAAGTAAGATTTACCCAATTTTTACTTGAAGTCGTCTGGTAACTTTTGATGTTTATCCCCACTACCATATGAAACTTTTTACCAGATTTTTACTCAAACAATTTTTACCCAAAAGTTACCAGATAGATCTAATATTTTGCCAAAAAAGTCTATTTATTTGGGACTCTGAAAATTGAAAAAAACTAGGAATTTTATATACGAAAAAGTCAAATAAAAACCCATGGTTTTTAAGAATATATTTCGTTTTTTTTTTAATGCAAAATGTAATAAAAAGAGACATTTGATAAATATCAAAAATAACTTATTCAAAGGTATCACAATCGCTGCAGTAGATGACTCTATGATTCTCGCAGGGCAGTCTCTTGCACTTTGAGCAATAAATTCGCGTTTTGCTACAGTGTACTTAAAATATGAAATCATTGCCGAAAATTATATATCTAATGTTTTATTGTAAAATAAGGTTATAATACGCGAATTAAATTTATTTTAGTAAGAAAAAAATTACTTACCTACACAAAACACTAACAAGAACTACAAACCGGAGTAGATATCAACCCCAAACTAGCTTTATGTCTTCACTCCGTCACAGTAAACAAGAAACTGAAGATTCTGGCGACGCCACTCTATTACTAGAAACTTAAACTAAATTATGGTATAGGTCTTCAGTCGATAATGCCAATGACTAGCTTAGGAGCGGAGTTCTAAATTTACCTGGGGTAGATATCTACCCCAGTTTGTAGCTCTAGGGTTAATAGAGTTACTGCTAAATTTTTATAACTAGCTTAAGATTTAAAATGATATACGTTGTATTTACCCGAATTAATATACAGTAAAATTTTATTATAACGCTATCCCACATATTACGCCCTTTTTATGAGGTCTCGGTTCGACCGTACTTATACCATAATAAAGAAACCCCCATATGAATTGCGGGTAATCCTTATTCTGTGGTTAGGGCTTGAATTAAGAAATTCAAAATGTATGATAGTGTCATTCTCTATTTTAATCTGAAAAATTGATATTATTGTTCAAAAAACTATTAGAAACAGATCTTTCAGCATTTTTAATTCGTCGGATATAAAGTAGAATTCAATATATAGAATGTCCAAAAATTGGCAACCGATTTACAAAAATGACCTATAAAATTAATTTCTGAACCCCTTTTGTTTATAATTAAAATTTAATAATAGCACATTTTTAGTTTAGCACGTTGACGCCGGCACAATTTTTTGTATTCCACTTTATCGGACGGCAATAAAAATCGTATTTTGCTTTATCTGGCGGCGCCTTGTACAAAATGTTGTTTAGCAAAACTTCAAAAGTGCAGTTTGCCTTTGCTATACGTTTATTAAGACATAATATTTTTATTTATTATGTATTACGAAAAGCTGATGTACGCCACCGGTGGTACACATCGCTAGATGAACCATTCGCGTGTGAGCCACCTGTGGTACACGTCGGCGTTAAAGTGTTAAAGAAAAATTGTCAGATAAATAAAGCCACTTTTATATTGGAAGAAATTTACCCTAGTCAAAACTAGCAGCTTGCTTAAAATCCTTTGCACAAGGATCATATCAACGATCAGGCTTAAATATATTTGATAAAATTGTTATAATTCATTGCCTTATTACATTTACTTTATAAAACACGTCTTTCCCGCTTTTTACCTGGTATCGCAAAGACGTGAATTACTTCTGACTTCTTTCACTTCGAACGTTTTCAAGAATACTAAATTACTGAATCAGTATTCGCATTTCCCCCGAAGGATTCGAAAATAGGGCCAATCAAAGGATAGGAAGAAAGGTGTACTGTATAACCACAGATAACTTACTTAATAACATATGTAATAAAAATAATGCAGCTAAAATGTACATTTTATTAGAACTTACTTAAATTTTTACATACAAAATTATTTCCTCGAATAAATTAAATGTTGAATATCCTATATATATATCTAATCACTCTATCCTAAAGCGAATGAACTATACTGATGGAATGGCGCTCCTCTTCTGAAAGCGAAAAGTCTAAACATTACTAGGACGTATCTTACCACTGATAGTTCCTAGATGTTATATAGATAATGAACAGCTTCTCTTAAAAGAGCTCATTTTGATTCGACTAGATTAGAAATAACTCTTATATCAATAAAAGTCTGCCCTAGTTAGAAATAAATATAACATTTTAACTTTGTACATAAATACAGTTAATCACTAAATGCTTATATATTTACATTATACTACAAGGATGCCCTATTGAAAAGCAATTACAATATTTTTTATGTACATCAGATCTGCAGTAAAGGTATTAAATTATATATTGTTATTCAAAACCCTATTCGAGATATTACGTATACGGCATATATATACATAAAAGATAGTTGTATGTTACAAAGGCACTTACTTAATAAAAGAGATATTAAAAAACAAACTGTGTATGGAGAAAACGAGGTATTTTAAAGAGATTTATATTAATTATTTAAGATAAATTCAAAGTAAAAAAAGCATCTTTGAGCAAACTCACCTAGGTCATATTAATCACTACTTCTTACATTGTACAC
Organism: Dysmachus trigonus; assembly: GCA_949715965.1. Taxonomy (NCBI): domain Eukaryota; kingdom Metazoa; phylum Arthropoda; class Insecta; order Diptera; family Asilidae; genus Dysmachus; species Dysmachus trigonus. The sequence goes on along the minus strand of OX454322.1, from coordinate 80,361,188 downwards.
GTTTCGCACACAAAACGAAAAATTATTTTTAAATAATATCAAATACACTAATTGTAAGTTTTTAAGCTACATACAATGTCATAAGATATGGTTAACATCAGATTGGAAAACTCTATTTGATTACCCGCGCAATACGATTTTACACAAAAAAATTTAATTAACTTAAAATTTGTTTTTATTTCAAGCTACAGTGGGTTAACAAATTAATAATTTAAGAATTTCAAAATTTAATGTTTGGGACACATATAACATTTTATATGATTGGTCTGGATAAACTGAAAAAGATCGGAGGTAAAAACTCTTCTTATTCACACGGGTAGTAGTAACTATTGCTGATGTTTCGAAATCATTTGTTAATAAAATTAAGTTGGATTTAGACAATAATCTTCCACTTTTTTCAAAAAAAAAAAAAACAAAGGAAATTCTGGTCGAAAACGGAAGACAACGATAACAACAATTTTAAAACCTGAAAATGGCTGAAAAATATGTTTAAAAATAGATCTCCAGACCAGTGAACATTTGAATGACAATTCTTGTTAATTAACATCTGATAGACCTTTTTTGTGTTTTTATAAATTATTAGCTTTAATAAAAGTACATTTTCCTGTTAATAATAATTTCGCAACCCACTTTACATGCTACAATGTTATTAAATCAGAGAAATTTCTAAATTTAAAAATGTATTGCTCAATTCAAAAATTCGTAACGACTCATTTCGGATTAATATGCGAAGAAAATTAGAGTCTTATGGATTTTTGAATGGTGACATCAGTGCTTTTAGTGATAAAACCCCATTTGTTATTTATAATCAAGGTACACACGAGAAACTTCTCATCATAAACGAACTTAGTCAAAGCAATGGAAAAATGGTAAAGGTCTATAATTATTAATTCAGTAAGGACTAAAATTAACTAGGTACTTGTATTAAATTTTAAATATATTTGAAAATTTTGGGCGATTAATATTATTTGTTGATTAATACCCAATATTATCACATTATTATTATTAGAAAAAAAAAAAAAAAATAAAATAATTTAATAACAACCTTTACGTAAAAATAAAATTTGAAGAGCATTTATGATAGGAATTTTTGAAAATACCCAAGTTATATAAATGTTTGACCAAAAGACAAATCGGCAAGACTGGGGACACAATAGACATAACGTAAAATAATAAAATATTTATTCATTTCTATACTATTTCATTTTTACTTTTCATTTATGAAAAATCAAGTATGAAACCTTCATTACGATTGCTGCAAACATTTGAAAGGGATGAATCATACTTCGATAATTTTACAGAATTTTAATTTTAAACTTTCATGTTTATAATCTAAAAACGGTTAGCTCATATCTTCCACCTTTATTTATTGAATGGTTATGAGTATTCTATCCCAAATGGTATTGTAATTTTGTTCTTTTTGTATTAAGCTACAATTAAACTTCGTTATCAGTGCAATATAACTCATTTTTGGCCAAAAATGGACTATGACTATTTTGTCGTAATCCTTCATTTATAAAAATAGCTCAAATAGCGCTAAAAAAACTAATTTTTATTCCTTACAAGATCTAACAGGAAGGATAAAATTTTCGTATACAAAATTACTATGTGGAAGTTTTTAAGGATCAATGATCCAAAAAATGATTCGCGCGAATTTAGGCGAAAAATAATGAAATACTAAATTAAAAAATCCTTCATTACTACTTTCAATATTTAATCCTTCGACCAGATGTTTGTAGTCGTCCTGAAAAGCAGATTGATGTTGATCTAATATTTAAAAATGAAAGCAGTTTGTCTTGATTTCTTAGAGAGAACTTAGTGAATTTTTTTCATTCGTATTCGAAGTCTTGAAAATTGGCTAATAAATTGAAAATCAGTGATTCTAAAAAACCCCATTTTCTAATATTTCTAAGTATTCCACTCGTTCTGTGTTTTGGTGGTTTGCGGACCGGAACGATTCAAAAAAAATAAATGGCAATGAATTTTTGTTTTTGACATCTACATGAAGTTTCAGGAATAACTATCGAATGAGAATAGCGGCCTATTAAATTAGGGTCAAACATTATTGCATTTCACATATGCAATAATTAAACGAATGGGAAATTTAAAAGATATAAAATATATGCACCACTTCTCCATATTGGCAAATAATTGTTATGCTTAATATAAATCAAAGAACGACTATTGCTGATCAGAAATTATAGATCAATGTTAAAACTGATATTCTAGCACCCACGAAAAATGTAACTTTTTAATATCTCAGCTAAAAGAGGGATAACTTTTTAGGGTTAATTAAATACATACTTTAATTTCTCACAAAACTAGAAAAATTTGTATGCTCCCTAAATAGCAAAAACTAACTTTCAAGTTTCCTTCTTTTTTGTTCATGTAATTTTTCCAGTACCTCTTCATCACTAACTTCTTTGAATTCCCAAGGCTTTGAATAACACGGTTCTTTGGCATTAAATAATTTTCTCGAATATATATTCGATCCGATCCGATTCGATTTATATAGATTTTGAGATGGTGCTGGTGTATTTTTAACTATGTCAAAATTATCATCGTCATTTTTAAATTTCTTTATTGGCGTTTGTTCATCCCTTGGTAAAGACTCGCCATTTAAGGATTCCGTAGAAGGTCTTTTTGTTTGATTTTTTTGTTTTTTCCATGGAAATTGTGAAGGGGCTGAACGGCATTTTGGAATTTCATGAATTTCTGATGAAGACGACTTTATATCATTTTTAGAATTAACTATTTCCAATGGAATTTTTGTTGGCGTAGATTTTTTGTGACTCCTACTGATTGTACCTTTTTTGACGTGGTTAGTATCAGGCATCATCTCATCCTTTTTTGTCTCCAAAACCGATTTCGTATCGATTTTAGGTGTAACTATTGATATTGTATTTAATGAATCTTGATCGCAAATTTTCGACGTGGATTCTATGAGGATACCATCAGATTTTGTTGTTATATCTTTCTCTTCAAATGCATGAATACTTTCAGGAATCATCTTATTCGTGTTATTCTTCTGATCTGTATTATTCTTCGCATCATCCAACCAACCACCTTCTTCTTCTACTGAAATTGATGACTTCCTAACATCAAAATAAATTACACTGGATAGCATCCGATCTTTTACACCGCTATGATTACGCTCCGTAGTACTCCTACTATAATCATCATCATCATCAAGGCAACGAACGATATTATTAATGACTAAAGGATCTATTACTCCCATTTGGGTATCCGGAAGGTTGCTAGTGATATCACTTGGCGCGGTCAAAAACAAAGGATCTTGATCATCAGTCTGATCGTCAACAGTAGTTTTATTATGGCCGTTAAGTCGTCTCGCGAAAACCCAACAAGGTTCACATTGAGGAGTATCTGTAGATCCTGATTTATTACTAATTAATTTGGCTACTTCATTCTTAAAAATTGTATCAGTATCTTTTGTATCTGTCGGTGTTTTATCATCATTATCAAATATATTTTTTAATATATCTTCCTCTCCAAAATTATGAAATTGTGTCACAGGAACGATTTCTTCTTTTATAACTGGCACCAAAGGAATTGATGTTTTTGAATTTTCTTCAGTAAATGCTTGTCCTTTATCCAATTCCGAAATTTCATCGATTACCACATTTCCTGGTGATACCAGAGCAGTTGACTTTTCAGACTTTGACGTAATAATTGTGATTCCTTCATCCAATGGAGAAACAGGAATTTCATCTCCTACCAGAGTTGGTTTTGGCTCTTTATCGTTGTCGTCGTCATTTATTTGAGAAGAATTGCTAAGTGGAGAATAGGCCGGCGGTGGAGGATCATCATAAGTATCCTCACACTCTAGATGCAATTCTTCTTCTTCTTGTTGTTTTGGAGTTGGAATTCTTGATATATTTTCAACTTCCCCATCAGGTGCTTCTGAATTCATATTTGTTGTATTTGCTTTATTTTTCCGCCCTGTGGAACCTTCCCATGACATTATGAAACTGTTCACTTTATCCAAAAATGTTTCCAACACCAAATCTCTGTCTCCATCATGTTGACCTTCTTTTTCTAATAAAGATTTTTTCTTTTCAACAAATTCATGTACATAATCCGTATTTCGCACTGAATTCATCTTCTGCTCACTTGTTTGTCTGAAATTTTTATCAATTTCACCAATTTCTTTTTCTAATGAAATCGTTTGTACTGTCGATTCTGCTGCAACTTCAATATTTTTTCGAAATTCTTCTTCTGTAAAAACGGTATGCGAATCATTTCCTATTTTAAGAGTTATTGTGCTAACATCAGCTGGTTTTGAGATGTTTTTTTCAAAATTTGGATCATCTGGTAAACCTTGTGTCCGTTTACGTTTTTTAGACCCATAAGTTCTAGGAGTGTCTGAAATATATCTTTTACTTCCAATCCTTCCTCCTGCTTTTTTTATTTCCAAGTTTTTTAAATTATGTCGATCATCATTTTTTGGATTTAAAATATTCGAAGAATTATTTTCCGGGCCATAAACTCTATCATTATGTATTTCTCTCCCTTCTGTTATAGGTTTATTCAAAGATGTTATTAGACCTTGGGCAACGGATTCACTTTTTGATAAGTGCTCACCATTTAACCTTATTATTTCGACTGACTGTTGATTCGTGCCATTTTTCATATCTTCCCCAACTATTTCAACGACATTCCCCATATCTTTAGGATATTGTGAGGTATCTTGCACGGTATCAACTAATATAGATTTGAGGGCTTCTGCAGTATTTTCAGGCTGCCAACACAAAACATCTATTGCATTTTCAAGCTCCGTGGAAGATTTTTTCTTATTTTTATGTCCACTATTTTTATTAGATTTAATATTTCTTTTACTATTTGATCCTTCGGTAATATGAAACTCAGCTAAAGGATCTAAACGGTTTAAACCGCCAGTAAGTGCTTCATCCTGTGTTTTAGGTGATGTTGAAATCTTCGAATTTGCAGAATAGTCTGGTTCTATCTGTATATTACCTTTAACCTTTTTGGGTTTCCTTCGATGTCTAACATTATTGTTTTTGGACCTAACAACATTTTCTGATTTTTCATTATTGTTTTTTGACCTAACAACATTTTCTGATTTTTCATTATTGTTTTTGGACCTAACAACATTTTCTGATTTTTCGGATGACTGTTTTGTCTGTTTGTTTTTGTTTTTCATACATTTATCCACAACTGCATGTAATCTCTCTTTTTTAATATTCTGCTTCAAAACTTCACTCTGATTACTTCTGTTCACTCTTACCTGTATTGTGTCTGTTTCCGGTGTGGGTTCTTTTTCTGGTTTTGGTTTTTCTTCTGATACAGGCTCATTCGATAGTGTCTTCCTATCTTCAAGTTTTTTTGTAGATAAGCTAAGCTGCCCAACTGGACAATCTTCTGACACTTTTCTTTCTTCTAGTACTGCGTCTGTTTCCGGTATGGGTTCTTTTTCTGGTACTGGTTCTTTCTCTGGTTGTGGTTTCTCTTCTGACACAGGCTCATTCGATAGTGTCTTCGTATCTTCAAATTTTTTTGTAGATATGCTTAGTTGTCCAATTGGACAATCTCTTGGCATTTGTCCTTTTTCTGGTACTGTGTCTCCTTCCAGTGTGAGTACTTTTTCTGGTACTGGTCCTTTCTCTGGTTGTAGTTTTTCTTCTGATACAGGCTCATTTGATAGTGTCTTCGTATCTTCAAATTTTTTTCTAGATATGCTAAGTTGTCCAATTGGACAATCTCTTGGCATTTGTCCTTTTTCTGGTACTGTGTCTCTTTCCAGTGTGAGTACTTTTTCTGGTACTGGTCCTTTCTCTGGTTGTAGTTTTTCTTCTGATACAGGCTCATTTGATAGTGTCTTCGTATCTTCAAATTTTTTTGTAGATATGCTAAGTTGTCCAACTGGACAATCTTCTGGCATTTGTCCTTTTTCTGGTACTGCGTCTGTTTCCGGTGTGGGTTCTTTTTCTGGTACTGGTTCTTCCTCTGGATGTGGTTTCTCTTCTGATACAGGCTCATTCGATAGTGTCTTCATATCTTCAAGTTTTTCTGTAGATAAGCTAAGCTGCCCAACTGGACAATCTTCTGACACTTTTCTTTCTTCTAGTACTGCGTCTGTTTCCGGTGTGGGTTCTTTTTCTGGTACTGGTTCTTTCTCTGGTTGTGGTTTCTCTTCTGATACATGCTCATTTGATAGTGTCTTCGTATCTTCAAATTTTTTTGTAGATATGCTAAGTTGTCCAATTGGACAATCTCTTGGCATTTGTCCTTTTTCTGGTACTGTGTCTGTTTCCAGTGTGAGTACTTTTTCTGGTACTGGTCCTTTCTCTGGTTGTAGTTTTTCTTCTGATACAGGCTCATTTGATAGTGTCTTCGTATCTTCAAATTCTTTTGTAGATATGCTAAGTTGTCCAACTGGACAATCTTCTGGCATTTGTCCTTTTTCTGGTACTGCGTCTGTTTCCGGTGTGGGTTCTTTTTCTGGTACTGGTTCTTCCTCTGGATGTGGTTTCTCTTCTGATACAGGCCCATTCGATAGTGTCTTCATATCTTCAAGTTTTTCTGTAGATAAGCTAAGCTGTCCAACTGGACAATCTTCTGACACTTTTCCTTTTTCTGGTACTGCGTCTGTTTCCGGTGTGGGTTCTTTTTCTGGTACTGGTTCTTCCTCTGGATGTGGTTTCTCTTCTGATACAGGCTCATTCGATAGTGTCTTCATATCTTCAAGTTTTTCTGTAGATAAGCGAAACTGTCCAATTGGACAATATTTTGGCATTTGTTCTTTTTCTGGTACTGTGTCTGTTTCCGATGTGGATTCTTTTTCTGGTTTTGGTTTTTCTTCTGATATATGCTTATTTGATAGTGTCTTCCTATCTTCAAGTTTTTCTGTAGATAAGCTAAGCTGTCCAACTGGACAATCTTCTGACACTTTTCCTTTTTCTGGTACTGCGTCTGTTTCCGGTGTGGGTTCTTTTTCTGGTACTGGTTCTTCCTCTGGATGTGGTTTCTCTTCTGATACAGGCTCATTCGATAGTGTCTTCATATCTCCAAGTTTTTCTGTAGATAAGCGAAACTGTCCAATTGGACAATATTTTGGCATTTGTTCTTTTTCTGGTACTGTGTCTGTTTCCGATGTGGATTCTTTTTCTGGTTTTGGTTTTTCTTCTGATATATGCTTATTTGATAGTGTCTTCCTATCTTCAAGTTTTTCTGTAGATAAGCTAAGCTGTCCAACTGGACAATCTTCTGACACTTTTCTTTCTTCTAGTACTGCGTCTGTTTCCGGTGTGGGTTCTTTTTCTGGTGCTGGTTCTTTCTCTGGTTGTGGTTTCTCTTCCGATACAGGATCATTTGATAGTGTCTTCGTTTCTTCAAGTTTTTCTGTAGATAAGCTAAGCTGCCCAACTGGACAATCTTCTGACACTTTTCTTTCTTCTAGTACTGCGTCTGTTTCCGGTGTGGGTTCTTTTTCTGGTACTGGTTCTTTCTCTGGTTGTGGTTTCTCTTCTGATACAGGCTCATTCGATAGTGTCGTCGTATCTTTAAATTTTTCTGAAGATAAGCTAAGCTGTCCAATTGGACAATCTTCTGGCATTTGTCCTTTTTTTGGTACTGTGTCTGTTTCCGGTGTGGGTTCTTTTTCTGGTTTTGGTTTTTCTTCTGAGACAGGATCATTTGATAGTGTCTTCGTATCTTCAAGTTTTTTTGTAGATAAGCTAAGCTGCCCAACTGGACAATCTTCTGACACTTTTCTTTCTTCTAGTACTGCGTCTGTTTCCGGTATGGGGTCTTTTTCTGGTACTGGTGCTTTCTCTGGTTGTGGTTTCTCTTCTGATACAGGCTCATTTGATAGTGTCTTCGTATCTTCAAATTTTTCTGTAGATAAGCTAAACTGTCCAATTGGACAATCTTCTGGCATTTGTCCTTTTTCTGGTACTGTGTCTCTTTCCAGTGTGAGTACTTTTTCTGGTACTGGTCCTTTCTCTGGTTGTAGTTTTTCTTCTGATACAGGCTTATTTGATAGTGTCTTCGTATGTTCAAGTTTTTCTTTAGGTAAGCTAAGCTGTCCAATTGGACAATCTTCTGACACTTGTTCTTTTCCTGGATGTGGTTCTTTTTCTGGTTGTGGTTTTCCTTCTGATACAAGCTCATTTAATAGTGCTGTCATAATTTCAAGTTTTTCTACAGATAAGCAGAGCTGTGCCATTGGACAATCTCCTGATACTTGTTCCTTTTGTGGCACTAATTCTGTTTCTGATACTGTATTTTTTTCCTGTATGGATTCTTTTTCTGGTACTGGTTTTTCTTGCGAAATTGATTCTTTTTCTTCTGATACAGGCTCATTTGATGGTATTGCCGTATCTTCATGTTTATCTGTAGATAAGATAAACGTTTCCTTGGATATCTTTTTAGGAGGGTGTGATCGTTGTAATTGTTGATCTTCTTTGCTTTGCATATTTTCTATGCTATATTGGCCAAAGAAATCGTTTGCCACAATTGACGCGGACTCCGTTTTGGAAGGCACTGTTGTAATTTCAAAAGTTTCTTTAACATCGTTAAGGAGTTTTCTATCGTTTTTCTTTTGTATGTCCTCTTTGTTTTCTTTAATTTCAGAATGACATCTTCTCATAAAGAAGGCTTTAACCTTTTGACACTGTTTTTCTGATTCCTTGTTATTTATTTGATTAACAAACCGTTCTTGAGATATGCTAGGATTTGCAGATAAATTTCTATTTGGCCATTGAATCATTTTATCACTTATCTGATCGCTTAAATTGTCTGATGATGCAGATGTCTCAACGCATCTTGTTAAGTATCTATCTCCCAGAGTTGTTTCTGTCTGTACTGATATATTTGAACTTAATGCAGTTTCGTCCATAGTGAGAACTTTTAAATTACCATTTCGTTCAGCGATTTCACAATTCGTATTTCTTGAAGTCTGCTCACTTTGTAAGCATGATGTATTAAAACTGTTTTCTGAATTAGCTTCATTTGATTGTTGGATTTGTTCTGAACTACAAGTTTTATTAACAAAGATGTTATTAATTTTAGGACTATGACACCTTGAACAAAATGTACCATTTGAAGGTGAATGAAGGAAAGTGGCCATTGGTGAAGTACTGATTATATTTGATACAGTTGTATTAGGCCATGCATTAACAACGGCTACAGGAACGAGATAGTTCGGGGGCATTGCATTACCTGATGAAGGTAGACAATCTCCACTCCAATCATCTTCTTCGTGTGACGAAGAAATATCACTAAAAGCACCGTAGTGTGTTTGCTCTTGAGAGTTTTCCAATCTACGTACATGTAGGTGCCTAATGTTATTTTTATTATTATTATTACCACCTTCACTACATCTCACATCACTCTCATTTATTATTGCTTCTTCATCAGAATATAAAAACTCATCATCATGATCACCATCATCATCATCATCATCAGAAGAAGATAATACGATAACCTCATCTGATAATGAAGCTGATTGATTAATACCTATTTTCTGCTTAAAACTAATTCTTTGTCGTTGTTGCTGTTGATCCAGTTGAGTTGAGCTTCCCTCCTATAACCATAGGAATAATTTTTAATAATAATAATAATTATTTTACTTTAAGCCTGTAATTTGTTGAATGGTAATTTAGAAGCAAAAAAAATTAATTTCAAATATTATTCTTTAACCATGCAATGCAACTTATGTCAAATTTGACTTAAATTATTTTTAAAATGAATAAAAATGTTGATTGCTGAGAATGTTGATTGTTGAGATTGATGATTGCTAAGATTGTTGGTTGCTGAGGACGTCTCGGAATATTATTTGCAGATATTTCCTAATGACCCTGTTTGATGGACAATTGATGTCTGTTGATTGTTGATTGTTGATTGCTGACAATGTTGATTGTTGATTGTATAGATTTTGCGCAATATTTGTTGCAAATATGGTCGTCTTGCAGTTTATTGTTTAATTGTCGATTGTCATAAATCGTTCCTTCGTTTATAGTATTCAAAAATAAGAATATAAAATTCGATTTTTTACAGAACAAAATGCTAAAGTATGATTTTATAGATGCAAATGCCTTATTTAATGACAAGTAAGAATCTCAAAACAAATTTGTATATTGATTGCCTGTTTCTGAAAAAAAATTAATCACTTTATAAGTACGTAATATACATTTACCTTTCTATACCACGATGATTCACAAAAATAAAAAAAATACAAAGTAAATAAATAAATATAAAAATATTAAATGTTCATTTTTTTCCTATATCTCACTTATATAGTGAAACAACCATTCACAAAAATATATTAAAATCTTCACAACCATAATTTTCTGTGTAGTTTTGGTTCGTGTATTCGTGCCAAAATATTTAAATGTTCGAACCACGAATCAAAACTATATCACAGCAATAAAACTAAATAACAATAGGACTGTAGATTTAAACAATTACTTATGTAAGGTAATAACTTCACTCATATATATAGTGTTTGTATTTTTGCTGATTATATTAAAGAATATAAGTGTTTTGTTTCTTAGCCATAATTAGGTTTAGGCCCCTGTCACAATAAAAATCTTTAAAAACTTACCAACAGATGACTACGAAAAATGTTCCTGCGCCTAAACAATCTAATAATTATTGTTTTTGACGTTTTTATCAAAATTATCTTTTGTATTCTCTTGAAATATTGTAGTTTTTTTTAAATATCTTTGGTATCAAAGTATCACAATTCTTCATCTTCATTTTTAACGAAGTATTAAAAAAAAATCGTTGTTCTTACGTTAGTAAGAATGCATTAATACGCAAGTTAAATTTCATAGAATGGCGAAGTCCTCTGGATTCTGAACACTTTTCTTTAGGATTTATTCTTATTCTAGTTTTTCTATCAGATAGAATTTCTAAGCATAATTTATAAGTTGAATTGAAATTATTTTAAGAGACTGTTGATTTTTAATTTTTTTGTTAGCTCACAACTTAAATTTCAAATTTTTTTTATTTTGTTGTAACTTAGTATTCATTTCAATATTGCCATAATACATGATGTCAATGTGTAGAGTCCTACCAACAACGAAATGAGGATACAACAAAATTTGTTCTTTTTTTTTCTAAATCATGATTGATTATAACTAAAACAAAATCAATTAGAATTCTAAGTCATGGGGTATGATTGACATGAACTAATCTTTAGTCATGAGTTATGATTACATTTTGAATCATTAGTTCCGAACTTTCTGATGTTCCTTTTAACTACTGCACTGTAACACTACATATTATCTCATACTTTGTTTCAATAAACTTGATCTTCCTTATTAAATTCTTAAACTTGGTATTTTAATCGAAAGAAACGGTCAAGACAATTTCGAATGCTTCTTTGACGGTGAAATTATTTATATTTATTTTTATTTAGTTTCCATATGGGACGGATGTTTTTTCGATCAGCGTATCAGTTTAAATTAATGATTAAATACACTTAAATAGATGTAATTCCAACATGATAGTAAAGATAAAATTAATTTTAAAGTTTCATAACAACAGCTTAATATAACTAAAACCTCATCTTAATAATACATGTTATGCCTAAGGTTCTTAAACGAATACAATCTTATAGAAATTCTAGAAAAAGTATAACCATTATCAAATACCAAAATACTTACCAAAAAATACCAATCAATATAATCCTCTTCATTTTCAATAGAGGCGGTGAAGACCTTAAAATATGCAGAAATCATATCATCTAATCGTGATTTCTCGTCTCGTAACAGCGCTCTGTATATAAAATATATTAGAAAAAGGAATTTCAAAAAGGTGACTCTTGGCTAAATTACCTAGTCCCTAGATTTCTTCCATATTCTATTTGCATCTCCTTGGCTTTTTCATAAAGGGGAAAAATTAACAAAAGTTCTTTTTCTTCTTTTTGAGGAATTTCTGAAGGTAATAAACCAGTGGGATATTTTTCTAATTTATAATCGCCCATAGCAATATTATTAATCTTCTCTTTCTGTTCGGTCGTATGAACAAGAGATTTCCATTTTTTGAAACATAATATTAGCCTCGAATATGAGAAATTATTTGATTGGTACGTAAACTTCTTCGTAAGATATTTCCTGTAAAATATTCTCTTATTTAAATATTTTCTATACAAAGTTAAAGCAGATATTAATCCTTACTTAAAAATGGGACAGAGAACAGATACATATTTCTTATCAAATTCACATTCTCTGAAATCAATTCTTAGCAGAGTCATTAATACGTATGCATAATTGGTTTCAAATAAGACAGAAAATACCGCAAGAATATCATCAGTTACCACTTGATTATCTGTAATTTCGCTCTTTGCGAATTTCCAGCATTTATAATGGATATATTCGGCAATGATCTGCGATAGTATTAAGTTAAATCTGTCGTCATGCTTTAGCTAGAAGAAAAAATAAAAAATTAGAATGTGTAATTAGAAGAAAATACGATTTAACCTACGTCATGTAATCCTTCGAATGAACGCTGCATCGCATACAGCCATACTAACACGTTCTCCCATATAAAATCTTTCGTAGTCTCCGAATGTATCGTCAATATTTTCTGCTTTATATCCGCAAAGAGATTTTCCAGTTTTTTATAAGGAAAAATTGATCTCTTTGATATTATGCATTCATGATTTATAACTCTTGCTTTTTTCAATAATTCCAAAAATTGCAGATTTTTTTCTAAAAGAAAAATAAATATATATATTTTTTTTATTAATTTACAAAAATTAAAATAAAATAGTTAAGTACTTTTAGAGATTTTTCATAAATGGTTCTCTTTTTAAAAGAAACGAGTGCTTTCGATAACGCTATGATGGGCATTGGCCCGTTTTACAGCATAGCAAGTATTTTCCTTAAAATGTTCGGAATCTGGCCTGTTTTCATTAATTTGCCTGTAAACCAGCGACCGAAACGATCAAATGTTAAAGCTGCAAAGCGAAAATGTTTCGGAAACATATTTCCCCTTCAAAAATTCAACGTCTTTGTCCATTGCTGGTTGTTTGTTATAAGTTATATCCTACATTGTATATTTAGGAGCAAACTCAGACATTTTCAGGTAGCCCTAAGCACGTAGTTATCAAAAGAAATTTAGGAATTCTTGCCCGTTGACCTATCTTCTATCAACAGTAATAAAATTCGTGGGGAAACGGTATGAAAAAGGTCAGCATTATCCTTCAAAACATTAAAAACGTTTGTCCCAAGTAATAAAAACCTGAGCTAAGACAAGTATGATCACACTCTTTTTAAGACGCCAATTGTTATTTTTCAGAAAGATAAAAATTCTCCCATTAGCAAAAAAGTACCAACATGCCTGTTTTGTTCTTTATTTATTCATCAAAGCTTCATCAACCACTGATTACTACAAAAACAAAAATATTTTTATATAAACAAAAAATAAAAATAAAAATAAAAATAAAAATAAAAAACAAAAGTAACCCTAAGAAAGCTGACCCTTAATGTGGCACTTCTTTAGGTTGGAGTCAATTTGATCGTAGTTGCGATTGAAAAGTCGAGACATCGATGAAACCGGCACATTTAAACCATAATTTGTGTGGTGAGGCGGTACGTAGAAAAAGTTATAATTCCTCAAGGAGCGAGAGGGTACATTTATTTTAAAGGAATCAACAAATTCTGGAGAGTTAATTGACCCTTGCATACACTCAAAAGCAAAAACAGTCCTGGAAATGTCCCTTCTCTTCTCAAGGGAAGGCAGAGAAAGGAGATTTAGCCTATCGGCGTAAGGTGGGAGAGAATCAGGGTTGGCCCAGATTCATTTATATGATTTGTCTCCATAAATTCAATCCAGATCATTTCGAGCACGCTGTGTGATCTGCAAATGAATACTTATCTAACCCAAAATCTGTTTGTCGTTTTTTTTTTTTTTTTTTTAATTCGCTTTTAACTTCCAAGTGCGCATAATAATCGACTTCAGCAATAAAAATGAATACAGAAAATCATAAGATATTAAACTAAGTGACAATATAAACATTTAGTATATAAAATTAGTAATTTTATTTTCGCTCATTCATCTGAAATTGTGTCCACAATTCTGATCTTTCATTCATTTTCATTTCTACTTATTCAAAGGTTATTGTCACAGATATCTTCCTGGAAGCTTTGTTTTCGTAATTATTATTATTGCATTTTAAAACATTTGAATTTCGTAATACAAGTGCAGATGCAATTAAGCCTCCTTTATAAAGTTGGCATTGTGTTTCACTTCATTCACATTCAACTCCTTGCCGCCGAAATTTGTCTATCTAAAATCTGCGGGAATAATCCCTATGCGCATTCTCCTGTCCTTTTTTCTTGTTTAAGCGGATATTGATGCAGAATGATTGTATATATGGGAGGATTGCAATATTGAAATTTCCCCACGCCTCACTTTCATTTAGGTCGGGGCCAAAAAACTCCACGCTGCTCAAGTGTTCTGAATTCTGTCGTCTCGCTGCTTTCGTGTTTCAGACGAACATGTTTTTATAACTGCAGAAATAGAAAAGCTTTCTCGTTTGCTTATGCCGAGGGAATATCTGTATTATTATTAATCAGTGACCAAGGTCAAAAAAAGATAAGGAGTTAATTGCCGGAGTTAAAAGACCTGAATACACAAGCAAAGTGAAGTAACATTTCATTTTCGAGCTGATTTCCTTTACTACTTTTTCTATATATAAAATTTTTTACTAGAAAAGTACACAAAGAGTTCTTTTAAATTAGAGGCGCAATTTAAGTAATACCGGGGAATAAACGGGATAGATTAATTCCTCAAAATCTACCTACGTTGCGCATTCGAACCGCTGAGCCTCAATTTTACAGCAGTTCCTGTACAGCCAAAATGTAAGTGAAAATACTACAAATACAAACTGTATCGGTGCAAGCCAGCAACAACTCTTTTGGCACATGCCCGCGATGTGACGCTCTTTGTTTACCTCTTTGAAGCTCTGGGACGTCCTGCTCGGATTCAGAGTCCGAATCGTGAATCACCAGGGGCTCCAAATCTACTAGCCTTGGTCCACCATTCATATCCTCGTTGAATAGAGGCCCTGCTGCCTCAGCAGCCCCAGTTCCGCGTGTGCTATTCCGTCCTGACACGCTAATGCTCCTTCCCCCAATTTGGCTTCGGTTGGGAGCCATATTTCACACCAGCATGCTCCCAGCGCTTGGCAATTTGCAATAACACTGCACAATAATCAGAATTTAGCGGAAAAAACTCAGTTTCACACTTGCTTCACAGCCTTTTACAATTGTTTTTAAGGAAATAAAGTGGCTAGCTTTTCTGTGAACTCGAGATGTTGAGGGTCACGTTCACCACGAAATAATTCGTCAAAGCTCACACCAGAAAAACGGGCTTGAGAGCACTCAATATACGAAATTTATTTGCTCTACTGTTTTATGAACACTTTTTACTGGCTCTGTTGCATATATACCGACTCGTATTTGCAATTTTTAACCGATTATTCCGACTTTTATATCACTCCGCACCAATTACACACAAATCCGCCTATCGTCGTATTTCCACATTCCACTGTCTTCCCTTGGAATGTAAATTTTGACAGCATACAGGTATATATAGCGAAAAGCTTTTGAAAGGATTAGGCATTAGGACTGGTTTTAAACGTTATATCTCAAAGGCGAACCGCGATCTGAAATAAAAACAGAAATTGCTACAAAAAGACCTCGTGAATTCTCTGATGATGAAGATCATCAAAAATAAAAACATTATTCAACACAGCAGTGCACTGGAACAATAAAAAATAACCTCTAGGCAAACTCACTCAGTGCCATAACTGCCAAATATTCGTCCACGGAATTTTTACAATCGTTACAATTGGAAATAATGTACAAAGTGTGAATTATGTGATTCCCAAATTAGGTTTGTTCGTTGACCCAAAAATCCTTGATAACCCAGGGCGCATAGTGTTCCAAATCATCAAAAAGCTGGCCAAAATTCTAAATGCCGTCGGATATGCTTGAAATTAAGCAACGTGCCTTAAATGTGTATCTGCGGCAGGTTGCAGCAGCTGAATTTTATACCACATATTCATCACCTATAAGAGAATACGTTCCCATTGGAATCAACTCGCCGACCCATGCCTGACGGTTGGTAGGCCTAAATATATTTAAAAAAACTGTTTTCCATTAAAGGTTACGCCAAAAGTGACGTCACACGTAAACCTTTATAAAATTAAACCGTTATTTGAGTTCTGTCAAAAGAGAAACATTAGGTCTGTTCGTTGGCATGAAAACCTGTGGCACCCCAGGGTGCACTGGTGCGCCCTGAGAACTGTCAAAAGACATTAGGCAGCCCAGTGCTTTTCACTCCAGCGAACAGCGTACTAAAAAAGAGAGCTGTCATCTGGCTTTTTACTCAAAAATTATGAAATAAAACCACTACTTTTTCATAATGTTGACATCGAAATGCTCAAATTAAGTTCTTGTGCCCGCAACAAGAATTAATTCCACTTTAAATACCGTATCTGTTAACATTAAACTGATAACCGTCATTTACCCTGAGTTTTTATTTGGGGTAAAACCAGGGTGGGAACAAGTCTAGATTAGGGTAACCTCACGGATTTTAATGAAACTCGGTAGGAACGTTCGTCTAGGCTTAGAACGAACGAATATGCAAAAATTTTTTGTCGGAAAGCTCAACTTTCTGAGAAATTCAACTTTGAATTTCTAAAAAAGTCGCTTTCACGACTAAAAATTTTCACGTTATTACTGCCGAGTTTCATTAATTTTGCGAACGGAAACCGCACTACACTACACTAAACACTATTTATAGCCTCCTAGTCCATCGTTGCAAGCATAAAAACCCCTGAAATTATAAAAATTTGCGTTATTTTCATTGTACTTACCTTTACTCCTGATGACATCTCCCTGGAACTGTCATCCACATCTCATTCCAGCTCTACTCTTCATGGAAACGTTCAGAAAATTACAAATTTTACAAACTGTTTATTAAGAGGGAATTCTAGTTAATAGACAGTTTGTAAAAGGGAAATTCCTAGTTAATAGGCAGTTTGTAAAAGGAAAATTCCCTCTAATAAATAGACAGTTTGTAAAAGGAAAATTCCCTCTAATAGACAGTTTGTAAAAGGAAAATTCCCTCTAATAGACAGTTTGTAAAAGGAAAATTCCCTCTTAATAGACAGTTTGTAAAAGGAAAATTCCTAGTTAATAGGCAGTTTGTAAAAGGAAAATTCCCTCTAATAAATAGACAGTTTGTAAAAGGAAAATTCCCTCTAATAGACAGTTTGTAAAAGGAAAATTCCCTCTAATAGACAGTTTGTAAAAGGAAAATTTCTCTTAATACACAGTTTCTAAAATTTGTAATTTTCTGAACGTTCCCATGAAGAGTAGAGCTGGAATGAGATGTGGATGACAGTTCCAGGGAGATGTCATCAGGAGTAAAGGTAAGTACAATGAAAATAACGCAAATTTTTATAATTTCAGGGGTTTTTATGCTTGCAACGATGGACTAGGAGGCTATAAATAGTGTTTAGTGTAGTGTAGTGCGGTTTCCGTTCGCAAAATTAATGAAACTCGGCAGTAATAACGTGAAAATTTTTAGTCGTGAAAGCGACTTTTTTAGAAATTCAAAGTTGAATTTCTCAGAAAGTTGAGCTTTCCGACAAAAAATTTTTGCATATTCGTTCGTTCTAAGCCTAGACGAACGTTCCTACCGAGTTTCATTAAAATCCGTGAGGTTACCCTAATCTAGACTTAAGCCCCAGGGTGCACCAGGGCGCCCCAGGTTTCTCAAAAAACACAGAACTGTCACTTGACGTTTAAAAACCAGTGCAGATAGGGCGCACTGGGGCACACTGGGGTGCCACAGGATTGCCAACGAACAGACCTATTGTGCCTAAGAATTAAATACTATATGTAGGTATTTTACTCACGTTCAGGTGAATGACAGAGCTTTGAAGAAGTAAGATACAATTTGAAGATTTACTCGATGACTACTCTGCCAACTTTAACAGTAAAAAAACATAGGAATGTGTACTATTAGTGAACAAAAAATTATTACTATGTGAAGCATCAGGCTGTCCTTAATAAATCTATATATTTATAAATATTGTCTTTTGGCTTTAATATTTTTAAATTTTGACAATCCTGAGGGCGCCATGAGTTTGTTCGTTGACCTAAAAATCTGTGTCGCCCGAGGACGGCCTGACAATTGTTAAAAAAGAGTGTGGCGCTCCAGGGCTTGCCAGTTCAACGAACAGCTTATAAAAAAGGACAACTGTCATCTGGCATTTTGCATAAAAATTCAAAAATAAAGCAACTACTTTTTGATCATTTCCACATCGAAATGCTACAATTGATGATTAAATTGAAAAATCAGAACGCGCCATAATACAACTGGAAAACTGTTACAAAAAGAAGAAGACAAAGCGGTGTTGTCATCTGTACATCGCTACGTTAAAGTTGTCACACATTTCCGAACTGCAAAGATGTTTACCTTGTGGACCCTTGTGGAGGCTTCTTTGCTTTGCCTAAATGCGGTCTGCGTGCTGCACGAGGAGAGGTTTTTGGCAAAAAGTAAGTGCATATCAAAGTCAGCTCAAAACTCATGTCACATTTATGAATTTTAGTCGGATGGGGGGCGAACGCCAACGTGCAGGGTTTCGGGGAGCCGCCTTCCGCCAAGGCCCAGATGCTTAATCTCATCAGGTCGATTCGGACCGTCGCCAAGAGTAAGGAAAAGCATTTTCCAATTGCTTAAGCTAATCGTCCTTTATTTCAGTTCCTCTTATATTCCTGAACATAATTGCTATTGTAATAAAACTGCTACTCGGATAATAAACGCCTCTTCGCCTTAGCTCATGGTTTTCTTTGGGATATACTTTTGAATTTCATCTCCAGTGTCTGAGTGTAAGCGTCCAGTTTGTACGCGGCTGCTTCGAGCTTATTGGCGGCCTCCTCTATTTCGTCAATTTGCCCCAAGAACTGCTCCTGAAAGGTACCCAGTGTTGTGGCTAATGGACAAACATTTATCCAATTCTAATTTATACCAATTCTGCTAGTTTCCCGTTTAAATCGTTCGTCGAAGCGATGAGGTTGTCCGCTATTTGACGCATATCCGAGTATTTCGCTATTGTGGCCTTATTCATCTCCTCGAGCAGCTTGTAATCTTCGAGCGGGGCATTCAGCTCATTTGTGACGTACTCTTCGGTCTTCCTGAACATTTTCGTCGCCAGCTTGCTCAAGTTGGGATCGTGCGGGTCCAGCGCCTCGAAGCTGGACGTGCTGGTGGATAGCGTCGGTCCTCTTACTGGGGAGTCTATCAGACCCTTGCTGTCAACCATTTTTCGTCCCTCGGACAAGAAACTCGCGATTTAACTTTGAAAAGGATATAAACAAGCCACCGCAAACGTCACCTCTACTTCGAAGTGCTTCTTCTTACTATCTGAGGCAAGTCACCACCACAGTCCAGCTGTTATAGGACCAATTAGGGTTGCCATTCGTTTGAAAAATCGAGAGCTTTTGCACTGCGGGAACGTTTTGTGAGTTGACTTTTCTTAATAGGTTTGTTCGTTGACCCCACTGACATGAAACAATTGAACTGCTAACCGTCGTCTGAAAAACGAGACCTCTCTTCGTTACGGAGGGGACCGAGAAATTATTACTTTTTACAGAAAGTACGAAATTATAAAATCAAGGGGGTTGATACAATTTTTCGTTACGTAACTTCAGGGGAGGGAGTTAAAGGCTGTGTTAGGGAGCGTTATAAAGGGGGAGGAGGGGGTTAAAATTCCTGAAAATGGACAACAAATTTCAAGAAGGCACCCCGCACAGACCTTATGGGGTTTGGATCCTGGTCAAATTACACTTGTTACACTTCATGACATCTTTATCAAAAGTACCCATTGGCAAAATATCTGAAAATGTACACTTTTTGAGATATCAAGGTCAGAAGAATTCAAAGTAGAGCGTTTGCTGAATATCAAGGAATCATATTAACTTGAAAAGTAAGATCTTTTGCTGAAAACTCTGAATAACTAAGTTATAGTTAATATGCAGAGCTGTAAAATATTGCATTACTTTGGAATGCATTAACGTAGGCATTACCATTATAAGTAATGCAATTTAAAGATGATTACCAGTACCATTACTTGTAATGGTAATGCAAGAAAATCAAATTAACATTACAGTTACTGGTACTTCACCATTACTGTAATCACATGAGCAATTACTTAGCATTACTTGGCAGTACTTTGCATTACTCAGACTTATGCAGCATTACAGCATTATATTTTAATATTCATTCAAACAGGTTTATTGTAATAATTTTGAGCAAAGCTCAGTACTACTGCTATACTGAGCAGTAAGCAATGCTGGTAATGGATAGTAATGGTAAATAATGCTTATGTGATTACAGAAATGGTGAAGTACCAGTACTAGTAACTGTAATGGTAATTCGATTACTAGTAATGGTACTGGTTATCATCTTTAAATTGCATTACCTGCAATGGTAATGCATGTTACTGGTAATGCCATTTTTAGGGTTCCGTAGCCAAATGGCAAAAAACGGAACCCTTATGGATTCGTCATGTCTGTCTGTCTGTCTGTCCGTCCGTATGTCACAGCCACTTTTTTCCGAAACTATAAGAACTATACTGTTGAAACTTGGTAAGTAGATGTATTCTGTGAACCGCATTAAGATTTTCACACAGAAATAGAAAAAAAAACAACAAATTTTGGGGGTTCCCCATATTTAGAACTGAAACTCAAAAATGTTTTTTCATCAAACCCATACGTGTGGGGTATCTAAGGATAGGTCTTCAAAAATGATATTGAGGTTTCTAATATAATTTTTTTCTAAACTGAATAGTTTGCGCGAGAGACACTTCCAAAGTGGTAAAATGTGTCCCCCCCCCCCCCCCCCCCCCCCCCCTGTAGCTTCTAAAATAAGAGAATGATAAAACTAAAAAAAATATATGATGTACATTAGCATGCAAACTTCCACCGAAAATTGGTTTGAACGAGATCTAGTGCGTAGTTTTTTTTTAATACGTCATAAATCGTAAACCGCAATTTACCTTTCATTCATTCAACTCAAATATAAAAATAAAATAACATTTAATTTCATAAACATAAACCTTATGCAATCAAGAACTTTTATATTATGTTACTTGAAAGTATTTTGATTCATGCTTACATACATGTTGAATTGCTCTTAAAAATCAATATAAAATCAAGTACCTAACTGATTCTTAAGTATAAGTCTTTATTTTCAAATTTAATATAAAAATCAATAACTTTAAAGGAACCTTCACCACTGGTAAAAAAGAATTTTACTTTCTGCAAATCCTTTGGACTGTTGCTCTCTAAGTAAGCGTTCGTGTCATTTGCTTAAAATTTTCATGCAATCTTCTGGACCTATCTTGAAGCTTGCATATGTCATCTCTTTCCGATTGGGCTCTGCATATGGCGCAAAACTGGGAAGTTAAGACATGAAGCGGGCTCCTATAGTAGATGTTCGGATTAGTATTTCTTGAATTTTTCCTGTGCGCCCAAATATGTAGCAAAATTTCTGAAATCGAAATGAGAAGCGCTGTAAGTTTCGTGAAGAGGAACAGCGAAGGAATCAAAAATAGTCGATGGCTTGTTTTGTTATATCCAAGGATAATTTCCTAGAAGAATTATAATAATTTTTTTAATCTTTTGATAATCATAAAATTTTAAATATTTATACTTCTTTGAACTGAATTAATTTCTCCTTGTCTTTAAGAGGGTAGGTATTTTCACAACGTCGCAAAATTTTCCTTTTTCGGCTACCAGATGTATCTTTTAAATACTTCTTAGGCACATTGAATTTGGTTTTATGAAAATGTGTACTGTTTACATTTCTAATTATCGGTTCTCCAGTTTCTTCATCGTACTGTGTACAGTGCAACTCTAATTTTTCCGGAAAGTATCCGATCTCTCCAGTTTCACTATCCTGGAAAATATAAATTACAAATTTTAATTTTATAACTAAATATAATATATTGAATTCTATATTTAAAAGGATTTCAACAAATATCTTCTCAAACACAATTCTAGAGAACTTTTATCTACTTCCAATTTTCAAGGATGAATGAAAATCAAAAGTAGTTTCAAACACACCTATGCATTTTCTAAAGAAAAAATATTATTTTATTCTGCAACATCTTAAATAAAGGGTTAGTAATTTATTTTTTTCTTGAACCCCTTCGGTAACGCACATTTGGCTACGGTTATAAAATCTCTGTACGAGAAAGTTTCCCACGAGACTGGCTGCACAGAGCTTTCTATGAATGCCGACTTTAGGCGGCGGTCGTACCCAGAGAATGTTTCGTTAAATTAAAAGACAAGATGGTTTTTTTTTCGAAAAATTACGGGCATAATTATTTTCATAATTTAAATCGAATTTAATGATCGCTTGAAATCGACTGTCGAGTTGAGCCCTGCATGGAAATATAGAAATAGTAAAATATGGCCATATTCACTCAGTCATTGTAATGAATTTAACGCGTTGTATGAAATTTTACTCGTATACCACGGATAATACAAATAACATGTTTAGAATTACTATTGTCATATTCAATTTTATTTTTTATATTTTATCTACATACATACTTAGGTATTTTAAGTTTGACCCTTTCGATACGGCTATCTTTCGCTAGTATTCCTCCGATATATTCTACATTTTGTTATAATGCACGTTGTGCGAAAATCGCCCCAAAATCGTTAGCGCGTTGTAGGAATTCAAATTGTAGGAACTCGCGTTAACCCGGAGTCTACTGTAATCAATTCCTGACACCACGATTAAGTAAAGCTAGAGTCTAAAATCGATTTAACACATCTGGTCGGACAGGATTATAATAACAACGATCAAAACATACACCAAGTGGTAAGACATTCATTAAGTTGTGTACTATTAAATTTTTACTGTATACAAATTATAGATAAACGTAAACATATACCCAACTAGCATTTTAAGTGGCAGATACCAAGCCTTAGTGAATCGCCACCAAAATGAAGTTAAGGGCACGTTTTCCTTACTTTTTTCGCTACTATAATGTTGGCCATCACTTTAAAGTTGCTTTCGGAACGTATATGAAACGTGACTATGGGAACTATATGCATTTCAATTTTAAAGTTCCAATTGAAGTTCCAGAATAGTAACAAAACCGTTGCGGAAAGTCGTCAAAGTTTCTGCCACTTTATAGTTGTTTCACACCTCGGTTTCGCACGTTTTTGCTACTAGATTATGACACTAGAAAGTGGCAAAATTAAAGTATTTGTTTTAGTAGCAATTTTCAATTTTCAAAATTTGATGTTAAATTTGTGATTAGCGACTACCAAAACTCCTGTATACTGAATTTCATGAAAATCTGTGAGATTTTTAAAATTTGTTGTCCGCCGTATTGAATTTGCCATTTTGAATTTTAAAAATCTGATTTTAATCTCATAATCAGTGACGATAAAAACCCCTTGGTACAGAATTTCACGAAAATCTGTACGATTTTCAGAGTTTCAGATTTTCAGAATCTGCACTATAGAAAATCCGCCATTTTTAAAAGGTTATGAGTGATTCTGATCAGCAAAAAACTTTTTTCTGTAAGTTCAAACATTCCGATCATCGTTGATCATAGTAGGAATTGCATTGCAAAACTCTATTGACTTGAAAAAAACATTACAAAAAAGAAATTTCAAATTTTTTCATACCTTTTTTCCAAAAAATCGCCATATTTAATTTCCTATTGGAAAAAACTCAATTTTGACGACAGATTCTGAAAGAGCACACTCAAAACTAGTAAGATTCATGGTTTTTATTAGAAAATAAATGTCCTTTAATTGTAAGAATAAGGTTTCAAACTGCAGAAAAACATTAGGTTCTTTGGGCGTTAATGGGTTAATAAGATCATGTTGGGTTTCATATTAAAGGCCATTCTTTAAACATTCTAAATCTTGTTTTGCTTTAATTTAAATTCTGGTAGATATAATAATATTGGGATTGTTTAGCCCAACAATTCCTGATTCCTATTGATATAAAATTTACAATAAGTAAATATTAAAGGAAAAAAAAAAATCAGTTGAATTCGCTTGTATTTATGTTTTCTTTTTCGAAGTTACCTCGAAAGAACATTTATTGTTTGTTCACTTCCATTTGACTGTTCTTGTTTTTATATATTATGTATCTTTCTTTTTATTAAATAGGTATTATATTTGAATAACAAAAATATAGTGAGCAAAAATATAGAAGGTATTTTAAGAAATATTTGTTTATTTCGCCAATTTGGGGATATCTGAAAAGCGGTTGTTTTGGTTTCACAAAAATAATATAAATAAGTAAATAGATGCTAATAAAAAACAAGTAACTAAAAATAGTAAGCACTACGTATTCAGAACTGTTTTGCATTTAAAACGTCCATATATTTTCTTTTTCGCGCTGTAAAAGCTTTATAAAAATAAATACTAAAAATCGGTGCTTTCATCACCATATGATATTAAACGTAACCCACCAATATCACACTGGTTAAAAAAAATTTATTTAAAAGCATTGATAAGCACACAAACAATCAAACTGCACAACACACAACACAACTGTGTGTTGAATTCCTTTCGCCACAATCAACACGAAAACTTATGACCGAGTTCATAAAGGTCATAAGAATTTTCATTTAAATTGCATATTAGGACGCTCACACTTCAGGAGTAAACCGCACTTATTTTGAAAAACTCTTAGCAACTAATTAAAAATCCAGCGGCTATCACCTGTATTGCAAAATTCATCTTTTTCGTTGTTAAATTCGATTCTTAATCCTCACCACAACGGTAGATTGGCGCTGTTTATTTTGGGAAAATCATATTTTCGATAGATGAAGTGATTTAATCGCGACGAGAGTTTACAAACCGGTTTAGCAGAACTGCGAAACTAATAAAGACGCATAAATGTAAACAGTTTATACTTCGGCTACGACATTCTGAGAATGGGAAACGAAAGCTACTCGAAACAGTTGCGAGGGTAAATTATACACGAAAGTGATTTTAATTGAATTGCCTTAAAAAAAAAAAAAAACTCTACTTCGGTACTATTCGGTGTGGGGTCTTAATACTCATGGAATTTAATGAGCACCTTTAGAAGCGATTATTTTAGATTCACGTAATTACTTTTCTGGACACTGCCAGACGCTATCTTCAAGTTCAACTTTTCTAGCGATAGGTTTCTCGTTTCAGTGTTTTTTACCCAGTTGCCAAGATTAGAAGCCAATTTTCTTGTGCTTTTTTACCTTTACATGTATGTGATTATCTTTAAAGTCCCCCAGTTCCAAACTTTTTGCATTTTAAACTCGTAAACTGCGTAACAAATCTCACCGTGCACCTAAAATTTAATAAATTAGTTTGTCAAGAGTCAAAACATCAAGCAACTTTTAATTCATTTTAGCTATCTTATCAAGTTTTTATTTAATATTATTATCATACTTTTCTCCCCATATCATTGCTACTGCAGTGATATAACTTATACCGATGCATTATAGGCGACGAATGTTTATTATTAGTTTGTTATCAGTAATAATAAAAGAAAGCTTAAAGGGATTACAAAATTTTTCTAGAAATTCAAAAATTAGTCGGAAAAAAATAAATTTATTGTATTGTAGTAAATATATCTAAATTTGAAAGGCTAGTGACGTAAAATAGCAATTTGATATTTACAAAATAAAATATGCCGAAATAACTTTGCAAACTAACTATTATTAAAACAATTATAAATTTTAAGTCTGAATAGAATATAATTTTTAATATATCTTAAGTTTCTTAAAAAATATCTAAAATCGGTTTGAAAACCAAACTAACTATTGCTGTAAGTTTATATTTAATCCTTTGTTATTTTCTAGTGTAAATCGGTTTATTCAATATCTTAATTTTTTATATTTAAAAGAACGGATCTGTTGAACTGAGGATAACGTTTAGACTATCCAATCAAAGATTTTATAATATCAGTGGCTGAAGCATACGAAAGAAGAAAACATTCGTTTCAAATTTTTTGGAATCTGCTAAAATGATCAGAGCTGGTAAAAAAGGCAATAGAAACAACATTTCTAATTACAGACCAATTGCTAAACTGTGCTCTGTTGCCAAAATCCTCTGTTTCCATTGTAAACAAATTTTAAGCTATCTTCAGCACGGTTTTGTAAAGCGCAGGTCAACAACGACTAATTTTCTGGAATTTTCGCATTTCTGTGTTTCTGTTCTGGAAGCTGGTGAACAAGTTGACAGCAGATTTTACAGATTTTAGTAAGGCATTTGACAGAATCAGCCACATTTTAATTCATAAACTTAAAGCCCTTGGGTTTCCACATTTGTTTGTTAATTGGGTTTGCTCTTATTTGTCAGGACGCATTCAGCGGGTGTCATCCTGTGGCTCTCTGTCCAAAGAAATATTCAATACCTCTGGAGTACCTCAGAGAAGTCACCTTGGACCACTGTTGTTAATTATTTTCGTAAATTACTTTTGTGTGTGCTTAAAGCACTCTAAAATCCTGTGCTATGCTGACGATATGACTGCGAACTTTTAAATTCTGACCAGACGCCTTTTATACATGGTGCTCTATAACCCATCTTCCTATTAAGGGGGGGGTATGGTATTTTTAGTGTTTTTTAGCAACAATTTAAGAATTTTTTTCTGAAATATAGTAAAGAACAGTTTATTTTATAAATGGACATCTTAAAGTACAATATAAAAACAATATTTTCTGAAATTTTGAAGTAAAAATATTGAAAAATAAGCCATCGACAGTGATTTGAAAAAACCGGTGATCATCATATCTAATGACTGGATCATCTGTAACCAAAAAACCAAAAAGAATCTGTTAGTTAATTAGTTTCTTCAGGTACTGACGAAGAGTTTTTTTATTTTAGATTTTTTATTTTTTTTTATAAGAATTTTTTTAGTAAAAGATCGAATTTTCGAAAGAAAAATTTTGTTTTTTTGACTTTAAACATGCCAAAAATTCAAAAATCAAAATAAACGAAAAAACTCAACGTCACTACCTGAAGAAACTAATTAACTAACAGATTCTTTTTGGTTTTTTGGTTACAGATGATCCAGTCATTAGATATGATGATCACCGGTTTTTTAGCGGCGGTTTTTTCAAATCACTGTCGATGGCTTGTTTTTCAATATTTTTACTTCAAAATTTCAGAAAATATTGTTTTTATATTGTACTTTAAGATGTCCATTTATAAAATAAACTGTTCTTTACTATATTTCAGAAAAAAATTCTTAAATTGTTGCTAAAAAAACACTAAAAATACCATACCCCCCCCTTAACGTAAACAAGTGTGCGTCGCTGTCTTTCTCACGAAAAAGGTTATCCATTCATATTTCGACTATAACATAAATAACTCTATATTGACCCGACTGAACAAGACCAAAGACTTGGCTGCATGGTTAAATAATCACTTTACATTTGACGATCATGTTGATGCAATATCTAATAAAGCCAACGGCATCTTAGGCTTTATTAAGAGGTCATCCAAAGAGTTCGACGATCTTTACATAGCACGACTTTTGTATTGCACCTTTGTGAGACCCATACTAGACATAACTCATATTAATCGTATAGAGGCCGTACAACTACGATTTATTAATTAATTAGGCTCATTAATCTTGACTTTTTAGATTCTCGGCGCAACATCTCCAAAACTGTGTTCGTTATAGACTGCCTACAAGGCAATATCGACTCCTCGAGGTTGCTGTCCTCTCGCTCTTTGAGAACCAGACATTTTTTAAACATTGCCCAACACCGCACTAATTATGGGTACAATGTTTTTTATAAGTAATCAGTCATTGATGAAATTGAATAAATAGATAAATAAATAAATAAATCAGTTAGCAAGAACTCTTCAAAGAATTTATTGATATTTTTCTTGTTCCTTTATTCCTGGTCTATATTACAAATATTATGTACATATTATACAAAATTTAATTTAATTTCAAAAATTCTTTAATAGCCGCACACAAATTTCTAATAGCTTTAACAAGAACGTCTTCCTGGAAAAATGCTATTGTTATTCTAAAACAATTAGTTAGTTCCCCTTTTAGACTAAAAGTAACGCCAGGAACCATTGCAATCTTGTATTTTTCTTTACAAAAACGATTCAATTCTGTAGCGTCTGCGTCTTTTGGGAGGCAAATCCAAATAAAGTATCCACCTCCTGGTTTTTTAAAGGAACAAACACTCGGCAATTCCTTCTCCAATTCATTACACACTGCCAACATTCTGGATTTGTAAGCATTTGTCACAAATTTTATATACTCTTGCAACTGACCAAGCTCTAATGAACTTTGTATGATGGTAGCTATATAATTTCCAGGACATCCTCCACTGTTTAAAACACCACTAAAATATAAGTATTATGGTTAGATAGTTCTAATGAGAAATATTAATGCGGTGAAATACATACCAACGATTTAAAACTTCAACACATCGAGGAGGGCACTCCAGCCATCCGAGTCGTATACCAGGAGATATAGTTTTCGAAAAGGATCCATTGGATATGACATGACCTTGATAATTCGTTTTATTTGTGCGATCGTAGGCAAAAAGTCGTTTAGGTCCAACTTTGGTGTCATAGTATAAAAAATTGTAGACATCATCGCTTACAACTAATATGTTATACTTTCGAGCAAGATCTACTATTTTTTTACATACATCTGGAATAGAGTTATAATAAAGTGTAGAATAACAGTCGATTCAACTAAAAGATACACGTATTAATATGTCGGTATCTCAGAAATAAAAAAAAAAAACTTCAATTTCTACAAGGACATAATTAAAATTGTTATATTCATACGTATATTTGTTCTTGTATTGTACTAATTTTGATTACTGATTGTCAGTGTAATCGTCAACATTTGCGAAAATTTTTAATATTATAACGTCCTATTTTATCGACACCCAAATATAAATTAAACAAAATCCTAAATTCGCACTTTAGCGCACTTAGAAGAAGGCCTTCGTACCCGGGAAATTTCTCATTTCTTAAATTTATGGCAAGTACCAAAAAACTGGATCCTTCGGCCTTTGGGTCTGGTTGTCTGTATGTTGCAGCTACTTTGTTCACAAACTACACATGCCATCGACTTGACAAGATTTCAGGAAAATTGTAAGGATATATGACATTTTGTACATTTATAATTTCGAAAAAAATTTAGGCTGACAACATCGGTTTCGAAACCACTTACTATTTGATCATCCGCTAAATCATTAAGAGTTTTACTTACATTTTTAGAGTCAGAATAGTGTATCTTCTTAATCTACGTTATAATGTATTATCGATTTTACCTTCTGAAAATAATATTCCCGTAGGGTTGTGGTATGTTGGTATAGTATAATACATTCCCCAAAACATTTTTCCTTCCATCGACGTACGAATATGCTCTTTTAAGAGTTTTTCCAAGTCAATAGTGTCAACACCAGACTCAGTTAATTTTACTGAAAATAGTTAAACAATTACAATAAAGTAATAAGTATATTTTACACAATTACCTGATATAATTTTCATTGTTGGAAATTGTTTAAAGCACTCGATGGCGACATGGTATGTCGCTTCGTCAACAAAAATTACCCCATTTAAATCGAGGAGAACTGTCAGTATAAGGTTTAGTCCAGATGATGCGCCAGATGTCAGGACAAGGTCATCTCTATTAAAAATAAAAATTTATAAAAACAAATCATTTTCCAAATTTTATTCATACTTTAAAACAGTTCCTCCGTATGCCTGGCTTAGAAATTCTGCTATTGCATTACGAGGCTGATTGTTTCCTAATGCTGCCGAATATTGAAATATGTACGCCCCTTCTTCATTTTCAACTTTCTGAAAGGAAAAAAAAATTGATTTATTTAACATTATACACAAATTATAGCATTTGCATTTATCTATCCTGATATAATTCTTTATTATTTGAGATATGTATTTCAAAAAGGAATGATGAAGTGTTTATTCAGAGCTCCAGCAAGATTTTTTGAAAAATAGTTGATTTTGGATGAAGATCTATTGTCTTTATTAAACATCTTTATGGGCACGAATCATTTCAATGAATAGTTTTCAATTAATAAACCATTAAAAATACACATATGTACATATCCACCCATGTGCATTAATTTTTCAGTATGGCGACATTTTACATGAAGCAGACAACGAAAAATATACTCAAGGATTTTGTTAATAATTAGGTTAATTTTACTTCATTTAACCTTCCAACCGAAACCTTTCGAACAAAATTTAATTGATTGATTAATAATTTAATGATGATGATTATTATAATAAATTTAATCAAAAAATTAATTAAATATTTTTTAAATTATGGTTATTTAACCATATTTCATTACTTACACACTAAGGAACCGCTCAATACGGCACCTTCGTACTTTAGTTCATATCTTCTAAATGAATCGTGATACCATTCTAAAATTTTTTGCATAATATTTCTAATATATATTATATTTCGAACGGAAATATATTTTAATCTTATTTTTTCGGAATCCTTACAAATCAAACAATAAATGTCTGTAAATCTAATATTAAAAGAATATTCGGTAATATTATCTTATGTTGTCTAGCTAGTTTTGCTATTTAAAGGTACAAAATATAAAACCCACTTTATTACATTGTTTATTATTGCTATTTTATACATTTTCACTATTTTTTATTTTTTAAATTTTCAAAATTAATTTAGATATGTATAAGTAGAATAATGAATCGAAACATTCAGAATTCTAATAGATCTTATAACTTTTTTAATAGACCTGGTAATGAAAAGGAATCACAGTCAAGTGTTTTACTCGATGAGTTCTAAAGGATGATGCCTAAATATAATTTTCTATTTTAGATAAAATCAATACATAAAGCTCAAATTAATCAAGGATTGATAGAGAAAGTGTAGCGTGCCTTTTTGATACTTTTAAGGCCTTCCTACCATCAACTTAAACGTCGGAACTGTTGTTGTAAATCTGATTTATTGTTATTAACATATCCTTCATATTCTTTATTTTTAGTAGACGTGGAGCAGCCAGATTTATTTAAAATTCCAACTATTCTTTTGTTTTTGCCTATAAACTTGTAAAAAAAATGATTTAATGTTGCGAATTGGGAAAGTTTATACTTAATATATTTTAATATTATGGGCTATTTAAACTCGATAGAATAAGAGATCAAATAGTAGACAGTACGCGAATATATCTTTTCAAGTTATTTGTCTTCATTCTACTATTATAATTAATTCTAATAGATTATCTATAGATGTTAGATTAGATTAGATTATTAATAATCAAAAATTCAAAAAAATAAATGTCGAAATTATAAAATATACTTCTACGATGAAGGCGAAGTTGTGTGTGAATTTAATGTGTGACCACGGAGGATGTTTGTTTTTCCCCAAATTGTTTGTATTTTAATCGGAACCATTAACTCCTTATTCATTGGGATTTTTTTTTCGTGAAAATAATTAATTAAATCTCTAAGCAGTATCTACTGCTTAATCTTGAGACTCCTTTGGGAACATAACAGTTTGTAAGTTTAAAATCCGAATTTCGACTGAGCGCTGGCAGATGGAGAAGGGTTCTGCTTTACTTTATTTTACAAACATTTAATTATCTTGAATTTGTAATCTGCAGACATTAAAATCTATAACGATCACTAACACTGTACTAGACTAAAGAAGCTAAATCGTTTAACTTATCTATATAAATTCAGTACACTTGATAGCACACATTATCAAAAAAAATGACTGTGCAATATTTGAGTACGAGAATAAACAACTCACCATTCGATGCTGTGTAGCTTTATTGAACAAATCACAACATTTCTGCAGTAGATCCGGACCAGGAGCGCCGACGGACAGGTTTATACAATTCTTGTCGTAGACATTGTAATCAGTGCCGTCAAACAGGTGCTTCAGATCATTGTTTTTACAAAGTACCTGGTTACTAGCCGACATTTCAAAAATTATGTGCACTATCTACTCACAGTCAGAGAACTACTAAACTCGATTCTTGTAAAAGCAAGTCCGTGAAGATAAAGCGGCATTACTTTTCACCCGATTTTATTTGCATGCTAACGCCCAATCATGGGCGGAGTTAAGCTTGGGGAGGGGGTGTATTCCTCAAGATTTCAGAACGAAAATCGGAAAATTACTTCACTGTTAGTTTTCCTGATACTTGATAAAAGTCTGCCCCCCCCCCTCCAATAGATAACCAATAACTCCGCCTATTATTTGTAGCTGAAACGATATACTTTAAGATGCTGTACATAAAAAAAAATAAAGGTAAAAAAAACTTCCAAAGTTTCAGTTTTTTATAGCTTTTTCCAAAAAGCTAGAAAATAATTATGGGTCACCAGTCTGGGGCTTTAATCAGACTAAAATAAAATCGTGGAGCGCATTTAGTAGAAGTTTCTTTTGTTGGATCTTCAGGTAAAACAAGGATCATTAATTAATTAACTGAATGTATATGAAATCAGCAATCGTAGGTTTGGAGCAATTTGTATTGAACCCAAACTTAAAATGAAAGTAAACAATTGATTAGACATGATTAAGAAACTTAGTAAGATAAAGTTAACAACAACGAAATTGTATAAAGCAAAGTGTATTCGGTACTACTACAAACAATAAAAGTAACACTTATCGTATTCATACAAATATTAAGTATTTAGAGTTAATCAGTATTGCTGAGTATTATCTGGCTTCAAAATCGGAACTAATAAAAGTACCTAATGAACCCTTTCGGTTCTATCGCCACCTATTATTATTTGTAGCGGGTCGTTAAGTTACTCTAGGTACCTCTCGATAGCAAACGCGACCTGAAAGATCTATCGCCACCTATATTCGGTATCCACGAAACATTCTCTGGGTACAACTGCCGCCTAATGTCAGCATTCGCGCAACATTCTTTGGGTACGACTGCCGCCTAAAGTCCGCATTCATGGAAAGCTCTATGCAACCAATTTTAAATAATTTAAATAACTCCGTACTACTCCATTCCTCAAGTAAGGATATAAATTTAGAAAAAGTGAAACTAGTGAAAAAGAGAAATCTTTAACCGATAAAGAGGAAGGAGTTATACATCAGTTAACAAGAACTCTTCAAAGAATTTATTGATATTTTTCGTGTTCCTTTATTTCTCATCTATATTACAAATATTATGAATTATACAGAATTTAATTTAATTTCAAAAATTCTTTAATAGCCGCACACAAATTTCTAAAAGCTTTAACAAGAACGTCTTCCTGCAAAAATGCTATTGATATTCTAAAACAATTAGTTAGTTTCCCTTTTAGACTAAAAGTAACGCCAGGAACCATTGCAATCTTGTATTTTTCTTTACAAAAACGGTTCAATTCTGTAGCGTCTGCGTCTTTTGGGAGGCAAATCCAAATAAAGTATCCACCTCCTGGTTTTTTAAAGGAACAAACACTCGGCAATTCCTTCTCTAATTCATTACACACTGCCAACATTCTGGATTTGTAAGCATTTGTCACAAATTTTATATGCTCTTGCATATGACCAAGCTCTAATGAACTTTGTATGATGGTAGCTATATAATTTCCAGGACATCCTCCACTGTTTAAAACACCACTAAAATATATTATGGTTAGATAGTTCTAATGAGAAATATTAATGCGGTGAAATATGCATACCAATGATTTAAGACCTCAACACATCGAGGAGGGCACTCCAGCCATCCGAGTCGTATACCAGGAGATATAGTTTTCGAAAAGGATCCATTGGATATGACATGACCTTGATAATTTGTTTTATTTGTGCGATCGTAGGCAAAAAGTCGCTTTGGCCCAACTTTGGTGTCATAGTATAAAAAATTGTAGACGTCATCGCTTACAACTAATATGTTATACTTTCGAGCAAGATCTACTATTTTTTTACATACATCTGGAATAGAGTTATAATAAAGTGTAGAATAACAGTCGATTCAACTAAAAGATACACGTATTAAAAATATATTCGTACGTATATTTGTTTTTCTATTGTATTAATTTTGATTACTGATACTCAGTGTTGCAGATGGGGAAAAATTATATTTTCATCAACATTTGCGAAAATTATTAATATTATAACGTCCTCTATTATCGACACCCAAATATAAAGAATACAAAATCCAAAATTCGCACTTTAGGGCACTTAGAAGGAGATGGTACAATAAGAGGCCTTCAGTACCCGAGAAATTTCCCATTTCTTAAATTTATGTTAAGTACCAAAAAACTGGATCCTTCGGCCTTTGGGTCTGGTAGTCTGAATGTTGTAGCTACTTTGTTCACAAACTACACATACCATCGACTTGACAAGATTTCAGGAAAATTGTAAGGAAATATGACATTTTGTACATTTATAATTTCGAAAAAAATTTAGGCTGACAACATCGGTTTCGAAACCACTTACTATTTGATCATCCGCTAAATCATTAAGAGTTTTACTTACATTTTTAGAGTCAGAATAGTGTATCTTCTTAATCTACGTTATAATGTATTATCGATTTTACCTTCTGAAAATAATATTCCCGTAGGGTTGTGGTATGTTGGTATAGTATAATACATTCCCCAAAACATTTTTCCTTCCATCGACGTACGAATATACTCTTTTAAGAGTTTTTCCAAGTCAACAGTGTCAACACCAGACTCAGTTAGTTTTACTGAAAATAGTTAAACAATTACAATAAAGTAATAAGTATATTTTATACAATTACCTGATATAATTTTCATTGTTGGAAATTGTTTAAAGCACGCGATGGCGACATGGTATGTCGCTTCGTCAACAAAAATGACCCCATTTAAATCGAGGAGAACTGTAAGTATAAGGTTTAGTCCAGATGATGCGCCAGATGTCAGGACAAGATCATCCCTATTAAAAATAAAAATTTATAAAAAACAATCATTTTCCACAATTTATTCATACTTCAAAACAGTTCCTCCGTATGCCTGGCTTAGAAATTCTGCTATTGCATTACGAGGCTGATTATTTCCTATTGCTGCCGAATATTGAAATATGTACGCCCCTTCTTCATTTTCAACTTTCTGAAAGAAGAAATAATCTATTTTTTTAACATTATATAATACACAAATTTTCGCATTTGCTAATTATCTATCCTGATATAATTCTTTATTATTTGAGATATGTATGTATTTCAAAAAGTAATGATGAAGTGTTTATTCAGAACTCCGGCAAGATTTTTTGAGAAATAGCTGATTTTGGATGAAGATCTATTGTCTTTATTAAACATCTTTATGGGCACGAATCATTTCAATGAATAGTTTTTAATTAATAAACCATTAAACATACATATATATATATACATCTGAGCGCATGCATTTTTCAGTATGGTTAAATGTAGTCATTTTAGACTATCTCAAAGTTCATGTTTAGTTACTTTTTTGTATGGTAGCTCAGTTGGTAAGAACATCGAAGCGCCAATTCGAAGGTCGCAGGTTCGAGTCCTGACCGTGTTCGGCTTCGTTTTTTTTCGAATAATTCCCACATTTATGTATCAAATCGAGGAAATATGTTTGTATAAAGTATAAATTTATGAGTCTATCCTAGTATTATTGAGTGCTTTTGTTTGTTTGAAGCCAATGTCGTACTTTAACATTAGATTTACGGAATCCGTGAATTTGATGGATTTCAGAATTCATGGCGAAACGTACAGAAGTCGTATTTATCAAGTTTTAGAGATATATGTTACATTTAATTGATACAATAATACAACGATATATTCTTGTAAATTCCTTACCTCTCAAGCCTTATATTTTGAACTGAAATATATTTTAATCTTATTTTTTCGAAATTCCTACAAATCATACAATAAATGTCTGTAACTCTAATTTTAAAAGAATATTCGGTAATATTATCTCACGTCGTATAGCTAGCTTTGCTATTTAAATGTAGATAAATCTAAAACCCACTTTATTATATTATATATTATTGTTATTTTTTACATTTTCACTCACTCTTTTGTATTTTTTAAACTTTCAAAACTAATTTAAATATCAGTAGAATAACGAATCGAAACATTCAGAATTCGAATAGATCTCATAACTTTTTTAAGAGAACTGGTAATAAAAAGGAATCACACTCAAGTGTTTTACTCGATGAGTTCTAAACGATGATGCCCCTAATTTTAAACTTAAAATTTAAAAATAATTAATAATAATTACCAATACCAAACCGATGATTTTTACCGGTTCATACAGGAAATTCCGTTAGTATATCTAGTATTACTAATAATAATAATAACTTCTAATTCTCTTAAATTTGTAATGTGCAGACAATAAAATTTATAAAGATACATATAATATGTACTACATCGTAAGTTTATTGCTTGTAACGCTGAAAAAATTGATATGTCTAAAAATAGTTCAGTACACTTGATAGCACACCTTATCAAAAAATTGACGTTGCAACATTTGAGTATGAGGAGAACAACTCACCATTCGATGCTGCGTAGCTTTATTGAACAAATCACAACATTTTTGCAGTAGATCCGGACCTGGAGCGCCGACGCACAGGTTTATACAATTCTCGTCGTAGACATTGCAATCAGTGCCGTCAAACAGGTGGTTCAGATCATTTTTTTTACAAAGTACCTGGTTAAAAGCCGACATTTCAACAATTATGTGCACTATCTACTCACAGTCAGAGAACTACTAAACTCGATTCTTGTAAAAAAAAAAAAGCAAGTCTGTGAAGATAAAGCGGTATTACTTTTAATAAATTGAATTATTGCTTGATGTAAGAAAAGGTGGAAAATATGATAATTATGGGTCGCCAGTCTGGAGCTTTAATCAGACTAAAATAAAATCGTGGGGCGCTTTTAGTAGAAAAGTTTCTTTTGAGGTAAAACAATGATTATTAATTTATTGAATTAAAAAGCTTTTAAGCTTACATTTTCGGCGTAAAGTGACATGTTTTAGCTCAAGTAAATAGACAAATCCAAAACTTAGGGATAAATTATTTTTTTTCTACGATTTTTAACAATTATCCTGTTAATCGCAAATTGAAGATAAAAAAATAATTTTCATTAATTCGGATTTTTAGCCCAGTTTATAAACGTTAAATAACATTTTTTAGCATCATTAAATATTTAAATACAAAAACGGAATAAGTCACTACAATTTCTACAATTTTAAACAATTTCTTTATTAAACAGCTTTGGTAAACCGAAGGTAAAAAAGGAGTTTCTTTAATTCGGATTGTAATCCTACCTTTTTAGAGCAAAGTAACGTATTTTAACACAAATAAAATATGACAGTTAAAAAAATTTGGTTTCAAAATAATCCCTTCTGAGTTCGGTGGGTTAAAAATATAAAAAACTTAGGAACGCCTAGATGTGTCGAGTTGAAATTAATATCAAATAGTAAATAGTCGTGTAATTCAATTCAAATTCAAGTTTCTAACTCATGCAACTCTGTCTTTCAGATTTCCTTTCATTTTGGCTGTTACTTTTTTCAAATCATTTCACACTTTATTTTTTCAGAAGCCAAGTCGTTTTCAAACTCTTTTAAAAACATTGTAACCTCCTCCATGTTGAAAACTCTTTTCACATCAGACTATTATCGTTTGATTCATGTATTGATTTTTGGGATAAGATCATAAAAAAAATCAATTTTTTAGAGTTTATTGCGATCGAAAAAAGATACTCTAAAAAATCAGCAATTCTTTCTTTGAAGATCCTATAAAATATAGTATTATTTTACCTAAATTGCATACCTTTGAAAGTATTTCCTTCTTGAATATTGGGCTAATAAAATAAAGAAAAAAGCTTTGCTGGCAACGCTTCTTACACACATGTTAGCATATATTTATTTGCCGATCGTGACTCATTACGTCACAATGTAGACTGCAAAGAAGCATCACACCATACGATCAGTGTGATCGCGCTCGGTAGATCAAGTTCTCTACCACAAAAAAGTTAGTGTGGCTACTCCTGAATAAAACTGAAGGTGATTTTAATGCAGAGCAGCTTGTCGTCACGATCAGCGCTGAGTATATCATTTTAATCAGTTCCAGTAGTGATAAGGCAAGTTCAAGTGAATTTTATCGAGATGTCCCTCCTTCTGAGTAGAGGGCTTGTTTTTAAAAATAATAACTTCATATTCACTAAAGTTAAGGTAAGCATTGTTCTAAAAATAACGATTTTAGAAAGATCGAAATTAAATTGAATTCCTTCGTCTCATGTGCGCATTTATTGCTGCTTTACTATGGGTTTCGAAGTCAACAAGTTGTTGATCACTTTTAATAAATAGGACAAGTTTTGAATGCAAATTTATTGGCAAGTGGCAACAGGCATATCGTCAGCACTGATCATATTTAATATATTATAGATTATTAAGTGAAATTTATTTTAAAATTAATTATAATTCTCTACAGATATTGAGCTGTAAGCTTTCAACCACTGCAAAGTCGAAAAAGGTATATGCGAATGCGGCTGATACCATCAAAGATATCCCAGATGGAGCAAAAATTCTGTTCGGCGGTTTTGGCTGCTGCGGTATACCTGAAAACTTGATAAGTGCTCTTTTGGATAAAGGTACCAAGAATATAACAGCTGTGTCCAATAATGGAGGTATGCAATGAAATATATATATTTTTTTTAATTTGCAAAATCAAATATTACTACTAGGCGTGGACAATTTTGGTCTTGGTCTCCTTATTCGAAAGAACCAAATTAAGAGGATGATTTCGTCTTACGTAGGCGAAAATTCAGAATTAGTTCGCCAATATCTTGCTGGTGAGCTGGAAATTGAATTGACACCACAAGGAACATTAGCTGAAAGAATTCGAGCTGGAGGAGCAGGTAAATTATTGTGACGTATTTATTTTCAAAACTTCTATTAAAAAAAAAATTCAATAGTTGTTGAATTAATAAGATTCGAGTATCAGATCAATCATTGGAATGGAATATAAAATAAACAATTTTACCCGTATTAGTAAATAATAAATAGTAAAGGACCAAAATTGCTGCCTTCCGGCACTCCAGAAAAGCTATAAAATTGCATCGCTTTCGAATCTACTAAACAAAATTCTATAAGGCGCTTAAACTTCATTACTGCAACGTATTTTTTTTATAACATCTGCAAAACTCTACTATTTTCGTCCTACGCGTTTTTTAAATTGCAAGGAATACTCAGGGTTTTTGGACACTGATTTCGATCCAATGATATTGAAAATATTTTTATTATTGAAATATAAATACACATATTTTTTTATTCCGAAGGTATTCCCGCATTTTACACTCCAACTGGATTTGGAACTCTTATCCATGAAGGTGGTGCTCCAATTAAGTATTCAAAAGATGGAAAAATTGAAATACAAAGTAAACCCCGGCCAGCACAGCAATTTAATGGAAAAAATTATGTCTTAGAAGAAGCTATTACAGGAGATTTTGCAATAATAAAAGCATTTAAGGCTGATCCATCTGGAAATTTAGGTACTAATCCCACTTAATTTACAACGTTTTGATATTAAATAAAGTTAGATTTTTTGCAGTTTTTAATAAATCTGCAAGAAATTTTAATGCCCCAATGTGTCGAGCAGCAAAAATAACAATAGCTGAAGTTGAAGAAATTGTTCCTGTTGGTACTTTGAAGCCGGATGAAATTCATATTCCCGGAATCTATGTGCACAGGATTATAAAGGGTCCGAAATTTGTAAAGAGAATTGAAAAACTGAGGATTACTGAAGAGGATAAAAAAGAAAGCGGTAAGGAAAGTGAAGGTGCCCTCCTAAGAGAAAGAATTGCACGCAGGGTAGCTTTGGAATTTAAGGATGGGATGTATGCCAATCTTGGAATTGGTAGGTGATTTCCACTATTTAGAAATTTCTACATTAAATACATTATATTAAAAAATAATAGGCATACCAGTATTATCTTCAAATTACATCCCGAAGGGTATGAATGTTCTTCTACAGTCTGAAAATGGTATTCTCGGTTTAGGGCCTTTTCCTAAAAAGGATGAGGTAAAAAATATTATCTTATTGCAAAAAAGAAAAAGAAAAAACTGATTACCTTAAAATGTATACATTCACAGGTTGATCCAGACTTAATCAATGCGGGCAAGGAGACAGTAACCATTGTGCCCGGAGCATCATTTTTCGCCTCAGATGATAGTTTTGCGATGATTCGAGGAGGTCATGTTGACCTTACCATCCTTGGAGCTATGGAAGTATCTGGGAATGGTGATTTAGCTAATTGGATGATTCCCGTATTTTGAAAAGTAGCTGCAATTCTTCTGCGATTTACTTAATTGTCGATTTTTTTAGGGAAAAATGGTAAAAGGAATGGGAGGAGCTATGGATTTAGTTGCGGCCCCTGGTACTAAAGTCATTGTTACAATGGAGCACAATGCACGGGACGGGTCCCCAAAAATATTAGAAAAATGCTCTCTACCTTTAACTGGACGAAATTGCATTGATATGATTATAACTGAGAAGGTGGGAACGAACGAATTGGTTTTCTTTTATTATTATTTATTTATTTTAATTTTCAGTGTGTCTTTACGGTTGATAAAAATAGAGGGCTAACTTTAGTAGAGCTTGCTGATGGCTTTTCAGTAGAAGACATTAAAGCCAGCACTGGGTGTGGATTTGAAGTCGCAACAAATTTGAAGAAAATGCCTTTGATTGATGTTTAAAAATCGTTCAAAATTACTATTGGCTAAAAAGGAAGTTTCGTGATAAACATGCATTTAAACTGTACTACTTAAATTTAATCTCTTTGAGTATTCACAGTTCATTGGTTTTATATATTGGCTTGAAAAAAATAAATTTTAAATAACTTGTTGAAATCTAAGATTTTATTCTGGTCGATAGTTGCGATAATCGGACTAAGCCCTTCTGCTACACTATTTACTAATACATTTTCTACATAAATTTAAGTCCTACTATCCCGAAAATCATCTTATTTTACATAAAAGCATATCTTATAGATGATTTATTTAAAATTATAGTGCTCATGTTTTTGATTTTCGATGATATTTAATACTGAAAAAAGAATATTTTAAATAGAAATTCTCTTTTTGATCAATCATTGTATACACTAGACAAATCAAAATAATAAAATGAATTCCATGGGTCAGACTTTTAAAATAATTATTATATTGTACTTTGGTAATATTATTCCTAGCATTACCAGTACCAGGAATAGATTTTTTATAAATTACCATTAATGCAATAGTAATTGTATTGATAATGCCGATTCAATTACTTCATTGTTATTAATTACTAATGAAATGTTCATTACCATTACCCATTATAATGAAGTAATTGTCATTGTAATGAGTAGTGGTAACTTAAAAATCACTGCGCAAAGACAATTACTTCATTAGAAATGCCATTGCAATGGGTAATGGTAATGAAAGCTTCATTAGTAATTCATTACAATTAAGTAATTGCACCAGCATTATCATTACCATTGCAGTAATTGTAATTTAAAAAACGAAATTAATGGAAGCTTGCAAAATTTTAAAATTTCAAGTCTCGACGAAAATAATCAAACAAATGAATAAGGATAGGAATATTATGTCCACAAAATTTGAATTTAGTAACTTTAAAGAAAAAAAAATTGCCTGCTTATCTAAGTCAGGTGACCAAGTAAAAGATTTTATTTCATGACAAAAAATATCTTTAATATATTGTTTTGGATTATTTATGATCTGATAACATTAATTTACTCAACTTTTGCAGAACCACCAACTAATTAAAAATCAATTGCAATAACTTTGTTTTCTATGAACAGAACTGCTTCAATCATGACCATGCAATTCAAAACTAACTTTTTATATTAAAGCTTAAATTGATCCACATCCGATATGTTTTTTAATAAAATAAATTGTTAAAAATCTTCAAATATCAATCAATTTATTGCAAAAAACAGTATGCTCAAAAACTTCTTCTGTGGGTTTTTTTAATAGTGAGTTTCTAAATAATTTAATAATATAGGAAAACTCTCTACATTAAACCACACTGATCTTAATAATATACACAATTTTCATGCAATTATTTTATTTAGAAGTAAAAGTATAGGGTTGATAAATTTTAGCCTAAATTTGTTAACTACTATCTTCCTTTAAGAGCAGTATTTTCATCAACAAGTAATAGAACAAACATTTCAATATGAACTAGATTAATGTATAAGTACATAATTTATTAAATTATGCAAGACTGTCCTTTACAGTAATCAATCATCCAAAAAAAATTTGTTTTTCGATTATTCAAGTTTAAAATTTTAATTTTGCAAAAAAACGTTAAACATAAAATAATGACCACTGTAAAGAAAAGAAAATATCTTAAGCTCATTCCACGCATTTACATATGTACAGTCAAGATATAGGGTTGTATTTTTGATTTTCAAACATAGAAAATTTCGGGACTATTTTTATGAGGGCAGAGTGTAAGTCCGGGTTAACAAAGTTACCAAATTAATAAATGTTCGAATAATCGAGATTTTATACCTCGAAGATTTTTTACAGAAAAAACAAAAATTCCAACTGAAAAAAAGTGTAAACTTATTAAAAATTTTCCAACGTTAAGCTATTCAACGTACAATCCCTTGAACTGAAATAATGCATTAAGGTTGCATTAATGCGCTCTGGGATAATTGCTAATTAAAAAAAATGTTCAAACATATATTCCGGCATACATTAATGTATTCAGTAAAATAACGACAATACAAGTTACGAGTTAAATATCGTTTATCATCTTTTTTTTGTTGTATAAAATTCAGGTCGATGAGATAAAAAAAATACAGTTGCAGTGATTAAACTGTGATGGGGTCCGAAATTGTCTCTGGACTTCTCTTGACCTTAACCATAGCAACGCCACTGGACGATTCATTTGTTCCGCCTAATAAGACAACAAAGAGTCCATTGTGTCCAACACAATCCCACATTTTACTGATCGATCTATCTACGTTCGAGATGGTCTTTTCGATTTCTTGTGTATTCAACTTTTTTGGTGCAACACTAAAATTTGCAATTGTAAGAAAATAATCGTGAGCAATTTCTTGAGCTTTACGGACAATACTTTTGTTGCCCTTTACTGTGTGCCAATCTATCCCACATTCAGGACTTTGATTTGATTTTTCATCGGATATTATTCTTACTTTACTTTTGAAAAGTTTCTCTGTGTCTAAGGACATTTCGTTTGAAGTAACAATAGCTGTACGCTTTTCATTTTTTGTAGCATACCCAAATAGATTGTTTGCCATATCTTTTTGCTTTAGATGATCATTTGCCATCTTTCGTCCTTTTAGAATAACATCACCAAAATCGACTCCTTGAGATAGTTTTAGTTTGGTGAGCTTTATACTCGCTTGACTATCCTCAGTGGGATTGTGTCCTTGTGTACCCATTTGAATTTCTTCTCCCAAAAATATTTGCGCCAGGGTCTGGAGTTTAGTTTTCCTTCTTCTCTCGCCGACGATATTAAATATTACGCTTGTGTCGATAATGTATGGATGCATCATTCTCATAGCATGCAAATCTGAGTTGAGAGACTGTCCCACAAGAATCGCATCAGATGGAAGTATCTTTCGGATATCTTCTTGAACTTCTTCCAAGGTTTTAGTTACATTTAACATCATTTCGGCAGTAATTCCCGAATAAGGTGTTAGATAATCGATAATTCTATTGATGGGCCTTACTAAGGTGTCATAAAGTGGCTTAAGATTTTCATCGACTATGGCGATTCGTGTCAACTCACTGAATCCTGAACTTGTTTTACACATTTCACAATCCAATCCGTACATGGGGCTTGTCGCTGTTACATGTGTATATCGATCTTTTGTAAATATATAATCTTTATACCTCATAGCAAGTTCTCCGCGCAGTGGTAACGGGTAGCCTTCATCAACCATTTGAAGGGCTGATAGAAGCAATTGTGTTCTAGGAAATTTATCACCCTCTTCCATATATTTGCCATCTTTCGCCTGTTGTTCCACCCAATTTGCGACGGGAAACACAGTTTTCACCATTAAAATGGGATCCTTATTAATCTCAATGGCTGCTTCTAAACTTCCATAATGTTGGATTAACTCCTCTTTTTGGCTGCTTGTTAAGGGGACTGCAGCCAAACCTTCAATAATATTTCCTTCCTTGTGAGGCGGCATCACAATTTCTAATTGATTATCGAAAATTCTATTCGATTCGGAGAACATTGTTCGATGGGACGAGAAATGGACAACGGAAAGACCCTCAATTATCAGGACAACGCAATGGGAGAGCTTGCTAGCCCTCTCAAGGTGACACCATCGAGACGGGAAGCAAGGAGATCCACTTCCTATCATAATTGCCAACAGTAAGTTTTGGATGTCTGTGAGAAAAATTGGTGTTCTGCTGTCATCAGGTACCATCAAGGAGGCTTGATC
Source organism: Dysmachus trigonus (assembly GCA_949715965.1). Lineage (NCBI taxonomy): Eukaryota > Metazoa > Arthropoda > Insecta > Diptera > Asilidae > Dysmachus > Dysmachus trigonus. The sequence goes on along the minus strand of OX454322.1, from coordinate 80,316,763 downwards.
GCCGGGTATCTTAAAACGTAGCTTAGGCCCATGTCGAAGTTGTCGCTTTCGTTCATTCAGTTCCCGCTTGAGCTGAACGTACTGCTCCTCGGTTAGTGATAGTTTCTCCTGTGGAATACCTTCTCCAGCGTCCTTATTTCCGCAAACTTTGACTATAGAATTATTATAGGCCTTCGTGTCCTTAGCGACGGCCGGATCATCGCTGTTCTGCAGATCTTCATCTGTCCTATACTTTGCCCTTTTCGCCTTCGGCTCTGGGACCTCATTGTCAGTTGCATCTGGTTTCTTGGTGCTCCCATCGGATCTATCGCTGCATGAAGAATACGACCTTGTGCAGCTGCTTGTTCTTACCATTCGATCATTGTCGTTTAATTTTACCATTTCCGCCAATGCGGCCATTTTTTTCTTTTTCTTCTCCAAACGTGCCTCTTGTTTAGCCGTTAATGTTTTCATTTTGATGATATATGCCGAAACTGTTCTCGCTGGTTTTAATTTGTGCAAACTGTGGAAGAAAGAAAAATATATGTGACTGTATTCTATACGAAAACGTGATGAGGAGAAATTCTTATCTGTTTCTTACGATAAATCGATGAAAAATATAGTGAATATATAAAACTTTATTTGAATGCTGTTAATGTTGCGAAAACACATAGACATTTCGAAAAATTCGAGAAAATTTTGCTGTTAACGGCAATTTTACTGACTACACCGCAACCAACTGCCATAATAAACAGCCAATTCACAACCTTCCTGCGTGTTTTTTGGCACTTACATTCAATTATTTCCATAGCTGTTTCGATTGTAGCAAACGTTGATTTCTAAAGTTGTGCTTTTATTTAATAGAAATCACTTAAAACTTATCTTGCATCCGCCTTGCTTCGTGCAACCAACGTGTTGTGACGGATGAAAGATGGGAAACTTCAGAGAGAGCTTCTTCTTATTAACACGGCGTATCGGCACACATGAAGCTTCAAACATGAGACGGATGTTCGTCTTGAGATTTCCATTTCCGGAGTAAAAGTAACGAATTGAGTTATTTAAAAACAAAAGGTCTGTTCGTTGGCAATCCTGTGGCACCCCAGTGCGCCCTATCTGCACTGGTTTTTAAACGTCAAGTGACAGTTCTATGTTTTTTGAGAAACCTGGGGCGCCCTGGTTTTACCCCAGATAAAAACTCAGGGTAAATGACGGTTATCAGTTTAATTGTTAACAGATACGGTATTTAAAGTGGAATTAACTCTTGTTGCGGGCACAAGAACTTAATTCGAGCATTTCGATGTCAACATTATGAAAAAGTAGTGGTTTTATTTCATAATTTTTGTGTAAAAGGCCAGATGACAGTTCTCCTTTTTAATAAGCTGTTCGCTGGAGTGAAAAGCACTGGGCTGCCCCGTGTTTTTTGACAGTTCTCAGCGCACCAGTGCGCCCTGGGGTGCCACAGGTTTTCATGCCAACGAACAGACCTAAAATTAAATTATGTACAATAAAAAAATCACTAATCGTTAATTAATTATTAATATTATAATAATAACACAAGTAGTCCAGTCTGGGAGGGAAGTCATGAATATTTCCGACCGCAGAAATTCTTTATTAAATTTATTTCTATATATCTATTTATTATTAGAAGTAGATATCGGATGGAAGATTTTAACTCTTCAACTTCTTCATAATTCGCAGTGCTCGCAGATGTAATTTGGCCTTTTATTCCTCTTACACTCCCTTCTATTGGGTTGTTCGGAAAGTAATTTCCTTTTTTTTTTTTTTTTTTTTTGGTGAAAATGAAAGACGATTTTCTTATAGTGTATAAATATTTTATTCAATTATATATTCTCCATTTTAGTCCAATACCTTTTGCCATCTTCCTGACAGTATCATGAAATTTCTGATCGTTGCTAGCAAAAAACTGATCCAAGTCATTTTGGACGTTCTCATTTGAAGTAAAGGTTTTTCCGTTTAAAAATTTGTTGTTGAGATCGAAACAAATAATAATCCGAAGGTGCCAGATCCAGGGAATATAGTGGATGTGGTAGTTGATCCCAATCCAAGCTGTAAAAGCTTTTGGTGAGCTATCAAGCTTGTATGAGGTTTCGCATTATCTTGGTGGAGCACTTTTCTCTATTGATCAATTCTGGCCTTTTCTGTTTGAGTGAAACATTCAATTTGTCCAGCTGATGAGAGTATGCTTCAGAATTGATTGTGGTATTGTCCGGTAAAAGCTAAAAAAAAAAAAAAAACGATTCCCTTGAAATTATACCAAACAGACAGCATCACCTTTTTTTTTATGAATATCTCTTTTCGAAGTGCTTTGAGCCGGTTCATCTCTTTTACTCCATGATCTCTTGCGTTATCAGTGATGGTACGCTTCAAAAATGGATCATTTTCTTCACGTTTGAGAAGCGAATAACAGACGTCAATGCGACACACCGACTAATTTTTTTCTTGCTTGAACAGCATTTATACCTTTTCGATAGTAAACAAGTAAAATATGCCAAAAATGCTGCTTTTGATATTTCCATATTTGATAGTGCGCCAAACAAAAAACTATTGCACAGAATGAAATAAACTTTTTCACAAACAAGCTTTGTTATATCTGCCGTCAAAATATATAATGACATCGCGGCTTAAGTGTGAAGTTAGCTGCGAAAAAATACAATTAAGTCCTCTGTTGGGAAAAAACGAAATTACTTTCCGAACCAACTAATAATTCCTAAAATGAGGAGATCTTTAAGATCAGTTTTTTGATGGAATATTGTCTTGCAGTTTTCGTAATATTTATTTCGTTCTTTCTTAATTTGCTGGTTAGTTTGTATTTAACACACTATCTGCGGGTAACAGCTTAACTCACAAAACACTTATCGACAGAAGACGGTTACCCTCACACCAATCTACAAAACGATTAAGATCATCCTGCAATAAAAGACAGTCGTCAAAACCGGGAATCTCTTTAAATATTTTAACATCGTTCGCGTAAATAACAAGCTCAAAAAATAAGTGTACTAAAATATACTTGTGAAATAGAAGAACTCTTTTTATTTCTCCGCCGATCAAACTAATCTAACCCCATAAAGTGGATCTCAAAAATAAATACAGTCGGATGTATCAAAAATAAACTTTAATTCTCTTTTACTCTACAAAACAATTTTGTAGGCATATTTGTTAAAACTAAATAACTTAAGGCAGCTTCAGACTTATAAATTCGTTGACTGTGGTAAAACCCGCAGCTTATATAATAACGCTGGACTTCTTACGAACTTCGAAGAGTTCGTGCATGAGATCTCGAAATATGACCGGATTGATATTGTTACTGACCTTGTACAGGATGAACCAGTCTCCCATATTTGCTTCCCTCATTACCTTTGAGATATGCGCAAGTCCCATAAAGCGAATCTTTGCGCGAAGCAGCTGTAGCCGGAAATTCCTGTTCGCCATCACGACAATAATATATATAATGTTCAATCCTGATAAGAATACCAGGATCAGCAACCAACACCACAGGAAGGCGAAGAGTTTCTCGTTCAAAATGTTGAGTGGCAATAAGCATAATACGTCGATTTTTGTTGTACTTCCTGAGAAACCCTTTTTAATGAATTCACATTTCGACATTTTTGGGAATATTTTCGAGCTGTATTTGTTCCATTTGTCCCAATCGTAGGACGGGATCGCAGCCATAGCTGGAGCATAGTTGATCCAGAATCCAGAAAATATTAAATTCATCGCCAGGATGTTAAGTATCTATGTAAAGAATAGAGGTTTAATATAGACTTTTAAATAATTGGAAAAGTAAGGATTCTAAAATTACTTAGAAATAAACGATTACTTAGACTATTTTGTTATTTACAAACGTTTTTACACTCTATATATAGTAAAAGTTTTAAAATTTGCAACGCACTAAATTGCAATGATTACCCACCAAAAATTCAAATCTTAAACTGTATGAATACTGGGCATAAGTAAATGAAATTTCATGTTCTTTTAGTAAAATTAAAACGTTATGTTATGAGTAACTATTCAAAAATTTCAATTCAATGCAAAATTCCAAATTCAGAGGAGTTCGTTTCTATAATTTCGGTTGAGAAAATTCTCTATTCAAACAAATTGGCTATGTTTAAATCTACTAACTTAAGTTCATTCAACACAGTGGTAGAGAATGATGTCCAATAGAGAATTGTAATGGAGTTGAAAGTTACAGTAACAAGTTGCAGATCATTAAAAAAAAACCGAGCGTGTCGGGATCGCGCTATCAGGGTTTCGTAAAATATTTTTCTCAACAACTTTGAGACTGACGAAAAAAGCGGCAGTTTTCCTTTATCTATGACTCAGTGCTAACTCTGATAATATCAAAATGTTAGCCCTAGTAACCTAAGAATAATGGAAATTTTGTTGTGGCGCCCTAAGGGTACCATATAAAAAGGTTGAATGAATTTTGAAATTGTTGAAATTTGTACCCAAACTAATAAATAAATCTCAGCCTGATGTTGAGCTTTTATTGTTTTAAAATTTACTTTTTTATATTATTTATATCCTCGTCCTGGTCAATGTGATTTTTAAATTCACAGGTCCTACCCAGCATCCCGAATGTTGAGTTTGAAAACTCTGTTATTTATGTGAATTATTTTGTTTTTTTGTTTTTTATAAATAAAATCTCTTTCGTTATGAACCCCTTATACCCCTTATTTACAACCAAAACTCTAAAATTGAATTTTGGATCTGGACAGGAAGAACTTCAAAAATTTGCGCCTTTAGAAATGACATTGGGCAGATCAAGCTTGAGTAGGACAAGCCCCATATTTTTTACTAAAAGTTAGCTATTTGTGTTGGTGGTTTTCTAATTTTGTAATTTAAGCGAGGAAACCACATTATATATATATTATATTATTTTTTTTTTTTTTTTTAAACGAAATTTGTATTTTTTTCGAAGATACTCGCGTATTCGAAACTTTAAATGCGTTTTTCTCAAAATGACATTTTTTTAATTTGCGTGCATGATTGTTCAAAAACTAATTGACCGACCGTTTTAAATTTGTTTGTACGTTTACTGAATAGCCAAGAATATGAACTACAAATTGGGATATTGTTTAAAGTATTCTTTTTTTTTTTTGCATAATGCTAGATAAAAGGGTGATAATTGATACCCTTTTTTTAACACGTTGACTGCTTCGGTGGTCACCCGTGACTGGAAATTGGCTACTCAGTGGGGCCATTGCGGTCATCCGTGATCGGTGCTACGAGCTTTTTTAGTTTACATTTATCTTATTTAAACCAATTTTTAAAAGTTTGAACAACGTAAATAAGTTAGAGAATATTGCGCTTTATTTAATAACTAAAATTTCTTATAATAAAAATATGTTACCATTATATGCTAAGAATAATGGAAATTATACTGTGGCCCCCTGAACTTGTTGGTTAAGACCTACTGTGTAGAACTGGTAAAAAATCAGCGATTTCTAGCTGAAATGATTTCAAAATTTAAAGAAATGTACATGAAAACATTAATAACACATTCTCGAAGTTTAAAAACATTCAGTTGAGTTTCTATCTTGAAAAAAATATCCCCCAAGAACACTTCCAATTTTTTCCTTCTAGTGTGGTTTTCCCTCTGAACTTCTTACAAGTTAAAATATTTTGTGTTAGCCCCTCACAAGTAATTAGTGTACAAAGTGTCCAATTGTGCATTTTTTAAATATATCTAGACTCCTAATGGACCTAGCGAGTTGACTTTTCTTTTTCTCGTAAAATTGGCCTAATTACAACTCGTTTAGAGGTGTTTAAGGGATCGAAAATGCCTAATACCTGTTCCGAGCTAATTGATGATTTTCCGTATGGTTAAAAAATCACCTTATTACCTGTCAGGTGGGGGTTAATTTTTTGTTTCTACAAGACGCCTGGCTTACTCACGCAAATTATGAAGTTGAGGAATTCACAGAAGAAGTACTTGAGGGCGTAGCACATGTGGACGTCGCTGAAATCGGTCGAAAAGTAGGCGAGGAGCATCTCCTTCTTGTTCTCCTCCCACGAGTGCGGCACTACGGCGGGACCTGCAAGAAGAGGCGTTAATCGGAGCGCCCCACGGCTGCGGAGGAGACTTACCCAAATCGGAGCAAAGCTGCTCGAGGCGGCCGCCCTCCCACACCTTCCAGAGGAACGCGGGCACGAAGAAGGAGAGCGCCTGGAGCAGCAGGACGAGGACGACCCACTGGTAGTAGCGCAGGTGCACGCGCTGCGCGTCCGCGTCGTTGCCGCCGGTGATCCCTACGCCGGGTAGCTCCTCACCCGGGCGAGGCTCCCCCGCCATGATGTAGGTGCCCATGGTCCAGCAGAAGCTGTTCACAAACCCCACGTTCTTCTCGTCCGAGATGCAGTCGATGGGGTCCCCGAAGTACTGCTTGGCCGAGATGAGCAGGCTGCACGCCAGCAGCACGCACACCGTCAGCTTCGAGTGCAGGACGAACACGAGCCCGTAGATCTTGACGCTCTTCAGCTTCAGGTACTTGGTCAACGGGTTCAGGATCGAGAACATCTTCAATTTCTAGATCGCCACCTTAATTCCCGAGCGTCTTCAAATCTCGCGCGTGCGACTTCTTCGCCGAATGCAGAAAACTGCCCGCACACCGACAAACGCACACTTGGCAAGTGCCATAACGGTTTTCCGATTTCTCAGAATCCTGAATTTAGGCAAACCGAAAATTTTTTCGACTTTCGTACAGTCAGGAAGGAAATTTCGCCAATGAATTAGACGCACAAGCAAATTTTTTTTAAAAGTCACTAAAAATTGGAATTTTAAATAGAAGATGCCATATTTTTTAAGTATTCATTTTTTTATTGATATTAATATTTATTTCTCTTAAGAATAATTACAAATAATCTTAATAATCTATACAAGATCCTTTATTTTTTATAACTTTTTTAATTTATTTATTTATTTATTGTTTCGCTTAATACAAGCTACAGAAATTTACTTAAACTACGACTAGAATAACATTAACCTAAATTGATTAGTCAAAGGGGGCGTGGAACAGGCTGGGATAGGGCGCGCTTAAGGGAGGATTTCTCGAGGTGGAAATCGAAGGCAGTAGAGTTGTTGACCTTCCGTAGCATTCTAGTGAAGGGTTCGAAGTGGCCATAATTGGTACGGTGGGTCGCAAGACGAAAGGTGGGGAAAGATCTAACATTGCGGGGGTTAGTGTTGAGGGATATGCTATGTAGGAGGTCGGGGCAATCGATGAGACCAGCTAGGACTTGGTGGACGAAGACGATATCAGCGATATCACGACGGAAGGAGAGAGGTTGAAGGTCAATTAGTTTTAGGCGGTCTTCATACGGAGGGAGGTTGAGGTGATCAGTCCACGGGAGGTTGCGCAGGGCAAAACGAATGAATCTACGCTGGACTGATTCAATTCTGTTAATGGTAGAGGATTGCGAGGGAGACCAAACCTGACAGGCATACTCAAGGAGGGGTCTGACGAAGAAAATGAAGAGCGATTTGGTAACGTAAGGATCAGAGAACTCCTTAGACCATCGTTTGACAAAGCCAAGAGTAGAATTGGCCCTGCTTATAACGTGATCTATGTGGGAACGGAAGTTGAGTTCACTATCGCATATGACACCAAGATCACAGAGGGAGGTAACAGATGGGATGGGTTCTCCAGAGAGGGTGTAGGATCTGGGAGGAGTAGAGGTGCGCTTACGGGAGAAGGTAATCGCTTGGCATTTGGATATATTTAGATCGAGAAAGTTTTTTGAGCACCAGGTACGAAAATTGTCTAGGTCGTTTTGGAGGAGCGATGAATCGGATGTGTCGGAAATTTGTTTGAAGATTTTCATATCGTCAGCATAGATTAGGATGTCAGAGTGATTGATAACGTTCACGACATCGTTGATGGACAATATGAAAAGTAAAGGGCCGAGATGACTGCCCTGGGGGACACCGGAACGGGATAAGAAGGGTTTGGAAATCGAAGAGGCGAAACGGACGCTATAGTGGCGATTATCAAGGTAGGAACTGATCCAAGAAATGAGTCGGGGAGGGAGGCCAATATAGTTTAATTTTAGAATAATGATTTTGTGAGAGATTTTGTCGAAGGCTTTGCTAAAATCAGTAGTCAACTTCGTTCCCGTTCTCGACAGAAAGAAGGGTGCGAGACACAAAGGTAGATAAGTTGGTCGTAGTAGATCTACCTTTGATAAATCCGTGTTGAGATGGAGATAGGATGGACTTGCAGTGGAACGACAAGGAGTCATAGATGAGGCTTTCGAAGAGTTTAGGGATGCATGAAAGTTTAGCGATCGGACGGTAATTTGAGATATCGCTTTTACAACCCTTTTTATGGATAGGGGTAATATAAGAGTCATTCCAGTGATCAGGAACAGTACCCTCAGAAAGGGAAAGTTGGAAGAGGTGGGTAAGAGGTTGAATTAGATGGGCAAGGCATTTCTTGAGGACAATAGCAGGAATGCCGTCAGGACCGGGGTCAGTATCGTCGACGAGCGCACTGATCTTAGAAGCAACTAGAGAAGGGTCAATGTTTATGGAGACGAAGGAGGTTTGAGCACAGTTTTCTAGGGCGGAGAAGTAGTTAAGGTCAGGGTCGGAGACAAGATCGCAGAAGGATTGACTAAAAAATTCGGCAAACAGATCGGCGATTTCTGTAGGGTTGGACGAGGATGAGTCGCCGAGTTTAAGGATAGAGGGGTAGCCGTTAGATTTGCGCTTAACATTAATGAACTTATAGAATTGCTTAGGATCGGAAATAAGTTTGGATTGCATAGAAGTCAGGTAGTCTTTGTAAAGGGATTCACAACGTTCGGAAAAGAGTGAGGAAATGGAAACGTTCGGAAAAGAGTGAGGAAATTCTCTTCGACATACTTGAAATACACGATATGAAAACAATTGTTCGTCATTACGCCAAATATCCGTAATATTTTCCTTCAGGACAGTTATATTAGGGTTCTGCCGACTGTATACTTTTGAGTTTAACCCTTATCAGTCACACCTCAGTAAAATCCCGCACCGGTCATTCTGGGGTGTATCACACCCCAGCGTGTTTACAGGCTTATAAAAAGTTGTAGGCAGCATAAAAAAAAGAAAAAATATATCCTGTTAAAGTTTAAGTCTTCCTCTAAAAGATTCTATGGGTTAGATATGTGAAAATTAAATTTAAGATATTTAAAAAAATTCTTGAAAAAAAAAATCGAAAAACTGACTTTTTTCACTAAAACTGCTGTAACTTTTTTAATTTTTAAGATATTTCAATTTGCCAAGCGGTTTTGTAATTCTGAAATGATGCCCATTCAGCTGGTATGTTTTTTTGGCCGTTTCAAAAAGTATATTTATTTTGAAGACTGAAGGTACCACTTTTATGAAGAAAATGAACAACTCATTTACACACAAAAATAGCAATTTATTAATTAAAATTTGATTTAAAAATTCAAAAAAATTAGTATTTAATGCAAATTAAAAAAACAAAAAAAAATTTATTCATTAATTATTAATTATTCTATGCCAAAAGCACATTCAATGCACATGTACGCTCTATGCGTATCACACATCGGTTGAAGGCACGATGGACACATTGAATTAGTCTTCTTATCACTTCCTCTTGGACAAATCGCGTACCTTTTTTGTTTTTCTACCTTTCGACGCTCATTTTGAGTGGGAAGATGGTCCTGCAAATGCAAAATATTTGCAATTCCAGCAAAAGTTGCCTCTTCTTCCCTGTCCTCACACAGTTCCTCACGAATCGTGCGTGAACGTAAATTATACGCCATATCTTATAGCGAAAATACACGTTAAAATTTTTTCAAAAAATTGTAACAAAGAAAAACTGTTAAAATGTACTTACTACTTCAAATTAAACTCCTCAGAAGTAAAAAAAAAAAATTTCCAAAAAACTCGAAAAAATCACGTATTGGTGTGAAAGTTTGTGGGTGTGAAAGTTTGTAACGCTGACTAACTTTAGATGGCGGTATTAGACCCATATCCATTGGTTTACTGGGTCGTTTTGGCGCTCAAAAAAACGCTGGGGTGTATTTTACCCAGTGTGACTGTTAAGGGTTAAGTAAGCCCAGCAATTCTCGATCGGGTTTAAGTCCGTAGAATTGCCAGGCCAAGAAAGTACCAGGGCAGCAGGGCCTTCACTACTAATGCAGCTCCAAATCATGATTGAAGGGGAATGTTTCATGGTTCTGATGGTGCAGTCCTCCTTATAACGTTCCCCAGGCATCCTCCTAACAAATTGAGTCATCTCTGTCACCGCTTCCAAGCAGTATTCGTCACTAAAGATGACCTATAGAAAAAAAAACTTTGTATCAGTTTTTTCTCATTTTAAAAATATTAGTTAAAAAGATTATTTAAACAAGAAATGTAATGTACCTTTTTCCAATTATCAACTATAAGGTGTTGATGCATTCTAACCCAAATAAACCGCTTTTTCTTCATTATTTTCGTCAGCCTAGGCTTTTTGCTGGACGCCTAAATTTTTCGCATAATTTTCGGCGCAATATTGTCGTCGATGTCGCAATTCTCGAGTCCTTAAGGATGTTTGTGAGAGCGTGTACTGATGCTCTGCGATGTTGGATGGCTGTAGAGATAATTTTCCAGTCTTCTCTTGGCGAAATCAAGCGTTCCTTTCGGCAATTTCGTCGTTTACTTTGCCTTCCAGAGGGTCCTCTGGCCAGTTGTCTAGCCTCTCTGTCAACTGTAGAGGCAGAAACTTTGCACAATCTTACTATAGCTCGATTGGAAAGCTCTCTAGCTTTTATTAAATCCACTATTACACTTTTTTTTCGGGATTTTATGTCCTTCGTGCGACTAATTTTCTAAAATGTTTACAATTATCACAGTGTTAACTTTAAAACATTTATTTTTAAAGAACAATGCACTTTTTTAGTTATTTGATAATTTATTATTTTTCCCCGACACTCTTTTAACAAAGTTCACTAATTAACTTGTTAAGAAACACTTTTATAAACATTAAAAATAAGACTTAACTGATTGCTTGCAAATTTAGCAATTACCGCAAAAACAAGATCATGTTAGTTACCCGTAGTAGGAAAAAAAAGATGATCGACGAGATATCTCGGATCGACCATAGGCCAGGTTTGATGTCTCCAAGAGGTCTAATCTTAGCCTTATCTTAACATGGACATGTTATAAGGAAAGGAGTAAGAAGTTAAATTGGAGGGAATAAGGTCATTGTAAGGACATAGAAGGACATTGTGGTCTTATTTAAAAGTGAAGGAGAGCACATTTCAAACGATACCCCACTTGTTAGGATATGTCTAAACGTGTAAAAGGCTGAGGGTCTCAAGGTCTAAATTTATCGAATTTTTCAAAAAAATTGCGATTTTATTCTGTTTTCATAGAAACTTTCTATAGAAAGGAATACTTTTTCCTTATTATGGACCTAAAAAAATCTATTTCAGGTGAACATGTTTTATTCATCACCTAACCACTTTATATAGGCACCAAAACATACGTATTTTGCCTAAAATAAAAAAATATGCAAAATACCCATATATTGGTCCCCACAAGATCATAATATTAAATTTTTATTCATTTTAAATCTATTATTTATAAGAGAAGGGGTAGTTTCCGACACATACTATACATACCATATATAGAGATTAAAAGTATCAGCAAAATGCCCTTGAGAAAACATTTCAAGGGCAAATCAATCAGGGATGAGACCAATAAACCGAAAATTTACCCAATTTATTTATTCGTTATCGATATATTATATGTGGGCTTAATCCTGCCAGAGTTCTAGTTCATGATTTTGGCTGATATTATGAAAATGTACGAAATCACTTAATTTTGGCAAAGTTGAATTGATCAAACTCTAAAAATAGAGAAACTAATTTAAAAGCAGATAGCCAAAGTGCAGGTTAAATGAAAGACAAGCTGAATAGCATTCTGCATTTGGGATTGCCTGAATTGAATAAGTTTTTGCATTTTGATTTGATTAAATTACTGGGAAATCCCAGTAATACAGAGTACACGGGTCTATTGGATGCGAACCAATAAAACGAGCAGAAACATCTCTAAATGGCACATTTGCCGTCAACGTGCTGGCTCTCCACCCCGCCGCGACAAGGGATTCGAATTACGGCGGAGAAAAATCCATTAAGGCATTCTATTTGCTGTTGTTCAATCTGAAATGGACAAATTTCAATTAAGTCGACGTAATTAATCGACTGTCTTCGCTTCTCGAGATAAAATCAAGACCCTAACGATGAGTATTAGATGTGTACGGTGCCCATTTCTAGAATCCGATAGGTGTGCGGGGGCTCCTGTCCTGTCGCACAAAGAGTATCTTAGTATATCTGCGGGGACGTACGATTACATATCCGCCTCCAAACAGCCCCAACATGAAACATGGCCTGCGTAAGGATGTCGATATGGAGCCAAAGCCATTCATATATACATCTAGTCTAGAGGCTACTTTCTTATCTCCAGACGTCTTCTAATGGGAAATCAAGAATAGAGAACAATAATATATTCCGAATTGCATCTTCAAAGCTATCAATTGCAACCATTTAAGATAAATTTTCGATGTGCATACGAATGTGCTTTGGTGGAGGAATAAATTTCATAATCGTACAATGCACTAGTGCGTACCTCTGCTCCTCTCCGACTGTCTCTGGCATTGTGTGTGGGAGTCATCCGAGAGCTTCATATCAAAGTAATTTCGGACCCTTGCCCACACCCCCGGACGAGGGTATAAACTTAAAAATTATGTTAACTCTGGCACTGAGTCTCCACCTTACTAAATTTCATACACTTAAAACTAATGTCCTGGAATATTTCAAATACATTCAGACAAACGATTTGCAGCATTTACGAATTTCCCCTGAGGTGTCCTAAATTAGACTCGGGACGTGTGTTTTAGCCAGCTTATTTGGATTATTTGCTCGCATCCCCCGAGCGACTGAGATCTCCTTCCCTTAACTTTTCTCACAAATAACGAAGCATTCCAGAGATTGCACCACTTTCGCGCTTTTTCCTTATCGCTGACAACAGGGACCTTACCAAATAACCATTTCATTTTCAAATGAACTCAAACTTCATTTACTATTCTCTGGAACATTCTATAGTATCTAATATTCTGAATAGCAATGACCCTGTACTCCTCAACTCTCCGGCAACTACCTTTGTAACACACCTTTGGTTTCTTGATAAGTGTGAAAATAAATTCAGTACAATGCAATTTTTTCATGAAATTCTCGTTTTTTTTGCCTCTATCTTGTAAATAACAAGAGGTACAGAAAAAATGTATATGACAAAACTTGTAGGAAATTTAATTTCCTCCAAAAAGTTCTGGAACACCAAATCGCTAACATCGATATTTCTTGAGATATTGGGCTTTGAAGTTGAGGTAGTGTGGAATTTTCATGGATTATCGAGCTAAATTGTAGAAACACAAACCTCAACTTCAAAACCCAATATCTCAAGAAATATCGATGTTAGCGATTTGGTGTTTAAGAACTTTTTGGAGGAAATTGAATTTGCTACAAGTTTGTAATATTCACTTTTTCTGTACCTCTTGTTGTTTACGAGATAGGGGTAAAAAGCGAGAATTTCATGGACAAATTGGGGTCAATGACCCGTACTACCTCGCTGGTGAGAGTTAGGGTTACGCCGCAATGGACACCTTTGTAGAGCATTCAATTCTGAAGAAACCCTATCATTGACCAAGATTATACCATAAAATGCCTCTGAGCTGTAGAGTTTTGAAGAATAAAAATCAAAGTTTACGTGTATTTTATACGGGAAATCTTTATGCGCCTTCGTCGAGCACTTAATATTAAAATTAAGGACTCAAATTTTCAGGGAATTTTTGTTTAGGTATATCCCACAAAATTTCGAAGTGGCACTGAAAAAAAAAAAATATTCGCGAAAAAAAAGCACCCTAATATGTATATATATTTATACGAATATTAAGTACCTGTAAATAGCGTATAAAATATGCTGAACGACTGCTCTGTCTTAAGAACGATAATTTAAACTTAGCCTTTTAATTGCAAGACCATCACAAGAGAACTTTGCGACCCATCCAGAAACAGCAGCCATCCAGTTAACAGGGAAATTAAGAAATTACTCTAGCCTTAGATGCTATATATTATCGGGAAATGCTTTTCCAGTAATTGGTGAGCGACTCAAAAATTTTCATTTTAATGATTTCACCACGAACCATTCGTTTTGGACGCGCTCCAATTCATTAAAAAGTTGTTTTTCAGACAGAACTATTCGCAGGGCAGATATTTAACTTAATTTAATGGCGCTTAAGGATCCCCGCGAATATTAAAGTTGGACGTGTCTCCGACCCGATGGGAACCTATTTTCCCTGTCGGAACAGACTGCTACTCCAAGATTTTCACTTTTAATTATATTCCTCGGCTGCACTGCTGGTTTTAATGGAGATTCTTCTGAAAATATTTATTGTCTTGTTTGCAGATAAAATTAAAAGACTTATGCAATTCTAGTAGTATTGGGCAAAATCTGTCTTGGTTTTGGTTTTGTAAAAATTCAAGATCAAGACCAATCCTGTAAGACTTGCGCTTTTGCGGTTTTGTATTTTGAATAATGTTTAAAATATGTAAATTTTCATAACCTCGTTGCATTTTATATAATTTTATTTCATACATATTTATTTTTGTCATCCTCAGTGATTAAATATTTCATAAGGTTTTTATCGCAATCCGTTTTACTAAGAAGCACTATACGAAATTGGGTAAAGCTTGACTATTCGGAAAATAGGGGAAAGTGGGGGAAACACGAACACCTAAGGGAAAACTTAAATAAAACAGTGGAATTTGATCACAGAGTTTTTTTATTGTTTAATTATAAAGTTTACTTATCTGTCTAACGAATTCCGTAATCAATTTTTATATTTTTAATAAATTGTGACAATATGAAAAAAAAAATCCTTAGTGTTCGGCTTTACTCGACATTAGTGGGGTAAACACGAACACCAAGTGGGGTAATTATGTATTAACATTAATAACGACAGTGATCACATTTATAACCCAAAGATGGTGACTGTCCGTTAGTACAATTCTCGCGAGCCCATTTTTTACACACGTAGCACATAATCCAGTCTTCAACGGGGGATCTATATATTTATCTCTACAAAAATTACAAAAGAAGTCTTCATTTTCCTTTTCGTCTTTTTCTTTTTCTTTCGTATTTTGACTAGGGTCACTAAAGACTTTTATATTCTTGAAATCGTGAAATTTTGGTCGCCATATTTGATCCGCCATCTTGAATTTCTAAATTTGGACAGCAGAATTTAATCAACTTTTCCGTTGATGCAACTTTACCACTTATTGTGGTAGAAAATAAATTTTTCAAAAGATGGTTGAAGATATGAGAAAAGTATTTACTACTTTGATTGAAAATAAATATCAGTTGTTACATAATGAAATTATAGAAAAGGTTAAAGAAATACTCTTGTTCATAGATGAAGCAAACGTTTAAATAATAATTGCAACAAAATACTGGTGGTTGTGTAGCGATGAGATGACGCATGAAGGTTTGTGATTCCCTTATTTTCCTTCAATCAAAATTTTACCATACATTTTTCCAATAAATTCTCTAAACTTTAAATCCAATTCAAAAACCCAAACCCCAACAGGAAATCAATTATCAGTCCGAAATACCTCTAAAAAGAGCATTACTTTGAATAAAACCGATAATCAAAAAATCGAAGAAAAAATAACAATACATTCCAATCATTGTAAATCGCTGTGAACAGAAAAACAAGCTTGACAGAAACTTTAATTAATGCACCCAAATCGTGGGTAAAAATCAGTGCTCAGGAATAGAACATATGTTAGTCAACGAATACAAAATGTACGACAATAATGAAAAAATGGGATTTTGAGATCTTCAAGACTGTACTTTGTTTTGGTCTTTCTTTTGTAATTATGAGGCATCTGAAAAAATAATAAAAAAAGATGAACGGGGAACCAACAAAAGGGAGGGGGGTAATGCCGAACGTTCGAGATTGCCCGACATGGAGTGTTCGCCTTTACCCCGCTGGATCGAAAACAATAAAATGGAAAAAAAATGTAGGTTATATTTCTTTTGATGATTGCGTCATTGTCATTTAGCTGATTAATATGTGAGTATTCCACTATGTAAAAGTTAAATTACTATTGTAGATAGAAATAACGCAACACCAACTTTAATTTACCAAAAAAATTACATCAAAAACATGCAAAATATTGAAAAATGCATATCTTGACAAGTACGTGCGTCCGCGTCTCCCGTGTTGTTGACTGGCACAGGTGGAGGCATGTTCTCCGAAATGGCGGCAAGTAAAATATGGCTATCTCTCTCTAACACATTAGAACCATTGGATTCGAGATTACCCCACGTTCGTGTTTCCCCCACTCTCCCCTACAAGTATTGGCTACAAATTAACTCGTGTTGTTTGTCATGTTCAACCAAACGTAACATAACCAATTGCAATTTTTAAAATTCAGTTCATTTACGGAATAATAAATATAGTATAATAACATAAAAAAAAATAATATCTACCAGGTGAAATAGAATAACTTCTGTGTAGAATTGCCGGTCAACAATGTTTTATTAGATGGAATGGACGTTTCGAAGATTATTCATTTCAAATATTTAGTCAATCATATAAACTGAATAAAATTGCTCACAGTCAAATATATTTTTTTGCAGTTCGTTTCTTTAAGAAATAAGACACCAAGACTGATATCTTTCGATATATTATTGTTCTACACTTGCGATTAGAATGAGAACTTTTGTTTCGTGATGGCGCATAATAAAAAAACCCAATTGATTTCAAATTTTTCGAATCTTTCACAATATTCCCCTTTTTACAAGTTTTTATTTAACTTGCAATGTATGTTTGTATGTTTAGGTCAAATCTTGCAACTGAATTTTGAACCATTTCCTCCTAACCAATTTTGCCGATATTTTGCATACACCTTTAGTTTTGGTGACAATGCAATATGCAATATAATATTGTAATATTTTCAAAATGGCCGCCGCCACAAGATGTAAATAAAAAGTTACCTTTTTTTTAAACACACCTCGATTACAGCTAAAACATATTAGATTGTAATATTTTACATGTATTACATTTTACCTTTTAATATTGTGTGTATTATTTAGTTAATAAATTATTAAAAAATATCCGAAGTATAACTTTTAAACTAATTTTTTAATTATACGGACAAACAGACTAACAAGCGGAAGCGAGTGATCTTATAAGGGTTGTGCTTTTCTTTCTTTGGTAGCACAGAATCCTAAAATTAGCCCAAACCAGATAATCTTATACATAGATATACTTGTTCTTCTTTTCTTCTTTTTTGTTAACACTAAATTCTTGTAGAGTCCCAAATTTTCCCCTTTCGCTCCTTTCAATTACAGCCTTAACATCTCCCTTAAAGGTCTTCTTCCAGGTAAGTTGAGGGCCGGGGCCTTCAAAGATGCTAGAAAAGTGTAACAATCAACCCACTCAAAGGCAGCCGCAAATTGAATTCGCCTTGTTTCCATGTGTAATTACCTCAGTAAGCAAGCAATTTTCAATTCTGCCAGGATGTTCGACGGAAGAAAGAAGTCGGCAAAATCATCAGGGAAGCCCGTTCGGGCGAGGCTTGTTGTGATGAGAATTTAAGGAGGCCACACAGCCGAGGAGGATGTTTTCAAACATATGGCGAGGATAAAAACAAACCCAACAATAACTGAGGTCGGTCCCCCGAACAGAGAGAGGGAATAATTCGCATTTTCGAGCAAACAAAACGGCAATATTAAGGGCCTAGATAGCGCTGAATAAAAGGACGAGGAGCAGGCATTTTACAGTCATCAAAGTAAAAGTCACGACACGATGACTAAATAGAAATATCAGGAGCTGATGGGTTGCCCTGAACGCTGGAGTAAGGGGGAGCCAGTAGTAAATGAAAAAAGTTAAAAGGCGAAAAGGATCTCTTTACGTCGAACATAGGATGAGAGCTCCTTCGATTTGGTTGGCATGATGAAGGGATAGACGGCAAACATCTTTAGCGAGGAACTTGAGCAGAAGAAAACAAGGGCGCAGAGGAAAATTGTTGCTAGATAATTTCCAGAGCGAGAGAAACTCAGCTGTCAGGGCAACGTCGAGATACCTTCTTGCATGCATATATACTATATATAGAAAAGAGAGCCTCTTTTACTTCCTCAGTAAGCTAATTTATTCCTTGACAAATCCGATCAAATCGTCAATTCAAGACACGTCGCGAAATCGACTGTTCCACCAGAGGAACAAGAAATCCACAATCTTGCAGGAAGCAAATAGATGCAACATCTATGCTTGCTCCGATGAATATTTGTTTGGATAAAAATCTAGACGTGTGTACTTTTGTAATTATAGTAAACCGGATTGTCCTTGAGCAACTTACATTCGTCGCATAATTGTCTGAAATTGAAAGAGCATTAATTACATTATTTATGCTTAGTAGAAGATTTGCAGATATTCGAACCAAACCCTAGTGCTTTATCACTTAAAAGGGATGCTAGATTTGTTATGCATAAAACGAAAATATAGGATAATTGCATTTTATAAATCTTTTGCATTTTATAAAAAATTTGCTGTTTAATTTGTATAAAGTAGCTTTTTTAAAGGAATCAAAATAAAATTGAAAAGGACTTAATGGAGTACTTTCCTTTACGGGCAACAAAAAAAAAAAAAATATTTTGTCAATGTTTATACTACTCCGTCGCAAAAAAGTTCGTCTACCAATTTTTTGAATGAGTACTTATAAGACAACAAAATACAAGAGTCATACTGAAAATTTTTACATATAAAAAAAAACTACAAGATTTTATTCAATAATTTTATTATATTTTTTTTATACACTCCCTTCTAAACTCTATACACTTGCGCATTCGATGAAACCACTTATCAAATTCATTTGACCAGCGTTTCTTTCGAAGTTCCTGAAACCCCCGTCGTTTCACTATCGTCTGAAAACTGGCGACATCTTAGCTTTTGATCTTCGAAAACAAAAGAAAGTCTTAGGGAGCTAGGTCGGGAAAATAGAGTAGATCGGGTCATTCTGCGCTTTACGCCTTTTTTGAAGTTATAAAAAATCATTTCTCGAAAATCACGCCGTTCAAGTTGCATTTTGGCACAAAAAATAGCAAACACAGCGATTTTTTAATCCAAGGTATTCAGCGGCAAGACCAAATTTCGTCCCAGTGTCGTAGTTACAGGGTGTCCAAAAGTATTCAGCATGACCCTCGTGTATTTTCTGCGATAATTAAGAATACAATGATATAATCAGTTTTAAGTTTATTATGTTTACTTTTTGATGGTTGATTGAAAAAAAAAAAACAATAATTCCTCATTTAGAAAAAAAAAAAAAAAAAAAAAAAAAATTATAAACCAAAAACACAAATAAAAGAAAATAAAATAGTTCAACTGTCGATTTTTTTGAGGAACATATTTTACATTTTTTTAAGAGATCTTGATCTTTTCCAGGCCAAAGCATCAGCAACTTTGTTGCCTTAAAAGCCGCAGTGGCCTGGCATCCATGAAAACATTATATTATTATCTGCAGCGATATGATCCACATCTAGCGAGCATCTGCATTCGACAAAGACCACGAAAATAATACGATGGTATTTAATATTATGGAGCAAAGAGTCCAGGTTAAATTTGTGTTTAGGACAAAGGGACCTAAGGTCACACGAAGCCTATATCTACATTATTTTTGAAGAACTGTCAAGTCCACATTTGCACTTATGGTTTGGGGATGTATATCGTGGCGAGGTATTGGACGACTTCACTTTGTTGATGGTACTATGCTGCGAGGTACCTAAATATCTTGCAGGATGAACTTTTACCTTGCATTGCTTTGTTGAAATCTCCTGAGTATTTTTCAGCAAGACGGCGCATCCTGCCATACTGCTAAAACAACAAAGGCGTGATTAGCTGCAAAAAAAAAAAAAAAAAACAAAAACATTCTTCTTATGGAATGGCATTCAAATTTGCCAGATCTGTCACTCATTGAGACCTTATGGGGAAAAATGAAAAAAACAACATTTTCAATAAGCTGTCAGGTATATGGAAGAATTTTGGTATTCCGTAGAGTCAGTTAGTAAATACTATGCCAGGTTAAATTAAAGCGGTAATGAAAAGGTGATACTACTATACTATACGAAGCCACTCCATTGATTTTTATTTTCGGTGCATGTTGCGTACGCGTCCCGTTCTGATAAAACCTTTAATATATTTTTATTTTACAAAAGTTAGGGTAATGTTGATCTAGGCTCGCCAATATTTGGCGTGGCCCTTGAACAACAAATTCCTCTCAAATAAGCTTTCAACTATATTGAAAATAACAGATTGTCATAACTTTGAATACATTTATCGACAAGATCAACAAGTTAAAAGATCGACATCGAGTGACGAACTGCCAGGAAATATATTTCCTATTAGTTTTTAACTGATTTAATTGTTGAAATATCTTAACACGGTTTAGTGAAACAAATAAAGATTGTGAATAAATTGAATATGAAATCAATTTCAGTGAACTAGTTTACAGAAACAATTGCTTAAAACATTAATGTACCAAATAAATATACACATGTATGTATGTATATGTATAATACAATAATGCTATTAAAAGAAGTCACACCTTATCCTCTTGATCGTTTACCTCTATTATCAAGGAATTATAAAAAAATAAACAGCCTTCAAGACTTGTGCCGGCCAGGAGGCTTATCAGGCTGCCGCCCTTGCCAAATTGAGGCTTGCAAACTAAAGAGGCGGCTGCATAAATAGGGAGGATTTATGGTTCCCAATTTGGCAAAATGTTTATCTATTTAAGAATCTCGAAAATGGAACCTTAACGCAAATAAATTAGGAGTAATTGTCATTTTGGAAAACATCTGAAGAGCGCAACGGCCCAATCCGACACAACTATTAGCCACCATTAGGGTCGAGAGTGGAACGTATCCAATGAGTTCATCAGCGAAGGATCCATGGTGCCCCCCGCCCGCAAAGGCATGAAGATATCAAATGGGGTTTTGTTGTCTCTGTATGGTAAAAGGTTTGGCTCTCAGACACGGCATTAAAATTATTGTGGTCGGCTCCCCGATAATCGCGCCAGGGAATATGGACAAATTCCAAGTTGAGGTGGCGCGCATATTGCCAGTTGGCCGCCGCCGCCGCCGAGATTCGCAGTTAGCGCCAGTGAATAAGCCGCCGACAATCTGGTTTTTGTCTGGCTCGTCGTTGAGATCATCATAGGCAAATAACGTAATTGCTGTGCGGTTGCTTCCCTTTTTGTTATTTAGAAACCTAATTTAGGCGCTTTGTGCAAAAACACCCTTCCAGGGACAAATGAAATCCGGTGGATGTTGTTAATTTATTTTGGCATCCGCTTAGTTGAGATGGGAATAATCAAAGCTACAGTTTCACATCTCGAGCAATAGCTCAGAGTTTTGTAGCAAAAGCTAGAGCTAGACCGTGATTTCGTCTTTTGCGGTGTCTTTCGAGTTTTCGGTACGGCAACGGATGCTGCTCTCGCATTCTGTGACAACGGAGGAGGTGGCGGAGAGGAAATAAAGTGATTCTAGATAAAAGCTCGGTCTTTCGAGCCCCGGGTGGAGGGGGACGGACGGGAGAGTATTCTCGCCAAACATTCCGCTACAAATGACTTTAAACTAATTGAGATTAGGCAATGGGGAGGGATAATCATTTTAGCTCTTAGAACTCCAAATTCAGGGGCAATTAAACGAAACAATAAGAGATACAATAAAATGGGAACATTGAGGTTGGCACACCAACTCACACACGGTTGGCAGCGACGACGACGACTACGACGATATTCTCCGCCGCTTGCTTGCATCGCGCTTTTTTGTCTTCGTCCTGAACGGAAAGCGTAGTCGCACCAATTCCGCTCCGCGATATCTCCGGTTCTGCAACTGGAAGTTCTGGTATCTATCACATTAGCAGCGAAGTGAACACTCTTATCAGGAGGGTAATTAGGGGCTTTCGCTTGGAACGGAACACACATAGCGACGGGTCCTTATCACGGCATCGGATTAAATCGAAAGTTAATTTCTTGACGGCTTTACTCACTCCACAGATTAGGTAAAGGGCATCAGATAGCAGGATAACAACGCACATAATCCTTTATACTGCAATTTCATTCTATGCATATATTCTATATATATCTATGGCTATACAGTAGACAAACTTCGTATTCGTACACCCCATAACATTTCAGAAAAAAAACGAAATAGCGCTGCAACCATTAGATGTTGAATGGTAAGTAGAGGGTTAACTATGGCTATTTAATTTTTGGTATTGGTATAATACACTTTCTACTTATCGTATTTTTTTCATATAAATGTACAACATCTCAAGATTATTGTGTTAAAATTTGAAGTCGATTGGAGTAAAACTAATGGAGATATGGAGTTGTAAGTCTTCCCCGTACAGTGGGCCAAAACGATTCTTGGGTGACCAGAAATCGATTTTCGTCATGTGATAGATTTAAAAAATTTTAATGCCATTCGATAGTAAACTGAAAACCAGTTACAAACAATTTTTTTAAATATTTAGGAACCCCCCCTCTTTGTGTTTGGAATCGCTTAAGTCAGAAAAGAATTTTAATGCGAATGAATGTTCGACTTTTTAATGATTTCAAAGTTCCATTGCGGAAATATTTATTTATTTATTGCAAATTCATCAATGATCTGATTAAAATAAGCAATAGATAAATCAACCGCAACGAAGCTGAAGCAAATGGTCGTCTGTTTTTTCGGAATAATTAGACATGTCGCCACCGTTCCATTAAAGCACCGTAGAACGGTCAATTCCGAATGGTACACATTCACGTACGAATCATTCTCCACCACGACAATGCAAGCTGTTACACATCAGCTCAAACAAGTGAATTTTTGAGCATTTAAGACATCGAATTGATGGTCATCTGCCGTACAGTCCTGATTTGGCACCCAATGATGATCTCTTCTTATTCCCGCATATCAAAAATAAATTGCGAGGTAAACGTTTTTCGAGTTTGTGAAGAATACAAAAGTACTAAATAAGGAGCTCACGTCAGAGTTTAGGTTTAATAGTAGAAGTAGTTTCTGTAGGTTCAAATAACATCTAAATTTGTTACTTTGATGGAATCGTAAATATTAATATAGGTCTATTTAAGTATGTTCAGTATCTAAACCATAGGTAAAATTCGACGCAGGTAAGTGAAAAACATTCAAAACTATGTATTATATATGACTGTATAATTTGTTATTCAGCAAAAAAGAGTTAAAGTAATTATTTAATCGTTTTCATTGTCTATAATCTTTAAATTTATTTAGAAATATCTTTGAACTGTAGTCAAAATGTCGAAACTACCAAACCGCAAACAAATACAATCGTAAATGTGTAACGAAGCCTGAAAACTACATAATTTTGTTGTCTCGGAAACAAATCCAGCAGTCTTACCGAGTCACAAGATTGAAAAGCCATTTTCACGCTTTCTGAGTATATTGCAGCAAACATTATGACAAGATATTCGAGGGCAATCCATGCATACTGAGCTAAAGAATAGGGAAATTTTGCACAACAACTTTATCCTTACTTTCAAAGTATTGAAAGTCGTTTAGTCGCCTTCGTGTCAAATAGTTCTTATTTCCTTTTTCTAGAGCTTTTGGATGTGTCACCCCATTCATCTCCTCGTCCTGAATGCAACTACCGGAGAAAATAGACTTTCACGTAGCGCGGAGGCCAGTGCAAAAACGGATGACTTTCACAGTATATTCAGAATGTGATATGTCACCCCCCACCTTTGCAGGTTAAATTCTTACCTACTACATACGAGGGAAATGCCTTCGCCGGCAAAGGATCAGGTGCACGAAATGCAGATATCCTCTTTTGATATTTATGGAAGACTCCGGTCTTTTTGCCAGCCTTAACTGAAATTTTTTAGGGGTTTATTATTTTCGCTCATTTCCCTTATGCAATTTCTGTTCATTCTTCGTGGGCGAGTGCTGCGATTTCAGACTTTAGTGGGTAATTGAATTAAATGGGCCGACATTTAATCTGATAAATGAAATTGTTGTTTTGCATTTCACCAACAAGCGCTATGGGGCCCCATAAAACAGTGCCTCGTAGATGGAATTTTTCGAATAGTGTGTTTAAGTAATTAAGTAATATAATCTTCGTCTGTTGGTCTGGATTAAAAAGTGTATTTGCTAAATTCAGAAAGCATAAAGAATGCTACCTATAGTATGTATAAAGATTAAGCTATTACATACATTATTATAAATTTATACAGATACAGCTTTCATAGCGCTGTTAATAAAAATTTGATTTCCCCAGTGCAATCATTACTCCAGTGAAAGCAGAACTTATTTAAAGCATGACTTCTAAAAATAGGTATAAAAACTTATATAATTTACCGAGAAGATAAAAAGTGTGTGTGAACACTCAAATGAAATTAAAGTCCTGTCCTGAAATAATGCTTCAAATCAACACCTAAAATTCAAGTCCAATCTCTTAAGGGGACTGTCCGATTTTTTAAGCCAAAAAATAGGTCATTTTAATTATTTTTTTTCAAGAAAACTACTGAAGGTATGACAACGATTTTTTTTTAAACGTTTTATTGATCCTTCGACTACATTAGAGAATTTTGTTGAGTCACTCCGGAACCGGGAACCCCCCCCTCCAGCTCTTCAAAGTTTGCCGCTCCGTCCGCTTGTTGCGCGAGTCTTTTTGCCTCAGGTGAACAAAAATGAAAAATTCATAAATTTATTAAAACTTTACACTATTTAGCCCATTGTAATAGGGACAGTTTTTAAAATGGGAAAAAACATACAAAATGGCGGACACTTGAAAAAAAAAGTCGTTTTTTCGTCATTTTTTTTTTAGTTTTTTGGCAATATCTTTGAAAAAAAAAAAAAAAAAAAAAATGTGATTCTATTACAATGGGCGTATATATTATAATAATAAGTGTGCCAAGTTTCAAGATAAAATCATGAGCCGTTTTCTTGTAATTAGCGCAACCGCCATCAATTCCGACGAACGGAGAAATTCACCGTCAAAGTTTAAAGTGCATTTTGGCTAGAAAAAAGTGTATTTTCTCACGAAGAAAGTGGACTTTAGTCGGGATTTTTTTTACTAACGTCTAAACTAAATACCTACCTCCTTATATTTCATTCATCAATTCAAGGCCACAAATCCGAACGCTATTCACACGCGTTTCATAGCTCGTACCTGTTCTCCGGCTCATCGACTCAGACGGCCGCGCGACGGGAGGCACGCCTCTTAAATGACCTGTAACTTTTGAACCGCTCAAGATATCGGTTCCAAATTTTTACAAGTTATTTTTAAAAGTATAAACTATTGATTAAGCGAAAAAAAAAGTCGATTTTTTGAAGCAAAAAAATCGGACAGTCCCCTTAAAAAAGGTATTTCTCCAAAAAATGTTTGAGAAATTGTTAGAAAGTGAAGATCGTCTTGCAGAGAGCAAGATGTTTCGTGTTCAACACAGTTTTATCATTGATTTTTGTATTGCCACCGGGAATATACAAGTATGGACTTTTTCAAGTAGATCGGACGATGTAAACTGGGTCAAAAATTCAAAAAAAAAAAAAAAAAAACAAAAAAAAAAAGGATATTTTTTTAACATTTTGACAGCCAGAGTCTTGTATACGTCATTTTAGGTTGCTGGCGGTTATCAGTCGGTGTGATTTCAATTTGATGGCGGTTTTAAGATGGTTTTTTTTTTTCAAAATATAATTGCAGAAAGGGTAGCAACCAGCATATCAAATAAAAGTATAAACATTGATCTTGCCAATAGTATAAATGTAAAACTGATTTCCTTGTTCGTCAATGTTTGAATTGAGTTACAAAAAAAAAACTTTCAAACGCAATGGGTCCTAGGTATGCCTCTTGTTACTAGTTTTAGTTTAGAAAAGACTTACCCTTCTATCTTCACCCATTGTATCCCTTATGTAAAAAATAATCTCAGAAATGAGCTTTACGAGAACGGAATCTCCATTGGTTGTATTTGTCTATCAGATTAGAATGTTTGCTTTTTTTTAGTTGACAACGCACGACCACGGCATTTGATTTGAATTATAACGTTATCGATGTGAAAGTGTCAGAAGGAACTTGTTTCTTATTTTTTAGTTTATTTTATTTATGTGTTAAAGGTTTTCGAACTCTTTTCCTATTATTTTCCGAAGACGGGTTACAGTTCTTTAAACTTGTTCCTTTATTTTAAAATTTTTTGTTTATTTATTTATCACAGATTCATCAAATACTGATTACTACAAATGTGTCGTATGTACATAGGTGCTATAAAATAGGACCGAAAATATATAATAATGAAACAAATCCAAAAATCAGATAAAGCTATATTAACTCAACCGACTTTTCAATTGGTCTCTACTAATATGAAAGTCAATCACGGAGAAATTGCAATTGAAAGAGCGCGACATCGATGATATTGGCCCATTGCGGCCATAATTCGTACGGTGCTGTGCTAAATGCAAAAAATCGTAATTCCTCAAGGAACGCGCCGGAACGGAAACATCAAAGGTAGCCAACAGTTCTGGAGAATTTATGTTTCCCTGTAAACAATCGAAAGTCAAAACAATTCTGGCGGTTTTCCGTCTATGTTCTAAGGAAGCCAAAGAAATAAGTTTTAGCCTGTCAGAGTAAGGAGACAGATGGAGATTATCTGCCCAAGGAAGGCCCCTCAGGGCAAACCGCAAGAACCTGCGTTGAACTGCTTCAATCCGTTTAATGTGGTGATCATAAAAGGGGGACCAAACAGAACTGGCATATTCGAGAATTGGTCGAACAAATGTGCAATAAAGGAGCCTAGAGATGTAGGGATCATCAAACTCCTTTGACCATCGTTTTACAAAACCCAGATGTTTTATAATATTGTACTATATTTATATTTTTGAACTCATGAAATGTAGCCTATGTCAGCTGGACTCTAATAACGAATCAATTGACACCTCATTCATTAAAATCGGCTCAGTAGTTTAAGCGCTTCGGTGTAACATACTCAAATCATAACCCTTCTTTTTGGTTTTGCCGTACTCGGGTAAAAACGAATCATGCAGATCAATTCTTTTAAAAGATATTAACCCATTAACGCCGAGGTGATCAGAATTTTTACTAACTTTTCAACGTGTTTATTTATTATGTTATCGGGCCAAAAAAATAATGCAATACCTCTATTCCTACGCGAAATTTGATGCTCTTTCAGAATCTGAGCTCAAAATTTCGATTAGACACCGAGAAAAAAAAATATGGTCGATTGAAATGTGAAAAACGTGAAAATTTTCGAAAAAAAATTTTTTCGCGCTTTTGTTCACAATGAAACCACAAAGGTATCAACTTTTTACTATGATCAGAGGTGATCATGGCACTCGAACATTAAGAGGAATTTTTTTCAGAAAATTTCATCGACGCGTTTGTTCAAAATGGCGGCGAGAATGAAAAATTTTTATAAAAATCTTAATCTATCGTTTTCTTAAAAACTATAAACTTTTGAAAAAAAATTTCTAAGAACAAATATGTCTTAAAATTAGTCAAAGAACACTCTCAAATTTTCCCAGAATTTTTGGATACAATTTTTGATTTTTGAAAATTTCAAAAAATCCAATTTTTCAAAAATACCTGAAAAATTTTTGGAAAAATTTGAGAGTGTTCTTTGACTACTTCTTTGCTGATTCTGTGCATATACATTGTTTTTTTCTACTCTTAGCATTACCCAGAGACAACGGCGTGGAGATCTGAACGCCACACATTTATTTTATTTATTTAAACCTATAGACTTTACGAAAAAATTTTTAAGAACAAAAAAGTCCTAAAATTAGTCAAGGAACACTCTCAAATTTTTTCAAAAATTTTTCAGGTATTTTTGAAAAATTTGATTTTTTCAAATTTTCAAAAATCAAAAATTGTATCCAAAAATTCTGGAAAAATTTGAGAGTGTTCTTTGACTAATTTTAAGACATATTTGTTCTTAGAAATTTTTTTCTAAAGTTTATAGTTTTTAAGAAAACGATAGATTAAGATTTTTATAAAAATTTTTCATTCTCGCCGCCATTTTGAACAAACGCGTCGATGAAATTTTCTGAAAAAAATTCCTCTTAATGTTCGAGTGCCATGATCACCTCTGATCATAGTAAAAAGTTGATACCTTTGTGGTATCATTGTGAAAAAAAGCGCGAAAATTTTTTTTTTCGAAAATTTTCACGTTGTTCACATTTCAATCGACCATATTTTCTTTTCTCGGTGTCTAATCGAAATTTTGAGCTCAGATTCTGAAAGAGCATCAAATTTCGCGTAGGAATAGAGGTATTGCATTATTTTTTTGGTCCGATAACATAATAAATAAACACGTTGAAAAGTTAGTAAAAATTCTGATCACCTCGGCGTTAATGGGTTAATAATTTTGTATTATCACAAGTACACCAAAGTGGAATAAATTTATCTGTTTGATGTATGAAATAACGAGTTTTTAATAAATTATCCTGTACTATGTTTGAAAAAAGTTATAACGTTTTATGTGAGCGGGCCTCTCCTTCAAGAACCTAATATTTGCAATCCCGATTTTGGGAGTGAAGAGTTGATCTGAGATCTCACAAATATTCAACAATATCAATACAATCGATCAGTATATCTGCATATGAAAAGATGTTTTCAGAATATTTTTATTTTATTTTTGGTGTTAAATTAATGAAAATCTCTTCGTCAACGTGATTTTTAAAATAAGGCATCTCTTACATCGAATTTTTCTAAATAAACGTGCGGAAAGTAGAGAAAAGAATATATTGATTATGTATAACTAATATATTAGATTTATCAGGATTCATAGGATTCAATATGTATCTATCATCATCATCTATTCATCTACAATAGATACCCCATTAGGAATAAATTTGGAAAACAGCTCGCTTTCAGTCCATTCTCGATTTCTTGCCACAATTTTGTTCCAGCCGTAGAGAGGCCCCAAAGTCTGCGAATGAGGTTGCTAATATGTCATCGAAGCGCCATCCATAAAGCAGCATAAGGGCGAACATGATAATTGTCTACGGTGCCGATATGGTGGTCAGACACACAGGACCGTATGTAATAGTTAATAATCTGCGCCAAGAAAGATCTCTCGATTCTCGAAATTTATGCAGGAATTTCCATAAGCTCGGGAATTTATCGCCTACGAACAACTTTTAATGGGGGGGAAATAAAGCTGGCCGGAAGATTTACCGCCGCCTGACTCCGGATGTTAATTATTGCCCTGTAATAAACACGGATAATTTGGTTTATTTGCGTTTATTAATTATTAATTAATTTATTAATAAATAATGTGCGGGAAAATGTTGGCACCCATTAAATCGTAACATTGGATCCTGCAGCAGCGGTCTCCTGTATCTTTCGAAGGAGGAAAATTTATGGTCCATTGACTCCGATGTAAACAGCACGCATGTACAAAGGAAACGAACGCAACCACGGCCCATATTAGGACAAACAAAGCAATTTTGGCAGCTTCATTTCGAGCCGCCGGTGGTGTATTACTTCCCGTGTGAGCTAGTTTTCCTGCCCTGTTTATACTATATATAATACATATATCCACGTCCCGATCCTAACCATTCGTTATGGCGTTATGAGTTTTCCACTACGCTTTTCCTCGGTGAAAAGTCACATTTCACCAGTGGCGAACTTTATCACCCGGCTGCGGGAGACTAGGCCGATTTAAGTGTTAATTAGATCACGTTGCACATTTATCGCAAGCTCTTAAATCCGTTTTATGTAGGTGGAAGATGAGCCCCGGTCCCGTACTCATGAGCTTAATGCCAAAAGTAATAATACATTGTTGCGCTTTGTGGTCCTTGTTGCAGTAAATTAAGAGGTATACTTACTCTCTATCCCTAATTGACTAAAAGTTCCGGTGTTATATGTTCCCCAGTAGATTTATTTCGAATTAATTCTTCTAAATACTATTAAAAAGTTAATATACTATATATTGTACATACTATATAATATATGTATACCAATTTCATTTTCCTTGGCAAAAGTTCCAAAAAACATATTAATATTTGATTAGTCTATGTGGTCTTTCTATGGCTCAAAACAAGGCAAAACATATTTTTCAAAAATTATATTATAAAATATAAGCCTTACCTATCCACTGAAAAAATATTTTTAATTTAAGGAGCACCACTAGTGTGATATTTTGAAAGAAAAAAAAATTTTTTTTTGTTTTTTTTTTGCATATTTCCTATACCTTTAAAAATAACATACTAAAATTTCAAGTGCATATCTCAAATAGTTTTTGAATTACAGCCATCTGAAGAGCAGTCGCTCATCGTATCGAGGTACTGAGAAATGTATGAATTAAAGTTAAAATGCATTTTTCTCGAAACTACATTTTTCAAATTTGCTGCAGTTATAACTCGAAGACAAATCATTCGATTGATTTGATTCTTATTGCAATTTCTTTTATACATGTTTTCCCGTGCCATAAGCCTCCAGTTTTTCGAATCGAATAAAAAATGTAATTTTGGCAGGCCAAAAATTATCAAAATTTTAGCGCGAAATTTGAATTTTTTTTAAAAACTCCGCCATTTTTTCAAATTTAATCTTTTTTTTTTTTTTTTTTTTTTTTATGATTGAGGTTTATGGGACGGGAAATACCTTCTAGTTTAATAAACTTTTTGTTTTTTTTTGATTTCACACACTGTGAAGGTCGCTATAACTGCAGAAGTGGTGGCACTTTTTTTTTGAAGCCTTGGGAAATTCAGAATAACTCACTGGATTTAAAATGTTTTGGCCCAAACATTTTATCATGTATTAACTAAATATCCACAAATATATCTTTAAAACATTAAAACATTCCATGCCATAGTTGTCTTTAAAAAAATGCCCAAAAATCACCTTTTTTCAGGCGGTCACATTAGTACACATTTTCTGCTACAATCAACAAATTTTATTATAGAATTAATGAAATCGTGGTACAGAAGTCGTGTCAATTTACCTTGGTATTCTTCATAATTTAACATGATCAATGTTTGTTTCAACAAGCGACAATTACTGTCGTTTTTCTTAATTATGGGCCACTTTTTCAATAATTTTTGTTATAATTCATTAAAACATTCACTTTATGCAATTTACCATAGGATTTCGGGACACGTGTATCTTCTCAGAAGAAAAACATACAGTTTTCTAGATTTGATTATAATATATTTAATAAAAGCCGTGGGTACAAAGTTGGGTACAATATTGACCATCTGTGGACCCCAGAAACAAAGACGAAAGAAAGTTTTGTTTAGCCATAAGTATTGTTTTTACCTAGAAAATCACGTAGGTATGTAAATTTATTTTTTATATTTATTTAATACGAAGAAATATCTAATTATATTGGTTTTATTTCATTATTTAAATTTTATTCTAAATATCTATTATTTCAGGTATTTTAAATCATTAAGATGACGCCTTTATTGTTTAAAGGAAATTGCGTCCGTAGATAACTTACAAACTTTACGCAACAGCTTTAACTATTAGTTAGCACGCATACAAGATTCAATTAGTAGTTAAAAAAAAAAAAAAAGTTTAGAGATAACAACAAATAGAATAACGAAGAATATTATATTTAGTGATGAACCACATGTCATATGAAATTGTTGAAACAATTTTTTAGTCCTGGATGTGTTATGGGATCAATCTTTGGATGGCAAAAATCTCCAACCAAATCACTTTCGCTATAAAATTGAACCACATATGATGGAAATGGTCAAAACGTTTAGGAGATAACATTTTTCGCTGGTCATTTAAAATCCCTGTATTTTTCACAAATAACACAAAAAGTTGCACTATCCCAAAATGCATAAAAATATTCATAGATATGTAGTTTAAACAGAATGGTACAACAGACCATAATAACTTGAATTGCCCGCCACAATCTTGTTATTTTAATGCGGAAAATTTATGCTAATAGTCTCAAATGAAATTATGTGCGTAATTTGTGACATAGGGCTCCATTTATGTTAAAATGTTGTCAAGAACTTGCATAAAAAGATGAAATATAAATAGACAAAAGAGGATAAACTTGTTTCCTAGTAAATATGATAAGTTAATTGCATCACAAAAGGGCATATTAAAAAATCATAGCTAGAGGTGTCAAGGAATGACTATATTTATATTTTATTATATTATACTTTCAAATTCTCATGCATTTTATTTGAAAATCCAAATACAATCTTTATTTTGGATATCGTTTAGGTTTTGAGTTCTTTCACAGGTGTAATAAATGACTATAATTTTGCAAGGTCCATTTGTGCGATGCTAAAGCATATATGACAGTATGTATAATCCGAATAATGTAGCTGTAGTGATATTTAATGCAAATTCTAGTACTTTTGTAGTTGGGTAATTCCATGCCAACTCAGCATGAGTGTCCACCCGCCCATCACGGATTTTAAATTTGACTTCACAGGCGTGTTCTACACTTAAAAACAAGAGATTTTGCCAAATATCAGATTTTTTCGTTGATTCTATTGATTTTTATAATCGATTTTTTATTTCATGTTTTTTTCGAAGTCAAAAGTCACGATAATTTAATTTCCTCCTAAACTGGCAAATAGTGAATAGTAAAAAATGTAGAAATACACTATTCTGATAGGAAATTTTCTGACGAATCGATTTATGGCATTGCCGAAGCGAAATTTTTAGATCTAATGGTCCAAAAATGGCGTTTTTTGAAAAAAGTCACCTTTTTTCAACTTAAAATATCTCAAAATGGGTATACCTAAACAAATTTTGTTTTGCATGAAATCGCAAGGTGCTTAATTGAACTTTACGAATATATCATGGTCTTTTGTACTTTGGGCCAAAAAAGTTGATTTTCAGGCTATTTTAGTTCAAACTCTGAATTTTCACCAAATGAAGTGATTTTTAATATGTTCTATTGTTTGCAATAACTGGGAAAAAATGTCTAATAACAAACATTTTCACTAAACACACTAAATAATTAAATTTATAAAAGAAACAAAAAATCTGAAATGTTAACATGTCATAGTTTTAAAACTAACCTGAATCCATGATGGATAACTGTTTTGTTGTGATAAAATTGTCACCGAGCTTCCAAATTAATATTTCCTAAAACCAGTAAATAGGTGAAATTTCATTTGATTCAAGTTTAAACGTCGCTAAATTGAATATTTAACAATTTCACAATCATTAAATTGAAACTCAAAATACCTGTACGATAAGGCGACGAAAAATTTAACGTTCAAAATTTCAAACTTAACTACGCCAACGGGCGTTTTAGGCACCCGAGGTCCAATCCTTGATACGCACTTTTAAATGTGCTTTGAGGATAATGGGTGGTTGATTTCGGTTTCGTTGACCGGGCAATTCCGAGCAAATCTGAGCGAACTTAACCTCCGAGTGCAGACCGAAGCTACAATCGACGAATGTGCTTGCTTGCTAGCTGCGTAGTTTACCGCATGCGCAAAGTGCGTGCGCTTGCAACTACTCCGAAAGTACCAACAAAAAAACACATTGAAATAGTACGAATTTTTTATTCACTTATGTAATTTAGTTTAAATCCGTTAACTAAATACATTATTAAGCAAAACAATAAAGATAATATTTTTATAATCATGATATAAATATTGACATTTATCGTCAGCTAACTGTGAAAAATGGTTCAAAAACTGAACACATTAATCTTAAAAAGCCACAAAAATGTCAAAAATATATACCTTTGTTTTACGCTTTATAGTGGAATTTTGACGTTTAAACTAAAATAGCCTGAAAATCAACTTTTTTGACCCAAAGTACAAAAGACCATGATATATTCGTAAAGTTCAATTAAACACCTTGCGATTTCATGCAAAACAAAATTTGTTTAGGTATACCCATTTTGAGATATTTTAAGTTGAAAAAAGGTGACTTTTTTCAAAAAACGCCATTTTTGGACCATTAGATCTAAAAATTTCGCTTCGGCAATGCCATAAATCGATTCGTCAGAAAATTTCCTATCAGAATAGTGTATTTCTACATTTTTTACTATTCACTATTTGCCAGTTTAGGAGGAAATTAAATTATCGTGACTTTTGACTTCGAAAAAAACATGAAATAAAAAATCGATTATAAAAATCAATAGAATCAACGAAAAAATCTGATATTTGGCAAAATCTCTTGTTTTTAAGTGTAGAACACGCCTGTGAAGTCAAATTTAAAATCCGTGATGGGCGGGTGGACACTCATGCTGAGTTGGCATGGAATTACCCAGTTATCGTTTACGAAACGAAAAACACTCTATCTCATAGGAAATATAATATCAGAACCTAAAATATTGGCAATCACCATTGCCTTGGCTTATGACCACTGATGAACAAAATCACGTTCTGCTGTTTGTGAAATTCAGTTTTGAAGACGGCGAGCGGGCGTCTTATTATTATTTTCCTCTGGAGTGCATAAACTCTATCTCAAATAGCTCTCTCCTGCCAATACTTTGCCAGTTATTAGGATAAGCAAACAGGAAAGAATACAATGTTTCCACTGGAGATCGGAGGAATGCACTCGAGTCCCGAAACTTTTATTTTTGGAATGTTACTCCAATTGTGGCGCACAAGTTGTACATTCTCACATACACCGACTGTGTCTTATTTCGTACCATGAGGAAAAGTTTCGCTCATTTGAACCTGCTGGAGGTCATTCAGTTGAGGAAGTTGAACTTTGACAACAACGAAAAATTGTTTCAAGTTCTTCATTCCTAATATACGTGGACGCAGATCGCTTATGCTCCAGCTCCCTTCTTGAGCTAATCCACAGCTCCACTTCGTCGCCTTCCCCCGCTGTAATACATATTGCCTGCCCTTCGCGGCAATAGCGACAGTTGTTGCTTCGGAAACTTTTTAAAATCGAACGAAGATGTGTCTGCCATCCGCGGCATCATCGATTCGCAGACTTTTGACGATATCTTATTAGGAAGCGGCGAAATATTTCAAACATTTGTCGGGGCGGGTGCTTTATTGCATTATTCATAAAGTTTTTGGAAAAATATTGAAGGGTGTGCTCTGAATTTCTGATATGATTTCGTTTATTTTTATGTGCGCCATCAATAGGGCGAGAAATTTTCTCATAAACCATAATTTCGTACATACTGTCTGCATCATCGGCTTGGGGATTTGTTTTTGAAAAATCTTTTTAAGCTTCCATATATATTATATATATATATATATATATAAACTATACTAGACACTATATATATAAATATACTATACATAATTTAGACAATTGATGAAGTTTGATGGTGAGATTAAAAAGGAATAATTTCGAAGTTTTCCAAAATTAAAAATTTCGAACATTTACGTTACGAACTATTCTCGAGAGTTTCTCTGAGAATTCTCTGTGTTTTCCAAGAAGAGGTTCAATATATGTAAAAATAGTTAATTCGTATGCAGCGTCGCCCGGCAGCAATTGTTCTTTTAAATAAAACAAAACCTTAATCATAGTATGATCTAATTAATAATTGTAAAAATTGCAATAGTAACCACTAAGATAAAAGATTATTCGAAAACTCAAATGAAAGGAAGATCTTATCCTTAATTTTCAAATCAAATTCAAAAATATAATTCCACTTTACCTATCTTACATTTAATATTACTGGCCATGTATAAAAAATGTGATTTAAAATAATAGAATGATTTTATTAATATCATAATGGATTTTTGTGTTGCTTGAAATATTCACCCAGCTCTACACTGTTGAATTGCAAGAGTTTTGGCACAACATTTTTCGGCTTTCACTGTCTTAAAGCATATTTTATTGGATTTCGAATAAGATTTGGTTAAAATGGCTTAAAGGGTTGGTTTCTTTGCTGTTAAAACGAATTTAAGATGCCGGATCCAATATGGCGGACAGAATTTGGAAGTCTTTATTGAGTGTTATTTTTTTATATACGATGAAATAGTAATTTTATATTTTTTTCTTAAAGGGATTTTCGTTTCAGTTTTTGGGAAAAAATACACATTTTAATATTTTTGTTGTTGTTGTGAAAAAAAATACACATTTTAATATTTTTGTTGTTGTTGTGAAAAAACTATTATATATTATATCTTCTAAATATTATAGTAGAACATATGGAGAATATTTTATATTACATTTTTAGTATGTCTTGCTGACTGCAAAGCGCGTTTTCCAAAAGTCACTTTTAAAACGCCCGTATTTCTTTAGGACTGTTACACGTAGAGTAAAAATTCCAATGGTATTCTATTCATAAGACTAAATACTATTATAATAATAATAAACCTTAAAAAAAATTATTTTTTTGGGGCTAAACTAACCCTGTATAAAAAAAAATAGGGGTATGTAACAAATTATTTTTAAAGGTTTAGTTACTAGTAGTTTTCATACCGAATCGAATGTATTTTGTATTATTAAAATCCATTGAGTAGTTTTCGAGTTACAGATGCGGGCAATTTAACAAATTTAGTTTCGAGAAAAACGCATTTAAAGTTTTTGTAATATAATTTTTGCATATAAAACGCGTAGAGTTAGCGTTACAAATATAGGTATAACTTTTTTTCCTTTACGAATTTCTTAAAATGATTTTAGGACAGTATTTTTGTGATGTTAAAAAACATTTTTATGTAAAAAAAAAATCAATTTTTTTTTCAAAAATGATACGAAAAGTCAGTCCCCTTAAACGAAATATGAAGTTTGCTACTTTGTAAAAAACAATTTTTTTCTAAGTCCTTTCATTAAGTACTAGTTTTTCATATTTAGAAAATATTGATATTAATAGAAATAACGAAAAAATACAACATGCTGCATTTAAGAAAAGTCAGAACAAGGGCCTTTCTTAGTACCCCTTCCCCTATATTTGAAGAAAATGTTAATCTACACTAATATTATAAAGAGGAAAGATTTTTATTTTTGTATGTTTGTAATGAATAAACTCAAAAACTACTATGCCGATTTCAAAAATTCTTTCACCATTAGAAAGCTACATTCACCCTAAGTAGCATAGGCTATATCGGATAATACAGTTTCAAAATGGCGGATCCAAGATGGCGGCTGAAAATGTTAAGTTTGAAGCGATTTTCATGAAAATTGGTACATAGGGGTTTTGCGGCATGCTGATTTCAAATCCGCTGTCCAAATTTAGAAATTCAAGATGGTGGATCCAATATGGCGACCAAGATTTCTCGATTTCAATGGATTTTAATGAAAATCAGTACAATAATTGTTTTGAGGTCACTGATTTTGAATATTATCAAAATTTAGAAATCCAAGATGGCGGATCCAATATGACGACCAATATTTCTCGGTTTCAACGGATTTTAATGAAAATTAGTACAATGATTATCTTGAGGTCACTGATTTGAAATGTTATCAAAATAAAGGGGTTTTCGGTTTGAAACAATTTCTAGGATATAACAAACTAGAACATTTGAGAAGTGTTTAATTAGTAAGTATTTACCCAACAACGCCGGGTGAAACCGGGTAACCCAGCTAGTATACTATACATTTAAATAGTCATCTTATAATAAGAAATGTAATGTACTTTGTGCGTAGTAAATTAACTAAGAAAAATTTTAGTTGACATTCAAATTCTACGTTAATCAAGTTATTATTTTTTTTAAAGGTTTAGCAGATTAACTATATTATTCGTTGTTAAAAAAAACTAGCTTTAACAGCGATTTTGGTTATTTTTACCAATGTTGTTACACTTTCAGTGTATCGTATTGTTGTATTCATATGTTGAGTTGAGATTGGTGTCCATTTTTGATATTGATCTCGCCAAAAAAATATTAAAAAAATGTTTTTTATTTAAATTTAATTTTTATTTATTATTTACTTTTTCTTCTCTTCAATATTACCATTATGTGAATTTTTCAATCAAATGTATTAATGCTTTTCTCAGGTTAATTGCTAAATTCCCTTTAAGAATAAAGTTGATGCATGATAAATGTGTGAACCATAGGAAGAAATAATTGATATAAAACACGTCTTCTAAATCTACGTGTTAACAGAAAAAGTGTCGAGGATTCATTGAAATATTTCACAATATCGCAAATGAGATTTCAAGGATGAGAACTGCTGAGTTGTACCAGTTTAAAATAGTCATGCACAGCAAATACTCGAGGTGGTCGAAACAATCAGTCGGGCACGATTTTATTTGTTTATTTCGCTAGCGTCGTCGGTGTTTATATCGGCAACAAAATCCCTGGCAACGTGATGCATACTGCGGTAGCTTTTTGCGGGCTGTAGCGCGGGTGTAGCGCTGCTACCTGTTCGCAAAGCGGAAAGTGTATTTAAATTTTCACTCCCTGAGCAATCAGATAATATTGGCAAGAAATCCCAATGTGTTTTAGCCATCGTAAAACCCTTTATTAAATAAATGTTTCAATTCGGGCGGGTACGGCTTTCAGGGGGTATCACCGGCCACTGTGTCCGGCTATTTAGATTTTCTGCAAAAAAAAAAACAACAACAGGAAAGGAAAGGACAGCCGCTGCTGATTGGGACTGATATTAACGATAATAAGACCACATAAATAGCACCACCGCTGTATTTCATCAATACGCAAAAAGGATAAATGGTGCAAAAGACGTAAAAGACCCAGAGAGTGAAATCAATCTGAATGATGGATGGGAGTGACACGAACAAAGTGGCTCAATTATAAATAAAGGAAAGATGTCATCCATTTAAATAATTAGCTTCCGTTTTTGTCTACACAACTTTGTGTCCACAATTGAGAACCGAAACTGGGGACGAACCAAAGACTAATTACTGATGGGCAAACATTAATCAAGCCCCCGACGAGAAATTTGGCGCTAAAGCTGTCGGCAATAATAACTTGCAACATCCTCCACGTATCAGCACTGTTCGAGGCTTATTCAGTCTTGTAAGCCAGCCGCATCACTGGGGAATCCTTCTAAAGGGACAACAAATAACTTTCCTTATGTTATTAATTTGGATTAAGCGTAAATCCAGGATGGTTTCAAACATATCAGTTCGTTGCCGTATCTTTGACAACAGAGAAAACATACAATGGGATAGGATATGCTCGGCAGATTATTTTTAAACAATGCGGTCCTAAAATACAAAATCCTTCTCCTTCGTTTTAAAAAGTTTGAAAATTCTTTGGTTTTTAAATTTATTTATTGGTATTTGTTTTTTTAAACTATACTAGATACAAGTAAGTATCAATAAAAATACACGCATATAAATGATATTCGGAATCAATGAATAAATAGAAAAGAAACGTCCCAAAGTCGCTAAAAGTAAGGAAACACTAAATTTCAATATGGGTAAGGATTTGATTTAACGGAGTAAATGCGTGTAAATCGAGTATATTTACTTAAAACACTTATAAATAAAAATATTGTTGTTTTTATAAAAATACTTACGCAGTTTATTGGATATTAAGAGAATATCTTTACTATATTTTCAGCATAGACTGAAATAAAATGTGTGAATCGCAATGGCACGACAGCAGCACCAGCAACAGCGAAACCTTCTCACTGGCTGAAAATGGTCACATGACTGAAAAACTGTCAATGAGAAGGTTTCGATGTTGCTGTTGCTGACATGTCATTATGATTTGTGCTATACAAGTCAACAGCTACATAGTTGAGTAAATTTAATTTGCTACAAGTGTCAAACTACAGGCGAATTGAAACTTCACCCTATTCATTCTTTTTATCAAATCCCGACGGATAGAAATTTTTAATGATGAAGGTGGCAAATAGTTTGTGTTGTGTTACAGTGTTTTTCAAAATTGTGTCCGTAAATAAAAAGGAACATATTTAGGAATTATAGGAATTTGAATACGTACTGCATTAATTTGTTATGTAGTTCGTCTTACTAAGCAATATAAAAGTGTAAGCATGAATTGTTAAAAAAATTGTTCAACACTTTTTTGCATCGGAGGATCTTACATTTAAAAAATTATCTTTTTTAAAAAACTAATTTCAATTGGTTAATTTAATTATTTTTACTTTTGATTTTCATCTAAAAAGACTGCTGGTTACCATGACCAGAGAAGTCCATTTAAAAATGAAGAAACTATCTTGTTAATTAATCTTAATATTTGGTTGAAACGATATGACGGTGGTTGCATTAAAAGGCGTTGCTTTTTCTGCTTTTTTAACGTTTATTTCTATGATAAAAATTGTAATGATTTTAATCAAAATATGAGCCTTCGGCAGCTACAACCTTCTCCCACTTTTCTGGCAACAATTGAATTCCGCGGCGAAAGAAAGCTCTATCCTTTGAAGCTATCCAATCACCAATCCATTTTTGGACTTCTTCATAATTTTTGAAATGCCTGTCTTCTAAATCATGCTGCATCGACCGAAACAGATGATAGTCTGATGGAGCCAGGTCTGGAGAATACACTGGGTGGGGAAGGGTTTCCCATTCAAACTCCATCAGTTTTTGTTTGACCTTCAAAACAACATGAGGCCGAGCGTTATCATGAAGAAGAATCATTTTTCGTCGATTCAATGCAATTGATGGTCTGTTTTTCATTAAATTTGTGTAAAAATTCTCCAACTTCTAAACCAATATCTGCCTACTGTTTCGGATGGAACAGATTCCCCATAGTAGGTGAAGTTGTAATTTTCCTTTTTGGAAAAACACTCATTAACACTAATTATATTTAAGTAATGAAAACACTAATGGTATTCTATAATTAACAATTAACCCATTAACGCCCAAAGAACCTAATTTTTTTGTGCAGTTTGAAACGTCATTCTTACAATTAAAGGACATTTATTTTTCAATAAAAACCATGAATCTTACTAGTTTTAAGTGTGCTCTTTCAGAATCTGTCGTCAAAATAGAGTTTTTTCAAATAGGAAATTAAATATGGTGACTTTTTGGAAAAAAAGTATCAAAAAATTTGAAAATTTTTTTTTTTATAATTTTTTTTCAAGTCAATAGAGTTTTGCAATGCAATTCTTACTATGATCAACGGTGATCGGAATGTTTGAACTTACAGAAAAAAGTTTTTTTTGCTGATCGCAATTACTCATAACCTTTTCAAAATGGCAGATTTTCTATAGTGCAGATTCTGAAAATCTGACACTCTGAAAATCGTACAGATTTTCGTGAAATTCTGTACCAAGGGGTTTTTATCGTCACTGATTATGAGATTAAAATCAGATTTTTAAAATTCAAAAAGGCAATTTCAATATGGCGGACAACAAATTTTAAAAATCTCACAGATTTTCATGAAATTCAGTATACAGGAGTTTTGGTGGTCACTAATCACAAATTTAACATCAAATTTTGAAAATTGAAAATTGCGCATTCAATTTTGATACTTTTTTTTCCAAAAAGTCACCATATTTAATTTCCTATTTGAAAAAACTCCATTTTGACGACAGATTCTGAAAGAGCACACTTAAAACTAGTAAGATTCATGGTTTTTATTGGAAAATAAATGTCCTTTAATTGTAAGAATGAGGTTTAAAACTGCACAAAAAAATTAGGTTCTTTGGGCGTTAATGGGTTAATGAGTAATCAGTATTTTCATGAGTTAATTAGTGTTTTTCCTAAAGTTTAAATCAATTTTTTCTTAAAACAATTTCAAACATTTAGTATTTCGTATAATTTAATCCGAGATCACCTCAAAATCATAGTCGAAAGTTATTAATATAAGGTTTTATATATTGTAATGCCCGCCCTGTTTTATGTTTTCACAATGTACTAGAAACTACATACTATACGTTGTTATTAACTTATTAAAACAAACATTTATCATGTTAAATTATGAAGAATTCCTAGTCACTTTGATGTAAATCAAAATTTAAAT
Organism: Dysmachus trigonus; assembly: GCA_949715965.1. Lineage (NCBI taxonomy): Eukaryota > Metazoa > Arthropoda > Insecta > Diptera > Asilidae > Dysmachus > Dysmachus trigonus. Next base: position 80,274,936 of record OX454322.1, on the reverse strand, counting down.
TAACATGATTTTTGTTTTAAAATTAATAAATGTATTCTACTAAAATTGATATGTATTCTTTATTTCACAAATTCCTTGGTAAACCACACAAATTAACTAGGTGTCTTTATTGAATTAACTATAAATATTTGTTTAATGTGTGTTTGCTTATCACACAATAATAAATCAACTATTATTATTGACATTTGGGACGCATTGTGACCCAAATTATTAATGAATTTTAATTTTGTTGAAGTCAGCAAAGCACGAATTCTTTTAGTGGAGTAGGAAACAAATTCATAAAAGGTGTCACCTTGCAAAGTGTCGTGTAATTCGTATTTTTCGATATATTTAAGATTTAGGGATCCTTATAATAAATTCAAAGTAACGATCTTATGGAATCGTCGGTACTTTGAGAAGAGAATCTACTAAAATTTTTTTTTTTGTTCATCAGATTCTTAAGACGAAGATTACAATCTTATATTTAAAAAAAATACTGAAACATCTTCTTTGATGTTAAAATAAAAATATTGAGTATATAATGGTGATTTTTATTGTTATTAGGTAAAAGTATAGTTAAGTAGCAACCACGTTAATTGAGTCCTAGTATGGAGCTAGACCGAATGTTTCATAAATATTTATGAATTCAAGACCCATATTTCATTGGACCATCTGAGAAAAGAACATTACACAGTGACTTAATAAATTCCGCTTTTGATATCAATTCAGAGAAATAGGTAGAACTCATACATAATAATTGTACGCACTTTCAGATAATTCACGGTTTGCACCCTTGGCGCCCGCCGCGCGGCTTTGCTGATTTGAAAACACTTCGTTTCCTATTATGCAATTTTTGAAAAGCGCCAAGTATCTCTATATAGGTTTAATGTATTCTGCGCAAGTATCGAATCGTCATCTACGTTATTTGAATATATAATTATCTCTTCATGAATTTTGCGATGAGCTTACAATTCGGCGGTTCACGCCTTAAGTCCTATATTCTGACAAGGTGGGAATATTCCCGGACAGGATGTACAATATAATCGAAAAAAAATATGTAAGTATTTTTTTTTTTTTCTCGTTCAGTGTTAAAAATCGCGTTCGTGTGAGATGTGAATCGAAAAGCTTCAATGTTTGTATACACTTAAAGTGTAAGACATGTGTGTTGATTCAGATGGGCTGCTTTAAATTCAAACCCTCATTCCCGACTGTCTTCGCAATGGCATCCGCCTTGGACCCATTGAATTTTCTTGAGAAAAAAAAAAAAAAAAAACTTTTGCAGGATTCAACTTTCGTTAGGCTACCAAATGTAAATGATTTCATCTGAACTGAATTTGCTTATGACTTACATATATTCGCTTTTTCGTATATATGGCAACCAACGAAAGGGTGTGGAGATGTTCAGTGAATAAAAGATGAAGAATTACCTCTTGAGCATAGCTTGTGGCTGGCGCTTTTGAATCTTGAGGTTTTTTCCTTGTTGCGAGATGCTTTACGACAGGATGGGTTTTGACAAATGATTTTATCACTTGTGCAAAAATTGAGTTTGAGATATTTGGCCGATAGGGATAATTTTATCTGAGTACGGGAAATTATCAAATATGTAGGAGAACACACGAGAAACTTTTGGGTTTGACGGGATCTTGGGATCTTGGATTACATATATGTACATATATTTTTTTCATTCAGAAGTTGATTTTTACATAAGTTTATATATAAATTGCTTCCTTTATTTAGTTAGTTAGTAATATAGCATTACACACGTTTTAGGGCAATGGTATTAATATTTTATGATATAATGTATGACCAATGTTACAACCGTTGCTGTGGAATAAAACCTTTTTATATGTTTTTCTACAAATTCTCTTATACGTATTTACCATTCATAAACATTTAAATTAAATATTTTGTTAAACTCGTCTAAAGTATTGGTAACAAATTTACAGCAATGTTTGAAGTTTAGTTCTTACCAGATCAGGAAAAATAGAGCGAAAATTAACTTGCGTTGATTCTAAAAAGCACGAATTTGACAAATATTTCGAAATTGTCAGTTACATCCCACTTCTTTTTTATATGGTATTTTTTGAAAAAGTATAGTATTTTTTCAAGGGAAGTGAAGTGATTTTTATTTTGACTTTATTTTTAATTAAATTTATGCTGCATACATGTTATGTTCGAAAATTTCATTATTTTCACCATCAAAATTCTTTTACACTAGAAGCAAAAAATGTACATTATTTTTATACAGTTTAAATTTTGTTTCATCAACACGAGAGAAATAAATTCAATTAAGAAAATTAATTTAACTAATCATAGTACTTACATCTCGGTGAAAATGGTCAATTACCATAAAATAATTACTAATTATCTGTTAATGTTACATGGAGTGTTTTGAAACATATAAATCAATCTCGACCGATTTTCAAAGACTATTATAATAAATATCCATATTTTTAAAATAATGGTTTGTATTAAATATATTAAATTTTTTTATAATAAAATTGGACATGAAATGAAGATGACGACTTTCCTTTATTAAAAAGTATTTAAGTATGAACTCAGATTTCCAAATTTCAAAATGGCGGATTCAATATGGCGGGCAAAATTCTTAAATTTGATCGAATTGGGTCTGAAAACTGTGTAGTAAGGGTTTTGTGGTCGCTGATTACGAATCTGAAATCAGATTTAAAAAATTCAAAATGGTGGATCAAAGATGGCGGATAAAATTTCTTAATTTGATCGAAACCGGACTGATAACTGTGCATATAAGTTTTTGAGGTCGCTGATTACGAATCTAGGATTCAATTTAAAAAAATTCAAAATGGTGGATCAAAGATGGCGGATAAAATTTCTTAATTTGATCGAAACCGGACTGATAACTGTGCATATAAGTTTTTGAGGTCGCTGATTACGAATCTAGGATTCAATTTAAAAAAATTCAAAATGGTGAATCAAAGATGGGGGATAAAATGTCTTAATTTAATATAATCCGGACTGATAACTGTACATATAAGTTTTTGAGGTCGCTGATTACGAATCTGGGATCAGATTTGATTTACCAAAGCGAAGATCGACTATCTCATGACTTTTCTTAAATCAGATTCGGAAAGAGCAGCAAAAAATACTGTAGGGTATTAAGTTTCAGCAAGATTGAATAATTTTTCCCTAAAAAACATAGTGGTTAAAAAATTCAAAAAATTTAGGTCATTTTGGGCCGAAACGGGTTAATTGAATTAAATGTGAAAACAAAATAAGGAAATCTTCGTTAGGTTCGTATCGAAGTAAATAGTTCTTTAATTTTGAATAAGTTTTATATATAGTTTTAGTACTTTTTTTGTGAGTGTAATCATTTCGTCAGTGTGTGATTTATACAAAATTTCAAGAAACAAAGATAAGAGTATTCTCTCACGTTTGCTATTACAACTTAAACCGGAAATCGCAGCTCGAACACTATTCAGAATCAAGTACACTAAAGCGAGTTGTATCCGCAAGTTTAAAGTGCTTCCTAATTTCGTTTAATAGAGGAAAATAAACTGCCCCCTAAGTGGGTCTCTCTCTCTGCAATACTTTCGTCTTTTCTAAAAGTGAACAATAATTGTTCGTCGCTTTGAGAAAATTGCACTTTGTTGGGGGGCTCACGCCACTCGAGAGCAACAAGATCCGACGAAGCCAACGTGAAACTCATTGAATTTTATTATTGCAAAAAATTTAACCAAATAAGAAAAAAAAAAAAAAAGGCCGTAAAGGCGAGCGGATACTTAAGCAACAGAAATAAAATGCTTTGTTGGAAGTTATTTGCTTTTACAGGAAATTTCCAAAGTAACTATTTTCACAGAGCCTGGTCTGCACAGCGGTGCGCAAAGGAGACCTTCGCTTAATTAGGTCCTTTAAATTGGGGACCACTCAGAAGATTCACGTTCCCTTGACATTTTATATGCAAGGACTTTAGCGGCAGTTAATTGCATGCCATCCACTAATTGGAAACGATTTTGCCAGAGTCATATCTAATGATTGTACCTATTTATGAGGACAATTGCCGGCTGGTCAATTACTCGCGGAGCTTTGTGGCGCTCGCTGTGATAAAGCGTCACAGCCCTACGAATGCGCGGCACAGTGCGTGACACTGCTGAGGGATTGCTGTCTTTGAAGTTGAAGTGCTCAGCTCACTGAAAAGGAAAATTTGGAATGTCATCGGCAAACAGGGATGGCGACACTAAATTTTCTTTTTCGGTTATGCGAAATGGAAACAAGGTATCACCAGCTCGTGAATTCTCATGAATAAATTAGGTGCTGCTGCTGCTGCTGTTGGGGGCTCTGAAAAGGCGTATGCCTCTGGAATTCCCCCGATATCGCGGCATGCCTCCACGGGTGCACGATTCGGGGCTTCATCCAAAGAAACAGTGAAGCCCTACACAAATTTTATTGTTTTTCTTTGCTTTTTCGTTTTTTCTTTAAATTCCCGCATGAATTCGCTGAAGTAAATAACAATAAACTTAAATTGAATTTTTCATATCGTATAAAAATTATTGATATTTGATAACTGAGGGTTCAATCGATGCTGGTGGCTATCCGGTTAATGCACTCAACTAGCTTAGTATTTCACTATACATGCATATATGCATGGAGCTTTATTTATAAATCTTTCTAGTATGCATAAAGTGTTATAAAATTCCAAAATTATTATTATTAAACAGAAGAATGCAACGATGAGTTCAGTTTAAAACTGACGTTCGAACTCGTGACAAGATTACCCAAAATCAAAAAATTATTCGCATTATCCACTTTGGAAGCTAAAAGATTTTTCTTTTAATTTTTGACATAGATTTAAAGTTAAAATTAAAAAAAAAAAATTAAATAAATAGGATTTTTTGCGTACAACAAAAAAAAATCACTGATACAAAATTCATATTGTAATTGCTCCAAAATAAATTTACTATATTTGCTCCAATTTTTTAATACACCAGCGTCAATACTGTGCAAAAAATTACTTTATTAGCATGCTTTTGAACCATCAATTTTCACACAATTTTTTATAATCTGCGATAAGGGCACATTTGATGTCACGGACCCCCGAACTAATAATTTAATGCGAAATTTAATGTATTGCTTCAGTTATATATAAACGCATTTCTAATATTTAAAATAATTTAATTTTTAAATAAAGATAATTAAAAAAAAAAAAAAACAATAAGACATAATGCTTAACTGATTCATTACTCTCCTGGACTTAGGATTTTTAGGGATGCTCTTTCAAAATCTGGCATTTGTTTTGCATAAAAGCTTTAAAAACTCTATTATTTTACGGGTTTTAAAAAAAACGCTTATTTTTTGGCATTTTTTCTTTTCAAAGTTGCTGCTGATCATTCAATATAACCACCAGAAATCTCGGTCCGAATGTCTAAACATTCTCAAAAAATGGTTTTGAAAGTATTTTTTGGCTTTGGTTTTTGCAAAATGGCCATTTTATAAATTTCGTGATTTTTTTACTCGATCCTCCACTTTACATATATATTTTTTTTTTTTTTTAGAATAGAAAATGCTTGAAATTAGCCAGAGAAAATGTGTTAATTTTTTTCAAAAAATTTTCAGAATTTTTTCAAAAATTTTTCAGAATTTTTTCAACTATTTTTAGTTTTTTGGGTTTGGCCAATTCTTAAAAATTCCAAAAATGTCAAAAAATTTTTGAGAAAACACTGGTTAGTTATAAGCATTTTTTTCTATAAAATTTATTCGTAAAATTAATTTTTTTTGAGTAAAAATATCAGCAAATTTTGTATGATGAATTTTTGCAAAAACAAAACCAAAAAAAAAAGACTTTCAAAACCATGGTTTGAGAATGTTTAGACATTCGTACCGCGATTTGTGGTTATACGATCATTCAATAGCAGCAACGTCAATATATTGGACTTTAAAAAAAAAGACCACAACAAATTAGCATTTTTTTTGTTTTAAACCAAAAAAATAAAAGGCTTTTTGAAGCTTTTATGCAAAACAAATATCAGATTCCGAAAGAGCATTCTCAAACATCCCTTATATACGATTTTTGAAGAAAATCGCCCTAATTTACTATTCGAATCTTGCAGTTGAACTTGCGTGCACAAAATTCTCGTTTTGCGTTTTGGGTTAATTAGAACTTGTCGAAATTTTGCTTGCAAGATTTGTCCCGGACAGAGAAAGTGTTTTAATAAAAGCGTTTTAAAAACAAAGACAATTTTATAATTAATAGTCACTATGTAATTTAAATACTCAACAGTTTCTAAATGATGATAGAATCAGCATACCTGGATATAAATAGTCATCCTAAATGGGAAAAATTTCATATGATATTACATTACTTATTTTATGGAAGACAATATAAAAATACACTCCTCGCAGCACTTTTTCAAATGTCTGCAGCTAAGTCAATATATGAGCGAGAAGGGTCTATTGGGCTCTAACATACATAAAATATCTAAATTTACTATAACCTTTTATCATTTAAAGTAAAATGTCCTTTTCAACTTTAAAAGTACTAATAGATGGAATTAAATCATCTTTATAGAAGTGAAGTAAATTTTTGTTAGGGCTAGTCTTTCCAACAAAGTTTTCTGAGGGTGCCAAGGTAAATAGACTCGAAATCATCTCAACACCTGCCAGTTTCTTTAAGTATCTGCGATGAAGGGGAAATTATGAAAAGTCACCTCATACTTCAAGTCTGTACTCTAGCGATTACTTTCCAGACATCACATGATTCTTTTAATTCATTTAACTGCCTCCATTAAGTTAAGTAGGTTAAACAGCCCTTCAGGTAAAACACCAGACACAGAAGACATGTACTTACTTACGGCATGAGAACAGCGCCAGAAATCATTGCTGTAATATGAAAAGTTCTGAAAACAAATTTAACAGCCACTTATTTTCTTATAGGCCCATTTATGCACTACCTGAGTGTGAAAATTGCAAAAGTTTTGTCTTCTTTAAATAACGTTCCGCTCCCGCCAATGTAGCATTTAAGGTTGGAGTAACTTTTCGAGTTTTCTGTACAACGATAGCCAACTACTCGAATGCTTTTATGCTTAATTTTTATGAGTGCGAAACTTTAAAGGCAATGCGCAAACAAAGTTTAAATGTATAAGTGCGTACTTTTGCATTTTATTATTTCTCTTTAAATGTTTATAAGTTTTTAGATTTTTTTTCAGATTTCCAAGAATGCTGGAAATGTTTAGCGGAGATATTTATATTTCGATATATGAAGTGTTTTACATACATAGTTTAGTTCAAAAGACCAAATAAAGCATTAGTTCAATTCAGAATTATTTGATCAATAAGTTGAATCACTGTATACCACCACCTTGATCAAAAAGTTTCAGGAATTTATTCAGAAAATTAAAAATACAAGTTTATTCATCAGAATAGACATTGTCCCCTTCAAAGTACTCTCCATCAACTGCAATGTACTTATGCCAGCGCTTGATCCATTCCTCTAAACATTTTTGATACTACTTTTTCGGAGCTGTCTTCGATTTCCCCATTATCTCCTCTTGACTGCTAAAACACGCTTCCCGGAGTGGTTTTTTTTAGTCATACTCATAAACCCACGTTTCGTCTCCAGTAATTATGCGTTGGATGAATGTTGGATCGGATTCAGCCATTGAAATCACGTCTTTCGCGACGTCAATGCGGTCTCTTTTTTGCATGAAATTCAGTTCTTTCGGCACCAGCTTTGCAGCGATACATCTGAAGCCCAAATTAAAAAGCTTTGACCGATGCCATAAGCCATGTTCAAGTCCTCTGCCAGCTCTCTAATGATCAATTTGTGGTTTTCGTCAAGCATGTCTTTGATTTCATCTATGTTTTAGTCGGTTTTGACGTTGCTTAAAGAATAAAATTTATATTTGGTAAATTATCATACATTTTGCAATCTGCATCATGAAATGAATTTTGGTATTTTATTGAAAGCGATTTTATAAAAGTGCCCATACAAATGTACAAACTATATTTGAACAAATTTATTCAAGCTGAACGAAAGTCTGCAGGAAAAATCAAGGAACCCATTTACTTTATAGAACACAGGAAAACATTACAGTAAATAACGAGGCGAATGTTGTGCGGAGAAATTATTACTTCTTTGGAAACCCGTACAATATGTTGCACCCTTAGCATACCCGGAGCCGTCGGCACCCTTGCACCCTTGCATAGTTGTGTTCCATTACTAAAAACTTTCTCAGACTTTTGCATTTTGCGGAGTTCACGGAACGGATGTAATATTTGTCATAAAAAACCGAAAAACATTGCAAATATCAACACATTACTTTTGGAATCTACTTCTGGAAAGCAGACACCGAGAAGTGATTGCACTAATTTGGGGTATATTTTGGTGATTTTATTATTGGCACGTATACCCAAGTTGTTTGTTTGTGAATGAGAGAAACGTGCGAATCGTATGAGGCTACAAATTCATTTTTGGATGCATGAATACAAGATAATAAAAGTTACACTGAACGTAATTCGACCAAGTCATTAACATTGTTTCTAAAGGTCGTATGAACCATAATTGTTTATATGAATGTACGATATACGTTTTTCTCGAGGATATAAAAGATTTTGTGGAATAAACCGCATTATCGAAACATCTAACAATGTCATTTAAAGGTAAGAAACTGGGTAAATACATTAAGCTGAAAATAAAGAAAATGGTTAATACCTTGAATCTTCCATAGTCATTTCATTACAATCCCGACAGATAAATCGTAGTTTAAGGACCTAAGACATATACTTGTAAATACATACTCATAATACCACAATCTATTAGACAATAATGCCCTACATACTCGCAGATAAATAGGTTTTACCAATCTTTAACGAAATCTAAAGTAGAATAGTTAAGAATAAAAGAGATGTACATTGAGGTATCATATAATTTATAGTTCTTCTTCGTCTAGGAATCTAGAAAGTTCAATTGTTTACCATTGGTTTAAATAAACACCCTTAAAGATTGACTTCTTTCAATAAAAATATAAATTTTTTTACTTCTGCAGTAGTTCAGGAATTTTTTAAATTAAATCGGATTGTTTTCATAGGGTCATATACAAAGGTATAAGGATAAGAAGTGTTTGGAATGTCTCATCCATCGAAGTAAAAAGAGTAGTAGTAGTCGTATTTTTTTTTGAGAAGCTTTTTAACTACTTCCATTAAGATACTCAAGTATGTTTTTGTCTATTTGTGAACAGTTTTTTAATTTATTTTTGTTTTCTAGTACTTTTAGTTTGTATTTTGAATTTCATGAAATAAATGAAAAAATTAAATGTGAAAAATAAATAAATAATTAAATTAACTAATTAAATGTTGTGATTTTTATAATTTTAAATAATTTTCAGTGTCTAGTGACTTTGTTATCTTATTTTCTATCATACCTTCGAGTATGTAAATAAAGGGTGGTTTATTTTTTAAAAAGAATACAAAATAAATACTGTTCAATATTTTTCAAAGTTTATTGATTTATTGAAAAAAGTAAACCTTACCATTATAGTTATGGAGTATGATTTAATTTAATTGATTTCCTCGATTGGCAGCAGTCTACCATGTCAATCTAATTTTGCAGCACATTTTCGATAGTTTGGGACCCTATTTCACGAGCAGCTCGATCAATATTGTGCTTAAGTACTTGAATCCTTTCTAGATTGATAGCATAACATCGAACTTTAACAGCATCCCACAAAAAATGTCCAATCACATATATCAAAGCACAAAAATCGATTGTTTTGTGGCATGTGTGGCATGTAGCGATATCCTGCTGGAACCAGAGTTCGCTCAAGTCCAATTCTTGATTCAGTTGGATGTTGTAATAGAATGATCCGAGATCTTAATGCAGAATTCTCCTCAGGATAGTGTGGTTAATGTTCAGTTGCTAAAACCTGTGATAAATTGAGGTTCGCGGGTTAGGCGCACACTTTCGGTAACAAAAATTATTTGTGCGTAGCAGGTGCGGTTTCTTTATTATTTTACCCGATTTTTTTTTTTTTTTTTTTTAATTTTCACTGTTTCAACAACACAGCATTCGCTTTTGAAATAACTTTTTAATATTTTACAACGTTGTTCAGGAATACATCAACGCATTTCGTACCGCGTAGATATGATACTGCGTACCTGTTAATTTTTTGAGTGCGAAACAGCTGTCTCTATCAAAATAACATGTAATATAAAACGAAACCAACAGATGGTTGGCCCTTTATAAGCAATTTACTGAAAAGTCACAGTGAATTTTTTTCAGAAATTTTCAATTAGGGTATAATTGCTTGTTTTCTAAGAGATTGCCTGATTTTGTAAATGATTATGACACTTTATTCTGTTATTATATTTTATAGCTGATATATAAGAGTTGTAAAGTATAAAATATTTTATGAGCTTATGTTTCCTTTATCAAAAGAATTTTTTGAGTTTTTTGGATTTAATCAGAAATAATAAAAACCACGTTTACATCAACTCACACCACTCTAATATTTACTTATATTTCGTAAATGTTTAGAGATTTTTTCAAATTTTCCAATCAAAGTCGCACAAACTTTTTTCCGAAAAGTTATAAAGTGTGAATTCTTAAGTGACATATGGTATTCCACTTCAAAGGCTGTATAAGTAAGGGTATTTTGAAGAGTGTATAGAAAGGGTTGTAAAGATACAATATGTACAAAATACGATTTTTCCTTTGTCTATTTTCTCTTTAGCAATCGCATTAATTTTGGAGTTGTTTTTTTGATTCGGTCAGTAATAATAAAAAACACGTTTACATACATATACTCGGTTGGATCACTGCCAAAAAAAAAAAAAAGAAAAAATTTGTAATGAATGTCTTTTAGACAAAAATAATCGTTCCGCTCTTGACTTTTAACAACATGGTCCTTGCTCTCCAAGTGGGAATGTACATACATGTTGAAAAGAATATCGAAAGCTGAACAAGGGCTGACCACCTCTAGAAGGGCTCGGACAAAGTATACCATTCCGGACTTGATACCCTTTGGGACTGTGGTTAAAATGTTCTGGAGCAGCTACACACTAGGCAACAATTAACCGATAGTAAATGTTTGTATTTGGATTTTAACGCGCAAAATTGATGGGCCACTGTAATTCTAGACTGTTCTGCTTTCTCATTCTCCCCGCACTGTCTTTCTGTTTGCTTTCATGTTGGGAGACTGGAAATCTGATGAGAATCAGAAGTGGAACACTTTTGTTTTCTTAATTGCTTTCCACTTAAATTTCTGCTCTGCAAAAAGGAAGGAAATATTATACGGGCGAGATGAGAGTGCTAGAATGAACTTGGCGGAGGGGTGGACTTTAAATAATTACTAGATATCGAGTTTATCGGTGGTAAACTCCTTGGCACCCCCCCCCCCCCCCCCCCCCCCCCCACCCAACTTCAGCCATTTCTAAAGGCCTACAAATTTCGATCATCAAATTTTGGCAGGACACCCATTAAACCTGATAGATATTATCATTATGAAATAGTGAGAGCTCTCAGCGCAAATCTGGATACTGGCGATATTTATCACCGAGGCATGCTTTACTACCTATGATGTTCCTATTTCACCCTTAGTGAGTCGAATACCATTTCGAAATGCTATATCCGTGTACAGGACTGGCATCTGCATTTGATTACAATAAATTATGTATTGAAATGTATGCGCCGATCCGAGTGGCCGTACAGGAAAAAAATATTGCAATATTTCATATTTTTGCAAGAATGTATTTATTAAATGAGGACAGCTTCAGGAAAACAAAAAAAAAAAAAAAATTAATTTAATTGCCGCCTTTTTTGCGCGACGACTGGCTCTGAAAGTAGCGTGACTCTCACAAAAGAGATAAAATTTAACACTAAATTCTCTGATATCACTGCCATATCATTTTATTTCCTTTTTATATCTACAATTTTGCTTTTGGACTTCTGTTATATTTTCAGGGGTAAGCTCTGGGGATGCTTTTCATGCAAGGACTATTCAGAAGGGAATTGTTGTATAATCACAATCAGTTATTGTAAAATCCTATTTTTTTTTTCTCAAACACTAGATTGTCATTCATTTACTAATTAAAATGAAAACTCAAAATATTTTAATAATATTTATTGCCCATTGTACTGGAATTATAAAAATCTTTGTTTATGTGGAACCGGAGATTTGCTCGAATATAGATTAAAGTATATTACAAAAAAATTACACTATCACACACTATCATTTTGTAATTGTTACATAAAATATACTATACCGAAATCGATCTTTTCAACGGCATGGGAATATGGTGTATGAATACAGGGCATACGTTACTTTTGACCGTCATATTGCATCTTTCAAGTTTAATAATATATTCGAAATCAGTGATCTCAAAAAACCTCAACCACCAATTTTTGTGATAATCCCATGAAGTTTAAATATTTTTTGTAGAAGTCTTGCGTCCGTCATTTTGAGACCCTATATTTAATTAGAAAAAAATTATATCCTAAATATTCGAACAGGACATAAACTATAACTCTGACAAGTTTTCTTAAATTCCATCCGGTAGATTTGTTGTAATGATTGCACAGACACGACTCGAACACTCGATACCCTGAAAAAAAAATTAAAATGAAAACCCCTTGTTAAACAAGCCTGTTATAAATATTAAGGGGCCCATACACGCGCGAACAATTTGTGTTTGCCAAAATATACGTGATAGTCCATCCACTACGCAACGAGTTCTGCAAACCTCAGTAGCGTTTATGTTCTCGTAGAGAAAAGATGACTGAAGCTGCGTGTTTGGTAATTTTAATTTAATTTTTAATAAGTTTTACAAAAAGTGAGTGAAATTTACGCTCCAAAAAAAAAGAAAAAGGATAATGTGGAGTGTGTCATCAAAAAAAACAATTTTTTCACTTAATTTGAGCACAACACTTCACAATTAAAATTCAATGACTTCAGAATGCACCAACATCACCATACACGAGCAAACAATTTACGCAACGCTGCCCGTTGCATGCAAGTTTTAAAGCGCGTTTGATTTTCATCAAACAGTTGCGCAACACATCAAACTGCCCCATACACGGGGAAAATGTATGCACAACTGACTGCGTTGCGCATATTGTTTGTTCGTGTATGGGCCCCTTTCGGGATAATTATAATATATACATTTCAAAAGGTTCATCTAATTTTTTTTTAAATTAATTTCTTGTTCCTCCAATATTATTATATATGTAAGGAATTTCTTGTTATACAATATTATTATATATGTAAGGAATTTTGGATTGGAAAATAGATTGAAAACTATAGCCCAGGATTTTATTGTATAACTTAAATAAAATTAATGTTTTAAACACTGTTTCTTTATATATTTTTTTCTTGCACATACATACATTGATATTATGACACTTTAAGAAATTGTCATACTGAAATTACAGATATTACAGACTAATTTGAATTGGAAACAACAGGTTTATTTCAGTCTCCATGTAACAAAATCACAGAGTAAGGTAGGTGCGGGTAATAAGGCCTAGCTAAGGGAGATTTGAAATAAAATAAAAAGTATGTATCCGAATCAACAAAAGCGTCGCAAAAAGTTTCAGGTGCCAGCGATGAGTGTTAGCTACCTGCGATTATGACCTTGAGCGACATCGATCATTTTAAATTATATTTTTTGTCACTTAGGCTTTATTAGCCGACAGGCCTTATTACCCGCACCTACCTTACTATGTATTTTTAATATTTATTTCCAAAGTATATATATGTATATTTATTTCTTACAACATTATTCATATTGTATATGTAAATTGGAGGTCGATCAAAATATGTAATGCTTTTTAAGCAGATATTCGGTCAAATTAACCCATTAATGCGCAAAACGAGGATTTTGTGCACGCAAGTTCAATTGTACGATTCGAATAGCAAATTGGAGCTAATTTCATCCAAATTCGTACATAAGGGGTTTTTGGGGGTGCTCTTTCAGAATCTGGTATTTGTTTTGCATAAAAGCTTCAAAAACCCTATTATTTTTTGGGTTTTTTAAAAAAAGTGCCGATTTTTTTTGGTCATTTTTCGTCTCAAAGTCGATTATCTTGTCGTTGCTGCTATTGAATGATCATATAACTACCAGAATTCGCGGTCCGAATATCTACACTTTCTCAAACCATGGTTTTGAATTTTTTTTTTCGCTTTGGTTTTTGCAAAATGGCCATTTTGTACAGCAATGTAATAAAAACATTCGCGATTTTTTTACACGAAAAGGATCAAATTTACAAAAAAAATTTATATGACAAAAAGTGTTTATAATTAGCCAAGCAAAACATGTAAATTGTTTGGAATATTTTTGTTTTTTGGATTTGGCCAATTTTTGAAAAATCCAAAAATATCCCGAAAAATTCTGAAAAAATTCACACGTGGCAAATTATAATCACTTTTTGTCATATAAAATTTATACGTATAATTCGTCCTTTTTGAGTAAAAATATCACCAAATTTCATCATAAAAAAACTTGGTGATATTTTTACTCAAAAAGGATCGATTATACGAATAAATTTGATATGACAAAAAGTGCTTATAATTAGCCACGGAATACGTAAGAATTTTTTCAGAATTTTTCGAGACATTTTTAGATTTTTCAAAAATTGGCCAAATCCAAAAAACCAAAAATAGTCCAAACAATTCTGAAAAAATTTACATGTTTTCCTTGGCTAATTATAAGCACTTTTTGTCATATAAATTTTTTTTGTAAATTTGATCCTTTTCGAGTAAAAAAATCGAGAATGTTTTTATTACATTGCTGCACAAAATGGCCATTTTGCAAAAATCAAAGCGAAAAAAAAAATTCAAAACTATGGTTTGAGAAAGTGGAAACATTCGGACCGCGATTTCTGGTAGTTATATGATCATTCAATAGCAGCAACGACAAGATAATCGACTTTGAGACGAAAAATGACCAAAAAAAATCGGCACTTTTTTTAAAAAACCCAAAAAATAATAGGGTTTTTGAAGCTTTTATGCAAAACAAATACCAGATTCTGAAAGAGCACCCCCAAAAACCCCTTATGTACGAATTTGGATGAAATTAGCTCCAATTTGCTATTCGAATCGTACAATTGAACTTGCGTGCACAAAATCCTCGTTTTGCGCATTAATGGGTTAATGTGGTTTCAGATGCCCGATTGATTTAATATGGATTTAGATGTTAATTCAATAATTTTCAAATCTTAAGTGATGATCTGTTCTTTAAATATGGATTATACCAATGAAATTGTTGCTATATATGCTTATATTTGAATGGGCTATCATAATAAAATAATGAATGGATCTTTTTAATAATTAAAAGTTTTGATCCTATTGTGGTAATGTGTGAAATCTAATATAACTAGCAATAATGATTTACTAGTTGTTTATACTATATTGAAATTTTTTAAAATTACAGCACATCAAACTAAGGACTGTCCTAGAAAGTAGCGCACGGTTTTCAAAATCGTACTGTGTCAATATGGATGTAAAAAAAAAATTGTTTTTGGTTGCATTTTTTTTATTCATTAGTAATAGCTTATACAAAACAAAATTTAAACAGAAATAAGTTTTTCTCGAGAGAACAATCGAACCTTTCTCTTAATTGGAGCCATCAACTTTTGCACAGTGCGATCAGTCACTTTCCTACTAGCAGATTTCCATAAATTAGAAAAATTTTGCAGGGTTGTAGCACTTTTACCCTCTTTCCTCAAGATATTTTTCACTAAAGCCCAGTAGCGTTCAATAGGTCGAAGTTGGGGGACGTTAGGGGGGTTTATTGCTTTTTCTACAAAATTCACATTATTCTCTCGGTACCAGCTTAAGGTTTTTCCAGCATAGTGGCACGTTGCTAAGTCTGGCCAAAAGAGTGTAGACTTATTATGTGATTTGAGAAACGGCAATAATCCTTTTTTCATGCACTGGTTTACGTATACGTCAGTATTAATTGAGCCCTCAAAGAAAAGTGGCCGACTACGCTTACCACACTGACAAATGGCCTGCCATACAAGAACTTTGCGGCCGAATTTTTCTATAAAAATTAATTTATCAGCATCAGGAACGCTATCTTTATCTCTTGCATTATAAAATTGAGGTCCAGCTAGAGTACTAAAGTCATATTTAAAATAGGATTCGTCGTCCATTACTACACAACTTTCACTCAACTGACACAATTTTTCATACAACTTCCTGGAACGTGTAATGGCAGTGTTTTGTTGTTTTTTTGTTCGTTTTGCACATTTCTGTTTTTTGTAAGTTTTAATGTTATTTCTTTTTTTAATTTGTTGGACATTTGATTTAGAAGTATTAAATTTTTTTGCAATATCACGTACTGACATTGTTCTTCTCAATAAACTTCACTACATTTTTTTCTAACAGTTTATCCCTTGCACCTTTCGGCCTACCAATTTTTGGTTTTTCTGCTATTGTCTGAGTTTCCCGAAAACGATCTAAAGTCTTTTTTACAACCCATCGGTTACTTTTAGCCTGTTTAGCAATTCATGAATACGATTGCTCTTTATTGTCTAGCCAAATTCGAAAAATTTCACGGTGCACTTTTATTCGTTTGGAGGACATTTTCAACAATATAACAGAAAACCATCTGACTGCATTTATTTCACAAAGTAAATGAGTCATTTAACGGTTTCTATTCATTTGTTTATAGTGGTCTCCATAAAATCATAATCTACAGTATGCTACAAAAATGTGCATTACTTTCTAGGACAGTCCTTAATCAGCCATTGATTTACTAAGGATGATTTTTTTTTTGAGTTTATAACCTGACCAAAGGTCTAAGGTTTAAAATAGCAAAGTTTCATTAAAATCTGTATATTTTATGATTGAGGGCAGTAAAAACTATGTAAACATTTGCGAAACCATGTGGTTACAATGCCCAAAAACCTTTAATATTCAGTAATTCATAATAATAAAAATATCTATAGATCAATGCATAGATTTGAAATTTCTGTATCAGTGAATAAAATTATATATTCGGTTGGACATTATATTTTAAGTGGAAAATGTAAAACGTGTTGCGTGAAATGATAGTAATTGCACAACTCCTGATATTTGCAATTTGCTTCGACCACATACATCTATAGTTTCTGCCAGCAATTAATCGAATATCAATTTACTCAGCTTACCACCAAACGTAGACTTACATAAATTGTTATGTACTTAGAAGCATCCTAGATGCACTGAATTTATGGTAAAACTGCGAAAGCGTTTGATAGGATTCCCTCACGAGGAGTGCCGAACCCTTGCCAATTATATAATTCAGACACTAGATTTTCATAACAACGTCAGTTGAGCGGAAATAGTTTCTCAACTTTGTGTGAAATGATGTAAGTAAATCTGTACAGAACAATTATATGAGATTTATGTGGGGAATTCACTCCTCCGTGAGGGAAACCGATACGCAACAGCCAACAGCTTTCGTCAGAGTAAATTTAATTTGTACATTTTTAAATATGCTGTACTTTCGGGCTGAGGGGGTGTTTATTGATTGGATCAATATCTCCATGGTAGTGTAGCCTGCTTAACATAGATTTTGACACAGGTCGGTTTATTAAGTCCTCTTTTGTAAATATATAAAATTCAGTAAATAAAGATTAGTCATGTTCGAACTTTGATAAGATATTCAAATAATTTTGGAATATGTATAAAAAAGTTTGTCAATGCTATGTTTAAAAATAGAATATGAATACTATTTGAAAGAAGTATTCTCCACATTTTCGTTCAGCATAATCGTAGAAATAAATAAGAGCATACGGATTTTCATAACATATCGAAATTTTCGGTTTTCCGACATTTTTCGGAAAATTTAACCTTAAAATCTTCGAAATGTCACTTTATCAACAAAGAATTTTTGCACATATACGCGCTAATTCCCATAAAGCGCTGAAAATATAAAATTTTTACATTATATTTTAACCATATTTACCTTCGATTTCAATCACAATGACAATTTAGAGAAACTGACATTTCAAGTTTCCTGTCCGATCTTCTTGGCCGTGTTCAGAAAATGAGAGAACATGCATTCGCCATGAGAAAACAAACGAAAATGTCGAAAATGTTTAATAAAACTCGTTCGTTTCGAGCCTAAATGAATGTCCCTACAATTTAATTGTGAAAGATAAGCGCTCCAACTAGTTATAATTTACAAAATTAAAATAAAATGTTACAACGTGAATTTCTATTATTAAATAGATGATTAAAAAATATCTTTGTTGATTTTCTATGTAAATACATTATATTATTTCAGAATGTATTTTTTTGGTTTTTGCAATTCACGTAATAATCGAATGCAAATCTTTAGAGATTGGAGTCTCTGTCATCGTTTGAAAAATGTCTTTTCAGGATATAAGAATTTCTCTTTGGTCATCTTATTTTGTCCTTTCGAATGACATCCTTTCAGTTGTGGACGACTAGATAGCTTAGGGAAGATAAAGATTTAAGGGAAATGGGAACAAACGTAGAAGTACACTTGCATTCAAGTACTCTGTACAAACAACCTTAGAGTGCTCTCTAAGGATGTTGTAAGAATTCAACTCAAAAGGAAACTTACATGCTACATACCAAGTATGCTTGGTCCTATACTTTATCCTTGCACGAAATAGATAGCACCCTTGTGAGTTTTTCCAGTTTGCTATAACTCATGATGAATGACTGCACTCCATTGCGTTGGTCAGTAGTTGGTCGAAATATCCAATGGTAGCATTACCATGAATGACAATTACTAGTTTGAGACCAATAATATAGTATACGTACATATAGTCTTTTCCTTCTTCTGGAAATAATTTGGAAATAAGAAATCCATTTTCAAAACAGTGTTTGGACCCCTTTAAGCGAAATCCGCAAGAGTTTTTGTGTCGAGTCGTTATGTTGATGAAACATGGATCCATCACTATATGCTAGAGATCAAGCGATAATAAAAACAGTGGAATTTTTCAGGGGAATCTGCTCCGAAAAAGGCAAAGACTATACAGGTAACTTTCGTATAACATGGCAAATAGGTCTCTAGAAAATACCAGGGAGATGTGTTCCGAAAACTTTTTAAAACCAAATTTCATTAATTAAATTCAAGAATTTTCATTAAAAATATAAACGTATATACAACAAAACACTTAAGTAAACAAACATTTTCTGTTTCCATTTAATTCAACCACAATTTTAACGTAATTTTTCAGTTGCATCAGTGCTCAGCACAATGAGGTGGAAGCGTTTTTTTCGGTCAAACAATATCATCACTTTTTAAAACCATTCTCTTTTCTAGGATTTTTTGCATTTTCTGCGCTCTGTTTGCTAGTGCTTACAAGGTTGTTGTAAATTTCATTGTATAAAAGTCGCCGTATTTAGTATTATACGAGGGTATCCGTAATTTCATTACCATGTTAGAATAAAATCGTGTTGTTATACGAGAGTTTCCTCAATTTTCTTATCGTGTAAGAGCGAAACTGTGTTGTAGGAGGGCTACCTGTCGTGAATGATTGGACTGATTCGCTGAGAAATTGAAAGAGACACGGTCCCATTTGGCAAAGAAAAAAGTGCTTTTTCACCATGATAACGCAAAAACGTTGAATTTAACGAATTGCACTACGAATTTCTGCCGTATTTCGCTCGATCTGGCTCTTTGCGCCTTCTTTCTGTTCCAAAACAAGAAAATGTGGCTCGTAAAAAAACTGAGTTCAAACAAAAAGGCCATAGTTAAAAGAAAAGCCTACTTTTAAAAGTTTGACATTTGACATTTTGTAGAGGGGTTAACGAAATGGCAGGGATGTAGGGAGAAGTGTATCGTGCTAGGAGAAGATTATGTGGAAAAAAAAAATTAAAATTTTTATGAAAAATGTATGTCCTCATTTCTAACATGGGAAGTTATTGATCCACATTCGTATCTTCATATGTATGTTGGAATCGCGGATTGAATGAACATTAAATCTTTAATAAATAAATTTAATAATAATTTTTCAAAAATTCCATACTGTTTACCAATTTGTGAAAGTAAGGTATTAAATTTTTTGGAGCGGAACCCAAAAAAAAAACGTGTAAATAAAAAATTAATTAAAAACTATGCCTATAATCAGAGACCAATAATTTTATCATTGTAATTATTGTGTTACCTGTTAATTTTTTTTAATTTTAATTTATTATCTTTTACATTCCTTTAAATATGCTGGTTACGTTTCTTCAAATGTTTTTTTTTTTTCTACGAAAATTTATTTTAATGATACAATATCTTAAGAACTGAAAATATATATATATCGAAAATTCTAAAAAAAGTGTTTGATTTTTTTTTTTTTCAAATAGGGCAATGAATTTGAATTTGTTATCCCTTTTTAAATAAAAACATGGTTAAAAATGGGTAAAAATGGGTAAAATATTCACGGATATTTGTAATTCTAGTTCACACCATAGCCACACATGTATAGAATAATCCCAAGTGGTTGAATAATTTTTCAAAAAGTTGCTAGCCACATCAAAAAACGTGATTTCGAGTAAAACACGTTTAACATTTTTTTCTGTAATGCGCGCTTTTGGACACCATCTATTACACAAGTCGACACGATTTTTGATTCTGATTAATATGCGGTCATTCCTCATTGCTTTCGTCTCACAATTGAAGAAAATCAACATGATTTTAAAAAAAATTTGCTTTTGTGCCCAGGACAGCAAATTTAAAATGACCAATCATCAAAATTGTTATGTTTTCATTTCCTTGTAAATCTTTTGGGGGCGGACATTTTTTAAATTTTCGGATGCTATATTAGATCCGCAATCTTTAGTATATATTTTGGTAACAGATTAAGTTTCAGCTACCCTAAGATCACTTTGATTCATTTTGATAAAAAACCCCATAAAATTGCAAATGTTCGGACGCCATATTTAATTCACCACTTTGGAACCCAATACAAAAATGTACCTATACTGTTTTCTCTAGTATAACGTACTTTTTGGCAAAAAATCAGAAATATCGCACAACGCATTTAGTTGTAATTGAGGTTCAAACTATCCAAACGAATGTCAAATTTTCCTTTACAAAAGCAAAGTTTTAACAATATTATGACAATTTTGCCTTCCTTTTGGACACAAGCAATAAGAAAATAGCATTCATAACTCAGACTCAAAAAAAAAGTTTAGTTTTGTTGATCTGTGTTATATCACGTTATATATATATTTCTCGGCATTTTTGACTTATATATAAGTTTATTTTTTTGATGTTTTTGAAAAATCGTTTTTTTTTCATAAAAATAATTGTATAACTTGACAGTTATCTCAAATTTCAATTAAATTTCAAAGTATGTTCTTCTTTTAAGTGTTAGGTTTTTGTTAAATTTAAATATTTTCATATATTTATGTATATTATAACATACAGGGCCGTAGCCAGCGGGGGGGGTCAGGGGGTTAGAACCCCCCCCGAAATTTTTAAACTTAACTAAGAATTTACATGATTTTTTAAGAACAAAACAAGGGTTGAATAGTCAGATGAGTAAAACTTCCGCTCTTCTTTTTTCTTTGACAATGATAAAATATGTTAAAGACATATTTTGTATCTTAGGCAAATCATTTTTTATTCCAATTTTTTAATTTAATAAAATTAATTAATTTATTTTAATGAAAATATGTGTTCGATATATTCAGTTGCATTCAGTTGAGTTGAGTTTGTTGTAACTGACAACTGAAGAAGTTAAAAACATATTTTTTAAAATATTTCTTACTCTTTCTTTTGCTGCGAAAAGTCGCAAACTAGATTTTCTTTTGTAAAATCTTTTTTTTTACGTTTGAGAGATATTTTTTTCGAAAAATTAAGTGTTTTAAAAAATTAGAGCTTTTATTTTGTATTTTTTAAGGGGTTACAACACCATGAAATTTGCAAAAAAATGGTTTTTTTTTACTAAATAAATTGTTTATACTTTTAATAATATTTAAGCGTTTAAATATTCCAAAATTCAAATTATTACGGAAGTTATAGCAATTAGAAATGAGCGCGTCAGGGAACCTACGCAAAACTCAGGTAGAGTTATAATTCCTTTGGAAAGATTAAACTAACAGTAACTCAGGTAACGGAGAACATCGCAAAAGCAGCAGAAAACCTTATGTACGGTCCAGGAATCGCAGATTAAAAGTAATTTTTAAAAAAAATTTACTTTTAAGGCGTTAACTTCGACCTTTTTTTTCTTTCAAGTTTTTCTCTAAATTACTGTTTCAAACTGGTGTACACGATATCTCAAAATCTACTACACCGATTTGACTGAAATTACCACCACTTATTTTTTATAATATTACCTAAAGCGTGACGAAGGGTTTTTCCGATTGGGTTCCGTATTCAAAAGTTATATATTTTTTAAACTCAAAATTTTGATGGAAATTCGAGTTTTTTTCTAAAAGCTGTCATTTCTCCAAAAAAATTTTTTTAATTTTTTTCCTTCGTCACGCCTTAGCTATTACACTTCTGAAGAAGCAATTTTTTCGGACAATGTTGGACGGAGAAATCATGTACACCGTCAGCAAGGATTTGAAAATGAAGGTTCCACTAAGCGACTCATATCTGCACCATTTTTAATGTTTTTTTTTCAGTATTGGAAATTGTTTATAAATCTATTATATGTATACGTAAAATAAAAAGAATAATTCATATTTTTAATGGCAAAGTAAAAAAAAAAAGTTTATTTTTATGCCTATTTTTTCGAGCGTCAGAGTGGTGTAACATCTTAATAAGAGTAGGATAGTACATAGCATAAATATTTTTAAAAATATTTTATTAAATATATATTGAAGATGTAAAAACTAAACTTTATTTTAAATTAATATTTTAACGCTATTTAAAAAAAAATTGAATTGAGGTCGAAAATGTAAATTATCAACCCCCCCCCCCGCCCTCTTCCACTTTTTATTTTGAAAACCCCCCCCGAAAAAAAATCCTGGCTACGGCCCTGTAACATACCGTACGCTTTTTGCATTTATAAATTTTTATATTCCTTACATCTGTGAGGTAAACTTATCTAA
The DNA here is from genome assembly GCA_949715965.1 of Dysmachus trigonus. Lineage (NCBI taxonomy): Eukaryota > Metazoa > Arthropoda > Insecta > Diptera > Asilidae > Dysmachus > Dysmachus trigonus. Next base: position 80,251,978 of record OX454322.1, on the reverse strand, counting down.
TGCACAAGGATCTCGTGTTTTCTTCTCAACAAGGAAAAAGTAATTTTCCTGTACGGTTGGGGTATACCAAACACACGATAGCCCTCTTCTGTAATAAACACCCACTAAAATTGTAACAGATGTTTCTCAAGATATTACATCGCACGTGAACTATCTTGCAATCAATGTGTCTTGTGTGTATGTTGGTCCTTCGACAGGATTTTAATCCCTTACCCTACAGTCTGCCCACCAATGTTCGAACAACAAGAAGAAGTCGCCGAGCAGTTTCCCAGTTTGAACCACTTATCTACATCAAGGCGACATATATAAGGAATGGCACACCATACGATACTCAAATTAAAGAGCAAGACACAATATGAAAACGAACACTATATATATATGGATACAATCAGGATACATCTGGTTCTTGTTGTTATATACATGCGCAAGTTTGTGGCTAATGTGACGTCACTATTGTAAGGCTACTAACATATCGTCAGGAAATTAATAAAACAAAACTTTTTTAAGGATATAGTTCTGAAGATTTGTTGAGATTTATATCAGCCACCTATAACTTGAATGAATGGCATAGTCCTCTTTTTCGAATTGAGCCAGGTAGTTGGTTTCTTGTATGTGTGTGTTGTGATATGAAGGAGTTTGTTCGAAAAAGCTTTATCTTTACTCTTATACTGGAGTTGGGAGTGGGGATGCGGTTCAATGTTTGAATACTAGTCGAGTTTGTCGAACTGTTATATGGATTTGAAGCGTGCGCACTATATTGTAGCTTATCCGAATTCATTCGTACTCTCAATAGTTGTTAGTACTGTGCCAGTATAGGCCTATGGAGCAATGCTTTAAGGGTTGATTGTCCTCTGCGGGTTTTTGTTTTCTTGGTCCCATCTTTAAACGAATTTTGAGCTTTCATTTTTTTTTTTTTTTTTTTAACCCAAACGCACTCGTTCAACATTTATCGAATTTATGTCAGCCGTTGTCTTGCAAGGAGATTTCGTGAACTGAAGCTTATCGAGGTCAATGCAGAGACCGGCCAGCGTAATTTATAAAAAATTGTTTCTTATATATGTATATGTATTTTTATATATTTATTTATTTTTGAACTGTTTTGTTTTCTAAGGTAATTACTTCCCTTCAGGAAGGGAAATAAAATGCACCGAGCGGTGACAGTGCCGCCAGAAGTGTTCAATGAAATGCCCACGACACACACACACAAACATCCCAAAAGGACATGAAGAAAGTTGCAGTAATTTAGAGCGCAATAAAATCAGAACTTATGTCACTGACAAGTATGTGATTGTGTGTCGTTGTTCAAGCCCATTTTGAGCGTTTTGTCGTTCGCTGAAATTGTTCGAACGGAAGAAAGCCCTCTAGTGGGAGAGGGAGCTATGAGGGGCTGATGTCTGGAAGTGGTTTATAGCGAGTGTGTGTCATTGGGATCGGATGTCATCAAATGACTTTAAAATTTCCAGACGGAAATGTCATTTCAGAGGCCTTCCACTTGCAGAAGTGCGGTTAGAAAAGTATTTTTCTGCTTTCCTTTTTATTTTTATTATTTTACGGTTCGTGGCGATTTTGATGACCTATTAAATGGGAGTCCTCTTGCTCGAATTCACATATGTATGTGGGATATAGCATAAATTTATGGGACGGGCACCTCTTCCTAAAAGCCTCATTAATTCCTGCCCCCGATTATTGCCCGGAATTCGTTTCTTGTTTTTTTTTTTCTTCTCAGTATATGTATATATAGAAAACTGCATAAATTTTCTGCTTTATGTAGAATACACACATAAAACTGGGCCTAGGTAATAAAATTTGGCCGGCAAAATATCCCCATATTCAACTTTATGGTGGCCATTTGTCGTAGGGTCTGGGGTAGAGACCTCCTGTGGCGAAACACAAAACTTCCCGTAGAATGACTTTACGCCTCCCCCCCCCCCCCCCCCCCCCCCCCACTCCTACCCGCGCTAAGTACTACAAGGGAACTTTGTTTGTTGGAGCCCTTGCTTTCATTTATTTCTCATCAGTGCGGCCGGACGAGGACAGAGTTTTAGTAACTAATTTCTCTGCTGGGACTCGACCGTCGTCGCGCAAAAACCGAAAACGCGAAAATATGAAATAAAATCCATGACAAAACTCATTCAAATCTGGTGATGGAGGAGGGGGGGTGTTGTGCACTTTCTACCGGCCTTACATAATTAATATAAAAAAAAAACAAAAAAATCTCCTTCACACTGCGCTCGCTCCTTTCACCACAAGTCCTTCCTGCGCTTTTTATTGTCCTCGTGCTGTAGTGGCCCTTTTATTGTTTCTTTCGCCGGCTATTGTGGGTGTAGATTAAGCCTTTTGTCTTTTGCTACATGATTTCTATACGACAGGATGGGCACAGACTGACGACGGTGGGTAACTTTCATAAAAGGAACAACAAACAGGTTAAACAATGTGCATCATCTTGCTGGAGATGAATTTTAATAATTGTGCCACCTACAGGAATGACTTTAATGGGGGATTTTATTAGTTTTTTTTTTTTTTTTTAACTGAGAAATCGATGATTTTTTGATTTTATTTTTATTAAAATATGCGGTATGATTGACTGAAAATTTTAAATTTTTAATAATGAAATCTAGCATTTTAACCCTTTATCCAAATATTATCATTTAGTATAAAGACGTTTCTTAAATTATTTTATATAATTAAATTATTAAATCAATCTCAAAAATGCAATGTTTCATTTTTTGGTTTATTAAAAAACGTTTAACAGAGGAAATTTTTCTGAATATTTATTTTTAAAACAATGTTCCATACTCAAGATAAAATTCTTTTAGACTCCTTATACTACGAAAACAATAAACTTCTGTAATCTAACATAATCCATAAAGAATAACATGCTAATTAAGTTAAATATCATCAAAATGCTTAAGTAGTCATGAAATCCAGAATAATTTCATATCAAAGGTAATTTCAATATATTTCCTTTAGCAGGTATTTACATAGTAATCAATTTGCATTCCTTATATCATTGAGTATGTTCTATCTTGAAAACAGTTATTCTACCTGTCACGCAACTCTTACTAAATCAATTATTAAAGGTAATTGAGAATGCAATCAACTCGTTCGCTTAAGAGCTTACTATCTCCCATACAAAGCGCAAGTTTGCAACACCATGACAGCGAATGCCATTCATTCGTCCTGTGGAAAATTACCAATATTCACTGAAGGGTTGGAGCCACCTGAAAAGATTTATATTTGAAAGGATTTGAAAAAAAAAAATTAATTCGATACTTGCACAATCATAAGAACTAAAATTTAATTGATATGTATAGAGGGTTTGAAGGTTCTTATTTGATGATATTTCTGAAATATACAATTTGATTAGGTCTTGAGATGAAATTTGATACTTGAGCTTTAATTTTGAAAATATAGACAATTGAATATTAAGAACATTATTTCTTATATTATATTATACTCCTAAATTTGAGACATTTTCATTTAATTAGATACAGAAGGATTTTTAGATTTGCTAAGTTAAAATATATCCTCAACATATTAAAACTAGGACAAAATTAGCCAAAAATATTATCAAGACAGAATTACGACCAAAGTTTACATTTTAAATTATATTTATTGTATGGTTTATCATAAACGTCTAATAAGATTTTCAATCGCATTTTATTGTACGAAATAATCTGCTAAATCCGAATTGTTATTTTAATATAGGAGAAGGTGGCAATATGGCCCCCTACTTTGTTTTTACGTAATAAAAAAATATTAGACCATAACTTTAACAATAACTTTATGCCAAAATATCATGCACACATTTAGTCAAAGTAATTAAGGTCGGAAATGTAAATAAAACCACAGCTTTAAAAAAAAAATGTATTTTTCAAAATAATGCAAAAATGAACCGATATCAAATTGTGTGGGTAATATGGCCCCCCATAATAAATGTATAAAGGGACAAAGAATATACCGAGCATACAAAATTCCCATTGGTTTTCTGAGAGCCAATCGATTTTTGTGCCTGTTTAGAAAATGATCTAGCCATAACCATGATCAACCAGCAACACCATTTCTGAATATGTTTGGGATGCTATTTTTCGTGGCTAACTGATAAACCATTCTTCTTATGTCCATACGTTTCAGACCATAGTATTTACTTCCCATTAGCAAAAGGTAATCAACCAAATTCTCTTCTAAATGAGGTTGCAGTATACATTTTCTACCTAGTGGTTTCTGCACTAATAAATCCAGTGATTTCTCTGCATCTTTAACCAGCCTCGTCAATGTCGCTCTTGGTACTGACAAATGTCTGAAAGCCTTCTTATAGCACATAGTTTTATTTCGTACTGCTTCGACTGGCCTTTTCATTAGATCTGCATCCCATGTCTTCCTCTTTTTTTTTATTTTGGGAGAAATATTCATTCGGGGCATCTAGTAGTATCAAATACACTAGTTAACAGTGGCGTGGAGTGAAATTTTTGAGAAGGTAAGCCGGTGCAAAAATCAGAAACTTAATAGCGAAAAACAACTTACCAAATGAAGTCAGATATTACAAAATGTGTTCAACAGTGACTGCGTGTATTCTTGTCGAATTTAGTCGGCCACTGCTATCATACTTAAAGTCATTGGAAGTTAAGTGCTGTATGAATATTATGAATAAATATGCACATACAATGAACTTCAAGAATAATATAAGTGGCTTTGAAAAAAACCGTTATAGTCGCGTGTATCGTGCAATCAAACTAAAGCAGTTAAGAAAAACTGTGAAAAGTTGATATGAAATATAATTAATCTTACTTATACTCCAAAACTAATCTACGATTTTTTTTTATAAATTCGGCCAAAACATCATTGTAAAAATTAGACTGATTTCTAATTTGTAAAAGAAGGTGTTTTTCTATCGATAAGAGTGCTAAATTTGAGAGCCTTTCTTCGGTTTGAGAATTTCTTAAATAAGTATGATTTTTCATAAATCGACTTATTAAAATGTTTGAAAAACCCGTCCTTACGCTTGTAATCTATTTTCATCGACGGTTTAGCGCGACCTAATTAGATAACTCTGCTTTTTTGCTGAAAAGATAATCTATTAAATTCATTTGCCTGTTCTACTAAAAAAATCCGTTAAGCAGCATTCAGCACTAAGTAACGCCATTTCCAACAAAAATTAAAGAGTGAGAACAAGATATAAATAAAAAGCTACTAAAATGTCCTATAACAGACCACCTGGACCTTACAAAATTCTCACCAGCTTTTCACAATTAAATTCTATATATTAAAGTACAATTACACTTCACTTCAAATCAAACATGCACGATAGACGGGACAAATCCTTCAACTGACAAATTGAAACAAATAAATAATCGTCATCCGAATAGCCGAATCTAACGAAAAAACCCTAGAAGCCGGATTCTATCGTGTTATCGAGAGGTAATAAAATAGCACCACACCACACTCATAAGTCACAATCCGTTGAGCACCAAGGCAAAAAGAGACACAAGTTAAAAATTTTTTTATTAAAATATAATAAACAAAACCACAACACCCCTCCCTTCCGAGAAGACGACTTCTGCCGTGTTCTTGTGAAATAAGGGAGCATTCACTCCTACAATTCACAGCCCCTTCAGTATCAAAGAGATTTACAGTCAGCTGAATATTGTTTATGAAAACCAAACCCACCCCAACCAACCCCACTCACCCGAGAAGCCGCTTTCTACCGTGTTATATGAGAGCACCACTACACTCACACCCGTTCATAGAGAAGACACGAATCAGCTGACATTCTAAGAAATAAACAACCACCCGCCGAAGTGACCCGAGTTTCAACTTGTGCAAAACAAAAACAGCCGAGAAGCCGGTTTCTATCGTGTTATTTTCTTATAGGATTTGCTTTTAGTGAGCAAAGGATATCACACACGATTTCTTTGTTACTCGTGGAGAAAAGTGTGGGCTTGAGTAAGCCGTAAAATGACCGGCTTACAGAAGCAGCGAGCGAGCGCTTCATACCCGATGCAACCCCTTGATAGAACCTGCTACGGTGCGAGGGAAGGTTCCATCGTAGTGCAACAACAGATTATGGTTGTTTTTGGTTGTAACACTTGTTTTGCCGTGTTTTCTTTACGAGATGAATTTTGGGAGCGCTTTCCAGGAATTTTACAGGCATAGAACAAGTTTTAAATTTACGGGAATAGGATGAGTTCCCAAAAGGGAAGCCGGTAGGAATCGTGTTATATGGACCCCACGCCACTGCTAGTTAATAACTGTTTTCGTGCATACACTCAATATGGCCCCCGGGGTCATAATACATACAACAACAGGGGGCCACATTAGACCTATGAGCTTAGTTTCAATAACAATTCAGGAATAAGTTATTAGTTAAATTATGATCTTTTTACCTTGAAAATATTGAAAGAGGAGTTGATGCACTTTCCAATAATTGCCATAGTTTATTTGTCTCACGCTTTTACAATATTTTACATCATGACCTCTCGGCAGGAAAAAAATTTCTTATTGCAGCACATTCACAAAATTGAAATAAATGTCAATACTTGGCGACAGTAGCAGTCTGGCTACTTTTGAAATCCTTTTTGGTAACTGTTTGATTTAATACGATGTCTAACTCGCAGGTAAAACCTCCACAATTATAAATTGGGCCTGGGGGGCCACTTTACCTACAGCGGCCATATTACCACCTTCTCCTCTATAATATTTCTTTGTTAAGCTTTGAATCATGTAAATGTTTTTATAATTACTTCGCCAGCTATTAAATAATTTTCAAAAATTGCCAAAATATGGATATTTTTACTTTTTTTTAAAATATTTTTTCGCAAGCACGAACTGATGCCAAATGTTGATGATAAAAATAAAATTTGAAGTTTTAGATATCATTTTAGGCGGTTAACCATACTATCAAAATATTTATTATTTTTAATATCATCAAGTCGGTTGGTTATTGTGCGAGATCAGACCCTCGCTTGATTGTTTTATCTTTTTATAAAATATTCTCTGTAAATTTAGATATTCAATTCTTATTTAACCCAGCGTTGTTTAAAAGAAATTCGGTATTTGTGGCGGAATCAATATCAACTACACATGTAGCGTTGTTTGTTTGATTTATTTTCAATATATACAGTGCTGTCGGAAATTTTAGGACCAAACGTTAATTTTGGGCATATATTCTATTCCCTAGCGCGTCATTTGTTGATAAGAGAAAGAGGGATGGTGACAATGGGTGTACATGAAATCTTTGTATGTTCTTAATTATTTTATAAAATTTTATTTTAATTCGTATACTAATATTAACAAAAATGAGCAAAAACTTAATACAATTGTGTTCAAAATTGTAGGACCAATTCTCTCAGCCTTTAATGTGTTGCCCTTTGGCCTTTATAACGTCGATCATTCGTCGCGGTAAGGACTATATTAATTTCTTTGCGAAAAGTTCCGACAGTCCTTGCCATTCGACAATTAAAATATCTTTTAATTCCTGGAGGATTTCCGGTCTTCTCTTCGCAACTCTATCTTTAAGGACCTTCCACACATTCTCTATGATGTTCAGGTCCGGACTTTGAGGGGACCACTCCAGGCAATTGATATTTTTATTCCTCAACCAGCGCTGGGTGGACGTGGCAGTGTGTGGCCTCGCATTGTCCTGCTGCAAAAAGGACCCTCGTAAGGGCATTTCATCTTCCATGAATGGAATGAGGTTTTCTTCCAAGATAAGCATATAATAATTTTGATCAACGGTCCGAGTGCATAAGTGGAGGTTAGTGAACCCATACCAAGATACCCCACCCCACCCCGTTACCTTTCCTCCACCACTGTGCATCTGGGGATTTACGCATTCTGGAAGATAAATTTCCTTAGAGAGTCGTCGAACGCACACTCTGCGATTTGGACGAAGCTGGAAGGTGCTCTCGTCGGTGAAGACCACTTTTTTCCAGTCTGAAGTAGACCAAGGACGATGGGAGCGACACCAACGTATTCGTTTTGAAATGTTGCGCTGAGTTAGTGCAATTTTTTTTGCAGCAGCTCTTGATCGGTAGCCAAGGGAGCACAACTTTTCTCTGATTCTGGAGGAGCTAATTGATGTTCCAGCAGCCGTCGTGAGTTGCTGTGCAAGTTCTGCACTTGAAGCTTTGCGATTTTGCTTGCATAAATTAACAAGACGTATTGTGACCCGGTCAGTAAGGTTTTTTGGCCTTCCTGTTCCTTTCCTGTGTTGCACATTGCCTGTCTCTCGATACCGTTGAATGGTGTTATGAACACAAGTCTTGCTTATTCTCAGCTGTTGTGAAATTTCACGCTCTGTATATTTGCCACGTAGTGCTATGATCTATAGAAATATGGCCCAAATGTAAGTTAAAAGCATCGAAATTCAATATTAGTTACCCTACCTGCCATAATTTGGACAACTCCACTGACTTTTTCACCATTTTTTGAACAATTCAACAATGTTTTTATTATTTTAGGGAGGACTTTGAATTTGTTCTTTATTTACTAAAAATTCATCATGTAATAACAACGGTTTGAATCTCACAGTGCCAAACCCTGCAGTTACAAACTATTCTGCGAAAACCTTCTGATTTTTTTCGTTAGAAAAACGTTATTTCCAACTTAAAGAGAGATAAACGAGAATTGGTCCTATAATTCTGAACAGAAGTGCCTTAAGTTTTTGCTCATTTTTGTTAAAATTAGTACACGAATTAAAATAAAATTTTATAAAATAATTAGGAACATACAAGAATTTCATGTACACCCCTTGTCACCATCCCTCTTTCTCTTATCAACAAATGACGGGCTACGGAATAGAATATATGCCCAAAATTAACGTTTGGTCCTAAAATTTCCGACAGCACTGTATATTTAATATAAATTAATTATACCTTTAAAATAAAACAATCAAGAAAATAACACGCTCAAAAGAAAAGAAAAATAAGAGTCTTTCCAAAGCAAAAAGATGAAGTTTTAAAGACTCTGGCTTTGAGTTAACTACTTTTACTTGATCATACCTCAACTACAAATTCAAAAATAGTGTAACATAATCCTTTTATTTAATAGTGATCAATAATATGAAGAAGTTAAATTCTTATAGACACTTCCGTACACTGAGAAAAATAACACAGATAGATATAAAAACAAAACTGATTTTGTTAACTTTTGACCAAAAAAATAGTTCGAAATAACCAGCATTAAGTTGAGGCAATCAAAAAGAAAATTTCCTTTAACTAATCCCATTTTTGAATAATTTGAACAAAACTAAATTGGTAAATTTTGATTTAATCTTTTAAGTTAATTAGAACAAAATTATTGGTTAACCCATTAACGCCGAGGTGATCAGAATTTTTACTAACTTTTCAACGTGTTTATTTATTATGTTATCGGACGAAAAAAATAATGCAATACCTCTATTCCTACGCGAAATTTGATGCTCTTTCAGAATCTGAGCTCAAAATTTCGATTAGACACCGAGAAAAAAAATTTTCTAAGAACAAAAATGTCTTAAAATTGGTCAAAGAACACTCTCAAATTTTTCCAGAATTTTTGGATACAATTTTTGATTTTTGAAAATTTCACAAAAAATCCAATTTTTCAAAAATAGACTGTTCCTTGACTCATTTTAAGACTTTTTTGTTCTTAAAAATTTTTTTCGTAAAGTCTATAGGTTTAAATAAATAAAATAAATGTGTGGCGTTCAGATCTCCACGCCGTCTCTGGGTAATGCTAAGAGTAGAAAAAAACAATGTATATGCACAGAATCAGCAAAGAAGTAGTCAAAGAACACTCCCAAATTTTTTCAAAAATTTTTCAGGTATTTTTGAAAAATTGGATTTTTTGAAATTTTCAAAAATCAAAAATTGTATCCAAAAATTCTGGGAAAATTTGAGAGTGTTCTTTGACCAATTTTAAGACATTTTTGTTCTAAGAAATTTTTTTCTAAAGTTTATAGTTTTTAAGAAAACGATAGATTAAGATTTTTATAAAAATTTTTCATTCTCGCCGCCATTTTGAAAAAACGCGTCGATGAAATTTTCTGAAAAAAATTCCTCTTAATGTTCGAGTGCCATGATCACCTCTGATCATAGTAAAAAGTTGATACCTTTGCGATATCATTGTGAAAAAAAATGCGAAAAAATTTTGTTTTCGAAAATTTTCACGTTTTTCACGTTTCAATCGACCATATTTTTTTTTCTCGGCGTCTAATCGAAATTTTGAGCTCAGATTCTGAAAGACCATCAAATTTCGCGTATGAATAGAGGTATTGCATTATTTTTTTCGTCCGATAACATAATAAATAAACACGTTGACAAGTTAGTAAAAATTCTTATCACTTCGGCGTTAATGGGTTAATATAATTTTACGAAATTTATAAAAGTGATTTATTTCAATTATTAGGATATAAAAGTACATCACTTGAACAAGTTGTAAAAAATTGTCATGAAAAGACAATGAAAATTGATCCATTGAAAGATGGTTTACGAAAATCGATGATTTTTTATTGTAGGCAGAATATCTCGAGATAGGCTTATATGAAATCAAAAAACTAAATTTTTTCTATTAGTAGATGTATATGGGTCATAAAAGGGTCAATACTATGAAGAAGAAGTGTGGAAAATTTCAGTAAGATTGGATTATTAATTTTTGAGAAATCATGCCCACCGGATTCAAAAATGTAGTTTTGAGAAAAACGCATTTAAAGTCAAATTACTTTTAAAAGTGAGAACAAAAATTTTTGTACAACTTGTTCAAATGATGTACTTTTATATCCTAATAGTTGAAATAAATCACTTTTACAAATTTCGTAAAAAAAGAAAATCCGAAAAATTGTGCTTTTTTTGGATTTTAAAATCCACGTAACCCCTTAAATTTTTGATTTGTATTTTATTAAAAAGATAATTTTTTTGTGAAAAACCTTATATACGTAGATGTACGATGTAAACAGATTGTTACATAACATATGACTGAATGCATGGCAGGTAATTTGTATCTTAAAGCTTAAAAAATTCGAATAGCTTGCGACAGGGACAATCTTAGGTTAGTGTGTTCCAGTGCTTAGTATATTTCCCCAAAAGGGCTCTTTTCGGTTCAGCAACAAATAAGCCCAAAATTGCATTAATATCGCCGAAGATTTCATTCTCCCCTATTAAGGACAAGCTCCAATAAAGTGTAACTGGGGGTGCGATCCTAACTGGTGATGTCGTGCCCCCTAATATCCTTCCTCTGCAATTTTCCTGATAATCGAAAAAGTCTGAGCTTCTTCCTTGTGAAATTCCTCGAACGAACTTAAGGGAAGTGCTCTCCGATGTATACTTTTGGAACGGTGGTGTAGAACAAAAGGAAATCAAATGTCGCCACCGTCGTGAAGGAAGCTCCCTGGGGAAGAATGCGGGAATGCGCATGTAGCAAGGATGCAAGCTAATTGTCATGACAACTTGCCGCCCCCACCACTATTCCTGTTCGAGGGATATAAGTAACATTTGTGTGTGTGTGTGTGTGTGTGTACGCAATTTGTATAACAGTTTCAGAACTGGGGAGCTCACTCACTTTTTCTGGATCCCCTATTTAAAATCGCTCCGGGAGAACAATTTTGTGTGTCGGTGTCGGTCGATCACCAACGTCTGTCTGATGGTGGTTGTATTAATTTTTCTCAAAATTTTATTTAAATATCGCCCCCAGCGAGACGACTGCAACCCCCCCTACACACAACACTCACAGGCCCAGCCGTAATAGCTTTACTGCCGCCCCTTCAGAGTATAGTGCCACTGTCACACATGAGAATAGCGGGTGGATTGGATCAAGTGATATTTTCGCAGTTGTCCTTGCTATTGTTGTTGTGCTCCCTTAATATCGGTGTCGCCCTATAGTACAACTGTTAAGGGAGCTCTCGTGAAAATGGTCAAATTCAGTTGAACAGAGTTACTCGTCTCGAGTGGTCGTCCTTGCTGTGGGTCCTGGACTCCTGGGCCCCCCAGTCTGTCTGTCTGATACCACCAGTATTTACACCTGATTATCTGGTTCTCATTATAGTATAGTTTGATTCTACTTCCAGTTAGTGGTTATAAGATGAAGAGCGTAGTGTATTCACCTGGCGCGAGTGAAATTTTACTTGCATCTCGGCGACTGTTTATTTCTAAAGTAAGTTACCGCAGTGGGGTTCCGGTTGTTCTCCAGAAAAATAAAATGGGAATCTATAAACTGGCTAACTATTGTGCGCGCTAATGCCTTCCTAGAGATTACAGTGCGTCGGTATCATTTTCGGATTCCTGTGTGTATAATACATAGTGTTGGCCCTCCGGCTATAAAGTTACACCGAAAGTTTGAAGTGATGGCAAGGTGGCTACAATATCGTGTACACCTTCTTTAACACTCTATCAGATGATATGATTTTTGGGGGAAACTTAAAACTTTAAGCGAATTTTTCGGGGTAAGTTAATGTTTTTAAAGAGCTGAATATGGTTGCATTCGACAGAGGAGGACCACCTCACTACTATATATATCTAGACATTTTTGATTGGGTGCTACACACAATATCGGATTCTGCATTTGAATTATTTTCGATTCGTTCATGCACTGAATGCACAACTCACCCTTTATGGCTTTTACCCTTCCATTGTTCCAGTTGGAGGGTTTGCATTGTAATTCAAAATGTTCAGCGATTTTATTTGCTTAAAACTTTACTGAGTCGAGCGGCGGTTTTTTATCTGAAATTATCTTGTCCAGATACCGACGGTTTGCATAAACCTGATGAATGAATATATGAGGCCAATGACTCTGAATGCATTTTATTAAATTTTAAATTTTCTAAACTACTCTGTGTAGGTTGCACTAAATGAGATATTAGATACATATTGCATTTTAATAGATACTCAGTAGCTACCATTGCTTCGAGGGCTGAGGTATAGTTATCAATTCAGTTTTATTTAATCGAAATGATATATATGATATTAGAATTACAAAAATTCGATAAAAACCATGATTTGCTTAACTTTTATGGACATAATCACTGGACATATATTTTTCAAAATCTAATCTAAGTTATATAAACACGATATATATATATACATAATCAAAAAAATGAAATCAAACAATACAAACAGTTCAAAAAACATACAATTTCAAAACGAAATAACCGAAACCCAAGATAAAGATAAAAAGAACTAACTAAGTAAGAAGTAAGTAAACATATAAAATATTAAAAGTAATCAGCAAAAATAATTTGCAGGGCAATTTTTCCTTTCAAAAACTGAAAAATTGTAATCAATGATATAGTATAACATACAAATTAAATAGGTTTGCAATGATCGTAATAATAACCACATAGACCTTTAAGGGTAAATAATAATAATAATAATCATTTCTTTATAGATCTAGTACGAAGACAATGCGATCTATATAAAGATTTCATAAAGAGTTAAAGATATCTCTTAAATCTTTCACTAAGTCATGTTTTATGTACCATCTGTTAGGTAGTGGAATTTATTTGGATTTGATTGAAAAAGACATAAATTTTCATTTGCATATATTAAAGAGGCAAATGGCTTAAAGAACATCAGAAAAAAAAAATATTTAAGTATACTTATAGAGGTTGATATCCGATTTAGGAAGATGATTGGTCACTTCAACTTAAAAGTCGGAACTTCGTAGTTAATTCTTTAAAAAGCCTTACTAAAATCTATGTTGATGCATACCAATAATGGATTTATAAAGAAAATAAAATGCTTCATTTGAAACATTTGTCCTTGCGAACTTTTTTATGAAAGGCAATTATAATTATGTAGAATAGTTCCAGTAACAGTTAGTATTGGTTTTGGAGAATTTGATACATTAGTTTTTGTGTTCTAAGAAAATAAACATAAAATAGTATTTCGAATCGGCTCAAAAACCAAATCTAAAGCCTATCGATCATAGTACCTAGTCCGTATTTATTTTATTTTAAGATTTATTGGTAAAAATTAGGTATCCCTACATCTAAATACGCCTCTTTGTATACAACACTGTAATTTCGAAAAAATCGGCTAACATATTTGAAATCAGTTACTTTATTTATATATATTATTATATATATTTGTTTCAAATCTTGTGACCAATTTTTCAAATACCTCTACTTAAGGTACTAGTTCCCTCAAAATTTTCTAAAAAACCGATTTGTTTTCATTTGCATTTTATGATTCTTTATACCTTTAGAAATCATCTGCTAAATTTTTACAAAGAAATTCGAAAAAATCGAAGAGCTACAGTAGTTTTAGTGCTTTAAATATATCGTAAAAAAACTTTAAACGTGTTTTTCTCGAAACTACATTTTTCAAAACGGCGGACAGTCAATTTCCGGAATGGTTGAACCGGTTTGAATAAACCTTATAGCGTTTCGTTTGTTAAGGTCTATTGTAGGGCAATTCGCCAGAAAATTCTGAAAAAGTTGATCAAAAACATATTTGCAAACCGAACAAAGCGAAAAAATATGCGATTTTTTCAAATTTTTTTTTTTAAATATCTGCCTTTTTTTTCTACCAATTTTTTTACTAATTGTAGTGAATTGCCTCATAAAATATCTTCCTTTTTAACATACTTTTTTGTTTTGGACGTGGTTTTGCCGTCTCTGAGATCTCTGTGATTTTTCGCAGACATGTCCAACAAAAAAAAAATGAATTTGCGGTGGATATCAGAATTCGTCACTGGATCATCTGAAACAAAAAATTCAAAAAGATTATGTTAGTTCATGAGTTTCTCGAGGGAGTGACGTCGAGATAATTTTTTTTGTATGCATATTTTTTTATAAACAATAATAAATATGTTGATTCTCGCACTTTTTTTACAAAAAATTTAATTTTTTTGACTTCTAAGTGATGCCAAAAACTCAAAAATCGATAAAAATTGAAAAGCTCGACGTCACTCCCTCGAGAAACTCATCAACTAAGATAATCTTTTTGAATTTTTTGTTTCAGATGATCCAGTGACGAGTTCTAATGTCCACCGCAAATTCATTTTTTTGTTGGACGTGTCTGCGGAAAATGTCTACCGTTGCCACAATTCTTAATATTTTTACTTAAAAAGCCTATTTAATTTAAAAATAAAATAATGTAGCCATACTTCCAAAAAAAATTCACCAAAATTTGCTTAAAAAGTCATTTTCAAACCCTTAAATTCTGAGGCTGCAGAGGTACTGACAATCTGCTTATTTCAAATTGAGATGAGAATTTGCGTCCTTTGTAATTATCAACTCAAACTAGTAATTTTTTGAAAATAATGGGCTTAAAACACCTATTATTTAACACTTTCAACCCGGCGCAGTTTTTTATACTTCACTTCATCGAACGGCAGTACAAATCGTATTTTGCTTTATTTGGTTGCATAAAATGTTTTAAAAAAACCCCATAAGAACATATGTAAATGCATTAAGTCTATTATAGCCTACCTGTAAAAATAAGTTCTTAAAATGTTCAGTAAAATAAACATATAATGTGATGTAAGCCACCGGTGCTACACGCCTCCAGATGAATCATTCGCCTGTGAGCCACCGGTGGTACACGCCGGGTTTAACGTGTTAAATATTTATGAAAGGCCAAAATTCGTATTTCTGCATTGGAAAAAGTATTTTATCTATGTTTTTCCAGCACTTCTTAAGAATAAAGTCCAGAAATATGAAAATTAGGTTAGGGTAAATTATTTAATAAGTTTGAGAAACGTCAATTTGACAGGATGGCGTTCTAGTATTAACATTGGGTCTAGTTGCATGAATTAATTCCGTCATATCGTTTCAACTAATATAGATACATATGTCGTTTAAATAACACGATATATCCCCCGATTCTACATAAAAGTTAAGAGTTCGTAACATCTTAATTGTTTTAAAATATCAATTTAATTCAGAAAAAGGGGCTGTATTAATAATTTACAAATTATAGGAATTTAGTGTATTCCTTAAATAATGCGATATATGATTTATTATTTTAAAAGGATTTGTGATCAGATTGGGAGCTCTCAAGTTTTATCCAGGATCGAAATAGGTTAAATGAATTAAAAAATTAAGTGTTGTTGAAAGTACATATTTTTTTTTGGGTGCGTAACGACGAGTAACGAGTAAATAAATTATGCTAAAAAGTTTAAAATATAATAAGGTAAGAAAAAATTGTTTAGGTTAAGCGGTTTTACTATACAAATGATGATGTATTAAAAGCTATGGTAGATCGCCAGTCTGGAGCTTTGATCAGAATAAAATAAAATCGTTAGGCGCATTTAGTAGAAAACTTTCTTGTGTTGGAGCTTGAAAGTCATATATCTGATTTTTGACTGTCTTCTTCGATTTTAATATTGTAGTGACATTGTTTGTTATATTAACATAACATATAAGAAACATGTAACGAAGATATAACATATAACAGTATAATTTCCAAAATATTTTTTTCCTTTATTGTTATTTAATGAGCTCTAAATAATGATAAAGCTCACCAAATTCTTAGTAAGAAATAATTTTATTCGTCGACCCCATATAGTCTAATTCTCTAAGATTTTAAATATAATTTTTTATTTCTATCTCATTTTTCTTATATTGTTAACGACTTAGAAGGTTCTGACTAATGGACGACCGGATGGACGGCAGACGGACAGAATGAGATTAACTAGACTTTTTATGGCCCGTTTAATAAGTTTCCATCTGAATCCTTTGGGATTTAAAGTCCTTTTTTTAATTTTTAAGCATACCTTTTTAATTCTGGGTACGAGATTCTTATTCATATTTTTTAATGAATAAGTATAAGTCTTTGAATTGAATAGATCTATATTTTCAACATACTTATACATATAGTTAACACATAGTTACATGAAATGAAAGCATTAAAAAATTACATACGTCCATATAAATAATACGATATATACAGTGTAAAATTATTCAACTGATTCAATATCAAAAGAAGCGCAGAAGAGCAAAATAAAAAAAAAACTTATTGCAATTAAATGCATCCTCTCAACCGTTGTAGCTAATAAAGATTTCTGAAAAACGTTTAAACTACATATCTTCATTTTCTTGTTTTCTTTTCTTTATATGTATTATCGTCATGCAAAAAGCCAAAGAAATTCTTCCGCATGCTAAATGATGTGTAAATTTTTCCGTAAAGCGCGTCAAAAAATCGATGGCAACAAGAAAAAATGGATGGCTATGAAGGGCCAATGATACTAAAAGGAAATGATTATTGATAAAACATAAAGCTCGTTTGGAAGACTGAGCTGGCACTAAAGCGTTATGAGCACTAGTAACTGCAGGCCATGTATACATACATACATATATGTAAGTGTAAGAGCCTGGGAGCAAAACATGTGTAAGCAAGTTGGTCACGTATGTAT
Organism: Dysmachus trigonus; assembly: GCA_949715965.1. Lineage (NCBI taxonomy): Eukaryota > Metazoa > Arthropoda > Insecta > Diptera > Asilidae > Dysmachus > Dysmachus trigonus. The sequence continues at coordinate 80,234,653 of OX454322.1, read as the reverse complement.
GTATGTGCGTCTCACCCTTTCATCACAGGCTGAAAAGTGCATCAATAAAATGATATATGCGCTCATCACATTCTACTCAAGATGACTGCACAAATTATTAGCAAACTCTGTCTTTTGCAAGTGTAAGAAGTAATTTATAAGACGTGCACACAGAACATGACCCAGCCTGGGAAATGGGGAAATATCTTTGTAAATAGGTTTGCATGTCTCGTGTTTGAAATGAAGTATGTTGTGCTAACATCAGAAGTGTCACAGAAAGTGGAATTAATTGGTAATAATTAGTTCAGCGGAGGTACCAAGTGAGGAATTAAAAACTGCACACACAGGGGAAGTTTAGAGGAATTTAAATAATCAGAAAAAAATTGTAGGTTAATAGGGCATTTCGGTGAGAAAACCTCCAACATTTGAAAAAATCACTTGAAATTTGATCAATTTCCGAAATGTAAGTATTTATAGCTCCCAATCAGAGAGGGGCAGAGAGGGGTTTGTAGGCTCGTTGGAAGAGGTAAAGGGTTCTTTGTGGAATCGCATCTAAATATTACTCATGCGACTCTCGGTTATAGAGTTATAGAGTGTTTAGTGAAACTAGTACTAGAATACAGAAATCCCCTTCTCCCTTCCAAATGAAGCATTTCCGACTCCCTTTCTATACATTTTTTTATTTGTCTTTATATTCCCTATCATTTTCCAATGTATGGCCGTTTTAAGACCAAACATCTTGTATATATCATATATGAACGAATCTTTTTTATATTTCTTCACAGCCCAAAACTGAAATAAAACTTGAGCCCCATTATGCAAAAATAAAAAATTAAAAAGTAAATGTATAAAAAATTATAAAGGAGGATTAAGAAATATAAACCATATTATAGTGGGTAAAGAATTGAGATTTTTTCTAAGATAGAGAATGAGTGCTATACGACTTCATGTACAATACAAAGACAAAATATAACCTACAATATATATATTAGGGTGCTTTTTTTTTCGTGACAATTTTTTTTTGTCAGTCCCACCTCGAAATTTTGTGACAAATACCTAAACAAATAATTCCCTGAAAATTGGAGCCCTTAATATTAATATTAAGTACTAGACCAAGGCGTATAAAGATTTCCCATATAAAATACACGTAAACTTTGATACAGCTCAGAGGCATTTTATAGTATATTCTTGGTCAATGGTAGGGTTTCTTCAGAATTTAATGCTCTACAAAAGTTTCCATTGCGGTGTAAACCTAACTCCCACCAGCGAGGTAGTACGGGTCATTAACCCCAATTTTTCCACGAAATTCTCGCTTTTTGCCCCTATCTCGTAAACAACAAGAGGTACAGAAAAAGTGAATATGACAAACTTGTAGGAAATTCAATTTCCTACAAAAAAGTTCTGAACACCAAATCGCTAACATCGATATTTCTTGAGATATTAGGCTTTGAAGTTGAGGTAGTGTTTCTATAATTTAGCACAATAATACATGAAAATTACACGCTACATCAACTTCAAAGCCCAATATCTCAAGAAATATCGGTGTTAGCGATTTGGTGTTCAAGAATTTTTTGGAGAAAATTAAATTTCCTACAAGTTTGTCATATTCACTTTTTCTGTACCTCTTGTTTTTTACGAGATAGGGGCAAAAAGCGAGAATTTCATGAAAAAATTGGGGTTAGTGACCCGTACTACCTCGCTAGTGGGAGTTAGGGTTACACCGCAATGGAAACTTTTGTAGAGCATTAAATTCTGAAGAAACCTACCATTGACCAAGAATATACTATAAAATGCCTCTGAGCTGTATCAAAGTTTACGTGTATTTTATATGGGAAATCTTTATACGCCTTGGTCTAGTACTTAATATTAATATTAAGGGCTCCAATTTTCAGGGAATTTTTGTTTAGGTATTTGCCACAAAATTTTGAGGTGGGACTGAAAAAAAAAATTGTCACAAAAAAAAGCACCCTAATATACAATATGTATATATAATAATTAAAAGTATTACAGAGGAGCATAATATTTTCCTAAAAAATGCAAAAAAAAAAAAAAAAATTATAGCCAGCAAGACTTTGTTGTGATTTCAAAAATTTATAGGAGAATCTGCTGAAAATTATGTATAAAATAATGTCGTTCGATATACTACAAAATGTGGTAGTTAATGTAATAATTATAGCTTCGGAAACAAAACACCAAGTGTAGCATACAGTGCCATTTAGAAACGTTCGGACTGAAAGCAATATTTTTATCACTCTTTGTGCTATAATATTTGCTAATTGAAATAAGGAGTTTATAGAAAACTTGTTCCGATGAAGCACATGAATAATGTTCTGTCTTCTCTCTCTGCTGTTTCGTTTAGACTCAAAATAAATAAATTGGAATAAGATATCGTTTGCTGTCTTCTTTTAAAATAATTAGTTGGATCTATTACTTAGATAAAAGTTTCACCACAAATATCCTACAAGATATAATATTCTGTGCAAAATTTTATAGCACATAAAGCTATTTAAAATAAGCTGTGTTCTAAGCAATAGTTAAAATAAAGCAAACTTGTAGGGATACTTCAGAGAAAGTCATACTGACAATTTTTTTTTTTTTTTATTAATTCACAAAGTACTGCACTGTTCGTAATTTTACCATTTCGATTGTATAGATATTTCTGATAAAATAATGGCATTAATAATTTGTGTATGACAATTTTCTATATGTATAACTCTGTCTATATTACATTATATTATTAAAATTTAATTTCTCTTATCCTTGTGGTAAAACTTACGTTTTTTATTATTGTAATATAATTTAATTTTCCTAAATCATTTAGTTACATTTAATAGTTTTTATTATAATAAGTAAATTATGATAGGCTCCTAAAATAGCATCATAATTTAATTTATTGCACTTTATTTCACATAAAATTTTTTTCCGTGTACTATAGCAGTTTTTCTCTAGAATACGAAACTTAAATTACATTTCTTTAAATAGTAAAGAATCATTTACTTGCAATTCTTACTAACAAGGTGGGCGCACAACCCTGGGGAAACGGATTTGAATGAAATTTTGCCTAGTAGTAGTATTTCATGTTGGTATACTAGCCATAAAATATTTCCGTTCAATGCTCAGTAATAGCGGAGAAAAACGCACCCAAAGTTCACCGTATACTATGTATATATAAGCTACGTTGAATTTCAATTGAGCACATCTTATCGTATATGTTAACGTTCCCGACTCGAACTTTGGGTGCATTTTTCTCCGCTACTACTGAGCATTGGACGGAAATATTTTATGGCTAGTATACCAACATGAAATACTACTACTAGGCAAAATTTCATTCAAATCCGTTTCCCCAAGGTTGTGCGCCCTCCTTGTAAGATCTTTTTGGGAGCATATTTTCGATCAGTTGTGATCTTCACTAAAAATCCGTTTATGAAAAATGCGAATTTAGAAAAATAACACTAACAATAAAGTAGGTTTTAATAACCTTTTACTACACTTGTGCTATTGCCTTTGGTTATAATTTGTAGCTTTTGAAATGGCAATTTTCTTGCAAATATTTTATTAATCATACCCCAGAGTGATATAAGTGATTTCAGTAATAACCTAAAGAGAATTATAAACAAACGTATCCAATACACAGAATTAAGAACATGATTCGTAACATTTAAAATTATGTGAACTTCATTTACTAAATTAAATTAAATAACAAAAAGTATAAATTATATTGTAAAATATGCAAAAAGGTATATGTTTGGAACGTTAACAAAATTAAAAAAATATAATAATGCAAAGGCAAAAGTAGTTTCGATACCTAAATTTGGTAAACCACCTAACTTTCCAAGCAGCTATAGACCTATTAGTCTCTTAAGTTCAATAAGTAAAATTTACGAAAAAATTCTAAAAAATAAACTAATGAAAACCCATAGTAGAAAACAACATTTTTCTTAATGAACAATTTGGTTTTCAACAAGGTTACTCCACCACACATCAAGCTTGTAGAATTAAAAAATATGTCAGGGATAATCCAAAAGCCATTGGTCTTTCTACAGGTTTCTTTACTCTTGACATAGAAAAGGCTATAAACTTCATAAATTCAACTTCCCGGTCTATCTTATAAAAATAATTCGAAATTTTCTCACCGGTAGATATTTTAATGTATATATCGGTTCAAAAAAATCTTCAGTACATTAAATTCCTGCAGGTGTACCTCAAGGTTCTGTTCTTGGCCCCCTACTGTATAATAGGGGAGACTGGCCTAAAATGAAATACTAGGGTAAAATGACACATTGCACGTATCTCCAGTTCTAGCTTTAGTTCAGTCTTTCGCAGTCCATCCATGGAAACAGTCGTATCTACCAGCGCTGCTGTAAAAATTTTAGTGAGTTCCCTTTGTTTTTATTAGAGTAGTAGTTAAAAAACTATTTTCAGTGATCTATAATATATTAATATCAGCGAAATCAAAGTGTTGGTATAAAAAAACTGGGAGAGCTTGAGAAGAACTTATGATATCAGCGAGGACTATAGTTCTTGGTAGAGGTTGTATGAGTGTAAGTGTTATTTTCTTGTTCGTTGAAAATATTTTTTTTTACAAAAAAACAAAATGCTACGTTTGAGGGTAAAATGACACACTTATCATATGGTTAAAATGAAATACTATTTTTATTATGAATAGACATGGTTAAGTTTGTTTTTTCAGTAGCACTTTTTTAAACAGTTAAATATACTTACACTTATGTTTAACACTCAATTATAATATAAGTTTCTCCAAAAACTCAGTTTTTTTTCGACGTGATCATTCGTCCTGGCTTTACCTATATAAGATACAGATTTTGATGCATATCTAGGTCTGGTGAAAAGTAAATTAAATGCACCTTGTGCAAAAAATGGGCACACAATGAATGTGCAGGTTTATCTAAAAGAGCTACACACTTTGTCTGCGACGTGTGCAAATAAAAAACAAATATCGATACTAAATCTATATGCTATGTCATTTTACCCACACCATTTGGGTACGTATGATACTTTAAGGCTTTTTTAGAAGTCATATTTACACAGGAAAGAAAGACTTATTTTATGTTTACTTTTATACAGTGTATGTATTTTATGTTTATGTTTGTTTTGGTAGAAAAATATTTTACGTTTTGTTGAAAAATAAAAAAATATAGGCAATTTAGCTTAAGGTGTTTCATTTTAGGCCAGTCTCCCCTATCTTTACGTCTGTTTTTCTTTAACTTCGTAACTGCTGCTTCTCTATGTATGCAGACGACATAGGTGTTTTCGCTTCCGGACGTGATTCGTCGCAAATTATTATCAACTTACAGTCTGCATCGGACGTAATTTACAAATATTTCAAAAAGTGGAAAATTAAAATAAATTCAAGCAAAACCCAAGCAATTTTTTTTACTCGTAGAAGAAAACAGGTCTATTTACTCCCACAGAATTTACAGGTAGGCTCCTCTTATATTACTTGGAGCAATGAACTAAAATACCTGGGTATCATTTTCGACAAAAAATTACTTTTTGACAGACACGTCACTTCAAAAGATCAATAAGTTAATAAAATCACTTTATCCGTTCATAAATCGAAATTCTGAATTAAGTGAGGTAAATAAATTATATAAATATATAAAATTATTTTTGAAGCTGTTTTGATGTTTGGTACTCCTGTCTGGAGTGATTGTGCTAAAACGCATTTGGATAAACTACAAAGAATCTTCAAAGCAAGATTTTGAAAATGATTTTGAATCTACCGTGGTTTTTTTCCATCTTGTTTCAGTTGAAATCTGTAAAGTGAACAACAATTTTGTACAAAGTTGTATCAAATCATGTAATCCATTGATTTCAAACTTGTTCTCTTATCTTAGCTTTTTCTTTACATTTAAGTGCCATATTTAAAATATTGGGTTGTCCGAAAAGTTCTGAGCGTTTTTTACTATGAAAATAAAACAAATATTATAAGGTTGTTAATATTTCTTTATTCGTCGAAATATTTTCCACTTTTTTCAATGACCTTGGCCCATCTTCCTGGTAGCTTAAAAATCCCATCCGCGTAGAATTGGGCTGGCTTGGTGGGCGAAAAATACATCGAGGTGCTGTTTGACAGTGTCGAGGTTTTGGAACGATTTCCCGTTCAAAGAGTTTTGAAGAGACCGGAACAAGTAGAAGTCGGATGGCGCAATATCTGGGGAATAAGGTGGGTGAGGTAAGACGTCCCAGCCTAACTCGTGTATCTTTGTACGGGTGAGCAAAGATACATGAGGGCGCGCATTATCCTGGTGAAAAACAACGCCCTTCCTATTCACTAATTCTGGCCTCTTCTGCTGCAAATTTTCCTGCAATTTCTCTAGTTGGCTGCAGTATATATCAGAATTGATCGTCCGATTTTGTGGGAGCAGCTCATAGTAAAGAATACCCTTGAAATCCCACCAGATGCAAAGCATGACCTTTTTTGAATGAATATTCGGCTTCGATGTTTGTTTTACTGGTTCGCCGGCCTTACCCCACGATCGTTTTCGCACAACATTGTCATACTGGATCCACTTCTCATCTCCAGTAACCATTCGTTTTAAAAAAGGGTCACTTTCGTTCCGTTTTACAAGCATATCACAGATGTAATAACGATTCAAACAATTTTTCTGTGACAGTTCGTGAGGGACCCAAACATCGCACCGAGAAGTGTATCCAAGCTTCACCAAATGATCGTAAACGGTACTTTTGGGAATATTAAGAACCTCTGCTATTTCCCTGGTCGTAGATTTTGGGTTAGACTCAATTTGCACCTTGATTAGGTCGTCATCTACTGCGGATGGTCTCCCAGCACGCTCGTCGTCTTCAACGTTGAATTTCCCAACTTTGAATTTGGCAAACCACCTTCAAACCGTTGATTCACCTACGGCGTCGTCTCCATAAACTTCGCAAATCTGCTTGGAAGTCTGTGCAGCATTTTCACCCTTTTTGTAGAGGAAAAGCATAATGTGTCGAAAATGCAACATTTCACAATTAATTGCAATTTTGAATGCAAGATAAAAAAAACCATATGTTTTCCAACCGTACGGTTCCATAGGCGCCGCTCAAACACAGCCATGCCATAAACGCTTAGAACTTTTCGGGCAACCCAATAGTTGATAAGATTTAGGAAGGGTTTTTTATTATTCCCCCATAGCTTAATTTTCAAATTAGAAATTAAATATATTACTACTTCTTAGTCAACATCCAATTAAATCCCAGACTGTAAAGAACTTCAATTCTAATCTCTGGATCTATTTTATGAATTCTTGTTTTAAATTTTATATTATCTTAATAAACTAATAAATAAATAAAAAAATCATAGTGCAAGAACTAAAATTTTCTTTTGACTGTTTGTTTAGATTGGAATTTCTGGGTCCTTAGTCAATTGCCATTGTTTTTGTACATAACTTTTAGTAGCTGATGTCGGTTTTTATTCTAGTATCCAATAATCACTGCATAAGAAAGGCAATTTTTTCTTAATTTTGTAAAATTTTTGAAATTGGGCAATTTTATACCCATATTTGAAAAAAAAAAAAAAAATGATATATAAATACAATGCTAGAAGGTCTGATTGGATATTCTTTTTGAAGTTCTTTTAATAAAGTACACAAATTGTACGAGTCTTGCGTCTGTTAATAGCCTAAAGTATAGCATTACATTATTGCAAAAAGTGAAGCAATCCATCGTACTTACCACACCCATTCTCATAGTGTAAATGTAATGAGATGAGCTCGTCGAAAATCTCGGTGTTTCTCGTTAATAATTTATTCAATTCCCCAGAAATTGCGTGCTGCACACTCTATGATGTTATGTATGTGCATAGGGGGCAGCATGGTAAGGAGGAATTTGCCGAAAAGTAAAAAATTCATGTATCATTAGCAGTAACAAAGTGTTTCCAAGTCACTTCCAGTGGGAATACACACGTAGGGAAGAACATAACACCGAATGGGCCATAAATTTTTAATACTTGTGAAGGAAAGTTCCTAGCGAACTTTTTACTTGTAGCGGCAAAAAAAAAAAAATATCTCTCACGTTAACACGGAATCAATGTTTTTTCATACACAACGACTTTTAGTACTGGGAGACAGTCTGTTTGAGGAGTGGAAGAAATGTCGAGAGAGGCCAGGGATCAGGGCACACAGCCTGTGTGAATGAATGAAAAATTTATGAGACTAATTAAGAATTCAATCGCTTCGGTGATTTAATTCCCAAAGTAAGTTTCTATGCGTGACTGGAATTAATATGTTCATGCAAAACTTTTATATTAAGAGGATAACTTTGTTAGAGAGAAAATTAAGATGTAATCTGAACAAATTATACAGTCAGGATGTGATCTCTTCCGAACACAAAAGAGCAACGTAATGGATATTAAGATATTTGACCAGTAATGAGTTTTATTTCTTATAAAACCATTTTTATCCGGTAACAACACCGCTCTGCGTTTCGAGAGTGTTCATTGTAAAAGTTTTAAAAGCCGAAAACTTTCTTAACTTAATAATATCAATAATTTTTTAAGTATGTACTGCACTGAAAAAAATGTGTTCAGTAGATTCAACAGTGAGGTCTTGATAATTCATCTAGTCCGCATTTTCTGTTTCAATCAAATAGATCCTAGTTCAACTAACTATTTTAATGTAATTTTTATTTGTAAGTATAAATATATTAAAATTTGTTTAAACTTGCCTGTGCATTAAATACAGAGAATAAAATATAGTTTAAATTTGAAAAATTCTGATAAATAAATAATTAAAGGACATTGAAACTTTTCTGAATGAAATAGATCTTCGCCATATACCAATATATCATCCCGCTTAAAACATTATACTAGGGGTATGAATAAAAAATCTTGATAATAATAGAGCCTTATTTAAATTAAATGTTTAAAGATTATTTTATTTATTTACGTTTTTTTAAAAATCGTCTCTCATATTATTTGCAATAATTTTTGTAAGTTGATAGAATCCTTATTTTAGTTTTAAATAAGATTTAAAAAAAAAAAAATAATCACCATCTATATATATAAAAGAAAGTCGTGTTAGTTACACTATAACTCAAGAACGGCTGAACCGATTTGGCTGAAAATTGTTGGGGAGGTAGCTTAGAACCAGGAAACGGCTATAGGATACTTTGTAGGGTTTCAAAATGGCGGATTCAAGATGGCGGCTGAAAATTTTAAATTTTAAGCGATTTTCATGAAAAAATTGGTATATAGGGATTTTGCGGGATGGGGATTTCAAATCCGCTGTCCAAATTTAGAAATTCAAGATGGCGGATCCATCCAAGATTTCCTGATTTCAACGGATTTTAATGAAAATTAGTACAATGAATGTTTTGAGGTCACTGATTTTCAATATTATCAAAATTTAGAAATCCAAGATGGCGGATCCAAAATGGTGACCATATTTCTCGATTTCAACGGATTTTAATGAAAATTGATACAATGATTATTCTGAGGCCACTCATTTTGAATATTAGCCAAATTTCCAAACTCAAGATGGCGGATCCAATATGGCGACCAACATTTCTCGATTTCAACGGATTTGAATGAAAATTGGTACAATGATTATTTTAAGGCGACTAATTTTGAATATTATTAAGATTTGGAATTTCAAGATAGCGGATCCATAAAGGGGTTTTCGGGTTAAAACAATTTCCAGGATATAACAAACTAGATCATTTGACAAGTGTTTAATTAGTAAGTATTTACCCAACGCCGGGTGACACCGGGTAACCCAGCTAGTTTCTAAGAAAGACTCTAATAATCGCTTCAATCCTTTGTATCTCATAAACGAACAGACAAAAGTTTAATAATTGTAGATACATTTTGTTATAAGTATTTGTTTTAGTAAAAGAAAAAGTTAAAGAGTTTATTCAAAATTTTATATAATATTTTCGGAATATATAATTTTTGAAAATTACTTCTTTTGAAATTAAATTGTTTATCATTATAAATGTATTTTTTTAAATTCAAATGTAGAACCTGCAGTGTTCTTATGTGGTTTCAAATAAGACTATGTTTTAAAGGTGTTAATTCTACGTAAGACTTCTTCAAACTAAAACATTTCTGAAGGTGTACACAGAATGTTGCTTCCAATATTTTACCTGTTTGTAATGCAGAAGCGCTCCGATTCCAAACAAAGCAAGTTTTAGCTGAATAAGGAAAGCCTCGGCTCCTTGAGTCCTGGCTCCGTCTGCAGAAGATATATGTACGTTCTCTTTACTTTCAATAGTTCCTCCGAAAGATTAGGTGAAAATGAACAGACGAAATCCATTCATTCTGATTAAAGGGCGGTCTGTTGAAGTACTAAGTTTACTGCGAGAGTCTTTGGTTCCAGGTACACGTTATCACCCCGAAACGAAATATCTTAAGACGTTGGCTTCCTCCTTCAGGGCTTGTGTTTCGTTAAGGTAAACTACCACTCTCATGCTTGCTTATTCTAAAGCAACCGCAGCAAGGATCTGTTTGTCGTATATATGTTCTTTGAAATATGTTTTAAAAAAAATTGTTTGATCTTTTCTGGGGATTTATTTTTATTCGTATGATCTATTTTACTAGAGCTTATATTCATTTTTTCTTCAAATTATTTTTAGCCAAATTAAAGTATGTAAAAATCCATATTTTTATATTTAATAGTTACATGTGTGAAAATGTAGTTATATATAATTTAATTAATATTTAAGTGAAAGTAAACCCTTAAAACTCCGAGATTTGTTTATAGAAATTGTTCACTAAAATTTAAAAGTTGAATTTTCAAAAAACAAAAGAAATTAAAAACGGTTTTACAAAAATTTTCTAGGAAAATTTAAAAAATAAATTAGTATTTATTAGCTTAATTATAATAGTTTAATGTTTTTTGCTAAGTATTAATTTTATACAATTTCTTGTTTATGTAGATAAATATAGGGGTTACGATTTAAAAGAAAAACATTTTTTTTAATAAGTTTTTTTTTTACAGAATTTTTTTCAAATTGTTGAGACCGATTTTTGAATTTTTATGATTTTTTGAAAAAAAAAAACAACACCAAAAAATGATGGCGGACATGATTTCAGGAGTCTGGCTCGTCGGAAAAAAAGAATAAAAAGACCAAATTAATTCTTGTTCAAATGCCTATCGTGTGAACTAGGATGACTTTTTTTATACCAAAAAATAACAAAATGGCGGCCATTTGAAAAATATAAAAAAGCTTTTTGAGGTTAGAAAATCGGTAAATTTGTTACCGATCAACACGATTCTAGTTCATACGATAGCCATTTGCGCAGGGATTAATATGGTATTTTTTGTTTTTTTATCCGACAATCCAGACGCCTGAAATCATGGCCACCATCATATTTTGGTGTTTTTTGTTTTTTTTTCAAAAAATCATAAAAATTCAACTTCTAACAGTAGTAGTTCCATTTTAGGATATAAACTATAACCTAGATAAAAATATACTGCAACTAAAATTACAAATCTAGATATTCGAGTAAAGGTTTTAAAAACGAAGTGAATTTTGACGTAAATCTAGTTAAAACAAGCCAGTAGAATTTTTGCTTTTATGTTTAGGTATTCTAGTTAGACGAAATTCACAGTACTGCTTTTAATTCATGTTCTAGTGAATTCTAGCTAAAACAAGTACTATGGAATTCTGTCGTTTATACTTGGAGTTTTAGTTAATTCAGATAAAAAAGTAGGTAAATAGAATTCTAGTTTATATATTTCCATTCGATTTACAACTGGAAATCCTGGAATGCCTACTCTAGTTAGAATTTTGCTAGTTTCTAGTTGAAAAAGATTTTGTGTGTGTATATCTTTGGCTTTTATGAATTTTCATACTTATGTGTTAGCGCATTATTATTACTTTTTTTTTTTCTTATTCTTTTTAAATTATGTTTGAATTTTTCCCAGTTTAAATCTTTACTCCTGAATTTTGTACGCTAAAGATTTGGCTTTGTATATTATAAAGAATTAATTATTATTATTATTATTCATCAATTAAAATAAGTTCTGCATATGAAAGAGGATTTCACTTTTCCTATGACTCGTAGTGTATGAGGTTTGTTCGTTTTGGTGACAATACTCAAAACTATAGAACCTTTTAAGTTTTTCCATAATTTTAGAGTTAACATATCCTACCACACATACAAGTATATAAAAGTATAAAAAAGTTATAAGAGTATAAAGTTAAGTGATAATTCTATGTTAGTTTAAGAATTTTACCACAGTAATACTAAAAAGCGGCCAAGTGCGAGTCGGACTCGCCCATGAAGGGTTCCGTAGCAGCAAGTAACATAATATAAAAGTTCTTGTAGTTCGTTGTAACTTTGATCGATGTTTTAATAATAGTGTATTTTTTTTTAAATTAAGTTATTGATAAGTAAACATTATAATTAGGTACCTAAATGATGGGATTTAGATCTAACTATATGCGAGCCCATATAGGCTTGTTTTTTTATTTGAGTTGATTGAATGAAAGGTAAATTGCGGTTTACGATTTATGACGTATTAAAAAAAAACTACGCACTAGATCTCGTTCTAACCAATTTTCGGTGGAAGTTTGCATGGTAGTGTACATCATATATTTTTTTTAGTTTTATCATTCTTTTATTTTAGAAGTTACAGGGGGGGACACACATTTTACCACTTTGGAAGTGTCTCTCGCGCAAACTATTCAGTTTAGAAAAAAATGATATTAGAAACCTCAATATCATTTTTGAAGACCTATCCATCGATACCCCACACGTATGGGTTTGATGAAAAAAAATTTTTGAGTTTCAGTTCTAAGTATGGGGACTCGCACTTGGCCGCTTTTTTTTCTATTTTTGTGTGAAAATCTTAATGCGGTTCACAGAATACATGTACTTACCAAGTTTCAACAGTATAGTTCTTATAGTTTCGGAAAAAAATGGCTGTGACATACGGACGGACAGACAGACAGACATGACGAATCTATGAGGGTTCCGTTTTTTGCCATTTGGCTACGGAACCCTAAAAATGAAAAAAATTCCATTTAAAATTTGTGTATGATGTAGATGATAAGATGTAGTTATAACATTCAGGAAACCTAAACCCTTGATTATCGATACAATCATTTGTTCAGAAGCAATCCTAAGCACATCAAAATTATTTCCTATGCAAGAACAAGGTAGACACAAAAGGTGCCTAGTGAGAACAAAAGCACATCTGTAATACCTATTACTAGCTACCCATACCTTCAGAGGATATGTGCTGCTATGCCTATTATAAATCCTTATTCAGGGCAATGGATAAAATTTTAATACCTATCCACTAACAATGGACCAAAAGCCTTGATAGGCAGAAGCTCAAGCTCTTTTAAAATCCATCTATTGCCAGGTCCAACGTATTCTTCGTTAATCGCCGGGGTATGCACAATATCTGAATGATTTCGGAGATTTTCCACTCACCCTATACCATACGGTGTGTAGCCACCCGGTAAACAGGCGCAACCGAACAATTCACAAACGTGTGTCCTCGAGAAGTCTTGTCATATCAACAGGACGGCAAATACCGGCAGGAATTAAGTTTCGGCTTTAATGTGTGCTACTCCCTGCATAGTGTAACTCGCCTACAGGGCTTGCTCGCTTGCTCAACACGATTTAAATTACAAAAGCTTTGAAATCCTTTCGTTAAATTGGATTAGCTGTCGGTACTACCAATTAAAACCAAAGTTTTAATTGTCATTAAAAATAATTGGACTAAATATTTATTATGGACTGGTGCAAATCTAACCATCCATCTCTGATCCTTTTCAAATCTCTTGAATTCGGTGGGACCAGCTTGTTAAGGTTGGGAGCTCACAGCGGATTTTTCCACGCCTTTTTATGAAAGGTATTGCAAAACCAAAAAGAACATAAAATTATGCTGACCGGCCACAGAAATAATTCGACAGACTCTAATCATTCCATTGAAGTACCTATGCACGGCGGCAGCCGTTCTGAAGAGCATTTTATCGCGACTTTGCGACTTTACGACGAGTCCGATTTCGAGAATTGAGCTCTAACAACTGTCTGCGGGTGGGGATTAATTTTGCGAAAAATGAATCAATTTAAAGAAGTAAAAATTAATTTAGACATTCAATTGGATCGTACTTGTATCCATAACTACTGTGGTTTGGCAACGAAACCACGCGCATATGGTCGCATAATTGGCAATCAAATTACAAATTTGTGAAACGAATTTAATTCCGGTTAACCTGCAGGACTTTTATGTTTATTTGGTTAATCCTCTGGAATATAATCACCACGTACATACATGTGTCCGCGGGTTTTAACTATACCTAAGCCATTACTGTTGGGCAAGGTAACCATTTCTATAATAGGAGACACCTTTGCGGTTACTCTAATTAATCCAGCCAAAAATCAATAGAGAGCACCAGGATATTATCAGTTGTTTAACTCCGTGATTGCATTAAATTGGGAAAAATCCTAATTTTCTGTAGACAGCCACTTTACAAAATATATCTATGGTATCTTCGTCAAGGATTTTTTTTTCTCATATTTTGATTAATACAAGTAATCGAAATTGTGAAAATAGCGAGTTGGATTGGAGACTCATTTTCTAAAATTTATAACTCTGGTTCTATTTGAGCTGCAAACTTTTTTTTTTTTTTTTTTCATTTTAAATTTAAAGGACTGAGTTTTGAGAAAAAGATATTTTTAATAAAAATTATTAACAAATTCATATTGTTATTAACAATTTAATTGTTTAAATCAATTTTTAACAATGGCCCTCACCTCGTAGCAAGTTTTTAGTATTTTTATAGTAAGTATTCTCCGTCAAATTTTACATAAAAAAACATGTTTTCAAAATATGGTGCCTTTATTATTACTATTTTTAAAACATTAATTTATATAGGGCGACACGTCAAAAAAATCAGTTTTGTGTTAATAAAAGAAAACTATAGCTCGGATCAAAAAAAGTTAAATACAAAAGTTGTAGATAATGAAAAGATTTACAATTTTTGTCATAACTATTTTTCGACATAACCTCAAACTTTTCGAATAAATAAATAAAAAATAACTAACATTAAGAAAACAAATAGAAGTATAGATGTTTATTTTAATTCTTCAGTGTAAAGTACATTTTTCTTCTTTTTGCAGTAGGAATTAAAATGAATTGGTTTTCTGTGCTTCTAGATCTAGACATATCCGACGTATAATTGATTATGAGAAAACCATTCTTCCCTTAAATCCATTCCCACATAATTTTTATGTATGTTCTTGTGATTTATTTGTTTTAATGAAATTTTTACAGGAAGTTGTAAATGATTAAATGGTACCTTTGATAATGTTATTTCTCAGAGCTTTTACTTTCAATCTTGTCCCATTGCTAAGATTTGGAAGATACCGATTTTGTAGTAAAATATCTGATCAAAGAAAATATGTTTTTTATCACCAGGTATTTCTTTTTCAAATTTTATAATCGATGTAATCAACAGAGGAATTTTTTACAAATCACAATGAAGTGTAATCTTGCGAATTGCTTTTTTTTATCTAACAATAAACTTTAGGTATTAACTCGTATTAATGTGTAAGTGTTGTCACAGTATTAACCCTTTGAGCTCCGTGAATTTTTGCACCTGTAGGTACCTTAAGGACTTGTAGGTAATATTTTATATATGTATACATAATTAAGTGTCATATGTAATATACCATGTAGCATGACAAAGTGAACGAAAGGCCCCGCCGAACCAAAAAAACTAATCTTTTTATCATAAAAAAGTAGTGTAAAATCGTTTAAAAGTGTTCATTGATGTTAAATTACAGCCTATACATAAGATAAGACGCAATCTTCCCAACGGTGAAAGAATTATTTAAATCGACCCGGTACTTTTTAAGATTACTTTAGCAAACATAAAAAAATAAAGATTTCTGATATAAGTAATTAGTGTTAATTAGTAAAAAAGTGTTAATTAATGTTAATTTATAGTCTATAACCACCATTAGGTTATAAGCTTGATATTGGTGAAAAATCTATCAATATTGGCCCATTAGTATTCCAGATTAACTCTTACATATAAACAAATTCTCTCTCTTTATATATTAATAATATAGATAAACTAAATCGATATTTTTGGAGCCTTTCTGGACTTTCCATTTAAGCGTATATAAAATTCTTACTTTTATTTTAGAGTAAAAGTTGTTCAAGCATTTTCCAATTATTTTTGCAAACTGCCAACATTTTTTCCGACTGATTTTCTATTTATCTCGTCAATTAAGATTTTGAGTGATTCGCTTGAATGCATATTAACACTTGAAAGCATTTTGATTCATTATAAATGCTGTTTTCCAACCTAACAACAGTCTGTCTGCAAAACAAGATCGTCAACACAGAGTATGGAAAGTACCACGTATACACTGGTACGGCTGCAGATCTCTTTAATTATTCATTAGAAAATAACTAAAGCTAACAAATCATCACATCTTTTGCATGGCAAATGAAAGCTTTTGCAATATTGTTGCATGTTACTTTTTCGCTAGAAGATAACAATGCAATGCAATGGATGGTATTAGTATAAATCACCATAGAGAATCGAATCGCGACCGTGTGCTATTCCGACATGTCAATGCAGCCGACTCTCTGAAACCGCTTCGCTGTAGAAACCTTTGTTTAGTCATTAAAGGAACTGAATACTACAAATAAACTTTCCGCATATCATCACGCTGGAAAATCATTGGATACTACATATATACCAGAGCGGTACTCAATTAGGAGAGAAGAACAACACGGACGATAAACACTTTTCATCAAATATTTAATGGTAAACAAATTTGCACTCAATTTTCTGGAATATATTGTGCACTCCGTCATGTAAATGCAGATACCTATCATAAATGCGAATTTACTTGGAAACTCTTGAGCGCCTCCATCGCCTGGTGCTGGCGTTGGTGCTACACGCTCACACCTTTAAATATAGTAGTCGAGCATATGCAAATATTGAGTTTTAATATTACTTAGCGCTGCTGCACTCTCCAGGGGGAACTCGACGAACTACAAGCCCAATAAGCGCGTCGAACACCTATTCCGAAAGAGGGCCGCGAAACTACCTGTTCCCCAATTCATAACTTTGCCCTTGAATGGAGCGGATAGGGCTAAGGTGCAATTATAGCATCAAGTTCATGTATAATGTACACGCACTGGAGCTGCTCGGTCCCCTGTGGAACCTGCTAATAGCCGTGTGATTTGACGTTGAGGTGGAAACGTTCCCCACCACCTGATACTTCGATATATAGCACAAGGCGCCGCTGGAGCGTGGCTTCATATTTGCTCGCTGAGCTTTTAACTTCGCATTGAGAATGGTGGGGAAACAGGTGAAAATAATTGCCATGCCACACGGGAGATTATCGTAGTTGAATCCTAGGGGAAAGTAATCGCTTTTTGAAACTGAAGCTAAATCATGACTCTCTGGCGGTGATTTACCAGGGATACTTGCCGCCGCCTGTTTTTACGTTTGTAGCTTGTTACCCCCCTTCGTCCGTAATACTAGCGCCTGCAAATGATACCTGATAATCGTGTAATTACTATTCTGAATAAGTGATACGCTTAAGTCATATCACACGGAACGGTGTACTTAATTAATTTTTTATGAAGTGGAGTAGGGTAACATGCTTTTAATTTGGACGTCCTCAATTGACCAGGTGTTCGTAATTACCACTTCCATTTGGAACATCATTTTACCCGTAGGGTCCTTTTCCTATCACAAATAAATTGGAACTATTGGTATGTTATTTTCTACACCCTCGATAAAGGTTTGAGATCTTATTTGCAGTCTCTATTAAATTTAGGTCGGTACGTAGAATGGAATTTTCAATTAAGTTTTCAAAATCTATTTCTAGTTCGGTATACCATATGGACTTTGTATTGTTTGTTCATTATCCAACAAATTTATAGTTCTTTTAGTGTTTGTTAACAAAAGAAAAAAAAAAAAATCACACTGAGAAACACAAAGTTTTGTTGTTTTTATCTTAAAATGGTTTTAAAATCAGTAATTCGACTTGTGATTATATGAATTTTTTGTTTTTTCATGCTGAAGAGAATGGTAAAGAGCAAATTCAATTTTATTAAAAATTAGTTAGTGAAAAATCGATTTAAGTAGTTAAAAGTGCTGAAAAACGGTCAAAACGTAATTTTACAAAAAAAAATTCATAACTTTTTTTTTCTAAACATCCGATTTCAAAATTTCCAATGTCAAATTTCAAAGGGGACATATTAGGCTTTGAGAAAAAAATAACATCATAATAGGTCTGTCTGCTAACTATAAAGTTTTTACTCGCGGGTAAAATTTTTACCTGAAACTGTCTGTTAACCTCACAGAGGGGAAAAACTGAGCTCTTGACAGCACTTCTCCTCTTACACAATTTTACCAGATTTTACCCACGCTGCGGAGACCGAGTAAATTTGGGTAAAATCACCGATTGCTTGTCACTGTGTAATCTGTCATTTGTGTGTTTCAATTTTGCGTTGCAATTCAGATAGAAGAAGAGGTTATTGAAAAATTGTTTAGATAAATAAAAAACATATTTCAAAATCTTCAAAAATATTAAATAAATCCATAAGTTTTCCCTCTAACATCTTGGTCACGTTTGACAATTTACATACACAACTAAGATTTACCCAATTTTTACTTGAAGTCGTCTGGTAACTTTTGATGTTTATCCCCACTACCATATGAAACTTTTTACCAGATTTTTACTCAAGCAATTTTTACCCAAAAGTTACCAGACAGACCTATAATATTTTGCCAAAAAAGTCTATTTATTTGGGACTCTGAAAATTGAAAAAAACTAGAAATTTTATATACGAAAAAGTCAAATAAAAACCCATGAAATATTGGTTTTTAAGAATCTAATTCGGTTTTTTTTAATGCAAAATGTAATAAAAAGAGAAATTTGGTAAATATCAAAAATAACTTGTTCAAAGCCGAAAATTATAAAAACCACAAACCAGGGTAGATATCAACCCCACACTAGCTTTATGTGTTCATTCCGTCACAGTAAACAAGAAACTGAACCTTAACCCATTAATGCGCAAAACGAGGATTTTGTGCACGCAAGTTCAATTGTACGATTCGAATAGCAAATTTGGGCGAATTTCCACCAAATTCGTATATAAGGGGTTTTTGGGGGTCCTCTTTCAGAATCTGGCATTTGTTTTGCATAAAAACTTCAAAAAATCTATTATTTTTTGGGTTTTTTCAAAAAAGTGCCGATTTTTTTTGGTAATTTTTCGTCTCAAAGTCGATTATCTTGTCGATGCTGCTATTGAATGATCATATAACCACCAGAAATCGCGGTCCGAATGTCTACACTTTCTCAAACCATGGTTTTGAATTTTTTTCTCACTTTGGTTTTTGCAAAATGGCCACTTTCTACATCAATGTAATAAAAAACTTCGCGATTTTTTTACACGAAAAGCATCAACTTTACAAAAAAGATGTATATAACAAAAAATGCTTATAATTAGCCAAGGAAACCATGTAATTTTTTTCAGAGTTTTTTGGCCAATTTTTGAAAAATCCAAAAATGTCCTGACAAATTCTGAAAAAATTTACATGTTTTATAATTTAAATAAATATAACTATTTTTTTTCTTTTTTTATTATTATATTTGATTAATGAAATTAAAATAATCACGGATCAACCTTAATCGTTTCTATATCTCTTTGAGTGAATAAAAATTATGGAAAGCTTAATTTATAGCGAAATATTTTTATAGAGCCTTCTTTCGATATGTGTTTTAAGATTATAAATAAAAAATTATAAATTAGCATAATTATAGTAATTGAAAATAGTTTAATTCCAACATTTAATACTTCCAATAGAACATTTATTATTAACTTGCTTGCCAAATGAAATCAAACCTTTATAGTACATGACTTTCATTATAAAAAATACCTTTAAATACCTGTGGGCTGCTTTGTTACATTTCATACGCGTGAATTATTGATTGCTTCCGAAATAAAATAGAATGTTTGCAGTATTTTTTTTTTTTTATTTCTAGGTATATTTTACCTAAATAAATATATATTTTTCGAGCACAAATTTCTTTTTAATAATAGAATTTAAGGAATTAATATGTTTTCCATATGAATACAACTGGGAGTTTTTACGACATTAAAGGAAAAATTTTGTAAACATGAAATAACTTATTCTTGCTCCTTAAAAAGTTTAAATCGCCTTTACAGTTCTTCTTTGATCCTTTCTATGATAGTTTCGAACTTCGCGGGATGTAAGAAATTGCGAATCAAGAATAGATTTGATTGAACCAGTGATTTTTATGAAAATTCCATTTGATAAACACGCTCTCATTAGAGCTGCTAAAAGTATAAGTGTCATCCGCTTAAATAAAAATGAGTAGGTTTTGAACATTTGTGTTTATTTGCCTTGTAAACTTACGAAAAATTAGGGCAACGGCTTTTGTAAATTTATAAAAATGCCACGATAGCAACGTTAAGAAGGAAATAAATAGCTTAACAACAATTTCCGGGAAGAATATATAAAAAAAAAATTAAAATATATATTCATTAATACTAATTGACATGTTTGGATACAAATTCTCATTAAATTTTATTGCTATTTCTACCCTTAATAAAACTTATAATAATATAATAATAATTATTCACGGTAAGAAGGGCCATGAATCTAATTTAAAAAGATTTATTTTCATTTTTAGAGCTTGTTATGTTCAAAAATATTTCTTTTATAAATTTAAATAGCTAATTTAAAAAGATATTCTGAAAAATATTCTAAAATAGAAAATTCTTACGAAACTACAGGACCTAAAATTTTACAAAAATCCAGGCAATATAACGCCTTACTTTAAATTTCCAAAAAAAATTATAACGAAAGTACTAGGTGTTATAAATTTCTAAAATTCTAGAATTTATTTTATTTTACTTTAGACATTTATCGCTTGGCAAGAAATTATATCAATTGAGTGTTATACTAATCTTTGCACTGTACTGAATTCACACTTTTTTTTTAACATAGTATGTACCTCTAGAACTGCTTATAGTTTTCTTTTAATTTTGCAATTAATAAGATTTTTTAAATAAGTCCCGAATAAAATACTATATTATAAGATATGTTGCTGTAAATTAGGTCTAATTTGAGTCTCATTGGATGCGTTTTTTCAAAACTTGGTCTGAATCAAAAATAGTATATTATGCATTGCATTGAATACTTTTATCTAGCAAGATTTTAACGTTTGTAAAAGGCAGATTAAATTACCATGACTTTCAGCCATCCAAACTTCAAATCTTGATCTCAAAAAATTATTGGATTAATTTTTTTTAAAGCAAAATGGGTATTATCAGATTGTGAAAAAAAACCATGTACATTCTTCGACATCGAGAAGAGTGTGTGTCGTGTCGCTCGATTACGAAAAGTAAAGAGTGATCTTGATTTAATCGTAAATTTGTAAAACTGTAAAAGTAAAGTAAAAAGTAAAAGACCATAAAAAGATGTTTTTTTTTTTTAAATATAATAATTAACCCTAGAACTACAAACCGGGGTAGATATCTACCCCAGGTAAATTTAGAACTCCGTTCCTAAGCTTGTCAGTGGCATTTTCGACTGAAGACCTATGTTATACCAAAATTTAGTTTAACCCATTAATGCGCAAAACGAGGATTTTGTGCACGCAAGTTCAATTGTACGATTCGAATAGCAAATTATGGCGAATTTCCTCCAAATTCGTATATAAGGGGTTTTTGAGGGTACTCTTTCAGAATCTGGCATTTGTTTTGCATAAAAACTTCAAAAACCCTATTATTTTTTGGGTTTTTCCAAAAAAGTGCCGATTTTTTTTGGTCACTTTTCGTCTCAAAGTCGATTATCTTGGCGTTGCTGCTATTGAATGATCATATAACTACCAGAAATCGCGGTCCAAATGTCTACACTTTCTCAAACCATGGTTTTGAATTTTTTTTTTTCGCTTTGGTTTTTGCAAAATGGCCATTTTATACAGCAATGTAATAAAAACCTTCGCGATTTTTTTACACGAAAAGGATCAACTCTACAAAAAAATTTATATGACAAAAAGTGCTTATAATTAGTCAAGGAAAATATTTAAATTTTTTCAGAATTTTTTGGACAATTTTTGGTTTTTTGGATGTGGCCAATTTTTGAAAAATCCAAAAATGTCCCGAAAAATTCTGAACAAATTTACATGTTTTCCTTGGCTAATTATAAGCACTTTTTGTGATATAAAATTTATTCGTATAATTGATCCTTTTTGAGTAAAAATATCACCAGTTTTTTTATGATGCAATTTTGTGATATTTTTACTCAAAAAGGAAGAATTATACGAATAAATTTCATATATTTCATAGCTATTTATTTCCTTCTTAACGCTTGCTATCGTAGCATTTTTATAAATTTACAAAAGCCGTTGCCCTAATTTTTCGTAAGTTTACCAGGCAAATAAACACAAATGTTCAAAACCTACACATTTTTTATTTAAGCAGATGACACTTAAACTTTTAGCAGCTCTAATGAGAGCGTGTTTATAAAATGGAATTTTCATAAAAATCACTGGTTCAATCAAATCTATTCTTGATTCGCAATTTCTTACATCCCACGAAGTTCGAAACTATGATAGAAAGGATCAAAGAAAAACTGTAAAGGCGATTTAAACTTTTTAAGGAGCAAGAATAAGTTATTTCATGTTTACAAAATTTTTCCTTTAATGTCGTAAAAACTCCCAGTTGTATTCATATGGAAAACATATTAATTCCTTAAATTCTATTATTAAAAAGAAATTTGTGTTCCAAAAATATATATTTATTTAGGTAAAATATACCTAGAAATAAAAAAAAAAAAAAAAAAATTACAGCAAACATTCTATTTTATTTCGGAAGCAATCAATAATTCACGCGTATGAAATGTAACAAAGCAGCCCACAGGTATTTAAAGGTATTTTTTATAATGAAAGTCATGTGCTATAAAGGTTTGATTTCATTTGGCAAGCAAGTTAATAATAAATGTTCTATTGGAAGTATTAAATGTTGGAATTAAACTATTTTCAATTACTATAATTATGCTAATTTATAATTTTTATTTATAATCTTAAAACACATATCGAAAGAAGGCTCTATAAAAATATTTCGCTATAAAATAAGCTTTCCATAATTTTTATTCACTAAAAGAGAGATAGAAACGATTAAGGTTGATCCGTGATTCTTTTAATTTCATTATTAATCAAATATAATAATAAAAAAAATAAAAAAATAATTATATTTATTTAAATTATCCACCAATTTAAAGTTCACTAGATGTGGATAACATGTTTTTTGCTGGTCTTACAAGACCAGATTTTATTATTTCACTTCAACAATGCAACATAAGGGTTATTTTTGGGTTTTGAGATGTAGAATCTCATTATATTTAATTATTTATATTTATTACCATCTTATTTCTTCTAATTCTGTACTAAATTAAGTTTCTATTTAAAAACCTTTGTATATCATGTATACATTTATCCCTGTAAATATGTGCCCTTTTGTTCATTTTTCCACTAGAAATTTTACAAAAATCACTGAATTTCTATTAAAAACAAATGTTAATTTTCATTGCAGAAAAAATAATTGACATCTAAGTATGAAAAAATTAAATAATTGATTATCAAGTATTTTTTGTTTTGTTTTTGTAATAGATGGTCCGTTTTTCTTAATTACCAGTAAGATTTTCTGCTTTATCAATAGCTTGTTGAAATATAGCCTATTTTACTAAATTTCCAGTAAACTCAACTGAAGTGATCATTGGTTTTCGCGTGATTTAATTCGTAATTTTGTTAAAATCAATGAATTTTCATTTTCAAACTTATAAATATAAATAAAATCAAAAAGAATAATAAATAAAATAAATAATAAATAAATAAAAAAAAAAAATACCGAAATTCAATACAATCACGAACATTTTTTTATAGCTTTCTAACATTTAGTTTAACAGTTTTTTATGACATACATTTTATCTAGATTTATTTTGACCTGCGTGACACCTAAAAAAAATATAGATTTTTATTTTTTGGTTATGTTTGGGGCACAGTCACCACATAATTTGTTTTGACTTTCTTGCATAGTTTTTTAAAATATGTATTTTTTCCTGTGTCTTTACTCACATTGAAAAAAAAGCTTTTGGTGACATAACCTACAAAAAGCAAATAAAAATCGATATTTTATTTTAGGTGTCACGCAGGTGGATAAAAAATCTGAGAAAAAATATTTGTTATAGAAAACTATATTACAATCCCATAAAAAACGTTTTAGTGATTTTACCAAAATTCAAAATAGGTGAACAATTTTTTCGAATAAAGAAAACCAATTTTTTTAGGTTATATTCAGTTTTTAGATATACCTTTGATGCGTCTCAGTGGCATCATCTATAACATATGTATCAAAATACCATCCGACTTACGTTTATGTTATTATTATTATTCTTACGCACTGTTATGTATATTCTGGCGGGGAATATACACAACGGGAGTTTACCGCTCCGGAGTCGCCCGGCTTGGTCCGGGCAGCCCAGATGATGTTGTGGGTGATCAACCGGGGAATGTAAAATATTAAACGCCGGTTGATCGATGTTTAAGGTGTTTTATTAGTAACACACACCCATCACACATCACTGAGGCAGCTTGGGTCTGCCCGGCACTCAACTGTTTTTCCACTCGCGGTCTGGCGCTTGCGTCCGTGCGCTCTGCTTGTTCGTGATCGACTCACTTTTGTTTTACCGAGGGGACTTAAGGTTCCCTCGGTCGATCGATCGGAAAATTCCAGTCGATCGCTGGGTGGGCCCAAATTCTTGCGCAGGTTGCGTGGTCAAGTACTTTTCAAGTGTTCTTGCCCTCGCAACCTGAGTCGTTTGTTGCTTTGGGTCATCCAGCCCAGACTTTTTGTGTTGCAATATCTTTGGGGTGAAGTGCCTTAAAATGCCTTTTGATTTAAATGCATTTTTAAAGTGCTTCACCCTAATTTATTGTTACCAACTGGTGCAATCCTTATATGGGACATTAACAATTCTTAGAAATGCCTTCTTTATTAAGAATTCATCTCTAAGATGTTTTTCCCTGCACCGTTGGTAAAGAATTCTAATTTTACATACTATATTCGAAATATGCCGATATTTCGCTATGCAACAGCACCTAGATGCATTACATAACAATCATGGCGCTGATGTAATATCCTTTTCTATTACATTATGAAACACTCAGTTTCTGTGTAAAATGAATAGTTTTTTTTTTTAAGAGATGCGCCTGCAGAAGATGTGTGGACCAGTTCTCTGACATACGAAAGAGGCTATTAAACTTCCTGCAAGCGAAAAAGAAATGATCATGGATAAAATTTATGGAAATAGTATGGGAAAAAAAATATTAGGTCAGACAGGAATGAGGGGGAGGGGGAAGCGGAGCACCGTTGTCCTCCCAGATGGCATCGGGCAGAAGTGTAATTCCGTCTTGATGTAGGAAGCCTTCCTTAAAGTTTGGCGTAGAGCGTTCCACTCCTATCAAATGATAAATTGCTATAGAGATAGGGTCGAAGGAATGCCACTGATAGGAGAAGCCAGGGAGTTGTGAAGAGTACACGAAGGATTCGAGCAGGAGGAGTGCTCCTGTCCTGATACCAGGAACATCGGGCACCGCAAGAAAAGAAGCCCGACAAGGTGGTCGTAGGCATATTAGCCACCACCACCACCCCCTACTACCGGCTCACTATTGATTTTGGCAAGGCTCCTTCCCCTAACGATATGCATGTGCACTCCTCCCTCCGCTCATCCGCAGATGTGGAAGCGGACAGAACAGCACGTCTCAGCTCTTTTAAGGGAATGCCTCATTGGCTATAGTTAAGGCTATGGCTAATCAATACTCCAACTCTACGTGGACGCCTTAAAGTATTTTTTGTGTTGGCTCCTGGTGATGACGGCAGCCGGCTTTATGTAACTTTAGCAACACATTTTTGCAGACGCGACTTAGCGCCCCGTATTTTATAATAGAGTCATTCGGGGTGGCTAGAGCGCGGGTTGCTGCCGCGCTTATCCAACGCTTTTAATATAACTCTTGACGTATCCACAAAGCTGCACTCTGATAGGTTCACACTTGAATGGGTTACATCAAACTGAGTGTCAACGTAATTATATCAATGAACTTTTCGAAGGGAAACTCTAGCTCACGTGACAGGAAAATAAATGTCTGGCGAAGGAGTAGATGCGCCTTGGTGCAGCTTCGAGATAAAACGCCACTTTTTATGAAGCTCTTCGGCACTTGATTATCTTTTTGATAGAATTTAGCTATTCGTGATTTATTTTTCATCAGAGTCGGGAGGATATTGGCTTTCATGTTGTGCCTGTAGAGCTAATCCAATAAAATTTTATTGTAAAAAAATATGAACAAGCTCATTCGAACAAATAAAGAGTGGGCCATCAGTTGGTTTATTTTTAAAATTACTGCCAAATTAATATTGTGTAATATTTTTCAAAGTTTGTTAATTTATTGAAAATAGAAGACCTTGCGATTAGTTATGGAATATGATTTCAATTAAATGGTTACCTCCGCTGGCTTGACAATTCAATTTTGCAGCATATTTCAATTGATCTTTAATGATACTCACCGACATTTTTTTTTAAAATTCTCGTTGTTGCGACAAAACAGCACTCACTTTGGGAATAAGTTTTCAATAATTCCAAACATTGTTCAAGCGTAGATTTATTTATTTCGTACCCCAGAGATATGATACTGTGTTTTTGTGAATTTTTTAGCGCAAATTATCTATGTACTTACATGGTAACACTTATTTTCATATAGAAATTTTTAAAAGAAATTAGAAATCAATAATTGTGAACATCCCCTTATATCCAATTTAATAGAAATTATTTAAAGTTCAGAACTTTTAACAGCCATATTAGATCCATCATCACAAACTTTAAAATTTCAGTAGCAAATTTGATATCGCTGAACTTAAAATTTTTATAAAACTTCCGAACTATTTAAGATTAAGGTTTTTTCTACATATCTGAATTTTTCTTATTCTAGATCGCATGCTTTTTTAAATAAACCTTCTAACAAAAATTGTATTCAATCGTTATGTCATTTAGAAGAAAATTAGTTTTTTAAAAATTCAGTAGGTATCTACTCGTTCGGATTCCACTTGCATGTTCCTCCTCCTCTATAGAATTTTAAATTTAACTTTCTATTTCGGTATAATCAATACAGAAGTTGTGTAATTTTGTGGTTTATTTA
The DNA here is from genome assembly GCA_949715965.1 of Dysmachus trigonus. Taxonomy (NCBI): domain Eukaryota; kingdom Metazoa; phylum Arthropoda; class Insecta; order Diptera; family Asilidae; genus Dysmachus; species Dysmachus trigonus. Next base: position 80,207,442 of record OX454322.1, on the reverse strand, counting down.
GATCAATAGGAAATGCATTAAATTAAAATTTGTCATCAGTTACTTATGTTATCGATTTTCAACTTTAGGAAAATCATTCTCTTCACCATTTTCTTTTTGTTGGAAATGATGAAAAAAATATTTCTAGTCGAATTAATGAGCTAACGATTTTTGCGAGAAATTTACTAGGGAATTTTTGAAATAACGAAAATACATGTCAATTTTACTAGAACATATTCTTCGATTTTTAATTAGAAATCATGACAGTTCAACTTTTAATTTTTATTTAACTGACAAGGTATATTTTAATGAAACAACAAGCATATTAAATCATCGCTACTAGATATCTGGTTGTTTTAAAGATATTCAATATCATAAATTTTGTAATGTGAACTTTTTTTGATGAACCAGAAGTCTGGTAACTTTTATTTCTTCAGTCCAATTTTATTGCAAATTTTTCAATTTCTTACTTACTCTTACTTTTTTGTGGTGGAGCCGCATTAACTATGGCTTGTTTCATCCAAAATGTTTTTTAATCCACATAAACATAGTTCTCATTAAGTATAGTCGTTTCTTTAATTAATTCTTCTTTCAAAGGCTTGTAAACTAGTAATTTTCAAAATTTAAGAAATGGCTTCGTTTAAATATTTCCTACTAATTTAAATAGCAAGACTGTTTTCTTAAATTTTAACTAGACTTTTCTGGTCATGCCTACTAGTAACTGTGTTAGCATTTTTTTAGGTGTAGTTATATACATATGCATAGCCGGCAAATGCGACTATTAATTGCTATTCAATCAATAGAATTCGCTTCCACCATTCCTCTAATGAATAGCAATCCAGTCACCGTTCGTGGCGGCTTAAAGCTGCCTAGTGCTCCTAGGGCTAATATCGAAATTAATAAAGTGCTTTACTTTCATCACCTGGATTTCTCGCAAAGTGTCTAGCACATTTCCACATGGCTTTGTTCATTATTCCCAAAGCTTTTTGTATTGCTGGCGTTGCCTCTGACTTTGCCGTTTTTGTGTCCTTTCTGCGTTGCAGGATAGACAGCACATATCCTCGATCACATACCACTTTGATATAAGTATAAAAAATCGTAAACCCAGAAACACATTTTGCCAACTAGAGGATATGTGTAGATATCCTCGTTATGCTATATGCTATACTAGATATCTAGACTATTCTACATACATTTGAAGCTGTATGTTACCACGGAGATGCCACGTTTCTAACAGGGCCCTTTCCTCTTTTGTTTTTAGGTGCCGGCGCAATAATGGCTACAGAAGGGCTCCATACACACGGTGAGTACCTACACAACCACTTCACCTTTTGAATTTGATTAAATTTAAAAAATGTAAACCGGTCGAATTCCTCTAGTACTGAAATAAAATGCTCTCGAGCGAACTGAAATAAATTAATATCTGCCATTTACTGGTGTTCTTTTCCTTTTAGTATATAGCACGGCAACTGTGCACTGTTTCATACATTTTCAGTATAAAGCATTGCTATTGATTTTGGAAATCAATAAAAATTTTGTCAGCAGTTTTAGTAATTTGTGAGGATGTAATTAAAATAGGAATAAATAAAGTTAGCAATTGATTGCGTGTGAATTGTATCAGAGGTTTTTATAGTTCGAACTTTGAAGTCGTGTTTCGCATGTAAACCTGCAATTCAGGAAAAGTTCAGGCATTATTGTTTTGTTTTGCATGCTAAATTCATGATAGCATATCTATGAGTAATTTAAAATCTGTAAAAGTACTGCGAATTCGTGCTTTTCATTATATATTTGTTGAGAGACGAAAACAAAACATTTCAATTAGGTATATGACTTGAACTCCCTAAACGAATGTTTATCCATATATGTGTTTATATAAGTATAAACGCAGAAAATTTACATTTTATAGAAAAGTCGCTTGGAAATTTAACTAATATATAATTTAAAATGTTTCTATTGTTTACATCAAAAACTCTTAAAAAAAATATAGACACAGATTCAAGAATTCCTTTTTTTTTTTTTTGTTTTAACATAATTCATTTCAAATATAAGATTTTTATTATTATAAAAGTATCCGATTATCAAAATTACATCGGTATGCAAAATTTAAACTCGCAACGGTTGAAGTTACGTAAAAGCTTGAAAAAGGTTCTTTATGTTAATTAATTTAAATTAGGCACTTTGTAAGTTGTGAATATTACATGCAGATTAAATTTTTGTTCTATTAAATCTGTTGTGATTATCATAAGATATTCGGTAGGCTTCGGTTATTTGTCTCTATGTAGTAAAAAAATTACATTAGGAATTAAACAATAGAAATTTATAAAAATTGTTTCTTTTATCAGAAATCTTTAAGAATTTAACTTTTCGAACATTTTTCATTTTTTGAACATTTGTAGACATTTGCATTGTGCCAGTTCGAAACTTTTGCAGTAAAAATGGAAGAATAGGCACAGCTCTTGTAATATATCTACACTTATATTATAAAGAGGAAAGATTTGTATTTTTGTGTGTATGTTTGTAATGAATAAACTCAAAAACTACTGTGCCGATTTCAAAAATTCTTTCACCATTAGAAAGCTAAATTCACCCTGAATAATATAGGCTATATCGAATTTAGAAATTCAAGATGGCGGATTCAATATGGCGACCTATATTTCTCGATTTCAACGGACCTTACTGAAAATTAGTACAATGATTGTTTTGAAGTCACTGATTTTGAATATTACCAAAGTTTACAAATCCAAGATGGCGGGCCCAATATGGCGACCAATATCTCTCGCTTTCAATGGATTTTAATGAAAATTAGTACAATGATTATCTTGAGGTCACTGATTTTGAATGTTATCAACATTTACAAATCCAAGATGGCGGATCCAATATGGCCACCAGAATGTTGCGATTTCGACGGATTTTAACGAAAATTGATACAATGATTGCTCTGAGGTCACTAATTTCGAATATTATTTAGATTTGGAAATCTAAGATGGCGAATCCATAAAGGGGTTTTCGGGTTGAAACAATTTCTAGAAAATAACAAATTAAAACATTTGAGAAGTGTTTAATCTACATCTACACTAATATTATAAAGAGGAAAGATTTGTATTTTTGTGTGTATGTATATAAATAAAAGGTAAAAATATAAAAAAAATCATGTCCACCCGTGCGAAGCCGGGACGGGCCGCTATTGTTAATAATTTAAAAATATTTAAAAGTTTATTAAAAATTACTTTAAGATTTTTTACTACATTTTTTTTAAATCGACGAAATCGAATAATATAAAAAAAAAATACTAGGAAATTACAGACAATCCATTTTTGTGTTCGCAACAACTTTAAGCATGTAGTAAACTTGTAGGATATAAACTAGATAAAAGTATACTGCATTTCTGGAAACAAAACTTACAAATCTTGATCTTCTAGTAAAGTTTTTAAATTTTGTTAAAACAAGCCAATAGAATTCTGGTTTTTATATTCAGTCCAGTGAATTTAGAAATAAATCTAGTTAGGACATATTATATTTATAGGATTTCCAGTGATTTTAACTCAAATTCTAATGTATTCTGGGGAATTCTAATTAATACAAAGACTATAGAATTCTGTCGTTTATATTTGGAATTTTGCTTAATTTCGATAGTAGTTAAAGTAGGTAAATTGAATTTTAGTGTCTACATTTCCGAACTCTAGTAGGTATTTGTCTAGATTCTAGTTTTAGAACATTTTGTGTATATGTACTTATACTTGAAAAAGAGTGAAGACGTGCCATAGAAAAGTAAATTATTTAACTTAGTCAAAGCCTTGTAAAAATAACAGAATTAATCTGTAGCATATGATTGTTTATTCATCATTTGAAGATCAATAGATAAAATAAAAAACTGGAAGTGGACCCAAGTGACTACCCTGTGGGACTCCTGATGTAGCTAATATCTTCTTCGAGATGGTACGACGAAAAGAAACCTGGTATGTCCTGTTGAGCAAATACGAACGAATCCAGTTAATAAGCAGAGATGTAAAGCTTTAAGCTACGAATTTAGGCATTATTATGGAATGAGAAAGCTTATCAAAAACTTTGCTGAAATCAGTATAGATACAATGTATTTGCAGACCCTTTTGGAAACCTTCAGTAACAAAGGTAACAAATTTAAGGAGATTCATAGTAGTAGTAGTAGTAAGTTATTTAGAATAGATATAAAAATTCCATGAAAAGACGTATTTAAATGATTATTGAAGATTTAAAAAGGATAATCATACCTTTTTGAAAAAGGAGCATTTTAAAACAAAGTGGTTTAACGAAAAATTTTTATAAGATATATTTTTCATTATTTAAAACTTAAATAATATGGGTATTGACTTATAGGAGTAAACTCTTGCCACTCGTGTTAAAAATACCAAACTAGTTTTGTTTACACGATTTATTTAGCATGAAGCTTGTTGTTTTAAAAACAATAAAAGCAAAAAAGAAATTCTTAGTAATTACATTAATAAATAAATAAATGTAATTTGTCATCCTCCGCAACTTAACACGACCAATCCTTGTAACATATATCTTGAATGTAAACGGCAGCATGACAATTTTTGCTGGACTTTTATAATCTAGATGAGCGTTAATTTATCTTCCTTATAGATGACACAAATTTTATAAATACACGTGCAATTTGAGCTTCCTTTCTCCCGCTAATGAAATTCTGCCTAGATCTTGTTTGGTCTCTAAAACAATGCAACTGAATGTTATCCTTCAGTAAGTAACTATGTGGTACAATCCTAATTCATTTAAGTACATATACATGTACTTTGTAAGTTTAATGCTGCATTCTTTGTCCTCAGGTGAATTAGTGCAGAAGTAATTACAGAAAATGTGTAATTTCTCTTTTCAGTTCGCAGAACGGAAGAAATTTATAAAATACTTTCAGCAGAAAACGTTTTCTGATTTTTAAAAGCTGTTCACAGAAACAATTTTATGGATGTGAATGAGCTTTAGATTACTACATTCCATCGTTTTAAATTGTATTCAAAAATGAAAATCCATGTTAATTACAAATGTTTTCGTTTACAGTGTCAAGAATGTAAGAATGGCGTAGATTAAAACTTTTATGTGCCACCATTTCATACATCAAAAATATAATGCACTTATATTACACATTGTTCATGAGAATTAAATTACTAAAACGATAATGAAGTAATTTTTATATTTACTCAAAATCTCACATTTTCTTTAACTTTATAAAATGTTATCTAATTATCAAGTAAAAGTTTATTTGTTACTCAATCGTGCATAAACCCGTCATTCGATATTTTTCATATTTTGTTCAAAGGTAGTAAATATTCCAACTGAACATATATGCTACTTGTTTTTCAGATAGTATACAAAGTTTCAAAATGACGGAGCCGAGATTGAACATTTTAAATTTGAATGTTTAACTGATTGTTATAAAACTAAAAACAAAGACAATTTTGATTCCATTAATTTCGAATCTATTATCAAAATTTATAAATTTATAACTCTTATGAAAATTAGTATAAAGGGAATTTTGAGGCTACTTATTTTGAATCTAATAACAAAATGTGTAACTTCAATACAATATGGCGACCATAATTTTACAATTTAAATGAAATCTTATCAAAATGAGTACAACACTTGATCACTGATTTCGAACTCGTATATGTGTATCATGTATATGGGTAATTTTCTTTTACAAACCGTACGGATTTTGATAAAAATTGACCGACATGTCTCCGATTTGGCTGAAACTTTTTTACAGATTCTATATCAAAAAAATAAGAGATATGTGTACGAGGATTTTTTTTTGTTCCGCATATTTTCGATAATACTAGTGATCAAAAATGTGAGAATAATGAATTTTTTGGCTTGGAGACTCATTTAAAAAAATTTATAACTCTGGTTTTATTTGAGCTACAAACTTAACTTTTTCTTTCATTTTAAATCTAAAGGACTGAGTTTTGAGAAAAAAATATTTTTAATAAAAATTATTAACAAATTCATATTGTTATTAACAATTTAATTGTTTAAATCAATTTCTAACAATGGCCCCCACCTCGTAGCAAGTTTTTAGTATTTTTATTGTATTCTCCGTCATATTTTACATAAAAAACATGTTTCCAAAATATGGTACCTTTATTTTTACTATTTTTAAAACATTAATTTATATAGCGCGACACGTCAAAAAAACGGTTTTTTGTTAATAAAAAGAAAATTATAGCTCGGATCAAAAAAAGTTACATATAAAAGGTGTAGATAATAAAAAGACCTACAATTTTTGTCTTAACTATTTTTCGACATAACCTCAAACTTTTCGAATAAAATGCAAAAATGTTAAAAATTCCCTTTTTGAAACATTATTTATTGATAAAAAGACTTAAAAAAATTAAAAAAGAAATTAACATATAATTTTTGTGTTTTTAATATGTTTCTCAACTAACCATCAAACGAAATACATATTAACCAATAATAAGTATTGCAACCACAATAAATTTTTTTTATGTGATAAAATAATGTTCTATCATTTATTATTAATTTATGTTTATTTTATTATATTGATTGCTAATAAATATTATTTGTTAAGAAGAACATAATAATTACTTATATTAAAAAAAAGAAACGACATGAGGCAAAAAATGTGGCAAATAAATTTGGAAAAGGTGATTTTTAACATTTTTTTCAATTTATTCGAAAAGTTTGAGGTTATGTCGAAAAGTAGTTGAGACAAGAATTTTAGATCTTTTTATTATCTACAACTTTTATATTTAACTTTTTTTGATCCGAGCTATAATTTTCTTTTTATTAACAAAAAACCGTTTTTTTAACGTGTCGCGCTATATAAATTAATGTTTTAAAAATAGTAAAAATAAAGGTACCATATTTTGAAAACATGTTTTTTATGCAAAATACGACGGAGAATACAACAAAAATACTAAAAACTTGCTACGAGGTGGGGCTATTGTTAAAAACTGATTTAAACAATTAAATTGTTAATAACAATATGCATTTGTTAATACTTTTTTTGTATTATTATTTTTTTATTTTTGTATTATCAAAAATATGCGGAACAAAAAAAAATCCTCGGACACGTATCTCTTATTTTTCGATATAGAATCCGTACAAGAAGTTTCAGCCAAAATCGGAGATGTGTCGGTTTGTAAAAGAATTACCCATATAGATAAAATCGAAACTCTGTTTGTATGTTTGTTGCTCAATCACGCCTAAACGCTTGCATCGTTGCTTTTCATTTTTTGTCATACTCCAACATATACATAGGTGAAATTTAAAGGATTTTAATGATAATTTGTTATAAAATGATAACAGAGCAATAAATTCCGAATCTGATATCGAAATATAAAAATATGCCAAAGGGAACAAGAGAATAATTACAAAAAGGATTTCGAAACATCAATAATTACAGATATGATGATGACGATGACGAATCCAATATAGCAACATAAAATAGCTATTCAAGGGATTTTTAGTCCCTTATTTCGAATTAGCTATTGGAATTTCAAAATACAATATAATTAAATAAATTTTCTAATTTTAAAAGATTTCAATGAAAAGGGAGTTTACTAATTTTAAGAGATTTCAGTGAAAATTATTTGAAAAAAGTTTCCAGCGCCACTTTTTCAGTATTCTTCGAAAATTAGTTCGTTGTAAAAAAATATAAGTATCATGATAACTTATAAAAATTAATTCAAAAAGCAAACACTTAAATATTCCTTTAAATCGGAGTGGCTTATACCACTTTCAAAATAAATGGCTCATATAGATACCAATTTTTTTGCATTGTATTTGGATTTGAATCAATGTTCTTCAGGATTTTGCTTTGTTTTTGTCTCTCGATTTCATAAAACTAATGCTTTAATAAATTAATACTACAGCTTTTACTAAATATTTTGATAGTTGATTCCAAAGGAACACAAATTCGTTTGAAATGTAGGAAATTTTAAAGCACTTTATGAATATAAGAGATTTCGATGCTTGCTGAAAATTCGAAATATTCCAGCTAGAGTTTAAATTTCCTAAAGGCCGTAGCAGGATAACAGTGGGTGGGCTGCCCCCGCATGTATCTTGCTGATTTTAATATGGTAAGTTGCTACGGTGTTGGGATTAATTTAAACCAAGTTTCAATTTCAAAAAAATGGTTTTTACACTAGTTATAACGAATTTTTGGAAAATTGAAAAAATTAATTTTCTCGAAAATGGCTAGACCGATCTTGATGGCTAAAATATATGTTATACAGAGTATCAAAGCAGGCTTGGAAAAAAAATCGAAAATTAATTTCGTTAATTAGAAAAAGGTAAACAAAAAATATATTTAAATTTTCAAAAAAATAATTTTTTTATGAAATACGTTTTGTACCACCACCAATTTTTACCCATATTGTACTTAGGCCCAAAGCTAAAACATATATATTTTTGGAAATTATCGAAAGTGTACTTCATAGTTAAAAAACAAGAAAACTTTTTTTTTAACCAAATTCAAGTTTTTAGATTTTTGATAAAATTGAATTTGAATAAAGATTTTACAGTGTTAATTAAACTAATTGTGAAGAGCTTCATAGTTAAAAAATCGGAAAAAAATTTTCTTTTTGACACAATTGAAATTTTTATTTATGATTTAAGCGATGCCTTTATTTAATTATGAATAAAAACAAGTACACTTACATTGATTAAATTAATTATTAGTACGAATTACAATTACATTGATTAAACTTAATTGTGGAAAATAATTTAAAGAATAATTTCTAACTAATTTTGTGCTTATCCAAAATATGGGAATAATAAGAACGGATTTGAACTATCGGAATGAATAATAAAGATGATTTTGCTTTTCCAAAGAGCATTCAAAATAAAAGATTTCGATTCAAAAATGTAATGAGCTGTTTGGTAGAATTTTCCTCAGGACTGATAGAACTTGAAAAAGAATTCTTTTGCCCAACTCAATCGATTACATAACGATCGACATTCTGTCGTAAATATACGATAGACCAGAAATATTAAAGTTGAAGTTGACGTTAATAGCAAATTTATACTCTTTTTATTAGCATAAGTTTCCGCTGGCTCAATGGTGCATATCGAAATATGCACTTGTAGCTGATCAGGAATTTTATATTTTTAGCTTCTCAGAGGTACGTCGCGTCGCAAGAAAACTTTCTGAAAGAAGTAATTTTCCGATTCGATAGTCAAGAATTTGATATTAAATAAGACGAGAAACTCTCCTTCTCGGATTCCATTGAACTTTTTTTTTTTTTCAAGTTCAAAAGTGTAAAAAGTGAGGATACTGCGTAGAACGTTGGTATGAAATGATTGATTGGGGCGCAGTTATTCTAAAATACTTCTAATCTGATTGACAAGCCACTTTGGAGCACAAAAAAAAAAAAAAAGGCTGTTTTAAGCAGTTTCTTTCCCTCAAATTGTGTCGGGGAAACATTTTTGGGGCTAAAATCTTTCCAAAAGCAGAGCAGAGCGACCTTTATAAACTCAATGAAAAATTAAGTGGCATCCGATGTACCGACACATTTTGGCCATTTAAATTCAGGACTCATGAATATTTAACACTTTCTGTAACCAACCTGGGTGTTAAATCATTTAATGCGGTTTTTCGGTTCCAGAGGACTGTTTTTTATCGCCGAAAGGTTTTAAAGTGACGCATATTTGGCGATCTATTAAATAAAAATCACATGGTTATTGCGGTGAACATTTCAAATGGATTTTGAATTTTCCAAACAGAATAGCAAATTCTAAAACTTTTGAATTACAATCAAGCGCTCTTTTATTTCGTTGGCATTTCCATAGTTTTGTGAGTATTTGGCAGATTATACCAATTTATTGTTTAGAATTTGCAACGTTATCCCGAATAGCATTTTCAGTGATTAAATCTCGCTAGAAAATTACAATTTAAAATAGTCGCTTCATGCAGAAATTTTATACACCCGGCCTAGCATACTGAATTGATGGAGCAAAACTCAAATTGATTTGAAATCAAATTAAATTACTACTCTCTTCAAAATTAACTATGCTGACGAATCCAATAAATAATTTCAGTGAAAACTCCTCTTTCAATTAACAATTCATGCAAATTTCTACGAAGAGGCTGCAGTTGAGTTCGATAATTTGCCATGAAACCGCAAATAAGTGCGTATATAAAGGCGATGTGGATGCTTAATTACGAACTTGAAAATTATGCAAATCAAATTAATATTTGGCAGCAATTCCAGTTAATGTTCCCTTCTTTTGTTGAATTTCATCCCATTAGGAGTGTTTCGCTACAACGTTACATCGGGGGATGCTTGAAAGCAATAACCTTAAAAGCCCCAAATGTACAACATTTCACGATGATAATTAAAAAACTATTTGGAGCATACGAAAAATGTTTGTGGCGGTATCTGGCGGCCGGAAGAGAACTGGGAAACGTTGGCTGATGATTGGCTGACTGCTGTGCTAGTATATGTGCGTCAGGAAAGCAAAAAAAAAAAAAACATATGGTCTAACCTCAAAGGGTAGTATTTTTTTAAAGCCAGTTCCGGACGAACTTGGGGTACGGCTGCTTCGAATAAAGTAAACATTTTTGTATTTCCTTATTCGTTGCTCGCTTACATTACCATACTGGGCGCCTTCCTCATTCCGCATCATAGCATTATGAGAGTGTTTCGCCTCAAATACACAATTAAAGCTTTTCTGACATCCATATTTGCAGAATTTAAACAAAAATGTATTCTGAGTCTGAGCGGCCAATACACATCCATCATGTTGTCAACCTCGGTATGTGATACAAAAAAAACTCTAAACACCCAGTGTCGTCTTTAAATACTTAAAATAAAATAATCTTTTATTACTACCATAAAAATATATAATAGGAGTATTTATTTTTTTAAGAGGGACAGGATTTTCAATAGAGATAACTGTCAAATGAGCTGTCATTTCTTGCAAATGTCACTGTCATTTTTATTCGGTATGTTCTAACAAATCATCATGGAAAGATATATACCGCACCAACGCAACAATTCTAAATCGGGGGAAATTTATTTCTATAATAATCAGGACTTAGTTATAAAAACTTATAAAGCACTTCGTGAATTTTATGGGCCGAATAATCGCCCATCAGAGCGATACAGAGCAATGATCCGCGACTTTTTGTATCCAAAACTTCGGTACATTGATTTTGACGACTTGTGGTTCTCTTCAAAAATCCTTTTCGACCTTGCGTTGATTAAAAACTTTGTTGCGAACACGAATGATAAAAGGAAAATTGACTGAATTGACATTCTTACATGTTTATCAAAGATATACCAAACCAAAAGTACTTATCAAATTAAAGAGCGTTTTACTCAAAAATTGCAAGATAAAAATCGATTTTATAATACAGGGTGGGTCATTTAAGATTTGGAATTTGAATCGGCTATAAAAAAATAATAAAACAAATGAATATATTTTCAAAGTTATGAGTTTATTAGAAAGATTGAACCTTTCCATTTAGGAATGGAAGACAACATCATTCAAATGACTGCCACGGCTAGCCTTACAATACCCCCATTCGATCAGTCCAATTTTTTAGTACATTTTCGATTGTTTGGGCCTCTATTTCGTCAATGGCAACTTCGATTTCACGTTTCAAGTCGTCAATCGTCTCTGGATGGTTAGCGTAACACTTATCCTTAACAGCTCCCCACAAAAAAAAGTCTAACGGAGTCAAATCGCAGCTTCGAGGTGGCCAATTGACATCAGCATTTCGGCTGATTATGCGATTTCTGAAAACAGTGCGCAAAAGATCGATTGTTACTTTGGCTGTGTGGCACGTTGCGCCGTCCTGTTGAAACCAAATGTCGTATATGTCATACTCTTCAATTTTGGAAAACAAAAAATCGCTAAGCATGGCGCGGTAGCGATCGCCATTCACTGTAACGGCGTTTCCTTGCTCATTATCGAAGAAAAATGGCCCAATAATGCCGCCAGACTAAAATCCGCAACAGACAGTCACTCGTTGTGGATGCATTGGTTTCTCCACGATGACGTTTGGATTTTCTGAGCCCCAGATACGACAATTTTGTTTATTGACGTATCATCCGAGGTGGAAATGAGCTTCATCTCAAAAGATGATTTTTCGATAAAATCATCTTCGATCAAGCGGTCTTCGGCCCATTGCGCAAACCGAAAACGCATCGGATGGTCATGCGGCTTCAGCTCTTGCACTAATTGAACTTTGTACGCATTCATACCGAGATCTTTATGCAAAATTCTTCTCAAAGAAGTGCGTGAAATGTTTAATTCTTGAGAACGATGACGAGTTGATGTTGATGGTTGTTCACGCACACTTTGAGCAACAGCAGCGATGTTTTCGGTTGAGCGCACTGGACGAGTACGTACACGGGTTGTTTTATCCAACAACGATCCAGTTTCACGAACTCGCTTCACAAATTGATCCACAAACTGCGTTTTTGGCACATCCTTTTTGTGAAATTTTTTCCGTAAATTTCTTACAGTTTGAGTAGAAGACTCACCACTTTAGAAATAAGTTTTTAATATTTCCCAACTTTTTTCAAGCGAAAAGCGACCCATTTCATAAATGTCAAACATAAAACTAACTTTCTGTCACATCGGAAATGTCATCAAACCTTCCAACCTCAAAATAACTTATAGTTCCAATTCCAAACGTTAGATGGCCCACCCTGTATAACTAGCTGTCCATTTTTCGTTATGTTATTTTTTCCACTTTTAAGCTGTTTTAAACAATTTTATTATATATTCAATATCAGTTGTTTTTAATTATATTTAAAAAACGAATAATATTTATATGATTTTAATTTTTTATAACATATATGGGACGATCCATGTCAAGTGGATCAGAGCTGTGGCCAAAATTGTAGGTGTCCAAAAAAATCAACCGAGGGCTCATTTTAAAGCTTATGACGTCTACTTTCGAATGCCGTGTGCGCCTTTGAAAAATCAAATATGGCGGTTTCAATATGGCGACCGGAAGTGGAATGAAAATTAAAAATTTTTGGAAAAAAGCTTATAGAAAAAAAAATTTGCAAGCTACAAGACCGTATTTCGACTCAAATTGTAGCAAATGAACAGCTCTTTAAGGCTGGTGCAGTTGAATAAGAAAATTCAAGATGGCGGATCCAATATGGCTGTGCAATATCCCACTTTATGGCCTAATTTTTCAAATCCAACCATTTTGCACCAAATCTTGTATACGGGGGTTTTTGGGGTCGCTGACCACGAATATAAGATTATATTTGAAAAATTCAAAATGGCGGATCCAAAATGGCGGACGGTTGTTTTCGAAAATCAACCGATTTGCACCAAATCAGGTATACGGGGGTTTTTGGGGTCGCTGACCACAAATATGAGATTATATTTGAAAAATTCAAAATGGCGGATCCGCCATCTTAATTTTTTTCGAAAATCAACCGATTTGCACCAAATCAGGTATACGGGGGTTTTTGGGGTCGCTGACCACAAATATGAGATTATATTTGAAAAATTCAAAATGGCGGATCCGCCATCTTAATTTTTTTCGAAAATCAACCGATTTGCACCAAATCAGGTATACGGGGGTTTTTGGGGTCGCTGAACACGAATATAAAATCAGATTTGCGAAATTCAAAATAGCAGATCCAATATGGCGGACGGTTATTTCAAATCGAACGGCTTTCAGAAAACCTTTTAGCCATATTATATTCTCATAATGTATTTTGCAAATCTGACTTTGTATTCGTGATCAGCGACCCCAAAAACCCCCGTATACCTGATTTGGTGCAAATCGGTTGATTTTCGAAAAAAATTAAGATGGCGGATCCGCCATTTTGAATTTTTCAAATATAATCTCATATTTGTGGTCAGCGACCCCAAAAACCCCCGTATACCTGATTTGGTGCAAATCGGTTGATTTTCGAAAACAACCGTCCGCCATTTTGGATCCGCCATTTTGAATTTTTCAAATATAATCTTATATTCGTGGTCAGCGACCCCAAAAACCCCCGTATACAAGATTTGGTGCAAAATGGTTGGATTTGAAAAATTAGGCCATAAAGTGGGATATTGCACAGCCATATTGGATCCGCCATCTTGAATTTTCTTATTCAACTGCACCAGCCTTAAAGAGCTGTTCATTTGCTACAATTTGAGTCGAAATACGGTCTTGTAGCTTGCAAATTTTTTTTTCTATAAGCTTTTTTCCAAAAATTTTTAATTTTCATTCCACTTCCGGTCGCCATATTGAAACCGCCATATTTGATTTTTCAAAGGCGCACACGGCATTCGAAAGTAGACGTCATAAGCTTTAAAATGAGCCCTCGGTTGATTTTTTTGGACACCTACAATTTTGGCCACAGCTCTGATCCACTTGACATGGATCGTCCCATATATAAGTCTTTATTATAGATAAGTTATCCTGTAAGTATACCTACATATACCTAATTTTATATAGAATTCTTAAAAACCTATATTTTTTTTATACATTGTTTCGATGTAATTCTTATAATTCAGGCAACGCATTCTTACATTTACACGAAAAACGTTCATATCTTGATGTTGCAAATGATCATATAATTACTATAATTTTATAATAGTGAAAATATCAATAACTGCAATATATTATTTTATTATCTGAAATTGTAGCTCTGAATAATTAAACACACAATCCAACTTGGGTCGAGTCGAACAAAGCGTAATAAACACTAAAGATTTCTTTTAATACTAAAAAACAATTACCCGTGATCGGACTACTGATTACTGATTCCATCCCTCTGCTTGCCGACCAATTCCCAGATTTTATTGGCACTACAAGTATCTAACACCCTTTTATATCCACCGCAATAACCTGCGAAACCTGGGGAGGAAAAAAATTCGAAAGTTTATTGAGGACCAAAGTTTATTTCTTCGGAACGCGAAGGAATTTTCCCTTCATCGTTCATATTGTGCGCTAGCACAAGCATAAAGAAGGATATAAAGAGAAATTTATATCAATATCGTTGATTGGAATCCTTATCTGTAGATATTTATCTGTTGATGGAGATATTAGTTTTTTCGCCCCAAACTGGCGAAGGGCTAGAAGGAACCCTGCTGTGCCAGAATCGCGAGGGTGTGCGTGCGCCTTTTTGGCAGAAACACATGCAAGTCATCATCATTGGCTAGAGATAGACCGAAAATTGTACTTCTGCTGAAACAATGCAACGAACATATTGCAGATAAAATAGAACAGAAATAATACTATGAAGGAATGGCTACAAATAAAAGGGGATTGTGAGATGTTATCCACAGAGTAGCTGGCTCAATAGCTTCCAATCATAACCACACTTCGACTGCATTTAGAAATCTCGTTTAGTTGTGCGATAAAAGCACATTTATTTTTATAGAATATGAATAAAAGATTAAAGTGAAAACAATGGTAAATATTTAACTATATTGGTTTCAAAGATATTTTCTGTTTAAAATTCTATAGAAATTAGACCCTTATAAATTTAAATGAATAGAAAAATTAACTGTGGTAAATTTTATGAAATAAAAGTACTAACAATATGTAGTGGCAAGAAAATGTTTGAATAAAATAATCTATCGAAAGAAACTTGTTCCAGAATTTTTTGTTATTTCCATGTTTCAAATAACTATTATTTCTTTAGCTGAAAAATTATACAAAATAAATAACTATAATAATTAGTATTTGGGTGACTCTATTTCAAATCGATACACCTTTTGACTCGACCATTTTTAATTTGGATACAATTTTGTATATATATTTATTATTTAATTTTAAAAAAAATCCGCCGAAAGATTTTGAAAAACATTTTTTCCCAAATTTATTAAAAAATGAAATGTTTTCGAGTTTTTGGAATGTTTTTCAGTTTCCTTTTGAAATATCTCGAAAACGATTACAGATAAAAATCGGATTCTGGATTAATTTTAAAAAGCATATTTAAAACTTTCATATCACTCGTGATTTTATAAATTTCAGACAAAACTATCAAAAACTGGAAAAAGTAATATTCCGGTAAATAATTGTTCCTTAATTTGCAACATAATTTACGTTTAATCAATCTAAAAATAGGTACTGTGAAAATTTCAGCATAGTGTTTTGCTAATAGAAGGAAAACATATAGAATTTTATAAAATTTTGTTTTTATTCATTTGATCTATTTAAACTATTGCATGATTGTTTTTTAATTAGTAGAATAAATTAAAACGTAAAAAAAATAAAAGTATCAACAAAATCCTATTTAAGATTTTATGAATTTAAACGTTCATTGTTTTACGTTTTAATATAATTTATTAATTAAAAAAAAGGAAATAGTTTAAACAGAGCGAATGAATATAAAAGAAATCTTTATATAATCAACTGAAGCCGTGTGCTTGGGATTATTGTCCTGATAGAAGTTAAAATCATAGGAAATATTAAATTTTTCGACTAATGCTTTAAGATTTACTTTTAAAGGTTTGAATAGATTTCTTTAGTCAACTTTTTATCAATAAACACTAAATCTCCAGTGCTTTCATTGCCCATGGAGCCCCAGACCATTGCACTTTTTTTTTCTCCGTATTTTTGTTCCATGAATTTTCTCTTTCAATTTCTTATCACTCTGCTTTCATTAACAAAAATAACCAAAAAGAGAGTTGTTTATTGTAGCAATCATTAGAATTATTTAACATGGTTAGCAATTTTATTTATCTTATTGTAAACCATTATTATTTTTATTTTTCATTAAGATATCAATCACGATGGAAAAGAAAATAAATCATTAGGGTATGAATATTATCTTGTTTTTCTTTCAATAGCATTTGAGGCATTTGAAAAATATTAAAGAAATTTTTATCACATCTTTGTATTTGAAATTCTTTAACTTTTGTTTCTTGTATATTTTAAAGAGATGATCATTTAGTAATATTAGAAAAGAAAACAATATATGTATGTATACCGTATATATCAACTTTTTAACTGATAATATTTTTAACCATAAAAGACAATTTTGTAATTAAGAAAATAAAATTAATAAATGTCTGTTTGAAGTTTAAAAATCAATAAATTTGGGACAATCCACAAATTCGAAATTTTGAAGAATATGTACTGACTTTCCACATCATTGTGAGTGTCAGATGCTTTTTAAATTCTCCCTTTTACCATTATGAATCTTTTTGTTAATATGTGTGAAAGAAAGGTTATTTATTACCTTTAAATTGATTTTCTATGTGATCACTGTTTGTCCAGATAGTATCCATAGTAATTATAATAATAATTGTCTACTATAAAATTAATTTAAAATTTTGATGAATCTAGTTCTCTTTTTGTATATATTATATTTATATTAGCCAGGCAATTTTGTTTAATCTGAACCGACAGTCTAACTAATAAATAAAATAAATTAAAATAAAATAAAATAAATATGAATTAATTAAATATAATTGAAATTATTTTAAAAATTTAATAGATTTAAGCATTAAATGATGATTGATTTGATACAATAACGAGAAAAGCTAAAAGATAAAAAGGGGTATCCTAGACCCCTTCAAATCGAATTTATATAATTTGGGCACTTTTAGATAGTAAGATAATAAGATATTCCTGAATCAGTTGTGATGTATGTGGAAATGTTTTCAAAACATGTTTTTTTATATATGGTGGTTCTCAAAAAAAATATTTTAACCATTTCGCAAAATTTCATATCTCTTTAACAAATTTCATGAATAAAGAAATATAAATTGCATTGTAATGTCAAATAAACGTGGTTTTAAAATTTATATATTATTATGCAACTATGGAACGCATTAAATAGGATATTCAATAGAGTTTAATTGTAATGCTGCAACAATAATTATCAAATCAGCAATGTTTAATACAATTTTTTTAAACAATTTTAAATACAGGGTGACAAATGGAAAGTTGCCTAAACTAATCATTCATAATTTTAAAATGAGTGGAGAGGGAAAAAAAATACTTATAAATTCAGTAAGCATGTAATTTTTATTTCAAACTAGGTGGGTTACCCGGTTTCACCCGGCGTTGAGTAAATATTTACTAATTGAACACTTCTCAAATGTTCTAATTTGTTATATCCTAAAAATTGTTTCAACCCGATAACCCCTTTATGGATCTCATATTGGACCCGCCATCTTGGATTTACAAATTTTGATAATATTCGAAATTTGTAGCTTCAGAATAATCATTGTACCAATTTTCATTAAAATCCGTCGAAATCGAGAAATATGGTCGTCATTTTGGATCCACCATCTTGGATTTCTAAATTTTGATAATATTCAAAATCAGTGACCTCAAAACATTCATTGCACTAATTTTCATTAAAATCTGTTGAAATCAGGAAATCTTGGTCGCCATATTGGATCCGCCATCTTGAATTTCTAAATTTGGACAGCGGATTTGAAATCCCCATCCCGCAAAACCCCTATATACCAATTTTTTCATGAAAATCGCTTCAAATTTAAAATTTTCAGCCGCCATCTTGGATCCGCCATTTTGAAAGCCTACAAAGTATCCTATAGCCGTTTCCTAGTTCTAAGCTACCTCCCCACCAATTTTCAGCCAAATCGGTTCAGCCGTTCTTGAGTTATAAATAGTGTAACTAACACGACTTTCTTTTATATATATAGATTAGTTGAATCAGACATTTTTGACAGACGCTTATTGAGATTTAAAAAAATCAACAAAATTCGGCCAGGGGATAACTATTTACATAAATGCTTGAATGCATTATTAATAATTGCGGTCATACATACGTACATATTAGAGGAGAAAATACATACATAGGTATACTTTAGGCAACTTCCGATTTATCACCCTGTATATAGTTACAAGTATGTATACTGCTATATATATTTACAGATTTTCGTTACTACAATGCACACTTTTAAAACAAAAGGCAAATTTTTCTAAAAAGAACGTTTCCAACTTTGTGTGTACGTAAATTATATTGCTATTATCGTTTTTATAGTTATACTTTGTAATAGTTAAATCATTAATTTTCGGCATTGTCATATCGTATTCGAAAATTACTGATTTAATTTTGTTTTCAATGTTTTTTTTTTTTTTTTTTTTTTTTTTCTCAGTGTTTGTATTTAATATTTCTTGAATGATTTTATCCTTATATCCTTTATTAGTCCTTTGTTTCAGAAGAATTTTTCTACATTGTTCATCTTTTAATGCTAAGAATTAAGTCAGTTAATATAAGTAAATTAAGAAATATTTTGACCTCTTACTAGCTCTTACTAGCATCCGAAAAAAAACGAGATACAAAGATGATAACAAAATTTCCAAAGTTTACGAATAATTTGCAAGAATTTTCGGAAAATAAAGTTACTGGTCGAAGCCTCGAGTCAAACTGAAGCATGAACTGAAAATGTTGTTACAAGTAGAATTTGCTAAAGCACTGGTTGGTAGCCAGCTTAACCGAATCTTCTCTATCGAGAAGACCGGGCATAAATTGCAGCAGCAAACGGCCGCTGGCGAGGAGCTGAGTTTTAAAACTTGCGGATTAGGAAGCAATAGAGACAAATTTCTCTCTGTAATGTGTTCAAAACAAAAGTTTACCAAAATTAAAAGTTTCGAACCCTTAGATGCTTCTTTTGTCGCAGGCACAAAGTCACGCTGACGATGGCGAACTTGGCAAAAACCAACTCTCAACTCCCCAACGAAAAGGAAGAGTTTTGCTCCTGCTGAATCCTGCATCCTGCACCCTGCCAAGACAACAGGCGGCCGCAGCAGAACGCTGTTGTGTCTTACATATAAATATTGTTAATTACTTCTTAATAGCCTTGAAGAGCTTTTCATATTCCGGCTAAGGTAAAACTCTGTAATGAGTGCCGGGGTTATTGTTGGCCCGGAGAAATCCTTCCCGGCAAGTGTGGCCCGGCCCGCGCCAGCACAAGTGTGCTGCTCCTGTTGCCAGGGACGCCTAAAGATTGCCCCGATTATTTATGAATATGAATCCAAATGAAATTTGGGGAGTTTTAAGCTACTTGCAGCTATTAAATTTAGCTAAATATAATTACGCCACAGGGAATGACATTAGAGAGATACTCTTTTGGATTATGCCGCAGCCTTTGGGTGCCTTGAAAAAGCGGGTAATTTAATTCAGGAGGAGCGAGACTGCAGCTAGAGGGAAATTCGCCAAAATCACATCTCAAAGGACATTCTTTCTGCACTATTTTGAATATTCGGGCTGTAATTTGCCTCTCGTTTCAGTCTCATGATCATGAGGAACGATGGCTGCATTTAAAGACACTGCACATTTAGTCGTATAATTATGATGAATTGCAAACTTCTAATTGAACTTTGCTCATTTTGAGTGGTTAAGTGTTTTGATACTCGACTTTTCTTGGCGAAGTAAATATTTGCTTTCATAATATTATTCCAAAGTACCCCAAAAAGGATAGTGCGCGCAACTCTAATTTAATTTTAATTAATTCAAAACTTGGCAACTAATCATAGTCAAAGTAACTAAATATTGTTTTATGTGTAGGTTTAGGAAAGATTCACGCTAGAGGAAACAGATGCGAGTCAAGGCAAAATGAACTCATTGTAAAGTGAATTTTCCCTTATTCTGCATGTTTTAGTATCAATATTATCTTCTAGTAGATGTAATTATTCTTTATTAAAAACAAAATATGGGTAAATAACTATAACAAAATGTTTTAATAATAACAAAATTGAATTTACAAATATTCTTTAACACTTACTACGTAAACGGGGGTCATTTGTGTCCGGTTGCAACAATCGATACTGTAAAAGTCTTTGGATTATTCTATCACCTTGGAAAATATTGGGTGTACAAATAAGTTTCCGACCTTTTCAGATAGGTGTCGTTAGTATCACTGCTTGCATATTATTCAATCGGGCAATACATGTTTTTCGGAGGTTAGATGTCAAGCTTGAATAATTACTAGTGAAATTTGTTCAATGCGTAAACAAGAATTATTTTCATGTAATTGAAAATGTCGAATTTTGTGCCGAAAAAACAACATTTGCGGGAAGTTTTACTTCATTATTTTTTGTTGAAGAAAAGTGCAGCGGAAACAAATCGTTTGCTTGTGGAAGTTTACGGTGAACATGCGCCATCGAAAACAACCTGCAAAGAGTGGTTTCAACGATTCAAAGTTGGTGATTTTGACGTAAGAGACAAAGAACGTGAAGGCAGACCAAGAAAATTTGAAGATACAGAATTGGAAGAATTGCTTGATGTGGACTCTTGTCAGACTGAAAAACAATTGGCAGAAGAGTTGAATATTACCCAACAATGTGTTTCGCAACGTATACGAGCCTTGGGATTGATTTCGAAGATGGGAGCTTGGGTGCCACACATGCTGAAAGAAAGGGACATGGAACGTCGGAAAACCATGTGCGAATTGTTGCTTCGACGACAACAAAGGAAGGGGTTTTTGCATCGGATCATCACTGGTGATGCTTTGCATTTGGTGGGATGTGAAGGGTGTCGTATATTATGAGCTGCTGAAACAGGGTGAAACCATTACGGGAGAAGTTTATCGACGACAACTGATTGCTTTAAAGCAAGCTCTAGCTGCAAAACGACCGGAATGGGACAACAGGCACAATAAAATTATTTTGCAACAGGATAACGCTAGGCCACATGTTGCTATACCTGTCAAAAACTACTTGGATGGGCAGAACTGGGAAATTCTACCCCACCCGCCGTATTCACCAGACATTGCTCCCTCTGACTACCACTTGTTCCGGTCGATGCAATCACCCCTGGCACAGCAGCACTTCACTTCACATGAAAACGTGAAAAAATGGGTCGATGACTGGATCGCCTCGAAACCACAAGACTTCTTTTCCCGGGGAATCCGTTTATTGCCTGAACGATGGGAGAAGGTTATATCTTCCGAAGGAGCATATTTTGAATAAAATATTCTTTAATTTTCTACACGAACTAATGTCTTTTATTTCAGTAAAAAAGGTCGGAAACTTATTTGTACACCCAATACAATAATTATAAAGGGTGTTTTTAAACCTAATAGAACTTTATATTTAAAAAAATAGAACCGATTTAAATTCTGATGAACAATTTTAAATTTTTATGCCGCTGTATGTCACATAGTGCCATCCTGTTGAAAACACATCTCACAAGGATCAGTGCTATCAATGTTTTTGAAGAAATATTCATTGACTATGATACAGTAACGATCTCCATTGACCGCAACTTAGGCCTCCTCCTCATTTTAAAAGAATTAAGGACCAGTGATGCCACCAGCTTGTAAACCGTACCAAACGGTGCATTTTTCTGGATATAATGGGGAGAGACTCTAGAGACTCTTTTAGATTGGTTCAACTGCGGAAGAGACAATTTGATTACTAAAAGACTAATTAAGTCAAAAATGAACGCGGATTATGTGCAGTATAAAAATCACGAAATCGTTTATAAGTCTCGCAACCGATTGTTTGCAAGACTATACTGAACATAAATATCACATCGAACTGTCAGGATGACAGGAGGACATACGAAACAAGCTATAGTAAGTGAACATTTTTTGTTGTTCTTAATTTGGTTATTTCGAGCCTAGTTTAAATAATTTTTTCTTTAATTATTAGAAATTAAAGTAAGAATAAATTCGGGTAATAACTCCCACATGTACACAAGTATGTACTACATAAAAAAGAATTAACTTACTTTTACGACTTCGTTATGAAATTATGAAAACTTTTGATTTTTACTTCTGAAAAGTGGGATTATTTTTTAAAAATCTCATATTTTACATAGATGTTGATTACAAATATTTATAAATAAGAAATTATTTAACTTTATAGAATCACAAGAGTCGAATGAAGGAAATTTCCCGGAAGTGCTTAGTATTTTAAACAAGAAATAAATTAAGTTGAGCATTTATTTAGCTTCGTCATAGAAAAGTATAATAACATGCATTTCTTTGGTTTCAGCTTTCAGTCGATTTAATTAACTTTCAATGTTAGGAAAATTACTTAAATGTGAAAACGTCGGATTTTATGTGAGAGGGTGTACATAAAATTTTTAAAAGCATTCAAGAAGCAATTCAATATTTTACCGAATGCGAAGTAAACAAATGAAAAGTGTGGAAACATATTTGAATTTGATGTTGAAATATGTTTTGTTTTTACATAAATATTATAAATTAAAATAATTAAACATTAGCGCGAGCCTTTATAGCACGTGAAATAATATAAATAATAAGAAAATTTAACTAACGAAAATTACATAAGATTCCATGCTAATATTTGTAATTATTTTAATGTGTTTTCTTCTGCTGCAATATTAAGGTCTTGCATTTAAAATTAGAGGCCACAAAAACATGAGGATTCGGTAACATGTTCGAAACTAATGGGACAGAAAATTCCTATTGTTTGCTAGTTGTTCATATTTATAACATATTGAAAACTAACGATCCAGAAAACTTCTCTATACCCATTTTTATATAAATCAATATTTTTATTTAAACAAATTGGAACTGCATGAGATTCAATACGCTTTGTCGGGTTGAATTCAGGTTGCTAACTAGCGATTAATGTATTCTATGATATACATATCAATAAATTATGTTCGTCTATTAAAAATTTATAATATCTGAGAATATTTATAATATTATTAAAATAATAATAAAATAAAAATATTGACCTTAAAGTAAGGATGGAAAATAGTTAAATTGAAACTAGTTAAATAAAACAAAAGTCTTCGAAAGAGTATATTAAGTTAAGTTTAACAATTCTAATGCTGGTTACAGACTAAGCGAACGAACGCGAACGAATGTTGAAATTCGCATGAGCCTCGGCACGTATCAGCAAATGAGTAGCCGTCGCTTAGCACGTTTTTTTTCAGTTGAATCATTAGATTCGGTCGCTTTCAGTGATTCTTACTAGCGAACGTTCATTCGCATTGTACCAGGTATAAAGCGCCCAATTTCGATTCTTACTCAATGAATTCAATTTTTTTCTTGCGTTATACGTCATGAAATATGTTTGTTTCAATTAAATTTTCCTGCAAATTTCTTTTCTGTTCAGTTTAAAGGAGTTTTATATGTACCTATAATATATGTTTGTTTAGGTAGGTCAAAACTTCCAATTCGATTTCGATCCACTTCCGGTTATTGGATTAGGTTGAAATTTTGTATATACATGCAGTTCCGATGACAATATACGTTAATGATTTTATGTACTTAAAATTGAAAACGGCAGCTTCCACATAGCGAATGATCTTTTTCATTTACGGTTGGTTGCAAATTACAAATGTTTGATCAACATTTAGAAATTAAAGATGACGACTTCAATATGGCGGACCGATCCAACTTAAATTTCTTCATTTGAGTGCATTTCAATAAAAGTGTGTTTTTAAAAGTTTAGCGTTTACAAAATTTATATAAAAGGTGTAATTTTACAAAAGAGGGATATAATTTCACAGAACGTGTGCTTTTCAATTTAATATCAAAAAACTGTTGCGTGCTGCATTTGTACAAATTCTTTGAATCGTTACAATTTCGAGCAACGCTTTCAAAAGGTATGGTTTCAGTTCTCCTTCAAAATGGCAACTTCTGTCCAGCAGCAGCAGCACATTTACGTGTTTGAAGAGTGCCAAAAACAGTGCTCGACTCGAAGCCAATTATTCTCACGGAAACCCACAACTTTACAAACAAAATTCAAGAGTTCTGCCTCCGCATAGTTCTATTTCGGTTGGGTTGTGCGGTTGGGCTGTGTGCAGGGAAAACACGACCGAATGAATGGCTGGAAAGTTTGTTTACCGAAAAAGACATAACCTAAAATTATGAAAACGTAAATAGAAAGAAACTCGATTTAAGTTAAAGTGTTATCCCATTAAAGCGAAGCTAAACAAGATAATTGTTGAGCAAACAGTTTTCCACTCCAACCTTGGCGTTGTGTTACCTGAGGCGCTGAGAAAATGTAAACCGCGACGGGAGACAAAAAGCTGTGGAAAATGCGGCAAATAAAAACACGGTGCCAGAGATAAAGCAATCAATTGGGGAGAAAATGCTAAGGAAAAGGTAAATAAATAAAACACAAATGAGTGGCGCAGCCATTTTCGGGGGTGGATGCGGGCCACCACCGCCGCGAAAGTATAAACATAATTCCATCGGGCTCTTGTTGTTGTTGTTTTTTTTTTTTTTTTTTTGCGCCGGGATAGCGACGTTCCTTTCCAGGGACCGACCCTAAAACATTCCACTCAATTCAAATAAATCAATTTCCAGCTAGGATGCGGGAGGGCCCAGTTCAGCTTAACAAGGGTTGCTCCTTAAGGTGGCCGGGGGCGTGGCGGGGGAGACTTTATGGCTCGGGAGAATAGGCTGAGGCGAACAGACCATCGCTGAGGAACTGCGAATCTTCTTCGTAAGACCACGTGCCTGGAATCTCTGTAGTCGGAGTAAAGAGCGTGACTTGGATCTTCAACAGGATTTTTCTGTCTTATCGCTGCTTCTTTTCATTTTTTTGCCCGTCTGCATTAGCCTCTTCTTCTGCCAATGTAGCCAACATCATTTCCCTATTTCTGGTGAAATTCATATACACAAAACGGGAAGTCCGAGTATATTCCCAGCCCCCCCTCGTTGTTTTCGTTGCCCTCGCAAAGCTCCTCAGTCTGAGCGTCTTGTGTTTCTTGGGAATTTCCCTTCGAAAGTTGTTCGTGTTTTGTTACTCCATAAATATTTAACTCCCCTTTTGTTCTTCTTTTGCCGGATAAACAAACTTCTACTGTCACTAAGTCAAGTTAAATGGTTTCATCTGCAACAGTTTGTTATACTATCTAAAGTCAAATAGTTTGCCCATCTTGTTTTTATTTCGGATTTCCAGACAGAAAGAATTTTTATTAAAGTTAACTTTATTAATTGCAACTGTGTTTCACAACGCAAAATAGTTCGCTTATCCTGATCGTGTTGGTTTTACTTATGAACTTGACCCTTATTTCTTATCAGTTAACTTCGAATGACTTTCGGCTACTCCATAAATCTTGCAAAATAAGAAAAGATCTATTAAGAAAAGAATGATTGCAGTTTTCTTTACTAAAAGAGATCTTATAAAAATAGTAGTTTTGGATTCACAAAAGGTAGTCACCTTTACTTGGTACATAGAAATTTAGTTGCCTTAAGTTATAAATAAGCTAAAAGAATTAAGATCGAAATATCGTCTAAGCACTTGACACTTCCTACACGACAACGCTCTAGCACATTGGGCAAGCCGAACTCAGGACTTTTTGACCCAGTCGGGGTTCACATTGTTGGATGATAAACTTTATAGCTCAGACCTTGTATTTTGAAAAATGTTAATAAATACTTTTGTTTTCAAATCGATTTCATAAGCAAAATGCGATGTGGTAAAACAATTTCTTCAGACAGAACAAACGTAACAATTTCACTTCACAAGGAAGGAAAATCTGGATACGAAATCGTCAAAAACTTTAAAATGTCAAGATTTACCATTAACGACGTAGAAAAATATTACAACAAATTTAGAAATATTTCAACAAAACAAAAAATAAATTAGAAAATAGTTATTGGATTATACTCCTGATTGTTTGCGAAGATCAACAATATTTCTAGCTTCAGTTATGATTTGGAGCTATGTGTTTGCGTGAGGTGTTGGCTCTCTTGGAATTTCCAGAAAGAGAATAAATTTGAACAGGATGGCACCCTCTGCCATATTGTTAGGATATTTTGCGTTTTGCTTTCATCATTTCTACGTAAATGTCAAACCGATAAGGAATTTTGGTTTCCTGATAAATGTATTAGCAAAATATCTTTCTTTCATTTTGGTATTATTGTTTTGCATTTTTCCTTATTACGTCCTAATCGATCTATTATGTAAATAACCTATTTCACCTTCTTCGATCAAAAACACTCTGTTTGCGCTGATGGCTTATTTACTAATGCCTTAAATAAAATAAATGTACTTATCATATACAAGTATCTTTAAAAAATATTGTGGTATGAAATATTGTGGTATGTACTATATGTGATAAAAGTCTGAGTTGACTTCCGAGAATAGCCTCCATTATAATAGTTATAAAAGTTACTTAGTTAAATCAATCACGTACATACATACATATACTCTAACTTCATAGTATGTAGATTGACAGACCAATTTATGATATAATAAGTATGTTGGTGCAATGTTTTAATCAAAGTCAGAAAAGATTTCTTGGTTTTTTGAGAGCTCTGCAGTTTCTAAGAAATTTCTTAAAAATTTCTAAGATTACGCAAAGAAAATCTTAAATACGACTTTAAATGTTTGTCCAAATGGACGGAGATTCTGGAAATCTCTACCTTCAAATACCAGGAATATTCCTCTCAAGCAGGTATAGACACTAAAATTTTATTATTTTAATGAGGAGAGAAAATTATGTTGTATGTATCCATTGCTTTTTAGTTTTTAATCAAAAATATCTGTGGACCGACAGATTTAACCTTATTTAAATGATACCTTAAATAGTTGCAAATTCACACTTGATCGGATTTTTGGAATATTACAAAAAGACAAAAATATTAAAAACATAATCTCATATTCTGAAAACTTGAGAAAGCGGGTAGTCTCGACTTTTGTATAATTTAAAATAGAAAATAGAGTTAATTTTAATTTGAGTTTGTCAAAATTTTTCTACATATAGTAAATAAAAATTGAGATTGAACTTTTATTAAATTTTTTAGAATATGAACTTTCATAAAAATAACGAAGAAAATAATAAGTAATTAATTTATCATAATATACACTGTCCAACAGAAGAGGATTTTGAAGCAAAAATTGATGGGCATTCTGTTGTTGTAATTTTACTACTATTATATTCGTATATATTAAATTTCCTACCTTATTTTATGTAAAATTACACGGATTTTAGGGTATACTTCAACATCAACCTTCTTTTGTATTGTGAAATTTTAAAGAAACAAAAATGATTAAATAAAATTTTAAATACCTATGACTACACAGTTTCCAACATTCGGTAGAGAAATTGAAATACCAATTCACTTAACCTTTAAGATATTATTTTTTTCTTTTAAAAGAATTCTTTGTATTTCATCGCAGAAGCTAAAGAAAATCCTGCTGGGATAGAAGTCAACCTTACTTCACAAGATGAATAGTTCAAGCAGGGCGCTAAAAGTTCAAACAGAGAGTAGCTCCGTCGAAAGTTTTTTAGTTTACTTACCTAAAATTTATTGCTTGGGAACATGAAAACTTTGGACAAACCACTGCTTCTACACATTTGTATATTTACCTGTGCAAGGTTAGAACAAACGAGAAGAAACAACAAATATAATGCTACCGTCAGCAAATCAATGTAAATTAATTTAAAACGTCTGAAGGACGTCAGCGAAAGTAACCATTGGACTTATAGCAAAATATATGTACGTATGAACATATCTAATGTACCTTCAACTCAACCACACATCACACGTTTTTATTCAAAGTTTTGGGGCTTTTATACCTTCGGCACCTAGACGTGTGCTTCATTTCACCACACACCTCGAGGACACGTGTGCTGTTGCACAATGGACGGCAATGGCGGCTCTTAGCAGCTTCAATGAAGTGCTAAAATTCGAGCTCGAGCTGCGGAAAATTTCGAAATATGTACGTGCCAAGTTTGAAAAGTTATTTCTGAACTATACCCTGGAAGAGACATATCTGTTTCGTATGTGGATGGCATGAATTAACTTTTCCAGAATTTCATATTATATGCTGAACTCCTTTCAAGTGGGCATAGAGTTAGAGAATTAGTTTTTGGTTGCCTCTGACGACCCGGATGGCCCTGGGAGTTGAACTTATTTCAAGATAATTGCAATCCCTTTGCCCTGATCAAACTCCCGTATCTTGATGAAATTTGAAACTTTACATAATTTAATTTTCCTGCATATTTAAGGATTCTAAATATACGGCTGTTTGCTATTTAAGTTGACAGAGAGCTTTAAATTTGTTTTCGCTCGTGGCAGCAATTTATTATTACTTTACTCTTGATCCGATTTGATTGCTCAAAAATGTCGATGATAATTTCGAACAGAAAATTTTCCAGGAAAACCTGACAGATGATAACAATGTAATTGATAACATTTATGGTGGTTCAATGGTAACGTAATTAATTGCCCTCGATTGAGCGGAGTGCATAAATTGTTGTTTAATATAAGGACTTTGTTTACTTTAATATTGATAAATTGATTTTCACATTTTTATTTATGCCCTTCGGCTTTCGCATTAATAAAGGAAAAACAGAACAATTAAGCTCCCATGTTAAGCCTTAATTATAAATTCATCAAAAGTATTATAGAGTCAAAAAATAAAATGGGATTACTTTAACGTACCTCAAGTGGAGTTTTCATAAAAATGGTAGAAGTATTTCTCATCAATTATTAATTTTAAATGAAAAGTCAGCTGATGTGAAATTTGTAGCATTATAATTCCCTTAACTTTAAGAGATGAGATTCTTAAACAACATTACCCATCACATTAACCCATTAATGCGCAAAACGAGGATTTTGTGCACGCAAGTTCAATTGTATGATTCGAATAGCAAATTCGGGCGAATTTCCTCCAAATTCGTATATAAGGGGTTTTTTGGGGTGCTCTTTCAGCATCTGGCATTTGTTTTGCATAAAAACTTCAAAAACCCTATTATTTTTTGGGTTTTTTCAAAAAAGTGCCGACTTTTTTTGGTCATTTTTCGTCTCAAAGTCGATTATCTTATCGTTGCTGCTATTGAATGGTCATATAACTACCAGAAATCGCGGTCCGAATGTCTACACTTTCTAAAACCATGGTTTTGAATTTTTTTTGTTGCTTTGGTTTTTGCAAAATGGCCATTTTGTACAGCAACGTAATAAAAATCTTCGCGATTTTTTTACAAGAAAAGGATCAATTTTACAAAAAAAATTTATATAACAAAAAGTTTTTATAATTAGCCAATTCAAGCCAATTTCAGAATTTGTTGGACTATTTTTGGTTTTTTGGATTTGGCCAATTTTTTAAAAATCCAAAAATGTCCCGAAAATTCTAAAAAAATTCACAATTCTTTGGCTTTTTTTTATGATGAAATTTGGTGATATTTTTACTCAAAAAGAACGAATTATACGAATAAATTTTATATGACAAAAAGTGCTTATAATTAGCCAGAGAACACGTGTGTATTTTTTTAGAATTTTTCGGGACATTTTTGGATTTTTCAAAAATTGGCTAAATCCAAAAATCCAAAAATAGTTCAAAAAATTCTGAAACAATTTACATGTTTTCCTTGGCTAATTATAAGCACTTTTTGTCATATAAATTTTTTTGCAAAGTTGATCCTTTTCGTGTAAAAAAATCGCGAAATTTTTATTACATTGCTGTACAAAATGGTCATTTTGCAAAAACCAAAGCACCAAAAAAAATTCAAAACCATGGTTTTAGAAAGTGTAGACATTCGGACCGCGATTTCTGGTAGTTATATGACCATTCAATAGCAGCAACGATAAGATAATCGACTTTGAGACGAAAAATTACCAAAAAAAGTCGGCACTTCTTTGAAAAAACCCAAAAAATAATAGGGTTTTTGAAGTTTTTATGCAAAACAAATGCCAGATGCTGAAAGAGCACCCCAAAAAACCCCTTATATACGAATTTGGAGGAAATTCGCCCCAATTTGCTATTCGAATCGTACAATTGAACTTGCGTGCACAAAATCCTCGTTTTGCGCATTAATGCTAAAGCCCGTGCCAAAAGTTTAATTTTCTGGCCTAGCTTAAATGAGGTCATATAGGGTTAGAGGGGTTCAAATACAAAAGAACAATATAGTACATATTTCCTCATGAAGTACTTAACATGCGTTTCAATAAGATAGAAATTGATATATAGTATGTGTTTGAATTAATTATACGTAGCTACTTAGTAATAAATGATTGTTTTTCGAAATTCAATGATCTACTAGCTTCGTGCTCATTTGTCCTTTCTTGTTATATTTTAATAAATTTAAAACACGAAATCGAAATAGTTTTTACAATACTTAATTTCTTTGACTTATTCTAATAGAATTCACTTGAGCCTACTGAGTTACTTTTATAAAAATCTACGCCTTTAAAAAATCGATATTTTCGCCATTTTCAGATTTTTTTTTAATTAAAGGGATGTCGTTGCATTTCGAAACGTAGTTTAAATCAAAGCTTAAATTCTATACCATAGTTATAATATATCAGGTACAAAAATCAGTTGTTTTAAAAAAAATTTCCACAAGTGGCTAAAATATGGTTATTTTAATTATTATTTTACTTATTTTTAATGCAAGCAAGACAAATGATCAGTTCCATTACCAGTAGTAATACTTAAAAAATGTAATTACAGCATTATCAAGTAATGGTATTAGTATTTCTCCATTATCGTACTTCAGAATTATTACTTAGCATTACCTGGCATTACTCAGCATTGCCTAGTTGCTAGGTAATGCTAAGTATTTCTAAGAATGCCACGAAACGCTGAGTAATGTCAGATAATGTTAAGTAATGGTTCTGAAGTACGGTAATGGTGAAGTACCAGTACCATTGCTCGGTAATGGTAATTAACTTTTTGAAGTGGTAATGGTACTGATAATTTGATGTGCTTGCATTACTTGTAGTAGTATTGGGAATTCCAAAAATAATGCATTACTTTACAGCTCTAATCCGGTGTCAGTCTTGAGAGAGAAGTGCATGATGGTTTTTTTTATTTTGGAAATATATCAAATAATTCAGATACCTCAAAATTCCATGTAAATTGTTAAGCAACTGTCATAATTTTGTGCAAAACAACTCTCTCAAGCAATAAAAGTGTCAATTGCCTTTCAGCCTTAATGTCTAATTATAACCGATTTGTTGTACAAGATTTTAATTTGCTGCTATCTTTTTCGCCATGTCTACAAATTTTCGGAAATTTTATTTCTTTGGGAACGACAACTTGCTAATAAGTGTCAAGATATTCCACAGAAAAGACCTCGCTTCGGGCAAAAATTGCTCGTTCTTGAAAAAAAAAATGTGAAGATAGAGAAGTGTTTATAAAGAGGAGGGTTTGCAGTACTTGAAATGGTGGAAGTTTTATAAAATCCCGGACTAGGAAAAAAAAAAAAAAATCCGTTTCAAAGGACCAAGAGACATTCTTAAAGCCGTTTGAAGTACTTCATTATGTGAAAGCTAGTGCGGCGGTGCTAGCGCTTTTTCTGCATTCACAACCTCAATTTTACTGGGGTAAGCGTCAAGATGGCAAGCGCTATTATGCCGGGGTCGAAGTCATTTCGCACAATGCGCCCTGCCGCTTTTACTGGCTCTCAGCGTTTATGCAACTAAGTGGTAATTTGCACGATGAAAGTCGTCCCAGCTCATCCCGAATACTCTTCTCCTTTCGTTTCTCGGCTACGACGAAAACCTCAATGATTTCTTCTACCAGATACGGGGCATCATCTTTGGGTTTCGTTGTGGGGGGAATAAATTCAACTTGAGCAAAAACGAACAAAGGCTCACACAAAAAAAAAACAACATTGCTTGAAAAAGTATCTCTGCCCTGCTTCATATTATCTTGAGTTATCCACTTTGTTTTTTGTTGTAATCCTCCTTATCGCATATACTCACACATGCAATATTCATAATTTATATACGCGCGCCATCCTCCCACTCGGGGCTTAAATGGAAATGAAAACTGGAAAAAGAGGTACTGTCTGAAGACCCGAGGCGATGAAAAGATGCTAAATGGCACTAACGCAGGGATAAGAGCTGAAAGATGATGTGCACACCATTTTTCAACTTAACAACGGCAGGAAGAAGAGGATCCAGCTAAAACTTGTTGGGCGAATTTAACTCCTTCGGAGGAGTTAGCAGCCGCACTTAGCTTTCGTGTTTTGCTGATTAAAGGGACGTCTACCTCTCGGCACACTGTGGAAGGGTTGCTTTTTTCCCAACCGAATATTAACAAGAAAATATTTACGATGGAAATAATGGAGTTATGCCGATAAATTTTCTTAATGTAAATATTTATATCAGCTTACCCTATTTTTGGCGGTCTCAAAACATCCCTTTCAGTAGTAGGTCCTTCGGGGGCCTCAATAGCCCGTTGGTAACGCGACGTGTTTACTGCGAGCCAGCAGGACGCTAGAGGTTGTGGGTTCGATTCCCACGAGAAACCCTGGTTACAAAAAAGTGGTATCACAATGGGCCTGTAATAATGGCCTAAGTGTGTCTTCGGACAGCCACAACAATCTACATCTCTACAGTAGGTCCTTCGCTGTAGTGTGTTCTTTTTTATTACTTTCTTTATTTATATATCACAAAATATTACATTATTCAAATAAATTTTTAAAATATGTAAGTACATTCATCTCTGAATGCACATGGTAGATGTTGGGTGTGTGAATATGACTCCACCCCTTTTGTTACAATAAAACACATTAGCTTTTTTAGAAAATTAAAGAAAAGTTTATTCAAAGTATGCTCCATCGGCAGCTACAACCTTCGTCCATCTTTCAGGTAATTTACGTCTTCCTTGAATGAAGAAATCCTGGTCTTTTGAGCTGATCCAATTATCAATCCAAATTTTGATACTTTTGTAAGAAGTGAACCATTCTCCCGTAAGATCTGACTGCATTGTTTGGAATAACTGATAATCCGAAGGAGCTATGTCTGGCGAATATGACGGGTGGAGTAGCACTTCCCAGTTCTGTGCATCTAAATATCTTTTCACGACTTGTGCGGTATGCGGTTTGGCATTATCCTGTTGAAGAATTAATTTACTATGCCTATTCACCCATTCTGGTCGTTTTTCTTCTATGACTCCCTTCAAACGCATTAGTTGTCGTCGGTGAACTTCTCCATTAATAGTTTGAGAGGGTTCGAGCAACTCATAATAAACAACACCTCTCTGATCCCACCGAAAGCAGAGCATAATCTTGTCATAGTGAATATTTCTCTTTGACTGTGATGGGCCGGGTTCACCTGGCTTCACCCAAGCTATGTGAAGTTTAGGATTCTCATAATATATTCATTTTTCATCTGCTGTGATTAGTCAATGCAAAAATCCTTTTCTTTACTGCCTTTGAAGTAGCATTTCACAAATTGTTTTTCGACGTTCGATGTCTCTTTCTTTCTATTCATATTTAATCCAGTTACCAACTTTTTGAACCATTCCCATTACTTTTAAACGCTTTGCAACAGTTGATAAAATTTAATTCCTTAAATAAATTCAGTGTTTTGAAACAATAATAAAGAATACAACAAAATTTACAAACAAAAAATATAATCACAGTTCTTATTAACTTAATAAAACAAACGTCTTTTTTTTTTACCTGAAGAAAGTCTCATTTTATTTAAATGTTTATATGATCAATCGTATTCGAATTTTTGGGTTTATGACGTAATACATTCAGTAATATTGCCGCCGTATACCTAAAAACATTACTGAAGTTTTATTTTATTTAACAAACAACCAATCATGGCTAAAACCTATGACTGTTTGTTCGTTTTTAGTGTATTTTGTCGATCTAGTACATTTAGCTTTATTGCTGATGTATTAGGTATACAGTATTAATGAATTTTTATTTAAGGGATAAAACCAACAGTCAATCACGATATAAACCTATGATTGCCTGTTGGTTCGTCCTTAGAGTGTTGCGGCATATACCTGATAATGATCCTATCTCTTGAGACGTAATGAAAACTCGATACAAGAGACCTTGGTTATATAGCAAAAAAAAAAACTTAATTCATTGCATTCCCTTGCGAGATTGCAGATGGCGCTCTGGAAAACGCGTAGAATACGCTATAACAATCGATTCCTTGGAGTGTCCTGACCAAAATGTTGTTCCTGACCCCTCTCAAAATGCCTCCTCCCCCTTTATTTGTATTTAAAATCGCAATTGAAGGTTTTTTTAGAGGTTTGCTCACTTAAGTTCTTATAGACCTTTGTAAGGATATCGCAGGACATCGAGCGAAGACTCATTTAAAAGTGAAAAGAAGCACCTTTTCAACGATACCCCATTTTTTTAGAATATGTCCAAACATGTAGAAGGCAGAGGGTCTTAAACTTAAAAGTTTTATTCTGTATTCATAAAAATGTTCTATGGAAAGGATCACTTTTTTTTTTATTATTATGTTTGGACAACGCAAACCTTAAAAACTTTAAATTTCTTAAATTTTATGCAATGTGAATAAAAACTTACTAATTTTTCTTTACTATCTTTCAGATACTTGGATCAGAGAGGTATGTATGTATATATAATTTTACATTTCATTTCGAGAAAGTTTCTAATTCGAAAGAACTTTTCGCGTTTTTATGACTACAATCGTTTGAGCACGTCATCATTTTATTTTATGCAAAAGTAGTTTACTTGTATAACTTAAAACAAGAGGATGCTGCAAATTGTTTAAATTGAATCTTAAAAAGTCTCTATCGTTCACACAAAGGAAAATTGCAGTAGTAGACAAAATGTAATTTGAAAAAAAAAGACGAAGAAACTTTGAAAAGTTTCTTTTCAACTGAGTATCGTGAAATTTTTCCCGAAAGATACATATAACACACACACACACACACACACATTTACCTGAGGACTGGTTTTCCATTGGGAGTGGAAATTTCTCAGGATGTGTCATAAATAGCCCCTAAAAGACAGGAGTGTATATAGGTACTGTGCATAACTTCGAAATAAATTAGATAAATGGTCACGAACTCTAGATAAAGAAACAAAGGATTGCTTCCTTCCCAAGCTGTTTAGAGTAAATTTTAAGGAGATTGTCCGCTGCTTCAACAATAATTTTGCTCAAGTGCTCCAATGTATTCGCACACACTCGGGCGATTCCTTATTTTCATCCCATTTAAATTGGAAAAGTAAGCACTGCAGAAATTTTCCATATGCCCTTCATAATACATTTATGTGCGCGCTCGGGTGTGCGAGGTACATGTGCTTCCGGAAAATATTTAACCTTTTCAACTTATATCGCTTTGAATTATAAGAGGCCGAGAGGTTAAGGATGTCTTTTATTGCCAATTCCATTCAAACATCCAAGAGGGTTAAGCAGATTCTCTTTCTCAAAAATATTATAATGCGTGCTAAGAGAGCATTTTACGTTTATTTAAAGAAACGGACGAATCAAATTGGTTCGGGATGCGATTAAATTTCTTGATATTTTCAACCCTTTTTAGAAAATGATTGGTATATTACTTTTAAATTAAGTCGGTCGAGTGAAAGGTGTACTTAATAAATTCAGCATTATTTTGCCCTTACTTTTTCACTCTGCTGCTGCTAGGAAACCTATAATATGACTTAAGCTGTATAGCGGTTCAACGTAAATATATAGGATTTAAAATTTGATAATTGAGGAAATACAGGGTGGGACAGAAAGGACGGACATTTTTTAAAAAATGATTACATTGTTAATTTAGCTTAAAAAATAATAGGGTTCACATAATTGTTGGCATTTTATAAAATTAATGGAAGAAAACAATATCTCCCAGGTGACGGCCGTTTTCAGCGATAAACCTCTCAAGTCGCTCTCGGAAGTTACGACCATTGAAATTCTTGCTGTACTGCAACGATAGGCTCGTTATTTTGCACAAAACTATCGTATCCGAAAACATGATGTTGTATCGTCCATGGTGAGAGCTACTGAACAAAATGACACTTTCCTTATCACCCTCCCACTATCTGGGCCTGAGCACTAACTTTTACGAAAACGTCCGTCTTTTCTGCCCCACCCTGTATTTGTAGTCATCATTAACCTCAGCGGTTATCTTTTATACTGTGTAGATATAGCAAAGCAAGCGCTATTTCGTTACGCGAACTATAACTCTGGTTGTTAGAACTTTCGTGAAAAGTTTTTAGAATTTGGTCATGACTGTGTGTGTTGTACAACCATTAGCAGCAGTTTGTGTTAATTTTTTATTCTTAAAGCGTTCAGGTGAGTTGGTTACAGTCTGTATGGAAATTAGTGAGTCGGTACAGATTAAGGGGGCAGTACACTTCTTTTTTACTTTTTTTAAAAAATATTTTTTTTTTATAGTAATAATTATTTAAATCAAAAAATCTTTTTACATGAGACACTACACATCTTAAAATATATGAACAAATTTTTTTCAGAAATAATTTTATGTTAAGTATGGCCGTAATGTACATAGATGCCTGAAAAAGCCCTTTTTCAAAATGATTGGCAAAAAATCTCAGCACGTCTGAAACAAAAAATTCAAAGTGCATATTGACATATAAGTCAGCCGCTATCGTGTGAACCACGATAAAGTATTTTGGCAAAAAAAAAAAACAAAACAATATGGCGGAATTTTGAATTTTTTAACACTTTTTTTTAGTAAATTATTTGTTAAGTATTTAAAAAACAAGGGTTGAATATGAATAATTGTGGTTCATACCATAAATGCATACGTATAGAATAATTCCTAAAAATTTGAGCCGAATCGGATTAATGGTTTTTTCAAAAAACTGCCAACCAGGTCAAAAAACGTGGTTTCGAGAAAAACGCGTTTAAAGTTTAAGATACCATCTATTGTGTTAAATTATGTATATATTTTTTGTAACATATTGTATACTACTTTTGGAGGTTTATATTATACGAACTTGATGTTTTTGGAAAATCGATTGTTTAAAAAAAAAAAAAAAAGGAAAGAAGGGTGCTGCCACCTTGAATTATTCTGGTTACGTGCATATGCTGTACAGATCTGCTGTAAGTATGCTAATATTAGGTAACAGATGAAATTGTTTATACCTGTATATTTGTGGATTTCCCGCTTGTGTAATATAAATCGGTATAGAATAGATTACTTCAAAGTTGTTGTATTTGAGTACAGTGGTACCTCGACATACGAGTTTAATTCGTTCCGTAACTTTGCTCGTATGTCAAATTGCTCGTATCTCAAAGCAATTTTCCCCATTGAAATTAATTGAAATGCCATTAATCCGTTCCAGCTCCCAAAACACCACCTCAGTTGTTTTTGTTAAGTGTTTTTGAATAAGAAAAATGTATTTACAAGAAGAAACATTCATTTATAACTAACAAATACATATTCTATAAAAAAATAATAAAAGAAAAAATGAAGTGCTTACGGAAGCGCTTAATTTTCGTCACTGGTCTTCGCTTTTTTGGATCGATATTTTGGATGATGTGTTTTCTTTTGTTTGAATCCTTTTAAAAAAAGATAAAGTTTTATTTTTGGGTCTAACCATGGCGAGTGTTCTTGGGGTTCTGTCTGTGTAATGGATGTGGTAATTGTGTTTTCTAAGGTCATCGGTATATTTATACGTTATATGAAGTATTTTAATATTATATACTGTAAAAAGTGATTTCATTCAAAATATGTTTTATTTGAAAACGCTTTAACTGCTTAAGGGGTTAGGTGGGTTTCAACGGTTCAAAACAAGGGTATTTTTACAATTTTTTTTTAAATATATAGAATCATATATTTTATTTAAACAATTCAGCATATCAAAGATACATATTTAAACAGTATTTTGTGAAATTTTTATTTAAAAATTCCGAAAACTCAGCCGTTGGTACCTCATCTCCCTAGACGTCTAAAAAAAAAAATGCTTTTGCCGTGGACAGCATAACTCATTATTGGTTCATCTAAAATAAAAAAAAAACAAAAATATTTCGATGGTACATGGATAAATCTCGTTAATGAACGAAGCAAAAAAAAAAAAAAAAATTAAAATTGGAATTTTTGACAGACTTTGAACAAAAAAACACATTTTTTGGTCAAATTTTCGCCATGTATTGGCTCGAAAAAATTTGTTGTAATAAAAAAAAAAATCCTTCGTTCATTAACTAGATAATGTTATTTCAAAGATGTGTGCAAAATTTGAACAAAATCGCTTCATAACTTTTCGAGAAATCATGTCCACCGACTTAAAAAATTGAGTTTTGAGATAAACGCGTTTAAAGTTTAAAGCGCTGCACTGACGTGGCCTGATGGGCGGAACTTCCGAAGGGTCTATCTCTTAGAATTTTACTCGGATCGATTTGAAATTTTAGGAGAATATTTTAAACATATTGTACTATTTAATAAGATTAAAAAAAAAATCGATTTTTTGAGATTTTCAAACCCATCTAACCTCTTAATATATATATGATATTTGAATTGTAGGCGATAATATATTACTTATTGTTACATTGCTATGAAATAAAACACAAAATAATTCTGAAAATAGAGTTATTGATATAAAGTATTTAATATTCCCACATATGTACATGCTTTATTCCATTAATTAATTGTGAACGATGTGAGTTTATAGGATATATTGTATGATGTCTTATGGGCTAAAAATATTTCTTCCTTAAAAAATTTCTTTCTTTCTTTAAAGAAATTTTTCTTTTTATTTGATTAAATATTGCACATAATTACTTCGAAAATTGATCTGTAATATTTGAATGAAACGAAACGTTTTACTTTATAAGTGTGTTAATATTAAGTGCTTAAAGATTTTGTATATTTTATTTTTAAAGATATATTTTATTGTAAAATATTTCAATAATGTATGCATTAGAAAACAAAACGCAAAAAGAGTGTCATTGGCATTAAACACTAAAAATGAAAAAACATTATGATGTTTGAAAATTACCCTCAAAACATTTTATTTTAAAATCATAAAGTGTTTTAAAATAAAACATCAGTGTTTTTCGATATAAAACACTCAGTAAACACTAGTGTATATGAGAGAGTGGTTGTGAAAATAGTGTAAATATAAGGCGTAGTTCATCTGAGGTATAGACATTTTTGGCCTGAATCTACTAGGACGCTTATATTAGAATTATTTCGTTATGCTCTTCTGGCAATCACGGACATAAAATAACGCCAATCTGTATCTATAGATAACTTTTTCAAACGTTTCTGAAACAGAAAATAATGCTCTATTATCTAGATAGCAAAAGCTGTAGATTAAATTTTACCTATAACTCTTAAACTAATACCGTGAAGTACCATAGAGATATAGTTTGTGTTCGGTATGTGTTAAGCACGTTAAATAGAAAACGTAATATTCATACACGTGTATGATCAGTTCATGGAAAACCCGCGCCCATGAATTTGACTAGCGGCTGGTTATCTCATGTTTTTGAAAAATTCGAAAGGTAAAGCTGTTGGCTGTAAATCCACCGACCAATTAGTGTAGTTTATTGTCCGATTACGTGCCGACCAATTCTCATAAAACATGAATCCAGACTTGTTCTTTGGGACCATTTAAAGCCGTTTTGCTCGCTTTTTTCACTTCAACCATTTTGTTTGTTTTTTGTTTTTTAATCTATGGCAATACAGCAATTTTGTCTGCTCGCGGAAAATAAACTGCACCAAAGAGCAAGGGATCACGACCAGGATAAGACCAATAACTGATAACCTCAATTACAGAGACGAATGTGATGCTACCCGTGGCCTGGCCCTCATTGCTGGGAACTTTTATCGGGTCGGAACTGTCTGCATTGTTGGTGGTGGTCTAAACTTCTGAGCTCTCCATTTCCCATTTTAAGCTTTAAAAGTTTTTGATTTATGGTCGAATTTTCTGGGATGCCGTTCTGGCATTTTCAAATGCAGAATCATCCTCGAACGGGCCATTCCCATATCGGGTACCAGGTATCGGTGGTGGTAGTGGTAAAGCGCCGATTTAACCCGATGGAATATATCGCCACAACCTCAACGGCTGCTGTTCTCTCAATATCTATTCTCGGCCATCGAAAAATTTTCACTTCATTCACCTCCGTATTTCATCCCTTTCTGGGTAAAAGCCAGTAAATCGTAGAAGATTACCCCCATTCGCCCTCTGGCGGTGAGTGGCGGACGAGTGGGTAGCTGCCTGACTGCCTGCCGGCTGTTAGCCTATATAACGATCGTTGACGCCGGCAATTTTTGAAGTCAGAGATTTGATTTTAAGTCTAGCCCTTGAATACGAATCGGATGCACTTTGATGTTATATACCCTCTTCGGAAAATTGCAGCACTAATGGTCCGGACGAATTTGTAGGTTATTTTTTTTACTTTTTATTTTTGGGAGATGACTCCCCCCTCCTCCCGTCTGAAGACGATCCTATCGATAATTTTTCAATGACTTCCAATCAACAATTTGGCAAGACTGCCTGGCATAACATCAAGAAAGCACTCGTCTCGTCGGGGGAATTTTTATATGGATAAATAATTGTAACAAATTTGCACAGCTGGCCGATTTTTGCCATTCCCCCAAGCGGCGACGACGGCTCACGGCTGCGAGATTCGATATGGGGGCGGCAGCGTGACGATGGAGGCCTTCAGTTATTATTTGAAGTCCCGAAAGCGTTTCCCAATTTCCTCCCGGGACGAAATTTATGAAGTTATTACAAATGTATCCTGATGGAGTGTAAATTGGATTTGGATGCGGGGCGGCAGCAGCAGCAGCTAGCTAGAAGTAGCGCTTACCACCGGGGAGCAAGAACAAATACAATTATAAGGAGAAAGAGAGTTCTGGAGCTCTGGACACCTCCAGACCAATTTTGCGCGAATGTTATTTTTCACACTTTCACCGACGACGCCGCCACTGCCATCATCAATTCTCACGTACGAACCATAATACTATCATATATATATATATGTACATACATGTTCAGATATTGCGGCAGCCCCATGCATATGGATCTTATCAAAAGATCTGTAGACGAGGGAGGTGGCCGGGCACCTATCAGCCCATATTACATCACAGTATAAAGGGAAATTGCAAGATAAAATGTAAAGGAGCTCGTTTTAACCGCCGCGCGCGCCATATGTTTGCGGAGGAGCATATAGTAGCATCACCTTGTTTTTCGCATTCGCCTCCGCTGCTGTGCTACGCCCCCAACTCTTTTTGGCAATAAAGCTCAGCTCTACCGACCTCCTCTTCTGCGGGGCGTCCTAAAGTCATTCCTACAAAAGTTGAGAATTGCCCAAAACTAGGAAGGTTTCACAGGAAAAAGGGAGTTGAAAAAAAGATGCGAAAAAACAAAAATTGTCAGAGACTTTGCGGAGGCTTTGCACTCAATATGCCAGCAGCTTTCTGCGCCTTGTTCTCCGCATTTATTTATTCTTATAACTCATGACCGGAATTTGTAACTAACACGCCGCGCAGCGTCCCGGCAGCGGCAAAAGTTTAAACTGCCTTGTTCCCAGTCCCCAAAACCTCAGGGTCGATCCCGCCCTTCTGTTAAACATTTTCTGGATTCTACAATATTTTTGGGAGATAGGAAGATTCCCGCTGCAGTGCCTGGATGCTGTACCGGGTGTCGGGCGTGTCAACAAGCTGCTCCGAGGCCGGCTTATTTTTCTTTATGAATAATATTTCATATATTTCATAACTTAATATGCCACACCTTGAGCTTCCTCCGAGCTGTTGAACAAAACGGCGACGTTGGGGTTGAGAAATGTCGACAAGCATCTTTGCGCTTTTCGTGCACCCAATGCATCTTGTAGGTCTGTGGCGGGTACAGCGAATTTGCATTGTTTTAAAAAATTACATGTGGTTCAGGTAAATCAAAATTAACAAAACATCTCAGAGAAAATTCTTTTAACACGTTGAGTGACGAACTATAAAAACTTTGTGCAAGAGGTGCATCTTTTCGTTTACTAAAACGGTTTTATTCATACTTCGTTCTTGGAAGTTCCTACATTAATTAGAGATTTCGAGGAATAAACGTTTTGTTTTTCATTTTAATCGTAAGTAATAAAACTAAAATACACGCCTCCCTCGTGTTGGCTTTATTATAAAAAAATTATATAACAAATTATTTTTACTGACTTCCAAAATGTTTCCATTCCTTCCATTTTATTTAAATTAATAGTTTTTAAGATATTGCCATTTTTTAATTCTTTTTGTTGTGGAAAAATATATTTTTCAAAATATTTTCAAAATTTCAAATTTTACTAACAAGAAGCCATCCCGTCATGTCACCGCCGATTTTTTTGCGACTGAAATATGTTTTTTTACATCAACTTTTAAGAGATACGTATTTTTTTTTGCGGATAAGCATGTTTTTGGGTAAAATTGACCCCTATAGATAACCTTAAGAAATAGCTTGTCAATATGAATGTACATAAAAAGTGTAGTGCAGATTCAAAAGTTATAATTGATTAATATTTA
This sequence comes from Dysmachus trigonus, assembly GCA_949715965.1. Taxonomy (NCBI): domain Eukaryota; kingdom Metazoa; phylum Arthropoda; class Insecta; order Diptera; family Asilidae; genus Dysmachus; species Dysmachus trigonus. Next base: position 80,164,415 of record OX454322.1, on the reverse strand, counting down.
AAATGCTTGAAATTAATAAAAATGCAATGAAAAAAAAACTAATCGCTTATTCCTTAGCAGATCAATTGCAATTGAAAATAAAAATAAAAATAGTAGATACGTGTTCTTGCGTTTTGAAAAAATATATACATATATTTAAGGTGCAAACTGCCCCAAAATAAGATTGTACCAGTTCATGATAGGTATATATTATACCCCCAAAAACTGCTTGTCCTAAAAAAAAATACGTATCTATTAAGATTTGATGTAGAATAGCATATTTCAGTCGCAATAAAATCAATGGTTATATGTATGTCGGAATACCTTCCTTGTAAGTTTCTTTTTGACAACAACATTGGCTGTTATGAGGTCAATAATTTTGTATAAGAATTTTCTTCCTTCTGTCCTCGTTCTCGTTAAATTTACATACGAAATTTTAAAAATGCATCTTTATTACTAAAATTTATATCATAAAATTATTGGTAGTGTACTAAATAACTCGAAAAGCCACAGCTGGAGAACTGAAAAATTGTTAAAAATCGTAAATTGTTTTTTTTTTTAATTTTTCTATTTAGCTAATTAATAATAAAAATTTAATTTAATAACAAAAAAGTTTGGTTCTAATCACTATCAGAATACGAATCCATAAAAATATGTATTAAAATCGAAAGAAAATGCCTATGTCCACAAATGCTTTTTTATACTTATAATAAAGTTGAACTTCCCCGATCACATTGTGAAAATAATTCAAAGCTTTCTATCGGACAGATACTTGGAAATACTATTTCAGAAAGTATTAAATTAACAGCAGGTGTTCCGCAAGGATCAGTACTCAGCCCTATACTATTCAATATCTACACTTCTGACATTACGAAAAATCTAGATTGTCACATCAGCATTTTCGACGATGATACAGCGTTATACCATTTTGCACTGGAACTCGAAAAGATCGTTCATAATTTGGAAAAAAAAAAACTTGAGCTCTTTACAAACGTGTTTCTATAAGTGGAAAATAAAAACGAACACAGCCAAAACATCATGCACCTAAGAAAGAGAAGCCAGAAAAAAGTGTTTCTACAATTTAGCTCAATAATCCATGAAAATTCCACACTATCTCAACTTCAAAGCCTAATATCTCAAGAAATATGGATGTTAGCGATTTGGAGTTCAGAACTTTTTTGTAGGAAATTGAATTTCCTACAAGTTTGTCATATTCACTTTTTCTGTAGCTCTTGTTATTTAGGAGATAGGGGCAAAAAGCGAGAATTTCATGAAAAAATTGGGTTTAGTGACCCGTACTACCTCGCTGGTGGGAGTTAGGGTTACGCCGCAATGGGCACTTTTGTAGATCATTCAATTCTGAAGAAACCCTATCATTGACCAAGATTATACCATAAAAAGCCTCTCAGCTGTAGAGTTTTGAAGAAAAAAAAAAAATCAAAGTTTACGTGTATTTTATACGGTCGAGTCCTTAATATTAATATTCAGGGCTCAAATTTTCAGGGAATTTTCTTTCAGGTATTTCCCACAAAATTTCGAGGTGGGACTGAAAAAAAAAAAATAGTCGCGAAAAAAAAGTACCCTGAAATTAATTGCTTTTATACATCATGTGGGGTATCATTTAAAAGGGACTTGTTATGTGGAATACAAATATATTTGTTTTCATAATTTTATATATTTATATCATTGTATTTAACCCTCAAGATGCGTTCTGAGTAGGGCATACTCGTGGCAAATTAAATCTGTTTGTTCTTTTCTAAATTGTAAAGTGGAATTTATTTTATCACGAACACTCTTACATTTTTTATTTTTGCACAAGAATTTTCTTTTTCTACATCGTCTGAGGTGTCGATTGTAAAAAATTTTTATAAAATTGACCAATTCAACAATGTTAAGATATAAATGACTTGAATCGGGAAGCCGCGGTAGTGTGCCTCTTGAGGGTTTAAAATATATTCGGAAAATCCCTAAATGAAAATTCCTTGGTTGCTAAAAATACGCTTATTCAAAAATTATCTCATCAACATGCATGTTTCCTATAATAAAACCAATTTTTATGCTTTAAATATGAAATCAAAAGTGTCGAGAAAAATGTTTGTCGAAGATGCTATTTACGACGTTAATAGGTCGACATCGACTTCGGTTCAAATGAAATTAACCTCTTTCAATTCAGATATTTATGACAGAGTATCGGTATTCAAACACATCTGGCCTATCCTTCCGGAGGCTGTAAAATTGCCCTAAAAAGGAAAATTATCAATTAAGAAGTTCGAAAAGAACAATATTCAGGAATCGAGGCATCATTGAATCCGGTGGGTTAGGATAGGGCTGGCCGAAGAAGGAAGAGGAATTCGGCTTCTTAGGGATTCCCTTCTTATTTATTTTTGTCTTCTTCTTGTTTGTACGCCCTATTTGGTTTCATCGCATACCGACAAAGCTCGCTTCCCTAAGCGTGTACTGTCCTGACTGTCAATCAGGGAAAGGACTTTACCAAGAGTTGACTTTTTTATTGAGAGCTCTGACATTAATTCCATTTAGTAACCCTCAATCGCCCTCAAATTCTCCTCTTTTCTCTGCTCTTTTAATGTTGTTTTTTATTTTTTCATTTTATTTTATTTTTTTGTCTGAGCTGCCCTATGTTGTGCATTATGTGTCCCGGGCTTTATTTGATTTACTTAGACTGTGTACGTGTTTTCTTTTCCTTTTCTCGTTTTGTCTCAATTTGGTCTTCTTTAAAGTCCCCTGTATCGGATTAAGGTAAGCTTATCAGGGAAATTATACTCGACAAGAAGCACTCGGCGGGGTAGGACGTTTGTAATTGTTACAATCTTCGGATTTGTAAACTTATACCGCTCTTTGATTGAAAGAAAAGAATTTGAAAGCCTCGAAGTCATGGCAATTTGGAAGCGATTTCGATTGTGATGATTGAAAAGGAACTCGAATTTTTATTGAGTTTTATAGAAAATGCCGAGGGAAAAATAATTGAAAACAAATACGAGTGTCTAAGTCAATACGAATTAAATTATCTCCTTTTTATTTGAATGGCCACTTAAATATTGTTGAATTAATTATTTAATTGAGCAACGGGTGTCTTTATTGATTATTTAAATAAAAAGTTTATGTTTAAAATTTTATTACAATGAAAATTATCTGCTATGTTGTTTTTGTTACAAACCTATAAGAAGAAAAATTTGCATTTACAATTTAAACAACATATAAACAATTGTTCAATGATCTAGAGCCAATTTTTTCGTTAATTTGTTTATATCAATTGTAATTATATAATTATTCGATATTAAAAAATCACTAAAGACACTAAAATGTGATTGTAAAGGGTGGGCCATCGGCTGGTTTCTATAAATGCTATAAAATAAGCACGTTTCAATATTTTTCAAAGTTTGTTCATTTATTAGATTTATTAGAGTAAACCTTCCGATTAGTTATGGAATATGATTTCATTTAAATGGCTGCCTTGGCTGGCTTGGCAACTCAATTTTGCAGCACATTTTCAATGGTTTGGGGCTCTATTTCACGAACAGCTCGATCAATATTGTGCTTAAGCGCCTAAATCGTTTCTGGATTGTCAGCATAACATCGATTTTTTACGTCGTCAAATCACATTTGTGTACAAACATGCGTACAGAAGGCACTGTTGGTGCATTTTTCGATCGTAATTTGGTTTTGGTAACACAGCATTCACTTTGGAAATAAGTTATCAATATTTCCGAACGTTATTCAAGTATAAATATATTAATTTCGCATTGTAGAGATATCATATTGTATTTATTTTTAAATTTTTAAGTGCGAAAGAGCTTCTGTGTTAAAATAATAAGTAATTTAAATAGAAACCAACAGATGGCCCACCATTTATATCGTCTCGAGAAACTTTCTTTTTAAAGGCATTCTCAAATTTTACAAAGCCATAATTCGCAATTTTGTTTTAAATTTAATAATTAAAAGCTTGATTCGCATTTGTGTTTAAAAGTCATCCTTTATATTAGATTTCACTAATCATTGAAAAAATTAAATTGTTTATATATAATTATAATAATTTTCGAGGTTAAATGCCTTTTTGTTATTTTATAGTAATTTTTTAATGTGAAAATAAATAATTTTTCTTTTCTGTATTTAACTAATATTATTTAATAGTTGTATAAGTTGAACGATTTTAAGAATATAAATTATATATACAGGGTGTTCAGAGGTGGGTGGTCAATACTGAAGGGGGTGAAAGGTCAGACCGAGACAAGCAAAAAATCGTATGGGTGGGGGGGGGGGGCATCTCGCACCGTTTGGCAGTTACAGGGTGATTCGTAAATCAGGATTTTTCCTTATATGGGAACCGCTCTTGTATTTTTATCTTTTTTTCTACGCATCGCAGCGGCCCCAAACTGATATCAAAAAATCACTATTTGGAAGCCCTTTCCAAAAAAGTTTACACCACCCCCCTATCCCCAACCCCTTGGCCACAATCCCCCCTGGAAGTTGAAAAAATTAACTTTTATTTCACGATTTTTTACCTTTCGCCCCACTTCTCTGAAATTCATGTTATTAACATACCTACTTTTTATTTTTTTTAAGTTGCCTATCTAATTACCTTTCCAAAAAGGTGCAACATGCCCAGGTAGGAAAAGGATACGAAAATTTATTTACAAAAATCCTTTTACAGAATATCATGATAATTCGAATTTTTAAGAAATTATACTTAAGTTAACTAAAAAATACATTTTGTTCGCTTAAAAACTAATTACAATTAAAACGTTTGTCCTTTAAAAGCTGTTCAAAATGTTCTCCGCTAGTTTCGATGCATGCAAGAAGCCTTCGTTTTATTTCACGTTTGAGGTCTATGGTAGCCAGCCTCTCCCGTATTTTCGTGGCTGCAGTCCCAATCCTGGTAACTAATTCTTGTCTGGTGTTGATTTTTCTTGAGTAAACATCATCTTTCATCATTCCCTATAAGAAAAAGTCCAGTGGAGTAAGGTCCGGTGACCTAGCAGGCCAAGGAATCGGTCCACCTCGTCCAATCCAGCGCTCTGGGTAATTTTCATTTAACCTTGCCCTAACAATGTTCCCAGTATGCGCAGGTGCTCCGTCGAGCTGTAAATAAATTGCGCTTCTGGTGGCCAGGCGGATGTCCTCCAACAGATCCGGAAGGGTATTCTCCAAAAAGTCCGAGTATAGCTGACTATTCAGCACTTGGGGCAAGATGAAGGGTCCTATCAACTGGTTGCCGATGATGCCAGCCCAGACATTGACACTAAATCTTTGCTGGAAGGACCGACACCTGGTCCTATGTGGGTTCACATCTGACAAGGTGTGGAGGTTGTGGAAGTTTGTGATGCCATCCCGGGTGAATTGCGATTCATCCGTCCACAGAATTCGGTCTAGAAACCTTCTGTTTTCGATGTCAGACTCAAACAGCCAAGTGCAAATTGCAATCGTCTTTCGGAACCTCCTTCCTGTAGTGCTTGGACCGGGATATGGTGGTATGGATGTAGTCCCTCTCGGTTCACAACGGTCCAAACTCTCCCTGAAGACAATCCTGACCTTCGTGCGACCTGTCTGATGCTTATTTCAGGGTTGTTCCTGACGATGTTGAGGATTCGTTGGTCGGTGTCCGCTGAATCGGCCGATGTCCCTGATCGCGTTTCTGCTCTGGAGGCGGTTACACTTCCGGTTTCTTTTAACCTTCTGAAAGTCCTTGAAAATACCCTTCTGTTGGGTACACGTCGATTCGGGAATCTCCTTTGGTATTGTCGTACGGCCTCACTATCATTTCCTTCTACTCAACCGTACACGTAAATTATATCGGCAGACTCTTCAACACTGCTTTCTGCCATTTTATCTTAATTTTTTCTATTAAACACCCGGTTTTATCGCTTGCTTCTTCAACTGTGGTCAATGTCCTTTCAAACTTACCCATTTTTATACCATAATTCATAGGAGGTATTAGAAACGGAGCGTCAGGATACTTAAGAGTCAATACTGGATATAATAAACTAATAACGCTATTTAACGAGATTACATTTATTATTTTATTACTGTTTTGCTGAAATAATAAAAATGTACTACCTCTGTTTCCTAAACAAACATTTCCGAACTTGCTGTCATAAAAATTGTTTACTTAACGACTTTTTTCATTATGGTGCTATAAAGTAACCTCACACCTGTGAGGATGTTTTAATTTCAGGACTTTTGCAACCCTTTTCTACCTGGGCATGTTGCACCTTTTTGGAAAGGTAATTAGATAGGCAACTTAAAAAAAATAAAAAGTAGGTATGTTAATAACATGAATTTCGGAGAAAAGTGGGGCGAGAGGTGAAAAATCGTGAAATAAAAGTTAATTTTTTCAACTTCCAGGGGGGATTGTGGCCAAGGGGTTGGGGATAGGGGGGTGGTGTAAACTTTTTTGGAAAGGGCTTCCAAATAGTGATTTTTTGATATCAGTTTGGGGCCGCTGCGATGCGTAGAAAAAAAGATAAAAATACAAGAGCGGTTCCCATATAAGGCAAAATCCTGATTTACGAATCACCCTGTAACTGCCAAACGGTGAGAGATGCCCCCCCCCACCCATACGATTTTTTGCTTGTCTCGGTCTGACCTGGGAGGTCAATACTGAAGGGGGTGACGGTCTGAGGTGAGAGGTCAATACTGAAGGGGGTGAAAGGTCAGACCGAGACAAGCAAAAAATCGTATGGGTGGGAGGGGGGCATCTCGCACCGTTTGGCAGTTACAGGGTGATTCGTAAATCAGGATTTTGCCTTATATGGGAACCACTCTTGTATTTTTATCTTGTTTTCTACGCATCGCAGCGGCCCCAAACTGATTTCAAAAAATCACTATTTGGAAGCCCTTTCCAAAAAAGTTTACACCACCCCCCTATCCCCAACCCCTTGGCCACAATCCCCCCTGGAAGTTGAAAAAATTAACTTTTATTTCACGATTTTTCACATTTCGCCCCACTTTTCTCCGAAATTCATGTTATTAACATACCTACTTTTTATTTTTTTTAAGTTGCCTATCTAATTACCTTTCCAAAAAGGTGCAACATGCTCAGGTAGGAAAAGGATACGAAAATTTATTTACAAAAATCCTTTTACAGAATATCATGATAATTCGAATTTTTAGGAAATTATACTTAAGTTAACTAAAAAATACATTTTGTTCGCTTAAAAACTAATTACAATTAAAACGTTTGTCCTTTAAGGGGTTATTCTACTGTTAAACGGGTAAAAAGCAGTATCTTTTTAAAAGTGTTGTAAAAAAAAAACTATTAGAGATATCAATTTGAAATTTTGCATGCATCTTTATTAATGAAAAAAATATATAATGGCATAGTTGATTAAAAAAAAAAAACAAAATGGCGGCTTCAGTTTATGATTGATGTAGCGCGCGCTGACGGCCAGAGTCGTTTGCGCGGTACATTGCCCAGGTCGTCCAGGTGATCTGCAATCAATTTAACGATGAAATTCTATTAGTTTAGCTAAAAACACACAGACTGAACCTAAATTGAGCCATAAATATTAAATTTTCGCGATTTGACAAGCGTTGGAAAATAGCATGCTCGATTTTGGACGTTTTTTCGATGAAAAAAGTGCTCCCAAATAACCAAATTTCAATTTTTATGGCTCAATTTAGGTTCAGTCTGTGTAAAATTGATATATAACTATGCAAAAAATTTTTTAGCTAAATCGCTTCATTAGTTTTTTCTCTACGATGTACCGCGCACCAAAACAACACGTTTTGAGTAAATCGCGTTTAAAGTTTTTTTAACCGATTTTTTTTTTTAATCAACTATGCCATTATATATTTTTTTCATTAATAAAGATGCATGCAAAATTTCAAATTGATATCTCTAATAGTTTTTTTTTTACAACACTTTTAAAAAGATACTGCTTCTTACCCGTTTAACAGTAGAATAACCCCTTAAAAGCTGTTCAAAATGTTTTCCGCTAGTTTCGATGCATGCAAGTAGCCTTCGTCTTATTTCGCGTTTGAGGTCTATGGTAGCCAGCCTCTCCCGTATTTTCGTGGCTGCAATCCCAATCCTGGTAACTAATTCTTCTCTGGTGTTGATTGGTCTTGAGTAAACTTCATCTTTCATCATTCCCTATAAGAAAAAGTCCAGTGGAGTAAGGTCCGGTGACCTAGCAGGCCAAGGAATCGGTCCATCTCGTCCAATCCAGCGCTCTGGGTAAAGTTCATTCAACGTTGCCCTAACAATGTTCCCAGTATGTGCAGGTGCTCCGTCGAGCTGTAAATAAATTGCGCTTCTGCTGGCCAGGGGGATGTCCTTCAACAGATCCGGAAGGGTATTCTCCAAAAAGTCCGAATATAGCTGACTATTCAGCACTTGGGGCAAGATGAAGGGTTCTATCAACTGGTTGCCGATGATGCCAGCCCAGACATTGACACTAAATCTTTGCTGGAAGGACCGACACCTGGTCCTATGTGGGTTCACATCTGACCAGGTGTGGAGGTTGTGGAAGTTTGTGATGCCATCCCGGGTGAATTGCGATTCATCCGTCCACAGAATTCGGTCTAGAAACCTTCTGTTTTCGATGTCAGACTCGAACAGCTAAGTGCAAATTGCAATAGTCTTTCGGAATCTCCTTCCTGTAGTGCTTGGACTGGGATATGGTGGTATGGATGTAGTCCCTCTCGGTTCACAACGGTCCAAACTCTCCCTGAAGACAATCCTGACCTTCGTGCGACCTGCCTGATGCTTATTACAGGGTTGTTCCTGACGATGTTGAGGATTTGTTGGTCGGGGTCCGCTGAATCGGGCGATTTTCCTGCTCGCGTTTCTGCTCTGGGGGCGGTTACACTTCCGGTTTCTTTTAACCTTCTGAAAGTCCTTGAAAATACCCTTCTCTTGGGTACCCGCCGATTCGGGAATCTCCTTTGGTATTCTCGTACGGCCTCACTATCATTTCCTTCTACTAAACCGTACCCGTAAATTATATCGGCATACTCGTCAACACTGCATTCTGCCATTTTATCTTAATTTTTTCTATTAAACACCCGGTTTTATCGCTTGCTTCTTCAACTGTGGTCAATGTCCTTTCAAACTTACCCATTTTTATACCATAATTCATAGGAGGTATTAGAAACGGAGCGTCAGGATACTTAAGAGTCAATACTGGATATAATAAACTAATAACGCTATTTAACGAGATTACATTTATTATTTTATTACTGTTTTGCTGAAATAATAAAAATGTACTACCTCTGTTTCCTAAACAAACATTTCCGAACTTGCTGTCATAAAAATTGTTTACTTAACGATTTTTTTCATTATGGTGCAATAAAGTAATTAGGTACCTGTGAGTATGTTTTAATTTCAGGACTTTTGCAACCCTTTTCTACCTGGGCATGTTGCACCTTTTTGGAAAGGTAATTAGATAGGCAACTTAAAAAAAATAAAAAGTAGGTATGTTAATAACATGAATTTCGGAGAAAAGTGGGGCGAAATGTGAAAAATCGTGAAATGAAAGTTAATTTTTTCAACTTCCAGGGGGGATTGTGGCCAAGGGGTTGGGGATAGGGGGGTGGTGTAAACTTTTTTGGAAAGGGCTTCCAAATAGTGATTTTTTTAAATCAGTTTGGGGCCGCTGCGATGCGTAGAAAAAAAGATAAAAATACAAGAGTGGTTCCCATATAAGGCAAAATCCTGATTTACGAATCACCCTGTAACTGCCAAACGGTGAGAGATGCCCCCCCCCCACCCATACGATTTTTTGCTTGTCTCGGTCTGACCTTTCACCCCCTTCAGTATTGACCACCCACCTCTGAACACCCTGTATATGGGACGTTCCACGTCAAACGGATCAAAGCTATGCCCAAAATTCAGCTTGATTAATTAAAACGTATAATAGCTCAAAAGACTCGTTATTGAATCCTCTTTTCAATAATGTGTGGCTAAATGTGGAAGTCCAAGATGGCGGACTTAATATGGCGGCTAAAAGTTGGCCAAAAATCGAATGGTCGGACTAAAAGTGTTGCAAGAAAAAAATGGTTTGGTGGATATAATCGGACATAGGCCTAAAATATTCCTTATATATGTAGCTTTAAAGTTGCCATAGTAGGATTACCAAATCCAACATGGCGGGTCCGAAATGGCGACGAAACTAAGAAGTATCGTCGATGTACTCAAGAATCATTGATCGCACGCACGTTTTTAACATAAGAACATTATTACATGAACTTAAAATACTCCTCTTACATCAAGCATTTAAAACTGAAATGTTAACCCTGCCAAATTCAAAATGGTGGTCCCAAAATTGCTTCAAAACTGAGAAAATTGTGTAGAAATTCATGAATTGTTGAGTTGATTAGTATTTCATAGTTATTATTGGATTTGGTGCATTTGAGTATCTGAACACTTTAAGCGTTTTATCATTGGACACTAGGAAAGGATGTCCTTTTGAAATATTTTTAACAGCTGGAGCAGCATTGAATCTTTTTGCAAGCGACCTGGCTACTCTTTGGTCCAAATCTCCAGCCTCTCACCCTCCATCATAATGTTGCTGATATTATTTCCACCCATCAACTTCTAAATGGTTTAATTGACTGTCCTGAGTTCCTACATAGTATATCCTTCAATACCAACCCTAGTAACGTCAGATCTTTTCCCACCTTCCGCCTGGAAAATCATCAGATTAATTTGATTATTTTGAACCCTTCACCAGAATGCTTCGAAAAGCAAGCAATACAGCTCCCTTCGACTTCCATTTTGATAAAGTTTCCCTCAAACGTGTATCATTTTCTAATTAGTAAAGCTACTAACCAAAATTAAATTGCGACATGGAATACAAGTAATTGAAGTTCATATAGAAATATTTCGGGTCAAAAACGTTAATAGGACAAATGATTTCTGCACTATTTGGTGATTTTTGCAGATTATCCACCATTTTGTCCGCCATTTTGAATTTGGTAGGGTTAATATTTCAGTTTTAAATGTTTGATGTAAGAAGAGTATTTTAAGTTCATTTAATAATGTTTTTATGTTAAAAACGTGCGTGCAATCAATGATTCTTTAGTACATCGACGATACTTCTTAGTTTCGTCGCCATTTCGGACCCGCCATGTTGGATTTGGTAATCCTACTATGGCAACTTTAAAGCTACATATATAAGGAATATTTTAGGCCTATGTCCGATTATATTCAATAAACTATTTTTTTCTTGCAACACTTTTAGTCCGACCATCCGATTTTTGGCCAACTTTTAGCCGCCATATTAAGTCCGCCATCTTGGATTTCCACATTTAGCCACACATTATTGAAAAGAGGATTCAATAACGAGTCTTTTGAGCTATTATACGTTTTAATTAATCAAGCTGAATTTTGGCCATAGCTTTGATCCGTTTGACGTGTAATGTCCCATATATATATGTAAAATAATTATATTCGTAAAATTGGAGATTTATTGACAGAGTGTCCTGGTAACACATTCAATTTTTAATACATAATATCTCCATCCTTAACAAATTGATTTTAAATTCAATATTTATTTCATTTGTGTCAGATTGTTGTTGGTTATACAACAAATCAAATGTTTTTGAAACTTTCTTATCGTGAAAGTTCCAGGATCAGTAATTAACCAGAATGCGATATGTTAGAAAGTAAACAGCGGCAGTGCTTTAAAGATAGCCACAATTAAATTAGACTAAAGAGTGATTACTTAATTAATTGCACACATCCTGCACGGAAATGTCGACTGGTCGAAGGTAGGCCACAACAACAAGTGTTTAAAGTGGCAAAGGATATTGGGCCGTGTACAGAGAGCCATTGAACGGACGTTGTCCATTAGGACCGAAGTCGGACGTTCCACTGACCACACATGAGTCTGCAAACTCGCACTGTCTACCTTCCTTATTGGGTATTTTTCCCTGTCCCCCGCATAAAGCACGAATAGAAAGGTCCATCGTAAAAGTATACCGGCATTAGAAATTAAGCATTATCCCAGGATTTATGGCGATTTTAAGAGGGCACTCTGTTTTGATTTTTAGTTTTCCCCTGTGGGTAGCAACAAAACGTGTGGCTAATGGTCAAAGAGGTTTTTACATTTCAATAGGGTGCCTGTGTATCGAATTGAAGTTGGACACTCTCGCCCTCCCACCCCGGTTAGTGTCCCGAATTTGGTTTTATAGCCCCAAGATTACATGTGTTCCTGCAGTGAAAGCCTTTTTAGTAGAACTCACGAAATACTGCAGTGTATCATATTTTTTTCCTTTCTCTTCCCGGATATTTTAGCAGGAAGTAAACTTTTACGAGGTATTAAACGATATGTGAGAGTTATTATGGGCTTTTTTTTGTCGAAAATAAAACCTGCAATAGACGTAGAACCATATCTATATAATTATTTTGCCCAAGTAGAATCCAATAAAAGTCAGCGATCTGGGATTATGGAGGGTTGTAAAAACTGCGGGAAATATTGAATCTTCCGGGTGAGGTTGACGAAGCTTCTAGCATTTAATATGAATGTCCATAAACGATATTAAGGTGGTACTCGAAAATTCCGTAAATAGCATTGGTATAAGAGATATACTTTAGATCGGATGAAACTATCATTACTTTTATATGGCAGTTAACTTATCACCATTTTATCATTCTACATGCGCGTTTTTGCGATTATTTTCTGTGATTTGAAGTTGTTTATTTGTAACTTGTGTATTTATTCATTATAACCATAACTCTTTGAAAGGATCTAGCTCAAATAGTATATTTCAGGCTCCACGAATCTTCAACGTTTAAAAATTCGATTGTTCGCTTATCAAACATAACTAATCCCGCGCTACTGCTTTCAGTAGTTGCCGAGTATCTGATTGAAACTACTCTTAAATTTTCCTTCTGTTTGAATATTTTCATTTTGGCACGTTTTTCAAAAACCCGTCGATTATCCCGCGTTGGGTAAATACTTACTAATTAAACACTTCTGTAATGTTCTAGTTAGTTATATCCTAGAAATTGTTTCAACCCCCTTTATGAATCCAACTTGGATCTCCAAATCTAAATAATACTCAAAATTAGTGGCCTTAAAAAAAGTATTGTACTAATTTTCATTAAAATTCCTTGAAATCGAGAAATCCTCGTAGCCATATTGGTTCCGCCATCTTGAGTTTCTAAATTTAGACAGCGGATTTGAAATCAGCATTCCGCAAAAGCCCTTTGTACTAATTTTCATGAAAATCGCTTCAAATTTAAAATTTTTAGCCGCCATCTTGGATCCGCCATTTTGAATCCTATATATTATCCGAAAAAAATTAGCCTATATGTATACTACCTTCGGACAAAAAATTAAAAATTTCGATGCAAGCGTTTAGGCGTGATTGAGTAACAAAGAAACAAACAAACTTTCATTTTTATATATATATAGGGATTTAGAACCTAAGAGTATATACCATATACTATATAAGAGACTCCATTCCTTATATGTATATATATACGCAAAAATTCTTACGTACCCATATTCTTAAATAAAGAAAAATACAATAATAAAACAGAGAAAAATACAACTGTATGCATTATGATTTAAAATCTTCTTCTATATATAGCCAAGTAACTTATAAAATTTAATATAATCATATATATGGTAATATGCATCCCATTCTTGCATTATGATTTATAATCATAATAATATGCATTAAAAGATAATAATTCTGATAATGAAGTAGAATAAAGCCTGCGTAGAAAGTAATTAATGATTATAAATAAATTTAATGAATTATTCTCTAGTTTTTAAATTAAATTCTTATTATGTATTTTATATTACTTAACCTTACTTTTAATTACATACAAAAAAAAAAAAACAAAAACAACATTATAAGTGTTATAATACAATTATTATAATATTATAAAATAAAGGGTTCCTAGCTATAAGCGTGTCCGCTTGGACCTAAGCAAGAAAATCCCATACCTATACCATACATGGATGTGTCCTTATGAGTTAAGTTTGGAGGTACCATATTTATTTCGTATATCAAAAAACAGGGGAACTAGAGGGCGAAAACCTTTTGAACATTAGGTCCTCCTAGTGTCCAACAGAGATTGAGTTTGGATTTTAGATTGCTGTAGTTGTATCATATACTAATGTACTTTGAAATGACAGTGAGAAAACATATATATGTAAATTGAAATGAGAAGTTTGGAAGCAGTGTGAATCTTCAAGGTCAGTAAGTAACAGCTTCCTTTGAGTGTCCAGAGCTGGAAATGAGATATATGATAAAGGGCGTCAAGATATACATGTATGCCAAAAATGATGAAAATCGAAGGAGTGGAAGGGTCTCATTCTTTTGAGCAATTATTCGTATATTCATTATTCCATTGATTCACTTGGTTCGAGAGCTAAGGAATTCCAAATCAAAAGTTGAGGGATTGGTAAGACTCAATCGAAAAGTCTCATCATCAAAAATAATGGTCCCCGGTGGGAATTGAGCTTCCTGTTTCGTTTTCATCATTTCATATGATATTCAAGTGAAAATGAGCGATTGCTACCCATAAAGTGCAATCAAAATGAATGAAGTGAGATTCAAGCTAATTGCTCTGCAATGACTCACATACATGCTCTTAGACACAAGATGATTGTTGATTGACCCTCTATAAGGTCATAATTAATCATAATGAGCAATTATATTCAAGTATATGGAAGATTTGGTTTAGGTCCAAAAGTCTATGCTTATAGCTAGGAACCCTTTGACACTGTTATAGTATTATAAAAAAAAAAATTTCAAGCTTATTTTTTTAATATAAAAAATTTGTCAAACGAGCCCATTATGGATTTTTGTTTTGTTTAATATATGGACGTGATTTACATTAAAATTTTAATTTTTTAATTTACCAGGAAAGGTACTACAGTCCTTTAAAAAAAAATTGAAACAAATAGTATTTTCAGGATGCCAGTATACTTCGAATAAAAATATTTTTTTATTTCCGTATTTTTTCCTGAAACTACTGCCTTTTAGCTTTACAATGCGACCACAAATGTTCAAATATCTCTAATAGAACAGTTTTGACAGCACATGGTAGTAGAGCATAAAAATCATCCTTTTTCAATGCTCTAGCGGTGGTGCACCAAAGCTGAGACATCAAAAAATTTAAAAGATGGGGAATTTCTTCTTTGGACATTTAACCAAAGATACCCCCCACCAAGTTTCATCGAAATAAAAAATAGTTCGACTTTGACCATTTGATGATTTTCTGTACAATGATTCAAAAGATAAATTCAAGATCATCAAAACGAATGCAAATCGATCGTCAAAACTTACAATCCGGTGCTTATTAATTATCAAAAAAAATTGTTATTTAATTCAACAAGAGAATCGCAAAATTATGAATAATAACAACACATGGATAGAAAAACTACTGATGAACTAAACTTAATAAGAGGGACTAAATTCAGTATTGTGGTTCAGTTACACATAAGTTGTGTCTTAATATTGTTCAGCTCAGTTTTATGTGGAAATTACTCACAATTTTTATTTAGATATTCTTGAAGGCTGATTTCTGAGTCTTGAATAATATTAATTAAACATAGGTGCATACTAGTCGGAGAATTCATAAATACCATACCACTTACAAATTATATTTTCAGAACATATGAAAACTTGTTTTATAAAATTTTACACATCAAAAATGAAGAAAATTCTATTAAAATTTCTGAATTTTGTTCATAATACGCGAACATAGACGAAATTTGACATTCATAACTTATGAAACTCTAAATTTTAATCCGTGATTACAAAATCCTCTCCATGTTAGTACTCATAATTCTTTATATTGGAGGGAAGTGTACATTTGGACTTTGAGAATTATGTTTTCATTTTGAAAGGTTAGCTTATTCGTTGTTATGTTTTATTGATGAGCGTCAGTCCACCTCGTAAAACTGCCAACAATTACATGCGATCGGCATTAGCAGATAAAAGGAATCAATCCTTCTATAATGCAATTTCGCATTTCAAAGTAAATTCAGTGAAGGAGCAGCTGATCAAAGGGAGACTAGACCGACAGTAAAGGTTTTCCTACACACCGGGGATGTGCTCAACACTGGAAAAGTTGTCCTTACAGACGTGAAAACTTTCTTTCGGAGAATTGCAATTCCCTGTGGAAAATTTTCTCATTTTAAGCTGTGCAGGGCGAGTGGATGAATGAGAGAACGAACGGAGTGATAACACCAGAAAACAATTAAAAACAGTTTTTCGATTCGACGTAGACAGTTCGATTTCTTGTTTTATTAAATTCTACAGGGAATCGATTTATCAGATTTGCTCATTTTTGCAAACCTGAATAAGTGCTCTAATTGATTGGGTCTGGTGAAAACAGTTCGAATCTGTCTGTCCAAATTAAAACCAATTGTTACAAAGTAGTTTTAAATTGGTTCATTCAATGTTGGAAAGTTGTTCTGCAAGATATTGCGGGCGGGCGTAATCAGAAGCATTTTATTTTCATTATAGATTATAGTCAATTGTACATTGTTTCGTGATTTCTCACTATCAAAATGAAAAAAATGATGCGTGATTTTAAAAAGGTTTAAAATTATTAATATTGCTCCAGTAATTTTAAAGGAATTTTTATTTTCACCAATAGTATCTTTTTACCTCTTTAGAAAATCGAATTGGTCTTTATTTTTTAAACGATTGGAAAAGGGGACTAGTTGGTCAAACTTTATCCAACAAAAACCATCTATCGATCTTTTAACGTTTAATTATCTTAAAATTTAAAATACCTTAGAATGAACAGCAAAATCTTAATAGTATCACAGATTTTCTTTTTTGGGGTACTTTGTCATAAAGTTTGGTATGTTAGTTATAAATTTCACTCGTCAAGTGATTTCAGCCACATTAGAAATCAAATGGCTTGAGTTAAAACAACTTTCAAGTCTAGCCTATAGTTAGCAATAATGATTTACATCTAGTCATGAAATTCAAAAAATCTTAATATCATATTTTCATATACTAAAATCCCTTAAAAATATATTTTTAAAATTTTGTGTCTATTCGAGTAAAATTTATGAATTTACAAATATTTATACCATTTTTATGTATCATGCGGAACTTTAAACGCGATTTTTTCAAAAGTAGATTTTCAAATCGGTGACGACGATTAATTTAAAACTACTGATCCGATTTACTTGAAACTTTAATTTTTAGCATTTCATACAATAGAGTTTAATTTTTTTTTTGTTGATATTTCGAAAGTATGGAATATACTGTCAAATTTTTGTAAGGATATTGACAGTATTTCAGGTTCTAGAGCCTTATTAGTAGGTAGAGCGACCGTTCGCTCACATACTTAAAACTTTAAATTTATTTATCTCGAAACTACTTTTTTTGCATGGTGTTGTGAAAAAAACAAAAACCATTTAGCCGAATCATCTGAAATTTTGATATGTTATTTAGAACACCATTGACTATGACCGGAACTAGAATCATTAGAATTGACCGTCTACGTGCGAGCCACGTCACGTTGCCCACTAGGCTACGCGCCGCCTTGTTAACCGCATGCAAACTGAGCTTATATTTCAGTTGCTTGATAGAAGCAACTTTGAAACTATTGAGCGTTGCGTGAATTCCTTTTGGGTAATTACTCACTTACTCAAATATAACAACATATATAAAAATCACTGAAATCGGAGGCGGACAATCTTTGCGGTCTCCTTGTAAATTAGATTTTTAAATTTAATAATTCCCATCAAGTATTTAAAATATTTATACCAACATACGTACATATTTTATAGCTATATGAAAACATTAAATTGATGTGTTTCAAAAAATGATACAAGTATAAATATGGCTTATTCCCTTGTTAGAAAAAATAAATAAATAAAAATGATAGAACAACGTGTGGTACCTCCAAGGGTAAATTCTCTGTCTATTTTGTAAAGTAGCGCACTGGGGGGTCCTGGCCTGAATTTGAAATTCCTATGGTAAAGATGTCCCGTGATTATTGTTATTTATGTCGGTTGCTACTACTTAGGTTTCTCCAGTTTTGCTCCTGGGGGGGCATCCCTGTAGCCATAAATTTATTAAAATTCCCTAAATTGTGATAATTTAAGGATCGATTTGGCCGAGCGGTATGCATCAATTACTTGGGTTGTTATTAGATACCACTCAGACCCTCAAGTTTAAAAGCATATAAAAAATGTATGTGGGAAACGTGTCCTCTGGAGCATTGTATTTGGACTTGCCTCTTGGTTGAATGGGGTCGTAAGTGTCCGTTTGGCAGGCTGGCAAGGAGGCCGACATACAGTGGAGTCATTGTCCATGTTTTGATCGCCTTTAATACACTCACACAAATGCTATTAGAAAACCAAACAGTTCTCTTACAGCAGACTGTGGTTTTGATATGTTTATATGCACAAACTAACATACCAGTGCGCATACACCGATAGGTGCTTTCTACAGGAGAAACAAGGATATACACATACAAACACACACACACACACATCTACACTGGGAGTGAAAAACGAGGACACAGAATTCGTCCATGGGAATAATTTAGGATTCTTGTCGTGTGTCTATCATTATAATCACGGATGTGCCTTTCGAAAATGCCAGAGGAGTACACTGGGAACAAATCTACGACACAGACCTAGATGGGGGCCAGGATATGTAGTGAGGAAATTCCAATTACTGCTGTAGAACAAAATATATATTGTGCAGAATAGTAATATACTCGGTAGAAGAATGAAAGAGTTTACGACCACACCACTCCAAATCCAAGCACTCCACCCATCAGGCGGCGGGCGCTGGGAGCTGCGAGCGCCACCAGCCGGCACGTAGAAGTCAGGAAGGGATGTTGAGCTTAATTCTATAAAAGTTTGATCGATTTTCGTTTGAACCTCCTTCGTCTGCACATCAATGAGAAACTGTCTGCAGAATTTTTTCCCAGTTGTTTTTTCCCCAAGTTGCCGATACTGAAAGCGCCAATTCAGGACGTCAGCCTTCCCTAAGATTTTGATTGATTTCTGTGTTAACGGGGCAAACGCATTTGCTTTAGGAGAGATGTTTGTTTTTTCTGTTTTTTTGCAGGTACTAGACAACCCCTAAAATGCAATTTCATTACCCTTTCGGCACTTTAAAATTGAGAAATGAGTTCCATCTTAATTCGGTTTCTGTTCACGATTAAGAGCTCTAAGAAGCGATGGCAACAGAAACAAACAATTTTAAGATGTTAATGTACATTTGAACGTTATTTGCAAATTTCTATTCCTAGTTGGTAATTAATTAATCCTAAGGATTAGGCAAGAAGCATGCGGAATATTTCAATCTTATGGCATATGATTCGTAATTACTTTTACCGACTTATTAAGATCTTAGAACTGTAAATTAAATTTAAGTTTACGTAAAATATTGTGCAAATATTATATTACAACATAGATGCATGCATTTCAGATTTTCTAAGGGATCGTTCCGGTCCAAAGCTGAAAAAATTTTCAAATGTATAGTTCAAAAGAATTATAATAAACAAAATAATTTTCTGTAATTCTTTTAAATGAAAAATGATTGGATTAGGATTGTTCATTTGAAATTCATTCCTTCACTTTTATGATTACGAAACATATTTATACTCCATAATATTTAATGTACTAATTACAGCTTTTTTATATTAATAGATTCATAAAAAAAAGTTAAGAATAAAAATCACGAAAGACGGGAGCAAAATAAAAAATATATGAAATGTAGTGAGAATTATCTTCTTGAATTATTGACGCTAGATCGAAAATTGACCCTTTTATTCAAGTTTATTATTTGACTTATAAAGCGTATTAGATAAAATCTTCATCAATTAGTAAATATCTTGTATCTCTCTGAATACTATAAAACTTAAATAATTCCACAGAAAAAAATATCTATTGAATATACAGGGTGTCCAATAGGAAATAGCGAAAACTAATGGGTCACAATTTTTTAACAAATGGAGAGATCGGTAAAATGTAAATAATTTTTAATAAAGGACAGTCGTCATTTCTATTTCATGTCCATTTTATTATAAAAAAATTAAATCTATTTAATACAAAAGAATTAATTTAAAAAAGTAGTGAAGAACGTTAGTTACTAATGAAATATATTTTCGATATTTTAACCATCTAATTTGCCACAAATATCCATATGCTTTCTAAAACTCTTAAAAACATGTTCTAACGTTTAATTTGAAATGCCATTGACGATCTTCCCAATGTCTTTACTAAAATCCTCAACTGTTTTTTGGTTATTTTCATAGCAGAGATTTTTAATGTAGCCCCATAAAAAGAAATCACATTAAGTGAGATCTGACGAGTAAGGTGGCTATTCTATTCCTTTCCCCTAGCAAAGCGTGGGTACCCTAGGCCAATAACTCGATCGCCATAAAATTTATTGATGATACTTCTTGTGTGCGATGAGGTGCTGCTCCGTCTTGAGTAAAAAAAAAAAGATTTGGTCTCTAACATCCCTTTGTACTTCTCTCCGGTGACAGAAGATTCAAAGAAATGCAGGTAGATACCTTTTATGTAGATGGTTCACATTTCACAAATATATATCATTAATAATTCACTTTTTTCACTATATTTTTAAATTAATGGTTTGTATTAAATAGATTTAATTTTTTTATAATAAAACGGACATGAAATAAAAATGACGATTGTCCTTTATTAAAAAGTATTTACATTTTACCGATCTCTCCATTTGTTAAAAAATTTTGACCCATTAGTTTTCGCAATTTCCTATTGGACACCCTGTACCATTTTCCATTACGATCTCATCCCATAAAAGTGGCTTAATTTTCAAGTCTGAGTTATGAATGTTATTTTCTTATTGCTTGTGTCCAAAAGGAAGGCAAAAGTGTCATAATTTTGTTAAAACTTTGCTTTTGTGAAGGAAAATTTGACATTCGTTTGGATAGTTTGAACCTCAATTACAACTAAATGCGTACTGCGATGTTTCTGATTTTTTGCCAAAAAGTACGATATACTAGAGAAAACAGTATAGGTATATTTTTGTATTGGGTTCCAAAGTAGTGAATTAAATATGGCGTCCGAACATTTGCAATTTTATGGGTTTTTTTATCAAAATGAATCAAAGTGGTCTTAGGGTCGCTGAAACTTAATCTGTTACCAAAATATATATTAAAGATGGAGGATCTAATATAGCAACCGAAAATTTAAAAAATGTCCGCCCCAACAGATTTACAAGGAAATGAAAACATAATAATTTTGATGATTGGTCATTTTAAATTTGCTATCCTGGGCACAAAAGCAAAATTTTTTAAAAATCATGTTGATTTTCTTCAATTGTGAGACGAAAGCAATGAGGAATGACTGCATATTAATCAGAATCAAAATTCGTGTCGACTTGTGTAATCTACTAATGCAAAATGAGAATCAACGCAATTCAATTATTTTTTCATGTAGATACAAAAGATGAAGATTACGTGTTTAATGAAAAAATAACTTTTGGTGCTATTGCCTTAACATATACAATTAACTAAATATTTTCGTTTTATGAAAACCGCCAAATTACTCAACTATATAATTAATTAACGTAATTTAAAGACAAATTAGTAATTAATTTTATAGATATATTATTTCAATGCTCAAAGAAATAATGATTAGTCGCTCAGGCATGGGCGGAATTAGAGGTCATCCATTGGGGGGGCAAACTTTTATCAAGTATAAGAAAAACGAACAGTGAACTAATTTTCCGATTTTCGGCCTGAAATCTTGGGGGGGCAATGCCCCCCCATGCCCTCCCGTAACTCCGCCCATGCGCTCAGGGTATAGTCGAAGTAATTTACTTAAATTATTCGGAATTTTAAAGAATGTGTATCTCAGCTGGAACAAAAAGGGGAACAAATGTTACTTTGACTATCATTAACTCAATTTACTTTATTTATTTACTCTATGTAATAGACTTTCTGCTAAAGTCCAAGAAAAATCTTAGTTTGTACTCTACATGTGCTGCTACTAGTTAAATATACCTATAGTACATGTTTTAATTTAAAATTTGTATTTAACCGATTTTGAAAAGGTTCACAAGTTTCATGAAAATTCATTCTTATTTCTGAGGAATTTTTGCTATAAACACACATCAAACTTGTAATCCTCTTTTTGAAGTTGGTTAAAGATGAACTTTACTTCGCAGCGAATTTAGGTGATATTTTATATTTTCCAATTAAAATTCTCAATTACTTAAATTTCTATAACATAAAAGCTGTGTTGTTCATTACCTAAGTATAGTACATTACTAATAAATGAAACATCACATCAAAGTCACATCATTTTTTAGAACTGTCGTGAATTTCATGATAATAAAACAAGATCTTAAAATTCAGTGCATTAAGTGTGTAATATCCCGGCTTAATTCAGCCTTTTACAGCATTTTGCTGAGAACTTAGCATACTATTGCAGCCGGCGCGCTTAGTACTTACTACTTTCAACAAACTAATTAATGACTGAAACTTGTCTCGTATCCATTGCACAGGAGCTCTCTCAGTGGAAAGTAAACGTACATACTTGGCGGAATGTAACATTAATTTCCTTACAACTTTCTCAAGAGACATTTTTCATTTAAAGATAAGAAGGGAGTGGAGGTCTAAAAGGGGGGAGGCGGAACAAACTAGTCTGAGCTTATATAAAAAAGTTTAAGTCTTTGGATTTACAAGAACGACTGCAGTAGTGGAACTAAAAGGAGGAAAGTTGTGGAATACTTGGAACGACCACCAGTTGTAGCCTTTCTTTTTTTTTTCTCTCGTTATTTTATGTCATTTTGGCTGCTAAACCAGCGGCAGTTTATCTCGATGGAACGATTCTTTTGTCTAAAAATTCAAGTTTAACTCAGTTTTGGAAGAAAAGCCACCAAGGCGCTTGCAATGAACATTAATCGTGAATTTTGTTTGTTCTGTTCTTGTTCTAGTTTATTTTAAGACAAAAAAAAAAGAAAAGAAAATAAAGGATTTTTGTCAACAGATTTCTTGACTTCTTTATATAAAACTAGAAAAGATGCAATTGCCATGGCCAAGTTATTTTTAATAAATTCTAGAAATGAAAGTCTTCATTCGTAAATATGCCATGCCAAACTAATTAAATTAAATTAAAAAATATTTTGATATGAAAGAAGTTCTCAATTTAATTTTAAAAATTATTTTCCTTTATACTATACCTAGTATGTTGGAAAGGAAAAGCTGAGGATGAAATTCAGAATTTTATTTCCAGAATAGAATGAAAAAGTAGAGGATTTAGGTGGCTAAATAAATTTTCAAAATTGTGATCCTCCGTTTGAGATGTCTCCGTAGTGTAGGGAACGGCTGAGACGTGGCGTAGCGATCGTCGACAGACCTGTGATCGCCAAATTCAAAATCACACTTATGTATCCATATAATGCTTTCATACAAAATATTACTTTAAAGACAAATGGTATGTAACAATTACTTCTTCACAAAAATTTAATTCTTGTGTATGCATTAATTTTAAAGGATTGTTAAGAGATGGTGCTACTAGTATTATACGTATCCGACCATACTATAATTGTGTCAGATTAAAGCTACGTCATCTGGCTCTAGCTTCTAGTATGTATCCATTTGTCAATGTGTAAACAACATATTTTTTTTGATCTGCGAAAATGTCGAAATACGTGCCAACGAAAGATCATTTGCGGGAAGTTTTACTCTACTTCTTTAATTCGAAAAAAAGTGCTGCTGAAAGTCACGGGTTGCTATTGGAAACTTATGGTGATCATACTTTATCGATTTCGACCTGTGAGTACTGGTTTCGTCGCTTTAAAAGTTGTGATTTTGACACGAAAGACAAGGAACGTCCGGGACAGCCAAAAAAGTTCGAAAATGAGGAATTAGAAGCGTTACTACACGAAGATCCATGTCAGACACAAGAAGAATTAGCAGAATCATTAAATGTTGACCAGGCAACAATTTCCAGACAATTGAAAGCATTGGGAATGATTCAAAAGCAAGGGAATTGGGTACCATACGAGTTAAAGCCGAGAGACGTCGAAAGGCGACTTTGTATGTCCGAAATGCTGCTTTATCGCCATAAAAAAAAAGTCTTTTTTGCATCGCATTATTACTGGCGACGAAAAGTGGATTTATTATGATAATCCCAAGCGCAGGAAATCATATGTCAAAGCCGGCCAACCAGCCAAATCGACTGCAAAGCCAAATATCCATGCTGCCAAGGTAATGTTGTGTATTTGGTGGGACCAGAAAGGAGTGGTCTATTATGAGCTGCTGAAAAGTGGTCAGACAATCGATGGATCTCTTTACCAACAGCAATTGATGCGTTTGAACGAAGAAATAAAGAAGAAAAGACCGGAATGGGAGACTAGGCACGACAAATTGATATTCCATCATGATAATGCTCGACCACATGTTGTGAAAAATGTCAAAAATTACTTGGAAAATATCGGATGGGAAGTTTTGCCCCACCCGCCATACAGCCCAGATCTTGCCAAATCCGATTACTACTTGTTTCGATCCATGCAAACAGCCCTTTCTGGAAAACGGTTCACTTCAGTCGAAGGTATTAAAAATTGGCTCGACACGTTCTTGAGCTCAAAAAGTGAGGATTTTTTTTGGGCTGGAATCCATGAATTGCCAGAAAGATGGGAAATGGTCGTAGCTAGCGATGGACATTTTTTTGAATGAATTATTTTGTATCAATTTTGTTTAAATAAAAGGTTTTTTTACAAAAAAATCCTTTAAAATTAATGCATACACCCAATACTTTCTTTTCTTAATTAGAATACAATTATTCTGGTATCATAAGGGAACAGTTCTGCCAAATTTTAAATGAATAAAACATCTTCAAAAGTGCTTAGTTTAATTAAATTACCAATACTATCTGTAGATATGTTTAATATTTAATTTCGGTCAATGAAAAAAATTTATTTTCTTCTGTTTTTCTAAAAACAAACAAACAAAAAAACACAAAAAATGCTTTAAGGAGTTAAGCGAGCTCAATAACCAAATTCAGTCAGCCTTCGTAAGCTCAACGAATAAAATGAAGGATTGTCACGCAAGAGATCTAAATTTAATTCCCAATCTTCTTGATTGAAGGGAGCGAAAAGAAACGGAAAGAGAAAGAGAGAAGTTTACATTTAATTATGCGTCTTGTGTGTTACAACATTTATTTATATATTATTTGTTTTATACAAAATTAGATGTCCTTGTCTGTTTTTTCAACCTACAAAATTTATCATTTTTATTAATTTACATCAGAAAATTCTACATTTGTAGGTACACCGAACAAAATTTCCCAATTTTTCCGCTGTAAAATTTTACATATAATTTTCACTCGACAAAAAAATGTGGATTTTTAATATTTCGTAATATAAACAGCTGAGCCGATAATTTGATAATTTTGCTTATCATCTTCACCTTCTTCATATCAATTTATCATTTAAAACTTTTAAAATCTGGTATCATGCATTGTAATAAATAATGTAAAATTAAATATTCACAATTAAAATATTTTATTAGCAATGAGAACCAACAGTTCTATCGTTTTTCCAATATCAAATATTTGAATGATGTATGTGAATTGCCTATTAATTTCTACAGGGGGTCATTTAAGATTTGGAATTTGAATCGGCTATAAAAAAAAAATAAATGAATATTTTTTCAAAGTTATGAGTTTATTAGAAAGATTGAACCTTTCCATTTAGGAATGGAAGACAACGTCATTCAAATGACTGCCACGGCTAGCCTTACTTACATTCGATCAGTCCAATTTTTTAGTACATTTTCGTTTGTCGTTTCGTCAATGGCAACTTCGATTTCACGTTTCAAGTCGTCAATCGTCTCTGGATGGTTAGCGTGACACCTGTCCTTAACAGCTCCCCACAAAAAAAAGTCTAACGGAGTCAAATCGCAGCTTCGAGGTGGCCAATTGACATCAGCATTTCGGCTGATTATGCGATTTCCGAAAACAGTGCGCAAAAGATCGATTGTTACGTTAGCTGTGTGGCACGTTGTGCCGTCCTGTTGAAACCAAATGTCGTCTATGTCATACTCTTCAATTTTGGGAAACAAAAAATCGTTTAGCATAGCGTGGTAGCGATCGCCATTCACTGTAACAGCGTTTCTTTGCTCATTTTCGAAGGAAAATGGCCCAATAATGCCGCCAGACCAAAATCCGCACCAGACAGTCACTCGTTGTGGATGCATTGGTTTCTCCACGATGACGTGTGGATTTTCTGAGCCCCAGATACGACAAGTTTGTTTATTGACGTATCCTCCGATGTGGAAATGAGCTTCATCTTAAAAGATGATTTTTCGATAAAATCATCTTCGATCAAGCGGTCTTCGGCCCATTGCGCAAACCGAAAACGCATCGGATGGTCATACGGCTTCAGCTCTTGCACTAATTGAACTTTTTACGCATTCATACCGAGATCTTCGGCGTTTTTGGCACATCCTTTTTGTCAAATTTTTTCCGTAAATTTCTTACAGTTTGAGTAGAAGACTCACCACTTTGGAAATAAGTTTTTAATATTTCTCAATTTTGTTCAAGCGAAAAGCGACCCATTTCATAATTGTTAAACATAAAACTAATTTTCTGTCACATCGGAAATGTCATCAAACCTTCCAACCTCAAAATAATCTATAGTTCCAATTCCAAACGTTAGATGGCCCACTCTGTATTAGCTCAGCTGAATTCTCAATTCTGAAAATCTTATTTCGATAGTACTTATAAATTTTACATTATTTATTACATTACGCAAATATCAACAAAATTTTCAACTTTTGAAATAAGCGGCAAATAATGTGAATTTAAATTTTTTATATTTCTCTTCGAACGTCATTAATGTTAAATGTTAAATCTGACATGAAAATTGTTAATACAGACGAAAGTTCTTCTATAAAATGATAGCTTTCACCTACAATTTTAATTTTGCTATGAAAAATATTTCAAATTAACATTGATGTTATTTTTTCAGTGTAGTTTTAAAAGTATTTAACATTAAACTATGAAGTGCATAAATATCTTAAATTTAGCTACTCATGCAAGTTTTACATCTCCATAAATTGCTTATATAATATAAAATGTGTTATTCGATTTGAATGTAAATACAAAAGTTACATGCATTCATGAATTTCAGAAAGCTAATATATGTTTCAGGTTATCATGTATTTTTGTTTTTATATACACTGCTTAATTGTAATGCTAATTTGAAAACATTACATCTAAACCTGCTCTTGCATTCAATCGTATTAGAACTTTTAACTAAAACTTCGCTTTACACTTCCTCTAATACCCATTAAATCTAGAAAAATGCACCGTTTGGTGATTTTGCACGCTGGTGTCATCATTGGACCTTATTTCTTTAATTGAAATATTGCGGTCAATGGAGATCATTACCGGACCATGATCAATGAATATTTCTTCGAAAATATGAATGATATTGATCCTGGCGAGATGTCGTTTCAACAGGATAGCGCTACGTTACATACAGCGGCAAAGTGAATTTTTTTTTTTTTTTACAACGTTGTATGATCTCACACCTACCTCCTTAGGGGTTATGTGAAATCACTTACAACCTGAAAGCTAACATTGTTCGTGTTATTCATGACATACGCCCGACATTGCTCGAAAAAAAAATGGGCTGATAAAATGCGCTTGTCAAAAACAGTCGCGGTGCTCCAAAATGATTTTTAAATACTAATATCATGAAAAATTGTCATCAAAAGTCTACTCTTTACATTCTATTTTTAAATTTAAAGTTCTCTCAGGCTTAAAAAAACCACCCTTTATTTTTCGGCTCCACGCTCTTCGACAAAAAATCATCTTCCAAATTAAAGTAATAAAGCCCGTCGTAAAATGAAAATGAAGTAATAAAGCGCAAAAAATTGAAAAAAAAAAAAGAATTTTGTATATTGCACGTCACTCAAATGGAAGCAATTTGTAGTAGGGAATTTAATGGGAATGAATAAACGCAACTCAATTGGGCAAAACATGGCCAACATATGCTCTGCTCTTGAAATATTAAAGGGAAAATAAGTCGTTTAGCGAGGATGATATAACTAATCCAATCAGGAGCCGTGTGCATACTCATGGAGCCAATTTTGCGGTGTAGTCTGGAGGAAATTTGGGTCTTATCTTGAATTCCAACTCCCTTAAACCTCTTTTACTTCAGCATACACTCTCGTATATGTAGTAAAACTTCATTCGTCGTATTAACATTTTATAGAACCATTTTTGGGGGTACATTTCGCATAAAAAGATGCATGAAAGTGCGCTGCTGTCTTTATTCCTCTCGGCAATGCCCCAAATTATGTCGCTGGAGAGCACACGGGATATCCGGAGTTTCAAGAAGGAGTTTCACTATGTCGCGCTGCGTCGCCTCGCACCGGGCCGCTTCTCACGGCAAACGCCGCGCCACGATGAGGGAGCTCTAGATTCTGTAAAGAGATAGATTTCTCGCTTCGTTAGCTCTATTTACATGAAGACCCCGCAGAAATGAATTGGAAGTTTACCATCGAATGTATTTCTGTTTTCGTGATATTCCTCATTTCGGGACGTGGGCTCCAGGGTCTAGCGGGGGGGTGCGGACGAAGCGAGCTGTCCTGGCAGCCACTTGCAATATCTTTTCGGCTCTATTGATCCCTTTCAAACGGGTATACACGTATCGATTCAGAAGCGCTGCTAAATATGGAACAGGTCTCCAAGAAACGTCTCGGCGGGTGTCTTTGCATGTATACATTACAATTTTATCGAAAAACAATTTGTTTGCAGGATGGGGAGCCCGGATGCTTCTTCTACTTCTTCGTCGGCACATTCCCGTACGTACGTACGTACGTACGTAAGGAATTGACGGGGAATTAGAGGAAATGTCGAAATAAGAGGGAGTAATAAGCATATTCGGGGCAGAGACATCAAAACGAGGGAAGCGATCAAATGAAGCATGTTTTTGATCCGGAAGGAAATTGCTTCTCCGTTTACAACTGATCTGTTGAATGCGGAGGCATCCAGTTGCCAATTTAGGAGATACATTTCAACTGAGTAATTCTTTTCGGATTAATTTCCACTTAGCAGCTTAGCTCTGCCTCTACAATAAATTATATATATATATTTCTTTTTTTATCGATTTCCCATTTCAATTTGCGGTCTTTGAGAATAATTTCCGATAATCCCTCTTGTAGGCGGTAGGGTAGAAATGGAACCACCCGACAACGGACTGTCTACATTTTCAAATTTGCTCAGCAAAAAATTAGTGATGAGCAGAATTAGTCTTGGTCTTGCAGAACCTGTATACTTTATATATACAATATATAACTATGTATACTATACATCCGGTAGCAAAACCAAAACCAAGACTCGACCGAGACAAAGCCCAAGACCATATTTGCAATAGTTGACCAAGAACATTTATATATTTAAGATTATCAGAACTTTATTTAACATTTTACAAAATATTTATTGGTTTGGAACTTACACTCAAAATTTGAAAGTGTTTTGTTGTACAGCTTTTAAGACATTGTAATTTAAAATTTGATTCATGGGCTTTTGCAATTGGTTTGGTTAAATATAAATTGAAATTTGGAGCATAAACATTTCGTAAACCGTAAGTTTACAAGTATTCGAAATTTTTGGCGTAGTTTTTTCCTAATATTTCTTGTAAATGCCCAATGGTCTTTTACTTATTTTTTCAAAAGTTTTTTTTTTTATATTGTGTTAAATGTTTGGATTTAAAAGTTATGTAGAATTTTATGAAAAAGTAGTTTTTTAATATTAATACTAAATTAATATCTGCTTTAAAATTGTACGAGGCAATTAGAGTTATCTCCCGCTCCGGCTGTATAATGGCCAAAAGAAAGTTTGTAATTTTAAATAAATATGTTTTTTCTTCCGCATTTATTAAATTTTGTTTATGTTTTTTGGGGTGGTAAGTACAATACGTAATGAAAATCTCTATCACGTAGGGTCTAAAAGATAGGGTTAAAAAGTAAAGACCCACATATTTTGTAAATTAAAAAAAAAAAAATTATTGTTATATATAACTCAAATGAAAGTTCGGACCTTGAGCTATTACATAAAAATACGATAAGCATAAAAACTCTTACAAAATTATTTCGTTAAATTAATTTAATTTATTTCATACTATCTGAGTAACTACTGCCGTGTAATATGCAATAAAAACATAACTAACCGGGATATAAAATACTGCTCGAAAACTCAAATGATAGGAAAGTGTTGTCTTGAAAGAATGGTTCAAAACAAGGCCCAATATTCAAGTCCAGTCACGTGTATCAAACGTCATTTGATATAACAGAATGATTAGAAAATGTCACAGTTCTGATTTTCTTGTGTGATGTTCTACGTATCATTTGTTATGTCATGTGTTAAGTGATGTTGACAAGTGATTTTTCTGTCATACAAAAAGTTATATAAATGAGTGTAAAAGCTTGTGTCGGTGCAGTAGTTTTACATATAAACAAAATTACTATATATTAAGTAGGCTTGTGCAATGGCTAAAAAATGTATGAAAATTGATTGTTGAGACAAAAAGAAAAGCAAAAGTAGTTAAACAAACCATGAAATTAGTGTTTCGGCAAAACAGCACTCACTTTGGAAATAAGTTTTCAATATTTCCCAATGTTTTTCAAGTGTAAATCTATACTTTTTGTACCGCGGAGATATGATGCTGTATTTATGTCAATTTTGTTAATGTAAAAGAGGCACACTTGTCAAAATAACGTGTAATATACAAAGTAACTAGCAGATGGTCCACACTATAATTTAAATTTCATGACCCTCGATTCAGGGATCGGTTCAATTTGTTTACTGTTGGGGATTCAAAAGAATGGTATCGTTGGAAATGAATATGCATCATACTACATACAAGATAATATTCAAATGAGTAATTTTGAAATTAAGGAAATGTTATCATAAATCTTATGACATCTAAAGTTTTCCCACAAATTGGTAGTTACCTAGATTTTGCCTCGTTGAAAATAATTTTGAGTCGCCACAATAAGACAGTACTTAACATTAGGCGCCAACCAAATAGAGCCTTCTTCAATTTTGTGGTCGTGAACAGTCCCAAGGAAAATCGACATGAGTAGAGTACCCACATGCCAAAACACTATTCCAAAAGTTTCGAGACAAATGGCGAGACATCCTGAAAATGTCTTTGTTGGCTTAATTCGAGGCAAGAAGCTGAGGGTACGACGAAAGCCGTCAACTTATTATCACACTTAACTAATTGCGATTAAAATTTCACGAAAATTAAGTAATTAAAAGCATTTATTCCTTGCGGGCCCCTTTTCGCTGGCTGACTTATAGCAGCAGTGGAGCAGCACCTACACCAGCGCCAGAGGGCGCGCCTCAGCAAAGATGAAGGTGTCTGGCTTTTGAGCCTTACATTGCCATACCCGACCTGCGTGCTCCTCTAAGCAGGAAAGCACGTGCTGAAATGTTCCCGGCACGGGTGTGTACGTAATTTAACAGGAACATTTAAACATACGACAACCAGAGGTAGGGAGGGAGGAAGCATGGCTGCCACTGCACTTCCAGGTGAAGTATCCACGTAAAGGACTTAAGTTCGGAAACGATGCATGAATAGGGGACGCGCTCTGAAAGGCTCTTCACAGCAAACAGCGTTAAAGTCAAAAAAATAGAAAAAACGCTGGGGAATAAAAAACACAAGAGCACACTACACGGAATTTCAGACGGATCGGGGGCGCACGACGACCCCGAGTGCGAAAGAGAGCCATCTATTGGAGCTAAGTGGACTTAATTAAAGAATTAGAGGGCTCTTTGCACGCGCTGATTTACTCCAGTTCTCATCTAGTAATTACGGCATTGATGAAGTTCGCCAGCTGGCACCTGCTTAGGGCTTACTTTTCAGCAGCCACTTTGGTTGGCTACCGTCTTTACGAAGTAATGACCGATCCTTAAAATATGTTTGCCCAAAATAAATTCAATTAGAAGCAGGTTTAACAATCTTTCACGTGTACAGTGGCTAAAAATCAAAATGGAATAAGTTAAAGGAAAAAATTGAATCATCAAAAAAAAAAATATTACACACGTGTTTCAAGAAAATTTTCATTATTAATTTTAAAAGGTTTACACGTGAACATTTAAAAAACAAAAATTAAATAAATTAATTAATAAATATACTAACCTTTTGTTAATAATCCGGTTCCCGGGGGTGGCAACCCTTATTTTTTATTGTAGAAAAACGATTTTTTTTATATTTTTGCGTCACAAAAATAACAGTTTTAGTTAAAAATCATTGAAAAATATTTTTTTATATACGATTTTGAAAAATAAAGTTGACCTGTTTTTGCGTTTTCGTAAAAAAAGCTCCTCAAGGGGGTAAACAACCCCTTGCACTAATACGTAAATGATGTATATTCTTTCAGACATCAGTTTTTTCGCGAAAACCAGTATTAAGGGGTTTTTGGAGTCGCTGATTACGAATCTGATGTTAAATTTAAAAAATTCAAAATGGCGGATTCAATATGGCGGACAAAATTTTGAAAAATACACCAATTTTTGTAAAAAAAAAACAATTAATAAAAGTACTTCCTAAATGTGCGTATCTGCAAATAAAAAAAAATACGTGTCTCTTATTTTTCGATACTCTATAACATATTTCAATTTTATCAAAATCTTTTTTTTGTAGAACTAACCAACGCAACGTTCATCTGACGGCGTAAAAATCATTCGAGAATTTGGTTTAAAATTATTTTCATAGTCTGTGGTGTTATTCTAACGTTAATATAATATTAAATACTGTTGTGGGAGCTCAATCAACAATTTCAGCGATTTCACGCACAGTTTTACCAGTTTGAGTTTGGCTTTTCTACATTCAATTGAACTTTGAGGTCCTTTTGGTGCCATATTGCTTACGTTGTCTTTTAAATTTACGATATGCGCAACAAGTGTTGACGAAACACTTTCTGGGGATTCCACAAACCCTTCAAATCATAAAAGCAAAGTTAGCTGCAGTTCCTTCCAACAATACAATGAATATTAATGTTGTGTTCCATGAAGTCTATAAAGCATATTTGTTCCATTTTAACTTTGATATACTGAAAGTACTATAACGCAGTAAAGATTGGCATTAAATTTAAATCACGAACGAGAACCCGATATTGGTCCATTAAATTATTGACAAGCGCGTTCACTTCTTTTTAATGCAACCTGATGCTCACAGGTGCACGATGGCAGACGAGATTGGCCAGGCGTACTATGCTATACATACCATACATAGGCAGATATTATGCTGTGAAAAACACTAATTAGAATATCTCCGACAGAATAACATGTTCTGCATAAATGGGCGGGTATTGCACAAGTTCGCCTGGCGCAACTGCTGTTTTCCAAATAACTTCACGACTGAATAATTTGCGCATCTAAATAGATCCTGATTTTGCAAAATATCTTGTTTTCATTACCCTTTTCTGGCTTTTAATCATCCACATTCATTTTAGATATACAATTTAGTTATTTTATTTATTTCTATTAAGACGTAAGATATACCCTTTGGAATTTTGAAATAAAATTGCAACGAATTTATGTCTTCGTCTTTGGCTTCGTGACGTCACAGAGAGGTAAGCTATGTCCGAATTTAAATTTAAATCAGTGAACTTAGTATAACAATTAAGCCCCGACGACAGCTTGATGACCGAGTCAAAGTTTGTGTTGACTTCCTGAGATATATTGAGTGAACAGGTGCCAGTTCATGGCGGTCTGGCAAATTCGCACTAGGGTGCACTTTTCATTGTCATGACAACTTTAAGTTTGTTTATGAACTGTCACTCGCATCCCAGTAGCTTATGATGCAGAAGAGTTCGATTAGGTTAGCTTTGTCTACTTTATAATAATTGTTATAATAGCTTCACTTGTTCGTTGACGTCACGTACTGAACTATTTACCATAATGAGACGAAGACGAAGAAGGCAGGCCCCCAATTATCTTATCTTTCTTCTTTTTCTTTTAAGGTTGACATTTACTTTCTTTACTTTTGAAAAAAAAAACACCTTTTAAAAAAAAAAATTAAAAAAAAAATCTATACCTAATTATTGAAAAACTTTCTTTTGATATATATGTATTGAAGAACATAAACAAATTGTTTTTAATGACTTTTTATTCTACATATCTTTGGTAGGGGCGCATTCCAAAAGTCACGTTTTAAACGGTGAGACACTTTTTGAGCTTCTTAAAAAAAATCAAGTCAAAATTCAATATGGGTTATATTTCTTAGACATTTTCCTAGGGGATATACCTACAAAATTATTAAAAAAAAATTTTAGTTACTTTATTCAAGACTAGCTGGGTTACCCGGTTTCACCCGGCGTTGGGTAAATACTTACTAATTAAACACTTCTCAAATGTTCTAGGTTATTATATCCTAGAAACTGTTTCAACCCAAAAACCTCTTTATGGATCCGCCATCTTGAATATCCAAATCTTAATAATATTCAAAATTAGTGCCCTTAAAATAACCATTGTACCAATTTTCATTAAAACCCTTTGAAATCGAGAAATTTTGGTTGCCATCTTGGATCTAGAAATTGTGATAATTTTCAAAATTAGTGGGCCCAAAAAAATCGTACTAATTTTCATTAAAATCCGTTGAAGTCGAGAAATTGAGATCACTATATTGGATCCGCCATCTTGGATTTGTAAATTTTGCTTATATTCGAAATTCGAGACCACTAAGTCTCAGAATAGTCATTGTACTAATTTTCATTAAAATCCGTTGAAATTGAGACATTTTGGTCTCCATCTTGGATTTACAAATTTTGATAATATTCGAAATTATCAGCCACAGAATCATTCGCCATTTTGAGTTTCTAAATTTGGACAGCAGATTTGAGATCAGCATCCCAAAAAACCTCTAAGTACCAATTTTCATAAAAATCGCTTCAAATTTAAAATTTTCAACCGCCATCTTGGATCCGCCATTTTAAAACCCTATATATTATCCGAAATAAAACGCGATTAAAGTTTTTATTCGATATTTTTAAGGTACGATAAGGGTAAGGTACTGCTACAAATATGTCTATAACTTTTTTTTATAAATTGAATTTCTCAAAACGGTTTTGGGAGTGTATTTCTGTGCTGTTTTAGAACACATTTATGAAAAAACCAATAAGTCATTTTTTTCCATTTAGAAAGTAAAGGGGACAGGCAATACACATTGGGTTTTTTTTTTTTAAATTTTATTTTAATGGTTCTGCAATCGCAGACCTATATTACATGTATTTTTAATTTCGAAAGTGTTAGTAGCCTCAAACTAAGCTCACAAAGTTCAACTTCAAAAATTCACTTCAAATCATTTGAAAAACTTATTTTAAATAATTCAGAGTGAGTTTTAAAATTTTTTTTATCGTGTATTGCCAATGAAAGTGTTTGAATTGGATTGCCTAAAGTTGTTTTTTAAATGGAAATAAATTTGATAACTGAAAATTGATGGCTTTTGAGAGACAAATATTTGCATTGGTGCAATCTACAGAAAATATTGCAGTTAAGCCTATAAAATTTTACATTCATCAAATTGGGTAGACTTTATTGCTCTAAAGCTAAAAAATTATATCTCTGGAAAAAAACTTTCCAATATTTTTAATGTGTATCGAATGTGAGCTTGTGGTAAATTGAGTTTTAACTTTTCGAAAGTTTTTCAGGTTATCAGGTATCTCTATGAAGTTTTATTGAATTAAAGTTTTACAATTTGGTACCAATAGCCATTTATTTTACAAGATTAAAGATTTCATAAAATTTGTAACCATTTATCAGTTTAACTCTTAAGGTTCTACAATTTGTTCCTCAATTGGTGTTCAATGAATAGCTAATCCAATATTAATAATATAATCTCAAAATCGAATTTTACGCATTAATTAAATATGAAAAGCATTAAATTTGTCTCATGTCTCTCATTTTGAAACTTTTTATATCCTATAGTAGTACAAAGGGTTGTAATTTGTTAGAGCAAATTAAATCTGTATAATCTGATTCTGTCAATCCGAATAAAAATTTTCGCAAAATTATTAACTCGATGCACAAATGAACATGAAATAAACGAATCACGCAATCATTTTGCCACAATCGTAAATTAAGGACAACATTGATTTCATATTTTCAGGGCAAAGCACAACAAAAACCCGAGGCTTTGTATAAACGAGTATTTTGTAATATTGATTTCCATATTAACTATGAATGTTCCACATCTTTGTTATTTCATAAATTTGTTTAATTTAATTAAGTGTACAATTAAGTTAAATAATATCTCATTTTACATATTGATATTCGTCGTTCACTTTCAGTTGTCGAGCGCCGTGGTGTGTGGTGAACTCGTTGTAGTATTTGAATTGCTTTAATATAGACATTTATAATTTTAAGAAATATTTCCTTGATGAGCACAATAATTGGTAAAGATCAAAACTTTCATTTTATTTTCTTGCCTAGAACTGAATATTGAAAGTAGCTGAAATGGAAAAAATTACAAGTCATATATTAACCCATTAATGCGCAAAACGAGGATTTTGTGCACGCAAGTTCAATTGTACGATTCGAATAGCAAATCGGGACGAATTTCCTCCAAATTCGTACATAAGGGGTTTTTAGGGGTTCTCTTTCAGAATCTGGCATTTGTTTTGCATAAGAACTTCAGAAACCCTATTATTGTTTGGGTTTTTTCAAAAAAGTGCCGATTTATTTTGGTCATTTTTCGTCTCAAAGTCGATTATCTTGTCGTTGCTGCCATTGAATGATCATATAATCATCAGAAATCGCGGTGCGAATGTCTACACTTTCTCAAACCATGGTTTTGAATTTTTTTTTTCGCTTTGGTTTTTGCAAAATGGCCATTTTGTACAGCAATGTAATAAAAAGCTTCGCGTTTTTTTTACACGAAAAGGATCAACTCTACAAAAAAAATTTATATAATAAAAAGTGCTTGTAATTAGCCAAGGAAAATATGTAAATTTTTTGAGAATTTTTTGGGCTATTTTTGGTTTTTTGGATTTGGCCAATTTTTGAAAAATCCAAAAATGTCCCGAAAAATTCTGAATAAATTCACACGTATTCCTTGGCTAATTATAAGCACTTTTTGTTATTCATAAAAAAACTTGGTGAAATTTTTACTCAAACGAATAAATTTTATATGATAAAAAGTGCTTATAATTAGCCAAAGCACACGTGTCAATTTATTCAGAATTTTTCGGGACATTTTTGAATTTTTCAAAAATTGGCCAAATCCAAAAAACCAAAAAAGTCCAGAAAATTCTGAAAAAATTTACATGTTTTCCTTGGCTAATTATAAGCACTTTTTGCGATATAAATTATTTCTGTAAAGTTGATCTTTTTCGTGTAAAAACATCGCCAAGTTTTTTATTACATTGCTGTACAAAATGGCCATTTTGCAAAAACCAAAGTGAAAAAAAAAATTCAAAACCATGGTTTGAGAAAGTGTAGACATTCGGACCGCGATTTCTGGTAGTTATATGATCATTCAATAGCAGCAACGACAAGATAATCGACTTTGAGACGAAAAATGACCAAAAAAAATCGGCACTTTTTTGGAAAAAACCCAAAAAATAATAGTGTTTTTGAAGTTTTTATGCAAAACAAATGCCAGATTCTGAAAGAGCACCCCCAAAAACCCCTTATGTACGAATTTGGAGGAAATTCGCCCCAATTTTCTATTCGAATCGTACAATTGAACTTGCGTGCACAAAATCCTCGTCTTGCGCATTAATGGGTTAAATTAACCCCTCAGATTTTTGGAGATAAATTTAATGATTTTAAACAGATTTTAATATTATTTTTGGATGATTTAAAGCTAGCTCAAGTGTCTTTCTGGTTGAATATATTAAGCTAAGCTTTCGTGGACGCCATATCCATTGTACAATACAAAAATCCATCATTAGCTCGTTTTTGAATGAAAAGATATGATTCAAATTTGGAAATTTTTAAAATTTCGAAATAAAAGTTTTAAATTTTCCAGTAAATTAAGTAACTATCTTGAACTTTAAGGTTATGCTCCCATTGTTATTTTCATCCACGTTTCTTCGTCTACAGGCTATTAAAGATAGGTAAAAATGCAAAAATGTATTATTATATTCTCTCAGGGTCATTCGAACACACAAGTACTCATTGAGAAGTTCATGAATAAAATTCATGAAACGTACTGCAAATAGCGCAAGAGAAACTTGAATGACAAAATCGAAATCAGGACGAATTGCCAGAGTTCTGTCTACTCTAGAACCCACAGAGCGTTTTGCAAAAGTTGTTCGTTGTTCGTTTAGTGCAACGAGGCACATCTCGCAGATTCACTAGAACGCTTTTACGTTTAATTTAAAATCCAAATTTGAGGAAAACTGCTCCTGCTGCTGCTATAAACATCAGAAGCAATTTGGCCTAACATCAAAGGGCACACAGCCGCCGCTCTGCTTCATCCTATGCCCTCTCATGGTACTGACGTCGCAGTCAGTAATATTACTTTTCTCTTTTAATCGAATTAAACCCGAAATACATTCTTAAGAGAAGCCCTTATCCTATTTTGATTAGAAATTCCGCTTGTTAAAATGGCCTTAGGTAGGGCTGTTAAATTTCGTCATCGCCACGCCATGGCTCCGATTCAAATGTATCTACAGGAGTGGCCCAAGTATCTCTCTTGTGTACCCGGAACGGCTCTGGTGTTTGCCTTCGCAGTGTTCGCAAGGTTGTGCAAGTGCGTGCGTTGAGTGTGTGTGTGCTTGATTGAAAATCCTTCTATTCAGTGATCTATGCAAACAACAAGTTGTCATCTAACAATGTTGACATTTTGCTTGGGAGTCCTCTAAATTGAATTATATCATAGTCTGGGCAGGATGCCTCGGGATCTCAGCGGCCCTTGAATTTTTCAGGAGCTGTGGGAACATTTTTGATATCCCTGTGGACGCATGTGTGTGCCATCTCTTTCGATGTGCACGAATTTTTTGTTCGCTAAGAAATTTTGCCAATAGCTACGATATTTATTTTTATATTTTTTCTTTGTTGCCGTGAGACCCTGACTGAAAATAAATCAAACCTGTTTACCGAACAAAAAATATTATACTCCCCTTACTTCCCATTAATGCAAATGAAAAGATTTTAGCTGAATCCATTCATTGACAATAAATAAAAAAACAATCCCGTCGAGCATGCAAATAAGTCGTGAAAGGGATTCACTATGAATTATGTATCCCTCTGAAAGCGTGTTGACTCCCCGAGGCTTTCTTGACGTTACTGGCAAGCAGCTTTACTTATCAATCGATTTGGACTCCTTGGTCCGGCTTACAGTTTTTTCGAAAATTTATATAGACAAGCATTCGCTTTATCTAAGATTTATCTTTTCTGTTCGCTTGGAGAGTTTTAGAATATAAGAAAAGTTTTGGTGTCGTTTGAAAGGATGATTTGCTTAACTATAATTTGTGGAATTTTCAGTTCTATTAAAAATATGTAAATATTAAAAGGTTCTAAAAATATGAGCATCTGATTTTCTTTTGAAAAATATGACTAATTAACTTATAGTATGTATAATGTATATGCATTTGGTTATCCTCTTGATTTTCTAACACTAAACTAAACTTTATGCTACTTGCTCGAAATAAAAAAAGGGGTTAACTTAACTTAAAAAAAAAAAAAAAAAAAAAAAAAAAAAAAAAAAAAATCTATGTTTGAAAACTCCCCCCCTTTTTCACCCCTTACGAGGGGGTAGGTTTTGAGGTTTTATTTGAGAATACAACATTTTTTGTTAATATAAAATATTTTTTTTTACCAAAAAACCACCCTCATTTGTATTTCATCCCTTGTTTAGGGGTGAAAAAGGTTTGAAGTTATGCCCATTGTATCACTGTTTTTCAAAATAAAATTAAATGGTGTAAGGACCAATTGCAAAAGTGAACAAATTCTTTTATACGTAAAAACTTTTTCCCTCTCATATAGGGGTGCATTTAAGCTTTCTGAGGGGTTGTCATAGAATTTTTGACGTTCTTAGGTCTGAAATATTCCCAATGAGCCATACATAAAATTATGTTCAAACAAGTTTTTTTTAATTTTTCAGAAAAATACCGCTATTTTATCCCTTACTTGGAGTTGATAGTTCAACCATATTGCATTATAAGTGAACATTGTTTATTTTATATCAAAATAAGTCAGAACATACCTTTATTGAGCTGTGTGGAAGATATTTTCGTACGTTTGTCCAACGATGTTTTAATTAAAAGTTATTTCTTTATTTCGCACCCCATTTTCACCACTTGGAAGGGGTGGTAGCTAAAAAATAACATCGGATTTGAAAGATCTACTAGAAAATATATTTTTTGTTGAGTGTCCCAAATGAGTCGCTTCGGCGTTAATGGCTTAATAAAATATGCTTTAGTATCTAAAATCTCTAAAACGCCGTCTCACAAAATTTAATTATGACACTATATAGAACCGAATGTATCTTTCAGCTACGAAAAATTCAATAAAAAAGTTCCTAATAACTTAGTAATTAACTTTTCCCTAATATCTCTTATTTTAAAGTTGATTGTAGCATTTAGAATTTTTCAAAATAGTATAGTAACACTGCAAACCAGTGACTGACACATTGATTATTAAGATTATTGAATAAGAA
This sequence comes from Dysmachus trigonus, assembly GCA_949715965.1. Lineage (NCBI taxonomy): Eukaryota > Metazoa > Arthropoda > Insecta > Diptera > Asilidae > Dysmachus > Dysmachus trigonus. The sequence goes on along the minus strand of OX454322.1, from coordinate 80,123,855 downwards.
TAGTTTAAATCTTTAAAGACTTCTTCCAGAATAGAAATATTGTTTCAATAGATATTCGAAGATATTATAAATATTTAATTTCTTATTTAAAATTGCGATCGTTCAATGACACGGTCGCTTTCAAATTTGGCCCCAATTTGTTTATATTTTGTTTTGCCAAAATTTAGGAGATGACAACTAATTTTGATTCGGCGCCAAAGAAATCGTAAAATTTTATTGTTTATCGCTGGAAATTTCATGTTGCATTTTTATGTTATTTTGTTTTGATTCCTTTAAAGCAATTTAATGATCTTTGTTCATTTTTGCCGACTCAAAATTAGTTTCTTACATTAGTTTAGGAGCTTAGTTATTAAGACTAAAAAGGTTTATTTTATTTTTCGCTTTTCAGTTTCTTTTTTCATCGGTTTGATTTTTTGTTAAAAAGTTTTTATTTTTTAATTTTTTTGTTACTAAAATTTACTAATTCTGCCGTCTCCATCATCAGATTAATTCCAGGTCACATTTATGTTGTAGTGTCATCAGAACTACATATATATGCCAAGTTTCACCAGAATCAGTTCACCGGTGAATGAAAAATCATTCATTTCAAATTTTGTTCTACCCTTAGGGGTGGAATTTTTTTTTTTTTTTTCAAATTTAAATGGGACCAACTCCGAGGTACATCTTATCCAATAAGAAAAGATCATCAAAATCGGAGTACTCTCTGAAAAGTTATGGGTGGTTATACATACAAAAAATAGAAAAAATATACGTGTCGACTTGAGAACCTCCTCGTTTTTTTTTTTTCATCGGTTAAATAGTAGAAATATTTGAAAATTGGTTAAGTGAAATTGTTAGCAAATATCCTGCATGATAGTGATATTTGTTTCATGGGTACATACATTCTTATCTGGATACTGTAATTTGATTTATATTTTCTATTAATAAAGTAAAGATAGAATGCTAAAGAAATTACGTAAAAAGACGCCAATTAAAAATAATAAGAGAGCATTTTACGTCATTATTCACAGATATCTGGAAGACAGTTGTTCCCTTTGCTTAAATTAAACTACTTAACGTATTTCACCAGCGACAAATGAGAATGAATAGTTAATGAAATCTCTGTCTGTTTGATCCTTTCGAAAAGCACAAACTAACTCTGGGGTGAAAATGAGTCGATTCGAATTAATTACAGGTGTGTTTATGGCTACCACAGTTTCTTCTTTCTGGTTCGACTATACGGTTGGAGTAGTTCGTTGGCAGTTCCATCCGCAACCGGAGGAGAAGTTCACCTACCTCACCATCAAGCGAAGATTGAAGAGTTCAGAAGTTTCGCCCGATAGTCTCTCTAAATTATCCTGCAAATTACAATGCAAACTTTTGCCCTGGGTATGAATTTTGGTGGAAAGCTTCTTTAATCTCGAACTTTCCCCCACCTTAAAGTTACGAACTTTACAGGTTTCACAGGTTTCACTGTTTCAAATTATAAGACTACCCCGGACTTAAATAACAACACCCCGCATTCGCGGTGGTTGCATTTGTAAAACTTTTTCCACCAGTGGCTGCTGGTGTTAACTAAGAATTTTTAGTTAAGTGGAATGGTCCAGGGGCGCCCCCCGTGCAAACTTTCCAAGCCGTAAATCTCCTGCTCTAGCGAGTAATGTAACAGCCGAAGGGAAACAAACACACATTTTCTCGATTTACTTAATTTTCCCGGCAGCTCCTTGGTGTGGCCGTCACCACTGTGCTAATTAAAAGGAGGAAGATGCTGAAATTCACTCGAGTAAAATGTGGCGTTTCGAAACTTTTCAACGCATTGACTATGCAAATTTAGCGAAATGCAATACTTTTGTCGTTTGCATATATGTATAAGATGAGATTTTGTGTGATTTTGGTACATGAAATCGCGATGGTCGAGCAGAGTTATCCTGTAGGATGGCGCTCTGTATTGTGTAATTCAATAAAAGTCTGGATAATAGCGGGCGTATTTAAATTGATCCTTTGTCTAAATATTTTTGCTGATTTTTTGAATTTACATTTAACTTTTTGTGTGTGCATATGCGATTAAATATTCCCGGATGCTCGAAAATGAATTTTAATGATGCACTTTAGTAGTGGAAATATTCAAATATTCGTGCAAAAATTGTATTGTGGAATTATGTTCATTCAACTTATAATCCAGATATTTCCAGGAATTTAAAGCATTTATTGATAATTATCATTGAGGAATATTAATTTTTCAAAGCGGTCCAAATTCAAACTATGTATAATGAAAAAATTGGTTATATAACACAGCCAAATAAATAGTCATGCTCATGTAAAAAGAATTATTAATTTTCAGCCTACTAATGTGTTTAGTAGATTTATAATATTTAAATCAATGTGGACAATAATTATTCGATTGGTTGTCACAAAAGTATTTATATATTTTTTTACTATATAATAGAAGGAAAAACTAAATCAAGTACATACAAAGCAAACAAAAAGACCGAAGCGGCAGTCGATCATCGATCGAAATCATTTCAATGGTTATATTTTTTGAATATTAACATTAGTTGAATTAGTAACCTAATTTTCGAAAAAAAGTCTTACGATAATTTAATTTAAATTAGATCATCACTACGTATACATGAAGGATTGAGAGATCGAATCTAGATTGGATTGAGTTTAAAATCAGTGTATTTGACTACTTGAGACTGAAGAATCGAATCAAAAGTTCAAATCCAATGCGGATCGAATAGACATCAAAAGTTATAAAATGTAATACGCAAAGATTGAGATACATCAACAAAATTAATATTAAATGTTTGTGGAGGTTTTGTTTCTTGCAAAGACAATAATAACAGCTCCCATGAGATTATGAATAATGAAGATGAAGTAAGGTAGAGTCGCCAAATATCGTCCCTTTTTTGTAAAACAAATCTAAAAAAATAAAAAAAAAATACCACAGTAATAAATGAAACGTCAAACATTAGGTTCAATATTCCTTTATTCTTAAAAATAATCAAAAACGCGTTAACATTGTTAGAAAAAGTTATAAAATAGCTTTAACAGAAATACTCAAATTATGAAAATATATTTTTGGGCTCCTAATTTCGGGGAGACGATATTGAGATCACAATAATCAGTACGTGAACTGGAGTTGTACTTAGTCCTTTTCTATTATATAAAATTGAACCTAACTATCATATTAATATCTAAACGGCCCTTTCTTAATTATTTTAATCATTGGTAAGGTATTAAGGTATTAAGTGACATGACCGTTGTGTTCACCATACGAGATCCTAATACCATCCCGGGGACTATATAAGGTTCACGTAAGGGGACGAAATAAAAAATTTCTATTTATTTTGTAGCATCCATTAAAGCAAAAAACGTGTCATAAACCTGAAAATTTTACTTATCGATTAACATCTGAGATATTAATAGTTAGTTTGACAAAAAAATTGTATCAATAAGTCAGGTATCTTAATATTTTATGGTAACCGAGGATATTTCAATGAAAAACTCACCTTGAACATTTTTTTTGATTTTCGAATTTCTGTCGGTACGAACGTCGTGAAGCATTCACTTCTACACAATGGCCGACTGATGCAACTAGCTGTCGGTTCAGGTCACTGATAATAGATGGCGGTTTTTAAAAGAGTAGATATTGAAGGGGATGAAATTAGGGTTGGCGACGAAATTTGGCGACTGTACCTTATAAATTTATTAAAAGTCTCTCAAGAAAAATAAAGACTATATTGTGCTAATCATAACAAGCTCAGCGACAATTGAAGCCTCTGGTGGAAGAAGGTGTTAACTCACTTTTTACCAACTGCATAGTTTAATGAGTTAAAACCTTCTTGCAATACACGGTGGGTCATTAGTAAGTTTTAGTGGGAAGTAAAAGTAAGCAAGGTTTTTTTGTTGGGATGTTCTCTTGAGGTCAGTAGAACTCATTTTAGCCCAAAACCAAAATCCGATAGCGGGCGCTTTTTAAGATATGCACCTATAGGTTTTTTTTTGCTCGAAACTTAATGTAAAATTGTATATCATGCACGAAATGCGCACACACACACACACACACACACACACACACACACACACACATGTATATGAATGTGTGTATGTATATATATGTGCTATGTACCTACACACATAATATAAATATATAAATAAAAAGATATACGTATAAAATAACATATTAGTTATTATATCACTTTTCACTTTTATTATAAACAATTATAATTTGTACAAGCATTTTATAAGTGATTTTATAAATTTTTAAGATTTATTATATTTTTCAAACACATAATATATGTTTTATACATGAAGACCATTAAAGTCACATATAGCTTTATATAAGTGATTAGTAAATTCAGGATGATTCGAATTGACTGTATACTTATTCCATGCTGATATAAATTCATAATGAGCCGATTCCATAGCTTGTTCAGAATTATATCCCAAACCAAATTTGTGTTTAGAACAATAATCTTCGATATGAAAAAATATCGCATGGATTTTGGGGGTTACAGGTATCTCGAGGTCCATATAATTTTTCATAAATTCAGAAATACACTCCTTATAATTTGGTTTCAAGTCACACGTAAAGCAAACTTTTACGACACTGTGAAAAGTTTCTAATGCTTTAAAGAATTTCAGACATTCAATTGGACTAATACTTCGTAAGATATCTACATTATTCAATAATATTATATTAATACTATTTTTAATTCTATGATGAGAAAGTATGAAAATATTGCTATGAATTGGGCTAATACGTGCCATGTACAACGAGAAATTCGCCGTGGAATTCAGGTTTTAATGGAAATTCATGTAAAATATTATTGAATAATGTAGATATGTTACGAAGTATTAGTCCAATTGAATGTCTGAAATTTGTTAAAGCATTAGAAACTTTTCAAAGTGTCGTAAAAGCTTGCTTTACGTGTGACTTGAAACCAAATTATAAGGAGTGTATTTCTGAATTTATGAAAAATTATATGGACCTCGAGATACCTGTAACCCCCAAAATCCATGCGATATTTTTTCATATCGAAGATTATTGTTCTAAACACAAATTTGGTTTGGGATATAATTCTGAACAAGCTATGGAATCGGCTCATTATGAATTTATATCAGCATGGAATAAGTATACAGTCAATTCGAATCATCCTGAATTTACTAATCACTTATATAAAGCTATATGTGACTTTAATGGTCTTCATGTATAAAACACATATTATGTGTTTGAAAAATATAATAAATCTTAAAAATTTATAAAATCACTTATAAAATGCTTGTACAAATTATAATTGTTTATAATAAAAGTGAAAAGTGATATAATAACTAATATGTTGTTTTATACGTATATCTTTTTATTTATATATTTATATTATGTGTGTGGGTACATAGCACTTATATATACATACATACATTCATATATATGTATATGTGTGTGTGTGTGTGTGTTGTGTGTGTGTGTGTGTGTGTGTGTGTGTGTGTGTGTGTGTGCGCATTTCGTGCATGATATACAATTTTACATTAAGTTTCAAGCAAAAAAAACCTATAGGTGCATATCTAAAAAAGCGCCCGCTATCGGATTTTGGTTTTGGGCTAAAATGAGTTCTACTGACCTCAAGAGAACATCCCAACAAAAAAACCTTGCTTACTTTTACTTCCCACTAAAACTTACTAATGACCCACCGTGAATAAACTAATTCAAGAACCCATCATTTTGCTTGGAGTAAAACGTTGCTTTACCCATATAAGAATCACATGATGATATTTTTATATTACAAAATGAAATTTAGCGCCACGGAAAATAGTTTGAAAGTGAAAGAAATTTTTTTCTGAAAAAGTGAGTTAACACCTTCTTCCACCAGAGGCTTCAATTGTCAAATCGATTACTCGATCTGCGTTTATAGCTGTCACCACTCGATCCAGTTTCAATCCAAACTTTGTATATATGGAATTGAATCCAGACTCAATCTAGATTCGATCCTCCATGTAGACGTAGTAAATGTAGTATGATGATTTTTAAATATCCAAATGTAATATATTTAATGTATTTTCTTCAAGGCGGTTTAAGCGTTTTAGAAGTCCTTTCCAAAGAATCGATTCGTTTCTGTTCCAATTATATATAAATTTTAATTTAATACAGCACGGTCACAAAAGTAAATGCTTCACTTTGTCTTCGATATAATCTCCTTCTCATCTTGGGCTTAAAAAAGTATTCTTTGTAGGTTTCTTAAAAACCAATCATTAATTGTAGAGCTTCAATTAAACCATTTTTATTTTTAGAAAAATAAGAACAAAAACTATATCAAAGTTTTCACATTTAAATACTACGAACTAATCTCTATTTTTCCTTCTTTTCTAATTGTGGTCTTCTTGAGGAAAATTTTATTTTATCTTATTATCTCACTAACCAATTTGTATTAATACTTTTTTTTATTATCTTCTATTCTATTAGTTCTAAATCATATTTTATTATTTATTTTGATTTTTGTATTTATTTAAATTAAGATACAAATTTTAACACAACCCTTTGTTTTACTCGACAGGTAAACTTAAGGGAACTTATCGTTTCATTTTTGGAAAAAAATCGATGTGTTTATTTTTTGTTTTGTTTTTTTTTTCGTTTTTTTGTTTTTTACATAAAAGTGTTCTTTAACATAACAGAAAAACTGTACTAAAACCAATTTAACCCATTAACGCCGAAGAATCGTGTTTTTTTTCTCATTTTCAAGCTAGATTCTTATCATCGAAAAAAAATCATTTGCAAATAAAAAATATGTTCCCTTATACTTTCGAGTGCCCCCTTTCCGAATCCGGAGTCAAAATTGAGTTTTGTCCATTAGGAAAAAAAATATGGCCGTTTTTAAACAAAAAAAAACCGAAAAAATCGAAGACATTTTTTTTTCAATATTTTTTTTCTCATTGAAGACGCGCGAGGACCCCCCTTTTTCTTCAACCATGAGTGCACAAAATAGTTGTAGTTTAAGAATATATTTTTTTAATTTGTCGACATTGACATTTTCACCCCCAAAATGGCGCTTTTCATCCCTTCAGCAGGAAGACAATTTCTATAAATTTGTCAATTTGTCAATATATAAAGTTGTCAATTCTTCAATAAACGTTAGATAATAACTGGGTGTTAATGGGAAGGTGTCCGCCATATTGCATCCGCCATTTTGAATTTTGAAATGATGATGCCAGATTCGTTATCAAGGACCTCGAAAACCCCCGAGTGCCACATTTCATCCGATTCAAGTAAGTTTTTGAATTTGGGTCCGCCATATTGGATCCGCCATTTTGAATTTTCGAATTTTGAGGGCGGAATCGTAAACAGCGACCTTGAAAACCCCGGGATACCAATTTTCGTTAAGATTTGAATATTTTTTTTGTCGGGCACCGAGAGTGAAAATTGTCTTCCTGCTGAAGGGATGAAAAGCGCCATTTTGGGGGTGAAAATGTCAATGTCGACAAATTAAAAAAATATATTCTTAAACTACAACTATTTTGTGCACTCATGGTTGAAGAAAAAGGGGGTCCTCGCGCGTCTTCAATGAGAAAAAAAAATATTGAAAAAAAAATGTCTTCGATTTTTTCGGTTTTTTTTTGTTTAAAAACGGCCATATTTTTTTTCCTAATGGACAAAACTCAATTTTGACTCCGGATTCGGAAAGGGGACACTCGAAAGTATAAGGGAACATATTTTTTATTTGCAAATGATTTTTTTTCGATGATAAGAATCTAGCTTGAAAATGAGAAAAAAAAACACGATTCTTCGGCGTTAATGGGTTAAGAAAATCGTACAGGAAAAAAAGTTATACCTATTAATGAAAGATTAGTTATAAGCGTTTTGTATGCAAAAATTATAAGTATAATAAAAACTTTAAACGAGTTTTTCTCGAAACAAAATTTTTAAATTGTCACCATCTTTAACTCGAAAACTACTCACCGGATTTTAATAACACAGATCAACAAAATTCTTTTTTTTTGAGTCTGAGTTATGAATGTTATTTTCTTGTTGCTTGTGTCCAAAAGGAAGGCAAAAGTGTCATAATTTTGTTAAAACTTTGCTTTTGTGAAGGAAAATTTGACATTCGTTTGGATAGTTTGAACCTCAATTACAACTAAATGCGTTATGCGATATTTCTGATTTTTGCCCAATAAGTACGTTATACTAGAGAAAACAGTATAGGTACATTTTTTTATTGGGTTCCAAAGTGGTGAATTAAATATGGCGTCCGAACATTTGCAATTTTATGGGGTTTTTTATCAAAATGAATCAAAGAGGTCTTAGGGTCGCTGAAACTTAATCTGTTACCAAAATATATATTAAAGATGGAGGATCTAATATAGCAACCGAAAATTTAAAAAATATCCGCCCCCAACAGATTTACAAGGAAATGAAAACATAACAATTTTGATGATTGGTCATTTTAAATTTGCTGTCCTGGGCACAAAAGCAAACTTTTTTAAAAATCATGTTGATTTTCTTCAATTGTGAGACGAAAGCAATGAGGAATGACTGCATATTAATCAGAATCAAAAATCGTGTCGACTTGTGTAATTCAAAATACATTCGATTCGTTATGAAAAATATTAATAACCTTTAAAAATATTATGTTACATACCCATATGTTTTTATGCAGGGGTAATTTACCCAAAAAGAAATGTCCTTTTTTGGTTTTTTTTTAGAAATATTTTATACAATCATACAAATATTAAAAATAAAATATTTTTTAGATTTAGTTACTAGTATTTAGTCTTATGTTTAGAATTATGTTAGAATTTTTACTCTATGTGTTACAGGAAGTCCTAGAGAAATAAGGGCGTTTTAAAAGTGACTTTTGGAAGACGCGCTCTACAGTGAACAAGATATGCTAAAAATTAAATTTTTTTTAAATTATATTCTCTATATATTCTACTACAATATTTGAAAAAAATTAATTTGATAAATATAATAGTTTTTTCAAAAAAAAAAAAAAAAAAAAAAAAAAAAAAAATTGAAATGTGTATTTTTTAAAAATAATGAAACGAAAACTTCCCTTAAGCAAAATCTCGACTGTATACATAAAAACATTAATTGACTATAGTTGCCATAAATGAATATAAAAACAAACATATTACCTATTACTTTTCATTCACACATTAAAAAGATTAAATTGGTAAAGCGGAAAATTTAAAAACGATAAACTTCACAATGACATTACGAGGAAAGTCACCACACAAATATATAATTTTTCAAGGAGAGATCGTAGAGAGCTGGTTATAAGAAAATAACAAAAAGATTTAAAAACAAAACATATCCAAAAATGCTTTTCTATTTCTAATAGTGTGCTTGAAATTCAAAAACTTCTAATAGATTTTTCGAAGAATATTACATAATGCATCTTGTGATATTAAGCAAATCTGTGTTAGCTGAGACTCTCTGTATAATTTAATGTGTATTAGTTGTAAGTCGGTTTTAAAGTGCTCCAGAGATTAAAAACATGTAATAAACATCACTTTTAGAGATGTTGTTGTAAAAAATCCGATAATATTAATTGTGTTTTGTCGTTTTGAATTAAATTAACTCAATTTGAAGTATTTTCATAGAAAATTACCGTTATTCGAAGCCTCTTCCATTTATTATCCCTGATAAACGTCAACGCAAATATTGTTATCATCCCATCAAGTAGAGATAACCAGTTGCTTCCCAAAAATTAATAACGCTTAAGCCCCAAGAGGCTTTGTCATATTTTAAAATGTTTCCTTGGTCTTAATATAAGGAGACGGGTGATATTTTGCTGGGGCGCAAATTAAATCTAGCGGCGTTCAAAGACCAAGATTTCATACTTCTTGAGATTGATTGCATGGACGATCAAAGACAGCATTAGTTACGCCGGAGTTAAGACTCTGCTGCTGGTCCCAAATGCAACAAGGATATATCCGGGAAGGTCTTCGAGATACCCGAACACAGCATGGGGTTGAACGGATTGCCGGGCATAAATTATGACCCTCTGCCACCTCTTTTGCAGACCTGTCACTAGCATGAGATGTTAATTACATTGTTTGAAATATCAGCGTAAACGGCCCTTCAGCTACACACAATTTGTTCGTTCGGATGTGAGGCGACCTAATCCGAAGAGGGGGTGACTATCGTGTCGCATGCAGATCACACCAAGAAAAACGTGACGAAACTGTCGTCCGACGTTCGGTCGAGTCATATCGAAACGAGACAGGTCATGGGAACAATTATTCTCTGGATTTCAATTCTGTCTCTGAACTAATTCAAATAATTTGAATCTGAATTGTGCTTTTATTACCCGTACTGGATAGATTTAATGCTTTCAGATTTATCCCCAAATGAAAGATTCATTTTGACGCAAAAGGGAATTATTGTTGCGTCAATTTCACCCAAGAGTTAATAGGAAAATATTGCTATAGATGAATTCAGATGTTTTTGGAATTCTATTCTAAAGATATATAATAATAATAATAAACGATTTCAGTATGACTAAAAAATTGCAATTCCATCAAACCAGTTTTACCTCAGAATGATTTCAGAGGCCTATTTATTATAAACAATTCTTTTTCTAAATAGTGAAACGTTCGAGAAAAACGAAATAAATTCTTCTTGTTTCCTTGCAAAAACTAAATTTTACTTTAACTACTTGCAGAAAAAAAGTTTTCAGTTTTCTCGAGTACATACATTAGTTTTTCTCGACACGATTTAGAAAAGAATTCACTTACGAACCCGACTAGAATTCTATATAGATAGTCCTAAATGTGAATTTGGGCCTAAGAAAGGAACACTGTGGCAAACCAAAATATGGAAAGCCTAATTATTACCTTGTAAACCCCCATTAGGCTACCCAAACTGAGGCACACTTAAAAAACGCACTATCAAATTTTATATATTCCATTATATTTAATAGAAATAAAAATTCAAATTTTCAAAAAATTGGTAAAAAAATTATATTTCGTCATGCAAGAAAGGTCTAATGCGGTTTCCTTATCATGCCCTAACTTTGAACTATAAATCCCAGTAGGCAAAGTCCAAATAGTCCGAGAACTGATTAATTTTCGATTATTTTCCTATGTTTTTAATAATGTAAACTTATTAATTTCTTTTTTCTTGCAGACCGCGAAATTAATTTTGTTACGCGCTTACACTTTACGTGAAAATAAACGAAAAGCCATTCTGTTTGGGTCTAATTTATGACCCTCAAGAGACACATAATTTTCCAGGAAAAATTTTCCATATATTCTTAAAGATCTCGTCACATTTTGTAAAAAGTAAACTATTCTTCAGTCCGTATTCTTTTTCCGTAGAACCATGTTGTTATCCTTCTTTAAGAATAGATATCGAAAATAACAATTTAAAACCAAAAAATCATACAGTGCTGTGCAAAACATTTGCAACTAAAACCCCAATTTTCTATGTCTTACTACAACAAACCTTAAATTCTTAAAAACAAAAAAGCTAATACAGTATTTTATTCTTTATTATATCTAATTTAAGAATATTAAAAAACTAAAGGTAACTATTCAATAAAAAAGGAGAAATATTCGTTTTTTCATACTAACATACAAAACTGACTGTGCAAAACATTTGCAACTCCTTGACATTAACAATGTTGGCGACTTTAAATATATATTATCATTAATATTTGGTTGAATAGCATTTATTTACAATAACTGCTGCACATCTTCTTGGCATAGAATTAAATAGCGACTCAATATGTAAAGAATTTATATCATTCCAAGCCTTTTTTATACCATTAAAGAGTTCGTCACGGTTGTTGTAAAATTGACCCCTCATATTCTTCTTAACCAGTTGTCATAGCTTTTCTATGGGGTTGAGATCTGGGGACTGTGCGAGCCATTTCAAAACTTCAATGTTTTGCTGCGAAAACCAAGCCTGAAGAAGTCTAGAGGTGTGCTTGGGATCATTGTCCTGTTCGAAGCGCCAGCGCAGGGGCATTTCTTCCTCTGCGTAAGGGAGCATAACATTTTCCATAATGTTTTTGTAGTCCTCCGCTTTCATTATCCGTGGTATTTCATAAAGAGGTCCCACGCCCTGAGTTGATAAACACCCCCAGACCATTGTATTACCACTTCCATGCTTCACAGTTACCACAGTTTATCGCGGATTTAGTCGTTTGTTCGTCGGTCGTCCTACTTTTTGCCCTCCATCTAGTCCCACTCAGTTAAACTTAAAGTTAAACACTCATCCGAAAAAAGGACAGTTCTCCATTTTTCTAGGGGCCATTCTAAATGACTTTGAGCAAATACAAGTCGAGCTCAGCCATTTTTTTCGTTTTCCTTAGTCTACCACCCTTTATGAATATTTTCAATACTCCCAGTCTTTTTAAAACTGCTTATAATTCTGGATATGGTGGATTTAGCTATTTTATTCGGTTTTTTATTTCGTTGTAAAATTAATTACTCCCATTTTACGAACTTTTAGTTTAATTGCGTTTAAAGGAAAAAAAAAATTTTAATAATACACTTCCGCGCATGGACCTGACCGACAGACTGGATTATATGCCCTGCAGTAGTTGGATCGGAATAGAAAATTATTATTATTATTTTTTATTAACTATATATGGAGTAGAAAATAACAGTTAACTAACAAAGTACTGCCAATTTTCATTTATTCCGAGAAAAGTATTTGTTGATATATAAAGTTGCAAATGTTTTGCTCAGGCAAAATTGTTACGTTGAATAAAAAACTGGATATTGCTCCCTTATTATGGGATATTACATTCTGCTATTATTATATCTGGAAACTAGACATAATAAAGAATAATGCACTGTAAAACTTTTTTTGGTATCAGTGGTTTAGGAAATTTTATAATGATCTGTAAGAAACTATGATTTTAGTTGCAAATGTTTTGCACAGCACTGTATATACAAATTTGTGAGAAAATTGGTGCAAATCTAGCATTATGATTCTTATGGCCTGAGCTTTAAAAATTGTATGTGCTTTTTAAATCTACGATCTTTTCTATAAAAATAAAAAAATTAAAATATTTGGAATATTTATTTTTAAAATAACAAATAAAAATCACAATATGATTTTTATTTTTAAAATTAAAGATAAAATTCAAAATATGATTTTTATATTTAAAAGCAAAAATACAAATCAGAATATGATTTTTATCATAAAAATCAAAAAAAAAAAAAAGGAAATGATTTTTATTAAAAAAATTTAAAATCCAAAATAAAAAACAGAAAATTATTTTTATTATTAAAATCTAAAATAAAAATCAAGAAGTAATTTTTATTTTTAAAGTCAGAAAGTTATTTATATTTTTAAAATCTGAATTAATAATCTTAAAATTATTTTTATTTTTAAAATCAGAAATAAAAATAAAGAAAAGATTTTTATTATTAAGTTACTACTACCGTCTAGAATTTTGAAAAAATTATTCGACACCTCATAGTCTCAGAAATCATCCCCTTAATGTTTGCTGAGAAATTAGTAATAAAAAAAAGTTATAGTGATATACAGCAAAAGCGCGCGGATGGCCTCCGAGCGACTGTCTAAAACTTTTAACGTGTTTGACGCGAAATGACATTTTTTGAGTCTGCCCATCGATAATGTCCGGATCTACTAAACCGATTTTGCATTTTTCGGGTAAATATGGTAATTTACAAGGCAAGGGACTTTCCTTTTTAAAATCCCATTTGCATTTTTTGTTTCAGACACCTCAATCTTGAGATTATCTGTGGGCAATGGGACTAGCATATTTTCGAGCTGCCGGCTTCAAAAAATACAAAAATTAAATAAATCCACAAGGATAAAACTTATTGTAAAAAATATCGAATAAAGGAAGAAGAGAAAAGTAATCATGAAAAAGTGTCAATATTTTGCTCTGTAGACGGTAGTAGTATCTTAAAATCAAAAATCGAAATAATAAAAAAATGATTTTTACTATTAAAACCAAAAACAAAAATTGAGAAAATGGTTTTACTCTTAAAATCAAAAATTAAAATCATGAAATGACGGAATGTTTATTTGTTAAATAAAAAATAAAATTCAGAAAATGAATTTTATTTTGAAAATCGAAAAATAATAAAAATCAGAAAATGATTTTTATTTTATATACCATATACCATAGAGACTATACTAGACTATACTGAGTGGAATTATTTGTAAAATCTACTAACTCTGCTAATGTAAAAATAGTTTTAGGACCACTAAATTCTCGAATGCAGTTTAGAAGTCGGCTAGACCAGATATCCTAAAATGTGTCCCGTCACAGCAATTAAAGGGCCAATAGACGCTAAAACGAGCCGGAAGTGCATACAGTGAGGTAAAATATTCGCCACCCAAAAGGTGCAGCGATTGTGGGGTGAAAAAAACAACAAATTCAGGACTACTTCCGGCGACGTCGTTGCATTTCGACCAACTTTCGCAAGTCTAGGTTTTTTTTTCAGAATTTCTCCATGTTTGTTTTAACTTCGGTGTTGGCCACAAAGTTGTCGGTATAATTTCCTTTAACTGGACATGTGTCTGGCAGCAGGGTCGCTTGGGTCGGGGGTTGGCATAGACGCGAGGGTCTCATACCTTCTTCGTTGGTATATCTGCATCCACAAATATTACCACAAATATGTGCAATACGTTGAAAATGTCCAAATAAATTTCTTATTTCCGGAGCTATTTTACCTCATTCTTCGTACTACAGGATTTTGCATTTCATACGAAAGAGCAGAAATAAGACCGTCTTGATTTCTTCGAGTGTGTCAACTTCCTGGGTTAGGGTTCAGTTATTTTACAATTTCTAGCTGACGGAGCCTCTTCCGGTTTCCAGTTTTATCCATTTTTAAGGTCGCGATTTTCCGCAGCCCCCCAAAAAAAGCGGCGAGTCAACCGTTCTGTTGTATAGATATCGTTTTGTTGGTATTTCACAGCCATCAATTAAATTGAAATTAAGCAGGGCGGCCAGTGTACGAGGGCCATAATCACTTGCATTGCAACAAAGTACAGTAGTATAGTACCACCCTTGGGGGTTTTGGAGCCTCTGCCGCCGCTACAGTCCGCAGGCGAGGAATGCCCCCCAGTGGAGAATTGTCCCCGGGGAGCATTGAAATCAAAACGGCTATCTCGATAAGTCCGACGATTTCATTTCCAATCCGTCATAATCTCTGATCATCCCCAGCTCGCAGCCAGCTTTATCGCCTCTCGAAATCACCGAACGTAAACCGGATGATTGGACTGACCGGCGGCGGCGGCGGCGGCGGGGCTGTGGCCTTGCGGAGAAGCCATTTTTTATGGGCGAAGCTTTTAGGGTCGGACCCATTAAAACCCTCTGGAACGATACTTAACAGATTCAAGTTAACTGCCACTTTGGATCCTTTTTTAGTGTTTCGACACATTTTACCTCAAAGGCAAAGGCAACCCCCGGTCGGGCGGGATAAGGGACCCGCGCGTGCTGCTACTGCTGCTGCTGTTGGCGCAGTTTCTGCACAGAAATCAAACTTTAAATTGGTGGTTGGCCAACTTTTCTTCCAGAGCCCTTCCGGCCATCCCGTCCTGCCGCATTGAAAACACCTTGCGGTAAATTGAGACCAGAAGGGCTGCTGCTTCCTGGACCACTACTATACTATACTATACTATACTTTACTATACTATACAACAGCCACGGACCAGTGAAGGGTTCGTGTAATTTTATTTGGTATGCAAAGTGGAATGCTTTTATACGAAAGAGAGCCCCCGACCAGCTGCACTTGGGGAAATGCTAAATGAGAAAGGGACGGACGAAGCCTTTATCTTTGAATGTTTTTTTTTGAACAAAACGGCTTACGGGCAGAAACCCTTACTCTATCCCGGTGCCCAAAACATTTCCAAATGAAACCGTTTCGATAAAGTCGTTCAACAAAAGGTTGAACAAAAGCATAAAAGAAGAAAACCTTTTTGTGACCGCTACCAATCCAACCGTGTCCGTCTCGTTTTGGTCGCGCGCGCGAAAGAAGAACGAACAGAAAATTTCGTTATTTACCAGAAAATTAGAATTGAGCGTCACAATTGCTCTAGCGTTCTGCATCCGAATGGAATTTCCTTTGGTTTCACAGCTCATTTACATTTTATTTAATTACGCATTTTGCTGCAACAGCTCCGGATCGGCAGCAACTTACCGATTTCGGGGAGATTCGATTAAATCGAAAGCAATTCGAATTTAGATAGTTTTAATTAGTTCGGACAGAATTAAAATTTGCAATTATTATAGGATTGCTTGTCGTGTGTTTTCTGTCCGCTTCACCAATGTCAGACGAAAATTTTGCATCACTTTTTTCTTAATACTGTCTGCAGAAGAAAAGAATACAATTGTCCAATTACCACCACTGACTGTTTCGAATTAGCCGCCCTCGAGATCACACAAATTATGCAGGCGAAATTCTTTAACCATAGTTTAGTAACATTATTTGAAATGAATAAAAAATAAGGACTGGGCGAACTCAAACTATCCATATTTAGGCATCACCTTTGACAAAACTCTTACCTTCAATTGTTGTACCCTAAACGTGTTGTAGTATTGCACAACCCCATAACATCCGGGTCTCAGGAATATTCGTTCTTTGACTGCCGAACTTGAAACATTCGTAGAAATAAGGTCGTGGATTAATATTATAATAAACGTGGTTTAATATCTAGCCAATTTTGTTCAAAAAATAATACCAATATCCTAAATTCAAATATATCAATCATCAATAAGAAAATATGTTAACAAAAACGATGTATCCGTTCATGGTTAGGAGGTCAAGTCAACCCTAAGCCAGGAAAATAAGCTTATAATTTAAAAAGTGATGGTGAGGTGAGGTGAGGTGAAAATTATCTTGAATCTACCATGACATTTCTCCACCTCAGAATTAAGGCCCAATTACAATGACCAGATCTGAGCGCAAAAGAACCGGGTTGAAATGTCAAATTGGTTTTCCCATTATACGTTTTCTACACCAGCGATTACATTGAACATTCGACCGGAACTACGCGCAGTAAATTTAATTTGTTTAGAAATCAACGGATTGAAGTGTCAAACTGAAGAACTGCCACCACCGGTTTTTTCTCCTACTTTTCAATTTTTTAAGTTTTACACAACATTAGAAATATTGAAAATGTTTTTCTTTTTCGATTTATCTGCATTTGTACTTTTCGCACTTTTGAAGTTTACAGAAACCACTTTGACGTTTTAATCCGAACAGATACGTCATTGTAATCGGTGTTTTTTTGCTATCCGTTTCACTGCATACTTTGACATTTCTATCCGTTCAGATCCGGTCATTGTAATTGGGCCTTTACACGATAGAGTTAAAGTGGAACCAGTAACTCTAAAAATAGTGCGCCTACAGCAAAAAGTTATCGAAAATCTACTAATTAGGCAACTAAATAATTGTTAAATTTACTCACGCCGACGCAGGATAATCTATCTGTTCGCAGTTTAAGAATTAATATTTAAGTAGATATAAGCTGTGTTTTTTTAATCATTGAAAATCCAGCTTTTTATTTGGAAATCTATCCAGATCTTGGGAAATTTCGAAATTTCACACTTTTCAGAATATGGTAAACTTTACAAGTTCACTTCGCAAATGCCAAAAATGTCACTGGTTTGCAAGAAAGACATGTCGCATCGCTTCACACTAATTATTCGTTTCTAACTAAACCTTCAACTTTAAATTTCTCAATGTTCCTTTAAGGGGACGTGACACACCCAATTTTTTATTTTTGATGTTTGGAAAAAATGGAAAATTGAAGCGAAGAACAGTAGATACATTAATCAAACTTTGCATGTTTATTAAAAAGGGTTAAAGTAATACAAAAAAAATTTTTTTTTTAATTTTTTGAATTCGTTTTTTTCTTTGTACAATTTTTTTTAAAAAACCACAAAAATTGACTGCGGACACTATTGGGAGCGAATGGAACGTCTAAAAATAAAAAAAAAATATGCGGTTAATTGTTATCAAAATCCCCAGGGATTGAACCTAAATGGAACATTTTTCACGAAAAAACTACAAAATGGCGGCATTTTTTCAAAAATTCACTTTTTTTTGTCCCGGAAAAATGCCGCCATTTTGTAATTTTTTCGTGAAAAATGTTCGATTTAGGTTCAATCCCTGGGGATTTTGATAACAATTAACCCCATATTTTTTTTTTTTCAGACGTTCCATTCGCTCCCAATCGTGCCCGCAGTCAGTTTTTGTGTTTTTTTTTACAAAAAAATGTACAAAGAAAAAACCGAATTAAAAAAATTAAAAAAAAATGTTTTTGTATTATTTAAAAGCTGTTTAATAAATATGCAAAGTTTGATTAATGTATCTACTGTTTTTCCCTTCAATTTTCCAATTTTTCCAAATATAAAAAATAAAAAAATTGGGTGTGTCACGTCCCCTTAAGTTTGACACCTTCACTAAGCAGTGAATATAGGTTCAGTCCCACACTTAAAAATTTCTCTTGTCGTTTTTAAAAAAACGCAGCTATAGTTCTTACGATCATTAAAAAAATGCTGCTATAATTCTTACTCACTGGGTTTTTTATATTAATTGATTTCTCAAAAAAAAAAAATCAATTTTTAAAAGTATATCTTCTGGTGCTGCCAAATGAATTTAAAATTCTAGCACTTTAGATGGTAGAAATCCTTAACTAATTCACGTTTTCGCCAAAGAATTTAACCGCATTTAATAAAAAAGTCACACATTTGGTCAAAAGTTGTAGGAGATAGTGCCAAGATTTATCGATGGTCATTTAAAATACCCGTATTTTGCACACATAATACCAAAATTATATACTACCCTATATTCGAAAATATAGGGATTTTGCATATAACTACTATAATTTTCCGTGAATATTGTGAAAAATATATAAAAATAATTGTTATAATTTTCGTCACCACTTGGCTACACTCAAAGAAATACATTTATAAAAATAACCTAAATCATAGGTTAAAAATGCACCAAACAAAGTTAAATTTGGACATTTTGAAGAACAAAACATAGTTAATCTTTTGATATAAACTTTTGAACAAGCAAATTGATTTCTAACCATTTCTTGATTGAAACGAACTTCCTTTACAAAGTTTCGTGTTCAAATACCGACTGAATTGTTCTTAAACTAAGAATTTCGTATGCAATTTACCTCACAATTGTTGAACTATGAACTATGGAAATACCAAGTTTTGATTAAATTTTACTAAAATCAATAACAGATTGAACAAACTATTGGTTGGGCAACAATAAAAGAAGTTATAATCGCTTATAATTGATTAAACATGTTTAAGTTCATCAGTTACTGCATTCTTTATTCTTTATTGTTATATGTAGCCTGCTTAATAATAAAATTTGTAATTAACTATATTTCGTAGTTAGTACTATAAATATAATAATTATAAAAAACAAGTAAAAGTAGTTCTTAACTCTATGAAAAAGTCCCATGTTTATTATTAAATTACCAAATTTTATGCTCTTTAGTAAAAGTTATCATAATTTTGATTTTATTTATTTCCCATGCTAAAATGTATAACGAGAAAAACGTTTAAAAATAACGCTTTTATAAATGTACTAAAACGAAAACATAACTTTTTCTGATCTTATACATAATTTTTTTAAATTTACATAGATTAATAAAACTAAAAAATTTGATTGCGAAAATATGCTTTTCCTTGAGTAATGTCACCATTACTAAGATAAAGTTTCGAGTATAAATCTATTCATTCCCTACCGCGGAGATATCATACTGTGTTTCCTTTAATCTTTTGATACGAAAGAGCTACATGTGCCAAAATAATAAGTAATTAAAAAAAAAACTAACAAATGGTCCACCCTATATACAAGTATAAATGTTTATGTACCAATGCGGAAGATTACAGCCTAGTATTTTTAACTTACAAATAAAATTATTCTGATTAAAGTTAAATATAGAAAAAACCTCCTACGTGCTCCTTAATTGCTTTAGTTGAAATGATGCCTTGAAGTCCTCTTTGGTTAAATATTGTTGACGATTTTCTATAAAAAATTTGTTTGAAGATACACGTTTATAGGAATTAATTACTCCTACGCCCTGCTCTTGGTACCACATAAAATAGGTCTTAAATCTCAATTAGTACGCAATATTGAGGAATTGCAAATAATTTCTTTGCAGAAGAGAAAAATATAAGTATCTCCTAAATAGATTTCTGTCAAAAGATTCTTTGTATTACCAATAATATTTGTATTAGCTAATCAAATGGTAAAGAGGTGGTTAATTTAACATTGTAAAAATGATTTGTTTTTCAATAATTCTTTGAAGTTTATTTATTTATTTAGCCATAAATCAGTAGTGTATGCGTAGATATCCTTAGCTCATAAATTCCGACTAGTGATGAATATCTAAAAGGCTTGAAGAACAGCGCTCAGGATGTCTGAGGTGCGCTGCTTATAAAATATTACTAGACTTATAGCATTTCCCTATCGGCGAAGTTGTGCGACGGTCTTCCACAAATTGGTGTTTCATTGAAAAGTTTGTTCTTAGCGCTGCTCGCAAGCAGTTGAAAGTTTTTTGGCAAAAAACTAATGTATAATACTGTGCTGCATTTTGATGAAATTTATTGCTTTAACCGAAAGTTTTATGCATCCATCCCCGGGAATTGTGCATACTATATATATTGTATAAGGCAGAGCACAATCATTATAAAGTTAACAAATATGAGCGGAAAGGTTAAAATTATACACCTCCCGCAGGAGGCGGACTCTGAATTTATGTAGGGTTGTGTTTGTGCAACTGAAGCGCCATTTCAAAAGTTCCGTCCGCCATCTCGACAGCACACTATTTCGAGGGGATGGACGACACCCCCCTCACAGTCGTTTAAATTTGTTTCATCGCTGTTGTTTCAAGTTATTGTGCTCTTCGTGGATACTAGTAGATTTTATTATTTAAATATTATGCGGGGGACACATTACGGATGTTACTTGGAGAGGAGAATGCTCCATTAGACTGATATTTATGGAAAAGTAGCTTCTATAACTCCACGTGATAGCAATGTTGCGCCAATGGAAAATGTTTTAAAGTGACTTTTGATCTTTCGAATTTGAATAAAAAGACACTTAAAACTAAAACCATTAATCAAGAGAATTGTAAAATCAAGATACAATTCATAATTTCCAATGATACATCACTTGTTTTTCCTATTATACTATATATATATTTTTTGTGTTGACTTAGATCAGTTTTTAAAATATAATTGAAAATAAGGAAATAAAACCTTTCGAATAATGGTAAACAATAACTTTTAAAACTAATTAAATTTACAAAATAGTTATTGTTTCAAAAAATAGGATAGTACACTCAGAGATAATTATTATATAAAATAAGTACCAATATCAAATATTTGCATATATAATTTTTAAGTAATCTGCGATGAACTAACTTCAAGTATGGGATTACTAAATTAAGAACAGGGATCTTAATATAAAAATATCTTAATTCAACTCTGAAAATTACCATGTACGTACATACTTAATATGAGTACGTATGTTACTGATTCAACTCTGAATAGAAAGTACGTATAGTTTTGTAGGTACAGCATTTCCATTTCAAATAAATTGTTTCTGAAATTAATTTAACCCCTCTCCGGTTCAGAATAATCCATTTCCTGATAATTTATTTTTTTTTTTTCTAAATAAATATAATAACTTTTCTGACCAAAGTAATCTATAGCCTGGAAGTTTATTGAGTTTATTAAGTAATAGGAAAAAAAAAAAAACTAAACGAGAGAAGGATTATTTTTAACCGGAGGAAGATTAACTAAATTTGGAAAAAAGATTTATTTTAAACTAGCTGAGTTACCCGGTTTCACCCAACGTTTTGTAAATACTTACGAAATATTCTAATTTGTTATATCCTAGAATTTGTTTCAACCCGAAAACATCTTTATGGATCCCGCCATCTTGAATCTCAAAATATTAATAATATTCATGCCACTAATTGCCTTAAAATCATCATTGTACCAATTTTCATTAAAACTCGTTGAAATCGAGAAATTTTGGTCGCCATATTGGATTCGCCATTTTGGATTTGCACATTTTGATAATATTCGAAATCGAGAAATCTTGGTTTTGAATTTTGAAATTTTGCTAATATTCGAAATTAATGACGTCAGAATAATCATGGAACTAATTTTCATTAAAATCCATTGGAATCGAGAAATATTGGTCGCCAATCTTGAATTTATAAATTTGGACAGCGGATTTGAAATCGGCAACTCACAAAACCCCTAAGTACTAATTTTCATGAAAATCGCATCAAATTAAAAAATTTAAACCGCTATCTTGGATCCGCCATTTTGAAACTCTATATATTATCTGAAAAAAACTATACTATATGTTAGGTTGGAATATGTACTACCTTCGCACAAAAAATGAAAAATATCGATGCAAGCGTTTAGAAGTCATTGAGCAACAAATAAACAAACAAAGGAACTTTCACAATATTTGGGAAATTTATGACCGTTGAAATTTGATCTTGTTACCACTTTATTTATGAAAGAAGAATCAAGATAGTCAAATTTTCCACACTAAATTTTGAAGCATAGGTACATTTTGAATTTTGTTTTTGAAAATTTCGTCGATCAAGCAAGAATCCAATCACAATGACAATCGCAATTACAAAAAAATAAATAAATAAATAACATGAGTAATTTCATATTTCAATTGTACTTATGTTAATATTATATATGTATTTTTAAGGATGGAATTGAGAAGTGTACATATAGTATTCCTTTAATTAACCTTATAAAATATAAATTTTGAAGAACAGTGATAAATGGAATCTATAATTTTTTAGTATCAGTAGTGGACCACAATAATACATTTAATAGTAATAATACGTGAATTAGTAGTTGAAGCGTAAATTACGTTAAGAATTCAATATTTCTAATTTATTGTAGCAATGGTTGATTTAAGAGTACTATGTGATTTAGAAAATAGATGGGATATCGAATCTTTATATTCTTATTCAAACGAGTTAATGGTCAATCACTAGTAGCTGGTTAAATACCTGTTACTACTTACTATTTCATTTAAAAATAAAAACAACAAGTTCCAAGTTTTGTTGTAAATTGAAATTTTTTACTAAAACAGTCTTATAGTGTGAAACTGCGATAATCTTTAATCGCTTTTCTCCACATTATGACGGTTTGGCTTGAGTAAATAATCTGTTTTAAGTCTTCTCCGGTTGCTGCAAATTATTTGGCGTGCAGCCGCACAACCGACTGCATCTCATAATGCACTTTCTAATCCAGTTGCCGAGTTATGGCTTAGTAGGTACTCAAATGGCACTTAATTCATTACAAGTAATATTCCCCGATAGTTCCCCATCTGAGAGGATGTGCTTGCAAGCGTGCAACGGCGGCTGCATGTTCGAAACTTGTCTGCGTTCCTGCAGGATGTGGACCAGTGCTGAACTGCAACATAGCGCTAAATTGGTGGCTTATAAATTGCTTAAGTAATTATCACAGTAGGTGCTACCACTTATATACACATTGGGAAAAGTGCCACAATTAGTTTTAATTATTGTGGCAGTTAACATGTGCATCTTAGAACTTATTCTCCAATACTTAGAATTATGGATATTTAATATGCATGCATTTGTCTATCTCTACACTCGTGAATTGGATTGTATTGGATTTGTTGCAGTATTCGCTGGCCTCCAATTAGTTTTAAATGATGATTTATACAGACAGCAGAAATCACGGTGTTCAAGAAGGAGATTTAAATACAATTTAAAATTATCTCGAATTTTTTGAATATAAATTATTACTTAGTTTATTTCATAGAGATTGGCACTAATTTAAAAATCATTTATAGAGCACTTTTCGAAAAAAACTTGAATAATCTGATTTTTTTACATTTGCTCGAATTCCATTTTTCTAAACAAGAGTATTAAATAAATTTATAAAACATATGTGGGTTAATGTTATTTCATATTATTTATAATTTTTAAGTTGGTATGCGTTTTAAATAATATTTTATTGATAATAAGATTAGTTTTTGAAAACTTTTTGAAAAAGTCCCAACAACTGAGCAAGAAAATTAATAGATTTCTGTAGAAATGATATTTATTGAATATATTTTTTTTTATATATTGTGTAATACATTTTTGTTAATAATGGCAAAAAAATGTAAGTGTAGGAATTTAAGTCAGCGATGTTCATCACATCATCAGCGTATATATGGAAAGAAACATCTTTCACCACGCTAGGAAGGTAATTAATATAAAGACAAAAGAGAAGTGGACCTAAGATTGAACCCTGTGGTACGCCATTATAAATATTGTCCAAGTTGGAGAAGGAATTCTTAACTTACACAATTTGATCTCGTTCACTCAAGTAACATTTTAAAAACATGAGAGCAGTTGTAGAAAACGTATATTGACTTGAGATTTTACTCAGCAAGTGTGAGTGATTTATATTACATATTTTTTTTGCTCAATTGTTGTGACTTTATGCCTTTATCGAAAAATCTTCAAAAATAATATTATTATCAATAAAATATTATTTAAAACGCATATACTAACTTAAAAATTATAAATATATGAAATAACATTAAAAAGAATGTATTTTATAAATTAATTAAATATTCTTGTTGGCTTTTATAAA
This sequence comes from Dysmachus trigonus, assembly GCA_949715965.1. Taxonomy (NCBI): domain Eukaryota; kingdom Metazoa; phylum Arthropoda; class Insecta; order Diptera; family Asilidae; genus Dysmachus; species Dysmachus trigonus. The sequence continues at coordinate 80,099,265 of OX454322.1, read as the reverse complement.
CACCAAATTAGTAAACAATTTAAAAAAAATTAGATTTTTTTTGGAAAAGTGCTGTATAAATGATTTTGAAATAAACTAAGTAATCATTTAGATTGAAAAAATTAGAGGTAATTTGAAATTGTATTTAAATCTCCTTCTTGAACATGAGACATGAGTCTGTCCAGTACAAATCTTTATCTCATTCTTATCCTACAATATTTCTTAACAATTTGGATATATTTAATCTTGTGTGATTAAAAGAATATATTGAAACTATCTTAGATCCAAAATACATTCGATTCGCTATGAAAAATACTGGTAACTAAACCTTTAAAAACATAATGTTACATACCCCTATTTTTTATACAGGGATAGTTTACCTCCAGAAAAATATTTTTTTTTTTGGATTTTTAAGAAAAATGTTTATAAAATGATAAAAATATTAAAAATAAAATGTTTTTAGGTTTAATTACTAGTATTGAGTCTTATGAATAGAATCCAGCTGGAATTTTTACTCTGTGCGTTACAGAAAGTCCTAGAGAAATACGGGCTTTTATATTCTCCATATGTTCTACTATATTATTTAAAAGGAATTAGTTTAATAAATATCATAGTTTTTTTCACAAAAAGAAAAAACAAAATAAAGTGTGTATTTTTTTTTTGAAAAATGAAACGAAAGGACTCCTTAAAGCCAATTATATTATTATAATAAGCTTTATTCTTAACCGCAATAAAAGGGAACTGAGTGGAAATTTCATATATCCTAGATACACATTTTAATAAGTCAAAAATCTTAAGACTCTTGTTTTGTTAATCTTTTATTAGGATCAGTGTTATGCATGTAATAATGTTTTAAAACTAGACTTGGATTCTAAAACTGCTTTAAATTCCCGATTCGATTTTCAAATCTTGACTCGATTTTTATAGTTGTCACAAAACATACTATATATTGTTTACGGATGAATGAAAAAATGTTTCGTTTTTCTTTATGAATTCTTTTAATTTGAACGTAAAACAGAACAGAATTTATGGAGTCTGCATTACTCGCAGGCAGTAAAATTTGGAATAAAAGAACTTAAACAGTTTATGCGATTTATGGAGTGTTGAGCATATAAACGGCGAAAGGTTAATGTGGCCCAGAATTCCTTGTGAAAGTCGTGATACATTACACATAGTGCAGTTGGAAAATTCGTTTGAATGGAGTAGCGCATATCAGAAATAATAATAATTTACAAGCAGATAGCAGCAACCCGTTCAGACCTATCTTACACTAAGGAATTGAGGGCTGAAATTACTTTAGTTTTCCCACTACAAAGGCAGGCTACAGTCACATCAGATTTAAGGTTGCTACGTTTTATGGGTGCGCAATAACTTCAGTGGCACAATTTATTTCCCGGTCCCAAGTATATCGTCGTCGTCGTCGTCTCATATATCGTGAGCCCGCAGGAACGAGACGTCCCGGGAAGAAGGCCCTTCACAGTCACGCTCCTTAGTCCTTCTTGTATCCAGGATGCAGCAGAGCCCCGAGGTCTCGGGCTTGGCAAATGCGTAAGTTGATACAAAGCGCAACTTTCCATCAATTTACACTCCAGTGGCGGTAATTATCAAAGTTCTTGAATTTCTGATGGCTTCTCAGACAAATTCAAGTTGTTTGGTCTGATGGGGGCTTGATGGGTAAGTTCATAGAGTTTTCCCAGCTGATGAAGTAGTTGCTTTCTTGCAAAGATGAATTTTAGGGCTTCGGCGCTTAGTGTGCGACTGTTGTGCTGCGATTGTGTGTATTGGTGGGGTGGGGGTGTGTATGCACCACATCTTGGCTTCTACACTTCTGGAAACTTAAATGACTCTGTGGAGCCTTTATTGTTGCCGTGGTAATGTTTGATATTGTCATCTTAAGAATTTCATGTTTAGCTCCTTTGTTCAACATGCAAGAAGCTTGTTTGTTCTTAATTAAGAGCAAAGTTTCCCCTGATAAAAACTTTTTTTTTTTTTCTTCTCGGAAAGAAAAGTTTTCCTCTGTCTCGCACATGTGTTTGTCGTATGAAAAGTTTTCTGTCATTCGACTAAAGTATTGTCACAGTGATTTTCGCATATTATGGATAACATGCCCTTCCTGATGTTATTTCGTACTCATTCCCATACAAATGGATCTCATTAGGTTTCCGAATTGAACAGACTCATCACTAAGCTGTGATGAGTGATGGCCACAAGAAAACCATCAAGAAAAGCTTTATCAATCGTCTGCAGACCCTAAGCCATCAGCGAATCAGCTGTCCCGGATGATAATGTTCATCTCTAGGGCACACATTTTTATTCCTTATACTGTTGCGCCCTACATAGAACCACATTTGTTTTATCAAACATGTATTAAGAGGCTCGTTTAGTTTTATTGCTAGCATTTGTTTTAGTTTTTGCACTTTATCTGCAAATTCTATGGTGTTCTTATATAAAATTCTATGCGAACGTTGTATAAGTTCAGCTTTTGACATTAATAATAGATCTCAGAGACACTCCTCATTTCGATATTCGGTTTCTAGTAAGCCACAAAAGTTTTGTGCTATTTAATATACGATTTGTCAAACAGTCATGTATTTCATTAGTATTTAATTGTAGGAGGATTAGTCGAAAACCTAGTAGTAGAAGATTTTACCTAGCAATTCTGAAACCGCGTTCAATGACGGAATTCATGACACTCATTATAAATATTATATAAAAATCCTTCAAGAATCTTCATTGAATGGCCTCAATACAATGAATATGACACCAGACCGGAGTGACATATTCTAAAAGGGGTCTCACGAAATACAGTAGACGTGAGATGTAGGGATCATCGAACTCCTTAGACCACTTCTCATGGATCCTAAAATTGCGTTTGCTTTGATAACAATTGTTTCAATATGATCCTCAAAAGAGAATGTCGAGTTGAGAAAGACAACGTCCATTAATTGAGCAATCAAAGAATGTACACTTACTAACATTAATTGGTAAATAATTAAGAGCAAATCATTTATGAAAGGCATCTAAGTTAGAGTTTAAAACATCCCAGTCACGATCGAACGATTTTCACATCTTCAGCTTAGCAAAGAATTCTCGTCGTTTAATATAATATAATTAATTTCCGGGGAGTTCTTTCGTCTCAAATTAGCAACTCGTCAGGTGTGCCTCAGGGTAGCATACTTGGCCCGCTCCTTTTCATTCTGTACATTAACGATGTCTCTCTGCTTCTTTCCGCTTCCAAAATCCTTTGTTACGCAGATGACGCAAAAATATTCCGTGTTATTTCTCGAGAGACTGACTGCCATCTTTTACAATCTGACATAGCCACTTTTTTTAAGTGGTGCACGAGCAATCTTCTACCGTTAAATGTTAATAAATGTACAGTTATGTCGTTCTATAGAAAAAGGTCTTCCATTCATTATAATTACTCGCTGGGTGGTAGCTTATTAACTAGACTTGACAAGACCAAGGACTTGGGCGTAACTTTTAACTCTAGACTTTCCTTTGAGGACAACGTCAACTCAATCGTTGGCAAGGCAAACTCTGTTTTAGGCTTCATCAAGAGATGGTCTAGAGAATTTGACGATCCCTTCATTACCAAGCTTCTCTACTGTACCTTTGTCAGACCCATTCTGGAATATGCTAGTCCCGTTTGGGCTCCTTTCTATACAGTGCATATTGACCGAGTCGAGGCGGTTCAGCGTAGATTTCTCAGATTCGCTCTCCGCGGACTTCCTTGGCTGTATAGGATGAATCTACTTCCTTACCAGGATAGACTGAAATTAATTTCTTTAGATTCGCTCCAAAAAAGACGTGATATTTCGAGGTTCCTCGTCATTTCTGACATCCTCCAAGGAGCAATTAATTCTCCCGAGTTGCTGAGTTCAATCGGGGTTTCGGTACCGTCTCGCTCCTTGAGAACTCACGATTTTTTAGACGTTCCATATCATCGAACCAAGTATGGTATGCACGAGCCCATTACCTCAATGTCTCGTCGCTTTAACGTGCATGTAGACAGTTTTGAGTTTAATTTGTCTAAGCCTAATTTGAAAAATCGGCTTTAAACTGATCTTCCTTAAATTAATTACACTTATTGTACAGTAATCAGAATTTGATGAATGTTGAACAAATAAATAACAAAGGTCAAAAATGACAACCCTTAGGTACGTCAGATGCATTCCCTATTAAATAAGATAATTTATTCAAAATTATTCACACATAGTTTTTCAAAGTTTGTGAAGCATATTTTTAATTTTAAGTTAAACAAAAATAAATATTTTAAGAAAACCACAGATGCAAAAATTAAAAAAAAATAAAAACTTCAAAAATAATTCTAGAAGTTGTAAAACGGCTTTTTGGCCATATGAAAAATTGAAAAAAATTAATTTTCTCGAAAATGTATGAACTAATCTTGATGGCTAAAATATATATTATACAGGGTACCAAAGCAGTCTTGGAAAAAAAGTTGAAATTAATTTCGTTAATTAAAATGGGGTCAAGAAACATATTTAAATTTTCAAAAAATAATTTCGTTATATAACACAGATCAACAAAACTAAACTTTTTTTTTTTGAGTCTGAGTTATGAATCCTATTTTCTTATTGCTTGTGTCCAAAAGGAAGGCAAAATTGTCATAATTTTGTTAAAACTTAAGCTTTTGTGAAGGAAAATTTGACATTCGTTTGGATAGTTTGAACCGCAATTACAACTAAATGCGTTGTGCGATATTTCTGATTTTTTGCCAAAAAGTACGTTATACTAGAGAAAACAGTATAGGTACATTTTTGTATTGGGTTCCAAAGTGGTGAATCAAATATGGCGTCCGAACATTTGCAATTTTATGGGGTTTTTTATCAAAATGAATCAAAGAGGTCTTAGGGTCGCTGAAACTTAATCTGTTACCAAAATATATATTAAAGATGGCGGATCTAATATAGCAACCGAAAATTTAAAAAATGTCCGCCCCCAACAGATTTACAAGGAAATGAAAACATAACAATTTTGATGATTGGTCATTTTAAATTTGCTGTCCTGGGCACAAAAGCAAATTTTTTTTTTAAAATCATGTTGATTTTCTTCAATTGTGAGACGAAAGCAATGAGGAATGACTGCATATTAATCAGAATCAAAAATCGTGTCGACTTGTGTAATCTTTTTTGTACCACTGCCAATTTTCTCTTATAGTACACTTAAACCTAAAGCTACAACTTATATATTTTTGGAAATTATCGAAAGGGTACTTCATAGTTAAAAAAACAAGAAAACTTTTTTCTTCTTCCAAATTCAAGTTTTTAGTTGTGATTTTTGATAAAATATTTTAAGGATTTCCAACACCTTTATTTGAATTGGAATAAATATTTTACAATTTTAATTAAATTAATTGTGAAGCTCTTCAAGTATTTCATAGTTCAAATAGAAGAAAACAATTTTTTTTTTTGAGACAACTCAAGTTTTTATATATGATTTATGCGATACCTTCATTTAATTGTGAATAAACACAAGTGCACTTACATTGATTAAACTAATTATTACTACTAATTACAATTACATTGATTAATCTAATTGTGGAAAATAATTTAAAGAATAATTTCTAACTAATTTTGTGTTTATCCAAAATATGAGAATTATTTGTTAGAATTTAAGTTAACATAATTAGTCGTCGTCGTTGTTGTTTTCTTTCCAATTAGTTTAATTAAAATTTTGTAGTGTAATAGAAAAAAATTGGCGGCGGTACAAGGAGGATTTCATAAAAAAATTATTTTTTGAAAATTTAAATATTTTTTTCGACCACGTTCTAATTAATGAAATTCATTTTCTACTTTTTTCCCAAGACTGCTTTCGTACCCTGTATAACATATATTTTAGCCATCAAGATTGGTGCACCAATTTTCGAGAAAATTAATTTTTTCAATTTTCCAAAAAATCGTTATAACTAGTGTAAAAAACATTTTTTGAAATTTATATCACCGTAGCAACTCACCACATTAAAATGGTTAAGATGCATGCGGGGGCCTATCCTACTACGGCCTTTCAATCGTATTAAGGGGGTAGACCAGTGAAAAAAAATTTTTTTTTAATTTTTTTGTTTTTTGCTTAAATCTACTCTACTACACCTCGAAAATACTCCCTTAAAATATCTAAGCAAAATATTGAATAGTTTTAAAGATACAGAGAGTTTTCGAGAGACGTGTAACCCGAGCGCTCGAAGGTCCCCTGGCGTGTTTCGGAGCAAGGAGGACTCTTGTATTTCTGTTTACTCCGCCCATTTTTTTTCGGTTTATAACGGTCTAGGTCCTTCTGCTTTGTATTTAAGGTTAGTTATGTATAGAGCAGGCATCGCGTTATGTATGGAGCAGGCATCGCTGACTAAGGTAAAATTAATTTTTTTTAGCTTTTTTCCGCAACAAAAACTTTAAACGCGTTTTTCTCAAAACAGCATTTTTTGAATCGGCGGACGTCAGATCTCAAAGTCTTTTGCTCCGATTGATCTAAAAATTTAACTGTATATTTCTTGATTGTGTATCTATCGGCGGAACTAGAATTATTAAAATCCATTGTTTATTTACAAAGTTATAAACAAATTAAGCACCCGAAAAACACCCGAAAAATTCGAAATGCCGCCATTTTGTTATTTTTTATTGAAAATTAATAATTCTAGTTCCGCCGATAGCCAGTGTTCTACAGATTAAAACCTCATTTGAATTTTTTATTTGAGATGAACCGTTGCAGAGATTCGACGTCCGCCAACAAAAAAATTGTTTTTTTGGAGCGGCCATTTTGTCGGAATGACTCATCGAAAAAAAAAATAAATTTTTTTTTCTTGTAGCTTAATAGTTGTACTATCATATGTCAAAAAGTTTTTTAATAAAAATTAATTTCTAATATGAAAAAAAAATCGTTGAAAAAACAGTCGTTTTCACTGGACTACCCTCTTAAGTCGTTCTGAATAACGAAAATTTTCTCAAAAACAACTGACTTCATTCTATAAAACAATTGTTCTCTTTTTAATATATTATCTTCATATTTTAGTTGATTTAGATATTTTTCGATACTTTGTTTATCAAGAAAAATTTGTTTATTTGTCTTTTATCAACCTGTCTCAGAATTCCAAGAATAATCAAAACATATGTTGATAACATTTGGAATTTACTCATGCATATTTTGGCAACGTGTATTTTTATCCTTAAGATGTTGTTCGAGCTGTTTCTAAGGCAATGTGTAATAACCGAGTTATACATTTTTCAAGGACGTGTTGCAATACTTTTCCATGGAATTATCGATTTGTTATATCAATAATAAAATGAATTATGTTGTCATTTTGCTTATTCCCAAAAATATTCCTACACAATACGAGGCAAATTGAAAGGCCAAACTAGACCTGAGCAAATCTCATGAGAGAGAATAATGAATGTTTCGAAAAGCTTCTAATGTTGATCCTAAATATGTGTGTATGTGTATCTTTCGTCCTTTCTCGAAAACGCTACCATAAGATGAATGCAGCTCTTAAGCAACTTGAGAAAAGGTTAGTAAATCAGCTCTCGAGTGACAAAAAGTTAATCATTCGTAGAAAATTTCCGATATTTTATCATTATGGATGGATTTTCTGTATGCTGCCAAAACGACACAACCAATGGTACTTCTTAGTAGAAATACCCTTGTTAGTCTGGATTTTGTCGGCAAAATCCTCGAATCGAAGAGACGTGTACCCCCATTAATTAATCGAACGTATATATGGTATATATGCAATAAGAGTTCATTGGATTTATGATTATTGGTCTGACATGCTATCTAAAGCGAATCAATACCCAAGGCAATTACTTGATGTAATAGTGTCCTTCGCTTTAATTATACTGGCAATTAAAACTGATTACATATACTCATGCTAAATTGGAGGTACTGTGCACGAACTCTCAAGTATATAGTTTGCCTTTTAATATAAATTAAAATTTAAGAGAAAATGATTTATTTGAAAATAATTGAAATTCTACGGACGGGTACAAATGACATAGGATAGGACCGAGAAATTTAATAATAAATATATATAACAAAATAATTCAATCAAGCGCTTAAAGTCGGCCTTGTGAACGGACTAGGTACACCCGCAAATCCTCGAGCGCAACCACAAATCACTCTGTGACATAATAAATCCACGGGGAAACAATTAATCGCCGGGGAGTTACTATATCCTGATATAAATCAGAAAATCCCTTTAATTAAAGTACACTCGGCGACAAAATCTATTAGGCACGTCCCGATATTGGAGCAGTTCACCCAAATGGAATTGATTACAATTTGATAAGTTAGTACTTAATTAAACTGTTCCCAAATAAATGATGCTCTACACCCTCCCCCCCGCCCTGAAATTTTTCATTAAAACGTCTCTTTATTTCCTTCCAGGAGCGAAAGGGATACGCGCCCGCATTCAAGGTGAGTTCGATCCGACGGGACCTCGTTTTGGATTCATGGAGGCAAATTAAAAATCGTTTGAGTGCGACACATGTGCGTTCCAGTTTTGTGATACAAATTGATTTTACAACCTGCTCCTGGTGCGATGTGTTGCTTTGTAGGATGCTCCTGTAGGATAAAAGTCATAAAAATTCCCATGTCTTCTTCGGCGTTTTCCTTTTAAGTAGCACTCGTCGTAGTTGATTGTGTTTAATTGATAAAGATCCTTTTAGTCGCGTGATGTACTGAACAATTTTTTCCTTTAATGAAATTTAAATTGGTTTTTTATAAAGGAAACATTTTCGGAAGTAAAAGCAGAATTATTTTTATTTTCAATTTTTTTGTTACCGAACAATTCGCTTGTAGTACAAGAGTGCGTATGCAAAAAAATTGAGTTAAATGTTGAACTGACGTTGCCTTCAGAAATTTTCCAGCTTTAATTTTTTTTATTATGAAAAACACCAGGATGTTGTAATTTATGTTGATAAATCGTGTAGACAATTTCATATTTTAATAATAATGTTGATATTTCCAAAAGATATCTCGTATTGATTGAGGTATGCGTAGATTGCTACACAAAGACACGTATTTTTTTAGGGGTACCTTTATTTATTTATTATTTTTTTTAATAAAAATTGGTGTATTTTTCAAAAGTTCGTCCGCCATGTTGTATCCGCCATTTTGAATTTTTTAAATTTAACATCAGATTCGTAATCAGCGACTCCAAAAACACTTAAATACTGGTTTTCAAGAAGAAACTGATGTCTGAAAGAATATACATCATTTACATATTAATGCTAGGGGTTGTTACCCCCCTCACGAGCTTTTTTTATGAAAACCCAAAAACACGTCAACTTTATTTTTCAAAATTGTATGTAAAAAAATATTTTTCAATAATTTTTAACTAAAACTGCTATTTGTGTGACTCAAAAATATAAAAAAAAAATCGTTTTTCTGCAATAAAAAATAAGGGTTGCCACTCACTTTCATCAAAATCGGTAAGACACAGCTGAGAACGTTTCCTTGTTAGCTTTATCGTTTGACTCTACAAGTTTTCGTATCATTTTACACTTGATATTTGTGCATTGTGTTTTGTTCTAGGCTCTTCTAAAAATTTCATGTTTAACCTCAAACATCGAAAATCCGTGAACATTATAGTATTTAGTGAAATAGTCAAAATAAAGTCAAATGAGGGTTAAGTAATAAACTATAACTATTGAATTCTATTGAAGGAGGCATTTTCTGATTTTTGTTTTGCTTATTATTGTATAATAATAAAACTATAAAAATATAGCATTTAAGAATCCTTTAGATATTTTGTTTTCTATTTCCAAAATTTTTCACAAATTATCATATCTTTTAGGACATCTTGTAGGACTACTTCCTTTATTTGTGGTGAAAATTAGTAGTAGTAGTACTAGATTGAACTAATAATTTCAGACAAGGTATCCAAACAAATATTTCTTTGAAAAGTATTGTTTGTTGTTTAAGCTGTGTATTTTGAAACTAAATTAAAGATATATAACAGATAGAGCTCACGAATGTCACCATAAAAAATTTTCTATACAGACCTTATTTCAAATAGGAACAGCATAAAGTGTATTAAAAGTATTGCTTTCAGTTCTGCAATTTCTAATACGGCACCGTGTGCTACACATGCGTGTACATACTATAAACTACCATACTTTAAAGTCCATCGTACAATATTATTTTAACCATAATTTTAGGTACTTACTCATTTAAATTGTTGTAATTGTTGAACTATGTGAACTTAGATCTTACTGGCTATGTTTTTTTTTTTCCGTGAAGGCTGAATCAACTTAAGCTTTTGTAGTTTTTCGAAAAAATTCATATAATCTAAAATTTTAATTATAAGGAAAAACCTAAAAAGTGGTTTCCAAGATAGGCCTTTGCAAACAAAGTAAGAAAATTCTATAGTCGAAGAAATAACTTTTACTTCTTAAAGTTTATAGGTTTTTTCGTAATTAGGATTTTCAAAAATTGCAATAATTTCTTTTACAGAGAATTGTTAAACTTTTAACGTACGTAATTAATTCTGGTATAAAAGAAATTTCTAGGAGAGATGTTTAAGGCCATTTGTCCATTTCCAATGGTTATATATTATAAAATGATGTTTTCAATTCTTTCAAGTAAAATAAAATTAATGCAAAATATATAATAAAGTTTACCTACACATATTTAAAACATATGTTCTTTCCTTTTTTTATTATATTCAAAATATATATGTATCAAGGGCTTAAAACTCAAATATCTCAAGGGATTACATATCTCTATGTGTTGCGAAAATTATGTATATCTCTCTATAGATTCGCCATTTTGAATTTTGTAAATCCAATCCCGCATTCGTAATCAACGACCCCAAAAACCCCCATATACCGAATTTGGTGCAAACTAGTTGATTTCTAAAGATTCGTCCACCATATTGAATTTTAGACTGCCATATTGGAACCGCCATGTCAGATTTTTTCATTCAACCATACTAGCTTTTATAGGGTGTTCTTTAGCTACAATTTGAGCCAAAAACCGACCGGATCGGTTGCGTATATTTTTTTCTACAAGCTTTTTTTGCCGTATACTCAAATTTTTTCCAGCTTCCGGCCGCCATATTGGAGTCGCCATATTGAATTTTGTATTTTGCCGGCAATTTTTCGAATGCTCTTGTCCAGACGAAGATTTTGATATATCGAACGTCAACTATTTGTGAAAGTTTGTTAATCGTTGAATTAATAAAAATTTAATATTTTTGGACTTTTCTTCTAAAACTAACGATATTTTAAATATTTTACTAAAATATGTAGTGCAAAATTGAAACTATTTTGGAAGAATTTCAAAATTTCCATAATTAATTCTTCAAACGTAAAATGAAAGGAGATTTTTAAAATATTAATTAACAACTTTAAATTATCCGAAAATATGAGAAGCAAAAAATATTCTATAGTTATATTTGTTATCAATGTAGACAATATTTCAAAAACTGATTCTCGAACGCATGTGTTTTTGCATGATTTTGAACATTCTTGAGACCAAGAAAAAACAGAACTCTTGCTTCATTTTAAATAGTTAAAAGCATTTTCTTTCCTCTTTTTTTTTAAATTTCCTTCATTTCAGCTAATACTTTCTTAAGAATTTTTGATTGGGTCAAAGTTCATAGCTCAAAACATGATCTGTTTGCAGTGTTTCGTATTTAGAGCAAAATACTCCCTGATATTTAAGTAAACTAACTGCAATAAATCTTTTGAAAGAATTTATTTACTACTTATGTTGTCTTAAAAAACGTCAAATAGTGTCTTATATGAAAATTGCCAAATATTCAGTATATTTCACAAAGTTGACCAATATCCCTGTCCCCTGCCTTATATTCATTCATTCAGTCCCTTCAGTTGCCGTCGGAAATTCTTTTCATATTGGGAGTTTTATGCAAAGGACCCTCCGGGAGGAGGTTGCGAGCGGACAAGTTACATGAGGAAAGATTGCAGGAATCCAAATCCATTTGACTGGGATATAAGACACTTAAGGTCAGGCAGCAGCATAATACTTTTGGCCGTATACCCACTTCTTGTGTCTTATTTTGTCCACAAAATGCTTTTATTGGATTTTATGCTCTAAGGGTGGATCTCGTCTGCTGCCTGACTTGCTGTGATATGAGACATGGGAAAAAAGTTATCCAATTTGTGTCATTCAACCTCAGGCAGATGACGGGACTGGAAGTAATTTGCATGAATTTAAGATCACCACGTTATCCCCCGCACTATGGATAGGAGTAACTCATCGGTTAAAGGACCAAGCAATTCGCTTGCCATTAGACGAAATTCTCCTTTATTTTAAAGGGGTTTAATGGTTTTCTAATTCTCACCAAAAGGGTACCTAAGACGGACCTTTATTTGAATGACCATGTTTAATAATACGGTAAATAAAACACTTTGGATTTTTCTCGAATTAATTCCCTTGATAGTGAATGTGTAACGCCTCATTTCAATTCCCCCCAAAAATCAAAATGGTCCTATGCCAGTGGTGTAGATTGCGAAGCGGAGGCCTTTAATCTGTAGCCCCCAAAGTGAAGTCACACCTTTGAAATCTGCCTGCCTTGATACCTTCGAAACGTCCCGAGGTGTTTCCTCTCAATGCACATAAAAAATAAATAAACTCAACTTCTATCTCTTTTGTAGATCCCGCAGGGATTAGAGGGTTTTGCAATTCCCTTAGAAGCCTTAGCTAAGTTAAATTTATGAATTTGCAGATAAGTTTTTATTGCCCCGACCCCGCAATACCATTTCGGAGGGTATATCCTCGGTTTAAGGGATAAACCAGAGTTTCGAAAAAGAGTGGTTGCCTCTTCGCCGGCCTGAAAGTGTTGAGTTTAACTGCCAGATTTCGAAATAATGATTTCCGGAAGTGGTTCATATCGTTAATCTTAGTCCTGAAAACAAGTTAAGGTGTGGTTTATTTGTATTAATTTGTTAATTCGATATCAAAAGCAATTCAAGGTATAATAGCGTCTATTTAAAAGTACCGGAAATAATTCAGTAACAAGAACTTTATGGCAATGTTATCGTTTCAAATATCTTCATACTCCATTCAATTAACATAAAAATATTTGAATTCATATATTCTTTTATAAAATACCGCTTGTGGTGTTTGCTTTTATTATTATTTTGATATATATTCTCCAGTACAGTGAGAAAAAAGTGTGTATGAATATGACTCCACCCTTTTTTGTTAAAATAAAACACATTTGCTTTTTTAGAAAATTAAAGAAAAGTTTATTCAAAGTATGCTCCATCGGCAGCTACAACCTTCGCCTATCTTTCAGGTAATTTATGTATTCCTTGCATGAAGAAACCCTGGTATTTTGAGTTGATCCAAATTTTGATGCTTTCGTATGAAGTGAACCGTTCTCCCGTATGATCTGACTGCATTGTTCGGAATAAGTGATAATCAGAAGGAGCTATGTCTGGCGAATATGGCGGGTGAAGTAGCACTTCCCAGTCCTCTACATCTAATTATCTTTCCACGATTTGTGCGGTGTGTGGTTTGGCATTATCCTGTTGAAGAATTAATTTACTGTGCCTATTCACCCATTCTGGTCGTTTTTCTTCTATGGCTCCCTTCAAACGCATTAGTTGTCGTCGGTAAACTTCTCCATTAATAATTTGAGAGGGTTCGAGCAACACATAATAAACAACACCTCTCTGATCCCACCAAATGCAGAGCATAACCTTGTCACAGTGAATATTTATTTTTGGCTGTGATGGGCCGGGTTCACCTGGCTTCACCCAAGCTACTTAAAGTTTAGGATTCTCATAATATATCCATTTTTCATCGCCTTTGTTTATTCTATACAAAAATCCTTTTCTTTGCTGCCTTTGAAGTAGCATTTCACAAATTGTTTTTCGATGTTCGATGTCTCTTTCTTTCTATTCATATCGAACCCAGTTACCAACTTTTTTAACCTTTGCTTTTAAACGCTTTGCAACAGTTGATCGTTCAACATGTAATGCTGCAGCCAATTATGATTGAGTTTGGGAAGAATCCTCTGTCAATAATGCTTTCAATTCAGCATCTTCAAATTGTTTTGGTGGTTTACCATATTCCTTGTCTTCAGTGCCAAAATCGTTATTTTGAAATCGTCGAAACCATTCCTCACAAGTTGTATTAGATGGAGCATGCTCAACGTAAATCTCCACAAGAAAACGATGAGTTTCCGCTGCACTTTTCTTTGCAATAAAATAGTGTAATAGCATTTCCCGCAAATGATGTTTACTTGGAACGAAAAACGACATTTTCAAGGAGGTAAAAGCATTTGTTGCTAATATTTCAACTAAATGTCACGTAGTGCGTTTGACAGCTGAAATAAAGTATAATAATCTCTGACATAAAGTATAATAATAATTCTCAAAAAACTAGTAAATATTTCACTGTACTATGATTAAATTATAGAAAATATAATACTAATAAATATCTAGTTTAGTCAACTATAAACTTGTAGTATTATATTTTGTTTTTTAAATATGAAAAGTAGTTAAAAAGATAGCAATTTTATTTTTTAAGTGAATTAGGTTAGGCGTTAGAGCTTGTAATTTTTGTTTTAAGTGATTTGAAAAATTAAATTATTTGTTGTAAAGTAAAACTATTTCTACCATTTTCGCATACATATTAAAATGTCGTATGTTATTTACATTCTAAAAGATATTAGTGTAATTGTATCTTTATTATTTATTATTTTAATTATATATTATAAACCATAAAAGGTTTAACAGGTTACATTTAAATTGTTTTAGATATTCGCATTTTTATAAATTCAAAAATAGTTTAGTATGGCATATACTCATGTAGTTTGAATAAAGTAGAAGAGGAAAATGACATTATTAATTTTTAAGTCAAGTGAAGGATAAAAATTCCTCTGAAATATAATTTTGTTTTGTGAGACTTTGATATAGTAAAATTCACAGCAGGTAAGTCCCAAAACGTATTTAATCTCAATATATATTTTAAATTATTCTTTAATCTGTAATTATAAAAGTCTGAGGATACAATTACAGCATTATTTTATTATTATTATTAAATATTATTATTTATTTATTTATTCGTATATCAACAGGTACAATTGATTGACCATCTGACACTAAGCAGAAATATAAACAAATGTTAGGTAAAAAAGAATAAGTAGGTAAATAAGCAAAAATATTATAACAATACCAAAACGAAACAAAGTTAATTGGTTGTTACACAGTTGAGTAAAGATTTTCTAATTACACATGCACATTGCCTTTTTCTCTATTTTCTTCAGTAGGCCCTCTTTTAATTGCGAAACGTGTCTTCACAATTGAGTAATAATGGTGCTTTTTTTCATGCAGTTTACACAGTTTTTACCCTGTTTATAAAGCAATTTTACAATTATTTTTTAGTACATAAAAATGCCAGTTCAAATCCTATGGAATGATGTTATTTTTTATAAATCTATAATTTCTTTTTGTTAATTTGCGTGGAGGATTTTTCTATTTTTATAATTTAAATCAAAAAAAAAAAAAATTAATTGTATCCCAGGAAAAACTAAAAGTGTTATATTCCCTCAAAATTTGAGCAGATACCACAGACTTAAGGTCCATTCCTTAACCCTTTTAAAAGTCCAAACAATTTGCGGCCTCACTTAGCGCGTGTTTTCATGAACCTAAAAATTAAAAGTCTCTAGCACTTCGTTCACTTGGTGGTGGTGGTGACGTCAATCTCGACATGGCCCCTATCTTTGTGTTCTTATCATATTCTGAATATTTGTGGGCTTACCTGTGAAATTCCCTAGTAAATATTTGCATATTATAGAAAATATTTTGCGTTTTCGGGGTCCCTCAGGAATTGCTATTTGTGGTTAGAGTGCGGTGTTTGAATATTCAATGTGATGCCTCCATTCAACTTCGAATAAATTTTTTTTCCATTTAATAATTAATGCACCATTCTTCGGCGATGGTTTGTGCCAAAAAGGTTCTACAGCACGCTTATAAGCCTTCCCCAGGGACCCTCCCTTTGGTTTTATTGAGGTTGACGAGATCTGGTTCACGGCAGCATCTTCATGTAATTTGATTCCAACAATTTAATGAATTCTACGGGGGCGGGAGTGTAACAGGCAGGGCCATGCTCTAGGCCACCATAAATGTATAATTCCAGATTTGGCTTTTAAGTTCCTTTATTTTCTTGGCGAAAGAGCGAGAATACTTAATATAATGCTTTTATTCTTCCAGGTAAAATTTATTTGATTGTGGCGTCTTGTCTGCCGGTAGGGAATTGTTTTCAAGAGGTACTTTTGGGAGGTATAGAATTTTCTTTGGAGCCTTGTTTTGACGTAGGCAAAAGTATTGTTTGGTTTTAACATGCCAACTACTTAAAACGTGTTTTCATTTGTGGTTTAAATGTTTGAATAAGTGATTTTAGTTAACAATTTTTGTGATAACATAATTTAAAAGCTATATTTGTAATAAAATATCAATATATTTTTCCTGAGTAAAGAAAAGTGCAGATAATAATAATAATAATTTATTTGATATAATATTACAATAAAAATAGAGATTTCTTTATGAATGTACCAAAAACGATGGATATTTTACTCATAACTTTAATTAAGTACATGTGCTACCACCCTCTATATAGTGCAGAAAACCTAAGGATAACAATAATATTAGGAGCGAAAACAAATGATGTCAACTAAGAATAGGCATTGAAATAAAATAACTCTAGCGAAGTATGCACATCCAAACTCGGTAGCAAATTATGTAATTAGCTTAAGGTAGAAAAAAACTATAATAAACCCTTCCTGAACGGATCCAGATCCGACAGTTCCTGAATTTCAAAAGGCATTGAATCCCACAGCCGAGCAACGTGAATAGAAAAAGAACGCTCGCCCGCCGAGGACCCAAACCTGGGTAGAATGATGCTTAGATTTAAGGAAGGTGAAAAAGGGGTTTAAGGTACTCCGGATTATTTACATATATGATTTTATGCAAGATACATAACAACTTGACAACCACATAAATTTTAAGAGCACAGCCAACTAGGGAAAATACATATGATGAAATGTGATCACCACACCGCAAACCATACGTAAAATGAGCACAGTCATTGAATGTGACATTTATTTTATTTTTACACATCGAATCAAAAATATAATGAACAGGAGGACGAGAGACAGATAGAATGAGACAGAGTGACTGTCGGGAGCAGTGATGCGGTTGTTCACAGCTTTTTTAAAGTGACCTATATCTTAGTAAGAGCAGAATTAATTTGATCACAATACAATATTTTACTGTGAAGCCAAACCCTAGGTTGGTAATTATACACTTTCGCGGTCACCTGGTTTTTTGGAATATAAAAAAATCGAAAAATCAAAATTTTGTTGTTGTTTTAATTGTTTTTAAAAATCATTTTTTCTATTTTTTACAACAAAAACCAAATTATTATTTCTGGCAATCTTAATTTTTATCCATAAATTTTGAAAAGTTTCTGATTTTTCTATGCATCGCAGGAGGGGGGAGAGAAAATGGAGAAAATTCTACGTGTTTTAGGAAATTTTAGTGGTTAAAAATCGCAAAAGGACTTTTTTTTTATTTTTATCGTAAATACGCAAAAAAAAGGAACATGAAATAATGAAGATCCGTCCAGGTACAGAAAATTAACAAAAACCAAAAAATTTGTGATTGTTGCGATTTATTTTAAATAGTAAACAGAAAATTAGATTGATTTTCATCAAATTGCTATTACATATACTGAAATAATTACATTAAGACTTTAAGTGGCGTAAAGGAAAGGAGGGAAATCCTTTCTGCTTAAAATCCTAACTATAAATTTAATAACAATGTATATTTCTGATTATTTCATTCGGTTATGTATAGGTTTTGATACACACTCTGTTTTCTCTTCTAGGTATAAAGTATAAAAAAATTTAAATATATCCGAACATTCTTTTAAAAAGCCGAATCGTCGGTGATACATTATAATGAAAAGATGGGAAATACAAGTAAGTCTAGTTCTTCTATAAAACCTAAAGCATCAACAAATAAATCTGAAGAAAATCACCCAAAAACTGAGGTAGACGGTGCAGAAGTTTTTATAAATACCAACTATTCTAATTAAAAAGCAACGTATTAGATTTTCACTTGTGAATGAGATATTTTTCCGCGGTAAAAACTAGCCCATGTCCTTCTCCAGGATACTATTATATCTTCTTGTCAAATTTTATCGAAATCCGTTCAGACGTTTAAGCGTGAAAAGGTAACAAACAGACAGACAGACAGACAGACAGACAGAATTATTTTCGCATTTATAATATCAATATAGAAGTATGGATTTAGCTCTACCATTAGACTTCCAACTTTACTAAGGAGTTAAGAAAGACGCCACATAGTAATAAGGAGCATTATTATTTATCACTATGAGTAATTTATGATTTCTCATTAAATGATTGTGGTTAGTTCAACTGGACGGCTACCCCCTAGGGAAAATCCCTAGCTAAGCCAATGCCTGAATAACTAGTCGCTGTAGGCAATGCATCGCCAACCTTGACCTGTTGCGACCTGCTGGACAGAAAGCTATAAATAAGCTTGAGGGAAAACGATGATAATATTAAAATTGCTTTTTAATTTTATAAAAAAATATGTCATGGTTAAGATTATCAAAAGCCTTGGAGAAGTCGAGGAAAACTAAGCATGAAATTTCCTTTTTATACATATATACCATATTGCCAATTACGCCCAGGACAATTTTTTTTAGCATAATCGTTCAGGAACGAAAATTTTAGCTCTGAGCGGGAATGATCTGATGCCCTATATAAATTTATAAATGTTAGGGTATTTTTAAGGGATGACAAAATCAAAGAAATTTTGAACTTTTATCGTTTGAAATTTGTGATGGAAAAAGTATATAGTATTAAAAGAAGACTAATTAGAATGGATGAGAAGTTCTTTATTTTATGCAACCTTAGCCAGTTGCGTAGCATGTGAAATAAGTACATTACGGGGTATTAAATAAAAAAGCACATTAAAAATCTACCAAAATGTTAGATTTTTTGTCATGGAAATTAAAATTCCTCTCATTAAGATATTTCGTGTAATTCATATCATCATACAAGGTGACCCAAAAGTAGTTGCTGAAACTTTACAATTTAAGTAGTGGCTGTACTTTTGAGGTTAGCATACCTGAGACCCTGCAGTTTTATTCCAGCCTTCTTAGAAGCAAAAACGTTTGAGTCAAGCAACAAGGTCAAGATGACCTTATGACGGAAGAAAAAGTCTATCTTGTCTAGTGCTTTTATTCTAGAGGAAAAGTGTATAGTGATGCTTATAGTGAATTTAAATATGTATATAGTGGAGCGCATAGAGTTGCGAGTGAAAACACTCTTAAAAGGTGAGAACGTATTATGTACAAATTTATATGTATTGCGAGGTTTTTTGAAATTTTTCTACTTATTTAAGTGCATTTTTATTATATGTACCACTGACCTCTGTAAATGTTTCATTTTTTGTAAATAATAAAATATCTCTATTAGGGTGCTTTTTTTTTCGCTACTATTTTTTTTTTTTCAGTCCCACCTCGAAATTTTGTGGCAAATACCTAAACAAACATTCCCTGAAAATTGGAGCCCTTAAAAATAATATTTAGTACTAGACCAAGACGCATAAAGATTTTCCATATAAAATACACGTGAACTTTGATTATTTTTCTTCAAATCTCTACAACTCAGAGGCATTTTATGGCACAATCTTGGGCAATGGTAGGGTTTCTTCAGAATTGAATGCTCTACACAAGTGTCCATTGCGGTGTAACCCTAACTCCCACCAGCGAGGTAGTACGGGTCAGTAATCCCAATTTGTCCATGAAATTCTCGCTTTTTACCCCTATCTCGTAAACAACAAGAGGTACAGAAAAAGTGAATATGACAAACTTGTAGCAAATTCAATTTCCTCCAAAAAGTTCTTGAACACCAAATCGCTAACATCGATATTTCTTGAGATATTGGGCTTTGAAGTTGAGGTAGTGTTTCTACACTTTAGCTCAATAATCCATGACAATTCCACATCTAATCTCTATATATAAAAGCGCCCGTTTATATTTTACATATACTCAAAAAAAACCTTCATCGTTCAAACGCTATTAAATTTTTTTGAAAAACTGCAAACGCTAGGAAAAACAGTTTAGTTTCAGCGACTACTTTTGGGACACCCTGTATGTATTAATATTAAACATGTTCACGGGTCAAAAACGACCATTCGCTTTTATGGTTATTTAGTAACAAAATATGTGAAACGGTGATGAAGTGATAGTTTTAACACGTATAAATATTTCCACATTTGTTCACCTTCGTTATATCTCCCACTTGAAATCATAAAAAAAAAAAAAAAGAACACAGTGCCTACATACAGACAAAGTAACTTTTCTTCCCGTCATGTTGCCCTGAGCAAAAGTTTCACATCGTTCTAAGGATAAAAATAAACATTTCCTGACACACCGCGAAAAACAAATTCCCCGGTCGTATAATAAAAGTGCAGGTGTGCCACATATCCTCCGGTTGCTTGTCAGCACTTCCTTAAATTGCCCCAATTTTTCAGCAAGTTCAACGCAACCTCTAGCGCCTCCATGTTGTTGGCGCGCGCTGGTATAAGAAGGGAAATCTCTCAAAAATCTTGGGAATTGTTTTAGCAGCATCCTGAGACGCGTCGTCGTCGCAATCCCGAAAGTAGCGTGCCATGTAACATTTGTTTGAACCAATATCTCTCTACGGCAATATTCCTCCCCAAACGGAACACAAATTAGACGTACACTTGCCCTAAGCCCCCGCGAAAAAGTGTTGTCATTGCTCGCGAAAGCCCCTTCTAGAACACTTTACGTGACGTGCTCTGGTTGCCGGGGGGGGGAGGATTGAGTGCCGCCAATCCGGCCGGCACGCCACTGCCCGTCGCCGCGTCGCCGTCATTCAATATATTTATTCATATTTGTCATTGTTGCCGCTCCCGCACGCTGTATCTGTCACAACAATTTGTTGAAAGTAAATCGGAGCAATTTTTCCTCGTGATTTTGCCATTCATTCAAGTCGTTGTCGTAGGATTCACTCAATTTATCTAACTCTCATCCGGTTACGCGCATACTAGCTACAGAGACGCACTCTACGACCGCAAAAGTATCATCGAGGGCAAGAAAGAACACCCCCGCTCCTGTGTCTTTCGTACATATACGTTGGTGCGGGGAAGACGCGTAATACGTAAAAATGCGTTATATTTTATAGAAAACCGTCTAGCCCCCTCTGCTAGTATGTGAGCTGACAGATGATGAAAATATCCTCGAGCGGCTGAGTGGATTATGAAGATTAATCGTTTTGGATTTGTATTATTTTGTCCAACTAGAAGAGCCTGTCTGAGTTCAAGTTACAAAAATTACACCACTAGGGACTTGGGTCTAAATTTAAAAAAAATATTACTTTAGAAAGAATAGATGTGTTGCCAACACAAAGCGCATAGGAGAATACTTCTTATATTATGTTATATTTGTTACTGGTCAACATCCCCAAACACATACCGTTTGGTGTTGTTCGCTTTATTAACAAATTTGGATAATACTATAGAAAAATAAAGACAAGATATTTCATCAAGAAAAATAGAACTAAACGCATTTTTGAAGGTTTATTTCCATTTGATGTGAATAAATTAATAGACATAAGTAATTATAGGAAAAAATGTATGTATTTTACAAAATAAATTTACACAGTTAAATCTCGCGACAAGCTATTATATCATATAAATTGTATAATGTAATAAATTGATGGGTTAGATTCTTGTTTTTAAAAATGTTTTTTTTTACTAATAATTTAGGTATGATACCCATATAATGATGGTGTCATTT
The DNA here is from genome assembly GCA_949715965.1 of Dysmachus trigonus. Lineage (NCBI taxonomy): Eukaryota > Metazoa > Arthropoda > Insecta > Diptera > Asilidae > Dysmachus > Dysmachus trigonus. Next base: position 80,077,446 of record OX454322.1, on the reverse strand, counting down.
GATACCCATATCATGATGGTAGATAAGAAAATTGTATCCGCCATCTTGGAGCGGCGGCCATATTGAATTAAGTGTGATGTTACTCACTTTATTGCTTTCTACTCTTCAAGCTCTTTCATTTCATACCTATATTAAGGATGTTGACAAAAAAAATTTAATCCGCCATCTTGTAGCCTGGGTCATTTTAAAATTACGTCATTAATTTGATCACTTCCTACTCTTCAAGTTCTTTCATTTGATATCCATATTAACAGGGTTGACAAAATATACACCATTTGCCATCTTGTGGTGGCGGTCATTTTGAAAATATTATAATATTAAGTATTGCATATTGCATTGTCACCAAAACTAAAGTTCTATACAAAATTTTAGCAAATTCGGTAGGGAGGATATGGTTTAAAATTCAGTTGCAAGATTTGACCTAAACATACAAACATATCATACGTTACAAGTTAAATAAAAGCTTGTAAAAATGTTTTGAAATCGCATCATAGGGTAGTTTAGGGCAAAATAATACTCAGTTTTTTAACGTATTCTAGAGCATAGCTAAAATTGTCCAATTTTGTGTTCTATTTAGAATTAGCAGACTGAGTGTGGTAAAAAATAGTTGACCCTGTGTACAAATATTCATATAAAGATACAGATCTAGTACTGAACGGAAAACAGAGACAAAATAATTATTGAATTAATTGAACAATTTTTGTATTCTTAATTCACGCACCCATTTACAAATTTCCTTTTTGTTTAATTCAAAAATTTGATAATAGCTGATAAATCTTTAATAATGTTGAATTATCCGATGGAGAGGTACAAAGGGATGTCTCTACGAATTTGAAAATTTGGAATACCAACTTTGTGTATAATACTTGAAATATCTCAACATTTGATTGAACCAATGCTTGAACTTTCCTCACATTCGTTTATTATTTTCTTAAATATTAACAACAGGCACACTTCCTAATCTGAGATAAGAATAAATTAAAAATGGAACTGCAGCAACTGAGAAGTGCTTCATAGTTTGGTGATAGTAGTAGATATTATATATCATGGGGGGTATCAATTGGAATACAAAGATATTTTTTTCATAATTATAAATTACATATTTAAAATATATTCCCTCTCTCTTTCCCTTCACTTATTTCCGAAACAAATGGACCTAATATTTTGAAAAAAATCAAAGAGTAGAGTTACTTGAAACTTTACAGGCAAATTATAACGAAAGTCCTAGGTCTTATAGATTTCTCGAGCTCGCACTTGACCGGTTTTTTGTTGCAATATCTGTTGTTATTTTGCAAAATACTAGAATATTAGGAAATTGTTTCATGTGGATGTTTAAAACTCCTGTCCGAAATATTCACAAAATAATATTGTGTTGCTTCAACTGTCCGAAGATGTAAAATGCGTAATCAAGATGTTATTAAAATTATAATATAATATAACACAAACTACATAACAGTTTGAATAGTTATAATATCTTGTTGTCTTTCATGCTTATGTAAGAAGATCTTTTTATGGGTAAAACACATCGAAGTGACATTTAGGGGGAGGTAATTGATAGAATACCATTTGAAAAAGATGTTTAAGTCAGAATTTAAAATTTCACCGCCCCTTATATTAGCCACTCGGCGAAAAATTTTGGCATCGTCAGCATAGCAGAGGATTTTAGAATTTTTTTAAAATCAGAGATACATTATCGATGTAAATAAGGAAAAGCAGTGGTCCCAGATACTTTCCTTGGGGAACGCCGGGAGTGTTGTTTATTTCGTTAGATAGAGCATCATGAAATTTTACACGCTGTGTACGATTAGACAAATACGAATAAATCCAATCAACGAAAATAGATGGAAAATCGAGAAGAGAAAGCTTGTAGATGAGAATTTTGTGATTAATCAGTAGGTAGTATTAACTAATTAATATTTAATAAAAGTGGAAACTATTAGCGTTGCACTAAAGGTGTAGGTGTATTTGGAATACAGGTATTATAATAGAACAATCATATTTTAATTATATTTAAATGGTTTTTATCGAAAAACTATGAGTAAAAGCGCAAGAAATTTGGAATATTATAATTGTATGCAACATTGGTATTCTAAATAAGCAAGTAATATGGTATGCTTCCTTATCTTATGTCACATTTTTACACATTTACTATTTTACTATTCATTATCAGTTTATAAAATTATTTAGTATTATTATATATATATAAGTTAGTAATTAAAAGTGTAAGTGATCATTAATTTAAATGAAAAGCTTTTATGTTACTTATTTTTTATTTTGAGATATTTATTTCTTAAAGAAGAAGAGAAGGTATATTTTAATCTTATAGTTATATAGGTTTGTAATATAGTATAAATTTTGTTATCATAATTTACACGCTTTAATTACAACTGGGTCATATTCTCAAATTCTTACTTCCGACGCAGGGTTACCCTAATTTCTCAAGTCCTCTTTTATACATGACACCAAAATGGAAAGTTTTCCTAGTGTATCATTTGTACTCTATCATTTGACAACAATTTGGTAGCAAATAGAACTCATGACAGCTAAATAAGTGAAAATAAAGCATAAAGCCGTAGTTAATCTATCAAGTCAAGAATGGTTACGTAATGGCACTTCATAGTTCACAAGCATTTGTGAAAGCACGTCTTATTGTGTTTAATTCACGTTCGTAGATAAATGATAATTCACTCGCTCATTTTGCTAATAGTTCGCGAAATTAGAGTGAATACTACCAAGAAATAGTCATTTCCTGCACAAATTTCCAGATAGTGAGCAATTTCAGCATCCATTTGGCTGTAAGGAGGACTGACTACATGTATATTTAGCTCTGAAAGTGTCAACAGACGGCAGCTACTGATGAAAACGTTCACGTTTATCCTGAAGTAGTGAAGGAACCATATGGCACGTCTCCTGGGAGGATGCAGGGGGCGACTTTCCACAGAGGACGAATTCTGGCAATGAAAAATTGCAATACCATTAATCACCCGGAGACCAGGATATTTTGCATTTTGCAGCAACAGCATTTTGTGAGTTTCTTTTGCTGATACAAATTCCTCTCTCCTTATTTGTACGTACCATGCACCATGCAGACAGAAATGCAAATTCATTAAATCATTACTTTCACACTATGCGCTCTGGTCCCTGGGAGGCAGGAAAATTTGTATATACAAAATAAAAGCATACCTACGTAATCAATATATAGGTGGAACTATAAACGAGTATATATCAAATTTTGCCCATCTGTTTTTCGATGCCGTAATTTTTGAGGTGAAACGAATTATCGCATCGTCGCCACCATTGACGGCTGAAAGAAAAAAAAAAAAAAATATTACATGGAAATGTGCCTCGAATTGATGAGGCTAATCAATCAAATGATGTTTTCCATCCCAAATGAATAATCAATGGTTTCAACGATATTCAGATGAGGTGTTGAGGTGGAACTGCTGCTCTCACACAGTCATAATATCGTTGTTATTAACATCGTCTTGGATAAAAATCATTCTAAGAAATGTAAATAAATTAGTGCCCATCCGCACAAAATCCTTTTATCACTCAAAATGTATTAATCTTAAGATCTTCTTCCATCGCATTCATCCCCGGCTCTGCCCTCATAAGAATGGGGAGGGGGGCTAGAGTCCAGGGCAACAGGGTGAAAATGCAGGAGAGGGGAGTTTTGACAGGGAATGTCTGGAATTGATGGTCTTAAAAGCATCCAGTGACAAGGCAAATATTTGCAGATTCTCTCTGCCTTGTGAGCCTAGCCATTAATTTCTGGTGCCCCGGCGGTGCTACACTCGCCTTGTGGTGATACACGCGAGCATCAAAATGACTAATGTTCCATCTTTCATAACGAGAAGGTGTGGCGATAATAAAGCAACCAAATATTTCATACATTGCAAGGAACAAAAGTATCCATTATTTCCGTCATATTCCCATTGTAATGCTTGTGCTAGTGAAGGAAATTTACTCCACAGTCCGTGCAGAATGGCATTTGAGTGATAATTTCGAATGATTATCTCATTCGTCCGGTTACGGATATAATTTTCTATTTTTCTACCCACGGAGACGCACATTTCATTTATTTATATTGTATATTATATTGTAAAGAATCAGAAGATTAAATCCGATTTAGTACAATTACAGTGGGAGAAATTAAACCTTAGATATTAATGTGCATATCGTCTCTATTGAATGATTTAATTAAATTTTTAAAGTATTTAAAATTAACTCCACAATGCGCCTGTTCAGTGTTGCTAGGTTACAAGATCAACGTCCTGTTTCACTCACCTTACAGAGGTATTGTATTAAAAGAGTGCACCTCAAAACTTGTAACTTGCAGAAATATTTTCGCTTCATGGAAATTAAAACATGTTTACAAAATTGTAGACTTGTAAAATTGTGGCAATCATCTTTTTATAAGATTTATGTTTACACTTGTTATTTGACTGATTATGAGCAGTTGTAAATAAAGTGAGAAATTCATGAAGTTATACAATTGCAGACTACACTTGTAAATTTAGGTAATTTTCCTACCAGTTTTAAATTTTCAGTAGGATTGCTTAAAGTGGGAAAGAAAATTTATTAGAAGGTTTTTTTTTTGAGTTCAATGGAAGATTTTATCACTTTCTACGGTTGAATATATTGCAAACAATATTGGATCGTTACTAAAATACTCTTCGACAAAAAATTGTACATTTCATGAGTTCCATAACACAACAATTCAATGTTGAATCGTATTTTATAATTGAACAACATTTGAGTCGTTGAGAGCAGAAGTGGCGTAACCCCAAAAACAAACAACGTAGATTAAAATTTTTATATTGACAACTACTTTATATCTACCAAATGAATATCTTATTTCATTATTTTATGTCTATTTACTATGCATATTTTACTTTACAAATAATATATTACATATTCGACAAAGTCAAAAAGCACAAAGAATTCCTGAGAAATTATAAACATTAATAGTTGTGGTTATAAAATTTCCTTTAAGCATAGTAACAATACAAATTTACAAGCGTTTGCATAGACAAATCCTGATGAAACAGAACCTTTTTACAATTGTAGCTTGTAGGTACAACTTGCAACAATAGATGATGATAAGTTAATTTTATTTCTACAAAGTTTCAAGTTAAAATTAGAGTAAAAATGCAAATGTCTTATTGTTACGAACATAAAATTCATCTTCGAAAAAAGCGAAAGATATTCCTCTATTCTATAGGCAATCAACAAGTCTAAAAATAGTTTTATGCTTTTAGATCTATGCATATTAAAGGGAAATTATTATAAAATAACACAGCATAGTAAATTTAACGCCTTTTTTCTCTAATGGATTGATAAGTCTTTTTTGTAGAGTAATTGTATGTATATTATGAATTCTCAAACAATGCTCAATGCTTAATTGACTGCTGTTTTCAAGACAAATTGGATTAAAACGTACAAAACACCGAATTTTGGATAATTTTAAAAATCACTTAAAAGTAATGTATTATACACAAGAGAAAATATAACGTGGATTCAAAATTCTATCATCATCATGCATTTTAATGAATGAAATTAGTTTCGAAAAAGACATGTTATTTTTTTTTTTTTTTAAATTAAAGTCGGTTATATTTTTTTGAAGTAAATGAAATGAAAAATTTGTGATGAGAAAAAAAAACCACTTGGGGGGAAATAGGTGTAGGGCGGCGTATTTTTAGTGATATTCATGAATTTTTTTAACACATAAGGAATATATATATTTTATTTATACCTTGAGATCATTTTATACATATATTCAAGATTATATTCTGAAATTTTCAAACATTTTCCTCGAAAAAAAACGGAGATATTAGGTGCCGCGCATTGTAAGTCGCCATCCGGCTGGGCGATTTTTGTACATCCTGGAGGTCACAATTTTCATCCGAAATCAATTTTTCAAAAAAAATTTACTTTTGTTATAAGTGTCTCTTCTATTTGAACCTCACTCCTCACAAATAAATCGAAAATTAATATTTTTTTAAGGAATGTGAAAATTTAGTATGAATTTTGACCATTTTTCGTACTTTTTTTGCAATAAAAAAATAGTTAAGATAAAGATATTGTTTAGGATTGAGTTTCAAATAGAGCGTATTTATATAAAGAAACCATGTGCTGAGTTATATAACAATTGATCAAAAACTGTAGGAGCTAGAGTCTACACAAATTGGAAAAAAGTAGTTTTGAGAAAAACGCATTTAAACATGCCACGCGCTCCAGCCGTTCGATTGAGGGACACTCACTGAAACGCTTATAACTTTTAAACGGCGTGGAATTTTGTTTTGAAATTTTCAGAATATATTTTTGAATAGTTCTACAATCGATTTATGAAAAAAAATAATTGAATTTTTTGAAGCCTCTACACCTATTTCCCTCCCTTAAGAAAAATTCTTGTGGATTTGAATGTACTAGATTTATTCAGAAATTTCAAAAATTGGCTGAGTTCTAGCAATTTTTGTCCCAGTGAAACTCCATTTATATATGTAGAAGTGATTCATGTTTTTGTTCGGAACTACTTGCTTCGGTTTACAAAGCCCTTTAGAGAAAGAAATATATTAAAAATTGTGTTTTATCACAAGAACACTCCACTGAGCACGAGTAGTATAAAAGTCATGCAAATCATGGAGTAAGAGAAGTCATCTATTTTATAAAAAAATCCATCATTGGAGTAAAATTCGTAACCACAATTTTCATTAATTTCAAATGTAAGCACCACTATCTCATTTATCAAAGAATCATCGTGTGTAAGATATTATTAGAAAGTGAAAACTACCTAATTTCTAAACCTATAAAGGCCTTGAAAAATTCCCAATCGCAAATTTGAGTATGAAGGTTTGATCTGAGAGGGATGTTGTTCTCATAAATGTTCACCATGACACTTCATAGAAACAATCGGTATATATATGTTGGAACACTTAATTCTGAATCACCCTGTATGTTACTACAACTATATTTTTTTTTAGCATTCTAGGTCAAACGTTTCAGAAGTTGTGACTGACGGATAAATGGATGGATGGTTAAACAAACATAAAATCGTTCAGCTATAGGTAATAGTCTAGATTGAAATGCCATGTTGACTATATAATAAGTGTACATCAAAAATTTTAAAATTACTTTTATTTAAATCGAAGACTTTATTTTAATCGAATCAATCTAAATTTTCACAGACCTAATGGGCTGTTTAACTAACTGAAGACTTTTTTATCTGCGGATACGCACACTTAGTCGGTACTTTTTTTTTTTTTTTTTGTTTTTGTTTTTTTTTTTTAATCAAAATTGGTGTATTTTTCAAAATGTTGTCCGCCATGTTGAATCCGTCATTTTGAATTTTTTAAATTTAACATCAGATTTGTAATCAGCGACTCCAAACCCCCCCCCCCCCCCCCCCCCCCCCCCCCAGGAACCAGATTACTTACAAAAGATTAGTATATTTATGAGATATCATTTCCATTTTGTTTCATTCGAAAAAATTCATTAGAACTTGAAATATTTAGGAAAAACTATTTTTGGGGGTAAACTTTAGGGGTGGTTTTCATCATTCACATAAAAAAAATACGCGTCTCTTATTTTTTGATGCTGTATAACATATTTCATCAAAATCGGTGAGACACACATGAGAACGTTTCCTTGTAAGTGTAGAATCTAAAATGTTGTAGCAATTTATGAAATGTGCACCTAAGCAGAATGTAACTACCCGAAACCACAGTAAGAAAATATTATTTTGAATTTTTTCTTGTGCAATTCCAATGACCAATTGCAATGCATTAAAGCTTTTCAAAATCGAAAGGGACTTTTTCTCGAATCAGTTGGAAAACGCCATAATTGGCAGTGGTATAGTCGGATCCTGAGGGTTTATTGCCAAATACACCTGCCTGGAATATTGCCGAGGTCCCAATTACTGGGTAGACGGTAAAGCATTGAATGGATGACAAATTGGACAGTTTCTTAAGTTTAGCGAGGTGTATTTGCAGCATCCACAAAGGTGCCATCCAGCCTGTACCGATTCTCGGTTGGCTCACCGAAAACTTCCTGATGCGTAAACAGTTTTCGGGATCTGGTCGATAATTGATTCCAATAAAATGATTTGGGCCATAAAGCAGTCCCCTGAAGTGGTTCTTAATTAAAAATAATCGCCAAACTTTATGCACAGATAGCAACAAACTCATTTTCTTAATTCCCAAGTGGGAGAAATATTAATTTCATTTACTTCCCGAAATAATTTGATTGAGTGAGAGTCAGTTCGCCGAACGGCCGAAATAACCGTCGAACAAGGAATGCAGGACAGGGAACAAAGAAAAATGATAGCCGAGGCTTTTATGTATTTATTAGAGATCTCCCGAAGGAGGGTAGGGTGGTGGCGGCGGCGGCAACAAAAGCAGCAATATATTGATTAGGTCCGAAACGTTCCCGACTGTCGGAGCAATTTTCCTGTTTTATTAACAACATCATCAGTTGCCATTTGTTTGTATTTAATTTCGAATACTTGAGGAGCCCGACAGCGCCGGTAAAGACGCCAGAACAGGGCCGGGGAGCAGCACGGGCGGGGAGGGGGGCCCCCGAATCGTCGAAGCGAAACCCGTCTTATTCCATGTAGCATTAATTTGGATTTATCAGGTTCTAATGTGTTGTGTTTAGTCTTATGCGATGTTGGTTTAGGCTTCCACTCGGAGTGATTTAATAAGACGCTCATGCCGAAAGGAGATTATAAATGAGTTCGATAATGGAAACAAACAGTTATTGTAGTATGCTCCCTCTTTTACCACCCCTCCTATATATAGTATATACGCTAAGGAAATTATACGCTCAAGAAAAATAATCTTTCCGGGAAAAGGCAAACACCCTCAAAAATCAAACTGCCCCAAGATTAATTGTGTGAGTATAGTTGGCCTGAGAGAAGTTCCCGAATCTGAATCCTATTTATTCACCCTGGAGTGAAGTTGGCGGGGCGGCACACAAACAGGATTTTCTAATTATAATTGCTCATACTCCACCCCCGCGCCCGTCGGAAAAGTTCTTCTGCTTCACCGAGTAGCGTCGAACTAAATTTGAAAACTTTCTTATCTCTCCAGCAGAGAGTTTAAAAAGTTTTCGTCGTGTGAAAGCCAAATGTGGAGTTTTTAATTGCACACTGGCAGTCCTCTATATAGGGAAAACTTCACGTCGGATAAAGTATTGTCTGCAGTGTGTCCTTGCGTATGACAGGAAAGTTCTCTTTTGGTGGTCAGGTACACCTATCTGCTTTTAATTCATGGAGTTTTAGAGAGACGCAAAGTTTAATTCAATGATTTAAAAAAAAGGGGAACTACTACATTCTAGGAAAGTAACGAAACAGGATAAATTGCATTTACCATTTAACATTTTTGTTCCAAAACTGGCTTTATCCAATTGAGAAAATAAAAGGTATTTATTACTTTTTTACTTTATTTTCTTTGAGATTTTGTACCATTGCACACATAAAGTTAAGCTATACAAACTAACTTTTTCCTTATTGCAAATCGCGAATCGAACGAAAAGGGTGGCAAATCGCATGATTTGGTATTATCAATAGAGAATAGCGAAGATGTAATTGGTTAAAGGTCAGATGAATTGTGACTTCACCACTACGAGAAGCCAACGCTCAACAAGTCAATATCTCTAATGTAAAAATCGGTTGAATAAAAATATTTGGGCAAAATTCATTCTACCATTTATCAATATAAAAAATAAAAATATCCGGAAGTCGAAAAAGGTAATAAAATGTGAGAGTATGAAAAACTGGACGAATTAGTGGAAGCGAACTCAAGCCAATCACAAAGTTATGAATAATAATATAGATAATCATAAAGTTTGGAAAACTACTCATGATCTAAACTTAAAAAAACCGACAGCATTCAGTTTTCTCTTTAAATTATGTATAAATCGTGCTTTAATATTCTTCAGTTCAGTTTTATGCTTAAGTTATTCACAAATTGTGTTTCAGTATTCTTGATTGTAGAATTATGAATAAGTTACTCGTTAATTAACATTTTGAATAATAATATCAAATTATATTCATATAAAAGGATGGGCCATCTGTTGGTTTCTTTTTAAATTATACGTTATTTTGACACAGTTAGCTCTCGCGCTCTCAAGAAATTGACAGAAACACAGTTTCATATCTCCATAGTACAAAATTAATATATTTACACTTCAATAAAGTTGACAAATGTTAACAATTTATTTATTTATATGTGTTGTCAAAACAATACAAATTTTGAAAAAAAATTTTCGGACGAGATAATTCATCAACCGCGCCTGCTGTGCGTGTGTGAAGAAAATTCTTGAAGTTGACATGTTAGTTGATAACACAAGTAATCCTCATTGTTCATTCTATGCACTCAGTCGAGAGTATTACTACCGATGTCGTAAGTGTGCGCGTAAACCCGAAAACCTTAACTCGCCACAGTTCTCAACAACTGAACATTAGTCGCACCAATGAGAATTATGCAAAAACACTTCGGATTGTTCCCTTACAACTGACTCAGAAACTGAGCTGTCGTTCCTTTAGGATGGCACTATGTGCCACACACGCCGTGCAATAATCAATGTTTTCCATATTAAATTCAATAATCGTGAAATCAGCCGTTTTGGAGATGTGATGTGACCATCGCGCGGGGTATTTATTTTATAGAATTTTTAAAAAGAAACCAGCCAATGGCCCATCCTTTATATGTACTTAAATATGCACTTACATATATTTCGTAGCCAATTTTCTTAGCTAAATCAGTAGAAGTGACATTATTAATGAGAGTCCTAAACTTTTTCTTTATTTTCGTGTCCTTTACTTTTATTTTATTTTTTTGAAAATTGCAAATGTCAGACACAAAACAAAAAGCTATATGCGCAGTTATCCCTTTCCTTCGGCAATTCAGCTTCACAGCATGGAGAAAATTTATCATTTTCTTTGGCAACAATCTCCACCTTCAGGATGTCTTTCCATTTTAATTAATTTCTGTCAGCAAGGCTAACAACAAGAAAACCATAAGTTACATTAACGACGAAAAATAATAATCGACTTGTGAAACCTGAAGCAGTGGAGGTGGAAATGGCACTCGTGAAATAAAGAGACCTCTTTAATCGATATTTCTTCGAAGGAAATTCTTTTAAACTTTGCCGTCGTTCTTCTTGTTCGTGCCACAAGGAAGCGAGAATATTGAAATCGAGCTTTCTGTGCAGAGAACTTCGGCGAAAGAATTTCGAAAAGGGGAGTTTTAATAAAGGAAGCATTGTTCTGTCAGGTGTACGCGGATGTTACTGCGTGATTACAGTTGTCACTGATTTCTGTGCAATTTCACATTCCAAAAGAGCTTCAATGGCTTGCCGCCTTCTCTCTAACTCAAGAGTCAGAGTCCTTCATTTGAATGAATAACTTAAACAATGCAAAAATTTTTGTCACCCCTAGATTCAAGTGTGAAGCTGTCTTATAAACGAAAGGTAGAAATAAATTTCATTTTATTACCTTTCATTCATACTTAGAAACTACTTGACTTTCATGCACCAGTTTCTCTTAAATGTTGATAGTCAGTAGTCAGAAAGATCTTAAACTTTTCTCCATTTTTTCTATTGGTTTTTCAAAATTTCGATATTCTTGAATGATCTCAAACTAGGCGGGATATTTCCATCATTTTTTCCTTAAAATAAAGTTTTAGGGTAAATCAATGCGGGTACACATTTTTTTCAATGAAAACTTTAATTTATAATAATAAAAGCCATTCATCTTTGGTTTTTAAGGCTTTTTGCAACTGAATTTTGTGTTCTATTTTAATATTTCATAAGATAAATACTTTACATAATATTTATATATATAAGTACATTTCGAGAAATATGTTTTCAACTATAGTATTTTTTTGGTTTACTATGTATCGAAAAACATTGTCACAAAACAACGAGCAACACTTCAAAACTAAATGAATTAAACCTTAAACAAATATTACTCTTAAAGGCCGTTATTGCTATAAAAATATAAATTAATAAATGATAGTTTTCCCTAACAATAACAATAGTCTAGTATATAATTTCAATCGTAGGACTAGGCAAAAAGAGCAACAAAATTTACTTTGCAAATTATCGACAATTGGTAAACTATTTGAGACCCTAATCTGTGAACTACTTTATTTTCATTTCAAACCGTTTTTATTGTGATTACCACTACTAATCTTTTAGATTTTACTAATCTTTGCTTATCAGCGATTGAATCTGGCAAACAAGTCTATTGCGTTTAATATTGATGAACTTTAGCAAAGCGTTTGACAAAATAAATCACAATATCCTCGACTACAAGAGTTCTCCTCTCAATTTTACTAACAAAGGGACGGCACGACCTTGAGGAAACGGATTTTAATGAATTTTGGTGTAGTGGTAGTATACCATGTGGGTACTACCGCTGTAAAATATTTCAGGCCAACGCCCAGTAGAAGCTGAGAAAAATGCATCTAAAATTCACCCCGCACTTTATACATATATAAGTTATGTTAAATACTGATTAAGCGTACCGTGGCGTAAGCGGTAATACTTCAGTCTCGTACTCCAGCATGTACGGGTTCAAATCTTGTCTTCTTATTTCTCATTATATAAATTATATAAATATATAAATGTAAATCAAAAATTATGAGTCGGTACAAAATAAAATGCGAGTTCTTATAAATTTTTCAAATTTATTTATACAATTATAAATACAATATTTTATAATTAAAAAGCATTTTAACAATCACTTGTACATAATCCTTTATGGTATTCTACAACAAGAACAACAAATAAACGCTGTTTTTTTACAATTACAATATGTTTTCAAACGGTACTATCCCTCTTTTTTTTACTTCTCACTTTAGAGTTTCTACAGTTCATATAGTTCTTATAAGAGTGAGTGAAAAAGACCTTGGACCCATGTCCAAACATTGTATAAATAGCTCTCACTCCCCAACTTTCGAAAGGTGGATTTTCCCGACCCTATTCGATCCTTCTATTGTCCAGAGTAGGTATATATTTTTCGCTACACTCGATAGTTTAGGGCATTTTATTTTGTACCGACTCGTAATTTTTGATTTACATATATTTATACATTTATATATTTATATAATTTATATAATGAAAAATAAGAAGAAGAAAAAAGAAAAAAAAAAAATGTCAATCAGCTGGATTTAAACCCGTACATGCTGGAGTACGAGTCTGAAGCATTACCGCTTACGCCACGGTTTACTTAATCAGTATTTAACATAACTTATATATGTATAAAGTGCGGGGTGAACTTTAGATGCATTTTTCTCAGCTTTTACTGGGCGTTGGCCTGAAATATTGTACAGCGGTAGTACCCACATGGTATACTACCACCACACCTAAATTCATTTCAATCCGTTTCCTCAAGGTCGTGCCGTCCCCTTGTAAGTGGTTTACCTTTTAAATTTCTGATCATATCCAATGTGTTAATTTCCGTGGAGTCCTCTCTAATCTTATTTGTGTTATATCTGGCTTACCACAGGGTAGTTATCTTGATCCTCTGTTGTTTATCATCTACATTAATGACGTATCCTTTATTCCTACCCACGTGAAAGTGTCACTTACAATGTTTTTCTAGTTAGTGGTGGATATTCTTCTTGAATAAATAATTGGGTCCATAACTTATTCATTGTTCAGATTTTTACTGTAGCTTTTATTTTATAAAGTGTATTTTATACGCTTTTTTTTATTACCATGCAAGACAATTAACAATTCAAATCGCTTTGCATACAACAGTTAAAGTTCTTATTTAAATTTTCCTTCAAATTAAGTCATTGAAATGCTTCTGGCATATAAATTTCGAGTATAATTCGCTTGCACTCGACAATAATAGTCCTAGCAAATTTTGCATCTGAAATAACTTGCATGCATGCTAATTTTAATGAAAACTGCAAACGATGCACTTAAGGTAAACGTTGGGCAATGCGCCCGAAAAAGACGAAACACGAAGTTGCCCGAATTTATAATTTACTTTTCGGTAGTAACCCTTTAGTGCTTGGCCGTTTACTGTCCTGATGAGACCTTTCTCCTCAAGAGCCATTATCCTTCCCTGCTTTCTTAGGATAGTTCACTCTATCTAAAGTCCCGAAGGAGCGACTCCTCGGTAAGTGGATATGAAGTCTCTGCTGCCAGGAACGAAATAGAGCAGAGATCACTTCAAATCACGTACAATGATTTTCGTTACACTTTTCATTATTCAGTTTGTTACTTCGTCTCCCACTGACACCGTCGTCGTCGTCGTTGTCGTTTTTTTTTTCTTCACCTTTTTATGCATGCAATCAATGTCTTGGGACAACTTCATTGCAAACACACAAAAAAAGCCCTTTCAGGGAATCACGTTCTCTTAAATTAAAATTACATTTTTTCGCTCCGACAGTCCGGTTAATGAAAGCGAACAACAACAACAACAAGTGTAGAGTTCGTTAATAATTTCCCAGCAGTGTGTATCTTTCTTGGGGTTTGTCTCTTGGGCCCGCGAAAAAGCCATTAAAAGACACAAGCGATTTTCACTTCAGCACAAATTGAAGACATTGAATCCATGTTGGCTCTTTTCTTCAAGGAGAGTTTCGTTGCACAAGAAAGGACCATCTCCTTTGTGTTATCTGCGGAAAAACGCAGCCACATCAACCAGACGAAGTGCAATAATAAAGCAAAACTTTATTACTTAAAAGCGCAATAACGCAGCCAGTCTGATGCTTTTTATGCGCCGCGCCGCCGCCGCCTGATATGCAAATTTCCAAAATTGAACCAATATAAATGTTATAATAAAGTTTGCCGTATTAACTGCATCGTCCCGCGCCCTTGTATCTCATTTATTTAAACTTTAAGGACACACTCCACTTTTATATGCGTATAACTCCTTCACCATCGGGTTGTGTGCGTGAGTCGGTGAAGGGTTCCGGGTTTCGGGTCTCGTCGGTCTCTCTGCATGGGACGACATAGGGCCTGTGCTTTTGTCGATTTTATTTGGATCGGTTTGGAGCGGAATTTTATTTATCTCGTAACGAGTTTATCGATCAAATACGGGAGTACAAGTGGAACAACATGTGTAGTTTAGAGTACAAGGCACTTGGAGTTCGACATGTATGTCGGGTAGGGTTGTTGGATGTTGTTAAAATGGTTTTCGGGAGTCGTTAGGTTCGTGTATAGTTAATTGAGTAGGTAAATGAAATTGCCATAAACCCGATACAATAGGAAACATCCTCGTGCAGACTTTAATTTCGTTATCTGTGCTCAGATTAAGTGCCGAAATCCGGTCTCACCTTAGCACTTTCAATATCTCTTCAATAGGAGGGATATAAAAGAAATAGGTACTATTAAACTAACTAACTTCTAAGAAAATCTTCTTTGTGTGTAGGAAGAATAAAATTGTTTATGGATTTGTTTTGTTGAAAAAATTGATTAACTCATGGAATTACAATGAAATACTCTATTTATAAGAAAAAAAAATTATTAATAAAAAATAAACAATAATACGTAGTAGATCTGAATCCACAAACAAATAAATAAATTCTATGAAAAATATGCAGAGCGCCCACTGAAAAATATTTGTGAAAAAGAAAGGTCAAAATAATGTATAGTACCCAGAACCTTTAGATATTTTCACAGAATTTATTAAGATTTTATTAAGGGGTTATATATAGTCAGATTTTTGAGAAAATCGATTTCTTTTATTTTATTTTTGTAATGTATATGGAGTGATCCGTGTCAAGCGTTCCAACCGCTAATACAAAAATTGAGTGGGTAGAAACAATCGTGTGATGGCTTAAAAAATTCGTTGAGGTGAGCTCTTTCGAAAGGCGTGTGGCGCTTTTTAATTTTCAAGATGGCGGCTGCAATATGGCGGCTATTATCAACGAATTTTCACGACCTTCTGAAAGAAGTGTTACTGAAAAAGGAGGTATGATGCCGAAAATTCAGGTATGCGACAAAAAATGTTTGTCTGGTAGAGAGTTATCAAATTCCATAGGATTCTTCTGAATTTTCAAAATGGCGACTTGAAAATGGCGCCGTTATCGGCGAAATAGCAAAATGTTTGGTTTAAACCACTTGCAAACCTAATTTGATGGTATTTAAGCTCGTGTTATTCAACTAAAACTCTACCAAATACTATGTGCTCACTACACACATTTTAAAATGTTGGCTTCAAAATATCGCTTATATCAGCGAAATAACTCGATATTAGGTAAAGATCTTCTCACAACGCCATTTAATGGCGGCTATGTTCGTGCTATTCAACTAAAAATGTTCCTAAGCAAGTGCACTACCCAATATTATGTGCGCTTTACAAATTTTCAAAATGGCGCCTGTACCAGCGGATTAATACGTTTTATATAGCAAAATGTTTGGCTTAAACCTTCTGCAAACCTCATTTGATGGTATTTAAGCTCGTGCTATTCAACTAAAAACATTGGTACGGAAGTACTCTACCAAATATATACATTTAAGTACACCCACAGAAAATTGCATGTATATCCGGTGAATATTCTCGAAGTTACACTCATATTTGTAATGATTTTTTTACTATATATAAGGTGCTTTTGAAATTTTAAACTTAAACTTTCTCGGAAACGGCTGAACTAATCAGTTTCAAATTTTAACACCAGCTTTCTAAGTATATTTTTAAGTAACATTGAAGATTTTTCCTTACCGATAAATATTTTCCATTTTATAAACAATTTTTTTTGTTAAAAATCGATTTTTTTTTAAAAAGCCGGCATTTTGTCAAAAACTCTTATTTTGCTTATTCCGTCGATTAATTAAAAGATAAAAAAATATATTATAGAAATATATTTGTCTTTTTCATTTTGAATGATCCAGTCCAGAGATATCGTGCTCACCGCAAGACGCCATTTTTTAGAGTTGCTTCCGGAGATCAGCTGTAGCAGCTTTTAAAATAATTATTTTTACAAATAAAAAACATTGAAATACACTCAAGAGTTACCATAATATGTGTACCAATTTTTACATTAATAACTTAAAAGGTCATCTCAAGGAAAATTCTTGAAAAATCGATTTTTTTGGAGCTCCTGACTGTATATAACCCCTTAAGAAGTATTTTTACTTGAAAGGGTGATTTATATGAATTCCTCTAAAACAAAATATACTTATGATACAACTTAAAATTTTCAACGATAAGAGAATAACTTTGAAATGTTGCTCAAAAGATTCAAAATTAATTTCGAAGATAGAAAATAAGCTAATTGCAATAATTGCGATAACTATTCGTCACAAATAGAAAAAACGAAGGAAAATTATCGCTATACAGCTCAATCTAGAATCGTACATACATAGTAAAAGAAAATTAATGAATCGTTTTGTTGTTTATTCCGGTTATAACAAATTCGATTCACTATACTATTGGTCAGAAGAATTTGTCCACCTTAAGGGGACGTGACACACCCAATTTTTTTATTTGTTATATTTGGAAAAATTGGAAAATTGAAGGGAAAAACAGTAGATACATTAATCAAACTTTGCATATTTATTAAAAAGGGTTAAAATAATACAAAAAAAATTTTTTTTTTTAATTTTTTGAATTCCTTTTTTTCTTTGTAAAATTTTTTTTGTAAAGAACCACAAAAACTGACTGCGGGCGCAATTGGGAGCGAATGAAACGTCTGAAAAAAAAGAAAAAATATGGGGTTAATTGTTATCAAAATCCCCAGAGATTGAACCTAAATGGAACATTTTTCACGCAAAAATTACAAAATGGCGGCATTTTTCCGGGACAAAAAAAACTGAATTTTTGAAAAAATGCCGCCATTTTGTAATTTTTTCGTGAAAAATGTTCTATTTAGGTTCAATCCCTGGGGATTTTGATAACAACTAACCCCATATTTTTTCTTTTTTTTCAGACGTTTCATTCGCTCCCAATCGTGCCCGCAGTCAATTTTTGTGGTTTTTTACAAAAAAATGTACAAAGAAAACAATGAATTCAAAAAATTAAAAAAAATTTTTTTTTTTATTATTTTAACCCTTTTTAATAAATATGCAGTTTGATTAATGTATCTACTGTTTTTCCCTTCAATTTTCCAATTTTTCCAAATATAAAAAAAAAAAATTGGGTGTGTCACGTCCCCTTAAGGGGGTAAATACCATTACACGGGTAAAAATTATGCATTAAAAAACATTTTTTTTTACAAAGAAGGTTTAATCTAATCATTATAAAACTTTTTACACTTGTTAAGGTATAAATGAGGAATGTAAAAAAATTTGTTTTTCAATTTTTGAAAACAAAATGGCGGCTGTACGCTGGCGTGAAGTTGACCTTCAAAACTAACTGCAACCACTCTGGACGTCGTGTTATTGATCTGTAACAGCCCATAAAAAAAATGTGGCTTAAATATACATGTAATTTGTCGGTAAGCCTCAAAAATTTAAAAAAAATAATAATTCTGCGTATGGTAGAAGTTTTTGTAAAAAATCGATAATTTTCACTATTTTTTCAGCCATTTTTGCATTAATAATCCAATTTTGCAACAAAACAATTAGGCTTGCAGACAAGCCTAAGGTATAACGAAGAAACCCTAAAAATTTCAGCTAAATTGGTCAAGTAGTTTTCGTGTAATCGTGGTTGCAAATTTTAAAAATGTTGTTTTGAGAAAAACGAGTTTAAAGTTCTGAAAACCTTCTATGCGCTGAACAAAGCGTTCTCGAAAAATGAAGAAAAAATATATAAGGAGTTAGATTTTCGACCTGAAACTTTTTGGAGCGTATTCTACGGGAAATTTCCTAACTTTCTAGAGGAACAAAAAAAAAATCGATTTTTCGACCTTCTAATTGTATTTACCCCCTTAAGTAAAGTTATACAATATATAATTATTAAACAGAATATAGCATAACTGCGGTTATGATAACATTTTGTTAAGATGGAAAATACTGAAAACCAGCATTTTGACATTTGGCAACCATTTATATCACAATTCAGAATCTCCTGTCACATTACATTTCTCTATTTTAGTTGTCATTGTCAATTGCAAAGTATCAGAACTGTCAGAGATGGCTGAGAAAGCAATATTAAAGTTTCTGAATAATGAAAAGTCACTTAATACTATTACTATTTAACAAATAGTACTTTCTAAGTTAAATAGATTATAACATTAGAATACAACGTCAATCAATGTTGTGATTTCCCTTTACATAGCTCCGTAAACGCCTTTTTTAGTTTTATTATTTTTCGTTTCATTTCGCGCCTGCCACTGCCCACAAAAATTCAAATGACATTTGTAAAGAGCTGTTGTTGTTGAAATATTGCACTCAGAATTCAATTTCCAAAAGTTGAAAAATGAATCGAAGCTGAAAAATCGCCTAAAATCCTCAATTCCGACCATAGTAGTTATTACTTTACAATTAAAATTATGAACATGACATTTCTGTTTGAATACTTCTACATTTGAACTTGTGTAATCTGACATTTGTGTCACTTTACATTTCTGCAGCTGATTTTCAAGATATTGCACTACAGATATCTAACTATTGTTAGTATGCATTTACAATTTATATTACAAGTTTACTTAAAATTGATTGTAATTTGACCTTGACTTAGTTTACATCAGTGTATCATATATTTATTGGTGCAATAAGTATTAGATGTAAACGCGGCCTAATGTTTCAATATTTCGTGCTATTTTCAATATCGAGACGGACAAATATTTTTGAGCGATAGAGATTTAAAATGTAAAAAACCCAAAATTGTCTACAACCACAACATGAGATTAGGTACCATCTTCAACACTTTTGAATTATTTGTTATACTTATATGTAGATTTTCAATACAGCCTTTGCTCCTTTCTAAATATAATATAAATTTGTGGGTGGAAGAATTTTGCAAATTAAGGCCCGACTTGACTCGAAATCGATATCTGGGATTTTTCGGATAGTAAACTGAAAAAGAATAAAATCAAATTATTTAGAAGAAAAAACTAAAAGTAGGTAAACTAAATAAATTAAAATTTAATTTTTTCATAGTTTATTTTGTACGTCCAGCTATCACAGAATTTTCTATATTTCATAATTAATATGACTAAATATATTTGGGAATAAAATGTATTGAAAGCAAAAAATATACTGATATATTTTTTTAAAGCAGATAATTAATTTTAAATATAGATAATTACATATAAATTGCATATAAATCCGTCATACAGCACAACACTTTAACTTACCTCAGGAAGGTGAGGCAAACAATAAGTATTGCGTGTGCTAAATTGCACTTTAATATATGGCAATTGATTCTATTTTTCGTATATAATGCAAGCGCTATCAGTCTGGTTATTAATTCCGAATCATTGTGCGCTGCGAATTATTGCGTTGTTAACTGTGTGCTAATAGGCCGTGCTCGCAGTAACCGGCATTGCTAAATTCAACTCTAATTGCATATTGCAGGCATATTCCTTTGCCATTACATTACAGGCGAGCAGTTGCATTGAGGTAGTCAGGAATTGGCAGGCATACATAGATGACATTTATTTTAGCCCTTGATTTCATCCATTGTCTCTAGGATGCCGACCATTTAAAATCTTCGATCCGAGCTGGGGAGGATAGTGTGCATGCATGTTGGTTCGACTAACTCACTTTATTTTATACAATGCAGCAACAGAACATGCACCGAATATAATAGTGGGACGCGGAAGGATCGGTCTATCGGTCTAGCCGAATCCTTGACTGCATTAGCATCACTGAGCGAACTCATTCAAGGATTGCATTTAAATTACGAATTGAAGGGAGTTGCCTGAATTAATTGCATGGTGCAGCAGCACTGGGCCAAATACGTGCTCGGTGGTGTGGAACCGCATTTCCACTGACCGACACTGCAACACAGATACGGCCATAATCGAATCGTCGTCGTGTAATTTTGGGGCTACCTCCCTTTCAATTCCCATCAACGGACGAATGAACTTTGATAGGTTCTATATGATTGCAATTTTTAGCCACAATATCTCTGACACAGGGCACTAAGGCTTGTCGAATATTATTAATATTGATTCCTCTATACATATATTTGTGGTAATCCAGGAGAAAGGCTGTGATACAAACTCATCTAGATAAACAAAAAATTATATGACAGGGTTAAAACTACTTCCGAGTTATAGAGTGATTATTATACGTAAATTTAAATTTTTGTTTGGAAGTCACTTTCATATTTTGTTAACATCACTTTTTATAATTATAACAGCGACTTCAGTCTCTCTCCAAAGCTTTGAAATAACTAAAATTAGACTTACTAGGAATAAAACCCTTTTATTTTAATAAAATTTATATATTGGAAAAATATGTACTTTTAAATATTTTTCGAAGTTTCACTTCTTAAACACATTATAGGATTTTCATACAATAAACTAAAAGAGATAGCATAAGAGACAAAAATAAAGTTAGGCCGGAATATCAATGCGTTCGGATTGTAATATTACATTTTATATCAATAAAATGCAAGGATCATATGGTTTGTATAACAAATCATTAGTTTAAATCAAGAAAACAATAAAAAGATTATTTTATCTCCAAATAACATGTTTTTCTTTATATGTTCTACTGTGATCAAAAAGTAAAGCCAATTTTGAATTTAAATTGCGCAGGTACATCGATTCGAACAAATCTCTTTGTTTTTAGATTGGCAGCACTGTCATTCATATCTGAGTAAAATTTCATGCGAGTACGTCATTTGTTTAGTTCTTTGGTCTTGTGGAGTGCCAGCTTTGAAACGCTTTTGTTCTATGTTGGATAAAAAATTCGAGAAACAAATGCGAAAATCGAGAGTTAGTTACTGAATATATATTATTTTTTTGATTGGTAGAACCTTCACTAACATTATCTATAGTTTGTGGCATCATATACTGACAATTGTAACAAACGTTTTGTTAACATCATCTTTCAGAGAGGCAACTCTTCGATTTTTTGTGTTTTTTCAAATGTATATGAAAATTAATATATTAAATTTTGTGTTAAAAATTAAATTAATTTGTTACGATTGTCGAGTAATTGCGACGTTCTTTTGAACACACATTATATAATATATAAATAAAAGTACTTACATGTTTTGCAAGAGCTCTTCGAATTCGCTTAGTGAAAGATTTGGAAGCTGGGCCTTGTTAGAGCCCAGACCGTCTGTTGTTCACCTCCCTTGTATAATTTAAAAGTATTTATAAATTTGAATGAGTTCATTTCATGTTACAAAATTACTGTACGAGCAAATTAATCAGTGGAGAGTGACGAAAAATGTTTGAATCTAGGCATCAAAGTACGCACTCCACTCCGTTCGTGTATGCAAAAAGCAACAACCACTTTGGAGTGCGGCAAGGTGTAATGCTAACCAAAGTAAACACACTCATTAGCTTCTTTGTAGGGATCAGCCCTAATGGAGAAGAAACTCCCCAGCTGCCGTTCACTCGAATAAATTAAGAAAACAGGAGGTGCCTAAAGTACTCGCAATACATAAATCTTCGAGCATCAATTAATTTTCCCACATTTCCACCTTGTGGAGCTCAGTGCTCTCCGGGAGCATACGTTTAATGGAGCCAGCCCCAGCCCATCCACGTACCGTCTCAAATAAAACTTATCTGATTCTTTGTTCGGGCTCAAGTACTGCTGACTGTTTGTTGCTTTATTAATTGCCGTGCACGTATTGAGGTAAATTGATGACAAATTCAGCAGGCTTCGTCAGCAAGCCATTCACATTGTTTTCTCGGAAGACTTCCTATTTGGGGCTTCTCTTGTGTAATGAAATTAGCTACTAATTAAGTTTTTCTGTCCCCTTTTGACTCCTTACCTGGCGAAAGGTGTGAGAAAATGGCTTGAAATTCTTCCAGGTCCTTTGATTTATATAAATTAGAATCGTTTTATTAGTTTTGCTGTGTATAGAGCTTTCTCCGGAATAGGAAGCATATTGATCCCAGCTCCGTTTTCTCGTTTCTAGGCAATTGATGATATAAATCGTTGAAGGGAACGACAGCAATTCTTATATAAGGCAATTACTCTGTCAGGCTTTTGAGAAATTGGAAACATGTTCCGATACTTTTATTTTCCAATGACTTTTTCTACTGGCTTAATCAATTCTCAATGTCTTTAAAAAAACAAAAATAAAAAATACTCTGTTAAATAAATTTTACTCATACAGATGTGTACTATATTATCTTAACTGCCATATTGTATGAGATATTTTACTTTTCTCTTGCCCATTGGTTTTAAAAAAAAATGTTTTTGCATATAAGGAAATAAAATAATTACAGTTTCTGCTAATTTGCACATGATTACTTTAACCCATTAATGCGTAAAACGAGGATTTTGTGCACGCAAGTTCAATTGTACGATTCGAATAGCAAATTGGGGCGAATTTCCTCCAAATTCGTATATAAGGAGTTTTTGAGGGTGCTCTTTCAGAATCTGGCATTTGTTTTGCATAAAAACTTCAAAAACCCTATTATTTTTTGGGTTTTTTCAAAAAAGTGCCGTTTTTTTTTTTGTCATTTTTCATCTCAAAGTCGATTATCTTATCGTTGCTGCTGTTGTATGATCATATAACTACCAGAAATCGCGGTCCGAATGTCTACACTTTCTCAAACCATGGTTTTGAATTTTTTTTTTTCACTTTGGTTTTTGCAAAATGGCCATTTTGTACAGCAATGTAATAAAAAATGTCGCGATTTTTTTACACGAAAAGCATCAACTTTACAAAAAAAATTTGTATGACAGAAAGTGCTTATAATTAGCCAAGAAAAACATGTAAATTTTTTCAGAATTTTTTGGACTATTTTTGGTTTTTTGGAATTGGCCAATTTTTGAAAAAGCCAAAAATGTCCCGAAAATCTGAAAAAATTCACATGTGTTCTTTGGCTAATTATAAGAACTTTTAGTCATATAAAATTTATTCGTATAATTCGTCCTTTTTGAGTAGAAATATCACAAAATTTCATCATAAAAAAAATTGGTGATATTTTTACTCAAAAAGGATCAATTATACGAATAAATTTTATATGACAAAAAGTGCTTATAATTAGCCAAGGAAAATATGTAAATTTTTTCAGAATTTTCGGGACATTTTTGGATTTTTCAAAAATTGGCCAAAACCAAAAAAACCAAAAATAGTCCAAAAAATTCTGAAAAAATTACATGTTTTCCTTGGCTAATTATAAGCATTTTTTGTCATATACATCTTTTTTGTAAAGTTGATGCTTTTCGTGTAAAAAAATCGCGAAGTTTTTTATAACATTGCTGTACAAAATGGCCATTTTGCACAAACCAAAGGGAAAAAAAAAATTCAAAACTATGGTTTGAGAAAGTGTAGACATTCAGACCGCAATTTGTTGTAGTTATATGATGATTCAATAGCAGCATCGACAATATAATCGACTTTGAGGCGAAAAATTACCAAAAAAAATTGGCACTTTTTTGAAAATACCCAAAAAATAACAGGGTTTTTGAAGTTTTTATGCAAAACAAATACCAGGTTCTGAAAGAGCACCCCCAAAAACCCCTTATGTACGAATTCGGAGGAAATTCGCCCCAATTTGCTATTCTAATCGTACAATTGAACTTGCGTGCATAAAATCCTCGTTTTGCGCATTAATGGGTTAATTGAAAATGTGGTTTCATTTCAATGCAAAATGGTCAAGTGGAGCAACAACGAAAATATAGGTACTGTATTAATAAATATCAGCTTTTATACTATGTATTTGTATACCACTTTGACTTTTCATATTTTTGTTAATAACATTTATCTAAATTTTATATTATAGTGAATAAAAAAAAGTTGGGTACAACATTCTTTTTTTCTTGGAAACTATAAATAAATAATAAATAAGGTACATTACTTTAATGTTGTTGTAATCTTTACAAAACACTTTAGTAGCATGAATGATTTAAAATTTTCTACCCAAAATGTTTAAAAGTAGTATATTTTTGGTAATGTATCCAAAACTACCAAATTTAAAATTTGCTCAGCAAAAGTTATAGCATTTATAAGAAAACAACTTTCATATTATAGCATCTTCATCTTAAGAAAGATGAAACATTTTTGGGACCCCAATTTTGATCCTCCAAATTCCATTTGGAAAAAAAACACTCCTTATTCTAACTCCACGTATGTGTCAACATTTGAAGCAATTTATTTTAAATAATTAATATTATAGAACGACAAGTCTAATTTTGCTCGTTAAATTGAGTTAAGACACATCGATTGCGATATCAAAAAATATAAATTGCATCATTCTTTCCCTTTTCGTTCACGTATATACTAAAATATAAATATAAATACTAAAAATATTTCGTTTCATTAGGGGTATAGATTTGAACTCTGATTTTTCTAAGAGAAACTTTATAATTTCTAAATGATACTGATATTATATAAAATTTAAAATAACAATGAACTGACAATAAGACCTCGTTCAAGAAATCAATACAAAGAAGCGCTTGGCATGCAAAATCTATAAATAGGTACGAACTTTAATTATTCCAATCAATTTATGTAAAAAACAAAAATCAACCGATAAAAAAAAAAGAACTTGAATAAGACCATTTCGAGATTTGAGAAGTAAAATATATCTTGATTTAAAATGAATTCCGAGGAACAGCAGTGCAAATTTCACAGCATTTATTTTATCTAATTACACCTTTATTACTTGTTTTTATATAGTCATTAAATTTTTAGACGTGTCCCTTTTTATACGCATGAGTGCTGTTTTTTCTGAAAATTGGCAAACATTGGTCCACGGAAGGAGGACCATGAACCTTTATTTATGCGGAGTTGTTTGTAGGTGCAAAGAGTCACTTTTACAGATAAATTTTCATAAAAAAGATAGAAATCTTCTTTTGAGGATTTGCAAATCTGAAAAAAAAAAAAAAATACTTAGCAGGGACAAGAGAGCAATAATTTGAGAATATTATATGACCACGCACAGGGGCGCAGAAGTCTTCTACAATAGGCTTGTTAAATATTTGGGAAGTCCTGGACACTTTAATCACTTTTTATAAAATGGGTTGTAACTTTTTTTGGGAATTGATGTAGGAAGATAAAATTGGTGTTTTAAGAAAGCTTAGTTATCTAGCTATCAAATATATATTTCTAGGTTTGTAAACAAAAGAGCTGTGTCTATTAAAAAAAAAAGTCTTCTCAATATGTTGAAGATTGGGAGATATATCTATCTATACTATACCCAAAAGAATTATGAGAAATAAATAAAGAATAATGTTTCAATTATGAATCAATAACAAAATGAGAGCAACTTTAAATTCTGAATTTAGTTATCATTAGATATACTTGAATATTTTTTCATCTAAATCTCCTACTTTGTACAATTATTCCAATATTTGCAGTATCCTAACAGATGTCGTTTTTAATAATTCTTACGTGTACTAATAAATGGCAATACTTGTGTTCGATAGTACTCTATGTCAGCTATCAAACGCACTACGTCACATTTAGTAGTGGAAATATTATCAACAAGTGTTTTACCTCCTTAAAAATGTCGGTTTTCGTTCCAAGTAAACATAATTTGCGGGAAGTGCTATTACACTATTTTACTGCAAAGAAAAATGAAGCGGAAACTCATCATTTGCTTGTGGAGATTTACGTTGAGCATCCTCCATCTAATACAACTTGTAAGGAATGGTTTCGACGATTTCAAAATATTTATTTTGGCACTGAGGATAAAGAATATAGAAAAACCACCAAAAAAATTTGAAGATGCTGATTTGGAGGCATTATTGGCAGAGGATTCTTGCCAAACTCAATCAGAATTGGCTGCAGCATTACATGTTGAACGTCCAACTGTTGCAAAGCGTTAAAAAGCAATGGGAATGGTTCAAAAAGTTGGTAACTGGCTTCCATATGAAATGAAAGAAAGAGACATCGAACGTCGAAAAACAATTTGTGAAATGCTACTTCATAGGCAGCAAAGAAAAGGATTTTTGCATCGAATAATCACAGAAGATGAAAAATGGATATATTATAAGAATCCTAAACTTAAAAAAGCTTGGGTAAAGCCAGGTGAACCCGGCCCATCACAGCCAAAGAGAAATATTCACTGTGACAAGGTTATGCTCTGCATTTGGTGGGATCAGAGAGATGTTGTTTATTATGAGTTGCTCGAACCTTCTCAAATTATTAATGGAGAAGTTTACCGACGATAACTAATGCGTTTGAAGGGAGCCATAGAAGAAAAACGACCAGAATGGGTGAATAGGCACAATAAATTAATTCTTCAACAGGATAATGCCAAACCGCATACCGCTTGTAGTATTAATTTTTTTTAGGTATGTGATTGTGACTCTACTAGCTCTAATACCAACAAAAATTACTTAAAACAACTTTCTGCTACTCGAGTTCTTATAATAATGATTAAAACTTAAAAATGAAATGTTCTTGTAAGTTAATTTACCATTTATTTATATATAGAGGCAAATATATTGAAACGGAATTATTGTAAGTCGACTTACAATAGTTTGAAGCGGAAAAAAAAAAAAAATTGATGTCTTATATGTGTAGCTTCAATACTACCGCGGGAAAGTGTTCTCCGTATATTTTTGTAAATGCCTGTATATTGACTTACAAGGGTTTTAATACAAAATTTGGTTTAATTGTAACTCTAAATCATATAATAATAATTCTGAATAAAAAATATATTTTATATATATTTAGATATTATTTTTGTCAATATTGCGAATAGAAAATAGTATATATTTGGTATGATATATGGAAAAATTGTTAACAATTCCTTTTTTCTCAAATATCGGTTATACTGGGGGATTCGCAACAATATGCTACAACATGGAATATGGAATCCTCCGATAAATGAACAAACAGAGTTTCCCTCTAAAATGTGTATTTTAGGACCTACATGAAGGTTTATGTGTACGGATACTTTTACTATACAACCTACAAACTTCTTTAAGATAGAGATGATAGAGAACTCTTTTCCGTTCCAATGTGTCTTCAGCCACTTTTTTATGCCGCTTCCATTACGAATTTCTAATAGTCAAAGCTTATAAAATGATAACGTTGTCACTAATTTGTAAAATTTTAATTTTTTTATTCATTAAATTAATGACAATGTTAGAAGTTCTTCCGCCACTAAAGAAGTTTCACTTAAAACATGTTTCTTTTGCTTCCACCCTACCTGTGCGCAATAGCGTTCTTTTCTAATTCCCGGAACTCATCAGAAATTCAATTGTACCAGATTCATTCCTCGTTGCGCCTTAACGTATTATCATTTTCATTGAGAGGAAGAACGCCGCGCCGGTAATAATCATCATCAGTTGTCACATAAATTTAAACTGTGAAACCGTATTGAATCAATGTTACCTGATTGTGAGCACATCTGCATGCCGTGTCGCGCCTCAGCCTATTCTAGAATCAGTGCCAAGTGTCGGCGAGCAAATGCGCAATCTTTCCCTAAAGCACTGTCGCGGATTTCGATTACTTCACATCACATCACATCACATCACATCGCCACATCGCGCGGCATCATATCAATTTGAGGTTGAAGCAACTTCGTTCCGCGACGGAGCCGTTCGATTCACCGGCACCCAGAGTTGGGGCTCATTGCTCAGTTATGCATGAAACTTTATTTGCATAATAATACTCGTAATTCCTTTTTTCCTGTTTCCCGCAGCATCATCCCACCTCACCGCCCGCCACGGTGCTCGTCCATCGACGTCCCCTTAGCCGAGTTTCATTCCAGACGAATGTTTTCTTGCTCCTCAGATGAAAACAGTGGCGTGCTTGATGAGGGGCGAAAAATTCATGAATTTTAGTTAAATTTTAAATTACCCGTGGAAGTTATGTTACTAATGGACTTTTTGCCCCAACTTTGTAATATCGTGAAAAAGGAGACAGCCAGTTTTGGATGAGAACGAAATTAATTAAAGAAACTGAAGAACGGCTGGCTCGCTGGCTGGCGTCGTCGCTAATATTCCGCTTACGTCGCCTTTGTCTGAAATGAAACCAAAGAAGAGACGCTGGCTGGCAAATTAAGAAAAAGCTTAGGTCCGATTTCTCGCACTTCCTCTGCTTTCTTTTCAATTAGGTAATGAGGTGACTTAAAAATTAATGAACGGCTTCCAAGAGCTGTTTGTCGTAATAAAGATGCCCCGAGTTGAGGCTTGATAGACCAGATGTAACTTTTATTAACTTTGGAAAAAATTTCTATCTGCGTTTGCTGCTTGAGTGCACCCCCGCTGAGAGTATCACACCTAGTGAGGATTCGGGGTCCAGTTGTGAGCTTAACCCGTTTTAGTGTTAATTAAAATCATAAAGTTGAATTATACTGCTCAAGCTAGGGATATCCTTGTTGTCTTCAAAACTTTAAACATTTCTAGGGCATTTTTCACAACTTTCCGACATTTTTAAAACTTTCACCAGTGCGCTCCTCAGCACTTGAAGTTTAAGCTTGCAAAGACGGTGTGAATAATGGATCCAAAGTTTTATCACTTAAATGGAGCTGGTATCAGCACTGATTAAATATATTTGCGTTGTACGATAGCGAAAAGTCAGAGTTTTAATGGGGGTGCAAACTGGTTAAATGTAACAAGTTTAATTTCCCTTGTTTGTACACAAGTAAAGCACATTGCAACGTCCGCATCTAGCTTATACTTCTTAATATTAATGTAATGGATAATTCTTAAAAGTTACACTTCATTTTTCATACTGCAATGAAGTAAAGTGGTTGTGAAAATAATATCAATTTTACAAGATGAAATATTATCCCTATTGCAATTGTCGACTTGTAATAGTCAGCTTAAATCGCATTCTGAATGTCGATGTCGAGCGACAACTGTCGATGAAATCGGCATTTTTATTTATAAAATATATGAAGAAGAAATTTTAGGAATAATTCAGTTACAAAATTAAAAAACATGTGCTAATTTTAACAATATTTGATTTTAATTACAATTGAAAATTTGTTGAATTAACAAAATTTTGTAAAAACATTAAAACTATGTACCTACTAAATAATTTCTATGAAAAAAATCGTAAATAAGAGTAGTATTTTTTATTTTAATTTATTTTTTTTATATAATAAAATATGTTTGCCACTTAGACTGCATACATATGTATATCAGGCACAAAATTGTTGTTTTAACGATGTATAGGGTGATTTTTTTTGTGGTACCTGAAGTTTTTTTTGAATAACTAGTCAAATCGCCATCTGACAGCTCCTTTCATAAACTTCAGTCCAGCACAATTTTTACCACGAAGCATTACATGACAGAAGAAAAAGACGAAATTGTTTAATTTTATTTTCAAAATCAGTCCTATGTTACTTTAGCGCAACGAGCGTATAGAGCAAAATATCCTTCGAAAAAAGTGCCAACACCGAAGACAAACCGACGTTTAGTGGCAACATTTCGTGATAGTGTTCAGTGGCAACTGAGAGGCCTAATGTTAAAGCACGTCCATGTCGAAGTAATGATGCTATTGGTTGCTGTACGGGCCGATGTTGAAAAACATCCCCAAATATCGTATAGCCGACCAACAGTGTTCAACAGTTTGCCTTGCATCCATCCACTATGAGTTCGACGAAAATGGAATGGAGCATTATTAGTTTCAACAAGATGGCGCAACGTGCCATATTGCACGCGAAACCATTGATTTATTGAAGGCGATGTTCCCCAATCGATTGATCTAAAAAAAACAGCGACCTCTCCTGACTTTTTCTTTTGGGAATATTTAGGCCGTTTTCGAATTCACATACACTTGCACTTAAATCTATTTTCCTCACTAAAAGTTCTCCTAAAAACTCCGAATAGTGCGTAGGGCGATCGAAAATACACGTGGTTTGCTATGCAATTACACTATTTTAACTGTCGAATTTGAAGTGTTCTCCAAAGTACACTAAAAATGGTTAGGGAATAGTGCAAGTGCAGGTGAATTCGAAAACGGCCTTAAAAAGCAAGGTTTATGCTAATCGACCAGAGTCTCTTGAACAACTTAAGGCCAACATTCGCAATGAGATCGTTGAAATTTCACGTGAAACACTTCAAAGAGTGATGACAAATACCGAAAAAGGGACTGAATTGTGTGTGGCTGCAAAGGGTAGTCATTTACTAGATATAGTTTTCAAAAAGTGACGGAAAAAATGTTTGCAAGCCCATATTAAATGTCAATAAAGAAAAAATTAAAAACAAATTTAATTTTTGTAAAAGTTATTCAAAAAAACTTCAGGTACCACAAAAAAAAAAAAAAAAATATATGATAAATATAAAATTGCAAAAGATTGATCGTCTAGTATGATAATCAGTTATTTGCTAATGTGCCGTGCCAGTAAAGTAGTATAATTTGTTGACGTACGCTCTACTAGACATCTCAATTTCTTAAAATTCATATAAAAGTATTGTCAAGTTTTTTGATGATAGCGTGAATTACATATTTTGCATGTTATCAATCTGTCCAAAGTTGTATAGGTGTCAAATTGAAAGCATTTGCCAATAGGTCAAATGAAATATTTTTCGTTCTAAATTTTTGCCGAAACGTCAGCCCGGATGAATACACTCGGACTATATTTCAAGTATGCAGTTGAGCTATCGACTATTTTATAAGCTTCTGGCAATGATTTATAGTCGTGCGGAGCCCATTCCCATTGGAGGCGTGATCATAAACAATGTTCATCCGACTTATTGCAATCCATCATCTCCGGTTTGTCATACGCTTTTTGTTGTTCGGGCAGCTCAACTCCCGTCGCCTTTATCCTGTGGTGACATGGGATGTTGTGTGCTATTTTTCTGCCCTTCACTGTGCGTGACAGCACCGGGTACCTAGTAAGCTAACAAGGATGAGTTTATAGTACGGTTTAGTCCCTTTCTTTACTTTCCCCGCACAATAGTCAGCTGCACAGATTATATTTACAATGTACATATATTTGAAGTATATGTCCGGGGGCATCGTTTCTGACTGTCCCGGTCTCGGTCTCGGTCACTAACAAAAGTTTCGTTCGCGCGAGTTGTCCGCGTGACTGATGTTCACCATTTATATTGACAGATTTAATCTGCGGAAAACAGTAATTGGCGAATTTCAACTAATTCGCTAATTTGCTCTGTCCCGAAACATTTTGGGGTGCCAGCTCTCACTATCGATCCCAAAATTAATTCAAAATTGTCATTTATCTTATATTTCCGGGGGATTCTTTTTTTTCTTTGCGGGTGATTTATTTCGGGATCCATTTGAATTTATATGACGGATACGGCGCACAGCCGAGGCAATCATTTCTCGTTGGAGTCTATAATAATATTTATTACTTTAATTTGATATGGATTTCGGTTTGGCGACACGCATGAGAGAGCAATCGAATGAAACGAATTATTTTAATTTTAAATTGCCATACGCTACCCACCTACTACAACACCTGGAGCAACATATAATTGGAATATGCACGTGTTTCAACCTACGAACCCATGAAATTCACAACATCACAGGAATAAAATTTGTTAGTAAAGCTTTATTTATCATTTTTTTTTTAATATTTATTTTTGCGCTCTCTGAATTGTTGTCTTTTTTATTTTTATTTTTATTGCAAATTGTTGGAGCTTCTCAGGTAGTGTTAAAAAATTAATTTTCGAAAAATCTCATAGATTGAACAGGTCCTCCCAGACTGTTTTCCGGTTAAATTTATATTGGAACGTAAAATAGTTCGATAACTTTCCTCGTAACATTATTGTGATGTTAAACTTTTTTGATATTCTTTTCTTTACTATTGTGAATATTTTTTAACAGTCCGAAAAAAGGGATAATAGAGACTCCTTCAATAGTCTTCCTTGTACGAACTCAATTTCATTCTCAGATCACTCCAAATTTGTATATTTTAATTTAGAAAAAAATTCCTAACTTGGCCATTGCGCACGATAAAGGCTATGAAATCCCACCATATTGTGTAAACTTAAATCCACTCTATCAATAGACATACTCCTATACTTATATTCACTTTTTATGTAGATAAATGGTTCCAAATTGCTCTTATATGACGTGTATACAACAAGTACTTCAATAATTAATGTGGAAATACCAATTTCAGTTTTATATGACTACAGGGTGGATTCGTTTCTCTGTATAAAACGTTTAAAAATAATAGTGAATAAAAAGATATGATTACTACAGCAAAATGGGCGATACATTCCATGATATACAAAAACCCGAGCTAAATTAAATAAAAAATCATATAAATCATACCAAATAAAATTATTAAAATATTGCAAAAATAAAGGACAACAAATTTTAAATTACAAATACGGCTCCTATAATAATAATATAGTAAAAATAAATTAATATGACATATCCTTCCGATGAGATTGCCCAAAAACGCTGTTATTACTAAAAGGATGCCAATCCTGAATTTAGTTTTCATTCCTTTCATTGTGAATAGATAGAATGTTTTTGGGATTTCAATTTTTTTTAATCAGAAAAACCGTCAAATACACTTTTACTTATAAACTTTTCATGAAAGCTGCAAACCACGAACAAATTAGGAAAAAGTAATTTTAAAATTGTGCTAGAATAAATAAATCGTCTATAAAAAGATAGACGGATTTATTTGAATCGTGTTATTTTAAAATCATATTAAAATAGAGTTGGGCGTACTCTAAAGTTTTTTGATGATCATCACTGAGTGAGTTACGAAATCAAATCTAGAATAGCAAAGCTATAAAAATAAAATTTTATATATTCCATAACTTGGTGAATAACCCTTGAAAATTCGATCGAGATTCAATCCCACTTCTTATTAAAACTCAAATTGGAATTACTCGAAGGTTGACAAGCTCGATTCCTGTTTGTGTCCGGGCTGGTGCTTTTCGATGATTCCTACATAGTTATATTTGAATTAAAAATACATATAATTGATGGCCATTTTGATCAAACACAAATATGGGATTTAAAGTAAAGATTGTAGTAGTTGAAATGCAGTCTGTGGAAAGACAATACCAATGCTTAGCTCTTGATTTTTATGTTAACTACATGAAAGTCAAAACGCACGTTATTCAAAAGTCAAAATACAAAATTTTTAGAATATAAGTTTTATTCATATTATTTACAATACAGAGTTTTATCAATAAAAGAAACCCAAATTACGAGTCATGAAAATAAGGTGCTCTATAAACGATTACTTTTTATAGCAAGACTACGAAATTTTAAACTTGAAACATGTAGATTCGACAAAAAACAAGGAAAAAGTAATTTGAAAATCGAAAATATTTGACTTATTTATTAGAGTATTGAAATTCGTTTTAAATTTGAATTTGTAGCGCTTCTTTCAAAAAAATTGATTCTTTTCATTATGTTGAATATAGCATAAAAGTTAAGAATTTTTTATTTATCTTGATATTTCACGTCGATATCCATTACTTACATTTTAACACGTAACATTGAATATCTTGAATACCCCCATCACATCTTACAATTGCAAAGTCGATTAAGACCCATCATAAATTTTGAGGTAATTATATTTTCTTAACTTCATTTTAATATCTCAATTAACCACAATAAAGTCCTTTAGATTTAAATATTTTGGTGGGGGAACATAAAAGCCATCAAGAAATTAATTAGATTATTAACAAACAATTTGAAAAAAGGCAAAATTGGACTGATTACAAAGCATTAAATGAACTCTTCCAAAGTTTGCTACTTTTCCGGGAAAAGCAATTCAAATAGAAGCCGTGAAAGAATTCCGCTCAAGTACCATTCCCTTTTAATAAACTTTCTGGAGAATCTCCGGCCGTCGTCGTTATTTTTCCCTTCAAATTGATTTTCTCTTAATATTTATATATATTTATTTTTCTGTAAAATTGTTCTTGATTAGGAAAGGCGATGGCTTTTATTACCAGACATTATTAGATTAGCTCCTTTTCCCAATGCCACTTTGAATTGAAGATAAATGAGTACTTTTATGTTTTAACAATTTACCTATTTATTCATTTAATAAAACGACTGTGAATTTTTCCTATTCAAAATTATCTTTGAAATTAGGTTTCAGTTGTTCTAGGTGTATGTATTTTGTGTAGGTACTTAGATTTTAAAATGAATAAAAGTAAAAGAAATACGAATATATTTAAAAAATTTATAAAGGTTTCCGACTGGCTTTTAATGTTAATTTAGATTAAGTAGATTATTTTTCAACTTCCACTTTGACTTAATCCAAAAATACAAAGAATCCAAAACAAAATTTTAAAAGTTATTTTAAAGGTGCCATGGTTTTTCTTATCTCGCCGTTTAT
Source organism: Dysmachus trigonus (assembly GCA_949715965.1). NCBI lineage: Eukaryota > Metazoa > Arthropoda > Insecta > Diptera > Asilidae > Dysmachus > Dysmachus trigonus. The sequence goes on along the minus strand of OX454322.1, from coordinate 80,042,221 downwards.
ATGAAAGATCCAATACAAAATATTCAGTAACAACAATTCATCTTATTTCAAAGGTTCATTCATTCAGTTCTTCAAGATTTATCATTTTGCTTTGTTTATCTTGACGATGTCTTAATTGCATCAAAATCAGAACAGGATCATATCGCGCATCTTTCCAAAGTCTTCCTACGTTTCCAAAATCACGGTCTCATCATTAACACAGAAAAATGTAATTTCATTAGAAACGAAGTTAAATATCTGGGCCACATTATAAATTCAAAGGGTATTACACCTACCCATGAAAAAATTGAAGCAATCGCAAATTTTAATCAACCAAGCACCGTCAAAGAACTCAGACGTTTTTTAGGCATGGTCAATTTTTACAGAAGATTCATCCCTCATGCAGCTCAACACCAGCTATTTTTAAATAAATACCTTACTGGCAGCAAAAAAGAAGGTTCCAAAAAAATTGAATGGAATTTTGAATCTTCAGAAGCTTTTAAGAAAATTAAAACTCAATTAACAGAGACTACTCTTCTAACCTTTCCAAATAACAACGCTCAATTAGGCTTATTTGTCGACGCGTCTGACATAGCCATTGGCGCAGCACTACAACAAAAAATTCAAAATTATTGGCAACCTTTAGGATTTTTTTCAATCAAACTCAACCCAGCACAAACTAAATACAGCGCCTATGACAGAGAATTATTAGCTGCATACAAAAGCATTAAATATTTTCGATATTGGCTAGAAGGTCGGAATTTTACATTATTTACTGATCATAAACCGTTAACTTTTGCACTGCAACAAAATCCTGACAAAGCATCTCCAAGACAGGTGCGTCATTTAGATTTCATCAGTCAATTCACTACAGATATCCAACACATAGCAGATAAAGACAATGTAGTTGCAGATACGCTATCAAGGATTAACGAGCTAAACCTGCCAAGTTCTATTGATTTTCAAGCTATGTCCATGGCACAAGAATCAGATCCTGAGCTAAAAAAACTATTAGAGAATGCGTCGTACAAATTTTCCAAATCACCTGTTATTGGCAGTAACAAAAAGATCTATTGTGAAAAATCAGACTCTCGAACACGACGACCCTTCATTCCTCAGGCTTTTCGAAAACAAATTTTCGATTCCCTCCATAATCTTGCTCATCCCAGTATCAGAACATCAAATAAAATGGTTACTGCCAAATATTTTTGGCCTTCCATGAATAAGGATATAAACACCTGGGCTCGTAGTTGTCTAGCATGTCAAAAAAACAAAATTTCTCGACACGTTAAGAACTCTTTTGGAAGTTTTCCAATAACATCCAAGCGTTTTGAAACAATACACATGGACATCATAGGTCCGCTACCTCCTTCACAAGGTTTCAGATTCTGTCTTACTTTAATCGATCGTTTCACTCGATGGCCTGAAGCAGTTCCAATAACTGATAGTTCGGCTGAATCCTGCGCAGAAGCGCTATGTCAAAGTTGGATTTCTCGGTTCGGTATTCCTAAAATTATAGTTACTGATCAAGGTAGACAATTCGAATCAATTCTTTTTAAAGAGCTATCTAGACTGTTGGGTTTCAAACACAAAAGAATTAAATCCACACATATCATCAGTAATGGAAGCATCAATTCATCCAGAGATCCAAAAATTACTTCAAAAATTCCAAAGCATTACAATAGATTCCGGATTCATTAAACCAGTAAAGCATCACATCAACCACCAAATTAAAGTTACAGGTCCGCCTATTGTTTCAAAAGTCCGACGTCTTTCTCCAGAGAAATTACAAGCAGCAAAGAAAGAATTTGAATTTCTATTAAAACAAGGAATTTGTAGACCGTCCAACAGCTGCTGGTCCTCTCCACTTCATATGGTCCCTAAAAAAAATGGAGAATGGAGACCATGTGGAGATTACAGACGCTTAAATAGCATCACTATTCCAGATCGATATCCGATTCCTTTAATTCACGATTTTGCACACAATTTATCTGGTTGCAAATATTTTTCTACACTGGATCTCACGAAAGCTTATCACCAAATTCCTGTCAATATGGAAGATATTCACAAGACAGCAATATGCACACCTTTTGGACTCTTCGAATTCACGCGTATGACTTTCGGCCTCTGTAACGCAGCTCAGACCTTTCAAAGTGATTTCACGCGATAAAAATTACTTCCCACTTCTGATAAGTGAAAAAGAGGTTAAGGTTTCCTTAAATCGGTTAAAACCGTGTTTTTCTGAAGAAGAAATTTTGAATAAAAATAATTTCACTTCCCAACCAGAAAAAGCAAAGCATCATTGCACCACTTCACTTCACTTACCACAAATGCAAAGAGTCAACCAGAGTTTGATTTGGCATTAAGTAGTAACAGGAGACCAGCGTTCTCCAACAAAAAAAGAGTCAGATTCACACTACCATAAAACACTCAATAACCGGCAGAATCAAAGACGACTCTTCAGGCATCGTTATACTTGCAGTACCACTGGTAGGAGGGTGTTGTGGCAACGTATCATCGTTTGAAAGTAACAGGTTAACATAAATTAACATGTGTGAGAATTTGCCATTTGTATACGTTGGAATTGGCACAGTCGCAAATGTGTGCAACTCAGTATACCTATACTGAGAGATCTACTTGCTATTAAATATGGATTTCGATTTACCGGATATGGTTGTTTTGAAAAATATTGAGTAGTCTGAATTGGATATTCATGTACCCCGGGTCGGTTACGAGAGCTATTAAGTTTTAATAAAAAAAGGAAACTTTGTACAATATATTAAAAATAAAATAATTACATTATAATACCAACGTTTACGAGTTATTTCGTGATAATAAATAAATAATTAAAAAGAAAATAATTTAACAAAATATTAAGGACTGACCCCACAGAACTTTTAACAATGTAGTTTTAAACCAAATAATTACCACATTTTTTAGTTACTATTTTTTTTTTTTTTGAAAAGCAGAAATTTATTCATTGAGTATAAATCAACAATTCAACTGCGCATGTAGATCTGTACTTTATTGATCATACACCGGTAAGATTTCTGGGAATACTAAAGTTATTTCAATGACATTAAAGGAAATTGGGTTCATTTCGGAGGTAATAACGATGCTTATTACGGTCTAGGGATTGATTTAAAACAAAACCCACGTTAATGTCGGTTTTAAAGTCGAATTCGATTAAAATCGAGCCAATCTTTATGGGGCGCCATTGAGTAGCAATTGCACAAAAAAAAAATTATTGTGCGACCGCTCCGATGGCAATTCATTATTTGAAGCACGGTAGCTCTGAATCCAATGCAGCGAATTAATAAAGCGTGGTTTCATCATCACGCTGTTTTGGTTGAAATCATTTAACGCAAACCACACTGAAAATATAATAACAAAAGTTGAAAATTTTCCCTTTTAACTACCACCCCTCCCGGGCGGGGATGGTTGTGTCCATTTTCCGGCTCTGTTACAAAAACCAATATCCATTTATTTGGCCAGGGCATTGGTGCGAAATTGCATCAAAAATAATTTGCGCCATTACTTAGGGCGGTGGTTGCGGCTTCCGCTCTCATATTTTTCACGAATTGTCATTTTTGCGGTGACATAAAATCCATTTTCCGGCGCAATTACCATCGATAGCTGATGCAATAGACTAACTTTGCATACAATTTAAGCTCAGCCATTGTACAGTGTCGCACAACATTGAATAGTTCCACGCCCAGCACACTCGTCCTGAATCTTGGTTCTGGTTCTGGTTCTAGTTCTAGTTCTGGTCCCAGTCCCGGTCCCGGTCCCAGTCCCAGCTTCCCTGCACTCCAGTGGCTGAGAGCCTGCAAAATCAACAATTTGCTTCTAAATGTAGTGCTGCAACGCCTCCCCGGGTAGTTTATTTCGGGGGTGGCTGCCACTTGGTTAAGTGACTTCGAGGGGATTTTGAATGTTCCATGGTTTGTGGTGGTCCGGACTAATCTCATGTTACATTTTAGCATTTAATTATATCCGAGATTAAACAACAGATTGCTTTGCTTCTGTGAGGCTACATAGCTCCTGCGGGGGAGTATTTCCCATCCACCACCCGCAACCATTCTTCCCGGTCTGCGAATACTTCAAATAAGTTAAGTTTTTCCCGTGAATTAAAGCCGAAACTTTCGTCACAGTGAGCGCTGCACGCGTTACAGGATGTGTCCCAAAGTTTTCTGGTCCACTTCTGCATGCTGATGTCTCTCCGATGGCGAGTGGATTTTCCACCTCAGAGCGGCAACTATTTGCGACAACAATTTTAATTGAATCTGGCTATGGGGAGACACTGGCTCCTGCAATCTGTGATCTTTGCACCCGCATTGCGGACACTACGAGGACAGCATTGTCCCTTAAGTTTGAGGTCTATGTGATTGATCGTGTTCCTGGGGACCAAAGTCGGGCTCCTCTGGTCCTTGCAGCCGATGTGACGACGACGACGCGACGCTCAAATTGCAAACTCCGGCCGCATACCAAAATTTGGGACATTGACTAATTTTGCTGAGCTCTCGGTTTTTTTAAAGTTTGTTTTTGTAAGTCTCTTGGTTACTTATTATCACTATACTATATATATTTCTAGTGGTCGAGTTTATTAAATTCGCTTCCTTTTTTTCGTAAGAATTAAAAAATAAATACCTTTTTTTTTATATAATCTCGGAGTAAGGCTGAAAGGATCCACTGCAACTCTGTTCTTTGAGCCATTGCTCGTGTCTATCGGTTCGTTATGTAGAATATCGTTAAGTAAGATTTTGTCATAGATGTATGTTCCTAAAATTAGATCCACTCGTCCAGATACTCCATACTCCAAATTCATTTCAGATCTCTCCTCTCGGTGGACTTGTTCGACGTATTTTTTGCCTTCGATTTCACTGATGGATGCAGCAAAGTGTAATGCTTTTTACCACAAAGTTTGCAAGATTTTTAACTTTTGAATTTTTTCAAAAAGTGTTCGTGTACCAAGCAATTTTCGTATAGTTTAGTCTGTCGTACTGCGTAATTTCGTTACTGTACAAACAACTTTGCAAAGTCTGCGCAAGTGTCTAGTGGTTTGTTTTACATAACGCGCATGAAGGAATTAGTTGCCCATAATGCGTAAACGTGGGTTTGGTTTTTCCATCGTATTTTGTAAAAGATTTACTTGTCGTTAGTTTTTCCAAACTCTGAAAACGAGTTTCTATGAACAACAAAGTTTTAATATAACATTCAAATCCTGTTTTTCTCGAAAAATTAAACTATACACTTCTTAATGATAAAATTTTACTTGCTTTTAATAAAAATTGATAAAGTTATATTTTTTTATTTTTTTCGTTAACAATAAAAAAAGTCCTCGTATAAAAGGTTTAAACAATCAGGAACATATTTACTTAAGGGGTTACATGGGTCTTAAAGTTATAAAAAAAAAACGACTTCTTTAAAAAATTTTATTTCAAAAACGAAAAATCTTTTTTATTTAAAAATTAAACATATGAAAGTAAAGTACTTAAAGTACTTGTAAAAAAATTTTCAGCCAAAAATATTGAAAATTTTCCATTTTCCAGCCGTTTTTCGCTGTCAACCTTTTTTTTTTACGGAGGACATGATATTTCGGTGTGGATTCATCTGAAATCAAAAATTCAAAAATTTTCTTGTAGTTTATGCCCTTGGCTCGTGATTGAACGAAAGAATTGAAAAAAAAATGAAATTTGACATTTTGACATGAGTTTGAATCAATTTTCGTCTCAAATTTTTATGCGTTTTTCCGATTCTCATCATTTTTAAAAGGTCTTTTTCGTATAAAACAAGAACAACTTGACCGAATGAAAATATGTAAGACAAATTTAAAAAACTAATTTTTTGAATTTAGGGATTTTAAGAAGAAAAATAATATAATTATTTCTGAGATATTTAAGAATGAGCGTTTGTATTTTATTTATTTTAAAAAAACATTTGTTTCGATTTTAGAGCAAAATTTCAATTCGTTTCTAAGGAAATATAATTTTGATATTTATCCTGCTTTATTATAAAAATGAAAGTAATAATGTAAATAAATAAAATAAGAATTAGGTTTATTTTGTTCATTTTTAATAAGAGAATTTTTCTTGAAATCAAGGCTTAATGTTGCTTTATATTATATTTAAGAACAGGAAATTTTCGAATGTACGAATATTATTTTTTTGAGTGAAAAAGAACAATATTCGAGATTTTGTACAATTATATTTCACATATTGTAGGTACCCAGTTTCAACATTTTTGATTTTTGACATATGAAGGGTTCATAGCGAATTAGACCCATGAAAAACAGTCTATTTTTCAATAATTTTTTTAGTAGGTTCAATTGTAAATATAAATATGGGAGGGGTTTTACTTCAATAAATATAGTGTCGAAATACATGAAAATAATTTTTTTTGTTTATTTTTCTGATTTTTTGTTGATGAAAGAGGCGGTTGAAAAAAAGTGAAAAAAAGAGGGCTTCGCCCTGTTAATGGTGTCTCCGAGACGGATGGTTTGAAACAAAAAAATTAAAAAGTTTTAGATTCAGTATGATAAGGGCTATGTCATGAATAGACAGATTTTTGATTTTTTGAAAATTGACAAAATGGCGGACATTTTTCGAAAAAATTCCAAAAATCATAATTTTTTTCCCCGTTTTTACCCTTAAAAAAATACTTAAAATCAAAATTTCAAAAAACTGTCTATTCATGCCATAGCTATAGTTATAGAGAACATGTGGTTACAATTTGGTGAGGATCGGTTCAGTAGTCACCGAGATTTTATCAACAAGGTGCCGAAAAACGTTGTTTCGAGAAAAACGCGATCAATGTTTTTTTTAATGAAAAATCGTAAAAAAATCTCATCTGCGCTTAATCTGCGATGCCTGCACCATACAATATGCCTTCTGTATGTTCATAATTAACGTTTTCATCCAAAACAGCGTTTCTGCGAATGATTCTGGCTTCCTTAGAGGCAATAGTGCTGATGCGGTCAGCATCTCGTACGCGCTGTCGGTCACGGTCATCAGCAAATTGTATGGCGACCGGGCCGATTTTGACGCCCATTAATATAGTTAGAGTGCCAAAAATATAGTTAGAGTGCTCCGATCTTTATAAAATTTTAATATGATATTTCTATATATATATAGTTTCCAAAAATGTAATAAAAAAAAAATCTATTTTTTGAAAATTACAATTCGCTATGAACCCTTAATGGACGTTTGAATTTATAATCGGTTTTCAGATAAAAGCAATCGTACGAAATGCGTTAGACAATGATTTATAAAGGGACTACATACAATTTTTAGTAAATCTTTTTATTCTTTACCGAGATATTGGCTCATATCCTAACAAAAACTTAGCAAAATCTCAGTTATCGATTTTTATTTTAGTTATTGTTTAGAATAAAAAATTATAATTTTTACTACACGTTCTTGGCATTATTTTTGGGCAGATCTCCAGCAATAAAGGGGCTTTTATCTTGGTCATTTTCGAAAACTAGTTTCTTATTCTTTTTATTAATATTACACTAAAAAAAAAATTAAATGAAATATATTGGACTAATCCCAATTAATTCAGTTAATTTAATTTAACTCTCTTCCTTTTATCATAAAGTAAAACAATAATAGCTAATAGTGTATTAAGCATAGAAATACGACATTGCCAAACTCTAAAATTGAAAAGTATAAAATACCCACTTTGTTATCAAAGTTAAAGGTTTGAATGAGCAATTCCAGAAATATATGCGTTTTGTGAGTTTATATTGATAAATATTCTATAATAAATCAAAATCCTGAACAATCAAAAAATGGATAAATAATTGCAAAACCAAAACTTAATTCAAATTTGTATCTAGCAATACCTAAAGATGGTGGCAAAGATTTAATTTTTTATTTTTGTGTCAGTTTAAGACCTCCTTTTATAAATAGATAATAAAACATATGGTATTATTATTTTTAAATTATCATGCAAAGAAAATATTTGTTAGTCTGTTGATCCCGTACTTCTTCTTCATATTGATCGTCATTCTAAATATGATGTTGAATATATGACGTGTATGATGAATAACGCGAATTCTAACCGCAGGCGCAAATTAAATAAAAGGATTTCTAGAATCATATCACGTGCAGTTCGTCGTAATGTTCTTTTCAAATGTATTTCAATAATGCTCCGAGGTTATTCCCAGACCTCTCCCAACAGCACATTTCATTTTATAATACAGCATGAAGCAGAGGCTGATACGAAATGTAATAATTTGCATATTGCTTTGTGCAATTAAATCTCTCGAATGGAACACGACCGTCCCGTGACCTCTGCGTCCACACAGTTGCCCTAGCTTTAAATTAAACATTAGCAAAAAAGAAACCTGGACTACAACTTGTTCCTACAGGAGAGAGCGAATTTCTAGGGGGAAAGGAAAAAAAGGACGATGGAAAAAAAACATCCTTGTCGTCGTATAACAACCGTATAACTTCTAGTTCACTACCCTTCAGTCGAATGGCCCCCCAAATGAAAGAAAGATGACATAAAAAAGATTTAAAATTCCTGTGGGGAATGTCTCTGCGTCTTCCTGAGATGTTTTTTATGTCAAATCATGTACCAAGTCCTCTAAGTGAATTAAACTTCTTCTGGCGAAAGATTTCAGCCAAGACGGATGATGGTGCCGCCAGTACACACATCTCCCAGCCTTCGTCTTCGTTTCAACTTTTCTAGTTTTCTTCGCAAGCTATGTTCTTTTCGCGGATAAAAAGTTAAGAAAAGCAGGGTTTTTCTTTAAATTCACACGTCCCTACCCGCCGGATGTACCTGCGAGCAACAATGTGTGATTCTCTGTTGATGAAAAGCTTTTTCTTGTTTGCTGAATCTTTGCGAATTTATTTTAATAGCGGATTACTAAGCAGCGATTTTATATACGTTTTATCCCTCAAGAAAAGCAGGTAATTGCTTGCAGCACTTTTCTTAAAAAGAAGAAAATTAACAAGAACTCTAAATTTAACTGAAAGAAGAAGCGTTTAAATGGATCTTTCCTGTTCTATAACTGGAACATAGTACACCTTGTTTCTTAAGTGGAAAAAATCTCACAATCTGAATACATGTTTAACCTACAATTTATGTTGTGGCGCATTGTAAAGGGTTTCACTACTAGTGGTATGATTTAAGATAAAGTTATTACTTTTTTTAGTATATATATATAGTCTAACCTTTCATCAATAGTTTACTACAGTCAAGTCTCCTATAACGCGGTGTTTTTATAGCGCGATTCCCATATAACGCGGTGTGAAAAGTACGACAAGTTCTCCTATAACGCGGTCTCTTTATAACGCGTTTTTGATACAAGAACATTCCAACAACTCAAATGGCTTGATTTATTTATTTATGGCAACACTTATTCGATATGTTAAATTTTTGTATGTACATAGTTAATATTTGTGGTGTATTACCATGCTTGTCAATTCTAGTTAATAGGGAATTTCCCTAAAAATGAGCTAAAAATAAAGCGTTGCCCTCTTTTAATTTATTCTAAGATTGTCTTTAAATGTGTTAAATGTGTTCTGAGATTCCATATAACGCGGTACGAATCATTTAATTTGCATTAATTCTGAATTTCTTATAATGCGGTTTCCATAGAACGCGATTGCGGTTTCCATATAACGCGGTATAGATTATTTTGATTTATCTTATTTTTATGTTTCTCAAAACGCGGTTTCCATAGAACGCATATCCTGATTTGAATTTATTTGAAGTCTCTCATAGCGCGGTTTCCATATAACGCGGTACGAATCAATCGCGTTATAGGAGATTTGACTGTATTTATGTATAATATATATGTATACATTAATTATTCTACTACTCTGATCAAAAAGTAAAGCCAATTTTGAATTTAAATTGCGCGGGTACATTGATTCGAGCAAATCTTCTTCTTTTTAGGTTAGTAGCACTGTCACTCATATATGTGTAAAACTTCACGCCAGTACGTCATTTGTTTGGTTAGTTTTGTTGCGTTTTCTGAGCAACTAAAAGTGAATTTTTCGATTTTTACAATGTGTGATTTTATTGAACAAAGAAGTTGCATTAAATTTTGTTTGCGGAATGAAATTTCTGCTGCAGAAGGCCTTCGGCGATCAGGTTTTGTCTGAAAGAAATGTTTACAAGTGGTATAAACAGTTTAAAGAAGGTAGAGAAAGCGTTGAAGAAAAAGAGCGTCCCCCGGACGACCATCAACATCAATTAAATCAAAGATTTGGTGCTCAAAAATCGTCGATTGACTATTAGAGACCTTGCTGATACTGTAAAAATTTCCTTTGGATCGGTCCAAACCATTTTGAAAGAACTTTCTTATCTTCAAGACTTTTTCATCAGAAATTCAATGCATGTCGTTCCACAACCACTGTATTCGCCCGATTTAGCTCCATGTGACTTCTGGCTATTCTCTAAATTCAAAAAACCGCTTCGATTACACCATTTTTAATCGACTGATGAGATAAAAGAAAAATCTAAGAAGGAACTGAAGGCCATTCAAATCATTGAGTTTCAGAAGTGTTTCGAGAATTGGAAAAATCACTGTATTGTATCGGGCGAGGACTACTTTGAAGGGGATGATATAGATTTGGAAGAATAAATAAGAATGTTCAAAGTTATAAACAAATTGGCCTTACTTTTTGATCACAGTAATAGTTATTAAAATTTGTTTAGCGGTTTAAAAGTTCAGGTATAATACACAGAGAGGGAACAACCAATTTTTTCTTTCCTGTGCAATTTTTATCTTAAAACTACATTATTGCTAATATCGAAGTTGTTCGATCTAATTGATGTTACATCCAAAAATATCTACAGAATTAAATTTGGCTCCATAAAATATGCTTAAGGGGGTAGTACACTTCTTAAGGCCTTTTTTTTAAAGATTTTTTTTTTCATAGTTAACTTTATTTTGATCTTGCAAACTTTTTATATATGATACAACTAATATTCCAGAATATTAAAAAACAATTTTTTTTTTTTTTCTTCATAGGGCCCTAATATGGTTGCCTGAAGGTGACCCCTTTTTAATCTGGCCGGCATGATATCTCGACTCTGGAACGTCTTAAACAAACAATTCAAAGTGCATATTAAAATATAGATCAGTCGCTATCGTTCGAACTAGGATAAAAAATTTTGGTAAAAAAACAAGAAAATGGCGGACTTTTTAATTTTTCGGTCAGTTTTTTTTGCAAAAAATTGTTTAAAAAAAGGGTTAAACATTAACCGATTTTCAAAATCCTAGTTCGGACGAGAACTACACATGTATAGAGTATCCCATAAAAATTTGAGCCCGATCAGATCAATAGTTTTTTCAAAATCATGTCGGCCAGGTCAAAAAACGTGGTTTTGAGAAAAACGCGTTTAAAGTTTTTATTCGATAATTTTAAGGTGCGATAAGCGTAAGGCACCGCTACAAATGTGTCTATAACTTTTTTATATATCGAATTTCTCAAAACGGTTTTGGGAGAACATTTCTGTGATATATTAGAGCACATTTATGAAATAAAAAAAAAATCGATTTTTTCAAAAAAGAGAAGTGTACTACCCCCTTAAAGACTATTTATGATCATTTCGAATGTATAACACTACAATAGTGAAATACAATTGCATTGCCTTGCTTGTGGTGCAGTTTCATTGTCAATTAATTTCATTCAACAAGTTCTACAAAGTTAAATGTATTTAAATAATTAAATACAAGTAAATTTGCATCTAGAACAATTCAAAAGTTTTACACATGATCCGCAAATTTGTAGGTAGGTCTGATGGAAATGAAATATGTAATACACGATGACTTAATTAATTTTCATCTCTGGTGTATTGAATGAGCAATTAGAGTCCATTTCCCTTACAAGACCCTTTACACAGGGGAGAAATCCTTTTTAATTGCATCCGGTAATTGTACTCCTAACGAGGAAATAAGTATCAAATTAAGAAGTTAAATGTTTTCATTAAAGGCGTCACGCGAAAGTAATGTGCGCTGTCATGCTACCCAGCGGGCTTATGAAAAATCAAAAGGTCAGCGATAATTCATCATTTTACAAAGGGCTTTTCACGCTGGAATTTCTTATGGGGCGCTGGCATGCAAATAGGGGGGGAGGGCGGTAGGGGGAAAAAAGAGGACAAAGAACACCACCTGTCCTAATCACGGATTGATATGACATTATGGGATGTTGACAGCAATTACGACAATGATTACACAGCTAACAAGATGTCGGGGATGTTGAAACCTTTTATGTTGCCTCATCACGAAATCTTTTAATTTTCGCCTTTTTGAAACCCCCTCCCCCTCTTCACCATAAGGGTCCTACTGAGCGAATGGTAACCCCGGCCTTTTCAGAAAATTTCGCCCCTCAGAAGATGGTTCCACACAATTGAATTGATAAATACTTTTCAACGCAGGCTGGCACGTTGTGCGAAAACATAATCCTCAGGGATCTTACGTCCTACAGAATAGAATGTCCTCGGAAAGATACTGCCTAACCCTGTCCCTGACAGTCGCGAAACAATAAATCATTGAAATTTTATGCAGAAGATAGGGAGCAAGAAAAAAAAAAAAAATTAGGATCCGGCAAATTTATGCCACCGGTTACGCTATATATATATGTATATGTATATGTATATGTATACATGCGTTGTATTGTGTGTATGTGCGCCTCGGCCTCCACACGCTCCTGGGGAGCCGTGCGCTCCAACGAAAGTGGGAACCCCTTTTTGCCGTAGTCTAATATCCTATTTTCTTCCTCTTCTACTTTCAGTATCGTCAACCCTCGTCGAACCGACCAAACGGTTAGGCGGAGCGTCCAAATATAGCCCTAGAAGAGGGATGGTTCCGACCACCGCACCGGTCGGGGGTCGTCAGAGAAATTCGCAGCGACAGGAGCAGTGGTTCCGGCTTGTCCGTATATCTGTCTACCCGTGTTCGTTCGTCATGAAGTCGAATAGTGAAAAGTGAACGAAAGGATTTTACAAATAAGAATGATGGCCGGGAGTCAGGAAGGAGCTACGATCCATAGATGGTAGATATACCTTTTGAAGGGGGAGTGGCTCTTTGGGGTCCGGGACATGTGAGCGGCAGCACAACCCCCCCCCCCCCCCCCCCCCCCCCCCTGGCCACCGCACCGTCCTCTCAAAACCTCAAAACAAATTGAACTGCAATAGTGATACCAAGAAAATAAATAAATTGCGAAACTGTGTGGGAAAGATAGAGAGGAACAATAACGCGCAAAGGATCCTACCGACGTTTCATCAATCACTTCGGATAATTCGGACATTAATCAAACTCGATTGGCGATTTTTTTCTTTTTTTTTTCGGACACGACCCGTATACAAGTTTCGGCAGTGTTAACGTGCCCCAATATCCGTTCTTATCTTTCCCCGGGTACTGGGTCCAACTCATTTCATTGTTGTAACCGCCAGAAAAAAACTTTAAAAGCGAGAAAAAGGAGAGGAACCGTCTGCCAACGGACTTGTATGGGTACTCTATCCCTATATAAAAATTAGCGTCCTCCTTTTGGCATTCTTTGGATTTATTGCCGGGTAAGTATCCCGATTGTTCCACTGTTCTGCCTTCTGTTGTCCTTTACTTTCGGCCAGCGGTTGTATGGGTGGTCTTCAACCCGCAGGCATTGAGTGATATATGTATCATCTGTTTTTACTGCATTGCAAATCCCTTTTGTCCTTTTTTTTTCCTATTAGTTATTTATTTTGGTATATTACTTAATTTAAATACTTCGTTCGGATATCCGAACTCTGTTCTTTTGTATATTGTGACATTTTTCTTTTATATATAGACAAACACATCATTTGACATAGTGGAGTAATCTGATCCTTTTATTAAAACCAATGGTGGCCGACAACAAAAGTAATTTCTAAGATGTAAACAAGCCAAGCATAATGCTTTCTTGTTTAAAAATAATATTTTGTTTTTGCCATTTCACCGGAAAAGAAAAGCCTTATATATTTAATGGCATCATCAGCTAAATACAAGTGTTATAAACAAGATGCAAGAGATTTAAAGTAAATAAATTATATATGTAGAATCAATACTTTCGTCCGTTTTATAAGGCACACAATCGATTCTTTTCTTGAAAAAGGCAGCCATATGAAATTTTTGTTTTATTTTTAATGAAAAAATTAAAATTTAAAAATTTATAATAAATCAACAGCTCACCTGATTAAAAGACTTTTATGTTACATCGTATAGTAGGTAATGTAATTAAGATCCTTTTGAAATGTAAACGAAATTGGCCAAACAAGTAGTTTATTGAAAAATTCTAAAGAAAAAACAAACACTTCTATGTATGTAAATGGAGATTTAAGTTAAGAATACGAGTACTGAACTTAGTGAACAAAAGATCGTTAATCGCATCGCTTGTGTGATACGTAGCGCCATCTTAGTGAAACCAGAGCTCACTGTAATCCAATTCCTCAGTTTAAGGCCAAAAAAACCGGTTATCTGTAGGCCAATAATGCAACTACCAAAAAAATCATATCAAATAGTAACATGCTGAGGCATTATCTTCTTTCTCTACAATTACGTTTACAAAGGTTTTCCAAGCCCCAAACACAACAACTTTGCTTCTTTACATAGCCGACTAGATGAAAATGCGAATGATCCGAAAAGATGATCCTCTTACCAAAATTGACGTCAATTTCGAGTTCCTCTAAAGTTCATGCAGAGAAGCGATAACGAAGCGGATTTTTGCATCAACTCCCGAGTCAGTTGGACCCTTTAAGGAATTGATCTGAGGTTTTTACGTGGAATTCTTCTCAGTACTCAGACTATGTGACAAATACTCAACAATATTTACAGCTTAATCGCACGAAGTATAAAATTAAAGATCTTTAATCGGCTCTAAAACGATTCCAAAAATACACCCGTACAATAAATACAGGGTGTCCAATAAGAAATTGCGAAAACTAATGGGTCACAATTTTTTAACAAATGAAGAGTTCGGTAAATTGTAAATACTTTTTAATAAAGGACAGTCGTCATTTTTATTTCATGTCAATTTTATTATAAAAAAATTAAATCTATTTAATACAAAACAATTAATTTAAAAAAGTAGTGAAGAGCGTTAGTTACTAATGAAATATATTTTCGATATTTTAACCATCTAATTTGCCACAAATATCCATATGCTTTCTAAAACTATTAAAAACATGTTCTAACGTTTCATTTGAAATCCCACTGACGATCTTCCCAATGTCTTTAATAAAATCCTTAACTGTTTTTTGGTTATTTTCATAGCAGAGATCTTTAATGTAGCCCCATAAAAAGAAATCACATCGAATGAGATCTGACGAGTAAGGTGGCTATTCTATTCCTTTTCCCCTAGCAAAGCGTGGGTACTCTAGGCCAATAACTAGATCGCCATAAAATTTATTGATGATACTTTTTGTGTGCGATGAGGTGCTGCTCCGTCTTGAATAAAAAAAAAAAGATTTAACGCGGCTCCTCTTTTTCGCATGAGAAAGGATTTGGTCTCTAACATCCCTTTGTACTTCTCTCCGGCGACAAAAGATTCAAAGAAATGCAGGTACCTTTTATGTAGATGGTTCACATTTCACAAATATATATTATTGATAATTCACGTTTTTCACTATATTTTTAAATTAATGGTTTGCATTAAATAGATTTAATTTTTTTATAATAAAATGGACACGGACATTTGTTAAAAAATTGTGACCCATTAGTTTTCGCAATTTCCTATATGAGACTAGCCTTAAATATTGTGTTCACATGTATAAATCGCTTTTTTGCAGATATTTTGCTTTTTATGCTAAAACTAAATTTTTCAAATTGCCTTTAATTTTAAAATTGATGTAGAAAATATTAAAAAAAACTTTCATTGTCCAAAATTCAACGGTTTGTAAATATCACTGCTTTTTTCGGGCCTTTGTAGTATTGTATAATTTTGAAGAGATAACTTAAAAGCTAAATTATACTAACTTTTTTTATAATTAAAGGATTCAAAAGTAATAACAACTACACATCTCAATAATTTTTCTCTTAAAAAATATGGATAGGTTTAGATATTTTTTCGGCATTTTATTTGTAAAATGCGCTAATGAAGTATTAAGCAAGAGTGTAGATAATAAGAATTATAAAGATCCTTATGTGAAAGTGCTCTGATTTTAAGAAATACTGCGTAAAATTAATGTGTCTTTAGTCACACACGATTATACATATATACTAGTGTAAAAATGCATTAACATGTCATAAAGATGCCACCAATGAAATTTGGAAAGGGTGATTCCGGAATTACTATTTATAATTGAATTTCGAACAAATTAATGACAAGACCACCACCTCTAACAAGATATTTTCCAAAATGTCTTCTTCCCCCCGACAGCGCCATAGTTACAATTTGCATTCAGTCCACTTAGCTGGCATAAATTTACTCCTTCCTAGCGAGAAATTAATGGCGTCAAATACAAAATTTTCCTGAAGATGAAGGGAATTTATACCTGTGGCAAATGACCCTTTCCCCATAATAATAAAATACCTTCGTTGAGCAGAGGTAATTCTCTGCACGTATTAAAAAATAGGGACTTATAGAACCTAGTATATATATATATATATGTACCACATAGTTGCAGTTCAGGAAACATCCACAAAAAGGAAACTCATCAAGAAGGAACAAGGAGTTGTGGCCTCCGAGGACTTTCATTAAATATTCCACAGACGAAATTTGTGGGAAATTACGACTTTTCTGCTCGTGCTCGAATTATACTTTCTTGCTTAACATTTAATTTCGTACTATCAGCGCTCCCCAGCGCTCGTTCCGAATTGCGTTTATAGATTTAATAATGCTTTGCAGGAAATGGAAATTTACTTGGAATAAGTTTTTCATATCTCATGGCCTGGCTGAAAGCCTTTGCTTTAAGTTGGATGCAGCCAGATGCTTGATTCCATAGACTTCGTTGGGTTAGGGACAATTCCTTATCAGGAGAAAAAAATGCTACATGCTTCAATCCTGTCTAGGAGATCCTTAGTCCTTAGTGCATCCTGCCCCGCATTGATTGGTTCACTTGAGTCATCCAAGAAAAAAAAAAGTTTCTTCGTTCCCTTTTAAGTTATCTGAAAAATTCGAAAGCAAAGAATGTGTCAAGGAGTTTTTCTCAAGACGTTCACCCTCTTTACGTACATTCCTAACATAGTAAGGAAGCAGATGAAGCTGCTGAAACTTCAGGAGACGGATATTAAAGGAGACATAATCAGACAAAAGGAGGCCACTTCTGCGGGAGTATGATCGTGCATATGATGTGAAGTTTTGCACCATTGGCGTAGGCATCTTTGCCGGAAACTTGTTATAGATATGCTGCAAATCCTGGACGGAATTTCTATATTTTCCCATTCTCATCATGGATTTTTGCAAGCCTGTTTTGTACTGAATAAGCAATTTTTCGTAGTACGATGCTCGATTTTATACGATATTCAATTCTATTTTTTTTTTTTTCCATCGTAACGTGCAGGGGAAACATTTCTTTTCTTGCATTCAATTCTCTTAGCGGAGTAAGGATATTTTTCCACCATAGCTGGGAGCAGATATCGAAAGGACGTTTTTCCAATTCGTTCTACGTAATTCGAAATAAGCCAACGAAGGATTGATGCTTTATGTAAATATTTTCTAGTGGGGATGGCAGGAAGAAGGGAAATAGTTTTCTTTAGCTCCTTTCTGAAATGAACAATTGATGTTTGTAACAAAAAAGAACAGACGACAATTTTCCATTTTAAGTTATTTTTGCGCTTTACCTTTTTTTCGAATAATATTTGCTTTATCAAAGCATTTAGTATCATCTCCCTATTTCTTGAATCAAAGATTATATACCCAATTCACAGAGAAAAATAAGAAAAAGTTCCAATGAAATTTATTTTCTAGGGTTTTTCTATAAAAAATATACATTGCTGCAGTAGGACTTGCGCTAAAACACTTAAATGATAAAAAAAACGTTTATATGTTAGTTTGTCTCATTCAAGCATATAAACGTAGGTGCGGCTTCAGCAATACATATTTTTTGTAAAATCTTAGTGCTATTGCCTTTCTGCGAAATTTTGATTTACCACCTATAATATTACTTGTGAAATTTAAAAAAATATTTAAATTATAATTTAATAATTTAATTATTTTATGCTAAGCTAGAATCAAAAATTTTAGCGTTACATATATTAAATAGTAATGTTTTAGTATATATATGATTTTTGGAAAAATAAAAGATAATTTTTATTTTAATATTAGTAATTTTTATACTTTCAATTTTCGGAATTAGGTAATTTTGGTTCAATAAAATTAAAATATCGCATAAACTTATTCAAAAATCACTATGTGAAGATATATGAAATCGGTTTTTCATACTTATCAAGTTCTAAAATCAACAAAATGCGTATTTTGAATATCAGTAAAAAAACACGAAGCGATTTTTTTTAAAGAAAAAGCATTTAAATTCAGGTACAGTGTTAAAATATTGAACGTTTGAAGTAAACTTCCTAAACAATATGGAAATTGGTTTTTAGGTACCAAATATTCAAAATTTGTATTTTCACCTCTATCTTCGTATTTTTCTTCGTCGTGATTTACATGTTTTCCTTGGCTAATTATAAGAACTTTTTGTCATATAAATTTTTTTTGTAAAGTTGATCTTTTTCGTGTAAAAAAATCGCGAAGGTTTTTATTACATTGCTGTACAAAATGGCCATTTTACAAAAACCAAAGCGAAAACAAAAATTCAAAACCATGGTTTGAGAAAGTGTAGACATTCGGACCGCGATTTCTGGTAGTTATATGATCATTCAATAGCAGCAACGACAAGATAATCGACGTTGAGACGAAAAATGACCCAAAAAAATCGGCACTTTTTTGAAAAAAACCCAAAAAATTATAAAAAAAGCACCCCCAAAAACCTCTTATATACGAATTTGGAGGAAATTCGCCCCAATTCGCTATTCGAATCGTACAATTGAACTTCCGTGCACAAAATCCTCGTTTTGCGCATTAATGGGTTAAGGTGAAAATGCCCATTTCCGATGCTGAACTTAAATTTCAAATTTAGCGATGTTTTTACTCTATAGATGACTGTATGGTACTATATTGAAAAAATATTTCTAATCGATTCAACAATCACAACTTTTTAATTTATCTGGTACGGATTTTCTGTTTCAGTCAACAAGAAGAGCTTAGTTCATCTAACTATATTTTAAATAATTTAATTTTTAAACGAAATTCTTATTCATATTGAACTGATAGGGTATTCTTTATAACTTAACATAATCAATATTTATTTTAACAAGCTACGTTGTTAATAAGCTTTTTATAATACCAACTTGCAAATATGATTTTGAGGTAATCTCTGAAGTTTTTGAAGAACAAGTTGAGTTGCACCTTCATGGAAAAACACCATTGATTTGTGTTCATGAGTGTTTCACTATAAATGTAGTTTACAATTTCACCTACTGATAATTCTTAGTTTCAATTTAATCCTAATCATTGTTGGTCCTAGAATATAGTTTTTCTTTTAATATATATACATGGTATTTAATTTTAAAACTGGTACATACACAATAGGACTCCTTGACTGAACTAAGTCTGTCATATCGCTTCAACCAGATATGTAGTTTAAATAACACATTTTCATTTTGCTTTAATTTTTATTTTCTAAAGTGTGTAAGGTTTCGTCATTTAGTTCACACGAATTAATGAAAATTAACTTGAATGGTGTATGTTCTTCGTCGGCATAATTAATCCGTCATACCATTCAAAGGTATTGATTAAAATTGCGATTTATTGAGGAACAACAGCCGTGATAATATAATGATATTCACATTCCCCGGAATTGTCTGGTCACAAAATGGAATGGCTAGGCCGGTTAATAAATTCCCTCGCATATTGAAGTGCTATTAATAGTGTTATCGTTATTATTATGGCACCCTCGTAAACCATTCTTATAGCTCTCCACAAAACATTGCGCAAACAAACGTTGCACATCAATATCCACCGGAACACACTCGATTTAGCCCCGGAGTTTGAAAGCGCCCTTTTACACTTTTCGAACGAATCGAGCTTCAAGCGTACAGGGTGGGCTAGGCACGTCATGCGGCTCGAATGAGGCTAGAGGGTGGTGGTCAAGTGGCCATGGTGACTAAAGGAAAAATCATCCGAGCGCAGAGCAACCAAGTAGTAACTGGTCTTTATAGGGAAAAATTGTGTCCAGCACAACCACCATTTTCACATCCGATACGTCTGAAGGAGCCGAAGCTGTCCTGCATGAAAACGATTTCGTGCAAACGATAACATCGCGCTCCTTGTCGTTTCAGCACAGTGGCTGACCATCAAATTTTAGCTTTCTTATGGAAGCATATGTACCTCCCCACCACCACTAAATGTATTCCTCTAAGGATGCGCTTTGGTTTTCCGTCCCAAGGACTCTCATCGGTTTTTATGCGAGGCAATTTTGTCATCTTTTGAGGGCACACTGGGGCCAGTTATATCTGTTAAAGAGGTTTTCGCTTCACTTAATGGAAGAATAACTTACTCTCTCTATTCTATACTTTTTAGAAAAAAATGCTTGCGTCTCCATACTATAGTATTGTGCATTTTCGAGTTTTTTTCCTTGTTTCCTTATTTTTCTCTTTTCAATTTAGTTTTTTGTTTCAAAGGTATCGGTAGTCTTTAATTGAATTTATTATGTAGGGTATCAACTTGATACCCTTTTTTTTTTTTTTTTTGGTATATTGGTAGTCATATTGCATCCGCCACTTTTTAAAATAAAAAACTGATTTGAAAATCGAATTCGACACCCTCTGAAAAATATATATAATGACTACCCACTTGCTACAAATTTGAAAAAAAAAATATTTTCGGTAATGGCGGCCATATTGGACCCGCCATTTTGTAAAATAAAAAACTGATATGAAATTCGTATTCAGCACCCTCGAAAATATATATAATGACTACTCGCTTGCTTTGAATTTGCAAAAAAATTTTTTTTTTCTGTAATGGCGGCCATATTGGATCCGTCATTAAATATTTGGTACCAACATTTTAATGACCTTTGTTCTTGTTATACATTGTAAGGATGCAATATAAGTAGCTTTTGAACGTTTTTTTTTTTTCAAAATAAATCTTTATGTAAATCATTGAAATTGAACAGTCGATGCTTAAAGTTTTGGCATTTTCAGGCGGCCATATTCAATTTTTGGTGAAATTTTTTTCAAATCTGATCAGATTCGGAAACGGCCGGTTTTTTACTTAAGAATATGGTTTTTTCTAATATTATTTTTGTTGATAGGTAAAACAAACCAGACGGATTAGAGATCATGAAACCTGGAAAATGGTATGTGAAAATAAACATTAAATAATTTAATAGCTTATGACTAACTCCAGAATTTGGTAATGTAAGATACGACGTTCTGGGCTTACTAAAGTAGACGTAATAGTGATGAATAGAACTCATCCAAGGATTTGGTTCCCTAAAATTACATTTTGATATTTCGAAACAGTTCTTGAATGGAATTAAGGCCGTTTTCGAATGTTAAGGTCTTCGCTGCTTTACTCCTTTAGTTATTAAAATTTTGGAGTTAAATAATTGGTAAAATAATTTTTAATTCTTCGCAGCTTTCACTTTGGGGATCTCTGAATAACAAAACCTTGGTATTATTTTTTTACACAATGTTAGCATTATGTATGTGCCCGATTCAAGACCGATTGTGGCTAAGAATTTTTTCCAGAAATACATTTTTCTCAAGCAAATTTCACTTTGTAAGATTGCTTGTCAGGAAATAAGAGTAGTTGTTTCGTTGAGAACTCGGGCTGGATAAGCTTTTTAATCTAAATCCTGCTGAAATATAATTGTGCTACGGCTTGTAATGAAACACTACTTGTAACTTCATTACGAAAAGTTTATTTTTTCCAAGAAAAGTTCAAGTGATTTCGCTCTGTTTAATTAACAGAAAAGGTAAATTTAATTTTTTTTTTGTTTTTAATGTTTAATTACATTTCCAACTCGGTGACAGTGAATAGTATGAAATTAAGAGAAAAAATCAGTATAAAATATTTTAATTTCAATATTTAACAGCTTTCTGGATTTGGGTTATTATTCTTAAATACAATTATAAATTTGGAATAGTCACTAAATTTGTTTTTTTCGCAAGCCTTTTATTTAGGGTACAAAAAGAAAAATATCGAAAAGTGTATGGAAAGAAATTTTCAAATCGAAAATACTTGCAGAGAAAAATCATTGTAAATTCAATCATTTTGAGTTGTTAAACGAAAAAGTGTCTTTTTATACATTTCTCGATATTACAAATAAAAAAGTTGACTTCACAAAATTTTTTAATGAATTTGAAAACTGAATGAACTAATGAATTTACAATTTAATTATAAAATGAACAAATTGTTAATTCAACAACTTATTTGTTGGCTGAAAATCAAAGGAGCAAATTTTTTAAATAATATACGATTTTCTCAAATTCAACAATTTTTTAGGGTTCCGTACCTCGAAGGGAAAAAACGGAACCCTTATAGGATCACTTTGTTGTCCGTCCGTCTGTCTGTCTGTCTGTCAAGACTCTTTTTCTCGGGAACGTGTGGAGGCATCAAGCTGGAATTTATATCAAATACTCAGGTCTACTAACACTAAAATCAAACTTCTAAGCCAACGCAATCAAAAGATACAGCTGTTTATGCCACAAATTTCCGCAAATTTTCAACACTCGCAAGGGAATCAAAACCTACAGGGTACTTGCCGTGAACTCAGAATCTTGAAATTTGGTACGAAGCAACGTCTTATAGCACAGATAAAGGAAAAATTGCGAAAACCGTAAATTTTTAGTTACATCATATAATAAAAATATTTTTTAATTTTAAACTTACTACCCCTTTCCTCATGAACGCGTAGAGGTATTAAATTGAAATTCATATCAAATACTCAGGTCTATAATACCTTTAAGCTGTAACAAAATCAAACTTCTATGTAAACGCAATCAAAAGAAACAGCAATTTAAGCCGCATATTTTCAAACTCGCAACTACTCGCAAGGGAATCAAAACCTAAAGGGTACTTCCAGTCGACCTAGAATCTTGAAATTTGGCATGAAGCAATGTTTTATAGCACATATAAAGGAAAAATTCCGAAAACCTTAAATTTTTAGTTACATGACATATTTTTTGGGTGAACTTTTACTTATATACCTACAGGTTTGTACGGAACCCTCGGTGCGCGAGTCCGACTCGCACTTGGCCGGTTTTTCTTTCTGCGAATAACTCCATAATTTTTGAAGCGGTGGGAATAAAAATCATGATTTTTTTTTAAATAAATACATTGAACAAAAATGGTCAGCAATTAATTCCAATGAATAACTACTTTATGAATGAAAGTGCGGAACACTTGAACACATTTTCGGAGAGTTTTAATATTTTAATTAATTCTTAACCATAACCATAAAAAATGTAGTAAAAAACCAAAAAAACAAAAAAAAAAAAACAAAATAGGACCAAATCAAAAAATTATTAAATAATTTTATTTAAAAATCTTCTATTGCTTTTATCAATTCTTCTTCTTCTTCTGACTGATATAAATACAATACTTAGCAATGAATGTTACTTTGGCGCAACAAAAACTAATATTTCTTATAGAAAAACTGTGTTGAAATCTCAATTTTTGAAAAAAGCAATATTTCCAGAATTTCTAGAAATGTAAATATTGAATGTGTTGTTATTTATAATAAAAAGAAACATTATCCTATATAATTTAAATAGATGTTTAAGTCGTTGATAGAGAGTTATATTTCGAAAGTTCAATCTCTAATAAAATTATATTGCCTGTGTTTTGTACGCATTGAATTGATTTGTAAAATAAAAGTGTAAAAAATTGTGTTATTCAACAAATCTATGCTATCCAATAAAAAAAGAATCATAGAAATCGACTCATGCATTTCAAAGTTATGCTCGACCAGATATGTAATTTGAAAAATGTATAAATGTGGAATTTTAAAAACGAGATATGTGTTTGCGGTCAATCATTCCAAAGGCGAATTGATAACCTCGTTTTTTTTTTCTAAAGACGTTAAAGAATTCATTTTACCTCTAATAATTTTTATTGCGTTTCTAGTTCTATGATATAATAAATTATTCCAGGACAGGAAGAAATATTGTAATTGAAAGGGTTTTTCATGTATAGTTAAGCAAAGCCAGAGTTAAAATTAGCAAATGTATCACAATCTCGTTACCTTATAAATAATCCCCCAGACTCATTACAATGGGACGACTGAGCCGGCTGGAAATTTATAATTCTTTCCTTCCTCTCGGTTTAACTACCGCAGCAAACGGGTCCGGGTGCAGCGTTCAGCAATTTGTTTCTCACGTTAAATTAAATTATAATTGTGTCGAGCGAAAACGGCCGACTTAAATTTTAACGGCCATAACATGCATATGCGATTATCATGGAGTTTTTATTGCGCGGTAATATGTGTGCCAGGAAAGCCATTCCCGGGGATCGGGGGCGGTACGCAATTTCGAGGAACGAGGAGAAAAGCCACACAGAGGACAGGACAGGCAGAGGGCTGCCACCCTGAAGGGCACATCAGACTCCCCCATGGACCACCTCTGTGTCCGGTTCGTGCGGTTATGGTTGAGTGTCACACAAAATTTACAGCCTCACATCCTCCGCCACATATATTTATGAAATTATGAGAAGCCGACAGCGAAACAAGGATGCCGATCGTCCTGATGTCTTTTTACTGCTGTTCAAAATGAAAATTAAGTGGAATTTAAGTATCCTAACGATTTGAGTACTGGGACATGGCGGGGGTGTGGAGACGATCTGTTTTGCAGTCGTCAGTTCCATTAGAATAATAGGACAGGTCCTTGCGGGGGGCGGTGGAGAGCCGTCGTCGTTTTATTCCTTCCATGTAATTGCGTGTCTCCTGTTGTCGATTTCATTGACATCGTTCTGAGTGACACCGGAACAGCGCAACATAGGGCTTTCACGCCTTACAATTGACTACTTCATTCAGTTCTCAGTTTATGTTAATTTCATTTACGGACCTGAAGGAGCCTTTCTAAGTGCTTTAATTGGGCAAAAATCGAATTTCACGCTTTAGATTTTGGTATTTTCACTCTCTCACCCATCACATCTCCTTGCCATCATACCTGTGTTACCTTGTTATCCTCGTCAGCGCAGTTTGTACGGCACCAGAAGAACTCCCCCATCAATTCTTATTCTTTACATTGAGGGGGTGCTAAGGGAGCATCGGGATCCAAGCTATAGTTATTTTTATCTCCGTCTATAAGGACCACATTCGCGCGCTCTACACATTCATCAGTCGACGATGACAGCGATAAAAAGGTGTGCAAGAGGAATTTTTATGCAAATCGCCTGCCCGTCGCCGTGCCTCCCCTTTTCCTCCCCAGGCACTCGGTATGATTGGGTTCATTTATTTTCATTAAGAATTTGATTGCCGGCAGGTGTTGGCTGACAGGCAAGCGGAGGCAACGCTAGGAGGTGAAAATCGCTCTGATTTAATTTTTTATCAACACTGAGGGGTGTGGACGGAACACGAAGCCGAAGAAGAGCTTCGCGCCTGGGACAGGTGTGATTGTCTTAACAAGATGTACACTGTCTACCTTGATAAATTCACGTTACGGATTAAAGGATGGCATCTGAAAAATTTGCAAAAATTTAATTTCGTTAGGGTGGGTACGGCCATTTATAACAGCAATTGATTCCGCATTAAGCGCATTATGAAATCTCTTTTTTCGCATGATTTATGTTACGAAAAACTTTTTATTAATTTTCACAAATGATATCCACTCATCTAGAGGACCCCCTTTAGGCGGTTCTACGATCAATTTAAAGTTTTGTAATTTCTGTAAGTTTGAAAAAGACATCAATTGGTATCAGTTGTATTTGTCAAATCGATAAGTTAAGATAATAAGCCCCGTTTAGCCCTATTTATTAATCCTTAGGGTAAAATTCATAATACTACATTAATAAATGAACATGTTGATAAATAGCGTGTTTGGAAACCTACGGAAATTTAAAAATTTCGCTGTTGCAAATTGCTTCTAAATTATATCAATCAAGAAAAGTGGTAGGAAATTATTTAAAAAATTAAAATTTGGTGTAAATTATTGAAAAATTCGTAAATTTTCCAAAAATAAAAATTAACTGAAAAACTAATGCGTGCCATTTTGAGGGAAGTAAGAAGAACTTTTACAACTTCATCAAAAATTCGAGAAGAACTAAATTTACCAGTATCTGCTAGATGGGTTGGATAAATTTTAGCCAGCGATTTATACTTAAAAAACCAAAAAATTATATAATTATTATAAATGTTATAATTTGGGCAACTCTTTCAGTACGTGGTAAATCTAAAATTGCCAGTATTCCAACACGAATGAATGCTGTATTGTATATTGAATTACTGGAAGAATTTTTGGTTAATATAACGAAAGAAAATTTACAACAAAATTCCACTTTCCAGCAAGAAAATGCGACTGTTCACACAGCTTCTACCGTAAAGCAGTGCTTTGTAGACAAAGAAATCCCTCTTATTGAGTGACCAGTTTTTATATTTAGAAAATAATGAAAAAAAAAATTCTGTGTTGATCGTTTGAGAAGTTTTTGAAAACAATTATTAATATTTTTGAATGAAGTGTTCACAAAATGTTAACTAATTAATCATAGAAATAAAGAATTAAACAATACACAGCAATAAAAACAACACGCTGCATTTCAAAAAAATCAGAAAAAGTATTTTTTCTAACCTTATTTGAAAAAAAATGCCAATCTACATTTAAAAAGTCATCTTATAATGAAAAATGTAGTCTTACCTTGCTCATAGTAAGTTAGCAAAGAAATAAGTTAGTTAACATTAAAATTCTATAATTTTCAAAGGTTTATATCAGCAGAAAAACTATTTTTCGTTGTTCAAATAAGTAAACTCTACTGTTTGTCGCATTTTTATTTTTGTTATATTTACCAATGTTTTTCTTTCAGTGTAGGTACTACCGCTGATCTTTACTTTCTTACAAGGACACCGCCAAGATTGACTGCTTCCGATTTCAATGATTTTTATATATGTTATTATATTTGAGTAAGTCAATAATTAATTACCCAAAAGGAATTCACGCAACCCTCAATAGTTTCAAAGTTGCTTCTACTAAGCATTGAACGTTGCGTGACTCAAATATAACAACATATATAAAAATCATTGAAATCTGAGGCGGACAATCTTGACAGTATCCTTATTAGTCGTAATTTTCATTGGTTAAATTTAACATTATACATATTTTGTACGCTTTTACATTATACTCGATAAATATTCATATATTTTAAGTAATTTAACCATGTCCAGCTTTTTACTGGAAATTTTGTCTCTCTTACGATAATGGCAAGAATAATATTAGTAGCAGTATAATTCTCTACAATCTTCATTAAAATATTCAATTAAAGAACTTCTATCTGAGGCGATAGCCTGCATTATGTAAAAGGCAATCCACACCACAGTCTGTGCCGTCATCCATCCCATTAAAGCTAGTTTTCAAGTCGCGTGATTTAGCAGTTCTTATCACTTCGCGGTTAAAGTTTGAAAGATGGAATGGGCTCATCCTACCGCAAAACTTAATTTTTTGGCTGAGTGTCTTAATTTAGCGGCTCTAATGGCAAAAATTTCTCTGATTAATGAATTAAGATGCAGAGCCAAGATATTCCCATGGCTCTTCTGTTTGCAGCCTTTTTTCATTTCGCCCTATTCCCGCCCCCCGGACGCGGTGCCTTTCTGTGGGCAGCTGCCAGCTGAAGTATCTTTTATTTTAATTAAAACTCGGTGTACAAGTAGAAAAACAAGAAACAGCAAAGTTTCGCTCCCAAGACTTCGTACGTACTACAGAAGCTGGGATGTTGTTCCGCTGATTTTTATTATTCAGGCCCCCGAGTGACCAAATGGTTGTAGTGGAAGCAGCCGCTCTCTCCGCGCCGTTCTCCTCCAGCACATGCATCTATCTTGACCCTGTTTTATGCTTCAAATGTTTCGTAATTTAAGGAGCGTCTATTCCTCGCTACATGACCGTAAATGCTGCTCCTTCCTTTTATTTCCCGTCTACGAGTAATTGAAGACGATGTGGGACGATGCTGCCGAGGTTTGCGCCATATCCAAACACTTCGTCTGGAGCCATAAATTTAGAAGCTTTTGGGGATTTCAAAAGAATTATTTGTCCCTGTCAAAGCTCACTTTAAGAAAAAGGCTCCGCTGTCTAATTTCTTGAATTAGCTTCGTGCACACCACTGCATTTATATAAAAATACATTCGGTGAATGCATAAGGCTGGTAAATCGAATTCGAGGAGTAAACAAAGGCGATGGCATTGGTGAAATCATTCGTGACAAGTAACTGACGTAAATTCAGCACACAGGTTATGGGGATGTTCTTGCACAAGATACGCTGAGCTTCAGCATATATACTTAATTTGCATAAAGTAAATTTGAGAGATGATTTTCCACATGAGATCGTGATAAGATTGACTTTGATGGACACTCAGAAGGACAACAATAATTACCCAAAATATCCATCACAAGATAATTGCGGTAGAGTGGGGAGATATCAAAATAATTATTATTGTTTTGTCATCCTTAATCCCATTCTTCATGTTACGTCACTCATATGGAGAGGGAAATATTTTACTTAATTGCCAGAAGTTTAATTTGTGTTTGTCAACATTTTGGACAGTAATTTAAAGCATACCTATTGTGAATAAGTAAACAAAATCGAGATTGAACTAAGTTTTCAGTGCATATTTGACTATTTGGGATTGAAGGATTGAATCGAAAGTGAATAATAAGAAGTGTGAAATATAACACTCAAAGATGGAGAGACATATAAAAAAACCAATAGTAAAAGCTCGTGGAAGTTTTATTTATTTATTGCAAAGACAATTAACAGCTCGGAAGTGATTACGAACAAGTAGAACACTCAGCGGCAATTGTCAAATATATTATTCGATTCACGTTTGTAGCTGTCATTTCGACTCTATCCAGCTAGTTAATCGAAGCGAGATCGGATCCAATTTGGGTATATATGGAATTGAATACACACTCAATCTAATTTCGATCCTCCATTTACACGTAGTTTGTGTAATTTGTACACAGTAAATTTTAAAATGCAAGTGCTATTAATGTTTTATGTCTGTATCTTAGATGGTAGAAAAAAGAATGGTACATAAGTCGGCTTAGTTGAAGTAATTTCGTGATGTAGTGGTAGCCCTCTCTTTTGTAGTTGTGCGTCTAGTATAAGTGAATATTATCACTAATTGCAAAGCAAATATGCTTGCTATAGCCCCCAGAGATGGCATTTTTTGTACGATACCTATGCAATAGACCCTGGTGGGATTTGACATTACTCGAAAAATTAATCAAAAATCTGGTGTTTTATGTCGGTAACTCCAATCATGTTCCCCACTAGGGCTTATATTTTAGAGCAAAATACTTCATTTATTTATTTATTTTTTTATTTATTTATTTTCAATGTTTACAGGTATTAGAACTTACAGACTAGCAAATAAAGGTTATAACTAATTTCTTACATACTGGTATTCAAAAATACTACTTTTAAACTTCTTTCTAAGTAAAGTAAAATCAACTGAATCAGCCAGAGAATTGAAACAAACCATACAATTAGTGACCGAAGTGAAGTTTTATTTGGTGGAACATAGAGCAATAACATCGAACGTATAGATCTTTCTGAAGCATATATGTGGAGCAATGATAACACAGGTCAACAAAACTAAACTTTTTTTTTGAGTCTGAGTTATGAATGCTATTTTCTTATTGCTTGTGTCCAAAAGGAAGGCAAAATTGTCATAATTTTGTTAAAACTTTGCTTTTGTGAAGGAAAATTTGACATTCGTTTGGATAGTTTGAACCTCAATTACAACTAAATGCGTTGTGCGATATTTCTGATTTTTTGCCAAAAAGTACGTTATACTAGAGAAAACAGTATAGGTACATTTTTGTATTGGGTTCCAAAGTGGTGAATTAAATATGGCGTCCGAACATTTGCAATTTTATGGGGTTTTTTATCAAAATGAATCAAAGAGGTCTTAGGGTCGCTGAAACTTAATCTGTTACCAAAATATATATTAAAGATGACGGATCTAATGTAGCAACCGAACATTTAAAAAATATCCGCCCCCAAAAGATTTATAACGAAATGAAAATATAACAATTTTGATGATTGGTCATTTTAAATTTATTGTCCTGGGCACAAAAGCTAATGTTGATTTTCTTCAATTGTGAGACGAAAGCAATGAGGAATGACCGCATATTAATCAGAATCAAAAATCGTGTCGACTTGTGTAATAGTTCTGTTGACTTTATGTGATATGACAAAATTTCTTTAACAAAGACAGCTCAATGAACGTCATGTCTAAATTTAAGACTGGATAAGCCCAGAAGCATACATCATACTTTATATGATGGCATAAATCCCCTCATAAGGTTATACTTGTATATAAAGAATTTGGTAAAGTTCTTTTAGACAGATTCTAACCGATCGATGTGAATGATGATGTGATATGGGCACCAAATAATTGATGCGTACTCTAAGATGGATCTCACTAGCGAGAGGTACAATGATATAGAGTCATGTGGGGCAAGTGTACGCACTTAAGGTTTGAAGCGTCATAAAATGAAAAATGGCATGTTTAATGAAACAAAACAAGATTAATTACTTGGAGTATTTATTAATCAACAACTTAAACATAGAAACAATATTCATCAATTGTACATTTTTTTGAAAAACTAGCAAAATAAACATAGTCAATATGCGCACACTTACCCTTACTATAGGGGTAAGTGTACGCAGCATCGAAAATCAAAGATTCTGAGCTCTTCCATAGTCTGTGACCTTTTTTTGATAATTTCGGGGCATTTTCAATAAATAATTATATTCTGAAACAACAAAATGCAGCTTAAATAGAACCATTGATGAAGTCTTTGATCGTCGTTAAATAGAAGCCTACAATCCTCCAGGGAATTTACTTTGAGGAATAGTTTTGAATCATCAGCAAAAAGGAGAGATGCAGCATTTTCGAAGCAATCTACGATGATGTCGTTGATAAAAATCAGAAATAGTGACGGTCCGAGTTGACTTCCTTGGGGAACCCCTGAGTTGACACTATATTTCTCTAGATATAATATTTTTAAATTTTTCCATATTGTACTCTATTTCGGAGATAAGATTGAAACCAGTCAAGAATAGAAGAATTAAAAGCCATACTATTTTTAATTTGGAATTTAAACACGCAATATTGACTCTATCAAAAGCCTTAGCAAAGTTCGTATATATTACATCAACCTGCGAGCTACCATCTAACGCGTTTGTATAATATAATTAGAAAACAAAGCCAGGTTAGTTGAACATGATCTGCCCTTAACAAAACCATGTTGTTTAGACGAAATGATATCATTAACCATTCATTTAAGGGGGTAGTCCAGTGAAAACGACTGTTTTTTCAACGATTTTTTTTTCATATTAGAAGTCAATTTTTATTAAAAAACTTTTTGACATATGATTGTACAACTATTAAAATACACAAAAAAAATTTTTTTTTTTGTTTTCGATGAGTCATCTCGACAAAATGGCCGCTCCAAAAAAACATTTTTTTTGTTGGCGGACGTCGAATCTCTGCAACGGTTCATTTGAAACAAAAAATTCAAACGAGGTTTTAATCTGTAGAACATTGGCTATCGTCGGAACTAGAATTATTAATTTTCAATAACAAATAACAAAATGGCGGCATTTCGAATTTTTCGGGTGTTTTTCGGGTGCTTAATTTGTTTATAACTTTGTAAATAAACAATGGATTTTAATAATTCTAGTTCCGACGATAGCTACACAATCAAGAAATATACAGCTAAATTTTTAGATCAATCGGAGCAAAAGACTCTGAGATCTGACGTCCGCCGAGTCAATAAATGCTGTTTCGAGAAAAACGCGTTTAAAGTTTTTTATGCGGAAAAAAGCTAAAAAAATTAATTTTACCTTAGTCAGCGATGCCTGCTCCATACATAACGCGATGCCTCCTCCATACATAACTAACCTTAAATATAAAGCAGAAGGACCTAGACCGTTATAAACCGAAAAAAAATGGGCGAAGCAAACAGAAATACAAGAGTCCTCCTTGCTCCGAAACACGCCAGGGGACCTTCGAGAGCTCGGAGTACACGTCTCTCGAAAACTCTCTGTATCTTTAAAACTATTCAATATTTTGCTTAGATATTTTAAGGGAGTATTTTCTAGGTGTAGTAGAGTAGATTTAAGCAAAAAAAAAAAAAAAACCAAAAATTTTTTTTTTCACTGGACTACCCCCTTAAACTTATTATTTAACAGAGAATCTAACACCTTCGAGACAGTTTTCATTATGCAGACACATCGGTAGTTATTTGCTTGATTCTTGGCGCCACATATATGAATTTTACACGGTATATCCAACCCTATTCTCTATGATCTAAGGTCTGTCTTAACTTTAATACTAGATGTACATTATATATAATAAACGAAATGTAGAATTAACGTCCTTTATTTTAAAAATTATCACATTACCGTAGAATTAAAGTGTAGCTGTAGTGCTGAGTTGGAAATTTGTACAGACCTTTAAATCATTATTCTAAATTAAATATCACTCCATTGATCCGGCCTGTGCTGAAAATTTTATTCAAGGTCAAAGGTATAAAACGCTGTTTTTGAAAAATATCTAAAACGTATGTAAGGCCTTAAAAAGTGAGTTCATTTTGTAAAAATAGTGAATATAAAATTTATAGAGCATACAATTCTCTATAAAACTGATTCCTACAATTTTATTTCGTATAAATGGCTGTTCGTGAGCTATCGTGATTTAGAAAATTGTCAAAATCATATTTTTCGTAATATTCATTATTTTTTTTCATCACCTTCGAGGTAGAGTGCTTCGCGCATTTTTTTTTTTACGTGGTTTCCCCTTCAGGTACAATCCACAACCTGATCTGATTAAATAATAGATTTATAACAGTTAAAAAAAAAAAAATTGTTTTATGGTTAATTATAAAAGAATAATGCTTTATTATTGACAAGAATAAATAAGGTCCTCATTAAATATCCTCAAATTCTGCAATTCAATAATTTTTGAAAACTCCAGTTTCGTCTTTGAGTGTGCTAGGTATTAAATTACCATGATTTTTTCTTTGTAAACATTGATTTTAGTTAATATCAGTTACAGGGTAATTGCTAGAGTAGACTTTTTACTTTGTAATGGATATGTTTCATAAAAATCTCACATTTCGTTGATTCAAAATTTCATCATTTAGCAGATTCTAGAAAGAGTATGTTCAGTCAGAAAATGTTTTGTATTTAGCAATTGCATGGTCCTTACCTAAAAATATTTACTAGAATTAATATAATTTTGTTATATTGTTATTGTTATATTTACCATTGTCTGGAAAAACTATGCTGTGTACACAATTTTCTCGAATATGATAAAAACGACAACTATTGCCATATTTTAGCTCATCAGCAGGGCCGAAATGATTTAACACATTCATCGTGCTCCTGTTTAGCTCAATTCGTATTCAGAGCAGCAGGGCGAGCATCACGACGTTATAATGTGCACAATCCAGGTCCTTGGCACAGAAACTTAATAATATTTGTGTTATCCCAATCTATTTCCTTTGTGGCACGTCTTGTCGCCCATCTTCCCATCATTGAAGTGGCAGGCTTAAGAATTTAGCCCGTCGCATTAATATTACATGAATTTTTTGTGTATTTACCTCCAATTGGGTTCTGTGACGTGAATACGAAAAAAGTTACCAACAAAAATCATAGCCGAAAATTCTGAAAATCCGGCCCGCCTCTCTGAGCAAATATCTAAAAATTGCTTTGCAACGAGGGTTATTTGTTTATTCACATTGTACGGCCTTTCGGGGTTGTTTTGAATTCAAATTTTGTACTTAAGAACGATAGAATGACTACATACTACAGCTGTGCGACCGGAGAAAATCTGTCATTTATGCTATGAGGATTTAGTTGGTCCGTTGCCGTACATATATTTTCGCATGAATACATAAATTTTGCTGTAAAATCTTTAGGTTGGTGTTGAAGGTGAAATCTTCACTAAGCAAGCATATAATAAATTCAGGTAACAGGTTTAGCGCAGTCATGTGAAACAAATAGAAAATGATCTACTTCAACACCTTATTTTTCTTCAAATATTCAAGGGTAGTAGGTGTATATGAATTCAGTATTGAAATTATTTAAACTAGCTTCGAGTGGATACAAATATTCTTAAAATACTCTTGGAAATAAAATAAAAATTTTATTTACCCAGTAAATTTGAATAATTAATCATTGCTAGTCGTACTAAAAGATATTTTATCATTCAAAATATCATTGTAAGAGGCCCGAAATAATTTTACAATTTTCAGAAATTTTATTCTTTTCTAAATCAAAAAATATGCACCTTCAAAAATATGTGCAAGAAGTGGGATGAAGACATTATCCCATAAATTTCATCAGAAAATTTTTAAATTGACGGAGTAAAACACTAACTTATGACTTTCAAAAATAGGGACATTTAGCATCTATAGAAAATATTTGAGAGTTTGTATCTATAGAACGCCTTTGCATAGTATTGAATATTTCAGCTTATAATTTTATTGAGAAAAAACACACGTATCTGATTGAATACTAAAGTATTGAAAAATTACAAGTTATTTTTCTTTTCTTCTTAGCCCCTTCATTCTTGGGAGACATCCGATACGATATCTGATTAAGACTCTATGGGGGAAAAACATATGTCATCTGGTAAGCAATATGAAAATTTCTTGGAAAAGGGATTTCCATTTTAAATTTTACGAAAAAAACAATTTTTATAAGTTTATTCAAATATTAATAAACAGTCGTGAGTTTTTTTTAACACTTCTACATTTACACTATGTGTATGTTGTATCACTGCGTGTTTGAGAATTCTGTTTTTGCCTTTGTTTGCCCAATTCAAATTAACAAGAGCAATTATGAAGTCGTTCTCGAAACTGAATTCGAATATTATTATTACTTTTTTGTCGTTGGGTCCTCGTTAAAAAATATTAAATTTATTTTAAGACCTAGTAGTGTATGAATTGTGATATAGATAATATTAAAAGAAACTATTGTATATACCATACACATAGTTACTTGTAAAAATTGAAATCTGTTCCTGTCACTTGATTGAAACAAACCCCAAAAATTAAAACAATAATTATAACAAAAAGATTAAATGAGAGATATTTATAAAAAAATAAAAGTAATCGAAAAAAAATGTGTTGAAGGAAATTACAGCCCTAACTACACTTTATTAGGGTTGACTCTTTTAGTGGCCACTGCGATCGAAAGGTGTTTTGTGCCGAAACCCTTTATAAAGGTAAAAAACAGTCTAATTTTCAATATTTTTTTTTTCGGTTCCTTTATTATACAACATTTTCAAACTTCTCTTACACTTTTATTACATATTCAAGGTACTAAATAGAAAAAAAAATTTTTTTTGCAATTGTTTTTATTATTTATAGGGGGTGCTGAAGTTGTTACCGCAAAAAATACCTCTTTGCATGGTGGACAGTTAATCTCAGGAATGAAGTATCTAAAACAAACCAAACGTCATTTTAAAGACGAATGCTTCTTACGTGGTAATTCACCACAATATTTGAATAAATGATCAAAAAAAAAAAAAAAAAAAAAAATGGTGGCTGTTTGAACATTTTTTTCGAAAAATCACCTATTTTTTCACATTGTTTCGCTTGCCAAATTTTTTTCTATTGGCTTTTGGCCTATATTGTCCACACAGGACACTTGAGTCAATAATCACACCAAATTTGACATAAATCGGTTCAGCCAATCCGGAGATTAACTGTCCAACATTTGAAAAAACTTCATTTTGAGAAAAACGCGTTTAAAGCTTTTTTTCAATTTATTATAAAGCCGAAATTACCACCAGAGAGCGAAAAGGGTGCGCACGCTTAAAGTGTTGTAACTATTTTTCTTTTTGCAATTTCTTAATAAAATTTTGAGAATTGATTTCTGAAGGAATAAGGAATTGAAAAATGCAAAAAAAAAAGAAAAATTGATTTTTAGAAAATTACAACTGGTACTACCCCCTTACAGTAAAAGATGATTTGCTACCCTAAAGAACGCCAGAAGGTCTTTAACCTAGGGCGAACAAACGTCAACCCAGTCCAAATCCAATTGACTGAAGATCTTTTGATTTAACCGTGCTAAAGCAGGACAAGCACACATGACACACAATATATATATATAATGTAGTTTTATCATCTTCAGACTCATTAGACAGACCTGTAGCATAAACCCATAATGGTCAGATAGGTAGCTTACCAATAATCTGAGATCCGATTAGAAAATCGTTGATTTCAGTATAGGCATAGGTTCTGACAAGTTCTTTAGCTTGAAGGATCTCAGGGGATTTTCCCCAATATATAGACTGTTGACTCCTAGCCCATTCTTCTATCATAGCCTTAGTCGAAGATCCGATTCGATCCTAGGTTTCCAACAAATCCCTTAAAATCCTATTGCCGTATACAATTAATGCCTGTGAAGTAAATCTAAGTGTTAAATTGCATAATCTAAAATTTAAACCTTTTTTCCGCAATTAATTCCCAACAACATGTAGGTATCTTTTCCGTCCAATTACACACTATACTATAAGACTTATTATTGGATAGTTTTAGTGAAGCTCCTCATCTAAAGTGGCCCCTGGACTTAAATATATATGTATGTGCATGCAGTTGAGTGCAAGAATGATATTCGGAATACATTTGCATAGTTACGTTCTAGACCATATCAATAAAACATAGAGCAGGCACCAAGTCTACAGTGCAAGTAGATGGAAATAAAGCAGAAATTCCATTGAATGGAAGTGTGCTGAGCTGATTCAATTTGGGCGCTCTGTCGAATAACATTAGGCAAGAAGAGCCTTCCACGCAATTAATTTCGTATCCAAGCTGCCTTCCAGATTAATTACACGAGTGCTCTTGTGCTATCGACCCAATAATCAAAACTCGAAAACATAAATAG
Source organism: Dysmachus trigonus (assembly GCA_949715965.1). Lineage (NCBI taxonomy): Eukaryota > Metazoa > Arthropoda > Insecta > Diptera > Asilidae > Dysmachus > Dysmachus trigonus. The sequence goes on along the minus strand of OX454322.1, from coordinate 80,005,151 downwards.
GCGCATGCCGCCCCCGTTGGAGCAAGGAGCAGCTCCTTGGCGCGATTACTGCCTTGCTAATCGCATTTGCCTGAGGGGAGGGGGGACAAAGGCTCAAGGAGCTCAGAGGGCACCCGAACTTCTTAGATATGTTCACGTGCTAGCGGCGGTTAAATCCGCACTGTCTACAAATCATCTTGAGGCTCCGGATGAACTTTCACAAAACGCTTAAACTCGGATATCGCAGGGAAAATCTTGGCTAGCTAGTTTTCTTTTGCGGAACTCCTTTTCTCTTTGTCTGTTGTGTTTATCTTGTGTATTGCAATTTTGCGTGACGCAGCACATTAGATCTGGTTGAATAATTCCTTCCTGCCATTTGTAGCGAGCATCCTGACAGACGTCGGCTGCAAGGAACGTGGGAAATGAAGACGGAAGAAAGTGCTATAATCATTAGGATCAACTTAATGTCTTAGGGGGCTGGGGGTCAGGTTGAATGACTTAAATAAAGGTAATCCTTGATGGGAAGACGGCACTTGGAAGGCTGAAAGAAGTTATTATGTCAAAGAGGACCCGACTCCGAAAAAAAAAAAAAAAAATTTGGGGCATTTTGTGTGCTGGAAGTGAAACGTATTTGGGTTAATATCAAGTGAATTAATCGATTTATTCATTACCTGTAGCTAAATGAGACATACAATGAATACCAATGAATTCTGATTGAAGGAAAGAATCCCACTGGTTTTAATCACGTTGTAATTCCCTCTATTTAATGCATATGATAATTAATGTACCTTATAAATTAATAATAATAAAAGTGGATAGTATAATTTAATTTAAACATTATGAGATGTAATATAGAGGGATAATTTGTCTACAACAATAGTCTATATATTGTATTATAAAAGAGGGAACGATTTCCCAATTATCTTGATTAAATTTTAAATAGAACGTATCTTTTTTTAATTGACCGATATTATTATTCCAGTCAAATTACAATTTTTCATAATCACATCCTGAATTTCGGCCTTGACCTCGCGATTTGATTGACTTAAGAGTATAAAAAGCCCTCAAATTAAAATGCACGACATAAAATCTTACAATCCTACTTTTTTTTTTTTTTTTTTTTTTTTTTTTTTTACAGACCATCAGCTTAGTCTAAGCTTAAGGCAACAAAACATTAATTTGCTGCATAAGACTCGTCATCATTTGGTCCGTTGTTAGTAGCGACATGACAAACAAGCAAGTTCTTTTTTAATACATGCTTACCAACACGGACATCAAACAAATCGGCATTCTTATTTACACTCAACCTCATGCGGTTAATTGGTTGAAAGAAGCTATAGTTAGTTTTACATAGATCAGTTTGTAGGAGCGGAACATGCCTAAGGTTTCGCTCATTCGCCCTGTACTTGAATCTCGTTTTGAGAGAAGGTGAATCAATATTGCCAACCAGAAGTTGGTGCACAAATACAACGTCCGCGATTTCCCGTCGCTTTTCCAGAGAATGCATGTCAAGGAGCTTCAAACGGTCCTTGTATGGAGGAAGGATAACTGGATTGCTCCATGGCAATTCTCTAAGGGCGAAGCGGACAAATTTCCGTTGAACAGATTCAATGCTGTCTATATGAACTTGGTAATAGGGAGACCAAACTTGACTTGCATATTCAAGAATTGGCCGTACAAAGGACGAATAAAGCTGTTTGTACACAGTGACGTTAGAAAATTCACGGGACCATCGTTTAACAAAACCCAGCATAATACTGGCCCTTGTCACCATGCAGTTTATATGCTCAACAAAATCCAGTTTGCAATCCAGAAAAACGCCTAAGTCACGGGCAGAGTGAACTCGTCTAAGAGTAACGTTCAAAAGATTATAATCAAAACTTAGGGGATTGCGGCCTCTACAAAAAGATAAAACTTCACATTTATTAATGTTCAATTCAAGATTATTGTGAACACACCACGTTTGGAAGGTATCCAGATCTCTTTGAACCGTGTGGCAGTCGTTAATATTATTCGTATATCGGAAAAGTTTCATGTCGTCAGCATAAATTAGAATTTTACAGCCTTTGAGTAAATATGTAATGTCGTCAATAGCCAAAATAAATAAGAGCGGGCCCAGGTGGCTACCCTGCGGTACACCTGACGTGGCAAAAATTTTTCTGGAAATTTCATTCCGAAAAGTAATCTGATAAGTCCTGCTGGACAGGTATGAGCGTATCCAATTGATAAGCAATGGAGAGAAGCCTAGATTTTCAAGTTTGAGTATTATAATCGAATGGGAGAGTTTATCAAAAGCCTTGCTAAAATCAGTATAAATGCAATCGGTTTGTAGACCCTTCTGGAAGCCTTCAATGACGAAAGAAACAAAATCCAGAAGGTTTGTGGAAGTGGAACGACCCTGAAGAAAACCGTGCTGATTTGTAGAGACAAGGCGTCGACAGATGCTAGACAATTGTGAGTATATAATTGACTCAAAAAGTTTTGGAATACATGAAAGCTTCGCTATGGGCCGGTAATTACACACCTCAGTCTTTTTACCCTTTTTATGGATGGGGATGATAAAGGCATTCTTCCAGAGCATAGGAAACATTCCGGTGCTAACCGATTTCTGAAAGAGTAATGTTAAGGGTAACATTAGCTCATTGGAGCAGCATTTAAGGATAGCTGGGGGGATACCATCTGGACCCGACGTGAAATCCATGGGAAGCTCATTGATATGTTTAAGAACATCGAGGGGGGTAATGTAAATGGAAAAATTTAGAGGAAGAGGATTCAAATTTAAGTGCGAAAAGTTATTAGGATTGGGTTGAAAAGCGGGGGAGAATGATTTTTCAAAATATGAGGCAAACATATCGCAAATTGAAGATGGAATATCATCAGAGATTCCCTCGTACTGTAAGCTAGTTGGATAATTGTCCGTCTTCCTTTTGGTATTAATAAATTTATAAAATGCCCTTGGATTGCTATACATTTCAGACTTCACTTGACAGACATAATCATTATATAATTGTTTGGAGTAGTCTTGAAATTTATTGTAACATTCAACGAATGCATTATAGGAAACATTATTCCTTTCTGAAAGATATGCCTTCCATAATTTAGTTTTTTTATTTCTAAGACTACGAAGATCGCTGCTGAACCAAGGAGGTGACGAGCTAAAGGGACGTCGACGTTCATATGGAACGCAGGAATCAAAAATTTTGAAAAGAAGGGAGTAGAACTCTGATAAAGCATTGTCAATATTTTCATCGGACAATAGTGTAGAAAAATCAGTGGAAGCCATCCTTCTAGAAAGTTCGTCAAAATCCGCCTTTTTGAAGTTGTATGCGTATGTGCTATCATCAATATGCTGTTTAGTATCTTCTGGATTGTAAAAGTAATCAATTTGAAGAGGCGGATGAAATGTGTCCAGAGTAGAAAGAACGACTGGACTGTGATCAACAATTGTGTTGTTACAGTCGGAAGAAAAAACAAGATCAAGCTGCCTCCCCATGTCATTCTTTATGGAACTCATCTGACTGAGACCGAAAGAGAAAACAGATCCAAGAAATGAGGACTCTTTAGTATTTATTTTGTTTAAGGGATGGCAGCAATCGTCATCAGAATTAAATACCCATTGTACGCTGGGTAAATTAAAATCACCCACTAAGAGGAGATCGTCAGCCGGATTCATTAGATTGTTAATGAAGTCCAGTTTTGTAACTAGAAGGTCATAAGTGTTGTTCCCATTCATATCAATAGAATTGACAAGGTCAGGAGGAATGTAGCAACACAAAATGAATAGAGAATTTCTGGCTAATGTTACTTTAACAGCAATTAGCTCAACGTCAGAAGAAGCAGAGATGTCGGGTAGTGCGATCAAGCTGCAATTGAAGTGGCTTTTGCAAGCTATAAGAACTCCTCCCCCTCGGGCCTCCGAATCAGTATATCTATCCTTACGAAAAACCTGGTAGGAAGAATCGAAAAGCTCTGCATCAAGAAAACCGTAGTGTAACCAAGTTTCGGTTAATGCGATAATGTCAAAATTACAATTTATGGACGACTGATAAAGGGTCCTAGTCTTAGTCCTAATACCCCTTACATTTTGGTAATATAAGGAGATCGTCTGGGGATTCAGTTTTTTGAAGTATTTTTTGAAGTAACCAGCTTCGATAAGCCACCATGCAGATTAGTCGATATGGGCTTAGTAGCAGGCCTACGGGGGACAAAATTTTTAATTAAAGCACCAGTGGGCCAGAAGGAAGTGTTTAACATAGTGGAAGCAGATTCTTCCGGTACATATAAAATAAAAGATGCAATTGGGCTCGAACTTTTATTAATTTTCCGACATGTAATGCTTTTTGTGGAAATATTGTGAGCCTGAATATGGGTGAGAATTGCATCAGACGAGGTTTCAGAATCGAGGCGTGAAATAAATAGGGTACGACGATGGGGAACTACTTTAAGTAATTCTTTGACATTATCTGCAGGAGGTGTATTAATCTTTGGTGAAACTGGTGATGCAGAAAGGCAGTCTGAGTCAGGCGTGGGTTCACTGTTCTGAAGCATCGGAACTGATGGAGAAAGAGACTTAGAAAGATTAGTATTTTCGATACTTTTACTCTTAGGTGATGAGCGAGTGTTAGGTCGCTTTGGACGATTATAAGGTTTTTTCTTATTCCCGCTAACGGAGGGAGGAGAGGGAGTAATCGAAACTGGGTCATCTTCGGTGGAAATAATGGGGCTACCACTATGAGCATTTTTTATAGTATCAATCTCACCTTTTAAAGAAAGAAGTAATTCAATGCTTTGTGAGAATTCGGATGATATCGAATGAACGCTGCTGTAAACCTTTTTTACGTGATGCTTAATCTCATCGATAGCAGGTGCGACTGGCGCATTGTCAGCAACACAGGATATCAATGACGAGTTACTAACTGTCATATGCAACTCATCAAGGGTACTGGATACGCTGGAGATCTTTGAGAAAACATCGCGAGTTTTACATAAAATGGCCTCGGAGGTGCTATTAAAAGAGTCAATTGCACTATAAAACTTATCAAATTTCGCATTTAAAACGCCCAGATCTTCAGAGATAATATTTACGTTGGAAAAAATGGTACTGTTTACCTTTTCCGCTAGAAGGGACTGGTCGTCGGCGATAGAACTGGTCATGTTCATGATTAGTCTCAGAACATGACAAGGTTTAATAGCCGAACATTCCTCACAGGTATAAGCAGAGGGCTTAGCCCGTCTAGTAGAGGACTGCTTTAGGCACGAGGCATGGAATACGTTATTGCAGACTTACCAAATCAATCATTTTTTGTGATGTGTGACAAGTTGCGCCATCCTGCTGAAATAATTATCATAGTGCAGTAATGATCTCCCATGAGGGCTACTAAATAAAATGGTATGAACTTTGAGGACGGTTTTAATACATTTTCGTAATAATAAGATGTTGCTCTTTATGGTAGATTTTTTGATTTATAATAGCAACAACGAAAGATTAGAATTTTAAATTTTCTGGCCCCTATCGCGATAGTCGACTAGGAATCGACTTTAAATCGATAAATTATTACCGCGAGAGTTGATTTCCAGTGAATTTTCTATTTGATAGACTTAAGAAGTTTATTGGCATTTTATGCGTGATTTCGAATTAATTTGTTCATTGCGTTGGTGTTCAACAAGCCTTTTCTATTATGATAACAAATTTTGAATAATTAAATATATTTTAGGGATAAGATAAAATATGCAACATTTCATTTAAAATATAGAACACTGCGGATTTTCCAAGTTCTAACAAGAAATCATCCCCTACACATATTTTATAGCTTCCTTGACTTTCTTGACCTTAACATGCAAATTTTATTGGTATTTTATTGGTACTGATGATATTCTTTTACGTCTCCACAATTTTGGTTGAGTTTCTTCTAATATTTTGACGAACATAACTTTTGTGGACCTAGAATTCTTCTTGAGTCTAAATACATTTGCATATTGTTAGATATGAAAAGTTTAAACAATGTCATTCTTTTCTAGAAGAGAACTCACTCCCTAATTTTTCTTTGAACGTCTTCTATTTCGTCTATTATTAAGTCTTATTAACTTAAAAGTTCGCTTTCACCAGATTAGATCAAAATAATCAACTGATTATAATTTTCTAAATATTTTGAGTTTCGGCTTAAAAATTTACCAAAGTATATTTTTTCAAAAATTGTAAAAACAAATATATGAATTTTTTTGATTCGACGATTCTTTTGTTCATTTTATTTTTATATGATCCTTTCAGCATAAATTCCTGTAAAAAATTTCAAAAATCTTGAGAATTCGAAAAATTTGTGAGTTTATAGGCTACTACTACCTACTTTTCGACTTAATATCTTGGAAAATAATTATTTCTTCTGTATGAAATTTTTGTGAAAATCTTCTTTAAATAACAAGAAATATGTCTTAAAAGCAATAACACGAAAAACTAACTTCTTAACAGAAAAAAACGCTCCTAAAATATTGTGTGTTTTTTTTAATAATTGGATCTCGAAACATATTTGACTGAAAATATGTAAATGTCAAACATTTTCTTTTTGAAACCGTATTTTAACCAAATAAGCGGTGTAGTATAGCCAAAGATGTTCTTTATGAAATCTTATCTTCTTCATACCGGAATTGCGGACATCATTTATTCCTATCGGATTATCGCAATGCAATAATGCAGGGAATATGAGGCGAAAGTTACGACCGCAGCTGGTGGCGGAATTCATAGGACATAAAAAGTATGTTTACAGTCCTTTTGAATTTTCAATGAGATTATGTGACGGTAGCACATCGGAGTAAATAGAAAAGTTTATGAAGACGTTCTCGTAAGGTGGCGAATTTATGCTGGCACTTCAAAGCAAAATTTATCGCGTTCGCGTAGCGTTGAACCGGATATTGGGTGTATGACATGCCGTGGCAGGAGCGTGAAAGGTATGAATTGGTCGGAATACATCACAATTACAACGGAAGCATCGCGCTATGGAATGCACGTTTAGCTGAAAGGAAATAAAGCACTCAACTGAATAAAGAAAACCTTTCTGGTGCTTTTCGGAAGACGTTTTTTTTTTTTTCAGAAAAATACCAAAGCAGTCGAGGTGTGAAAAGCGCCTTTTCGAAAATGTTTGCTTGCCTCACCTGGCGAAGTAGCAATACGCGAATGGATGTGGATGCAGCAGCACGTTCGACCCGTGTCTAATGAAAAAAGGCTCCAAATAACGAGAGTGCACGTGCTCCCCAAGATGCACTTCATGAAGACCTCGACGACGACGCCTCCCCCGAGCAGCCGTGTGTGTTCCCAGTTCGTGGGTGGCAAGGATACGTTTCTCCCTTTAAACAGCTTTTAAGGATGATGAGGAAGGCAGTTAACTGAACATAAAGGAAGCACAGAAGTGCAAACGGACCCGATTTATCAAAAGCAGCGCCGCGCTCCTTGACGATAAGGATATGTCGGGGGAGGTTTAATCTCTTACTTTCTGTTATTAAAATCAGTCGTCAATACCTTCGCACCGTTTTTGATTTTTTTTCTTTCTTCTACTCCTCTGTTACCAGAAGCCATACTTTATTGCTACTAGATCGATTTCAGCGTTTTATAGAAAACAGGTTTTTGTGAGACGTGTGAAATTGGAATTCCACATCGAGTTGAATTGAAATAAAATTGCGAAAATAGAACGATTCCATACAAAAGCCCCTGAGAAATACTCTGCTCTTTGTCTGCATTAGATGTGGTGAATTGGTTAAGAATTTTTCATTTACTTCAAATGAGCGCACGGGTGCTGGAAGTGGAAAATGTCCTCGCCACCGTCTAAAGTTGTGAATGTTAATGAAGAAATGATTTTACAGCGCAATCTCACAAGGAATGTAATCAATATTTTAAAATTAGGCTTGCTTATTTATACAAATTTAAATAAAATTGAAGTGTCTGTTTGTGATTTCAATATTAATAGCAATATCTAAGTGGAATATGCCATTTAGACGATATATAAGCATAAATAACTGTTTTGAGTATTTTGGTCTGTCTCTCTGAATGTTTTTTTTAGAAAAGATACCGAAAATCCTTGCTTTGATTCATCTCGATATCTTAAACGATTTCGAATATATACATAAAATCGAAAGTCTGTTTTTTTCGTTTGTTGCTCAATCACGCCTAAACACTAGCATGAATATTTTTAATTTTTTGCCCAAAGGTAAAATATATTTCAACTTACTTGCTTGTAGGCTACTTTTTATTCCAATAAAATACAGAGTCTAAAAATGGCGGCGAGAACTTTAAACTTCAAATAATTGTCATAAAAATTGGTACATATGGGTTTTTGGGTTTCTGATTTCGAATATACTATACGTAACGGAATTTTGAAATGTACTTTTCATATTCATCCGCTTTTGATGCTAAAAGCATCTTGGGACCATTGGTTTCTGCTTTATTATCAAAATATGGAAAATTTAAAGTGGTGGATCCAAAATGGCTACCAAAAGGTCTCGAAATTGAATTGTGGCGGCCAAAATTTCCTAATTTTAAGAGATTTCAATAGTTATTAATACAAAGTGGTTCTCAGGGCAATTTTTTCGAATCTCTCGAAAATCAGTTCATAGGAGTTTTCATTACTACTGTTTTCAAATCTTCTATCAGAATTTGGAAACTTAAAGTGGCGGATCCAATATGGCGAATATTTCTACAATAATTCAAAGGATTTAATAAAGGGATTAAGGATAAATGAAGGAAAATTTAATAGGTAAAAATGTAGCAATTTTATCTTCAAACTGAAATACCTTGAAACCACGTTTTTTGACCTGGTTGGCAACTTTTTGAAAAAAAAAAAAACTATTCAACCGATTGGGCTCAATTTTTCTACACATGTGTGGCTATGGTGTGAGCTCGAATTACAAATATCCCTTAATATTTTACCCATTTTTTTTTACATAAAAAAGATAGAGATTGATTTATAATTTAATATCCTGCTCGAATTTTTTGGCTCAGACGTTCCACAGCTAAGATTTTCTGCCAACCGTTTTTTTTTTAAAGTGACCTAATTGCGGCAGCCCTATCACAGCTCTGTTTGAAAAGAAAATAAATACAAACATTTTTTTTAAGAAAGTTCAATATGTCTATTTTCAGTTCTTAAAATATTATATCATTAAAATAAATTTTTGATTGAAAAACAAAAACATTTGAAAAAACGTCCAGTAAATGGAGTATTTTCAAGCCACAAATTTTTTGAAAAATACCATCTACCGCGCATGAAATTAAATGTAGTATACATCAACTTGATTAAGCCTTTCAGTAACGATTTAATTTCGAAGAATCGTGCGTGTGCATTAAATTAAATTTAGCGCAAATCTATGCATGGATAGAAAGCAATGATAATAATAAATAACCTAATTATATTTTATTACAAGTTACAAGAAATTTACATGGTTACGGTGTAACTCGTCAAAGTCTAATTTGGCACAGAAAATGTTTGCGGGCGACACTCGTAATTTTCACTCAAAGGGTTAACGACAATTAAAGCTTTTAGAATAGGGGAAATTTCCTCTCTAATGTTCCCTACTAACGCCATTGGTAGCTGACAAAATGTGACTGCTAAACGAGTGAAGGGCAACTCTAATCAATCATAAACAACTGAAGGTTCGCAGTCTACCCGAAATATGTCATCTTTCTGGTAAGAGTGGTCCATGCCACGTATCCTTAAGTACGTAGCCCATGATGGGTGCAAGCCACACAAAAGTCATCGTATTTCTATTTCGTGGTAGAGGATGGAGCAATCAGTGCCAGAGGTTTAATCTCGGTCGCATAGCTGAGCAATCCCTGCACATATAGATTAAAAGACACGAAAGGGTTATCAGGGGAGATTGCGGGCAGGCGATAGAGGCAAATTCCAGCATGACTTTCAGGTTCTGATCCCCGAGGAGGTCCCATATATCAAGTAAACATGGACTTTAATCCTTTCCGATACTATTTACTTTTTGCCCGGGTCCCGGCTCCCGGCTCCCTGAAACTTTAATAGCAATGCGATGAGCCCTGCTCATGTTACTGGCGATTTTATTGGTGGCTTCCTGGGGGGTGGCGAAGAATTATTTAGAATTGTTGATCGCCCGAAAAGCTGAAAGGGGTATGCATGCACCCCAGCTTATCGGAGGCGGAAGTTTCGCTCGCCGCAGTTATTGAAGATTTATTACGGTCATTTTGTAGAAAAATTGAGATTTACACTGTTTGACTTATGCCCGGGAATCATATATGTCTATTTATGTATATCCAGAGCCAACCAGATGATGCATGACTGCATACGATACTTCTCTCTATTGGGGGTGGCCTTTGTTATCGTGAAAAAATTGTGACGAAATTTAAATCGCTGCTGCCAAGAATTTTATTTCACAATTTTGTATTAAAAATGGGACGTCAAATCAATCACGGGATCATACTTATATAAATTGTGGCATGAAAAATCACTAGTATAATTTTGCGGATTTATATCTCCATGTGGATTTTTGACAGTAATAACTTTCTGTTTATAGCATTTAATAATCTATAATTTAATCGTCCGCCAAATTATAAGCTTTAATTGCGATGCATCAGTTTGAATTTTTAGTTTAAACATATTATATTTCATAAACTAATGACGCTGAAAATTTGTTATATAATTTTTCGTAACAGTCCTGTTTTTTAAATCAAATGCACAGAATTTTGTCGAAATTATTATTTTTATTTTTTTATTTCATTGTATTCTTTAGTCTATAGTATTTATGCGTGAAACACAATATCTGCAAATGCCCACCACGTCTCCTGTGGCAACATAGGATACGCGTATGAAAATTAAACATGATTACGTGGCATAGTTTTCGCTATATCTCTCTATTTTGATTTTTTCCTTCTGGAATCATCTCGGGCTTTTTGGCATAGACCTTACTCACATAGGTCCAGAGAAAGAAGTCCATAATCGCCAAAATGCAAGATCTTGTCTGGCCATTTGACCTTGTTGTTTCGTCAGATAGCGTGTGCTGGGAATTGTGTGACAAGTGGTACCGTCCTGTTGAAACCACATATTTGTCCACTGTAATCCAATTCAGGCCGTTTCAGATGGTCTTTTACGTTGGTCGAAATATTACGCAATGAACGAAATATTATTTTCCTAATTTTATAATTGCTATGAATTATAATTTAATTAAAAATTGGATATAAAACAAATGCTCAAGACACATATGATTATCAGTAAAACCAATATTGTATATTAGTATTGGAAAACCATATTGCAAAAATAATTTGATATAACTAAAACTAATAAAACTAACTAAAAACACAATTATATCTACTACTAATTTTCCTAGCAAAATAAACTAACTTAAAATTTAATTTTCCTAGTACAATAAATTAACTTAAAATCTTGAAAGGTTGAAATAATAACTAGAGTCCTTAACAAAAATTTTTCGGGACATTTTCGGATTTTTCCAAAATTGGTCAAATCGAAAAAACCAAAAATAGTCCAAAAAATCTCTGAAAAAATTCTCTTGTGCTCTTTGGCTAATTTCAAGCATTTTCTTTTCTATAAATTTTTTTGTGAGGTTGATCCTTTTCGTGTAAAAAAATCGGGGAGTTTTTTTATTACATTGCAAAACAAAATGCTTTCAAATTATATTTTAAGAAAGTTTAGACATTCAGATCGCGATTTCTGATGGTTTTATGATCATTCAATAGCAGCAACATCAAGAAAAGAAAAAAGGCAAACAAAAAATCAGCGGTTTTTTTTTTTAAAAACACAAAAAATAATAAGGTTTTTGAAGTTTTTATGCAAAACAAATCCCAGATTCTGAAAGAGCATCCACTAAATAGGATTTTGGAAGAAAAAAAAATTACCATGCTTTATGAACATAAAATTCAAAGATTTAGAATTGATTTTTTTCAAAAATACATATGTCTTGTTTATAAAATACGGAAAGCTTTTTGATTTATAAATTAGGTTCAACAAAATTGATTGATTTTAATTCTCAAGTCCAACAGGTCATCTGTCAAAAACAGAAAACATGCAGTTTAGGTGTGGAAGTCAAGATTTAGGTTGATTTGTGTGATCTTTACAGCTTCTATTTAATTTTTAAATATTTCATTAACCCATTAATGCGCAAAACGAGGATTTTGTGCACGCAAATTCAATTGTACGATTCGAATAGCAAATTGGGGCGAATTTCCTCCAAATTCGTATATAAGGGGTTTTTGGGGGTGCTCTTGCAGAATCTGGCATTTGTTTTGCATACAAACTTCAAAAACCCTATTATTTTTTGGGTTTTTTCAAAAGAGTGCCGATTTTCTTGGGTCATTTTTCATCTCAACGTCGATTATCTTGTCGTTGCTGCTATTGAATGATCATATAACTACCAGAAAACGCGGTTCGAATGTCTATACTTTCTCAAACCAGGGTTTTGAATTTATTTTTTTTTGCTTTGGTTTTTGCAAAATGGCCATTTTATACAGCAATGTAATAAAAAACTACGCGATTTTTTTACACGAAAAAGATCAACTTTACAAAAAAAATTTATATGACAAAAAGTGCTTATAATTAACCAAGGAAAACATTTTCAGAATTTTTTGGACCATTTTTGGTTTTTTGGATTTGGCCAATTTTTGAAAAATCCAAAAATGTCTCGACAAATTCTGAAAAAATTCTCACGTATTCCTTGGCTAATTATAAGAACTTTTTGTCATATAAAATTTATTCGTATAATTTATCCTTTTTGAGTAAAAATACCACCAAGTTTTTTTATGATGAAATTTTGTGATATTTCTACTCAAAAAGGACGAATTATACGAATAAATTTTATATGACCAAAAGTGATTATAATTAACAAATGTGATAATCTGAAGCATTCACAACTGGAGTCTATGATACATTAATAAATTAGCCCTTGTTTAAACCAGAGCCGGGCAAACTCGACTTTTTTTACTTCTGAGGGCTCCCCAGGTAGATTCTAGGAGCTCCTGGATTTGGTTATTTTGACTCACGAGAGCTCCCCAGGTTCCCGTGGAGTCAAATCCGGCTCTGTTATATACCAGAGTTTGACTTCAAGGGAGCCTAGGGAGCTTTCGGGAGTCAAAAGAGCTGAGTTTGCCCGGCTCTGGTTTAAGCAGACTCCTTATTCCACAATCTGCACAATGCATTATAATGTCAATTTTGTTAAACTCCATTAAAAGCGAAAAGACAGTAGCAAATAAAAAAAGAACAACCCGAACATCTTGAGCAGGAGTTCCGGAACCCCATTCTCCGGGATTCTTTTGGTATCCTTATCAGGATTGCTGATAGCTCGAGTCGGGAATGGCGACGAAGTAAAAATCGAAACCCAACCAAGCTGGAGTTCGTGGTGTAGAAGTCAAGTGACTCGGGCGGAGCGAAGTACGAAAGATCATATTCCACAAGGGACTCAGGCACCCCGGGAAGAAGGTATTGTATAAGGGAAAGGAATGCGAACAATGAAACCAGAGCCCTAGTCCAATTTGCCGGAGTTTCTCGGTGTAGGTGGGGCTCCGGCTGAGTCCTAGTCACTTACACAACCGCAATTGCCGAAGAGGAAGGTGGTCCTTTCCTCGCGTAAAACTGCAGACTGCAGTCCATATTATTTCATTATTTCAGCACTTTTGCTAGATTTCCGCCGTTCAATTCAGCGATATTTTATTCTCACGCTCACCGTGATGTGGTGGTCGCGTGCACGTGTATGTGAGGGCACTAGCCGCCCTTCGCCCATTATTTCCCTTCAAAAGAACCCACGAGGACAAGAGGCAAACATTTTGCGATTAAAAGAACTCGCTCGCTTCCGACTTGAATAGGGTCTAGCCGGGCCGGAAGGTACTTTACGGATGTGACATCATAATTCACCATTGTTAGGTACGGACGTCGATTAACCACTCAACTAGAAGGAACGAAATGATTCTGGCAGATTCCGGATTATCTTTTGATTGTGTGATGATGTATGGTGCGGTTTCACGGTGGCTTTGTCCAAAGTCGGAAGGATTACGGCTGTTTTTTTTCCACATTTAGCCATCGTGGGCAAGGTTTTAGGGATTCGGCACACATATGAGGGCTATTTCCGTAGGCGCCTTCGGACATGATGTCTTCTATTGCGATTCGATTGAATTGCTTTTTGCCTAAATGCCCTTCGAAGTGAATATTGGCTTACCATCATGTTATTGTTTATGGGTTCATGTCTCAAATTGTTGTGGGAATGGTACGAATCATGCTACAGAAAAAAAATTCAGTTAGGACATTTTGTATGCCATTTGACCTAGTGAACAATTGAATTTTTGTAAGCATTTTAAAGAAGTAAATCACTGTGATGGGTCTAGATGTTTATCTTGTCTTATATTTCCTTATATGTGTATAATATTCCTTACAAAATTTCAATTTAAAATATAAAAAAAATTTACCACCACCTCTATTTCCACTAAATGTCCAATGGTATTCTTGTCGAAAGGTACATAAGCCACACAGACACCAGTATGCATTACTGCTTCACTGCTGTTTCTATTTAAAATATCTGAAAATTTGTTGTAAATTTTACCACATGACATTTTATTGTGTACCGTCATCTGAAATTTGATTGAATGAAAATATCTGAACCGAACCAGAATCGCTGTTATCATTCGGAATACAGAATACAGAATATTCGGCCAGAAGCAGGAACATGGAAAACTACCAACTAGACTGTATAAATCCAGGTAGTATAGTACAAAAATTATGAATGTAATCGGACCGTGTTTGTTTCAGACGAGCAATCCGTGTTAAAATTCGTGTTCGCGTAATTCCTCCCATAGGTGTTTGAAAACATGTTCGATGGATTTAAGTTAATCTAACAAAACAGGTCCTCAAAATGTGTTTACTCGTTGCCCTCTGCTGCGGTCAATCGAACACGCGGGGAATTTAACAAAAAATTGCCGCTTTCATAACTGTCATTGCAAATAGCGTCGTTTCACAGCCGGCCTATAATTAATTTTCGCGCCATATTAAAACATATTTTAATGCAATGTAAATGTGCCCGAAAATCTGAACTTGCTAGTGGCAGCCCAGCGCAGCATCCCTTGTGGGGTTGGACCTAAACGGCAATCTGGCTGCGGTCGCTCAATACAATTTTCATTCGTTCCGAGAATAAAGTAATTAGCTTAATTAATTTGACGTTATTCAATTAAAACGCATTTAGGTTAACACATGGATTCATATATGAAATTTGAGTTTTTCACCATAATTAATTGACGCTGCAACATTGGATGTCGATTAATCGTTAGTGTCTCTTTCGAAAAAGCATATCGTCTAAGGATTGTGTTTTCGAATGAGATAATTATTACCTATTATTTATACCAGTGCATTCAACAAACTTAGACGTAAATTTTAAGCGTATCAGATTTTACAGGCTAAAAGTAATTAAAAATATACTAAATATACAATTATAGCCCTATTCTGATTTAGTAACAAAATCCACTTCAGTATCAATTGATTACTGCAGTGACGATTGACATGATTTGGTATTTAAAAATTCATTATTTTTGGAGTTTTGAATTTTAATATTCGTATACTACATTTTTGATTATGGTTTGGTTGAGCGAGTAGTCAGACGTCTTTCTAATATGTAATATATGTATGTTAAGATTTTTCTCTAGTAGGTACCAATTGCACTTTTTTAATTTTTTCAACGCTAACGATGACAAAATTTTAATTTTAATGCGAGTTACAAACATACGCTCTCTTATTTAAATATGGGATACACCATGATATTTTTGCTGTGAATGCTAATATATTTTTAATGGGGTATTCTACGAAAAAAAAAAAATTGGGAAGTTTTTATCCTATTGTGGTAATATGTGCAAACTGACTAGTGGGCCTTCTGTTAGTTTCTTTTTAAATTGCATATTATATTGACATAGACAGCTCCTTCAAGCTCAAAACATTGACAACAACTCAATATCATATCTCCCCGGTATGAAACGAATAGATTTATGATTGAACAACGTTGGGAATTATTAAAAAGTAATTTCCAAAATGAGTGCGGGGTTGCCAAAAAAGTGAAATTTTTTAAAAGTTCGTGTAATCAGGCGCTTTTTTTGGGTTGCTGCTAAAGATCAATGTTACGCTGACAACGCAATAACAATTCAGGTAGTTAAGCATTAAATTGATCGAGATATTCGTGAAATAGGAGCTCAAACCATCAAAAATGTGCTGCAAAAATGGGTTGAGAGAATGGGTTACTGCTAAACCTGCTGAGGCGGCCATTTAAGGTACTATTACCGTCTAGAATGCTAAAAAATGACATATATTCAACAATTTTTTTTTCACTTTCTATATTATATATTGTTATTAAACTTTTTTTTACAGTATTAAACAGTTCTTGAAGATTACGAAAAAATTTTTTATTTTTATTTTCTATTAACTGTAAATTTAATACAGGGCGCTCAAATTAAAAAAAACGCCAGTTAAAAAAACCTAAATTCGAGAAAAACGCGTTTAAAATTTATTTAGAACATAGAACAGCCGAGAGCGCGCTTCAATTGAGTCGTTATATCTCGGCACTGGCTTCGAATTTCGATTTAATATTTTAGACAGTTATTATTGATGGTATAAAGAATCTAAAAATGTAAAAAAAAAAAAAAATTCATTTTTTGAAAATTCTAGACGGTAATAGTAGGGGAGAGCGGGGTTGGAAGTTCCGATTTTCAAATAACATGAAATTTTATTATAAAAATGAAAGCTTTCATTTTCAACAGGTGCAAATATTGAATGGATGTTTATCGGGTTTTGTAATATCATAGTCATTTCTACTAATATTTCAATAGTTTTTTTTACAGAAGCAAATTTTTGTCAACTTTCGGAGCGGAACATTCAGCCCCGCTTTGGGGCGAGTTGTTCCACCTTTGGGGCAAATTGTTCCGCTTAGATTATGACAATAAACTGTCAGAATAACATTGGTTTTCTGAAATAAAACAACCATTTCTATATATTTATGTATGTAATGTTTATTCAATGCACAAATAAACTTAAAAAATGACAAAATATTACTGGTACAGAACATTATTGGTCCAGATAAACTTTTTTAACTTTTGTTAACTTTAAAAAATAACAAAACATAAATGGTTAAATTGATCGAGATATTCGTGAAATAGGAGCGATAAACGTTTCTTTACTTAGTTAAATTATAATTGAGATCTAAAAACTTATAAATCTTATCAGATTCATAACTAAACATTCATATGCGAGTTTTCGCACCTCTCCGGGCAGAAGACCGAAATATATTGCGGAACACTTTAAAATGTAGTTCGCTAATTTTTTTTTCCTGTTCCAAGGTAAACTAACCTGGATTTATAACCTATGGTAGGAACTTTGCCATCTTTCAATTTTGTAACAAATCTATGTAACGTCACGTGGCAAATTTTAAGCTCTCTTGCCACAGTTTTAACAGGTCTTCCCTCCTTGATAACAGCATCTGCAGCTCGACGCAACAATGTGTCGGAGGCTTTGCCTCTCTCTGTCTTACGTTTGTAATTTCTCATCATTAAAATAAAAAAATATGGTCTTATGAATTTTAGGTATACGATTGAAGGTAAATTGGGGTAAGTTGTTCCGGGAACAACCAGCCCCGTCAGGAAGGAACTTGTAGCCCCAAATTACGTTTATATACGTAGACTGACATACTGGCAAACTAATATAATCAATTATAAAAATACTTATCCAATAATATACCTTACCAATGTCACTACAATTTAGGAGAGTTACGTATGAATCGGTCTATAATACACAGAGATAGACCATATAGTTTAAACACGAAAAAATTTACTTACGTGATGTTTTGACAGCTACGTGCACACAGCCACTCAACCGTTGTTGACGGAATAACTAAAATGACTGCCGACGTGGCGGGTCACCTGACGCTTTAACGACGCACATCACATGTATTGCTATCTCTTTACCTTACAAAGTTATTGCTGTCGGAACAACTTATCCCGGGAACTTCCAGCCCCACTCTCCCCCACCTTAAATGGAATCATATTCTATAATTATTCGGAAGATTTACTCTTTACAAAAAATCAATACATTAAAAAAAACATTTAACAGTGTTTATTTGAAAGCATTTTTAAAAAGGAACCAGCCGATGGTCCACCCTTTATAATCTTTTTATAGTTATTATTTATATACAAATATTTATTAATTCACGAACAATAATTTTTCTGAGTATGTTTTCGGCCATGACAGGGGTATGTAACCCCTTGATTAAATGGCCAAAGCCAGCCACACCATTAAGTTGCAGGTAGATGCTTTTATATTTGGAGAGGGGCATACGCCGTTTAAAGTTTGAACAGTAAATGCTTGCGAACCCGCCCAAAAATTAATATCCACCGGAATGGCATCAAACATCTTTATCATAATTACTTAATATCCACTAAACCCGCCGAAGACAATAAGTCAGTCGCAGTGGTTCCTTGTGGCACAGGTACAAAGAGTGTCTAGAGGATAAGGCGCCTCGCCTTTATAAAGGAAACTTAATTAAATTCAGTGTAACCAGAACTGTGAATTACGGAAGGGAAAGGTCCTTCAGCGTAATCTCCTTGAGCGCTTCTGAAGTGAGAACACATTAAACTTATTCGCCCAATCAAAAAAGTCCTTCCTCCTCCCGGTGGTGATGGTGTGGTGCTCCACACACTTAATTCCCTTGAATTTGGGGGGACTTTAGGGACACTGTGCCGTCACACCGCACCGCACCGCCTGCGTTGGACTGCATTAGTCGCAACCCCGCCAAGTATTTGCCCTCTGTAATTTCAGGATATACAGCGGGATGCGGACGGGCGGGCGGCAATGAATGGATGGATCCCCGGCGCTACAGTGGCGCGCAATAAAACCGGGTGGACTGCTAAAAACAGGATCACAATAAATTTAGCATAAATTTAACATTTAAAACGAAGCGCTTCACAGCCACTGTCCCGCCCGTAAGAACTCTGCAAAGGTCCTTTCTGCGCGCAGTAAAACATTTCCCCGACGATAGCGGGAAGTTGAGAACATTCTTCCAAGGATTCGTTCTTGAGTGGCTCTTCTTAATGCTGGAGACACTCGAACGAGCTGCGGATGTATTGAAAGCGCCAACTCAACTGGTGCGGGGTGAATGTCTCTTTTATAAAAAGAATTTTCCACTCAACTTCGGTACGAACGCCAAAGTTTGCCTCTTTTAAACTCAGACAACACGGGTATAAATTATTCCTGCAGCTCCCGAAAGGAAGCGAGTCAGAATTATTCACATGCATTTAGTCGAACATTACGAAAAGGATATTTGTCAACTGAAAAAGCTACGCAGTAGGTAAGTGCAGTTGGAACTATCTTGTCTCTTTAGAGAATAATTATAATCAAAAATTTAATAAACCTACATAAATACATAAAAAACCAAAAAGAGAAAAAAAAAACTATAACATTCCTTAAAGTTTAATCTTGTTAAATTAGTTACTATCCACTTTGACTTAACTAATTAACAAGATTACACTTTTAGGAACTATAGAGCGAAGAAAATATATTTGATATAATATTACAAATTGGATCGTAATACT
This sequence comes from Dysmachus trigonus, assembly GCA_949715965.1. NCBI lineage: Eukaryota > Metazoa > Arthropoda > Insecta > Diptera > Asilidae > Dysmachus > Dysmachus trigonus. Next base: position 79,985,608 of record OX454322.1, on the reverse strand, counting down.
TTTAAATGGATTTTCCATTATTTTGTAAATTGATTTAAATGCTGTCAGGAAATATTAAGGAAATCGACACGAAAGAGCCTACGGGAAGACCAATACATTTAGATCAATTCTGTGACAGTTCATATATACATACAAGCTTAGATGGGATGTAAATGTAATTTCGGGAATCGTTCGAAATCTTGGAGGTGTAAGAGATAAAAGCCGCCTTTTTCTTGAACATAAAGAAATTATCGCTTGAATTTAAATATCTTATGAGTAACAAAGTCAAGATTTAATTTTTTTTTCTAATATCATAAAATTGCCAAGACTTATAACTTTTTTGAGTCAAAAATTACTCTGAACATTTTTCAGTTCAAAGATTTGAATGGCTTAAAACCATGGCAATTTAATACACATTTCCAAAAATATCAAATCTTTAATATATTCTGGGTAGGTGTTAGCAAGCTTCCGTTCAATTTATAGTCTTATGTTGCTTTGGATAGACGAGAAAAATTGAGAATGAGAAAATTTTATTTATGTTTTAAGAACGGAAAACGAAAAATCAATGGCGATGAAGGTATAATTTTAACATATTGTTAATGGGTGATATAACTTAATTATTTTATCAACTGTTTTCAAAGGAGGTAATTCAATTAAAAATTTAAGTATATGTTTTTATATTCTACGTTTTTTTTAATAATCTTTCCTGAATCTGGAATTTTGCATTGAATTGAATTTTTTGACCTGACCGTGACCTATAGCAAATGTTTTAAAATTGCCAGGATTTTTATTCATCCAATCTATAAATGGAAAAATTATTCGCCATTGACAAATCACAGTTTTCTACACTTAATATTATAAAGAGGAAAGATTTGTATTTTTGTGTGTATGTTTGTAATGAATAAACTCAAAAACTACTGTGCCGATTTAGAAAGTTCTTTCACCATTAGAAAGCTACATTCACCGTAAATAACATAGGATATATCCAATTTCGAAATGCAAGATGGTGGATCCAATATGGCGACCTACATTCCTCGATTTCAACCGATCTTAATGAAAATTAGTACAATGATTGTTTTGAAGTCACTGATTTTGAATATTACCAAAGTTTACAAATCCAAGATGGCGGACATCTCTCGCCTTCAATGAATTTTAATGAAAATTTGTACAATGATTATCTTGAGGTCACTGATTTTGAATGTTATCAACATTTACAAATCCAAGATGGCGGATCCAATATGTCGACCAAGATTTCCCGATTTCATCGGATTTTAATGAAAATTAGTACAATGGTTATTCTGAGACCACTAATTCCAAAAATTATCAAAATTTGTAAATCCAAGATGGCGACCAAAATTTCTCGATTTCAATGGATTTTAATGAAAATTAGTACAATGATTGTTCTGAGACCACTAATTTCGAATATTATCAAAATTTGCAAATCCAAGATGGCGGATAAAATATGGAGACCAAATGTCTCGATTTCAACCGATTTTAATGAAAAGTAGTACAATGATTATTCTGAAGCCACTAATTTCGAATATTAGCAAAATTTCCAAATTCAAGATGGCGGATCCAATATGGAGACTAAAATTTCTCGATTTCAAAAAATTTTAATGAAAATTAGTACAATGATTATACATATTAAGGTCACTAATTTCGAATATTATTTAGATTTGGAAATCTAAGATGGCGGATCCATAAAGGGGTTTTCGGGTTGAAACAATTTCTAGGATATAACAAATTTGAACATTTGAGAAGTGTTTAATTAGTAAATATTTACCCAACGCCGGGTGAAACCGGGTAATCCAGTTAGTATATCATAAAATAATTGTAACCTTAGTACAGACATTTTTCAGGATAAAGGAGAAAGTGATTAATTTTTCACTCCAATTCACCAAAATTTGAATTCTGAATTTTGGAGGCTTCTTTGATGTAGAATGCCTCCATAATATTATAACACAATTTAATTTACACCTTTAATTTTTTTAATTTTATATTTTAATTTAATAAAAACTCTTCAATGATTTTTATCAAGAAATTCTGACTTCTTAAAATTTTATTTTTGTCCGGGTATTTTTTTAAATTTTTTATCTTCAAATCCTACCTCCTACCAAACACCCTATTATTTGTGGATAACCTTTTTATTAAATTTATAATTTAAAACATACTTTATTTAATTAATATTTATTATTATATTTATTTTTCTTTTAAAATAGTTATTTTTTTGTTAATCATTTATTTTTGGCTTTGACATTCCATCAAAATTTATTAGCAACTGACCCATTATTAATTTTATAATTGAAAACTTATTTTATTTTATTTGTATTTATTATTATATTTATTTTTCTTGATAATTAGTTACTTTTGGTTAATTATTTATTTTTAGCTTTGTTATTCCATCAAAATTTATAAGCAACTGTTTTTTTTTTTCATTAAAAACCTACTTGATTAAAAAAAATCAAAAAATCGATTGGCATATAGTGCACGTCTTTCCGAGAAACCCTGTACATTTTTCTTATATTTTAATATACTGTCCGCTCTTGCACCACAAACTCGCCCCTCGATTTGAATTTTCTCTTTGCAGAATAATATAACCCGAAAATTTTAAGAAATTCCTCTAAAAGATGGTCCTCTCTTTCGTATCTTAAGTCCATTTTGTTTTTAATTTTGAAGAAATAAAAATTTTGTCGAAATATGCAAAAAGTACAACTTTCATACATTTTTAATAAGACCGCAATTAAGTTCAATTTTCAATTCGCATATGTTCGATAAAGTGGGGTTATAATTATTAAATAAGTAAAAATTTCCTTTTCTCTCATCGACTACTTTTTTTGAGAAATCATTAATTTTGTGTTATATTATAATATCAATAATCAAATATTTTTTTATATCGACGACATCTGAAAACGTCCATACTAAGCAAATACCTCTGATTTGTAATTGCCTAGAGATATTTGACCTGCAGTATTCTTCTATTTTATTTTCTGATTGGCAATATAAATGTAAATTAATAACATTGAATAACAATTTTTATATCAACGAAAGGACATTTTTCACTTCAATAATATTTACACTGAAATGCATCAATCAAATCTGGAATTATTTAATAGAAATGTTTAATTTTCTGAAATATCAGAATTGAAAACAACTAAAAAAGAATGAGGTTAAATATGATACTATAAAACAATTGTAAATTCAACTACAGATTTGAGTTATATTCGATTTTACTTGAAGGGAATTATAATAATTTCAGGGTTGTGTTAATTGTCATTTGTTGTTTAAGTTGCAGTTTAGTTCATCCACATTTTTTGCGTATTAGTCACTTTTAAACTTACAACGTTTTATCATAATCTGCGAAGAAATCTAAAAGTCAATTTTAGACAATTTTTCAATTATAAACATGCTAATTTTATATGTAAATATTAAACTTTAATTAAGTTGCTTTGCAGCTTTTTGTAAAACAAATTGTATCTTGTTTCTGCAAACCCATCAATTCATTGAGTGCTATTTATTTTCAACGTAAGTAGTATCAAATTAGCTAGCTTTGATTTTATTAATGAATCTTATACGTATTCCAAAAACTCGCTGAATATTTTATATTGTAAACTGTGGTAACGAATATACCTTACACACAGTGTGCCAGAGCAGTGTAAATTCACCCTTCTATTATACTTGTCAACAAGTCACAGTCAGCCAGTCCGTCATCAAAAATTGTTAATTAGTCGCTTAAGATAAACAGACGAAAAGTTGTGGATCACTTTTCTTTGAGGTTTCCTCACAGCATTGTCAGTCAAGTGTACATCCGCACGACTGAAACCCAAATCAAATAAAAGCTGCTGGCGTTGCCTTCCGGGCAAAACCTCAGAGCAGAGCAGGCAGCCAGGTTCACTCAGGTTGTGTTTGCAAGGTGACAAAGTGTCAAACGGGTAAGGATCTGACACAGGCTGGTTCGTTCGATGGACCAGTACTGCAAAGCAGAGCTATCTCGTGGTACTTCAAAGCCCGTGGTGCTCGTATCTACAAGTACGTACCACACTACTACATCCATTCTGCTTCTGCACTTCTCTTTCAATAAATCATATCAAGAAATACTTAGACGCTTAACCGATGCAAACAGTGCAAAAAGGTGTGTCAAAAGGTTTTTTGAGCTTAATTTAGCGGAAGTGCAGTATATTGCTTGGGGATTGCTTCTTTGATAGCAACCATTTGCTCGCCCCTGTGTGGGATGTGTTGCGCTACTGCTGAAAAAAAAAAAACAATTGTCGTCGCGTAACTTTCACAAAGATTTTGAATTGACTAGTAAACCTGTTGCTCTCGTAATGGTTTCATTGCCTGGTTCCCTGAGGATTTTATTTTGTAAAAATAAGCTGGTTTTTATGCAACAACTGGCAGCTGCGGGCGTGTTGTTTTCGCTCACATATACTGCAGATATTCAAATTCTGCTAGCTCCGAGGAATCAATTATTCGAATTGAAAGTATCTATTTTCTTTTCAAAATCCAATTCAACCCTCTGACATATGAGGTTTGTTCGAGTACTCAATTCGTATGAAAACTTAAACAAGTTTATTAAACTTTTTACACAAAAGCGTTTGTTTACTCAGAATTTGAGACAATTAGGAGAGTATTTTCTAACGTAAAATCTATTTAACAAGTGAATTATAGTATAATAGCTTATATAAAATTTGTCATGTTTGCAAAAACTTTATTATTTCAATCAAATTAATTAATTAAAATCTTTCTAATTATTGTTGCTAGAAATGCAGAATATATTTATCTAGTAGTTTATGTCTTAACATTTTACTATACAAAACTGATTGCCAGGATTTATATCACTCGAGCTATCGCGCCCGGCTTCAAACATGTAGTAAAATCTTATAATTATTCATACTTCTTAGGGCTTTTGAAGTTTTGAGGGCTGTTGCCTGAAAAATAATTACAAGCTTCAACAATTTTTACTTTTGGGTCGAAAAGGTTTTACGAGAAATCGCATATAATCTTTTATTTAAAATTAAAAGAATCAGCTCGTTAGGTCGATTAGGAGCCGAGTTATATTAAAAAAAAAACGCGACCAGGGACTTTTTATACTCATTACCTCTAAGGGACTATCGAAAAACATCTTTACCTGTCAAGGGTTAAATCTATATAAATAAAAATTTAAATGTTTGTTTGTTCAAAATCTTAAATATCTGAAAGTTCTTCACCGATTGCTTTGAATTTTGACATTTTGAATTTTGACACAACGTTTCGAATACGGGCGTGTTTTTATATACCTATATTTTTTTAATAGTGCCACCGGTTGGACGTAACAGCAACACATACAATACTAAACATTGCTCATGCTGGACAGTGTGCTTTTTGACAGTTGCTGTCATTTAGCATTGTCAGTGATTCCGATTGTATTGTTAAATGTTGTTAATTTGATTTAATTATTTCATGTAACTTGCGTTGGAATTGAGCTGTAGATAGAAGATAGATAGGTAGAAAATCGGTAGAAGATATAGAGAATATATATATAGGATAAATAAATAGAAATATAGAAGATAGAAAGATAAATAGATAGATACCGTTTTGTTACGGAAATAATACTAAAACAACCGCAATAACTGAAACTCAATTTACGTTTGGATTAATGGTGAATGATATATTTGGTTTATAAATTCTCGCATAGAACCGATTGTCTCCGGGGAGGCGCAGCAACGCACGCAGGAAGCAACTAGTCCCTATACAGTGCTGTGCAAAACATTTGCAACTAAAATCCCAATTTTCTATATCTTACTACAACAAACCTTAAATTCTTAAAAACAAAAAAGCTAATACAGTATTTTATTCTTTATTATATCTAATTTAAGAATATTAAAAAACTAAAGGTAACTATTCAATAAAAAAGGAGAAATATTCGTTTTTTCATACTAAGATACAAAACTGACTGTGCAAAACATTTGCAACTCCTTGACATTAACAATGTTGGCGACTTTAAATATATATTATCATTAATATTTGGTTGAATAGCCTTTATTTACAATAACTGCTGCACATCTTCTTGGCATAGAATTAAATAGAGACTCAATATGCAAAGAAGTTCTATCATTCCAAGCCTTTTTTATACCATTAAAGAGTTCGTCACGGTTGTTGTAAAATTGACCCCTCATATTCTTCTTAACCAGTTGCCATAGCTTTTCTATGGGGTTGAGATCTGGGGACTGTGCGAGCCATTTCAAAACTTCAATGTTTTGCTTCGAAAACCAAGCCTGAAGAAGTCTAGAGGTGTGCTTGGGATCATTGTCCTGCTCGAAGCGGCAGCACAGGGGCATTTCTTCCTCTGCGTAAGGGAGCATAACATTTTCCATAATGTTTTTGTAGTCCTCCGCTTTCATTATCCGAGGTATTTCATAAAGAGGTCCCACGCCCTGAGCTGAAAAACACCCCCAGACCATTGTATTACCACCTCCATGCTTCACAGTTACCACAGTTTATCGCGGATTTAGTTGTTTGTTCGTCGGTCGTCCTACTTTTTGCCCTCCATCTAGCCCCATTAAGTTAAACTTAAAGTTAAACACTCATCCGAAAAAAGGACAGTTCTCCATTTTTCTAGGGGCCATTCTAAATGACTTCGAGCAAAGACAAGTCGAGCTCAGCCATTTTCTTCGGAAAGTAGTGGCTTTTTCGCTGGCTTGTAGCTCTTAAGATCGGTTTCTATGGCTCGTCTTCTTACTGTCGAAGGATCCACATCCAGGTTTTATTCGAAAGACCGAGATTTAATTAAAATTTAAATTCTACGATCCTCAGCCTTTGTCGTTTTCCTTGGTCTACCACCCTTTATGAATATTTTCAATACTCCCAGTCTTTTTAAAACTGCTTATAATTCTGGATATGGTGGATTTAGCTATTTTATATTTTTCACTAATGTCTTTTTAGGTTATACCATCTGTGTAAACAAATATTATTCGGTTTTTTACTTCGTTGTAAAATTAATTACCCCAATTTTAAGAACTTTCAGTTTAATTGCGTTTAAAGGAAAAAAATATTTTAATAATACACTTCCGCGCATGGATCGGAATAGAAAATTATTATTATTATTTTTTATTAACTATATATGGAATAGAAAATAACAGTTAACTAACAAAGTACTGCCAATTCTCATTTATTCCTAGAAAAGTATTTATTGATATATAAAGTTGCAAATGTTTTGCACAGGCAAAATCGTTACGTTGAATAAAAAAATTGATATTGCTACCTTATTACGGGATATTACATTCTGCTATTGTTTTATCTGGAAACTAGACATAATAAAGAATAATGCACTGTAAAACTTTTTTTTGTATGAGTAGTTTAGGAAATTTTATAATGATCTGTAAGAAACTATGATTTTAGTTGCAAATGTTTTGCACAGCACTGTATATGTATACAAATGAAAGTTCGTTTGTTTGTTGCTCAATCACGCCTAAACGCTTGCATCGATATTTTTCATTTTTTGTCCGAAGGTAGTACATATTCTAACTTAAAATATAGGCTAATTTTGTTTTTGATAAAATATAGAGGTGTCAAAATGGTGGATCCAAGATGGCGGTTGGAAATTTTAAATTTCAAGCGATTTTCATGAAAATTGGTACTTGGGGGTTTTGCGGAACGCTAATTGCAAATTTAGAAATTCAAGATGGCGGATCCAATATGGCGACCAAGATTTCTCGATTTTGACGGATTGTAATGAAAATTATTACAATGATTGTTTTGAGGTCATTATTTTTTAATGTTATCAAAATTTTCAAATCCAAGATGGCGGATCCAAAATCCGCCTTCTTTTCCTGTATTATTGTAGTTTAACTGACTCGTCATAATGTTTCCATGTTTCATCTAAATGTGTCTAAAACATAACGAGAATTCCCTTTGATATTTTCAGAGTTCGCATCGGTTTCATGCAGTGGATAAAAGTCCGACGAAGTTCAGCGGAAGGAGGCGAAGTTGTCAGCATCTTGAGTGATTCAATAAGAAAAGTTCATATACTTCAAAAACTTGGTCCCACAGAAGTGTCGGAAACACATGAAAAGGTAAATTTGACTGTTCCCTTGTCGCCAAAATTTCAGATTAGGAGTTGAAGTCGCGCATGTACGACCGCATGGAACGTGTCAGTTTCTGGTCATAGTAACTGGGCAGCATGTTTCCTCTCCTCACCATCGCCGGTCCTCTGTTATATTCTATTGAAAAGGACGTAAAAGCTTGAATTACCAGTTCCATTTAATTTTTTCTATCCGTGAGCACAGCAGTTCCTTGGGTGGGAACGTAAGCAAACCTCAAACTGCTTCTTTCTTCCTCAAGGAATCACGGAAGGGAAAATTTGTGGCTTCTGTCGAAGAGGAATTTCCCGTCTCCTCCCATGTCACATACTCTGACTTGCCGGGCACTTGGAGTAACAATAAAACTAAATCACTTCCATGCTCCCAGCAGCAGCCGAAGAAGGGCCCCGGGGTGACGGACAGAGCACTAGGAAGGGACCGTGCAGGTCTTAAGAAAAGGAACCCATTAAAGGGGGCTTTCTAACTTTTCTGGGGCCCTTGGTGTACGCGCAGGGCAGCACGATAAGAGAGTGGAACCGAACCGTAGCGGAGAGCATTCCCTAGTTTCGGCGGGGGGGCGCTAGAGGGCGGCATTGTCCTTCACTTGCCGGGACGTTATCATAATATTCGACAATCAATCTTGATGGTGACTTCTCCATTTTTTTTTTCTGCTTTTGGATATCCTCGTGTCATGGTGTTGTTGCTATTTTTACTCCCCCCCAACTCGACGACGACGACGACGGTTTCCTTTTTGCATCGAAAGCAAATTCTCGTGCCGAGAAGCACTTTTTACTTACCCGGGACTCCACCCCCGCCAGTGACTGTCTCACCCTTGGGTGGTTATAATTTCCGCCAGAGTCATTGACCAATTGAATGTAGGTCTCTCGTTAAGCAAAACTGACTCGTTAACAAGTGAAAGCAGATTAAGCAAGTTAAAGAGGACAATTTGTCAGGTGAAGTGTTATTTATGCGATGGACTCCCTCCTCCTTTAGTGAACGGAGTAAATTTTTAATGAACTTACGAATCGCGATTTAGATGCCGACAGATATGAATATGCATGACATCAAGTGCTCTCTCTGTTCGGATTTTATTGGTGTTTGATTACACTTGACGACATCCAACCATCGTGTGCTTTGATAGAGAACCCTTTTATCGAAGACTTGTAGATTTACTTTGAATATACCATCTTCACGGTGTATAGCAATTTGGGAAACATTTCCTTCTCATATTTTCTCTCTTCCAATTTGCCAACAACTACGAACCTGACAACCTTTGTGTCACGTACGCACCAGGTTTATGGTGAAAGGTGATCAGAAGTCAACGTTATTGCCACTGATTTCAGTGAAGCTTTCGACAAAATCTCGTATCAAATTATCACTCTCAAACTAAGTATTCTTGGATTTCCATCTCGTTTTATTTCATGGATTAAATCAGTGGGTAATAGTAGTTTAGGATAGTCACCTTGGTCCGTTGATTTCCATATTTCCCATAAACGATGTTGTAGAAATAACACTGGTCAACAAATTCAGTGTTTCTTTCTGTTTCCGAACGAGTACCAGATCATTTCCATAGGATTTTTCTGTATATTACGAATTCTTAAATGAAAATTCTAAATCAGCTCCCGTTTTCGAGAAAAAAAAGAGTGGAAAATTCAAAATATCATATTTTTGCAATTTTTGAAAGGTCATCAAAAAATAACAGAAGGTCACTGAAACTTGTAACATGGCTCAAATCAAAGCCTGAATCTTATACAATAAATACTAAATACCACTAATTTCTATAGCTTTTCTAAACATTTTCGGGAAAACATTTTTCATGAGCGTGTATTTATTATAGTCTTCATGTAGCATCTATTATATGAAATAATCGGTTTGGTCAAAAATTTAATTTTCAATGTATTTTTCGAACATTTTTTAATTTTCAAGTGCTAACTTTCGTTTTAGTCTCGTTACAAGCTTCTATAAGTAATCCGTTTTATTTTAATGATTTTTCAAATATGGTCAAAATAAGGTCTTTTGACTTTTTTACTCACCTATTCCTTGAAAACGGAAGCTGATTGATACGAATTTATAAGCTACGGAAAAAATCGTGTATAAATTATTTGCCACTTGTTCGGGAAAACAAATTTGGTGTTGACCAGTGTAATCAATCATTCCGAAATTTTAGTCTATACCGACGACATGAAGTTCTTTAAACAAATTACCAGCATATTTGACTTTTTACTCCTATAATAGTTTCCTCACCTGGTACATCCATCACTTTTTTTAAACCAACGTCTCAAAATGCTAATCGATCACTCACTCCCGAAAATGTATCTTCACCACTCCTAGAACCTAGGTGAAACTTATCACCTGTCAGTTCCCCACCTGATCTGGGTGTAATCCGTGACAGAGAGCTTAACTTCCTTTCCCACATCGATCATATGAATATGCAGAGCCAGTTCAGCTCTAGTTTTGTAAACTTCTAGTTTAAGGTACTAGTTCCCTGTAGAATAGGAGAAAATACACATTTAAACTTTATTTTTTCTTTCAGCTCCTTTATTATAAATCTAACTACATCTGTTTTTATTTGAATATTTAAGTCTTGAAGTTGACAAGAAAAAAATTTTTTTCTTTTTTTAGTACTTTATTATATATATAGAGGGCTCTCAAAAATGAGCAGTCCAAAAAAAGAGGGTTCCATGGAGGACACTCAATTTCAGAAACGGCAAGTCCGAAACAAAAAAACAAAAAAACACGTTAAAAAGGAAGATGTTTTATAAGGCAATTCACCACAATTAGTAAAGAAAATCAGTAAAAAAAAAATGGCGGATGTTTGAAAAAAAAATTTGAAAAAAAAATTTGAAAAAATGGCATTTTTTTCGCTTTGTTCGGTTTGCAAATATGTTTTTTATCAACTTTTTCGGAATTTTCTGGTGAATTGCCCTACAATAGACCTTAACAAACAAAACGCTATAAGGTTTATTCAAATCGGTTCAGACAATCCGGAGATTGACTGTCCGCCGTTTTGAAAAATGTAGTTTCTAGAAAAACGCGTTTTAAGTTATTTTACGATGTATTTATGTGTGTAAAGTCAAAAATGCGCGCACACTTAAACTGCTGTAGCTCTTCGTTTTTCTCGAATTTCTTTGTAAAATTTTAGCAAATGATTTCTGAAGGTTAGGAATCTTAAAATGCAAAAAACAAAAACTGATTTTTTGGAAAATGTTGAGGGAACTAGTACCTTAAGGAATTCTCTAACCTTTACGTTACTAAACCTCTCTATATCATGTTTGTTAGACCACTACTAGGTACACCTGTCAGATTTCGGCTCTCCCAATCTACGCTTATTAACAGGATTTAATCAGTATTATAGTTTCATCTGCTTTACGTTGCGTGACCTCCCTTGGACAGATAACTTCAATCTTTCTATTACGAAAATCGTATAAAACTGATTAATCTTCGTCCATCAAGTCCTAACTGGTTTCATGACTATCTCGAGTTCTTACACAGCATATCCTCTAATACTAACCCCCGCAACGATAGATTTTTCCCTACTTTGCGTCATGATATCCATCGCTCTAATTGCGGACACTTCGAACCCTTTACTAGAATATGACGGAGGGTCAACGATTCACTCGCTTTCAACTTTCATATTAATAAAACCTCCCTTAAGAACTCTTTACCTGCCCAACTCACCCTAATATTAACCCGTTCCTCCTCCAAATTGCTATTAATAACTGCAACTAGTTATAATTAGGTTTTTTGTTTTTGTAGTTTAATTTGATTTAATTTAGCTTTTATTAAACCGAATAAATAAATTAAGAAATTAGTCTTCATAATATATTTTGCGTGCATGCTTCCATCAAAATTGAATTTCTAACTCAAATTATTAAAAATCGCTACAAATTAATTAAGCGCGGTATTAAATTGAGAAACTTGGAGAGATAATTTCAATATAACGCTAACGCAGCTAGGGTCCAATTTTTCAACAATATAAAGTATAAATTTATTCGTTTAATAAAACCAGCCCAATATTCAATTGGACCCCGATTTTAAATAATATATTACCAATTCATAATTTTAAGAAAAATCGGGTTGAAAGTTTTATAAAAGATTGTATTATGAAAGTTATGTAAAAGACTGTTTTATTTATTTGAATTATTTTAAGGGATCTTTTAAAGTTTCCTTATTTTGTTTAACAATTTTCAAAAGTACCTAAAATACGGTTTTACTACTTTTAAATCTATTTTTTTCCAATAACGTGACATAATAGTATTCTGTAGAAATTCTATAGAAATCAAATATCACTTGTTCAGTTTCAGGGAAAAAATGAATATAAAATTTAATGCCTAATGATTTGAGGGTCGGCGCGACATGGGAATTGCTGACTAAATTATTGGGTAATTCGTCAAACTTACTCAACCGTAACCATTACAGTCAAAATAAAAAAAATCAACTTTAATCATTACGTTTCATATTATGTTCTAAAAACATTTTTATATTTTCGATCAAAAATAAAATCATGAGATCCAATGTTTATGTTTTTTTCAACCCATTAATGCGCAAAACGAGCATTTTGTGTACGCAAGTTCAATTGTACGATTCGAATAGAAAATTGGGGCCAATTTCCTCCAAATTCGTATATAAGGGGTTTTTGGGGGTGCTCTTTCAGAATCTGGCATTTGTTTTGCATAAAGACTTCAAAAGCCCTATTATTTTTTGGGTTTTTTTCAAAAAAAGTGCCGATTTTTTTGGGTCATTTTTCGTCTCAAAGTCGATTATCTTGTCGTTGCTGCTATTGAATGATCACATAACCACCAGAAATCGCGGTCCGAATGTCTACACTTTCTCAAACCATTGTTTTGAATTTTTTTTTTTCTTTGGTTTTTGCAAAATGGCCATTTTGTACAGCAATTTAATAAAAACCTTCGCGATTTTTTTACACGAAAAGGATCAACTTTACAAAAAAAATGTAGATGACAAAAAGTGCTTATAATTAGCCAATGAAAACATGTAAATTTTTTCAGAATTCTTTGGAGTATTTTTGGTTTTTTGGATTTGGCCAATTTTTGAAAAATCCAAAAATGTCCCGAAAAATTCACACGTGTTTCTTGGCTAATTATAAGCACTTTTTGTCATATAAAATTTATTCGTATAATTCGTTCTTTTTGAGGAAAAATATCACCAAATTTCGTCATAAAAAAGCGGTGATATTTTTACTCAAAAAGGATCAATTATACGAATAAATTTTATATGACCAAAAGTGCTTATAATTAGCCAAGAAACACGCGGGAATTTTTTCAGAATTTTGTGGGACATTTTTGGATTTTTGAAAAATTTCCCAAATCCAAAAAACCAAAAATAGTCCAAAAAATTCTGAAAAAATTTACATGTTTTCCTTGGCTAATTATAAGCACTTTTTGTCATATAAATTTTTTTTGTAAAGGTGATCCTTTTCGTTTATAAAAATCGCGGAGTTTTTTATTACATTGCTGTACAAAATGGCCATTTTGCAAAAACCAAAGCGAAACAAAAAATTGAAAACTATGGTTTGAGAAAGTGTAGACATTCGGACCGCGATTTCTGGTAGTTATGTGATCATTCAATAGCAGCAACGACAAGATAATCGACTTTGAGACGAAAAATGACCCAAAAAAATCGGCACTTTTTTGAAAAAACCCAAAAAATAATAGGGGTTTTTGAAGCTTTTATGCAAAACAAATGCCAGATTCTGAAAGAGCACCCCCAAAAACCCCTTATATACGAATTTGGAGGAAATTGGCCCCAATTTTCTATTCGAATCGTACAATTGAACTTGCGTGCACAATATCCTCGTTTTGCGCATTAATGGGTTAAATTGCGATTGTTTTAGTATTGAATTAAAAGCACGAAAGTGCAACAGTGTGATTACGAACAATCAAATTCCAATTAAAAACCTATCATGATATTCCAGCTGAGAGACTTACTGCGTAGAACCCGAATAATTTTTGAGGTTAAAGCTGACCTAATCGCGGTCAGACCTCAGAAAAACCCAGGTGTAGCAAACCTAGTTTGAACTTGAATATAGTGAAAATTGGATATAAAGTGTTTGATTTTTACAAGAAAATCATAAAGTATTACTAGTCTAGCTTAGTTTTACCAAATTACTAACTCATTCGTCTGTAATTTAAAAAATAAATTAAGTTAACTTGAAAAAAATTCAAGAGTTAAGTAAAAAAGTATTGTACATGTAAAAAAAATTATTTCTTCATCCTGTAAGTGAAGCTAAGTTCTTAGTAATAAACAAATAAGCAATTTATGTAATGAGAATAATTGCTTTCTCTCATCAAATTAATTTTGTTAAAAATTAATGAGCCACGAATGATTTAAGAGCTTGTAGAAGTGCCCGGCAACGTGAAGGCTCCTAAATGAAGTGGTACACAACACTCCTCTCAAACGGATACTCGCATCTCAAGGACATAATCATTACAAAATTATCCTTCCCAAGGAAGTGGAGCTCTTCTTCTGACGAAAAACATTCATATTCTTCCCCCAGCGTTATATTTATGCGCGCCAGTGGAAAGGTTTGTTCAAGACAGAATTTAATGGCACGGAATATTGCTAGCTAGATGGCAGCCCAGCTTAAGGGGAAATGAGAGACGATGAGACGGTGCACAGGCGATATGTTGCTACTAAAAATTCAAAAGAATCCCAGACATTCATAGGACAGTTTTTTTCTTATTTTTGTAATTTCATTATATCGTTGAGAGTAGAGGAGAAGATTTTCATATAAGATTAACTTAATACTGGAAAGGTAAAAAAAAAAGAAAAAATATAATGCTCCATGTCCACGGAAGTGCTCACGAAAATTGTATAAAGGTGGACTTCCTTCAATGAGCATTTAATGAATATTGACCTTTTTGAAGAATAAAAATGTTGAAAGAAACCATACCTACTTAGAAGAGAAGATTTCTGTTTTATTGATATTACCCTTCATTATTATTATTAATAAAGTAAGGTTTAGACTGTACTACATCTTTACTACATAAATCTATCCAATTTCAGACTAGCTAATTTTTGAACTGGATTGTTAAAATTTAGTTTATATGTAAAATATAAGTTTATACATCAAATGGGGGAGGTCTCCGCTAAATTCCTGCTGGACAGGTGCACATACAACTCTATTTTTAGAGAAAACTAGGTGTGTACCACAGGTGGTCCACGCTGACAGATAAAAGCAATGTCTGTGGTGTACTATTGCTCTTTATACAGAGATATGGAGCTAATATACAACAAAATAATATAAGACAAATTGTCTCCTATTTCTGTCAATTTCTGTTGCTAAAAGCAACATCTGTTGGTCTTCTATCTCCTAAAATTGAAAATCTACACTTTAAAATGTGTCACATTGTCTCCTATATTATATCTTTCTATTCTCTAAGGATTTACCCATGGTTTCTAAGCAAAAAAGAAATCAACCAACCCTAAATTTACTCCATTATTCAGGTTTTATTGTTTTTTAATTAACATAATTTAATTATCCCACATGAAGTGTAATGAGATGAAGCTTAAACCAATATATACAAAAACCACATTACAATATGCTTCACACTTTAGAAAAGCAATGGTGCAAAAAAGTCCTTCACACACGAAAAGCATAAAATTGTGTAAAGACGACGAAGAGTAAAAGATGCGATTAAAATCTGATAAATTATCGCACTGGTCCCGCAAATAAGAGAAAGAAGCCTTGATTGACGTGCAGCACATGGCATCAATGTTGACATTTCCCAGAACATGGAAAATCTGATAATTTCCCACCCCGTTGTATATGAGAAAATTGCTTTGTACGGATGCGAATTTAAGGGTTACTTCCGCCCCTCATCTCCGGTGATGTGAAGTGCTGCAAATAAGAAAAGAGAGGAACACATTATGGGTGAGGTAATTCATATTATCCCCGAAAAGCTGCCAGGAATGGCGGGTTGGGGATGGCGCACGCGAATGTCTGGGGGAATTCACCTTATTCCAGGGTATGGAGGGGCAACAGCTCGCGGAGCGCAAGTTGCTGTTTCGGTCCGGAAGTCCCTCCCCAAAAATGTATAGCATTCATTGAATGCCTGCGGTGGGTGTCGGGTTAATGTTGTCTTTCCGCTTAATGTTAATTAAGAGATAAACATTTTTGAATAACTTAATAAGCGATACGTCTTGAGTAAACACACATATGCGGCAAGTACATTTGTGGGAATATGTGTGGTGGGCGCGAAGATTGACGACTCAACGTTGCAGATATTAAGCTCCATCTCAAGAAGGGTCTTAGAGAGATCTTCTAATTACGTTAAAATGAGAGTCTTTCGAGTTGAAAATAAATATAAATTTTCTTCCTTTGCTGAGTGCTCTTTCGCGCATCATATAATAAAAAGGGGGTGGAGCACTTTTGAAGAATTTAAACTTCCTCTCAAAATGTAGGGACCAACGATTGCACCCTATAAAATCAATATGCCGACACACATAATTCACCAATCCATTAATGGGATTCGAGCTTATTACCCTTTTGCACATGGCGTTGTGTGCCCTATGACAATAAATTAAGTTGCATTTACACTGCATCATTAAAAACGCCATAAAAACACAAATGGCTGTAATGAAAATTGTTCTTTTTATGGTAAAAGATAGTATCGTCGCTGTGGTACTAAAGTCGGTGCAGTAAAATTTCGCATTTATTTTATAATGGTCGCAAATAAATGAGATTAGCTATTTTGCTATCAAATTATGCATATAATAATTAGTAGATTAAATCTATATGGATTTGGTCCCAAGGAGGAGCAGATAATTTGCTTTAACCAACCGACCACAGCATATTCACCACTGGCTTTGAGTTACGAAATGGATGCCTGCAGCGATGAACTGCCATTGCTCTTAAAAGGTTTTATATTAAATTTTATTTAATTCGATTTTTATTTGGGATTTTATAGTGCCAGTATTATTTGACCTTTATCATAATAATGAACCTGCTATGGAGGACGGGGAGAGCTCATCAGTTCTACAAATTACTAAGGAT
Source organism: Dysmachus trigonus (assembly GCA_949715965.1). Classification (NCBI taxonomy): domain Eukaryota; kingdom Metazoa; phylum Arthropoda; class Insecta; order Diptera; family Asilidae; genus Dysmachus; species Dysmachus trigonus. The sequence continues at coordinate 79,968,559 of OX454322.1, read as the reverse complement.
TTTAAATTTTATGTTTTCATTCATGAAAAATGATTATATTTTAAATTGAAATTATTAAAAAAGAGCAAAAATTCAAACTGAATTTTATTTTTTTGCTCATCAACCTCATTCTCCAGAATTGTTAATAAGGCAGAATTTTTTTCTTATTCTAATGTAAAAGACGTATTTTAATCCTAGAATAATTTTTATAGAAAAATTTCCAAACGTTTTCGCGTTGAGTAATGTTTAAATATGAATTTTTAAATGATCTTTCAATCGATTTTTTGACAAACAATGTTTTTTTAGAAGAAGAATCGCTAAGGACATTATTAAGAATAAATAAATAAGAATTTGTTTATTAGCCTAATTTGTAGATGATAAGGTAATTAGCATAAAATAAGGTGGAAGGACGATGGAAAAAGAATATTATATAGTATGTCTATTAGGGTGCTTTTTTTTCGCGACTAATTTTTTTTTTTTGTCAGTCCCACCTCGAAATTTTGTGACAAATACCTAAACAAAAATTCTCCGAAAATTGGAGCCCTTAATATTAATATTAGGTACTAGACCAAGGCGTATAAAGATTTCCCGTATAAAATACACGTAAACTTTGATTGTTTTTCTTCAAAACTCTACAGCTCAGAGGCATTTTATGGTATAATCTTGGTCAATGGTAGGATTTCTTCAGAATTGAAGGCTCTACAAAAGTGTCCATTGCGATGTAACCCTAACTCCCACCAGCGAGGTAGTACGGGTCACTAACCCCAATTTGTCCATGCAATTCTCACTTTTTGCCCCTATCTCGTAAACCACAAGTGGTACAGAAAAAGTGAATATGACAAACTTGTAGGAAATTCAATTTCCTACAAAAAAGTTCTGAACACTAAATTGCTAACATCGATATTTCTTGAGGTATGGGGCTTTGAAGTTGCGGTAGTGTTTCTACAATTTAGCTCAATAATCCATGAAAATTCCACACTACCTCAACTTCAAAGCCCAATATCTCAAGAAATATCGATATTAGCGATTTGGTGTTCAAGAACTTTTTGGAGGAAATTCAATTTCCTACAAGTTTGTCATATTCACTTTTTCTGTATCTCTTGTTTTTTACGAGATAAGGGCAAAAAGCGAGAATTTCATGGAAAAATTGGGGTTAGTGACCCGTACTACCTCGCTGGTGGGAGTTAGGGTTACATCGCAATGGACACTTTTGTAGAGCCTTCAATTCTGAAGAAATCCTACCATTGACCAAGATTATACCATAAAATGCCTCTGAGCTGTAGAGTTTTAAAGAAAAATGATCAAAGTTTACGTGTATTTTATATGGGAAACCTTTATACGCCTTGGTCTAGTACTGAATATTAATATTAAGGGCTCCAATTTTCAGGGAATTTTTGTTTAGGTATTTACCACAAAATTTCGAGATGGGATTGAAAAAAAAAAAAATTAGTCGCGAAAAAAAAGCACCCTAATATCTATATACACGTCCCAGATCCTTGGATGTGTCAACTCTATGTAACGAGCGTCCGTCAATAGAATAGTCAAAAAATATCAAATATTTGTAACTTGAAACACTATACTATAGTGTTTATATTTATCAATAATTAAGAAATTGGTTGATGAAAATGCAGTGAGATAAGAATTTAAAAGTGTACAGTCATGTTCGTTATATTCAACCCAGCTTAAAATTACCAGTTTTCTAATTAAAAGAGTTTTCCTACCTGAGATAAATTTTATTTTGAGCATCAGGATAATCCACTCATTTTTATGTGCTCAAGAAAAGTTCCTCAGTATTAAAAAAAAAAAAAAATTGCAATCAAAATGGATCTGAATAACAATTCCGTAGAAAATGAATCCCTAATTGCTTATTGAAACGTCTCGTCTTCGTGATACGTGTGCAAAAAAAGGTAGCAGCTGCACAAGTGCATTCAATTTGGAAGGGTTCCAATAACAAAAACTAATAAATTCACCATTACGAACGTATCCAATTTCGGGAAGAACTCTGATTATCATTTTCCAACCGAATTAATTCAAACATAATCAAATAAGCGAGCCGGAGCACCTCTCTGCCGCCGCCGCCGCGCCCAAACCAATTGGATAATAAGGAAATTCATTATGTATGCCGTCGTTAATGCTACACATACTTTCAAAAATTCAGCTGTCCGCAGGATGCGAGATGGAGCGATGCCGCCGCGCGCCGGGCCCGTGGATTGCGCATCCCGTCCTGATGCGGGCGACGGGTTTCGCTCCAGCCTCCGTGTCCCGACTATGGTTTATTAGTTTCTTCCTTTTTCGGGAGTAACCTATGACTGCGCTGGAAGCGGATCGCCCAAATAGCTCCGACTTGCTCCTCTACATCCCGGGCGTGTTGTAGTGGGCTCCGTAAGCATTTCGTGATGAGCCCAGCGGGGGGCGCAAGATACGTGCACGGCCCACAAATAGTCAGAAGTGGGGTGGTCCCTTTTGCCGGATTTTGTGTGGTCTGCTGATCTTTTTGTGCATTAATATAAGCTCGTGCTCGTATGTAATTTTAAAATTAGTTTTTGAGTTGGTCCGGATATCCAAGGATACTCTTGGTCCGAACATATGTTGCAGCTGGTCCATGGCGAAGCACGTGATCCAGCAACTGCGAATGCATTTTAAATGAAAGAGAAACAGCTTCTAATTATTTGCAGCCCCATTCGTTATTTACCATTTAATTAAAGCAGCTATCTCTCCTTGAGTTTTGATTCACGAAAATATGCTTCTGACAGGGAGATTTGCTTCACTAAAAGATGCATTTGCACTTAATAGACAATCTAGAAAAAAAAAACTTTAAGTCGAAATTGAGTTGAATATTTTATGTATCTAATGTTTTACCAGCTATTTTCATAGCAGATTACAAGAGAATAATTTATAACGAATTAATTACATATTTAATAAAGTCAAATATATATATGTGCAACATGCAACAAATTATGTTTTAAAAATTAAGCAGCATAGGGATACATCGCTTAGTTCGCAATTTTTTAAAAACCCATTGACTATTGAGAAGCTCCAAAAATTCAAACCTTAAAGGGTAATCAACCCACATCCTTCAAAACTATTGGAGTGGATGTCCTCGCTTCACTTCAGCATTGTGAATCTTTTATTTCTTGTCTAATTTATCAATGAGAATAAATATGTAAAGACGAAAAGTGTAAATATGTAAATCGTTAGCGTAGTCTTTATTTGTTTAGTAGTTGTTATCATGGTAATTTAGTCTGCCTTTTAGAAATTTTTTGTAATTTAAATGGAAATGCTGTAGGGATATTTCGCTGTAGACTGAAGTGTAACTGCACAACCCCCGAGAGTACATATGAACTCGTGAAGTAAAAAATGCACATGTAGTGATGTAGTCCAACAGTTGCCGCAATATAATATTGCTTCTTATGACGGAAAATCCAAAGTATGCCACTACATGCGCTTGAATTGCCAAATAATAACTTTAATGCGAAGATGATGTTCTTATGATCTAAAAGACGTTATGGTTAGTAGAATGAAACATTAGATTTAGATCTAGCTTTCTTATTTATATATTTTGTAGTATAGTAGTATGTAGTATACTATCAAATCAAAATAAGACGTGGTGTTAGTCATTGCAAATAGAATAATATTTTAGGCAGTGGCGGATTTACACATTTGCCGCCAGTAGGCTATTCAAATTTTGTCGCCCCTACCAACCTCTACAATTTGATACCCTAGTTCACAATCATATTAATTACAATTTCTTTGTTAATGAAATTGTAACTTTATGATTTGTGTACATACTATGGTCCTAATTACACCACCTTTATCTTTTAATTGATATGATTGTCCTAGTTCACATAGATATGTCCTAGATTATTTTTACAACCCAACGATTTAGTTAAGATTGCACAAGAAATAGTTTTTGGGTATATTTCTGAGCTAATAAAAACTCAATCATGTACCACTAATAAGGCGGGTAAGGTAAACCTTTAGGTGGGGGTAGATGATTATTTACATTTTTTTTAAATTTTATCATATAAATAACATCTCAAGATTATTGTGTTAAAATTTGAAGTCGAATGGAGTAAAACTAACGGAGATATGGAGTTGTAAGTCTCCGCCGTTCCTGTGCGACTTGTTCAAAGTCGGTGGACACTGTAACTAAAATTCTACTTGACCAATCCTCCTCAAATTCCAAAGTACGTAAAATATGAGGTAGTGACGTCGAGATCAATTTTTTTTGTGCATTATAAATAGTTTTACTATGAAAAATAGGCTGATTTTTACCGGTTTCTCCTTTTTAAATTCGTTCGGACTTCAAAATGATGCCAAAAATTAAAAAATAGTAAAAAAACGTAAAAGACGCCTCGAGAAACTCATAATCTAACCAAAAATGTTCGAATTTTTGATTTAAGATAATCCAGTAATTATTTCTTAATATTTTAGGCTAACATATTAATTGAATATTCTTGAAATGATGCTTTATTATGTTTACTATACTGTGTACTGTATTTTTAAACAAATTCAATTTACTATATGCTCCGGAAAAATTATCAAAAATATGCTTAAAATGAAGCGAATTAACCCTAAATATGAATCTTTTTAATTTCTGTAAGACATAAAAACAAATTTTGGTGCCAAATTTGCCACCCCTAAAATCTGCCGCTCTAGGCTCCAGCCTACTCAGCCTGCTGGTAAATCCACCACAGATTTTAGGATCACCACAAACTATTATAATAAAGGGAATGAACTAAAAATGCCATAAAACCGTTTAAAATAATCCAATTTATTCCCATTAGTACTTATAATGACTAAAATTAGTTTCAAAACAGTAGATCTCTAGTAAACAGCGATAAATGGACCTAAGGGTTCATAGCGAATTGCAATTTTCAAAAAATCGATTTTTTTTTTAGCCCTTATCATACTGAATCTAAAACTTTTTCACTTTTTTGTTTCAAAACATCCGTCTCGGAGACACCATCAACAGGGCGAAGCCCTCTTTTTTTCACTTTTTTTCAACCGCCTGTTTCATCAATAAAAAATCAGAAAAATAAACAAAAAAAATTGTTTTCATGTATTTCGACACTATATTTATTGAAGTAAAACCCCTCCCATATTTATATTTACAACTGAATCTACTAAAAAAATTATTGAAAAATAGTCTGTTTTTCATGGGTCTAATTCGCTATGAACCCTTAAAGTCTGCAAAAAGACCAATTTTTATTACAAGTCATTGTACCATACCATTCAAAATTGACTTAAACAAAGTCCTAAAAGATAGTTCTACAATCTCGTTAGTAAAGTAAGAGTACGTAAAACTGAAATTCTGGTGTATAATTTACCTATTGTTCAAACCAACAAAATTTGACTAAGACTCAGCTTTGAACTTGGGACTCTTAAAAAAAAAAAAAAAAAAAAAAAAAAAAAAAAAAAAAAAAAAAAAAAAAACCGTTCAATGGGTTTTCGAAGGTTGGCGTCTTAGGTACATGTAAAGACTGCTTGGTAGTTTCCTTTTCTTTGATAAGCTTTCTCTTTTTATACAAATCAAGTACGTTAGCGTTCAAATGTAATATCAGTTATATGGAATAGATATCTGAAATTATATTAATTTCTATTTATATTGAAAGTTTTTGGATTTTATAATACGTACCAATTTTAAGGATTTGTGACACCACTTTTATAAATGCTTATTTAAGTAAGTTTTGGGTTATACAGCACTTTATATACAATATTATAAAATAATACTTCAAAAAACTTACTTTTATGTACGTACATATGTACATAGGTACATCTTAAAATTTCTCCGTCATTTTGTTAATAGTAGCGCACTATAAATATAGGGTGAAACAAAAAAAAAAAAGTTCCTATGTGTAATTTGCTTCATTAAGGGGTTACATACTTAGAGCAATGCCAAAAATGCGCTAAAAGAAACACTGCTTTTAGAAGGGATAGCAATAGAAATTAATAAAAATAACAATTGCACATTGTTTACTAGTATTTAAAGTTTATAAAAAAAAATTATTTTTTTTTTTTTTTTCAAAAATTACAAAATAAAAAATCATGTTTCCCGAAGGCGCCCTCATTTGAAAGTGCCCACAGTTTTGTGTCGTCAGAATCGAGCCATGACGAGTATATTCGTCAATCACAGAATAAGTTGCGCTGGTAAGATAAGGCCATGCCCAAAAACCTCTCCTCAGATCGTGATAATTATATGAATTTTTGAATGAATCGTGGGATAGTCAGTATCGTTTGCTTATTTTTGGTAAACAAATTGATTGAATTCTTGGAACACTAAACCGAGGGAGACAATTTCCAAGAAAATTGTGTGCGTCTCAGTTCATGTGCTTTGTATTTGGAATGGCTTTTTGTTGACATTCATGCAATTAGCCCCTTTCTCTGCCCGACAGCTTCCAATTTTTTTATAAAATCTAAAGTATTTTCAGACTGACAAGAGTTCTTGTAGTTTCATATTTTTTGGTTAACATCTAAAAAACGTTATCATCGCACATAAATAAATTCATTATGCAAACTGGTAAACTTTTTCAACCATTGCATACCGGGACGCATGAGATCATCTCAAACTGTTTATATTTTCTACTTGTTTGTTTTATTCCCGCGTAGCCTCAAAATATTCTAAACATCTTTAAATTTGAGAATATGTTTTGTTTTCTCAAAAATTGCAATTTAAGTAGCCAATGGTCACTGATTTATACGCATGACGAGTATACTCGTCAATACACGTAATTTTGCCACTTTTCCATGACGAGTATAATCGTCAATCACAGTTAACTGGTTAGTTATGCTTATAACATTTTTTAATCACAAAAACTTAAAATCGTTTCGTTTTCATGGCTAGGATTTCTCTGCTATTTTAATTTTTTTAGTTTTCAAGAAAGTAGACTGGTCAACCCTTGAAGGTTGAATTTTTAAACTTGCTTTTAGTTGCAATTAATTCGTAATAAATTATGACATCGACAATGTATCAATTTATGTATTTTTAAAGTAGAGAATGTGGGGTATACCATTAGCCCGTGACTGTAATAAAGTCACAATTAATTGAAGCCCCCAACCGAATTTTCATTAACCCGGGGGCTAGTAAGTAATAGACTAATAAATCGTAATTAATTTATAATAATATGTTCTATAAATTCGAGTGCAGCATTAATTACACTACATAGTCTCTTCAGCTAACGACGGATGTTACCAAATTTACAATTACAGGTTGGTTTTGATAGTCCTTGAATATTTGATTTAAATAAGTACTCATCAGAAATCGATTAACCAAGTGTTTTGCACCTTCCGTTTTGTACCTTTGCACCAAATGAAAGATTTCTCGATCAATTACACAACGTGTGCCGTCGGTGGTGGTCTGACACAGATGTTGTTGCTGAATAATTGGTTTTTAATTACTTGCTTCAGAACAATGCGAAAATTGCATTTTGTGGTTTTTCCTCTTACATATTATAGCTAAAAGTAAATTTTCAGTAGAATGTGCTCACGACATTGTGTATTATCCCAGCACTCCGTGGAAGAAATAGGGTAATCGAAAATAATCAACATCGTCATTGTAATTAACCAATCACGAAAATCGCTTTTTGACAGGTCTTGATTATGGCAATTGCGCGCTTTAACACAATCTTGATGACGCAAAGACCGCGACATACAGGAGTCATAGTTAACATATTGGCTTCGGATTATAGCTCACCATTAATATATGACTTATCGTTAGCGAGTAATGAAGTTCAAAAATTTCAAACTCCAATATGCATAGATCCAATATGCCACGTAACGTTGCTACAAACGATTCGCCGTATCAAATTTATGTCGATTTTTAATTGCTTTCTGTTGTGGAAGTAATTACTCATATCACAAACATTTGAATTTGCGTGATAGAGAGATATCGATTTATTAAGATAATTACTTTTTGAGGTCAGCTGATTGCGTCCTTTGATTGAGCTACGTTTAGCCCATGCATGGGATATTTTGTGCAAAATATGAAACCACAAATATTAAATTATGTCTATTTTGTTCAGTGGAGCGGATGACAAATTTAAATAAGAGATTTTCAAAAATGTGTAGGTTTTTAATGAAAATTTGTTAAAAAATAATATTGGGCAGTCAATTTCGTATCTGCTATTGAAATTTGAAAATTGTAGAAGGAAGAACAAAATTTCTATTATTCAAGGAAATTAGTACAAACGCGATTTCGGAGTCTCTGATTTCGAATCTACTATGTTTGCATCAATATTTTGAGATTCAAGATGGTAAAATTGTGTATTCATTATATAACAATATGGTTAACGAAATCTCCTAATATGAGATTTCAATGACAATTAATACAAAGAGGTTCTTTGCGCCATTTGTTCGAATTTCTCGAAAATCAGTTCAAAGGATTTTTCGGGGCCACTGCTTTTAAATCTTTTGTCAGAATTTTAAAATTAAACATGGAATATTTCTACAAGAAATAATTTCAAGGAAAATTAGCATAAAGGGGTTTTCAGGTTGTAGCAATTTCTAGGATATACCAAACTAAAGCATTGCCAGGGGAAATTCAGCTATTACATTTACATAGAAAAGTGTAAGCAGCTTCACTTCTTTCGTGCGTAATTATTTTATTTATAATCTTAAAATTAATTCTGTTCACCTCAAGCACTCACAAAAAATGTGACTTCTGGCTATTCTCTAAGCTCAAAAGACCGCTTCGGGGACACCATTTTGAATCGACTGATGAGATAAAAGAAAAATCGAAGAAGGATCTGAAGGCCATTCCAATTATCGAGTTTCAGAAGTGTTTCGAGTATTGGAAAAATCACTGGCATAGGTGTATTGTATCGAGCGGGGACTACTTTGAAGGGGATGATATAGATTTGGAAGAATAAATAAAATTTTTCAAAGTTATAAACAATTTGGCTTTACTTTTTGATCACATTAGTATTTGAAGTTTTGTGGAAAACAATATTTTGCGGCTCGAAATAATCATTCGTCATTAGAAAATGTTTAGATACAATTTGGATTTGTTCCGTTTTAAAGGAAAAATACATTTTTGGAAATAATTCAAATTTATTTATTTAAGATATTATAGATAAATAAAAAGTCTTAATTTAAGAAAAATAAATAATCTTTCACACTTTAATGAAAATGTTAAAGTACTGTAAACATTTAATGCATACGATGGGAAATGAAACATCGGCTTACATATGGAAGATTTCACACAACTTTGAAATTTGCAGAAGTAACCCCAAACAGGCCTGAAATTAAATTACAACTGGATGCTCTCAAATGGTAGGCTGTGCGTTCTGCGAAGGGGTTCGAATGACATAAATGAATCCAAGTTTCAATACATTAAACACAGTAGCTATTAAATGAAGCGCCGAGATCAGGCTTATAATAGAAACCGTGTAACACCTAGGGGTGCGGGGCGCAAGTTGAATCTTACCCTTTGATCCTCCTGTGTCTGTGAGTTTTTGTTGGCGGGCTTTTCTTTGCTCACTCAAATTGTATGACATTTTTATGAGCTTTCCTAATCCAGGCCTTATTTATATCCTCCGGCTGTGGTAATATGAGGTCGGCTCCATTGTACGGGGCGGGGCGTACGTACCCTACTCCAACCCAAAATGTTTGTTTCTGTGAAAGCCCTTAGGCTGGTATCCTTCTTCTTCGTCTTCGTCTTCTTTTCACGCCACTTTCCCCAGCAGCTAGAGGTTTCCTTCTGTTTATTTCTGTGGCTTTAGAACCCATCCGTCATTTCTGTGTTTTCTCTGCTTTTACAGTCCTCAAGTACACTCGAGCGCACTAAAAACCGACGTAAGTGTAATTCGAGTGCCTTAAAGAGAGTGACATAGGTTCCGCTCCCTTGCCGGTCCTTTCAACTTATCTCAATCTTGTCAGCCGCATAGCTGTTAGACAGAAATGGACAAATACCTAAAGGGATAACTCGGGAACAAAGCTGACAAAACGAAACCACGTATATCCCTCACTCCCCTGGGGGCTAGGGTCAGCTCACATAGCGTGAACAGCTTAAGTGGTTCCTGCTTAAAGCAAATCTTTATTATCCTTCGCTTCCAGGGGGATTTGAAAAATCATAAATTTCGGTATCAGCCTGTAAATAAATTCACATACTTAAATTCTTGGCGCGAGCAGGAAAGTGTGATGCTTAACAGGGGCGTTTGGGGTTAAAGGCAATAAATTTCTGTGGATCGCCAACCCTTCTCAGCCATAAGTTGGATATACCATAAAAAGCTCCCTAGCTCGGAGCATGGGATGCGTGTACATTTCATTTTCAACTTTCCGTGATTTAAGTATATATGATTTACTGCCTGAGTGTGCGAATCCTCCCCAAAATCCACCCGCGATGGCAGAAAGAGATGTGCATATATTCCCGAAGGCGCCCAAATTAAGGCTATCTGCAAACGATGCGTTTTCATTATAGTCACGAATGTTCGATTCCAATATTTATTTTCACCCCGTGGATATAACCAATTATTTCCAGTGAAAAGTAAATCAAAATCGAATTATTATTTACCGAATAATATCGCACTCTGCGCTGTTGCACTCATGAAATTGTGTAGCACCCTCAATCCTCATGTTTTAAATATCTTGTAAATACCCTGGTACACGATGACCCAAGGTTTCTGCTATATTGCTCATTGTTAATTAACGATGGTGTGTAAACCATCCAACCCATTAAAGTAGCATTCTATTAAAAGGTATTTCACACCTTTAACACGCAGCCACCGGAGCGACATCTCAACGGAATCATCGATTTCACCAACAATTACCCACGCAGGGAATGCAAATCGAACCACCCCCACTTCGATTTAAATTGAACTCCGGACGGAATTTAATTTTACCCCTTTCACCTCTGTGTTCGGCTTCAATTTCTGCTACCGGGCGGCGATCTGTCGAATCGAAGCTTTGTTTTCCACCTTTTTCCATGATTTTCAATTCTGTCTTCTCTGAACAGAATAAATCCAATCAAGAGAGCCCATACAATCAAAGCGACCTGTATACCACTTGCACATGGAGCCAGAAAACCGCCCGTCCCCGCCTCAAACCCAGGCTGTGTGGAAAGTGGCGCTGTGCTGTTGATTTGGGTATGGGCTGCCTAAGAATATATAGTGCACGAATGAAGCAGATAATTTTAACCAGGATTTTCAGTAAAGAGGCTTCAATAAGCAACACTATTTCCGCGATAGGACGCAATCCAATTTTTTTTTGCTGGTAAAAACAAGAGAGAATAATTGACCCGCGGAAACGCTATTGATGATGACTCAGGTATAATATGAGCAGGGGAAATGAAAATCAGATCTTTTGGATGAGACGAACTGCCCTAGGTAGTAGGTATGTATGTAGGTGTTTATTCAGTTGCAAAATTGAAAATAAATACACTGCAAAAAGCTTCTGCCGCAATATCAACATTGGATTCAGTGCTCAAACACAATTGGAAGTCGTTTTATTTGCAAAAATCTCATTTTGTCGCTTTTGTTATGTATGCGCTACTTTTGTGGGCACACTTTGATCTCAAAATAATCACATTCTACCACTTTGAAGGGAAGTGATAATGGAAATATATTGTAAATATACAATATCTATATCAATGCAGGGCATCAACAATTATTGGGCATAAACAATCGGTTTAAACAAATAAATACTACTAGTATCCATAAAATCGATTGGTATACGTTATGTTAATACTCGATATAAAATATTATAAATATACGCAAAGCTTAGATTACTTTAGACATACAAATTCCTCATTGGTATTATTTAAGCAAATCAAATTATTAGCTACAAGTTTTATCAATTTGCTAAATTTGAATTAATATTGATTGTTATAAAAAAAACTACCCTTTTTTCTTTTTTCCTGAAATAATATCAGTTATACTTAAATCATAGGCTGATAATCATTTTTTCTAAAATTGAAAGTACTTAATCCATAGCCCAGATGACAATTTAAAATTCACAAACCGTAAGCCAGTGCAAATGACAAATTTTATGAATTTTCAGGCGAGGTAAAATGTTAAAGCTTATCCAAAAAGTGTATACATATTTACTTTTTTGTAGGATATTTCCGCAAATTTCGATTTTCTGATGAAAATAAGCCAAAATGAAGAAAATTCAATTCCCGTCAATTTGACAGCAACTTAGCTGGATATTGAGGGTAAAATACTGTGGTGATTTCGAGTTGACAACCAATTTTTACTCAGCAGATTTCCGCTTTGAATGGCATAATTATTCTACTTCTGGGCGATTTAATTAAATATAATTTCAAAGGTAAAGGAGTAGAGAATGCAAATTACATAACTACGTAAATCACTTCCGTTCAAGATGAATTATATTTTAAAGATGGTAATTTATAGCAAAACCAACAAATAAATTTTAAAACAGACAAGACCAGAAAAGTTGGGAAAATACCTTGTTTGTTTGCAATTTATAATAATAGTAACACTAACTTTCCATTGCCAAATAAGGTTTTAAACAAAATCGATTAAATCATTGTTTATTGAAATTTATCTTATTAATTCGTTACTAGATAACGAATTAAATAGATTTCCAGTTTTTCTGGTAATAGTTCGTAACATAATATTTAAATAATATCATGTTGTATGATTTTGGAATCGATTTGTCATTATTTTGATTTGATGCTCCGTTTGATATGATGGTTTTTAGTTTCCAAGTTATTTTTTAAATTTTAAAAATAATATTAAAGCTTTCGAGGCAACTCATATTATTGAGAAGCTTTGTGTATTGTGGCAGTACAGTTCCAATTTGATTTAGTTTTTTATTTATATAATATAAAATGTACAATAAGAATTATATTTTATGATACAGTGGGGTAATTCCATGCCAACTCAGCATGAGTGTCCACCCGCCCATCACGGATTTTAAATTTGACTTCACAGGCGTGTTCTACACTTAAAAACAAGAGATTTTGCCAAATATCAGATTTTTTCATTGATTCTATTGATTTTTATAATCGATTTTTTATTTCATGTTTTTTTCGAAGTCAAAAGTCACGATAATTTAATTTCCTCCTAAACTGGCAAATAGTGAATAGTAAAAAATGTAAAAATACACTATTCTGATAGGAAATTTTCTGACGAATCGATTTATGGCATTGCCGAAGCGAAATTTTTAGATCTAATGGTCCAAAAATGGGGTTTTTTGAAAAAAGTCACCTTTTTTTCAACTTAAAATATCTCAAAATGGGTATACCTAAACAAATTTTGTTTTGCATGAAATCGCAAGGTTTTTAATTGAACTTTACGAATATATCATGGTCTTTTGTACTTTGGGTTAAAAAAGTTGATTTTCAGGCTATTTTAGTTCTAACTCTGCATTTTCACCAAATGAAGTGATTTTTAATATGTTCTATCACTATATTTTGCAATAACTGGGAAAAAATGTCTAATAACAAACATTTTCACTAAACACACCGTTTTTCAGCATATATCTTAGTCAATCAAAAAAATTACTACATATCAATGGGTCAATTTAAGTAAAAAAGTACTATTAAGTTTTATCTGTGATGAAGTTTAAACGTCGCTAAATTGAATATTTAACAATTTCACAATCATTAAATTGAAACTCCAAATACCTGTACGATAAGGCGACGAAAAATATATCGTTAAAAATTTCAAACTTAACTACGCCAACGGGCGTTTTAGGCACCCGAGGTCCAATCCTTGATACGAACTTTTAAATGTGCTTTGAGGATAATGGGTGGTTGATTTCGGTTTCGTTGACCGGGCAATTCCGAGCAAATCTGAGCGAACTTAACCTCCGAGTGCAGACCGAAGCTACAATCGACGAATGTGCTTGCTTGCTAGCTGCGTAGTTTACTGCATGCGCAAAGTGCGTGCGCGTGCAACTACTCCGAAAGTACCAACAAAAAAACACATTGAAATAGTACGAATTTTTTATTCACTTATGTAATTTAGTTTAAATCCGTTAACTAAATACATTATTAAGCAAAACAATAAAGATAATGTTTTTATAATCATGATATAAATATTGATATTTATCGTCAGCTAACTGTGAAAAATGGTTCAAAAACTGAACACATTAATCTTAAAAAGCCATAAAAATGTCAAAAATATATACCTTTGTTTTACGCTTTATAGTGGAATTTTGACGTTTAAACTAAAATAGCCTGAAAATCAACTTTTTTGGCCCAAAGTACAAAAGACCATGATATATTCGTAAAGTTCAATTAAAAACCTTGCGATTTCATGCAAAACAAAATTTGTTTAGGTATACCCATTTTGAGATATTTTAAGTTGAAAAAAAGGTGACTTTTTTCAAAAAGCCCCATTTTTGGACCATTAGATCTAAAAATTTCGCTTCGGCAATGCCATAAATTGATTCGTCAGAAAATTTCCTATCAGAATAGTGTATTTTTACATTTTTTACTATTCACTATTTGCCAGTTTAGGAGGAAATTAAATTATCGTGACTTTTGACTTCGAAAAAAACATGAAATAAAAAATCGATTATAAAAATCAATAGAATCAACGAAAAAATCTGATATTTGGCAAAATCTCTTGTTTTTAAGTGTAGAACACGCCTGTGAAGTCAAATTTAAAATCCGTGATGGGCGGGTGGACACTCATGCTGAGTTGGCATGGAATTACCCAGTGATTAGAATGGGCGTTCTTCACAATGCTGGTTTCAATTGGACGTTGAACAAGGAGTATTAATTTATTTGATTTCTAATTTGACCCTTCAAAATTATTGTATTCGATGTGGGAAAAAATACATGGCGTTTTTTTAGTAAAATTCAACTAGTTTTGTTATAGTGTGAAAATAAATTTAATGAAATCAAATACGCTCCATTGTTATCGACAACGTTTCACCATTTTTCTGGTAGAACCATGATGCCATCGGTGAAGAACTTCCTTGGTTTCTGGTTGAAAAACTGAATCGAATGGTTTTCACAGGCTTCTTTTGAAACCAGCTTAATTTCATTGAGAGAGTTCTGCAGGGATCGGAACAAGTGGTTGATGCATCAAAACCTCCCAACCAAGATCTAGCAATTTTTGGCGAGTCATCAAAGATGTGTATGGCCTGGCGTTATCGTGATGGAAGACAACACCTTTCCTATTATTCAGGTCGGGCCGTTTTCTTTCAATTGGGGGACGTAATCTCTCTACTTGTCCACAGTAGACTTGAGAATTAATCGTCTGATCAACTGGAAGTAGCTCATGTTGGACGACTCTCTTCTAATCGAACCACACAAACAGTATCACCTTTTTCGGCATCAATCCTGGCTTCGCGAACGTTTGTAATGGTTCACCATCCCTTTTCCACGATTTTTTATGTGATCCATTTTTCACCACCAGTTATTAGACGTTTCAGAAATGTCTCGATTTCATTCATCAACTCATACATCGAGCTTCTTCTTGTAGCCAGCTTTGCATAAATGGTTCAAAACAGTTTTGTGGTCAATGCCTAGCTCCATACCAATATCGACACTACTGATATACCTATCTTGTTGCACTTGTTCAAGAATTTCATCTGCTTTTTCAGTAATTCAGTAAGAGCGTGACTCATCTTTCACATCAAAATTACCAGAACGAAAGCGAGCGAACCATTTCCGTGTAGCAGATTTCGATAAAGTACCTTCTCCAGTACACAGCACAAATTTTTTCACAAGTCTATGCAGCGTTCTTCCCTTTGTCATAATAATATTGCAAACTATAGCGTAATTTTTCATTATTTATCTCCATTTTCAAACGCAAACAACTTTTCAACTACTACACCAATTAATGATGTTTATATACTCAAAGTAACGCTCGAACTGTCACCTTTCCAACGACCGTTTAGTGGTGTCTTTGTGGTCTGTGTTTCCTGAGTTATTTGCAATATACGCCATCTATCTATTTCCCACACCCAATATATAGAAAAATAAAACAAAAGAAAATAATCTTTCTAAGTTTTATAAACTATTTTGAGGATTATTAGAATTGTTCTTTTCACAAGGTTCTTATTTTTGTTTTATCTCATTAATTCAGCTTAGTCAATTTTCGGAATTAATCAACCAAAAAATCGAGATGCTTTTACGATCAGAAATGTTTTACAAAATCATTTCATGTAAATGGCCTTTTCGTAATTTTACCTGTTGTAAATACGCCCTTCAAATAAATAGGCCAAGCAGAAACCTTAATCAAAATCTCCACAGATACTGCTCAAATCGAGCTGATGCTTCGGCAAACACGGCCTATGTATGTTTCAATAAGAAGATATAAATACACAGACAGGGGCGATTGCATGAACCTAACTCACTGATGCAGAAGGCCATTCGTTTGTGTAATTAGAATTGTAAATCCATTTAACTGAAAGTGATAATTCCCGTATAATTAGGGTCATAAATGCCTTCCGGGGAATTGTTCTGCATCATCACTCCGAACAAATGTTTCCTAAGGGAATTTCGTATTCGATCCAGAGCACTGTCGGCGGTAATGTGAATGCCTCATTAATTTAGTAAATTAATATTTGCTACCTTAAAGCAGTTGTCCTTAATCCACTCACTCCTAATTTAATCTATTCACGCCCGGCTGCCGAACAGAGAGCGGGACATGTGAAATTTCCAGCGCGTTCAGGTTGTAATCAAAGTGAGAAATTTCATTTGTTACTCACGCAACAGCAGCAGCCCTGAATCCTGGATGGTGTTAACGTCGGTGGTTGCTCAAAACTGTGCTTGATTAATTCAGCCGGAGTGTAACCGCATCCAAATAAATAATCGAGCACAGAGATGTTCTGTAACCACTTGATTTGCTTAAAACCTCATCGCCACCTGTAATGCAATTAAGGCTAGTGCGTCTGTACCGCCTGAGAGTAGTTGTTATTAAATTCAGGAAACTGCTAACCCCCTTTTAAGTGTTTGCACCAACCGACTTGTATTCGTTCTCCTTTTTGGTTATACTACTTAATAAGAACCACTCGGATTACGTTGACCACTATTGAATAAATTGAGGTTATCCACTTTTGAATAATTAGGAAATTGTATCACGAGTTCGGAGATTATATAAACAGCATTCGAAAGTCATTCATAATTAATCCTAACAAAATTTATGTATTTGTTGAACTATAATTTTTATCCTTTTTCTTTTTCGTTTAGAAGATCGATGTCAGTGGCCGACATGCCATGCTTGATATACTATATTTTGTTTTTTTAATGATCTGTAATCTGGATCTCTATAGATAGATAGATCATTAAAAAAACGCAGTTGTAAATCAGAAAGTAAATTAAAAAAATCAGAAAACCCGACATTGTAAAAATCGAAATAAAAAAGATAGAAAGAAATGAAATAGAACAGATGGAAAAAAAGTAAAGGACTTTCTGATAAATCTAAAATATCAATAGTAGATAGACAACAGTCAACATTTCAAGCCGAGGAAAAGGAATATTCATTTCACATTTTTATATTTCATCTTGTTTCCATCTTTTTAATGTGCTTTTTACGCAGTAGGTGTTTTTTTATCTAAGGATTACAAATATAGTATAGTATAATATAGTATAGCTATTTATTCTGAAGTACCCCGTTGTATACACAGAAATCTCTCTCACATACTAGAGTTCTATGGTTATTCACACCCAATCTGTTATATAGTATCAGAGAAATTCTGAGGGTATCTTATTATTTTGCCCCGGAATATACCTATACTGGATAGATAGAGTAGGAAGTGGTGGGAACGACCCGCTCTAGGTTTAAACAAAATTAGAAACTTACAACAATTTTATTAAATAAAATAATCGCTAAAGTTATGAAATGGTAGAGAATACAGTCGATCAGTCGATCGCTCACCAAATTCCCAATTACTATTAAATATGCAAACTTCCAGTCTTGATTTGAAAAAATTATCGGATTAATTGGAAAATTGGGTATAAGTCAAGGTAATTTGATATTCTACAGTTTTAATAACAAACAATTTGGGTACTTTTTAAAATTCATCGTAGAATGGGATTTTAATTTTATAGAACCCCACTTCTGAATCCTATGGCCACACTAAAGTTATTTTTTACATTTTATGTAAATTCAAATTATTCAAAAATTACTTAAGGTCAAGTATGAGCAATATGAGGCTAAATACACGGTAAAAGTAATGATCTAAGACCTAATTTTGTATAATTCTCCTCATATAAATATAGGCGAAATTGTGATTTCAGCAATTTACAAGAGCCATCGAAAATTATGGCTAAAATAATGTTGTATGATGTACTATAATAAAACCCACATGCCAATTACTCAGTGCCATATTAGAAATTGTAACACTGAAAGAATTATTATTATCACATTTTGCGTTATTAATGCTTTATAATGTTTGCTGTTCGAAACGAGGACTGTATAGAAAATTTTTGTGATGACGCCCATGAAAAATTTTCTATCCCCTTAAAATACATAGCTTAAAGAACAATAAGAAATATTTAAATTACAAAATATACAAATATGTAGCGATATACATATGTCACATTGCAAAGTAATTTCTCTTACCCATGTGGTAACCTACACGTTTTATTATTGTATTTTAATTTCGCTAGATTTATTGGAGCAAATTATTTCTTGGATCCCTTTGCACTCGGAATTCACTTCGGAAAGGACTGGTAGATAGATTCTAAAAAATGTTGGTGTAATTTTACTCTCTTTTTGGAAGAGAATTTAATACTCCAAAAATTGAATGCTACATTTTCAAGGCTTTATAAAATTTAACCCGCTAAGGTCCTACTTCATTTTTATATACACTCCAGGCCAACTAGTGCCAAATTGGCACCGCGGGACTTTGGACCGTAATAACTTCTCTCAGATTTGGTCAAATAACTTCAAATTTAATCCAAATTGTAGGGAATTTAATCAGGAACACAATGAACGTAATGATTTTGATAGTATTTTTTTCATTTTAATAAAAATTACAGAGAAACGAAACAAGTTTCATGAAAAAATAGTGCTTTAGTTTTTGGGGTGTAATTTTTTTACAAATCATTATAATTTCAAAATTCTTGATCGTAGTTATTCTTTAGTAAGTAGACTAAAGGCCTATTACAATCATTAAGGGAAAAAAACGATTTTAATATTTTTTAAGGTTAGTCAAATTTGTGTGTTTTTCGGAAATGGAAAAAAACGAGTCTCGTATCTTTTCATACAAAAGTAATTTATTTTCGTACATTTTATGAAGAAAATTAATTGAATTATCAAAAATTATTATAATTCCTTATCTTTGTACTGTAGGTAAAAATCTCGTGCTCCGCAGCGTCACTGTGCGGCTGCAGCATTTTTCATCATAATTACATATAAGAAAAAAAAAAATTACAAGAATTTCGTTTGAAACATACTTACTTGGATAAAAAATATCCTCTGGAGTTGCTAAAACCGTTCACTAAAATTTGGAACAGACACCGACTGCGCAACGTTAAAAGAACAACTAGTGCCGGTTAGGCACTACGAATAGTTTGACGTCCTCTCAAACCGGTTATTTGTAAGTAACTGACGCGGCATCGGTACAGAGATTTAGAGGACCCTTAGAACAAGTTTGTCGAACAATAGAAATCTTGAGAAAGTGAAAGTTCTAAAAGCTACACTTAGTTGAAGAAAACTCTGGTGCCAATTTAGCACTAGTTGGCCCTTAGCGGGTTAATATTTCGTGTTTACCGGCGCATATGTCTTTTTACTAAACTACAATAAAAATAGTGTTGTTTTGTTCAGTCGTTTTTTGTTTTTATAAATTCCTCTCTGTAAAATGTCAAATTTTTATTCTTAGATTTTGTTTTGGTACTCTTATAAGCTTCTTCATTTACTTCGATTATTTCATTGTTAAATCGCATTTTTCTTCGTCTTCGATTTCCAAATCAGTGGTATCATCATGATAAGCAATTTGTTCAATCGATTTATATATTTTATTGTAGTCTAGTAAAGCAAAATTGTAAAAACTCATGAAATTTGAAAGCAATCGAGTATTTTATTATTGCATATTGAATCCACCATCTTGTAAAATGAAAATCTGATACGATATTTGAAATCAGTGACCTCAAAAACATATATAATGACTATCCGCATGCACTATATATTTACAAAGAAAAAACTTTATGTTGTAATGTCGGCCATATTGGATCCGCCATTTTGTAAAATGAAAATCTGATATGAAATTTCAAATCAGCGACCTCAAAAACATAAGTAATGGCTACTTGTTATGGTCTGAATTTGCAAAGAAAAATTGTTTGTTGTAATGTCGGCCATATTGGATCAGCCATCTTGAAAATATTTGTTACTAACATTTTATGTACCCTGTTATTGTTATATATTTCAAAAATACAGTATGAGTAACTTAAGAAAGTAATTTCTAAGAATAAAATAATACTAATAGTTAATGAAAAATTGAAGTTGATGCTTCAAGTTTAGGCATCTTTGGGCTGCCATGTTTAATTTACGCTGAAACATTTTTCAAATCTGATTAGGAAAGATATTTTCGATATCAGGTCTTAAATTCAAGGAATACCTTCACAAGGTGATTGTGCATTGATTTTGTGTGAATGATAGAATCTAGGTCGTAGAGTTACATCAGTTTGAGGTAATTTTATATATTCATGTGCACATTTACACCAATTTGGTGTAAAACCATACAACTTTTACAAAGCTTTAAAAGTGGGTAATTTCACACTTTTTTGCTTAATTACAAATGATCCTAATAAATTTTTGCACTGAAAAAAATTTGAAATTGCTCTTAAGATCAGTGTGAATTTACATTCAGTTTTTAGAGTATAGCTCTTGCAAAGGCGCTGAATACAAAGGGTTAATATTCTATTGTATAATATGTATAATTTCTATTTCTCCTCTGCCACAATTTTTTTTTCCGTGTAATATTTGCAATCGAACATATATGTGATTGGTGAAAGATGTGATTTTAGAGTTTTTAGTGTTTTTTCTAAATAAATAGTAATACTTTTGCATTTTTTTAATAATTTACTCTTTCATATTTTTTTAAAAAGGTTTATTTAAAAATGTTTTATTATAATCATACTTTACGCTTATCGGATATTCTATTTAACTTAATGTAAAATTTAACAGATTTCACGGGGTGATACAATCGATAAACGCACCGGGTGCCCATAATGCTGGCTACACCACAGTACCTATAATATTTATAAAGCATAAAGTTCTGAAAAGGTAGAACAAAAAAAAACCTGAAAGCATCCAATTTGTTATAAATACCACCTTTCATCCTAAATCCTCAAATACGCTCCTCTTCCCCTCCGCTTTGACAAATTGCCTTACGAAGGCAGAAATATAAATTGAAACTAATTGCCCGTTGTTATACAATTTGAAAGCATAAGAAAAAATATTCCCAGATGCAAGTGCCTCGAGTTCACTTAGCTGCCCGAAAGAAATGATATCCTTTAAAAATTTAATTATGGCTCAGTCCCGACGGAGGTTTTTTTATTTGTACAACAACAGAGAGCTCAATTCAGCCATGAAAAATCGTTTTCAAGTAAAAACGTAACCACTGAAAAGAGCCCCAGTTGCCCTTCAAGACGGCCGGCAAGACGTGTGGTCGTGACTGAACTCCCAAAACCAATCAAGACGAATTCTCTCTAGTTCATTTCACCATTTTATTTCTTATTCTTCTTTTCAGATGCCCCCGAAATGTCAACAAGGATAAGCTAAACGAGCAAGGACATCTCATTTAAGAAGAAGAAAAAGTCCAAATCCGTTGTCCACCACTTCGCCGGGGATGTTGAAACGATCCGGAGAAATGCACTTTAGTTAACCCCTTCGGCGACTAACCGGCTTAGCAGGGCTCATCGCAAGAAGCCTGTCTCCGCACAGCCCCGTGTGTCCTTGAAGGAGTTTTTCGAGAGAGCACTGACTTTGGGATTTCCGCTAGCCAGGATATCCCTTCGAGAACAATACGGTCGCCAATTTTCTTCATGTGTCTGACCCGACGAAAAGCTGCACTTGCTGCTTAAAAAATCAGATGTGTCCACCTTGATATGCACTTGCATTAGTTGCATTCGAAGTGGGCAGGAGGGACGAATCGATCGAAAAGGATGTTAAACCCATCGCCAATCCCGGAGGCTTGGCAAGGAGCAACAAAGTCAATTTTTAGCTCTGATTGTCCAAACGCAATTCTTGTTCTTATGCACTTCAAGGATTGTGACTGGACATCGTGGCTCGAAATACGAGAACCCAGCTCTGATGCTCCATTCTATTACTGTTGCTATTATTTTTACTAATATCCTCCTGACTATTTCGCTATATTTATTCTATATTCCCGGTCTTCCTCCTCTTGCTCCTCTGAAATGGACCTTTGCTCTTTTCTTGTCTCTTTTCATGTCTTCTTCACGCTATCCTGGGAGCATCATCACTGCGGAGCAGAAAGGACTTTCTTCAGCCCTTCGCCTCAATAAACCACACAGCAATAAATGGGGCGTTCGCCGCCCGGCCAGCGAGTGCATTCGGGGAGCAGCAGCAATCACCGTGAGCCCAGGATACGTTTCGAGATTAAGGGATATTCCCAAATGAAATTCCAACAAGAGTTATGTTTATATGTATTATCCACCCGAACCACGCACACATGCCTGTGCACCAATTGTACGAATCCAAGAATATTTTCTGCAATAAAATGTCTGCTTTATTAACTGAAGATTTATTTTATTACCCGAACGCTATGAAGCGCTATGAAATCCAGAAATATGAACTTGAGGGGAGCGTTACGATTGACTGCAAATCTTAAATCGTTCATATTGGAATTTCGCATTTCAAAAACAATTATCAGTATTATCGAAATTTCACTTGAACAAAATCTCGGTTTGAAAACTAAGAATTAAGGATTAAAGGAAAACGTTTAAGCTATTGTCTGCATCTTTCTTAAAAGTGTTGATAGAAAATAATAGGAAATGCTTAAGTTAAGGTCTGAAGAAATAATCGATATATATATTTTTACAATATATAAATAATATAATACAAAGGATAACTATAGTTGCGTCTGTGCTAGCGTCACGCAAAAATTACTGAACAGATTTTAATGAAACTTTGCCATTTTATTTATACCTTAGACTTAGAGACTTGACTTATTTTCTGTACAGGCTGCCAAACTTTCAATATTCACTATTTAAAAATATGTCCTCTTTTAGGTGGGCGTATATTTTGCAGCGATTGGCGGGGGAAATTCCACAGTGATATTCTTCAACTAGAGGATTGTATTTCGGGAAAACTTTTTTGTTTTTCCTTTAGAGTTGAGTTTAGCACAACGCCCCCTGTTTAAGAAACGCCAATTTTCAGCTCTAAAAAAATAGGTATCCTGTTTTTTAATTTGCGCAGTCCCGACTAGAATTTATAGGGAACATGCCTCATGAAGCGTGTGGGCCTCATGTGGCAAGTGAGCGGTATGCCGATAGAGGGATTTCCCTGTACATTCCTCATGAGGACCTCACAAAACAAAATCAGCGATACTGAAGTGAGGTTTACCTTATGAGTTTCTCACAAGGGTATTATGAGGCAAACCTAATGCATTTATAATCTTATAATGAAATAGGCAATCCCACCATTTGCCTTACGGGGGTTCGATTAGGCAAACATCCAATATACACCTAGGCTCATACTTTTCAAATGTGCTTGTTTGTTATATTCTAGAATTTGTTTCAACCCGAAAACCCCTTTATGGCTCCGCCATCTTGAATTTCCAAATCTTAATATAATTCGAAATTAGTGGCCTCAGAATAATCATTGTATCAATTTTCATTAAAATCCGTTGAAATCGAAAATTATTGGTCGCCATATTGGATCCACCATCTTGGATTCGTAAATTTTGATAACATTAAAAATCAGTGACCTCAAGATAATCATTGTACTAATTTTCATTAAAATCCATTCTAATCGAAAAATCTTGGTCGCCATATTAAATCCGCCATCTTGAATTTCTAAATTAATACAGCGCATTTGAAATCAGCATTCCGCAAGACCCCTATGTAAAAATTTTCATGAAAAATTTTTAAATCGGGTAGCAATTATTTTGCCTCACGAGGACCACATCCGGCATTCATAATGATGCACGAATGAGGCAAGGCGTTATTTGCTCTTCGTGCGCCTTATACGGCAGCCTCATAGGGACTCTAGCTGTACCCCTCCAAAATTCTAGTCGGGGTTTTTTTACTTCAATTTCAATTTCAATTTCGGAGATTTCCGCGATGTCTGTGATTATAGTAAGAAGTCTTAAGCAGGCAGGATTTTAATGATGCAAGGTTTACATTTCCATTTCGTTTTCATTTAAAGTCTAGTTTTAAAAATCCCGCATATATAAATCTTCCAAATATATTTTAGTTTGCAGTCGATCGTAGCCAAAAAATTCCGTGCCCGTAGAAAATTAACACTAACTAAGCAATTTTTTTTTGATTATAATTATTAAAATATTTAAATTACAAATAATAATAACAATGTTTTTGTGCAGAATTTTAGTACACGGTATAAACTTAATATATAAAATTATTCCATTTAAAACTCAGACGTAAATATGTGAAAATGCAAAAAACGTTGCGTAGTAATTGTTAAATCGGTTCTTAAAAAACCAACGAGGAAATCTGTTTCACTACGTATTTCATTCCAACTGCCTGCAAAGTATAAAAATATAAACAAAACTAAAAAACAAACATTTAACATTTTTTAATCCATACTAATAATAATAAATCTGGCAGGTAAGTAAAATAACCTTTTTCAGAAAAATAAATTTTCGTAATGTCTACTTTAAAAAACGGTTTCATTTATTAATTAATGGTTTCTAAAAATACTGTATTTCCGAAGAAGAAAGTAATATGTTTTGGAAATCTCCTTACAATGATTTAGTTATATGTTGGCATCATTATGTGGGCGATATAATTTGTTCCGAAGAGGAGTTTAAAGAGTTTTTATCTTGGATAAATACAGAATCACTGAAACAATCGAAAATAATAAGAAGTTGAATTTGTTTAACCTAAAAATATGTCGCGAAATCAATAAAAAATTCTCGTTTAGCCCTCAGCAACAGATGCGATAATTCCAGCGTATTTAAAAATAAAAGTAATATCAGTGAATCAAAAGTTAGTCAATTAAAAAATAAACTTGATGTAAGAATTAAATTTAATTTGCAATCACAGAAATATAGAAATAAATAGAATTCTGGATGTAAAACATAGAAAGAAGGACATAAGGTTAACCCCTTTGGAAATGTATAAGAATAAAAACCAGTTCTGAACCATACCTTTGAATATATAGGGTGGCAATTTGCTGGTTTCTTTTTAAATTACATGCTATTTTAACACAGTCAGCTCTATCGCGGTGGACGAATTGACAGAAACAAATTATCAGATCTCCTCAGTACGAAATGAATAGATTTACGCTTGAAAAACGTTGGGAAATATTAAAAACATATTTCCAAAGTGAGTGCCAACTGTGTTCCCGAAAGAGTGCGAATTTTGAAAAGATACTTATACGTAAGGTACCAAATTTTGCAAGATATAAAGTATCGTTTGAAATTCCTAAATGCCCCTTCGTGTAATTTTAGCAGATAATTTTTCAGAGCATCTCAGAAAATATATAGAAAATGAAAATATAACAAATTGTTATCAATACTTAAATTAAGCAGTACATATGTTTATAAGATTAAATATAAAAATGTTGTTATACCTATGACTTTTTTTCAGCAAAGTATATAACTTATTTTTTTTCATATTTCGAGCATACACTGTCTACTTTGGTGCCTTCAAACTGATCCGAAGAATCCCTGAAATGTTTCAAATGTTCACTTATAATATTTACATTTACTATGATTATACTTTTCTTCTGATACGTCACTCAGATCACCATATTCAATAGGATCTCTGCAAACAAAGCATAGATTATTGAGTTCGGCAAAACAATCCTTGCAATAGTTTCCTTTACAATTTGGTCTAGGGCACAAAATCATTTCACTCTCACTAAAATTAAGGTAAAATAATTATTATTATAGAAAAGAAAAGCACATAACAAATTGCTTTACTTTAAGAAAGGTGTTCCACATAACATGCAAAATTCTCGAGTTCCTTTTCCTAATATTTTTCTCATTATCCAACACCTAAATATAAATAATAATTTGAACATGATTATGTTGTATCTAATGCTCGAACTAATGCATAAACTCAAATAACAAGTCTAACATATATATACACTTGTAAATTTTATTAAAAAATTTCAATTTAGAATTGTATTGAACATCCTACCAATTAAAATTTTTACACTGATGATTGTAACAATTTTTAGCAATTTCAACTGTGGTTGAATGAAAATTAAATAATTATTATTAAAGACAAAAATTCTTCGCTAAGTGCGCAATGTTTATATATATATACATTAGGGTGTTTTCTTTTCGCGACTATTTCTTTTTTTTCAGTCCCACCTAGAAATTTTATGGCAAATACCTAAACAAAAATTCCCTGAAAATTGGAGCCCTTAATATCAATATTAAGTACTAGACCAAGGCGTATAAAGGCTTCCCATATAAGATACACGTAAACTTTGCTTATTTTTCTTCAAAACTCTACAGCTCAGAGGCATTTTATGGTATAATCTTGGTCAATGGTAGGATTTCTTCAGGATTGAGTGCTCTACAAAAGTGCCCATTGCGGTGTAACTCTAACTCCCACCAGCGAGGTAGTACGGGTCACTAACGCCAATTTTTCCATGAAATTCTCGCTTTTTGCCCCTATCTCGTAAATAACAAGAGCTACAGACAAAGTGAATATGACAAACTTGTAGCAAATTCAATTTCCTACAAAAAAGTGCTGAACACCAAATCGCTAACATCGATATTTCTTGAGATATTGGGCTTTGAAGTTGAGGTAGTGTTTCTACAATTTAGCTCAACAATCCATGAAAATTCCACACCTGTACCTCTTGTTGTTTACGAGATAGGGGCAAAAAGCGAGAATTTCGTGGAGAAATTGGCGCTAGTGACCCGTACTACCTCGCTGGTGGGAGTTAGGGTTATACCCCAATGCACACTTTTGTAGAGCATTCAATTCTGAAGAAATCCTACCATTGATCAAGATTATACCATAAAATGCCTCTGAGCTGTAGAGTTTTGAAGAAAAATAAGCAAAGTTTACGTGTATTTTTTATGGGAAATCTTTATACGCCTTGGTCTAGTACTTAATATTAATATTAAGGGCTCCAATTTTCAGGGAATTTTTGTTTAAGTATTTGCCACAAAATTTCGAGGTGGGACTGACAAAAAAAAAAAATAGTCACGAAAAAAGAAGCACCCTAATATACATATATTAATATAATTTTAATTAACATAAAAGAGCTATTGTATGTATGTATAAAAAATAAAGTTACCGATCAGTTTTTGCTCGAAGCCAATCCATACAAGAAAAACCGTGTTTTGAATCGTCTTTCAGGAGTTTTATGCGAGCGTTTCTTCGAGCTAATTTCACAAAACTTGCTGAAAATAAGGGTTACAAGTATATTTCTAATTACACTAAATATTAAATTCGGGAAGTTAAATATAGGAAATTTCGTTTAAATTTAATTTTTAAATAAAAACAATCAATTTTCTGAACAGAAGCTTTTTAAGATATAAATTATGTACTTACTCCTTCTGAGTAAAATTTGATTATGCAGCCAAATAGCGCGTTCGTGAGCCCGTTCAGGATAGAAGTTACTCATTACTTTTTGCCTCAATCTTAAAACATAAGGTTCAAAAAATAAACATATCCAAACTGCGAGCATGATTCCTCCTAAAGGGTAAAAATTTTAGATTGTCCTCAAATTAAGATAGTCTACCAATTTGAACGAATCTTGGGATACTTGGAGGTCTAGGATTAGGTAAGCATGGTATGGGATCAATATCGTATTTTTCTGCCATTGGTTCGAAAGCTTTTACAATTCCAGAATAAATTTCCGCCAAAAAGCTTTCGCCTTTCACGGAAACAGTCATAAGTGGAGGAACTGCAAACAATTTTAATTTTTAACACTTTAATTTTTAACATTTTAATTATTGCCATAGCTTACCATCAAGTCCTGCTTGTTTTCTACCATGATAACGAATTACTGACAAAAGCCAAAATACAGAGTAGTCTGCAAAGCAAATGCTAAAAAGCTGTACAGTTGAAATAAATAGAAATATTCCTGATCTTGCCAATTTCCATTTTTCTCGTCTTAATAGGCTCAATGAAGATAACTAGTTAAAAAATAAGGTATAAGGTATTTATAGAATAAAAGAGGATAACAAAAAAATTGTGAGACCTTTACGTATCTTCGTCTTTCTTTTCTTGTTAGTGGTAAGACTGTATCTTTTCCCATTTCGCCTCGCTTTAAATCCAGATCTTCAAATTGTTTTGTAATAAATTTGTTGTCAAAACGATCAGTCTTTAAAAATTTGTATTTATAATAATAAGCCCTAGTTCGTATACTAATGAAAGTTTGTTACAAAAACTATTTTATATATTTTATTACTTGATAATTATCCGCAAAAATAGCAACGATAAAATCAAATCAAGCCAACCAAACACAAGAAAAAAATTCTTTGTCCTTCGGTGGATATCTTTAAGTATATCGTCCCCAACATCTTTCAGGCTCTTAGAAGCTTCGGTTTTAAAAGTAAAGTCGTGTTCAAATTTGACATTGACGTAAAACATTCTTCTTATTTCATTTGTAAATTTATTCATCGCTTAAAATAAATTTTATGGATTAAAATGTACTAATTAAAAAACGATTTACCTTCTTTGACCTTTCCAACAATAGCGTCGCTGATATAGTCCACCAACATACAAACAAGGTCAATGAATTTTACACTATAGCACATTCCATTCATTACATTGACAACTTCACACAAAAATTTCATTGCACCTAACTTGGCTCTAAATTGAGATTTTTTAAAATTTGGAAAATGTTATATATTCGGGCTTGATTAGAAATGATCGTCATACTTGCAATCATCGATCGCTTCATGTGCCATTTTTACGCATCGGTCAAAAGGTGTTCCAAATTCTTTATTGCAAACATTGACTATACTACCCAACCAAGAAAATGCTTTCTTGATGACTTTGACTGGAAGGAAAGGATATATTTTTAATAACAATATAAAAAAAAGAGTTGTTAGAAACTGCAGAAAAATAATTGTTCTTTTTATTGCACCAAATATATAAGAAAATTTTATTTCTAGAGAAAATGTTATAACTTGCAGAATTGGAGATTTCCTGATGTAAGAAACTTTTAAATTTTCTATACGATTCAAAATTTGCATTTAAAACATTTTATAAAATAAACTGTGCACGATTTTCTTCTTGCATATTTCTAGACATCCATAGACCCAAAAATAAGTAGTACCAAAAATAACATTAAAATTAGGCTGACAAGTTTGAAATTTTTGAACTTCGGTCCATTTTTATCTTCAAAATATTTTAAAATATAACACTGATGTAAAAACAATTTCAGTTCTTAAAAGTTATACAATAAGGTTTAAGCGAAGGGTTTTCAAATAGGTATCTTTGCCAAACCTACAATTTCTTGGTAGGCTTACGTTTTGAATTTTATAACACTTTTATAGAACTCTTTCAAAGAACATTCCGAAATATTTGTGTTCAGAAGATGCGTCACAACGTCTTAATACTTTCTATCAACATCCGGCCAAATGACGATTTTAAATTTTAAAATATGCATTCAGTTTTTATCAAAAATTAAAATTAAATTAAATTCACAATCAATTTCAAAGTTCAATTTAAAACATGACCTTAATTTTAAAACCACGTTTTGAAGGATTATAGCAAAAATAAAATCTCCATAGATTTAGTAATAAATTAAAATATTATGCTTACTTATTTTCATAATAAGATCCAAAACTGTGTTCAATACTTTTTCAACTTTTTTAAGAACATTTTTAATCGCCTTCATTGCGTTTCCTACTGCAGTTTTTATAGCGATTAAAGGTTTTTTAACAGTTTCGAGCATTCCTTGAATTGCTGTTTTAACTTGCTCCTTAAAAAAAATGTATTAATACTAAAATATTCATAAATTATGCCATCAACTTTTACTTGGCCACAAGCAAAGCTATCCGACAAAACATCCACATTATAGAGAATATTTTTTAAAGGACCAGTGCATGCTAACATAAAAGCGTATGCTACTAAAAGTGATCGTCCTTTTACGCTGCAGAGACTTGGTATAATTAATGTTATAATGCACCTGAAAGAATACAATTAGTATTTGTTGCATAAATGAAAAGCAATTAAATAATTCACCTAATATTCTTACTGTATGCTAAACCAATAGTGAAAATTACACCACATATACAACTTATCCAAGTTGCTTTCTCTACAGACAACCCCACTTGTGTTGAAAGAAAAATGAACCATAGGTAGGTAAGGATGACACCACACAAGTATCCAATAAAAGCAACAATGACAATCTTTTGACAACGCGTACGTCTAGTTGTAAGGATTATGAAGTCTTTGATAATAAAATCTTAAAATATAATATTAACCTGCTCCAACAGGATTTTTTTCTTCTTTTCTTTAAGGGTTTTGCTTGTTTTTTCTTTTTGAAAATCATATTATTTTATCCTATTTGGAAATATCTTCAGATTTTAATGAATTTTGATTAAATTTGTCAGTTGAAAAATCCATAATATAGGCTTACTAAGTTTTATTTTAAATTAATATACTAGTCACGATTTTCCAGATTTGTTGTAACTTTATGGAAAATATGGTATATAGTATTTAGTTACATTCAAACTCAAAATTTGAATTGAATTCAATGCTGAAAATATTTTCGTTGTGTTTTCGAAAAATTAATATGTGGTTCTCCTTTAAGATTTACTATTGTACACAGTAAAAAAGAAGTTTGGTATTACACTTTTACGATTTTTTACGATAGTTACGATTTTTTACGATAGTTACGATTTTTACATAAATATTATGTAGATTTGAATGCGGGTTTGATCCTTCATTATTTATATATACGAAAGAGGATTGAAAAGTTTGCGGCCTGAATATGAAAACGAAACCAGAAGATTTTAAAATTATTTGCATTTTTCGACGTAATCACCACTTTTCTCAATGTATTTCTTTCATCTGGTTTCTAATTATTATACCATTGGCCATTATACCATTTTTTTAAAATATGCCTCATCTTGGCCCTCAAAATAGGCATTGACGGCAACTTGAATCTCTTCGTTTGATGAAAATTTCTGTCCTCCTAAATGTTTTTTTTTAGGATTGGGGAACAGGTGGAAGTCAGATGGTGCAACATCAGGCGAATAAGCGGGGTTGTGGAAGTAATTCGAACCCACAATTATGGATTTCAGCCATCGTTTCGCAGGACGTGTGAGGACGTGCGTTGTCGATGTTCGATTTTCTCCATTTTTAAAAATCGCTTCACGTAACGCTCAATAAAACACTGTAAACTTTTAGCTAAAAGTAACACTAAAATGAAACTTCACACAATGACAACTAAAAAGTTACTGAATGTAATGAAGGCAGAACAAAATAAAAATTATAATCATTTCTATATGAGACCGTGAACTTTTCAATCCACCCTCGTCAGTGACGGATTAAGACTACTTGATGCCCTAAGCAATCCACGCCTGTGGGCCCCCCTATCCGTATGTCAACTAGAATCGGTCTTTAAACCTTTACCGCCTAAAAACATTAGTTTTTTGTAAAATAAGATGATGAGATGTAACGTACCTTAGAAGTGGAGTAGATGCGACAACAATAAAAACCAAAGCATAATTTATTTATTTATTGAAATGCGCTTTGCGGCTTTTTCGGGCATTGAATTCAGGCAAGATAGTATTAACGTCTAACGTTTTTAACATATCGGATTCTATGTATAATATCGATAAATTATCGAGCCTTTCTTGTATCATCTTTGTCCTTTTTTCATTTTTTAATATTTGTAATTTCTAAAAAGAACGTTCCGCTGAGCAATTTGTAATCATAAGCGATAAAAATATACGCAGGCCTGTTTCCACATTAGGGAAAGCTGATTCAATTTTATCATCATGTATTATTTTATACAATTGTGCGTGAGTTTGATGTAAACTTGTGCGAGCCGAATCACTGGGTCTGGAACTTATTTTACTTATGACATGTGAATGAAACTGTTGAACTTCTGTTATTAATTCGGTGTTAAGGTCTTCTGGATATATGTTTACTAGATTTGTACTGTGCTGACTGTATGGTGCCAGGCGGGGGGCCCGCGGGGAAGGGGTGGTTTGTGATTGGCTGATCTTAATTCCAGTGCATTCGAATTGCCGAATGCACTAGCGGGCAGCGAGTGGGCAAGCGGGAGCGGGGTTATGACTCTAGGTCGGACTCTATAGGTCTGTTCGTTGGCAATCCTGTGACACTCCAGTGCGCACCAGTGCGCCCTAGCTGCACTGGTTTTTAAACGTCAAATGCCAGTTCTGTGTTTTTTGAGAAATCTGGGGCGCCCTGGTGCACCCTGGTTTTACCCCAGATAAAAACTCAGGGTTAATGACGGTTATCAGTTTAATTGTTAACAGATACGATATTTAAAGTGGAATTAACTCTTGTTGCGGGCACAAGAACTTAATTTTATCATTTCGATGTGAACATTATGAAAAAGTAGTGCTTTTATTTTATAATTTTTGTGTAAAAGGCCAGATGACAGTTCTCCTTTTTAATAAGCTTTTCGCTGGAGTGAGTAGCACTGGGATGCCCCGTGTTTTTTGACAGTTCTCAGAGCGCACCAGGGCGCCCTGGGGTGCCACAGGTTTTCAACCCAACGAACAAACCTTATGTCAACTTAAAACGCACGAATTTTCAAATTAGTCCTAGACAATTTTTTTGGTGTGGTTTTTGGTGACGTGAGAGTGAAACGTGATGTCCTAAGGACGGATTTTTTTTGTGCTTCTTGTGGTGCCCCCCAGACGTGATGCCCTAGGCAATTGCTTAATTTGATTAAGGGTTAATCCGTCACTGACCCTCGTATATCACCTAATTTTATAAAATTATTATTCCCTAATTTTTATGTGTCATAGATTTATCTAAATTACAGGCAATTTTGCGTTTACGTAGTGTTGTTGAAAATTACACGTTTATGGTGGCACAAGCTGTTGCCAAAGAATTTAGCGAAATATTGTTTTAATGGCAAATACTCTTCTACCTTTTCTTCTACAACAACAAAAATCATCCAAAACAAGTTATATTGGAATATACATATATGAAAAATTACATACGGATCGAATTCATAGCCTGATACTTTTTTAAGTTAGTTAACAAAATCAGATATTATATTTCACTCTCTTGAAAAAAAAAAGGTTTTGCTAAATACATTTAAAATATAGTGCATTTTAATGTTTTATTTATTTATTTATTTATTAAATGTCTACAGATGTTCAATCTTAGAGACTAGCATACAAAATTATACAAAAATACATAGGTACTTAGTTCTTTACATGTTGATTCTCAAAAAGAGCTATTTTAAATTCATTTCTTGGCATTGTAAAATCAAGGGAGGTAGCTAAAAAATTAAAATAAACTATACAATTAGAAACTGGTTCATGACAACCATAATTAGTCTTATGAGGAGGGGTGTACAGCAATGATCTTGAACGAATTGCTCTTTCCGGTGCATAAAAATTAATCATTGACAATAGTTCAGGAGATTTAATTCTAAAAGATAGAATATCCTTAACAAAGACAGCACAACTTACTGCCCCTCTGAATTCTAAACTTGACATACCTAGAAATAAGCATCTAGCAAGATAAGATGGCATGAAGTTAGCAAGCAACCTACAATTAAAAAAGACAAATCAAGTGAAATTCTTTTGTATTGATTCAATTCTTTTTATATGAATCTGATGATAAGGGCACCATATTACAGAAGCATATTCAAATATAGAACGCACTAATGCGAAATAAATGGATATAAGTGTTTGTGGAGATTTAAAATCTTTAGCGTTCCGTTTTAAAAATCCTAAAGCTTGAAATGCCTTTGTGACGGAAGCTTCTATATGATCACTAAAAGACATATTTGTATTGAAAATGACCCCTAAATTCGTAATTTGGTCTACTTTAGCGAGAGAATTATGATCTAATTTGTATGGAAAAGGGGTACAATTTATTTTACGAGAAAAAGTCATGACTTTACATTTTGATATGTTAAGATATAATTTGTTAATACTGCACCACTGATAAAGTCTGTCCAAATCGTCGGACATGAGAATACAGTCATCTGGAGACCTAATTGTATGGAATAATTTTAGATCATCGGCAAATAATAAACATTTAACGGAACGAAAGCAATCGACAACATCATTAATAAACAACAAAAATAACAACGGTCCCAGGTGACTACCTTGGGGAACGTCGGAATTTACAATTATTTTTTTTTTTGAAAGGATTCCTTCTAATTTAACATACTGAACACGATCTCTAAGATAAGAATTAAATCAGTTAATGATTGTTGAATGAAAACCAAGATTACCTAATTTATGTATTAAACATGATATATTAACTTTATCAAATGCTTTAGCAAAGTCGGTATAAAAAACATCCACTTGATCACCATCCTCCATTGCGCTAATATCATAGTTTGAGAATAGCGCTAGATTGGTCGAACAAGATCGTCCAGATATGAAGCCGTGTTGTTGAGGACAAATAATTTCTTTAACCAAAAAACTGAGTTTAAAATGAATTAATGAGTCCAGCAGCTTGGGAATATTCTTCATAAGAGACACCCCGCGGTAATTAATAACATTAGATTTAGAGCCAGATTTAAAAATCGGAACAATATAAGATATTTTCCACTTATCCAAAAATAAACCCGCTTGTAAAGATTTATTGAAAATATCGCGAAGAGGACAAACCAGCAATTCAGAACAATTTTTCAGCAAAGATGGGCAAATTCCATCGAAATCAGGTTTTGTACTATTTTCTATGTCTTTTAATGCTAACAATATTTCATTATCACAGAAACTTAAATTACCTATGTCCAATATATTTGCATTATTGGGATTATTGTTGAAGAAATCTATGTCCTTAAGGTCAGATTCATACACAGAACTTAAATATTCTGCAAAAAAATTAGAGCTTGTTAGCAAATCATAAGATTTATTATCATTATATTTAAGCACTTTGGGGAGAACAGAACAATTTCGTTTATTCTTAATATAGTTTTTGGGCCTACTATTAGATCGTATATTAAATTCCATTAAAAACATATACTGCTTGTATAAAAACCTGTGTAAACATTGAAATTCCATTTTTTTTAAAGTCTGTTAAAGGTTTCTGCACTTTTTTGAGCCTTATATATTATATGTGACTTGTTTTTGATATTTTTTAGTCGCAAAATACTCCTGTTAAACCACTTGGGATGATTATTAGATATCTTTTTCTTAAGTGGAACAAAACTGATGCCTTCATTAATAATTTCAAGAAACTTGCTGTACGATTCCTCTAAATTAAGGATTTTTAAAATTGACCAATCAATAGAATCCAAGAAGTTATTCAAATTGATATAATCAGCGTGTTTTCAGTCTTGTTAAATTTTGATTCATACCTTACGAATCTGTTTTGCTTAAAAACTAAAAGTTTGAACAAAAAATCAAAGATAAAATTGTTTTAAATAAAGTTCTTTACTAATATGTTAAATTTTTTACTTATAAATTAAATTACTCAAATTATAAAACTAAAATACTAAAATATCTGAGATATTTCAAGTGTCATAGCATTTTGGATACGTACTTGTTTTCTGCAGTTACCTGTTAACTTTTCCAAAAGTGTAATAATTACTAATTACTTGCACATTCATTATTTTTTTTTTTTTTTTTTGTAATTTCCCTTATGACTCCTCCTCGTGAGAGGTTTCACCACCTTCATAAAGTTCTACAATTTTATTTTGGCTCACCACCTTTATGTTTTTCACACAATACGGAACGGGTGTCACCACGCATACGGGACGTCTTCCATCGAAGTAATAAGTTTTCCGGAACTCGATCTTTCTGGATGCAAAAAATTCCATAAGTTCATCTAAGCAAGGACACTGCCAGGGATTCGCTTCGATATGCGACTTTACGAGATGCGGAAATGAGTTATTGCTGGCGGGAATGAAAGTCAACTTATTATGGTCAATCAGGAGCTCTTCTATAACTTCCAGGGATTCCAGGAACGGTGCCGTGAGTTCTTCGATTAGGTTCTTTTGCATGTGAAGCTTCCTGAGTTTCTTCAAAGGAACGAAAATATCGTCGGGTAGATGAGTGACTTTGTTGTATCCAAAACTTAAAAAGTAGATATTTGGAGTAGCTAAGAAAAGTGCTGGATCTAGTTCAGCTATGTTATTTCTCAGTACAAGCAATTTTTTTATCTTCGGCGCACTTGTTCCAAACATTTTCGGATTTAAGTAGCGCAACTTGTTTCCAGACAGGTACAAGATTTCAAGCGCTTCAAGATTTGCAAACGCATTGTCTCCGATGGTATCAATGTAGTTCTCATCCAAGAAAAGATGTCGCAGAGATCTGAGTCCCTTGAAAGTATTTTCGTTCACTTCACTTATTGAATTCCTTGATAGGTCTAATGTTTGCAACAAAGTCAACCCTTCAAAACCAGAATTTTCTATGAACCGAATGTTATTTGAGTTCAAATCGAGTTTATTGAGTCGAACACGAGATAAGCCCACAAATATGTTTCGATGGATCCCTTCGATTGAGTTTGAACTCAAATTGAGCACTTTCAGTCGTGTAAGTCCAAAGAATGCCCTGTCTTCGATTCTCCTAATTAGATTGTATGTAATGATGAGTTCTTGTAGCATTTTCATTCCACGAAATCCATTCGATGGAATCTTTAAAATAAAATTAAATAAATTTATTCGAAATCGAATCTAATTTAAAAGAAAAAAAGAACTATACTAACAATATTTATAAGATTGTTGCTCAATGAAAATGTTTTGAGTTGAGGAACTTCACCGATGTTAATGCTTTTCAAACTGTTGTGGTCGAGGTCCAAAACTTCTAAGCTTGACATTCGAGAAAATGTATTTTTTTCAATATTATCGATGACGTTGTACGAGAAATTGGCTAGTTTCACCTTCTGTAAGGTTTCTACGTCAATACCAGTGAGAGTTCTTATCCTGTTTTGGCTAATGTCCAAATACTCTAAGCGGTTATTGGGACGAAACCAACTATTTTTCAAGAGTGGAAGAGAATTTTGGTTAATGGTGAGCCTTGAAAGCGATGCATAATCTTTAAATCCATGATCGGACATAACAAGAGCACCTGCTCGAGATAAGTCTAATTGCTCTATAACATCCAAAAAAGGTGTTTCACTTTCTGCGGAATTGAATATCGTTATAAGAAGAAAACAATGCGTGTTTTTCAGACTATTTTAATACCTGCAATGGTGAAAGCTGTCCCTGGTCTGTTTATAATTACTACACTTTTCCATGTTGATTCTATCTCTGATGCGATGTCGCGGACAGACGAAATGTCTGAGCATTCGACTAAGTCCACGGTGTAATTATGCGAGCATTTGTTGGCACAGTGGACCGCGGCTACAGCCAGCATCAAAAGTAGCAACGTTCTGACCATCTTCACTTATGTACTATCGCGAAGACAGTTCACACTGAGTGCATCGAAATCAATGCAGAGAAAAGAATGCTAAGTAGAAAGGTATCTCCCATCTTCTAAGAATTGTTTTCTATTACTGAAGATATTTTGTGTCTTGTCAAAAATTCCCCACATCAATGCCGTAACCGGAATTTCGATATCTGAGCTTTGAATTGAGAAGAGAACCTGTTGATTTGACTCTGACTCTGATTCTGACTAGCTAAAACCCCACACAAAGCGAACATGTGTCTCTTTGTAAAAGAAGATGGTGAGCAAGATGTTTCGCTTCTTAACATTTCGAGTTTAGGTTAGAATTCGGCGAAGACAGTGTCAAATTACACTGGTAACTGATAAGTGCAATGCATGTTAGTCTAATCACGTAAACCAGAAAAGCCACTCTAATTTCCTTATCAGAATTTTCGGAATCCTAGCTTAATAAGAGACGCAAATGAAGAAATACTTGCTGAATGAAACACAACTAGAGCTATCTCCTTACTTATGCTAAAAGTTTATAAGAAAATGGTTATCACACTACGTTAACTTGAATATCCATAATTAAAGTACCTAAATACTAATAAATAGTTTGCTTCAATTTATATAAAATACTAGCTGAGTTATCCAGCGTTCGCTGGTGTAATGAATCGCCTGAAGAAAGCAAAACTTAATAAAAGTTAGACTTTTTTAAAATTATATAGATATAAAAATTGCAAAAAGTATAACTAACCGGGAGAATGAAAAAAGTGCTCGTAAATTCAAGTGATAGACTTGTCATGTAAAATGCTTCAAACCAAACTTCAAAATACTTTACATTAAGGGGTTACATGGGTCTTAAAGGTATAAAAAAAAACGACTTCTTTAAAAAATTTTATTTCAAAAATGAAAAATCTTTTTTATTTAAAATTTAAACATATGAAAGTAAAGTGCTCAAAGGTACTTGTAAAATAATTTTCAGCCAAAAATATTGAAAATTTTCCATTTTCCAGCCGTTTTTCGCCGTCAACCTTTTTTTTTTGTGGTAGACACGATTTCTCGAAAATAAATTGACCGATTTGGTTGAAACTTTGCACAGTTATTCTTTATAGTATTGTTTCGTGATTGAACGAAGGAATTTTCATTCGGTCAAGTCTTTCTTGTTTTATACGAAAAAGACCTTTTAAAAATGATGAGAATCGGAAAAACGCATAAAAATTTGAGACGAAAATTGATTCAAACTCATGTCAAAATGTCAAATTTCATTTTTTTTTTTCAATTCCTTCGTTCAATCACGAAACAATACTATAAAGAATAACTGTGCAAAGTTTCAACCAAATCGGTCAATTTATTTTCGAGAAATCGTGTCCACCGCAAAAAAAAAAGGTTGACGGCGAAAAACGGCTGGAAAATGGAAAATTTTCAATATTTTTAGCTGAAAAATTTTTTACAAGTATACTTTTGAGTACTTTACTTTCATATGTTTAAATTTTAAATAAAAAAATTTTTTCATTTTTGAAATAAAATTTTTTAAAGAAGTCGTTTTTTTTTATACCTTTAAGACCTATATAAACCCTTAAATATTATTGGTCGCGTGCAACAAATGTGATTTGATAAAATAGAATGATACTTTTATTTCAATAATATAATAATATTGTAGAAATCGAGAAATATTGGGCGCCATATTGGATCCGCCATCTTCGATTTCAAAATTTTGATAATATTCAAAATAAGTGACCTCAAAACAATCATTGTACTTATTTTCCTTAAAATTCGATGAAATTGAGAAATCTTGATCGCCATATTGGATCCGTCATTTCTAATTTTGGACAGCGGATTTGAAATCAGCATTCCGCAAAACCTCTATGTACCGCCATCTTGGATCCGTCATTTTGAAACCCTATATACTATATGAAAAAAAATTATCTTATATGTTAAATTGGAATATGTCCTACCTTCGGACAAAAAATGAAAAATATCGATCCAAGCGTTTAGGCGTGATTGAGCAACAAACAAACAAACAAACAAACTTTCATTTTTATATATATGGGACATTTCACGTCAATAAGGGCTCAAATTTTTCGTCTAAATGAGAGCTTTCGAAAGCCATTTTTTAAAATTCAACATGGCGGCTCCAATATGGCTTTCGGAAGACGGAGAAAAATCGAATGTCCAGTAAAAAAAGCTTGCAAAAATAAAAATTTGCAACCGAGTGGATCGGATTTTGGCTCAGATTGCAGCTGATGGGTCACTAAAAGTTCGATATGGTAGGTTGCCAATATCCAATATGGCGAATCCAATATGGTGGCCGAATTTTTGAAAATCAACCGATTTGCACCAAATTTGGTATACGGAGGTTTCTGTTGTTTCCAGCCGCCATGTTGAATTTATCTTAATCGGTTTATTCAAATTATGAGGGCGCCGGTGATCTGTTTGACGTGAAATGTCCCATATATATAGGAATAGGGATAGTTATAGATTATAATAATTCCAAATTGAAATAATTATTTTCGGGTATTATATGTAAAATTTTAATCTTCTTAAGAAATTTGTTGCTACCGAAACTCTCTTGGTATAAATGAGTATTTAACTAAAGCTGCAAGAACCAATTAAATCTTTAAAACCAATATTGACAGGTTGCAGCTAATATTAATAAATTTTATGTGTATTAAAAAAGTCCGACAGGTAACAAGTGAATTTTACAAATTTAATTATATGATGAGTGTCAGCAAAAATAATCTATTACAACAATTGTTTACAGAATTGGAAAAATATAGGGAATTGTTTTGCATCTTCACTTAAATTTAAGCAATATTTAAAAATGGAAAAAAAATTATTGTAGGCATTATTGAAAAATAACTGTACAATTAAAATAAAAAACTACAGTAATTTAATTATATAATAATTTATTTTTAACTTGACCATTCAAGAAATCAATCCAATAGTTCAGTATAAATTAAAGCTAGTACAATAGGTAAGTTTTAGCAAAAGAAGTAGTTATAACTATAAATAGACACACACATTACACTTTTCGTTAATAATTTTTCTTAAGATTAATTTTACTTTCCATCGTATTTTTCCACAATTCTCTCTTTTCTTACGAATTCCATATTTTTAACGCAGACATCAAAAGATGTTGGGACACAAACCGGTCGCCGTCCATCAAAATAAAATTGTTTTGGTTGTTGAATATTTCTTGAAGCAAAGAAACTTAAAATTTCATCCAGACAAGGACATTGCCAAGGATTTCCGGCAATGTCTGATTTTTGCAGCAATGGCATTGTGTTCCTTAAATCAGGAAGATAAGCCAACTTGTTGCGATAGAGCATGAATTCGATTAGAATATCTAAGGATTTAATGAAATTTCCTGTGATCTCCTCGATCAAATTAAATTGTATGTGAAGTTTCTTTAGTTTTTTTAAAGGAACAAATACATTGTCGGGGAGATATTTCAATTGGTTGAAGCTAATTATAAAAAAATCAACATTTGTCGTTTTCAAAAATAAAGCTGGGTCTAGTTCAGTTATATGATTTCTTTTAACAAAAAATTTCCTCAATTTTGGGGCATTTTCTCCAAACATTTTCGGATTCAAAACTTGCAAATTGTTTTCAGATAAATCTAATGTTTCAAGTATTGGAAAATTTGCAAATGTATCATCCTCGATAGTATCAATGATATTTTTTACCAGATTCAAACTTCGAATAGAACTAAGTCCCTTAAAAGTGTACTCGTTTAACTTACTGATCGAATTGTTCGATAAATCCAATTTCATAAGAAGAGGTAACTCTTGAAAGCTATTGGGCGCTATCGAATGAATATTATTTGAATTCAAATCAATTTTACGGAGTTGTACACGTTCTAAGCCCCCAAACGTGTTTTGACGAATCTCTTCGATGTGGTTTCCACTCAAATCAAGCATCTTCAACTTTGCCAGCTCAGAGAAAGCTCTGTCCTCAATTTTCGTAATTTGGTTGAAAGTGATGAAAAGTTCTTCCACCATTGGCATTCCAGAGAATTCATTTGGTGGGATCTTTAAGAAATGCATTGTTAAAATCGAACTTATCAAAGCTTTATCTTAATTAAGCCAACCATTGTAATCTGATTGTTGTCCAATTTAAGAGTTTTCAATTGAGACACTTCGCCGATATCAATGTTTTTTAAATTGTTGTGGCTAAGGTCTAAAACTTGTAAGCTAGACATTTGGGAAAATGTATTTCTTTGAATACTCTCGAGGGTATTGTAAGAGAAATTAGCAAATAAGACTTTCTTCAAGTTTTCAACATCAGAGCTAGAAAGTATTTTTATTTTATTTTGACTAATATCCAAGTATTCCAAGATATTATTTGGGCGAAACCAACTATTTTTAATAGTAGCTAACAAGTTTCGCTCCAAAATCAGCTTTGATAGTGATGTATAGTCTTTGAATCCATGATCGGACATAGTTAGAGCACCTGCTCGTGATAAGTCTAACTTCTCTATAACATTCAAACGAGAAGTTTCACTTTCTGTAGAATTAAAACACGTTAAGAACAAAACAACGTTTCAATAAAACTGCCTCCAATACCTGCAATGGTAAGATCCGTTCCTGGGCTGTTTATAATGACGACACTTTTCCATGTCGGCTCAATCTCCGACGCAATGTCACGGACAGACGAAACGTCCAAGCACTTGACATAGTCCAAGGTGCTATCATAAGAGCATTTCTGATTGCAGTGGACTGCAACAGTTGCCATCAGCAGAACTAGCACTATGCTGACCATTTTTAATGCTACCGGACAGACAGCTCGCACTATACTAACCTCTAGAAAACGTCTTTCTTGCATGAACTCAATTCAAGGCGACGACAAAAATACCAACAAGAAAAGTAGGTATGTATATTTTTTATATCTTATTTTCGGGAATATTTTAAAGTGCTAAGCGGGGGTTTTTCTCTCATTCAAAATATGATGAAAGGTAATCGGGGTTCGAGTGTTCAACTTAGGCACATATTGTAAACTGCTACTTTGCACCTTCTTAAGTGAAATAGTCGACAATTTCCCAGTTATATCTTTTATTTACTATACATTTATTGAACCTCTTTTAAACAAAAAATGCTGTGAGAATGATTTATTTATGTAGTGTAAGAATTTTGCTTACGTAATTCAAAAGCCTAGTCACCACTGAGATTTTTTTATTTACTAATTTAATTGACAGCTGATAAGATTGGTTAAAAATAAATTATACAATTTTTATTTATTCGGCCAATTGTGATACTTTAAGTTTATCAGAAACTGTCAAATATGGGATTATCAGTAATAATATTAGATTGGGTTTAGTAGAAAAAAACAAAAAAAAAAACATCAAGCAGATTTATAGTATGCCAAAAAAGTTTTGAAGCCTTCGTTTAGTGGGGAATATTAATTCCAACTTTAATCGTATTTTTCTTTACAAAGCTTTCTAATAAACCAAACAAT
This sequence comes from Dysmachus trigonus, assembly GCA_949715965.1. Classification (NCBI taxonomy): domain Eukaryota; kingdom Metazoa; phylum Arthropoda; class Insecta; order Diptera; family Asilidae; genus Dysmachus; species Dysmachus trigonus. The sequence goes on along the minus strand of OX454322.1, from coordinate 79,925,599 downwards.
TTGCATTTACAATATTAGCTCACTATCAATGAACATGACCCACATAAGTAAACACATAGTTCTCATGTAGCCACTTTAAGTAGTAAGAGTGCTGTTTACGAAAATACTGGATAGTGGCTCAGCTCAACGGCTGACTTACATTGATCTAATAGCATTGCAGTTCAGCGATCCAATCAGGATCCTGGAATAATCTGAACAGTGTTTTGAGTCAATCATTTATACGGCCTATCCAGTACCATTCCAGTGCTGGCAGAAACGTAATATCATTGACGCTACAATCTTTACCATTCAACGGCATTAAGGGGGTATCCCACTCTAGAACGTTCAAAAAGTGCATTTTTTTTTAGTTTTGAAAAATTCTGTGTTCTTTCCTGAATCGTTTAAGCTATCTCTTGCCGCGCAGCTGCGCGCTCTCCACCACTCTTAACTTTAACTTAAATTCCGTTTTTCTCAAAACACCGTCTTGATGAATGGTGTGCAGCATTCTGAGAAAACCATTCATCCGAAAAATTTCAGATTTTGGTATAAGCTGTGTTAGCTTTGTCTCTATGACCAAAGTGAAGCAAATCAGGCATTTTTACATTTACATAGCTTGTAGCCATGTTTTAACAGTAAAAAGTCAACTAAAAAATAAAACTTATAGTACAAAAAATTAAAAAAAATGAATAAAATTTGTTTTTCAAAATGTGCCACACTCGTGCCATAGCGACATATATAAAGAGTTCTAATGTGCAATCTCATAATTTTCAGATTATTTGTTTGGCTGTAATCGTGCACACCGTTCCTAAGGTATGAGCCCCAGTAGCAGGCCTGCCCTGACCCAACCACTCAATAAAAAAAAAAATTTTTTTTCTCAAAATATTCATTAAATCATCATATAATAAGAGGATTATTATGTTTAACTCTAAATGTTTTGTATTTTCTTGTTCAACTCCCTGAAAAAAACGTACAATTCGAGGGTTTCTAGAGTGGGATACCCCCTTAAAATCACTGGAATAACACATCAATGTAAACCGACAGAGCTTATCATTTACTAGCTGGGTTACCCGGTTTCACCCGGCGTTGGGTAAATACTTACCAATTTAAACACTTCTCAAATGTTCTAGTTTGTTATATCCTAGAAATTGTTTCAACGCGAAAACCCCTTTATGGATCCGCTATCTTGAAATTCCAAATCTTAATAATATTCAAAATTAGTAGCCTTAAAATAATCATTGTACCAATTTTCATTCAAATCCGTTGAAATCGAGAAAAGTCGGTCGCCATATTGGATCCGCCATCTTGAGTTTGGAAATTTGGCTAATATACGAAATTAGTGGCTTCAGAATAATCATTGTACTAATTTTCAGTAAAATCCGTAGAAATCAAGAAGTTTGGTCTCATATTGGACCCGCCATTTTGGATTTACAAATTTTGATAATATTCGGAATTTGTAGCTTCAGAATAATCATTGTACTAATTTTCATTAAAATCCGTCGAAATCGAGACATTCTGGACGCCATGTTGGGTCCGCCATCTTGCATTTAGAAATTTTAATAATATACAAAGTTAGTGGTCTCAAGATAATCATTGTATTAATTTCTATTACAATCCGTTGAAATCGAGAAATTTTGGTCGCCATGTTGGATATGGAAATTTTGATAATATTTATTTGAAATTAGTGGCTCCGGAATAATCATTGTACTAATTTTAATTAAAATCCGTTGAAATCGAGATATTCGGTTGCCATATTGGATCCGCCATCTTGGATTTACAACTTTTGATAATATTTGGAACTTCTATCCTCCGAAAAATATGGTCGCCATTTTGGATCCGCCATCTTGGATTTCTAAATTTTGATAATATTCAAAATCAGTGACCTCAAAACATTCATTGTACTAATTTTCATTAAAATCCGTTGAAATCAGGAAATCTTGGTCGCCATATTGGATCCGCCATCTTGAATTTCTAAATTTGGACAGCGGATTTGAAATCCCTATCCCGCAAAACCCCTATATACCAATTTTCATGAAAATCGCTTCAAATTTAAAATTTTCAGCCGCCATCTTGGATCCGCCATTTTGAAACCCTACAAAGTATCCTATATCCGTTTCCTGGTTCTAAGCTACCTCCCCACCAACTTTCAGCCAAATCGGTTCAGCCGTTCTTGAGTTATAAATAGTGTAACTAACACGACTTTCTTTTATATACATATATATAGATTTTCTCCGTTTTTGCAACATTTTTCACTGATGCTTCGCTCCTATTGGTCGAAGCGTAATGTTATATAGCCTAAAGCCTTCCTCGACAAATGGACTATCCAACACAAAAAGAATTTTTCAATTCGAACCAGTAGTTCCTGAGATTAGCGCGTTCAAACAAACAAACAAACTCTTCAGCTTTATAATATTATATTAGTATAGATTATTTAGTTAAATTCCAAGATGATGATTTTTTTATTATCCTAAAAAACAATGAACAAATAAAACTGCGGCATAAAAGGCCGCTGCGCCCCGGCCGGAGTGTTAGTTGGTAATAAATAAATAAATAAATGCCAAAACTTTATCATTCTTTTAGAATTGTTAATTGTTATACATAATAAATAGCAATGTATTTGATCCCTAGTTTTGACATGAATTGCAATTTGAATTGAATTCATCTACTTTCGGTTAGTAGATGGGTTCCAGCAACAATACAAGTTCCTGTGAAATACGAGGAGAATTTTTCCACTATGAAAAATTACTTAAAACCAAAAATAGGCCTCGATCGATTAGGCTGAAATTTGAATCAATATTGTCTTCATGAAAATGTGAAATGCGCGAAATACAGAGGGCTGAAGTGTCCAATAATGAAGTAGGGCTTTTGTGAATTATTTCTTATCTAAAAACAAAATTTAAACTAAAGCTTCTAGCAACTTATGAATAATAAATAATAGTATATTCAATAAAAAAAATCCAATTTTTGAGAAAATGTATATTTAGTATAGTGGTAAAAGTGGAAACGTTTCTATTTTGAAATCTTTACACAATTTTCAAGAAATTTATTTTAACCCTCGGAGTACGCACCTATTTTTTCGACCATCGCCTACACTCTGGGTCAATTAGACCCTGTTCACTATTTTATCGCCTATTTTTCCGCAACTACTGAACCTTTTGACTTACTAAAGTTTAGAAGTTATACTTTCAACTATGATAAAATAATTTATAAGTATTATAAGTGTCTTTGAAGTCCTTAACATACTTAAGAAAATTCGTGAAAAAGATTACTTTAGGAAAAAATGTAATTTTAGGAAAAAAATTCTAGCTTTTTAATGTTTAAGATTTTTTTTGTATGTTGAAATAATAAAAAATATAGTCCTATATTGTACCTTTAAAAAAAGGTATTTATTTAACATACTGACCGAGGTGATCTATTGGGTTTAGAAAATCGTGTTTTTTTTATATAAATGACTGAAAAAAGAATTTTTCGAAACGGCCAAAAGTGTTCGTCCATTTACGACGAATATATGTATGACACATGTGTGGTATCAATATTGTAATTTTGATATCATAATATAGAGAATATCATAATATCTTCACAACTGGGACACCTATAAATCTAGTATGCGAAGTAGTTTACCATTTGGAATTGGAAATTTGGAGTCAAGTGGAAGCAAGTTGAATTTTCTTTTTTAAAGGTTATTTTATTTTTTCGAGTCGTCGGACTAGATGTTATTTGATAAAATACTGAATACTAATAAGAGTTTATTAAAATTACACCTGTTTTGTAGAGGCTATTTATCGGCAGAGGAACTGTACACATTAAAAATTACCAAAATTTTGCAAATCTTAATACTACACTTATATAGTATGTATTAAATTATTTACCTAGTCTATTGCTAGTATTAGGTGGCAGACATATTGCATAAAAGCAGTATTTTTAATATTATATTATCAATATCACATGTGTGTCAGAGGTATAAGATGAATCGACCAAAATTTGATAGTCGTTACGAATGTTTGTTCGAAGTGTTTAGGTTGACAGCCTTGGGGAACAATTTCATAAATGTACATGGAAACAAGAATATTTAAAGCATCTTAAAATTAATGTCTTCAGAAAATTCTGATAGTAATGTAAAAAAAGATCGAAAAGGAATGACAATGCAAAAGTAGCAAGCTAATCTCATGTAGAAACACAATTTGCTGAAGGAAGTGTTATTCGTAATATATGCTAATGCCATGGACCATTATTTTAAATTGTTGTAAAATATATCAAACTTAAAACGACATCGGCAGATATTAAGACAAACGAAGGAACATATTATGAAAGCACAAAATAAATATTTCAGCTAAAAAAAAAAATCTTGTAGATTCCCTCATTTCACCAACAGATTTTGAAGTGAGTGTAATAAAATTAAAATGTTAGCCAAATTCCATCTACGCGTACTTATAGTACATGTACAAGCCAAATGCCAAAAGGATTATTTCAGCAAATTTTGAACTTTTTGATGAAGCACAAAATAATGATGAAATCAATGGAATACAAAATCCTACATCCAATACCTACTTAGAAAGAGTAAGATATAATACTGATAAAAGATATACATAAAAAAAATTAATTGAATTTACGGCAGTACCTTTTTTGCGGTCGAAATAATTACATGGATACATACTATGAGAAATTCTAATCGAAAATTAAATGTGAATGTGTTGTAAGAATTTAATACCTTCAGAAAAAAGAATTGTTCGCAGATGATTATTCTTAATTTGTTTATAATGTATGAAAAAATAGGATTTATACACTGAGTGTACACCCGTTTTGTGTAGTTATACATGATTAATTCAAGTCATTTTACAATGCATCAAAACAAAAATTTATTTATTTATTTGACTAGCAAATCATAATTCAACAGGTCATGCACAAAAAAAAAAAAAAAAAAAGAAACTTAACTAAATCAAGCCACATATAGTACTTAGATACTATATTTAGCAAGCAACGAAAAAGCTCCTAATTATAAATGTTGAGAGTGAATATAGGTAATAAATATATTAAATACAACAAAAGCTGACACAGCAGCCAACAAATTTTAACAGAGATTATGTGAATTTATAGAATGATCTAATAATAACACTAGTTTACAAATTTTAACTTATTTCTTGCCCTTCATACAAAATGTAATTTTTTCCCTCCTTTAATTGAATCTAATCAGTAATGTAGAATTGGTTTTTCCCATCACGTTAAGTTTTCGAGAAAAGTAGGGTTAAGAAATAAAAATAACCATATTTTAGCCGCTTTTGGAAAAAAATTTAAAAACAATGGAATTTCAAAGTTTGAATTATAAACTATAGCTTAATAATATGTTATTAGTAAATGAAATTAACCACCGGTATGTAGAAGTGGAACTCTATTGAAAATCTTGTATAACCTTGAAAAATACTTTAATTAACTGATATTTTTTAACTTTAGTAAATAATTTAATCATTCATTTGTCCTATGTTTAGGACCACTACGACATCCCTTTATATTTAAAAAAGAATTCTAAAAATGGTTAAAATACGGATTTTTAAAGTTTTAACCCAATTTTTCAAATGTCAATTTGTCAAAATGTGACGTAATGGAATTTTTTTTATTGTTATTTTTTTTTTTTTTTTTTTTTTTTTTTTTGAAATCATATAACCTTAGTTATAATGTATTTAGTGAATTTTCTAAGGGAACAAAAATCTTGTAAACTAGTATAATAAACTTCATTAAAGAACCGAGAGCAGCAGGAAATAGGCCCAATCAGACCATAGTTAGTTTTTGGGGTTAAGTGGGTTTTGAATTCCAAAAGAAATCACAATTGTTCGGATTTTTTTTTTATGAAATTTATAAAAGTGATTTATTTCAACTATTAGGATATAAAAGTACATCACTTGAACAAGTTGTAAAAAAATTTATTTTCTGAGTTTTAAAAGTAATTTTACTTTAAACGCGTTTTTCTCAAAACTACATTTTTGAATCCGGTAGGCATGATTTCTCAAAAACTAATAATCCAATCTTATTGAAATTTTCCACACTTCTTGTACATAGTATTGACTTGTACTTGAACGAAGGATTTTTAATTGCGTTCACTACAAGTCCTTTTACTATTAGAAAATCACCAAAATATAAAAAAATGTTCACCGAAATTTAAATTTTTTGTTAAAAAACGTTGTCAAAAATTCAAATATAATTTTTTTTACAAATCCTTCGTCCAAGTACAAGCCATATGTATCTACTAATAGAAAAAAATTTGTGTTTTGATTTCAGATAAGCCTATCTCGAGATATTCTCCCTACGGTAAAAAATCATCGATTTTCGTAAACCAGCTGTTAATGGCTCAGTTTTCATTTTTTTTTTACAACTTGTGCAAGTGATGTACTTTTCTATCCTAATAGTTGAAATAAATCACTTTATAAATTTCTTTAAAAAAAATCCGGAAAATTGTGATTTTTTTTGGAATTCAAAACCCACGTAACCCCTTAAGAAACGTTTCAGGGGCATATATTTTATATTCCATAAGGTTAGAAGATCTGGACCCATAATACGGTGACATAAGATATTAAATATAAATCAGAATGCTGTAATTTTTTTTCAAGACTCCAGGGGTGCTAGACCAAGATGAAGGCACGACGGAGTTATGTTAGCCTAGTTCAATTTACGTAAAGTGAATCTAGTGAAAGACTTCTGAACCGCTTCAATGCGCGCAGAATGAAAAAAGGTGTAAGGATAATCGATGTACCTATGTTTAAGTTTTGAACGAACCAAATTAATAAATAAAGAAATTAAACACATTACAAAAATCTTTAGAGTTTCGTTTAACAAAGTCTAACGTCTTTTTTCAGTTATCTGGTCTACACACGGTAAGTACAACTCATGTTGCAATCAAAACATACACACAGATCACGAAAAAAAAATCGGGCGATCAATAACAAAATCATTAAAAATACCTGCATTTGTATTATAAATAATATCATTTATTGTTTTAGCCGGGATTATGACAAAGATTTCATACATCATTAATTAAATATACCAGAATAACAGTAATAAATATTTTTAGTAAAGATAATATGTCTACAGTATACGCACTAGAATAGAGCCTTCAGCGTAATACTATTGCAAACCGTCACATCATATTTTTTTAGTAAAAACATTTCTTTTACATTATTTTTTGCTATTAAGTTAACAAAAACGAAACGATCAAAAATCTATAACAAAATGCAACTTTCACAAGTCACTTTCCCTCAGCGGGAAATAATTATTAATGTCCTGACGGAAGGCAAAAGCATATACAAGTCATAATATTCTATAAAAAAAATTGTAATATGTTCGTAAAAAGGCAATTAAGTCACGTACTTCATTAAAAAAAATAAATATAACTCCAACTTAGGGGCTAGAATTGCACAAATCGCAGGGAATGTAAGTTAAGGTAAACTCTGAGAGACTCTTGGACATAGCGCGGCAGTAGCTAACAATTAGTCCTTCCTAATGACTCGTCGTCCTTGCTCCCCCCGGGTAAAGTAGTGTGTAGCATGTAGTGATGATGTCGGGTAGCATAGCTGAAATGTTTCCTTAAAGAAGTTAAATGCGAGTACAATACAAATTGCTTCTTAACGATACGTGTGGACATTCTGTTGTGCCTCGGATCCTCGCCTCGTCCTCCACACACTTAGAGCAGCAGCAGCAGCAGCACAAGCGTTTTAGTTTAAACTATTCTTAAGGGTTATAAGATAAATATCACACGATAGTAACGGTATGAGAGTGGTTTTCCGCGTTCAAATCATCGTAGTTATGTCTTTTGCTCGGATGGCATTTGCTCAGCTCGATGAATTTTTGGTTTTGCGAGCCGTTCGTTAACCTAGTGGTGGGACTCTTTAATTGCTGCTGATGATGATGGCTGACATCAACACCATTACATTTATTTGTTGTTTTCACCAATACATTTTCTGGTGTGTTGTTGGTGTTATTGTTGTTGTTGTTGTTGTTCCTCTCAGTAGTGTTGTTGACTATTGGTTCCCCTATCATTGTAGTTTTAACTGGCTTATAGGTTAACTTTTCCCATCCAATTGAAGCTCGACGTGGTGGCTGCTGTGGAACATGATTGAGATTGGTGAATGTTGTCGAAATAACCGTATGCCGCCTCGATGATTGATTTTTTGGTGATGTTATTGTACTAGCGGTGGCAGGAAAATAAACAGCAAAGCTCGTGCATTCCGGTTTACTTCTAAAATACATAAGAATAACAATTTTTTGTTAGTTTATCTTTTGTTTTTATTATTGTGTTTTATATAGTAAATATAAGAAATCTAGTCGTTTTCTCAAATATGAAAGCGTAGATTTGTAAATTTTAGTGAAAAAAAAAGAAAACTCATGCTAATCAAGCAAACTAAACGTGCTAGTTGAAAATTGTAACATTTCATAAACTTGACTAAGATATTTAAAAAGGTAAACTTTATATAAAATTGTACATTGTAAGAATGCAGTAATTTTAATGTCTGGGCCACGCATTTAGTTCGGTTTTACTAATAATTAGACCCTAGTAAACCACACTGCTTGAGACGTTCGAAAATTGTTTTATAATAGAATGGTATTAAAACATTAGGAACTTTAAATTGCTAAGGGCAAAAATTCTGTATATGGATAATTATCGACTTAACAATGTTATTCGACAATAAAAGATGCATAATTGTTAAACCCTATGGTTTAACGTTCCCATGAAAATCTAATTTTATTTATTTTGTTAATTGTGAGAGGATCTGATAAATAAATGGAAAGAAAGGTAGACCAATAGGAATCCTAAACTTTTTGGGTAGGTAAAAGTAAGACCTATTCCGAAAAGGAGTTATATTATGAATCAGAGAGCTGCAAATCCATCTTAAAAGAAATTTTAATGTTTTTTGAAATTTCCTAAAGATTGCAAACGCCATATTAGCAAAATATTTTGATCTACCTTTAAAAATAATAACTATGCAATTTTATATTCCTTTTTATAGTTTTTTCTATGGAAGTTTTTTGACGATGACGAATTCGATAATATTTATCTCTTTTCAGCTCAAAGACCATGGGATAAAGTTTGTCGTGCTTAAAGGAGATTTATCAAAATATATAATACATACAAATTAAAACAAAAGCTTATTAAAACTCAATTATGTTTGAGCCCTTTTTTAATAAAATATTCCCACCAGTCAAATATATTTTAGGTATTATAATGAGTTAAAGGAAAAGATAGAATAAAACAAATTAAAATAAAATTATTAGATTTTTCATTACTTTTAAATTTTTTTTTTTGAACAGACCTAATTTCGTTACACATGCAAAATACCTCAAGGTTATTTATTATCTATTCGTTTTTAACCATTTGAATTAAATCGGCACATTGTACCTTTCCTGAGTTTGTTTAAAAAGTCTGCATGGACAAAATGAATGTACAATTTAATATTCTTACGTATTATTCAAAAACAAAAATTTTATATGTGTAATAAATATTCAAGCATATTAAATAATTGCAAAACATTTTTTGGGAAAGGAAAACTGAACTCCATACGTCATAACACAAATACTCCAGTGAGCTAAATAAATTACCTCACTTATCTTGTCAATGCAGCATGCAAGTAAAATTATATTCAATATCAAATATTGTTTTTAACTTATTGACTTTTGTTTTCATATTAAAAAAGAATCGTTTGAGCTACGATACATCGTGTAGATCGCGTGGTCGATTGGTCAATATTTTCCTCTTTATTTATTTATCTACTTATTTTGTGACTTTAAGTCTTATCACAATTTTAATAAGTAATGGTGATTTACATTAGTGTATTTATTTATATATAAGCAAATTTAATATCTAATTAGAATGCGTTCAGTAAAATGTTATAAAGAATATGTGTTAAATGTAGTTCAATGAATTCTGGATTTTTATTTCTCTTGTCAAATTTAATTTAATTAATACAACAACCAAATTTAATTTTATGGACCTTTTCCTTACATTTATTAGAGAATGATTTTACTTGATATTATATATACTACTGTGATCAAAAAGTAAAGCCAATTTTGGATTTAAATTGCGCGGGTACATCGATTCGAGCAAGTCTTCTTGTTTTTAGGTTGGCAGGACTGTCACTAATGTCTGTGTAAAAAACGCCAGTGCGTCATTACGCAACTAAAAGTGAATTTTTCGATTTTTACAATGTGTGATTTTATTGAGAAAAGAAGTTGCATTAAATTTTGTTTTCGGAATGAACTTTCTGCTGCAGAAACGTTTAGAATGTTGCAGAAGGCTTTCGGTGATCAGGTTTTATCTGAAAGAAATGTTTACAAGTTGTATAAACAGTTCAAAAAAGGTAGAGAATGCGTTGAAGACAAAGAGCATCCCGGACGAACATCAACATCAATCAATGAATATATTTTCAATGAAATCAAAGACTTGGTGCTCAAAAATCGTCAGATGAAAATAAGAGACCTTACTGATACTGTAAACATTTCATTTGGATCGGTCCAAACCATTTTTGTGCTTGAGAAATGTCACATCTCGATTGGTTCCAAAAACACTCAATTTGCATTGGTTCTTCGAGACTTTTTCATCAAAAATTCGATGCATGTCGTTCCACAACCACCGTATTCGTCCAATTTAGCTCCATGTGATTTCTGGCTATTCTCTAAGCTCAAAAGACGGGGACACCATTTTGAATTGACTGATGAGATAAAAGAAAAATCGAAGAAGAAACTGAAGGCCATTCCAATCATCGAGTGTCAGAAGTGTTTCGAGTACTGGAACAATCGCTGGAATAGGTGTATTATATCGGACGGGCACTACTTTGAAGGGGATGATATAGATTTGGAAGAATAAATAATAATTTTCCAAGTTATAAACAAATTAGCTTTACTTTTTGGTCACAGTAGTAAGCAATATATTTTGCCATTGAAAAAAAATAAAAGGTTATTTTATAATATTTCATCGTAATAGAACTAAACCTGTTTGTAAGCCGTTTAAGTTTTATGCTTTTTTAGGGGGTGACTAATAAGCTATTAATTTTTCATGTACTAAGTTTTGTTCGAAATTAGTTAAAAATATGGGCAGGCGCAAATTGATATAAATATTAAAATTTATAAAAAGCTTAGAAGACAAACGACGAATGGGGTATTTTGCGAGAGTTCCTATTTACAGAGCCTGTGCACGGTGAGTGTAGTGTATGTGTTTTTATTTTTTACAACATGTTACTGAACACAAAAATATGTATCTTAAAAATAAAAGGTAATATCAAAAGCAAAACTATCAAAATATATTTGTAGTCGTTAAAGGCACGATGAGTAGCAATTCTCAATACAAGAGTAAGTGATGTGCATTATACAAATTATGTTAATAGCACACAGTAAAACAACCGCCAAAACAATATCACAAAAGAGTACCTGTCCGAAATGAAGTCTATCATGTTGAATGCACGGTGGTATATATAGCATTTATATACATACGAGCACATCGGGATATTCAATGAGCGATAAGATCAAATTTGCACAAAAAAAAAAAATTAGTGAAATCGTATCGTAAATGAAAGAAAAATAATTAATCAAACGAAATACCACAACGTCCACAAAAGGCAGCATGAAACGAGCAAAGAAAAAGATTTCGTTGTTACTCTCTGTCTGTCTGTCTGTCTAATCTAAGGCAAGGCACGCTGGAGGAAGTAAAAGTAACTAAAAATATTGTCTGAAGCAATTCTGCCCCTCGATCCTATAAAGCATCTGAGCGTGATTTGGCGTTGTCTTGAGCTAAACTCACGAGCAGAACGGACTACGAAGCGAGATGACCGCGATACTAAATTAAACGCATTTTGTAAGAAGAAATCATAAAATCGCTCAGATAACAAGCGGCGTCCCGCATAATTAATATTTTCAACTGAAAATCGACTGTGGACGTCTTCGGTTTCATGGGAAGTGCTTTCTGCAGGTGATAAGACCGTTAAGCTGGGGATTGGATTGTTTTTGAAGATGGAAAGGAACAAATTGGCCGTCACTTTTAGTTTTTGTAAGAATATCAAAAAATGCTGATAGGTTTGATGGGCGTAACATTGGATTCTGCTGGGCGTCGTGTTCAGAAAAAGAAAAGTAATAATTTGTAAAGAGGAGGGAAAATTGAGCAAAACAGCAACGAAACACTTACCTAGCTAATCCTTCTTGGCCAATCGATATAGGTCTAATCTGAAATATAATTTTTAAACATTTAATCAAGCTCTAAACATTTGTATGGATACAAATTTAAAATAAACATGAACATCAAACATACCCTTTCCGTCTGCGTTGCTGTGTTGATGCATTCCTTCTCTGATATTGATGTTGCCACGGATACTGTTTGCTTTTCGGCTTCCAATTTTTCAATTATATTTTTCTGCAATCGTATTGTCCTATCGCGATCATCCACTTGTCCCTAGAGGATGAAAGACATTGTAAGAAAATAGTTTCCTTATAAATATCAATCGCATAAAAATTCGGAGTTGAATTTCACTTTTTTTTTTTTTTTTCATAACATCTAAATTATTTTTATACTATAATAAATAGGATTTTTTGTTAAATTTCTTGAAGTTAAACTCCGAGGTACAGAAGAATGGCGCTAATTTAAAGTTAAAATTAAATAAAATGTTTGAAGAAGAATTGACTGTATATTCCAAATTTTACACGAAGAGGAGATATATTTTAAAAACAGAATAAAACCAAATTATATTTTAAAATTTGGGTAATCTCAAAAATTACAGATTTTCTTTTTTTTAATGCTAAAGTCATTCTAAATACATTGAATATTCACAGATTTCTTGCTTCTCATTTGAAGCAGAAGTTGGAACAGGACCACAACGACCACCAAAAACTTGTCCGTTCTTAAAAACTCTCAGTCAGTAATGTTTAAATGACTTTAATAAAATAAGAAATCTTCTGAAAAGGCAGATTTAATGCTAATAACTTTTATAAAGAGTTAATTTTATAAAGAAGCCAAACCTAGCTACATTTTTAAGTTTCAGAGGATTTTATGTACAATATTCTACAATTTAAAAAACGAATAAAAGTTATGAATATAAAGGGCGGGCCGTGTGTTTGTTTCTTTTTAAATTATATGTTATTTTACACATTCACCTCATTTGGACTAACAAAATTGACAGAAACACAATATCATATCTCCGCGGTACGAAATGAATAAATCTACAATTCAACAACGTTGGCAAATATTGAAAATGTATTTTCAAACTGAGTGTTGTATTGCCAAAACAGTGCGAAATTGAAAAGAATTTACAAACCACAGCCACAGTATAGAGAAACAAGATATGTTTGATTTGCAACACCCGGGCTATTATATTTTGAAACGTTACCTACGTGGCGATGTCACATAATCGCGTCATAGAAAACTGTCAATTGTAAACTAAGCATATCTTAATTCTCTATATTGTGGGCTACTGCCAAATCAGTCGAGGTAGTAATTTAAATTAAATAATCGGAAGAATTATTCTTTTCAAAATATCAACAAACTCGGGGAAATATTAAAAAACGTTGGTTTTATAGCATTTTTAAAAAGAAACCAGCCGATGGCTTCCCTATAACTAATAAAATATTTAAATGCAGAAAGTACGAATTTCTCAATCGATCGAATGAAAAGTTATAGCAAGAAATATCAAAAATTTAAACAAACAAAGTTTTTATAATTTCTATGTTTGCTTTGTTTTTTTGTTTGTTTTCTAATAAATCTGCATCTTCGTTTGACTTATTGTTTTTCTTCGCATTAAATTAAAATCTATGGCATTTTCAAGAGAAATTCCCCAATTTATTCAAACATTTTTTTGTATCTCTGTGGGATTAGAGTAAGTAAGTAATTTACATAAATTAACTAAAGTACAACGAAAAGTGTTTTTTAGCCCTATATAAGAGATAAATATGAAACTTTAATAATTATTGTGTATACACAAAGAAAGACGTGCAAAGGAGCGAAATTTAATAAATAGGTATTGATTGAATTCAATTAAATGAATGAATTGAAATAAAAGCAAATAATAGCCTTACCTTTACAAAATAAAATTTAGATTTTAATGTAAATGAAAATATAAATAACTTCGTTTTAGAATAGTATTCAAATTATTTCTGTATACGTTGTGCATAAAAATTCTTTATGTACACAAGTGCACGAGATTAAAAACGAAGGTTAATAAATGAATTTTATTAGGGCCATACTTCCGTGTGTAATTATGCTAAAAATATTCTTAAAGGTATTAAAAAAAAATATAAGTTGTTAAATCTGAAGTTCTGTACATGCTAATTTTTCATATAAACAATTTCTACATTGGCCTAATCCACTGAACTTTCTGAAATATTACTAATAAGGAAATTTCCAAGAATTATAAGTAAAAGAAGAATATTACCTTAAAATTGATTGAAACTATTTTATAACATAATTATATGGGGGAGATAGATACGAGAATCATACTTTGTGTTAGTTTGGGATGTGTAAATTTTAAAGCAACATTTTTTTTATTTTGTGTTCTTGTAAAATCTTATGTGAGAACGTAAAAAAAATAAAAACGACGTGCAGATACCTGAAGGTAAACAACCTGTCTTCGTAGATCGGCCAGCTCCTGTAGAGGATCTTCAGTTGTTGATGATGTTAAGCTACCTAAATCTTTATCCTCCGAATGACTGCTGTCTAGACCACTGGATGCGAAGAATTGCCCATTATTTAGCTCAAATGGGTTGAGAGTGTCGGTCTGTTTATAAGAGAATAATAATGTGAATAAGAAAGAATGAAACCTCCACTTATGATAAAATATGAAGTTGACAGGAAAGTCTTCAACCAAACATATAAAATATTTTACTAACAACTTTAATCCTAGAGTCAGAAAAATAAAAGAAATATCTTCAAATATAAATTAAGAGTTTTCAACAGTTTCCCTGGTGCAAAGCGTTGTATTTTAATCAACGTAAAAATAGATACGTTTGAAAAAAATACATGTAAAACCATGCATTATGAAAAGAAAATAAATACATATAAATATGGACAATCTACATAAGTATTTCACTAATTATAAAAATAAAACTAGATGTACAGCACTACATAAATATAAAAATATATTCCTTAAAAAAATATATATAAATATTAGGTGTAATAATTTTTTGTGTACCTACTCACAATATTCTTGCTGTTCATTTATAAAAACCACAATTGCAGTGATTTAAAATAATTTTCTTTCTGCGCTTCAACAAATATCCATTGATTCTAATATTTGAAAATGAATCAGGACAGTCTAAATTATTATTAAAAAACGATAATGATCAATGATGAAGGTGTGCTACCAACTTAAGAACCGAAGTAGCGTTGGGCATTGGAAAATTTAGTTTACATACAAGACACATACACTAAGAAAAGCATAAATACATTTAATAATAAATCTATTTTCTGTAGTGAAATTACCAGCAGAAAGGGAGGTTTTGTTTTAATTTACTAAAAATATTGAAAATATACATACAAAACGAATTTTTGAGGAAATTGTGGGGATTGAAACCCAGAAATATAACTTGCAAATTGAAGATGTATTTTACAAAAGGTATTAAATTGTAATCCCTATATCCCTATATATATCCCTATATATATATAAAAATGAAAGTTCGTTTGTTTGTTTGTTTGTTTGTTTGTTGCTCAATCACGCCTAAACGCTTGCATCGATATTTTTCATTTTTTGTCCGAAGGTAGTACATATTCCGACTTAACATATAAGCTAATTTTTTTTCTGATAATACGTGGGGTTTCAAAATGGCGGATCCAAGATGGCAGTTGAAAATTTTAAATTTGAAGTGATTTTCATGAAAATTGGTACATAGGGGTTTTGCGGCAAGGTGATTTCAAGCCCGCTGTCCAAATTTAGATCCAAGATGGTGGATCCAATGTGGCGACCAAGATTTCTCGATTTGAACGGATTTTAATAAAATTATTATAAAATTAGTACAATGATTGTTTTGAGGTCACTGATTTTGAATATCATCAAAATTTAGAAATCCAAGATGGCGGATCCAAAATGGCGACCATATTTCTCGATTTCAACAAATTTTAATGAAAATTAGTACAATGATTATCTTCAGGTCACTGATTTTGAATGTTATCAAAATTTACAAATCCAAGATGGCGGACCGAATATGGCGACCCATATTTCTCGATTTCAACGGATTTTAATGAAAATTAGTATAATGGATATCTTGAGGTCACTGATTTTGAATGTTATCAAAATTTGCAAATCCAAGATGGCGGACCCAATATGGAGACCGAAACTTCTCGATTTCAACGGATATTAATGAAAATTAGTACAATGATTATTTTAAGGAACTAGCCCAAGATTGAAACGGATGGAGAGACTTTGTAGACGCCCTGTGCTCCCACAGGGAGTAAGACAGGACAAAAAAAAATTGTTTTTGAATATTATTAAGATTTGGAAATTCAAGATGGCGGATCCATAAAGGGGTATTCAGGTTGAAATATTTTCTAGGATATAACAAACTAGAACATTTGAGAAGTGTTTTATTAGTAAGTATTTACCCAACGCTGGGTGAAACCGGGTAACCCAGCTAGTCTTATATAAATTCTTATTTTTGCTCCTGTATTACTATTGATATACTTATAATATATATATATAATAAAAATAAAAAATCAAAATATGTCCGATATGTTGGATCGGCCATTTTGAATTTGAAATTTAACTTCGGAATCGTTATCTGCAATCCCAAAAACCCCCATATACAGAATTTTGTAACAATCGGTCAAAACAAAAACAAGTACTATCCGCTATCTTGAATTTGAAAACTGATATCGAATTCGTATCCAGCAACCCCAAAAAACCCCCAAAATAGTAATTTGGTCAAAATTATCTGAAAATTTTTATATTTTTCGACCATTTTTGACGAAAACATGGCATTTTTTGATGACACGTCTCTCTTTAGACAGTTATTTTGAGGTTAGAATATTGTTTTTTCATAAAACACCAGACGACATCAAAAACTATACTTCATGACAAATTTTTTCGTGTGCTCAAAACAGCTAAATCTGAAGTTTCAAAATATTGTGAACATAACTCCTCTTTAATCTTGAAAATATGTATGTCTTAATAAAAGAATAAATCAATAAAAATATCAGTTTTTTCGAATAGAAATTTCCAAGCAGTTCTAAAATTCAAAGAAATTAAAAATACTGAGGTAAATTTTAGCTCCCCATGGAAAATTAAAAATAGCTTTTTTTTTTTTGTATGATATATGCAATCTATGATGATGCTCTTTATATTTCTTATATACGAATATGTATATTTCAATGCAAAATAAGATGTTTCTTTTAAAAATCAGCGTTTTAAAGCTTAATATGTTTTATAAAGTGAATGTATTTTTAGGGTTCCGCAGCCAAATGGCAAAAAACGGAACCCTTATAGATTCGTCATGTCTGTCTGTCTGTCCGTCCGTATGTCACAGCAACCTTTTTCCGAAACTATAAGAACTATACTGTTGAAACTTGGTAAGTAGATGTATTCTGTGAACCGCATTAAGAATTTCACACAAAAATAGAAAAAAAGCGGCCAAGTGCGAGTCCCCATACTTAGAACTGAAACTCAAAAAATTTTTTTCATCAAACCCATACGTGTGGGGTATCTATGGATAGGTCTTCAAAAATGATATTGACGTTTCTAATATCATTTTTTTCTAAACTGAATAGTTTGCGTGAGAGACACTTCCAAAGTGGTAAAATGTGTGTGTGTGTGTGTCCCCCCCCCCCCCCCCCCCCCCTGGAACTTCTAAAATAAGAGAATGATAAAACTAAAAAAAATATATGATGTACATTACCATGCAAGCTTCCACCGAAAATTGGTTTGAACGAGATCTAGTGCGTATTTTTTTTTTAATACGTCATAAATCGTGAACCGCAATTTACCTTTCATTCAATCAACTCAAATATAAAAATAAAAAAAAACATTTAATTTCATAAACATAACCGTGAACCATTATTTTCTAATAATAACAAGAACTTTTATATTATGTTACTTCTGCTACGGAACCCTTCATGGGCGAGTCCGACTCGCACTTGGCCGCTTTTTTTATATTTGGGTTATTGGCAAATACCAAATAAATGTCCATCAAATTTCATCAAATACAATCGAAATACCGTAGGGAATGCGAAAAATTCAAATTATCTCATCATCTGCCTTCAATTGTATTACATTGGTAAAATTAAATCGTAGTATACATTAAATTTGATGTAAAGAGTATAAGTCAAAATCTTTGTTTCGTTTCGAAAAATTTTAAATATTTATCAAATTACTGAACCAAAACTTTTCGAAGAAGTCAAGCCTTTGTACTAAATATCAGGCATTTGGTGACCACAATTTTAGGCAAAATATTGATTGGAGCTATAAATTGACCATAATTATAAATGATCAATTAAACCTTTAATTATAGTCGAAAATGACCATAAGTATTATCATCTACTTTTATAGTCAATTAGAAAGTTATCAGAATTAACTATACTTTATAGTTAAAATTGATTAGATGTAACTATATTTTCTAGTTATCCCAGAACAGAATGAACCAAAAATATAGTTGCAAGATGGTCAGTTTTGATTAGGAATTTCTCTGGGTTTATCTAAAACACTGGTAATAGATTATTATAATTTTGTTGTGGATAATTATCTAATCAACAGTTTTAACTTTTAAATAAGTCTAAGGACGTTTATATTTTAAATATATACAGATTATTTTAGCTGTGATTTATGTTTAAGTCCGCAAACAGTATTTTCAACAATGCTATTGAAAAATATAGATTTACATAACTTCATCATCTAAAGGCCTTTTAATTAGCATATAAAATAAAGCATCAAGTTATCCACCTTCAAAAAGAACAAATATTGTGCTATAAAATGTGGCTTTTCGAATTCAAGATTAATTTTAGGGTAAACTACGCATTATGGTGAATGAACCTTTAACCTCAAAACTAGGCGAATAGCGAAGAATCATGCAAAAAAAAACTATGAAAGTTGGTAGGTTTACATCGTCAGGAAAAATAAAAATAGCAACCTACCCTCATCAAATTTTCTTCATCCTGCTGTGGTGGTGATATTGGTGTTGTGTGCGGCAGAAGGGAAAGCACATTCACATGCGAAACGAAATTTGCCGTAGAAATCAAAAGTGGAACGTAAAGATGTCGTAAAAACAGAACGAAAAAATTAATTGGACATTGACACACAACATCATGCAAAAAAAAAAAAATGATTGACAAAAAAAAATTCTTGTCCACTTTATATGCTTGCTACTCACATCCTGTAAAACCCGCCTCAGACGTAGCAGCTGCTTTTTAAAGTAGAGCACGTCCTGAATCATTGAATTCCTGAACGATTTGTCATGAAGGACCAAGTCATCGGAGGAGCTGTTCACATCCCGATTGCTGAAGTGCAAGGACGATCCTCTGGATGACTTACGCGGAAGACTGTCTCCAGACCTTGGACTGTCCGATCCCGCGTTGCTTAGCTGAGATCCTGGGGTGCCTTGCTGCAGGCGAGATCTGTTAAGAAGACGTGTCGCTCGTGCTGGAAGTTGGGAGCTAGAATAAAACAAATTAATTCCATCCATTAGTTCGTGAAGGCTCCGAAATAATATTTTATATAGGCAGACTTGTTTGGCCTTGGGACATTGTCTGGAGACCGACTGGCATTCTGTTTAGGACGGGCTCCAGCCGGCGAAGCTGTACGAGGACTTCGACTTAAGAAAACATTTTCTGAGGTTTTAAGGTCTGTTCGAACACGTCTTGCCCCAATGGGAGAGGACATAGTATTAAGTTATCATTTAGAATTAATTGTTCTCGTGCACATTATCAAAAACTAAACGCAACTCCATCAGGTTGTATAGTACATAAAGGCACACTAGACATAAAGCCACACATTCAAGAATTATTAAAATAAAATGCCACATTGAGTTATTCATAGGATTTTGCAAAGTATAAATTTTTTTGGCTGCTAAGAGAGTTTACTTTTCGTTTTTCTTAAATTAATATAATATTTTATAAAAAAAAAAAATTCTTCTCAGTGGTTAGAGGGAATCCTACCCTTCACCACAGATACTTGAAAGATGACACAACTCGCGCAATCGTATCCCATATTTCACTACCATGAGCCACTGAAAGCTTCCCACCCCAATACGATTTTAAATTGATATGATGCAATTTGCACTTGTTCAATTTTATAAGTTTGATTGACTGATATAATGAAAATTAATTAAACTTCACATGAATGATATTTGTTTTTGATAAAGATTTCGTATTGCGAATAAAATAAGTGTGAGTTTTTTTAAATATAAGCTTTTACTCAAAGGCATGCGCGGTTCGAAGAAGCTTTTCCCCTATCTTACATCTGACGACACTTGTTGGATCAATGCTGGTTAATAAGCCCGATAAATTTATAGAGAAAGTCATTAAATAGAAGCTGGGGTGGTGCAAGGTGTGAGCAGCATTCAATTGTGCCACCGCACCCCAGCAAACAAAACATTTTTCTCTTTTGTTTTCAAAAACACATGTATACAAGGTTTTCTCTATCGTTGACTTATTGATTCCCACTTAAAGGAAATTGAGATCTAAGAGCACCAGAATAAATCCTTAAAAAATCTAAAATGCGCTTTTACAGCATGTTCACTTAAAATATGCATGTTGCAGTTTTATGGTATATTTAAAAGCTTATCTAAGTTCAAGGTAAAGTAATAACCTTGAAGCCTTTTTGGTGAAATTTAAATAAGTAACCTTCACCTGTACGAATATTTCGATTTTTGTGAAAGGTTACGAGTTAATTTGCATTATTTAATGCTTGGGTTAAGGAAGTTATGAAGTATATTTATACTTTTAACCCTCTAATTTCAGAATGTCTTTCAAAGGTATTTAATTTACCTTTGTTAGCGTTTCATACCATAAAGTGCTCTCAAAGAAAATTCATAAAACAGTTTTCTAATTAGCACATGAAAGCACTTTGAAGCAAGAAACCGAGTGTGTATAAAATTTTTTTCTAGAAGCACTTTGCTCTTCTTACAGTCTATTGACCTTAATATTATTCTATGTATTTGAGGTCCAATTTTATGTAAGTAGAGTATTCTGTGTCTTGTAAACTTGTTTTGTGTTATATGCATAATTAATCTGTTTTAGTTGTTTAGTTGTCCAATTAACTTCTAAATTAACCTTGCTTCGTTTTGACCCTAATCATGTACTTTTGAAAAGTTTATAATTGCATTAAAAGTTATGAGTGTGAAAAAAACAAATATTGTCTGTTATGCTGGCTTACTTAATTAAAAAAATAATTTTAATATGAAAAATAAAAAATATCTCATTCCGATATTAAATTCGATAATAAATGTATTTCACTATCCAATTTATTAAGGGCCACCACTAGTGGGAAATTTTGAAAAAATCAATTTTTTTTTTACATATTTCGATAGTCTTCTATACCTTTAAAAATAACATACTAAAAGGCTGTAGTGGGATAAGGAATTGCTACGATGAGTGGCACTTTCGATAGGTTGTGTCAAAAGATGCCTTCATGCCAATTTTTAGCCCTCTAGGTCTACAATTACCGGTAAAATCGGTTTCGTCCCATTTTTTTTCGAAAATAAATTCGTACGGCCGCAGTTTTTATCCAAAAATTCTGAAAATTTGTACAAACCTTTATTTTTATATTACCAATAATCATGGATTTTTGCACATTTTTATCTCTAAAGTTGGGGTCAAGAGAGCAATTTCATTTTTTCAAATTACATTTAGGTTAGGAACCCTATTGTTTGCCAAGTTTTAAACCATTGTTTTTTAAATCGCTTTTTTCCATTCTTTCGAATGGCGCAATCAAAATATCAAATTTCAGGGTGCGTCATTAAAAAAAATCGAAAAAACCGGGTTTTTTTGCCGTTTTTGGCACTTATTTAAGGCATAACCTCAAAATTCAAGGGCGCAATATTTACCCATATAACAAAAAATAGTTCAGGACTTATTCTCAGTTGAAAACATTATTGCAGAATCGATTTTTACGTCTTACGTCTTACTTTTAGGTTAGGAACCCTATTTTTCGACAAGTTTTAAACCATTGTTTTTTAAATCGCTCTTTTCCATTCTTTCGAATGGCGCAATCATACTATCAAATTTCAGCGTGCGTTAATCCGAAAAATCGAAAAAACCGTTTTTTTTTTTTTGGCATTTTTGCACTATTTAAGGAATAACCTCAAAATTCAATTGCTCAATATTTACCCATATAACCAAAAAATAGTTCAGGACTCATACCCAGTTGAAAACATTATTGCAGGATCGATTTTTACGCCTTAAAAATCGAAAAAAATAATTTTTTTTTTGGTATTTTAGCCATTTACTTGATATATAAGTTTAAAATTAAAGAGTGCAATCCTCACCCATATGACCACAAACATTCTGGGACTTATTTTTAAGTGAAAACATTCTTTTAGTATCGATTATTACATTTCAAAACTCAAAAATCTAAGTTTTTTGACATTTTTGACATATCTTTAAAGCATAACCTCAAAATCGAAAGGCCTAATCACAGCTATCACAGCAGCAGTGGGATGGCTTATTTTTTTTTTTGAGTCTTGGGAGATTAACTCGGTGAATTTTCAATTTGTTGGTCCAAAAATGTTATCATGTATTAATACATACCATACAGTAGTATTCTTTCAAAAAATTCCCAAAAATCACCTTACCTTAATTACAAACATTTTGAAATGTAAGAAATTTTAACAAAACCAAATAAAAATAAATTCGCAGAGTTCACAATTGTAATTTACAAGGAAAACTCTGCAAATGTATCTGACCTAAAACAAAACTTGAATAATTCTCATAAATTGAATTACACAAAAACAAAAAAAACTAATGCATTTACATCTAGCAAAAAACATAAAGTCATCCGGATGTTCCACTACTCTTCTAGCAAAAAAAAAAACCCTCTTACATCGGCATTCCTTGGGAACTAAGACCTTTTTCTTTGAATCATATCTCGACTGACATAAAATGATAGAGTTAGAGAGGAAACATTAGTCACGATTAACCTTCTTTCAAGATTTCTTCGAAGACATTTCAAGAGGTAGAATGCGCAAATGCGAAAGTTCATGTAAGGCCGTTTTTGGGCATCATAAATCCCAATTGTACTGTCTACTAACATTAGAGCAATTTTCGAAAAGGTTAGATCGATATTTATCCCCCAAAAAAATGACTCGACAACTTTTCCAATTGTCGGTGGCTTGCGCCATTAATAACATTTTAGTGGTGTTGTGAACCAGAATAGGTTCACGAACGATTGTATGGTTAGAAAATAAAATTCTTAGCCTTGCACAAACCGCTAGAATATGACAATGAGTAATCAAGGTACTATCGCATGGCATGTTCAAGGTAATTATCTAAGGTATTCGGACCTTTACTGGATCTGTATCTTCTGCCAATCCGCGTTCATTCTTCTGCTGGATGTAAAGGAATGCCAAAGAAAATCGGAGAGGTCTTCAGCCGCCAGTTAAGACTTCTTGAAGTGATTTAAAAGTCCGACTAGCGAGGCAGCTTCAAGAAGATATTTCTGTATCTTCAATTACCGCAGAAAATGCACACGGCACGAGATGCGCGATTAAATTAGATAGAACCGGGAGAAGAAAAAAAAACTTGCTTCTGTGGAATTTATTATCATTTTACCTACCACCCAAAGGAGCTCTCCAAAAGGAGTCCGTCATTTTCTTTCATGCTTATAGACGAGGTTGGATTCAGTCACGTTGCTGAGCTACTCATTTTGAGCTGGTTGTTGCGATTTCTGATTCCTTTCTGGACTCCACGCTTCTTGGACACAAAAGACTTCACATGCGAACTTTTTGTATTTTGCACTATAGTAATATACGTTGTTTGATCGAAGGTGGGAAATCACTCAGCCCTTTAAAGACGAACTCGGGAAGGGTGCTTACATTGGATTATCATCACACAACAATTAAAACAAAACAAATAGAGGTGTCCGTACACCTGTTCAAAGACACACCTGACTGCGCCGGCAGTCGCAGCAATTCCACACTTGCCGGAAATTAACAACCATCCGCAAGTATACTATATAAAAAAACTCTCGAGGCAATGACTCTTATCCTCTAAGCCCCTGTTAAGTCGTGAAATGTTTCTTTTCGAAATGTTTACAAACGGCGGCTTTATAGCACGCGTAAGCACGGCGCAGTCCGCAGGTAAACTAAACGGGAACCAGGTATTCTTACCTGTGCCTGAATCCGCGGCACGATGACGTAGCGATTAATGAGGGGATTCTAGTGATACATTGGGGCCGCAATGTATTTTTGCAGTACAATTTAACCGATTAAAAGTCATTTCTTCAAACTTTTACTTTCGCGGAGGTGTTTTTAATCGTATAATTGACTTTAGCCATTTTCCTCTCGATAAACTTATTCAAAAGTGTAGAGTATAAAATTTTAAGCTATAGAATCATTAATATTACTACTCTAATAGGTTTAAGTTAAACCACTGTCATTGCGTAAGTAGGTTATACTACAACTTATCGGTCATTTGTTGCATCTTTTGCACCTTTCGCAGTGGCAATAGCCACGGATGCGAAGTTACGCACGCAACAGGCGCGAAAAGTAGCCGGTTTCAATGGTGTAATATCACATTTTACCTGAACCGTGTAGAGATGGTTGGGTGAAATGCTTCGTGATTTTTAGAAATTTAATACGCTACTTAAGCTCGCCGAGGTGGTTGGTCTCAGCTTAATTGTTTCCTTTAATTTTCTTCGGTTTCTTGGTTTTGTCTTAACGATGCGTTAATAAATTGCACGGAGAATGGTAAAATTAACTATAAAATGCAATATTAATGTCGGCATCGGCAAACAACGTTAAAATTTAAAATTTTTTAAAAACTTTATAAAGTGAATAAAACCCTATATTTTTTTATTTAAAAATTTGAAAGTTTTTGTTAGGATGCTCTTCGTAACTGTTAATTTTATTGCAATATTATTTCAATCGAATTTTGTTGTTAAAAGGGCGTTTTACATACAATAAATAAGTGTAAAATAAGATTAAGTTGTCGACCAGTTATTTTTATGGTTTTTTTGTACTCGAGAACTGTAATATTGAGTTTTTAATTGCTTAACATAACAATCTCAAAGTTGTAATGGATAATTAAAAAAAAAAAATATAATAGAAGCTTAGGTTTTGGGCAAAGAAAAACTACTTTTTAAAACATTAAGTGTAAAATTAAATATATATATATATATACTAATATTTGGTACCGTAGTTAGAATGCCTATATACTGAGTATTATGTACAAACATTTCATAGAAATATGTCAACAAACAAAAAAGTTACATATTTTTGACACGAAAAACGTCCACTGGGCGCACTGTGCGATGGCTGCAGCAGGAAAGCACCACGGCCGCACAGTTTTTATAAGGAAATACAAAAGGTTGAAATGGGTCTGTAGTGTTTTTGGAAAATATGAAACGGCTCCAGAGTAGAGAGTAGAAATAATTTGTGAAAAATTTTAACAGCCGCACAACGGCCACACAAAGTAGAAATAATTTATGAATAATTTGAACGGCTACACGCTTGTACCTATGAGAGCAGAACTTGAGTAAAAATGACAACGGCTGCATTACTACCGTTTCATATAGATGTATATTTATAAATTGGTTCAGCCGACGCGACGGTGCGGCCGTAGTAGACTTTAACTGGCGAAGTTATGATTCTACATGTACTAGTCCCACTTTTGATATATTTTACAGTGGTTCCAAGTCATTCCAAGGGATTGTGCAAATCATAATATTTAATATTTTGTTGCTTAGATACTTACAAATATTCCAAATATTTTGATCAAACATTTCTCTAACTCTTAACTCCCAAACTTGCTCAGAAACATGAGAATACCTCAAGCGAGCAGGTCAATTACTTTCAATTTCGTTCCATTTCGTTGGCTACAATTGCACCAAAAAACGTAAGAAGTATCGGGAGCAAGTCGGCGCGGCGCGGCGGTGGCGGTCGGTTCACCTGCGGGCGTGTGAACGAAGCAACGGTTTTGGCTATGACTAACACTTGGTAGCCGTGGTTACCGGCCATAACGGGGTTTTCTTGCGTTAGAGACCAGCGGTAGCAAACATACCGTTTGCCTTTGCGGAGGCGAAAAACCTGCAGAGAAAAGCTCTTTGTTTTTCTTTCTTCGCTCGACTTGTTCGGTGTAAAGAAGCCGATTTTGCCGCGGGTATCGTATTGATCGCCCAGAAAGGTCGCGTGCTGCTGCGGGGATGCACGAAACGTTAGATCTCGCTCTTATTAACATAGAAAGTAGAACCATAAGTAAACCTTGAAAAAAGGGTTTATTTTTGGAGCATTGCATAGTGGTCCGAATCGTGTATTTAACTGGGCAAAACTAATAACTCCCTCCATATGAGTACATAGTTAGAAGAAATACTTTACTCTTATGTCTTTAAGGGTGCGTCGTCGATTTGTGAGATTATCTTTTACCTAGGGGTCAAAGGAGAGACAATAGAGGGAGTATTTTTTCAAAAGTTATTCACTGCATCAAATTGTGCCTGATTTCACTTGTTTTCAAGGGCACTGAGTTCACTTCTGGAGTAATTTTAGTAAAAATGTCATATTGCCAAACTTTGCTGTAGAAATAACACTAGTTTACAAATTTTAACTTGTTTCTTCCCTTCATATGAAATGTAATTTTTTCCTTCCTTTAATGGAAACTGATCAGTAATGTAAAATTGGTTTTTTTCCATCACGTTGTTTTCGAGAAAAATAGGGTTAAAAAATGAAAATAACGTTGAAAAAGGTTTTAATTAACTGATATTTTATAACTATAGGATAGAATTTAAGCATACATTTAAACTACGTTTGGTACCGCTACGAAACCTCTTAATTTTTAAAAAAAGAATTCTAAAAATGGCTAAAATACAGATTTTTAAATTTTTAACTCAATTTTTCTTGAAAATGTGGCGTGAAGGAATGACTTTATTATTTTTTTCGAAATCAGATAATCTTAATAATAACATACTTAGTCAATTTTTTAACCCGTTTCGGGTTCAAATTGACCTAAATTTTTTCAAAATTTGAACCACTATGTGTTTTAGAAAAATATTTAATCTTGCTGAAACTTAATACCCTACATTTTTTTTCCTGCACTTCCAGAATCTGATCGCAAATTAACGCTATCTGGCGCCATTTTTTTTAAAAATGGCGGTTGAAAGCAGATAAAGTGGCGAATTTTTTAAATTTTGATTCAAATAATCGTAAATTCTAACAAGAAGCCATCAACGTAGGGTTCTAATTTTCCGGATCTGGTGGCATAAATAGTTTCTCCAAAAGATAGGAGCGATAGTGATGGCAAATCGAATATGGCGGATTCAATATGGCGAATTTTTTTATTTTTAAATATCATATTTTTTATTTTTGAATATTTTTGTTTTATTTATATACCTCTAAGGTTTTGTTTCAAATTCATTCACTTTTTTATCAAACATGAGGTTGCTTATTGTGAGTATGATGATAGTCAAATATCCAAATTTCAAAATGGCGGATCAAATATGGTGGACAAAATTCTTAAATTTGATCGAATCAGGACTGAAAATTGCGTATAGAGGTTTTTGAGGTTGCTGATTACGAATCTGAAATCAGATTTTAAAAATTCAAAATGGTGGATCAAAAATGGCGGATAAAATGTCTTAATTTGATCGAATCCGGACTGAAAACTGTAGATATAAGTTTTTTAGGTCGTTGATTAAGATCATAGAAGGTGTATTATTTTAAATGCAATATCTGAAATCATAAAAATTCTCACACAAAATTAATAAATTATGTTATTTGGTATTAATCTCTTTTAACCCTTTTTCGCGGTCAAACGATAGGGTAAATTTTATTCATTTTTCTGTGTAGAAACCGATGTACAGATTAATAATCTCTAAATTAAATTGGTAAGTTTTATTAGGTTACTGACTCTCACGCAAGAAAAAGTCGTTCAAACAAGAAAGTTTCGCATTGTCAAGGGAAATAAAGGGTGAGAAAAAAAAATGAAATATTGTCTTTTGCCTTATCCCACGGATTGCTGTGACAAGAAAGTAATAATAATATGAGCAATATGTGAAGATATTTGTTTCATTCCGGCCAATTATTGCTTGTTATGTTGTTTGTTCTTTCATTTGGTATAATTTGGACACGGTAATTTATATGTTTCGCATGGAATACTAAATTAATATGTCTTTTTTTTATATATTATGTATGGTACTCACAATTCTATGCAACTGGTTGCAGTTAAAGTGTCTGTATGATATGCAATTTGTTATATTGCATTTTTGTAAAATTTTTGATGTCCTATTTACTCATACCACAAACATGCAAAATTTCGTGTGAACTTAAAATAGGTACATAAATGGGGAACATCTTGCAACATATTCTAAGTCCATTTCATTTGAAAAATTTTATATTTAAATTAATTAAAATATATATTTTGTTCGTGATAAATGAAATCAATTCCGATGAGAGTAATATTTTTACAATTAATTATAGGTTTCGTTTTGATTAATTAGAAAAATTAAAATATAGTAAACCTTCAATATGATTAAATATATCTTTTCTATTTTGTTTCAATTCGAAATGAAAACTTTTATTAGAAGATTTTGTCACTGGAAATTCTGCAATTCAAGTGAGGTATATTATATTTTTATATAATTCGCTACTTTGTTAAATTAAATCATTTATTAAATAGAATGAATTACTAAAAAAACAAAAAACTTCAATATTAAGAAAGCCGATTATTCAAAACTCGTGATCTAAAAGCCATATATTGTTTGAACTGATTATTAAGTTTTAAAGCTAATTTGAAAGCAGTGTGGTTAGAAAATTACATTGTCATTATTTAGAGAGAATTTAAAAGGCATGCGGAAAATTCTGAATTATTAAATTAAAAATGATTGACTATATAAATCATATAGGTAAATAAATACCTAATTCCATACGATTAGGATACCTAAAATTCTGATTTCTCAACTTCATCATTTAGTATAGCATCATGGAACCTCATGTAATTAAAAATACGCATTATGAACAAATAAAGCTAATTGAATTTCATTGAAATATTATTCCAAAGAGAGATGCGTATTAACTGCTAATTATTTTAAAATTGAGTTATATTAAATTAGTGATTTTAATTGGAATTTATGAGCTAACGAACATCAATGTTACGGTGAAGGGTATGAATACTTTCTATTAATAGTAAATCTTCGAATTAGATTTTAAACCAATTGAATGGGTTTTGAATTTCAAAAGGAAACAAGGTAAAATATATTTTACGGCCCATCCCACTTCTGCTCAGTGATTTTCACGCTTTTACCTATAAAAGTTTTAAAAATATGGAATTCAAATTCAAAGTATGTATTCATTTGACCAGAAGATTTGAACATTTTAACGTGTTTTTCGCAAAAATGTGGATAGTCTCCACCATCAAGAGTTGGAGTACAAAAAATATCTACATACGTTTTTCAATAAAATTGTTGATTAAAAGCTATTTGAAATTAGGGGTTCGCTACAGAAGAATGCTTTTTTTACCATATAAGAGCTAAATCTTGAAGACTTTCCACTTGTTTCTATGTATCAATAAAAGAAAACTGATGTTTTAACAATTACATTGTTTTCTATGGCATAATTTCACATAAATTGTTGTTTGGTTCCCGTATTTATTTTATATTATATATAATAAATAAATATAAAAAAATAAATAAAATTTTCATATAACATAATGAAAATGACAACGAAGAATTAGATTTTAAAAACTAAAATCATACCAATATAAAATATATTGAAATTGAATTATACTTGTTTTTGGAAAAATGCCAATTTTTCAATTCGATTATACATCATTGCAATTCTAGACTGTGTTATGTGCAAACATATACAGGGTGAAAATCTGATTAAGTTGTTATTTCAGATAAGTTTTTTGCAACCTGTTTCCTATTTTACTAACTCATATTATTATAATTATATTTTCCTTTTATATTTTGTTTTCTGTGTCAATTCGGTGCCAAATAATGGTTGCTTTTTCTTGTTACAGAATTATATCACGTATACATAGAGAGGAAAGTTTGCCATCATGTCAGGTTTTATACTTTACTGAATATATTTTACATGTAATGTACATATTAAAAGCCCAGGCGTAATTTAAATAAATCTTATATGTAGTTTAAAGTTCAAAGTTTCGTGTGAAATGCGTTACTAGTTTCTGTGACGTTTCGTTTGTTTATAACAATTATGCCAAAAGCGGCAATTTTATTTTTTAATTAATATTTTTCTAAAAATATTAGGTGGTGGAGTACTTTCGTTTTGTCTATTTGGTTTAAAAGTTGAATTTCCTTATAGTTTTTTATTGAATTTATTAATAATTTGTCGAAAATAGGTTTTTGTTTGATAAATTATGAGTCCAATATCTATTTAATTATTTTATCATTCGTTGTGATATATTTCATCTAATATTTTGGGCGGTCATATATGAAATATAAATTCCAATATCGCAAACATGTCTATTTAATATTGACTTTAATAAGAGTACTTACATAATACTGTCCCTCCCAGTTCTGTGCACTCTTAGAATGCTGTTCCACTCTTTAATCATTTCACTACCTTTATTTTCCAAGTCCGAGAACAACTGAGTGTCATCAAGGGCCTGAAGGGCCGACTCACACCTGCTTCTCATAGAGTGTGACATCCTGAAATTAAATAATAAATTATTCCCAAAGGCAGTTCAAGACTTTACCGAAGAAAAACCAACCTATCAATGGAGTCCATGCTGCTGTGACTTTCAAAATCCATCATCAGGTCATCGGAAGCAATAGATTCGCATGGGGAGAGGGTGTCCAGAGACTCGGCCCTATTTAATAGCGACGCTTTCCTCAGGGACAACGGTGTGCGGAGTAGGTGTTCGATTGCAGCCTGCGAAATATGTTTGATCTTGGAGGAATTAAATGCGGCGGACTTGTTTGATCCTGTGTCCATAAGGGTAGGTGTATCCGTTTGAGAATGCTGCAATTTTGTTGAATCAACTCCGTCACCCTTGTCACTGAATAGCAGAGCGGGCTGATCTGCTATTTCGTCATCAATTAAAAAATCCCGCCCGACATCGGAAAGGGATAAGGAATTTGAAGCATGTGTTGGTGTACCGGGAGAGAGTGGACTACACAAGTCCAATTCTGGGGATATTTCATCGATATCCTTCTCCGGGATATCTTCGTTGGCTTTCTTCTTAGATTTCTTCAGCATCGCCTCTTCCGACTCGGTGCTACTAACTAAACTATCTGTGGGGGACGTTTCATCGTCCAAAAGGACATCACTAACCGCTGCAGCCATTTCTGCAAATTTCGATTCAGCTATATGCGACAGCATGGGAGGCTTGTCGTCGATCCTTTCCTCCTCTAAACTTTTTGGCACGGTTTCAGTCAATACTAAAGATGCTGAAAGAG
Source organism: Dysmachus trigonus (assembly GCA_949715965.1). Taxonomy (NCBI): domain Eukaryota; kingdom Metazoa; phylum Arthropoda; class Insecta; order Diptera; family Asilidae; genus Dysmachus; species Dysmachus trigonus. The sequence goes on along the minus strand of OX454322.1, from coordinate 79,894,118 downwards.
AAAAGATGGTCAGTGAATAAGAACTAAAATTTCTGCCACGTCTGCTTACATAGAAGACTAGACTTGTCAGTTAGCGTCGACGAATTTATGTCTTTTTCGGTGATGTTCATAGGCTTCTCGTTATTGTTATCCTTGCTCTCGTCACTACTGCTCAAACTTAAGCTGCTGCAATCTTTAATAGCCAAAGATTCACCCGCGTTACACCAAGAAGCTCTTGAGCTGCCTGGCGATGAATTCTTACTAGATGTCGTATAATCCTTTAGTGATGCATGCTGCTGAAATATGAGATAAGTAATTTGGTGAATATTTTTGTATTTTTTAAGTTATGTTTATTAACTAAAAATAGTAACAACATTTATTCTTAATATTACTCTTACAGTCAGGTCAATTTTATAATGTTCCAACAGAAATATTGTTGGTATTATTTAAAGATTTAAAGCATATCCGCACCGACAAGAGGTAACATAAATTTTTCTCTTTAAAAAAATAATCCTATATTTTTAAAAAATTAAAATAATATTATCTTTGCCCTTTAATTTTATTTTGGTTATAAAAATCGAAGGAATTTCAGCATATATCTATCTATATTGCAATTTGCAAAAGACCCAATTAAAAATGGGGATACAAACAATATCCAGCATTTTCCAAGGTTTTTTTTTTTCTATCCCATTCGAACTAAACTCTTATTCAATTGTATAAGTCTTAGATTTAGGACTTACTAAAGTTTGTCGCTGGTTCTACAAATTATCCGAATGGAATTTCCAGGCTCATATTATTCAAAATTATTATTTTGACTGGAAATGAACTAATTTGAATTCAAGATCTATAATTTGATATTTTTTAATATTTTGATGGTCTATGAACGAGATAATGACACATTGGCCGTATTTATAAAAGGGGATATTTGAGTTTCAGTCTATGAAAAAAAAGCGGCCAAGTGCGAGTCGGACTCGCCCATGAAGGGTTCCGTAGCAGCAAGTAACATAATATAAAAGTTCATGTAGTTCGTTGTAACTTTGATCGATGTTTTAATAATAGTGTATTTTTTTTAAATTAAGTTATTGATAAGTAAACATTATAATTAGGTACCTGAATGATGGGATTTAGATCTAACTATATGCGAGCCCATATAGGCTTGTTTTTTTATTTGAGTTGATTGAACGAAAGGTAAATTGCGGTTTACGATTTATGACGTATTAAAAAAAACTACGCACTAGATCTCGTTCAAACCACTTGTCGGTGGAAGTTTGCATGGTAATGTAAATCATATAATATATTTTTTTTTAGTTTTATCATTCTCTTATTTTAGAAGTTACAGGGGGGGGGGACACACATTTTACCACTTTGGAAGTGTCTCTCGCGCAAACTATTCAGTTTAGAAAAAAATGATATTAGAAACCTCAATATCATTTTTGAAGACCTATCCATAGATATCCCACACGTATGGGTTTGATGAAAAAAAATTTTTGAGTTTCAGTTCTAAGTATGGGGACTCGCACTTGGTCGTTTTTTTTTTCTATTTTTGTGTGAAAATCTTAATGCGGTTCACAGAATACATCTACCTACCAAGTTTCAACAGTAAAGTTCTTATAGTTTCGGAAAAAAGTGGCTGTGACATACGGACGGATAGACAGACAGACATGACGAATCCATAAGGGTTCCGTTTTTTGCCATTTGGCTACGGAACCCTAATGAATGAATGTATTTTATTGATAAAGCTAAAGTTCAGGATATAAAAAATTCTTATATAATGCCTTATTAGGGAATTACTTTCTTTTCAAAGTTTGTAAAACAATAATCAATGACCATTTTTCAAAGTATTTGCAATGAATCACTTATGACGGTGAAACTTTGAGAACTAAAGAAGTACTAGTGAAATGACGTCGCCATAAAGCTATCATATAAATTGAAGTTTGTATTAACACTAGAACTACCAAAACCCATCAAATTGACGGGTATTGAATTACGACATATGGTATTCAAAAAAATTTTCCATTTATAGGATTACTAGGTAATCCAAAGTTGAAAGTATAGTACTATATATAAGATTAAAAGTGTACGAAATTGTTCAAATTACAAGTTTGCGCTCCGATAGTTCGAATGCTAATTATATAGTTTGAATCATATTTTCTTATCATCTGATAGCTTTTAAGTGAGTATAAATACACTATTTATCTACTAAAACAAACTTTTAAGGTAAAATAGTAAAATCTAAACCTTATTTAGTATTTTTTGTTTTGTATTATAAGCTCATACCTATCTCTTATTTTATATATACGTTGCTCGTTAAATATAATGAAAGGAAACGGTGAGATTACAAAAAATAAACAAATTAAGAGCACCAATGATCAATCAAAGTTATTTTTGGTGCCAGCGTGTAAGTGGTTGTTTTCGTTTCGTATTGGCGTTTAGATGTGATTTTAGCGCTTGTTCGCATTTAAGTGAAAATTTCCACGTATACAGCTTATAGGTAGATTTTCGGTGACACGATTGAAGGAAGTGTGAAGTGTTATCATAAGCGTAATAAAGATTTTTATTTGTGTATATTTATTCTGATTTTTCTATTTAATTTAGTCTTATTTTTATTTTTTCTAAATATCGCATCTTTCATTTTTTTATTCTAGTAAGAACAGGTAATTTTAACAGATTTCTTAAATACTTAAACAATAATATTGTACATCTTAAATAAACGCTAAAATGCAGAAAAATATAATAAAAATAAGAATAAATAAACTTTTTAAGGAATGAGTTTGGAATTTAAGAAAAATACATTAAAATAATTACTGGTTAATCTGTATAAGCCGACACTATAAGGTAAGAGAATCTTTAATTTAAAAATATTTATATATGTTATATCGGTATTACTAGCACACTGACGTCGACATTTTTAATTGTGTTCTAACCATAGTCTGTCTAATATATGAGACATTTTTTAAGCGCTCTGTTTCTTACAATACAATAACCCTTTTTTATACAATCCTAGGTAAAAATAACTTCGAATATGCTATAACTAAAGTTAGAGCAAAGTCCAAAATTCATTTGCCTATACGTAAATGGAAAAATCCGATTCATGTAGATCTAGTCCTGGTTTATGGTATATGAAATGTCGAAATTTTGTTTAAGACAAGTTTCTAATTTTAATTTATAACTAACAAAAAATTCTACTATGTATTTACTATGCATTCTTGTAAATTTGTTGAGTGCAGAATTACTAAAGCAATAAATTCTGTTCTATAGATCATACCAAAAAAATAAACAGAGTCTCAGTCTCGATTTTAAGATACAAAAACTGAGTTTTATGTTATTTAAATTGAAATAGAGCTTTGTTTTTCTATGTGTAATACGCTACTTGGTCAAAAATATAGAACAAAGTGATTAAATTACTCGATTTACTTTGACTTAAAAGCTTAAAACTAGTTTCTATACTTAAATTATGTCTGTTACTACAGAGTTCGTTTTTTTTAAGTACTATGAAAATAATTATCTTAAAGGTAAAATCTGGCTTACCTTCAATTCCTTCTCTGACGTCGATCTATCCCTGAACAGTTTTTCTTCATCCACACTTTCAGTATCTGAGTGAATCCTGTTGGACTTGCGATTATTTGTATTCTCTGAAAATTAAAAATCCAGAATTAGAAAATCGTTCAGATATGGCATTTGAGTGTAGCTGCTTACCTTCATGATTATTGGAAGCCTCCTCCCGACTTAGCATAGTATTCGTCCTCACCAGCCCGCTTAGGGGCACTGTCTGGATATCCGATTCGAAAGCACTCGGCAGCTTGGGCAGGGCGAGGGGCTCCACACTGTCGCAGGAAATAGTGTCTTCAAGATCTTTGACGTCGAACTTGTGGCGGCCACTCATCACCATCTCAAGGTTGCGCGGTCTGCTCCGAGCCCTCCTCGGCGACGTTGAGCTGTTGTCGAAGGTGTTATCCAGACTGGAGATCCCGGAGTCGGCGGAGACCTCACGGGGCCCGAAGAACCCCTTCCGATTGTTGTTGGCGACCTGCTTCGCGCTCTTCGAGTCCATTCCGGGCCGGGCTGAGCTGAGGCTGATTGGCACTGGGTACTGGGGCTTCGGCAGACTCGTCGTGTGCAAGGTGAACTTCGAGACGGAGACCGCAGGCTGAGGTGTGGGCTTCAGTCTGGAAAGGTCGCGGAAGTGCAAAAGGGAGTCTCGGAACGGTCTCGAAACGGTCTCGATTAACCACTTTCGAGGAAGTATCCACTTACATGATATTCGTGTGCATTCCGGTGTTCACCACTGCGAACTGATTGGGCGGCCTGTTTACTTTTTCGACGCCGCTGCTTCTGTCCCCGGGCTGCGGCTGCGGCTGCTGCTGCTGCTGATGGAGCGGCGGCTGCCTGCTCGCTAGCGGGGCGAAGTTTATTTTGGGAACTGCTGCACTCCTGTACGGGTTCGCTTGTGGGTCGTTGGCGCGGCTAGATGCCATTGAACGTGTAGAATGCGCGCCCGAGGCGCTCTTGGACCGACGCTTCTCTGCGGATAGACACGAGATGAAGATACATTGACCGCGATTAAAGGACCGCTTCCGAATTGCGATTCGGTGGCTCACCTGCGAAGTTATTGTTCTCGACATTCTCCTGGAAGTCCGTCAGCTTGGGTGTGATCCCCGTGGACGCGGGCCGCACGATGTTCGTCGACCTGAAGCCGAACCTGTTGCCTTTGAAGCCGCCGCCGCCCCCGCCCGCCTCTCGCTTGGTCGGCGCTGGTTGGGGGGTTGCCCTTCTCAGCTCGTTCTCACTTGTGGATTCTGACCCTAAAATTAGTTGACACACTTTCAGCTCCATGAGACCCATTTAGTTGTTTGTTTATCTATTTTGAGATCTCTTATTTTTGTGAATGATTGCACACTAACTCGAGCGCTTAGTATCCAAATTTTCTGGAAACTTTAGCGAAATTTAGTCGCATACTAGATTTTGGTACAAAAATTTAATATATGATAGTTATTGCTAATTTTTTGTATCTTATCTCTGGCGTTTTATACTATATATTGTATGAAAGAAGCTCTTTCCTACTTAATAATTACGTAACGATCGTCAATTTCAAAAATGTCTACCTGATTTCAATAATTCATAAAATTGTCCCTAATTGAATATAGTAACACCGTTTTAAAAGAACTCAATCACCATAAAATCAGAAAAGTAAAAACAAAATCTACACTAATCTTTTCTACACAAATATTGATCTTTCATTTCAACAGAAAACTAGATACCTCATAAATTTGCGACGAATTTTCGAAGCCAATTCTTGAAGGCATTTTTCTCAATATATATAGTATAGCATTTTTTAGTTCATACAAAAATGTCTTTAAAATTCAATACGTTCAATCTTTTATTCTAGATAATTTCATTTTTAAGAAAACGCTTTATTTTAACCTATCAAATATTCAATTTAACACGTTAAGCGCGGTGTCAGTATACATATAGTATATCTTCTGCATTGGTTGAATTCTCATAGTCCAAATGGCAGTGAAATAAAATCGTCACTGCGACTTGTGTGTTAACTTCTGTTTATACTATGTAACCGAACAACACACGTGGACAGTTAAATATGAAAATACTCTTGTAGGGCGCAATGGTTGAAACTATTTGATGTAAAGTATAAATCGTTTCAATCATTGGAACCAACCTTAAATTCCTTTTCTGCTTTATTAGTATATATTTTGAATTAAAGTTGAAACACTCATGATAGTGTTTGTCTTTTAATAGATCACAGGTGCTCAAATTGAACAAAGTAATCCCTTGATTCTACGTAAAAATTAAGGGCTCTTAACCTCTTAATTGTTTTAAAAAAATTAACTTAGATATTTACCAAAGAATTCACAAATTACACTAGTCGACACCAATTTTGTCACAGAATAACCGTTATATCATTTCTATAGGATTATTACCGCAGATTACACATTAGTAAACGAAAATGTTCTATCACGTCACGTTTTTGAAAAAAAAAAATAGGTTTGAAAGGTACAAAAGAACGTAATTTGGCCATTTTTCCAAATTAATTAAAAAATAACGAATTTTTATAGGAGCTTGTAAAGTAGTTCAAATAAAAGTATGAACTTTTACTTATTATATATTATAAAATACGAGAGGCACTTTTAAAATAACAGCAGGTGTTCCTCAAGGATCAGCACTCAGCCCTATACTATACAATACCTACACTTCTGACATTACCAAAAATCTGGACTGTCACATCAGCCTTTTCGCCGATGATACTGCGTTATACCACTCTGCGCTGGAACCAGAAAAGATCATTCATAGTCTCGAAAAAAATGTGAGTTCCTTTCTATAAGTGGAAGATAAAAACGAATACAGCCAAAACATCATGCTCCTATTTCACAAGAAAGAGAAGCCAGAAACTTTTACCAAACAAACCACTGAGTTTTAATAATCAAAATATACCCTGGTCCAGTGAAATAAAGTATCTAGAAGTTTATTTAGATAAAACTTTAACATATGGACTCCATATAAACAAAACCATAGAAAAAACGAATAAACTTATAAAAACTTTATATCCACTTATTAGACGTCACTCACCCCTAAACACCGATAATAAGCTACTAATTTACAAAATGATCTTCCAACCTATCCCCACGTATGCATCTCCGGTATGGTCGGACTGTGCAAAAACACATAAAAAGAAACTGCAAGTACAACAAAATAAAATATAAAAAATGACTACTAACCTCCCCTGGTATTGCTCGACAAAGCTACTTCACGATCATACTAACACAAAACTAATTGAGGAAATCTGCACCATAAACATGAATAGATTCGAAATTGATCAAACATGTATTTGCGCTTATAGTTAAGTACTATTGGTTAACTCTAGCTTAAGTTTTATTATTTCTTGACCCCATTACGAGGTTTTTAAATTTTTCCTCCATGAATTGTTAATTTTATACATATATATGTACCGATAATTTTCACTGTAAAAACTAACGAATTAATATTTGAGTGGTAAGAAATTTACGATATTTCACTCTCCCTCTCTTAGTATAAGACTAGAATAGCGACACCAACATGATTGTACTATAATATATATAAGCTAAATAAATGAATTGAATTGAATTGAATAAAAGTATGAACCTTATTTATATTATATTAAATACGAGATCTTTAATAGTTTTAGAAATATTCTGTGGAATTCACTTTTTTCCATAAACCGATTTCTTCATACAATAGATAGTAAATAAAGATTACTACTTGCGCACGCTCATGCAAATCTTATTACCAAAGATGTTTCGTAAGTGTTATAGATTAGTGGTCCTACAAACTTTTTCCACGTTTTGTCATTTTTAAATGAATTTTTAAAAGTCGCCTTAATACAGTATTTTGAAGTTTTCAAACATTTTTTTTTTTTTTCAAAATTGTGACGTGACAGGATATTTTTGTTTGCAAATTCGTAATCTGCGGAAAAAATCCTATAGAAATGATATAACGCTTATTATGTGACAAATTAAATATTTAATTTACTCACACAGTGTCGCACAGAAATTATCATTTTTCTAACATTTCATAAATGATGGGGTAGAATATTTTGATTTAATTATATAATTTAATTTAAAATGATTTTGATAACTGTTTCAAGGCTCTTAACTTTTATTCGGAATCGGGAAGTAAGTCTCATAAGTGTAGAGAGCTCGGTGAGAATTCAGTCCTATGAAACTAGTCAAAAATTTAATATTATTATCATTAAAAATTTTTCATTACTCCACAAGTTCTCCATTGCATCTGTATTTAATAAATAAAAGATAAGAATGTCAGAAATATAGTCTTGTAATATCTATGTAATAATGTACACTATGCTATCAAATTTGAATTTGCATTACATATTGTTACAATTTTGCCCGCCGAGCGGCTGGCCGGCAAAATTACATCATCTGCCTTCGCTTATGATTTGGCGAATTTGCGAAAGCTAATCCCTATATCTGCCCGATCGCAACTTCAAGTGTGAAGTATAAGCGAAGGCAAATTCTGTAACAATATTAGTGACTGAAAATAAAAAGGTTCTATCCACATACAGAATTTATAGAAGATGTAGTGGAACCTTTTTATTTTCACCTAAAAATATATTTACATTAAGCGATTGTGAAAAAATATCTGATACATAGAAATTATTTAATTTAATTAGAAACTTCTAATTATGAAGCACGTATTTGTTAAAAATCTAAAATGTATTGTAATCAAATACGAAATATCTTTGAACCCTATTAAAATCATATACCAAACGTTTTTGATCGAAGCTTAAGATCTTGAAATTCGAAATGGAGAAAGCCAATTTATTTGTTTAGTTTAGTTGGATAGTTTAATTCCAATTAGATTAGATTACTCTATAAAGGCTTATCTTAGTATAGATCGTTTAAGTAGCCAAGTTTTATTTTAAAAGAAAAAATTGGATCTAAGTTTTACTAGGATAGATTTCTTAGAATTAAAAAAAATGTTCAATCAAAAAAAGAGAGACGGAAACAAAATTGTATAACATAAAAACATTTGGGACAACATTTTTTGAAAAAAACAATCATCAATTTTTCCTGCTGACCAAAAGCCTTAATGTTATTTGAAAGGTTTGAGGTTTGAGTTCTACAATATAATGTGTAGGTACCTGAAACTAATTTAAAAATAAAATTTTTTGAAGAATATTTGTTTTTGAACAACTTTTTTGAACAAATACCATAAAAAAGTTCAGAAAGATTGTTCTACAGTATTCAACTGAAGAAAATTTATCAAAATTTAAGGATAATTCAGTTATAAAAACTTACAGAGTAATTCATGAAGTTTATATACCAAATAGTCGCCATTAAAACGTGCTATTCGTCGTTCGACAATACGCCATCAACAAGAAGGAGACCATAGTGCGCTACGTGCCATAGAACGACGAACGACCGAAACAATCGATTTATTGAGGTCGAATTTTCAATTTCGATCAGATTGATCCGAGCATCTCACTTGTGTCCATTTATACGATCTAAGTGCTCAGAATAATCTTATTTGTATCAGTTAATTCAATCTAGATTATTTCGAGCGATCTGCGGGTAAAGAGCGATTAAACAGATCTAATCTAAAATTTATGTGTTATCCTTTGTTAAACTAGTTCTCTACTTCCAAGTTTGCATAATATTCGACTTCCGTAGTAAAAATGAATGCAGAAGAGGGTTTTAAATATTTATAAAAATCCTTTCGTCATAAAATGTGTAATTGCGGATATATGGCCCTAAATATGTTTGAAAAAGTGGTCAAAAATTGAACTGATATAATAACTGGTGCTCATATAGAAGAAATTGCGTTTATGCGTAATTATGAAAAAAGCGTAGAAGACTTTTGAATTTCATTGTAATTTAATATTAAACTACCTAAAAAAAACTAAACGATTTAAAAAAATTATATATTGGATACACTACGACGATTAGAATGATTAATATTTTATTTTTTTTTTTTATGAAATCACAGATTCAGCTAAGCCAAATTCGCTGACTGTTTGTTATATGTTACCTGGATTTCCATTCTTATCGCTAGTTAGTAGCTCGTCAGTTTTCACTATGCCTGGATTTGATATCACAGTAGCCGAATGATATTTCTCTTGTTGCTCAATTGTCTCAGCCTCCCTCTCCTTATCCTTAAGTTGTGAATTCTTCTTCTTTGGTGTGTGTAATTTCTTGCGGAATCCAAAAGACATCGCCGTGCCCCTTGTCTCCGGAGCACCAGAATGTTTTTTGTTTTTCTTGCTTTCTGATTGACCCTGAAAAACATAATCAATCTGTTAAATTTGCACCTTTCATCGTTTTTTGTTTTTTTTTAACTACAATTAAGTGACCAACAAAATTTGTCTGCTAACCCGTCTTGCACCGAACTCAACAAACTTCGACACACTGATTGCAAATTTCTAACTGAGATTTCCTATACTCTACCCAGATATCCCTAATCCACGTTGTTTTCTATTGAGGACGGCAAAGCCAGAAAGCATTAAGCACTGGCTAATCGCTGCCTCTCCCTCCAGCGAGGTACGAAGGCGGGTCCGTTTTACTTGACTGACCACCGAAAATAATTAGAAATATCCGTCATGGGCCAACTTTAATCCGACTTGATGCAACTTGGATTCCAGCAAATTATTGCAAATCGACGACGACGGTAGCTTTACGTGCCGCGGTCAAGGTGAAGGCAAACATGTGTTTCCTTCTTAACTCCGTTTGCAGATATTTATCAGATGAATGCGCGTTCTTCAAATAACTTCACGAAATCTACGGAAATTATACGAATGAGCCTGTATTTTTCCGCTTGGTCGACTTTTTCGACTTATACTTTTTGGGGTTTTATTGCGATAGAAATATTTATTGCTTACCAAAATCTACAATCTTAATTAGGTGTTTCTATTGATACAAAAATCCTCTTTATTAACGATAGTAAATAGTGAAAATTTATTGCAATTTACTTTAATTTTTGTAATTAAATCAGATATAATTCATTTTTAGTGCACAATCATTTAAACATTTAGTAATAATGATATAAAGTGTATCCTATTTTTTATTTAACTATATAGTAAACAGCAAACTTGCAGTTTACGTTATAGGGCATTTTTCATTATAAAGTGTTTCGTTATATACTGCTTTATTGAAGCGATCGTTTTGACAATTTAAAATAATTTCTCCGTACCTCTTTCAGCTTATATCTATAAGAGAATGTAATATAATATAATATAATATAATATAATATAATATAATATAATATAATATAATATAATATAATATAATATAATATAATATAATATAATATAATATAATATAATATAATATAATATAATATAATATAATATAATATAATATAATATAATATATTATAATATAATATAATATAATATAATATAATATAAAACAATTCCTCTTATAATTGAATATTAATTCAAATTTATCGCAATAGGCCAATTTTTTCATGAAATTCTTGTTTTTTTGCCCCTATCTCCTAAACAAGACCTACAGAAAAAGTGAATATGACAAACTTGTAGGAAATTCAATTTCCTACAAAAAAGTTCTGAACATAAAATCGCTAACATCGATATTTCTTGAGATATTGGGCGTTGAAGTTGAGGTAGTGTGGAATTTTCATGGTTTATTAATCTAAATTGTAGAAACACTACCTCAAATTCAAAGTCCAATATCTCAAGAAATATCGATGTTAGCCATTTGGTGTTCCAAACTTTTTTTAGAAAATTGAATTTCCTACAAGTTTGGCATATTCATTTTTTCTGTAGCTCTTGTTATTTACGAGATACGGGTAAAAAAACGAGAATTTCATGAAAAAATTGGGGTTAGTGACCCGTACTACCTCGCTGGTGGTAGTTAGGGTTACCCCGCAATGGATACTTTTGTAGAGCATTCAATTCTGAAGAAATCCTACCATTGACCAAGATTATACCATAAAATGCCTCTGAGCTGTAGAGTTTTGAAGAAAAATAATCAAAATTTACGTGTATTTTATATGGGAAATTTTTATACGCCTTGGTCTAGTACTTAATATTAATATTAAGGGCTCCAATTTTCAGGGAATTTTTGTTTAGGTATTTCCTACAAAATTTCGAGGTGGGACTGAAAAAAAAAAAAATAGTCGCGAAATAAAAGCACCATACATATACTTGTATCCCTCTGTAAATACTCTCAAAATAAAAAAATTTATATTAGTTTTCCATAAAATTCCGTCGGATTTCACTATTTTATTGGCCTTTGAATATAAAGACCAAAAGCAACCATTTTCCCCGAGTTTAAATTTCAAACATATGTACCTACATATGTACTTATGTATTTCCTTTTCAGCACAGCTTTTAGTTCAAACATCTTGGGAAACCCAAGAAGCACGTAAAGACATGTGGAAATTTTTACTGCGATGAAAGCAAACGTAAAAGCAGAAATGTAAAGTTCATGGTTTGAGCACACTTTTAATATAAAGTTTTTTCACATCGATCTCGAAGTTTAGAACACAATTTGAAAGAGGAACTTAAATACAAAGTAAATAACGAAAAATTGGAAGAGACATCTCCGTCTTGAAATTTTCGTAAAATAAATAATACATTTGAAATGGAATGTAGCAACTTTTTAATGGAGATACAAACAAAAATTTATAAATTTCAGCTTATGTTATAAATTTACTTCCCCTCAAATGATTTGTTAAAAATCACTTGAGAATTTTCTGGAGTGTTTACAAATTCACAATCTAAACAATCAAGAAAGTTATATAAAAATTTCTAAATTTCACTTGTTGTTTCTATAAAAGAAACGCACATTACATTGCATTTTGCCATTTAACTTTAGAGATGTATATAAAAATTCCACTTCACATTAAATTCATTCAAGTTCACAACAGTAGAAAAATTAACTTAATCGTTTTAAAAATTACGCCCCCCTTTCAATAACCGACTCTGAATGAATGTTCTATTTCTAAAGAAAATCTAACTCATAGTAAAGATAAGCCCCGTAAAAAAACAGCGAATTATAAAAATCTGTTTAGATGATATTTCCGCTGGTAGTTGGTCTGATAGAGAGTAATAAGCATTACGTACCAGATAACCCATTAGATGTGCCTATTTTAAAGAATTTTTTGCTCGCATCATTCATTCAGTATGAAATTTAATTATATGTATTTAAATTAAGAAATATTCATTTTAGGTTTTATTAAACTTTTTTAAGTGCACAAATTCATATTGCAATTAAATATAACATAAAAGAAAGATGTTTGGATAGAGCCACATTTTTTATGTTTGCTTATTTGAATCTTTGTTTTGAATTCGAATCACCTGTGGTTTTTAGATTGTTTACAAATTCGGACAATATTACAAAACGAGACATAACGAAATTGGTTTGAATTTTACGAATTGTTCCTTACCCAAAAGTTATGATACAGAAAATATAATGATATTATTTGATATCGCTTCTACAACTTGGTCATTTATGTGAATAAAAAAAAAAGCATTTATTAGTAAAATTATTTACTTTTTGTAAAAGACTAAGTATGTTGTGGAATTTTGCTTGAATTTGTTCATCCCGATGCTTGAAATTTTTCATTCAAAAAGTTTAATGAAGAAGTAAATTTTACCTTAATAAAATATATATAATATAATAGAAGGCACTGTTTCAAAATTATTTGTGAACTCCATTTTAAACACAAAGTAATGCGGGTCAAAGACACAAGTTTCTAAAATTTGAACACAAAATAATACACTATTGTCGGGAATAAAAATTACACATTTGAGGCGTTATTTTTAAAAGTGGTATAAATCCATTTTCGGCAAAAGTTAATTACACGTAGTCAGTAATCAGATATTTATATTTATAATCACACAGTCACAGTCCTCATAAATTAATAAAAAAGGTTGAACTGCAAAATGTAGGTAAGAATGTTTTTGCTGAAAGTGGGACAAGTCCATTCAAAATAATTATAAATGGAACAACTATAAACAAGATGATGGATGAGGGATCATTTTACTCATTTTGTTTAGTGGTTTGCAAACTTCAAGTAACTGACTTGTGTTTATTAAGGGGACCTTTACTTTCAAAATCGAAAAAAAATCAATTTTTTTTTTCATAAAAATGCTTCTTAACATCACACAAACACTCTCCTAAAACCATTTTAAGAAATTCGTAAAAGAAAAAAGTTATACCTATATTTGTAACGGTACCTCTACGCATTTTATATGCAAAAATTATATAGCAAAAACTTTGAACGCGTTTTTCTCGAAATCACATTTTTGAAAATGGCCGCATCTGTATCTCAAAAACTATTCAACCGATTTTAACAAACCAAACGCCATTCGATTCGTTATCAAATATACTAGTAACTAAACCTTTAAAAATATTATTTAACCCCCCCCCCCCCCCACTTTTTTATGCGGTGGGTAGTTTACCCCTAACTTATAGTCGTTTTCTACTTTTTTAGAAAAATGTGTATAATAATATATAATAAAATAAATAAAATGTAATATATATTAAAAATAAAAGGTTTTTTAGGTTTAGGTACTAGTTTTGTGTCTTATGAAAACAATCCATTAAAGATTTTTACTCTGTTACAGGAAGTCCTACAGAAATGGGGCCGTTTTAAAAGTGCATTTTGGATGACGCCTCCTGCAGGCTTTAAAATAAACTAAAGTTGCATTTAAAAATTCTTTTTATATTTTTCATAATCTTACCAATAATGCACAAAAGGTTTCAGAATCATAAATATAATAGTCTTTTCAAAAAAAAAATTTTACAAAGTGTGTTTTTGCCAGATTTTGAAGGTAAAGGTCCCCTTAAGGGCTTACGTGGGTTTTGAATTCCTAAAAAAATCACAATTTTCTGGATTTTTTTTTACGAAATTTATAAAAGTGATTTATTTCAACTATTAGGATATAAAAATTCATGACTTGAACAAATTGTAAAAAAAATTTTTTTGGTTTTTAGTTTTAAAAGTAATTTGACTTTAAACACGTTTTTCTCAAAACTACATTTTTGAATCCGGTAGGCATGATTTTACAAAAACTAATAATCCAATCTTACTGAAATTTTCCACACTTCTTCTACATAGTATTGATTTGTACTTGAACGAAGGATTTTTAATTTCGTTCATTACAAGTTTTTTTACTAGTAGAAAGTCACCAAAATATAAAAAAAAAATTCACAGAAATTCCAATTTTTTGTTAAAAAACGTTGTCAAGAATTCAAATATAATCTTTTTTTTTCAAATCCTTCATCCAAGTACAAGCCATATACATCTACTAATAGAAAAATAATTTGTTTTTTGATTTCAGATAAGCCTATCTCGAGATATTCTGTCTACGGTAAAAAATCATCGATTTTCGTAAACCAGCTGTCAATGGCTCAATTTTAATTTTATTTTTTTTTTAAATGAAATTTTTTTTACAACTTGTTCAAGTGATTTTATATCCTACGAATTGAAATATCTCACTTTTATAAATTTCGTAAAAAAAAATTCTAAAAATTGTGATTTTTTTTGGGAATTCAAAACCCACGTAACCCCTTAAACTAATGGATTGCAGCGTGAATACTATTTAATATCATTGTTATAAAACAAAAACCTTAAGCGTAAGAGCACTGACACCTATAAAAGAGACAACAATATCTCAATTTGCTCTGATAGTGTTGTTGGGAAGTAAAAATAATAAATTTGTTTACTGCAATATTTTTAATTATATTAATCGAAATAAGACGCATGAGTCTTATAATATTATAATATAAATATCTCAATATATGAATAAATAGACGTATACCACTTTCAAAAACAATAGTTCAATATTTTTCATAATTCGTTATTATTGATTATATTATTGATAGCTAAAAAAATTGTTTATTTCCTTTAACAATTTTATTAAATATTTTTGTATAATAAAATTTACCAAGTTTATAATTTTAAAAACTTTACCGCACTGATTTATGAAAAAATGGACTTTCAAAAATAAACATATGGTACTTTTTCTCATCTCAACCTTTCATTTCACACGTTAATTTAGGACTGCCATACTGGATTGAGTCACCACCGTACGATGATTTTTGTATGCGGTCCTTACGAATTCAGTTTTCTATCTTTATAACCTGTCTTCACTTATAGCGCTTTAACTTCGGTATCGTGAATTTCTTACGTTCGTGGTTACTTAAAATGATTTCGATACCTTGGATCCGCCATTTTGAATTTTTTAAATGTAACATCAGATTCGTAAACAGCGACTCCAAAAACCCCCTAATACTGATGTTCACGAAAAAACTGATGTCTGAAAGAATATACATCATTTACGTATTAGTGCTAGTGGTTGTTTACCCCCTTGAGGTGCTTTTTTTACGAAAACGCAAAAATACGTCAACTTTATTTTTCAAAATCGTATGTAAAAAAATTCAATGATTTTTAACTAAAACTGTTATTTGTGTGACGCAAAAATATTAAAAAAAATCGTTTTTCTGCAATAAAAAATAAGGGTTGCCACCCCCGGGAATCGGATTACTTACAAAAGTTTAGTATATTTATGAGACATCATTTCCACTTTGTTGCATTCGAAAAAATTCATTAGAACTTGAAATATTTAGAAAAAACTGTTTTTGGGGGTAATTTTAGGGGTGGTTTTCACCCCCTAAATGTGCGTATTCGCAGATAAAAAAAAATACGTGGCTTTTATTTTTCGATACTCTATAACATATTTCAATTTCATCAAAATCGGTTAGACACACATGAGAACGCTCCCTTGTGGGTGCATGAGGCTGAACTCTGCCAACTAATGTCAGAAGAATTAATTCCCCTAAAATTTTGTTCCTATTCAACATTTCATTCATTGAGAAATCAGTATTTCTTAAACCACCGAACAAATTTCAGCTTGAATGAACTCTTATCGATAATGCCACGCATTTTTCATAGTACATCATATTAAAAATTTGCATCTTCTTGATTTCCCAAAGAAAATTAAAATAAATACCTTTTCTGTTCTTCTAAACAAGGCCTAAAGAAATTATTGAATGAGTTAATTGAACTTGAATAAGGTACGTATTTTTTGAATATATGTAATAGAATAAGCAGGAGTATAATACCATTACATTGAAAACTTCGCCATTAGTTGCAGTGAATCGAAAACCAAAGAACATAATTCAAAGCTTTAATTTTCACTCAGTTCTTATTTCCCAAAAAAATTCTCCAAATACCTGATTCCAGAAATCCAATTTCCGTAAATGTGGCCTTTACCATTTTGGTAACCCCATTCACATTCAAGGTTAAAATGACCTTGGAACCGACTTATTTTTACCAAAATCAGGCACATGTACGTATTCCATTTTCAGAATGCGATATTCCTTTTTTTTTATTGGAGTTAATTTCGTAATTTTGTTTTTATTTACTGACACACACACAAACACACAGATGTGTTACGTTCAACTGCAGACAGTGTCTCAACATTATCCGCATATGTGACTGCGTCATGCCGATTAAGCGATACCTTAATCGGTTAAGCTATATTCAGCTGTCACTCGTTTCTTGAGATATCTCTAAAGACCATTCCCTTTCCTTTATATCGTAGAATACGTTGAGCTCAGGACAGGTCGTAGCTTTGAGAGAGTACTTGACACAGAAGAAAATTAAAGCGCATTAGGACCACTGTTTGTTCCGCACCATAAATTCTAGAGTAGGGTGCGTTATTAAGGAAAATCGATATTTTTGTGAATAAAAGAAAAGAAAAGTTGCATTGGTGGAGCTCAACCCCGTTCTGGATTGGGAAAGAGGCTCCACTACGAGAGGTGGGTGAACGAACAGCCTCATCCCAGCGTTTTCCTTTGCACCAGAAAATCAATACCCGGTGTCATGCATCGGTAGAGTTGTGGGAGTACGACAATGAATCACACACTCTTAGACAGTACGTCACCACGTTGGAGTCCAGGAAACAGGAAGGGTTCAACGTGTACTTTACTTCGATATAGAGCCTTATGATTAAATGCCGGGTAAATTAGCAATGCCTACCATTGCACGGCGAACATGGCGACATAGGAAATTTTCTACACCTGGACGAGCCCCTTCTGAGCCCAACCATGCACATGATTATACCCTGAATCATACTTTGTGAATTTTGCATGTTTCATGTAATGAGTGCACCCAAAGCACCTGCGAAATATTTACCATGTTTAGTTCTTGTTCGTCATGAATTGCCTCCTCAAAATTTTCTAGATCGATGACGAGGTTTTGGCATTCATCCATATTGACCAGGTAGCCCCGTGCGATGTAATATTCCGGACGAAATCAACGAAGGATACAACTTAGCCGTTGGACATTTCAGAATTTTTCAAACAAATTTTCCGATACACACAATAAAATTAATCACGTTCACAACAGCACTTTTACACTTTTCGTTTACACAAAAAAATAAAATTAACTCCTAAGAAAAATCTTCACACAATCTTCTCTTTTGCGTCTTTTATTTTGATGAAATCTTGCCGTATACACAGAAATTACAAGATATTGAGAAAGTCCTTGAGTCTACACTTCGAGGTGTGGGGCACTACTTTTCATTATAATTTTGTAAGTCTTTAATCTCGGAAATGCTACAGTGTGCGAATTCGGTTACTCAATATTTATTAAAATTAAAATAATTGTAATTTTTTATAACCGTTTTATGTATATGAGAGCAGAACAATTTTTGTGCAAAATCACTTCGAATCGTCTGGACCGCAAGTAATACCAACTGAAACTCTTTCAATGTTTCAGGGAAGATTTGGACAGGATCATGCGCACAAAGGTGTGTGTACATTTATTCAATTCGATCAATATTTGAGCGACGAGTCCCTCTTTATTTTCAATAGGGGAATTCCGAGTGGCACGTTTCCTAGGTAGAGCTTGTTGTGGGTGAGTAGGAAACAGGGTAAGCT
This sequence comes from Dysmachus trigonus, assembly GCA_949715965.1. Lineage (NCBI taxonomy): Eukaryota > Metazoa > Arthropoda > Insecta > Diptera > Asilidae > Dysmachus > Dysmachus trigonus. Next base: position 79,875,720 of record OX454322.1, on the reverse strand, counting down.
AACTCGCTGAACTTCTTATTTTGAGAAAGCTCGAATATCTTACTTTTCAACAGGACTGTATAAGATGATGTACTAAGGAATATTATTCTTGTTAAACTGCTTATAGATTAATGCTACTTATAATAAAAGAGGTAGAGTCAAACATAGAGCTCTGGGTAAACATATTTTATCGACAATCTTGTGAAGGTGTCAGAAAAGCGAACTGGTGGATTTCTTCACTATCTAGACGCCATGGATTGGCTTTAGCTAAGTCACCCTACTTACCAGGTCATAGTTTTATGGTATCAACACTGCACGTTTACTAATGCCAATTGGATTCTGAATAAATGTATTATTAGAATTGCCAGTTAAACCAACTATCCAATAAATGCTACTTACAGGGTGAAAAATGGGAAGTTGGATAAAGTATACCTATGTCTTTTCTCCTCTAATATGTCGTAGAAGGTTGGACCACCGTAGTTACATACTAAAGTGTTGTCAGTTTCTGTTGAGACGTCAAATATAGAAATATATATACTTTAAAGTGAGTAACCTTAAAAACGAAGAAAAATCGAGTGCTTTTATTCTAGAATCATATAGAGGTCTTTATAATAAGTTTGGAAGTAAAAATGTAGCCAGCCAAAATACTCTCAGAAGGTAAGAATTAAAAAAAATTATTTGATGATTTCATCGTGTGTAAATAGTCATCTCCTGGCCGAATTTTGTATTTTTTTTTTAAATCTCATTAAGTATCTGTCAAAAATGTCTGATTCAACTGGAACTAATTTCAAATAAAAATGACATCTTTACTGAATTTATAAATATTTTTACTTTTTTCCCCTGGAATCATTTTAAAATTATGAATGATTAGTTTAGGCAACTTTCGATTTGCCACCCTGTATAAGCAACAGAATAAAGAATTACAAATTAAAAATTACTTTACAATATAATGTCAGAGTAGTTATAAATGTTATTATTTAGAAAATAATAATTCTTATAACATTTATCGATGGTGTAACACGATAACCACATTAAGGGCATACCAGCATTAAAGTTTTTGAACTTTTAGTTGACGGATTAGAAAGAAAAAAATTAATGATACAACAAGTTACAAGTTTTTATACCCTTAAAAATGTATTAATCCTTTAATCATATCCATTACGTCACATTTTTTAGAAAAATAGGATTAAATATTTAAAAATGCCGCATTTTAGTTTCTTTTGGGGATTTTTTTAAGAACTAACTGGATGTCATAGGAGTTTGTAAAGTCGCTATAATGAGTTATAAAATATCAGTTAATTAAAAACTTTGTCAAGGTTTGTTTGAGTAAACAAGTTTTTCATTTGAGTTCAACTCCGTTTGATAATTTCATTTATATGGTAGAAGAAAGACTCAAAAAGAAATCGTTTTCTAAACAAATCTTAATTAAATATATTAATAATTCATATTTTAAACAAATATTTTTGGTTTCAACTTTAATATGACTTACGTTTCAAGGTGCTACAGCATACGATTTGCGAAAAAAGGCGATTTCGTGGTGATACCCCTGAAATAACCTTCGAATTGACTTTCAAATTAACTCTACATAACTCTAGATTGCCCAGTGCCGATAACAGCTGATGCTATAACTCGACCTGAGCATCCAAGGACTGAATCTACAATCCTTTTCTCGGTCACAATGCGAAGAAAGGCGATTTTGTGGTATTCCTCTCAAAAATGACCTTCAAATGACCTCCGCGTGATCTTCGAAAGACCTCTATCGATTTTTTCTAGTACTAAAACTTCTACAGAGAAATGTCAGTCAGAAATAAAATAAAAGGGAAGATTGACATTTTTTCTACATACAAAAATACCAATTGTTTCTAAAAATCAACTTTGAAGCGAATTTTCAATATAAATGAAGGTAACCTGAACTTTTTACTATTTTTCCCGAATCCATAATCGCTTATACTTTAATTTTAAAAACAAATTCATCTCAATAGATGGAACGGGAGATAATGGAAAAATGGAAAAAATTCGTCCAGATACATACATATATCATAGTGCGTCGTCCGTATCGCTTTCTCACTTTTTTCTTACTTGAAGTGACATAAGATAAATAAATAAATGTAGAGTCAAATTTTCAGATCAATGTATATTACATTTAGTACAAGTCAGATGCCTACAATATCAATAATGAAATTAACAAATCATACAAATTAGTATCTTAAGAAGCAGATATAGGGGGTTTCAGGGCAAGACGGTCCCCTAAGGATTTTATCAATTTAAAAAGAAATCCATTCACCAAATTTTATCATATATGTATGTTCTAAAAATACTTTTCTCATCATTCAATACATTGTAATTCCTTTTGAGGTTTTTTCTTTATCATCATTTTATACAATAAGAGTTATGGTAATGATCTCATCTATATATAGTATAGTAAAAAAAAAAAAATAATGTTCTTGGCAATTTACATATATATTTTTAGAAATTTTCATTTGATATAATTGGGTGATAGAAAAATAGAGAGATAAAGAGAACAAAAGATATATTTTTTGCATCCCCATTGTGAACCACAAGGCTTTCGAATTATATATGGCGAGAACCTGCTTCAGATTTTACGTTTTCTCAGTGGCTTAAGCTCTATTTCCGTATATTTCATCACTTTGTAGATAATTTTCATCAATTAGTTAATAAGTATCTTTTGGATATGGATAGATACACAACTCTTATAGGTATTCTTTCAATTCATTTTTTAGTATACTTGTACATAATACCATTAAGTTGACGTAGGCTACGTGTTCTTAAGTTTATTAAACCATTTTGGTATGATATTTTACAGAATACGGATTTTCATAACAATTGATTATAACTATAGTTGTGAGCTCACCTGGATTGCATTAATGTAAAAAAATCAATTTTCTTCGTTTCACTTGTCTAGATTCTTTCTATATTTGAGTATTTACATCAGATACCCTAAAAGTTTAAGGAACTCCTTGAACTCGCTAAATGGAAGAGCAGAAATACGTAAGAGACTAGACAACTCACACAAAAAAAAAACAATATCCTTACAAAGAAATACGGCAATTGGCATCAAAAGTTTGTCGTAAACAAAATGCAAAATGTAAAGGTCTCGCGGCCAAGTGGGCTTATTGTGAAAAATCTCCGTCTCGTGGCTATTAAAAGTTTTCTTGTTAGGAACATTGTCAGCGATGGCGGCGGTGCTGCTAGTTTCAGCCGCCCAAGTTCTGAACACAAATAAACTCGTTTATCAGAAAAGCAAACATAAAAAAAGGTGCTGTGCATCCAGTAGCAGAAACTTAAAAAAATATAACCAGCATTTCTTGACTGTGACCCATTAAAGCGTGATAGTTGCCTTCTTGTGGTGAGTTATCGCCAAAAAGTTGCTTAGAAAGACACTTCGAACGTCAGAGAGTACTGAATTCTGTCGCTTCTTAGCTCTCAGATGCAAGCGCAGCTTCATTCTGAGGACATCGAAAAGCACTGGAAATGGAAAACTTTGAATAGACGACGACGACGGAAATTGTTAGTCCAGCAATGTGGCCTTGGGATTATACGAATAAGCTGTTTGCATTAATTTGCAAGCTTAAGGCAGAGTCTTAATAAAGACGCCGTACACTCGAAGATCTTCATGAATGTGAACTTGCTTTTCTTTAAGTTTGTTGAATATTTAGTTCAGTTAAAGATCTTGTGGTCTTTTAGAAGTTGGCACTTGGAAATTTGGAACTAGAAGTCCTCACATTTCACCATTTGTTTTCAAATATATGTAGATATTTTAACAATTTGGCCATTTGAAATGTACGTCTATTCAATATAAAACAACCAAAGCTTTTAACTAAATTTAACCTAATAAACCCAATAGTAAATGCAGTTTTGAAAAGTTCCTTCAACGATATATAGTATGTATATCTTTACATATGTATGTAATAATGTGCATGGATACGTAAAGCAAAAGTGGTCTTTCTCGATCTAGCCAAACTCAAATATAAATGAATGAATCGATTTTAATATGGTTTTCACGATTATGCCGGTGTATTTTTATTGTATTCCGTTGTGTTCCAATGATCTTCCAATCTTTAGTCAAGGCCGTTGGTAGCTCAGCAATCTGTCTTTAAAGTGGTATATTAAAATAAAATTAAATGATAAAAATTATTCCATAATTTTGAGTTCAGTTTGAATGAGAACTTTTTATATTGTGCGAATTAAAATTATTTGGAATCGGTTTCTATAAAAACAGACATTGTTATATAACCCGGTAGTTACATATGTATTGGGTGTACAAATAAGTTTCCGACCTTTTTTACTGAAATAAAAGACATTAGTTCGTGTAGAAAATTAAAGAATATTTTATTCAAAATATGCTCCTTCGGAAGATATAACCTTCTCCCATCGTTCAGGCAATAAACGGATTCCCCGAGAAAAGAAGTCTTGTGGTTTCGAGGCGATCCAGTCATAAACCAATTTTTTCACGTTTTCATGTGAAGTGAAGTGCTGCTGTGCCAGGGCTGATTGCATCGACCGGAACAAGTGGTAGTGAGAGGGAGCAATGTCTGGTGAATACGGCGGGTGGGGTAGAATTTCCCAGTTCTGCCCATCCAAGTAGTTTTTGACAGGTATAGCAACATGTGGCCTAGCATTATCATGTTGCAAAATAATTTTATTGTGCCTGTTGTCCCATTCCGGTCGTTTTGCAGCTAGAGCTTGCTTTAAAGCCATCAGTTGTCGTCGATAAACTTCTCCCGTAATGGTTTCACCCTGTTTCAGCAGCTCATAATATACGACACCCTTCACATCCCACCAAATGCAAAGCATCACTTTCGAACCATGGATATTTGCTTTTGGCGTCGACGGCCCTGGTTCACCGGGCTTGACCCACGCTCGTTTACGCTTTGGATTGTCATAATGGATCCATTTTTCATCCCCAGTGATGATCCGATGCAAAAACCCCTTCCTTTGTTGTCGTCGAAGCAACAATTCGCACATGGTTTTCCGACGTTCCATGTCCCTTTCTTTCAGCATGTGTGGCACCCAAGCTCCCATCTTCGAAATCAATCCCAAGGCTCGTATACGTTGCGAAACACATTGTTGGGTAATATTCAACTCTTCTGCCAATTGTTTTTCAGTCTGACAAGAGTCCACATCAAGCAATTCTTCCAATTCTGTATCTTCAAATTTTCTTGGTCTGCCTTCACGTTCTTTGTCTCTTACGTCAAAATCACCAACTTTGAATCGTTGAAACCACTCTTTGCAGGTTGTTTTCGATGGCGCATGTTCACCGTAAACTTCCACAAGCAAACGATTTGTTTCCGCTGCACTTTTCTTCAACAAAAAATAATGAAGTAAAACAGTGGCGTAGCGTGCCATCTCGGCGCCCGGGGCGGGAGACCCATTTTGCCGCCCCCATTCTATAGGTGCTTAATTAAAATTAAATTTCACAGGCAATGAGGTATCTTTTATTGAAGGTAAAATAGGATGAGCGGTTTTACAAGCGGATTCTACGGGCCTTATGAGCAGCGAAGTCAGAAATTACTTTGTCAAAATCAATATTTGCAGCCAATTCTTGTTCAATCGACAATATAGCCAAGTTTGATAGTCTAGCGGAGCACATAGTAGATCTGAGATAATTTTTTATTAGCTTCAACTTCGAAAAACTTCTCTCACAACTTGCAACACTAATCGCCAAAGTCAAATATATACGAATCAAGATGACTATATTTGGAACCGAAATTCCGAGATTCAGTTTTTGAATGAACTGGAGGAGCTCCAGTGGTCCTTTACCCCTTATATCTTCCTCTGATTCAGAACTGGCAACAAACTGCTGGAGACGGTTACGCTCCATCTGTAACTCGTCCTTGTCGATGTCTTCTAATACATGGGAAAGATCACACTCGTACTTGCTGTCCAAAAGTTTCGCTGGCGTCAAAAATCCGAACTTGTCCGATATTTCTTCAATTTGCTGGAATCGAGTCGTCATTTCTTGAATTATATCAACAATGGATGATGGAGGATGCTGGATAATGATAAATAACAGCCGTTAACAGGATCTATTTTCAAATTTACGTCATTGTTGTTTTTTGACTTGTCAGACGTTCTGACACATGAAATGAATGAATCATAGATCTCAACCCGCTTCACCGGCGACATTTTGCCGCCCCCGCGGGCTGCCGCCCGGGGCGGGCCGCCCCCTCCGCCCCACCCACGCTACGCCACTGAAGTAAAACTTCCCGCAAAAGTTGTTTTTTCGGCACAAAATTCGACATTTTCAATTACATGAAAATAATTCTTGTTTACGCATTGAACAAATTTCACTAGTAATTATTCAAGCTTGACATCTAACCTCCGAAAAACATGTATTGCCCGATTGAATAATATGCAAGCAGTGATACTAACGACACCTATCTGAAAAGGTCGGAAACTTATTTGTACACCCAATACTAAAACGATTAAATCTAGTCATAGATGATATAATACATAAATTAAATAAGGAAATTGATAAAATGAATAACTTATACTAACGAAAAAATTAATATTTTTTGAACGTGTTGACCGATTTGGATGGGATTTGGATGGAATTTTGATATGAAACCTCACAATCCTATTTGATCCTAACTTCCTGGATTCCTCAATCTTAAAGTCTTCCCGTAAATTATGTATTATTATGGCATGGAGTATAGTACGCCTTAATGTCTTAATAGTGTCTTAATATTCGAGCGCTTGTCGCGCATATTTTTTGATGATTTTCTTTCGCCATTACGGAATTGATAATAATAAAGAAAAAAGAAGATAATTTAGGGGAGTTTAAGATTGAGGAGTCCCAGGAAGTTAGGATCAAATAGGATTGTGAGGTTTGGAGAAGAAATGTAATTAACAGATTTGGGAAAGGAGGTTAGAGTGTGGGTAACTGTGATGGGTTGTGTACAGTGTAGGCAAAGGAGTTGGTCTTTGCGCCCTAGGAGGTATTCGTTAGTAAGCTGTGTGTGCCCAATTCTCAGTCTGACTAAAGACCCAGGAAAAAATATATATTGTAAAAAACTACGCCAGAAACTCACAAATAATTTTTGGCGATTTTGCCTTACAGTCATAACCTACAAAAAACCAATTAAAATCGACATTTTATTTTTTTTAGGTGTCACGCGGGTGGAAAAAAAATCTGGAGAAAATATATGTTATAAAAAACTATGTTAGGAAGCTATAACAAAATTTTGGTGATCGTACCAAAATTCAAAATGGCTGAAAAATTATTTGAAAAATTTTTATTTTTTTTTTTTAGGTTATATCCAGTTTTTTTCCTGTGTTGCGCCTTAGTAACGTCTACAACATATCCAAATCTTATCAAAATCGGTCAACGCATTCAAAAGATTTTTTTCGAAATTTTTAAAATTAATTCTCACCCCTTGGGAGTTATTATTAAGGGATCAAACTTGGCCAAATTGTTTATTTGTGTTAGTCCTGACGATAAAAATATATAACGGCCATAATCGGCACGGGGGCACTTTACCCCTTCTTATCCCCCTATGGCCTTTCAAAAACTTTTGTGAAATCTACAAAAATCTAGTCTTACCTTTTGTTTACGAAATTAACCAAAGAAAAGAAGCGCTTATTGAAAAAAAAAAAAAAATTATGATAATATTCTCTTTTATTTATTTACATTATTTACTCTAGTAAAATAATTTCCAGATAATGTATCAATTTGAGAGAAAGTTCTTTGCATGACAGAAAGTTCAGGGAAACGCTAAGTACTATATCAACACCATTAAGATCTATAGTATAAATTTCTTATTGAAAAACCAAAAAAAAAAAAAAGACAAAAACATTGTAAATACAATGGGAACAACATTAAAAGAATAATTTTCAAATAATATATGATTTACCGCCAATGCTGTAATTTGATAAAAAACAATTTTTAAGGGGGGATATACATTTAGAATGACCAAAAAATTCAATTTTTTTTTTGCATAAAAAGTTAGTAAATTTCCCGTAGAATACGCTCCTGAAACCCTTTTTTCGAAATTCGAACTCCAAGTGTTCTTTTTTCATCGTTCCCGGGATTGCTGATAAGTTAGTACGATTTTTCGATAATTAAAACTTTCAACGCGTTTTTCTCAAAACAGCATTTTCGGAGTTTATGCCGGTAATAACTCGAAAACTAATTATCCGATTGAGCTGAAACTTATAGGATTTCTTTATTATAGTATTACCTTCTATATGAATTAAAAATTATTGTAATATTTTATTATTAAATATGGAAAAATGTGATAAAATGGCGGAAAAAATGTTGATTTTTTCGAAAAAGTTACGCCAAAAGTGCAATTTTTTTTTCACTTTTTTTTCAATTCATCTACTAACTGTGAATGTAATTAATGTAAATTTTTTTGATTTTTTGATTTCTGATCAAAATTGCGACCAGGAGAGCCGGCACAAGCAAAATACAACGACTTTTTCAACACCATCTAACGGCCGCCATTTTGTTGAAAAAAATTTTAAAAAAATATTTTTGTATACTACATGGATACACTTATAATTGTGAAAAAGTTTCGATTGATTTGAATAAAAAGTTCCCCTTGAAAAAAAATTTTCAAAAATGAGTTTTTTTTCTCGTTCTAAATGTATATCCCCCCTTAAACAGCATTGTAACGTATTCAAAACAAAATGCTATTTTATTTATTATTTATTTTCGTTTTTTACCATATTTGTTGTAGCATTACAAATGAATTTTGTTTTACTTAATAAGTTCCATAATTATTTCAAATTAAGTATTATTATGAACAACGATCCGAAACCGTTTTAAAACGTAATAATCAAAAACTGGCATATTTGATCCTACAATGCGATGTTTGTCTCAGTGTGAAAAACCACTCAATCAATTTTACACCATCTGCCTGTCAGGATGACCAAATTACCCGAAAAAGTATTATAATTCAAGTAAAAGTAAAATCTCTCAATTTATGCTTATTATAGTTGTCGGTCATTTTTGGATAATTAACTATATTTGCACCCCTCTTCAGCCCTCTGGTGTTCCTTTTTACTCTATAAAATCAAAATGATCCAAAAGCCAAGAGTCAAAGTAGGTGAATTTGTGGTATGAATTACTTCGAAAACCTAAAGTCAAGAAAGGAAGGACTCGAAGTTCAACAACTTTTCCGGGATAACAGGAATCAAGAAAAGCCCTAGTTTGAGAGGGAGCATTATTTTGGAGAACCTATGTATCTTTCCGGGCTCCGAGGTTACCTGCATACAACTTTCGTATCCAATGTCACTATTGGTTCTTGAAAGTTGTAAGAAAGATTGAGATTAAATGCACCTTATAAACCTCTCCAAACTGAACTTAAGGAGTGGCACTTGACCTTGAATGCATTTTGCCTCTATTGAAAGGCTTCGTGTTGGTATGTGTGTATGTACAAGCGATGAAATAAGAACATTTTAAGGATATTAGTTCACTTTAATGGTCATTTAGAGGACTTATTAGATCTGAAGGTGGCCTAATTTCTATTATGAATGTTTACCTGACGAAAATCTTGAGAATGCTTCAGGCAAAGAATGGAACCTTTCACATTGCATAGAAAACATTCTTTGGAATGATGATTGTCGTTTAAGGAGGAAGGGCGAGGAAGTCCTCACTTATTCAGAGCGACTCAAATTGCTCCCAAGGGGCACTGGTGCCTTCGGCGGCGGGGGGACGAGGTGGACGGGTGGGTGGCAGAGCACAGACGACAAGGTGACAAGCGGAGTTGTTGTAAGAACATGACAGCCAACTGTAGAGTGTCGTGATAAATTGCGCCGGTCCGATGGGAATATCAATTATGGTAATTAAATTTTTTAATAACAATTCCTGCCCATCACTGTCGCTAGCTTGTCTTAGGCCGATAAGCGGTTCCTGAAAATCGCGGCGTCATTCGCTCGATCCTTCAGGCATTTTAATTTAACTTTATTGGTATCACAGATGGGACCTTAACGACGTGATATAAGTCTCACTAAGGACGCCTTTACCGAGATCGTTATTATATGTCAGAAGGGACACAATTATGAATTATAGGGGACTTCACAAAACTTTCCGAGAAATGGCAGCCACCTCGATGTTTGGACGACTACGACGATGGTGGCGGCGATGGCGGTGGCGGGCGGTTTCGGTTCAGATCCCCTTTGACCCGAATCAGCCCTGCTGTTTGCGCTTTCCCCGGCGGACTCAGTCGCAGCCATGTAACCTCAGGAAGTGATTAATTAAATATAATTATAACAAACTTACCTCATTATTTAGGCCGCAGTCGCCCCCCTCGCTGTCGGCGGCGTCGTCGGCGTTGTTGTCGTCGTCGTCGTAGTCGTGATCATGGTCTGTGCGAATTGGGGTGTAATCCGACTCCACCGAATATTCGCCCTTGATAGTGGTTGTCACCAGATCTGCTGATGCTACGCTTAGGGCTGACGTTTGTTTAGAAACACACTTTCCCATAGAATTGTTGCTTTGTTCCGGCAAGCTGTACGGAGCTGAATCAAAGACCTGAAAAGAACAAAGCCCCGGAGGAGCCACACAAGAAGCGTATTATTAATGAGTTTTTCTGCTCCGGCTGAGGATGAGCAGCCGCCGACAGTGGAGCTTGGGCTTAGGAATGGAGGGCGGGGGCGGGGGGTGTAGCATTTAAATAATTTCACCCCGTAATTACGAGAAATGACGAACATTCAGGACAGCCCCGAGCGCACCGTCAATGATGATAATTTTGAATTAGGACGCGAGAATGTGAAAGGTGGCGCCAAGAGAGATGCTCTTCGCCCCGCCCGCCGCTATTCTCAGCGGATTGATTAGTGAATTAGCCGGCAACACAATAACCGACATTTATTAGCCAGCCGTGGGAAATTAAAGTGTCTCCCCCGGATTATGAGACCAATGTATCCGCAGGTAACAAGAAAAGGCAATTACTATAATTGCCTGCGCCGCCAGAAGTTGACAAAGGGAGGGTGGAAATTTATGGGAAACGGCCGCTTATAACAAAGGGGAAAGTTATTAAAAAATTTATGGACGAACAAAACACTATTTTATCCCCGGACCCCCTCTGTCACGTTAGCACTATAAGTCAACTTGTTTATAACTTCCGTATGCAGTTTAGGACCTTAAATTAATTGAAAGATTTATTCCTCTTTATATTTAGCTTGGAAAATCCACCTCTTAAGCACGCAGCTAACATTTTTGTGAATGCTTAAACAAATGAAGTGAAGTCTAGCCCCTAGCAATTTTATGGGATCAAATGAAAGCACATAAATGTCGCATTTAATTCTGCTGCCGCTTTCCTTTTCAACATTTATACAGTCGAAGGGAAGTAAAAGGAAAGGCAAAAAAAGGAGACTTACAATATACACTAAAAGGATTTACGATTATACATCGTTTCCATTTTCTAACAATAAGTGCATATTCAAATAGGGAGAAATTAGCTATGAAGTTAAAATCACAAAATACTTAGAATGGATTCAGACATCAAGAAATGTGTTAATTTTTCTTTTCAAATGATAGAGGGAGACTGAAGGAGTTTACCCGGTATTTTTGGATCAAAATTTTGTATTATTTCTTTTATATCTGAAAAAGTAGTCATTGCAAATCTGAAATCAATTTGAGTAAATTTGACGATGTTACACTTGTTTATCTGCAATCGTAACCGAAACTCTGTCAATATAAAACCTAAAGGCGCGACGGGATTTCATGGCGCTACGAAATGATTTTGAATAGGGGAAAATTCAAATTCAAAATTTTGTTGTTTGTTGTTGTTGAAACTTTAACTTTTGATGACTCGTTTCCATATTTCTTTTTCAGTTTGCTTCTTGGGACGAGAAGGTAGTTTAAAAAAATCCATGAACTGTACAGCACATGTCATGTACCCAAAAACGTCTCTTATTTCTGCGCCTAGGTACATATACCAAGTGGTCATTTTGACCCTTTGAGAAAGTTCTTGCTGTATTTTATGATAATATTTTAATTAATTTTTATTTAGATTTATAAGACATATAGTCTTCTTCTGGTTTGGGAGAAATGTATATCGTATACCTACTTTTACCAAAGGGTCATTTTGACCATTCGAATGAATTTAATTATACCTGCAACCACATTTCCATTTATTCGTTTACTTTCTTTTATTTCCATAATTTTATTGTATCTGGCAACATGTTTTGTTATTTATTGCACTTTTTATCAGTTTTCCCTTATATGCTTAATAACTTTTTAAGTGGTTTGTTATTAGCTCTTGTATCAAAAACTGAAAAATTTCATTTTTTGCATAATTGAGACTGTTCTTGGACAGTAAGTACATTTTATTGAATAATTTGCATATATTAAATTGGATTTAGTGTTTTTATAGTTATAAAATATTGAGGAAACAATGACATTCAAAGAACATTATAAATTATATAAGAGAGGATTGCTTAGAAATAGATGAAAAAAGTAGTTCAGATACTCAGATACTTTTTATTGATTTCATTCGATATCAAAAGCAAAATAAGCAGTGATAATCAAAACGAAAATATTTTCTATTTACCTAAACGAAAAACTCAAAGACCTCCACATTCCAAATTTGGCGTAGATCGGTTGGTTTCTAAAATTTTATCAGCGATGTTAGATCCGCCATCTTTAATTCTGCAAACTAAACTTCAGATTCATGATCAGCGATCCCAAAAACCCACACATACCAAATTTGGTGTAGATCAGTTGATTTTCGAAAATCTTGTCCGCCATATTGGGTCCGCCATTTTGAATTGTGCAACTCTGACTTCAGATTCGTGATCAGCGACCCCTCAGATAATCCCCACACACTGAAATTATCGTAAATCGGTTGACTTTTGGAAATCGATATTTCTGACCCGGTTTTTTGACGTTAGGAAAACAAAACATGACGTGCCACCTCAACTTTGACGGTGGATTTGGATTCACGGATTCTTTTACATAAAAATATACATCTGGATATGAAAAAAAGAAATTCCTGTATTTTTCCTTTTACATTTATCCGGATTTTTGCTATTTTTTACCTTTTTTTTTTAGGTTAGGAATTAACTGTGATGGGATGGCTCAATTCAGACTCCAAATTCATGCTCAGCGCGCGAAAATATATCGAAAACCATATATCGCATGTAAAGTACAGACCACTTTTCTTTTTTTGTGTGGCTGTGTAATAATTCAACCAAAGAAGGAGGCATTCTTTAATTTTTAAGTGTTAAACGCTAGATCGCATACGATTAATCGCTTCGAATTGGAAAACATAGGCGTTTAGATCGCTTAGCGTGAACACAACGTTGTGCCGCAATACGTAAGATATTTAAAAAAATTATACAAGTACAATACAACAAATAGGGAATTTTATTATATATTTCATATTATATTATATTTATAATTTTTTTCTGGCAAATATAAAAAGCCAAGTTTGAGTTATAAAATTAAAACGAACGATTCAAATTCGTAATAAACTTTTAGTCAATACATTAAAATAACATTGTTCATGTTGTTTAAACACTGTGACATCCTCAAGTGAAGTTGAATATATGTTTTCTCCTGTACTCTTTATTCCTTTACAATTGCAATTGTTTTCTTATTTTGCGAAAAGAAAAACGAAGCCTCTCTTAGCTCCAAATTCTTATCGATGGGGAGTAATAGGTAAATAGAGCTTTTTTTAAATAAAGTCTTTCAGTGGTTCGGTCCTTGGGAAATAAACTTTGAAAGCCCGTATCTTTTTATTGCGTTGAGGTGAATTTTTTATACGACTATGGGGGCTGTATACTTTAGTACTTGGTATTAATTTCAATTAGATATCTCTAGTCGTTCCTGAGAAAAAGGGTCTTGACCGACAGGCCGACAGACAGATGACCAACAAAGTGATTAAAATAAGGGTTCTGTATTTTCATTTCGAGGTATGGAACCCTAAAAATACCGAAATTTTTGAGAGAAAGGGTGGCTTTTTAATTAGATAACCTAATATTAAAAAGCATTTTATCGTCTTTTCTATAAGATACGAATAGATGTAGTTTTTCATTCATAAGTAAAATAATTACCTTATAATACTTTCGCTAATTACTAGTAACATTGATTTAGAGCTTCTCTTCAACGTCACGACGACGTTAACATCATCATTACGATTGTTCTATTCACAAAACATTAATTGCAAAATTTCAGTATAATTAAGGTTTCCCAGGTATCCGAACACCGCTAAGATGTACAAAATGAAATGAATATGAAAAGTGAAAACTGCAAAGGGAATGCAACAAAAGAGCCCGCCAAAGTGCAAATGAAACAAGTGAAATCCCGCCGAAGGTGAAAGAAATGCCATCAGCTCAGCACCTGAAGTGCAGCGGAAACAGAGGTGCAAATAAAGTGGCGATGCACTCGCCGAAACGCAGACAGAACGGCTCGTCGCGTCGTCGTCGCGTCTCTCTCGGTGCCATCATCTGGGGGAAGGGCATTTGCATCTAAACACGAAATGCATTCAATTAAAACAAATTGTACCTGCCGCTAAATGTTGAGCGAAAGGAAAACGGAAGGGGTGCGAGTTGGGGTGTGGGTGAACCGTGAACAGAGAGGTTCTGGAATCTGGGATCTTGGGTCTTAGGGTGGCGCCCGGTAACGAAGAATGAATTCACCGGGAGCAACCCATTCGGGGCGGCCTGGAAAAACCCCCTTAAAGCTCTAGTAATTCCGGTCGCTGTTGCTAAATAAACTTTGTACCCACTTTAAGGACAGCCGTGTCCCGTCCCGGCAGGTATTTTGCTGGAGGGATATATATTGTAAGAAAATTACAGAAAGATTCTCCGCCAGGGAATGAGATTTCGAAATTCAGAATTTATGCAAAAAATTATGTAAATTAAGCACCAGACTAAAGTATGCGCGTTTGTCAACTAGACCGCTCTTGAGCTTAAATAGCCCCCCGACCAGCAGAACCGTTTTCAATTTGCGCAATGTGTTTTTTGTTTTTTTGTTATTAAATGAAATTTTAAGAAAAGAATTAACCCGGAAAATTTAACTCTTTTATGCAAATTTAGTTACTTGTTTAAGGCGAATTTATCGACAAGAGTGAAGCGAATCGTGTGCCCCTTCTTTGCGCGATTCGTTTCTTTAATTATTAAGCGGGCGCGGTAATTGCGCGTAATTCATTTGAATGTGCTACGCGGGAAGATTAAGCGATTCATTATTTTCTGCGTGTACCGTGACCACTGGCTTGCATAGCAAAATAAACACTTTCCGTGCTTAATTTTATGGATGGCAAACAAAGCAGAAGCAATTATGCAACACAACGTGGCGAGTTACACCTTCAAAAAATTTATGGGACTTCGAGATGGATTTCAAATTAATCGAGGAGCATGTTCTGTTGGTATAAATGAACTAATTAATTGGTCTTAAGTAGGAAAATGCGAATTTGGGAAAGCTTTTAGTTTTGATCAAAGATTTACCTAGGCGAAGATAAATGTGTACATGATGTTTATTTATAACAATTAGTTGAGTATTACACTGAAAGAAAAAAAAAAAAACTGTGGTAAATATGATTAAAACCCAAGTCTAAGCTAACCAGAAACTAGGCATGTTAGCTTTTTTGAAAGAACTTGTGTCTTTGGTGGGCTTAACTTAATTCTGATTGGTTCAGATTAATTTTTTGATTAAAAAATTAACCGACTACAGCAAAACCAAAAGGAAAGGTTATGAATCTCACGGGCTATATATGTGAATGTTTGTTATCTCGTACAGCCTAAACTAATGAACCGATTTCAACAAATAAAGGGTAGTTAGATTCGTTTTAATCCAGAATATATCCTAGTCTATATGATATCTTTGCAAAATTCAATATGGCGGAAATTAGACGGTATGATGCGATATCATGGTTCCAAAAACTTAATAACTTATTAACTTAGAATACAGAGAAAATGTGTGTACGTAGATATTATATTATAATATCATCGTGCTAGAATTTTCTTGCTTCTGGCAACACTTTTTCTCTAGTAAGGCAATGCAAAAAAAGAGGATTATGTTTTTAGTAGTCTATGTTGGTTTGTATGTTCATTTGTTCCCTTGTAGCTCCTTAACTACTCATCATATTTTTAGTGCTCCTCATTTTTATAGGTTTTATTATATTATATATTAAATCCAACATGGCGGATATGACCCATAAAATACACAAGTAAGAAAAATTAGACTAATGTATTGAAAGGGTAATTTACAAAACTTCATAGTCTTAGACCCCAAAATGAGTTAAATAAAAATAAAATTAAAATCTAACTAATGAAAGACAACGTTATCGATCCTTATTTCATTAACGAATGTAGTAGGTAACTAATCTAATATATAAAATTCTTCTGTCACAGTGTTAGTGGCCATACTCCTCCGAAACGGCTTGACCGATTTTGATGAAATTTAATATGTATATTCAGTAGGTATGAGAATAGGTTTATAACTAATTTTTATACCCCTAAGTGTTAAGGGTGGGTCACCCTAAAAAAAAATTTTTTATTTTTTGGACAAAATTTTTTTTGGTAATTTTTTTATGGTGTGGCATTAAAAAACACATTTAGTCCTAAATTTTTACCCTTCTACCACCAACCGCTACTTTTTAATAGCATTTTTTATTTTATACTTCGCGATTTTGACCGTTTGCGCGTTCGCGATTTCAACGGATTTGAATGAAAATTAGTACAATGATTGTTTTTGAGTCACTGATTTTGAATATTACGAAATTTTCCAAATCCAAGATGACGGATCCAACATGGTCTTGATTACAACGGATTTTAATGAAAATTATAACAATGATTATTCTTATTAAACTAATTTAGAACATTACCAAAATTTCCAAATCCAAGATGGCGGATCCAACATGGCTATTAAAATGTCTCAATTACAACGGATTTTAGTGAAAATTAGTACAATGGTTATTCTGAGGCAACTAATTTAGAATATTATCGAGATTTCCAAATCCAAGATTGTGACCAACAATTTTTCGATTTTAACGGAAATTAGTACATACTATAATTATTCTGAGGCCACTAATTTAAATGTTATCAAAATTTCCAAATTCAAGATGGCGGATCCAACACAGCGACCAAAATGTCTCAATTTGGACAGATTTTAATGAAAATTGGTATAATGATTATTCTGAGGCCACTAATTTCGAATATTAGTAAAATTTGTAAATCCAAGATGGCGGGTCCAATAGGGAGACCATAATGTCTCGATTTCAACAGATTCTAATGAAAATTTATACAATGATTATTCTGATACCACTAATTTTAAATATTATCAAAATTTCCAAATCCAAGATGGCGGATCCAATATGGTGATGCAAATTTCTCGACTTCAACGGATTTTGATGAAAATTAGTACGATTTGTTTGGTGCCACTAATTTTGATCATTATCGAATTATCAAAGTTTCTAGATCGAAGATGGCGGACCCAATATATATTATATACATATAAAAAATTTCTCGATTTCAACGGGTTTTAATGAAATTTCGTACAATAATTGTGTTAATGCCACTAATTTTAAAAATTATCAAGATTTGGATATTCAAGATGGCGGATCCATAAAAGGGTTTTCGGGTTGAATCAATTTCTAGGATATAACAAACTAGAACATTTGAGAAGTGTTTAATTAGTAAGTATTTACCTAACGTCGGATGAAACCGGGTAATTTTCCAATATTTGTGAAGTGTAAAACGGTTTACTTAATATTAAAAAACGTGTAAGTTTGTTCAATTAATTAATTAGGGATATGAAACGGAAACACTGTTTTCTTATATTAATGGTATTATTTGTAGAAACATGCGAAAAGAAAAAACACGATCAAATATTGGTCAACGCACAGGGCATAATGAAAATGTACCGGAAGATGTAGAGATGTAGATTGTTGTGGCTGTCCGAAGACACACTTAGGCCATTATTACAGGCCCATTGTGATACCACTTTTTTGTAACCAGGGTTTCTCGTGGGAATCGAACCCACAACCTCTAGCGTCCTGCTGGCTCGCAGTAAACACGTCGCGTTACCAACCGGGCTATTGAGGCCCCCAAATGTACCGGAAAGGGCAGTACAACGTCTGCCGGGCCAGCTAGTTTTCATATAAAAACAGTGAAGTCTTGTACAAAACTTTTTTAAAAGGCATTATGAATGTTAGTAGATTTTAGTTTTTAACTTTATTTTTTATCTAATCTATATTATTTTTTCAGTGTATGCGCCATTATTAATTATAAGAAATGAAAATCAGGGACGTGTTGTTTAAAACCAAAATAAGTTTTAGACAACAAAACCCATGACAGTAAGCCCAGTTACGATAAAATTATTACTTCCGATATATCTTAAAAATATCTCTTTAATATAGTCTTAATATAGCTTCAATTCAAATTATTTTAGATTAATTAGTAAAAGTTAATTCGAAAAAAGATAAAAATTTAGTTTTATGTGAAAATTCAAATAATAATAATATTGCTTATCAATTTGTCTTATACCCCTGACAGACTAATCAATCTAATGCCTTCCCAGTGGATATAGGCTATAAATTAACATTTTTACACTAAGTTACACTACTGTTTTATGTCAGAAAGATTCCTTTTATTTGCTTCTGTAGGCTCTTTTGTCTATTTTGACATGCTACATGATAGCATCACTTGAAATATGGATATGACCTGAAATGACACGACATGGCATGGCACGTAACATGACATATAACATGACAGATGACATAACAGACATGACAGGTTGCTTGGCACAAAACTTATATTAAATGTAAGATAGGGAAATTGGGCTTTAATTTTGGGACTTGGTTTAAAGCATTTTTTACGACAAGACATGCTTTCATTTGAATTTTGTAGCACTCTGTTATGTTTAAGTTAAGTTTTGTTTTCTTTAAAAGAATTATAACAACATTTCGTAAAAAATTCGCTTTTTTCGTTCCTAAGTGGCAAATACCATTAAAATCACGTTTATTTAATAGATTAGTCTATAAACTTTGGTACAAGATAGCAATTTGTAGAGTCGTTTCTTCTTTTTCTTTTTAACAATTCGGTAAGTACAACCAATAATGACAAGCCTTTTAAAAGTCGACAATGGAGTGATGTTGTGAACCTTTTCAGATTTCAAGAACCCTAAGGCGTTTGCATAAACAACATTTTGTCTGCACATTATTACATGTACACATTAGCTGAATTTTTCATTTATAAAAAACGTGAAAAGAGGACATGCAACTGCCACAGGGAGTCTCCATTAGAGGCACAATATTTGCCCAGACGGTTATATCAGGTAAAATGCTCTCTGTTAAATAAGGACGGATTTTTTTCTTTTTTTTTTTTTAATAAAGAAAACCCTTTGTGAGATCTGCTCGTAAATTTCGTTGTGTTATTTTAAAATTCCCCTACCCTTAACTCAATCTTTCTAAAAAATATAATGTTATTAAGTAAATTCCATCTATGCGCTCCCAGAAGCAAATTGATATCGAGCTAGCAGCAGGAGTGAACCATAAATAGCTCGAAACAGCCATAGCCATCATCGTGCCCAGAGTCATCACAAAGGCGGAGCATAGTGCGGGGGTGTGAAGCGTGTTGGCGCTCGATGGCATCCCCGGGAGCATTGGGGCTGTTGCGTAGAAATGGAAATGTTATTGTTCGATGTCAATTTTCTTCTTTCTTTTCTGCACGGCTTTCCTTATCAGTTCCGCAAGGCGACGTAACCGCTCGAGAGTATAAAGGGCGGGGTTCCTTCAGCGGAGCCCATAAAGGGTACGATGCCTGCACGAAATTTAATAAAACCATACAGGTATGAAAAATAGCCCCCTCCTTGCCGTCTAATCTCAGGCGACATCGAGGTATCTTACCCGCTCGTAGGGTCGTCCCCCATAAGGCTAGAACAGTTTACATTCTGAGTGGGGGGGTTTTGATGGAGCTGTGAAGGTGATCCGAGTTATCATGTTATACCTGATCTAGTAGCACTTCCTCCTCTTCAGTCAATTACTTCCCCAACATTTCTGTGAGATGTGGATGAAGACACGGCTCGAATAGGGACCGACAAAGCAGCCAGCCCTTTTCCCTCGACATCAGAGAGGTGCGGAAATTGGAACAGCAAAGAAAATCTAAACGTAATCTGAGAAATTTCCATCTGACCACGCACACTTGATGCATCGGCTATAGACTCAGGGGTCTAGGATCTGGGATTCTGGGGTCCGGGGAGCGTGTCGGCAAATGGAGCTGGGTATAAATCTGTACGAAGCAAAAGGACACGCTTTTATCAACTCCTGAGCTCTGACGCCATGGGGTAGGGATCTCCCACCACTTCTCGGTCGGTCGTATTAGACCGCCGCCGCCGGCGTGTGTAAATTTGTTATAGAACTTCCAGCACTTATTTATTGTAAACATCATTTAGAACGCCTCCTTCCAGGAATTCTGGGAAACACCCATAAAATAATTTAATTTCCTCGGGGAAGGGAAACTTCTTTATTACATTCCTTAAAAATTGATTGACGAGTGCCTCTTTGCTCGCAATCAGGTCGTCTAATAGACTGGAGGCGAGAGTTTATTGTACCTCTAAAAAATGGTGCTAATGGGCTTCTTCACAGCTTGTTTCCAACTTAGTCGCTTTTTCGGGGGAGTTTTTGCCTTGGTTTTTTTTAAATTTGTTTAGTACGTCGGAAAATAGGATAAAAGAACTTGGTAGGAAAAAAAAAAAAAGTAAAAATAAAACCTGCCTTTAAGCCTTATGCAAGAGTTCAATAGCTTTAATAAAAGTTGTTCTTATATTTTGTTTTTAATAGAACCCAACAGTTACACGCAAAAAAAAAAATAATTAATGAAAAAGAAATAAACACGGGTTCTAATTTTCCAAGAAATATACAACCAATCTGAAGCACAAAAAATGTAAAAAAACCTTAAAAATTCGCATCCCCTTTATAAATACATTTAATTAGCCTTTTAATAATTTTTATTAATTTTGTATACTGTATATGTAACATCACAGTAACTTGACAGAATTCTTACTTCAGATATACTTATAAGATTGTATAATGCACTATTTGCTACTAAATTTAAGAAATCTTAAGGCTTATGAACAAATTTACCTAATTATATCTTATACATATACAATAATTATATATGAAAAGTGTTTTTTTAAGATGGTCCCGATTTCCGAAAGGGGTAAATGTCAAATAAGCTGTCATTTGTTGTAAATTTCAGTCATTTTTTATTCGGAAAGGTCTAACAATGCTCAAAAATGTAGTCAAAAATTAGACAGGTAGGATACACTGTTTAACTGGAAAGCGCGGTGCTCATATGCCCGAAATTGAATTTGCATATTAAATTAAATTACTTTGATTAAGTTTTGCTTTCTTCAGGAGATTGATTACACGAGATCATACACATTGAAGCAAACATTTTATTAGTATTAAGATGCTTTAATTATGGATATTCAAGTTAACGCAGTGTGATAACCACTTTCTTATAAACTTTTAGCATAAGTAAGGAGATAGCTCTAGTTGTGTTTCATTCAGCAGTTTCTTCTTTATTTGTATCTCTTATTAAGCTACGATTCTGAAAATTCTGATAAGGAATTTAGAATGGCTGTTCTGGTTTACGTGATTAGACTAACATGCATTACACTTATCAGTTTCCAGTGTAATTTTATACTGTCTTCGCCGAATTCTAACCTGTACTCGAAATGTTAAGAAGTGAAAAATCTTGCTCACCATCTTCTTTTGCAAAGAGACACATGTTCGCTTTGTGTGTAATTAAGGGGGTTTTAGCTAGTCAGAGTCAGAGTCAGAGTCAGAGTCAAGTCAACAGGTTCTCTTCTCAATTCAAAGCTCAGACATTGAAATTCCGGTTACGGCATTGATGTGGGGAATTTTTCTGTGATAAGAGGCAAATTATCTTCAATACAGAAGAAAATTCTCAGAAGACGGGAGATACCTTTCTACTTAGCATTCTTTTCTCTGCATTGAACTCGGTGCGTACTAAGTGTCCTGAGAGGCTTAGTTCAGTGCGAACTGTCTGCGCGATAGTACATAAATAAAGATGGTCAGAACGTTGCTACTTTTGATGCTGACTGTAGCCGCGGTCCGCTGTGCTAACAAGTGCTTGCATAATTACACCCTGGACTTAGTCGAATGCTCGGACATTTCGTCTGTCCGCGACATCGCATCGGAGATAGAATCAACATGGAAAAGTGTAGTAATTGTAAACAGACCAGGGACAGCTTTCACCATTGCAGGTATTAAAACAGTCTGAAAAAACACGCGTTGTTTTGTTCTCATAACGATATTAAATTCCGCAGAAAGTGAAACACCTTTTTTGGATGTTATAGAGCAATTAGACTTATCTCGAGCAGGTGCTCTCGTTATGTCCGATCATGGATTTAAAGATTATGCATCGCTTTCGCGGCTGACCATGACGCAAAATTCTCTTCCACTCTTGAAAAATAGTTGGTTTCGTCCCAATAACCGCTTAGAGTATTTGGACATTAGCCAAAACAGGATAAGAACTCTCACTGGTATTGACGTAGAAACCTTACAGAAGGTGAAACTAGCCAATTTCTCGTACAACGTCATCGATAATATTGAAAAAACTACATTTTCTCGAATGTCAAGCTTAGAAGTTTTGGACCTCGACCACAACAGCTTGAAAAGCATTGACATCGGCGAAGTTCCGCAACTCAAAACACTTTCGTTGGGCAACAATCGTATAAATATTGTGAGTATAGTCTTTTTTTTTTTTTTTGTTAATTAGATTCGATTTCGGTTATATTAATTTAATTTTATTTTAAAGATTCCATCTAATGGATTTTCTGGAATGCAAATGCTACAAGAACTCATTATTACACATAATTCAATTAGAAAAATCGAGGACAGGGCTTTTTTTGGGCTTACACGGCTGAAAGTGCTTAACTTGAGTTCAAATTCAATCGAAGAGATCCACCGAAACATTTTTGTGGGCTTATCTCGTGTGCGACTGAATAAACTCGACTTGAGCTCAAATAACATTCATTTCATAGGACCTTCTGGTTTTGAAGAGTTGCCTTTTCTGCAAATATTAGACTTGTCGAGGAATTCAATAAGTGAGGTGAACGAAAATACCTTCAAGGGACTCAGATCTCTGCGACATCTTTTCTTGGATGAGAACTACATTGATACCATCGGAGACGATGCGTTTGCAAGTCTTGAAGCGCTTGAAATCTTGTACCTGTCTGGAAACAAGTTGCGCTACTTAAATCCGAAAATGTTTGGAACAAGTGCGCCGAAGCTGAAAAAATTGCTCGTACTGAGAAATAACATAGCTGAACTAGATCCAGCACTTTTCTTAGCTACTCCAAATATTTACTTTTTAAGTTTTGGATACAACAAAGTCACTCATCTACCCGACGATATTTTCGTTCCTTTGAAGAAACTCAGGAAGCTTCACATGCAAAAGAACCTAATCGAGGAACTCACGGCACCGTTCCTGGAATCCCTGGAAGTTATAGAAGAGCTCTTGATTGACCACAATAAGTTGACTTTCATTCCCGCCAGCAATAACACATTTTCGCATCTAGTAAAGTCGCATATCGAAGCGAATCCCTGGCAGTGTCCTTGTTTAGATGAACTTATGGAATTTTTTGCATCCAGGAAGATTGAGTTCCGGAAAACTTATTACTTCGATGGAAGACGTCCCGTATGCGTGGTGACACCCGTTCCGTATTGTGTGAAAAATATAGACTTGGTGAGAAAACATAAAATTGTGGAACTTTATGAAGGTGGTGAAACCTCTCAGGAGGAGGAGTCGTAAAGAAAAGTGCAATGGAAAAAAAATGTCCATTCAAAAAACATTACTGATCTTGATATGACACTTGAAATATCTCAGATATTTTAATATTTTAGTTTTATAAATTGAGGACTTTAACTTATAAGTAAAAAATTTAACATATTAGTAAAGAACTTTATTTAAAACAAATTTTTGTTGAAACTTTTCAATTTTTAAGCAAAACAGATTTGTTAGCAGCAGTTATAGCTTGCTTACAATTTGTGTAATTCTTAATAATTTTAAAGGAAAACGAAATAATTTGGAATAAAGACTGATTTTTGTTTCTTAGATTTTTTTTTTGCCTATTTTGTTTAAGTTTAAATTTTCGTAAGGTATGAATCAATACTTAAAATGAATGAAAACATTACACTACACTATTTTTACTATTTTAAATTAATTAAGACATTTTTTTTATTTCATTTACCACGTAGACTGGAATTATTAATTTTAAAAATATATTTAAAACCGCGAAAGTAAAGACAGTGAAATATTTGATTTTATTAACTTACTTAAAAAATAAATAAATTATGAATTCGATCTGTATGTACTTTTTCATGTTTTATATATTCCTACATAACTTTATTTGGAAGATTTTTGTTGATGATAGGTCAAAGGGTACGTACAATAGTAAATGTAAAAATAGCCCACCCTTTATACATAAAGTAACATGTCTTGATTCATCATCGCCGAGCCAAAACCACTGAAGCTATAAATATGAAATTTGGTCAGTAGTTGTATTTTATAATGTAGAAATTTACTAAGAAGGAATTTTTGAAAATTCCACCCCTGAAGGGGTCATAAGAGACTTCAAATTTTATATTTGAAATTACATGAAAAAGGATATCTGTGTTGAAATTTTCAGACCCATAAACCCTCACATAACCTTAAAACGTGATTTTCAGTGTTTTGGCGATATCGCGGGTTCTTGTAGATGCAGAAAATTCTTTTTTCCTCAAATTATAGGGTTTTTTGTCTGCTGCAACATGATATTTTTTTAGAATTTTTTTGGCGGGAAATTCAAATTTTTATACTCGTTCGAAATTTTTAAAATTTAATTAAAAAAAACTAAAACAATAGAAACGACGAAAAATAATAATATTATTATATCATATTGCAGCTGACAAAAAATCCTATAATTTGCGGGAAAAAAAGGAATTTTCGACGTCCAGAAGAAGCAGAGATATCGCCAAAACACTGAAAATCAAAATTTTTTTTGAGGTTATGTGAGGGTTTATGGGTCTGAAAATTTCAGCAAAGATGTACTTTTTCATGTCTTATATAAGGATATTTTTTGTTTTCCAAAAGCGCTGGGGGCACTTTTCACCATCTTAACCGACTAGACCCTTTAAAACCTTACTCTAATTTTACAGAATAAATTAAAAATTGGTATACAATATACATATATACCAAACACTTAACACCAAAAACTCATAAAATTGTAAAAAACTCTTAAAATATGAAAGTGGTAGTAAAATTAGTTGTGCCTTTTGCTGAATTCTACGAAAGGACCCTAACTCATGTAAAGAGGCACCGGCAACGAAAAGAATGAAGTTTTGAATTACATATTATATAATGGCTTTCAATATTGCTGGGGTATGTTTTGGATGAAATTTTATGGTTCTATGTCACACAGCCATAGATGATATTAACTGTCAATACATGCCTTAACTTGGATTGGTTGAAACAATTTCTAGGGTATACCAAACTATACATTTGAGTAGTGTTTAATTTAAATGTATTTACACTACTAAACTCAGCTAGTATATAGTATTCCAATGTATTTGTTCGATTTCGAGCCTCACTGTCGTTTCCAATGCACCGATTAAAAATTATACATTTATTTTATACATGTTTGTTTTAAATATATAATTATTTCTTTACTTTATTTTCCTGCACAAAGGTTTTCTTTTCCTGAATGCTTCTTATGAAAAAAAAAACAGGAATACTAAAACAATAGAACTTTGGCTTTAAAAATCAAACAACACTTTCGCTAGAAATATTCATTGACCCATTAAGGACTTTCGTTGCCAAATGGGACACTGGGCACGGGGAGAAGACTTATCATATATTATGGAAAATACGTATAATTGTTGCTTAAGGTAAGTACAAAATTCAGCCAATAGTCCTTATGAATAATACGCATAAATGTATGCTTGGTTTTATTCAATTCTTATACATATACCCATATTCTTAAAGAAAGAACAAAATTTCATAAACAGAGAAAAATACTGATGTATTTTTATTTGGATGTCGATTTGATGTAAATTAATGAATATTATGATCTAATACAGCTATGTAATGTCATTGACTCTAAATATGGCATTATTAATTAACGAGTGAGTGTTCCTTCTGTTAATAACTTGAGGTCGGGTCGGGCAAAATACGAAATGCAAAAAAACACATTTATTTTTTAAAATATGATCAAATTCATGTCTTGCAACTGCTTGCATCTCAATTACTTATGCCCTCCATATATAATGTCTGCTTTGTTTTTACACATTGCAGATGAAAGTAGAAAGGGGTAAAAGCAATAATTCTGAATGAATATATTCTCTCATTCTCATAAGATATTAAGCGTCTTCGAATGCTTTTCGAAATACCTATGTGGATTCTAGGTAAATGTGTTGTTAGTGCAATTCCTTCGCGCCCTCTCAAAGTAAAACCCATCACGTAATGAGAAAGTTTAAAAATCGCAACAATTTTTTATGAGAGATTATCCCAAGTAATTTCAAGATATAAAAAGGCGAGTAATGAACTCTGTCGCTTTCATCGTGAATAATGAATAGAAACTCTCCGCGCACTTCTTCTGGTTTATTTTCACCAAGTGTTAGTCCAGTAGCCACAGCACAGCACTTCTTCCTATTCACGTTCTACAGCTTTATCTACTTTAAATTTTTTATATCGCGCATTTTGTAGGTGGATGCATATACGCTCTCTCTCTAATTTAAACTTTTGAAGGACATTTCACAAGCTATTTTTAGGTTTGCTAATGAATTGAGGTATTTTTGTTTTTTAAGGTACATGATATTACGATCTTTAAGTGTTTTATTTAATTAATTAAAGTTACCTTAATTAACTTGTGAATGAGGATAAAATACTTCTTAGGGTAATCCCTAAATGTCAGTGGGTAGAAATCGAGAAGCTGTATTATGATTAATTAGAGCTTTTTTCTGTCAGATTGACTTTAACGTGTTTCTATGAGAGAAAATTTGGTTATACAAGACCAATAACTTTAACAATGACTTTAAATATACATAGGATGTTTTTTAAATTAAAACAACATATATATTATATAAAATACATATATATTTTTGAACGTGTTCGGAAAAATGAACATATTCATTTATTTTTTGAAAATGATAACCGAAAAATGTGCTCTACAAATACAAGTTTCCAAAAAATTCGGCATTATTTTCGAAATGGTGGACGTTCAGTTGGCTTCAAATGTTTCAAGAGTTTTTGGATTTTGTAGCATACATATGGACTTAACATAGTCCAAAAGGAAAAAAAAACCAATGGCGTCAAATCGCAAGAACTTTGAGAACAATTATTATTATTATTATTATTATTATTATGTTAGCGGGTCGTCCAAGGCACTCCCAGTGCTAGCCGAATAGTAACGCGACCTATAAGATCTATTGTGCTAGTCCCTTTTATTTAAACCCCTTCCATATCAAGGTCCTTAAAACATGCTCCGAAGTGTGCCCGCCTTTGTCGACCTAAGGCTGGGCATTGGCAGAGTACGTGTTCTGCTGTTTCTTCTTCTTCAAGACAGAAGCGACATGTATCATCGTCCTTCACACCTATCTTTTTAAGGTGGTATCTTAGGGTACAGTGCCCTGTTAAGAGGTCGGTAATGATTTTTAAATCCGGTTTGTTGAGCATTAGAAGTTTCATCGACCTCTGCTTGGAGGGGTAGATCAATCGTTTCGCTTGCCTTAATCCGGTTTGGTTGATCCAGTGTGAGGTTTTACTGTCTTCTTCTCATAGCCTAAGGTAGGATCTATAATAGCTCCTGGCCAGGCCACAGTAAGGCTCCGGTCCAATGAACGAGGATTTTGCACCATTTCTGGCGAGTTCATCCGCTTTTTCATTTCCAATTATTCCTTCGTGGCCTGGTACCCAAGCTATAGTAAGCCTATTTAAGTTAGCGAGTGTTTTCAACGTTGACAGGCAGCACCAGACCAGGTTCGAGTCTATAGTGTAGCTGGAGAGCGCTCTGATCGTCGCTTGACTATCCGTTAAAATCCATATTTTTGCACCTCTAATTCCCTTTTCTATGATAGTTCGGGCACAGGTATCAATAGCAATAATCTCAGCCTGAAATATCGTGGGAGTTTTCCCTAAGGCTATTGAGATCTGGCATTTGGGCCCGTAGATTCCCGCACCGGAGAATCCGTCGCACCTAGACCCGTCTGTATACCATGCAACAACCCCCAGTCGGGCAAGGTTTCCATTTTCCTTCCACCACTGTCGGTCTTTTATTACGGTTTTGAATGGTATTTCCAAGTTTAGTTTTTTGAGAACAATTAACAGGACCATTTCTGGAAATAATGCTGTCCCCAAACTTATCACATAGTAAATTGATGGTTTCTATGATTGTATGGCACATAGCGCCATCCTGTTTATTTCATTCATTTTTGGAATTAAAAATTGATTGAGCATGTATCGATAATGCACACTATTGATGGCAACTACAGTTCCATTCTTATTTCGACAGTAGTAGTGAACAGACAAAGCCCAAATTGTTTTTAACGCCAACGAATAAAAATGTCTTGCTCTTCGGTTGCACTTTCGTTTACAGTACTTCTAAATTCAGGTGTCCGAGCATTTCTTTATCTTGTTTTTGGGTGTTGATCATGGTGTTAATTATTCGTACTAAATTGATCAATAACACACGAATAGTAAGCCCTTTAAATCAATCAAATACACCACAAAACGCACGAAGAACTTTATAAGTTTGACGAATTGAACACTGATTTGTCAAGTAAATTTCCACAACTTGCACGCCTTATTCGAGTGCAAGGTGTTCCATTATTAATTTTGGCATTCTTATTAAGCTCAAATGTCAAAATGAACTGTCATCTGGCTGTGGGTAACATGAAATATTGATCATCATACTCAAAAATTGGTAGGGACAAGACTTTCATAATGAAATAAAGTTTTGCATCTTGAAGTCGTAAAGTTAGACAGCCGATTTGAAATTAATGACCACAGAAACCACTTTATACTCATTTTCACATCATATAAAGTATAGAATTTGACAGATTGCAACTTTTGAATTTATAAAACTGTCATTATTTTAATGAAAATTGCATTCTCCCCACTATCAATAGGTCTAAAATCCTTATTGAGATAGCATTTAGAAAAAAATAAAATTAAAAATAGTTCATTCTTACAAAAGTTGTCACAAGTTTTACAGACATAAAATATAAAAGCCATGCCTAAAAACTATTTTTTTCACATTTCGAAGAGATTAGAATAGAATTTGTTGTTATTTTGGACACAATTATTTTACCCTAATACAATTTGAAAACCGATCTATAAAAACAGAAGTTTATAGTACGAACCAATAATGGTCAAAGATAAAATTCTTAACGAATAGAATAGATTTAATAATATTCTTTGTTCTTTTGATGTAATCTTACGTTGAAATTATATCGTACTATTTAATATATTTAAAAGCAATCCCACAGAGTTTGTTTGAAGATTAGAATCTCTTACCTCTTGCTCATAATTTTCTGTAACAAGATTTCGAACATAATTTGTCATTTATTAGAAAAGAGCAATCACGGGTAGCTGGCTTCTTCCAGCCCGTTCAATATTAAATGTGAAATTAAGGTGTAAGCTCCTGTGAGGCCTGTGTTCGGGCGAATGGACTGATATCAAAAATACATTTGCTGACCACCTTTCTGAAATGCCTGCCAAGATAACATTTTACAGCCGACAATTTTGGCTGCTCCTTCGCACCTCGGCAAATGTATCCTTGGAAATCAGCTTCCAGTTACTTGATAAAGCAATTTGCACTAATTACTCCTGCCTGACCCGTTGACAGAGAGTCTAAGTAATGGTCATGATACAACACCAAGATAAAAGTTGAGGTCGAGCCCGAAACGCTTCTTTGCCGGTCGGTACCCTCGAAAGGATGCTGCTCACCTGGCTGAGAGAGATATTTTTACTCTCGCTGTTTTCGAACTAGCCCCCCATCCTCCAAATTTCGAGGGAAAATAATTTTCTTTGCCACTTTCCGGGGCATTTATGCTCCTGAGCTCAGCTGGGGTCGTTACTCGTAGTCACCGCCGGCCGTCCTTCCTTAAGGAACGCTAAATTGGACGCGAAATGAAATAAAATTTGCATGCACGGGTGTTTGCGAAAACTCCTGCGCGCCACGGAATTATGTGTTTGTGTGCGCGCTCGTGTCAATAAGCACCTATTTCAGGTGCAAGGTGAGAATGGTTTTACGGGGTCCTGCTTATTAATTGAAGAAGTTAGCCGAGTCGCTCGGATGCTTACAATTTCTCCTTATTACGTGCCGGTGCAGGGTGCAAATTGAGTATGCAAATTGTAAAATATGACACGGATGCAGCGCTCACAAAAATTTAATAAAAATCTCCGAATAATGAATATTGCGGCTGTTCTCTACGGAAAGAGCAGGTAAGCCAAATAAGCGGAATGTAGAAGACGTGTGAAGGGCTGTGTATCAGAAGCCACCAACGGCTCTATCTGCCACCGCTGTGCTGTGGTATAACTCGTAAATATTTTAATTATGGGCGAAATTAAACAATGCTTTTGCTACAGGCGATTAAAACTGACGGCCTTTCAAGCTAATTAATTCATTGTTTGAACGAATGCAGTTTTGACCCTGTAATAACTCTTAGAGTTCCATTACTTTTTGTTTTAGCTTGTTGCTGTCTAATAAAGTGCAATGTACCTTAATCTATTATTCTTTCGCTAGCCATTGTTATTGCTGGACTTTTTGGTTTACTATCGTACATTTAGAAATACATATTTTGCACCAAATTTATTCCATACAGAAAATTTAAAATAACTTTGAGTTGTACATAATTAAATCTTTAACCCAATACTTTGACGATAAAATAAAAATCATTATCTTATTGAATTTTTACTTTTTAGTGATCAGTAAAATTAACTGAAAGATTTCCCATACAAACCGATTACTGCGCAATTTTTGAAAATTTATTCTCTATGGATTATTCAATTTATTATCTTCACACCGAAAAACCTAGTTCATGGAATCTTAATCTTGAAAAAGTAGGGAATTTTAATGTGAAATTTGGTAACATTCGTGAAATGACTGACATTTTCACGAATTGTTGAACTTTAAAAATTTCAAAATGCAAATTACAAAGTGTGAAGTGAAGAAAGTGTCCCATTAAATAAAATTTCATGTATATCGACAAAATAAAAAATACTGAAAATAATAATTGTGACTTTGTATTATTGAAAGACGAAGAATTTGTTTACTGCAACAAAACTCTTTCAAATTTCAATGTACATGTACGCAAATTTATGTATAAAAACATTCCGTAAAGTGTTTGTAGAGTCAATTATTCGGATTTTACTACCAGAATTTTGAAATTAAAGACATATTGTATTCTGTATGTCATCTAATTTCTGTATATAACCCCTAAAAGTTTAAAATTTGGCAAATGTAGCATATGTAATTCAGTTTGTACTGCAATGTAAACCGAGATGAGATTACTATAGTTCTTGTCGGGAAATATTATATTAAAAATTAGGCCTTAAATTTAACAAAAATCTTAAAACCTACAAAATGTCTTGTAAACGCTTTTAATAAGATTATCTCCTGTGTAACAATCAATTGTTGTGATCGATTTTTTAAACACTTGCTCACTTGCTTGGTCTCAAAATTCCCACGTGTAAATGGTTTGGACATTAATTGAAAATTACAATACCATCGAGCAGATTTGATGATGTTTACTCTTTTCTTAAAAGTATTTTTAATTGATTATATAGTAATCATCTCAACATTTAATATCGCACGACTATTCCTCGGAAATACAGGGTGGGCCATCTAACGTTTGGAATTGGAACTATAGGTTATATTGAGGTTGGAAGGTTTGATGACATTTCCGATGTGACAGAAAGTTAGTTAGTGACTGTCTGGAGCGGATTTTGGTCTGGCGGCATTATTGGGCCATTTTTCTTCGAAAATGAGCAAGAAAGCGCCGTTACAATGGATGGCGATCGCTACCGCGCCATGCTAAGCGATTTTTTGTTTCCCAAAATTGAAGAGTATGACATAGACGACATTTGGTTTCAACAGGACGGCGCAAAGTGCCACACAGCCAACGTAATAATCGATCTTTTGCGCACTGTTTTCGAAAATCGCATAATCAGCCGAAATGCTGATGTCAATTGGCCACCTCGAAGCTGCGAATTGACTCCGTTAGACTTTTTTTTTTGTGGGGAGCCGTTAAGGACAAGTATTACGCTAACCATCCAGAGACGATTGACGACTTGAAACGTGAAATCGAAGTTGTCATTGACGAAATAGAGGCCCAAAAAATCAAAAATGTACTGAAAAATTGGACTGATCGAATGGGGTATTGTAAGGCTAGTCGTGGTAGTCATTTGAATGATCTTGTTTTCTATTCCTAAATGGAAAGGTTCAATCTTTCTAATAAAGTTATAACTTTGAAAAAATATTCATTTGTTTTTTTTTTTTTTTTATAGCCGATTCAAATTTCAAATCTTAAATGGCCCACCCTGTATTTGAGTAATTACAGATTTAGGGTCAAAAGATTATTTTTAAACATAGTGTACTATACTGTATAAAAAATCATATTAATTCTAATAAATTTGACTTTCAAATTTTGATAATGTTTAATATCAATCTGATGTTTTTGGTTGATAATTATATAATCTTGTTATAAATATAATGTGGGGTTAAGTCTTAATTTTAGGTTTTAAAAATCTCAATTTTATCATAAGACGTATCAAAATTATATGAATGTAAGTTCAAAAGTAAAGCTCAACATATTGATTTAAAAATTATATTGATATTACAATATCTTTCTCTCAATTCCACCATAGCTATTATTAAAATGATAATAAAGGTGGGATTGGTAGTATTCAGGTTATCAAAATAACGTGTTTCCCTATACTTGAAAATTGTAGAGGAAAAATGTAAATTTTTCGATGATTTTATCAAAATACTTTTACTTTAATATCTTTAACAATTAGAAGCAAGGAAAAGTGGTATATTGCACCCACCCGCTGTAAGTGTGCGACATTTCAAACATGTTCTTTTTCGGTGTCTTCAAAATAATTTGTAACAAGAGTTAATTTCTCCGGCTTGTATGCTCAATAATTTGCATAAATTAGAGTTTGTGTGCTACACGTTGTATTCTTGGTGAAAAACATGCATAGATGCCGCCACCGTTGACATCACAAAAGGCGGTTTAAATAATCTGCTGACGCCATCGTACAAATTTCCACCGTCGTCGTCGCCCGGCACAAAGGAAAAGTTTTACTTTAAATTAATGCAAGGACGGGGTGTCAATTGGCCCCCGGATTAGAGAGTTTCATTATCCTGTCGGGGCCGAATAACACGGGATATAGGGAGAAATAATTAGACTTCCGCTACAGCATTAATCCCTGGGTGCAGGGCGGATATAATACAATGTACATTCACTTTTTTTTTTTTGGAAGATGCGTATCTTCAGAGCGCTGAATGCAAATGCCAGTCAGCCTTTAGGATTGATACAATCGCTAACGTGTAATCCGATCGCCTGCCTGCTGGTTTCAGGTTTGGTAACCGCGCCAAAGGGCCTCGACTACTCACAACGTCAGAACAAAGTGAAATCCTCAAATTGAGTTCTCCGATAGAAGGGAAAAACATTTTTCGAAAACAAAGATCTCGCCCCGCATACGCAAACCGACATTGGCATTTTATCCCCGCCCCTCCTCCCCTGAATAAAGTGGTAAATGGAAGTTCCTTACCCACCCGTCTCCTGTGCATGTTCCAGGAACCCACCGACCGCGTCCCTGCACCGACCTCCCATCTGCCATACAAATCTATGGAAGTGTAAAAATCTATTAGGACTGTGCTGAACCAAAATAAATGGGAAAACTTGCACACGGTTTTCAGTTTGACAGCGTTTTATTGGAGTAAATCTTCTCAATATAAATCGTGCCTTTGTGTAAATTAGAGGAATTGAAAGCATAACAGGTTGCGGAGCGCGCGCTGATAACGCGAGTGGGGGCGGGGAGGTCTTTAAGCAAATAAACAGCGGGAAACCCCATTGTCTGCGCGAAACCAGCCACCCGTCGTCGCCGCCCGCGAGATTATTCAACCAACGCGAAAAAGGAAGACAGATGTCTCGTTTGCTGCGATAGCACGTGTACTGGGACTCTTGATAATTATATTCAGGACAAAATACGAATTTTTGGGGAATTACCGCTCTGTGTCCGCATTTATTTATCCTGGGGGAACCAACCAATGCCCTTATTTTCAATTTTGTCGAAACATTTTACTTCTCCTGTTTGTTTGTGCTTTTGCAACTAGACAATTTATTTGGTGGTATTAACTGAGATATTATTAATTGTATCATCCCGGGTAAAAACATCTAAAATTTTTTAAGAAGGCCGCAACATGGCTGGACAAGGTATGCACTTTGAATGCTTTATTCAACCCCACAGCGGCTGCACTGGGCATGTATGTATATCCAAAATAGGACTAGTACATGTAAGGCCGTAGCTCCGCTTCTTAAAGGCTACTACGGCCGCACCATCAGCTGAACCAATTTATAAATACATATACAGTGTGATTCCGATCAAGGTACCGTGGGGTATACCACCTGATTCCTTGAGGTGAGCTGATAAACAAATCGTTACACATACTCTATAGAAACTGTGCGGACGTGGTACGGCCAAGGTGCAGCCACCGTTCATTTTTACTCGCGTTAAGAAATAGAGGACTTTCTGTAAAATAATAAATCTTTTAATTTTGTTAAGCTCAAAAAAACAAATATCTGGTTCCAACAACAACTAATTTCGTGTTTTAACTATTTTTGTCTAAGATTTTCACCTAACAAGATTTCTGGTAAGTATGACATGAAAAATCTATTTGAAAATTCTATAACTAAAATCGGGTTAAAACGATATGTCGGACTTAGTTCAGACAACTAGGCTCATTATTAGCACTAGTATGATCAACCAAATTAACGAGTATCACATTGATTAAATAATTTACTCTAACTTATATAATACTTGATTTTTTCTAACTTCATGTTTTGACTTTGATTCGTATTTATTAGGGTGCTTTTTTTTCACGACTATTTTTTTTTTTTTTCAGTCCCACCTCGAAATTTTGTGGCAAATACCTAAACAAAAATTCCCTGAAAATTGGAGCCCTTAATATTAATATTAAGTACTAGACCAAGGCGTATAAAGATTTCCCATATAAAATACACGTAAACTTTGATTATTTTTCTTCAAAACTCTACAGCTCAGAGGCATTTTATGGTATAATCTTGGTCAATGGGAGGATTTCTTCAGAATTGAATGCTCTACAAAAGTGTCCATTGCGATGTAACCCTAACTCCCACCAGCGACGTAGTACAGGTTATTGACCCTAATTGTTCCACGAAATTCTCGCTTTTTGCCCCTATCTCGTAAACAAGAAGAGGTACAGAAAAAGTGAATATTACAAACTTGTAGCAAATTCAATTTCCTCCAAAAAGTTCTTGAACACCAAATCACTAACATCGATATTTCTTGAGATATTGGGCTTTGAAGTTGAGGTAGTGTGGAAGTTTCATGTATTATTGAGTTAAATTGTAGAAACACTACCTCAACTTCAAAGCCCTATATCTCAAAAAATATCGATGTTAGCAATTTGGTGTTCCAGAACTTTTTTGTAGGAAATTGAATTTGCTACAAGTTTGTAATATTCACTTTTTCTGTACCTCTTGTTGTTTACGAGATAGGGGCAAAAAGCGAGAATTTCGTGGTGGGAGTTAGGGTTACACCACAATAGACACTTTTGTAGAGCATTCAATTCTGAAGAAACTCTACCATTGACCAAGATTATACCATAAAATGCCTCTGAGCTGTCGAGTTTTGAAGAAAAATAATCAAAGTTTACGTGTATTTTATATGGGAAATCTTTATACGCCTTGGTCTAGTACTTAATATTAATATTAAGGGTTCCAATTTTCAGGGAATTTTTGTTTAGGTATTTGCCACAAAATTTCGAGGTGGGACTGAAAAAAAAAATAGTCACGAAAAAAAAAAGTACCCTAGTATTTATACACATAATTCTTTGAAATTCACGAGAAAACATATAGAAAAGAAATAAAATTAAGCCATTTTATAAAAATTAATCTACGGTTCAACATTTTAGACCACGGTGGTTCTTGTGTTAAAATTAACTTTCGAAATAATTTATGTTTAAAATTGTGTTATAATAAAATTGATATTAAAGTAGTTAGAAGATTTGGGATCTAGTTGATTGATACAGAAAATTCGTGCCAAATTAATTAACAAGCCGTCATTATTGAATCAAATATGTATAATTTTTGTTATGTATGATATGAACGTTTTTCTTTTATTTATTTATTGTAAGTTTAATAAATGAATGTATAGAACAAAATTTATTAATTTAGTGCTAGAATGGTACTTTTGGGAGAAAAACTAATTAGATGAAACCTAGTAAATAAGTAGTAGTATAATAAGAATAAAATACAAATTATTCTTACATACTAATTAAAGCTTATATTAATCTATCATCTACTTAATTCTGTGATCAAGGGATTTTCGGACCATGCACCAACTAAAGAAATTATTCAACAATTCGTCATTTTCATTTCATGTCCATTTTATGATTTTATGATTAAATTAAAAATATAGTGAAGAACGTGAATTATTAATGATATATACTTTTGAAATGTGGACCATCTACGTATCTATTTGCATTTTTTTTAATCTTCCGTCGCCGGAGAGACGTACAAAAGGATGTTAGAGACCAAATCCCCTCAAGACGGTGCAGCACCTCATCGCACACAAGAAGTATTTAAAGACATCAATAAATTTTATGACGATCGAGTTATTGGCTTTGGGTACCCACGCTTTGCTCGTCAGATCTCACTCGATGTGATTTCTTTTTATTATTCTTTTATATAAAGATCACTGCTATGAAAATGATCCAAGAAGAATAGAGGATTTTATTGAAGACATTAGGAAGATCGTTAATTTGGCATTTCAAATAAAAAGTTAGAACATGTTTTTAGTAGTTTTAGAAAGAATTTGTATATTTGTGCCAATTTAGATGGTTAAAATATCGAAAATACATATCGTTAGTAACTAGTTTTCTTCACTATATTTTTAAATTAATAGTTTGTATTAAATAGATTTAATTTTTAATTATAAAATTTACATGAAATGAAAATGACGACTTTTTTTTATTAAAAAGTATTTGCATTTTATCGATTTCTCCATTTGTTAGAAAATATTGACTCATTAGTTATCACATATTCCTATTGGACACCCTGACATTTGAAGTTTTATGTTAAGTTAATACTAGATTTTTCTGTTTTGCCATATTTAAACAGTTTAATTTTTTTCTGCTACCCTCCCATTCTCTTTGTTGAAAACAAATCCTCCACGTTTTGGTTACTTTGAAATTCTAATTTGAGAATTTTTCGTTAGTTGTGATACATTTTAAATTTCTGTAGTTTCAATTCGATGTACGGTAGGGTGATTTTGAACACAGGATTCCATACGGTTAGTGGATTTGCATTAGAGTGCTCATTGAAATTTAATTCGGCAAAACAAAGGGGAAAGAGGTTTCGAGCGCAATTAATTTGCTTAGCTCAAAAAGGGACACAAAGTCAAATTGGTTCGCATAAACCAAAGGAGTTTCCGGTGCTCTCTGTTCAGCGCTCGACAGCGTTTCGAGGATAGCTATTTCTGCTTTGTGACTCCTCGTAATCCTGCACCTCACTGTGTATGGCGTAGGGCTCCGTATGTGAGCCGAAAGGCAACATGAACTAGCCCTACATTAGTACCTTCTGCTCGTAACGAAGATTCGTAATTAGAGGATTGCACAAAAATGGGAACTTTGTTGAAGCCAACTTACACCTGCACAGTGGCGGAGGGGGTTTGGCACCGGATGGGTTGATGTGAAAAGGTGGAAATCACTAGGAGCGTCGAACGTGTGTAATCCTCGCAAAGGGACGAAGATAGGAAGCGGCTGACTAATTAAGAAACGATAATTGTGAGATCCTCCTTTCAGGTGTTCGAAATGAATGGCAGAGGATGCGATGTGAGGCCGAAAGAAGTGGCTCTGAGCAGAGTCGTCGTGCACTCATAAATTACACACATAACGAGCTGTTCACCTTTTCTCGCGAGGACTTTCCTCCATAAACTCATTAGCACTTCCGGCCAGGCGCTACACCTCTAGCAGCAGGTATGTAAATATGTCGCGGACGACAGGGCGGAGCTCCTCATTTTCGCCACCCTTATGAGGGCTGACAATATTCACTATGCCCTCCCTTACTTTGCGTGCTCATTCATAAAATCCAAAGTGACTTTGATTAATTTAATTTTTATATTCTCGGCTTGGAGCAGTGCCCGGAGCGGCGGGCGGGCGGGCGGGCGGCGGTGCCCGCAGCACTGATTTATGGGATTGTTCG
The DNA here is from genome assembly GCA_949715965.1 of Dysmachus trigonus. NCBI lineage: Eukaryota > Metazoa > Arthropoda > Insecta > Diptera > Asilidae > Dysmachus > Dysmachus trigonus. Next base: position 79,837,297 of record OX454322.1, on the reverse strand, counting down.
GAGTCGTGTAAAACAGGCAAACCATCGAAAGTTCACTTTATGTGACCTGCTTCCCGGTTCCTACAAACATTTTATTGATCTTGGGACGTGCCACCACCCCAAAGCCCCTATTTTTGTTAGAACTTATTTGGAGCCCGAATTCAATTCAATAATGAAATTTGCTAACTTGCCCCCGAAGTTTTTGTTTTTTTGTTTTTTAGACAGTAGTTACTGAACTTCTGCAGTTGTAGCCCATAATTTGACTGCCAGCACGCTCGGTTGAACGTCCTACATTAGTTCACCGCTGACCAGGTGCTGACTTACATACTTTTTACTAGGGTATTGATTTGTGGTTGTTTGATCCTTTCCAATCAACCTTATCGGATGGGTGCACATTCAACATTCAAGCTGAAACTTTTCTAAAAAGGATTAAATCATAAAATTCTATCGTATAGAATACGTTCCAACTTTTCAGCGACACTTTGCCACACTCATTAGATTTGAATTTAATTTACGCAGTTCTTTAGGAACTTTTACCGGAGCCAAAAGCATTATTTGCTGCTCAACTAGATACATTTCTAATCCTTTTATTTACACTATTTCAATTCCTTCTCTCGAAGAACACCGAGTTGTACTGGAAAACCCTTAATAATCTTGCTCAGTTTAGCGACAATTGCTTCCTGCTGCTCAGGTTAATTAAGTCTTAGTGAGATTTAGAGTTGTACTAACAAGGAAAGACATCTTCAATTTGTATGCACAAGGATCCAGTCGAATTAGTTTGTTCATTAAGCGTTCTTTGGTTCTTCTTTTGGATGTATCCAAAGAAGTAGATAGTGTTTCGTTTGGGAGGAGAATTTCGTTTATGGGAAGTTTTTCCTACTCTTTACACAAAACAATGTATTGATTCAGCTTTAAATAATATCCGTCTACTAAATTGATTTAATTCTTTGGCTTAAATTGAGTTTAAGGTCTCTTAACGTTCATTTATTTATTTATTTATTTATTTATTCAGTCTACACAATATGATTCTTATATACATACATACTATAGAAATGATCTCTAACTAAATTCAAGTTTAATCTAAACCAACAAATTCAAATAAAATTGGACACGATTCATTGATAATACAACATTAACATCAAAGATAGAATTGAATTCATTAAAATATGCTGGACATAAGTAGTTCTGTGATAAGGAATAGATAATAAACACCCAGATCTAACAAGGAAACGTTCTCAGGTGTGTCTCACCGATTTTGATGAAATTAAAATACTCTATAATCAGTGGCGGATTTACACATTTGCCGCCAGTAGGCTATTTAAATTTCGCCGCCCCTACTCACCTAGCTACAATTCGATACAACCGTATTAATTAGAATATTTTTTCAACGAAATTGTAACTTCATGATTTGTGCACTATCGTCTTAATTATGAATGCTATCCCTAAGCTAATAGATGCTCTGGTGTCTTCCAAAGCTGCTGAATTGGTTAAGGATGTCAATGAGCAGAATGGAGTTTTCGCTCGTAGATCCACTATTCGATCTAGCGATATTTAAAAATGTCTGTGCTCTTAGTATAGAAAATGGTATTCAAGTGGAACGACTTTTCTAAAGCGTTTGATAAAGTATTAATTCCGATTTTATTGGCAAAATAAAATACTTTGGATTCAATGGATCAATTTTAAAGTGGTTTCAGTCGTATCTTATCAATCGTATACAACGGGTAAGGAAAGGAGGCCTATATTCTAAGGATATTATTGCCTCATCCGGAGTACCACAAGGCAGTCACCTTGGGCCTCTATTATTCATATTATTTATCAATTATATTGTTGAGATATTCTCTTTTGCTAAGTGCTTAATTTACGCTGATGATTTAAAATTGTTCGCCTAAGTTAGATCCTCAGAAGATTGTGCTCAGCTTGTGTAGTATTAATGATCTTTCTCTGAACGTTACTAAAGGCAAAATCATGAACTTCCACAAGATAGGATTATAAAATTAACAATTTTTCAATTGAAAGGGTAGACACATATAACGACCATCAATAAAACACTTAAGCTTTTAGGTTTTGTTGCATAGTAGACGAACTTATTTGCATGTCTTATTCATAAGAGACATTTTGACTAGCCATATTGACTGTCCTGAACTATTAGCCTTAAACAAAATATTTATGACCCTGAACGAACGTAGAATGTGAGATGGTTTTCATTTTTTGTTGTTATTTAAAACAAATTGTGCAGTCTAATAGTCATTCAATTTATTAACTCTTAAATTTATATATAACTAGCTGAGTTACCCGGTTTCACCCGGCTTTGGGTAAATACTTACTAATTAAACACTTCTCAAATGTTCTAGTTTGTTATATCCTAGAAATTGTTTCAACCCGAAAACCCTTTTATGGATCCGCTGTCTTGAATTTCCAAATCTTAATAATATTAAAAATTAGTGGCTTTAAAATAATTATTATACCAATTTTCATTCAAATCCGTTGAAATCGAGAAATTTTGGTCGCTATATTGGATCCGCCATATTGAGTTTGGAAATTTTTCTAATATTCGAAATTAGTGGCTCCGGAATAATCATTGTACCAATTTTAATTAAAATCCGTTGAAATCGAGACACTCGGTTGCCATATTGGACCCGCCATCTTGGATTTACAACTTTTGATAATATTCGGAACTTGTATCCTCAGAATAATCCTCAGAATAATCATTGTACTAATTTTCAGTAAAAACCGTTAAATCAAGAAAATTGGTCTCATATTGGACCCGCCATCTTGGATTTACAAATTTTGATAATATTCGAAATTTGTAGCTTCAGAATAATCATTGTACCAATTTTCCTTAAAATCCCTCGAAATCGAGACATTCTGGACGCCATGTTGGGTCCGCCATCTTGCATTTAGAAATTTTGATAATATGCAAAATTAGTGGTCTCAGAATAATCACTGTACTAATTTCCATTACAATCCGTTGAAATCGAGAAATTTTGGTCGCCATGTTGAATATGGAAATTTTGATAATATTCGAAATTAGTGGCTCCGGAATAATCATTGTACTAATTTTAATTAAAATCAGTTGAAATCGAGACACTCGGTTGCCATATTGGACCCGCCATCTTGGATTTACAACTTTTGATAATATTCGGAACTTGTATCCTCAGAATAATCATCCTACCAATTTTCATTAAAATCCGTTGAAATCGAGACATTCTGGTCGCCATATTGGATCCGCCATGTTGGATTTGGAAATTTTGCTAATATGCAAAATTAATGGTCTCAGAATAATCATTGTACCAATTTTCATTAAAATCCCTTGAAATCAAGAAATCTTGGTCACCATATTGGGTCCCCGCCATCTTGGATTTGTAAATTTTGATAACATTCAAAATCAATGACCTCAATATAATCATCGTACTAATTTTCATTAAAATCCCTTGAAATCGAGAAATATTGGTCGTCATATTGGGTCTTTGATCTTTGATTTGTAAATTTTGATAACATTCAAAATCAGTGAACTCAAGATAATCATTGTACTAATTTTCATTAAAATCCGTTGAAATCGAGAAATATGGTCGCCATTTTGGATCCGCCATCTTGGATTTCTAAATTTTGATAATATTCAAAATCAGTGGCCTCAAAACAATCATTGTACTAATTTTCATTAAAATCCGTTGAAATCAGGAGATCTTGGTCGCCATATTGGATCCGCCATCTTGAATTTCTAAATTTGGATTTGAAATCCCCATCCCGCAAAACCCCTATGTACCAATTTTCATGAAAATCGCTTCAAATTTGAAATTTTCAGCCGCCATCTTGGATCCGCCATTTTGAAACCCTACTTATTATCCGAAAAAAAAATTAGCCTATATGTTAAGTCGGAATATGTACTACCTTCGGACAAAAAATGAAAAATATCGATGCAAGCGTTTAGGCGTGATTGAGCAACAAACAAACAAACAAACAAACAAACAAACGAACTTTCATTTTTATATATATATAGGGATTTACTGGTAGGATGAGGGCGCTTGCGAAACCACGGATTACTAATAAAGGTATATACATATGAATTTTTTTTAATTTCTGTAAGATATAAAAAAATAAATTTTGGCCCCAAATTTGTCGCCCCTAAAATCTGCCGCCCTAGGCTCCAGCCTACTCAGCCTGCTGGTAAATCCACCTATGTCTATAATATCGAAAAATAACAGATACGTATTTTTTTTTTTATCTGCGGATACGCACATTTAGGGGGTACCTTTATTTAATTTTTAATTTTTAATTTTTCAAAAGTTTGTCCGCCATGTTGGATCCGCCATTTTGAATTTTTTAAATATAACATCAGATTCGTAATCAGCGACTCCAAGAACCTCTTAATATTGGTTTTCACGAAAAAACTGCTGTCTGAAAGATTATACATCATTTACATATTAGTGCTAGGGGTTGTTTACCCCCTTGAGGAGCTTTATTTACGAAAATGCAAAACCTGGTCAACTTTATTTTTCAAAATCGTATGTAAAAAAATATTTTTCAATGATTTTTAACTAAAACTGTTATTTGTGTCACGCAAAAATATAAAAAAAATCGTTTTCCTGCAAATAAAAATAAGGGTTGCCACCCCTGGGAACCGGATTACTTACAAAAGGTTAGTATATTTATGAGACATAGTTGCCATTTTGTATCATTCGAAAAAATTCATTAGAACTTGAAATATATAGGAAAAACTGTTTTTGGGGGTAAACTTTAGGGGTGGTTTTCAAAAAAAAAATAAAATTACGTGTCTCTTATTTTCCGATACTCTATATATTTCAATTTCATCAAAATCGGTGAGAAACACCTGAGAACGCTTCCTTGTAAGAGACGTACCAGGTTCATAAATATTAAACAAGGATAATAATTCTGATGAATATCTTTTACATAAAAACATTATGGCTGCAATTTTCTTTTGTACTTCAAGGGGCTGGAAATCCAAATTTAATATATGTATATCTGAAATCATAGTCGGGTAGTCCATCAGGCAAGGGTAATTTACTTAAAATATATTGTGTAAACTTTTTTGAGTGCATTCCATTAGCATAATAATAAATAATTAGAAAATGAGAATTTACTAACCACTTCATTATTAAAAATAATTAATTAAGCGAGCCAAATTAACTACCCTGGAGAACACCTGAAAGCTCTTTGAATTTACGAGATTGAAATTAATAAATTTTAACGTATTAATAACGATAATTTACATACGAAAATAACCAAGATAGCATAGTGGAATGAAGACCAAATGCATTAAATTGGGGTCAAGAGTAACGAATATGCGATTGCTTGTATTTTTCGAGTTATTTAATTTTAAAATTTCGAAAAAAGATATTTTTCCTCTGATTCTTGCAAATATTTTACAAATGCAAAGGTGGAGATATCTATAATTTTGGACATTTATACTTTTAGGAAATATGCAGAAATTTACTATTGAAAAATATCATTTTATGGAATTTTATTGTTACACATCTCAGATGAGATACAAAAGAGTCAATTGGATTATTAGTTGCTACCAATAATAGCTACATATGTATTTAAACGAAAATCATAAAGAAGCTTTAGTTTAGTAGCTTGTAAAAAGTTACATATTTGTCACTGAAGATATATCCAACTATTTTAAATTTTCATTATTATCCGCTTTGAATTTAAATTTATAGTGCGTTGTTACTGAGTCAATTTAAGGACTTTTTAACGAAGTAGAAAGAACCTTACTTGTATCATGTTTCGTACTTTTGGTTTTGGCCTAGCACATCTCAGAAACAGCTGATTACACGATTATTAAACTTAGTGCGCAAAAAATTGATTATTGTGCTGCTTATGTGGCACACAGTGCCATCCTGCTGTAACCAGAGCTCAATTTCTGAGTCAGTTGGACCTTATAAGGGAATAAATTGAGGTTTTTATTCAGTATTATAATGTTCATAATATTTCCCAACGTTGTTCAAGCATAGATGTATACATTTCATACCGCGGGGTTACGATACAGTGTTCCTGTCAAATGTTTTGAGCGGTAAAGTACAATATGTGTAAAAATAATAATAAATTAAATTAAGTAATTTAAAAAGAAACCAAGGATTCAGCTTTTTATGTATATTATAATATAAAAGAAAACAATTAATCTGATACTCATTGAAATTACTAAAAGGTTTCAGATATGCATCTTATTAATTCATGTTTTATTTTCCTTGATTTTTAGTACCTACGTGAAACCATCTCTTAGACGAGTTCTATAGCGAGTTTCTTGGTAAACTCAAACTACCTAGGCAACAAGAGATAGGGTACTTGAATGCAAAGGAATTCTTTTATTCCCGGAACCACCTTTAATTGTTTGCCTTAACTACTTACCCTTAACTCGTTTCTTCCAGCATTTTCTGTGAGCTGAAATGTACCGGGGTAAATATTTGCCAGTGCCGTGCACTTTTAATTGCTTTACTTCCGTAAATGCGAAGAGAGTTGGCAAACAGGCCCCAAAAGAGCTCCGCAGAAGGCTCCGTAAAGGGCATAAAAAACCCATGCAGCGAACGTAATCGAAAGACGAACAGCAAAACGATGAGAGGGGGCCCAACGCCAACTGTTCCGATTCGCGTGTTAAAAATGGTCGTAACAATACTAATCTACAGATAACACCGAGAAAGTTCAAAAGGCTTAGACATGTCCAATTATGATTCTTAATGATATTGCATCACGCGATGGCAAAATGGCGGACGCCCGATTCCCCCCACACCTCTGGTAGTAACTATTAAAGCAGTCTCTGCCGCTTAATGATACGGCAACTTCTTCCTGGCCGGAGACGCAGGATGGCTTTAAAAATTCCGTGTGATAAATGAATCGACTCCTACGACATTGTCGAGTGTCACTGTCAACTATAACAAGGCCAGCCCTGAAAGGATGTAATTGACTTGATCCCATTATATGTGGAGCATATAAAAAGCTCCTTCCCGGATAAGTTTGTTGGCTCTGCACTCGTCTCATCTCTCCGCATTATTCCGAACGTGACTATGATAAACATCGAAAGTATTTGATCGATGGCGATATTGACACAAGTGGGGAACGTTTAATTTGTCATTGTTTGGACGGGATTATAGGGAAGCTATCCAACCATATCCCTGTCTGCTGCGGGCTAAGTAAATGGGCAATCTATTACAATACACCCCTTGTTGATATGGTCGGACGGTTCACATGGAAAAATTCATTAGAATCAGAGCTCTTCGCACAAATCCACCCACTCCGTGTCTTTTGACGAAAGTCCTCTCCTGATTAATTGAGTCTCTTGGTATATTAATACTTTTACCCTCTAAGAATAGATAACTTACCTAAACTAAAGTTGTTTAGTGTATTTATAAATACCTATACTAATACGAAATAATGTATGTTTCTATCTTTTTGATTTAAGGGGTCTTTCTGGGCAAACATGTTCGAAAAATGTATTTCTTTTAAATACTTTTTTTTTCATAGAAAGAAAGATATAGGTTTGACATTTTTCAAGTGTGTTTATTTGACTTTAAAGAAAACAGATTAAAAAAAATTAAAATAAAATAAAATTATTTTTTTTAATAACAAAATGGCGACAGCTTGGAAAAAAAATCGATTTTTGAGGTTAGGAAATTGGGTGAAATTCGGAAAATTTGTTACCGATTCGAAACGATTCTAGTCCGGAAGATAGCCACTTCAACAAGGAATAATTTGCCATTTTATATTTTTTTTTTATATTATCCGATGCAAAAATCCTTTTCTTTGCTGCCTTTGAATTAGCAATTTTTTTTCTTTCTTTCAATCCATATGGAACCCAGTTACCAACTTTTTAAACCATTCCCATTGCTTTTAAACGCATTGCAATAGTTGATCGTTCAACATTTAATGCTTTAGCCAATTCTGATTGAGTTTGGCAAGAATCCTCTGCCAATAATGCTTCCAATTCAGCATCTTCAAATTTTTTTGGTGGTTTTTAATGTTCCTTGTCCTCAGTGCCAAAATCATTATTTTGAATTCGTGGAAACCATTCATTAGATTGTATTAGATGGAGCATGCTCACCGTAAATCTCCACAATCAAACGATGAGTTTGACAGCTGACATAAATTACTATCGAACACAAGTGTTGTCAATTATTAGTACACGTAAGCAATACTAAAAACGACGAAAGGACGGAGTCATATTGTGTATAGTGATATTTTTTACCATTTTCTACGGCTTTATCTTTAAGATACATTCAAAAAACTATATATTTCGAATCAAAATAAGAAAAAAAAAAACCATTTAAACATAAAAAAAGGCCGAGAACAAAAAAAATATTGTAAAAGACATATTATAGGACGAAATGAGGTAAGAAGAGACGATCACTATGGGAAAGTTGCAAGAAAGAAACCATTTATAAGGAAATAATAAAGAAATTCGACTGAAAATTACGAAAGTATATTTTCTGAAAAATGACGAATTTTGGAAAATGGTCGGACGTCTTTTCGGGAAGTTGTTTTAACTATTTAATGCTCTCTATTATATTATTTCGTAACTTCAACCAGTTAAAAAAGGACTTACAAAATGAATAAATTAATTTAGTTTAAAAATATCTATACAGGGTGTCCAAAACCACCCGTCCACCCCTTCTAAATGGGCCAAAAACTTTTTTTTCGAGAAGGCGATTGCTTCATTTCAGTTAACTAGATAGGCTCTATCCATTGGCGCTATTTTCAGCTCCCCGTCTTGACCGGAAGTGCGTTACTTAGACCGGAAGTATATTTTTTTAAATTGGATGGGTACATTTTGACCTCGAATTCGGATTCCACGATGAAAAATATACAACTTTCATTCTGAACTTTAAAGATTTATCCGTCGGTGTGTTGTGAAACATTATGGAAATACAATAAAACGATTTTTAAAAGATATAAATTTAATGTTTCAAAAATAGCTTTTTATTTTATATATTAGGCTTATACGTATTTCGGCCGACAAGGCCATCCTCAGAGCTGAGTACAAAACATACTATGCTACATACTCATATATACATGTGTTTTCCGCCTATGGGTTAGATATTTATATGAGAACAATCATTTTAGATGAGTTATACCATAAACGCTAAAATTAATCAGACTAATCAGTATGGATCAAATGGTAGAAAAATATTAGGTCCCAAATATGTTCACATCAGGGTACCTAACCTATTGCTTTGTAATGGAAGTTCCAGGTAAAATTGATACTTGTATGTAAGTATTATAAAGGATATATCAAACAAACGAGAGTTGCCTTCAGAATTTATGACTATGACTTCATATGACAATTTCAATTTGTACACTTGAGCCACCAACAGATTTATTTTTCAACTTATTAAACAACTTTTTAACGTTTTCGAGCAAATATACCATATGTGCAAAATATATGCATATTTAAAATGTTAACACACAGTAGACCGGCATATAGAAAAAAAGAATAAAATTCTATCGCCTCTTGCTAGAGCATTTCCACATTCCAGAACGAATCGTGACTCAAGCTCGAGCTTTGTATTATAGTAGCTAGTTATATCTGTCCCATTAGAGTCTGTAGTTCTACTGTTTTCTATTGGAAAATCATATCTTGGAAAAAATACCACGTTTTACTTCAAAGTAGCCTGACCTGCATGCGAATTGTATTTGTTTACATGCCAGGTCCAAAGTTCAAAAATTGCTGCGAAATATAACTTGGTTGAAGAAAGTTGAAAACAACAATTTGCAGCAACAGATCTACTTTCGAAATACTAGAACCGAAAACTCAGAAGATAACACTCTGGTTCGCGATTAATTTATGAATGGCCCTTGAGCGTGAAATCAGCGCGTAACATGTTGGTCTAATCAGGCCGAACAAGGAAGAAGAAGATCGTTTACACAAGCGCGGTGTCATGACATCATTACCGTTAAATCTTATCTAATCCCCGCGTATTGAACTTTTGATTAAAAAACGTGGGAAGAGAATGCTGCAAAAGTATGCCGTTCGTGCAGGTCAATAACTAGCGATCATTTTTCAAAATTCCTACACCTTAGAAACCGGGTGGACGGACACGGCACGAAGTCGCCGTCGCCGCGAAAAAGGTAAAAGGGAGTAACTAAATCCAATCGCATACCTGAACGTGGGCTGGGAGCAAGTGTCGTGTACCTGGAAATACCTGGGCATATGCAGCAGCATCTACGGAACAGTTACCACGTTAGCATCATGGGTCTGATCTCAATTGCAAATTTATTAGAAGCCCATGGCGATGTCGATGATTAATGGCGGTAAAAGCAAAAGAAAAAAAAAAAATCTCACTGCAGCATTTTCTTAAGAAAAACGTTTATGTGAGCGTTATCCGGCTTTCTACCTGCAAGAGACGCGAGACTTGCTAATATTTTGATTTTTGAAGAAAAAAGATTCTCTTGTGGGAAAGCAATTCGCTTATACGCAAAACAAACGCATTCATTTCCTGTTTCAAGGTTAATGGCATTGCTCTGAAAATGGCTAATTTAATTGAAATTGTGCTTTCATCAGCTGCCACACAATGGATTAGATGATTTACAATAGAACAGTGATCGCAAACACACCTTACTGTCCTTCGGGCTCATGCTAATCCGGGTCCCAGCTGTTGCGAATCAGACGGCCCACCTTTCACTCACTTCACGAACCTCCTTTTGCGAAATCACTTAACACTCCCCAAATATAATCGAAAAAGGGCACCCACACTTTCTTTAATCTCATTCACACCACTGATCTTATAGTATATCAAACTTTTAAGCCGCGATTACTTCATTGCGATCTGTCTGTCTGTCTGATCACCGAAATTGATTTTCCGTATTAGCGGAATTTTACGGTCATGTCCACGTAATGTCGCGGCCGTCTGCCACTGAATCAACCGCTGCCGAAGTGTGCGAATGCTGCGATTCAAAGGCTCTTTCGCGATCACTGATCTCTGGCACCTCGACGCGAGTTAGATACTAAGCGCGTATAATTCTCATTCACACAGGTGTGTTTCTCCGGCAAGCGGAAGGCAGGTAAGTCGGCAAATAAAGCGGGCGAGGCATGAAGAGTTTCGTGGGCCGAGCACGTGAGTTTGGTTTGTGGCATCCAAGCTCGCGGAGCGACTTTTCAACATGTTTCGACTTAATGTGGTATAAGAGTTTTTTTAGTGTTACCGCAGTGGAATAACTTCAATTCTTTAATATTATGCAATATTTTTTTTAAATTACTACGTTTATCGGCGATGAAATATTTGTTCAATATTGAACTTACTTGTATAAGCAATTAACATTCACAATTATATAATTAAAAACTTCCACTTTATTTCTATTCAAGTCGTCGTTCACTTTGAACTAAACGAAAACAACGCATCGAAAGCTAATTCTCGATGTTGTTAGAATTGGAAATCGATTTTCTTTATTATTAGATGAAGAAATTGAATTAAGATCTACCTCCGTAAACTAGTCCATAATTTAGTGCCATATGGTAGCTTAATTCGTCAAGAAGTTCTTAAGTCTTCTTCTCACATCATGCCTACAATTTTTACTTTTAACTTTTAGATTCAAGTAGTTATGAGAGTTGTTCAAACATGAAAAAAATTTGATATTTTATAAAACCCAACTGCGTCTATTAATTTAGTAAATAAAGCAATTATTAACATTAGTGTTGATTACTCCAGTCAAGTACAATATTGTTTCCAGTAACTAAACTAAATTAGCCTCCAAATTTTCATTGACCTTCCGATTTTTAATTTAATTTTAATTTAAATGGTATTATAAAATTAGGGTAAAAAAATCGTGTCTGAGACAACGGCAACTTCTAATTGTTCTACCTTCTAAATGTATAGAAAAATGATTGCCATGTAAATCTGTGTGTGTGTGTCTGTCCGCAAAATATTCTTTCTTTTACATTTGTAAAAGTGAATTATTTTCATATTCTTCTTGTTTTTGAAATGATCGATAGATATCTTGATTGTGATTCCAATCGGATGAGTGTAAGTCCGTCAATGGGTCAAAGCCCTATTATGAAGAAATTTAAAAAAAAAATTATTTTTCTCTACCTCTCATACAATGAAAAGTAATGAAAAAAACAATTTTTTTAATTTTTACCCCATCAAGTGGGGTATCATTCGATACTTCTTTTAAATTGCATTAAAAACCGTTCTAAGTTTTTTAATATTAGCCCTTCAGTTGAGATATATTTCCTTTCAAAGTCGATATCAAGCCAAACAAAATTTGAAAAATTTAAAATCTTCATGGTTAAATAGAAATTATTACACATCTTTGGACTCTGGCCATTGGTCAACTAATGATAACTCAAAAATTAAGGATTTTTTTTATTAAGGGGACCTTTACTTTCAAAATCGAAAAGAACATTTTTAAAAGTTTTTTTTTTTTAAAAGACTATTATATTTGAAACCTTTTGTACATTATTGGTAAGATTATGAAAAATATAAAAAAAAATTTTAAATGCAACTTTAGTTTATTTTAATGCCTGCAGAGGGCGTCATCCAAAATGCACTTTTAAAACGGCCCCATTTCTCTAGGACTTTCTGTAACAGATAGAGTAAAAATCTTTAGTGGATTGTTTTCATAAGACACAAAACTAGTACCTAAACCTAAAAAACCTTTTATTTTTAATAAATATATCATTTTATACACATTTTTCTAAAAAAGTTAAAAAACTACTATAAGTTAGGGGTAAACTACCCCTACACATAAAAAAGTGGGGGGGGGGGGGGGGGGTAAAATAATATTTTGAAAGGTTTAGTTAGTAGCATATTTGATAACGAATCGAATGGCGTTTGGTTTGTTAAAATCGGTTGAATAGTTTTTGAGATACATATGCGGCCATTTTCAAAAATGTGATTTCGAGAAAAACGCGTTCAAAGTTTTTGCTATATAATTTTTGCATATAAAATGCGGAGAGGTAGCGTTACAAATATAGGTATAACTTTTTTTCTTTTACGAATTTCTTAAAACGGTTTTAGGAGAGTGAAGTTAAGAAGCATTTTTATGAAAAAAAAATTTTTTTTTTTTTGATTTTGAAAGTAAAGGTCCCCTTAACGTGATTCTACTTATTTTAACTTACACACGATTTTGGTATACTCGTGATAATTCCAGTTTCAATAGAAAATATTTAGTAAATATGATATCTTACAAGGAGAAATTACACCTTGTGGATCACCGATTTGGCCGAGTTTCCGTGTACTTAAAGAGATTCACTAGTGTGGTGAATCCCCAAAGCCCTAGGGTGCACAACTCGGAAATAAGAGAGAAATTTCTCTCGAAATTGTTAAGCTCACCATTAGTACCAGTTCCAGAAATTCAATCTTACAAAAAAATCGGTTTTTAATTTTTTTCACAGTGTTTCAACATATCGAAACTAAAAAAATTGTTGAGTATTAAATAAAAACCAAAAAAGAGGTTAACTCGAAAGCTCTTCAAATTAAGAGCTGAAATTTGGGGTGAATTATTTTTATTTGATATCAAAATGATCCCCAAAGTGTCGATATTTTAGATTATTCCACTTAAAGTAAAAGAAAATTAATAGAATTCAAGAAATGCTTTATTCATTTTTATTACTATATAGTAATTAGTATAGTGCTTTCAAACGCCGTAAAGTTTGCTATCTCAGCTATGTTTTCTAGGGGAGCGATTTCACTTAATTTCGAAAGACATGAATATGGAACAACTTCCTTTTAAAGTTAGTCAAACCGGTGGACAAATGAGCATTGGGAATTAATTCTCTGAACGTCAACTGAAAATTAAAACCCTTTTAGCCTCTAAATACGGCTATTGAAAGTGAACTCTACACACGTCCAACTTTCCAGGAAAATTGAGCAATTACGCAATTAATTTTATTTTCAGTTTATTTTGATTTTCTTCTGAATGTGTAATGCACTTGGCTCGCTCCTGAGCCCGACTATACCTATAAATATTCATGAGTGTGAGAACAGGGCTGATATCAATTTCGAATAATGGACAAGTACTGCCACTCACGGGCCTGGAGTTATCAACTCGAACTAGGCTCTGAATAAAATATGAGCCAGTCCCAGCACCCGTCCCCGCCCCCGCCCGCAACCCCATCTTGGGACCTGCGTGGGTGCTCCAGGTGTCCTGTCTTTTCTTCGCGCATCCGTTGACAGAACAGAAATCAGCCAGTGATGCCACTCTAGGGCATCATCATCGTAGGGCAAACGGAGTGAACCGGTGCTAATTCCTAACGAATATATATAGTATGTTCCACAAGAGCCCTTAATACAAAAGAATCTGATTCTTGGAGGGGTACAATCTACCCTTGGTTTCAACTGCCGACTCATGCAATTTCCTACGTGTTAAAATTTAACGAGTTAAGAGTTCGGCAAGGGAAACCGAAAAAAAAAAGAAAATCTAATCCTCATTTCGTCGCTGAAAATAAAATGTGATATCGTTTTTTTTTTTTTTTTTCTTGGAGGCGCACGTTATCCTCCGCTGGAGAGCATTATTTTTTGTCGAGCCGGAGTATGTGTATATAAATTGCGACGCATTTTCGTTTGTGATAATTTGCATAAATAATAAGAAAATGGAAGACCCACTTATGTCCCTCGAGGCTAAAGGATCTTTATTGTGCAGGCCATTCGGTGTAACATCCGCGCGCTGCTTTTGAAACTTCGCGATTCGCGGCTCTTAAACTTGCCCTTTTTATCAGCCTATTCCCGTCAAGTGTCATCCACTACACCTGCCTGCGTAATTTCCCCATTCAGACAGTCGTCTTATCTCGGGCGAGAAGTGGAATATACGTCTGATAGTCTGGCAGATATGTTGCACTCTAAAACTTGTAAACATTTCTTTTACGGGTATGCTGCAGTTATATGACTCTTCTGAAGGACTTTATCACTCCTTAACTTTAGTAGCCGAAAACTTAATAAGTCAAGAGCTCCGAGTTCTATTAACAAAACAAGTCGAGAGGAACAACTTTGCACATAACATTTGCATAAGGGAATCCCATTTTACTAGCGCAACGGTCGCTTCCCTATCAACTTTATCCTGGCTGGGGAAGCAGCAGTTAAATTGTCGTAATCTTCTCAAACTTGCCCTTCTCGTGGGAAGCGTTATTATTGGCGTGAGCACCCGAAGGTGTTAATTAAAAATCCTCTGGTACACTGTCGCGGCTTCCGGCATTGCACTTCTCAGGCAATAAATATTAAGCTCAGTGTCTATTTTTAGTGAGACCCTAATGAATGAGGTTCCGGCTGTAGCAGTTAATTTGTGCTCACAGAAAACAAACGTGATACCACCCCCACCCCCTACCCTGGTATGTCTGGTAACCATGATGCCCACTCCCACTGCATCCCCCCACTCGCAATATGCATTTACATGTGCTCGGGAGCGCTGTTCCTGCAGGAACGTCCTGATCCCATGGCAGCCTGATTAAGCAGACGATCCCATGCCATTCTGTCATTGAGTGAACCCTCAGAACATTGATTTTTTTGTATATCCCTCATCATGGGTGTGGTTTCCGTAATTAGCTCTTTGTATGGGCATTTGAATAGAAATTATATTGTATTTTGTATATTATGTATATTTTGTGACTTGGATGTTCAGAAGAATTTTTCTGTTTCTTAACAATTTTTAGAATGATTTTTTGGTTTGAGAGGAGTCTAGGCGCAGTTTTATATCAGACAATAATTTTAAGTTTGGTGGAAGCATTTTTAACCGAGAAAAAAAAATAAGGAGGTTCTCAAGTCGAAGCGTGTATTTTTGTTTTTTTTATGTATGACCACGCATAACTTTTTTCATAGTGTGATTTTGATGAACCTTTTTTTACTGGGTACACCTCGAATTTGGTTCCATTTAAATTTGAAAAAATTAATTCCACCCGGTCGGGTACGAAAAAATAGGGGATGTTTGATTGTTCACCAACTGAATTTTTATCTGTTAAACGATTCCACCACGCATAACTTTGTACTGGCTTATCCGATTTCGATTACTCTTTGCAATTTTAGTAAGTGCACTTGCCCTTGAGAATTAAAAATGTTCAGTGTTGAAAAAATAGTGAAGAATTGATTTGACAGGGAAATGTCGAAACGAACGTTGATTAGGATACTTCAAAGAATATATTTGCATATAGTAGTTAGCGATGAGCATAACAAGACCAAGACCAAGACCAAGAGCAAGACTATGATAATCGATACGAATATTAATACCAAATCTTGGTCTTGCACACTTGGTTTTGGTCTTGAATTTAGTCATGTGAGCAAAATCGGTCTTGGTCTTGGTCTTGCAGAAATTCTAAGACCAAGACCAGTAGTACATATAACTGCGGTAGCATTACCAATACTCGATTTGAAAGACCAAGACCATGTTTACAAGACTTCACCAAGGCTTGCTGATTGAAAAATATTTCCTTCTACTTTATTCGCTACTTTTAAGAAAATTATCTATCTGTAACACGCGGTTTAGTGAATTTTTATTAACTGAACTGATATACTCCAAATTTTAAAGTGTTTAGTTCTACAGTTTTTGACACATTGAACGGGCTCTTATGGGCCAGCCTTAGTCTTGCTTTGCTCATCACTAATAGTAGTGCACATCTTCCCGAGACACCCTGTACACATTAGGTAATAGGAAAAAGATAAGGTAGGAATAGATAGGTACTTCAGTAGGTACTTTTTTGTCTACATTCCTTTGTGCAATAACAGATAACAAATAAAATTGCAATATAGGCTATTTGTTGTGGTTTTTTACATAAAGAGGGGTATCTAAATGAATTATTTCCACCTTTTCGACCTTACGAGAGGGTCTATATTTTAAAAATTTGTACCTGAAATCTGCCAGTTTTATTCTAGCTGTGGTAGAAAGCAGACAACGTTAGTGAAAATGAGTAAGCTAACCTTTCAGAAAATATGTAGAACCATATGCAAAGTTTTTTTAGAGGCTAGCCATATCATTATACTTGCATTTCTTTAAATTTTTCGCCATCGGAGAGACCAAATTCTTTCCTTATGCGAAAAAAAGATAGAGAGATCCTTTTATTTTATACAAGACGGAGCAGCACCTCATCGCATACAAGAAGTATTTGAACCCATCAATAAAATTTGGAAATTTGTGCCATTTTAGGTTACATTTTGGAAATATATATCATTAATAACTCACGTTCTTCACTATATTTTTAAATTAATGGTTTGTATTGAATAGATTTAATTTTTTTTTATAATATGACTCCTTTATTAAAAAGTAATTACATTTTCCCGAATACTCAATTTATTAAAAAATAGTGACTCATTAGTTTCCTGTGGGACTGTATTTCGAACTTTTGTACTATTGCGCGTGATCTTCTTTTCTCAATTAAGTTTCAACACATAGATTTATCATTATGAACTTTGATCTCATGGATATCGAATTCTAGGTCCGATTTCAAAATTCAGGCTTCGTCACGATTCGAACTTTAGAAGGATCTGTCTATGTTTAACATTTTATGTAAATTAGTCAAAGCTGTCGAGAAAACTTTGCTCGTTGCGCTTCAATTCAAAAATAATCTAAAAATCCACCATTGCCCATTAATTTACTAAGTTTAAAACTTTGTTAATAAACAAGCAGTTTGGTGTGTTGTAGCTAAAGAAAAGTGTCATAAAGCTCTTCGCTCAATTACGATAAATTCAAAGGACATTCTCATTGAAGTTAGACATAGATAAAGTACAAAATATTGTTATTTAGATACGGATGGCAGGATATTAAATTATTTCCTCATAAAATATAATATAATATATATGATCGCTGTATAGCACTAGCATGCAATAATCAACTGCGTGATAGTAGAGATATGTAGTAGAAGTAGATGCAGAATCGAATTTGCTCTACCGTTTGTAGAGAAGTTTCATTGCACAAATGAAAAGCTTCCAACTAAATTACTTCAAACTCTCAATTCATCAGCGTTTTAAATCTTTTCGCCATCCGAAGTCTATTTTGGTAAGAAAAATCAATCAACTCGTTGACGAGCTGCAAAAGGACACCCTTACTGATCACAAAATTTACAACAGCACTAAATTTGGTGGGGAACTTTCGTACACTCGAATTTTACGTTCTCCATAAAATACATTTGATTGCACCTTGGAATTTTTAAGGGCATTTTCCGCTTGGGCCGAAGTAAAGTACACGGCCCCATCTCATCTGGGCGGATGGAGGAAGCTTTGGATGCAATAACGGCTGAAAGGTTGCATATTGTTGTGCATGTCGCAATTTGCATTTAACTCATGAATTTAAACCTGTACAGGTAAATTGAATAGAACGGGCCGGGTAGTGTTGGTGCTTAAACCATGCAATTTGATGATGTTGTAAAATGTCCAACTTTTGGAAGAGCCCACCTTAACCGAATAAGGCCGTTACTGCACGGTAGGCGGATGGTGTTCGTTGCGCGGCACGAGACCGGCCGCTCCGGGTTTTGCTGCATAAGACGCAGCCTTGTTGCCTTGATCGAGCCAGGTAAGTGCACGGACGCGCTCTAATAGCGAGCCGGGACATTGTTAAATATTCAATAAGAGCATACAATTTACGGTCGCCTGCAGTTTATCAAGGCAGCCCAGCTGGTGTATCCCGAGCGACGGGGGGGGGGGGCGCATGCACGCCTGTGGCATCCGGGTACCCGCCCTCATTGACAACCCCACCACCACCACTTGTGCCGTGCTCCTCCACTGGAATTGTGGGATTTTGATGCCACAGTTTAACTGGTTGACGATTATGTCCTCGTAAACAAGTAAAACTCTGGTTTCAAGAACCCTCTCTACGTGACGGGGGTTTTCAGAACGTTCTCTCAAGTGTACGCCAGTCTTGAGCGTGTATACTGCAGATCCTGTGTGTTCCCGGTGGTGGTTCCTTGTTTGTTTCTCCGTTTTTGTCTCCATTACGTAAAGTGCATCCCGGAGACATGAGGGAATTTAAAGTCGAGCTTAAATATTTTAATTAACCGCATGTTTGTGCGTGAAAACAGTCTAATGACTAGCCACAACTACTGCGGTTGTGTTTGCCCAACTTTTCTAAAATATGCACCCGAGAGCGGGGGCTCAGTGCAGATGGCGATTTATTTTTGTAACTTTATTAAAGTTCCTTTATAATTAGGAAAAATGCGGTGTAAGTTTCTTCCAAGGATACCTTGAGAGGAGGAAAGTTATATAAGTACTTTATTCTTTATAAAGTTTGGATGATGAGTTTTTACAGTGTTGCGACGGAAATTCAGCGCTTTTTCGACTTTCAAAGACGGGGCCACATCAGAATTTGTTAAAAAAGTAAGCTTTTTTGAGTTCTAATTTAAAAGAATGAAGAATTCATGTTTTCCATTATTTTATTCCTCTAAAGAATTTTGAGTTATAAAAGGAAGTCCCATTCCTCAAAATAATATTAAGGAATGTATTGTTTCGAATGCTTTCCTTTGGACTTTCAAGGCATTTTTTTTTTCTGTAAATTTTTTCCATATAAAAAAATGTTTTTCTTAAAATAAAACATAATTCGATATAAGATCTTTTTTAAATATTTTTGTTAATTGAAATTGATTACCCCTAGGCAGGGGATGCCTGTACAACTTCCCTGCACTTTTGAAACTTCCAAAGTGTTTGATTACGTGAAGATGACATATTCCAACATTCTTTTGCTGTATATTTTCGTGTTAAAAAAAAGCCAAAAGTCTTTGTTGATCCACAATCAATTAGGTGCTCAAGGCACCTACAGGAATGACTTTATAAAATTAAGTTGTACAATTTATTTTTTCCATGTAAAGGGTTTTCCAATAGGGACTTGACAACTTTGAATTCAATTTGTGATCGCACCCTTTCACTAATCATCGAACTGTCACTGTCAATTTATTCAGTAAACTTAATATTTTCATCACGGTAAAGTACACGAACGAACAACGTCTGCAAATTATAAAAATTTACTACAGAAATTCGGAGTCGGTGACCGCTACTTTAAGAGCGTTAACTCCGATTTTCGGTCGTAATTCTCGCCCTAGTAGACAGGCAGTAACAAGTTTAGTGCAAAAATTTAAGTCTACATATTCGTTGTGTGATGTTGCCGTTCCAGTGAGACAACGGGTTGGTCGAAGTGTCGAAAATATCGCTGCCGTTGAAACGTCCGTAGCAAATGATCCAAATCAGTTAATTCCACGGCGGGCGTTCTCAAGAGTTGGGCATCGCCCAGACCACTTTATGGCGAATTTTACGTAAGGATCTTGGTTTACACCCATACAAGATCAAGCTGACTCAAGAATTGAAGCCGATGGACAATTTGAAGTGACGTACGTTCTCCGATTGGGCTCTGGAAAAGTTGCGCCAAGATGATCAATTTCATCGAAATGTAGTGATCATGCTCAAATTCGCTATTATGTAACAATCACTACGCAAGGCCACGGTCAGTCAGAACCAGAACAGCTAACACACGAAGTCAATGCACGAGATGTAATTTAACCCTGCTTGCTTTCCCCGTGCAGTGACTCACACGTAGCATGCGGCGCTTGCCCAGAACCTTTTGTTTCTATGAATCATAAATTAAATCTGGGTCAAGCAAAGTGCTAAACAGCTGATGATACCGATTCTGACCCTTTGCGAAATGCACCCTGAACATATGTGATAGCTATTCTATTGTATTGTAGTATTGTATAATATGTATACTTAGCTTAGGAAATATTAGTGTATCGATTTTTGTATTTAAGGGAAGAATATTCAAGAAAAATATAGTTCGATTTCTGAACTGGACTCTGCCGCACGGCACTCTTTTCTTCAATAGAAATATCGGCGTATCCCACTTGGTGACGCCATTATACAGTGCGTATCCCGAAAGGTGACGCACTAAGCTAGGCCTCTTATCACTCCAAAGGAACATTACATGGCGACCCTGCCCAACGAATCTTGAATTCTGATCCAAGAGACCCTGCCCAACGAATCTTGAATTCTAATCCAAGAGACCTGCTCAACGAATCGTGGAGGCACTATTACTGGCAATATCGACACCGATGACTGAATTATCATCCACAGTCTTTATTTAAGAGCTTGATTAAGCTAGCGGAGGAGGAATTTGAATACAATCCAGGTACAACAGAGGTGGAGGATAACATTATACCATACATACCAACACCGATAGAGGAGCTAAAGAAGAGAGGACCGAAGCCGATAACAATAGAAGAATACCGACGGAGGGTGAAACCCGAAGCACCACAACAACGACAACAAGGAAAACGTTCAAAGAAACGCGGCGGCAAAAAAGTAGCCCTGAGAAGAAAACGAGCTGAATTACACCGGATCATCCCCATCGCCAAGGGATCAGCCAAGAAGGCACTATTTGAGGAATTGGAAAAACTTCGATAAAAACAATGGGAAACTGCAAGCTCAACGAACGTCCAAGCAACCTTCTTCACCACATACCAGCAAGCAATAACGACATCTTCGATCTTTATAATTATAATAATAATTGTAATTCTTTATAATAAGCACAGCAAAAATTATGTTAAGAAACAGTTGAGTAGGACAATTAATGTTTAAAAAAAAAAAAAAGGTTATTAATGTTTTTAAAAAAATAAAAACAAATTTTTTTCAAATATTTAAGAATATATAAATAAATTAGTATATTTGTTTCACAAATAAATGGATTTGCATAATTAATTAAGGAATTGCTGAATGGATAGGTTGAAAGAACTGCTAACAGAAATTGAAAAAACGCTATCGAACTTCAAGAAAAGTCAGCATCGTGGTTTTAAAATTGACACCCTCAGAGCAAAATTAAATAAGCTCGAGGAAATAGAACAAGAGTTCAAGGCATTAATAAGTACGCTACAAGAAGAAAACACATTCGATAGCAAACTTAAATTTGTAAAAATCTCAAGAGAACTAAGAACACTGATAGATAGAGCGTTAACACAAAACAACGAGATGGCAAATTTTGATCTAAGTACGGCCATGAAAGCCATCCCAGTATTTGAAGGAAAATACAACGAACTAAATGCATTCTTAAAAATTGTAGAATACATACATAAAACTTTGAATGAAACCGCGAAATCGGATTTATTGGACTTTGTTTTTAACGTGAAGTTATCACTAAGTGTCCAAACAGCATTAGGAGCTGAGACGCCAGATACATTGGAAGATTTGAAAAAAGAGCTTAATGTTAGATACAAAAGTAGTAATACGGTATCACAGATCCACACCACACTTAGCCACTTAACGCAAAAGAGATCTACTATTTCAGCATACAAGGAAAAAATATTAACTTTGGTGAGCGAACTAAATCAATTACAAATAAATGCACTTGGCACTACTACAAGCACGGCAGAGAAAAACACAATTAAAACAATTAATGACTCATATGCTTTAACAGTATTTAAAAATGGTCTTAATGAGCAGTACAGAAGTACAGTATTCGCATCAAGACCAAAGACCTTCCAAGAAGCAATTACAATTGCACAAGAACTGGAAAAAAATGAGCAACACCAATCAGTTTCTAATAACATCATGCATATAAGGAGGCAACATAATCAAAATAGATTCCAACAAAATAACAGAAATAATAATCGCAACTATACCGACAACAAATATAATGAAAGTAGATATTACAGAGGCAACAATATTCGAAATGGGAACAATAGGCCTCATAACAATAGTTATAACAAAGACAACAACAGCAATAACCATAGAGCTAGTAACTATAATAATAGAATCAACCATAATAATCAAAACAGAAATAGAAATTACAATAGCAATACAAATAAAAATTCAACTAGAAATATTAACTTTATTCAGGCCCAGGGAAACGTCCAGGAATCCGGAGAGGAATAAATCGGCCTCCCGGAGAATCTAAAAAGATATACAGAATTTCTCATGATTGCACAAACTATATTACAGTATATTGTGAAAATGCTAAACAACATCTCAATTTTTTGATAGACACAGGAGCTGATGTATCGATAGTAAAGTCCGATAAATTGAATGTCCATACTTTTGATTTTAATCCAGGTAACAAATGTAAGCTAACAGGCATTACCAACGAAACAATAACTTCTTTAGGAATAATTAATTTAAAACTATTGATCGGAGATTATACAATCCATAACTCATTTCATACGGTAGATGAAAACTTCCCAATAAGCACAGATGGAATTATTGGTCGGAACATATTAAAGAAATACTTGTGTAAAATAGACTACGAAACTTTCACTATATCATTCAATATGAACGAACAAGAATATGTTTTACCCATGGAAACAAAACCAATAAGCATTGCACAAATTAGATTACCACCTAGGACGGAGGCGATTATACCAATAAACATAGAGAGACAAGAGGACAGCATAGTGTTGAATAAAGAACTAGAAAATGGTGTGTTCATAGCAAACACAATAATACCAGCCAAAGGTATATGCCACATCAAGATACTTAACACTAACGACAAGGAAATAACGATACCAAACTTTAAGGTAGAGATAGAACCCTTAAAGAATTATTCCATTCTGTCTAAAACTAGAAGTAAATATGATGCGGCACGAGTAACCAAACTCTTACAAACAATAAACATAGATTGCAAAGATACGGAAACCAGAGAAAGTCTAATAGAAATAATAAAGGAGTACAGCGATATATTTCACCTTCAAGATGAAGTCTTAACGACAAACAACTTCTATAAACAAAAACTCCAGACTATAGATGATACGCCCGTATACATAAAAAACTACCGATTGCCACACACTCAAAGTGAGGAAATAAGGAAGCAAGTTACAGAATTGGAGTCAAACGACATTATTGAACCATCCGTTAGTCCTTACAATGCTCCATTACTAATAGTACCCAAAAAGGGCTCTGGCAATAAAAAGCAATGGCGATTAGTCGTAGACTTCAGGAAATTAAACGACAAAATAGTGAGGGACAAATTCCCTTTAACCAGATTAGAAGATGTCCTAGACAAATTAGGTAGAGCGAAATACTTTACAACCCTTGACATGACCAGTTCTTTCCACCAAATCGAACTGGAAAAAGAGTCAAGACCGCTCACGGCATTTTCGACGGGAGCCGGACATTTCCAATTCAAAAGATTACCTTTTGGATTAAAAGTATCTTCTAATAGTTTTCAAAAAATGCTAACCATCGCACTAACTGGGCTTAGTTCTGAAGCATTCCTTTATGTTGATGACATCATAGTTTTTGGATGCAGTATCAAACACCATAACGCGAATCTAAGAAAGATATTTCAGAGATTGCGCAAATACAATCTCAAACTCAACCCAAGTAAATGCCAATTTTTAAAAGCAGAGGTCGTATACCTCGGCCACTTAATAACAAGCGAAGGTATAAAAACCGATCCATCGAAGTATGAGGTAATCAAAAATTACCCCATACCCAAAAACGTTGATGAAGTCCGCAGATTCGTAGCTTTCTGTAACTACTACAGACGATTTATTCCCAATTTTGCAGAGATTGCGAAAAGCCTAAATTCCCTTCTAAGGAAAAATAGACCATTCGTATGGGATGAACCTTGCCAAAATGCATTCGAAACACTAAAAGAGAAATTAACACAACCACCAGTACTTCAATATCCGAATTTCGACAAACCATTTATCTTAACAACAGATGCATCAAACTATGCCTTAGGAGCAGTTCTATCACAAGGCGACATTGGTTCAGATTTACCAATATCCTACGCCAGTAAATCGCTGACGAAACACGACATCAATAAACCCATCATTGAAAAAGAGTTACTTGCGATACATTGGGGTATAAACTTTTTCAGACCATACCTCTATGGGAAAAGATTTGTGGTAGTCACTGATCATAGACCATTGGTATCATTGTTTACACATAAGAATCCTTCGTCAAAATTGACAAGAATCCGATTAGACTTAGCAGATTACGACTTTGACATAGTGTTCAAGAAAGGAAAAATCAACACTAATGCTGACGCCCTGTCAAGAATACAATTAGACTCCGATATTCTGAAAAATATGGTTCCTAAAGAAAGAGACATAACAGTGAGTAAAGTGTTAGCAATAACAAGGGGTATGTTAAGAAGACAAAAAGAACACGAGAAAAACGAAAGCATAGGAAATGTTCCCCAACCACAATTAAAGCTTGATCACCTTTATATTTGGGATTACACTTCCATATCTGACGTTAAGAATATGAGAAAGTTAAAATTTATAATGTTGCGCAACAATAAGAATAAAATTGAAATTGTACGTACTAGCAAAGAAATAATAGTATATTATAGCGATAATCCTGATATGAAACAAGATTCTATCACGGAGAAGCTACAATGTAGCGACAATAACGATAATTCTGATATGAAATACGTCTCTATCATGAAGAAGTTATTAAATGCTACACACGAAATGAATATACATGAGCTAGCTCTATCGAACAGAGATAATATATTTGAATGCATTCAGAAAGAAAGATTTAAAAATTTATTTAATAGGTTGCAACAAAGAAAAGAATATAATAATCGCGCGAAACTTGAGATAATATTATACGAACCCCCTAAGAGAATAAATAACATCGAAACACAGAAGAAAATAATAGAGGAATATCACAGTTCACCACACGGAGGTCATTTAGGAGTCAGAAAAACTGTATTGAAAATCAAACAACGATTTTGCTGGAAGAATTTGAACAAAATGGTAAAGGAACATATTAACAATTGTGAGCAATGCGCATTCAACAAACAAATAAGACACACCAAGGAAAGAATGCTTAAAACCGACACACCCACAACAAGTTTTGAAACTCTAGCCATGGACATAGTAGGACCATTAAGAATCTCGAACAACTACCGATATATACTCACTATGCAATGTGAACTAACAAAATTTGTAGTGGCATCTCCCTTAGAAACTAAAGATGCTCACACGGTAGCTTCAACCATAGTAAACGATTTCATTTTGAAATATGGACATTTCAAGATCCTGAAAACAGATCGAGGTACGGAATTTACCAACAAACTGATGCAAGAAATATGTAAATTTCTCAAAATCAAGCAAATTTTTAGTACTCCTTACCATCACCAAACTTTGGGAGTAGCGGAACGGAATCATCGCGTTCTTAATGAATATATGCTGTCATTTGCAGATGATCTAGAATGGTTTAAGTGGATACCTTATTACACTTTTTCTTACAACACTACACCTCATGTAGACACTGGTTACACGCCATACGAATTAATATTTGGCAAACTACCCTATTTACCATTCGATTTAATCAATGATAATAACACTGTTTACAATCTAGATAACTACGCTAACGAATTAAAAGTTAGATTAAAATCAGCTACTTCAAGAGCTAAAGACTTGATAGAAAAAATTAAGCAGAAACGAACGGAAAAACAAACTGCAACAAATCCGATATACATTGAATCAGGTGACCTAGTTCTATTGAGAAACGAAAATCGCAAAAAATACCACAAACCTTACAAAGGTCCATATAAAGTCTTAGAAAGAAAAAGCGTAAACTCAGTAATTGAAATAGATGGCATACCCAAAGAGGTTCACAACGACAGATTGAAGAAATACAATGTAAAAAAAAATAAAATAGTTAATATCATAACGTAATTAATACATAATGTAATATACATTTAAGCATATTAGTATAAGAGCATACTTGTAATCAGCAGTAATATCATACTACTATAATATTCATATTCTGTAATAATACTATACTATCATTTTTGTTTCGCCTTAAACTAAGAGTTAAGACTCAACATAAAGGGTGAGGGTGTAGTGATCATGCTCAAATTCGCTATTATGTAACAATC
The DNA here is from genome assembly GCA_949715965.1 of Dysmachus trigonus. NCBI lineage: Eukaryota > Metazoa > Arthropoda > Insecta > Diptera > Asilidae > Dysmachus > Dysmachus trigonus. The sequence goes on along the minus strand of OX454322.1, from coordinate 79,810,582 downwards.
ACTACGCAAGGCCACGGTCAGTCAGAACCAGAACAGCTAACACACGAAGTCAATGCACGAGATGTAATTTAACCCTGCTTGCTTTCCCCGTGCAGTGACTCACACGTAGCATGCGGCGCTTGCCCAGAACCTTTTGTTTCTATGAATCATAAATTAAATCTGGGTCAAGCAAAGTGCTAAACAGCTGATGATACCGATTCTGACCCTTTGCGAAATGCACCCTGAACATATGTGATAGCTATTCTATTGTATTGTAGTATTGTATAATATGTATACTTAGCTTAGGAAATATTAGTGTATCGATTTTTGTATTTAAGGGAAGAATATTCAAGAAAAATATAGTTCGATTTCTGAACTGGACTCTGCCGCACGGCACTCTTTTCTTCAATAGAAATATCGGCGTATCCCACTTGGTGACGCCATTATACAGTGCGTATCCCGAAAGGTGACGCACTAAGCTAGGCCTCTTATCACTCCAAAGGAACATTACAGAAAAATCATCTTCAGTGACGAAGCTCATTTTTGGCTCAATGGGTTTGTCAATAAGCAAAACATGCGTTATTGGTCGGGTGAAAATCCACATGTGCTTCATGAAACACCACTTCATCCACAAAAAATAACTGTTTGGTGCGGTTTGCATGCCGGCGGCGTCATAGGGCCATATTTTTTCGTCGACGATAATGATCGTCACGTTACTGTGAATGGTAATCGTTATCGCGCCATGATTACCGATTATTTTTGGCCCGAATTGGAAGATATGGACTTGGACAACATGTGGTTTCAACAGGACGGTGCCACAAGCCACACAGCACACGTTACAATCGATTTATTGAAGAGTAAGTTTGATGAGCGTGTTATCTCAATAAATGGACCAGTCGATTGGCCGCCTCGTTCGTGCGATTTAACGCCTCTAGACTTTTTTCTTTGGGGCTACGTCAAGTCATTGGTCCATGCCAACAAACCGACGACGTTGGAAGAGCTCAGAGCCAACATTGCACGCGAAATAGCAGCCGTTTCGGCCGAAATGTGTGGCCGAGTGATCGAAAATTGGGTCCAACGAATCGACCGCTGCAAACGTGCCCGCGGTGGCCATATGAACGAAGTCGAGTTCCATTCATAAATGTTTTGATTGTACTTCAACCCGATAATAAAGTTTTTGAAATATCTCAAATGGTTTGCATTTTATTTTGAAAAAAAGTTGTCAAGTCCTTATTGGAAAACCCTTTACTTATATGTAAATACCTACGCGATCAGTGATCAGTGATAATGCTTATGTTAAAGGTAGAAAGATCAAAGAGACGCTATGTGAAGAGGGTTTGATTATGGATTAAAAACCCATTTTGTAAGGAATCTTTGTAGAGAATTTCATTATTAAAAGACGATGCGCTTAGTCCTTTATTCCGAGGTGAACTTTTTTTTGGAACGGGTTATCTGAAAGTGTAAACGAACCATTAAGTGGCTTATCAGTCTTCACTCGTGCAGAACTTATGGGCCAATAAAACAAAAACCCTTAACTCGGGATCTCACTCTTTCCACCTAGAGGAGTCTCTTAAAATCCAGTCCGTTGCTGCTAAATTATCGTCATTTCATGGCATCCATCCACTTTGCTACAATCCCTGCGATAGGTGGGAGCAACAATAATTATTGTATTGCCGCACTTCAGGTGTGTATGGCTGTGTGCTTTGGCAGCTTAGAGCAGCAATCGGCTGGAGCAGTCAATTGCGCACTTTGGCTCCGAATAATCCAATCCTGAGCGGAGCCGCCTCGCCCGGGATGCAATCAATGACACGAATTCGATCATCTTGAAAGCATTTCAAAGTTTATTGCATTCTACGGGGGAATTCCCAGGTAATTCCAGCCACTACAGTGGTGAGCTGTTGTAGTCATTTATTTAACGGCTCTATTTTATTACCTGGCCACTTATTCCAGTCTGGCGTTCTTTCTGCTTTATTGTGCTGTCTGGTGCTTGAGTGAGGCTTAGATTTTAAGACCGCTGATTTCCTTACTGCCGTGTAGAGTTGGGTTTTATGGGTTCAGAGTAGATCCTGAGCAAGTTGTGTCACACTTTGTGCATTTTTTTGAGAACTACTCGACAATAACTCGATTCAATAGCAGTTTTAGCACATAAAAGGTAGTTTTTGTTTCATTTTACAACCCTATTGATAAGAAATAACAATGTTTTTTTTCTATAATTACAACATTTTGAACTAAATATCTCAGAATATTGGGAACTTTGCTATTTGGTTGAAGAGAATTGTTATAAAAGTTAAACATGTTTTTTTTTATAAAGACCACAAAACAGCGACAGAAGCCCGAGAACATTAATTAAATATAAACACAGAAAAATAGAAACAAGAAGTCTCTTCTAGAACAGAAGTGAAACGGATTTTTTAAAAGCTCTTTTCCATGCGATGCCTCCAAATTTAATAACGTGAAACTCTCTTTATTTTTCGATAGCATATTTCTACATCAATATTATTTTTCTTGCAATAGAGAAAGAATGAAATGTGCACCATTCTTGCATAAGCATTTTATATGGGGCTAGCGGAGTGATCCATTATACTACTGTGATCAAAAAGTAAAGCCAATTTTGAATTTTAATTGCGCGGGTACATCAATTCGAGCAAATCTTCATGTTTTTAGGTTGGCAGAACTGTCACTCATATCTGTGTAAAATTTCACGCCAGCACTTCATTTATTTGGTTAGTTTCGTTGTGTTTTCTGAGCAACTAAAAGTGCATTTTTCCATTTTTACAATGTGTGATTTTATTGAGCAAAGAAACCGAAACCGTTTTGAATCGTTTGATGAGATAAAAGAAAAATCGAAGAAGGAACTGAAGGCCATACCAATAATCGAGTTTCAGAATTGTTTGAAGGATTGGAAAAATCGCTGGCATTGTATCGGCGGGGGACTACTTTGAAGGGGATGATATAGTTTTGGAAGAACAAATCAAAATTTTCAAAGTTATAAACAAATTGGCTTTACTTTTTGATCACAGTAGTATTATACCTCAAGTGCTTGTGTCCGAAGACAGTAAAAAAGTTTCGGTGCCTTGTTTCATATATTTGCCTCATTGTTTTATTAATTATCTCTGATCCGGATTTATATAGATCATTTAAAAACAACGCAACTAATGCCATGTGTCGGTGTATCAAAGAAAACCTAGTTGTTAGTGAAATATTATTTGAACATTAAAATAATTTCCAATTAATCTCATTAGATTCGCCCCAAATCGAAAATTGTGACGTGAACGGAGTTACATAATTGCCGAATCTCTGCAGGATTTCCAATTTCGCTGGCACATTATCCTTTTCGAAACGACAATCGACATTCCAAGGAGTGAAGCTCCACCGAACCTTCGTGGGTGCCTGAAAGCGAAGCCGCGCGCCGACTAAGAGCTTGAATCTGAACAATTAAGAAATACGACTCCTTACCCGACCACCCGCGATCCATTTAGCTAGCCACGTGTGGCGCGACCGTCGAATGGAAAATTAAAGTAGTCCCAATGTCGAAGTTTTTGCGAGCAAATTGACACCATTCACCCGGAGCACACACGCTAAGCGCTTCGAGAGCTGTAATAAATTGCGCACCCCTCGTGAGCTTCAGTCAACTGTTCCATAACGCAAAGCCCCGTCACACCTGTCGTTAATTTACAGCCAGCGAGTGCGTGCGTTCCAGTGCTCTACTTTATTGAAAGAACTCCTCTAAGATTGTTGCATTAAGGAAGTCGGCGGCGCGGCGGGCGTCTTGCCAAAACCCGAGAAAAGCAAAGTTCCCCCGCGTCGAACAGCGGGGATTCCCCGGGAGCCACATATCAGGGCCCGGGGCGCACCGAATGTGCTACAACAGCCTACATACAGGGTGGGGGCGGGCTTTATATTAAAAGCAACAAATTTGGCTGCTGCTGCTCGCATGTGCTCCCGAAATACTATGAATTATCAGGTGGAGTGCGCGGAGCTTAAGCTCTTCAAATTGAAAATTTGTTTAATTTTGCGTAGCTCTTTTCGTGGAAGTTGAAATTGTTTTAAAGTGGAATTTTCAGCTTGTAATTTGTTTTCATTACAAGTAAACTTCGGATACATAATGAGAGTTTAAACAATCTCGCGTACATGTGAGGCGCGGAGGATTCGCGCGTCGACAGGCTGGCTGCCTCTTTCAGCAATTCTGCGGGGTGTATGCGGCTAATAACTTTCGCAGGCCGGTCTCAGGGCGAACATCAAAGGAATCCGCGCGCGACTTTAAGGCTTTCTGCGGAGAACGTGCCCGGACCCCGAACGGAGGTGCGGAGGTAATTGCGATTAAAATGTTAATGATTGCTCTCGTTATGAAGTTCCTTGATTAATAAAATGAAAGAGGTACACACTCATGTACGGTGTGTGTTCGGCTTACCAATATTAATTAGCAGTATTTCGAGTATGCGATTACATTCATAGCCTGGCGCTTTATGTAACAAATATGAGTAAACGTGACGCTCGTACCACAAATATATTTTGATTCTCTGTTGGAATGAAATCGATGGTATACTTACCTTAAGTTTACCGCCGACCGAATCTTTGTTCAAATTTTGTATAGATTTTCAGCATCACTCATTTTAAATGTCTTATAACAATTTTGAAATTTGTAGATTCAAATCGTTATACTGTTGTAACACTCAAAGAAGTGGCATGACTTCCTCTTCATCCCTATCCCTATATATATATAAAAATGAAAGTTCGTTTGTTTGTTTGTTTGTTTCTTTGTTTGTTTGTTTGTTTGTTTGTTTGTTGCTCAATCACGCCTAAACGCTTGCATCGATATTTTTCATTTTTTGTCCGAAGGTAATACATATTCCGACTTAACATATAGGCTATTTTTTTTTCGGATAGTACGTAGGGTTTCAAAATGGCGGATCCAAGATGGCGGCCGAAAATTTTAAATTTGAAGCGATTTTCATGAAATTTGGTATATAGGGGTTTTGCGGGATAGGGATTTCAAATGCGCTGTCCAAATTTAGAAATTCAAGATGGCGGATCCAATATGGCGACCAAGATTTTCTGATTTCAACGGATTTTAATGAAAATTAGTACAATGATTGTTTTGAGGCCACTGATTTTGAATATTATCAAAATTTAGAAATCCAAGATGGCGGATCCAAAATGGCGACCATATTTCTCGATTTCAACGGATTTTAATGAAAATTAGTACAATGATTATCTTGAGGTCACTGATTTTGAATGTTATCAAAATTTACAAATCAAAGATGGCGGACCCAATATGGCGACCAATATTTCTCGATTTCAAGGGATTTTAATGAAAATTAGTACGATGATTATATTGAGGTCACTAATTTTGAATGTTATCAAAATTTACAAATCCAAGATGGCGGACCCAATATGGTGACCAAGATTTCTCGATTTCAACGGATTTTAATGAAAATTAGTACAATGATTATTCTGAGACCACTAATTTTGAATATTAGCAAAATTTGCAAATCCAACATGGCGGATCCAACATGGCGACCAGAATGTTTCGATTTCAACGGATTTTAATGAAAATTGGTAGAATGATTATTCTGAGGATACAAGTTCCGAATATTATCAAAAGTTGTAAATCCAAGATGGCGGATCCAATATGGCAACCGAATGTCTCGATTTCAACGGATTTTAATTAAAATTAGTACAATGATTATTCCGGAGCCACTAATTTCGAATATTAGAAAAATTTCCAAACTCAATATGGGGGATTCAATATGGCGACCAAAATTTCTCGATTTCAACGGATTTGAATGAAAATTGGTACAATAATTATTTTAAGGCCACTAATTTTTAATATTATTAAGATTTGGAAATTCAAGATAGCGGATCCATAAAGGGGTTTTCGGGTTGAAACAATTTCTAGGATATAACAAACTAGAACATTTGAGAAGTGTTTAGTTAGTAAGTATTTACCCAACGCCGGGTGAAACCGGGTAACCCAGCTAGTATGGCAATATAATCGTTTCTAATATATCCCTTTATTGTAAATGATCCATAGTTTCTAATATATCGTGAAGAGGACCTACCCCATTGGTCGAGAGACAAAAACCCCAAACCATTACATGGACATGAAAAGACATATTGCCAAGAGACAACGACCCGATCCGAAACACATTTCGAGGTTGGTGAAAGGCTGGATTCAAGAAAAGATACTTCATGTCATTTAGTGGCAACCACAATCACTGGATTTGAACCCAATCGATGACTTGTGGAGCATTATTAAGCAAAAATTACTGAAGGCGGAGAATTTTCCAAAATAAATTAAGAATTTCATTCATATACAAAAAAAGAAAAACTCCCAAATTTCGAAAAAATTATTTAAGAACACATTTTATAAGTATAAGTTTTCGGGTTAAATAAACATGACTAGATAGATTAGACATTTTTCCAGTCACTAAATGTCTTCAGATTTTTATTTTATATATCCTCCCAATTCTACATAAAAGTTAAGAACTCTTAACCTCTTAATTGTTTTGAAAAATCCCTTTAATTCAAAAGATGGACCTCTTTTTGTAGAAGAGTTCACAAATTATAAGAAATCAGTGTATTTCTAATAATTGTTCAATAATGTGGTAGCATATTAATTCCTTTAAAAGGATTGTTGATAGTAGTTAAGAGGTTAAGAGCTCTTAATTTTTATCCACATTCGGGGGGTATGTGGGAATTACTCAGAAAAATCGGGCCGACGACGAGCTGGACTCGAACCTGGTTACTGATTTCTTCGAGTTATCCCAACATTTTGTTGAGAAGTGGGACCGATCCCATAAATCGGCCAATCCATCCTGAATTTGCATGTACCTTCAAATATGGTATCATCGAAGGTGACAGGTTCGAGTCCTGCTAGGCTCCGGGCTGTTTTTTTCGAGTAATGCCAACATACAAAGGGAACGTATACAAAAAAGTACCAACATTTTACTAATTTGTTTTATGGGTTAAATTGGAAACGAAAACATTTTTTTACAAATAACTCAATGTCTTTTTTAACATATTTTATATTCAGGTACTAAATGTTCGTTTCTATGAGCAGAAACTATGGTATTTATTTTTTATGTAGTTGTATTATCTAGCGAAACTTAATATTTAAAATATGAAAAAATACATGACAAGAATTGTGTATCTTAGCGAATGGAAGACGATATTTCACTCCGTATTTAATTTCTAAAATATGCATAATACGAAGAAAAAATATTCCAAATTTCCCATTGAAAAGTAAAAAAATCTAATTGGGTCATCTTTTATTATGATGCAATTATGAATAACTTGACAACTCAAATTTGTACGGCTGTAGAAACTAAAATCCAAAAGTTCTATTATGAATTTTAGATGATAACTTATAGCTGCTTGAAATATTACCGCACTATCCTTCAAATTCTGATAATGGCCAAAGGAGGAATTAAATCCAAGGAGAAAGTGGCCCACATAAAAGGTTTATTTGACCGCTACAGAATTGGCTGAACGGCAATCTGCTGCAGAAATCTTGAATAGTCTAATCGACCCTCTATCTATAGCTTTTCTCAAATATCCCAGACAAAAGATGCTCTTTATTGAAAATTCCTGATAAGTTGCTCAAACATAATTATAGTGAAGAGGAGCGCATTCAGACGTTTTCTTTCTAACTTCTCGGTCTGATGAAGTTTGTAGTGCTGCTTGATTAGGTAGCAAATTGAGGGGAATCAACTTATGTAGTCGCCTTCCTAGAAGAAGAAAGTTTGCGCTTTTGATGGCGGAATCAATATTTTGATAGACATTTTTAAATACTTAAAAAAACTTTTGCGCAGCACTTTTTTGTGACGTCATAAAGCAAATATTAAAAATTAAAAAGAAAAAGGGTGTGTAGTCATGATTAATTTAATACCACAGGTAAAGATTTAATGAGCATTAGTAAAATTCGAATTCCACTACCACTTTGATTAAAATTACAATTTAAGCATTGCATGTTTTCGATTGAATAGAAATACAAAATAATTAATTTATTTGTGTTTGCTCTCAATTTAAGTGCAACTTCATTTCCATTAAATAATTTGTTTGGTATATGAAATACTATAATTCATTTAATATATATAATTCTTTGGAATATTATAATTATAATCCTAATTGCCATTACTAATTGAAAAATAATGAAATTAAAAAATGTCAATACCAAGAAGTGGAAAAAGATTTGACTTGGAATACTTAATAAAGTATACAGGTCTGTTTGATCTATATCAAGGTTTTCAGTACTAATTTCTTAGTAAATATATAGGAGTTACAACAAAAATCAAAGTGTAAGATCACTAAAGTGAGTTTGCCATGCGGATGAAGCAGAATTTATTTTTATTTGATATATACCTTAGATCAAAAAATGAAGAAAGAAAAAGTTAAAATGTGCATACCTTATTCTTTGAATTATAAACCAAAAATTTAGATAAAAATTTGTCAAAAATTGAATTTCGAAATTTGTAAAATAAACTCTAAAAACTGAATGTAAAACACTGATCTTAAGAGCAATTCTACATTTTCTTCTGTTTAAAAATATATCAAGAACGTCAAAGTACAAATTTTTGGTGTAATTAAGCAAAAAAGTGTAAAATTACACAATTTTAAAGCTTTTTGGGTGCAATATTCACTTAATTTTGTAAAATTACGTCAAACGGATGTAAATCTACGACCTAAATTCTATAATTTAAACAAATTGAATGTGCAATCACTTTGTAATTCTTAAAGTTAAGATGTGCTTTCGAAAATATTAGGTAAAAAAAAGGATCAGAAGCAATTAAATTTTTCAAAAAGTCGATTTTTTGTTTTTTATATTTTCTTGAAGTATGATATATTCTCTGAAAATTTCATGTCAATCCGATGAATAGTTTCCGAGATATCCTACAAATACTGACTCTACATGCCATGGCCATGGATGGGAAAGTGCAAAACTTTAAGGGGGTATTCTAGTCAAGAAATTAAAAAAAATGGTTTTTTTTTTTTTTTTGCTATTTTCAAAGTTTAACTATTCAAGAATATGTCTACAAGAGGATTTTTCAAAATTCAAATTATTTTCGGAGTATTTTTCTGACCCGGCATCTCATGACTTAGACTGCGAAAAACTTTACGCGAAACTTTAAACGCGTTTTTCTCGAAACTGTCTTTTTCAAAACGATACCCACTATTTCTCAGGTTCTACTGGACCGATTTACTTGAAATTTTTAGAGAACCTTCTTTATAGACTTGTCTATGGCTGGAACTACCCCTAACCCCAAATTTCAATTTTTACTATTTTTAAAAAATTCGAAACTATCCGAGAAAGTGGTCCAAAAAGTGTTTTTTTTTTCAGGCAGTCGCCATTTCGTGAAAAACTGTTTTTCCAACTTTTCCGTAGTTCCAGCCATTGTGACATTATTCTAGATTAATAATTTTTTTTTTTGCTTGGTTTCAGATTGCTAGGAGGGTTGAAATCGTGGGTATGGTCACGTGCCAATTTTTTGAGACCCCCATTTCATCAGCTGCTAAATTGTGGAATTTTTTAATTTTTTTATTTTTTTCTCTATTCTTATAATGTTAATAAATAACTTATAAAAAAATGGATAGTAATAATATTAATTGCCTTTTTTTTACGACACTTCAAAAATTACCTGAGATTCATGCCTCTAGACTAGAATACCCCCTTAAATGCTCTCGAAACGAATGTTTTTCAAGTCGGTGACCACTATAATTCAAAAACCATTCCATGGATTTTGATAAAATTAATACAGCTTATTAATAGCATTAAAAACTTACTTTGATAGGAGGATTTTTATTTGTGTTCAAAATTTCTATTGTTTTTAAACAATAAACTAATGCTTTTTGGTCGTTAATCGCGGAGTAAACTGTCAAAAGCTGCCATTTTTAAAATAAAAATAAAGAAAGCTTCGATTAAAGACTAGATTTATTATTAAACTAATGATTTTTATTTGTTTTATTGATTTTAAATGATTCAGTGAAATGTTCTGATGGCCACCACAAAGCGCTACTTGCTAAATAAATAATTAATATTTTTTTACTATTTTATAAATAATTAATATATTTTTTTGAATTTTGTAGACGTTAAGTTGAAATATGACATATGACATTAAAATTCCGTGTATTCATTTTATAAAAATAAACTTATTTATTATGAAAAAAAAATTATTAAAAATAATCCTTTTTTCACGCATTTGACTGCATCTCATCCCTTTAGGGACATTAAAAAATGAAATACGATATTTATTAATTTATACTAATCTTAATACTTTAATAAAACGGCGAGGAAAACGTTTTTATTATTTTATTTTTATGTACTATAGGTTCATATGTCTTATTTTTATGAGTTTATTAAATACTTAATAAGCTATTACGAATTTATTATTAAAGTAACTTTATTTCTACAATTTTTTTTCATTTTATCCCATTAATTACATATAACGTCCGTGTCCCCCTAAAAATACTATATTCAAAGGAGTATTTAATTCCAAAATTTACCTATTTTAACGAAGTAAAAAATGCACATTTATTATGCAAACTTCATATCTTTTATGTGCAATTTTCCGCATATGTGTGTAATACTTTTACACAAGAAAGGTGTAGTTTTTCAAAGATCTTTGCGTAATTTTTTTAGGTGTAATTTTATTACCATTATGGAAGGTATTAAATATCCTAACCAAATTTTTTTAGAGTGTATAAAGGAACTAGGACGAAACCCCTCTTGATATATTTATTTTACAATAAAAGTACGAAATATGGTTCATAATCGATAACCTAACCTAACATAAAAATAAATAAATAAATTTCTATATATAAAAATCGTTCCTCATTCTATCCATAAAGCTTTTCTTTACAACATCTGTGAGCTGCATGTTGTTCTCGTATACATTAGTTTTATTGGATTGTGAATTACCTCACTGCAAAATGTATTGATGCGATTTGCTTGCGGAAAAACAACTATTAAAAGCACTCATGGCATTTAATCTTCCCTATTTCTATTTGATGATGACCCGCTTTTCGAAAAAAACAGCAGGTATATAGTTGCGCATCAAGGCTTCATATATTACAAATATCCACACACGATCAACATCAAGTAGCCAAGTGGCCGCAACCCATAACACAAAATGTTTTTACTAGGGCCTCTAATGGGCCGGCAACGCTTCAGGATAATTTATTTTCATTACAGTCTGGATGAGAGCGTCATACCGAGCAAGCGGGCAGATAACACTTTTGAGAATTGCACAACTTTTATGGCCGCCAGCCCGATCTGTATCGTAATTAAAGGTTGTCTTAGAGATTGCCAACACCGCCTCCTCCAACATACGACCCGGACATAAGGATGAACCTTAAAAAGTTACTGTTGACTTTGTAGCACTGCAGTCTGCCTCCTCCTCGATAGACATTCCGAGGTCCCATAAAAGTGTTATGTCTCTGTTCCAACGCTCGTTCACGAGCTGAGCTTTACGCGAACATGACGTTGCTGAGTTTTTAAGACGTCTCTCTTTTTATTTGTTAACTCTTCGGATAATCGTCATATTTACTACCTATCCCATAAAAGGAGACATAAACATTATACGCGAAGAAAGCGAATCCTCCATTGTACTCGTATTATTCGCGCCGCCCTTTTGAACTTCACCAGTGACGATGGGAAGAGAGGAGCACTTATCTTTGGCGAGAATGTAAGGGTCGATTAATGAATGTTATGTCGTGATATCACCCATACGTATATGTAAACTAAATAGAAGCACATGCCAGGTAGACACCTCAACACGTGGTTGCTTTATGATGAGATTGAAATGGCAGCCTATTATGATAACAGCCGCTTTGTTTTAACAGACTGGAAGCACGCAATTTACCTGAGACGCCATTTTTTTTTTTTTTTTTTTTTTTTCTGCATGGGGATTAAATTAAGTGCCCTGCTAAAGAGAACAACTGAGGGTCCTCTCTGTATATTTTGCCCTATGTACTATATATCTAGATTTTATGAAAATATAATTTGAAGTTATTAAAACATCAATATTATTTTAGCGAGAAACACGAAACAATATATAAAGGAGTGACCGCAAAAAAGGCCGTCTGTTCGCCTGTTTTTGCACATTTCACAGCGAACTAAGGAAAAGGTATCAAATTAATCGTTGTAAAAAATCCAAAATCGAAAATATTAAAAAATCACCCCTAATTCAGGGTTGAAATCACCCTAAAAGATTAGTTTTATCACAAAATTATCATTTATTATAAAGATGTTTCTTATTAATATTAATTATATCAAATCAATCTTAAAAATGCAATGTGATGTGTTTTCAATGAAGAAGGGTTAAAAATCCATCTATAGGGTATAAAAATGGGTATAATCATCCATCAAATATTGGAATAAATAGGAATATTTTTCAAAATTTTACCAGTTTAACAGGTGATTGGAGAACAGATGATTCTTGTCAGTTTTGAAGTAAAAATAATCCTAATCTGAAAATACTGTAAAATATTTTTGAAAATTCTGGATATGAAATATTTTTGGGTTTTGAGCGAGAAAAAATATGGTACAAACAGTTTTTATGCATTTTGATTAAAAGAAACCTCAGCAAAGTACAAATGCTCTGTAAAGGGGTGAAATCATCCCCTAAACATGGAAATACTCTAATATATTTTTATAAAATCTAAAAAGAGAATATTTTGTACTTGAATATGGATCTAGTTTTTATTGTCATTTTAGAAGAAAAATAACCCTCTACTAGGTACAATTATTCTCTTCTAAAGGAATGAAATCATCCCCTAAGGACTGAAATACGTTAAAATACTTTTTAAAATTCTGCATATGAAATACTTTTGCGTTTTGAGTGATGTAAAATTGGAGTTCTTGTGATTCTTGAGAAAAAGAACCCCCTGCAGGTTACAAATGCTTCTAAAAGTGTAAAATCATCTCCCATTACATTTATGTAATCTAAGAGAATTTTCTGTATTGTAAAAATAATATCTTTTTTATGTTTCAAATCACAAATCACATCATAGAAATATTTTCTACATTTATAAAATAAAAAAAAAAATCTTTAGCTAGGTACGCTACACTTTAAGAGGGTACAATCATCCCCTGAACTTGAAGAAAATGAAATAATATAAAATATTTTTAAAATTTTGACTATGAAATATTTTTCGTTTAAACTACAAATATGTCTTACTATTAAAATATAAGAAAAAGCGGCCAAGTGCGAGTCGGACTCGCCCATGAAGCGTTCCGTAGCAGCAAGTAACATAATATAAAAGTTCCTGTAGTTCGTTGTAACTTTGATCGATGTTTTAATAATAGTGTATTTTTTTTAAATTAAGTTATTGATAAGTTAACATTATAATTAGGTACCTAAATGATGGGATTTAGATCTAACTATATGCGAGCCCATATAGGCTTGTTTTTTTATTTGAATTGATTGAATGAAAGGTAAATTGCGGTTTACGATTTATGACGTATTAAAAAAAAACTACGCACTAGATCTCGTTCAAACTAATTTTCGGTGGAAGTTTGCATGGTAATGTACATCATATATTTTTTTTAGTTTTATCATTCTCTTATTTTAAAAGTTACAGGGGGGGGACACACATTTTACCACTTTGGAAGTGTCTCTCGCGCAAACTATTCAGTTTAGAAAAAAATGATATTAGAAACCTCAATATCATTTTTGAAGACCTATCCATCGATACCCCACACGTATGGGTTTGATGAAAAAAAATGTTTGAGTTTCAGTTCTAAGTATTGGGACTCGCACTTGGCCGCTTTTTTTCCTATTTTTGTGTGAAAATCTTAATGCGGTTCACAGAATACATCTACTTACCGAGTTTCAACACTATAGTTCTTATAGTTTCGGAAAAAAGTGGCTGTGACATACGGACGGACAGACAGACAGACATGACGAATCTATAAGGGTTCCGTTTTTTGCCATTTGGCTATGGAACCCTAAAAAGTCACTCTCAGCTAGATGCAACTACTCCTTTAGGGAATGAAAACATTGACTTAATTCTGAAAATTATTCGAAATATTTTTTAAAATATTTTTTTCGACTCGTAAAAAATATTGAAAATGGGATAGGTCAATTTTTAAACCTTCTTTGTTGAAAACACATTATATTGCATTTTTATAAATAATCTAATCAGAAACATCTTTGTATACATGACAATTTTTTGATAAAATTAATGTTTTAGAGTGATTTCAATCCTCAATTAGGGGTGATTTTTTAATAGCATCAAAAAACTAGTATTTCTTGATTTTTTACGACGATTAATTTGAAATGTACAAAAACAGGCGATTTTTGCGGTCAATCTTTAAAGTCTACTGTAATATTACAAAATCTCTTTCGATTAAAATCGAAGCTGATTCAATATTAAGCCTGACAAATGTCAATAAATCTATTTTTAAGGACATATGTAATTAGGTCTTGATCTTATAGTCTTTAGATAAGGAGCTGTCTTGAATTGAGTCTCTTTGATTTTCTCTCCACAATCCAATTGAGGATTAGAGTGAATTAGGGTGGTCTGAGAGCTAATCGATTTTCCAAATTGCCCCCATATATGAGTTGTGTTAGTGCGTGCCCTCAATCATTCATAAATCCCAGTATAGAGGGACGACATTCAATAAGTTTCGTGTTATTGTTAAACCAAAAAGTCAAGAGTATTAAGCACTGGAAATAGACCAGGAATCAAGAAGAATAAATTAGCACAACATGCACACCACATCCACAATTATTCTGGCCCTGGCACGTTAGTGCTGGCCTACGGAATGCGTGACTGTACTGTATTAAGCCTTCCCCATATGATCATACACTTAACCTCAATTACAGGAACAGTCATATTCAGGGCACAAGTGGTACTTAAAGGCAATAGATTCTCCATAGGCGGCATATGAACCGAATTATGGTCTTATTGGTAAATGACTGGGAAAGGCATTTCGTTGGCCCATTATGGGAACGAAAATTTCCACCAGCTTTTCCAGTTTGGCAATGTCTGGCATAGTCGAATATCCTCTCCAAGGATCTGCTGCCCATGCTCGCAATTACGATTTTCAAAGCAATTACCATTCAGGATACTTTTGGATATTTTGATTTATACCTTTTGTATGATTTTATGTTCATATGTATGAATCTCTTGCGGTAAAGAGTGTGGTCAATAATGATTCTCAAAGTAATGCAAATTCACTAACTGAGCGTGAACTCTTCACGAATTAGGCAGATATCTTTTGCTTTTCGAAATTTATAGGTTACTGAAGTAATGTAGAGGCTCAGGGCTATCGTATAGGAAACAAATACTATTTGAATAGGAAATATCCATCTATTGAATACGTTGAGCCAGATAAACGCCTTACGATAATCAACCTTTATGGGTAATAGGTAATAATACCTCATGGTAGGTAACCAAGTTTTCTTGGAATCTAAGTATGATAGATACGATTTTGGGATTGGGACTAATACTCTTCCGAAATTAATCTCTAATCATATCCAAGCGAATCAAATGAAATGAAATGAAAAGGAAATATAGATAGTAATTCATTATTAACAAAGCCAAAATATGGTGCTTTTGAGAATTGCTTACTTACTTCTTTCTAATATTTCCTGATACTTTATGAATCTTGGGTACGTACGAATTTACGTTCTATCGATAAAAGTTATTTGCTTTTAAATTACTAGTTTTAAATAAAATCAAGCTCACTGTGGTAATTGAAAAATCACGACATAAATAAAATTTAAGAAGAGTCAAAAAGAGTTTATTTATGTTTATAAGGGGATATCATTTGTAGAAGAGTTGTTCAATGATTCTATTCTAAATATTTCACTTAATTCGGAATTAATCAACTCTATTATTTAAAAGATAATTAATTAAATGGATGGTAAAAGTGTAATGTCAATAGACGAAAAAATAATACCAGTTCTCAATTCATAAAATCTCAAATATTTCGTAAAGTATAAGTCGATATACGAGTATAAGCCATTTTTTTTGAGAGTGGTATAAGTCTAATTTTTTATGCACTGAGATATTTAAAAAGTTTACGTTTGATTCAGCTTAAAAATATTAGCAAACGTTAATGAAACCGGGTACCTAATGTTTTTAAAACTAAAATCTTGTATAATTTTACTATATAATAATAAAATTAGTTTACAAAATTTAGCTTTTTCTTTCCCTTTCGTACGAAATGTATTATTCGTTTAGGAAACGATTTCTTTATGATTCTTTCTTTTCCCATAAATGAAATGACCGAACATTATCTAGGAGTGGAACTCTAATGAAGAAATTTGTAGTATAGAATTTGAAGTTTCCTTAAAACTACATACATTTCGAAGCGCTATGACATTCGATTATTTTTTTATAAAATTCCAAAAATGACTAAAATGTGGCTTCTTTAAATTTTTAAAACTATTTTTCACTTAAGGGGGTAGTCCAGTGAAAACGACAGTTTTTTCAACGTTTTTTTTTCATATTAGAAATTAATTTTTATTAAAAACCTTTTCGACATATGATAGTACAACTATTAAACTACAAAAAAATTTTTTTTTTTCTTTTTATGAGTCATCCTGACAAAATGGCCGCTCCAAAAAAAAAATTTTTTGTTGGCGGACGTCGAATCTCTGCAACGGTTCATTTGAAACAAAAAATTCAAACGAGGTTTTAATCTGTAGAACATTGGCTATCGTCGGAACTAGAATTATTAATTTTCAATAAAAAATAACAAAATGGCGGCATTTTGAATTTTTCGGGTGTTTTTCGGGTGCTTAATTTGTTTATAACTTTGTAAATAAACAATGGATTTTAATAATTCTAGTTCCGACGATAGATACACAATCAATAAATATACAGCTAAATTTTTAGATCAATCGGAGCAAAAGACTCTGAGATCTGACGTGCGCCGAGTCACAAAATGCGGTTTTGAGAAAAACGCGGTTAAAGTTTTTGTTGCGGAAAAAAGCTAAAAAAATTAATTTTATCTTAGCCAGCGATGCCTGCTCCATACATAACGCGATGCCTGCTCTATACATAACTAACCTTAAATACAAAGCAGAAGGACCTAGACCGTTATAAACCGAAAAAAATGGGCGGAGTAAACAGAAATACAAGAGTCCTCCTTGCTCCGAAACACGCCAGGGGACCTTCGAGCGCTCGGGTTACACGTCTCTCGAAAACTCTCTGTATCTTTAAAACTATTCAATATTTTGCTTACATATTTTAAGGGAGTATTTTCGAGGTGTAGTAGAGTAGATTTAAGCAAAAACAAAAAAATTGAAAAAAAAATTTTTTTTCACTGGACTACCCCCTTAAGGGGGAGATATGGTTTGAAAATGACTTTTTAAGCAAATTTTTGTGAATTTTTATTTGGAAATATGGCTACATTATTTTATTTTTAAATTATTAAATTAAATTAAGTATAATTCAGAGAATAATTGTATGAATTTTCAAGTAAAAATATTAGGAATTGTGGCAACGGTAGCCATTTTTCGCAGACACATCCGACAAAAAAAAAAAATGAATTAGCGGTGGACATCAGAACTCGTCACTGAATCATCTGAAACAAAAAATTCAAAAAGATTATGTTAGTTTATGAGTTTCTCGAGGAAGTGACGTCGAGATAATTTTTTTTTTATGCATATTTTTTTATAAACAATAATAAATATGTTGATTTTCGCACCTTTTTTACAAAAAATTTCGTTTTTTTGACTTCTAAGTGATGCCAAAAACTCAAAAATCGATAAAAATTGAAAAAGCTCGACGTCACTCCCTCGAGAAACTCATAAACTAACATAAACTTTTTGAATTTTTTGTTTCAGATGATCCAGTGACGAGTTCTGATGTCCACCGCAAAATCGTTTTTTTTTTTTGGACGTGTCTGCGGAAAATGGCTACCGTTGCCACAATTCTTAATATTTTTACTTGAAAATTCATATAATCATTCTTTGAATTATACTTAAAAAGCTTATTTAATTTAAAAATAAAATAATGTAGCCATACTTCCGAAAAAAATTCACAAAAATTTGTTTAAAAAGTCATTTTCAAACCATACCCCCCCTCCCCTTAAAGGGACCTTTACTTTCAAAATCGGGAAAAAACACACTTTTTGAAAGTTTTTTTTTTTAAAAGACTATTATATTTATGATTCTGAAACCTTTTGTACATTATTGGTAAGATTATGAAAAATATAAAAAGAATTTTTAAATGCAACTTTAGTTTATTTTAATGCCTGCAGATGGCGTCATCCAAAATGCACTTTTAAAACGGCCCCATTTCTCTAGTACTTCTTGTAACAGATAGAGTAAAAATCTTCAGTGGATTGTTTTCATAAGACACAAAACTAGTACCTTAACCTAAAAAACCTTTTATTTTTAATAAATATATCATTTTATACACATTTTTCTAAAAAAGTTAAAAAACGATTATAAGTTAGGGGTAAACTCCCCTCCGCATAAAAAAGTTGGGGGGGGGGGGGGGTAATATAATATTTTTAAAGGTTTAGTTACTAGTATATTTGATAACGAATCGAATGGCGTTTGGTTTGTTAAAATCGGTTGAATAGTTTTTGAGATACAGATGCGGCCATTTTCAAAAATGTGATTTCGAGAAAAACGCGTTCAAAGTTTTTGCTATATAATTTTTGCATATAAAATGCGTAGAGGTAGCATTACAAATATAGGTATAACTTTCTTTCTTTTACGAATTTCTTAAAACGGTTTTGGGAGAGTGTTTGTGTGATGTTAAGAAGCATTTTTATGAAAAAAAAAAAAAATAAATAGTTTTTTTTTTCGATTTTGAAAGAAAAGGTCCCCTTAAATGTGATGTGTTGGAATTATTTTATTAATTTATTCGAAATCAGATAATCTTAATAATAAAAGCTATAGTACATTTTTTAAGGATATATCATAAAAACTTGAAAACTAGTGTAATTCATATAAAATAATTGATTTAGCCAAAATTGAACTTATACAACTTTCAATAATAATAAGTTATGAAAATAATTTAATATAAATAATGGCAATTTTAAATTTATATTTTAACCCGTTCGCTACCAACCGTCACACATATGTGACACAGCAGTTTCTTACCACATCCCGATGTCACATATATGTGACAGACGTTTTTGGTCAACTTATTAACGCATGTTTAAACATGTTGTGTATTAGACAATACTGTTAAGTTTTTATCTATAGCCCAGCGTCACATATTTGTGTCAGTTTGAGAAAAAGTTTATTTTGTTTTTTTTTAGATTGTTCTAAATACACATACGTGAAGTTTATTCCAATTGGTTTCATATAATCATGAAAAAGTCTTGGGCTGTAGTGGCGGTTTTTTCCGGGAGACCGTGGTAGCGAACGGGTTAATTAACTTATATCACATTGACAATTCCTCACCTGTCAAAAATTTAGTTTCTTTCTAAACTGGCTTTTTGATTTTAACTCAAACAAAAATAGCCACACTTTTTGAAACATTACATAGTAGCTCTTAGCTTTTTAATTCTTTTCTTCAGGCTTCAGCCGATTTTTGACTGTTAATTTTAATTAGCCAAATGAACGTTGTTAAATGCTATACTTTTAATTTTTTTATAAAATATAGACAAAATCATCTACACTACTCGTGAAAAAAATTACAGACCGTAAAAATTTGTTGAATAGTGTGTAATTCGTTTAACAAAGAACAAAGTGTGTTCACGGATATTGGAAAAGTTTAGAAAAGTCCATAAGGTTTGCCTGAATTTTCTGGATTTTCAAAATACATCAGTGTTGAGCCCCCTGAACTTGAACGCAACCCCCACTCGAACGTGCTTATTCCAACACCTGGCTCCTCATCTCACTAAGTGCTTTTGTTTTATCGATCAGTTATTTTCGCATTTACATGTTTGCCACAGAATCAAATTGTTCACACGAACTTCGTGTGAATAAGAGAAGCTGTGGTTTTCATCAAATCCCCGTAGATATATGGCGCTTCAAAAAAAAAAAAAAATTCCAAAATACATTCTTTGATCAGAACTGCCACGTACATTGAACTTTTGATAGTATTCGACTACTGGGCTCTCCTGCAAGCGCAGGAATTGTCAAAACTTTTCCCTATATATCATCCTGAACAGAAGGCTGACATACTCTCGAGTACGCTTAATGGTGCCAATGTACAAATGCTATACCGAAATGTGGTGCTCGCAAAAAAAGGCACCGACCGCCACTGGAAAAAAGTTACCCCCATCAAACAGTACACAGAGACGGAAAAGTTTCCACCACAGCCGGAAAAAGAAGACACAAAGGTTCCCTGAAATTCATGGTCAAAAGTTCGGCTCTATAATGACAACTTGCTCGAAAGGCTGAAGCTGCTTGCACTAAAGGATGAAATAGTACTCAAACTTTAATAGTGCAACTTTAAGGAGCTCCTCTGCGCTGTTGCGGTCTCTCTGGAGATTCGAAAAGGAGGGGCAATAACACTTTGGGGCATTACTCCTTTAGAACTTATTTACTGCACCTGAACTCAAGGGCCCAGAACTGCTTACTTTCAGTTAATTACATGAGAGAACTTTGTGCAGAACTTTCCTAACTAAAGGGTGGAATGCACAAAACTGAGGCCTAAGACGACGCTACCAAACCAACATGCATCCACACTACTTGCCATTTTGATTGCAACTCGAGCATGTGAAATTACCTATTCTACGGCCGAATTTTAATCCTGAGACTTAACCACTTCGAGCCAAACTTAATGGTTAAGAGAATTAAATTGGTGGCCCGATTTTCACTTTGTATGTTAATTTAAGTCAACCCATAAATTGTTTTCATAATTGCCTCCACAAATATTCGTTTTTGTTCCGATAAATTTTGCAGCCAGCGTTTCAAAGGATATATCGCTATAAAAATTGTGAAATTTTTATTGAACTGATAATTAATAAGTTAAACTTCGACATCGTTTCTGCAGGAAGGAAACTACAGTAGAGTTCTGATGTTGTGACTTTTATTGTATTACTCTAGATGTTATTAATACCAAGATTAATGCCATACAAGAATTAAGATACATACATATACCTAGTAAAGTCTTAAATAATAGTCTTTTTGATATTTATAATTCAAATTTTTTCTTTTGATAACTAAAAATCACTATTTATTTATTTATTTACAAAAATGTTGCATCAATAGCCTTAAGAATAAATCCAATTCTACTACCGATTCTTTAGAAATAACAAATTAAATTGAAAGGATGAAAGGAGAATAAGAAAAAGGATTAATATATAAAAAAAAAAATTAATTAAAAGTAAGTAAATCTAAAAAAAAATTTAAAAAAATAAAAAAATAAATAGAAAAAAAATGTAAAATTAAAAGTAGAAAAAAAAAAAACAATTTAAACTGAAAAAGCATGAAGGGGTGAAAATCTCATATTTTAAAGATATTTAAAAGGAGTAGAGACTACGACTGAAGATATCAAAATCATTGAATAAGATATCAAAATTATTGAATATATACTTATCAGTTAATGTATTCAGGAAATATCACATTTGAACTTCAAACACACCCATTTAAATATTAATTTCATCTAAATAAAAGCTAACTTCAACTGAATCAGCGAGAACAAAATCAAATTCAACGTCTACTAAATTTGAAATAGACTTAACCTAAAAAAAAACTTTTTCGAATTCGAATATAGGCAAATGCACTTTGATAACAACTATTTCAACATATTCTTATATATATGTATTTCAAATTCAATAAAAAATTTAAATTTTAAAAGTGTGGTAGTATTTTTATTTACTACTACCTGGGTTACCCGGTTTCACCCGGCGTTGGGTAAATACTTACTAATTAAACACTTCTCAAATGTTCTAGTTTGTTATATCCTAGAAATTGTTTCAACCCGAAAACCCCTTTATATATCCGCCATCTTGAATTTCCAAATCTTAATAATATTCAAAATTATTAGCCTTAAAATAATCATTCCAGAAATTTTCATTAAAATCCGTTGAAATCGAGAAGTTTTGGTCGCCATATTAGGTCCGCCATTTTGGATTTTTATATTTTGATAACATTCAAAATCAGTGACCTCAAGATAATCATTTTACTAATATAATTTTCATTAAAATCCGTTGAAACCGAGAAATATTGGTCGCCATATTGGATCCGCCATCTTTGATTTCTAAATTTTGATAATATTCAAAATCAGTGACCTCAAAACAATGATTGTACTAATTTTCATTAAAATCCATTGAAATCGAGAAATCTTGGTCGCCATATTGGATCCGCCATCTTCAATTTCTAAATTTGGACAGCGGCTTTGAAATCAGCATGCCGCAAAACCCCTATGTACCAATTTTCATGAAAATCGCTTCAAAGTTAACATTTTCAGCCGCTATCTTGGATCCGCCATTTTGAAACTGTATTATCCGATATAGCCTATATTACTCAGGGTGAATGTAGCTTTCTAATGGTGAAAGAATTTTTGAAATCGGCACAGTAGTTTTTGAGTTTATTCATTACAAACATACAAAAATACAAATTATAATATTAGTGTAGATTTATACTGGGTGTGCCTTTTTAAAAAATGCACGTAAATATCTCTGAAGTTAAGGACTTCAGAAAAAAACGTTTGGTGACCAATGGTGACCTTAACCATGACCTACAAGATAATTTCAGTCAGGTTGATTTTTTTAAATCGTAATCCCTATTTTTGATACCTTAACCTTGACCTTCGAGGTCATTTTGGTTTTTTGCACTCTTTCCATTTCCGTTGTTCTGACTGAAATCACCTTGTAGATCATGGTTAAGGTCACCGTTGGATGTCCCTCTCGAAAA
Source organism: Dysmachus trigonus (assembly GCA_949715965.1). NCBI lineage: Eukaryota > Metazoa > Arthropoda > Insecta > Diptera > Asilidae > Dysmachus > Dysmachus trigonus. The sequence goes on along the minus strand of OX454322.1, from coordinate 79,787,822 downwards.
TCTACAACTTCCATTTGAAAAATTCTTTTCTTAAGTCCTTAATTTTAGAGATATTCACATGTATTCTTATAAATGGGACACCTTGTATATATGTATTATGGACTACGATACCAATTGTGGTCTAATCATTTTCTTTCAAATATAATCACAAAATTCTTATTTGGTTGTGATAAATGTTTCGATATGAAAAATCAAAAAACCCGAATAATTTGTTACACTAATTAACATTAAATATGTACAATTCAAGTATAAACTACGCTTGGGCATAATACACCGGCTACGACAAGGCATTAAATTTCATATCAAATGAATCTCTAAAGTCTAAGCGCAATGAATGCTGCCCAGGGTCGTGCTGTTGGCTTTACTCAGATAAATATCGCTGCAGCGGGCACTAATTACATTAGTTTTATCCAATTATTCTTGTGCAACTCGAACTGAATTAAAACAGAACGCCAAATGCTAAGCGCTATAAAATTGAAGCGAAATTATTATATCAACACATTGTCAGCAATAGCATTTAAAGGCTTACAGTGGCCAGCCCATTCTGCGACCCAACTTAATTACATTTAACCCTGTTTACCCTCCGTGTAATGATACACAGGGTGATGCTAAAATTGCGGTATGTCCCTGAATTATATTTTTGTTGATTGCAATTATTTATCATTGTTTTCGCTGGTACGGCGCGCGATGTGGCCACCGTTATCAATAGGACTTCAGTCAATAGGCCTTTGATTTCTTGACATTTTCGCTTAATTAAACACAAAATCCAATTCCCTCAGTATAGTCAGTATTATTGGGTGAACCAGAAATATGACAATGCATCATCAAATGTATTTTTGAATGGCATTTTGACACTTGTGCTGAACAAAGTCATATGCATTTTTGATTTGAAGGTCGTACAAAGGTGTAAAATATATACACCGTCTTTGTGATGTGAAATATTATAATACCATATTTCTGATGTGAATTATTATCGATCTAGAAACAAGTCTAAATTAAATGAAAAAAAAGCTCATTATAAATTTCTACTTGAATGGGAAAATGGTTCAATGATTTTTGCCTGAAAATTACTACAAAAACATGTTATCAAGCTTAATATCTCTTCAAAATAAAAGTTTTTTTTTTTTTTTTAATTTAAAAAGAAGAAATTTTCATGGGTTGAAAGAAAAGTAGACGTCTAAAACTAGATTATAATTCATTAATTTCCTTAATAATGTGTGTTTGATGCAACAAAATATTTCTCAAGAAATTCACTGAATTGGCAGGTTTTGTACCTTTCCCGATTAGCCCCTCGGTGGGCAAAACTACAACTGTAACATATTCAAAACACCTAAGACGTCTTAAATTAAAAAAACACTTTAAACATTTTAATATTTAAAACGCTCGAGAACATTTTAAAATTGGGAACATTAATTTAAACATTAAAATATTTTAAAATAAAACGTTTAGTGGTTTTAAATTTAAAAACACTAGAATTTACACAGTACAAGCAATATTTACTTCTATCTAAATATTTTCCACTGATTTCAGAATTTCTAAATCAATATTCAAAACTACTTTTTATTGAGTACAAACCCGTTTTTGAAAACTTTTAATCAAAAGTCTAGATTTGTAAGTTACAACATTTTGATGAATATCTTAATAAATAAATGAATGGGGTCGGATATACCTGCATCTCTTATCCAGGTTTTAAAACATAAGAGCGTTGTATGCTAAAATTTAATTGGGTTTTAGAGGTTATGTTTATTGAATGGCATCAATTTTGATGACAAAAACCATCATGTATAAGAATATCCGCAAATTTCACCTAAGGTCCAGTGTTTGTGTGGAAGATTTACTTCACGACACACAGAGTTTTATCAAGTAGGTATATGGAAAAAAAAATTTCTAAAAATCAAGAAATAATAAAAAGGAAATTTGGTGCGATTTTCTTACGATTTTATTCAAATCAAATTCTTTTTTTTAAGCGTATCGTAGATTAGTACAACTTTTTTCTTCTTCTTTTTAAATGATTTTATGAAATTTCTACAATTTCCCCACGGGGAAAAAGCTCTTTCAAACACGAAGAGAAATTAAAAAGTTTGTAAAAAATTGTATATTTGAATTTAAATGAATCTGCAATAAATATCTTATTTTTTTTTTTTTTTTTATTGCATCTATCCTGATTTGTAGTTCAAAGATAGACTATTATAAATCTTTAAGTTGTGCCTGATTCAATGCTCAAAGAATGGTTGAATCTAATAATTTCAAAAATTTAACCAATTATTGCAAAAAAATTTATTTATTTTTTTATTGAAAACAACAATAATAAATTTAATTAGCATGATGGTAGGTAGTTTTGGAATTATGGATAGTAATAATTAATAAATAATTTGAAAAACGAACAGTGAACTAATTTTCCGATTTTCGCTCTGAAATACCCCCCCGCCCTTTAACTCCGCTAATGATAAATCATAAAATATTTTAAAATTGAATTCACTATTGAAATTTTTTATAGTATTTTTGGAAACCAATACCGGGTTTACAAAAGGCGAAACGAATAAGTGAAACAGTTGATACAGAATTTTTAGTTTGTGTGGGCCGATTAATATTTACCGCGATTTTGAAATTACTTGCTTTTGTGTGACATTATTTTACTTCAACCTGCTATCAAGTCCGTCTTTCAGCTTGACAGAGAGGTGTAAAAATATTGGGTTTACAAAAAAAACTCCCTCTTTAAATACACCTATCCCTCGATTTACACGGTAGATATGTTCCTGAAAAAATCGTGCAAACCAAAACCGTGTAAAACGAGTCACAGGATTCATACAAATTAGAAGGATATGTAAATCGATTTAAAGAAGATAAAGAAAAGTCGAGGATATGTTCGTTATAACCGTGTAAAGTGAGATAAGGATTAAATAAAAAAAAAAGGGGATTAGTTCATTAATTTTTAGAGACAATTTACCTTACAAATAAAAGCAATAAAATAATTCAGGCATATAAAACAAATGACTTTGATGCTTGCGATTAAAGTTTTTGAAAAGGGTACCTTAACCATTAAATAGTGCAGTTTTATATAGATGTTATATAAATTCGGATATACCAACTTTTTATAAATAATGTTTTTTGTTATTGTTAATATTTGATTGGGAAATTAAAACTTATTTTTCCCCACTCTGTGGCCTTGTCAAAGTGACAACTACTAATTCTTGGAAGCTTTCGCGGTAGATAAAGATTTTTATAAGAAGTTTGCAGGTAAGAATATGAAATAAATATTATTGTTTATTACATAAAACTGTTTTTAAATAATAAAAGTTTAATTAAAAACTACTTTTGATTTGTTTACCATAGTTCATCATCTCTGCTGACTGTGTGAATTATTAAACACTTTGTTTTTAATATTTGTTATTTGACTTACATTCTAAATACTACCAAATATATTTTTTTACGCAATAAAAAGTAAAATCGCGCATTTAAGGGTTAAGTTACTTTTAACTGAGATTTTGAAAGATTGCGTACTTTTTTAATTTATAAATGGTATAATGCAAATCAATCAAAATAAATTTTTGTTGTTTTGTTTCCATTTAAAAACCGTGTAAAAGCGAAACCGTATAAATTAAGTACCGTGCAAATCGAGGGATGGGTGTATTCCAATGGTATTTAAATAAAATTCACTTGATAATGCGTTCGCATTTTAAAAATAAAACGAATCTGTTCCTATTTTGTGAATCTTTCCTCTGAAGTAACCCTTTAACCCTTTCAGACACAATGTCCAATATATTGGACAAAAGTTGTCACTATTTTAAAGCTATTTAACGTAGACACCAATATTAAATCTGCAATGGTTGGCAACTCTGTTAATAAAGTAGCTTTTAAACTTTACAAAAATAAGTTTTGTACCGAACTCTGACCATTTCACATGGTTCAGTGCCTTTTTTGTGAAATTATATTGTGCGGCAGTAAACAAGTGGTCCTTAGTGCTCATATAAAGGTTGTTTTTTTCTTTTAAGATCGAGTTTTAACAAAAATCGGTAAGTACTCTTTAACTATTTTTTAAACAATTTATGCAGAAAAGTGTAAAAAAATACGTTTTGATTGGCCCCCGCGCGCAAAAACAAGGCATGTCCCATATATGGGACATCACCTGGTGGCCAGGTGAGGCATCCTACCTTAATTGTTTTTGCATATTCGTGTTTATTAGTGTCATATTTGTGTATAAGCAAAAATTCAGATTTTTATCTCAAACGCCTGATTTTTGTGTCTGAAAGGGTTAATTTAGAGAACAAATCACCCATTAACAGATGCAAGGAAAAAAACGGAAGTAGGTTAAAGGTTTGAGTGCGAAAAGAAGCTTAAAAAAAGTACTCAGCTTAAATATTCAATTAAGTTTTAAGGACGATTTGACTTTTCAGCAAGAGCGGAAGAACGTATAGAACGATTTAAAAGCGAATAGATTTGCTTCTTAAGCTCAAAAATAAAAGCTTGCAAAAACCAGCAGCAGGACAAAGCTGAAGATTCCCCGAAGTCGCTTTAAAAATCTTCTTTAAAAAGAGACCCACATTTAAACGTAGCCCAAAGCGAGTCCTCTTCGTTTAAAATTGCAACTCGTTAGCAGTGCCGCGGTCTGCTTCCAACTAGTGGGTTTGCTTAAGCTCCTGAATTGGGTTGAGCCCGTGGTCGTGGTGGTGTACGCCGCCGCCGAAAGAAAGAGCAGAAAATCACGTTTAACACTGAAAACGAAGGCAAAAGTAATGCGAGCCAACATAATCCAACCATGCAAATCTTGTTTCGGTTAATTGCGTTCAATGTCAAGGGGAGACCTCTCCTTTCTGCGACATATACTAAGCTTGCATGTAAACAAGCACATATATCACTTCACAGGCCTTGGGTAAAAAATGTCGTGCCTTTGAAGTTCGCCCTCGAAAGGCGGGCGGGGCGGGAGGGGGCCGAAAAAGTCTGTTGAATTTTCATGCCGTTGGCAGTTCAATTTCAAAGAAAATACTTAACAAGAATACCAAAAAAAACCGTGCTTTGTGTGACATACCAAGGCTTTCCGTAAGTTGATTTATGGTGGGTGGGTGTAGGGCCAAGTGCCAAAAGAGTCACAAATTAACTCTTGCGCTGGCTCTTCTTGATACAAATCTCTCGCCCGCCACGTAGGCTTGATTCGTTCTTTTGGTAGGCGCGCGTAGGCAATCGGGCTCAAGTTTAGTTCCCTAAAATCTCGAATGCTCCTTTTTGGGCACAAAAAGTCTGTTGGCCTCCCCCGCGCGTCTCGACTGCTTGGGGCTAAGGAAATCGAATTAGAAGGCAGAGGATTTACATTCCTTTGGGATCCCTACTTTTTCTCCTCGGAAAGATTATGAATTCCAAATGAGGGTAGCATCTCATTTCTTTTTTTATTTATTGAGAAAAATCATTAAAAGAAGATATCTGCTTTTCGACAATATACTTATAGATTGCAAAATTAACAACATCTTGTTTCTCAATGTTTCTATCCGGATAAAAAGTATAAACAAATTGCTAATTAGTTTTATCTACAATGTAAATATTGAAGCTTAAAGTGTTAACCGAATAATTTGGTTCGTACTTGTGATAATGGGCGACTATAGCACTGGATAATTCTTTCAAAGCCTGCTAAATGACTTTCCAAATATTACATTTTACACAAATATTTAATCACTCAATGTAAAGCCAAATGACTAAGATTTAGTTTATTCAGAAAAACACTAAAATTTATCAAATAACATTACCGATTTTAGTAAGTTTGATGAATTGGAAGTCTTCGACATTTTTCAACAATCTAGTTAATTACTACTATATTTATGGTTTTGTTTCATTTTTTAATTATTTTTCATCATTATAATAATAAGTATTTTAATTTTCAGAGATGGGCTAGTCAAGATTTTCAAAAAATCGATTTTTTTATTTTTGCATTTTCTTAAAGTATGATCAGTTCCGATAATATTGTGTGAAAAAGTAAATCCAACGAATAGTTTTCGAGAAATCCTACAATTACTGAAGGACTCTCCGACCACCGATAAATAACTCTAAATGATTTTTTCTCGAAAATGTGTCTTCAAAATCGTTGAACACTGTAATTTAAAAACCACTTAACGGATTTGTATGAAATTTATACAGCTTATACAAAACATAAAAAACTAGGACCTAATCCAAGAATTTTGCTGTTTTATTAAAACTAGGGGAGAGGGTGGCAAGATGGGGTACTTAAGGTTTGAAGATCAATAAAAGAAAACTTTACGTAGTGAGACATTCATATTTATGTTTTAATTAACAACTATTTATTACTCTTCTAATATTTGGTGAAATTAGGAACTTTTAATTATACATTTTAGAAAAAAAAAATCAAAATCAAAATAAAAATAAAGGTGTTTTGCCCCGTCTTGCCCCATGGTGCTGGTAAGATGGGGTACACCCCTGAGGTAAGATGGGGTAATGAGAATTATCAGACAGAATAATGATTATTTCGACTGGCACAACTCGCAGACGTGGAAGGCTTCGTCATCACCATCGTTGATTCCTGCACAGCTATTATATATGTGCCCATTTTCCACAATTTGAGCATGATTTCCACCCTTCAATGGAAGCGGAATATCCCAGGAGGAAATGTAACAAGGGATTGCCCTAAGAAAGCCTGATATAACTACTTCCAAACTTTCCTCTAGCATGGGTCTGCAGGCACCTACCTTATAACCCTGCTTCCTGAGAATCGATTGGGTAAGGAGTAAATGAGTTTTACCTAAAAACTTGTTGTGTTTTAAGAAGATTTCGTCATCGTGTGATGCGCTTGCATCTACGCGTTTTCTTTTCACTCTCGAAGAGAAAGTACGCATGACGGGTTGTTTTAATTTTTATTAATTCAATGAGTGTCTCATATTTTAATAAGCTGAGCAACAGCTCAGTCTCGATTTTTATTTAGATTCAGATCAAGTTTGGTTTTTCTATATAAAAGTTGAGACAGAGCTTTTACTCAGTTTAATAGAATAGGCCCTATTATTCCATTTATTTTGAATAACTTCTTCTATTTCATTTATTTTGAATAACTTCTTCTATCGGGGAAGCGAAACTTCTTATAATAGTCATTCAGCATAAGCGATTATGCCATTGATTCAGAGTAACTTCTTCTATCCCTGGTTATTAGGGAAACGAAAGTCGAAGACCTTGCCTCCAATCCCGTCGTGGGTAAAAACGAAGAAGGAAAAGAATCGAGTCGGGAAGGAGTGCTAGTTGCCCTAGAAGCAGTTGTATCACTTCTTGTTAGCCCCTTCTTTTTCTGGGATACTTCTATACAATACATACATGGCGTGTAATCATTACCCCATCTTGCCTACCGTGCCATTTTCTAATAATAATTAAAACAAAAAAGAAACAGCCGGCAATCTCAAGGAAACACAATGTTAACCTTATTGTAGGTTAGTTTAAACGTCAATAGCAGTCACACCTCACCAGCTAGTATTATTTAACAAACCACAGTCACGTGTCAAGCTGGAAGAAAATGTGATAAGCACTTTGCAGTAAAACAGTATTTTTAGATTATTTCGCCACGCGTACACTTGCGAACAACTAATGTCCGGCCATTGACAGGTGTCATGGCGGCGCATCGAACGATGCATGAACGAGCGTGATTGGTCAGTTTAAACTGTGAATTTCGCTGGGTACTCCGTCTTACCCGCTACCCCGTCTTACCTCCATCTCCCCTACTATTTCTTATAAACAAAAAACTAGTGATTTTTTCCTTGAAAACGCGCCACATTTTTAATTAAAAAAAAAAAAAAAAAGCTTCGATTAGGTACAAGATAATAAACTAATAATTTTGGTTTGTTTAATTGAATTTCAATGAACCTGTAAAGCGGTACGATGGTCACCGCAAAGCACTACTTGTGGGAAAAGGTCCAACAAATATAACAATAACTTAGTCTACAATAAATATTTCGTTTTAAAATTTTTGTAAAATAAAATTAATATATAACATAACAACTTTGTATTATTTTTAATTGATTTTGTTAATGATGATATAGTAAAATGTTCATTAGCACTGAATTTTTAAAACAAATCAAAATAGTTTTCATTACCAGTGAATTTTTCATCACAAAGTTTTTAAGAAAATTGTATGCCACAAAAAAACTAACTTTCTTGTTAAATATGTTTTTCATAGTGCTTTATTTGCCCTTGAAATAACTAACTCTTCAAAATGTTCGTCTGTCAAATTCCAATAGAATGAAGATCGATGCGCACGGTCGCATGTATAAACCAAAGGGCAATTGTGCTAGGATGAAAATTTTCGTAATATATTTTTATATGTATGTAGAGAAAATGAAGATCAACTTTATATAGAATTTGATTCACGGTAGAACATTGTACTGGTAGTGGTTGCTAAGTAGAAAGTAAAACCAAAGAATATGCGTAAGGTTGCCGAATGTTGCACATTCGTCCCAATTTTCTGAAAACTGATTGATAGATTTAATTTGTCGGCTCTGAACTGATACCAATTTTAAAAGAGACCCCATTAGATCGAGGAAAAGGCATCCTTCGGTACGCTAGTGGCATCACTGGTCCTTATTTATCTAAACATGAAGCAGGGAAAATCAATGTAATCGTTACCGGACCATCATCAATGAATATTTCTTCAAAAATATGAATGACATTGATCCTGGTTAGATGTAGTTTCAACAGGATGGCGCTACGTGCCATACAGCGACACACACCATCAATTTATTGAAAACATGATTTGGGGTTAAAGTGATTTGGCCCTGTTAATTGGCCTTCAAGGTCGTGTGATCGGACACCTCTCGACTATTTTATATAGGTTTAAGGGAAATCACTGGTTTATGGTGATAACTGCTGGTTTATCAACATAAACAATTAACAACTTGGAGGCTAACGCTGTTCGTGTTATTAATAACATACGGCAATTTCATACATTTCTCGAAATGGGTCACTTTCCTGGACTGCCAGAATTCGTCAAGAACAGTCGCGGTAGCCATATGACCGTAGTTATTTTAAAAGATTAATGATATGAATTGCTCTTTCGAATAAAAGATGTCACGCAAAGTTAACTCTTTGTGTTATTTTTTTAAATTAAAAATTCTATCGTTCTTGAAAAAACACCTTTTATAAATCTTTTCTGTGAGTAGTCTAGTCAGGAAATCAATAGAAACTAGCTTCCTTTTTGGTGAGAAGCCGCTTGAAATAAGACCTAGGGCACTTTAGCTGTAAACCGCTCTAATTAATCACAACCTTAAATCGATCCCTCGGTGGCACTTCACCATATGAATCCCCCATCAAAGAATTTATAGCCGCACGGTCGGTCAGCGGAAAACAAATAGAAACGCAATTGCCCGGGAAATGGAATAAAAACATACCCGAGAGCTGAAGGAGTAATTTCGGATGGGGTTCTTACAAACCGCGGAGTCCGACCTTCCAGCGCTTCTTCGCCCCCAGCGCGGCCCCAAGTGGCATTGGGGCGCATTCCTCCGCCTCAAGTCGAAAGTGTATGCATCAGCGGGACGGGCGCGGGCACCGGTGATACATGGAAAACGTCAAAGAAGTTCATCTGAGCCGGGGAAAAACAATGATAAATGGCAGCAATGTTACACAATGCAACGCTCGGAGAAATGCACCGCGTCGAAGAAATTGCAGTCAAAACTTAAGTTGTTTCGGGGCGAGAGGAAAAAATTTTCGTTGCGGAGATATGAAGAAGCTGGTCGTCGTGCTTCCTGGGCTGGGGAATGTCCTAAGTGCGGGGGAGGGCCGTGGACATTTTAAATTCATGGCGTCCACGTCACTCCGTACATCATGCCAGTATTCTTATTCCATGGCAATGCATAGCTAAGATGCTTGTATCGCTTACTTTGTACTGTAATCGTATTTTCGTGAGAAAGCCAGCCCCCGATGCACCGACGTGGATATAATTTATCAAAAGTGACGGCTCGAAATAACTTTAGCACTCAGCAGCAGTTTTTCGTTGCATATCCGCCACACCTTAAATCCTAGCTCCGTCAAAAATCTTCTATATTATCATCGCTTCGCTGGAATCATCCCTTAGCGCGAAAGGGATGTCTTTTTCCTTCATAAAAGTGGAAGATTCATGACTTGACCAATGCTTCCGCTTTTGGCCGTCTTTGATTAAATAAACTAGAAATTCCAAAAGATTGCGAACAGTCGATTTCCATGTTCAGGTTCCTGATCTTATTTTTAAGATTTTATTATAATTTTTCTTAAAATAAACTAAAATATACTATATATTGTTTTCCTGGCCTTCTTAAGGGGTCTCTCTACCTTTCTACCTATCCTTCTTACAGAAGGAAAAAGATATCGTTTTGAAATTTTACAGGTACATTTATTCGCACTTTAGGAGTACAAAAATATTTTCTGGATTTTTACTTTTGTTGTTTTCTTCACACGAATTTTTGTTAAAAACACCTCAAAAAATTACGGTTGACGTGATTTCGGCCGTCTGGAATATTTGAAGAAAAAGACAAATTATTAAGTGTTAAAGTCGCTGTAGCCCGGACCTGAAAAAGTTTTTTCATAAAAAAATAAGAAAATAGCGGCCATTTTTAAGAAAAAAAATATTTTTAAGGTCGGAAAATCGACTGTAAATCGAAAAATTCGTTACCTATCTTTTTGATTAAGGCTATAGCTATTCTGAGAAATTCAAGAGTTTGCAAAAAAGGGTGGACTATCGGCTGGTTTCTTTTTAAACATGCTATAAAGTAAACACAATTCAATATTTTTCAAAGTTTGTTATTCTACTGAAAATAGTAAACCTTTCGATTAGTTATGGAATATGATTTAATTTAAATGGCTGATTTGGAAGTAGTCTTATTAACCGAAATTTGCAGAACACTTTCTTTGATTTGGGGCCTTATTTCACGAATTTCTATATATTATTTTTTAAATATCAAAGCTTTTCGATGGCGAAGACGTTTTAGTATCTTTATGTTATAATTTTATTGAATTTCAAAGTAGTAGACAATCGTAGAGACCACACTTAAAATATTTTCGAGGAGTCAATTGCCTTTGGGCACCCTTTAGGTTGAAAACTTTCCAATTTTCCGCTGACGTTCGGAAAGATCCTATATACTATATGAGAGAGTGGTATGGAGCAGTCATCGACACAGGGGTTTCTAAGGGTCAAAATTCAATAACACACAGCACATCAACTTTTCCTTTCTGGGGAAAATGTATTTCCCTAAAGAGCATTAGGATATGATTTTGATTTCAAGAATCGGAATTCACTAAACCGACCCTTCGGAAAACTAAATTAAAAGTTTACTCCCCATTGATTCTGCGGGAAGATGCTCTACGAGTAGATAAAGTCCACAGCTTCTCGGCGGACGGACGGTGGTGGTCTCCTTTCCGTTTTATCTGGCATAGACAGGCCCCGAAAGTATTCACATTTAACTTTCAATTTAATACGTTCACTATTGATTGAATGAGACTGAAAGGTCAGAAAATTTCTTCGGTATGACCAACTCCAACTCCAAATGAATAAAACTGTTTTGGAGTTTTTGGCCCAAACAACAGCCAGGAGTAGAATAACTAACAACAATCAAAAATTCAGTATGTGCAAAACTTCTCAAGTTCGGAACACTTTTGGGGGTTGGCTAAATTTAAATTGTTCGACTGGTGTGTGCTCCTTGAAACTTGCCTGAATCAAATGCCCGAGAGAAATCAAAAGTTTTTCCCAGCCGCCTCTTGTGTGCGGACAGAAAGCGGTCTTTCGAAGTATTTCTTCGGTCTGACGGAGGCCTTTAATAAAATCTACGTCAAAAACAACAATTTGTTCGATTCTTGGTAACCTATAATTTGTTACAACCGAACCAGAGAGCCTTGAATGTAGAAAAACTCGAAGAAAGTTTATTACTGATTAAAGGCGTTATAAGGGGAATTTTTTTTGTTGTAATGCCTATATTTTCTAGAATTATTTACATAAATGATTAATTTATTACTTCTTAAAATTAAGAAGTTATAAAAGTAATTTAGAAGTGTATTATACAGTCGAATTTATATTTTAAAGTCGTATTCATTTAATTTTTATATAACAACGGGTGTCTTTCTTGGTTAATTAATAGAATTGAGTAGTACAAAAGTGAAATTATTTCAACTTCACACAATAATTTATAAATTGAAAGCTTTTTATATGTATTTAGGTACTAATGCTCGTTAGCTGAAAAGCCTGCTTTTTCATCATTCATTCATGTTTCATCATATTTCTGATTAGGCTTTACTAATAATAATAATTCTTGTAATTTACTTGTTTTTTCAGAAATGTCATATATTTTGGTATTTTCAATGATAGCAATTATTTGTTCATTTTCAAAGCTTCTTTCTCTCCTTTGGCCTATCAGCAAAACTTGGTTAATTTATACTTATAGGGCTTGTCAGAAATTGGCTGCTTTACATGCCCTTTTCACATACACAAGCCACGTGTGTGTGAAAAGGGTCTAAGAAATATTTTCTCTTATGGCAGATCTAAAATGTTTGATTATAAGAAGTTTTCCTGAAATGGGGCATAAAGGGATTTGAGATTTTTCTGAGTCGTTGATTCCGAATATTCTATAAGAATTTAGAGATTAAAGATGGTGAATCCAGTCATAATATGTTTACTCCAGAAAGTCGGGCGATTTTATTATTAAGATTACACTATACAAAAACGTAAATTAATAGGTTTTTTCTGCTTCTGAACAAATGATATGTTATTTTTATAGAATTTTTTCCATGATTACGAATTTGCAAATGAAATTGTTGAATTTGATTTCGTTGTCAAGATAAATAGGGTAAAGAAAAGTACAAAAGGTCTAATTTTATTTTTTTTAAATCATTTAAATACTTATAGGGTCATGATAGGAGCTTGTAACTTAGCTCAAATGAAAGCCTGAACCTTTACGTAAATATGTGAAGCACAAATTATTTATAGCGCTCTTTAAATATATTGGAGGACGAGTTTTTCATGAGCGTGTGCCAATTATGATTTTCATTCATTATATATGGTATGATATAATCGATATATGAATAAAGGTTAATTTCGCGGACTTTTGGAGAAATTTTAAAGTCTTTTTCATTTTGTCACGAAAAAGGCTCCTGCGACAATTTTTTATCTTTCAATTATTTTTTAAATGAAGCGAAAATAAGTTCTTTTTGCACTTTGTAACCCTATTTTACTCTAAAATACAAGTTAATAGGGAATTTTCGTTTCCTCGTTCATAATTCTATGAAAATTTCATAATACTCTGGAAAGACTACGAACGAAATTTAGAATTACGTGCGTGCACAATTTTAATAATATTTTATCATCGTTGAAGTTTTTATGAAGTGAAATTCAGATGAATATTCCGTCAAACAATGATTTTGACATAAATTACATTTTAATTTCAAGCCAACATGATAATTTTGATATTGAGAACGATCAAAATCATAAATTTTGTTCATAGTCTGTCCAGGGTATAATAGATGATTGTAGGTATTAACCTATGAAAAATTTCATATTATTTTTTTAATAAAATTCAGGTTACATGATGATTATATGACCAAATTTTTGTTCTATTAAATTATTAGTTTTCTCAAATATAATAATTTCACTTTTAATGTTTAGATAAATTAGAATTAGAAGAATAAAAACATTTGTAGAATTAGATTTTAATTAAATGATTAAATATAGCCTAGACTTTTAACTTTTTATGAATTTTCAGTGATTTAATATGAATTTCACTTAAACATTCAGCATTACACTAAATGTAAATAATGTTTTGATACTAATCCATTTACGGGATAAGATTTAATGTGAATAGTATTATTTAAATATCAATTCTTCACGTTTGTATACATGCATACACTTAACACATATTTTAGTGTTTATTTTGGTTTAGGTAAAAAATGAACACATTTTTCACAAATAAAAATAAAATCTAAATTGAAAGGGGGTAGCGGGTTAAGAGGGGTCTGGCAGCCCCCACAGGGTTTGATAAAATCGACCCCAAAACCTTGAAGAGGGCCAAAAAAAAATTTTTAAGATTTTTTTCGACCCCATGGACCCTCCACTAAAACCCCATAAACGAAAAAAATGTGTTTTTTTGATATATGATTTTTTTTCGAGCGTGTAAATCAATTTATAAGCGGTTTCAACGCTACTTAAAATTTGTTTGGGGTGTGTAAATGTCCCCTGAATTTTTTCAGATTTTACTCTTATGTTTAATCGAGTGAAACATAGCTTTGAAACCAAAAAAATCGTTAAAAATTGCGTTTTTTTAAAAACAAGTCCATGGGATTTGAGTGTAGACTTGATCAAAAATAACGGCCGAAATAGGGTTGAAAGATACACTCTTCCCCTACAAAATGGCGTCAAGCGAAGCCAATTTGGTTGCGTGTAGCCGCCGACATTTGAACTTGAGTAAAACGCGAATTTTGAAACTATGAAATTTTTTGAACTCTAAAATTAGTCGAAGCTTATCTAAACAAAAAAATTACAAAAAATAATGTATATTGGGGGTTTTCAAGGTCGCTGAACAAGAATTTGATGTCAAAATTATGTTTTGACAATTGACAGTTGTCAAAAATGCTGTCAACAAGAAACAAAAGTCTGATTTCTTTGATGAATGATAATGAAATGCTTAATCTACGGGATTTTCTCACTCGTTTATTATGAAAAACGTTTATATTAAAAACATGTTTTGGCAGTTGACAGCTGTCAAAAATGTTGTAAAAAAAAAAAAGAATCGTTTTTTAATTTTTTCCAATGCAGGCATAATGGAATCAATCTAGGGTTTTTTCAAAGTGCCCCCTTTAATAGTAGATAAAATGCATTTCAGACATACATTTTGTTTGCAGTGCAGAGTAAGAATTAAAGATTAGTGTCAAATGAGGGTAAAAAATAGTACTTCAAATATAATCCGAATCTTCAAACCACTTGAATATCCGGAAAGCTGAATGTGACACCAGTTGAGATCCGGTGGACCCGAATAGTTTCAGATACCCGAATAGTTTTATGTCCTGAATAGTGTTGATAAATCAGATGTCCGAGACCAAAGCAAAAAGTTAAAGATTAATTACCTATGCGTAAAATCCAGAAAATTAATCTGCAGATGTTTGGAACACATTTTAGATTTTTTGCGGATTTGCATTTTCTGTTGAATAAACGTTGATCTGCCAAAAAAGTTTGATGTGCTAAAGATGTCTACAATTCTTTTGCTTATTTTTACACGTGGGTAAGCACTAGTAAAAACTGATTAGTTTTAAAAGTATTAAATAGTGAACAGACACTAAATACTAGTCTTATTTTGTTATTAAAATAGTACATTTAACATCCATTACTGAACTTAGAATATTATCCCAAAAAAATTGCTGTGTGTGTATTTATTTAAATTTAGTAGTTGTAACAACGCATCTTTGATCGAATCCATTTAGATTGCCCAATTGCTAAATAAAAAAGGCAACAAGAGCCGAACGATTTGAATGTGCAATTATCAGAAAATAGTTTCAAAGGCAATAAGCAGATTTGGCAAAACGACTCGAGGGAAAGTTATTATAAATCCTTTTCCTTTTGCCTCGTATTTACCCTGAAAATCTCTCAAAACAGCGCAATAACATTATGGGAGCTTTGGTTATAGCTGAGAGTATTTATTTCGGTCATATCCCTCGAACGAGCTCCGCCATGAGATTTTTCAATATTAGCAAAATATGGTAAGCTGGTAATATATCGATCCCACTATCGCAATTACCAGGGCCATTTCGATGGAATGATTGCAGATTACGGATTTAAAATTTCCATTCGAGCTTGCGTTAGGGGAGCGCCCAAGACCCATGGTATAGATATTAAGACAGTTAAGATTCCATATCCACCCATGGGGTGTATCAGGGTTCTTGTGGGTTATTCAAAAACATAGAAACGACTCCTTTTTTCTTTTTTTTTCTTTTTATCAAACGCACCTAATCAACTTGAAAGTGCCTTTTAGGTAGACCTAACCCCAAATCAAGTCTCTCCCTACCTCGGTGTAGAAGGGGTGATTTTTGTCGATTTATATAATTTTTGTTATTGGACCCCCTAAATGACCCTCAATCCTTTTAAACTGGAGCGGCAAGGCCGTAAATTTTTATTCCTAATGGCTGTGTCTCAGAGAAAAGTCCACTGGCCACCACCACCGGGTGAATTATAGGGGACCGTTCCGTAAACACAACTAACTTTGTATCAACAAGGAAACTCGGTGGTGGCGCAAAGGATAAAGAAAATAGTTTCTTCGAGTCATTTGTTCTGCGAGGACGGGGCCCATATTTTGGTGTTTCGCCGCACAGTAAACAATGTAATCTACCATCTGAAAATGGTGAGTTGGCTCCATAAAAGCTGGCACTCGAGCTGAGACACTCCATCTGGTCCTTTGCCGTCCATGATTCGGAGGAGGGGGGTGGAATGGAGGAGTGGGTGGTTGCGCAGTTCGACCAGTGGCGGCGATGTCCACTCCCGTGAAATATTCCACTGTTTACCACAATAATTTGCTTAGTTGACAATAGAAATGATTGTGCGAAGATCCACCAGAGGGTGGATATTGTGTGGCCAACTAGAGGGAGCGATTTCGATTGTGGCAGTACCACAGTAATAGAGGTCTGGCAATAAAGCCATCAAGGTTGGCGCCCTGTCCATGTAAATTTCAGGGTGCTTACGACACAAGACGTAGGACCCAACCAGAAGGGCATATCAAAGTGGAACTAGCTCCACCGGAGCACACTAACTGGGGTAACCAACCACCACCCTGTGTCTGGGCTTTACGATCCGTGCGAGCTGCACACTACGGATAGAAACAGAAGGAAGTGGCCCCGTCGCTCGAGTGTGACCTCTATTTCAATAAATTTGATTTGTGTGAATGTTAATAGTGTTCAAGGGTCGTAAAAGGCGGTATAAAACTTTAATGAATGGCCAACCCTCTCTCAATGCAGCCGCTCTGTGGCGTTTGAACTAGCCCCAGTCGTGGCCGCGCCCCATTGCGGCCGTTGCAGTGCTGCACACGGATCGGATTATTGAATTACAGCCATGGGGGAATCACATTTCTCTAGCGTTCGCCCCCGCTCTAATCTATGGCGAGGCGAATAAATCTCCTTTCACAAGAATTTCAACGGGGTCAGATGCTACATGAGCTGGAAATAGTTCGAAGGCGGCAATTCGAGGACACATCCTTCCTCGGGAGCCCGACTCAAATTGCACGGGGCGCTTCACACAGCAGTGCGGTGCTGTGTGTACAAACTCAATTTTCTTCTTAAGTTTTCGATCTGAAAATTTCGGCAAAATTCAACCCTCAGTTGTGTTTGAATTGCGACGGATAGGGCAGATTGGCAAAAATTGATGTGCAATGACAATCGATGACATTGCAACGATGTGCAGAACTTGTTCGATTTATATTCCTCACAAAGTATGCAGATGAAGGAAAAAATGTAAGAATGCATGTAAGATATAAACTGCTTTTCACATACGCAAGACACAGTTGCAAAAGTAACATATTTGGGGTATACCGATTTGGTTGCATTGTTTTTTGTATACTCCATACAACTGTGTGTAACATTTTACAGCAGTTGTTTTCTCTGGAAACAACCTTTACAACGATACAATAGGAAAAACAACAAAGTGTGGATACCCCCATGAGTACAATTATGGAATACCACTTTTATATATTTTATGTACTACAATGATGTCCAAAGGAAGAGTTTCGTCACCTCGCTCATATTAAAAATGTACATTAAAACACCAAAAATATACTATTTAAATCCAAATTATATACTAAACATTATTAAATTTACACTTTAAGAAATTTGCAAAATGTTGATGAACTCTTACCCCGGCGAGTGTAAGATTGAGTGGAATATACCCAGGTGTTAAGGCCACTTAAGCTGCTGAAAAAAGGTGCCAGAACAAAATCGTAATCAGTTAAAAAATGGTGTATTTTAATTATTTCAAAGCTAACAATAAAATTAACAAGAAATTAAAATAAAAGCGAACCAAAAATAATACTATTTCAAATATAAAATACAAAATACAAATTCGCCCGCAGTTCGTCTGCAAATAAAGGAAGGTAGCTAATCCTGATATCGTTATTCCAGATTAGGTAAATGTCGCGAAGTCTCTGCGATCTGAGAATTTAGGTAGCTCACTACGCTAGTCAAGGAAGGTTTTCTTATCACAATACTTTAACTTGGGAGAGAATAGCTCACTACGCTACAGATCAAACTTCGTGGGAATGTCGGTTTGAGGTCAGAAGTATCGAATAAGGAAACAATTTTTGTCAATATCTTGTACTATTTAACTTTAAAATTTCGAAAAATCTTATTATTATTTTCTGCATATTTCTACAAATGTCGGCAAATATTATAGAAGATCCAAGCAAGTGTCCATAAAATAAGTAAATTAAAAGAACGTTTATCATTTCTATTTCTATTATCTTAAGTTGTTTACAGGTAATTACATAGGGGAGAGCAGCCTAAATCGGGTACTCCGCTTAAAACAGGAATCTAAATCTAAATAATTAAATCAATTATTATAATCTTTAGACATGGAAGATTTTGGTTTAACCCATTAATGCCTGAATAACAAAAAATTTTACGGCAACTTTGAGACGCTACCTTTTATCGAAGAAGTTTTCAATTCTTATCGAGACCAACTTTTCTAGACGTATTTTGAGTCGCCCGACACGATCCAACCAAAAAAAAAAGTGAACAAAAATTATTATTATTGTTTTTTTGCAATATTATGTAAATAAATACCTTTTTCACGTCATTTTTTTCGAAAAAATTACAGATTTAGTGGGGAAAAAGCAACTTTTTACTGCAACAAAGTGCATACAACGTGTTATTAGTACTTAAACTTCAAAAATATGCAGGCATTTTTTTCGTTAAAAATATTAGGCTGCATAAAAATTGCAACAATATAACGCATATTTGCATTACTTTCGATCACTTATCTTATCTCACTATGTTCGACTATTCCCAAAAATGTATATATACTAGTTTTAAGGGTCACTGATTACGAATTTGCTATCAGATTTTCGTAATTCAAAATGGCGGATCCGAGATGGCGAAAAATTTTTGGCAAAATTCTCAATTTCTTCGAAAAAAAGTGGGTATTCGGAGTTTTTGGGGTCACTGATTACTGATTAAATGCCTGCATATTTTTGAAGTTTAAGTCCTAATAACACGTTTTATGCACTTTATTGCAGTAAAAAGTTGCTTTTTCCCTACTAAATCAGTTGCTTTTCGAAAAAAAATTACGTGAAAAAGGTATTTATTTACATAATATTGCAAAAAAACAATAATAATAATTTTTTTCACTTTGTTTTTTAGTTGGATCGTGTCGGGCGACTCAAAATACGTCTAGAAAAGTTGGTCTCGATGAGAATTGACCACCCCTTCGATAAAAGTTAGGGCCTCGAAGTTGCCGTACAATTTTTTGTTATTCAGGCATTAATGGGTTAAAATTACCGTAATTAGTCGTGTGGTAAGTAGTATATAAAAGTTTCGTTCTTTGGTCATCCGAGCGTGTGAAACCAGCAAGCCAAACCAACAATCTGTTTTCGGAGAGTTTCCCGGGATTAAACGTTCAAGCCTTTTTTCTTGCAATATATATTGCTTGTGATGAAAGTTTTATTGTTTTGAAGCATGAGACTCACATTTTTCTTACTTTTCCCACGACATTTATAGCTGTTGCTCGAAGGTAGGTCGACGGACAAGAATCGCTGAATAGCCCAAGCTTAGGGCTACCTAAGTATACAAGTCAGGGTATATCATGAAGTGGTCTTTCTAAGGAAAAAAATTTCGAAAAAATTTATTTTTTAAAATTTTTTTTGTTCATAGAAAGGGAAAACATAAAGTTTTGAAAATTGTTAGGTATTCTTGTTTAACTTTAAAGAGTACAAAAATATTTTGTTTTGTTTTTTTCGTTGGTTTTTTGTGCCATTAAATTATAAATGTATGAAAACAGGTCAGAGGTTCGGAATACTTTCAAAAAAACACTTGCTGTGTTGCTCGTGATACAAGAGGCGTGAGGCGATGTCAATCGGGCCAATGAAGAAATGTTATACATTTGCCATCACAATCCTGTTCTCTTAATTATTTAATGCAATACACTATAGCAAAAATCCCCTAACTTTGAAATTGTATGTAGCCATTGTTAGTAATCCTTGTTAAGTAGAAAGGGTCCTGAAGTACCGCAGAACTTTGAGGTCAGCATTTTCCTGCCTTTCGCACATAGCGAACGTGCCGCGTCTTAACAAGGTTACTTTATCTTGAGGAGTTGCTGTCTTAATTAAACTAACACACCTCTAGCAGGTGCGGGTGCGGAAGCGGGGATAAGAAGTGTAGCGTGGCTTCCGCGAAATAATGCGAGTTAATATTAACCATCGTTGCAGTTCACTAAAACATCCGCAGCGGACTTTTTACTTTTGCCAAAGTTGGCCAGAAGTTTGTGCCAGGAAAGGCAAAATCCGTGCCTGGCGAAAAAGCCGCATCGATCGAATTTGCAGCCCTTACAAGGATACACCCTATCAAGTTGTGCAGCAGCAATTTCACGAGCTACCGCCACTTCCTGCACGCATTCATTACAGAATCATATAAAGGTAGCTCCTTCTTGGATTTGCGGAGGAGTTGCTCACCTCCACACGAAACGACACCACCCCGCGGAAAATAATGGAAATTGCTGTAATTAAAAGAATTATGGGAATACGCAGCCCTCGAGCCTGAAAGGACGACAGACACTTGTCTCGATGAGTTTCTCCGCCGGGCGCGCGTGAATTTATTATGCGATGCTATAATTCCTCGGTTTTGTTAAGTGCTCGGCAGTTGCACCCTTTGCTACAATTTCAATGAAATCTGCAATTAATAATGTTTCCCGGGCTGTCTCGAGGGCTCTTTCAAACCGAGCCCGGGCCTCATTTAACATTTACATGCTCGCTAACAGGTTTGGCTGGTCGGAAGTGGTGGCGGCCCGGCCCGGGCGGGTCCAGGATAGTTCCTTCGGAATCGAGAAAACTTTAATCCTTTGTAGGTCCACTTGTCCGTTTCAAAAGATGAGATTTGTTGGTGAAAGGACACAAATTCTCCGCCATGCAGATGATGCAGTGGGATTTTCCCTGCATGATGAGAAGCACTTCTCCGTTCGCATTTCTATGCAAACACTTGCAGGATTTTATTTATATAAATTAATTAAACACTTGCACGATACCTGCTGGGCGCTCAAGTGCACCCTAGGTTTATCTGCTGTAGCGCAGAACAAAAGAGGAGATTGCCTACACCTCTGGATGACCATTAAGGATCTGCTAAAGTCTTCTTTATTAATCATTTCGCAGCCGGGATAAATCGATGGCGTCCCACATTTATGCCCTCGAATTTTCGAGGGGTATGAAAAATAAAATATTATCACCTTGTCGTTCTCGAGCTGCTGCTGCTGCTGCTGCCGTAGCTTTTTAGTGATCCTTCTAAATTATGGCAGTGTTTGAATGCACCTAGTGCACGCCAGGGTTCCTCGGGATTGCGAGGGTTGTTCGAGCGTTTTACCTACTTCACATAAAGTGTATCGTTAATTCAGACGAGATGAGCCACTCGAGAGCTCGCTCCTACGTTCTGTATGAGCGCATTTTTGGTTTGTATAGCAGCGCGGACGAATGTTTCTTATTTTAGAAATTGCCATGGAAAAACTTGAGGGGATTTTATTTAATTATTTCTTCCTCTTAAAGGCCTTTTGTTCTTAATTAATTCATAATGAGGACACAACTCCATTCAAGGTTTATTAATTTATACGAGGTATATTCATCAGGCGACTCATTGAGAAGAGCATGTTATGTAATGAGATAATAATAAGGAATGAAAAACGTATAAATATCTCTAAGTTTAATATACAGGGTTATTCATGATTCTATGAAGGTCCTGATGAACATTTTTAAGTTCTCCTTCAATAATTGAACTTTAAAAAAAAAAAAACGTTACCTATATAAAGCTCTTTTATTATTACTAATATTTTTGTAATATGATTCTCACTTAAATCTAGAAGATGTACAAAGTGAGACCCATTTTAATAAAACACTCTTCGCCTTAAAGACCTAATTACTGAATTCCTCAAATCAGCAAAAGTTCTATTACTGGAGGAGATCATTTTCAGCATGACTACTTATACTACATATATACAAAATGTTTACCCAATATTATCATTAATTTCAAACGAAAGCTGTATACTTGAAAGAAGTTATAAGAAGATAAAATTTTCAATCGCGTTTTTAAGAGTGAAGGGTTGTTCTGACAAATGTTCATCACGACATTTTATAGAATCGATCGGTATATTTTAGAATATTTACTTACGAATCACTCTGTATACGTATTAATATATTAATAAGGATCAATGACAACACAGTTAAAATGGTTTATAATATTCCAATATTAAAAATTGTAACATTTAGTATTAATATTAGAAACACACATTTTGCGAGTAATATTATAAAAAAAAACTACAAACATTAAAAATTCATAATATAAGTTAAAATTACATACCGAAAAAGTTTAAAACAAAATTTTTTGAATACATTTTACAAGAAAATCGGTACAAACACCGTATAAAAGTGATTTTCCACCTTATTAATTTTAAACCCCCCTACAAATAACAAAAAGTTATGCCTGTTTATTTTTGTTCATTAACATTTCAATGGATTTCGAAAAGATCGGTCGCGTGAATTTTAATGAATGTTAATTTTAATATGAAAGGTTTATAAAGGCTATAGCGGGATAAGGTGGTGAAAATTGCCCCCAGCGGAATCGTTACGACGGGTGGCGCTTTCGATAGGTTGTGTCAAAAGATGCCTCCATGCCAGTTTTTAGCCCTCTAAGTCTACAGTTACCGGTAAAATCGGTTTCGTCCCATTTTTTCGAAAATAAATTCTTACGGCCGCAGTTTTTATCCAAAAATTCTGAAATTTTCCACAAATCTTTATTTTTATGATACGCTCTTTAATTTCAAGGTTATATTTGATATAATGTAAATGGTTACAATACCGAAAAAAATAGTTTTTTTTCGATTTTTAAAACATAAAAATCGATCCTGCAATCATGTTTTCAACTGAAAATTAGTCCTGGACTATTTCTGGTTGTATGGGTTAGTATTGCGCCTTTGAATTTTGACGTTATGCCTTAAATAAGTGGACAAAATGCAAAAAAAAACGGGTTTTTCGATTTTTCGGAATGACGCACCCTGAAATTCGATATTTGGATTCCGCCATTCAAAAGAACGGAAAAAGGACTTAAAAAACAATGGTTTAAAACTTGGCGAAAAACAGGGTTCCTAACCTAGAAATAATTTGAAAAATTAAAATGGCTCTCTTGACCCCAATTTTAAAGGTAAAAATAAAAATAAAATCCACGATTATTGCTAACATAAAAATAAAGGTTTGTGGAATTTCTCAGAATTTTTGGATAAAAACTGCGGCCGTACGAATTTATTTTCGAAAAAAGGGGCGTTAACGTTTATGTTTCTTAAAACCATTTTCTGACCTCGTGCATATGGAATGATTATTTTAAATTGAAATTCCAATTGAATCTTGCGTTTGATAATTTAAATTTTACTCTTTAGAATGAAAATTTGATGATGATTGATAATTTAGTTTCACACTGTGATTCACAATGTTTGAAGCCACAAATGAGTTTTACAAACGTGTGAGTTTACGCTTTAAAGGAGGTGTAAAATTATATTGAAAATTTAATTTTACATTATAAAATGAATGCAGTTCTCACAAATAATTAATATCGACCTTTTTTTTTCATTTGCAATATTATTTTAAATATGAAGTATAAATTTGTCATAATTCATTTATGTTATGCTAACAAACCAGAAACGATGTAAGCCCTCAAGCACAATATGAATCGAGCTATTCGTGAAATAGGGTCCCAAACCATCGAAAATGTGCTGCAAAATTTAGTTGAAAATATGGGCTATTGCCAAGCCAACTGAGGCAGCCATTTAAATTAAATAATATTTCATATTTAATCGAAAGGTTTAATCTTTTCAATGAAATCACAAACTATGGGAAACATTGCTCGATGTTTATTTTGTAGTATTTTTAAAAAGAAACCACCCGCTGACCCACCCTTTATATAGATAGCAAGACTTACAGTTTCAACGTAAGTTAATCACCTTACATGACTGAAGAGAAATTTATAGGGATTCCAAAATTTATATCTCAACAGTAATATCGAAGGACATTTTCTCTATCATTGTTATACTTCATAATTTGAAAGCCTTTAATTTATCGAAAAAGAAAAAAAAATGAAAAGTAGAAAACACAAAATATAACAACATAACTTTTTATATTGCATTTATTTGTGCGGAAATATATCTCAAAAAGAATTTAATTACTTATTAAACAAATTTTCAACCATGACGTCGAAACATTTTTCGCACGAAAGAATCCATTCAAGTAATAATGAAATTAATATCCGTTTTAGCCAAGGTGAACGCTCTCGGGATTTTGTGAAAAATCCTTGAGGCATAAACAAATTTCAATCAAATTGATTTGAATTATTGGGACAATCCTTAGCTCAGCCATGGCCGCGACCCTAAACGAAATTCGTGAAAAGTGTTCCATTTCAATGATTCGTCAGAGCTTTTCATGCTGAGGACAGGCAGTTTCCTGGAACTTAATGACAATCAAAATAATCTTCATCGCTCACCTAATTAATCTGCCAGATTTTTTTTAATTTTGCGCTTGGGGCAAAAATAAGAAACGTTTTTATAATAATACAAAAACATAATCTGACTGACTGATCTAAACGCGCGGATGACAACGACATATTCAAAGCATATTATAATATAATAAATTATGTAATGGCACCAATACCCATTAACTTTTTTTGCAACCCAAATTCTAAGATCTCAGAAGGCATTAATTATATATTTTTTAACAGAAATGTCAAATCGATTTTATATGCTTCACTGAATCTAATTTTGAGGGGTCTCACATTATAATTAATTTTCGAAAAATAAATGTGATTTTTTTGTTGTTGCATAAATTGAAAAACGGCAATATTACGATTCTATAGAATATTTCATTAGGGAAATGAAAATGATTCGCAGGGTAATGATGAAAAAAGTTTCTCATATAATTGGTCCGATTTAATTTATTCTCTGAAGGACAAAATATTTTTGTTTTGGGTGGAGGACAGGAACCTAGCCGCCTTAGGTGAATTTAATAAGATTTCATCTCCGCTCTCATGCACATCGGATCTATTTATTTAATTTACATTAAAATTTTAACGAAATAAGATTGTAAAATCATAATTCGTCCATTTAACATTAAATATTTCTTCTGGCGGAATTACCATTCTATCCAAAAATGTTTGTTAATACACAAATCAAAGCATTATTTTTCGACATAAAAATTGTTGAACAAAGATTTTTAATTCTTTTGGTAAATAGAAAAAGGTATGAACCAACTTCGATTTCATGAATTTCAAGAATAAATAACATTGTGCAAAAAGTAAGATATTTGAATTGATTTTATTCGGTTAATATTAGTAAAGCATACGTACATAAGTCAAAATAATACAAATATTCCTTTTCCCCTTTCAAAAATGTGATCTCGGTAATTTTTTCTTCTTTTACTACGCGAAGTTGGCTTACGTATGAATGGTCGTTAGTAAAATATTTAAAAATGTGTTTTTTTGATCTTGCAGATATTAGCAAAAAAATTAAAATTTTTCTCTCCTTATCTCTAAGGTTTGTTGACCAACTAATTCGAAATTATTTAGACTAATTAGATTAGTGTTATTCATTAAATTAGCTACCCTAAGATCAGACGTCAGAAGGTCTTTAACAGAAGATGAGCGAACTTCAACCGAGTCCAAAAACTCTTGACTGAAGATCTTTCTTCTTAACCGTGCTAAAGCATGACAAGCACACAAGATGTGTGATGCAGTTTCATCGTCTTCAAGACACAGACGACATTCTGTCTCATTAGACAGACCTATTTTATGTAAATGGTATCTTAGTCCATGGCGTCCAATTACATAATAATATAATATACTATAATTTATATATATTATATAAAAATGAACCCCTGTTTCCGTTGGTCACGCCATAACTTGAGAACGACTTTACCGATTTCATTCATTTTTTTTTTTAAAGTTTTCTAATACTTTGTAAAAGGTTCTTACGGAAAGAAAAGTTAAGAAAATTGCGCAGAAAATTGGATAATTTCAGAACACTTAACGACTATTTTAACTTCGCAAGTTTGACAGTTGGCGCGTTCTCGATTTCAACGGATTTAATGAAAATTAGTACAATTATTGTTTTGAGGTCACTGATTTTGAATATTACCAAAATTTACACATCCAATATGGCGGCCAAGATTTCTCAATTCCAACGGCTTTTAATGAAAATTAGTACATTGATTGTTTTTGGGTTACTGATTTTGAATATTACCAAAATTTTCAAATCCAAGATGGCTGATCCAACATGGCGATTAAGGTGTCTCAATTACAACGGTAATTTTATAATTTTAATAAATCAACTTATCGAAATTTATTAGAAATATTAATTTTATCTTATTAAGGGATTAGACATCTCTGACATGTACACATTGTTTCTTTTTGTTTTATCATATAGGTTTAAATTTTAGTAATAATTTGAGTTCGTCATTGATACAACAATTTTAAAATCTTTGTTTATAACACGCAGAAGTTTTTTTTAATTTGTTTCCTTTTTTTTTTTGGTTTTTTTTCGATTACTCCTGGATCAAACATTTTTTTCTTCGTACTCCTCATATTTTACCGCAACATGTTCTGGATCCTGATATCACGACCCAGGAGTTACTAACTTCTGCGTATATATGATTGACTTTTTTTCATAAAAATCTGTCGGGATCTACCTACTAAAATTTAGACATTTAACACATTAAAACTTATGTCTAGCATACTAATAAGTGACATTGGGGAAGGGGGTATTTAACCAATGTGATATTTTATTAATTGAAAAGTAGCCACAGAAAAAATACTGATTACATTTTATTTTATTATCTTATCATTAATTGGCGGTATGCGTCTATACAACTCCCCAAACTCCCAACCAATTCGTAATTAAAAAAAGTAGGGAGCGATATTTAGTCTTCATGTACTTTAAATATGAAAAAAAACTGATTCACAATAATTAATATGGTATGTAGAAACAAAACAAGGACTCTATTCTGAAAACTAGTTATTATGCACAATGAATAGGAAGATTGTCGGCTACCTGTGGACCCGTCCTCAGGTTATAAACTGAGTGAGACGACAGCTGTGACCATAGTGTTATCTCGCTCTTTCATCAATAAGGTATTATACTTTGGACTTTGATTTGCTTATGATTTAGACTGTTTTGGTGAAAATAACGACTGTGGTGCGCTCTTACGGACAATTGATTGTATAATTTGTGTGCAATTACTAAGAATGGCAGATCAACAAGGTGATGCTGCAGCTACTCAGTTTAAACATCGTGAGTACGCTGCTATGTACTTGATTTATGGCAAAACCAGGCATGTTTCGACTCGAGGCGTGGTATCATTAAACGCGAGATTAGCTGGAAGATTGTACGCGGAAAGGTATCCAGGACGTACACCACCGACTTATCAGGTGATTGAACGATTGGATTCTGCCTACAGAGCACAACCCTTAATGATACAAATAGCAATTTCTAAGTTATTGTAAAATAATTCCCCAAGTATCATACCATTTCTGAATCTGCATTAAATTGAGTAGTTTTTAAGATAATTTGCCAGTTTCTTTTAGTACATTTTTTTTCCACGACTGACTGTCAAAGTTAAAGTTAGAATTTTGACAGAGTTAAAAGGTAGCCCAAATGAGTTATTTTTCTTGGAAGGTACACTCAATTTCGGCAGAATTTTACCTTTAACGCCTTAAACAACTACTCAAGATACCTGAAAAATAAAAAAGTAAACAATTTGAAGTTATTTTTAGCAATGGCGGTTGAAATTCTAACTAAAAGTAGAGATTTTAAACAAAATTAAAAAAGTGACAATATCTCGAAAACTAAGAAACTTTTACTAAGGTCATGTTTATTTTATCTGATAGATCTAAGGCTAACCTATCTTCCATGTCAATCTGACCTGGTATTTTTGGAACACCCTGTATACATATATTAGCTATATTTTTTATATCCATTAATACTACTGATCATTTCAATTATTTTCTTGTTTTTTCCTTGCAGTTTTAAATGTAAATTACTTAATTTCGATGTAAAATCTGTAAGAAACGCTAAATCATTGAGCTAAATTTTATTATTTCAATTTTGCACATTCTTGATCTTACTCTTTGGATTATGTGTTGAAGTTATGAGCGTTTGCGTCTTGAAATTGTCTCCTGTCGAATGTTATTGATAAAAGATCGCATTGTGATCTACTTGATCGATTTGTGATCTACTTGATCGATTTGCTCAAAGCAATTCATTCTTAATTAAGGAATGAATGTGGACTTAATTTGCTTCTACTCATTTTTTCGTACTGAGTTCAACCGCGGATATTCTTGACTCAAGAGTGTATTTTACTTGATTTAAGTAGAAACGTGTTAAAATTAATTAAAATAAAATATTTCGTAACAGCAGGCATTCTTAATTAAATAATTTTCGTTCTTAATCTTGGAATATGGTTTTTCTCTGAGTGTAGTATTTTAGACATTTACAAGTTAGCGTAGGTGAGTGCCACATGAGTCAAGGAGCGTTCCAACGACACGCTCGTGTTCACGTTAAAAGATACGTTAAAGACGGGGGGGGATCGCTAAGACGCCGCCGCTCCACTGCAATAAAAGTCAAGAGGCCCGGATACATACATTACGAGACCTTTTGGCAGGCTATAAATCTGTCCGACTTTAATACGCTTAAAGTATTAGCGGCCGAAGGATGACGCTGCATGAAGTTAGAAAGCTCAAAGGATGAAATAACGCGTTGACATTAGCGTCTAACCGAAAACAAGAAATTTGCTGCCCTTCGGGGACTTGTTGCTCCTTCACTATCGCTTTTAGCTTGCCTCGTTCCTGTTTCGGGTTTGGGGCCCGGTGCTAACTGGGGGCACCTGAAGTTGGGGCTCCGAGGTTGCGTCTACTACGTGTTGCGGGACGAAACTGTTTGCTGCAAACAGCCAAAAAGCTGAGGAAAACGTTCGTTGTTGGGGAGAGCTTTTTTCTTGTAGGGGGTTGCTTTTATAATGTTTTTACCGCACTTTTCATCATGCGCAGTTCATTCGGGAACTTCGGAGACGGGATAATTCGCCTCGGCTGAATTCATTTCGCCGCATTCTCTCGGCATCTCTCTAAAGCGAAAAATCTGCTAGATTCCGGGACTAGTTTACTAATAGCTGTTAAAGAGACGTCGCCGTTAGTTCAGCGCGAAACGGCCGTGAATACGGTTCGGGGTTTGTTCCTCTTTCCGTTAATCCTAACCGAAGTCCTCTGAATGAAGTGTGGTACGTAAGGGCTTAAGAATTTAACTCTTGTGCGCGACGAAAGTTCGGCAACGAATTTGTGTTTTTTGGCTGTTCCTTCGTCGGAGTCGTGTGGATTTTTGTAGATATATATATAATATACAAAACCCCCACAAAACCTGTGTATTTTATTTTATGTATCTATATATACCAAATATATATATATAGATAATATGGGGAAGTGATCTACAAAATTATGTCTGTGGCCCTTTGGGCGTTAGGTGATTTTGTGTATTTTTATTTTTGAAATATTTTCCCCTTCCCTTTGTCGAGAAGGAAGAAAATCTGAAGGCTGATGACGAAAGTTTAATGACGGCATGAGTTTTGTGAACAAGAAATAAAGAAGAGAAGAAAAAATAAAACTTAGTTAAGGAGTGGTCCTGTCGCCGGGAAGGAGGTTCCCTACAGACTACACACAAATTCGAAAGTTGGCAGGAACACCAGAACCGCTCCGGGTGGGTACTCCCTTACTTACCTAGGCATAGACTTAGACTGCGGCTACCAGATTAAGTTGAATTTGTTGCGGGCGCACGATATATATATTATAGTATGTATATTTTTGTAATGGAATGACACCCTGTGATTATAAAAGGAGGAATGTCTTCCGTGCGTCGCCTCTAATTTCGAGGATCTGCTGATACCGCTGCTGTCACCGCGACCGCACTGTTGCGGTTCAGTAGGGCCCCATGTAACTTTGTCGACGAGATGGATGAGAAAGGGCTCAGCAGGGGCTGTCACCCTGTGCTCCTTTAGGCTCAGCATGGTTCAGTTCACGAAATTGTGGGCGAAATCGCTTTTTTAGCCCCTCTTCTCGTTTCCAAAAGAAATTTTCCCTCTGCATGGATTAGGCACTCATGAGGAAATTTTAATCTCTTACGGGAGTAGGCGATATTTTCCCCCCCAACCACCATCACAATTTGCTCTACCGTGACATATTTACCTCACAATACCGAAAATGAAGGGAACAGGAAAAAAATATATATATAATATATATAAAAAGAAATGAGGAAAACCCAGAAATTCGAGCCTGAACCAGAGCCAAAACCGGGCGGTATGATTTCCTTTTCGTCTCGTTTTTATTCTACGCCTCTGTTCGCCCGACAGTCCTTCTACAAGGAAGAAAAAAAAAGGTTACACAAGTGGGTCACCCGGCAAGAAGTTTTGCGGTGCAATTCGCCTCGCCTCTGCTGTGCCTTTCCACCCTTCCACCCTTACGCCCTTACGCCCTTACACTGTTCCACTCTAACCCCCTATACCTGGTGGCGGACATGCTGCTCCCCCTGATGAGATTTTCACCTGGCAAAGGAGATGTTCTTGGCATGATGGGCAATTTCAGATGGATTTGTTCATAACAACGGCAGACTTTTTTCCCTGACAGGTGCAAGGTGCAGTGAAAAGCTGAGAGAGAAGCGCCTTTCGCTATAGTGCAGCAGTGGGAGCAGCCATCTGCAGCTGCATAAAAACACCATGGGACTTTAATAAAATTTTACTTTACCTAATATATTTTTTTATTTTATTTTATTTTAAATTTAAATCATGATTTGCGGCGTAGAAATTTATGACTTTGCGAATTTTCCTTTTGATGCACAATTCTATATATATATATATGTTATAGTATATCTCGATTTATATCTCCCGTGCGGAAAACTTATTTTTATGAATGTATTTTCCGTCTCTCGTATACTTAAATTAGAATTTCGTGTTTCAGTCCACACTGGGGAATTCAGGCGTGTCTTAGGATATATTTTCGCTACTTCTAGAGTCTCCTGTTCCCGTGTGGCCTTCATTGCTTGAAATTCTGTACACAACACACAAGTCCCGGGCTGAAGAAGTGCTACTTTAAGAACATGCCTTTAAATTTCTCACACTGGTATTTGTTAGAATTTATTGATAGCTTTTCGACGTTTGAGACAAGCACGGAACAAATAGATCAAGTGAATTTCCTCAATTCTCTTTTTTAAACGTGGGTTTTAGATACTCGGAAGATTATAAGAGGCTTTTTATACCTCTAGAGGAGTATATACCAGCGATTCGGAACTACAAATAAAAACAGGGAGGCTGAGATATTAAGAATGCAAATTTAAAGGAAGTCTCATTTTAGTATTAAGATATTCTGGCTACAAAAGAATGATAAAAATCTGTTCATTCATTATGTTTTAGGATTTGTTACGGAATCAGAACGTCTTGATCAAACGGAATAATTATGGTATTATCTCAATGTCTACATGTCTTTAAAGGTATAAGGTTTCCAAATAAACTTTGCAATCACTAAAACATGAACAAGTGGCTACAGATATTATGTATTGTAATTTAATTATAATTAAGTACAAAGCCTAAAAACTTAAAACATATAATAAATACTTAACATATAAAAATACAGGAGTGGAAATGATACTTACAGAATAACAATAATTTTTCCACATAATATATTCTATGCAGTATAAAAATTAAACTAATAATAAACAAAGCAGCTTAAGGGTACCCGGTGGTCTAGAATTTTCAAAAAATCGATAATCTTTCAAGTGTCAAATTTTATTATTAGAAGGTAGCGAACGGTCGAGTTCGGTTCGTTCCCATACTTAAAACTTAAAACTGATTTATCTCGAAACTACTTCTTTTTGCATGGTGTTGTGAAAAAAGAAAAAAACTATTCAACCGACTCATCTCAAATTTTGATATGTGTTTCAAAATTCCAGTGACTATGGCCGGAACTAGAATTAAAAAATTTTATTTCAAAAACTTATTTTTTTTTTAAATTTGGTAAGAATAAGAACTGTTTTTCAGAATTTCAATTTCAAAAGTGAGTCATTCTGTCAATTTTCTGTATTTTTTTGTTTGTTTTAGTTCCGGCCCTCATACTGATTAATCATTTTCTTAGTTTTAGTTTTTAGATAAATATTAAGCGCCATTTTTAACATTTCTAACTTTTTTAACACAAGATTTTCTTTAATATAAAAAAAAAAAAATGTTTTTGTATGCAGCATGATTACTATATAATATACCTAGAAAGTTTCAATATCGTTATTCATTAATTTAACTTTAAAACAAATTCTTAAAATACCTCAAATTTTCGGGCTCTAGACCTAATTTATTTTAATTTAATTCAGTCAGGAGTTGCAAATTAATCTAATTTTACTATTTAAAAGGAAAAACAAAGAAATGAATGAGCCCTTTATAACATCGACACATTATGAAGTACTATTTCATTATGAAAAAGAATTCATTTATAATGAAGTAGTCAAAAATGATGCCCGAGCTATTTAATTTATTCGAAAATGATAAAAATGCTACTACTACTTGTGAGTTTATCTAAGTCATCTATCTGTGAAAGTTACAAAATCCAGGGGTTTTTGACATTCAAAATCAAAACACAGAATCAGCTGTGAGCGCTGCATTTGTTTTTGTATCAATCAATCACTTTTCAATTCAAACTCCGCAATTTTCATGTTAATGACAGCTAGTCGGCAAAAAACTGCCTTTAAGGGCCCTATTATGGAAGTCGATTTCGGTCGACTCGACTAGCGAAGACACATTTTCAAGCCTGAAATGCTAAGGAAATTAGTGTCTTCGCTAGTCGAGTCGACCGAAATCGACTTCCATAATAGGGCCCTAAATTTATTTTTTTATTTTTGCATAGATTGTACTTCTGCTGACTGTGACAGAGCACACTCGTTCAAACTACGTACGTAACATTGTAATAATTAGCTGAGAAACGAGTGTTAGTTGTGTTCCATTAGGCTAAGATACACTATGACCTCGATGTGAGTCGCCACATGTTAAAAGCACACCGTTCGTAAGTCGTAAGATTTAATAATATAATTCGTTTCAATGCTCGCCTGTATGAAAAATATATTACCCTATCAATAAGTTCATCAATGTGAACCAAACATTCCAGAACATAGCATATTAATAATTTAATGTACAATAAGAGCCGAATAAAGATCTGAATCTGAATCTAACAGCTAGTCGGGAAAGATTCATCAATTGTGTCAGTTCTAATGAAGTAAAATGCTGTGTCTCACCACGTTTTTATATATAACATCACAATGATATCTTAATTCATAATGAAGTGTAGTGTGTCGATGGTATTAAATACTTTTGCAAATACAACGACTTGAATTTTTGTATTGACCGACTATTCTTGTATTCTACAGTCAGATTATTTCACAAGGTAAACGCACAAACAAAAAGGAGTTTTCCGATTGCAAATAGTATTTATATCTTCGCAATTGGAAATTAACATTTTCTCTAGAATGAAGTAAGCTAATATTTACTACGTATACATGAAGGATTGAGGGATCGAGAGATCGAAAGATCTAAATTCGATGTGTGTATATGACCACACCAGATCGAAAGATTGAAAACTCGAAATGTGATCGAAGTTACAGATAAAATAACCTGCAAATATATGAAGTGAATATCGAGGAGAGTAAGGGTCTCCTTATGTCCTCACAAATTTTTCTTACTCATTGTCTGAAAATAAATAATAAATTAATAAATTAAATCACAGATTACTTCTTGCGTCGACTTATTACCTTTAACCTCAAAGAACTTCAAAAACTTGAGCTGTCAAAGCTATTTCGATCTTTCAATCTCTCGATCCGAGTTTATATGAGATAATATCGATTCGATCCAGTTCGAGAAGTTGGATCGGATCGAGTCGATCTCGTTTGGATTCGATCTGCGTCTCCATGACATTTAATTAGATTGAATCGGGATTGAATCCCCGCATGTATATGTAGTAATGGTGAGACGGGTCGAACCTGCGCAGCCCAAAGACATAATGAGAACACGCATTAAATGCCATGCGCAATATATTGTAATTTACTGTGTCTTAACAACAATAAACGCAATCTTACTTGAAGCCAACCATTGCCTTAATATACCATATATTTTCGTGGAGAGCACACAAACATGATCCTTCCAATTCAGCTCATTATTAAAATATAATTCACAGATAAATAAACAAATTACGTTTAAAAGTCGAACCAGTATAACATTTTCGCTAGCCAAGTTTTCTGCTCTATAGCCAAGTTGATGACATACTATGGCTTATTACTTGAACATCCAATATAATGCTCATTTTCTGAAAATCGGTAGGATTTATATGCGCAAAAGTTAAATTTGGAAAGACTTTTGTGGTATTTTCTTTTTTCAAGTTTGTACGCAAATCGTGTGACATTCCAACTAACTATACCATCAGAAGTAATAACGTCATCTAATATTAAAGAGCTGGCTTATTATAATCCACTGTATGTCTAATTTTGTAAAACTTGACTTTTCATTGAAGAACAACAAGCTATATAATGCAACACATGCTTAAAATTACCACAAATACTTCTTACATAAAAAAAACTAATACACTTGTGGCAAAGTTTGATGACCATTCCTCAAAATCTTCATAACCTTCTATAACATTGGCGGCTTGCTTGTAACTAAGATTTTTTTGAACTGACATTTCGTCAAATATTAATTCAATTTCTTTATCTTTTCAATGAAAGCATTCAACTTGTTTCTTTATTTGATTTAAATTATAATATGATAATTTTTGCATATGTTTTCGAATTTTCAATTACATTTGGCAAAGTATCAATCCTGAAGTTTTCTTATCTCTCTGTAAGCTTTTTTTTTGAAAATATGTTTTATTTATTTATTATTTTCATATAAAAATTAAATAAAAGTAGCATATTATTCAGTAAAATTAATACAAATAAAAATACACCGGGTTAAAAATATGGCGGAGTGGTTAGGCAAAACGCATAGAATTGAAAAGGTTAATAATATTGGTTATTTTTCATCAACTTCATCTACTTCTTATTTTAAACTAAGTTTTTTTTTCTTTTTTATTTAAATTCTAGCAATGTTTTTGGTGTGTTATATAACCGAGAATAGATTCAATATATTTTTCTGATTGTAATTTTCAATAGTGGGCTTTAAACCAAGATGATTTAAGAACTTTAGCTTTAAAAAGACTCCATCGTGAGTCTGAAAGGTTTGCTGAAATTAAATATTGTAGCTTTTCTGTAAATTTCCTCCTTAACTCTTTTCAACATAAACAAATGTTGTTGAAATTATGTTTTTAGATTAAAATTAAACCTATTTAGTAAATACATCCTCTTATTTGTCTAAGAATAGCCCAAATCATTTTATTAAATTTTTTCTTTTTGCTTTATTATTCAAAATTAAACAGTTCTACCAAATTTATTTTGCACACCTATAAAATATTCTGCTGGCAGTAGTAAATTTTTAAAGACGATAGGAAACACGAATATTTTATAGCAATAAAGATGAATTTAAAAAAAATAATGAAATATGTAATCGAACGCTTACAAATAAATTTAAATTACTGAATGTACGAATGGTAGAAATCATTGATAAATAAATCATAGGAAACCATTTTATTGCAATTTACATAAAGCTTTGATATATGATAATAAATACCCTAGACATTGTTGAAAGAGGAACCTATTCAAAAGATTCCCCGTAAAGCCTTTGCAGAAAATAAATTTCGAATAGACTAAGAGAACAAGTGGATTCCTCTGCTGTGACCTTGCGATGGCTCAGTTGATAGGCTATTATCCTGTAAAACAGCTTTGTGGTAAGGGATATTGGAAAAGGATTAGGGTAACAATAGGAGAATCAAGAATAAGATGTGTATATAGATCGGGTCAACCTCTGTGGGTAAATGCAAATGGAATTAATTATGGTATTTATCTTAAACTAGGTCATGCAGGTGATCTAATTCCTTTGACTAATACTAGCTAGCTTTAATGTATTTTCTGGTAAATCTAATTCGTTAAAATTAATTACACAATCAAATAGAGATTGCATTTATGTACGAATATGAGATATTTTGAACGTTTCCAAGTAATAGCAATTTCTCAATGCTAGAAGTCTTTTAGATTGGGTAACCTTTATTTTTTGAACTTCTATATAAGATGTAGTAATTTGGCTAAGTTTTATGGAAAACTTTAAGTGTAAATCTTATATAACGTTAAAAAGATGTGGTAGTACATATCTGTGTACCTATTTGGGTCGCTTATTTTCAATTTTCAAACTGATACCAGAAATATCTCGAAAACCACTAAACCGATTTCATTCTTAATTGGTTGTGATAGAAGGTTACATTGGAAAAATTGCTAGAAAATGTTGTATTGAAGCACTCTTCTAATAGTCCAGAAGATATATTTGTTAAATAGCGTCTTCTAACTAATTTATCAAAAAAATAAGGATTGCTATTTTCACAATTATCAATCCAGTATCCAGATGGATACATATAATAACTCAAACAAATTTGTACAATCACTATAAATGAGTAGGTATTGTGGGGATATCTTAAAATTGGTAAAATTGAGACGTACAGAAAAATAAACAAATAATGGATACAAGAGTAAAAGTTTTACTTAAAATAAAATGTAGAGAACATATATGTAGCTTATAAGCTCCATAATCCACTGTTCGATACTCCAATAAGCCCAGTAATCCGGCGTTTTCCTAAAAAAGTAATGCCCTTTAATCTTCTGTTTGCCGAGACATTACAACCACTAATGTGATGTAAGTATTTCGCATGCGATAATCCTGAGTTTATTGTTACATCTCTACAGCCCGCTCTAAATCTAATTAAACGAACAAGTTTCACTTTTTGAGCTTGTTTTTAACCGTTGTTTGATATTTACGAAATACATGATATAAAAAGTATATTAAAAATAAGTTATGGACCTACCGCAGAACAGTATTTTAAGATTTTAATTTAATTGAAAAAAACTAAATTTGTTTAATCTAATATTATGTAATGTATGTATGTATGTGTTCGTGTGGTTGTAGAAGTTCTATTATATTTTTATTAATCAAAACTCCTGAAATATTTATGTCAGCAAAATTATAATTTGATTAATATTTGAAATGTATTGATGGGTCGGATCAAAATGGGTAAAATCACCTCCAAAATGATTAATTGTAAAATTGGAAAGTAACTTGACTACGAATTCAAAAGTTTTATTTTTCAATGTCAATTATCAAAGCTTTTCGTGCTAATTGACATTTTTGCATAGACGCCTGTCAAAATTATAGTCCTCTCCCTCCTTTATAATCAAGTCAATTTCTTTAAATCAATTTCCACAAAAACGTTTTTCTTGGGATCTTTAATTGTCTGCTTAATTTATTTTTACACATGGAAACCACGGTTAATAATTAATTTTCTACCTTGGATAAGTATGTTCACGTTTTGCTATATTATTGAAATAATCGAAAAGTTGTGATACATTATACAAAATAGATTTTTTATAGATAGATTCTTTAATTGATTAAATAATGCAACAGTTGTGTAAACAATAATCCTTTTGTTTTCGACCACACTCCAAATAGATTCTGTAGAGCTGTGGTCATATATAAATTTGAATTTGATACGACCGTATGTGTAATTATTTTTATATCCGGTAGGGGACATTGAATTTGAATTAGTGTAGCTCAATGTGTAAACTAAAAAGGTTTGCCGAAAGCTCTTCTTGTGCGAGTCTTTCTTAAAAACCTATTATAGAAATGTAAAAAATTTCCGAGAAACATCTAGAAAAGCTTCTTGATCCAATTATTTATGTCTCAATTGGGTACCATGTTTCAATTATTATGGCCCAACAATTTTAAACCATTGGTCTTTTTTTATAGAATTACGTGAGCGCAGGGGCAAAGTTGCGCCCACAAGTCGTATCTAATTGTTATAAGCAGATTTGTTATAAATGAATAAATAAACAACTTAGGTTCGATAGATTTTGACACGTTTTACAATGTTAGTGAGGTCGTTTATTGAGAAATGTATAAGTACATTAAGTTAAGCTCACATGTGTGAGGCAGGTCTTTTATTTTTTGGCTTATGCGACCTACTCACTTATAAATACAATAATATAGTATGAAAGAACTGTAGCATTCAAGTCAATTAATAGATACAATTCTGTCATGTAAAACTTTAACAAAAAAAAAAAGAAGCCGATGTATATTCATTTGATACCTTGTTTCGTATTATGTGACTTAATGTTTTTATACCTCTGTAACTCCAAAAAAGGCTATTTTCAAATCACAAATTGCTTTTAAAAACAAAAGGTATATTTTTATTTCAAACAAATCATCATTTTTAATTCAAGTAGTTACAATTTTTCATTTTATTATTTATTATTATTTTTTATTTTTTATTCTAACGACTTCTTCCAATGGCAATTAATTTATTAATATATGTAAAAGGAAGTAAAAATGTTACGCTTTCATGCAGTGATAGTATACAAAATTAAATAATTGTAAGTTGCTTGAAGTAAAAATTATGAATTGTATGAATTGAAAAATTGAATCTATCTGAATTAAATATTTCGACTTGTTTGAAATTAAAGTAGAACCTTTTTATTAAAAAACACAAATATTACCTCTGTTTAGTTAAAAATGGTCTTTTTGGAAGTTAAACAAGTGTGTAATGGAAATCCATAGGATTTGGATAAAAGCAACGTATAATATGTATGAAATTATCATTATGAAATTTTAATTGAAAGTTACTTGTTAATTTTATAAGTTTCATTGTATATTTAACATGGATATAGAATTTTTCCACTCAGATCTAAGAAACTACAATTTTCTACGTATATTTTAACAATTTCAAATGTGAAATCACAGAGTGAATTGCAAAAATATTTTTATTAAGGTGTAATCGTTCTTTTGTCCAATGTTCTATGTTCAATATTATAAATACTAAAGAATATCTCTCACTACAGGGTGATCTTAATACACTCTTGAGATAGTGTTAAGTAAGTAAGTGCAAAAGTAAAACTCCATTTACTCTAGAATTCTTTAATCGTAACATTGCAGATTTTATAAATCTTCTCTAACGTACTATAAAATTTTTTTATTTATCCTTGATTAGATCTATATTAGAATTCTATATGCAGTTAATTAATTTATACTCTCCTGAAAGCCCTATTCGTTCTCGAAACCTGTTGAAACGATATAGAACTAATTATGGCTGTTAGGAGCCAATATCAAAATGCCTCCAGTACTTTAGTAAATTTTTCTGCTATTGTCAAGTTTTTAAATCTACCATCTAGTATTTGTTCATAGTACTAAACTTGATGTTCTATAATGTAAAATAATTTTATCGATAGATATATATAAAGTTTAAAAAGTAAAAACAAAATATTAAGATAATAATATCGTTTTAAGTGAATAATACCTACTATTTCTTAATTATAAGGTGTTTAGAGATAAACTCAAATATCAGAATATAGATAGACGAATTAAACTAAGGACTTGACAACTTTTTTTCAAAATAAAATGCAAACCATTTGAGATATTTCAAAAACTTTATTATCGGGTTGAAGTACAATCAAAACATTTATGAATGGAACTCGACTTCGTTCATATGGCTACCGCGGGCACGTTTGCAGCAACCGATTCGTTGGACCCAATTTTCGATGACTCGGCCACACATTTCGGCCGAAATGGCTGCTATTTCGCGTGCAATGTTGGCTCTGAGCTCTTCCAACGTCGTCGGCTTGTTGGCATAGACCAATGACTTGACGTAGCCCCAAAGAAAAAAGTCTAGAGGCGTTAAATCGCACGAACGAGGCGGCCAATCGACTGGTCCATTTCTTGAGATAACACGCTCATCAAACTTACTCTTCAATAAATCGATTGTAACGTGTGCTGTGTGGCTTGTGGCACCGTCCTGTTGAAACCACATGTTGTCCAAGTCCATATCTTCCAATTCGGGCCAAAAATAATCGGTAATCAATGCGCGATAACGATTACCATTCACAGTAACGTGACGATCATTATCGTCGACGAAAAAATATGGCCCTATGACGCCGCCGGCATGCAAACCGCACCAAACAGTTATTTTTTGTGGATGAAATGGTGTTTCATGAAGCACATGTGGATTTTCACCCGACCAATAATGCATGTTTTGCTTATTGACGAACCCATTGAGCCAAAAATGAGCTTCGTCACTGAAGATGATTTTGCCATGAAATTGATCATCTTGGCGCATCTTTTCCAGAGCCCAATCGGAGAACGTACGTCGCTTCAAATGGTCCATCGGCTTCAATTCTTGAGTCAGCTTGATCTTGTATGGGTGTAAACCAAGATCCTTACGTAAAATTCGCCATAAAGTGGTCTGGGCGATGCCCAACTCTTGAGAACGCCGTGGAATTGACTGATTTGGATCATTTGCTACGGACGTTGCAACGGCAGCGATATTTTCGACACTTCGACCAACCCGTTGTCTCACTGGCACGGCAACATCACACAACGAATATATAGACTCAAATTGTTGCACTAAACTTGTTACTGCTTGTCTACTAGGGCGAGAATTACGACCGAAAATCGGAGTAATATTCTAGTTTTCAGGGTGTCTATCGCTTTTCTCTTTTCAAATTCAAGGACTTTTCAAAGATTTCGTGGATTAATTTTATGAAATTTCAAGGATATTAACAGCACCAAAATGTATTTAAATAATGGCAGTATATTATTACTTTATTATTTACAAATGAAAAATAATTACAAAAGTTTCTTTTGCATTTTATGCATAAAAATACATACAATTTAACAAATTCGATTTTTCATGACTGCCAAGTTTAATTTGTTCTTTTTGTTTTTAATGAAAACATGTTTAATTTTTAAAAATTCAAGGACAATTTCGCTATTATCAAGGGGTTTTCAAGGATATCAAGGACAACAAATAAAATCAAGAGATTTTCAAGTATTTCAAGAATCTGTAGACACCCTGAGTTTTATGCGAACAGACAAACTGATAAAAATAAATTGAATATTATATAGAATATAGTATGTTAATAAAAAAATCGATTAAGTGAAATTCTCATTTGCCGTCCGACTGTAAGCACTTTGCAGTACTTCTCGTAAACATAATTTCAATAGAAATTTTCCTAGGGATCCGCTCGTTTTCGACGAAATTTCTTGGTGGAACTTTAATAAGAAACAATGCGGTATATGGGTACCAGAATTCATTCCCAAAAGTTAAATTAATTCAGCATCCATTCAGAACCGGGTAACTAGGGTCAACAGTTGCTCTATGTAGGTTCATCATCGCCAGCTGTAGCCCACATGTTAGAGCACCTCAAATGTTCTTCGTTCACAAAGGCAGAGGAGACTCCTTGGTGAGCTCCTTCGCTTTATAGAGAAGTCACTAAAATTTCATTAAGAAGTTGCTTCCGGCGCCTTCGGGGACACACGCTCTCAATTACCTAAATAAGAAGCGCCATCAGCAGTGCTAAAGAACATGTTTTACGTAAAGCGAAATTAAATTGTTTAGTGTCAGAGGGATGTCTGGATGCCTGGATGCCTGGAAGTGGCGCTCTCCTGACGCGGGGGCAACACATAAGGTACCATAAGTTGGCGTACAAAGTGGCACGTCGTTTGCTGTTAGTAACAAAGTGCTTGATGTTGCATTATCCTATAGTATTTTATTTTTCCTTTTTTTTAACTTTCCGCCCTTTGTGCGCCGCTCGTGACTATAGACAAAAGTTAGCGAAG
This sequence comes from Dysmachus trigonus, assembly GCA_949715965.1. Lineage (NCBI taxonomy): Eukaryota > Metazoa > Arthropoda > Insecta > Diptera > Asilidae > Dysmachus > Dysmachus trigonus. The sequence continues at coordinate 79,745,817 of OX454322.1, read as the reverse complement.
CATGCAGGATACTCGCTGCACTCACGGGATGCATTACGCCCAAGCGAAAACTTCATAAAAAAACGATTTTTTGCCGAAAAGGGATCCCTGGTAAACGTCAGCATGCTTTTGTGCATTTTGGTAATAAAAATTCTTCCAATTTTTGCTGCTTCCCGCTGCGGGAAAGTCGCGGGAAACGCGCTGCACTAAGCAGTTCCGCATTGTACTGATTTAGGTAAAGTTTGCTGCCGCGGTAATTTTTCGTTACCCCCTGATGTCTAAATAACCCCCGAGGCGAGACAACAATTTGCGGACTTAAAATTTATAGTTAAACGCGCAGTGGTGTCCGTAGGTCGTAGTGGTTAAAATGGGCGCACATATTGCACAATTGCTGCACCCTGAAAGGTCGCCTTTAAATTCCCGGAAATAGCATAATCGAGATCACGTTTTTTATCCCCATGGATATTTTACGCTTTTTTTTTTACTATTCACAAATGATTTTTAAGCTCTCACTGCCAGTGAAAAAGCAACGCATATTTTGTACAACACAATATTCAGGCGCAGGCTTTTGCAAACACATTGCATAATTTAAACAAAAAATAAATCAAAAATTTCATAAAAGAATTACTGTGGAAATATTGTGAAGCCAATTTTTATTTTTATTTTTTTTTTTTTTTAAACCTTGCATGTCGTACATGCGAATATTTTAAATAAATTTACCTCGAGGTTAAAAGTGTTAATTTTCTCTAGGTAATTGGCATGCAATGTTTAAAAATAATAAAGTATATACTTTATTACTGTAGAGTACATTTACGTACATATTTTAAAGGCGAAATTCTACAGTGAAACAGTACTGCTACAAAATTTCAAACTTAAAGCTTTTTCATTCCGTAATAATATTTAAATTATTTGATTTTATACCTCTGATGATTACCTGAATTCGATTTTACTTACTCGACAGGATATATCAGGCTTCTTTTCGACGTGTCACCTCGATCAAAATATTAACTAAATCAGGAGTACCGCAGGATAGTCACTTAGGTCCACTTCTCTTTATTTTATCTATTGATTACAACTTACAATTGACTGCCAATCAGTTCAAAAAAAGCTAAATATTATATATTCTACTTGTGGTTTACATACAAAAATATAGTAGGTACTGAATATTAGTAAATGCAAAATTATGACTTTTTGTAGAGGCCGCAATCTTCTGCATTTCGATTATACCTTACCAAATTATGTTCTACGAATTGTTCATTCTGTCCGTGAGTTGGGTGTATACGCGAGTCAAGTTTGGTTGCCCTATTATCAAGTTCATATTGACCGTGTCCAATCTGTGCAAAGAAAATTTGCCAGATTCACTTTTAAGGATTTACCTTGGAGCAATCCAGTTTTTCTCATTCATTACAACGATTGTTTGAGGTTCCTTGATATGCACTCCATGTACAAACTCCGGGGAATTGCAGGCAATATGTTTGTTCACTAATTATTAATTGGTAATAGAGACTCAGCTTCCCTTAAAACCGAATTCACTTTTAGAGTGAACAAGCGTAATTTTTTTTTGTGGTGGTGTCGCTTCTGCAAATTGGCTTATGTAAAAATTACTAAAGATTTTTTTGCTAATTTGTTTGTTGTCCGTTTCAGTAAACATACACACACTGAAGTAGAGTTTGTTTGGTTGGTGTGGTGGCATCTACTAATATCAGACCAAATTATAAAATACTCAGTTATATGCTACAGATTAATTATTTTATTTTAAACAGCTTTGACTAAGCTGATGGTTCGTAAAAATAACAAAATTAATAAACAGGTGGTCTCAATTTCGCATGGTTGTTTATTTAATTTCATTCGATATTTCTCTGGTTATCGAACTTAAAAATTCTTGGACCGAAATTATTTTCCGAATTGAATTCCAATCTTATTCTTACTTTTTAATGGAAATTAAAAAAAATTAATGATAAAAAAAAAAAAAATTAAAATTAAAAATTCAGAAACTATTAGATATTAAAACGATATTGTATTATTATTCTCACCAATACCTGTAATTTTTTACTATTACTTTATGAACAGATATTTTTTGAAGCTGTTACTGTAGAAGCAATCAATAAAAAATAGAACATTGGGGTGGATTTTAAAAGAAATCATAATAAATTGCAGGTATTGATAATAATAATAATACGAAATTGCACATAAATACAAAATAATTGAGTAGTGTAATTATTACGCTCTATTTCGTCCGAGAGTTTCAGAAAAATTATTTTTCACTTTCAAATAAATTTCTGTGTGGTATTTCTTTGAACTGTGGGTTTATTTGTTTGTTAAAAAGTTTTTTTTTTTTTTGGTTTTTAGTAATTTACGTTAAATATCGATTTCTTAATCATATAACAGTCAATGCGTACTATTGTTCTATAAAAAAGTATCGATTTCAGGAACTTATTACTCTATTAAGCTGAATTACGGATTAAGTACAGGTTTTTTTATATTTTGACATCCCTTGTAAATATTGCAATTATTCTGTTGTTGTTAAGTTGAATTTATTTGCCATTTTTATATTTTGCCAATATAATCATGACACCCTGTATGTGGATATTATTCTTCATATTGTGTATATCATCTCATACTAACTTTCCACACAAATCTGCGGCTACAAATAGTGGCGCCACAGTCTATGGGAGAGGAAAGACAAAGTTTGAGATTATTGTTGATTTGTTAAAACAATTAAACCGATTTTGATGAAATTTAAATGACACCTATTTAAGAGTATTCCCTTTCAATTAAAACGGAATCACGCAAATCGAATCTCGGAGTAATAAGTTCTAATACATTAAAAATAAAAATACATACGCTCGTATTGATTCCTCCTTCTTTAGAAGATTGGAGTTGAGAATATTGAAATAAAATAAACAGAAAAATTCGACAGACAGGATGCTAAATAAAGGTGTTTTATTCACGAAAGAAAAGGAACTTCTCGGGGTGGAGAACATTTACAAGAAGATGAAAAACGTTAAATACAAAAGATTCTTTTAACGTCCTTCCCGGAAAAGTGATGATGAATGATTGGTGTTGACTACCAAAAAAAAAAAAAAAAATCAATTTCAGTAACAAAATATTCTGAATAATTCATTTCAGACGTGAAAAAGTGAAAAATAAAAAAATTCACCTAGAGTGGTAACCTTTTTGTATTGACGGTATATACATATATTTTTTACGACAAGGACTTTCCTAACTTAGCCGGTAAGGCCCTTTAGCTACGAAATTGAACAACTTCAGCAGAGGCTGTGGGCTCGATTTGCCCTAAGTCGGATCCCATGCTTTTCTCACGCTAAGTGCGAGTCCATCATCATGATGACAGCCATAACATTGCGCCTGATACGCTCTGCTGTTCTCAATGGAGAAATAATTCTTCCCCTACCACTCTTTCTACTTTCTTTTCGACTGAATTTTGATTCTTAGTATCAAAGCATCTATTACCCTAAAACATACAACGACTTCATATTAAAAATGTTGATCTTATTAAAGGATTTTTAGTTTATTTCCTTAAGAATCCGATAAACTTGTTCCACGTATGTCGGCTTGGACAATAATCATTATGACATTATATTTTCTTAAAATAGTGTGTCATAAAACTTGGTTTCTTAAGCCCGATAGAACTTTAAATTTAGAAAAAGGTATACGAATAGTCAGAGCTGTAAAAAATGGCATTACCAGTACCATGCATTACCATTACATGTAATGCAATTTAAAGATGATTACCAGTACCATTACTAGTAATGGTGATGCAAAAAATCGAATTACCATTACAGTTACTGGTACTGGTACTTCACCATTACTGTAATCACATGAGCATTACTTAGCATTACTCGCCATTACTAGCATTACTTACTCACATGAGCATTATTTAGCATTACTTACCATTACCAACATTACTTACTGCTCAGTATAGCAGTAGTACTCAGCCTTACTCACAATTATCACAATAAACATGTTTGAATGAATATTAAAATATATATTTATTCATATAAAATCGAAGATTTTATTACCAAAATGTAAATTAACTTTCAAGTTGGCATTTCTTATTATGAGTAATGCTGAGTACTGCTGTATAAGTCTGAGTAATGCAAAGTACTGCCATGTAATGCTACGTAATTCCGAGTAATGCTAGTAATGCCAAGTAATGCTAAGTAATGCTCATGTGATTACAGTAATGGTGAAGTACCAGTACCAGTAACTGTAATGGTAATTCGATTTTCTTGCATTACCATTACTAGTAATGGTACTGGTAATAATCTTTAAATTGCATTACTTGTAATGGTAATGCCTACGTTAATGCATTCCAAAGTAATGCAATATTTCACAGCTCTGCGAATAGTTAACTTTTGATGAACTTTTTTTTTTTTTATTCAAAAGACCAATTCATGACATTACCACACCAACTTGTCTTGACGAAGCGCATTCTGTCAGTCCAATTTTGAGCTTCTTTTTCTAGAATCGAGAAATGTCAGATCACATAACCTTGGAGGTTAATTTATATCGATTCTCGAAATCACTTTATCTCCAAAATCGTGAGCTTAATAAACCTATGGTTTGTGTCGCTGTACGGCACGTGGCGCCATCCTGTTGAAACGACACTCTTAACCGGTCGTCAAGCATGAGTCCATTCATTATTACTGTCAGACTATATTGAACATAAATATTGCACAGAGCTAATCAGAATGTCAGTTTGAATTGATAGTTATCCCTATAGGAATTATTATCTAAGCTAGAGAAACACCCTTTATAATGTACTTCTTTTCAAACATAATTATGCATAATACAAAAATGTGTAAAGTTGTTCTTCACAATAAATTGGAAAGCAATGTCTTTAAAACATGAAAAATGGAAGAGAAAAGGCGAATACTAAATTAAGGCACGTTCCTTGTTCACACTTCAATACAGCATCTAGGACCAATTCTTAAAAGCTCCTTTCTTTGACAATTAATTCCTCTTAACTGCCCATTAACGTACTCTCAGCGACGTGGACAATTATTTCCGTAATTTGCTTTCTTTTGGCGATTTTATTCGTTTCGTTTAATTCATTATATTTATTTACATTTTCTTCTCCAATTAGGAAACCCTTTGAGAAAACAGAAGAAGAAAAAATATTTCGATCTTATCTTTTATCACTTGTTTACTTCAAATAAATCTCTGGTGGATGAAAAGGAATTTATTTTAATGCATTTCCGTAGTTTAATTTCTATTTCTTTAGTCGAATTAAGGTTGCTAGGTTTATTATTATTATTTTTTTTTTTTTTTTTTGAGTGAATAGAATTTGTTTAGGGTTGTTTGACAATTTTGAAATATTTTTTTTCAAAAGAGCAATTCAAATAATTATTAAAGGCTTCAGACGTAGATTAGATAGATAGTTAATTTTCTATTTAATTTGATATCACCGAGCAGCATTGCTTTAATTTTAAATTTTCGCAGACCATTTATTCAATGGAAAGTAGTGAAGTTGATTTTCTATCGGATATGATTTAAGATATACATACAAATTCCAATAATTAGTATTGACAAAATTTTTGTTTGTATGATACCTTTAACCTCTTCAGGAACCCTGGCACATATGTGTGCATATGGTATTTTTGGTCAATTTAGGACAAGAGTATAGAGCAAACTTTTGATGAATCAGAAATTTTGACAAGATTTGGCGGTTAAATTTAAAAATTTAATTTTATACTTGACGTTTGCAGGCAATCATGTCCACAATTTATTTAGGTTTCTCAAAAAGATTATAACACGAAATTATTATTTTTCTTCAAATACTTGAATAGAAAGCAATTCTATAAGAATAAGAAATTATTACCTTTATTTTTTTCAATTTTAATTATTGCATGATTATTATATATTTTAATTTTAATTCTTATTCCAATTGTACAAAGGGATGTATACTTGGTATACTCAGTGTAAGTTTACAGGCAAACGCATTTTTTTATCCCTTTACGTCTATGTCCTATCCAATAAAAGTATTATCCGGCATAAACTTTGCCTACCTAATTTAACATAAGGATTAAACAACACTAAAAAATATTAAAATAACACCTTTTTGAGAACTTAATAAAGATTTATGTATATCATGGTCATGAATACGTCATAATAACCCTCTCTTCATTCGATTTAATTTGCAAACTCAAACAAACTCAGATTTCTGTATTCATTTTAATGAGATTCACCCACCCGCAATGTTAAAAATATACTGAAATCCTTATCATAACCCAATTGCCACGTAGTCTGTATATGTATACCATAAAGTCTAGGTCTCCCCAGGTGAATGGAACGCTGTGATTACGCTTAATCGCGCTTCTAGTAAAATTATGGTTGTAAAAGTAGGTCAACACATGTGCGCGCGTGCACTGCATCCAAATCGCATCTTGGTAGTACATTATGAAATGAACTTAAAATCACTATAGTGACAGCCGTCAGTGCCGCTGAAATTTAATTAAGGACTACCTTAATCAACGTCCAACTGGTAATTTTGGATTCTAAAAATATACCATAAAATGAATTTTTAGTGTACTTGTGTGTTTTTTCTGTTTGTTTATAAATTCACCGAATTTTCCACTGATTTAATGATAAAAATAGGAAATTATATACCACAAAAATAACCTACTGAATACTTGGTTGGTATTACTTAATTATTTCAAAAATCTATGATTGAAAAAGATAGTAATTACTCGTCTTGTATGTATAATTAAAATTTTAAACTTGAACTTGAGTGCTGAACACTCATTAATTCGGAATTAAATAGATCCAGAACGTTTGGAAAGGAAAGGAAGAGAGACGAAGCGCTTTGAACTAGATTCCTCTGGAGTATTGATTCCGAAATAAGCTTGAAACATTGTTAATTTACAGAATTTGGTTGACAAAGGTATGTAATCCATTATCAGAACGATAGTGCGTGTACGGATGCAAAGATGCATTGGCTTTTGACCGTATGACAACAACACGGACCAACATGTGCCAATTAGTAAAGCACAGTGCCGTCATATATCCCTTTATAATGAGATTGCGAGTCCGATTAAAATAACACAAATTCAAAGAGATAAAGTCCTGACGAGCCCAAACACGTGTGGATATTGGCAACCAAATAGCGTGGAAGGATTCCTGCCCTCATAATTCTGAGTGATGTGGTTTTTCGGGGTAATTACAGCAGCTTCCAATTCGCTCGCTTAGAGCTTCCCATTATTGCAGGAATTATGTCCCTGGGAATTTTTAAGGCGTCCACATTTAATCCAGTGGCCGGAGATTGGCATTTTAGCAGGAAGATTTACTCGCATTAATGATCGTAAAAATCTAGTAATCCTCTACCTTCCCGCCCGGATTTAATGTCCATTAGGAGACCTTCCTGATGGTTTCCTTATATTCAGCATTTAGGATACATTCCAAGTAATTTCGGGATGGGAAAGGATTGTGTAGAGGCGCTTCATAGTCGTTAGTGCCACCATCGTCCACAGATAGCGCTCCAGGGCGGTACGACAGGGAAAAACGTATCATTCCTGAGTGAGCGAGAGTTCGAGACGTGGTTTTATAAAACGTGCAGCCTGGACTTACAAAAAAAAAAAAAAAAAATTCCACATGAATGTGTTGTTTCTCTTGATTTACACCACAAAGAATGTAGGGCAGGCAAAAAGTGAGCCAGCACACTGCAGACAAAATAGACAAAATGTAGGAACGTGTGTCTATGCTTACGAGCGTTTCGTAGATCCCCACAGATGCTCCTCTTATGCAAGTTTAATCCAATTTACCAGAAGAAAGTTGTTCGGATAAGGCTTGTCTTTTGAGAAAACTTGGGGCAAAGTATATACACTACCCTCGGATTGCTGAAAGGAAGAAAAACCTTTGGATCTCCGAGCTAATTTATATTATTGTCTTTTTATGATAGAAAACTAATTTCAGATAAACTTATTCAGAATTCTCGAATATATCTGTGGTGGTAAGGCATTGCTTTAGCTAGTTCTTTTTCATTGATTCATACGCCGCACTATGGGCTAAACGGCACTTTTTGTGTTTAAAACCTAATATCTCGGAAGAAACCGAAGATATTAACGTAAATTTTTTTTTTAAATTGAAGCTGAGACTATGTAGATTACTGGAAAATTAACCAGAATGGCTGAAATGAAAACAAACACTATGTAACATAACCTCAAAGTTACATTTTTTTCTGAAAAATTGAATAGGCTCACACCAACAAAAAATTTGGTCTTTATTTTAAATGTCATATATGCTATCCGATGAACTTTAACCTGCTGATCACGAATCCGAGGTCAGAATTGCCCCCCACCCTACAGTTTTCAGAAAAATTAAGAATTTCCGTGCCTAGTATAAGCCTTTTTAACTCTTTGAGTTACAAAAGACGAGCTTAAATTAATTTTTACTATAACATACTAACTGAAGGTTTTTGGGGTCGCTGATCACGAATCTGAAGTCAGATTTTGAAAATTCAAAATGGCGGATCCAATATGGCGGACCAAAATTTTTATATTTGATCGAATTTGGACTAAAAATTGAATACATGGGTTCTTGGAGTCGCTAACTACGAATCTGAAGTCAGATTTTGAAAATTCAAAATGGCGGATCCAATATGGCGGACCGAAAATTTAACATTTGACCGAATCTCGACTCAAAACTGTACACATGGGTTTTTGGGGTCGCTGATTACGAATCTGAAGTCAGATTTTGAAAATTTAAAATGGCGGATCCAATATTTAAAATAAGACATTTAAAATAAAGACCAAGTTTTTTGTTGGTGTGAGCCTATTCAATTTTTCAGAAAAAAATGCAACTTTGAGGTTATGTTACACAGTGTTTGTTTTCATTTCAGCCATTCTGGTTAATTTTCCAGTAATCTACATAGTCTCAGCTTCAATGAAAAAAAAATTTACGTTAATATCTTCGGTTTTTTCCGAGATATTAGGTTTTAAACACAAAAAGTGCCGTTTAGCCCATAGTGCGCCGGATCTAGGGGTAGTGGAGATTAAAGTAGAGGACAAGAATTTAAATGGAGTTGTCTATTTCGAAAGAAAGAAAAGTGCGATTTTGCAGAATAATATCAATTTGCAGAACAATATATAAAGTGACCTGTTGACCTTTAACTTCTTAAAAGCTGACCGTATTTTTTCTGTACACTGTGTCTTAAAGGTCAACTCTTTTTAGAAATGAATATTTAGAAAAGTAGGGATCACTTACAATACATATATTATATTTTCCAAAACAAATGGGATCCTGAAGAGCAGGTCTTCTAAGAAAAATGTTTAAGACTAGTTATACAAGATTACGCAAAGTAATTGGTAATAATCTAGGAATTGAGGACAAATTGAACTTTCAGAAATAACAATTACTACGCTTTGAAAAATTTAATCTAACAACTAAACTATAAAAGAATCCCAAAGATCTTACATTTAGTTTATCTTAATAGATTTTACCTAATGTTTGTATTTTTTTAAATATTTCTTTTATATATCAGAGATTGGATGATATGGTTTGGATTTTATGTTAAAAATTTTGAATATCACCGAACTGAGAATTTTTAAGTAAGAATACGTTCAAGTAAAATTTCGACATAAAGCAAGAAAACTCATTGTTTTAAATATTTTTCGGTCCGTAAAATGTTTGTATCCATATTTTTTATTTTTTTAAAATACTATTACCAACTTTTGTTTATTACTTTTGGTTAAATGTTTTATTAATTCCCTTTTCATAATTAATTTTTATAATAGTACATCGGGGTCCATTAATCTCCATTTTTTTTATTTCTATCTATCTACACTAGATCCTTTTTTGAGCTATTTCCCAGCAAACAATTTTACGAGGGTTTGTAAATTTCAAATAAAAGCGAAAGTTTTTAAAGAGGGATAACAACACGTTGTTTTTTTTTTATATAATATATATTTATATTTCTAATCTTTTTTATAACATGAAGTAAATTCTATGAGTTATGTCTATTAACCTAGTTTATTGAGGTTAGTCTATAAAATGTTGTGTTGTGGTTGATACGTATATTAAGATGTATAATTTTATTTTTTAAATGGTAGATCAAGAATGTGGTGTCTTTTAAGTCTTCTAGTCTCGTTACTTTCTCCAAAGTATTATGATAATTAAACGTTTGTAGATAATACGTGCTGAATCTGTTTACATCATATTTGTCTTTAGAGATCTTAATGTATCTGCTTATTTGTGATAAAACATGGTGTATTTACTATTTGTCTCAGGATTTTTGATTGGTATCTTTGTAGTATGGATATAACAAACAATACCCTGTTGGGTATGATGGGTCCAAACCGGCTTGCGTAATTATTTTAGGGTTAATTCAGACTTGTGTCCTAATAGCCAATGTATCTTTTTGATTTTTATATGAAGTTGTTGTCGTTTTTATTTTATACCATATGTTCTTTTCATGTTAATATTCTATTCAAGCATTATGGTTATACGGTGTAAAAATACGTATCGACGAATTCTTCATTTTTTACGAAATGATCTGCCTCTTGAGTATTATAAATTAATTAGACAGAGAGAGAATGGATTTTTTTTTTTATTTTCATGTAGAATGCAAGTGCATTGAGTGCATACGGATATTTTGCTGCCTCAAAAACTCCGAATTTTGACCAAATATAATTCCTAACAATTAAAACTTCTTAGAAAATATTAATTTTCACATTATAGATCGAAAATAAAGCCATCGTTTGGGTCGAAACACGATTTTCAAATATCAGTTTATACTCCTTGAATTTTAGACAGCAAAGGTTAAAAAAATGCCAGGACATTTTCATCTTATAATGGAAATGTAAGTGCACGTTTTCTCTGTGTTATAAGGTCATTGGATTAAGAATGATAGAATTAAATTTTCTTGTCTAAGGTTTAACATGCCGTGTGTCACTTGCTTTTGTCTACGTTATTTAATATAAAATTTCCTGATACGGTTTAAGTAGTGTAGCACTCGCTTTTCTTCCGGCCATTTAGTTAGTCAATTTTTTCTCCTTGATTTTAAACAACCCCTAGCATTAATACGTAAATGATGTATATTCTTTCAGACATCAGTTTTTTCGTGAAAACCAGTATTAAGGGGTTTTTGGAGTCGCTGATTACGAATCTGATGTCAAATTTAAAAAAATCAAAATGGCGGATAAATTTTTGAAAAATATCCAATTTTTATATAAAAAAAAAAAAACAATAAATAAATGTGCGTATCCGCAGATAAAAAAAATACGTGTTTCTTATTTTTCGATACTCTATAATATATTTCAATTTCATAAAAATCGGTGAGACACACCTGAGAACGTTTCTTTGTATGTCGTGAAACCTTCGAGAAAAACGAGTCTAATTCTTATTACGTACTGAGAGCTGATTCATTTTCGATTCTTTTTCGATATAGTTATCGAACTGAATATATGTTTGCTTAAAACAATTCCTTCTCGATTAATTTACTGATCGTGTGGTATGCTGGGTTGGAAAACTTGTGCCATTGCCTTTCTAAAGATGTAATTTACTGAAATAATTTTGTGTTTTGAGATTCTCTTGAAATTATAAGTTCTACAAACTGTCAAATTCGAAAAAATTTTTGACTCAGTGGCATTAATTATAATACTTAAAGGTTCTCATGAACAAAATCTAAATTTAAGGAATCAAGTTAAAGTTGGTTGCTGCCCTATTTCATTTATTATCGTTTTATGTGAAATTTATGTATTGTTTGCCCGAGACTGTATCTGTCCCAATAGGTCTGGGACATAGTAATAAAATTTCGGAAATGTTTTATTGCGCCTATTCCGCGTAAGTACAATCGGCAGCATTCAACGAATATTACCCTCAATTCCTTGGCAGATGTCGAAGGCAATATGTTAGCAGCATCCCCATCGTGCGCCCGCCCCTACTACATAAAGCGGTTGGGGGGGGGGGAGTTCTTACGCTAGTAATAAAGCAATATAGCCATATACGGGTGCGAAATCTTCTCATAAATTCTAATGAAGGCATGCAAAGATAGAAAATCGGCTAATCCGAAACTTTTATTTCCAATTTCATTGCAGAGCCCAACGAACTCTGGAGGAGCACGAGCCGAGCAGCTTACAGGCTGTACAACTAAATCAGGCGTCGCGGCGGCGTCGACGGAGCAGCCGGGGGACGGGCTGGCATCCTCACATTTGTTGAATATTTAAACAAAATGGGAAAAGCCCAGGAGGGTAAAGTCAAGAAAAAGGCAGGGCACTCGGGCAGCGCTTGAAAAAGGAGGGAATCAGCAGAATCACTGGGGAGGCTAATGCAAGGATCGATGGGACCTGCCGGGAAAATGTAAGACGCCCGCAGGAAAATGAAAACTCCTTTTGACCGGGCGCGGTGGTGGTGACTTATTGCTAGTAATATTGTTAATGTTTTTAACGTGTGTGCAGCCTACCGGAGCACCACCGGTGGCATAATGGTGCCTATAAAACTTTACGAATCGTCTAGATTAGGCCTAATTGTTTCAGGGCAGAAGTTCGTTTCGTCGTGATTTTTAAATTGATAGCAAAACCGGGCGCGGGTGATGTGAGTTAGAGGCCATCATCGAAAAGAGCCTTTTTCGTTCCTTCAGAGAAACGTAAAAATGATTGTCTTTCGTGAGTGATTACACTACCCCATGTGTCCGTTCCCTCTTCTGATACGACACGACACAAAAAGACACCATACGACGCAAGCACGCACACAACATCTTTTCGTGTGACAAATTTACATTCTGTCGGCAGTTGAATAAACGCCGCAAAAAACTTACGCTAAGCCGTGGGGCATCTTCTTATAGGGCCGAGAGGTGGCGGCAAGAATCTTAAGGAAAAGTATTTTTTATTTGACGAGGGGGCCCTAGGGAGGAATCCCAACGATATTCCGCCGAAAGCTCCCTACTTAATGTTTGTGTCGAAGTAACAATACCGGGACGTGTTTATACTGGGTGAGTGAGAGACCGGGGAAAGGGCCCCAAAAAGCGAGAAAATCGAGAAAAACAAAAAAAAAAAAAAAATATCGTGAAGCAGCGAACTGGGGGATACTAAAGTGGAACGCGGCGGGCATTGCGCATCCATAACACGTACACTTCGGATAAAGGCATCATGAACTTAAAAATGGGCCTCACAACGATTCTGCTGGGAACCAGGAGCAGCATCACAGGAGCCGTACGTCTTCTCTGGCTCGGAGTCCTAGTTATGTCCTTCGCTAGTCGTGTCCAGGCTAAAATTGGTAAGTAAACTTTTATAATATTATATGTTGTGCCGTTTATGCCGCGCTGCGATGGGACCCCATCTGGGAGACTCTTTAAATTCTCAAAGCACTCCGAGATATTCACGGCCATTAATATTAAGGGCATAAAGGTGTGAAACTCACATCGCGAGCAATGGAACTCCGGGGAGCTTAAAACGTGAAAATCATAAAAGCGTTGTCATTTCAAGTAATGGAACCGACCTCTCTGCCTTTCAACTCATAATTTAGAAATTGCACAGCTGAAAGCCTGTACGCTGCTGCCTCAGGCATCATCCACACGTTATTTTTAGCATTAATAACGAAAATTAAATGCTTTTTATTTTTATGATGGTGCTGAACCTCACTTTAAATCGCGAGAGGAGTAATATGTATGCGAGAGCTGTTTTCGATAAAGTCAGTTGTTTTGAAATGAATTATTCAATTTATTTATCGATATACTCACCGTTTAAGAGCTTTCAGTCTTTTAACTCCCATCAAAAATCACTTAAGGGGTCATTCTGGTTTAGCGGGCAAAAACATAGGCAATAATTCGGATTATTATTAGGTGGTTGCATTAAAATTCGCTGTTTTTTATGTTTTTTGAACGTTTCTTTCTATGATAAAAATTGTAATGATTCTAATCAAAATACAACCTTCTCTCACTTTTCTGGCAACAATTGAATTCCGCGGCGAAAGAAAGCTCTATCCTTTGAGGCTATCCAATCAGCAATCCATTTTTGGACTTCTTCATAATTTTTGAAATGCCTGTCTTCTAAATCATGCTGCATCGACCCAAACAGATGATAGTCTGATGATGCCAGATCTGGAGAATACGCTGGGTGGGGGAGGGTTTCCCATTCAAACTCCATCAGTTTTTGTTTGACTTTCAAAGCAGCATGAGGCCGAGCGTTATCATGAAGAAGAATTATTTTTCGTCGATTCGATGCAATTGATGTCAAATTTTTGTACAAATTCTCCAACTGTTGTTCATAATGCTCATAGGTGATTGTTTCATTCGGCTTTAACAACTCATAATAGACAACTCCTTCCATATCCCACCAAATGCAGAGCATTGTCTTATTAGCGTGGATGTTCCGCTTTAGAGTCGATGTTGTCGGTTGGCCAGGATCAACCCATGATTTGCTTCGTTTTGGATTCTCAAAATAAATCCATTTTTCATTTCCGGCCACAATACACCATAAGAAACTCTTCTTTCTTTGTTTTGCAAGTAAGGAAATGCAGATGTTTAGCCGATTCGCAATAGCACTGTCGGTCAATTGATGTGGCAGCCATTTTCCTTCTTTTTTTATCTTCCCAATGACATGCAAACGTCACGATACAGTTGATTTATCGACTCCAAGTTGTTGAGCTAATTCTATAAGCGATTGGGCGGGATTATCGTCCAATAACGCTTTTAATTCCTCATCTTCAATTTTTTTCCGGTTAGCATGGCTGTTCTTTGTCATAAACATCACAATCACCGCTTTTAAACCTTCTAAACCAATCTTTGCATACTGTTTCGGATGGAGCAGATTCCCCAGAAGTTACCGCGAGTAATCGTTTAGTTTCAGCTGCACTCTTTTTCAAATCGAAATAATGCAGAAGTACACAGCGGAAAAACAACTTATCGCGATCCATTTTCAACTGTATTTTAAATATCACTTAATGAATATAAAAATGCCGACTGTCAACTGGATTTTATTAACACACCTTTAAGCTTCAAAAATGTACATGTCACAGTGATTATAGTTCAGTGTAAAAATTGCTACCCACAGCGGGAATTAATGCAATCACCTAATAAATTTTAGACCAAATATATCCAATTTTGGGAAGTAATTGAATTAAAATCTTCTTCTTGGAGTACATGGAATTTCCTCTTATTAATAACAAATGATTACCATCCAAATGAGACTGTGTAAGGGGAAATACATTGGCAATAATTTATTAGTGTCATTTATTAAACCGCTTGCAAAATTTCCGCCAGTGTGATGACAGGCACACATCAGGATCTGCATAGAATCGCACTAAACCCCGGAAGATAAAAAGCAGATTTGCTAGTAGAAAACATAATTTAGCAGGGTAGCATTTCCGGGCGTAATCGCTTGTGAGAAATTGGGCACATGCCACTCTAAACAAATCGTCTGTGCACTGATCAATAATGAAGCGGATGAACTGAAATGACAGTAGACGACTGCCGGAATTTATAACAGAAGGGACAAGGGTGGCAGCCACGACGTTTGTATTTTTACGCTATCCAGAGATCCAGCCATATCCCGATTCGGCCGGGATCCACCACCACCACCACCACCACCACCACCACCAGCACCATCAAGCTCCGTCCGTGCACAGTGCGCTGTGCGTGATTTGTTTATAGCCGAGTTCGAGTTAAGTCGTCTTCCTGGAGAGCCCTGGGATTAGGAAACCCATCTTTCATAGAAGTGTCTCTTTCAAGGAGTCCAAGGAGGCGGGAAGATACTTAAATATTGCACACAACCCGTTTAGTCACGTACTCGTAACAATCTTGACATTCCGATGGGGGTGTTTAGCTTAAATGGAGCAAACAAGATTTTTGTAAGTACACGTTGAACTTGTTTCCACACTTGCACTGTTTCGGGAACAGCCACGAGAATCTTGATAGACTATCTTCCCTTTACGTGCCCTGGGTGCTAACAGTAAGAGTAAATAGTCTTCGTTCTTCGTCTGAATGAATCAATTATGTATACCTGGAGATAAATTTTCGAAAATTTAGAAGCAGGACGAAAAGCGCGCCATCCAGCCCTCTGGCAAACATAGGGATGTTGTGCTAAACAGGAAGACGCAGAAAGAGCGTTTTCTTACCGAGTTTGCTTGTTATGACCGGCTCAAAAATCAATAGCTCAGCCACCCAAAGGCTGATTCTGAAGGGACGAGAGCGGGCTAAGCAGATGATTAAGATGCTTCATCAAAGGCAAAAGGGAATATTAAAGAGTTCTTTAAATAAAATATTTTGCTGGAGCCATTAATCATGAAAATTGAACATACACACACAGGCCAGGCCGTGAATGTGGAGTCTTTCCAGTTTACCATATCTAGTCTACTCTGAATAAAGATATAAAGTAATTAATGTTGTGTTGAACGGGCTTAAAGGCTTCGGGATATAATGTAATAAAAAGAAACTGATTACTCTGCCTTTTATATGATATATTAAAAGCTAAAAGCATTTAGTATATTATATTGGTTCCGTACACAAAATATTGTAAGGAGTGTCAGGAGTCATGTATTTTAGCTTTTATACAAATCCATATTTCTATTGATTATCTAGTAAATTATATGATTTATTTTCTGCAAACTTCATCAGAAAATTCTTATAAAAATCTTTATCTACCGCCAAAACTTTCGAACATTAAGAGCTGTCACTTTGACAACCCCTCACATAGAGGGTGAAACAAATAATTAGCTTTGTTACCAATACACAGTTTTAATCTCCCAATCAAATGTTAATAATAATAAAAAAGATTATTTCTGAAAAGTTGGTATATTCAAATTTATACAACATTTTACTGTCTGTTGTTTGTTTAAAAAAAATAGTTTTTCCAATTTTTCTGGAGTTTTAAGTTTTATCATAAAAATAGATTGGACAAAAGTTGTAGATCATTTATAAGAACAATTTTTGTAGATAATTTTATGATCTACAATTTTTGTCTGTTCTATTTTTATGATAAAACTTACCGATTACCGCAAAAATTGAAAAAAAAAAAATCATTTTCTTTACATTTAACCTTGAATAACTTTTTGTGCAGATGTGGGATCGATGGGGACTTTTAGTATTTTATTTGTAATAATGTCCCCAAGGTCTGTACCATTTTTTAGCTCTATGCGAATTATTGTAAACCTGCCAATATTTTTTCAACTATTTTGACCGGACTATTACGTTTTGAAATACTTCTCCATTTTAAGTCCCTGCTATACTCAATGCCAATGCAGTTGCCATTGCAATGATATTAAATAAGGTTTGTGGACTTTTATTTACTCACTCGTAGTAGCGGGCAATAACGAAGAAAGTTTATGCTTTCCCAATGGTTAACTTCAAATTACTTCCTCTAGCATGCACATGCGAAAATGTGTACAAATTTTCACTCCCATCTCAAAAAGGAAAGCCAAAAATATTCTGTGGAATTTATATGCATTCAGATAGTTGCAGAGTGTATCTACAAATGTTTTTCCTTATACGTTATATTCAATGAAATATGTAAAATGACTGGTTTATTGGAGAATCATTTAGTTGGATATTAAATTGCGATCTTAAGGTTTTAAAAATCCAAAACTCTTATTGCTACATCGCACATTCACTATAATTTTTAATGGAATTAAGAATTAGGAATAGATCAACTGAATTGAGAAAAAAATACTAATATCCTGCCGGAAGTGGTGTTAGCTTCATATGCCAGCTAGCAATTTTAAGAATTAATATAAATAAAATATAAGTGTAAAGGTCTATCTCTTAGCAAAAATATTGGTTAGGTTCAGAATCAAGAATCGAATAAAGTTTTATTTTTTAGTAGGAAAATTTTGATATCATTGAAAAGCTTATAAAAAAGACTTCAAAGATGGAATATTATTATAATTTAAATTTAAATTACAGGAAAACATTTTTTATAAATAAACAAGAATATAACGAATTGAAACCAACCAAAAACATCAAATATTATAATGAAGGTAAAAATAAACTAGTAATCGAGTTTTACTTTAGATAACAACAAATTCTAAGAAAACATAAAATTTTGTTGTATTACATACATTACATATTACATTAGACAAATTACAAATCATTTGTCCCATTTTGTACCCTATTCAGATTAGTTAATATCGTAGTCTTTGTATTGGTTTTGCTCTATTTAAGGAGGGGGTAAGGGTTTCAGCATGAAAAAAAAAAACCTTTTTTTGCGATTTTTTTTTAGAAATATGGTTTGAGCAAATTTATTAAAATCTTTTGTATATTATTAAGTATGATTTCAGCAATACTCAGTAATTTTTTTATGCGAAAATATCGACAGATAAGCCGGTGACTGAGCTTTTTCAAAACCACTTTCTAAAAGTCCGTGTACACTGCTATTTAAAAACTACATTACTGATTCATTTCAAACTTGGTACACACTTTCTATATATAAAATAGCTCCCCCCAACGTTGAGTTTTAAATTTTTTTTTACATTAAGGGGGTTTTCCACTTACAAAATGGTGAAATTTTTCGTAAAAAATAGCAGCTTTTACTTTAAATGACCACCAAACATTTAAAAATGAAAAAAAATAATAATCAGAGAACGTAGGGGGGAGGATTGAATGATACTCTGACTAAATTTTAAAGGTTTTTAATTTCGGATAATTTCCAGCTGAGATACAGTGTACACCGCAAATCGTCTATTTCCAAAGACGTTCTTGGAAAAGCTCCGTCACCGGCTTGACCAGGCCCCTGCCATTTGTGCTCAAGGACGAATTTTTATTGACCCCATCTGCTACGCGGCGCTGATGGTACTTGTAGGCGAACGATGGCGGGACTTTTGAAAATATTTTTTTTTCCCATATAATACTAGATGGTGGAAAATGTTTTCCACAAATTCTATGATGATCTTTAAGATCTTTTCGATCCAATTCCGAATCCATTTAATAAAATCCAAAAACTAAAAACACAATTTGCACAACTTCGAAATCACAATTGCGATGACAACCATTCAAATATCCTGACATTCGCGCTCGTTCATCCTACAAGGACAGTCTGCGCCACCTAGCGGAGTAGTTTCCGGTAGCGACAATAAGCATCCACTTTTTTATGAAGGCTTTATAGAGAGTAATAGGGGGCTGATTTAAACAGAGTTGCATTATAATAACGATCGCCAAAAGAGCCCAAGAATAAGAGTAAAATTCAGAACAAAATACTTTCGGATTAGGAGTATAAGTTCAATTAGTACCAAACTAATAAATATTGATTTAAAATTTCATAAAGGTCTACTCATTTTCACTAAACTCTGTGTTAAAGATAGGATCTTTTTTTTTTTTTTAAAACTAGCGATTCTCCTTAAAGATACAAAGCAAGAGTCTCGCAGTTCGGTCTTGTTCTTGGTCAAGTTTTGCAAACATGGTCTTTGTCTTGATCTTACAAGTCGAATCATTGTTCGCAGGTAAATTATTGATCTTGGTCTCAGTCTTGGACTTTCTGCAAGATTGAGACCAAGACTCTAAGACCAAGGTCGATTCTGCTCATTACTAATTTAGATAAAGTGAATATTTATGATTTGACAAATATTTATGATTTGATAAATATAAAAGCTATTTTGAAAGTATTCTATTAATTAATTTACATAAAAAAATTCCCCAATGTGTAGAAAGATGATTAACAATTATTATAGAGTAAATGATAGTTATTCCTTAGAATTTATAGCACAAGCTCTGCGTTGCACTTAACTGCGCCTTTTTATTATTTAATTGAGTTTTTTTTTTTAAATTACAGAACGATAATATTCTATTAAAGTATTTATTGGAAATCCTTTAGCTAAATTTTCCAGACATATCTAATTTCATAAAAATTGTTTCTTACAATAAATAAAATTGCTAACTTCGAATACCTTTGACGAAGCGTTGTAGGTATGCCATAAAAAGAAAAAAAAACCTGTTTAAGAACTTCATCTTCTACTGTTTCGATACTTCTAAAATTCATTTTTCTCTTAGATACCAAGGGAATTGACAAACGATACAATTTCAAAGAGGAACAAATCATCAAATATCAAAGTATACTTTCACAAAGTCTCGAAATCGAACCAAAAGTGGGTTCGATGCTCAATTCATAACGCAATAAATTATTAAATTTCACAAAATCCAAGCAAATATTTTATCACTGATTTCTGGCAATTTGAAAATCGATATCCTTCATCAAATTCAGTGGAGTGTGAGTTTAATAAATAACTGAAAAATCTCGATTTCACTCCAAACGAAAAAAGTTTTTACCAACTTGAATTGCATTTTGAGACAGAGCACTCAACCATTAGATATACCCTTAATAGATTTCTGAGGCTCAAATACCATCGGTCAACGACAACTACAAAATTCTGTCCCTACCCTTAAAGGAAGGGCTCGAAATTTATGTATAGAAGTGTCACGATGAAATAAATGCAAACCGAATCTACTGAGCGCCAAAACCTCCAACCACGAAGACCATTGGCTTTCAATTATTAAAATTAATTCATGTACTCAATATTTTTCACTCCACAGTACGGGCTGACCCAGTTCGATCAGATCTTTTTATTTTTTTTGCATAAAGTGCCGCTTGCGATGTAATGAATGAGCTTTTGTAACGCAGCTGAACCAGAGAATTAATAACTTTTTTATGCAGCCCACTCAGTCAGATATTGAGAGAGGAATTTGCAAAATAAATATATATGGGTAATTCTAAGTTATGAGGTATTTTCAACGGCAATGATAAAAAATCATATATACATATTTAAATTATTTAAAATAAGCCTGTTATATCTTAAAAGTTACCATCTTCTTTATGGTCACTTAAATTCACGAATTAAGTGTATTTAATTTTGTCACAAAAGAGCCTAAAACATGAAAAATGTATCTCCCCTGGTCTGTCCCCCAACAGATTATGTTAGTCAATCAGTAGTTTTGACTAACTTGAAATTATGTTATAAACTATATTTCATATAACTTATAAACTAGACTAATTAAATTAATGTAATCTAAGAAAAAACAATTACTAACATTTTCTTTTTCATAAAAACTATAATGTCTACATTTGTCCTTCATATTTAGCGTCTCTTCCCCTGGCGTTTTGTATTCGTTTAAAAATCACAAATGTTTAAATTTATCGCGTAAATTGCGACTATAAATATAAAGCATTCCACGTGAAGTTAGCAGCAAGCCTTCACGACACAAGCGTACGGCCATTTTGCTCGCCATTTCAGTGACGCCACTTACTGGAAGTAGTTGTGAATCCGTGAATGCGTTCTCTCCCCTGGTAAGTTTTTTAGCGCAATTATAAGCCTAAATAACTTGTTTTCTTTATATAATTACTGTAAATTATGCATAGAATCATATTCTTCTTTGTTAATTACGTATTACAAAAACTTTGACGTTTATACCAATTTTTTAACAGAAAAGTATCTCCCCTGTCTTCTCTCCCCTGCCTTCTAAGGTGCCAGGGGAGATACTTACTGTCCAGGGGAGATAAAAATATGTCGTGTTGGAGTATTTTTACAGCCAATACCTGTACAGTCAAATCCCCTATAACGCGGTGTTTTTATAGCGCGATTCCCATACAACGCGGTGTGAAAAATGCGACAAGTTTTCCTATAACGCGGTCTCTTTATAACGCGTTTTTGATACAAGAACATTCCAACAACTCAAATGGTTTGAAAAATTTATCTATGGAAACACTTATTCGATGTGTTAAATTTTTGTATGTACATAGTTAACATTTGTGGTGTATTCCCCTGTTTAACAATTCTAGTATTCATTAAACCAAAATTTAAATATGTAAAAATCTACATATTCATTGTCATTTCTATTATAAAATTTCATTTATTAACCGTATCAGCCACAACTTGTTACTTTGAGAATGCAGTTTTTATATAGGTCTGATTTATATAGAATTTATTTATTTCTGAGATTCCATATAACGCGGTACAAATCATTTAATTTGTATTAATTCTGAGTTTCTTACAACGCAGTTTCCATAGAACGCGGCAGTGGTTTCCATATAACGCGGTATAGATTATTCTGATTTAGCGTATTTCTATGTTTCTCAAAACGCGGTTCCATAGAACGCATATCCTGATTTGAATTAATTTGAAGTCTCTCATAGCGCGGTTTCCGTATAACGCGGTACGAATCAATCTCGTTATAGGAGACTTGAATGTACTGTTGTTCATAATTCAGTCAGTACAAGATGCTATCATACGCATGGACTTCAGCGAAAACTATTTTACCAAATATTCTGAAGAAGTGCAGTCCTTCCATTTCGGGGGTTCAAGGCAACAAATCAGTATGCACACAGTTATAGTTTATACCAAAGAAGTTGGAAAAGACATAAAAGGCACATGTTTCTGCACTTTGTCCAAAAATTTGTCGCACTCACCTCCAGCTATATGGGCCCATTTGTATTTTGCATACTCAAATAAGAATTTAAGTTTTTAAGTTACTTTTATAATTACTGATGGCTGTTGTACAATAAAACGTCTGATTATTATTAATTAACAATAAAAATAAAGTTGATCCTTAAACTACTACTGTGATTTGGTTCATAAAATAACATAAATATCTCTCCCCTGTTCATAAAGTATTCTACCCTGTACGTCTTGTCTCTCCCCTGTATCTAGTATCTCCCCTGGTCAGTTATAAAATAATAAAAAATAAATAAATTGACTGGCTGCTTTTCGCATATGAAGATAATAAGTGTTTCGATAAAAACATACTGCAATCATATTAAAATTCTATTATTTTTGTCGTGCCGCCTCTCCTAATAACTTAATACCTCTTAACTTAGAATGACCCATATAGTATGCGCCATGGCGGAGGGTAGCAGAATGATTTTTGCAAAATTATGTTACGCCCTATTGATTTCCCCTCCTGAACTAGTTATTAATTTAAGTGCATGCCTAGAAGTTGGGACTATATTATCATTTCGACCAGCAGGCGGGAGTATCCCGAAGGACATAGTGTACGAAACGGTCTTCGACCAGGATACAGGAAAACGTATGGGAGAAAAGCTATTGATTTTCATCCGGCTTCCAGGTCTGCTCAATCCCGCCGTATTTACTTGCTGGGAAGTCTCGCGTGTGTATAGAAAGACGTGGGTAATATTAAATTGACTGAACAGAATGTGGTGCAAAAGTAGTCTTTAGCAATTAATAAATGATGATGCTGCTCCTTCGAATATTTGCTTGAGAACGTTTGCATTATCCCTCACAAAAGGCCAAGAATTAAATTGGGTAAGCCCCTGCCTCTGAATATCTGAATAGCACGTACACTACATCTTGGATCTTGGATAGTCATCCTACCTTTTCTTGATAATAAATTCTGAAATGTTCCAAAATGAAATTCAGTTGAAATTCAATCTTTTTTGGGAATCTCAATATAAAGAACAGATTGTTGCTTGTTTCTTATAAAAAATACGAACAATCAATATTTTATTTAAAAAGATTTTGAATGCGGTTAAGCCAATATTTGATAAAATAGTTTGTCAAAATCTATCCGAACTGTCCAACGCTGAATGATAGAGGTCTTTTCGAATTTTTATCATTTTGGTAGAGACAGACAATTTACAGTATTTAACAAAATAAGAAATATATTATGCACAACATCTTCGTGTAAGACAAGAATAAATAATTTGTAAGGTACCAAAACTTAATTACATTCAACCGTCTGAAGAATCCTATGAGAAAAACTAGAAAAATTTAACTATTTTTTATATTAATTTACATTTTTTTTGTAAACTTTTTTCGCGGCATTTTACTAAAATTAAAATAAAAACAATTAATAAATAAATTAAATAACAAATAATAAGTAAATTAAATAACACATAATAAAATTACTAACAATTAATTAATTAATTAACTGATTAACAATTAACAGATTAAATAGTTGAAACAAAATACAAATAAAAAGTGGAAAGCAAGCAAAAAATACACGTTGGACAATTTATCGTAACGTTTTCTTGAATGTTATGAAAGTCAACGGAAAAAATTATATACAAAGATTTGTATTATTATTTGATCATTGAAAATAATAATATACAAACAATACACAGCGCAATTATAACACAATACACAGTAAAATTATAAAAATGATACACGAAATATTGAAAAAGCACTCTTATGTCATAAACATAAACAAATATGTCAAGAAATCGACACACGACGCCATCTACCCTAAATATCGAAAGATAATGAAGTGTTGTGTCGATAAATTAACTTACACCGCCATCTGGTAGAAACTTATGGAACTTACAAAATATTACATTTAATGTGCAATAAAAAAGTATTCAAGACAATAATCGAGATAAAAACGATGCTATCTTTTAAGTTGGATCAAACTACACATAATGAGCCAGATTTAATCAAGATCGGTTGAGTAATTTCGGATTTTATCCCAGACAAACATCGTGACACAAGATTTTTATATACAGGGTGTTCAGGGGTGGGAGGGAAATATTGCAGGGGGTGAAAGATCAGACCGAGACAAGCAAAAAATCTTATGGGTGGGGAGGGGGGCATCTCGCACCGTTCGGCAGTAACAGGGTGATTCGTAAATCAGGATTTTGCCTTATATGGGAACCGCTCTTGTATTTTTATCATTTTTTTCTAAGCATCGCAGCGGTCCCAAACCGATCTCTAAAAATTACAAAGCCCTTTTCAAAACGGTGTTGCACCTTTTTGGAAAACTAATTAGATAGGCAACTTAAAAAAAATAAAAAGTAGGATTGCTAATAACATGAATTTCGAAGAAAAGTGGGGCGAAAGGTGCAAAATCGTGAAATAAAAGTAAATTTTTTCAACTTCAAGGGGGGATTGTAGCCAAGGGGTTGGGTTTAGGGGGGTGGTGTTGACCGTTTTGGAAAGGGCTTCGAAATAGTAATTTTTTGAGATCAGTTTGGGGCCGCTGCGATGCGTAGAAAAAAAGATAAAAATACAAGAGCTGTTCCCATATAAGGCAAAATCCTGATTTACGAATCACCCTGTAACTGCCGAACGGTGCAAGATGCCCCACCCATACGATTTTTTGCTTGTCTCGGTCTGACCTTTCACCCCCTGCAATATTTCCCTCCCACCTCTGAACACCCTGTATATAAAGATAGTACAGTATAGTACTTTTCTTAAATAATACAATACAAGGAAATTATACTGACCTTACTCTTACCAGTTCTAATTCCTTCCCATGATTATTTTCAACTGTTTCATACTAGCGGAGGCAAGTCTCGAAATTATTCATGTAATATGGATATATGCGTGTCTAACCAATTTATAACTTTTCAGTGTCTCATGTCGCATTACCACAAAATCCGTTTTAGAAGTTTTACAGGGACCGCTGCGTTACAAAGCGAATATTTTCTGAATAAATAATAGACGTAAACGTGCAAATAGGACAGCAGATTTAGGTTTCGACAAAATCCGCAGCGACTAATTAGTTCCCTAGTAAAGTAAAAGCTTTTATTGCGCAATAAATTAATCCAACTTAGCCAATTAACCTACAACCCTTAATCAATGTCCCCCGATTTGAAATGGGTCGACATTCGGTACCAACTTTAATCGCAATTCCCTACAATTAAGATTTGAATCTGAAGGAAGGTGACTATCAGATTCGACTGATTTCAGTCAGAAAAACTTCAAATGCTGTTTGTTAAAGTGTAATTTTGGCAGAGGGAGAATTTTTTTTTTTTTTCTTTTTTTCTTCAGGTCAATGTAGCCTCTCTTACGTATTCAAGCATTAAATTATCTTAATGAACAGCTTGAAACTTTGTTCGGTTTGATGAATTATATCTACTTTGGGCTCACTGCCTACAATTTCCTGAATTAATTCGGGGGATCCTATAAACTTACAAATTTCCTAAATAAAGGAAGCTCTATTTCGCGACGACCTTTACAATATGAATAATGCTCTGTAGGAGTCTATGTAATTTTCAACGGAAATTATTCGAGTAATTTTGGAAATATTTGTGATGTTCACTTTTGGTTGATTTCATTTTACCTTTTGTTGTTCATCAAATTATTTATTCTGATTGAATTACAGAAATTCCATCTGTTTATTAGGCTCAACATGATCGTCTTTATTCTTTCCTAAAGAATAATAAATAAAGTTACGTTGAAGTAAGAAAAAGTTCTTTTTCCGCCCTACGACGTGAGTTTTGTAACTCTTTTCCCAATTGATGAACTTGGAGAACTCGGCTTTTTTGATTTGACATGACAACTTGTCGCAAGATGTTGTAGCCAAGTAAAGTTGGATACATTTTCCACAGGAGCAACATTTACATATGTTTTTCTGAAGACATGTGATTTAAAGTTAATTCGGGTATTATTACAACAAATTGGGTGTATTTCTAATGAATGAATTTAAAATTAAGTAATTTTGTGTTATTAGTGTGTCGTATTGTCAACTTTGACGTTCTGTATTGTTTAGAAATCTACATATATCATCTTACTAAAAAAAAAAAATTAGTTTGCGCTTTAAAAAGTATTAACAACCTTTTTTTTAAAACTTTTGGTTAACAATGGAAAAGTCAGAAATTCGCACGATTATGAAATATCAATTTTTACGTGAAACCACAGCACCGCAATCATCTCGAGACATTAATGGTGTTCTAGTGTTACTAAAATGCAGCCGTGAATTCGACCAGAAACAAAGGTGGTGGTGCTTATGAATTATTGTTGAAGTTTGGTGTTAGCAAGCAAGTATATACTATCATCAACTGAACCAAATGATGTAAAAACTTGTAAAAAAACAGCCTAGACTGGTCAACTGATCGACTCCTCTTCTATTGCATGACAACGCTGAACGCACACCACACAATTGACTTTTTACCAGAGTTTTACACCACCCCGCCTGAACAAACTTCCGCTGAAATGTCAAAAATGTTTTGACAGTATGGTAGATAGTAATTTCTAAGTCAAAAGAAGGATTAATATGATCGCTTTAGTGCAATACAGTATAAATAAATATTTCAACTTCTTCATAAGCTCATAATTTTCGATTGCTGTTTTGAAGAGTTGTTTTTTGTAAACAATATGGCGCCGCATGAAGTTTGGAAAGTATTTTCCTTTAATTGAAAAATATGTAATTAAGTTATTAATCATGTTTATTAACGTATTCATCCAAATTTTCATATTTCGATTCGCAAGTTAAACAGGGTATTTAAAAAATATATTTTAGAAAAATCATGATTAAAAATATCAAGTATTAATCTGCTACAAAATGAAAATATCGAAATATTTTTCAATGATCGTGATAATGCGTAACGTGGATAAGGAATTTTCATCTAGTTCGAAATAGCATTTATGCAATATTTCAAAAGATATATTTTTGAATGATTTTAAAAATTACTTTATTCCCTGTTTGTACTATACATATGTATGTGAGATTCATTTTGATGAAGTTTGATGTAGTTTTGACACCTCTCTATTACTTTTTATACAAACAAATATTGGAAGTAGTAAACTTGCTCTGCTATTTTACGTATCCTAAGAATTTTCTTTTCGATGAAAATTGCTTCATTGAGAAGTTAGATTTTACTTGAATTTCGAAAAATGTGACAGTATGAAAATTAAAATGTTAAATAAAAATACTGTTTGAATAAAATCGAATATATTTAAATTATTTAAAAATTGTAAACAAGCCAAATGCACACTAAACAATAAATTTCCAATGCCTCTCTCTTAAAGCAAGTAATAAAAACACTAAATACCGCAGCAAATATAAAAAATTACCTGTGTGTGTTACCTGTGATTCTAGTCAATATCATTCCCAATGACAGCTTGCAGGAACTGACATTTCACATTTCAAATTTCTTTTCCAATCTTCTTGGCCGTTTTCACAAAATGAAAGAACATTCCGGGAGGCCAAAGGGTCTACTAGCTGGTTAAGGAGGTGAAAAGTTCCCTGAGCGCTTTTGAAAAACAAAAAATATTCTTATAGAGTTCATGAAAAATTACATGTTTGCCGAAATTTTCAGACCCGCAAATCCTCACATAACCTCAACAAAAATTAAAACTTTATTTTCAGTGTTTTGGTGATATCTCGGCTTCTTGTGAACGTAGAAACTTCTTTTTATTTCAAATTGTAGGGTTTTTTGTCAGTTACGATGTGATATTTTTTCGAAATTTTTTAGCGGTGAATTCAAATTAAAAAAAAAAAAAAAAAAAAACTAAAACAATAGTAACACCAAAAGAAGATATTATTTTTTGGATGTCCATGAATTTGTTTCAGAATTTTAAATATTGTGCAAATGTCAAAATATCGAAAAACCGTTTAATTATTTTTAAGGTTAAGTGAGGGTCTATGGGTCTAAAAATTTCAGCAAACATGCACTTTTTCATGTCCTATATAAGGATATTTTTTGTTTTTCAAAAGCCTTGGAAGCTATTTATTCAATTTAAGGCAACTGGAACTGTTTATTCCATTTAAGGCTACAGTGGATTAAGATATATAGTATATGTATATTAAGATATAATATTATAGCCATTTTCATCGAATTCTAGTAGACTAATTTTAATAGTCTTTTGATACGTTCTAATTAAAACGCCCTATAATTTTATTATACAATTTGGAGTTTGACTTGATCGTTAGTGGCCAGATATAGAAAAATCGAATATATATTTTTTTATTTTCCCTAAAACTAATTTCCAATTACCTTAGTTTATTGCGACAAAATTCCACGTTCATGTCTGGTATTGTAGTGTGACAATCAGAATCGAAACACCATACAAAATTCAATACACTTGTAAAATGAACACATAAATAGAGATGGGGTTAGGAAGCTGTTCATAAGAACTTCCGCCAAGACAATTTGAATAATTGAGAATTTGCTGTGAATTAAACTGTGTCTGAACACAAAAAGTCTTCCCATTTACGGATTGTGAGAGAATTGCCAACAATTATTATACTGTAAGGCGCATCTGTCGAGTGTTCCCTTTGCATGAACTCGGGTGCCCTCCGGCGTTCCCTTGACTTAGTGAAAGCTATCGCCGCAATTTTACACTTTAGCTCCGCTGTACGAGTGCAATATGTGCATACTCTCGGGAGGGTGTCCCGGCAGGACTGCAGGGATACGACCGACACAAAATAAGAGACACATTAGCAATTTTCCTTCAAATACAACATTGACTACGAAAAGCTTTCCCCGGGAAGAAGGGCATAGAGTGGAAAGTTAAGAATACTCCAATGCTTTTAGTCCTCGTAAATGTTTCATAACAACGCAGAAGTTCCTACGAAGAAGTGTCGCGTTTTATGAAGGCACAAATTGCCAGCGAGCGCTACGGTCCTCCTCCAGGAGCACTGGCTGGCGTAGTCTCGAAATTTTGAATTTTGCTACCTCAATAAATCTTCCCGGAGAAGGGACACTTTCAACCAGTTCCCTCTGACGCAGTGCAATAAATGCAGTGGCTGAAGTCGTTCTGCCGGCAGCCTGAAGTAAATTTTGTAATTGTTAAATTTATGTCCTTGTTCGCGATGGCAGTGCACGAGGAAGCAAGCACTGCAAGGCACCAACGAACCAACCAGCCAAGGGATTCGGTTCCCACAGCATAAGACTGGTGTTTTGATAGCCGAAAATTAAACCCAAATTTCGCGACTTAGTGGAAAAAAGTTACGACTCGAAATTAATCAGCGTCTGAAAGGGAAGTACTTACAACTGCTTTACTTTTCCCCCCGTCGACGGTTTTCAGCGAAAGAAGTCTAACAACTCCCTTTACCCCCGGAATTGTCAACGAAATATTCCCCTGTCCCGGCCGGTGCTTCAATTTCCATTTCTCATTTCGTCTAATTTCGTTTACGTCTGTTACATTCGGGTGCTCACGACCAACGAACATTGGAGTGCCGCGAATTTTGTTTATAACATTTTTACGCAGCCATACACCACCTACCTCAGTTGCGACACATCAGCTCGGCTTAATAAAAATTCTTTTAATCCGCTTTGAGTGCCGCATTTCAGCCAGAAGCAAGCATAAGTGCGGAATTGGCTTTTCATTTGTCGCACAAATGTCCAATTTCTCGGTGTGTTTTATTTTTGGCCAAGTCGTTTTCCTGAGAAAAGCCATCAGGCGAAGATAAAAAAGTTAAAATAATACAGCAGTTGCTTTGGCCCTTTTTCAAGTTTCCTTCCTTCTTCTGTTTGATTCAAGTAACTTCCCGTGAAATTCAAATTGCCTGTAGACAGACGACGCTGTTCGGTTATTTCATTTCTACAGGTGGTTCAAGTACTTATGGCTTTTTATGAAAACAAATCCAAGGACAAATCAAATTAAGTCAACAATTTCATCAACACCTAAGAGAAACTTTCTAAAGAATTGTGCCATTTGGTGAGAAGGTTATAAAATTCGTTAACAAAAAAAATAATATGAATTTATTAGGAAAACCTTCATTCTTAAGGGGTAGACAACTCTTGAAGGTCAAAGTTACACATTTTCTTTATTCAGCCATTTATAATATAAATTTCTTATAAGTACGAGTAAATTGTATCTGTGTATAATATTCCTTATATTAGTCATTAATAATATTGAATGCGTTTTATTGATCAATAATATTGACAGTTTTGGAGGCCACAGGCACCTCAATATTATGGGGCAGGAATTGATTAAGAAGGCGGTCGTGGTCGTGGTAACTTATTTCTAAAACTCAGTCAGGAACCATCAGAAAACCTAAATTTTTTGAGAATAAATTAGAAAGTATTCAATAAACTCTTGGGAGAGATTGACATTGCACAAAATTTCAATATAGCTCACACGGCTCAATAGTTTTCAAAAATATTGATTAATTGAAATTAATTTTTAAAACTTCCCTTTTATTGACAACATTTTATCATCACACGAACAATAATCAATAAAGCGCCTTCAATATTATTGACAAACAACAATATTGATGGTATAAATGACCCAAACATATTGTCATATTTCCACACCTTTGCATGACCCAAACAAACTGATTGTTCACTATCAGTACCTCTTCACATTTTTAAAAGTTTAAAATGTAAAATTACTATAAGTTAATTCTTAACGTAGTAAAAAATTTAGAAACTATGGCATTTTAATACAAGATATTTTTTTTTTTTTTTTAAATTTACACGTCTACTGGTAGCATTGCTTTTGCAAAGTTTGTATAAGTTTATCTTAAGCGCTATAGCACCCAGTCGATCTTAATATACAAGATGTTTTTGAATTGCACTTACGCGAGCACCAGTGAGTATACAGAAGTTAAAAAATTTAAAACTTTGATAATCTTGATATGATTTAAATCTAGTTTGCTGAAAAAATGCAATTGTTTATCAATACATGTAAAAAAATTAAAACTTTGCATGTCTCTGGATTGAATGTACATATTTCCAAAAAAAATTAATTGGGGGATTAAGATCACTTTTGTATAGTATCCCTATATATACATATGTATATAAAAATGAAAGTTTGTTTGATTTTTTGTTTGTTGCTCAATCATTGTATCGATATTTTTCATTTTTGTCCGAAGGTAGTACATATTCCAATTTAACATATAGTTTAATTTTTTTTCGGATAATTCAAAACGGCGGATCCAAGATGGCGGCTGAAAATTTTAAATTTGAAGCGATTTTCATGAAAATTGGTACATAGGGTTTTTGCGGAATGCTGATTACAAATTCGCTGTCCAACTTTAGAAATTTAAGATGGCGGATCCAATATGGCGACCAAAATTTCTCGATTTCAACAGATTTTAATTAAAATTGGTACAATGATTATTTTAAGGTCACTATTTTAACAATAACAAACTAGAACATTTGAGAAGTATTTAGTTAGTAAGTATTTACCCAACGCCGGGTGAAACCGGGTGACCCAGCTAATATACATATTATGGTGCTTTTTTTCGCGAC
The DNA here is from genome assembly GCA_949715965.1 of Dysmachus trigonus. Classification (NCBI taxonomy): domain Eukaryota; kingdom Metazoa; phylum Arthropoda; class Insecta; order Diptera; family Asilidae; genus Dysmachus; species Dysmachus trigonus. The sequence goes on along the minus strand of OX454322.1, from coordinate 79,714,030 downwards.
TATTTTTTTTTTTTTAAGTCCTACCTCGAAATTTTGTGGCAAATACCTAAACAAAAATTCCCTGAAAATTGGAGCCCTTAATATTAATATTAAGTACTAGACCAAGGCGTATAAAGATTTCCCATATAAAATACACGTAAACTGTGATTATTTTTCTTCAAAACTCTACAGCTCAGAAGCATTTTATGGTATAATCTTGGTCAATGGTAGGGTTTTTTCAGAATTGAATGCTCTACAAAAGTGTCTATTGCGGTGTAACCCTAACTCCCACCACCGAGGTAGTACGGGTCATTAAACCCAATTTTTCCATCAAATTCTCGCTTTTTGCCCCTATCTCGTAAACAACAAGAGGTACAGAAAAAGTGAATATGCCAAACTTGTAGCAAATTCAATTTCCTAGAAAAAAGTTCTGAACCCCAAATTGCTAACATCGATATTTCTTGAGGTATTGGGTTTTGAAGTTGAGGTAGTGTTTCTACAATTTAGCTCAATAATACATGCAAGTTCCACACTACCTCAACTTCAAAGCCGAATATCTCAAGAAATGTCGATGTTAGTGGTTTGGTGTTTTAGAACTTTTTAGAGGAAATTGAATTGCCTACAAGTTTGTCATTTACATTTTTTCTGTAGCTCTTGTTATTTACAAGATAGGGGCAAAAAAACGAGAATTTCATGAAAAAATAGGGTTAGCGACCCGTACTACCTCGCTGGTGGAAGTTAGGGTTACACCGCAAAGGAAACTTTTGTAGAGCATTCAGTTCTGAAGAAATCCTACCATTGACCAAGATTATACCATAAAATGCCTCTGAGCTGTAGAGTTTTGAAGAAAAATAATCAAAGTTTACGTGTATTTTATATGGGAAATCTTTATACGACTTGGTCTAATATTTAATATTAATATTAAGGGCTCCAATTTTCAGTTAATTTTTGTTTAGGTATTTGCCACAAAATTTCGAAGTGGGACTGAAAAAAAAAAATAGTCGCAAAAAAAAGCACCCTAATACATATATAAATATATGTATAATGTATATATATATATTTTTTTTTTGTTGAGATTTTTTAACCCAATTCGAATGGATTTTGCAGAAAAACAAAGGGCTTAATTGGAAGTAATAATATTAAGTTTTCATTTGATCGCAACCGGATCACTCAAACAGAAGATATGCAAATTTAAATTGTATGTGACGAAAGCTTCTTCAATTTGTTGAGAATTTCAATCTGTTTTCAATATTTGTTAGTACGAATAAGTTTCAATTTGACTGTGGTTAGTTAATAAATAATTACGCTATATCGTGTAATGTGAAACCGGGTAATCTGCTAGTAAATAATAAACTTACGTAGCTTTAAACAGAAAAGCTTAAACAAATGATATTAAAATTTTAAAAATGTATAGAAAAACAATGAAAAAGAAGATATTTAAGTAATGAATTCGATAAAAAAAACATGTCTTTAACAAATGTTCAGATTATTCGTTCGTTTGGCTTTTGCACATATTTTTTGTTAAGTATTCTCATTAAATTTTTAGGTTGAGCTCAATAAAAGAATAAATAACAAATGTTACATTGTCCAAACAACGTTTATACGCATACAATCATGTCTCCATGAGAAAAATTTAGCATATTTTCATATTTTAAGGAAAGGATATCAACGTTTGTAAATTTAAAGCAGAGAGAAAAATAGCAGCATAGAGGGAAATTGTTTCACTGAATTTTTTATTCTCTAATAATACGAGTACCACTTTTACCAGTCAAAGGTTTGCCTTTTTTGTGTAAAACACGAAGGTGGGCAATTCAAAATTTCTGCCTGAAGCAACTTTAAATGTAATTTGATAAATGTTGGATTCTAAAATTGATTAAAATTTAGAAGTACACAGTTCTAAACATTTTGTTAAATTCGACGACAAGCAAATTTAAATCATTTGGTTTGGAAAAATTCCAATGGTGATAAAAAACCTCATTATATGGATACAATGCCTAACTACCCCGTGTTATGTATAAAGATACAAAATTTTCAGACAAAGGATAATTGAAAATATGATCCTGAATAGTAGGTTCGCAACAGAAATTGTTATTTTAATTATTACGTTGGAAATGTTCCAAAGTTTGTTATTTTCACAGATTTATATTTCTGTCAACAAATAGCTACAAAAATTTTCCAACTTTTTCAGTATCCACAAAGCCAATTAAACAATTCAGCAGCGAGTAGGCGCTTTTAAAAAAAAAAGTCTTGATGAAAATATTGCTGTTGTGAATTACTTGATAAAAAAAATATGCCAGCTAGAGAGAGAAAGAAAAAAAAATAAGAAGAAAAATTAATTTTGTTTCAAAATACTTTTGCAAGTTGGTTTACCTCTCAGAAAAAAATATCAGGGGATTGGGCATAAAAACAGATTGGACGAGGCGATTGCGGCTTATCGATCATCATAAAAAGTTATCGACGGAACTGTGAGGAAACAGCAATTAATTTGGCGAATAAATTCAATAAATTAACCTATAAATACCTATCTAGCAGAATGTAAGTGCCAGCGAAACTTTTTCTATCCCCTGCGAAAAATCGAATTCCATAAATTTCCATGAAGATATGCTGGGGAACTAAGAAAAATAAAACTTCGGCCGGGGAATGGAAGAAAAGAAGTCGCAAAAAGTCGTTTATAATAGAGAAAACACCCAATTTATCCCAACAGGAAATAAATTTCCATAATAATCGAACCTTTGTTTGTGCCCTGCCGTTCACTGCGGAGCGCTGTCGTTAAGGTCACACTATCAGTGCTGACATCTTTTCGTGCCCAAGTGACTCTGCAATTTATGCACAACTTGTGCCCGGAGGCCACTTTAAATAGGAGAAACATCAGGACGACGGGAATGAAGGGAGCCAACAGAACTTTGACAGCTATTATTCACCCTTTAGGTTCACCCTGTACGAAGTTCCGGGTGATTCGAATGTTCAAGTTAAGGGCAATTAGGGCGGTGAAGCGTGTACGGCCCACTCGGCGTCTTGTGTGCTACCGTAAAAGAGAAAGCCCTTGCGAATATAGGGGGCGGGTGGTGGCTAAGAAGTCATTAGATGGCATTTTTCAGCAGAGTCCCTTCTAAATCGTGATTCTTGTGCCGCAGAGACTGGCACAGCAAGAACATTCGCGTTGCCAGGCAAATGCAAATAAGGGGACAAACACGGGCGCGATAAGAACAGCCGGGAGATAATTACACGGGGCCTATGACACACTGAAATCTCATTGCGGCCTATTTGGTGAAGAATTTGTGGGCCATGCCTCCAGATAATTAGTATAGCGAACGAAATCTACTTTCATGCTGAATTTGCATAGAAACAACCCCACTGCTGCCACCAATTTTGTGGAGATGTTGATCACAATTTCGAAGCCGCTGCTGTTTTCATTAAGAGAACTATACGCCCTTTGACGACTACTTGTCATACCTTCCGTTCCAAATAAATTAAATTCATCTTAGTTGAATCCCTGTCACGCTTACATAATCCCCAAAGCCCCATCTCCCGGGTTTTGGGATTGGTGAACATTTTAAAAATTAAAGCATTCCAAATGGCATTCCTCTGAAAAGCAACCTCTGCTCGGTTTTATGGTGTGGGTGTTGATGATATTAAAAATACCAACAATAAAGACGCTTCCTGCTCCAGCGTGTGGACATTCCTGCACTACCCCTGTGGAGCATCTGCGGCGATGATGCGCAACCCTGCTTCACAGGATTTTCCAGGATTTTAGTAGGTGCACGCGCGGCGATCGAGCTGCTGAAATAAACAGGAGCAAGATATCAAAATGAGCAAGATTTCGCAGGGAAGGAAGCACGACACGACCTGTTTACGGTGACTTCATAGCGTGGAAAGGTGCTGTACATTACCGAATGGCAAATGCGTGTCTAAAACCTTTTACATACCTTAGCAGGTTGGGGAGCTGGCATGCAAGACAGATTATAGCCTTTAGGGGCCGCCAAAGCAGAACCAGTGGCGATGGCTAAGTATCGCCTTTAACTATACTTGGGATATGTAAACCTACTCTGGGTGGTCTTGCATAAAATTATACAAGTTTTCCTATATTACAGACGGAAGTGTGGTAATTTAGCACCTTAAAATTTAGTTTACTTATTTTTCTTAAATAAATGAGCTAAAAAGTGACTAACCTAATTACTTTTGCTTGTTTAGAGACGATAATAAAAGTAGAACAATATTCTTTGACGATTTAGAAAAATAGATTTTTCTCTTGGAATAATGGTTTTTAACCCTTACGTTACTAGTCGACGTTTTGCACGAAATAATTTCTCAGAAGGTCTGTACTTTTTCCAAAAATGTATCGTCCTTGATGATCCTGTAGGAATTATTAAAACTATGGAATAAGTTTGAATTTTCATTCGTAACTTCATTCGAAGGATACTTAATGAAGTTAAAAAAATTCTATTCTCAGCTGATGAAAAATGATCTGATTTTCAGTGTTAAATTAATATCTGATAATTGACAATTATAAAATCGAGGTGCGTACTATTTGTTAATTTATAGCATATACTACCACAGTAGTTATATAAGGGTTTTGTGGTCTTATGACTGATTTATTTTTGGTAAGATATTGTCTGATAGTCAAACATCGTAACTGCAAGAAGTGCAGATTATGTTTGAATTAAATTTAAAAAAAAGCGGCCAAGTGCGAGTCGGACTCGCCTATGAAGGGTTCCGTAGCAGCAAGTAACATAATATAAAAGTTCTTGTAGTTCGTTGTAACTTTAATCGATGTTTTAATAATAGTGTATTTTTTTAAAATTAAGTTATTGATAAGTAAACATTATAATTAGGTACCTAAATGATGGGATTTAGATCTAACTATATGCGAGCCCATATAGGCATGTTTTTTTATTTGAGTTAATTGAATGAAAGGTAAATTGCGGTTTACGATTTATGACGTATTAAAAAAAAACTACGCACTAGATCTCGTTCAAACCAATTTTCGGTGGAAGTTTGCATGGTAATGTACATCATATATTTTTTTTAGTTTTATCATTCTCTTATTTTAAAAGTTACAGGGGGGGGGACACACATTTTACCACTTTGGAAGTGTCTGTCGCGCAAACTATTCAGTTTAGAAAAAAATTATATTAGAAACCTCAATATCATTTTTGAAGACCTATCCATAGATGCCCCACACGTATGGGTTTGATGAAAAAAAATGTTTGAGTTTCAGTTCTAAGTATGGGGACTCGCACTTGGCCGCTTTTCTTTTCTATTTTTGTGTGAAAATCTTAATGCAGTCCACAGAATACATCTACTTACCAAGTTTCAACAGTATAGTTCTTATAGTTTCGGAAAAAAGTGGCTGTGACATACGGACGGACAGACAGACAGACATAACGAATCTATAAGGGTTCCGTTTTTTGCCATTTGGCTACGCTTCCAGCTGTAAAGCCTCCGTAAAAGAAATGAAAACTTAATATACATATGAAGTCACATTTATTATTTACGTCATTTTGACCGGAAAAGCTTTTGGTCGCACTTAATTTTATATTATAGCAAAATTACTCCACCTCAGTTAACTTTTAAGATAACGAATTTTTAATTTTAGACAATAAATTTGGTGCTTTTGGGATTTATGGTATACAAATAGTTGTACGAAAATTTGATGGAATATTTTCATGCTCACCTCTTTTCACATATTGATTCATTTATATTGGAATCATTATGGGATTTTTTCGCGTTTCCTGGATTGCCTTCAAATATTGAATGTTCGCTAGCGAACGTAATTGTGTTAGGCAGAATAATCTGTAGAAAAAATACCAAAGGAATCTTAATTGACATATAAGCCTATATTGCAAGAACCATGGAGAGAGAAAAATTCGAATAATTGACATTTTATTCGTATTCGTATGATGAAAACAACAGGAAAATACTGATTATTTATTACGCCTCACGAATATGTGGAACAATATTGGGTAGATCAGAAAGTTCTTGCCTTTGTTTATATTTTTCTAGAAAGAATAGTCAGGAAGTTTTTAGAAAGTTTATAGTAAGATATATAAAAGACAGTGAGTCAAATGCGAAGACTCTATGTAAATTGTACTTAACTCAAGCCATTCCATTTTAAAATGTTAGAGCAAAGCAACGAAAACTAATTTTGCTGGAGAAAAATCTGTCCGAACAAACATCGAATTTCCAACTTCCACCACTAAAAGTGGCCCAAATATATGTATTTGTTTGCCTAAACTTAAATAACTTTTAAACTATGGGGGTAGAGAGGTGAAAGTATTCTCCATAAATTTTTAAAGGTTTTTACCTACATTATAACTATTTATACATCACTCTAATATATGTACTATAATAACACTTACCTGCAATTCCTTCACAGGAAAAAAGAAAAGCTTTTGAAATTTAATTTTATTTTTTTAATTACCTGTGTAGTTTTAATCACTATTACAAGTACAAAAATTGCGCTTATAATCATAATAGAAAATGTTTGGCTTTACTCTGATATTATTAATTAATTTTTACCACCCACACTATTCGTAGGCGACTTTCGTATATACTTCTTAATTTTTTTGGCTTACTTTCTTAATATATTGTACATACATACTTTGTGATATTTCTGATATTTCTACGATTATTTTATAGTGTAGTATAGTTGAATGTGTTTTATGGTAAGTTCTTAAAAGACTTTATTTCCTCTCAATAACTTCTAATTATTACACAGGTCAACATTTTATCTAGGCTTGTGCACGGGAATCGAAGAAGGTATCCTAGGGTTTTTGGGGTCGCTGATTACGATGAGCGGGTCGGTTAGGCTCCCTCACGTCAAGTTCAAGGACATTTGAAGGTCAAACGATCAAAAAACCTTCTAATCTCAATCTGCGAAATGCACAATTGTGCCACAGAACTAGAATACCTGCCTTGAGATGACCTTGAATGACCTCGAGGATGCATGCAAAGTAAAAATGAACACCGGATTCGGAAGCAGCGACATCAAAAACACGTCCATGAATTTTTTCAGATTTTTGGAAGGTTTTTGACCGTTTGACCTGCAAATGACCTTGAAATGAGGTCGACTGACCTCAGATTCAGATTCGGAGTCCTCGAAAACATATGTATGAATTTTTTCACATTTTTCGGATGGTACTTAGCATTTTTTTCAAAATCCCTTCAAATGACCTTGAATGACCTCGAGGATGCATGCAAAGTAAAAATAAATACCGGATTCGGATTTAGCGACCTCAAAAACATGTCCATGAATTTTTTTCAGATTTTTAGAAGATTTTTTGACCGTTTGACCTTCAAATGACCTTAAACTTGACGTGATGGAGCCTAACCGACCCACTCATCGTAATCAGCGACTCCAAAAGCCCTAGGATACCATCTTCGATTCCCGTGCACAAGCCTAGATAAAATGTTGACCTGTGTTATTTAAGTTTTGAGAATTCGCTTGGGCTATTTGTATCAAACATGAAACGAAATTTAAAACAAGGTCCAACAGGAATTCAATAAGAATTCAATAAGACATCTAGTTGTGTTTTGCTTTTAAAAAAAAAATACATATAATTTCTTAATATATTTCCTGCATAACGAAATTACATGAAAAATAGCTTACTTTTTTAATATGTAAAAGACGTCCCAGTTCATCTTATAGTTTTATTGAGTTGGGCAATAATTTCTTTTTTATATTATATTTTCCTAGAAAATTTTAGTGCCTTTTAAATTTGCAATCTGATAAAATTTTAAGTCTTTATTATAGTAAAATCATATAATCTTATAGCACGTAAGTAAGTTTATTGTATATGTCGGAAAGGTAAACAAATACATCTACATACTCATAAAACTTCAATTCAAGCAAATTCAGTTTAATTTCCTTTCTGTAGCAATTGTACTTAAAAAGCTAACAACTTAATTGGTGCCAAATAAAAAATAGGCCATTAAGGCAGCAAAGGACGGCGAACCCTAAAGCACTACTGAAACATGAAAAGCAATTTTTCAATATTTACTAGGTCGAAATAGCATGTGATATATATTCCCCTTATTTAAACGTTCACAAAGGCCATGACGTAATTGGTACAATTAAGATTTTATTAGCTCCTGTAGGAGTAATAGTGCTGCATTATAAAATAGCAAAACCTCCCCAGCTCCTTTTTAACGTTCTCACCTTGTTTGAAATTTATTGGTGAGGTCAACGTGATGGATTCTACACCCTGTTGATTCGCTCTAATCAATTTTAAGGTAAAATCCGAAAAACCGAATGACCCGGACGATTGGGTAGAAATGGTGCGTTACCTCTTTTAAAAGGGCGATATTCTTGCAAGGCTCTCGAGTAGAACTGTTTACTTATTCAAAGTGGTCGACTACATAAGTGAAATTCAGAGGGGATTTCGCAAGGGAGGGGGGTGGTCCAATTCAAATAGAACTTTTCCCTCCCCCCCCCCAACTCACCACAAATAAATTGAAAAATTGCGAAAACTTGTAGAAACTAGTTAAACAGTACAACAAAGGGTTTTAGGGGATTAAATGACTCCTCACTATTTTGGGTTTTATCGGCTACTCAGCACTATTTATTTAGAGAGGATATTTTCAAGATTACTGAATTTTAGGACTGTGATTGCTTAGAGCTGATGCCCTTTTAACTGTTGGAGCAAAGTGCGAAAATTCACTTAAAGAAATTGATTCCTTCCATAAAACAAGAAAATCGAGAATAAGGTTAACTTTGTGGGATGTGTGTGGTTGACCTCAACACAAGCATATCTTGATTTTGTGTACTTTAGAAATTGTTTGTTTTTTTTGGATGCCTATACAGAAAATGTAATGAATAAGGTTTACCATTCTCCTTATAATAAATGAGGATAGTTTTTGAAAATTCTCACAAGAAAACAAGTGTTAACAACAATGTTAAAACAATGTTAATGACAACTAACTCTTTAAAAAAATCAGCATTTCTAAATCTCCTGCAATGTGTAGGATTTATATTTATTTAAAAAGTTTCCTTTAAAAGGTTTATAAAAGGTTCCTATTTTTTCTCGATAAAATTCCTAAAGACATTTTTAAAATCGTTAGAAGAATATATAATAAATAAAACATTAGAATGAATATATGAGTATAAACACACCATCTTATTTGAGATTCGGATAATGCTCTTGTATTTGGGTTTGATACATTCTTATAAGTGAATTGAAGAACTCTTCAAGGAATCTAACAAATTTATTTTATATGCTACTTCTGTATTACTAGCGAAGATTCTTCAAGAATTCTAAAGGAATATTTTTTTAAAGTTATTGTCTTAGCTAAGGCCTGCTTTAACTCTTGGAGGTATCTATAAGAAAAATATTGTTTGTGTGAATAGATGCTAATTTATGGGTTAGTCGTACATTTTTCAATTCAATTTAATCAATTTTTACTCAGTCCATGTCTTGGTTGTTGAGAATTATCATGGTGAAAGACAACACATTTTCAATTTGGCAATATTAGACGCTTTTCTTCTATAAAACTATTAAATCTCCCAAATTGTTCACATCTCTTCTCTTAAAGCAACCGTATAACTAGCATATGGTTATTTTGATAGATAAAGGCCAGAGCTAATATTACTATGATATTAATCTTAATTTATGGCAATCCAAGAATATATATGAAATCTTCGTATTCGTGAAAAATTGAATTAAATATCTTTTAGAACGTTCCCTTGTGTATTGGCCATTTTTATTTCTCACTTTGCTTCCTTGAAAACTCCCCCGTACCGACTTTTATGAAAATCGCATTAAAGACTGACATATATTTGAAATTCCTTCAATGGTTCCCGAGAAAATCAAATTGATCAAATAGAATTTTAGGAAATATATCTTAAACAACTCAAGTTATTTTGGAAACTTTTGATGGATTACCCAAGTTGAATGATAGCAATCGAAACGAAAAACGCTTTCATTAAAATCGATAAAACAATTCCTAAGAAATTCATGAGTTTTAGCTCTGTCGATTTATTAGGGGTCATTAGAGGAAAGGAAAAAAATTGTGTACTTTAACCGTGGCATGTGCTACCGGATACTTTCATTTAGTTCCAAGAGTATTGTATTAGGGCAAAAAACGTGTGTCCGAGATAATTGCAAATTCTAATATGTAGTACAACCTTCGAAATGTTAAGAAAAGTATTTTCCCGAATGAAGTCTCATGTTTTACCAACTGGATGAATGGGTTGTTACGATTTTCATATAACCAAATACATGGGGTTTTCAAAGAGGGTGAATCTGCTGTCAAAATTTATGAATTCAATATGTCTGTCAAATTCTAAGCATTATTGATCAGGTTTGCTTCAAATATCCGGAATATTGGAATATTGTGATTTATACCAATTATGTTAACTGAAATAAAAGTTTTAGAAAAATATAAAAAAGACTTTAAAAAACAAGACTTTTATAAATGTACTAAAAAGAAAAAAATAATGTTTGTAGATTATGCAGGTCAACAAAATTAAACTTTTTTTTTTGAGTCTGAGTTATGAATGCTATTTTCTTATTGCTTGTGTCCAAAAGGAAGGCAAAATTGTCATAATTTTGTTAAAACTTTGCTTTTGTGAAGGAAAATTTGACATTCGTTTGGATAGTTTGAATCTCAATTACAACTAAATGCGTTGTGCGATATTTTTGATTTTTTGCCAAAAAGTACGTTATACTAGAGAAAACAGTATAGATATATTTTTGTATTGGGTTCCAAAGTGGTGAATTAAATATGGCGTCCGAACAATTGCAATTTTATGGGGTTTTTTTTTTATCAAAATGAATCAAAGAGGTCTTAGAGTCGCTGAAACTTAATCTGTTACCAAAATATATATTAAAGATGGAGGATCTAATATAGCAACCGAAAATTTAAAAAATGTCCGCCCCCAAAAGATTTACAAGGAAATGAAAACATAACAATTTTGATGATTGGTCATTTTAAATTTGCTGTCCTGGGCACAAAAGCAAATTTTTTTTTAAAATCATGTTGATTTTCTTCAATTGTGAGACGAAAGCAATGAGGAATGACTGCATATTAATCAGAATCAAAAATCGTGTCGACTTGTGTTATTGATACTAAAAAATCGTTATATAGTTTATTAAAAGTAAAAGTTGGTCGTGCTTTACTCATCAAAACCTTTCATTTGATACCCATATTAAAGGGCCACGAAAAACGTAATCTGTCATCTTGGGGCGTCGGCCATTTTGGATTTAGAACGATATTAGATATATTATATTGTATTGTCACCGGATTTATACACGTGTGTAAAATTTCAAAGCTCTAGCGTAATTAGAAGTAGTCAAAATTTTGATTGTAAGATTTGCCCCGGACAGAAAAAGTGAATTGATAGAAGCGTTGTAAAAATAAACTAAATTGTACTAGTTTTATGTGCATAAATTACACTGGTCAACACCAATTTAGTTGTTCAACAAATGACAAATCTTTTCTATAGGATTTTTTCCGTAGATTACGAATATGCAAACGAAAATGTTCAATTAGCTCCTGTTTTCGAGAAAAATAGAGTTAAAAAGTGCAAAAGTCCGTATTTTGGCTATTTTTTAAATGAAGATTTGAACCTTAAATAATAATATAAAAACATGAAACGTTTTCAAATTTTTCCAAAAAATTCCGTTGAAAGTAATTTTTTCTGTGTATTGATTATTTCATACAACAGATCGGGAATGAAAACTTCACCTGGCGAATCGTTACGAAAAATGTGTACCCCAAGATATCAAGCAAAGTCTAAAGATTAGTGCTTTTTTCATATCCATAGATTAGGATTCAGTCATATTATGGCCTTCTACGGAAATTTGTTATTTTTTAGTGATCATTCAAAAATGGCTGAATTATGGCCTTTGCACTTTTTAACTATATTTTTCTCGAAAACGGGAGCTAATTCAACATTTTCGTTTACAAATTCATGTAATCTAGTTTTATAGAAATTATTCAAGATTTATTTGGTAACAGAAAAAAATATATTTGTTACCCTGTGTTATATAAGGGTACCTCTAAGTACCCTGCCACACGGTTTTTTTGGTCACACACATTGGAGTTAAATTTGTGGGGCTCTCATAGTCCTGTTCTACACTGATCAATCATCGAATGAGAAATGCCTGCACCCTCAAAAAAAAATATTCCGATTTAATTAGCGCCATAGAGTGCTGCAAACTTAATGGCAGTGCAAATTTAATACATTCACCGAGACAAGAGATCACATTCATCTCAAGAGTTGATTCATTGCATCAGGCAGACCGAGCTCAAAGTGAATACACCTGGAACAAATGAGATCAGGTAAACATTTGCAGGCGGCCGGATAGGCCTGGAGCCTGGAGCTGCACCCCGGCAGGCGCTTTCTGTCGGAGATTTATGGAGACTTTTCAAGAATATCACAAGAGTGCACGTCGAGAATGTGTCACGTGACAACGACGTGCAGGATAACTTGATACACGTGCATAATGTGCATAAGTTCCGTAGTTGCTCTGCCTTCGGGGAGTTGGGGATAAGAGATAAATGTTTGTGCTGTGGTCCATTATTAATGTTCTCACCTTTGTCAATTAGTGCAGAATTAAATAGTCCAGAATATAATTAACGGCGCTGGATGAATCTCGTTCCCATGCACCAGACTTTTTGCATTATACGTTGACCTGACTTCCGAGGAGCGATGCATTCAGACCCATCATTCAGTGTTCCCATTTCGAATTTTAAATGAAAGAAAACGGACATGGATTCGCAGTCCCTTTGTTAAGGTAGAGACTCCTGCATTAATTTACCTGCCCAGAACTTGAAATACTGGGTTTTTGTGCAAACAGCATTGGCACAGTTTATTCGAACTTCCTGGCGCATACAAAGGGCCGCTCTGTAGAGCCGTATTCCTCGAACAGTTCATCAGAGCGAAGGTCAGGCTGTAAAAAAGCCTTCGACACTTGAAAGTTCACCCTTTCGCAGTGAAGTAGAACAAAATCGATTATGCTTCGATAGCTAGGAAATGGGTGCGATATAACAGCCGTTGAGAATGTGAAACTCCAGCTTAACAAACTAACTTTGGCCGGATGCGAGTTTGGAAATAATCGGATATCCATGGTGATATGTAGTTACTGCGAAAGTTGATAGAAGCCGGTTAGGGCGAATGGACTTATTTCGGAAATGGCCGGGACGATTCCATCGCACCAAACTTTTCTAATACTTTTCCCTTGCTCTTTGCCGAGCCGTTTTTCTGGCGAAAGTGGATTATTGGAGATAAGCCGAAATATTAAAATGTCGTCCACCCTTCAGGTCTGCTAGTGTGTATAGAGAGAGAGAGAGGGACTTCACCATTGCCTTTGTGACGGGCAAAGTCACTCGGAGCGATGTGAGATAAGCTGCAAGGAAAGTGCTTATTTTTGTACGAAAAACAGCAAGCGTGAAATGGAATTGTTACTTTGAAAACTTTTAGTGCATTTGAGCATTTTATTTACCATTTAAGATAACTTTTATTTGAATTTGCTCAACTTTTTATGCTCAATAAGTATAATTGTGTACAATGTTGTACATATTGTTGGTACATTGTCAGAAATCTCGAATTTTAGTAATACTTTTGAAGAACAAAACGGAGAATAATAAAAATAAGAAGTATGGAATTAATTCAAAATGTGACGAATTTCATAATATTTTTGAATATGTCTTGTTCCAAATTCTTATCTATAAGAATTCAAAGTAATTTTTGGTGGTATAATATTTCATTATTTTATTTATTTATTATTTTTAATATTTCGGGAGTATTCTAAATAAGTTATTCTAACTTAACAAACAAATTCATTTTTTTTCGATGATTTATAGGGTTTAAAAATTTCAAAATGGCGGACCTAAAATGTCAATAAAAAAATTTACATTTCAAACTATTTTCATGAAAATTGGTACTTAGGGGTTTTAGGGAATGCTGACTTAAAATCCGTTATAAAAATTCAGAAATTCAAAATGGCAGATCCAAATAATAGCGACAAAAATTCCTCAATTTCATCGGATTTTTGAGGCAACTAATTTCTAAACTAAAATTATCTTAATTTGCAAATCCAAGATGGTGGATCCATTTTGTAAATTTAAGAGATTTTAATGATAGTTAATACAAAGGGGTTCCCAGCTTAATTTTTTCGAATCTCTCGAGATCTTCTTTCAGAACTTGGAAATTTCAGAATTAAAAGCTGTGGGGTTTAGTATAAGTAATAAGGAAGAATTTCTATGAAAATAACCACAACCGGGTTTTCAGGTTGAATCAATTTCTAGGGTATACGAAACTAGAGCATTTGAGAAGTATTTAATTAATAAATATTTACTCGGCGCCGGGTGACACCGGGTAAATCAGCTAGTATAAAATAAAATCTTCCTTATTTTGACACATAGCCTCACAACATTTGGGCATGCTTTCGACCAATTTTTTTGCATATTGCACAGGTAAGGATTTCCATTATTTTTTTATATGGCAACATAATTGCTTCAAAGTGTGCATACGTTTTTCTCTGAGATAAATATTGATAACGCTCCAGACATTTTCGATGGGTTAAGCATTTGATGATTGTGAAGACCATTTTCATGTTAGGAAGTTGTTTTTTTCACTTTCAAAGTAATACAACTTCAAATCCTTTAACGTACGTGGAGCTCATTTTAATTTACGTCCGATTGTGATGACGCAGTGGTTTATGTCACTATGACGCGCTGTAATTATAGTCGCTCTCCTGTCAAAATATAAAAGTGACGATCGTTTATTAACATTGTTTTTCAAGATATCATTCCAATGTTCTTGTGGATCTCACTGCATATCCTAGTTTACCATATATGTATAGTAGGGTGCTTTTTTTTCGCAACTATTTTTTTTTTTCAGTCCCAGCTCGAAATTTTGTGGCTAATACCTAAACAAACATTCCCTGAAAATTGGAGCCCTTAAAAATAATATTTAGTACTAGATCAAGACGCATAAAGATTTCCCATATAAAATACACTTGAACTTTGATTATTTTTCTTCAAATCTCTACAACTCAGCGGCATTTTATGGCACAATCTTGGGCAATGGTAGGGTTTCTTCAGAATTGAATGCTCTACGAAAGTGTCCATTGCGGTGTAACCCTAACTCCTACCAGCGAGGTAGTACGGGTCACTAACCCCAATTTGTCCATGAAATTCTCGCTTTTTACCCCTATCTCGTAAACAACAAGAGGTACAGAAAAAGTGAATATGACAAACTTGTAGCAAATTCAATTTCCTCCAAAAAGTTCTTGAACACCAAATCGCTAACGTCAATATTTCTTGAGATATTGGGTTTTGAAGTTGAGGTAGTGTTTCTACAATTTAGTTCAATAATCCATGACAATTCCACACTACCTCAACTTCAAAGCCCATTATCTCAAGAAATATTGATGTTAACGATTTGGTGTTCAAGAACTTTTTGGAGGAAATTGAATTTGCTACAAGTTTGTAATATTCACTTTTTCTGTACCTCTTGTTGTTTACGAGATAGGGGCAAAAAGCGAGAATTTCGTGGAAAAATTGGGGTCAATAACCCGTACTACCTCGCTGGCAGGAGTTAGGGTTACACCGCAATGGACACTTTTGTGGAGCATTCAATTCTGAAGAAACCCTACCATTGCCCAAGATTGTGCCATAAAATTTCTCTGAGTTGTAGAGATTTGAAAAAAAATAATCAAAGTTCACGTGTATTTTATATGGGAAATCTTTATGCGTCTTGGTCTAGTACTAAATATTATTTTTAAGGGCTCCAATTTTCAGGGAATGTTTGTTTAGGTATTAGCCACAAAATTTCGAGGTGGGACTGAAAACAAAAAAAAAAAATCGTGAAAAAAAGCAGCCTAATGTATACGTATATCGAAACATCTATACTTCAAGAGTTATCCTTGTATATGGGTAGGTATGTAGATATTTTCAGGGTCATTGATTTTTAATCTGTCATAATAATAATAAATAATCTGTTGTAATGACAAGCTGCAAGTCCATTATACTGGCCGAACATGAACATATATTTCTAAAAGCAATCACTTAGATGTTTTGATTTCCAAATTATGAAGGTACAGTGGTTCAAACACAAAATGGTACAAGTACACAAAACAATTAGCTATCAATGAAAGTGACAGAAGGAATTGTTGAATCGAATGGTATAAATGAAACTTTGAATTTTTCATTGTTTTGTGTATTTAAAAATTCAAAAAAAAAAATTACCTATTACATTAAAATTAACAAAAAACTAGAAAAATATCAGTTTTTCAGTTCCCACGAAAAATGGGACAACATTATAAAAACAACTAACATGAATTAAAACTAATTATACTAATTTTAATTGATATTATTGTTTACTTGGAACGCTCGCGGCAAAGTTAAACTTTAATAATTAGTTTGTTGAGACAGTTCGAAGAGTGAAAATGGCACCGCATGGAAAGCAAAACCGCATTTCAAACGAGATAGTTGGTGATAAAGTTTTTTTGGAGAAGGGAAAACCGTGCGAGAAATTTGAGTTCTTGTTGATAGAAGTTCATCGAGTATACGTAAGAAGTCGTTTATAACTTCAAACAATAAAAAATTCTTATTTAAATACGTGTGTTTAAAAATACTAACTTTTAGGTTACTGTGTATTTTCCTTGTGGTGTAGTCTAGATACTAGGAATCGCTCCAGGATGTAATTAGTATATTATGGCGATTATGGTATTATATTGCCTTGGAGGCTTGCAGGTTTTCCTGGAATTCCGAGGTTTTGTACATTAATGGGTTGAGAAATTCGTACAACACTACCTACAAGTTGGATTTGGGTAGCTTATGCAGGATTCGAATACTGAGTAATAAGATGGGCTGTTTAATAGCACGGTAGACTGTTGTAAAACTTTATTTTATATAACAAACGTGATTCGTAGAACCTAAGAAGCCCTTTTAAGTGTTGTGCCGACAGAGGCCATCCTTAAGGTGCGTTGACACGAGACAATACAAGACAATATTGCCCCCGTGTATACAAATGATTCTGCGACAAAGCAATTGGCGTTCAATTGTCCTCAGAGATAGAACGCCGATTTGTCTACTCAAGCCAATGTCTTCTCGCCTCATTGTCTTGTCTCAATGTGAACCACTGAATTGAAGACAGTGGGACAGCTGCGGTGGCGAAACAACCAATTTTTGAGATAAATAACGCGAAAATAAGAATAGTCTTTTCTTCTTATTGTCCCGTCTCCTAGACTCTGCGTAGAAGTTTAGACGGCACAATAATGTCTCGTCCTATTGTATTGTCCCATCTATACAAAAAATATATATACGTAAAAGTAAAGCGTTGAAAAATTCATAATTAAGAAAATAAATACTGCCATCGCGTAGATCGAACCAATGTCAAACAAAGTTTAGAAAATAATGTAACACAGTTTTAATTTAATCAGTCTTTATTTTCTAATTTCCTCTGTATGAGAAAATAAGGCTTAATATTAATGAAATATTAGGTTGACACAAAATCAATAGCAAATTACACCAAATTCAGTTGATATTTCTTTCTGTGGACTATTTTTGAAAATAAGTGTTCTATTCAAGTGTTGAATGGACCAGTAATAACTTCAGAAAACCCATAATTCGTTCTATGTTCAGGAGTATACAACTAATTCCTCATACGCAATATTCATTGAGGAGCATAAATATTGATTAAGGCTAATAGCCCATGAATTAATACCAAATACTAAAGTCTACAGCCTGATGGTCCTTCATTCAAGTTTCTAGCTCAATACAATAAAAAGATACGGCCTTTCGAAGTGTATTTTCATACTGACAGACTAACTCACCGACTGTCACATCAGAATCTTTAGGGTACTTTTCATTGACCTACAATCTTGTTATGTTGTACGAAGGAAGGTCTCATAGCAAAAGAAAAGGGGAAAATCAGAAAATAATTAATTTCTAATTATATGTGAAAACACAATTAGCCAAGGAATTCATGTAAATTTTTTTCAGAATTTGTTGGACTACTTTTGGTTTTTTGGATTTTGGATTTTGGATTTTGGAAAAATGTCCCGAACAAATCCGAAAAATCTAAAAAAAATTCACACGTATTCTTTGGCTAATTACAAGCACTTTTTGCCATATAAAACATATTCGTATTGAGTAAAAATATCACAAAATTTCATTATAAAAAAAAACTTGGTGATATTTTTACTCAAAAAGGAGCAATTATACGAATAAATTTTATATGACAAAAAGTACTTATAATTATCCAAAGAACACATGTTAATATTTCCAGATTTTTTCGGGACATTTATGGATTTTTCAAAAATTTCCCAAATCCAAAAAAATCAAATCAAAAGTTACATAAATTTTAATTTTTATTTTTTTAAGTTGATCCATTTCGTGTAAAAAAAATCGCGAAGTTGTTTATTACATTGCTGTACAAAATGGCCATTTTGCAAAAACCAAAGTAAAAAAAAACTTTCAAAACCAAGGTTTGAGAAAGTTTAGACATTCGTACCGCGATTTCTGGAGGTTATATGATCATTTAATAGCAACAACGACAAGATAATCGACTTTGAAAAGAAAAAAGACCAAAAAAATAATCAGCATTTTTTTAAAAACCCAAAAAATAATAGGGTTTTTGAAGCTTTTATGCAAAAGAAATGCCAGATTTGGAAAGAGCATCCCCAATTGGAATTTGGAAGAAAATCGACCCAATTTGCTATTCGAATCGTACAATTGAACTTATGTGAACAAAATCCTCGTTTTGCGCATTAATGGGTTAATTTAATAGTATTTAATTGATTTATTCTGATTTCAAGTGGTCCAAAATATATCGTCTCTATTTTTACGTATAAAATTCAATAAATATAACACAAAACTGAGCAATTCTTGCCATTGATGTAGCTCATTTACCCGATTCCTTTGAAATGAGCAATGCAACTGACTTCAGTGTTAAGTCTCTTCAGCAACATACCTCAGGTGCGGATTATAAGTCGTGCAACATGCGTGAACCTTTGTCAACCCCACATTCAGGGCGCTTCCGAGCACGTGTTTATTTTTCAAGAGGCACACCAACGCTCCTCCGCCTCGTCAGCAACTCGCATTTGCACCTAGCAAACAAAACAGGAAAATGTAATCGCATTTCCCGAGCATTTTCTTTGCACACAGAAAGGAAAGAGTTTAAGCTCTCTCCGCCATTCTCACGATAAAGCGAACCCATTTTGCCCCATTTCCCTCCCCGCGGAGACAATGCAAAGCTTAAAGAAAGATACCGGCACAGTTTATGCAAACCACTTTTCAGCATAAAACTGTCTCCCGTCGGCATATTTGTTTTCCTCGAACAAAGAGCACAAGGCAATGTCTCCTCGCAATTCCTGCAACAAGCTCGCCCCTAGAACAGTCGTTGCACGAGCAACACACTATTGTTTCGCGAAAAGAATTACTTCGGGAATAACTGTGGCATTCGGGACAATGGGGAGTGGTGAGCGGCACACGGATTAGAATTCACCTGGAAGAAAGTCGGGATTTCCGTCCGTTCCGTAGTTTATCCTTGAATAAGTTACCGGCTCAATCCGGGCGCCCCATCTTCCTGGATAATGACGGCTTAATAGTGTTTATCATACGTGCTTCACAGGGGCGTCCAAACAATTTTCTTTCTTCACGCGACAGAGTTCCCGGCATCTGCAGGATGCAGGCAACCTCCGGACCGGCGCGTGCACGTTCCCTACGTTCGTGTGGATGTGCAGAGCCCACCTATCCTTCCAGAGGGATAGCAATTATTCTGCTGGTTGAGGCTTCCATCCTGACAGGAAGTTTTTCATCCTGCAGCCAGAGCTGCATGTGAACTGGATTCTGGGATACAAATCGATTTCTGCAGCTATCAGCGCTCTTCGAAACCCCGAGCGCTGTGACATGCCTGCACAATGAAATAAATGCACTTTACAGCACTCTGCACTTGCCAAGTTACACTCACTTGTGCAATTTGCATGGCCAGTTGATTGGGCTGTCAAACTCCCAAAAATTATCGTTGCAAGGAGCCTCGTAAAAAAAAAAAGGACTCGAAATCCAACTTCAAATTGCTGTTACACATGTACCCGCGCGCGGTGAATTTTCAAGAAGGTACTCAAATCGAATTGCATCAATTCCCACCAATTGCATTTCAGCAATGATGATTGCGTTGGGAATTCGTTACGCCTCGTTTTACGAAGGTTTTTATGTAATCAGTCGAGATTTTCCACGCTATTCGCAGTTTTGATTTAGAATTTACAAATTTTTAATTAACGATTCATACCGTAAACTGCAGCTGCTCTTGTGAAATTATTCTATATACTGTAGGTATACAGGGTGTCCAGGAAGTTGTGCGCCAAAATTAAGGCGATGGTAGCTTGGGTCATGACCTACCAAAATATCAAAATATGACCTTAGTGAAAACCTCACCAATTTCGAGATATTTGGGTTTTTATAAAAAATTAAATTTCATTTAAAATGAACATGGCAATATCTCGTTATTCATGAATAAAATGGGTGATTCTGAAATCTGCATCAATTAAGCAATTTTTTGAATTGCTTTCACATCACTGCCTAGTACATTTTTTTTTCACCAGTTAAGGTCAAAGTAGAGTCAAATAATTTTGAACAGCAAAAAAAAAAAAATGTAATTATTTTTTTTTGCGACGGTCCTGTATTAGTAATAAAAATGACAGGCTTACCAGGTAGGGCAACTTATCTACATCTACACTAATATTATAAAGAGCAAAGATTTGTATTTTTGTGTGTATGTTTGAAATGAATAAACTCAAAAACTACTGTGCCGATTTCAAAAATTCTTTCACCATTAGAAAGCTACATTCACGCTGAGTAACATAGGCTATATCCAATTTAGAAATTCAAGATGGCGGATCCAATATGGCGACCTATATTCCTCGATTTCAACGGATCTTAATGCAATTAGTACAATGATTGTTTTGAAGTCACTGATTTTGAATATTACCATTGTTTACAAATCCAAGATGGCTGACCCAATATGGCGACCAATATCTCTCGCTTTCAATGGATTTTAATGAAAATTAGTACAATGATTATCTTGAGGTCATTGATTTTGAATGTTATCAACATTTACAAATCCAAGATGGCGGATCTAATAATATATGTTGACCAAGACTTCCCGATTTTGACGGATTTTAATGAAAATTAGTACAATGGTTATTCTGAGACCACTTATTTCGAATAATATCAAAATTTGTAAATCCAAGATGGCAGATCCAATATGGAAACCAAATGTCTCTATTTCAATGTATTTGAATGAAAATTAGTACAATGGTTATTCTGAGACCACTAATACCAAATATTATCAAAATTTGTAAATCCAAGATGGCGACCAAAATTTCTCGATTTCAACGGATTTTAATGAAAATTAGTACAATGATTATTCTGAGAACACTTATTTTGAATGTTATCAAAATTTCCAAATCCAAGATGGCGGATCCAACATGGCCACCAGAATGTTGCGATTTCGACGGATTTTAATGAAAATTGATACAATGATATTTCTGAGGCCACTAATTTCGAATATTATCAAAATTTGCAAATCCAACATGGCGGATAAAATATGGAGACCAAATGTCTCGATTTCAACCGATTTTAATGAAAAGTAGTACAATGATTACTCTGAAGCCACTAATTTCGAATATTAGCAAAATTGCCAAATTCAAGATGGCGGATCCAATATGGAGACTAAAAATTCTCGATTTCAACAAATTTTAATGAAAATTAGTACAATGACAACAATGTTTTAGCAAAAAAAAAAAAAAAATGAGAACATGTCTTTTTATGTGCATCAACTAGTCAATAATCTGGCAAAAGGTACTGAACATTTAGTTTTTCATAAAAACCCAAATATCTCGAAAACGGTGAGGTTTTCACTAAGGTCATATTTTGATATTCTGGTAGGTCATGACCCAAGCTACCATCCTCTTAATTTTGGCGCACTATTTCTTGGACACCCTGTATACATGAAAATTCTAAAGTTCAATTCAGGTAATTCAGAAACAACCTGCATATCTTTGCAATGGGTCCTCGTATTGATATTCATAGTCATTCGTGTGATACGAGAGATCTAAGATTAGATATAATTCTGAAAGATAACAACTCACCTACTTTCTGTAGGTGTTCTTCAGCTAGCTAATCTGTTTCGCTGATTTGTCTATTTTGAATAAGGTAATTTTAACTGAGAATTCTCCATGGGCCTTAGGTAAATTGTCCATAGAAATTACAAAAATTTCTTACAATTTGTTAATAATTCACCCAGGCTTTCTAGAGACTTTATACGAAATTTAGACAAATTTCTCACAATTACCACACTTTTAGATATTTCGCCTACGACTTGATGTAGTTTTAGGTAAAAGTATTTTAAGCTCATCTAAATAGGATTAAGTGGTTTACCTAAAGGCTGTTGTGAATTTGCCGAATTATAGATAATTCATTTACTTTTGTGAATTTGTGAAAAGCAAAGGACCAAAACCGACTTAGATGATTTTGCAAAATCTGTTTTCTCATTGTATGACTTAGGTCTAAAACCTGTTTAAATTGCGATTATCTGTGATTGAACGATTGAGTAGGTTCTACCAGTCTTACAGGGTGAACTTTGAGTGCGTTTTTCTCCGTTACTACTGGGCATTGGACGGAAATATTTCATGGCTAGTATTCCGACATGAAATACTACTACTAGGCAAAATTTCATTCAAATCCGTTTCCCCAAGGTCGTGCCCCTCTTTGTTAATTTTTTGCATTAAAATTTTTGAATAGAAAATGATGTTACTGGAAAATTATCGTAATTTGTTTATGGCTTTTAAGAATTTTATAATGATTTTATTTAAAAAAAAAAACAATAAAAACTTTAAATCGATTTTTCTTGAGAATAAAAACAAATAGCGTTTTACTGCTCCAGATACGCATTAAGTAGGCCTTGCCCTATAACATATATAAAATTTAACGAAATCTGTAATTCAAAATCTTGATACCCCCTTGTTAGCATTAGAAACCTCAATGCATGCGATGTATTAATATTTATAAATTGAACTTTTTGTAATTTTTTCAAGATTACACATTTATTCAGTAATTGAGTAATGATAAAATATCTAATGCATCGACTCAATTAATTTTCTTTTTAAAGCTGTTTATGAACACAGCACTCTACATACATCAATATTTTCTATACTGCTTCATTTCGATGTGGTTTTTTAAAATAAAGATAGTTGAAGAGTTGGAGATTTGTTAAAAAGATTTATACTGGCCTACAAAATATGACAGCCAAAGATTTCAAACATGAGAAAATTTGTGAATTTATCGTAGGTATTATAGGTTATGTAAAACACCCAAAAAATCCTAAATTTACAATATGAAGCCGAAAAAATAGGGGTATTTACACTGTTGTATTTCCTAGTGTATCGTTGCACTGAGTATGAAATTACGTGAATACCCCCTATATCTAGATTATTGTGTGTCAAAGACTGGTATTTCTCAGTTTAGAACATTTTGACAAGCTAATAATTTTTCTCTTTATTTGTAACCTAAATTTAACGATTTTATACCAAAATAAATAGGTATATTAACCTTGTAATGCACTTCCTCTACTACCATGATTGACATACGAAGGCACTAGAAATTGGAGTCCTCCTTTAGGCTTGCTCTTGTCTTTGAACATTTCAGTTTGAAACTTATTTAATTGAGGACGAGGTGACCAATTATAGCTGTCTACAAGTGAATAACTTCCAACATAGCTCACTAATTGGATTAGCACTCTTACATAAAGAAGTTAGTCAGTCGGTAAAAGTTTCCTAAACGTGACGTTCACGAGACGCAAGGAAGAATGGATTGTGAGTTTCCATCAGTGGTCATTTCGAAATCGCTCCTTAATTCAATGAACTGTTCCGGATCGCTAAACAATAGTCATGCGAAGTTAATTGTAGACCATGCTGAAACGTACCGCATTTATGTGCCATATTGATACTGGATTTAGGATAGGGCAGATGAGATATAGGGACCTTTAAAATTAGTTTGGGCAGATTTACATGTGAACCCTGTAACGTAATCCGACCCTAACCCGGTCGTTAAAATCCAAATAGGAAATGCAGTCAACAGAAGTGATAATGGATTAAATTTTCATAGAGGTAATTAATTCGGAATTTTCATGACATTTACTGGAAATTTTTGAAATTTTTGTGATAACGATTCTCTGCCTACCTTTAAAATCAAATTTCAAAATGATTTTAATTATGCATATAATTTTACAATATACCAAAATATCTTATTACTATTTCTGTAATTTTATAGTGTCCCAAATCACTAAATTTTCATTGATTTCTCTGTTTTCATACCTGGAAAAATAACTCATGACGAAAATGTCCTCAGAAACGATAGATTGACATACATATTTAACTAATATATAAGCTGAAACATTATAATAAAATATATATAATAAGAAATTAATAATTTTAATTCACTTCTGTGAAGCTTCTCGGATATTTGCTTTAAAATGTCCAATCCATATTTTTTGCAGTAGAGTCTACTATATGTAGATATACAGACATTTTATTTTAATTAAGGGTCTTTTACATAATTTTGCTTAATATACAGAGATTTATATATATAATATACACCAATAAAGTTTAAATTGACAAAACTTTGCCTCAAACTGACGCCTCTGTCTACTGAATATTTCTTTAAGAAAACTTTTCGTTTGGCAACTGCCACAACGAATATTTTCGCAAACACCAGCCACCAGAGTTTCTGTTCGAAAAAGTTTTTTTTTTTCCGATTTTTTTTCGAAAAATCAACCAATGCCTGACAAGAGGGACCACTTGTTCGCAATTTTCTACATTGATGAGAGAGCTTCTGTGTGTTAATTAACAAAGTCGTTTGTGATGGGAATGATTAGCTCGTTAGGTGAAGCGTGTAATTAGATTTTGAGAATTGATTTACCTTTGCCGGTTCATTTTGAATAATTGAATTTGCCGATTTACGCATCCCGCACCATTCGTTCTGTTTTTTGGCTTCCGACAGGAGTAGAACTAATGTTACTACATTCATTCAATTTCCCAATATCGAATCGAAAATTCGATTGCGTAACTACAAATCGTACATGAATAATTTTGAGGAAATTTGCTTGCTTGGGAATTTATTGATGTATTCAAACAGTCTTCTTTGATTAAATAACAAAGCTATATTTCAATAATAAATCAACTTATTTCAGAACTTTATGATTAAGAGCATTTTAAAGTTTTCTTTAATAAGAAAACATAAAACGTTTAAAGTTTTGCCGTATTTAAATTTTAACTAGTTCCGACCTATTAATATTATAAGTTTTTCAAAGGAATAAGTAAATTCTATCAAAACATTCCATATATACTACAAACTTAGTTCAATTAAATCAAAGTATAAAGTATAAACATTTTTAATACTTAGTTCAAAGGATATTCTCAATTGCGATAAGTCATCAAGGAATACCTTTTTAATGTTAATGTTATTTTTAGTGGTTTCAAACTGCCTTTAATTTTTACTTACTAAATATTTATGTCATCCATTAAATTTACCCTAACACCAGAACAAATCTTCAGAATATTTTCAATTTTCCAAATCGATTCTTGAAAAGCACAGAGAAAAATATGAATAACCTTGGTGTCACGATTTCTATCTGGTATAAGAAATATAACTTTCATTTTTCCTGGAGCTGCAAAAGACTCAAGAACAAAACTGTATTGTAAGTTTGATATATTATCAAGATATTAAAGTAAAAAATTAACGTCGCTTAAGTCTATTCGTCCATCAAAATTATTATAAATTATGGCAAATATATTTTTAGAAAGAAAAAATCAATTTCTGTAGTATTGTTTCCGTAGATTATTAAAAAAAACAGTACAAAAGTACAAAATACCATATTTTCACCATTTTTGAAAATTAATTTATAGATAATAAATTGTCGTATCAAAACTGGGTGTAATACTTTTCGAAATATTTCGTGGAATTCACTTTTTTCCTTAAAACACGTCACGGAAATGAAGATCAAGACTGGTGTAAACTCATAAATAATTGTTTCCAAAGTTCTGGTGGTTCATATATTTAGACAAAGACTACCAGCTCTTTTCACGTTCCTTAAAGTTTTAATGAATTTTAAAAAATGGGAAAAAATACGGTTTTCGTCCTTTTCAAATTTATTTTTATCAAAACTTGACGCGATGGGACATTTTCATTGCGAATTCGTAATCTATGCAAAATATTGTACAGAAATGATATATTATACAATATATTGATGATGATATGATATTATTATACATGATAAAATTATTGGACCAAAAAATTTAAAATTCATTAAGTTATTCGCAATCTCTCAAGATTAAAAAAAAAAAAAAGTCCCACTACTGCTGCAATGATAGCGACTTTCACAGTGCCTGAAATCAAAAAAACCAAAAAATTTATTAAACTAGAAGATATTGCCCGTACCATGACCCTCGATCAAAAAAAAATTGATATTTAACAAAATGGTGGAGTTTTAAAAGAAAATTCAAATTTTGCGTGAAAATTTGATGATTTTTGGCCTGCCAAAATTACGATTTTTATTCGGTCGGAAAACTGGAGGTTTATGGTATGGAGAAATATATATGGGTAATTCTTTTACAAACCGTACTGATTTTGATAAAAATTGACCGACACATCTCCGATTTGGCTGAAGCTTTTTTGACGGATTCTATATCGAAAAATAAAGATACGTTTCCGAGGATTTATTTTTTTTCCGCATATTTTCGATAATACAAGTGATCGAAAATGTGAGAATAGCGAGTTTTTTGGCTTAGAGACTCATTTTCAAAAATGTATAACTCTGGTTCTATTTGAGGTACAAACTTCTCTGTTTTTCATTTTAAATCTAAAGGGCTGAATTTTGAGATAGTTGATAAAAATGATTAAGAAATTCATATTGTTATTAACAAATTTAATTGTTTAAATCAATTTTTAATAATGTTCCCCACCTCGTAGCAAGTTTTTAGTATTTTAATCGTATTCTCTGTCAAATTTTACATAAAACACATGTTTCCAAAATATAGTACCTTTATTATTACTGTTGTTAAAAAATTAATTTATATAGCGCGACATGTAAAAAAAAATGTTTTTTGTTAATAAAAAGAAAACTATAGCTCGGATCAAAAAAAGTTACATATAAAGGTTGTAGATAATAAAAAGATCTTCAATTTTTGTTTTAACTATTTCTCGACATAACCTCAAACTTTTCGAATAAATTGAAAAAAAAAATGTTATAAATCACTAAAAACTTGCTACGAGGTGGGGGCCATTGTTAAAAATTGATTCAGTCAGAGTTTCAGCCAAATCGAAGGTGTGTCGGTCAAAAAGGTGTTTGGTTTGTAAAAGACCCATATAAAAGAAACTCCAATAAGAATCAAATTGATCGGATTATTTGTCTTCGAGTTATAACTGCAGCAAATTTGAAAAATGTAGTTTCTCAATAACTCGATACGATAATCGGCTGCTCTTCAGATGGCTGTAACTCAAAAACTATTTGAGAAATGCACTTGACATTTTAGTACACATATTATTTCAAAGGTTTATCGAAATATATAAAAAAGAAATAGATTTTTCAAAATGTCACACTAGTGGTGCCCCTTAAAACTTCTAGGCTGAGTTTTCAGTATTTAAAAGTCTGGATAATTTTAATAAATAAGGTGCAAATAGATTCAAGTGTTATTAAGGTAAAAATTCTGAAAAGCAGTGATGTGTTATGAGTCAAAACACATAGCAAGACGTAATTATTATGTTTAAATCTAAAAGAAAATTATTACGTAGTCTGTTGTTATATTTTTCAAATTATAGCTTGGCTTTTATAAATATTTCTCTTTGTTTCTCAAATAAATACGTAGCTTTTCTAGTTTTTGTTCAAGAGGCCTTCACAATACGAGAGAGAGAAATTTTCGTGCAGGATTTCTCAAGAAGATCTCCTTGTTCAAAATCGTTGCTGTCTCTAGGTAAATTCGTTTGTTGCAGTGCCACTGGAAGGAAGTTTTAGAAGAACGAATTACTCTCATAACTTTATCCGCTCGAAATGGCTGCTTGTCGGGTGGCACCTATTCATAGATCATATGATTTTAGCGTAATTCCATTTATTTATTGCTTCCTTTCGCGCAGCACCTGAAAAGAAATTGGGTGGAATTGTATGTTTTTGACGACAATTTTGGAACGAAGAGCCGCACCCACACCTTCTGAGGCAGGCCAGGCGGGCGCAGCAAAAGAGTGGCTGTCGCACAAACGAACGCGAAGTGCCAAGCTTATCATAATGTTCAGCCACAAATCACACGCCCGCAAAACTTTCGGATTATAGCAGGAGCACTTTATCTTGCCGCGAATTTGCATAGGGTCTTAAGCATTTTTGAGGAATAGAACGAAAGTTGTTAAAGCACCGAAAACAGCGAACTATAATTCACTGAATAAATAAATGCGACTCATCTGCTGCTGAGGGCATGACTAAATTGCGCCTGAATAAATTTTTCGGTATATATACTTAAAGGGTCCGGGGATAGTGGCGGGCCGAAGAAGAAAAATCGTTTATTCGGCCCTCTGTGCTGTGGAATACACTGGGAAAACTCCAGCTGTTGATCATCCAACCGTTTCGTCATTCATCCTGAGGGAGCACTTTGTTCCTGTGAATTTTTAAGCGTTCCCCTGTTTCAGGCGAATGGTCCGGCGCAGTTCCGGCGTATAAAGAACTATGGTTGCAGCATAGAGTCAAAAATTCACTAGTAATCCACTCTCCGGTGATGTAGGACCCTCCAGTATCCATGTAACGCTCCAAGGTAACCAACCTATTGAACAGGTTAAATGGAGCACTTAAGTAAGTTATCTAATGCTAAGCTTTCGCCCCGTCATTGAAAACGCCAACATGGATTCGAATTACACATCAAGTTGTTGCATGAACACTCTCCCTGGAGTAAGCAAATTGGCAAGATTCTGAGAATTTACAATACATTGCCCTAAGATGTAAAGGAAAATTTCCACTTTATTAACATAACACCAGCAAGTTGAGAATATCAGTTCACACATATCGCAAAATGTTATTGCTATTAAGGGTTTTGGAAACCTGAGAAAGAGGTTCTTCTTACCTGAAGGGTTTTCTAAAGACATGCGATGCGAGCATAATGTTATTTTATTCGTTTATTATGGATTCGTGTTACCACCAGTTGCACTCGAGCGAGTAAGTTAGTAAGTAAGGTATTTTTAAAGGTGGAAATACGTGCGGATAAAAACATTCAAAAGCCTTTATTTTAGACTATCTGGGCTATCCGGTTTCACCCAGTGTTGGGTAAATACTTACCTACTAATTAAACACTTCTCAAATATTCTAGTTTGTTATATCCTAGAAATTGTTCAACCTGAAAACCCCTTTATGGATCCGCCATTTTTAATCTCCAAATCTTAATAATGTTCAAAATAAGTGGACTTAAAATAATCATTGTATCAATTTTAATTAAAACCTGTTGAAATCGTTCAAAATTAGTGGCCCAGAAAAAAAAATCGTACTAATTTTCATTAAAATCTGTTGAAGTTGAAAAATTTTGCTCGCCATATTGGATCCGCTATCTTGAATTTCTAAATTTGGATATTGGATTTGAAATCTGCATCCCCCAAAATCCCAAAGTTCCGATTTCCATAAAAATCTCTACAAATTTAAAATTTTTAACCGCCATTTTGAAACCCTATATATCATCCGAAAAAAATTAGCCTATATTTTAAGTTAGAATATGTACTACCTTCGGACCAAAAATGAAGAACATCGATGTAAGCGTTTAGGCGTGATTGAGCAACAAACAAACAAACAAACAAGCGAACTTTCATTTTTATATACTATATATAGGGATTGGTGATCCCGAAAACTCCTGAAGAAAACGTTTTGTGAAAATCGTTTGAAATTTAAAATTTTCGATCGCTACATTAGAACGAAATCTTTTCTTGAATTTTTAAATTGCGCTGCATGATTCGATATCAAAGATATCTTAGTTTTGACATGAATATCACACTAACATTACCATGTTGAATACCATGGGGGTGACCATCACTGAGTTTGCTCTTCGAGTAATGTGAAGTAATTAATGCAATATAGAACATATAAAAACAGTTGTATTTATCGGGTTGGCTAATAAGTAATGAGCGTTTCAGTTTTTATTTTCTGGAAATTTCGGGTAAGGTCGAGAACGTTCTGTTGCAGGGAGTATATAAAAAGCGAGTCGTGAGCATGCCGTCAGTAATGTTTCGGTTGTCATTGCGTAAAGAACCACGAAAAAAATGAGTGATATTAAAACGCATATTCGGCACTGTTTATTAGACGAGTACCAATCTGAGCATTCGGCTGCAGAAGCTGCACGTAATATATGCCAGAGGATAGCTGATGATGCAGTCTCCGAGGCTACAGCAAAGCGGTGGTTCCAAAAATTCCGCAATGGTAACTATTCCTTGATCGATCAACCAAGGTCTGCGCGTCCGGTAGAAATAGATATAAATAAACTGAAGGCATTAATTGAAGAAGATCCTCGAAGCACTACGCGCAATTTGGATCTTAAGCTCGGATGCTCTCATGGCACGGTGGAAAAGTATCTGCACGGTTTGGGGAAGACTTACAAATATGGTGTTTGTTGAACAAAGATCAACTGACTTACCGTGCAGATATCTGTGCATACCTTTTATCGTTCCGTCGCACATTTAGCTGGCTAGACCATCTCGTTACTGGAGACGATCTTATCTATATCAACCACACACGCAAGCGCCAGTGGTTGGGCCGCAACGAACCAGGTAAACCTACGCCAAAAAAAGATCCTTATACTCGGAAAGTGATGCTCTCGGTCTGGTGGGACATACATGGAGTAATATATTGGGAAATTTTTCCTACTAATACCACGATGACGGCAATAGTATACTGTAATCAACTTGAAAATCTAAAGCTTGAACTCTGTCATAAACGTCCACAACATGACAAAATATTTTTCCTTTACGACAATGCCCGGCCGCACATCGCTAAGAGTACCCGACTAAAGCTACTGGAGCTCAACTGAGAAATAGTGCCACACTCTCCATATTCGCCGGACTTAGCCCCAACGGATTTCAGTTTATTCCGGTCTCTCAGAAATCATTTACAAGGAAAAAGCTTCGATGATGAACATCAGTTGCAACAATACATAGATGAATTCTTCAAAGCAAAACCGGCGAAGTTTTACAGGGATGCTATCCACTCTTTGCCGAAACGTTGGCGGATGGTAGTAGATAACGACGGTGATTATATTGTTAACGATTAATAGTAAATTATTAAATAAATAAATACAAACATAAAGTCATGTATGTCGCTCATTATTTATTAGCCAACCCGATATATATATAGCATGTAAGCTTAAATATTATATTATAACGCATTGTAACGCTTTAAAGTTGGCCAGACAACCTTGCCATGTAAAATTAGCGTGGTATTCAACAAAAAATACTTACGCCATTCTGTAGTAGATAAATTCAATCTCATAATGAGATCCCAGATCATTAACTTAAGTTAACGAGGTAAAATCATAATGTCTCCGTAATAAGAAAAGAACTCCTCATTATAAGGATTCCTTTCGATTGTATCTAAAAACACATTTCTCCGGAAATTTATTTTTTGTAATATAAACTTTTAATGAAGAGCAATATTTTATTACAGAATGCTAAACTGACAAATTAAAATCTCAAACATAACGAAGTATTGTGTCAGTGTGAATAAGTTTGTCAGGACCATAGAAATGTAATATAAATTAAACACAGAATAAATCAATCATAGAGTTTTCATGTTTTTGGCATAAAACAAAAAACGGAAACCACAAGCGTAAAGAACGAGTGCAAGTGAAGTTTAACAGATATTTCATAGTGTTTCACAAATAATATAGGTATTTTTGGTTTGAATACAGGAGTTAATCTCATAAATTTTATAATTTTTGACAATTTGTGGAAGATATTCATCTAACCTCTAGACTTCAACAGATGCGAATAGTTTAAAAAAGAATAGTTTTAGGAAAAATTTATTTATGACAAATTTAACGTAAACATTTCTTGAAAAAAAGACATTAGTTTTTGAAAAATTAAATAAAACTAACTATGTAGGTGTCGAAAAGCCAAATTCATCGTCCAAGGATAAGATTTTCTTATGTAAAAAGATTATTTTGAGAAAAATTGCTATACATTTTTAAAGGGGCGTCACATTCTACGACTTATCTGAACAGAAGAAGTCTGGGCAAAAGTACATATGTATATAGTATACAGACTAAAGTTGGCACGTGTATATGACAAGTTCTTCAACTTGAAAAGTTTTAAATTTCGCTTGACTGAAATCTGGCGACTTTTGATCTTCACATTATATTACAGACTTGTGTTGTCATATCGGCACGTGTGTGGGTACATCCAGGCTTCAAATTTCAAGGTTTGTTTTTGATTTGTTGCTAAGGTAAATTCTCTTCTTTTGAATTGTGAGAATACGAGAGTTAAATATATGGAGATTTTCCACGTCTGTGTACTTATCGATTACAGATTTTGTCCTAGATTTTGGTTTGTACAGATTTTTTCCTTATACTTAAGTAGTTTACATGTTTGGTTCGTTTAAGACTATAACTATATAATCTACCAGTTCGACACGCTAGGGCAAATGCACCATTTCCTGTCATCGTTTTGAAACTTGCAAAGGAAATTCTCAAAAGGTGATATCACAAGAATCCGTAATAACAAAAAAATCGATCTTTTTCTTTTTTGAAATTATGACTGAGCATGACTTTTTAAGAATAGAGTTTCGAAGAAGGCAACCTGCCCCAAGTAACAATGAATGTCCCAGCGCATTCCTGGAAGTGATTAATATTTGATTTGTGAACAATGGCGTCGATGATAACACACAGTTTGGGACAAAAATATTGGAAGCTCAGAGAAAGGAGCACTATTTCCGGCGATCGAATCCAGTGTCGTCGGGCTCATGGACCTGGAACATGTAAATCTATCAAAAATCCAAATCGAATTTTCTTGCCGGAGTGCGAACCCCCCTATAGAAAACGTATATATGTATATCAAGAAAGTAGGGCAGGCAGGAGTCAAGGCATTCAAGCGTAGTTCGCTGTCCTGACAAACCTGGGGTGTGGGGCGAAAGCACCCGGTGGCGAAGTTCCGGGCACACGGATATTTGCAAAGCAGAAGTTTTTATTGATTTTCAAACAAGAAAGGCGTATCGCACCCAGAACTCATTTCCTTCCTCGTCGAAAAGTTTGCGCTGAAATAACATGGGAAATCGTTGGCGGTGGTCCCGCGGAAGAGGTGCAGAGTGCCATCTAATTGAAACGCAGGAAAAATGTGTTCGACCCCGCGGAAGGAGGACGAGGCATTTTCCCATAAAAATTTGCAGCCAGTGGCGCACGGTCTACTTTTTACTTGCCCGAAACTAATTGTGTTGTGTCGCTTGCATTCTCCTCCTCCCCCCCGCGAGGAGCTCGAGCTATGTGATGTAAATTTAATTGCGTCTATAAGACGAGGAGCTGGCCCCCGTATTAAAAAAAAAAAGAAAAAAAACTTTTCTCGTTAAACGATTCTTCCCGGAAAAATCTGCCAGGATGTTAAACTTTTATGCGCCGGCATTGTGTACGTGCGCTTGGAGCAGACATTAAATGCCCTATTTATGTAAATGTCAGGGCAGCGCTAGGTCTGTACAGGGGTCTGGATGGACATGCATCTAGCGAACATACAAAATTTGCCAGAATGATTCCTTCCCACTTTCTGAGGTTCAAGCTGGAGGAGGCGAAGGAATAATTACGTAATCTCCGAGGCGGGATTTTCCCTCTTAATTTCTTCGTTTTTTTTCTTTTTTCATTGCTAGCTTTTGCTTACTCTCCGACATCCTTCCTGGCAACTTGAGGAGAGTAGAAAAATTTTATCGCTGCAAAATGTATGTTGGCCGAGTTTCATGTAAAAGTTTCCGCATAATGGGCGACTGCACAATGCAACAGACTAAGGGGGTTCTGCTCGAGTGCAGGCTTGCGATGTTCTAGCCGTATTAGGAGACCGCAATTCACACCACCACCACTGGTCCTCATTGTGCTCCAACATTCCACTTGGGTGTAATTGCTCTGTGGTGGAAATTGGGGCTGGCTTATTTTGGGTACTAAATACCAACCGAATGCGGTCTAGTAATCATTTCGAATCATCTATCTATGCGCTTAGAGGTTTTTCCTGAATGTCCTTAATAGTATGGTATGCAAACATTTCTGACCTACAAGATATGTTTTATGTTTATTTAAGGGGTATTTTTACGAGGCAGGTTTATCTTTTATCTTAAAAAAAATGTAATGTTTGAATAACGAATTCCATGTTTCATTCAACTAATTTTCTTAATACTTACTAGTAGCATGACCAGAGCCTAATTAAACCTTATGGAAACAATCTTGTTATTTAAACTACAAATCTTTTTAGAATAACATTGTAATGTTGGTTCATATAACTAAATTTATTATTAATCATCGTGCGCTAATTTTAAAACAACCAAAATATCACAGTAATTTGGCTAGTCGAAATATGAGGACTGTTTTAAAAAAAGTTTTTGGCGCATACGTATACAAAGCGCTGGCTTTATACCCTAGACACACGACGCGGAAGAATGATCATTGATTCAATTACGTAATAGATTCAATGATCATGCCTACTTTGGGGTGACACACGGTAATTACGAATTTCTTGCAATTCAATTTGACAGTTGTCTGATTGGTGGTAGTTGTGTGACATTTAAAATGGGATCATCTTTTATTTTGGATAATTTAAATATAATATATATATAAAAATAGTAGGAATGATCATTCGTATTGAATGAGCTTGGGCAGACATAATTTGTGCAATGACGATAGGAATGAACATTGCTTCTATGATGTGATGACACACGGCCTATTCAATGATCATTCCTGCTCAAATGATCATTGATATGTCCTATCTGCCTGGGGTATTATTTATTCAGGCGCGCAGGTTCAAATTGCTGGAGACGGATTTTTTCTTGCTTATTCCTGATGCTTGAAAATTACGATATTTCTATTCAAAATAGTTAAGTTTACTTATCATCAAGTGCGAAAAATATTTGAGTATTCCAATAAACCTTTTCAGGATAGTTGGTTTTCTTGCTGTTTGGGTGCAAGGACTTGCACCTGCATCTGACTGATATTGTCTCGAGACAGCTACTTTATATTTTAAGGGTGACGATTAATAGTGTGGTTCACAAAGTGAATCGCATGTTTTTCGACTGTCTCCATTACGATCTTCCTATTAACTTATTATCGTATTTGGAGCTAGGTTAGGTTAGGTTGCCGTGGCTGCCTGGCGGCGCACTTAGGCCACAAGGGCCCATTGTGATACCACACGGGGGCTTTTCCCATAAAAACTAGCTAACCTTTGAACCACTTCGTGCCTTTGATGAAGTGTTCAATGTCTCTGATGTTCTTTGAACTCAGATCCGACAAATCATCAAAGAAATAAGCGCCCAGATTTGGAGCTAATAACCAACGATTTTCAATTCTACCTTCATGTGACCTTCAAATTACCTTCAGAAGACCTTATACGATCAAGTGGACCCTGGATTCAGATCTAGTGACCTCAAAAACCTAACTGTGATTTTTTTCAGATTTTTTATGGATGATTGTCAATTCGACCTTTACATGGCCTTCAAATGACCTTCAGGATACCTTGTACGATCAAGTAAATGCCTAATTTCGATTCTGTAACTTCTAAATCCTATCTGTGATTTGTTACAGATTTTCATTTTTGCTTTAAGTCCTTGGATCGTAAGATTGTAGTTTCAATAAGCTGAATTTTCGAAATCAAAGTGAAGTAGTTAAAAGTTTTAAAGTTAAACAATTAATTTTTTGGCAAAAACGGCTTCGAACGTCTCTTCGTTTTCTCATCACGAGAATCCTCCAGCAAGAATTTTCAAATTTCGTTAAAAATTACGAATTGTGGTTGGTTTTGAACTAATTTAGCAATATTGCCCCAATGTGGGGGGCGCTCCGAGCAAAATATACTTCAGCGGCCTTATTGAATTTATTGAATTTAATATTTTATTATTTAAATATTTGAATGTATATACAGTGTGCGCAATTTCTATAAGCGCAGCCAGTTTTATTCATGTTTAAAGAAAACTACTTTTTATTTTTCAAAACCGATTATATTGCATAAATTGCCCATTGGTAAATATTAATTAAATAATATAAAACATTCAGTAAAGTAAGTAACTACTTTATAATAAAAATAAATATAATTAAAAGTCTCTTTTGTCTGCGCAATTTCTATAAACTCACTTTATATTATAGTCTTTATTTTAAAAGCTTAACGAAAAAAAATTTTTTTTATATTTTCTAAGTATTGTGTTTTACCTCCTTTGTTAGTTATAACTTGAAAAAACCTGTTAGACATCGAATTTATTAAGTTTTTAAACAAATGTTCATCGATATCATTCCAGCATTTCAAAATATCGGCTTTCAGTTGAGATAACGAAGAAAATTGTCCACCATTTGCGTAAACTCTTCGTGCCATGATTCCCCAAATGTTTTTCATTGGATTTAAATCCGGACTACGTGACGGCCACTCCATTACAGGAATATTTCTTTCACTAAACCATCGTCTTGTTTCGGCAGAAGAATGCACAGCGGCGTTATTCTGTTGAAAAATCCAATCTTTTTCCATATTGTCTTTTAAATATGGAATAAGAGATTCCTCCAGCAGGTCTGTATATATGGCAGAGTTCATTCGGGTGGGAACAAAGCGTAAAGATAACTTTCCTTGATAAGAAGGCACCCCATAACATTAAACTACCAACACCAAAATTACTACTTAGACGAGGCGAATCGGGCTTCCTTAAAACATGCTAATATGTACTCAATCCATCTGGACTATCTAAATTAAATTGTTTTCCGTAAGAAAAAATAACGTTTTGCCACTTTTCGTCCTAGTTCATGTGGCTTCTAGCAAAATCTAGGCGCGCATATTTATGATGCTGTTGCAGTTGGAGAGATTTGGCCGGTTTCTTATATTTAATATAAGTAGTGTCCTTCAAAATTTGTTGGACTCTTGTTCCTTTAATTGAGAGTTGTAATTCCGCTATAATTTGAGCTGCACTTAACTTTTTTTTCATAACTTCCTATCTTATGTTTCCAATATTTTGATTGGAAACTTTGGTGTTCCCTCTTGGATGATCCCATAATCCATCACGATTGTCCTTTTTAATAAAATTTTGCACCACACATTCTGAACGTCCAATTCTCTTTGCAATTTCTCTTATACCAAGGCCAGTTTCCCTAAACGCACGGATTCTGACGCGATCGTCGTTGTCAAGGACCTTTCCTCGTGGCATTACAATAAATCTTAAGAAATAACAGCAATTATACAGAATTAAGCTAGAGTTGGAAAATAAAAATGAAACTCACATGAATTGTTTCCTAAAAAGTTGCAAAATTACTTTGCGTTTAACTAGTAATACTACAAAAAGAAACTGCGTTTATAGAAACTACGCACTCTAAGATCAATTGTGAAAGATTGTTCTATTGCTTTCACGCATTGCCTGATATTTGGAATTGTTTAATTGCTTTTATGAATAGTTATAAACTTTAACAATTGTCCTGTAAAGCAATTTTGTTACTATATCGCTTTATTTCAATAAATTGTGCATTTCACTTGAAAATCAGACGTGCGCTTATAGAAATTGCGCGCACTGTATATGTATATATCATCTGATTAAACTTCAATAGACGTTGCCTGGCTGTCCTTGAGGAAATGTTGCAGACCCAAATTTTCGTCGTTCAAAAAATCTCCATCAATACCAGATTTAGAATTGAACGTTAACGTTTCATGCAATTCAAAACAATGCTTCATCAGTTCTTCTTTATTTTGATATTTTTTTGTGTTGACGAATTCCACAAAATCAAAAACAAAGGCTAATTCACTCCACAGGGATCTCTCCCCCAATTTATTTCAGTCTTTCATTTGTATGTCTTTCCGGTTCAAAATTTATATTAGTATTTTAACTCACTTCCTATTATTCAATTTTGATGAAATTTCACTGACTTACTCAAGTCTCGTGACAATATAATATGGCGGACGCCCCAAAGAAAGGGGATTACCTTTTTCTTTATAATTCTAGAAAATAAACACCTCTAAAAGTCAAAAATAATTTATACAATTATTGAATCTAGCTAGTATACTTCCATATAACACAACAACTTTGATATATTTCTGATGTCTAAATATGGTATTTCATAAATGCACTGCAATGATAGACTTGCAGTTTTATTTAATTCCTCAAATTCGTCGTCTTATCAACCTTACATACTTGGATTTTCCCATATATTCTTCCGTAAATAGTACTACTGAACTCAAAACAGATTAATCCTTTTATATCCGAGTCAATCTCCTTTTGCATATTGCATCACCATAACAGCTTAAATTTTAAAGCAAGATAAAATTTCATACATCATAAATAAGAGCTTATGTGTATATTTGACTAAAGTAGAGTTTTCTAAGTTTTAATCTCGCCATATTTATACAAGAACATATCAGGCTAAAGTTTCTATACAAATGTATCTATTGGGCAAATACAGAAACATGAACCTACCCAACTAGCAGCACAATCCAAAGCACTTCAGTGGATTAGTGAGAGAAATTTATCTGAATTCGAAAATTTTCACAAATGTGCATATGGGTCGCATCAGAGTCGTTAGGAAATTTAATATTTTACACCGAATTGGACTCTTTTATTTCAGGGTAAGCTCGGTTGATAGCAAAAGTAAAGGGACAAGAACACTTGAGGAGCATTCGGTCCCTTTAGGAGGTGAACATAAACTGTGCGAGAACTTTTCATGGTGGTGTGATTATTTGCAGAGAATCCTATAGAATTCGCTTCATTCAATGTGCCACAGGGGAGTGATTTCGGTCCTAGTGTATGTAGTAATAAAATGAACAGTGCAACATAGTGTAACATGATTTATGGGCCTTTAGGAAAGTAATAAAATTATATAGATAGATTATAAAAGCTTAAATTTAAAAATCAAAGACAAAATCACTATTTACAATGGCTTTAAAAAAGATGTAAGGTTAAAATAATTTTTATTCAAATAAAAGCTAATATGGTCCCGAAGATTCTCACACAAAAATTAAAAATTACAATTATTACATGGAAATTTTATTTAGTTTTAAATTAAGTCGTGACTTCTTATTTTGATCCTTTAAAACTTTTTATAGAATCTAAAGATTCAAAAATAGAGTTTAGTTTTGAGCGGCGGATCAAATATAAAAGAAATCGTGATTTTTGGGCCCTATACAGAACTAAAATATCCATTCAGGAATGTTTTATAATATATTAAATTATTGACTTTTCCAGTATTACTAAATAATCTTCTAAGGCCTTAAGGGTTAAATTAAAATAATTCAAATTACTGTAGGTTTATAAATTTACCTTGGCTGACACCGACTCCAAAAATAGTTGATTAATATCTTATTATTATGTCCTTTAATCCTCTTTTCTTTAAAGTAATACAACATTTTATTTTTAACTTTTTAAATTGTTTTGAAGTCGGTTTTTGTTTTCTTTTTTAAAATTTAGTTTTGATGGAAGTGGAAGTGAAACATTGATCTTGCCGGACATCGCACTTCTTGACAGCTGCTGTCACTTCACATTTTCAATGTTTCCGATTGCATTATTAAATTGAATTTTCATAGATTTCGATTTATTTTCATTTTGATTTAATTATTGTTAAATATTTGTTTGTTAGTCTTTAATAGATTCAGAAAATGCTGAACCGATCTCCTTGAAATTTAATCTACGTAGTCTCTATATAAAGAGAAGTGTCATAGGCTATTAAGTTTTCAAATTTTTTTCCGTTTTTGAATTTTTATTGAAATTCGCATAAAACCGATTATTTTCGGGGAAGCGTAGCAAAGCAGATCGATAGATAGACAGATAGTGGATACATAGAATATAAATAGATAAGAGATAGCTAGATAGGCGATAGAGAGATAGAAAAATCAGGGTGTCCCATTTGAAGTTGCTGAAACTAATCGACAATTATGATAACCCTGTTATATTAAAAATTTTGTATTGTACCTTCGTCCGCCCCATTTTGGAGTATGCTTCTATAGTGTGGATGCTACACTATGACGTTCATATTAACCGTATTGAGGCAGTGCAAAAGAGATTCTTGCGCTATGCTCTTCGCCTTTTGCCATGGAGAGACCCCTATAATCTTCCTCCATATGAAAATAGGTTGTTGGTTTTATGTTTGACGTCGCTGTCTAAACGTAGGGAGGTTGCTGATGTGTTGTTTATGCATGATGTTGTCACTGGCACTATAGACGCTCCAACTCTTTTGAACCTAGTTAATATTAATTCACGACCTCGAATGACCAGAGGACGAAACTTTTTATATTCCGCCTACCACAGAACCAATTACGGCAGTTTTGAACCGATTTCGTCCATGTCCAAAGATTACAATAACTACTTTAATTTTTTAGATTTTAACCTCTCTAGATATACAATTAAAAAATCTTTACTCAACTGTGTAACAATCAATTAACTATGTTTCGTTTTGGTATTGTTATTATCATATTTTTGCTCATTTACTTATTCTTTTTTACTTAACATTTGTTTATATTTCTGCTTAGTGTCAGATGGTCAATCAATTGTACCTGTTGATATATGAATAAATAAATTATTGCCTCAAATTGCTTTCAAAAGAAGACATATGGAGTTCTTTTTCATACATAAATTTAGTATGATCAATTTAAAATCGATTTTAACAATAAAATCGACGAAATGTTGACCATCACCACATGAGCAACATTTGAGTGATATTCAGTCAAAAATCAATGTAAAGAGGTATGGAAAAAATTCTTATTCATGTTGACATTTTGTCTCATGAATTTTTCTTTAATTTAATGGTGAATAAGATACTTTACTAGTAAGAAATTTTATTTGTTGTTGTCTTTTTCGATTAAAACCATCTGATTTGTTAGAGGAACTTTTTGATTTTAGTATAGAATGTACTCGTTATAGGTTTGCATACATTAAAAGGAATTTCGAATATTTACTAAATATTCCACGCATTGGTAATCGTCCTCCAATTAGTCGTTTCGTTTGCATGCAAGTCAAATGGCAATTAATAAATTTAAAATCACACAAAGTCCTGTCGACTCGCACTTTTTAATTTTGTCCACTTTACTTGATTTCAAGAAATCGCAAGGACTTGTTTACAAGAAATGGGACGATGCATGGCCGCCTAGCAAACCACTCCCGGAAAGCTTAAGTGAATGCTAAGAAAATTATCCCTCCTCAGGTGGGCCCCGGGAGCGCGTGCATTGAGAGTGACTGATTTAAATCGTTAAGTGTAATCAAGGCGGTTCTTCGGCGGTTGCGTGCTGATTATGGCGTCCCAATTACCGAACTTGGTTTTTCTGCCAGGACAAGAACACTGGGGCCCCATGTGGCGCTCAACAGCTTAACGTATACGGCTGATGAGTCCCCGATAATGGCCTGGCGACAACAAAACTCCTTCACAGTGTGATATGCGCAAAAAAGGGGCCCCCAGGGCAGCCGTTGTGGGGCTCGGCTCGGAATCAAAGTCTCACGCTGTCTCGGGTCCTTCAGCAGGACCCTTCGTTGCCATACATTGCGTCTTTGTCACAGACCGCAAAACCCCCGGATTTCCTTCCGTGCTCTCAATCTGCCACGCTCAGTCTTTTGTTAGTTTTCCGTGTACGCTATATAGAGGGGCCGTGGTGACCGCTCGGACATAAATCACGGAATTGATTTTCCAGTTTCATTTATTAAACGGCGGACGAGCCCACACAAGCACACCCAAGCACACACATGCCACACACATACTTACATGTATCGTGCCGTCGTCTGTCGTGATTTAATGACATTAATTTAGTAGCAAAGGCTTAATCGTCTTGTCCGCAGCAAAGGAATTTAAAACCACATCAGTCGCAAATAGTTTGGGGTCGGAATTGATAGTTTCGGTCGATCAGAGCGGCCCGGACCATCGCCCCGTTCGGCGGCGCAGCGACGACGCTGTCCATTTGCTGCTCGTCCGTTGTAGGGCTGACCGACCCTTGAAAGTTCCCCAGCGACGAAAGAGGACTCTGGCAGGATTCTCCTCCGACGTCGCATCGACACTGAAACGTCTTAAGATACGTGTGTCCTTTTTCCTTCGGTTTCTTTCACGTCGTCGTGATCGCCAATGATTTATTATGCAATTACTATCCTCCCGGGCGAGCTTGTCAACGTTGTTTTATGTCCTTGATAATTGAGTCTCCCTGGTTGACAAAGGATGTAGGGACTCGATTTTAGGACCAACTCTCCCGATGAACAATGGTATAAAACCCATTTTCGGCGAATAGATGGATCGTTTCATCTTGCGGGATTTATATCTACGGATTTCCGTAGTTCGCCCAACGGCAAAAGTGCTGATAATCCCCACCGGCGTATCTGGGGGGGTGGAGGGGAGTTGGGATTTTTGTTAGACCGCCTCAAGCCATTAGCTAGCACTCGTATTATGCGACTGAATGAACATAAGCGGGGCACGCATTAATCTTGCGCGGTGGTGAAAATACGAAAACTATTTAAGGTTGTGCCCCAGATGTGCTGGGTCACTTACTTATGGATTATTCCCAAAGCGATTGCGAGTGCCCTGATTTTAATGAAATCTCTCTCTGATTCCCGCAGGAGCAATTTAAAATCGTCCTTTATTTCCGGAATTATTAAAAACCGCGACGAACAATGTTTTCCTTTTATTAAACGGGATGTAAGCCGCAGACTATCAAGGGAGAAAATGAGAAAGGCAACTGAGGTTTGTCCGGAATTCTCAGTGTCTTCAGGGTATTCGAATTTAAAATTTATGTAAAATGAAAATATTCACATACTGTTTATTAAAAGTAATAAACAGAGCCGTTTTTTTCGTCTATCCGGAACAATAGAACATTTTGTATAGAACGGAAGCTTACTAACAGCTA
The DNA here is from genome assembly GCA_949715965.1 of Dysmachus trigonus. NCBI lineage: Eukaryota > Metazoa > Arthropoda > Insecta > Diptera > Asilidae > Dysmachus > Dysmachus trigonus. The sequence goes on along the minus strand of OX454322.1, from coordinate 79,671,022 downwards.
CCCAGAATAAAGATTTTATATTTCTAGAAATATACATCAAATTGTCATGATTTTAAACCATGCAAAACGTGAAATCTTGAATTGGGAATTTTTCAGGGTAATTTTCGACTAAAAAAAGGTTGTAAATCATGTCAATTTGATTTGATTTAAAAAAAATTTTAAAACTTAGCTTATGAGAAAAAGTGACTGCAAAAAAATCCGTTTCTTCGCCTATTTTTGCACATTTCACAGCGAAATAAGGAAAAAACATAAAAAAATGTCAAGAGAGGCATTGCTTTTAGTTTCTCGAAAATATCAAAAAATCACCCCTAATTGAGGGTTGAAATCACCCTAAAAGTAGGAAATGTTTTTTATTATTCTTTATATCAAATCTATCTAAAAAATGCAATGTGATGTGTTTTCAACAAAGAAGGGTTAAAAATCCAGCTGTAGGCACTAAAGAGGGATGTAATCATCCCCCAAATATTGGAATCAACTGGGATATTTTTATATAATATTTTTTTTTGTGCTTCAAGTGATTAAAAACACGTGATTGGCAATTCTTGCCAATTTTTTAAGAAAACATGGCCCTCAGCCTGATGCTGCTATTCTTAAAGGGGGTGAAATCATCCCCTTAACATAAAAATACTGTAAAATATTTCTTTTTAATTCTGAATATGAAGTACTTTCTCGATCTAAATATATCCAAATGCCAAGCGATTACCTTCTCCCGTAAACGCACCTCTACTCCTCCCAGATCCTACACCCTCTCTGGAGAACCCATCCCATCTGTTACCTCCCTCTGTGATCTTGGTGTCATATGCGATAGTGAACTCAACTTCCGTTCCCACATAGATCACGTTATAAGCAGGGCCAATTCTACTCTTGGCTTTGTCAAACGATGGTCTAAGGAGTTCTCTGATCCTTACGTTACCAAATCGCTCTTCATTTTCTTCGTCAGACCACTCCTTGAGTATGCCTGTCAGGTTTGGTCTCCCTCGCAATCCTCTACCATTAACAGAATTGAATCAGTCCAGCGTAGATTCATTCGTTTTGCCCTGCGCAACCTCCCGTGGACTGATCACCTCAACCTCCCTCCGTATGAAGACCGCCTAAAACTAATTGACCTTCAACCTCTCTCCTTCCGTCGTGATATCGCTGATATCGTCTTCGTCCACCAAGTCCTAGCTGGTCTCATCGATTGCCCCGACCTCCTACATAGCATATCCCTCAACACTAACCCCCGCAATGTTAGATCTTTCCCCACCTTTCGTCTTGCGACCCACCGTACCAATTATGGCCACTTCGAACCCTTCACTAGAATGCTACGGAAGGTCAACAACTCTACTGCCTTCGATTTCCACCTCGAGAAATCCTCCCTTAAGCGCGCCCTATCCCAGCCTGTTCCACGCCCCCTTTGACTAATCAATTTAGGTTAATGTTATTCTAGTCGTAGTTTAAGTAAATTTCTGTAGCTTGTATTAAGCGAAACAATAAATAAATAAATAAATACTTTTGCGTTTTGAGTGATGAAAAATATGGTATGAACAATGATTCTTGAAAAAAAAGAACCCTCAACAGGTATAAAATGCTTCTAAAGTGATAAGATCATCCCCTAAATTTGTATATTAATGAAAGAAAATAGAGAAAAGTTTCTTTGTACTTTTTGGCAAGATATAAAATAGTTTATCGTATTTCAATGTTTAGGGGATGATTTCACCCCTTTAGAGAGCACTTGTACCCTGTTGAGGGTTCTTTTTTTCAAAACGCATAAGAATTGTTTGTACCATATTTTTTCTCACTCAGAAACCATAAATATTTCATATTAAAAATTTAAAAAAATATTTTATAGTATTTTTATAATGATAGTTTCACCCCATTAGAGACTAGCTGTACTAGGCTGAGGGTCATTTTTTTCCTTCAAAATTGACAAGAATTGCCAATTACGTGTTTTTCATGATTCGAAGCACAAAATTATTTTACATTTAGAATTTTGAAAAATATTCCAGATTACTCCAATATGTGGGGGATGATTACAACCCTTTTTAGAGCCTATAGGTTGCTTTTTAACCCTTCTTTGTTGAAAAGACTTCAAATTGCATTTTTGCGATTGATTTGATATAAATAAGCTAATAAGAAACATCTTTTTACTAAATGATAATAATGTTAATAAAATTAATCTTTTAGGGTGATTTCAACCCTTAGTTTGGCTGTTTCTCTAATATTTTCGAAAAACTTTTACAACGATACCTGATGCATTTTTTTATGTCTTTTCCTTAGTTCGCTGTGAAATGTGCAAAAACAGGCGATTTTTGCGGTAACTCTTTCTAATTTAAGGAATAATTTTTTTATGTTCTGGATAAACAAAAACTAGCTAAGAAAGCATTCAATTTATAAAATTATTAAGAAGAAAATTGAAACACAAAGGAACTACTACTAGTACATCTACATAGCCTCCGATATAAAATCTATAGTAATATGGGAGATTATCGGGAACATAATTTGAAAATTGAATTTTATTCAAATGTGTCTCTCAAAAAAAAACAAGTAAAAACCCTATGTACATTACGGTATCATTACATTTTATTTATAACTCTGACTCGAATTCCCTCAGAGATACGGAAAGTTCCCAAGTCTCGACGGTCAATCCTTCGAAAAGGGAATGCAAGTGCCTGCTGCTGTGCTTTGGGGCCAGTGTAATCGGGGCCACAGTCCGGGGAGCGTTCTCCCTCAATAATAAATAACTCCTGTTCTAATTCAATTCCAATGGACTTTTTGACTGGCGTTTCCACCAATGGCTTCTGGCGGCAGAAGCTGCATTACAAGCGCTTTCATAGACCCACCCCATGAATAATTGAAGGATAATTCCCTTTCTTAAAGCCAAGAAACCGGGTTACGTTCGCTTTGTGTGTCGAAAGGAGGAATGAATCAATGAAAATTCCCATTCCCAGAATAGATTTTGTTTTTGTGTGTGTGTACACGGGTAAATTTCGGATTTTAGTTTTTTTTTTGTTTTTCAAAGTATGTGTACTATGTGGTGGAAATAGGTGTTATTTATGCTTTAAGTAGTATATCAAACCTTCAAAATACACTTCAGGGATATATAATATATAACCCTTGACAGAAATAATGAAATACATGAGACAATTGCAGCGAAAAGGGGATTATGTAAATATATTATTTTATTAATTATAAGAATTATGATGTTCGCATGACACTGGTGCTGTGCGATAAAGCGCATTTACATGACGTGCACTGTTCGAGCAAACGTTGACCAGACATGTGAACACATATGTACATAGTTCTGACTTTATCTGCACGAAAGTACGAGTAGATGTTTATCCAGGACATGGTGGATTTTGGAGCTCCTATTGTGTAAATTTATAACAGTTTCGGGCCCTTCACGTTTTGTATTTGTCCCACGTAGGGACTTTTAATATTTCTAGCAATAAAGCAAACTCGCCTTTGTTGCCGCCGCCGCACGTTTTGTGCAGAGAATTTCATTTGCACTGCTCTGTTTTGCTGGACTTTATAAATAAACATATAAAAGTTCAATACATTCTAAGCAAGTCTTTTGGAAAAATAATTATTTTAATTTAGTTTTAACTTTATTAAAGCATGAATGTGTTGGTTCTGATTAATTATTACTTTATAAACCACCTTGTCATAAGTATTTTTGGGGTGCCAGTCATTGAAATATCATCCCTTCAGATATTAATCCCACACATGGCACCAGTAAACTAAATTTTTTAAGATTTCATAAAATCGAATAAAAAGACGACTTTGCTGGTCATACTGACTTTGCTTACGAATGATAAATAGCATAATTTAAAACCAGTAGATAATCAGTTAAATGGATACTTGTAAGGTTCTGTTTGAACTGTAGGATGCTTAAAATTTAAGCTTGCATTTCTAACAATATATGCATATAATACATTTGAAAATATTAAAAATTAAAATCAAGAGCTGTTTTAAGAAATGAAATTTAGTTTCGAGTTTCCTATTCAAATTTAAAAACTGACGAACTCTAATACGTTCAATACGAATCTTTGAATTAAGCTATTCAGTTAAACAAAATAGTTAAAAACTAAACAAGAGCATAGAATTCATCTTACTCATGTAACATTCCTTAGCAACAAAGGAATCTATGTAAATGGTAACTTTACATACAATATACATTACTGAATCACATACACATTTTCTTATCACAAAAGTTTCAATTTTCAATATTTCACCATGGTAAAGCAAAGTAAAATATTTAAGCGATCGTAAAACAACGAAATAGAATCGAATCTCTTTGGAAACCATGTGATATCAAGAGTTGAGCATGTACGAATTTTCACTGTGTACACCATATATGGGTTATTCCTGGAATTTTCACTGTTTGGGTCCTCAAGCATCCGCTACAAGGAGGAAAACCATTTCCTGGTTTACGATGGAAACTTATGGTTGACTGTCAGCTTGCTTAGGGGATGCAAATGTTTATGGATGATAAAATATTCTGGACGATAATTCACAGGGTTCATGCGAATGATTTTAGTAAATGGTAAAAGGTTCATCGTAGCTTGCGAATAATTCCCCTATGGAGTACTACGAGAGGATTTATTTTGTAGTTCTTGTTATGATATTGCAATTGATTATATACGAGCAATTAAAAGAATAGTCAATACAAATACGAGACAATATCTTTTCATTTAAGGGATCATATAAGTTGTCGCCATTCAAGAAATTTTGGTAATGCACTTTTGAATAATTAACCATTCCGATAACATTTGCTATAGCCCTAGATGAACTTACCATGTCAAAGTCCAAGATATTTATTAGTACACTTGGATTCTTTTGACCAGTTTGTTAAGTTTTTTTTATGCTATGCTTGCATCTATGTTATACATTGAGGGTACAATAACATAGACAATTTTTCTCACAGCATCAGTTCACATCCGTATACAGTAAAATAAATCTTAAGTGCCCTAAATTTTTTCTTAAAAAAATATGCCTACAATTTTTACATCAATAAATTGAATTTAAAATGTATTTCCTCATTTAAAAATTTAATACCTTAGTGTATTTTTAATTTTTCTGAAAAATAAGAGCCTATGAAATGCTATTATTTGTGAATTACACAGGTCAACATTTTATCTAGGCTTGTGCACGGAAATCGAAGATGGTATCCTAGGGTTTTTGGAGTCGCTGATTACGATGAGTGGGTCGGTTAGGCTCCATCACGTCAAGTTCAAGGTCGTTTGAAGGTCAAACGGTCAAAAAACCTTCCAATCCAAATGAAAAAATTGAACAATTTCAATCTGCGAAATGCACAATTGTGCCACAGAACCAGAATACCTGTCTTAAGATTACCTTGAATGATTTCGAGGATGCATGAAAAGTAAAAATGAACACCGGATTCGGATTCAGCGACCTCAAAAACACATCTATGAATTTTTTCAGATTTTTAGAAGGTTTTTTGACCGCTTGACCTTCAAATGACCTTGAAATGAGGTCGACTGACCTCAGATTCAGATTTAGGGTCCTCGAAAACATACTTATGAATTTTTTCAGATTTTTTGGATGGTCCTTAGCATTTTTCTCAAAACCCCTTCAAATGACCTTGAATGACCTCGAGGATGCATGCAAAGTAAAAATAAACACGGGATTCGGATTCAGCGATCTCAAAAACATGTCCATTAATTTTTTCAGGTTTTTGGAAGGTTTTTTGACCGTTTGACCTTCAAATGACTTTGAACTTGACGTGATGGAGCCTAACCGACCCGCTCATCGTAATCAGCGACCCCAAAAACTTCTTCGATTCCCGAGCACAAGTCTAGATAAAATGTTGACCTGTGTTATTTATTTAAAGGGTTGGCCATCAGATGGTTTCTTTTTGAAAATGTTATAAAATAAACACTGTTCAATATTTTTCAATATTTGTTAGTTTATTGAAAATAGTAAACATTCCGATTAATTATGAAATATAGTTTCATGTTATGGCTGTCCCGGCTGAGTTGACAGTAGCACATCCTCTCAACTCAATCGAAGTTTTAAAATTGTTTTTGAAATTGTTTTTAATTGTTCAGCTTTTTTCATAGAAATATATGAAATTTAATTAGACGCCCTCAGAATTAAAATAAAATAAAAACTGTTCTACTTTCTTTCAATATCGTGGTAGATATTTTACTATTCCACGTTTTGCCAGCCTGGTGGTTGCAAATATATTTGTATATTTTTGAAAAAAAAAAAAAAAAAAACCATTACGAATAGTTATTTCCTTATTGACAAAACCTTGTTCTTCTATACCAAGGATCCCTGACTGCACATAAATGACAATGAAAGTCCTATTTGCAAAGTCATTGCTTCGTTTAAAAATTCGTATCTCCTATTTCTTGTATATTTGTTTTCTAGTGCAATATTCAAACTACCGTGAAATCGCAGTACTAGAGAAAATAGTCCAGAAAACCTATTTCATCTACAATTTCACAAGAATCAAAATTTAAGCGTATTGTCGTTTCAAATCCTCGTCCTCAATACGTTTTGTAGAATTTTATGCAAAGTACATCCATAAATCCATGTAAAGTAACATCTTGCGCTTATCGTGCTAAATTTGCCCTTAAGCTTTGCTTGGATCAACTCCCGTCAACCTGGAACTACTTATGGTTTTTCTCCACGATTCAGCCATCCTTCCGCAAGGTACCTGAGTATAAAGTCATCGAATGGAAATCAGAATTTGTGGATTTTGAAATCTATAAAATCGTCTGTGCCACACATTGTAAGGCTGGCAACAATGCAAATATTCAGATATTCCTGCAATTCGTCATTTTTTATCGCTTTTTGTCATCAAGACCATACAACATTCAGATGAACCGACATTTTCGATTGTTATGCTGTCGACATTTTCATTTAAAATTCAAATTGGAGAAATTTTTCCCAATCAGCCTTTTTCCTCGGAGAGATATTTTGTCACCATCCAAATTCCCGGCGAATTATTACACACAATGATGACAATAAATTGAATCGCACGGATGGGAAACGCCACCGTTTTGTGCTTCCGAGCGATTTTCAAGTTGTCTATTGTGTGTGGTGGCAGTAATTTCACCTCTTACCAATACTCAATACTCTCACTGCAGAACATCCATAATTAAGGTGCGGAGATCGAAGGATAACTTGCCTCTGTTGAAAGATTTCATTCAGAGTTCATGACCTTTTTGATTGGATATTTGGACCGACGAAATTCACCACCATTGGCATTGCAGGACCTCGTCCTTCGGAATTTATAGTATATCTCTCAGGAAAAAACAATGCTTCGAGGACGAAGCATATCGATGAAATCTGAAATTGCATTGCTCGGGGAAGATATTGCATCGAATACTCGTCCCCTGCCTGGGATCCATTAACTCGATTTTTGCATAATAATAGTGGTTCTTATGGCAACCGATGAATGTCCAGCTTTCAAAGAACGCCATCTGCATTTCAGTGATAGACCAGTGCACGCAAATGCAGGATTGCTGGATTATGCTGGATGCATTGTTGGGCTCACTCATGAATATCAAGGGGTTATGTGCCAGGCGGTAATTCTTTAAGGAAAAAGAAAACGACGGTAAGGTCGTTTATTTTTCTCGTCATTTGCAAATGCAAATTTGAGTGCAGATAATGTGGTTGCCAGAGTGAACAGTACTAGTTCATGCAAATGATGTGGCTGTTTAGCTTGTCAACAAAAATGCCAGAGATTTTTCCATAAATATACAATCACACATACACACAGTAAACACAAGCAGGAAATTATTCATCTTCCGCGGGTAGGACGGTTTACTTTGCTGTATCAAAGGGTTTTCGCACGAGGAACACCTTTGAACAAATTTAGACTTGATAACTGGGAGTGAGAATCCAAGGATTACTCAAATATTTCCATAGAATTATTCTATTCGGACAGAGGTGGAATTTAAACAATAAATTCTGGACCCAGGCGGAAAATTGGTTCGGTAGAGTCGTGTAAGCAATTTTCTCGGAGTCGGCAATGATGTATGAGGCGAAAGGATGGACTGGACCGGTGTGTGGTGTTGAAAAACAGAAAGGATGAATGTATTACGAGACCTTCATGGTTATATGATATTTAATCACAAGGCTACATGCCTTGTTCTTGCAAATTCGAAAAGTTTTGATGAAATTAAATTCATTCAGTAATAAGTTGATGAGTGTGAATTAATATGGTTGGTTGGTTCACGTGGCGATTCAGCAGCCTAGTTGAAGTCTAATATAGAGCCGTTTTGATACCACGAAATTCCCTTATTGGATCCTAGTATTACGTAACTTCTGGATCAGAGCCAGCCAGGAGTTCAGAAAAAGAACATTTTCTCAGATCCTGTATTCCCGAGGTCCTCGATAACGTACTCGGTGTCGAACAGCTAAAAAGAAAAATAAATAGTTCTCTGGAGTAGCTCCTGCGTTATTGGGCTTTAAAATAATAAAACTTTCATAGCCAACAATAAAATTCTGTAGAAACACGCTTGAATATTCAACTCCTACCGGTCTGTTGCACTTACAAAATTAGCTCTTTTGGTAAGCAGGTACATTTTCTTTTCCGAAAGCGCCCATATATTTACTAAACACACTCTCATAGCATCGTTCGCATGTTATCTCTAAAATAGAGCATATCTTTTAATACATAAAGACAATTCTGTTAGAAAAACATACATATGTATATCCTTATTCAACTTATGCCTACCATATGATTTCTGCAATAATTCAAAGTTATAGTAAATAATGTAGCAATATCATATTCTGATACAGAATTCTCTTACATATAAAATGAGTATCATAAGCTAGCCAGAAGCAACGAACTCCAAAGAAAATTTATTGTCAATGACTTTTTTTTTACATTTCTACAATTAAAAAAGTAATGACATTTTGAAAATGAAGTAGTATTGATTATTAAAAAATTTATTTATGATACTGACCAATTAAAGATGTACTCAAAATTAAAATAATGAACGATACGATTTAATTTGCTTTAAGTAATTTTTTTTTCCGAATTGTGTGGTATGGTATAGCCCAATTAGCAAAATAAAGCTTAATAAAGGTTAATAAAAAATAATTGGTATATTCGGTAATTCTCAATACATATTCGAGTATTTTTAAATCGATCAGTCGAAATTTTTTTTTTTTTTATATATATTTATAAATACATTCTTGTTAAAGCTATCCTTCTTTTTCCTTGTCATGTCAACTTCAAGTTTGTTTATGAACTGTCACCTGTGGCAGCTTATGGTATAGAAGAAGCAAGCGAATTCGAATAGATTAGTTTTATCAGTTTTTTAATTGTTATAATACTTCAGCTAGTTCGGTGAGGTCACGACCTATCATAACAAGACGAAAACGAAGCCTTGAATTCGGACAGGTCCTTAGTTCAAACGCTCGAAAAATATTATTTTGAAAAATGGTGAATTTTGAAAGGTAAAGAAAGAAAATTGCTGAGTTCTTATTTATAAAAACAAAAAAGTTATAAAAGTGTTGTCGTTCTTTTAGTTAGGACCATATACTCTTTTAAATTACATCTAGTTGCAAAGTTTCAAAAACACTTCGAGAAAAATTATTTTAATGATTCGACTTGTCCTTTAACTCCTAAAATATTTCAAACCCTTTAACCCATTAATGTGCAAAACGAGGATTTTGTGCACGCAAGTTCAATTGTACGATTCGAATAGCAAATTAGGGCGAATTTCCTCCAAATTCGTATATAAAGGGTTTTTGGGGGTGCTCTTTCAGAATCTGGCATTTTTTTTGCATAAAAACTTCAAACACCCTATTATTTTTTGGGTTTTTCTCAAAAAAGTGCCGATTTTTTTTGGTCATTTTTCGTCTCAAAGTCGATTATCTTGTCGTTGCTGCTATTGAATGATCATATAATTACCAGAAATCGCGGTCCGAATGTCTACACTTTCTCAAACCATGGTTTTGAATTTTTTTTTTCGCTTTGGTTTTTGCAAAATGGCCATTTTGTACAGCAATGTAATAAAAAATGTCGCGACTTTTTTACACGAAAAGGATCAACTTTATAAAAAAAAAAAGGATACGACAAAAAGTGCTTATAATTAGCCAAGGAAAACATGTAAATTTTTTCAGAATTTGTTGGACTATTTTTGGTTTTTTGGATTTGGCAAATTTTTCAAAAATCCAAAAATGTCCCGAAAATTTCTGAAAAAGCTCACACATGTTGTTTGGCTAATTATAAGCACTTTTTGTCATATAAATTTTATTTGTGAAGTTGATCCTTTTCGTGTAAAAAAGTCGCGAAGTTTTTTATTACATTGCTGTACAAAATGGCCATTTTGCAAAAACCAAAACAAAACAAAAAAAATTCAAAACCGTGGTTTGAGAAAGTGTAGACATTCGGACCGCGATTTCTGGTGGTTACATGTTCATTCAATAGCAGCAACGACAAGATAATCGACTTTGAGACGAAAAATGGCCAAAAAAAATCGGCACTTTTTTGAAAAAACCCAAAAAATAATAGGGTTTTTGAAGATTTTATGCAAAAAAACTGCCAGATTCTGAAAGAGCACCCCCAAAAACCCCTTATATACGAATTTGGAGGATATTCAGCCCAATTTTCTATTCGAATCGTACAATTGAATTTGCGTGCACAAAATCCTCGTTTTGCGCATTAATGGGTTAATTTCGGAAATTTTATGATTTTTTCACCTGAAATTTGCTATAGGGATCATTCTGGGTTAGATGCATAAAAAAATTTAACTTTGTAGTGCTTAAGGGATCATTCTGGTTTAGATGCATGAACTAAAGGACTATTTTTGTAAAGTTCTTTAAGAATTTATTATTATAGATATTGATATAAAATTTGTTGAACTTAATAAATACACTCCCGAAGTAAATAAAAAATTGCTTTCTCTTATTTTTTTAAACATTTTTTATATTGTACAAAAGAAAAAAAAATGAAAAATCAGTGACTGAAAATCATACACCTGTGCATTTAAATGTTGCAAGGTCCCTCTTCAATTTTCAAGGTAGTAAAGGTAGCAACGTACGAGTCAAAAAATAACATAGTTAGACTACTCCTACTGTTCTTATACTAATATAACAATTTTTACACAATACTTTTAGGTACATATACTTTCAAAAAATGTAAAAAAAAAAATCTTAAAGTATTGACAAGACTCATATGATTTTTTTTTTTATCAAAAATCAACGATTCCCCTCTTAAATTAGGAAGGCCAAAGTAGAGAATTAAGAAAAGCAGGACGAAGCCTTTTTTATTCTCTCATACAAATTTTTTAGCAATTTTAATTACCTATGTACCCAAACCCAATCCAACGGCAACACTTGTATGTAATTTAATTTAATATCATTAAATCAATCAAAACTAGTGCCTTTTGAAGTGCACTTTAATTTCATCCACTTGAGGGTTCTTCCTTTTACGTTCCAAAGTTAAAATCCAGCCCTATGGGCGGAAGTAAATAAACTTGAAGGGCAATTTTTCGCAATTTCCCATTTCTCTGATTGTGAGCAATTTTGGAGTTCTCAGAAATTTCCGTTCGGTCGTAATCTTCATAACGCCAAGAGTAATTTTGACGGAGTGACCTTTGGACATTTCAATATTTCGCCCGGCACATCCTGTCGTTGGTTCGCCTCAGAAGGGCATTCCGCCAAAGGGGCCCGCAGCAACAGCGAGGACCGGGGAGGAGTCCTCGTGGAGAAGTCATCGGTTCGGGGCAGTAATTTTTCTGGGTTGGGTGATTTCATACTGGGCTTCGGCAAACATCGCTCCTCCATCAAAGGAATTTTAATTCACTTACTTTTTGGCTATAAATCATTCGAATAATTATTAGCTGGTGGTAGGTGCGCACGCAATCCGCAATGCCTCAAGGTTGGGGCACCATTTCGGGAGTTGGGCGCCTCCGTCTGGCTGATGGGCTCCAGGAATGAAACAGGGACGTTAATTAATTACGAAGCTAATTACAGTTTTGATTTCTATGGATGTCCTGGAATTTCTTGACGTTAATTTGGCGATTTTATTGAATCATAACTGACAATTTGGTGCTGTTTCTATGCGGGTCTAAGTCGCACGTTTTATAAGACCGCTGGGTTCAACGCTTTCATTTGAGACTTAGAGGGAAGGGACTAGGGCATACAAAATATATATAAAAGAAGATAAATAGAAGGTTAAAATCATAAGAAGATTTTTTCTTTAGAAGCTATAATTGTGTTTGTGATGCTCCTTCGATTGGATAATTCACGATGCAATTTTCATTTTTAAGCAAAAGATAAATAAGATTTTTATGAAACATAAAAAAAAAAAATTTGGAATAATGTCACATACACTTGCTCACAAAATTATTCGCACAAGCGAATCTTAAACATATATGGCACGTAAAACACGTAGGAAAACTAAGCTTACATTTTTTTTTCTGCGAATTATAAGAGGTATTGCTTTCTAAACAAAAATCAACAAAAAAATTTTATTATTTCAGGCCGAAAATGAAAAAAAATAAATATAATTAATTTTCGTACTCTATATAGCCACAAAAAAATTATCCGCACAAACCAGGAAAATGGTAAAAAGGCGTAAAACAAAAATTCGCATTTGTTTAAAACGGTACTTAAGATGTACATGTGTATGCTCTCGAATGTTTAGATTGCGATCTAGTCGAGTGCATTTGTTCATACGCAATGGGTCATAAAAAAAGTGAAACATCGCTTGAGGAAAGGAAATTAATTGTAAAATTAGTTTGTAAAGGGAAAACATATCGTGAAACTGGTGAATTAGTGGGGAGGTCTTACACGGTGGTGCGGGATGTGATGAACAAATACCGTTATGAAGGTTCTTTGGAAAATAAAAGTGGAAGAGGACGAAAGAAAATTTTAACAGAACAAAATGAACATCATATTATTAAAGAAATTAAAAAAAATCCCAAAAAACACCCGTACGATTGCTTACTGAAGAAGTGTCAAAAATAATAAATAGACCTTTATCTAGAGAGACTGTGCGTAGAACATTAAGAAAGCACAATTTTAGTGGCAGAATTGCACATCGCAAACCATTTATTTCAAAAGTGAACCGAATTAAAAGATTGGAATTTGCTAAAAAATACGTAAATAAAGGTCCAGAATTCTGGGAAAATGTTCTCTACAGTGATGAAAGCAAGTTCAACATCTTTGGCAACGACGGAAAACAAATTGTTTGGAGGAAACCAAATACTGAGCTTGAAACAAAAAATTTGCAGGCGACAGTAAAACATGGTGGTGGAAACGCAATGGTGTGGGGTTGTATGAGTGCTAGTGGCGTAGGAAATTTGCAATTTATTGATACAACAATGGACAAATACGAGTACGTACATATTTTAAAAACAAATTTATTGCCTAGTGTGCATAAATTTGGGTTGCCAAGGGATTATTATTTCCAACAAGATAATGATCCCAAGCACACTGCGTACATCGTTAAATCGTGGTTGCTCTATAATGTGCCAAATCAATTGCATACGCCCCCACAATCACCGGATATCAACCCCATCGAACATTTGTGGTCGGTGCTTGAAAAAAGGATAAGGGAACGTCACATTTCAAGTAAGTCTCAGCTTAAACAAGTACTTCGAGAGGAATGGGAAAAAATTGACGCTACAACAACAACAAAATTAGCGAACAGTATGCCCAAAAGACTGCAGGCTGTTATAAAGGCGAAAGGAGGTTCCACACAGTACTAAATGTAATAATTAATAAAACGTTGATAAAGTATTACAAGAATTGTGTATTTGTGCGAATAATTTTGTGTTGCGAAATTTAGCAAGGAAACGATTTTTGTTGATTTTTGTACTTTTATTGGAATGAAACACTTAATTTTGTTTATCACATTTTGTCCTAACAAAATATGTTATTCGAATTCCAGATTAAATTTTTTTTACGATTTTTTTAAATGCTTTTATTTCTCATAATTTTCCTAAAGATATGTTTGTGCGAATAATTTTATGAGCAAGTATAGTTATTTCGGAAAATACAAGCTACCGACAAAAATTATTGACCTTAAATGAACGTTTCTATTTCAAAATTTCATTACAACCCGTGAGGAGACCGGAAACTCAATTTATACCAAAATGTAAAAATAATGAACATTGAAACAAACAAATTAATTTTTTTTTAACCAAAAATATGTGAACATATCAATTCAATTACTCCCAAGGTGTTTTAGTAATGAAACAGAAAACTGAATTAAACCTTTAAAAACCCAATAACTTCGTCGTTTTTTTTTTTTTAAGTGGTCACATACGTCCAGCGCCCCGAAAAATGATGATTGGGAAAATAATTTTTTTAAGGGTATATTAACATTTCTTTTAAAAAGAATCGATCACATATTACTTTTCGGTTCTTGAGGAACGAAGATACATTTATAAAAAAAAAGGGTCACTAAAATGCGCTTGTTTACAACGTTAAATCGTAACATCATTAAAAATGAATAAATCGGAAAAACGCCGACAATTTTTTTTAATATAAGGTAACAAATTTCGTTTTTCATGGAAAAGTTTAAGCTTTAAATTATTTACAAAAATTGAAATAAATAAAATATCGAAACAAATGGCTCGACAGACTATAGATAGAGCGGTTATAAAGATTTAAGCAAAAATAAATTAAAAATAAATATTGAATATGTATATTAGGGTGCTTTTTTTCGCGACTATTTTTTTTTTGTCAGTCCCACCTCGAAATTTTGTGACAAATACCTAAACAAAAATTCTCTGAAAATTGGAGCCCTTAATATTAATATTAAGTACTAGACCTCAACTTCAAAGCCCAATATCTCAAGAAATATCGATGCTAGCGATTTGGTGTTCAAGAACTTTTTGGAGGAAATTGAATTTGCTACAAGTTTGTAATATTCACTTTTTCTGTACCTCTTGTTGTTTACGAAATAGGGGCAAAAAGTGAGAATTTCATGGAAAAATTGGGGTTAGTGACCCGTACTACCTCGCTGGTGGGAGTTAGTGTTACACCACAATGGACACTTTTGTAGAGAATTCAATTCTGAAAAAAACCTACCATTAACCAAGATTATACCATAAAATGCCTCTGAGCTGTAGAGTTTTGAAGAAAAATAATCAAAGTTTACGTGTATTTTATATGGGAAATCTTTATACGCCTTGTTCGAGTACTTAATATTAATATTAAGAGCTCCAATTTTCAGAGAATTTTTGTTTAGGTATTTGTCACAAAATTTCGAGGTGGGACTAAAAAAAAAAAAAAATAGTCACGAAAAAAAGCACCCTAATGTATATATAAATACGTATGTACGTACTGGTGATCAAAATAATAGGTGCCAACACTGGAAATAGCTTCACTAAAAAAATTTGTTTGTAAACTCTTCTCATTTTGCTTATCTGTTTTTACCATTACTTAAGCCATGCCTTATTTAAATAAACATGTGACAATAACACCCTAAAATAGTTGCTTTATTGACATTAGAAGAGCAATAAGTCACTGAATGCAGTAAATACTTGGTCCAAGAAGTAGGTGTTCTTATAAAGTAATAGCATTTTTAAAAGAATTTGTAAGATTTGTAAATAAATTTATTCATGATGAATTATACACAATTAAAAATATTCATAACAAAAATATATCACTACGAAAATCTTTAATTAGATAGGCAGTTGTGTGGTTTATAAAGGAGAAGAGCGCCGTTTGTTAAAAAAATTAAAAAATGAGGGAAAAACCTACAAATTCATTGCCGACGTCTTAGGTCATCCCCAGAATTTTGTTACAATTGAATTAAAGCCTAAAAGAATAAAGAAAATCAGAGATCGGCGTGAGAAAACAATTCTAACCACTGATCATCAGTTCATCATTATGGCTAAAAGTTATATCTATTTATGTATGTCTTCAAGAACAATTTGCGTAGCTATGGGAAAGGAAGTCAGTGAAAGAACTATCTACAGAAAATTACAAAGCGCAAATCTACAAGGTAGATTTGTTAGAAGAATTCCTTTGCTTCGTAGAAAAAATGTGAAGGTAAGAAAAGATTTTACCATTAGCCATAGATATTGAACCGGTGAAGAAAATCTTAAAAAGTGATACAAAATTCTATGGAGCGATGAAACAAAGATCAATTTTTACGGATCTAACAACAAGCGGAATGTCTGATGTCTAAGCGGGTAAGAATATAATCCTAGATTCACAATAAAAAAGACAGTCAAACATGGCGCGGGAAGCATCATGGTATGGGGATTATTTTCTTGGTACGGTATCGGTTCCATTATATGGCTACGAGCCAACAGAGCGCTAGATATTGTGGGGGTTCAATTCCCACTAGGGACCCTTGTCACAAAAAGTGGAATCACAATTGGTCTTTAATTGGCCTAAGTATGTCTTCCGACAGCCACATCTATTCAACATTGGACTTCCTGGCGAGCGGTTAGGCTCAATCGTTTTAACTTCGTCATCTCGTCGAATTTTTGGATGATTTTATTTTTTATTTTTGATCTTCTTAGTATTCAGAATAATAATAAGTGAAAAAGAACATTATTTAAAAAGTCTGGACGTACGTGACCCAGTAATTTGAACAGCATCTCTATCTTACTTTGAAGAGCGTTTACATTTTCCATTGCAAGCACACACCCAATATCTGTTTTTTTTTTTTTTCTTTATTCTCTGTTCATCAGGTGTAATACTAGAACTAAATCACAAGTACTGCATAAAATGCTAAAAGGTGATGAAATTGCCGTTATTACCACTGATTTTCGATTTTCAATAAAATCTGTCAACAAATTAGGTCTGTCTGGTAACTTTTGGGTAAAAATTTATTGAGTAAAAATCTGGTAAAAAGTTTCATATGGTAGTGGGGATAAACATCAAAAGTTACCAGATGACTTCAAGTAAAAATTGGGTAAATCTTACTTGTGTATGTAAATTGTCAAACGTGATCAAGATGTTAGAAGGAAAACTTATGGATTTATTTAATATAATATTTTTGAAGATTTTTAAATATGTTTTTTATTTATTTAAACAATTTTTCAATAACTTCTTTTTCTAACTGAATCGCAACGCAAAATTGAAACACACAAATGACAGATTACACAGTGACAAGCAATCGGTGATTTTACCCAAATTTACTCGGTCTCCGCAGCGTGGGTAAAATCTGGTAAAATTGTGTAAGAGGAGAAGTGCTGTCAAGAGCTCAGTTTTTCCCCTCTGTGAGGTTAACAGACACTTTCAGGTAAAAATTTTACCCGCAAGTAAAAACTTTATAGTTAACAGACAGACCTATTATCACTTTCAAATGGCAACTTGATGTGCTTTTCGCAAATATAAAATTATGGCTACATTTCGAAATTTCGTATTGAAGTTTTTCTATAAGGAGCTATTAAAAAATTTCAATTAAATGCAAAATTTCAGTTTCAAATCACATCAATAAAAGAACGTAGCTTACTACTGATAAATTTTACTTCAATGCAGGGAAAATTAATTCAATCCACTTTATACTGCTTGAATAATGTAATGCAAAAGAAATCATTGTTAGGTGTAACTGCTACTTTCATTTTCTAAATTTATTCCGCTCGAATTCTTATATTTTACGATTAAATGTCCTCCAAACTATTTAAATCCACTCCATAAGTTACAGCAGCAGTCAAATCGTTTAAACTCACTGCGAGATATGAAAATCAGATTTTGTTTGAAAATTTACATAATGTTCAAAACAGAATTGTAATTGTAAATATCAATCTGTTTTCGTAAAGTTCGAAACAAATTTTCTAATCGTAATGTTTCGAGTTAGGCACACTCCTGGGCAATTGTCCTGGAACCGATGTTGACAAGGGACTAGGTTTTTGTCTTCGTCACACCGCACCAGGACGAAGTCCTTGAATCTAGAAACGTTAGGAGCAAATTACCTTTTTATCAACGAATGGGTATTTGATCGCATCTCTAAAAGCTTACAGCATCTCGCATTACTTTGAGGAAGAATTATGGTGGCTTATATTCCACCGCAGACGGCCTACGGATGGCACATGATAGATCCAGGTAATTTATTCAAAATCGACTTGAAATCCTTAGCTGCAGCCTTCTATCAATGTCTCTCCTGCCCCACGATGTGTTCACTTAGGCAGAGAGACAGGATCATGTTCGATATGGTGACAAATGAGCGAATATAGCAGCACCAGAAATAATATCTCTTACACATTCCGTGTCCCCCCCCCCCCCCCCCCCCCACTTATGTTCCGTCCCAGGGGAGTGCCGCCGATCAAAGATATATATCGGTGGATGACGTCAAGATGAATTTGATGATATGGGAGGTGACTTTTGATTAGATGGAGAACACAGCCATAAACAGTTCTCATCACCTCAAGTGCTTTCAATTTTTGCGCCTCATATGCGCCCGTTCGGGGTCCCGGAGGAGGATACAAAGCGAATATCGACCATTGCCGCCAACTCACCGGTGGTGCCGAACTCCGGGCTGGGGGAGGTGGCGGGGAGGCTGTCATCTGTCGACACACCTGGATGATTTTATACGTCTGTCACTTTGATGCCTATCTCCAGTGCAATTTCCCTACTCGATCTACTTTCTACTTTTCACTGAGCATCAATATTGATGGGAAGAAGCTTTGCGTCTGTACGCGTCTGTCACTCTAATTTCGAAATTGTGGTTATGTTCTAGGCAGGGGGGTACCCTGCATTTGCAAAATTTAGAATTTTGAATTTGCCCAAGCCACATTCAATCATCGTATAGTCCCTCAGGACCTCAGCTGGAATTATTCGTTTATTCGAAGAGATGAGCAATTTCGATTTAATGTGTTTTGAGGTGAATTTTTGAAACGAATGCGACTCCGATTTTGATGAAATTTAGCATATAAGTCACATGACAAAAAGGAAAATATTGCTTTAAAGCTGTGAAATATTTAAAAGGTATATGATAATCTTTTCTTCTAATGAAGTTCCTAAGAGATAGTACGGTTAATATATTTATGCATAAAAATTAGGTATATAATCTGCGGAAAATTATTTTAGCGCATTTAAAGTTGATTTTTTTATCCTTTTTGACAGTTTTAGCGCATTTTTCGAAAAATTCGTATCTGTCAGCGGATCTGCCATGGGGTGCGCGCACGTGTAAAACAACAAAACTGTAGTATAATAACTATCCATCATGAACATAACATGATTTTATATAGCTTTAATTATTATTAAAAAAAAAAAAAAAGATTAGTAAAACATTCTTGTCCAAAAAGGAGAAGAATTCCGAAAGTGATATTACGGCATTATTAAAAATAAGCTTTTTACGCTAGGTCTCGTACAGTTTTTCCTGATTGAGGAAATTGATCAATTTAAATTTTATTTGAAAGATTACCTCAAAACGAAGCAAAGGCAAAATAAATGTTTGGCGAATTTTCGAAAAATACGCTAAAACTGTTAAAAAGGTCAGAAAATCCGACTTTTAATGCGCTAAAATTATTTTTCGCAGATTATTTATCTGATCTTTCTGCATAAATATATTAACCGTACTATCTCTTATTAACTTCATTAGAAGAAAAAATTATAAAAATTGTATTCCAATTTATATGAAAGAAAAACGCTCATTAAATCCAATTTTCCGAAAAATTTGTTAAAAAAATGGTTCGTCGTGAGGTTGCAGTTAAAGATGTTATTTTTATGGGTCCATCTTTTGCATACTAAGTACTTGTTGGGAAAGATTAAGTTTTGCAACTATTAGAAAACGATTTGAAAAAAAAAAAAACATTTTTTTCAATCCACCCTAATATGCATACTTACATTAAAAATATATATACAGTATTTTTTAAATAAAACTTATATTAAGGAACTGGCATATAATTTCCATGCGCAGAGCTGCGATATGGGGGTGGGCACGGGACTCCCTAGAAAATAACCTTACAATATAATTAAATTAAAAACTAAATTCAAATTCGTTCACTAAAACAAGTATAAAATAATAATAATAATAAATAATAATGAATAAAACATTTTAACTACACACTTTCGTCATCGTTATTTTGTATAAAAATTAACTACGTATTTCATTATTAAATTTGTTGCCACGTGTCATCGTTCTTATCGAATCGTTTGATGGCAAAAGGAAATCTTAAATTCCATTAAAAACGAATTCGTATGAATCGCAAACAAATTTTAGACGGCTCTTGTTTCTGTTTCTCAGAATACTGAATTTAAGACTTCAAAAGCGTTTTACTTACAACAGAGTTGTAGCTTATGCTTTTTTTAAAGAAATCGTCAGAACTGTTATGGTTAAAAAAAATACTAATATGACAAAATCATTTCTCTTTTATTATTTTAAATGAACATTCGAAGGAATTTTCGCTTGAGAATTAGCTATATATGTATGTTCCCAAGTTATTGCCTAACTTTTTCTAAGGAACATTTAGGGAATTTTTATAATAATAGAATTTGGCAACCAATGATTGTAATTAACTACCTTAGATATGCTTTTAAATTTTAACAAAGTCAAAGTCAATCTCATAGTTTGAACTGAAAATCTTAAAAGAATCTATTCTTATTATATTTTATTATTATTTGCACCGACACAGAATTATTGTAAGACAATAATCAGAAGAACATATCTTTTAAAAAGTTAATCTTACTTGGAACAGTTTCTTACAAGGACGAACTCTCTGCGAATGCCTTTAAAAGTAATGTCTACACTTTCTCAAACCACGGTTTTGAATTTTTTTTGTTTCGTTTTGGTTTTTGCAAAATGGCCATTTTGTACAGCAATGTAATAAAAAACTTCGCGATTTTTTTACACAAAAAGTGCTTATAATTAGCCATGGAAAACATATAAATTTTTTCAGAATTGTTTGGACAATTTTTGGTTTTTTGGATTTAGCCAATTTTTGAAAAATCCAAAAATGTCTCGAAAAATTTTGAAAAAATTTCCACGTGTTCCTTGGTTAATTATAAACACTTTTTGTCATATAAAATTTATTCGTATAATTGATCCTTTTTGAGTAAAAATATCACCAATTTTTTTATGAGGAAATTTGGTGATATTTTTACTCAAAAATGACGAATTATAAGAATAACTTTTATATGACAAAAAGTGCTTATAATTAGCCAAAGCACACATGTGAATTTTTTCAGAATTTTTCGGGACATTTTTGGATTTTTCAAAAATTCGCCAAATCCAAAAGTTGATCCTTTTCGTGTAAAAAAATCGCGAAATTTTTTATTACATTGCTGTACAAAATAGCCATTTTGCAAAAACCAAAGCGAAAAAAAAATTCAAAACCATGGTTTGAGAAAGTGTAGACATTCGGACCGCGATTTCTGGTAGTTATATGATCATTCAATAGCAGCAACGACAAGATAATCGACTTTGAGACGAAAAATGACCAAAAAAAATCGGCACTTTTTTGAAAAAACCCAAAAAATAATAGGGTTTTTAAAGTTTTTATGCAAAACAAATGCCAGATTCTGAAAGAGCACCCCTAAAAACCCCTTATGTACGAATTTGGAGGAAATTCGCCCCAATTTGTTATTCGAATCGCACAATTGAACTTGCGTGCACAAAATCCTCGTTTTGCGCATTAATGGGTTAATCTAGAACTACACTTGATTTTACGAATAAATTAATGAAACTCCGAACCGGATATCTAGTTGGAAATTCGTTGCTGATTTTTTACAATAAGTTTATTATCTCCAATCTAGTTTTTACTTGATCATAATTGGGAAAAATTTAGCGTGTAATTAAAGGTTCTTCATATTCTTAGCAGATATTGAGAATTGAATAGATTCTTCACATTATTTTTTATGATTTAAGAATTTTGCACGTCCTTAAGATCCCCAAAATTACCCGAGATAAATCTTTATTTGTATTTTATTTTCCATCCTTATATTTAGATGTTTTAAAGGTGTTCTGTAGCATCCTCCTTTCAAGCACTTTTCCAATTTGTTTCTTATCGTCAGCTTTTTTATAATCATATTCTTATCCTTTTTTTTTTGTTTTTGGCTCCAACTGACTGAAACACCAGATTGTTTATGCTTTTACAATAAACATTTCGTTCTGAACGTTAAGAAGAACTTTTTGATGAAAAACTTTACTTCTCAATTCCGCGAAATTGTTTTTATTTAAAATTAAGAAGCCACAATACAAATTTTAAATAAACAAAATTTCTTGGAATCACAAAGTCAAGTATTATTACTTTTCCATTATATATTCCGTATTTCATCAAGTATCCTTTCAAAGCTCTATCAATGTGATTAAAACTTTTGTTGTGGTACAGTGATGAAATATGGCTTATATGAAAGGTTTTAATTAGTAAAAAATTAACTTCTAAAATGTAAACATAAAGTTATTTTCTCACACAATTTTAGACTTGATATTATAGAATATTTCATGAGTTTCTAGAAATATAACATTAAAAATGAAGGGTTTTTTATTTTTTAAATATCCAAAGCATCTTTTCTTACTAGGACTCAATTTCAAATGGTCTTCTGCGAATAAGTATTTCTATGTAAAGGATTTAATTTAGAACTTCAGTTTTATGAAGAAATCTTTATAAAAAGTATTTAAGTGTTGAAACAAAGGCTGCAGATACTCAAAAGATTATCTAGGCTAATATAAAGGAAGTGTTTGCTTCCAAAATGTTATCTACGTGCGGGATTTCATATTTTTAAAGATATAAATCTATTAAAGTCTAACAAGGAAACGTTCTCAGGTGTGTCTCACCGATTTTGATGAAATTGAAATATGTTATAGAATATTCAAAAATAAGAGACACGTATTTTTTTTATCTGCGGATACGCAAATTTAAGCGGTACTTTTATTTATTGCTTTTTTTTTTTATAAAAATTGGTGTATTTTTCAAAAGTTTGTCCGCCATGTTGGATCCGCCATTTTGAATTTTTTAAATTTAACATCAGATTCGTAATCAACGACACCGAAAACCTCTTAATACTAGTTTTCACGAAAAAACTGATGTCTGAAAGAATATACATCATTTACGTATTAGTGCTAGGGGTTGTTTACCCCCTTCAGGAGCTTTTTTTATGAAAACGCAAAAACAGATCAACTTTAATTTTCAAAATCGTATGTAAAAAAATATTTTTCAATGATTTTTAACTAAAACTGTTCTTTTTGTGACGCAAAAATATAAAAAAAATCTTTTTTCTACAATAAAAAATAAGGGTTGTCACCCCCGCGAACCGGATTACTTACAAAAAGTTTGTATATTTATGAGACATCATTTCCAATTTCTTTCATTCGAAAAAATTCATTAGAACTTGAAATATTTAGGAAAAACTGTTTTTGGGGGTAAACTTTAGGGGTGGTTTTCACCCCTAAATGTGCGTATCCGCAGATAAAAAAATACGTGTCTCTTATTTTCCGATACTCTATAACATATTTGAATTTCATTAAAATCGGTGAGATACACCGAAGAACGTGTCCTTGTAAGTCGTGTAAAATTACAAGTTATAAATATATATATCTTTAGATATTATAGAAATTTCCTAAAATTGGTCTAACATAATTTCGCAAAACTCTTAAAAAAAATTTAAACATTTTTCTACCAGCTGGCGTTGCAACAGTTTTAGAAATTTGTCGGATTAAGCTGAAATTGTTTTTAATTATGTAAATTTGTCGTACTATATATAGTTGTGTGCTTGAGGGTTTGTTCTGAAGAGTTAAGTCATGGTGTACGAAACAAAACCTTGCCAACATTTTAGAAACTATTTTCTCAACATACTCTGGCATGCATAACTTTATGTCTACACTTCTAAACAGTTTAAGCATTCTTATTGCAACTCTTAATTAACAGCACAGCACAGCACAAAACCGAAACCAATTTAAATGGTAGCTGGGAAGGCCCCCAAAACGTGCCTCGTAACATTCAAAGATTTCCTACAGTTTTGCGGAGAGGAATTAATTAAAAACTTTACGGGAAAACTCATAGAAAAATCCAGGAATGAATGTCAGCACAATTTCGAAAATGTTTGTAATTAATTAATAAAATTCTACGTTTTACGAATTCCCTCAAAAATGTATCATCATAAATATTTCACACATTAAAATGTGAGGGTGAGGGTTAAGTTATGAATAAACATAAAACGCGTCATCCCAATTGCTATTTTAAGCTGTTCCCACTGAAATGGAGTATTATAAGCAGTTTTATGGTTACGGAAGTATAGTACTTTATAATACATCATAAAATGTAACATTGAGTATACTCTCAAAATTAATAGAGCTATAATTCGCTGACATTTTCCATACATGCGTCCATGCTGATTATAACAACCATAATATGTCTCTATGATAGAAACATAATTTAAAACTCTAAAGTTATTTAAAGTAGTGTAATGATTTTACTAGATTATTCTATTATGTATATACGCAGTTGTCTTACGATCAGGATGATTCCAACTTATTCAATTTATGCGAATAGCTACCAAAATTAAATTATGGATAGATCTGAACGTGAACAATTTGTCGCTTGAAAAATCAGTAATCTCACCTTTCTTATACTATATGTATTATATATTGATTTTTAAATATTCAAATCACACCGAATCAACCCTTTGCTTTTAAAATCAAAGTTTGTCTCCCTTTTTATATTCTCCTCGCTTTTTCGTTCAAATTATAAAACTTTACGTGGTATCTTTTTAAATTATGGCAGCTAACTTATATACCCTTTAAATTTATAACATCGTAGCTATAAGTAGAGGAGAAGGTGGTAATATGGCCCCTGTAGGTAAAGTGGCCCCCCAGACCAATTTATAATTTAGGAGGACATTTATTTAATTTTTGTGAATGTGCTACAATAAGAAATTTTTTTCCTGCCGAGAGGTCATGTTTTTAAAATATTGTAAAAGCGTGAGACAAATAAACTGTGGCAATTATTGGAAAGTGCATCAACTCCTCTTTAAATATTTTCAATATAAAAAGATCATACTTTAACTAATAACTTATTCCTGATTTGTTATTGAAACTAAGCTCATAGGTCTAATTTGGCCCCCTGTTGTTGTATGTATTATGGCCCCGGGGGCCATATTGAGTGTATGCACGAAAACAGTTATTAACTAGTGTATTTATTGATACTACTAGATGTCTCGAATGAATATTTCTCCCAACATACAAAAAAAGAGGAAGACATGGGATTTAGATCTAATGAAAAAGGCAGTCGAAGCAGTACGAAGTAAAACTATGTCGTATAAGAAGGCTTTCAGACATTTGTTAGTACCAAGAGCGACATTGACGAGGCTGGTCAAAGATGCAGAAGAATCACTGGATTTATTAGTGCAGAAACCACTAGGTAGAAAATGTATACTACAACCTCATTTAGAAGAGAATTTGGTTGATTACCTTTTGCTAATGGGAAGTAAATACTATGGTGTGAAACGTATGGACGTAAGAAGAATGGCTTATCAGTTAGCCACGAAAAATAGCATCCCAAACATATTCAGAAATGGTGTTGCTGGTTGATCATGGTTATGGTTAGATCATTTTCTAAACAGGCGCAAAAATCGATTGGCTCTCAGAAAACTAATGGGAATTTTGTATGCTCGGTATATTTTTTGTCCTTTTATACATTTATTATGGGGGGGGGGGCCATATTACCCACACAATTTTATATCGCTGCATTTTCACATTATTTTGAAAAATAATTTTTTTTTTTGAAAGCTGTGGATTTATTTACATTTCCAACCTTAATTACTTTGACTAAATGTGTGCATGATATTTTGGCATAAAGTTATGGTAAAAGTTATAGTCTAATATTTTTTTATTACGTAAAAACAAAGTAGGGGGCCATATTACCACCTTTTCCTATAATATTATGTGAAAAGGAACAATAATTGTAATAATTAAACAATAAAACAAATAACTAAATAAATTTTCTTTGCTTTCCAGGATACTTTTGGCATATTACGGACCTTCATTTGGATACATTTTATTCAACACAAGGCGACGTGCTAAAAAGTAAGTATTTTTTAAAGATCTCTCTAATTTTGAACAGTGCAATTGCAAATTATTTTGCTTGCGCTCTTTTTGTACTTATATTTGGATTTTCAATTAAATTTATAATATTTTTTAAAAACGGAAATTATTTTTAGAAATTAATCTTATTTGTCTGAGCGAAAACTTCTAACAAAAAGCTAGGATGTGAAATTTATAGCAAGATTAAATAAGAGGGTTTTTAATTGTGAATTATTTCTTGAACAACTTAAAACGTTTGAATATATCTGTATTACAAAATTTTAGCATTATAAAATATGTAGTTATGAAAATTACACTTTCGCTTTGTTCGAAATTGATAACCTCAAAAAATTAAGGGGGTAGTCCAGTGAAAAAAAAAAATTTTTTCGTTTTTTGTTTTTTTGCTTAAATCTACTCTACTACACCTAGAAAATACTCCCTTAAAATATCTAAGCAAAATATTGAATAGTTTTAAAGATACAGAGAGTTTTCGAGAGAGTGTAATCCGAGCGCTCGAAGGTCCCCTGGCGTGTTTCGGAGCAAGGAGGACTCTTGTATTTCTGTTTGCTTCGCCCATTTTTTTTCGGTTTATAACGGTCTAGGTCCTTCTGCTTTGTATTTAAGGTTAGTTATGTATGGAGGAGGCATCGCGTTATGTATGGAGCAGGCATCGCTGACTAAGGTAAAATTCATTTTTTTAGCTTTTTTCCTCATAAAAAACTTTAAACGCGTTTTTCTGAAAACAGCATGTTTTGACTCGGCGGACGTCAGATCTCAGAGTCTTTTGCTCCGATTGATCTAAAAATTTAGCTGTATATTTCTTGATTGTGTATCTATCGTCAGAACTAGAATTATTAAAATCCATTGTTTATTTACAAAGTTATAAACAAATTAAGCACCCGAAAAACACCCGAAAAATTCGAAATGCCGCCATTTTGTTATTTTTTATTGAAAATTAATAATTCTAGTTCCGACGATAGCCAATGTTCTACAGATTAAAACCTCGTTTGAATTTTTTGTTTCAAATGAACCGTTGCAGAGATTCGACGTCCGCCAACAAAAAAATTTTTTTTTTGGAGCGGCCATTTTGTCGGGATGACTCATCGAAAACTGTATGTGTAAACTGAAATGTGTATTTTAATAGTTGTACTATCATATGTCAAAAAGTTTTTTAATAAAAATTGACTTCTAATATGAAAAAAAAATCGTTGAAAAAACAGTCGTTTTCACTGGACTACCCCCTTAAATGATATAAGTTTTTAACTGATTTAATATACGTACTTTCTGTTGATGTAAATTATTACTTGAATTAAGAATAAATATACTTATATCTTGGCACTCCTTAAGAACTGATTTTTGTAACCTCATGGAGCATTAATTTTCTTTAAATAAAAATTAATATCATACTATATTCTATATAACATGGACCATACCGTACGTGCTATTTATTTCCACCATCTGATCTTGGTCATATTAACGCACACAATATTTGTTTTAGTAAAAATTAATTTATATACCCAAATGGCTCCTATGAGGGTTAAAGGGATATTACTTTAAGACTTACATCCTCTCAAATTTTCTTCCTACATTTTAGTTTTGCTATTTTAAATCATAAATCATCTCTAAAATGAGATATCCCGCTGCACTTGTTTTTAATAAAACTTCTTATTTTGGTATAAGCGGATCTGTGTACGTATGTATATAAGAATTTTTTCAGAGATTTCCTGCTCCAAATTACTTTATTAAAGCCGACATGAAAACGATGTATTCTTCCGACCTCTTGAATCGGGAGTTATTAAGAATATACAATAAATCAATCCGATTCGAATCGAATCGTATTCAGTTCCTAATAAGTTGAAAGGAAAATAATTTATAGATTCATATTAATATACTCTTTTTAGTTCAAAATTCAATAAAATATGAAAAAAAGTATGGTTTCCTTGTAACAAAATAAATACCTAAATAATAAGGATTGTATAGTTGCCATATTTTTTTAGGTATCCGGAACCAGCTAAAAACCTTTATAGCTTATCCAGGTCTCCGTATGTGGACCAAAGCCCTATTACTCTCTCAGTTTTGCAGGTTTTGAGATGAAATTTGCTGTAAGGGTAATCAGAAATTAAGAAAATTCGCACAAAAAGTTTTTTCCACTCCTCCCATACAGTGAAAAGTGAAGGGACAACAGTCCATCGAGTGGGTTATATTGTTGGATACGTCTTTCAAAATACAATAAAAAATGTTCTGGGACTTTTTAGCCCTTCAGTCGTGAGATATTTCTTTTCAAAGTCACTAGCAAGACGTCTAGCATAGTTTTTGTAATTTTAAATTAAAATTATAATAATTAGATAATTGAATATTAATATAAGTACTCTCATACCACTACGGAACCCTTATGCTCGTACGTGCCACGCTTTTGGCTTTATTTTTTAGCGCTACACTCACAAACGATATATAATCAAAACTGCCCAACATATTTTTTCATTTTTGATAATATTAAGTTTGAAAATCTTTCAATCTGAATACATTAGATAAAGATCATGCTTTTATTTTTAATTTATAGTATTACTTAAATAATTTATATGTAACCAAAATTGACCATAATTATTCCGTTCTAGATAAAACTGATTAAATTAAAACATCGTTATGTTTATATTAAAGGAAATTACAAGCAAATACATTGTTTGGTATATTTGAAGTTTCTCAAATTTCGGTTACATACAGGTATACAATTTTGTATGGTCACATAATGTGTATAAATTTCTAGTAATTAACACAATATACATTACTAAAAAAAAATTAAGGGAACAAGAACTTTATTGAAATTTTTTGCCAATTTTTGAAGAGCTGTATCTTAGTGAAAAATTATCGTATCAACATTAAAAAAAATCTTTTTGAAGCTTGAAGTTTCTAGTTTTAAGATCTTTTGAGCAACGATTTTTGCACAATCATAGAAAATAAGTTTGTTTAAAAAAATATTTCTAAATTAGCATGAAGCAATTTTGTCAGTTAAACTTTTGCAAAAGTCAGTTAGCTTTAGTTTGGTATTTTCAGATTCTATCTACATCAAGTTTTCGCTGAGATATCCGACTTTTTATGAAAAGGATCTTTTTGTCTTTGATCATCGATATCTCAGCAACTAATAATTGCAGAGTAAATTTAAGGACGATTTCGAAAACTTAAATGAATTCTCTATAAGGACCTATCATAATTTTTGAAGTAAACAATTTTTTTCCCCCTTGACTTTAATTTGACAAAACTAAAAAAAAGACTTTTTGCGTTTTCTAGAAAACCTGCCGCTGATTTACAAATATTGGCGGAAAGACTAATATTTTCTGGTTATTTTATAGCCTACTGTACCCCCAATAACCCTGTGAATTTTTAAATCGATACTTCAAAGCGTTTTAACGGCCCGTTTGGTCAAAGTTTTACAAAAGATTTAATCCATTAATACACAACATTTTTGTCATGTGACAGCTAAAAAATTTGCGATTTGTTTACTCAAAAAGGATCAATTTTACGAATAAATTTCATCTGAGAAAAAATGCTTATAATTTTTAATGAATTTTTGCAGGACGAATTATTATAAAAACTTTTCCTTCTAGGTAATTGAATTTAGAAAATAACTTCCAGATTTTTAATACTTTTATAGTGCTATAATTAACATTAAAATACGATCTTAACACAAGTTTTTGGGTGATTACTTTTACGAGCCATGCACTGCACACATTACCGCAATAGGATAAAAACTTTTAATCATCGAAAAGACTCATTTATTATTTTAAAATGATATCCCATTAAAAATATAAGAAATTTCATAGTGTACCTACTATACAATGTGAAACCACATTAATTTTTACAGGATTTCTATTAGAAACAATTAGACGTTTTCAGTTTAGAACTTTTTGTACAAGTATTTGGTTTATCTTACAACACGATCATAACATTTTTATAATAGGATATAATTTTGAATCAATATATCAATATTTGTATCAATTCGTCATTTCTAAAACTGGGATAATATAATACCAGCAGGACATTAATTTAAATATATTATATGATCCTTTTGAAATGTAATAACTCATAGTACTAAATTAATAACTATATCATGTTTGTTTAATAGTGCATATAAATATTTTTTACGTTTAATGTTATATCATTTTAACTTAAAAAGGTTCATATTTTAAAACCAATGATGATATTCATTGTATTATTGTGGAGATTTCATAATTCTTATATGATAACCAACTCATTAGATATAAATATCTGAACTATTCCTTATTAACCCGTTAAGGCCCAAACGGACGCATTTTCATCAGTTTTTTCAGCAGCCCTAAATTCTACTGAAACCTTCACATAAAAATTTTGAATTGGTCAATACTGATGTAAAATTTCATGAACTTTCAGAATATGATAATGATTTTTAATTAAAATTGGAACTACAGAGATTATGTTCGCTTCTTTTAACGAAAATCCCGTTTTTTCCAAACATTTTTTTAGAATATCATTATTTATGGCTCGAAACCAGTGAAGAATTTGGCGGAAAAGCACTGTTCCTTAATTTGGAGATCAGTGACCCAAAAAGCTCTTCACTGCATTTTGCTCAGTTCCATGTGATTTTACTTTCCGCCATTTTTAACTTTTCAAATCTGACCTTAGATTCGCAATCAGCGACCCCGAAAGCCCCCTAGAGCTATTTTAAGCTCAGATTTATAAAATTATAATGCCTTGGTCCGCCATCTTCAGCCCGCCATTTTGAATTTCTTAAATTTGACTTCAGATCCGCAATCAGCAAACTCAAGAGCTTCCCTCTATATGTTTCTAAATAAATCCATTAAGAACTTCTTTTTTAATAATCATCATGTTATATATCATTGACTTTCATTTCGATTTTCAAACGCCATTTTAGATACGACCATTTTGAATTTGAAAGCGTAGGCATCTGCAAATTAATGAACAGGGTCCATGGACGCGATATTAATGCCTTTCCGACAAATTGGTTTCAAGCCATAAATAATGATTTTGAAGAAGAATTTGTAAAGTGGGTTATATGAATTCATAGTTTTTTGGTAATTAGATTTACAATTTGATTATTTTCTTTTAATTAAAACTTTCAGATGTGCATACAAACTTTTAAAATACTTATGCAAATAATTACTAGAACTGTGCACCAAAGGTTTCATAAAATTCTTTCTGAAATCAGTACAGCATGAGTTTCAAAGAAGAGTACGTGTAAGGCCAATAAATCACGTCTTAAGGAGTTCCTCCTCCTCCTCCTGCAAAAACTCCTCAAATAGTAATTTCTCTTTGTTTCCCAGAGGTGCAGAAATTCGGAAAGTGGCATTATGTTCCCTGGGGGGAAGGGATTGCGGTGACATATTCTCTGTTAGTGCAATTCCTGCAACATATATAAAAAGCCCCACACAAAACGCCAGAAAGCACCATGACTTCGATCCGATGTTGGAGATCTGGATCGGAATACCAAGCAGGACATTTGGTCGCTGCTAGATTTATTTGTGTAATTTAGTGACCGACCAAAAACTAAATTTCGTAATATTTGAGTGGACTTTCTGGACACGAGGTCACGACGTGACCGAACCACCACACGAAAGCGCGCTAGTTCGGGCCGCATTTATAGGCAAAACTAATATTGATGGTGCATTAAATATGTTCTAGTAAAGCTTCTCTGGACCTGGTCGTAATTGCCCTGCCACCAGAGGCGGCGTGCGGAATGCCCCTGTTAGTTGGTAAGCAGAGACGTAGGGTGCCTGCACTTATTCCACAAATCTGACAAGAATCCTCGAGCAATTAGTTTGTATACCACGAAAATGGAATCAGATTCCAATTAGTGGCGTCCAATCTGATCTCAAGCTAAGCAATTACCTGACGGGCAAACATCCGAACTAACAAGCCTCTTGTTGGGGCCCTCTGGGGCATCCTCTCCTCAACGATGACTATAGCCTGGAGGGCTAACAGTTATTGAATTCAATTTTAATATTTGATTATATCTCGTTTCAGGTTGTTGGCACATAGAACATCATCAAACAAGTTCATCTGGACGAAAACCAGGTCGTTTTGGAGATTACCTCTGTGATAGCCCGTGGAGTCTACTCGAGTCGGCCACCCTAGCAATGAAATCCAAACAAGGAGACAATGTGGAGTTTGTTCTTTGGACGGGGTAAGAATATTTCACAGCCATAAAATGTTAAGAAGCCCACAGTGCAGGGTGCAGGAGAGCCCGAAGGCGTCGCAACGCCCCCAACCTGTTTGTCGGTCCTGTGTCATCTTGTGCATGTCCGTATTTTATGTGAGTCGCCCTGTGCAAGTATCGCTGCCGCTGCCGCCCGGGTCGATGGGGCCGCCTTTTAATGGCCCTCGACGAGGGCAGAGCCCGGCTTTCCGCTGACACTAGCGTTGGCACCACCAGAGACATCCTGTAGGGGCAGGGAAATAACATAACCTCAAATCCGCTCGCTCGTTCGACCGCCGCCGCCGTTCGAGGGCTCCTTTGTCTGTCCGTGGGGCCACCTTCGAGCATTCGTATCGGACGGGTGGTTATTTGTTGCTTTACGATAGTCGCTTCAGGTGATTATTGGATTCATTCTGAAATAGTGCTTTACATTAAATCGAACAGCCATTGTTATCGCCCTTTTGTCGCCACTGAAAGAACTCGTTTGGAATTTCGTAATCCTTTAAATCTTTAAACGAGCTGCATGGGAATTTCACTGCAGGGCGTTCGTGTGCAGGATGAACTTCCACCACATTACCTGAAGGGATTTCATTTTTGATTTTTAGTAAATATGGTGAAGTGAAGTTTGTAGGTATTATTTGTATCAATGATAGGATTTGAACTTAGCTGTGTACTTTCTAAATAAATATATTTTTATAACTAGAGATAAATATTTACGATTAGGGTATGGTGGAGAACTTTCGTTATTTTCAAGAAATTACCTTTTAAGGGTAGATTTTTCAAAAACTTCAAAATCATATACTTGAGACCTATAAAAACTATATACAATATGGTATATAAGTCAAAAATTCTGAGAAATATATATATAACGTAATACATAGTGCCCAAGCGCGGGCATTGTAGAAGAAAACTTTGAACGCGTTTTACTTGACACCACGTTTTTTGACCTGGTTGACAACTTTTTCATAGAAAACTATTCAACCGATTGGCCTCAAATTTTGAGGGATTATTCTACACTTGTGTGACTATGGTGTGAACTAGAATATATAATATTCGTTAATATTTTACCCATTTTTAGGTTTCCGTAGCCAAATGGCAAAAAACGGAACCCTTATAGATTCGTCATGTCTGTCTGTCTGTCCGTCCGTATGTCACAGCCACTTTTTTCCGAAACTATAAGAACTATACTGTTGAAACTTGGTAAGTAGATGTATTCTGTGAACCACATTAAGATTTTCACATAAAAATAGAAAAAAAAGCGGCCAAGTGCGAGTCCCCATACTTAGAACTAAAACTCAAAAAATTTTTTTCATCAAACCCATACGCGTGGGGTATCTATGGATAGGTCTTCAAAAATGATATTGAGGTTTTCTAAACTGAATATTTTGCGCGAGAGACACTTCCAAAGTGGTAAAATGTGTGTCCCGCCCCCTGTAACTTCAAAAATAAGAGAATGATAAAACTAAAAAAAATATATGATGTAGATTACCATGCAAATATCCACCGAAAATTGGTTTGAACGAGATCTAGTGCGTCGTTTTTTTTTAATAAGTCATAAATCGTAAACCGCAATTTACCTTTCATTCAATCAACTCAAATAAAAGAACAAGCCCCATCATTTAGGTACCTAATTATAATGTTTACTTATCAATAACTTAATTTAAAAAAAATACACTATTATTAAAACATCGATCAAAGTTACAACGAACTACAAGAACTTTTATATTGTGTTACTTGCTGCTACGGAACCCTTCATGGGCGAGTCCGACTCGCACTTGGCCGCTTTTTTTTATTACAAAAGGAGAAAACAATTCAAAAGTCCGCCATTTTGTTTTTGGTTTTTTTAACCAAAATACTTTATTCTAGTTGACACGATAGAAACTGATTTATATTTTAATATCCTGCTCGAATTTTTTGTATCAGACGTTCCACAACTGAGATTTTCTGCCAACCGTTTTTTTTTTTTGAAGAAACGTAATTGCGGCAGCCATATCACAGCCCTATTTGAAAAAAAAAAATACAAAACATTTTTTTTTAGAAAGCTTGATATGTATATTTTCAGTTCTTAAAATATTGTATCATTAAAATAAATTTTCGTATTACAAAAAACATCCAATAAATGTATACTCCCCACTTAAGTGGCAAATTCGTTCAGATAAAAGGGTACAATCCATTAATATAGTCGAAATACCCTCATCCGCATAATCCTTTTTCTCCATAACCATATTATCTTAAGGGTTAAAATAAAATTATTCATCATCCCCTCAAAATCATTCCTCCACCCCCTTAAATTTGTGTTTCTGTACATTTTAATTTTTCTCGCATTCTAATCAATAAAAAAATCTGAAAAAATTCATGGACATGTAATTTTTTTCTAAACCTAAATTGTTTTTTAATGTTTTCCATTTTTTCCAAAAGTTGCAAGACCAATTTTGATTTTTAGTTTACTTTATGGAAAAATATACTCCTGATTTTTTTCAGATTTTTCCGAATGATAGGCTACCTCTAAAAAACACATGAAAAAACTCCCAAGTACGCGTTGAATAACATGATGAATAATTTTCTTCTAACCCTTAAAACAAAATAGTTATGGAAAATAATAATTTTGTTAATGAGGTAATTTTGACTATCTAGGTTTACAGATATTTTTTGTATAATTTATAGAGATTCCGAAAACATAATTTAGAATATATTTCCATTCGAAATAAACGGTCTAGAAGTGAGGAATTTACTAGAACATATCGTCGTATTTTTATAACAGTTAGATTAAACATATTTAGCTAAACATTGATAAATACGACTTCTGTAAATTTCTCACAAGGAGACCGCCAGGATTGTCCACCTCCGATTTCAATGATTTTTATATATGTTGTTATATTTGAGTAAGTGAGTAATTACACAAAAGGAATTCGTGCAACGCTCCATAGTTTCAAAGTTACTTCTACCAATCAACTTAAATACACCGTGTCAATTAAGTACGGGGATGGCAGAATAACTTGAAAAGTAAGCATCACAGAGAAAAATGATTTAGATGAAAGTTGCAGCATTTTTCCCTGGCAATTAAGGGGTGATCTTAGATTTGACCTTGACCTCGGTATTCAAGGTCGTCTGAAGGTTAAGTTGATTTTTTTGGTAGAAGTAACTTTGAAACTATTGAGCGTTGCATGAATTCCTTTTGGGTAATTATTCACTTACTCAAATATAACAACATATGCAAACATCATTGAAATTGCAGGCGGACAATCTATGCGGTCCTTATAAGTTTATTTAATTACTAATTTTTCAATTTAATTTTAAAAAAACTTTACGAAATGATGACGGAACATTTTCAACACTAAAATAAATAACCAACTGAGAACAATTTGTCTGTAGGTATTACAAATATACGTTGTGTTGGCTTTTTACAGCCATTCCATCAAACATTAATATAATTAATTTGTAATTTCAAGAAGTAATCCTAAAAAATTCTATAACAAGTTTTGCAATTTCTGCAATACGATAGTAATGGAATACTAGTTTCAACAAAACCAACACTGTTTTTTTAATTTCTAAAATATACACGGTCTAAAGCTAATTTTTTAATTTATCCCATTTTTACATGTGGCGTCTTGTTTCACACAGTTTCCATTTATACGATTTTTCTTGGAACGTGTTTACCATGCAAAGTGAGGAATTGGTATATATGTATACATTATACATTCTTAGGAATGTTTCTGCGGAATATTTCGCAAGTATACATAATTAAAAATTCAATATAGGCTACTTAATTTTAAGTGTCTGTACGATAAAAAAAAATAAATCTATGTATTGTATAAAACTTTACCTATTTGCACCAGGAAACACTCCATTTACCCTTAATTGCTCTTATTGAAAGTACCTTCAATGGTAGCTTCTTAAAATTATTTCTCGGAAAGAAAAAAAAAAATTCCATCAATTTCATAAAACTCAATAATTTAAATTTGCATTCTCAGAGCAAATCCCTCAAAAAAAAAATAGCATAATTAATACGGGGGAAGGAAGCTCTCTAGAGCTCATTTGGTATTCCGGGTAGTATCAGCACTGATTTCGGTAACATGACAATTCAAATCCTCCTTTAGCGAAAAACCATTTTAGCATAACTCAATGATAAAAGAAGGAGACCTTTTGAGAATTTCCTTGCCGCTCCTTTGTTGCTTGTGCCCAGGACCACACCCGCTCAAAAAAGGGCCCAAATTCCCTGTATGAATACGTTTGTGCCACACGTACAGAGGGCAGCTGAAATCGCTGGGGTTGGCTTTTGAAGCGGAAGATAAAAAAGCCGAAATAAAACAAAAAGGGTACGGCAGACCAAACATTTTGAATACGAAAGGAGGCTATTCATGACAAGCTGGCCCCGAGGTATGTGTCCTGTCCGACACAGCAGATAAGGAACCCTTTATCCACAATAATTTTTTTTTTTTTTTTTTTTTTTTATATTTTCTTCGGCTCCCCTTGACCTGTTGAGCAAATTTATGGAACTTCATTTATTAAGCGTCGAGCAACAAGGAGCATCTCATCCAATTTGAGAAAATTGAAAAAGTTCCTAATTCGCCAGTCTCGTCCGCCTTCTAGTGCCCTCCATTCGTCACTTGCTATTTCCACAAGCTCTTAAAGCTCCTGATAAATCTTGAATGTTGGATTGTGGGGGTGTCATTAAGATTTTACTGCCATATAAGGTATAAAACCTTTTTTATTGTTCCCAAGGTCAGTTCAGACCTAATTCTGCTACATGACTTTCTGAATTATTCAATTTCTCTTTATATCTTGCCTTTGGACCTGTATGAATTCTTCGGTGACGGCTGCCGAGCCGGAAGTTCTCGAGTCTTTGAATGACCTTTATGTGTCCTTGTTTGTTTTTTGGTTAACTTAATTCAAGGTATAAAAACAAGATGCATCCTTTTATATGAGTTTTATAAGCTCGACTTAAAGTTATCCTTATGATTAGCCAGTTTTGTGTTGATGCTTTTTGTTTTATAACTTTTAAAGATGTAGTACATTCAGTAATTTAAAGTATCTTTATATAATAAAATCAAAATCATTCTCAGTTTTAATACTTATAAAAATAATTTCGAAACAAATAAAGAAGATGTCTTAAAGAGGTTTTTCATCGTTTTCATGAAGTATTTAGAAATGGCTTTTAAGAAGAAATAAATTCACAAAAAACAAGCATTCTCTAATGAGATTTATTTTGCTTTTATCCTTGGCCCTGAAGGAATTTATAAATTGTTCAAGGACTTATTTTCAAGATTGCAGTCTTTTACAAAATGCAAGAAAACAACCTTTTTGGAAAGAATAAAGAAAGAACCCTTCTTAACCTTCAGAATATTTGATTATTATGATTGTACACGTGTAAAAGCTAAATGAGAGTGTATTCCCAATTCCATGAGCATCCGAATTATAAATATCCTGATCCTTTCGAATACCGTCCGAAAAGATCTTGTTTTAAATTTTTCTTTACAAGGCGATTTAAGATATAATGTATAACATAATCTACTTTTCGCAGTAAATGTGTTATTTAGTATAAAAATAGAAGAAAGAAAAATCGTTCACAAATTAATACGAATAATAATTCACTATAATATTTTTAGTCAAGAATTTTCGATTGTATTTAATCACATCTTTTCAATCTACGCTATTGAAGCAATAAGGGTTAGTTATCAAGTATATCTTATTTATACTGATTTTGCTTAAGCATTTGATAGATTTAATATATTAAGCTTAATCTATAAACTAGATAAACTTGATTTCACTATATATGTACATAGTTATGAACTTATTTGAGGAGTTGTTTGCAATATGTTAAAATAAAAAAATTTTTTTTCAAGAAAGATAACTTTTAATTCACAAGTCCCACAAGGCAGTCATATGAGTCCTTTGGTATTTTTATTATTTAATAATAACATTTTGGGCTATTTTCATTCAGTTAAATGTTTGTCGTTCACTTATAATTTGTTATCTTAATAAATTATATCTTAATATGTATGTATATCATTTCATCGTGAGGTATAATTAAATCTGTTTTCCCTATAAAGTAAAAGAAAAAAGCTCTCACAAAACTAAAGACTTTGAAGCTCCACAAACTCTTTTTTAAAAGCTTTTATTTAACTTGCAATGTATGTATGTATGTATGTTTGGTCGGGTGGAATCTTGCTACTCAATTTTGAAGCAGATATCTTCAACCGATTGAGATGAAATTTTGTATACAAGTTTAGTTTGGGGGACAATATACGATAAGCTGTGTGACGTCATTCTAAATCCAATATGGCGGACGATCCAAGATGGCGGAATAGTTATTTTTAATGCATTTCTACAATATGGGTATCAAATGAAAGGGCTTGCCGAGAATAATTAGAAAAATATTCTGACATCACTCTTAATCCAATATGGCGGACTTTTGAAGTTGTTTATGCTTTACTATAGTATGGGTATTAAATGAAAGGGTTCGCTGAGAATAAAAATGCAGGTTAAAAAAAATATGGTGATTATAAGCTCCGTTGCTCTAATCCACCTGAAATTTGATGTAGAGACCTCGGTTATTCTTGAGGTAGAATTTTTTGAGCCTGTAACATCGGTTGATTAACTTTGACTTGTGTGATTTGGCGAGATGGGCGTCATCAGCATTGGTCTGCAACCTATCTAGGAGAAGGACAACTCCAAAATCATTAGAAGGTCTCCTTATTGAAGAGCTAGACTGTTCGAAATTAACCGGCAAACGACCTTGCAACAATGATGCGTTGAGTGAGATGAACAGACTCAGAAACCTAGCCAAGTGATAACTAAAAAGTAAAAAATAAATTAAAAGCAAAAAAACCTTTTTTAAAAAAGCTTTTATTTAAATGCTCTAAAAAGAAGAAAATAAAATGTTCCTTTAAAATTTTAACTATCAACTTATGAGGCTATAAGTATAAGTTTTTTCATTATACACAATTTATATGATCATAAAAGCTTGTCGCGCGATTTACTTGTGTAAATAAACTAGTACCTATTTAATTGAGTAACTTAATCTGTTAAGTTTAATTTTTTTTAAATTTCAGTTTAATTAAATACTTATAGGTACTTACGCAAACCTCGCGACAAGCTTTTATGATCATATAAATTGTGTATAATGAGGCTATAAGTTGATAGTTAAAATTTTAAAGGAAAATTTTATTTTCTTCTTTTTAGAGCATTTAAATAAAAGCTTTTTTTAAAAAAAGGTTTTTTTGCTTTTAATTTTCAGTCTATTTCCATTTAGTGCATTCTATGCTTGGGTATGCTTCTGTAAATATAATTGATTAGCATCTGAGAATATAAGGAACTAGTCTAAATAAAATTTTGTATTATTTAGGAATGCTACCCTATAAGCTTTTCAATCTGAAGATATTAAACAAATAAATAAATAAAGCTCGTGAAGTCATGACATCATGTGCCGAAATTGGTTCAGAAAAAACTTGTGCTGTCGTAAGAGAGATTGAGAGAATTTGAAACCTGATATTGTTGCTACCTTTAAGCTCTATACAGTCATAGATTAACATACCGAACGTAATATACAGCTGATTTTATTATTTTCTTTTCTATGAAGGTATTTATTCTATAATCTACTTTTTAACTTTTAAGCTTTTCAAATGTTTGCCAAAAAATAACCTATTGGAAAAGAAGAAACTCAGGTGATTTTCCCAAGCCACTTGGGGCAATTTTCCTAAATACGTAAAAGATTTTAAGATATCTCACGATATCGCTTGGTTGTCGGAACGGGTCCACGACTCCATTGAAAGGGTAGCAATGTAAAATTACGTTTGGAAGGAGCAAAAGCTCAGCCCGATGGCTTTTATCTCGTAGCAATCAAAACAAGTAAATGCAGAATTCATGTTATATTAGTGCATCTGCACAAGTTCGCACAAAAGAAGCATTTCGAACACCAGATCCGGACTGCAGGACTGCAGCTTTGGGATAATTCCCTATCAGGTCTACCCTGTCATAATCCGCATGTAATCCCCAGCGAAGAATGCGTCCGAGTTCTAATGCTTTGTAAATACTTTAAATCTCCTAATGATTCCACTTCGGTCCGAATCCCTTATTGCACCTGCTTCAGAATCAGGTGCAGCATTCTAGGTGCTGCGGTATCTCCCTTTTATCCATTCCGGGAGCGTGTCGACACATCGTGTCGGTAGCCGCCAATCCGTGTAGCACAGAAATCCGGGACATACCTGCAGTCTGACAATCTTGCACCCGGTTCTTCCCGTGCAGCAGCGTCTGCTGTTCCATTTGAAAGTGAAACACCGTCGCCGCCCGCCGCCGCCACTGCGAAATTGTAAAATGAGCAGCATAATTGTAAATTTAACTTCCGAAACGACGATGCGGGGGTATGCGAGGCGATGACTATAATTGGATTCTACGCGAGGACTTTAATTAGTGCTGGGAGGTGGTACCGCCCCGCTCTGTTGCATGGATTACGACAATGCGGGTGGCGTGATGCGGAGCAAAGCCCAAGGGCATCCTGCGAATCGAAACAGAATTGTTAATCGGTAGCAAATTTCCACTCGAAGTCCTTCACATCCTAGTGATTGGTTTGCGATTGGCAGGCCCAATAAAATATTCCGATACTTCGCTGAATTCGCGCTCTAGCCTGCAGTGCGGCAAAAGGTACAGGCCCTAGTCATTCTTTCGATATACCCTTCTCGAGCCCTCGATTAATATTCACGAATGTTCAAGCGCACTCACCCCCTTAGGCAGAGGCACGTAATTATGATTGCCGAGCTCAGGATATTGAAATTAGGCAGATCTGGTGGTGGATGCAAAAATATCGCTGGCTGGAGGATATCCTGAAAATACATGAGAAGTACTCCCAACAAGCTTCCTCCCTGTGGCAACCTCTCCTTCACATATTCGAATTT
The DNA here is from genome assembly GCA_949715965.1 of Dysmachus trigonus. NCBI lineage: Eukaryota > Metazoa > Arthropoda > Insecta > Diptera > Asilidae > Dysmachus > Dysmachus trigonus. The sequence continues at coordinate 79,630,047 of OX454322.1, read as the reverse complement.
AATGACACTTTTGCCTCAGAGCACTTCACCATGGCTTTGGATTCCATCTGAGGGGTCCTTGCAATTTCGAAATTTTGTGATCTGTTGCATGCATTGGAATCTTTTATTACACTACTTCTCTGGGCAAAAGGAAGCGGATACTTCTTTGGGGAATGCAAAAGGCTGGGTTCTTTAAGTTCGCCCGAAAGGAAAGGAAACGGAGCAAGGATATGAAGGAGACTAAATGGCATCGTCCCAGCCAACCAAAAGGATTAGGTTATATATATTAGTTTTACGATTATGAAATCTCCTTTGAGCCGAGATACGACGAGGCTTCCTTTAGTTGGTTTTTAATAATAATAACCCTAATAATAATGTATGGAACTACTTTTTTTACTACATACACTGTAAAAAAAACATTAGTAAAAATAACAAAAATCATAAATTAAAAATGCACGAAACAATAAAGTTGATGCTTTTGAACAACAAAAATGTAATGTACGTAATATAGCATACCATATTAGGGTGCTTTTTTTTCGCGACTATTTTTTTTTTTCAGTCCCACCTCGAAATTTTGTGGCTAATACCTAAACAAACATTCCCTGAAAATTGGAGCCCTTAAAAATAATATTTAGTACTAGACCAAGACGCATAAAGATTTCCCATATGAAATACACGTGAACTTTGATTATTTTTCTGCAAATCTCTACAACTCAGAGGCATTTTATGGCACAATCTTGGGCAATGGTAGGGTTTCTTCAGAATTGAATGCTCTAAAAAAGTGTCCATTGCAGTGTAATCCTAACTGCCACCAGCGAGGTAGTACGGGTCACTAACCCCAATTTTTCCATGAAATTCTCGCTTTTTGCCCCTATCTCGTAAACAACAAGAGGTACAGAAAAAGTGAATATGACAAACTTGTAGGAAATTTAATTTCTTACAAAAACGTTGTGAACACGAAATCGCTTACATCGATCTTTCTTGAGATATTGGGATTTGAAGTTGAGGTAGAGTGGAATTTTCATGGATTATTGAGCGAAATTGTAGAAACACTTCCTAATTCCCTAATTGAGTAAGATTTCATTTAAAAACATTATTTTTTAACAGATGTATCCTCGGTGATGTGGTGACCACTTCTTCTCAAAAACTGCTAGAGCGATCTACACGAAAATAAAATTATAAAGAATATCGCTTTTTGGCATTTTAGGATAATGTATAATTTTGGTATTATTTGTGGAAAATACGAGGTTTTTATTATAAATGACTGGCGAAAAATGTTGTCATTATATCTTACAACTTTTAACTAAATGTGAGAATTTTCATCATACATGTTATGTTTAATGGCGAAAACGTTCGCAAATTGGTCAATATGGAATTTTTAAAAATCACCATATACCTAAAATTCAAATCACTTACAAGGCGCTGACAAGATCAACCTTCTTTCACAAAATTCGTATCTAAAATGTCGATTAAATTTTTATTAAACTAGGAATTTCATTATAAATGTACCTTATAATTGTTGATAAAGTATAAAAATAGTAAGTTTTGACAACGTTTTACTAAATTGGATAGCAGATTAACCAACACTATTTATTTTTTAGGTTTTTTAGTTTATTACTATATTAAGATAATATTAAATGTAGGTATAGCAAGAATTCATAAAATAGAATCAGTGATTATAATCGGAATTTTTTTATAATCTGGAATTTAATTGGACGTTGAGTGAAAAGGATTAATTTATTTAATTTCTGATTTGAAGGGGAAAAAAAACCTTCATAAACTACTTTAAATATTGTACTTAAATGTAAAAAAACTAAAATGTCCAACTATTTGGGAGAACAAGTTTGAAATCATAGGACTACTTGATTTGACATTTACAGATTTAAAGTGAAATAAAATCGATAATTTCTCTGCAGTGAAGAAGATGAGCAAATTGTAGATTGAAAATCATTTTTAAAATCTTGTATTCAATTCTTTGTAATTAATTCAAATGGGTTTTTGTAAAATCACTGCAAAGAGGAGTACCAAACGTCAAAACAGCTTTAAAAACAAGTTTATATATGATTAATTTATTGTCCTCACTTAATTCAGAATTTCGTTTTATAAATGGATAAAGGGATTTTGTTAACTTATTGTTATATGAAAGTTCTGTGTGAATGTGTCTGTCAAAATGTAATTTTTTGTCGAAAATTATACTCAGATATTTTAGTTCATTGCTCCAAGTAATACAAGAAGGTCCTATCTATAGATTCTGTGGGAGTAAATAAACAATGTTTGCTATAAAATTATAAAATATAGTATTTTCAAAATATTCGACACTTTTAAATAGAAACAACTTTACATCTTCTAACTTTGGATATTTCTGTGGGTGAGTTAATTCGTAGGTAATTTTACGAAAAAAATATGTAAAGTTATAGTAGGGCACAACATTTTATATATAATCTTGATCTTCCCACCTTTCTGTGTAAAATTACAGAATGCATTCATTTTGTTGAAATAAAATTGAATAATTGTAGAATTTATCTTTTAAATTATTTATTAGATTGTAAATAAAAATACATGTTATTAATAGTTAGGAATACATAATTGCTCATGTTTTTCTATAGAATTACCATTTAACTCAATTCTACAGAGAATGTAATGTATTTGTACACAGAAAACATGAAACAAAGCCAACGTATTTCTGACAAAGTGATACCAACTAACAGAAAATGTAACAAACAATAGAATAAAATCAGAAAGGACAAAACATTTTAAATGTCCATACTAATCAAATTTTACATTTTTTCTTGAAAGAACTAAACCACTTTATTGATATTATAAGTAAAAGTTAAAAAAAAAAACGTATAAAGTACTGAACATAAGAAATTAGTATAAAAATTAATAAATAATAAGCGTATGGTGTAGAATATGTCTTAAAATATTAAACAATTATTCTTCTTAAAAGTATGTTTGACAACCCTAGACCCAATCAACGTCTATTCGTAGTTGAAATTAATTTTGTTACTATGATTTTATTTAAATTATAATTTAAAACTGATTTTTTTCATTTGATACCATCTATTTTCCTGCTCTGGTGTTATAAAAATTGAAAAGTTTATGCCAATAGAACGAAATTGTATGAATGATTGGTGAAATAAAATCGCATTATATAATATTATGTCAGTTTTATTAAAAACTTGAATTTTTGGAAATTTATATTCCAGAATATGTTGAATATTTATCAATTTGTTATAAAGAAATGAAAAATCTGGAAAACAGGTTGCTGAGTATAATAGAGATATTTTGAAAAGTTCATCAAAATCTACGATAATGTTAAAGAATCCTTAACCCATAAACGCCCAGGTAATCAGAATTTTTACTAAGTTTTCAACGTGTTTATTTATTATGTTATCGGACCAAAAAAATAATGCAATACCTCTATTCCTACGCAAAATTTGATGCTCTTTCAGAATCTGAGCTCAAAATTTCGATTAGACACCGAGAAAAAAAAATATGGTCGATTGAAACGTGAAAAACGTGAAAATTTTCGAAAAAAATTTTTTTTCGCATTTTTTTTCACAATGATACCGCAAAGGTATCAACTTTTTACTATGATCAGAGGTGATCATGGCACTCGAACATTAAGAGGAATTTTGTTCAGAAAATTTCATCGACGCGTTTTTCAAAATGGCGGCGAGAATGAAAAAATTGTATAAAAATTTTAATCTATCGTTTTCTTAAAAACTGTAAACTTTAAAAAAAAATTTCTAAGAACAAAAATGTCTTAAAATTAGTCAAAGAACACTCCCAAATTTTTCCAGAATTTTTGGATACAATTTTTGATTTTTGAAAATTTCAAAAAATCCAAATTTTCAAAAATACCTGAAAAATTTTTGAAAAAATTTGAGAGTATTCCTTGATTAATTTTAAGACTTTTTTGTTCTTAAAATTGTTTTCGTAAAGTCTATAGGTTTAAATAAATAAAATAAATGTGTGGCGTTCAGATCTCCACGCCGTTGTCTCTGGGTAATGCTAAGAGTAGAAAAAAACAATGTATATGCACAGAATCAGCAAAGAAGTAGTCAAAGAATACTCTCAAATTTTTCCAAAAAATTTTTAGGTATTTTTGAAAAATTGGATTTTTTGAAATTTTCAAAAATCAAAAATTGCATCCAAAAATTCTGGAAAAATTTGAGAGTGTTCTTTGACTAATTTTAAAACATTTTTGTTCTTAGAAATTTTTTTCTAAAGTTTATAGTTTTTAAGAAAACGATAGATTAAGATTTTTATAAAATTTTTTCATTCTCGCCGCCATTTTGAAAAACGCGTCGATGAAATTTTCTGAACAAAATTCCTCTTAATGTTCGAGTGCCATGATCACCTCTGATCATAATAAAAAGTTGATACCTTTGCGGTATCATTGTGAAAAAAATGCGAAAAAAATTTTTTTTCGAACATTTGCACGTTTTTCACGTTTCAATCGACCATATTTTTTTTTTCTCGGTATCTAATCGAAATTTTGAGCTCAGATTCTGAAAGAGCATCAAATTTCGCGTAGTAATAGAGGTATTGCATTATTTTTTTGGTCCGATAACATAATAAATAAACACGTTGAAAAGTTAGTAAAAATTCTGATCACCTGGGCGTTAATGGGTTAATTAGTTCACACATGGGATGGTTTTCTGTGTACAACTATACGGATAAACATAAGATTCTTCGTGTATGGGTAACTTGGTGTACAAACATCAGATTATCACAGAACTGTCAAAATGAGTCATTCTCTCTCATCTCTTTATAGAAATAATCCATGTTTATGCTCCTATTTGGGCACTTTTTCTTATATTTGCGCAAAATAACTCTCCCTGGAAGCGCTAACAAATCTTTCTCGCTTAGTCCACTCATGTCAAATGTCTAATTAGAAATGAAAATTGACACTCGTGTGTGGACAACCTGGTGTATAAACACGATTATCTTAAGGTTGTCATAAAGTTTGCACGTTTAAAACCATCGTCATGTATAGCCGACTATACATTAAAAGGATTTTCAACAGTCAAGCTACAGAATTTACGGCGAATTTCGATTTTTAATTAAAATTCTCACTGTGTATATCTGTCTGTTCAAGTATTTTGGTAACGATACCGAGAAAATTACTAATTAATAAAAATGAGTTCGTGCATTGAACAATTTAGGTCCATTTTTTCCCCAAATTACATTAGCCGAACGGGGAGCATTTCGCTGGTTAAATAAGAAAACGGCTTTAACATCATTTTCCCCCTTAATGCATTCTTAGTTTATCTTAAGTACATCTCCGTCCCTTATTCCTCCCAGCTGGCCATTAGTATATCCCTAGACGGTTATTGTGAGGCGCGAAAGTAAATTCGTTGAATAAGTAACAAAAGGAGCCGGAGAATAGAGCAGTCGAGGCTAAACACTTCACCATTGCGAGAATCCCGGAGAGCAAAGGTCGTTGCCAAAGATAAACATAAAATTTTGTGTATCCTGATGCTATTTTAGACCTCGCTCCCGCCCAACGGCCAACCCTTATTCGACATGGACATTATCCTTACCGAAATGTCGTGGGCGAAGAAAGGAACCCTTCTGAGACCACCTCCGTCTTTTCTTTGCCAGTTATTAGCGGATTATCACGGGCCACCCCACCCCACGCCTGGAGTACCTGGAGAAAGCTAGCTTGGCCCTCAAGGGCGGGGGGGGGGATGAGAATATTTATTTGTTTTTCCAGTGGAGGATTTGTCGCTGATCCCTTTGCCGTGACGAGCATTATGGCCGACTTAAAAGATGCACAGCGTGGAGAGCTAATTAAATTTTGGGAAACATCAAAATGATAAAACCTAGTCAACTCGACGCGAAGTTAATGTGAACGATGCGTAAGTTTCGGGTTTAGCCTCCGCTTGAGGGTTATTTGCGTTTGGAAATGGTCGTCAGTTGACCTTTTCATCCAGCGCTCTAGGAAAAGTTTTCAGCAAAAGCGGCGTAAAATAATTATAAATGAAATTAAAATGTCTTTTTTCTCTGGAAAATATTTACCTTTGAACCGGTTGGAGCCCTAAAGGGGTTGGATAATATTTTTGCTTTGTTTTCTTGAAATAATTTTAATTTAATTTTATTTCTTACTTTGTGCTCTGTTGTTGTGTTTTTTCTGTTAAATGTAAAAATTGTTATGCTCTACTTTTCAAAGCATTTTTTAAAACATTTTTAAAATAATTGTGAGGTTTCTGTAGAGTTCAACGTCATTTATGATCCAATTTGTGACAATTGAACACATACACCACTTTCAGATTCCATACTTTTCAATATATCGTTTAAATTATATATTAAATCGCAGAATTTATATATTTTTTTTTTATAACAGGTAAATCAAGGTTGGCCAATCTGTTGGTTTCTTTTGAAATTTCAAGTTATTTTGACACAGACAGCTCTTTCGCGCCAAAAAATGGACAGAAGCATAGTATCATATCGCCGTGGTACGAATTGAATAGATTTACGCTTGAACAAAGTTGGAAAATATTAACAAAATTATTTCAAAAGTGGGTGCCGTATTTTGGAAAGAAATTTCGGTCGAAATAATCCACCAACTGCGTCTGCTTTACGCAAGTTTGTGAAGAAAGTTCGTGAGATTGACAGTCCTTTTGGAGATGTGTCATGACCACCGCGCAGCTGCGATTTGACGCCGTTGGATTGTTTTTTTTTTTTTGGGGTACAGATAAAAATCGATATTATTCTGAACTGACAATCCAGAAACGATTCAGGTACTTAAGCACAATATTGATCAAACTGTTCGTTAAATAGGTCGCCAAACCATCGAAAATGTGTAACAAAATTAGGTTGAAAGGATGAGCTACAGTGAGCGAAATTCATTTAAACGCAACTGCTATTTTGAAGATATTTTGATAGAGGTTCAAACCAAAAATAAAATAAATTTGCCAATAATAAACAAACGTAAATATATTTCTAAAAGCGAAATAACAAAGTTCATTAACAAAACTATAAGGCATTTAATTAGGATAAACAAAATTCTATATGCAAAAAACAACGAAATTCATTTAAACGCAGTAAATTAAAATAAATAAATTCTTATAATAAAGCGAAAATTTTCCAGTAATTATTTAAATTAATTAAACTAATATTTAGTGTGTCCACCATTATTTCGGATCACTTCGAAAATTCGTTGAGCCATTGATGATATTAAACTTTTTATTAAGTCGTCTTCAATGTTTTCCCAACAATTTACAATTTCGGCCATTAAATGATTAACGTTACTAAATTGTCGACCGTTGGTATAAATTTTCCTAACCATTATACCCCATATATTCTCTATGGGGTTAAGATCAGGGCTACATGCAGGCCATCTCAATAAGTTGATTTTGCAACGCTGAAACCACTCAAGAGAAACGTGGACTGCGGTGTTATCTTGTTGAAATATTACGTCACGATCGATATGGAATTAAGACGCTATCTAACATTTCGCAATACGTTCCTGAATTCATTTTTGGGGGCACAAAGCACATTTTCAATTTTCCATAAGAAGAAAATGCACCCCATATCATCACACTTCCTCCACGAAAGTATCTGCTTAGTCTTGGGGGATTATTATGGCGTAAGTCGTGCCAATAATGAACTAAGTCCATCAGGACCGTCCAAATTAAATTTTTTTTCGTCGGAAAAAAATAACGGTGTTCCATTCTTCGGACCAGCTCATATGATTTTTAGCAAAAGACAAGCGTGCTACTTTATGGTAAGGTTTTAAACAAGGCTTTCTTGCCGGTTTTTTAAAAGTAACGTTCGGACAAGCGTGCAATACTTGTTGCACACGTCGTTTAGTCACTGGCAAATCAAGTTCGGCTATTATTTGTGCCGCTGACAGTCGTTTTCTTGTTGCTTCAATAATAATTCGGTTTTTTTGCCTTGGTGTAAGCTTTGTATTACCTTTACAATGCACTCGTTTGCCATAATTTTCCCCAAGTTTTTTGAAATTTCGTATAACTGATTCAGATCGTTCAATTTCTCTTGCTATTTGCCTATTAGTTTCCCCTCTTTCCATCAAAATTCGAATTTTTATTTTTTCGTCTGAAGTTAAGTACTTTCCTTTGGCCATTTCTTGGTTCTTACTTCAAATTAAAAAAAAAAAAAAAAAAAATCAACAATTGATAGCTTTAACACTATATAATAATATTCTGTATTCACCTTTCTTATACTCCACAGCAAAACACTATAAAAGTTCAAAAAATTCACGTGCGATTAAATAAATTTCGCATTCAAAGTGAAATTTGAAGTTGGTTTCCCTATGAAATTTACTTAGAACTAACTGTAACGAATGGTCGTCTCTTGTAAACAAACATGTGGTCATGCGTGATAACAATATGCAGTGGCGTGCGATATTACTGAATATTTAACTTAATTTCTAAGGCAAAAATTAGAATATTTTAAGTGCGTTTAAATGAATTTCGCTCACTGTATTGCCAAGGCCAAGCCAACCAAAGCTAGCTTTTAACTGAAATCATATTTCATAACTAACCGGAAGCTTTCCTCTTTTCAATAAATTAACAACCTTTGAATAGTACTAAGCAGTGTTTATTTTTTTAACATTTTTGAAAAGAAACCAACCGATGGCCCATCCTTGATATTATATCATATCTTCAATTATTTAGCTGATTTAAAAACGAGGTTTTTAATATTTAAGATGAATCGTTTGTCACCTAATTTAATTAAATCGATCCAGATAGAAGTTTAATCAATCCGATCAATTTCGATTAAAAAAACACTTTGTTTTGGTAATTTTTTTTAATTACGGCTGCAATATTTTAGGGGTCATAATTCATCTTAATTCTTGAAGCTTTAAAATAATAATTTATAGTCTAAATCACCATAATTTGATGATAAAAAATAAAACGCTCCCTACCAAAACGCTTTTAGCTATTTCGATCGATATTTCGTTACCTCTAAATTTCACTACAAATATGATACCAGACATAATATTGTCGAACCACAGTGTGTTATTCCGCAATTGTCCACTAATTCTAAGCAAGATGTGGTGCATAGCTAAACTGATTACAGTGTTTAGTGTGTAATTTTCTGTCAAAAGATTTTTAATCAGCAGAAACGGGGCAAACTAATTAAACCCTTTCCATTAGATTTGATTATATCGAACAGAAGGGCATACATTTGTCCATGAATTTCGCTTTACCAAGGCCGATGAATTAATATGACCGCCTATTTGCAAAAGCCCCATTTATTTCTGTTGCATTACGAATTTCAGTGCTTCAGTGTGGGATAGTATAATTTTTCGGTTACATTATACAAATCGAAATGATTATTGCAATAGCACGTTACAATTGCCAGGTGATTTAATTAAATTACTTTCTATCGATTGCGCGCGCTGGCTGAAGCGTAATTTGGTGTTTGTCGACTGAAAAATTTATCAGTGCCGAGATTAAATTACTGCTAAGCAAATGCTCCTGACTCTACATGTGCAGTAAGAGATGTAATCAGCATCGACGCAGAACATAATCCGAATTTGCGAAGACCTTTCATTTCAGACAAAAGAAAGCGCTCCGAAGCCGGCACATTAATTAGTAACGAGCTTATCCCGTGCATAGAGCTAAGACGCCGCGCCGGCTGAACGTGTGCTCGTCAAATGCTGCGCCAGAAGAAATCTTTCTTGCGATGATTTAGAGCACTCCACAAGAGCAAATTTAATCATAGATGTTGCAAATCCCGTCCGCTCCGGGGATGCTGTAAGCCCTTCGGAACGGAACGAAGAATTTTTGCTGAACGCTGATTAAATTTTTTCTCCGTGTCAATATTGACTCAATTTTCTAATATGTATGGCAGCAGCGGCGGATGCGGGGGTTTTGTAGAATTTTAATGTAATTTAGTTGCCACGGGAATGTACGGGGCGGGGCGGCTGCATTTCCTGGGAGAGAAGTGAGCGTTCATTTTGTGAATGCTGAATCATTAACGAGTTCCCTACGTGCCCTTCCCCCTTTTAGTGGAGACAATGTAGGACGGAAATTAATAAAAGTTTCCCATCCAAAGAATATGCCGCGCCAAGATAAATCTTACGAACGTCTCCAAGGAGAATGCGAATTGAGGAAATTTTCAAGATTATACCTTAGTTCTAGAAATATCGAGCAATCTTGACTATTTTAAGTTGTAATAATATTTTTCGCAAACAATGCGTTTTTTTTTTTTTTTTTTTTTGATAACCTGGGAGAGAACTGCATTTCTACTGATAATGCGATAAAATTAATATCCATGAAATTTTTTATTAAGTACAGTCAATCTGTCGTGAAAATAAGGTTTAGGTGGAAAAAATTTTCTAACGAGCAAATGTACGTGGAATCGTTGAAGGGTAAGGAGACAAAGTGATTTGTCATAAATTTGTCACTTTCACACCCTACACTTTTTTGAAAACTCAAAAAAACTCAAAAAAAATTTTTTTAACGCATTTATCTCGGATTCTATGCATTTTTCAGAAAAATGTATACAACAAAAAATGTAGAGAATGTTAAAACCTACAATTAATGTCATTGACCCAATACCGTACGACAAAATCTGCGTGCTGTAGGTGGCGCTGAACTTCGTAAACATGTGTTTTTCGACTTTTTTGTCCTCAAAACGTTTTCTTTCAGCAAAAAAGTGAATGAGAAAGTTGTTGCTCATAAAATTACGTACAATATTTATTTAAAAAATTTTTCTGTACGACTTACCTTTTAAGAGTTATAGCGCAACAAATGCTATGGCTTGTAGGTAAAACCAGGTAACTCCATTCGTAAGATTTTAAAAATATATTTTTTCAAAAATCAAAAAAAAATAATATTTCTCTTAGATGTTATATAATTGTCGATTTGAAGTTCTAAGAAAACGGTATTGAAACTAAAATTTCTAGAAATGTCTCAAGGAAATGTCTGAAGAACACTTTGTTTCGGTATAACACGAAAAAGGTAAGTCGTAGCGAAAAATGTTTTAAATAAATATTGTACGTAATTTTATGAGCAACAACTTTCTCATTCACTTTTTTGCTGAAAGAAAACGTTTTGCGGACAAAAAAGTCGAAAAACACATGTTTACGAACTTCAGCGCCACCTACAGCGCGCAGATTTTATCGTACGGTATTAAGTCAATGACATTAATTGTAGATTTCATTGTTTTATACATTTTTTGTTCAATAAATCTTTCTCAGAAATGCATAGAATCCGAGATAAATGCGTTTCAAAAAATTTTTTGAGTTTTTTTCAATTTTCAAAAAAGCGTAGGGTGTGAAAGTGACAAATTTATGCCAAATCACTTTGTTTCCTTACCCTTCAACGATTCCACGTACATTTGCTCGTTAGAAAATTTTGTCCACCCAAAATGACAGATTGACTGTACTAATTGTTATGTTTTTGAAATGAGAAGTAGGATAAAATATTCACAGATTTTATTTGAGATTTGACATACATAAGCTTTTATAACGTAACTGTTAAGATTGTATTATTATATTAATTTTTTGTGAAATTCCACCACTATAACACAGAATATAAACGTATAATAACTGCGTTTTCTCATAATCTTATCTGGATCAGATTTCACAGCAAATTTTCAATTTAATTTAAATTTATGTATGGAAAATTTTTTTTAATATTTCGAAAAGAGCATTAACCCATTAACGCCCAAAGAACCTAATTTTTTTGTGCAGTTTGAAACCTCATTCTTACAATTAAAGGACATTTATTTTCCAATAAAAACCATGAATCTTACTAGTCTTGAGTTGTGCTCTTTCAGAATCTGTCGTCAAAATTGAGTTTTTTCCAATAGGAAATTAAATATGGCGACTTTTTGGAAAAATGTATCAAAAAATTTGGAATTTTTTTTTTTTGTAATTTTTTTTCAAGTCAATAGAGTTTTGCAATGCAATTCTTACTATGATCAACGGTGATCGGAATGTTTGAACTTATAGAAAAAAGTTTTTTTGCTGATCGCAATCACTCATAACCTTTTCAAACTGGCGGATTTTCTATAGTGCAGATTCTGAAAATCTGAAACTCTGAAAATCGTACAGATTTTCGTGAAATTCTGTACCAAGGGGTTTTTATCGTCACTGATTATGAGATTAAAATCAGATTTTTAAAATTCAATATGACGTACAATAAATTTTAAAAATCTCACAGATTTTCATGAAATTCAGTATACAGGAGTTTTGGTAGTCGCTAATCACAAATTTAATATCAAATTTTGAAAATTCAAAATTGCGGGTTCAATTTCACAAATAAATTAGGTTTTTTGGGCGTTAATGGGTTAAGGTCACTTGAAGTCTATATTATTATAATAATTATTGTCGGTGATAAGGAAAAAAACTATTTTTAAATTTAATGGAAAATTTTATCGGGTTTTTCTAGGTAAAAAAGATCTTCTAAAGTGTCGAAGGGTCTGAAATTGTTCAACTTTTTAAATGTATGTATTAGTAATTGTATTAGTATATTAGTGAGAAAATTGATTTTTATACAGCATTCATTATATTTTTTCAGGAAGGTATATAAAAATAAAAACTAGCTCTAAAAGCAAAAATCTAAAAATAAAATATAAATTGCTATTAGACTCTTACTTCTGACACCAGTTTTTATTTTTAATATTTTTTTATTATATGTATTTACTATTTATATTACTAAAAGAATATCATTAACGCAATATAAAAAAACCTCCTTTTCTCGTAAAATGTAGAAGTTATTCTAAGTTTGTCGACACGTATAAACTAGAAAATGTGCTTAATTATTAAGAAAAAGACAAATTTAACAATTAATCTCCTGCAGAATTAGAAAGAATGATTAATTACTTGTTAGTTAGTAGTTATTAGTTTAATAATAAAAGAGTTTAAGGTTCAGCTGACAATATCTTGTTCTTATTAATTATTTTATGTTTACATGTAGTATAATTAAATTTATAATTAGATTTTTAATTAGATTTGATCAATTACCTATTTGATCTATTCCAAATTACAGATTGATGAGGCATAGTTTAATCTAAATAAAATTAGAAAATAGATTAATCTGTAATAGAACAAATCGCTGATCTGATTTATTATCATTGAATTATCGGATCTGACCGTAAAATTTATATGTCTATGCAATACAGTCGAAATTCTTGATGGTATTAAAAATTGGTTGCTTCTCTCCCTGATAAATATTGCATTGAATATTAATAAGGAGACCAACAACAACAGACCGACAATGAGTCTTTTGTGCATTAATTTCAATAATTAAGATTTTTTTTTTTTTTTTTTTGTGAAATAATTCAATAAATAAACCTTTTTTTGTGAAATAGGTCCGAAACTATTGAAAATGTGTTGCAAAATTCGCAAGCCATTACATGAACATATATTCCATAACTAATCGGAAGGTTTGGTTTTTTCAATAGATCAACAAACTTTGGAAAATATTGAACAAGTTTTATTTTGTAGCACTTTTAAAAAGAAACCAGCCGATGGCCCACCCTTTACATTGCACAGAGTTAACCAACCGAACCAAAGCCTGCAGGTATAATTAGGTACAACATTTACAAATTGTTTCAACATTTTCTGCACAAACTACTAGTAATATTTTAGAGAATTATGATTACGGGTACAAGAAGTGCACTCTTGCCAATCCTGTACAGAGTTGGGCATTGAAGATTTGAATTTATTGTAATCCACATTTGTCGTTGTGCAAATAAAATTAGTATCGTTGCATATATCATCACCAGGAGCTATTTGTAACAATCGAATTGTCATGTTTTCAGCTCCCCTCGATGACTCCTCCCCGTCCGGATGCTAATAGAAGCACTGTTAATAATAGATGGATACTTAAGTTCTGTATGCAAAGCACAATATTAATCCGTTCTGGATGTGCACATTGAGTTAGATATTCTAATATCGATCCAGCCCGAGGAGCATTTATTATGGAATTTGGTAGTTCGCTCGTTACGTCGCACACTTGAGGGCAGCATCCGGCCTGATTCTGTTTCATCGACAGGCAATATGCACCAGAATTTTGCAGTAAATAAATTGGGGGATAATAACTGTGCGCCATAAATTTCGGGCTCCCGCTCAATGGCTGCCGGATAAACATTAGACACAGTATTGTTTTTTTCTTTTTTTTTTTTAATTCAGTTTTCAGCACGCACGGGAACACATGGGCCCTTGAAGGCGGGTCCCAACCCTGCTGCTGGGGGAAACCACGACTTTTTTGCCACCGTCATCGATTCTAGGAAGTGGGTCACGCCCCGCTCAATGCATGCTGCCGGCGCCGCCATTATGAACGCCTCGCAGCGGCAGCCAGCGTGTGCAATCCCCACTATATATTTAGTTTTTGTTCCGCTGCAGCAACTGCAGCGAGTGGATATTGTAAATTTATTTAAATTTATCCATTCTCGCCTGGGAAAAAGAACTGATGTTCCCCCGCGGGGGTGATTCACAGTGAAAGGGTCATAATACCAAAGAAGATATTTCCATTTTATTTGCACTGATAAATTATTTTCTACATTGGCATTTGCATTTAGAGTGCTTTCGAAACAAAGGTATAGATAGGGCTCGTTTCGGCCAAAGTGCAATCGCAACGAGCCGCCTCACTTAATCACCTGGCTGACGCCCGGATACTTTTCGATTGCTTAGCACCAAACTATTTCTTAATTAAATTTCTTCCCAAACGATGGCAGTGCGGAACCAATTAAATTAATAAATTCCTAAATTCTCCTTTCATCATATCTCCAACCTTTCTTTTGGGAGCTGCACTAAAATTCGTTCGGGGTTTGTTCCCAGTTTGAGATCTTTCACAGAATGTATAAATTAATTGAAGGACTCTCTCGCAGCTATGTATTTATGTCCCAAAATAATTTCTATTCAATAAAGTTCTCCGGATGCTCCGGACCGAATGAATGAAAGATGAGCTCTGCTATATCTATGTTTTTGAAATTCGAGAATAATTGCTGCGAAAATTTGCTTTCATTTCACGATGCTCCCATTGTTTTTCGACCGGAGATATGCTAAACTGGCTTTAAATGAGGGCACCATTCTGAATTCTGTTGAAATTCTTAAATGTATTATGTACATACAATGGACAGTACTCACTTTTAAAAAGCACCGAATCGAGTAATTACTCGTACCTGATTTTTATGAAAACATATGATTTCAAAAAGAGACCATCAGGATCCTTAACGAAGAGTTATGTTCGTTTATATGCAAGGTTTTTATTAGAGATAATTAAGACTAACAAAATATTGTGCAACGAGAAGATTTAACAATTTTCAACGACTTACAAGGAGACGGCGCCACCGTGGGGTCGGGGATTTTCCCGAAATCTTTTGTGGTGAAAGAGGACCCGTAGCACCTCACGTAGTTAAAGCAGTAGGATGCAACACTCGGAAAATTCCGAGAAAAATCGATTCAAAATTTTCTGGGCGCCTTATGAGTTAAAAATGTGAATCGTTTGTCGAGCCGCCATCTAGACTAGACGGTTAAGGCTCGGTCTTATGTGCCGGAGGTCCCGGGTTCGATTCCTCCTACAGGTCTTATTTTTTTTTCTTTTCTTTTTTTTTCTTTATTTTTTTTTTTCTTGGTATCCTTACAATTATTAAAAGCGTTTCTCATCCCTATTTTATTTTTTAAAATTTATTTACATTATTTTTTTAAAAATTATTTTCTTTTTTTTTCCAATAAAATAATTCATAACGGTGGGTTTTTTATTTTTCATTGTAAAGTATATGAGGAGGAACATTGGGTTTTTAATGAGAATAACAAAGTCGATTAGGAAAAATTAAATTTTTATTTATATAATAATTATATACAAAAACCACAGTGGTAATTATCGTAAAAACAAACAAAGCAATAATTTTTGCGACATCTTGCGCAACATATGAAAGCGGATTTTTTACAATCACAGGGAGTTTGTAATACATCATGAGCGTGAATTAATTCCTCTTCAATTACGAATTTTTTTTCACCCAAAAGTTCCAATGCATTATTATAAAGTTCTCCGGCCAATAACATAGCATCGTGAGATATTTTTTCCGAAGGTTTCGATGCAATTTTCCGTCTACAGCTCTTCATAATAAACTACTGCGTTCTTCAATCGAGATTTTGATTTATCACTGTACATGGATTCTTCAGAAATTTCCTCTCCTATTCCAGAAGGGCCAGCAACTTCTTCAGTCGACATTTTTAAGTGTTTTTGTAAGAGAACTTTGAAATTTAAGAAATAGGCACGTCTGTTTACTACAGAATCAAAAAATGATCTGCTGTTTAATTCTCACAGACTCACGCACAGTCCTATATAATAATCCTATATATAGTCCTATAATCCTAAGGGAACCCCAGGTCAAAATTTTTTAGACCCTTAAAGGGCCATAAAACCGAATAGAACAACGAGCACGAATATTTTTTAGTGAATGAAAAACTTTACGTTCTTGAGCTAAAATAAATTTTAAAAAATAAAATAGAGATGAGAAACGCTTTTAATAATTGTTAGGATAGCAAAAAAAAAAAAAAAAAAGAAAAGAAAAAAAAATAAGACCTGTAGGAGGAATCGAACCCGGGACCTCCGGCACATAAGACCGAGCCTTAACCGTCTAGTCTAGACGGCGGCTCGACAAACGATTCACATTTTTAACTCATAAGGCGCCCAGAAAATTTTGAATCGATTTTTCTCGGAATTTTCCGAGTGTTGCATCCTACTGCTTTAACTACGTGAGGTGCTACGGGTCCTCTTTCACCACAAAAAATTTCGGGAAAATCCCCGACCCCACGGTGGCGCTGTCTCCTTGTTAGATTTATATAAATCATAACTTTACCTTTGCATATTACATAATCAGTTATAACTAATTAAAAATTTTATTAACACTCTCTTTACAAAAATATACGCACAGAAAAAACTTTTGGGAAAAAATAAAAAATGCGCTTCCCTTTGTGACTTACTACTGTGATCAAAAAGTAAAGCCAATTTTGAATTTAAATTGCGCGAATACTTTGATTCGAGCAAATCTTCTTGTTTTTAGGTTGGCAGCACTATCACTCATATCTGTATAAAATTTCATGCCAGTGCATCGTTTGTTTCGTTAGTTTTGTTGTGTTTTCTTAGCAACTAAAAGTGAATTTTTCGATTTTTACAACATATAATTTTATTGAGCAAAGAAGTTACTGCTGCAAAATCTTTTAGAATATTGCAGAAGGCCTTCGGCGATAAGGTTTTGTGTAAAAAAAATGTTTACAAGTGGTATAAACAATTCAAAGAAGGTAGAGAAAGTGTTTAAGACAAAGAAAATTAACTTAAATCTTTTGTAGAAAAAACACAGGAAAATACATAATTTCAAATTTATTACGAAAGTTAGAATAAACTTCTTAATAGAGGAACGTTTGCAAATTTTTACATATTTTCATAATTTCCTTTAACAAAATTATTATTTGAATTCAGCGCTTTAATCTTCTGCCTTTTTATTGAAATTCTGTAGGCCATTAATTCAGAATCCCGAGGCCACTTTTATAACTCCTTCTTTTGAGGAAGGTCTACCGAACGTGTTTGTTGTTGCCCACCACAAAATTTTGTTTCATTAGTCTTCAGCCAGGTATGGAGGAAATAAACTGAAGCTTTTCATGAAAGGTTGTGTAATCCACCTTCGCAAACATTCTAAAAATAAAAATAAATTAAAGATCAAGCAAAAACGTTGATAAGAGTGGCATGGAGAAAAATATTACGATATCAAAGATGTTTTAAATGTGCGTTTTAAATTCTAAAATGTAAAGTCAAAAATATCTGAGTTGAGATTGTTATGCGACGATTTCTTGAAATAGTAGTTAACTATCTTTAGAAAAGATTTAGTTACGATAAATAAAGTTATGTGAAATACATGTAGTTCGGTTGGCATCGAGATAGCAATCCGCTAGAGGTTGTGTGTTCAATTCCCACCAGAAACTTACCGCTACGCCATTGCTGCAAGTGGTATAAACGTTCCTTATACTTAAGTTACGCATGGAACTTTAAATTGATATTTCTCGAGAATAAAAAAGAGTTGCATTTTGCCATTTTGCAAAACTATTAAGGGGACCCTCCCCTACAATATATATAAAAGTGATGGGAATCTGTGATTCCCATGTCTGATACTCCCCTTGTAAGTGTGACTTGCCACATCAATCTAACATGTAACAACCCCTAATCAGTATAAGTAGATAGATAGGAAATGGAAGGTAGACATTTGAAACTATGTGAAAGAAGCTTTATTAATAAAATTGTCGTTAAAAAGCAAAAAACATTAAAATAACTGAACTTCGAAGATCGAAATGAAATCAATCGTTTTCAACACTAGAATAAACAATACCAAACAATACCTACCAAATTGAAGAGTTACACATTTGATTTTCACGGACTTTAATATTGAATCTAATACATTTAAAGATAATAATTTAGAAATAAGGGAATTTACTGAATTCGGATTTCGTCAGTTACTTTTGGTTTACTAGTGTTCTTCCCTTAAGAGTTCATAAAAACTGATATAAAAGATAGCTAGGAAAAATAAGTTCTTAAATTTTTACCAACCGGCTGAAGGCCTGCATAAATAGAACCGAAATTAGGTAGATATTCAAAAAATGTTACCATATACACATAGCTATTTTTACGGAGTTCTGTTCTTGAATTTCTATACCTACCAAGATGTAACCTACCTATCCATGCATAAAACATAATGAAAACCGATGGAAAATTCTCCCCCACAAATATATCAAAGAATCGGGTCCACCTATTTGACAGGCTATCCTGTGGGATATGAGATATTCCCGAAAAACGAGTTAGACGCAGCCGGATATTGAAATCCGATCCAAATTCAATAAAAAGACCTTAAAATCAGAGAACCGAGAAAAGATAAAACTATTCAACTCGAATTTCTCCTTTTGTGTTTTTTTTTAGGGATGGTCTATCGCACTCAGCCCACCGATTACTGGAGACGCATAGGCTGGAAATTCTCAGGAACATAACCGAGCTCCTGGGGCGCACGTTTTCCTCCCAGTTTGTGTTCCCCGTGCTGGGCCACGAGGACGGTTCGAATTCGAACTTTCGAAGATTGGGCGAATTGTGGAGACATTGGCTGCCGTCAGAAGCTCTACAAACATTTGAAAAAGGTAAGAATGTAATTCAAGTTGGACCACCAAACCGCTCCCCCCCTCCCTGTCTCCCTTCCACCGATGATTCCTTAATCCCCTAGCATTCGGGCAGTAATTAATACGAAATCGCAGTTAATCTTGACAGTGATTTGAAACATGAGAAACGTAGCCACTTCGATGGGCAGGCAGGAGGCAATCTCTGTTCAATTTGATCAATTATAGAAATTCCATTCCCTTTCGTTTTAATTATGTCGGCTTTGATCCGATTGATTCGAGACAGCCAGGTATGTGACGTTTGTTTGTTCAGTCCGACCCGTCGGGTTTAATTAAATATTCGGGGCGGCGGTGGTGAAAGATGTCCAACAATGTTCTACTCGATTTGTTCTACTTAATTTCATCTCCCGCTTCATGTGAGCTGGCATTTTTCAGTTCTATAATCGAGTGGAAACAAAGTTGGTCAGCTTGTTACTCTTAATGGACTCATTTGTGTCGTTTTGAGATAAAAGTAATTAGTTTCTTAATAACTTCTTAATAACTCAATGTTGGTATTATGGTAAGGTGAAAAGGACGAAAATCCAAATTGGTCCAAGCCACGACGAATACTTGAAAAATCGAACATAAAGTACGCATAAACTAAATTATCCGAGTAGTTCTTGAAGCCCTAATGTAATCATATGTGCGTTTTTCAATACAAGCTGTATAAAATCTTGTATACCATAAATAAGGCTAATATTTTGGAAACTCGGAAACTGATATCCTTATATTCAAATTAGATATCTGGACGTTTTGTTTGACATTTTCGAAAGCCGAAGAATTTTATGTGGATACAGTCTTAATTTATAATAAAACATTTGTTTATAAATATCCAACTTCCAGTCTGATGATGAAGGGTGACCATTAGTAAACAATAATTTATATTTTAAAATCACGATTCCCTGAAATTAGAACTTCAACTAGGGAAATTGAATATTTAGTGAATATATTGAACATATATTGAATATTTATTCTAATACAAGAATACAAAATACACAGAATAATATTAACTTAAATATGGTCACAATTTCAGAATAGGGGATAGTGTTATTTTCTGTAAAAATAAAATTTGTACTCGTAGTTATTCAACGTTCCATCCATGTGCGTTTCATTTATCTACATGAAATCTCATAAAAAATATGTCTTAAAGCATGTATTGTAATTTTTGACAAAATCTCTTTACAAAGTTATACCGTCTGGACATTGGTACTAAATTCGTCCGAATCACGTTCATTGAACATTTCGATTCACTTAAGTATTTGGGTATTTGGTTCGATAAAAGACTATATTCTAATAGCCATTTAAGCAATACGCTAAATAAAGTCATGCGAGCCATGTAGGCTTATAGGACACTCTTTCGAAGGACGTAGAATCTTAACTCAAAGATGGTCCTGTTGTTATTCGACACAATTGTCAAACCGATGACAATAGTCATATGAGCATACATGGTATAAAGTCTGTTTCATAACAGACTATATGACCAAGTAGAATATTTTGGATTCTCATTCCAGAACATGCTAACTGGAATGGCAAAAGCCACAAACTAAACTCCAGAATCCTTTATTAGTTTACAGAGGGCTCAAAAACAAAACATGGTGCTAATGCTCGATTTATAGACCCAATATAAAAGTCTCGGTTGCAATGGGTAAATGGACCAACGTCTTTCAGGCCAAAATCGATGCCATTGAAATCTGCGTCTTTCTAAACCTCAATATGAAACTGCCAAGGCGCCAATATTCTCCGACAGTCCAGTGGCGCTTTACGGCGTTTTATATCGAGACTTTTTAAAGAGTGCTTTACTATCCTTCAACACCTCGCGACTGTCTGTCTAAAGAGACGGAATGTCGTATGTGTTTTAAAGACGATGAAAGTACACGTCATGACCTCGACAGTAGAAGGAAATACCAGAGATGTTCCCTTTCGAACATTATAGGTACAGGGAAGCATTTAAAACATATTGGTATGAAAAAACGTATTTGTCAAAATATGGGAGATGTGCGCTTTTCGAAATTGTATATTCAACTGATATAATTGAAGAAATTCAAACATATTTTTTAAAATATTTCTTATTCTCGCAGCGAAAGAAAAGTCGAAAACTAGATTTTCTTTTGTGAAATCGTTTTTGTTTTAAGATTGTAAGATATCTTTTTCAAAAAATTAAGTGTTTTAAAAAATTAGAGCATTATTTTGTATTGTTTTAATAAGAGTTTAATTAAATATATAATAATTAAATATATATTGAAGATGTAAAAATTAAACTTTATTTTAAATTCATATTTTAACGTTATTTAAAAAAATTTTCAATTTAGTTCAAAAATGTAAATTACGTCCCCCTACCCCCCTATTCAACTTTTTACTTTGAAAACCCCACCGAAAAAAAAAATCTGGCTACGGCCTTGAATCATCACACATCTTGTGTGCTCGTACTGCTTTATCACAATTAAGAAGAAAGATCATCAGTCAAGAGGTTTTGAACTCGGCTGATCTTCGTTCATCTTATTTTAAATACCTTCTGGCACAAAAGACCTTTAGACAAAGACAAAAGACATTTAAGGTACGGACACACCAAAAGCGAAGCGGCGCGAATAATTTAAAATTTGGGAACATTCTGTCGCAGTAGACGCTTCGCTCATGTCGCGTTCTATTCGGACACTTCAATTGATTTGTACGGCACCCAAATTTTTTAAATTGTTCGCTTCGCTCGCGTCGCTTTTGGTGTGTCCGTACCTTTAACCTATTTGAAAGATAATTATACGATTTACGTTTATTTCAATTAAAACTAGAACATTGTATGGTATTCACATAAGTCATACATACAATTAGCCCCAGTTTAGAGGAATTTGTCTACTTTTATATATGTTTTTGTATTATTTAAACAAATTAGAATACGTTATAATAATTATTAGTATTCAATGTTAAACAAAAAGTAGATTTCGCTAAGAATATATTTATAAAAAGTTAAAAATCTAATGATTATTAGTGTTTATGTCTATCTAGATAAATAGAACAAATCCCACTTCTGACCGTTTAGATAAAAGTTCCATAATATGTTTCCATTTTGTTACATAACCACTGCATTATGAAGAGATTACCTATAATGAGTTAATTTGCAACAGTATTTTGTTTTTGAAAATAATAGATAAGTTCGAGTTTTAATTCTCTGTATTATCTAGCTAAATCATACTCATTAATACAATGCAGAATCCAATCGGAAGTATATCGTTTCATATTCAATGCAAATTTATTTTTGTTAGTGCTCATTTGAACATCAAATCGAATTAGTTGAGAGGCAAATGGGTGAAACTTTTGACCA
Organism: Dysmachus trigonus; assembly: GCA_949715965.1. Taxonomy (NCBI): domain Eukaryota; kingdom Metazoa; phylum Arthropoda; class Insecta; order Diptera; family Asilidae; genus Dysmachus; species Dysmachus trigonus. The sequence goes on along the minus strand of OX454322.1, from coordinate 79,607,626 downwards.
AATGCAACAAATACAGGAAACAAAACTAATAAAATTGAGATTTATTGAAAAGTGAAGTGATTTCCAAGCAATAAATTGGCCAGAATGTGTAAATATTCATAAACGGCTAAAAACATTATATGGAAATTTTATCCATAGCCACAGTGTTGCCGGAGAACTATAATTATTCATTAATAAATTCGTTGGGAAAATACGACGAGGGAATGGAATTCAGACGGAGGGTAAAAATTTCTATTTACTTTGTTTTTGCGATTGGGGATCCCTTGCACTTTGTTTATTTCATACATCAGCAAGTGGACAACGATGGCGTAGGAATCATTTTAATTTGCTTAAAATATAAAATGTTGTAACTACCCCACTGCTGAATTTATGAATGAATTAAACCCTTTAAAAGCTCGGTTGGGTCTGGTTAAGGGATATTGGCAAGAATCCTTTTGAATGTAAAAATCAATTTATAAAAATCGATTAGAAGTCAGGTCTATGTGGAATGAATTTCATCGATCTCTCCTTTCAGGTGGCTACTACACCATCGAGCAGACAAAAAGTCGCCTGCGGATAATAGCGCTGAATACGAATTTCATGCGGCATGACCCCAAATTCACGCAGAGCCAGCTGGCTGCCGTCAGACAAAGGCAGCTGAATCCGGTGAGCATTGATTCGACGGAATATAGAAATTATTATCATCACGGGAGCGGCCACCACTATCACAACGACGCGAGCGGCTACGGCGTCCACAACGCCGCGGCGCACTATGGCGGCGGCGTTGGGGCCCAAGTCAGCGCTTTGTCCCTGCACGAAAACCACGAACAATGGAACTGGCTGGAGGACGTTTTGGCGAAATCGAACAGAAACCAAGAAACGGTAAGCAACATTGTCCCATTGAATGTTATGTTGTAATTGAATGAAAATTGTCCTTTTATTCGCGTTCGCGTTCCGCTTGATCCCGATACCGATCGGCCGCATCAAGCTGCAGCGTAGAGTGGTCTGAAATCACAAAAACGCGGGATTAACGAATTTCCGCTCTTCATTTGCACACAAAGTTATAAAAAAAAAAAATAATAATAAAATTTTTCAGGATACCTGATCCATTTTTTTAGGTTAGATTTTACTTTAGGGTTGAATGGATGAAGATAGAGGGGTTAGTTTTTTCCAGGTTATCGAAAATTACAATGCGCATATCGTTTCATACGTTTTCTCGAACGCAAAGCTCGTTTCCGAGGTTATTTTTTACATAAGGGTTGAAGGGGTGAAGATAATAGGGGTACCGGTTAATTCGCGCGGTTTTCTAACAGATGGCGTAACTTGTTTTATATTCCAGTGATTCACCTTTCCAAATATGTGTTGGAAAGCTACTGTCATATAGTTTCAGAATCAGTATGTGTCATTTAGCTGAAGCGTAAACAACAATACTTTTTTTTACTCTGAAAATGTCGAATTTTGTGCCGAATAAAGTGTTTTGCGGGGAGTACTTCTTCATTACTTCAATATGAAGAAAAAGGCTGCCGAAAGTCATCGTATTTTGGTGGAAGTGTATGGTGTGCATGCTCTAGCTGAGCGTACGTGCCAGAAGTGGTTTGCACGGTTTAAAAGTGGCAATTTTGACTTGGAGGACGATGAACGGCCCGGACAGCCAAAACAGTTTGAAGACCACGAATTGGAGACACTGCTCGACCAAGATCCATCCCAAACGCAAGAAGAACTTGCAAAATCACTTGGCGTCGCTCAACAAACCATTTCCGATCGTCTAAAAGCAATAATACCATTTTTTCACAATAAAGCTTCAATTTTCGAAAAAAAACCGCACGAATTAACCGATACCCCTAACAAAGTACATTTCTGGGGTTATTTCTTACATAGGAGTTGAAGGGATGAACATACCATACGCTCCCATTTCTTCATACCTATAACACTATAGTAAAGAACATATAAATAAATAATAAAGTTCTTGTGGGCGTTTGGAACGATATGTACCTTGTTATTAGCTGCAATTTAGAATAAACTAACCTCAGTATCTTCACCCCTTAAATCCCTAGGTACAAAGTAACCTCAGAAACGAGCTTTGCTTTTCCTAAAATGTAAGAAACGATATGCATCTTGTTACTTGGTATAATTTAGGAATAACTACCCTTTATATTTTCATCCTTTCAACCCTTAGGTAAAAAACAACCTAAAAAATAAGCTCTGGACTCTCCAAAATGTAAGAAACGATATGCATCTTGTTATTAGCTATAGTATAGAAAAAACTACCCTTCCTATCGTCAGCTTGTAATCCCTAGGTAAAAAATAACCCTTACATTTAATTTGGCGCTTTCTAATATATATGAAACAATATGTATCATTTGTGATAAATAAGGAAAAATAACCCCCTCAATTTCAGCTCATTCAGCCCTGATGTAAAAACTAACCCCAAAAACAGATTCAACACTCCCCAAAAACGTTAAAATGGGATATTTTACTAAATTTTTGTAGAAAATGAAGTGTTATTAATTTTGTGGGTATAAATGAACTTCCAAACACCCTTAAACATATTTGCGAAACTCTTACGTGTAAGAAAAAAGGACTACTTTCGAAAATTGACTAAATCCTGCGTTTTCGGGATTTCAGACAACTGTGCACCGGGACATGGGATATGAGATTGCGTGCACTCATCCGTTCGGCATTATCCGGCATACTTTCAATTTTTATAGTTAAATATTTCAATTTACTTTTATTGCATTCTTCATTTTCTTCATGTTTGGCGACCCAATTTGATGAAAGAGAACTTACTTTCCCGAGGAGGGTTCACTGCAGCCGCCCCTAGGTTTTGAAAATCAATAAAGAGTTTTATGTGGTCTCTGTTGTTGACTTAGTTCTTCTGTGGATTTTATGTCTCGGTCTCAGGAACGGACAGTTCCTTAAGGATTCCTGCCCAGCTCCCACTAGTCACATAAGGGTATCCGGGTTATAAGTTTTCAGGATTTTTAAAGTAAAAGTTCTCTTGGGCTGCTTTTAATGATTTTTTTTTTTAAAGAAACTGAAATACTTATATCTTATGATATATTGGGACTTCCTGAATTTGTTATTCGATGTTGACTATACAATGATTTTTTAAAATTTCACAAGATGTCCTTAAAAACAAACAAAACAAATGAATTTTATTCAGTTCGGAGAATTTTAAAGCATGTAAAAAGCATACTATAAAACATAACATCAACCTACAAATTCTGGTACTGATTTATGATTAAACTGAATAATATTTAAGTTACTTATAAACAGGTTTAAATAAATTAAAGTATTCTTGTTTTGTTCATGTTGCTCTCCTTTTTCACACAAATGAGTTTTTTGATTTATTAATTTATATTTTCACTTAATAATAATGATTTTTGTAAAATTACACTACTAATCTGAATTAATAAAACGTTTTTATATACAGGGTGTCCTAAAAATACCAGTTTAGAGTGACATGGAAGATAGGTTAGCATTAGATCTGTTAGATCAAATAAACATGACCTTAGTAAAAGTTTCTTAGTTTTCGAGATATTGTCACTTTTTTAATTTTGTTTAAAATCTCTACTTTTAGTTAGAATTTCAACCACCATTGCTAAAAATAACTTCAAGTTGTTTACTTTTTTATTTTTCAGGTATCTTGAATAGCTGTTTAAGGCGTTAAAGGTAAAATTCTGCCGAAATTTAGTGTACCTTCCAAGAAAAATAACCCTTAATGATAAAAATAGCAATATCTAAGTTTTTGTAAAATAATTCCCCAAGTATCATACCATTTCTGAATCTGCATTAAATTGAGTAGTTTTTAAGATAATTTGCTAGTTTCTTTTAGTACATTTTTTTTCCACGACTGATTGTCAAAGTTAAAGTTACAATTTTGACATAGTTAAAAGGTAACAAAAATGAGTTATTTTTCTTGGAAGGTACACTAAATTTCGGCAAAATTTTACTTTTAACGACTATTCAAGATACCTGACAAATAAAAAAGTAAACAACTTGAAGTTATTTTTAGCAATGGTGGTTGAAATTCTAACTAAAAGTAGAGATTTTAAACACAATTAAAAAAGTGACAATATCTCGAAAACTAAGAAACTTTTACTAAGGTCATGTTTATTTTATCTGATAGATCTAAGGCTAACCTATCTTCCATGTCACTCTGACCTGGTATTTTTGGGACACCCTGTATAATATCGCATACTCAAATCGTATCCATCAATGGTGCGGAAACTTCTAATTTGAAAAATGGCGGATGGAGATAAAATTTATCATAAATGTTAATAGAAAATTTTGACAATGGATTCCAAATCAGAAGCCCCGGAATGACTTTGGAACTCATCACTTTCATTTAATTTCCTTGAATTTCAGAAATGTGTTTCGCCATATGGGATTCGCCATTTTAAAATTCAAAATGTTGATAGTAAATTCGAAATCAGTGCCCTCAAAACCCTCAAGTACCAATTTTTATGGTAATACCATGAATTTTATGATTGTTGGTCATCTTTGGTTCGTCATTTTCAGACTCTATATTTTATCAGAACATATAATATTATTATTTACTATAGTGTAGGCAAATCTACTACCTCTATTTTGACCCCTTAAGGGGAGGTTCTCATCTAGAATCTTGAAATTTTCGATTTTTTTTTTATTTCATATTATTAAAGTTTAATATGTCTAGAATGTTGCTTTAAAATATTTAGTTGATCCGAGCACTAGAACGGATTCTACAGCCCATTGATTGTGGCGGTGTCATGATCGTAGCGGGGCGCTCAGCCTGTGCCGTGCCGTTCAATCACGATTATCTCGGAACTTTGTTTTTCAAGATTTTTCAAATTTGCGTACAAGATAACTCAAAAACGGTTCAACCGATCAACTTCTAGTTCCGTGCATATTAAAGTAAACAATTTTCTTCATAGAAAGAGCGGAGCACATTTTGAAAATTGTAACATTATCTCCTTTTTGTAAGTGATAAACTATGAAAAAACACGGCCGAAAACGGCCTTAAAATTTCAAAATCGCGCCATTCCGTCAATTTTAATTTTTTTTTGAAAGTCGTCCACTCTTTCTGAGACAAATTTATTCTAGTTTATAATAATGTCATCATTATTTGATTTCAGACCAATCTGCGACCCCTAAATTGTACGCAGCTGGGCCATTTTCGAAAAACATGCCTCCGGAGAAGTTGAATAACGGGCGCCATTTTGTTTTTTTTTTTTAATAAAAAAATTTTTTCGTACAGATAAATATACAATAAAAGATAATGCCAAATATCATTTCCCTATGTCTTGTCATTTGCCTTCAAAAAAATCACGAACTTTACCTACTTTTTGACGTTCTAGATGAGAACCTCCCCTTAAACCAAAAATGTATCCAGCGGCGACAGGATTTTTGGGCGTGACCTAAATTTAGTGCAATTTAGCGAAGTAATTTCTATGCAAAATTTTCATTGCGCTGAAATCGTGATTGATATTCGCATTAATCGACAACAGCCTTAATTACCATATGGTATATATTCAACGCTTCTATTAACTCATTTCTCTGTTGTCTGGAAAATTGAAATATTGCATACATCTGTAGATCTTTGACAATGCGATGGAGGCTATATGATGTCATTATAAATTCAAAATGGCAGACACGCGAAGATAACAAATTTTTTTTTTCTTCACAACCTCTTTGATACGGGTCTCAAATGAAAGGGCTTAGGCATAAAATACAATAAAATATCGCAGGATATAATTTCATTGGATTTTCACGACTACTTATTTTTATAACGAATTTTCACTGTTGATTTTCCTGTTGAAGAAGTTTTCTTATTTTCCTTAGTTTAAACTGAAAATTAAATTATGGGATACAAGAAGGCCCTTTAGACTCTATTAGTGCACACTGTGCGCAACTCCAGTTGCAGTCTCTTCTGCAGGTGTTTTACATGGATTTTTGCAAACTGTGCACCTGCAGCGCTCTGTTGTCGCGCTTTTAATGTCATTTATTTTTAGGCAATTATTTTATAAGTTAAACCCATTTCCAGGGTTGCGTTGGTTGGTTGCGCGGCATGCACACTTGCAGAAAAGTCGCATAACTCCCGAGAGTGTCGAGAGTGTCGAGAGTGTCGAGAGTTCGGTGCGGATCCTTGAAAATAAACCCAAGATTGGGATTCATGTCGCACTTTCCATAATGGAAATCGACAAAAAGTCTGCGAGTGGTCGGAGAAGTTTGTCACGTTTTCGTAACTCAATTGATTTGTCACGCCGACGACAGTGGCTGGATTATCTTCTTTGAGGGGTTCATCGCACCCCGTCCGCATTTCGGGCCCGCTAAACGCAGCCGCCCCGCTCCACACACGGCCTTATACCTTTCCTCTGGAGCAATGGAACGCCTCAATAACTTCGTTTGGCGATCTTCCTTTTTTGCCATCTTTTCATATCAGAGCGGGTTATATTGTTGGAAAGATGAGAATTTGCGATATGCCAACATTGTCAGAGATCCACAAGAACGTCGTCGTGGATAATGGAAAGTAGTTAGTGACTGATGGTTCGGAATAACGTCATTATCGCGTTATTGGGACGCCGCGTTTCGGTCAAAAGAAACTCCCCGATGCGGAAAAATTTAAAAGTTCGTTCACGTTCATCTTATAAACCGACGAGGTAATTGAAACCCTGTAGAAGTCGAGGAGGCAAGACTCTAATCGATTGCATTTCCTTCGACGAAATGTTGAAATAATAAACGAAATTGTTCATTATTTGTAAAGGGATCATTTTTACGTTCGGCAGATGCGCTATTTATATTCGAAACACCCCGGGCCCTTTAGAGTGCCTTTTTAAAAGAGAAATATTTAATTTCGACGAAATAACATTTTACGCGGTACACGTGTATCACGTGAGCAAAATTCCTTAATAGTTCCGAACGATTCATGGGAGAACTGTGACGCTCCAGTTATTTAATGGATGCACAGGTGAATGCAAGTCTATTAATTTGATTACAAGTTGGGAAATTTGCGCATTTTAATCCCTTTCATAAACTGTTCTTTTGAAATGAATGCTATTTAAATAATTTTTCCACTTACATTTAAAACATAAAGCTTTATTTGGTTTTTTTTTTCGTTTTTTTTTCGTTTTTTTTTTCATAGCCAATATTGAACAAAATTGAATAGGTCATAATTAAAAACAAAGTTCTCAATGAAAAACCACAAAATTTCGTTTGTAGGTATTTCGATCGAAAATTTAAAATTTATGTATTACACTTAGAAATGTATATTTTGCAATACTCATTAAAAACCTCCATTTATTTAATATATATTAATATATATAATAGCTAAAATAATTAAAAATCACTGACAAGAGTTCATAACTAAGTTCTTAATCTTGATGTGTAAAAAGAACGAAAATTGCATAATAATATGTTGAAAATCAAAATTTACGTACATATTATTTTTATCTTATCATTTTCAAAATTTTTATGTACGATGCATTTCACCTTTCGAAAAATGACGTGTTTTCATAGCGAATTTCTGTATATTCCCTAAAAGTTCTCTTGTAAATTATATAAATACTTCAAAAATTAAAGATGTTTCAATATTTTCATTGTAAAATCCAAATTCAGAAGAATCTTTGGAAATAACAAAATAATGGAAAATATCCTTTTCGATTTATCAACAGTGACAAGCACGCATTTATCTTGTGGAATGACAGATCTAAGAAATGAAAAATTCTCTTGTTCTAAGCTCTTTTGGGAAATTATTTATAACAGTAAGGTCTTTTATTTAAGGCGTTATATGGGTCTTAAAGTTATAAAAAAACCGACTTCTTTAAAAAATTTTATTTCAAAAACGAAAAATCTTTTTTATTTAAAATTTAAACATATGAAAGTAAAGTACTTAAAGTACTTGTAAAAAATTGTTCAGCCAAAAATATTGAAAATTTTCCATTTTCCAGCCGTTTTTCGCCGTCAACCTTTTTGTTTGCGGTGGACATGATATTTCGGTGTGGATTCATCTGAAATAAAAAATTCAAAAATTTTCTTGTAGTTTATGCCCTTGGCTCGTGATTGAACGAAGGAATTGAAAAAAACATGAAATTTGACATTTTGACATGAGTTTGAATCAATTTTCGTCTCAAATTTTTATGCGTTCTTCCGATTCTCATCATTTTTAAAGGGTCTTTTTCGTATAAAACAAGAACAACTTGACCGAATGAAAATTCCTTCGTTCAATCACGAAACAATACTATAAAGAATAATTGTGCAAAGTTTCAACCAAATCGGTCAATTTGTTTTCGAGAAATCGTGTCCACCGCAAAAAAAAAGGTTGACGGCGAAAAACGGCTGGAAAATGGAAAATTTTCAATATTTTTGGCTGAACATTTTTTTACAAGTACTTTAAGTACTTTACTTTCATATGTTTAAATCTTAAATAAAAAAGATTTTTCGTTTTTGAAATAAAATTTTTTAAAGAAGTCGGTTTTTGTATACCTTTAAGACACCCATGTAACCCCTTAAGGATTTCTTTGTGCAGGAAATCGTTTTTTTTTTTTTTTTTTTAAATTCCACTTTTTGAGATTTTAAAGTTAAATATTTTGGAAAATACACACGACCGAAAAACATTTTTTGAATATTCGTTACTTTTGATACGAGGAATTTTCATCAACAATAAGGAGACCTCAAACTCAATTTCCTGCACCTTAAAATATATCAAAAATGGGACTAGTGCTAGTGGACGTTTGAAATTTTTCAAAAAAACTATAGACCACGTTCAACCGTCGCCGTCGTACCGCGAGGAGGTTTTTCGTGTCATAAATCTATAACTTTATTATTTCTCTCAATATCATGCAGATACGTTATTGCATGATATTGAGAAAATATCATTTAATGCTCACTGATAGCATGCTGCTAATTTTAAATTAAATCTAATAAAATTAGCGAGGAAACATGACGAAAATCGTTATTTCTATGAATTTTTCACTTAATTATTTTTATGGGTTTTAAAATTACTATTAGTTGTGATTGCAAATCCCTAAAAAATTGTAAAAATTTAGGTCATTTGAATGTTTTCAATAGTAGCTGCAAAATCGTTGAAAACGTATAAAATGCAAACATTCAAAAGTGTGCCAGCACTTTAGAAGAGTGGCATTACGAAAAGAAAAGGCTTTTAGGTTACTTCCTGCCACGAATAAGTATCTTGCGCCACAATAAACAGCGAAACATTTTTTTATTTCTTCATATAATTAAAAGTAACTTTCACTGCTTTGTGGCAAAAATTGGTAGCACGTATGCAAATCTAAGCCTAAAATATTAAACTCCAAGCGCTAGTGCTTCTAATGATGTGAGATTAACTTTTTGCAAAAGACTTCCAGTAATTATATGTGTGTTTTCAATTCAAATATCTTCGATTTACTTTCTTCTACTATTCTCCCCACGATTTGGAAGATATCCGTCCTCGCTAATGTAATTTTCGCTGAGACATTCGATCTAAGAGAAATTTTACACCTCGTCTCGAGGGGCACACATTGCCATTTTTCGGTTCAGAGGCAGCGAAATGTAATCTGTTGACAAACTTCCGACTCACCATAAGAAATCCATTGAGAGCGAATGCGGGGGAAATTCCATTTAGGTGAAAACGTCTTCTAACAGGGGCGGGGGGAGGGTCTTCAAAAGGCTCGCTTGTTCCGCAGACGTTGGGAATCTAATTTCAAGAATCAGCGAACAAAATATGAAATGAGTTTCCCGTTCCGATTCTTATTAAATGAGGAGCTGTGCACGTGGTGGGAGGGGGGGCACCACCATGTTGATGGCTCCGAGCTCTCGGAGGGAATTCCACAGCTGAAAGCTATCAAGCTATCGAGTTTTGTAATTGGATATTATTTATTGATTGCCATGCCTCCTGCACCCTGGGAATTTGGCGGCAGTTGTGTTTTTCATCAAATTGTGTCAACGCCACCCAAATAATGTCAGGGACACTGTTCGGGAATCAAAACTTCTTGAAAATTCTGCTTTCTATAAGGATCAAGTGTTTGCCAGCAAAAGACTTTTATTTCTTGAATTCGAAATGAGTTTCTTCGGGCAATACAAATGTTTGACTCCTGCATCAATCAATCTGATTAGAGGGCATATGTAATAAATTGCTCTACGGATATTATAGGGGTTTTTGTACTACAAACTATACACCTAAACTGCTTGCTGGCTTACGGATTTCTTATTTATGATATTCTATGTTGCATTACCTCATGTACGACTTAAGAACCTCGTGGAAATCAAAATTGATTTTGAAGCTTTATTTAATTAATTTTATCGGAGGAGCATGCAGCACATTTTTAAAGCTTCCTTTATCTTGCAAATTGGTGTTTTGTGTAAAATCATCTTAAGGAAGTTTATTGTAGTAGGAAACTGTAATTCGTCTTTCACCCTTAAAGAATCTTTTATCTTTGTTGAAAGAAAGTAATGATTTTTAAAATTCAAATCAATTATAAAGTTATAATTGCATAAAAAGTTGTAATCTATTTTTTTTAAATTAAGCCTAAAGTTCTTATGAAAAGTCATCAAATTAGCAACAACCAAGATATTTTTATAAATATTAAAACACAATATTTGTGCAGATGAATAACAAAAGCGGCTTGTTTTCGAAGCAGATTATCTTTTTGTTTACCATTGGTTCAGAGAAGCTAACGAAAAATACGTTTTCCAGCTTAGAAACCTTATTATCTAGAATTTATAGATATCTATAAGAGGACTTTGTTATAATTTTCCTGTAAACTTCAAATTAGGCTTTGTAGTTCCTGATTTTGATTTTTGCCATCTAAAAGTGTGCCTTGGCTTAAAATCTCCTTTGCAATCGCATTGTATGTATGTATAATAGGCTCAATTTTCTTTATTTGAAGAAAATGATTCCTTTTATTCTTGGGAATTGTTCTTTCAAATTATGAAAAAGTCTTCTTCACGACTAAAAAACTATGATGCTTAAATTAATTAACATTTTCATGTAATATAAAACATATCGTTTTTGTTAATAAGATTGGTTTTTTTTTTTAATAAGTTTTCTTCAATGGTCTTCAATATGCTAAACACTTTCTACCTGACAATAAAATATTTTCTTTTAATCAATGCGAATTTTCATTAAATTAAAAACACACATTTTTTAAAGTAAAATGAGTTTTTTTTAGGGATCGAAAATAACAATTATTTTAAATTTTTCAAAACACAAAATCATGTAGACAAATTTGTGGGAAAATTGGTTCAAATATAGCATCATGATTTTTATGGCCTAAGCTTTACAAATTCTCTTTGCTTTTTAAATTTGTGATTTTACAAAAAAATAAAAAAATAAAATGGTTTCACATTTTTATTTTTAAAATAAAACAAATAAAAAGTATGTATATAAATTTTATTTCTAAAATTAGATTATGATTTTTATTATAAAAATCTAAAATAAAAATTAGGGTATGAATTTTATTTCTACAATCAAAAATAAAAATCAAAAAATTATTAAAATCTAGAATAAAAATCAAGAGGTGATTTTTTTTTAAATTAGAATGTGATTAATATTTTTAAAATCTGAAATAAAAATATTAAAATAATTTTTATTTTTAAGATCAGAAATAAAAGTAAACAAAAGATTTTTATTATTAAATCACAAATCGGAAAAAATAACAAAATGATTTTTACTCTTAAAATCAAAAATCAAGATCATGAAATATTTAGTATAGCGTGTGATACTTTTATGTCCAACCGATGGTGCTGTTAAAAAAAAAACATTGGTATATAAAACCACGTACTTATTCGAATACAACGTTGTGCCAAAATGTCCAAGCAATCGGTGAAGAACTTTCGGAAATTTAAGATTTTGAACAAACGAACATTTACATTTTTATTTATATTGATTTTAAAAACAAAAGTAATTTTTCGATTATTATTTCAGATTTTAAAAATATAATTCACTATAATCATTTTTTTATTTTCATTTCTGATTTTAAAAATAAAATTATATTCTGCTTTTTTGTTTTGATTTTAAAAATAAAAATAATTTCCTGATTTATATTTTTTATTTTATAATTGTAATAAAAATGATTTTCTGATTCTAATTTCTGATTTTAAAAATAAAAATCAAAACATAATTTTTATGTTTGTGTAGAAATATAACTTTTTTTTATATAAATTTATATAAATTTTAAATTTAGATAAGTCGGGATAGATGTTTTTCTTTAATTTGGCAGTAATTTTTTTTTTTTTTTTGGTATGGAAAGATTTCTCTTTGAGGGCAGTGCACAGAATTCATTAGAGCTACTAATCAACGTATCAGGTCATTCCAATAATGATTTTCAGGAAACTATTGGCACGCTTCCCAGAGACGATATGAAGAGCGCGCATAAAGAAGAACGTCCGCATGCTGAATAATTTCCCTTTTCTTAAATCTCCACAAAGACAAATGGACGAAAGAAGCTGCAATTAATAATGGGCCCGAGGCTCCGGATCCCAGCACAGATGCTCGTTCGCACAGAGGGAAAAAGTAGTTTCGTTCAGAGCATATGAATAACCGGGCAAAAATTTCGTTACGGAACGCCAGACAAAAACTGAAATGAACCCTTCTGACACGTCTTGAAAAAGTGTGCCGCAATGGAGTTGCTGACATCCCTCAGTGGTGAAGCCGGCCTAATGGGCCGGGCGCTCTCCTTCCAGACAGACTGGACCTCCTTCAAACATCTCTTTAAACTGCCACTGCAGGACTATCCCCGGATTATTAAAGTTGCCATTTATCTTTCGGTTCGGACAGTTCACTATGACTCTCGGTGCAAGACGAACGGGGCGGGGCGTAGTCTTAGGGCTCCATCCGGGTTTGGTGGAGCACACAACGGCCGCTCGTCTACGCCTGGGGGTGTCAAACAACTAACTAAGGATAGAAGACAAGTGGAGTAATTAAAAAGAACTTTTTTCAAACAAGTCCGTTCTCTCGGACACCATTGTGCTTTCTTATTTGCATAAGGGTGGCCTCCGGATTGCCTCGGGCAATGGCCAAAGTGGACCACCGGACGGAACTTATTTAAATATCTTCTGGAGTTTCTGCGGAATGACCATTCCCCCTCTCCCTTACCCAGGAAAAAAAAAAAAAACCAGCGACGTAATAATGCATTCAATTATATAGGGCCACTCGAGATAGAGTCAAACGCGATTAAACTTTTATTAGCTCGCGGCGAGGTTGGCGGTTATCATTTCCTCTGGTTGGGGGAGGCGAGTCATTTTCAGAAGTTATTGCCACCGGATTATGGGGTTTTCCCGTGCAAATTAACGGTCTCTTCTGATGTCGTTTGTTTACGCCTTTTCCAGGTCAAAGGCGAACCTTTTCTGAACGCCACCATTCGGCCGCGACGCCCGCGCCACCGCCTCTGGCGGCTGCAGATTACTTTTGGTGTATATGTAAATTTGCAGCCGTACAGAATAAATTTTCGGGACGGAACTTTTGGCGAAGAAGATAAGTCTCAATTACACTCCCAAAAGTATATATATAAAGCAATTAAGCATGGCCCCAGAGTAGACGCACCTTGTTGTCTCTCCACTCGACTCGGCGCGGGCGGTATGCGACCACCATTAGCTCTAATAATCCCCACCACTTTACTCGGATGGGATCATGCCGTCAATTATGCTACACCGGGGCGCGCTTAGCGAGCTGCCTCCGAATCATCTAAGATTAAAACATTCAGAGTCATTCTGCTGTTATGGACGCATTAAGCCGCCGGGTCCATTATATGCATATTACTCAAATTGATAGCGCCCATAAAAGCACCCACCCCCCTCCGCCTGAAAGGCAGGCTGGCGCCGGTTTTCAATAACAAAAGGAGTTTGTGATATACGCCTCATATGACGCAAAAGGGCATTAACTGCCGGAATAGAATATAAATAGCGTGAAGAGATTTTCGAGGCCGTTTGGCTTCCATGTTACGATTACTCAGCTTTTATTGGTTTACCGAGGAAAGGTCTTGACTTTTCCTCCATCCAAACCAATGGTTATGTTCGCACACTGAACATTAAATTTTATTTCGCCGAGCACGACATATGTATAGTGTAGTTTAAAACGTGCCCTAATGATGGCTGTAATATAATCCGATAATTACTCATCGGGCAGCAGAAACGAGACACGCACGAATGACCATAGTTTATTGACATTACTTTGTTGTTAAGGGAGTCATTGATGAGGTTAGCTTGGATGATTAATCTTAGGGAAATTAAAATACTTTCTCTATAAATTTAATGTGAACGAATTTATTAATGCTGTTTTTTGTTGATCCCATAATCCTAAACGATGTTTGAAGAAAATCTAAATTAAGAATTAATTAAATATTCATTAAATAAATTGAAGAAACTTCAAATATGCTTCTCAGAAAAATTAAGGGATGATATAAAAAATTGAATTTTGTTTCCAAATTTTCAAAGAGCTTTATATCAATGAAAAATTGTCGTAGAAGGACGAGTTTTGGCGCAAATTAAACTTCATACTTCCATTCTTTAAGAACTAAACAAAATTTCTATCCTCAAATTAAGCCCTAAAAATTCATTTATCGAAAAATGAAATTGATTCCTTAATTTTTTTAAATCTTTTTGAAGGTCTACGAATCAATGATGGTCAAGGGATGGAACTAAAAATGATAAGAAGTGTAGAATTTGGACTTTTCAAAATAATTTGCTTCTTCTAAAAGTCTCTTATTTTTCCCTATTGGAGAAACATTTTCCGATTCGTTTAAGGGGTCATATACAGTCAGGAGGCCCAAAAAAGTCGATTTTTCAAGAATTTTTCTTGAGATGATCTTTTAAGTTATTAATGTAAAATTCTGTACACATATAACGGTAACTCTTGAGTGTATTTTAATGTTTTTTATTTGTAAAAATAATTATTTTAAAAGCTGCTACAGCTGATCTCCGGTAGCAACTCTAAAAAAAAGCGTTTTGCGGTGTGCACGATATCTCTGGACTGGATCATCCAAAATGGAAAAACCAAAAATATTTCGTTAGTACATTGTTTTATCTCGTAATTAATCGAAGGAATAAGCAAAATAGGAATTTTTGAGAAAATGGCGGCTTCTTAAAAAAAAAAATCGGTTTTTAACAACAATTTTCGCTCTAAATTGTATATAAAATGGAAAATATTTATCGGTGAGCAAAAAGCTTCGATTAATTACTAAAAAATATGCTTAAGAAGCCTGTGTTAAAATTTGAAACTGATCGGTTCAGCCGTTTCCGAGAAATCTTGCTCACCGACTTTAAGAACACAGTTTTGAGAAAAACGCGTTTAAAGTTTCAAAAGCATTTTACATTTAGTACAAAAACTCGAACACGTCATTACAAATATGCGTGTAACTTCGAGAATATTCACCGGATTGACATGAAATTTTTTGTGGGTGTACTTAAATATATGTACATTACGAAAAAAAAATAAAAAAAAATTCGATTTTCTGAAAATCCTGACTGTATATGACCCCTGGTACTAGTTCCCTGTAGAATAGGAAAAAATCGACTTTTAAACTTTATTTTTTTTCTCAGCTCCCTTATTATAAATTTAACTGGATCTTTTTTTATTTGAATATATAAGTCTTGAGGTTAACAAAAAAAATTGTTTTTTCTTTTTTTAGTACTTTATTATATAAGTTAAGCACGCAGGATAGCAAAACCATCACGCACCCAATAACGTGACCGGCTAACTTGTCTAGACATGCTCATCAAGTTATGCTGACCTATCCACACGCGCCGAGTTCTTCCCAGACGATCAAGTGTCACGACCTGGCTCACCTATAGGCCGGCCACCCAAGTTAGATTTTAAGCAAATCAGAATTGTACTGTAGTTCGGGTAATTAAGACGCATTTTAGTAGCTCCGCAAGTATTGTGAATATAGATCTGTTATTTAGTAGAATACTATATTTGTGTAACGCGGAATAAATGCAATAAATGTATTTACTTAATTGTAAAATTATTTTTTTATGTAAAACGAATTAATTTTTGTTAACTTATATATAGAGGGCTCTCAAAAAGGAGCAGTCCAAAAAAAGAGGGTTCCATGGCGGACACTCAATCTCAGAAACGACAAGTCCGAAACAAAATAGAATAGACCTTAACAAATAAAACGCTATACAGTTTATTTAAATCGGTTCAGCCAATCAGGAGATTGACTGTCCGCCGTTTCGAGAAATGTAGTTTCGAGAAAAACGCGTTTAAAGTTTTTTTATGATATATTTATGTGTGTATAATCAAAAATGCGCGCGCACTAAAACTGCTGTAGCTCCTCGATTTTTTCGAATTTCTTTATAAAAATTTAGCAGATGATTTCTGAAGGTATAAGGAACCATAAAATGTAAAAATAAAAAATTCCATTTGGTGGAAAATTTTGAGGGAACTAGTACCTTAATAATTTTTATTAATTAGTAGAAAAAGTGAAAAAAAAACACTCACTTGAATTTGCTTCAAATATACCTCAAAATATTTGCCAAACATCAACTCGGTGAGATTATTTTATCTTCATGAAGTTATTCTTGATATTGAACA
The DNA here is from genome assembly GCA_949715965.1 of Dysmachus trigonus. Classification (NCBI taxonomy): domain Eukaryota; kingdom Metazoa; phylum Arthropoda; class Insecta; order Diptera; family Asilidae; genus Dysmachus; species Dysmachus trigonus. The sequence continues at coordinate 79,591,137 of OX454322.1, read as the reverse complement.
ATTTAATCATTTTTTAAAACCTTCTTTCAAAAGCAAAAATAATTATTTCGTTTCAAAGAATAATGTAAATTGCAGGCTTTTGTCTGAATTTTGAAAATATCGGGTTGAAAATGTCACGCTAATATTACTAGTAAAAAAACTTGTTTAATTCTTTGAAATACTCACCTTATGTATTTTACCTTAGGCTTTGAAGACATGCGTATCTTCTCTAAAGAAAACAATACAGTTTTCTAAACTTTATGTGGTTTATTGGATATATTTAATAGAAACCGTGGGTGCAAAGTTGGGTTCAGTTTTGCCCATCTATGAACCAATAATTTTCTTCTACACTAAATTGCATAATTAGGTAGTGCAAACAGAAATTTCTTTAATTTCTTAATCAATAGATTTTCAAAACTGACACGTATCATATCAAAATTTAATTAAAAATTACAATATTAGCTGCGTTTTTTTCATCTGGATCTGGCTCTGGATCAGGATCAAATGTAAAAAACGATTCGGATTATTCACCGGGATCACGATTTTGGGTTTGAGGAGCTGAAATTCCTGTTTTTGCTAATCTAATAAGAATTGGGGATTAGACGACAGCTTTCGTCAAAGAAAATTCAAAAATGGCCTTCAAAGTTTTGTTTTTTATTAAATCCCATAATCAGAAAAACGATTTGATTTATTTTGTTACTATAAATTACTTTTTCTTTGTGTGCTCAGAACCAATCGACTACAAATTTCATTGCTGCCATCATTTCAGACAAGAAAAACTACAGCAGCGACTCTGTTAGAAATTTCCAAACTATTCATCCGACACTAGGACTTCTCGTAGAATTTTTTGTAACCACTTCTTGCGGATCATTGATTCTAATCCGAATGAAAGTGTGGATCACGAGTTGTTGTTGTATTTCAATGTTAAGAGATTGATCCAGATCCTGATCCGATTGAAAAAAACGCAGCTATTAAATTTTATTAATTCTGAGGAATAAAATAAGAGAACAAAATAGATAAGTACATAATTCATGTAATAAAAATAAACTTCAACATTTTGTTATAATTTCCCTAATTATATTATATATATATATATATTTATTTATTATATTTATATTTATATTTATTTGATTACAAAGTCTTATTTTAAAAGTGGAACCCTCTCCGAAGACACACGAATTATGATGAAAGGAATTTTCCCAGGCAAAATGTTATCATCTTGAAAATTGGAATTGTGTAAAATTGTGGGTGGTCATAAGTTTTGTTTCTTCGGAAAAAATCACATACGTGTGTAAATTTATATAACTATTTATTTAATAATTATATATATGGGACATTCCACGTCAACCGGGCCACCTAAATGACCAAAAATCATGGAGACCTAGAAAATTGTTTTTGGGCTTAAATTTTTGGTCTATCTTTACTCTTCAGAAATTGACCTGGCGTTTTGAAAAATTCAAAATGGCGGATCCAATATGGCGTCCAACTTTTCAAAAATGAACGAAAGTCGGATAAAAAAAATACTATGATATTCTGCATTAAATTCTAAGTAAGAAATGTCTTTTGCAAATTTTTGAATACAATTGCCGTTTTTGAGAAAAAAATTAATGAATTTTAAAAATTTTCTATCTTGATGAAATCCATATTGGCCATATTGGAGCTGAAATTTTGAATTTTTTTGACATCTGACATTGCATTCATCACTAGCAACTTCCTAACACCTGAGTATTTTTTAAATCTTTCTAATATGCCAATTGTCAATTTTTTCCTATATAAGACCGAAATTTAGGATTTCATCAAGATAGAAAATTTTTAAAAATTCATGAATTTTTTTCTCAAAAACGGCTATTTTATTCAAAAATTTGCAAAAGACATTTCTTACTTAGAATTTTATGCAGAATATTATAGTATTTTTTTTATTCGAATTTCGTTGATTTTTGAAAAGTTGGCCGCCATATTGGATCCGCCATTTTGAATTTTTCAAAATGTCAGGTCAATTCCTGAAGAGTAAAGATAGACCAAAAATTTAAGCCTAAAAACAATTTTCTAGGTCTCCATGTTTTTTGGTCATTTAGGTGGCCCGGTTGACGTGGAATGTCCCATATATATTTTTTTTTTCATTATTAAAATTTTTCCGACATATTTATGGTTTTTTTGATTTTTCGAATAATAATGTTTGTTTTATCATAGAATAGTACTACATTTTGAAAGGCATTCATTAGCAAGGCTCATTGTTAGGAAGCAATTTTTCTTTTATTGACAGTCTTGAAATATCACAAAAACTAAAAGCGATAAGAACATGGATAACATTTATAATAAAAGCCAGGAGATCATACAGTGGCTCTAACTAATAATCCGTAAAAGATAGTAATAAAGTAAAACACATGCAGATGTAGTGAAATAACGAACAATATTAGTGATATATAGGTTATTTCTTGTAATTTTCTACGTTTTTAAGACACATTCGAGAAATTACATATTTCCAATACATGCAAAAGAAAGAAAAAAAAAACCCTAAAAAACAACAAGTAAGTCCATTTTTCAAGTCAAATAAATAATCGGACGAACATGAAAGATGTAAGAAATGATGAACTTTAAATATTTTAATATACGAAGTTACAAATCCCTTTGACTCAATAACAGCCCCTAAATATTATTATTAACTAAATTTTGACAAGCATTGGCCTCAATATTAGTTTAATCACTTTGTAAAAGGTTGTAAGGTTTAATTGGTTGATATTACGAAATATTATAATTAAAAGCATTAAAAAGTTAAAACAACTACCCAAAAAGATAGTTATAACGTTTTCCAAATTTCATTGTTTTTCAGCAAATATTCTTTCGCGAATTTCAATTGAACTTTTTCATTTTTTTTAGGGTAGTCAATTTTTCTTAATTAAAATTTCATACAGAGACACAACACAAACATTATTTCCTATTTTCTTTTATGTATATAGTACAACATTTTGTAGTTTTCTTGCTGTTTAAAAAGGGTTTTTCTCTACTTCTTTCATAATTCGTCTTTCGATATTTTTACTTTCATTCAGTTTGTGGGATTGAAATTTATTTTTATTATTTATTAGAAACATGTATTTTTCCGAATATATTATAGGAAATTGCAACAAAATATTGGTAATAAAGTCCATGTGGTAACTATTTCGCTTACTTTACACTCAGGTGTGAGGCTGATTTGCTTACAGCAATGCTTTGTTTGGCATAAACCCAGCCTAGGGGACGATTAAATAATAATGCTATTGAATTTTACAACGCCTACTACACGAAACTAATTGTTGGTTAAATGGTGTCAATATAAACACCCAATTACCGCCAATCATCGTAACAATATCCTCCATTCGTCATATAATTAAAATGCATATTGTATCCAACTTAGAAACTTGCTGTAAGGGATGGCATTAAAATTTGATAGTGCCCTAATGCCGTCTCGAGATAAGGGTGTAATTGCAACTTATTCATGAGCCTGCAGTGTATAAATTTCATAGGCTGAATAACACATACGTGACAATTGCTCCGGCTGGCTGTCTCGAGAGGAAGTTAATGTCTGCGCCTAATAATGACTTCCTTACTCTCGTGATATCGATTAGCTGCACTCATATCGTGCCTCCGGGATTATATTCTCATCTGGTGTTTAATAACGTCTTGAGTCATCCCAAGGAGAAGGGTCTTCCAAGTGGAACTTATAAGATTCCTTGAGATATAATATGTGCGGGCGGCGAATCGTATATCAGAACAGGAAGTCGCCGTCGAGACCCAGCAAAAACGACTGTGTTGTAAGGTCAAGGAGACGAACACTTTTTATTACTGTTTGCTCTTGAGAGCTAAGATCAACATTTGGGGTTGCGCAAGCAGCACCCACTACATCCGCAAACACACCAACGGCGATCCAGAGTCAAGCAAAAATGAACATACATATAACCTGCAAACGAAAACCGGATATTTGGTTCAGTTCGTAGACTCTGGATTCTGCAAGGATTCTTGTGCACACAAAACCGCATTCCCGCATTCCCGCATTCCCGTATTCCCGTATTCCCTCCCCGGCTAAAGCTCTGTAATAGTCGTGGAGAGCAGCCACTACAAAAACCGGGTATTATGAAAGAATTAAGTCAATGGCTTGCACTAAGTCCTCTGTTTGCCTTTCCATCCATGCTTTGTTGGCTCAGGGCATCTTTGCAGCACGCTTGTCTCAGGAAGTAATTGTTGCAGCTCAGCACTGGTGAACTTTTAAGAAAATGAGCCCTTTTTCAGTTTCCCAGCCGCTATGTGCATTGTGCATTGCATTCGCAGTCGCTGCAATCGTTGCGAGAACTGTGCATTTACGAAAAATTTTGTTTAATGAAGGCAAACAACATTCAAGTCCTGAGCCAGTCGAAAGGTCAAACAGTCGTATCCGCGTCTGGGGACAATGACAGCGATTACAGCCTCTGGGTCAATTGGAGGGTTCACAGTCAGACAACTTGACAATTCCATTTGAACAGACGCGATAAAGAAAGCATGCTAAACAATTAGCATGTAGCCCCTATTTCTGGGCAATTTTTCTTATGAGTTTTTTGTGTTAACTCCATATTATTTATACAGGAATTTTTCAACTTTAAGGAATATATGGTGACAGTATAATCTGTCCGGAATTGTAGCACACCATATCATACTACTAGTACTAGTTTGACACCTGCCTATTAAATGGGAAATGTTTCCATTACTTACTACATTTTTTGTTTTACAAATAAAGTCAAATATTTTGAACACTACTAGGACTAGACCAAATTTCTATGAAACACTTAAAGACATGCCTACATAGATCGAATATGATAGAAACGGCTATCTAAAGTTTGTTAAAAAGAAATATCGGATATCTGCTTTATTGAAATTTTATGCATTTTTCAAATCTACTAATTAAACTTCAACTTTTTCAGAAAATGTTTGAAATAAGCGATCCTTAAATTAATTTCAAGTATTCTTTTTCATAGAAATCCTATCAATCAATCCAATAATTTGAAATCCGTTTGTTTTATGGCGTTTGAGTAAAAAAAAAAAAACAACTTAATAATAATTAATCATTAATCATTTTAAATATAAATTAAAATTAATTAACAATTAAAATTAAGAAGACATTAATTAATTTTTTTGTGCAGTTTGAAACCTCATTCTTACAATTAAAGGACATTTATTTTCCAATAAAAACCATGAATCTTACTAGTTTCGAGTGTGCTCTTTCAGAATCTGTCGTCAAAACTGAGCTTTTTCCATTAGGAAATTAAATATGGCGACTTTTTGGAAAAAAGGTATCAAAAAATTTGAAATTTTTTTTTTTGTAATTTTTTTTCAAGTCAATAGAGTTTTGCAATGCAATTCTTACTATGATCAACGGTGCTCGGAATGTTTGAACTTACAGAAAAAAGTTTTTTTGCTGATCGCAATCACTCATAACCTTTTCAAAATGGCGGATTTTCTATAGTGCAGATTCTGAAAATCTGAAAATCTGAAACTCGGAAAATCGTACAGATTTTCGTGAAATTCTGTACCAAGGGGTTTCTATCGTCACTGATTATGAGATTAAAATCAGATTTTTAAAATTCAAAATGGCAAATTCAATATGGCGGACAACAAATTTTAAAAATCTCACAGATTTTCATGAAATTCAGTATACAGGAGTTTTGGTAGTCGCTAATCACAAATTTAACATCAAATTTTGAAAATTGAAAATTACGGATTCAATATGGCGGAGGGGACTCACAATAATAAAGCACCCCGAGAAGTGAGAGGCAAGGGGACTCACTATGATAAAGCACCCCAAAGGAGACAAAATTCTACCACGTCCACGCCGTTGTCTCTGGATTACGCAAAGAGTAGAAATTTCAATTCGTGATCAGCAACTACAAAAACCCCGAATTTCATGGAAACCTACATACAAGATTTTCAAAACTTGATGTCGGCCATCAGCTCACTTCTTATGGGACTAACGTACAGATATTATTTTAAATGGTAAATTTTTTTAATGTACTTTACAAGTAACAGCACATACCTATAAAATGATGCTTCGAAAGGTAAATTAAACATATTTTTAATAGACTTAAACTTATTATAATCAAATCTTTAATGTTTTACGGACCCAAACAAAAGACAGCAGTCCAATCCGTAAGCCGTCATTCGCCCGGCTGTCGAATCGCTACGTATTCTCGTCTTTAGAGAGTAAGTGAGAGAAATATGACAGTTTCTGTACCTATATCTTTTTATTTTATAGAAATACAGATATTCCATATTAGGGATGCTATTTCATATTTGGCTCCTTTCCTCTACTTGTAAATTTATTGCATATAATATCAAAAAGACTCGTTTTCGACAATCGAATTTAAAATTACACTTTCCTGAAATTGGAATTTTCACCACAACCAAAGACCTTTTACAACTCACGTCATTTGAACCAATCTGCAAAATTTATCGCTTTTATTTGCATTCATGCGAATCAAGGACCACACACCCTTCAAGGGAAACTCTCAAAAGCCCTTGAAAGTTGATGTGTGCATTCGCTGTTTGTGCCCAAAACTTTTTTATATTTCAATACAGAATGGATTTATGGTCAAATAAAGTTCAAAAATTCTCATACTGAAGTGAAGAATTATTATGTCTATTTACTTAATTTAAATGTCTAATTTAAAATTACTGTCACAGAATTAATTTGACAAAGTCATTTTTTAAATTAAAAGGTATATTTTCATTTCAAGTAAGCTGAAATATTTAACTCAAATGGGTGAAACTTTTCATTACATGAAATAATTAATTTAAAGTAATAAATGTCATGTCACTAGAGCAGTTGAACTTTTGTAAATAATGCCGCGATAAATAATGAAAAGTAGTTAAGAGAATGGACTTGCTTTAATAAAAATAAGCAAGGTTTAGCATTTGTAAAATGTTGTTAATTTATTATAAACCTCAGCAATTAATGAAAGGCAGTTTTCGTGTTTATGCTGTTCCTGCCTGGGCGAAATTTTGTCAAAATTATGTAAAGTGCGGTAATAATTGCATTAAAATTAATTTTCCATAGAGCAAATTTAATCATGGCGGACGGTAAATTTTTTGTGAAAATACTTTTGTCACGGCTAATAAACATAAATAATGAAAATTGAATCAAAAAGAATTTTTTCCGCCCATATTTTCACGAATTATGGTATTTTTGTAAAATGTTTACACATCTTTCAGTTGAAATATTTTTGATATTGTGTAGCAAATATTCACTTCTGTGGTCGCACGAGGAAATAAAATTGTGTAATCAGGTAGTTGTTCGTATTCTAACCATTATATGTGCTTTGTAAAATTCGAAACATTAATTCAGGAAAGTTTTTAAAGATTGTCAACCATGATGCATTTGTATTTAGTAAGTATTTTAAGCAATTTAATTTTTGAAACAGTTTTCAATTTGAACATGTATAAAGAAATTGTTCTTACATTGGTACAAATACCTAAAAACAGATAACATGTACAGTGTACGCATTTATTTTTTCAAAAATGAGTCCAAAATTACTTAAATACCCAAAACTCCATTATTCCTTAGGATAAACATTACCAATATTCTTCTTCATTAACATTTCTATGAAAGGAGTTATTATACTGCTTTTTCTTATGGGTATAAGCTGAACAATATTGATTACAGAATCAATTGTTCGAAGAATGAGCCCACAAGGTGTCTAATTACGGAACAAAATAGATGTCTTGTACCCATACAAATTAATTATAAGGACGAGCAGGATATCGGTCCAATGAGTGGTTCTGGTACTGAGAAGATAATCCTTAAATAATACACTGGTGATTTTATAATAGAATTACACTGAAGTAATTTAGTCCTACACTGATTTTACCTTGATATCGATACTTATTTTATGTAATTACAAATTTAATTTCTGATTGGTTTCTCAATATACAGACTTGTTTTTAAGTTTTATGTAAGGATGGCCGAGAAAAATGTAATATTCTAAAATTGTCGGTAATTCACCAACTTCATTACTTAAACAAATGTTTTCTTATAGAATGCATAAATCATATATTTCAGAAATCATAAAAAAATAAGACCACTTTAAAAGCCAAGAAGATTATTAGTCGACAAATGAATAAAAAACAAAGCTTTTATTTCAAAGTCACTGACATGTCAAACAGCCCTTGTAACTTAAATTCTTAGAATCATCCGGTGTGTATGTTCATAAAAGCTTCATTAATGTAAACGAACAAAAGGTCTCCAAAACCGCCCATTCGCTTACCTTAATTTTTAAAATGAAAGAGGCCGGCCTTTCGAAATGTGTTCCCTAAGAATTCTTTTATTTTATAGAATTTCTTTACGAAAATGTTGCGGTTTTGTAACCTCCACGGAGTATGGAGTTTACTTTCAAATTTAAACTTGTATCTTCATGAAAAAAGTTAAATATTAAAAATTTAGGTATTTTATTAAAAAAATAATAATTTCCCTTATTTAAAAATATATTTTGTTTTATTAGGTATATATACCTAACCTATAACATAACTGGCAGATATTTTAAAAAACATTTTCACAAATATCTGACAATTATATATGGTAGTGTATGACAACTTAAAAATATTACAGAGATAGGAATTGCAATTTCTCAATTGAGGAGAAGTCGAACAAAAATTAACTTTTTCAGTGCTACTTTTTTTTCACACAGGATATGTAATTTTAAAAAAATGCCATCATACAAAATAAGTTTAAATAGTTACAAAAAAAAAAAAAAAACAGAGCCGTTTAAAGGGTTTACTAGTTAGTAACCAAGTTATTTGATATTTAAAGAGTGACCGCCAAAAAGGCCATTGTTTTGGCAATTTTTGCACATTTCACAGCGAACTAAGGAAAAGACATAAAAAAAATGTATCAGGTATCAAATAAATCGTCGTAAAAAATTACGAGAGGCATTGCTTTTAGTTTTTCAATAGTATTAAAAAAGCACCCCTAATTCAGGGTTGAAATAACCCTAGAAGATTAATTTTATCAAAAATTAAAATCTTGATTTTTTAAGACGATTAATTTGATACCTGATAACTTTTCCTTAGTTCGCTGTTAAATCTGCAAAAAACAGGCGATTTTTGCGGTCACCCTAAAAATTTTATTTTTCGTTAGTACACTGAATCTTATTTAAATACTATAGAGAAATTAAGCTTTTTGATTTCTGCACGGTTTTTGTATGAGAAGGAGGTGCTTTAGGTTACGCAAAATTTAACCCATTAATGCCAGAATAACAATAATTTTACGGTGACTTCGAGGCCCTAACTTTTATCAAAGGGGTGGTTAATTCTCATCGAGACCAACTTTTCTAGACGTATTTTGAGTCGCCCGACACGATCCAACCAAAAAAACAAAAAAGTGGAAAAAATTATTATTATTGTTTTTTTTTGCAATATTATGTAAATAAATACTTTTTTCACGTGATATAATTTTTTTGTCGAAAACGACTGATTAAGTGGGGAAAAGCAACTTTTTACTGCAATACAGTGCATAAAACGTGTTATTAGGACTTAAACTTCAAAAATATGCTGGAATTTTTTTTGTTAAAAATATTAGGCTGCAAATTTGCTGCAAAATTGTAAATTATTTTCTACGCATTACTTTAGATCACTTTTTTTTAATCCATATGGTCAACTATTCCCAAAAATGGACATACACTAATTTTGAGGGTCATTGATTACGAATTTGCTATCAGATTTTTCCTAATTCAAAATGGCGGACAAGTTTTTGCAAAATTTTCAATTTCTTCGAAAAAAAAGTAGGTATCCGGGGTTTTTGGGGTCACTGATTACTGATTAAATGCCTGCTTATTTTTGAAGTTTAAGTTTTAATAACACGTTTTACGCACTTTATTGCAATTGAAATTTGCTTTTTCCCCACTAACTAAGTTGTTTTTCGAAAACAAATGACGTGAAAAAGGTATTTATTTACATAATATTGCAAAAAAACAATAATAATAATTTTTTTCACTTTATTTATTTTTTGTTTGTTGGATCGTGTCGGCCAACTCAAAATACGTCTAGAAAAGTTGGTCTCGATGAGAATTGACCACTCCTTTGATAAAAGTTAGAGCCTCGAAGTTACCGTAAAATGTTATGTTATTCAGGCTTTAATGGGTTAAACAAAAGCCAATAAATAGAACTCAAAAATAAAGCAAACAGTCTTAGATTATCCGCAAATAGTAGAAATTATGATAACGTAAATATTCTAGATGCGTCATTAAACTTATAAGCAGTAATGGCCCTAGATGACTCCCTTGAGACTCATCAGATTTGGCAAATATAATCCTTGAGGTAACATAATCAATCAATAGGCATTGTTTGCGTCCATTTAGATAAATACAAATCCAGTCCAAAAGCGGAGTGAATTTAATATCTTATCAGGAACTTCAATAGTGCAACATAAAATAAAAATCAGCTACTTTTATCTTGTAATATAAGCAATGAATGAAACAAACTCTAAATATATTAAAATCCCTTCAAAGTTTTCCTCATCATCAAAATGTAGAAGTTTTATTAACTCTTATTGAACATTCTTAGTTATGTTGTGAAACTTTACATTGCCCGTGGGCAGAAAATCGTTACAAAATTTTCAACATTTAAACACTTAACAGACTCTCTGAAAGGCAAATTTTATGAAATTAATAATTAATTAACAGAATCATTCCCTCGCCCCTTATAAATAATATCGTCCCTCTGAAATATTAAATAAAAAATAAAGCTCCGCTGGGAAGACGAGTTCCGAAATACGATGTACATAATTACCATCCAATTCCCATCTGGACCCAAAATGCGCGGATAAGCCGCGCGGGAGTCTGCAGAACTTCGGCCCTTTTGGGGTTCTTTAAATTCGGCCCGCAGGGAAAGTGGCAATCAAATGAAACTGCCCCAGGTATATCACAAAGTCGTCGTTCAGAGGTTTTTCTATTCAAAATAATCGCCCTTTTTTCTGGCGCTGTGGTGTGACGCAAGGTAAAGGTAAAGTACGAAATGTGTCTTGTGAAGCACCTGTTCGAAAGGAATAGGGTTTAAAGCCTTTGAGGTTTCTAATTGAATCAGGTCCAGTGCTCTCCCAGACCTGCATAATTTCCCAGGAGCTTTATCAGGTCGTTTCTTAGCAATTTTATAGAGTTAGAGTAGAATTTCGAGCGTATTTCTTATCTAGATGCAAGTAACATAAGCTCGAGCGCAAAGACCAGACGTCCTGAGGGTTTCCTTGATGGCTACTCCTCTCCTGTTCTTTTATTTTTTTTTTTCCAGATAATTTTGCACATTCTTGGGTGGGTGCGTGAAAGTTTCGGAACCTGTGGAGCATTTGACCAGTCCATTAGAGCAACCTCCGTATAAAATGTTTAAGCTCGCCAGCATATTTTCACAAAGTTTCTCCTTAATTCTTATTTAACTCTGGGGTTGACTTTCATCGTCCGGACGAACTCCATGGCCGTACTTTTATAATATCAGGGTTTGCTATGCTTCTGTATGCTGTGTGGCGGATGGTACCGTCTTCCCGAAAATTTTACAGAGGAACTTTTTTCCCTAGCGCTTCTCTGCCCTGATTACATGCGGGGGTGGCGGAGGCGGAGGTGGAGGGGGAGGCGGCGGCAGGAGATGAATAACAGAAGCGCAGGGAATGTAAAGCATTTAATCAAAATAATCTGAGAGTCCTCGGGGGCTCTGGCAGTAAGGGCAAATTGGGCTGGTTGCTCGCAGGGTAAGCAAATAAAAGGGGCACAAAATGTAATCAAACGGGTCGAGATTTGAGTGCACGCAGAAGAGCGCCCTGAGCGGGCTTATCACATCTCCAATGATTGTGCACTACGAAACTCCTTTCGAGTATCTTTTTAGCCAGTTCCGCATCTTTTTCTGTTTTATTCTCGTGCTATCTCAGGCTGATAATTGAATTTAACCCAAAACTGATTTCCTTTAAATATTTCAGGTATATATCGTGGGCCACATCCCTCCGGGCTCTGACGAGCGCTTCTTCGGGAGCCATCAGAACGGACACACCACCTTTTCAGAGAAAAACAATTTAAGATATCTCGAGTTGGTGCGCAAATACTCATCAATTATTCAGGGCCAGTTTTTTGGACATTTACATTCGGACTCCTTCAGAATCATCTACAATAATATGGGTAAGTTGTTTCCTCAGCTCTTTATTGGGTCTTATGACTAAATCCGATTACGACCATGGATACTAGTCCCAACATCATGAGAGATCCTTTTTTTCTGTTGTTAAAATTGCCTTTCGTATAGGAATATTGAAGTACCTACCTAACCCCCATTAAGGGCCATTACTCGCGATTTTTTTCTTTTTTCTCTCAAATGAAAAATGCGGAATATAATATTTCATTTTAATAGAAGGTCTAATCAAACAGTTGAATCATATGAACACCTTTTATTTTAAGATAGTTATTAGCAATGTTTGAAACGATTTTCGGATAAGAGTGGCCCCGCATGTATCTTGCTCATTTTAATTTAATGCCAAATATCAATTTCAAAAAATATTCTTTACAATATCTATAACGAATTTTTGGAAAATTGAAAAAATGAATTTTCTCGAAAATAGCTGAACCGATCTTGATGGCTAAAATATATGTTATACAGGGTACCAAAGCAGTCTTGGAAAAAAGTCGAAAACTAATTTCGTTAATTAGAAGGGTAAACAAAATATAGAAATTTCGAAAATATTATTTTTTTATGAAATCCTTTTTGTACTACCGCCAATTTTTTTCTATAGTGTATTTCGACCCTAAGCTACAACATATTTTTTTTTTTTTTAAATTATCGAAAAGGTATTGCATAGTTAAAAAACAAGGAAACTTTTTTTTTCCAAATTCAAGTTGTGATGGATTGTGATTATAAGATCACTCGCATGTTTGTCCGTCTGTCAGCGATTTTCTGAGAGAAAATGTTAAACAGAAATTTTAAATTTATCATAGTAATACAACTAATTAATCCACATATTTTACACTATATAAAGCTTTAAAATATTTATTTTATATAAGAATTAAAGAGTGGCATATTAGATACTGGAACATTGTTATTTTTTAATTTTATATATCATGTGGAGTTTAAAAGAGCTTGTTATGTGGTATAAAATTGTATTTTTTTCATAATTTCAAATAGTACATTTAAAAAGATATTCTGAAGTATATGCGAAAATAGAGCATTCTTCTACTTAATCCAGAAACTACTGGATCCAAAATTAAAAAGAATTTATAACGAAAGCCCTAGATCTTATATATTTCTAGAAATTCTAGAAAATATGGTACGGAACCTTCTGCGCGCAAGTCTTGCTTCACACCGATTTTGTATTAATTAAAATACCTAGATAATCACATTTGTTCTTCGGAGAAGAGATTAAACTCAAAACACTTCAAAATTCAAGATCGTCAAATTTTGAATTGCCAAAACTTACAATCACGTGCTTATTATTTATCAAAAAAAAAAAATATATGTATATATATATATGGGGAATTCTTTTTCAAATCGGCCACCCCTCCAGTCCATGACAATTTTGGGTAAAATTTTTTTTGAGAACACCAAAAAATGTGTCAGAAAGTCTAGTTTTTAAAGACGTTGGGTGTTTTTTAAAAAAAAAAAATTCTAACCTCAATAAAACTGTTTAAAGTGAGGCACCTCGCAAAAAAATGCCATTTTTCAGTCAAAAATGATTGGGAAAATTATAATTTTTCAATAATTTTAACCAAATTACTCGGAAAAAGTGTTTTGGAGTGGCTGAACAAGAATCTGTTGTCACATTTAAAATTCAAAATGGCGGATCCAATATGGCGGTTCCAATATGGCGGACGAAATTTTTGAAAATAATGCCGATTTACACCAAAATTGGTTTAGGGTGGTTTTTAGGGTCTCTGATAACTTGCAATATTCGAAATGGCGGACGAAATTTTCTTTTCTTGGTTTATTTTAATCTTCCAATTTTGTTTTCAAAAAACACCAAACGGCTTTAAAAACTGACTTACAAATTTTTTGGTGTTCTCAAAAAAATATTTTCCCCAAAATTGTAATGGACTGAGAGGGTGACTGATTTGTAAAAGAATTCGCCATATACAGGGTGTCCAGGAAGTAGTGCGCAAAAATTAAGGGGATGGTAGCTTGGGTCATGACTTACCAGAATATCAAAATATAACCTTAGTCAGTCCAAGGCGTCCATTTCGTTGAGATTGAAATATAACCACGGCGGGCATTTTGTTCCACAACAATAAATGGATACCATGAAAATGAAAGGTAAACTTGTTTTAAAGCAATATACCTACTGAAACGCATGTCCATCTATAATTTCCATACATGAACTCGACCACATGGTGTATACAATAAAAAGTCTTCATCTTAATTGCCATTAATGGAAATTCTATTTATTGATAATTATTATCTTTTTATACATATGTTGCTTTCAAACCTGAAAATAGTACTTTTATTTCTTTTTATGTATACCACTTAATCACTTTAAATCTGTTAACAAAACAGAAAACAATTAGCGGCAATAAATAATACTCTACGTTAAGAACTAAAGCTAGGACAGCAGTTGGCTTATTAATTGCTTAGAAAATTTCTCTACCCCACTGAGTAGTAGAAAATTCCTTTTTGGTATTTTGATAACATTGGACATTAACTAATTTAGTCACGCAACTGTGAGCCGGCTGTAATGGTGGCCATCCTAAGCTTATTAATGTAAAGTGGATTTGTCTCAAATGGACTTGAAATGGACAATGAGCAGGTGTGCTTGAGCTGGAATACCTAAAATTAAATTAATCAATTTTAACTACGGAAGACGCTATTGTCATTAAACGAATTCCGGAGAGGATGAGGATCAACTTGGAGGAAAAGCTAGGCTATCGTCACGAAAGGGAAATTGGATGATTATTCATCAAGTTGTTGTGTAGTTGTGTATATTTTCTATGTCAGTTTTAGATAAAAGTACGCTTAATTGATTTTAAAAACTGCCACTCCATACTTTGGTTTATTTGTGTATCGTTTTGGAGTACAACTAATTTTATTTGACTCCTGAAAGCAGGTTTAAGCCGGTGGATTAAAAATCTCAAGAATGCCCTTCAACACTAAGTTGTGGATTCTCTAATTTTTGTAGCCCGAGTGGACGCACTATGTTTATTTCATTTGGGTCAGTTTGGCCCTTTTAAGTCATATGTTTATACTTAAATCGTCGAAAATGTACCATTTCTTTAACAGAAAGTATTTAAAAAAGAAACTCTCTTTAAAAATTTTCAGTCGAACACAACAGGGCGTCTTATTTACGGATTTTAAAGGCATCCTTAATTGTCTACATAAACACATTCGGTGGATAAAATGAGAGGTAAACGTTATTAGCATAATGGAAATGAGGCAAGATTAATGCTTTCGCAGACCCCAAGTGGTAAACTTTAATTTCCTGAAGGCAACACAGATTTTACCCATCGTCACTTTAATTTCTCACGGTACAGAGAGAATGTCTTAGAGTAAGTGCTTTTCTATCCTGCTACGGCAAGCTGCTCACTTATTTCGCTGGTTAATGGTGGTGTGAGTAGGCACAATGCTGCTTGTGTTGTGATTATGATAGCGATGGGTAGTGTCTTTTTACAGGAAGTCTTTAATTTAATTAATTACTTTTAAAACTTTATAGAATTCTTAAGATAATTTAAAAATTAATAATTTATAATGCACTTTCTTAACTGAAGTTACTTTTAATTTCTTCCAGGAAAAATATTTTTCTTGTTTGATTTTTCTTATAAATAGGTATATGTATATATATATACTTTAATGGCTCAGTATACAAGCAAATATAAATTTTCTGAATTTGAATTAAGTTGTGAAAGAATATTTTCTGAAGATATGTAAAAGAAACCTCATTTTACATGAAACCTCAAATTAACTCTCTTAATGAATAAAACAAGCTATTTATAATGAAAACTTGAAAATACCAAACTATAAATATATTTTAATTAACTATAAAATGCAAAGTTTCGTATTCAAATAGGTATTTAACGCCTAGCTACCTTCGCTATTATAGTTATTAATAATTATTGTAGCTTCGTTTTGTAAATTACCACTCCAATCGAAAACAGTTATAATAATTCTTGTTTGAAATATAATGCTGGTCTGTCTTCAGAGTAAATAAATAGCACATTTGTGTAATATTTTAAAAGTAGGAAGATCGGTGATAAGTTAATAATGACTTTCAATTTTGAAATGTGCGATACAGATTTTAATTTAATTACAGACCACGACAAAAAGATAGTGGCAGGGTATAATCTGAATATTACTTACCAGTGTTGATTTATTTCAAAACAAGATACGTCTAACTATAGCTATAGCATTCTTTGTGGAATATGGTCATACAATTCTTTAATATAATTTTGAGGTATTTGAAGCCAGCAGTCCACCAAAGCTTTTTTCAAATTATCTACACTAGAAAACTGACAGACATTCTCAATTATGTTTAGATCCGGAGATCTTGACGGTCAGTCCAACACTTTTATATTATGCTTCTTGAACCAAGAGTAAATTACTCCTGCGGTGTGCACTCTAGCATTGTCGTGCTGAAAAATGTAGTCACGTCCTGCCATAGATTTGCCGTGCTTTAAAATAATGCTATAAAGGATATTTACATAACGTTGTGCATTCATGGTTTTTGTCAAAAATTGTATATCTGTTTTCTTCATGTACCCAGTCGCAGCCCATACCATGACTGACCCTCCTCCAGAATGACGACGCAAGAGAATTTTCTCTTCTTTCCTTAAGGGGTTATTCTACTGTTAAACGGGTAAGAAGCAGTATCTTTTTAAAAGTGTTGTAAAAAAAAAACTATTAGAGATATCAATTTGAAATTTTGCATGCATCTTTATTAATGAAAAAAATATATAATGGCATAGTGGATTAAAAAAAAAAATCGGTTAAAAAAACTTTAAACGCGATTTACTCAAAACGTGTTGTTTTGGTGCGCGGTACATCGTAGAGAAAAAACTAATGAAGCGATTTAGCTAAACATTTTTTTGCATAGTTATATATCAATTTTACACAGACTGAACCTAAATTGAGGCATTAAAAATGAAATTTGGTTATTTGGGAGCACTTTTTTCATCGAAAAAACGTCCAAAATCGAGCATGCTATTTTCCAACGCTTGTCAAATCGCGAAAATTTAATATTTGTGGCTCAATTTAGGTTCAGTCTGTGTGTTTTTAGCTAAACTAATAAAATTTCATCGTTAAATTGATTGCAGATCACCTGGACGACCTGGGCAATGTACCGCGCAAACGACTCTGGCCGTCAGCGCGCGCTACATCAATCATAAACCGAAGCCGCCATTTTGTTTTTTTTTTTTAATCAACTATGCCATTACATATTTTTTTCATTAATAAAGATGCATGCAAAATTTCAAATTGATATCTCTAATAGTTTTTTTTTTACAACACTTTTAAAAAGATACTGCTTTTTACCCGTTTAACAGTAGAATAACCCCTTAAGGGGGTACATGGGTTTCAAAATTTGAAAAAATCGATTTTTATTTTTTTATTTCATTTTAAAGTATATCATAACAAGAGTATTTTCTCAAAGTTTCAAATCGATCGGAGCAAAACTCTAAGAGAGCGAACGATTTCCCCCACTAAGCTCTACCACCTGCTCGAACCGTATTTAAACTTCAAACGCGTTTTTCTCGAAAACACATTTTTTAAGTCGGTAGTCACGATTACTTAAAAACTATTACACCGATCATTCTAATATTTTGGATACTTCTTCTACATAGTATTCTCTAGGGGGTGACCGAAGGATTTTCTTTTTGGTGCATTACAACTTTACTTATGTGGCAAAATATATTGATTTTTTATACCGAAAAATGATTTTTTAGCGTGCAACGCCGCCAAAAATTCAAATTTCGATTTTTTAACAAATCCTTCGGTCACCCCCGAGCTATACACGTATACTACAAGAAAAAAATAAATTTTTTTATTTCAGATAAATCTAAAGCAAGATATCATGCCTACCGCATTTTCATCAAGTTTTCGAAAAATAGCCACCAGAGGGTCAATTTTCAAAATTTTCAAACAAAAATTTCACAAAATATTGTTCAAATGTTGCTTTTTTCAATACACAATAGTTTCAAAATAATTGTATTT
Source organism: Dysmachus trigonus (assembly GCA_949715965.1). Lineage (NCBI taxonomy): Eukaryota > Metazoa > Arthropoda > Insecta > Diptera > Asilidae > Dysmachus > Dysmachus trigonus. The sequence goes on along the minus strand of OX454322.1, from coordinate 79,573,011 downwards.
ATTGCACCATTAAAAAATGTGTCCAAAATTTAGTTTAAAAGTTAAAATTTAATTTAAGACCCATGTACCCCCTTAAATCATGATAGTAATATGAGTAACCGTCAGGACCGGCAAAATTAAATTTTTTCTCGTCTGAAAAAATCACACTTTGCCATTCTTTTGACCATGACATGTATTTCTGGACAAACTGTAATCGAGCATTAATATGTTGGAGAGTCAAAACGTACAAATTCAGAATCCCGGCAATAGAACAACCGAACATTCTTTATTTCAGGAGATTTAACCCTATAATTGCAGAATATAAGTTTCTTTATCAAACCAAAGATATGTCAAAAATAAATTGCATCGCTAGTTAGTTGAAATTGAAAATGTTTAGTAAAATATATGTACATATGTGTACCAATATATTTTTATATGTATTTAATTTGCTACTATGGTAAGAAATAAGTACATAAGGTACAAATCTGTTTTCACAAAGCTTTTATTAACTCACTTTCTCTGTCCGGGACAAATCTTGCAGTCAAAATTTCGACTAGTTCTAATTAAGTTAAACCTTTGAAATTTTGCACACGTGTATAAGTCCGGTGACAATACAATATAGTATATTTAATATCGTTCTAAATCCAATATGGCGAAATCAGATAGCGAGCTGAACGAGCTCGAGATAGATCACGTAAATCGAATGCAAGAACCATAGAAAAACTTGATATGAATCTCGACTACAACAAGATCAAGATATGTATCCATTTAAAGCATACTAGAACAATTAAGACCCTATCTAATGAACTTTTAGTACTTACTTCTGCTTAAGAATACAAGAGCTTGATTAAAGAAAATTAATAGATAAAACACCGTGCATATATCGGGCTTTATTAGACGAACAAACGTCTAAAGGCGGAGATACAATGTACGCGACGCGATTTTGTGGCGCGAGAAATATTACAAAACACTGCATATTTTCCATATATTGTCACTTTCTTGTTGATTTTTTGTGAAATTTCTTTGACAATGTCCGTTTTTGAAGTTTTATTCGGTTTCTAGAACCAAACATGGAAACAAATCATCGCGCCATAAACGTTAAAATTCTATCGAACTTTGTGGCGCTATAAAATCGCATCTCGTCTATTGTAAGCATAGTGTAAGGCAGAGATTGCAATGGACCATATGTTCTAAGTGCAGACTTTGTTTGATCGCCTCCTGAAATCTACATCTACATCTATTATACCTTACCAGAAATGAAAAAAATTCATATTTGTGTGTAATAACTTAATGTATATATTCTGTCTTCCTAATTATGCCACCAGAGTGCGATGCACGCCTCTCACACTCCCTTACGATGGTCCTAGCATTAAATAAGGAAAATTTATTTCTTCTCCTTACGCGCAAAGTCGGCGAAATAAAATTAGAAACATTTTAAAATGCAGTGTGGACTAACATAATCACGGCAACGGTCGGTGGTGCAAGGAAGCTCCTGGCTTTTGACCTACAAATCTAAGAGGAAAGTGCAAGTAAAGAACGAAGGTTATTGCAGTTCCTTTACGTGTGTTTCCTTCTCTGAAGTTTCATTAAAACGAGGCAGGCAGTCATCAGGAGAGAACTTTTGAAACGTTCTCGTCCTCAATGCATACCTCTGTTTTTAGGTGACGTAATTCTTCCTTTCTAATACAACGTCCTGAGTTTTAGCACTAAATTATAAAGTAGAACTCTCTACTTCGGAGACCTCACCCGAGAAACAAGGACACGGGTCCTGCGAATACAACTGGGCTCCGGAAAGTTCTCCTAAGGACACATTAGGAATATAATTCTTCGCGCAGCGCTGTATAACTCCGGCTTCCTAAAGGCTGCGGTTACGACAGTGCTTTAGCTCAACAAGGGTGAATTTATGCGCGCGTTGTGCTGTAAATAATGTGCTTCCGGTAGGATCCGTCCCACCCCATGGCGGCGCCACTCGTCCAGGGCGAAAAAAAAAAAAAAATAAGCACGATCCCGCAAAAACTTGATGCTATCACGAAATCTGGTTTTATCGTCTAATAATGCCTTTTTGATCTTTCACAGAACATTAAACGTTTTATTATTAATAAGAAGCGCCCCCACCTTTCTTTCGGTTGGCCGTTTTCCGTTTTTGTGAACAACTCCCCTAGTCGGATATTAACCGACTTCTGGTGTATCTATAGACTTATATAAATATATATATATGTATTTATCCTCTATCATCCACAGGGACGCCAGTATCTTGGATTATGATTTCGCCATCTGTTACACCTCGGAAGATGAGCGTTGGATCCAATAACCCGGCGATGCGGCTCTACAAGTTCGATACGGATTCCGGCCAGGTTGGTAGTGTTTGTTTTAGCAGTTGTAGACACTTTAAGAGGATGTTTTTTCATCCCTTCAATCTTCCCTTTCTGCAATTTCATTTTGTGTTATTGGAAGAAGGAAGCGAAGAAAACAACCTTCGTCGCTCCATCATACATTTGGGTCTTTTTGTTTCGCATCTTTCTAAGCTCTGGCGCACCTGACCAAAATTTCTTGTAATTTTTTCTTTTTATTTTGTTTTGTTTCCAGGTATTGGACTACACCCAGTATTACCTGGATCTGGGCACTGCCAATCGTGAAGGTGAGGCTAATTGGCTCCCGGAATACAATCTGACTACCCACTATTTTGGCCTTGGCGAAATTTCCGCGATTTCCCTTCACAACCTGGCCGAACGTTTTATGAATAACGACAGTCCGCTCTTTGCCAAGTAAGTACCATTTAGTTTTCGTTTTTTTCGCTTGGCAGCAAGTGCCTAAAACCATGGTAACAACCGTCGGAAAGTAGGAAATTTTGTTTATCGATTTGATTCCTCGCAATGTTGTTATGTAACCAGAATATATACCTACATCTCTGGTAAATTACCAACAATTGGACTGTTTTTAGCAGATTCTCCTTCTTAATGGGTTTGTTCAGTTGCTGGGGCTGTTGACTATTTTAGCACAACGACTACATACTTCTAGCTCAATCCCCTGAGAGTGTAGGTCAATGATATGTTTCTGTCTCTCATGCGAATATTCTTGCCCACACAATATTTGTCTCAAAAGGAAATGATTTTTCTTGAGATATCTTTATTAAAGAAATTTTTCCAAGAAATAAGCAACATATTGAAGTTGGATTCAACATACTGCGAAACCTGATGCTCTTGATTTGAGAAATTATTGGTTTTCCAAATAATTATCCAAATAGCATTCAGCATTTTGTCAAAAAGATTTTTCTTTAGAATGTAGAGGTTTAACTTCGTTTTTTTTAAGTTTATGCTTGTAGTTGCCGGAAGATGAATGTTGATATATATATTGATTTTAAACAAAATTCTCACCGCTGAAAATCAACGTGTGAATTTTAAAAAAGATAAAAACCTTAAGTTTTGATACAGCGCTTAGGAAAACATTTGCAACTAAAATCACTGTTTCCTACAGATTATTAAAAAAAATCATTAAGTATTAACGCCAAAACAAATTTATCAAACAAGATAATGAAGAATTAGTTTTTTTATTTTAAATACCATATTTTACGGAGTTTTATAGAAAATTCCGGTTCCAATTCCAAATATTTTGCACAGCACCACATACCTTAATAATATATTACGCTGATAATAAAAATTCTTTGATTAAGGGGTTACATGGGTCTTAAAGATATAAAAAAAAACGACTTCTTTCAAAAATTTTATTTCAAAGACGAAAAATCTTTTTTATTTAAAATTTAAACATATGAAAGAAAAGTACTTAAAGTACTTGTAAAAAAATGTTCAGCCAAAAATATTGAAAATTTTCCATTTTCCAGCCGTTTTTCGCCGTCAACCTTTTTTTTTGCGGTGGACATGATATTTCGGTGTGGATTCATCTGAAATCAAAAATTCAAAAATTTTCTTGTAGTTTATGCCCTTGGCTCGTGATTGAACGAAGGAATTAAAAAAAAAATGATATTTGACATTTTGACATGAGTTTGAATCAATTTTCGTCTCAAATTTGTATGCGTTTTTCCGATTCTCATCATTTTTAAAAGGTCTTTTTCGTAAAAAACAAGAACGACTTGACCGAATGAAAATTCATTCGTTCAATCACGAAACAATACTATAAAGAATAACTGTGCAAAGTTTCAACCAAATCGGTCAATTTATTTATGAGAAATCGTGTCCACCGCAAAAAAAAAAGGTTGAAAGCGAAAAACGGCTGGAAAATGGAAAATTTTTAATATTTTTGGCTGAACATTTTTTTACAAGTACTTTAAGTGCTTTACTTTCATATGTTTAAATTTTAATTAAAAAAGATTTTTCAATGTTCAAGTATTATTTATAAGATTTATTATACATTTTAGTTACCTTTAATTTTGAGTCCATTGCTATAGTTTAAAATCTAAGCGAAACAAACGAACGAACGCATCTAAGATTTAGTTATGTATATTATTAATTTATTAAGTTATGTCTCCGATTTTGTTATTTTAACTAAATAGGCGGGGAGCCACCAATACTGAAAGTACCATGATCGCGGATTTGAAAATTTTTGGTGGGAATGAAAAGTTTTCACTCAGACGAATAAGATGGGCTTGGTCGGCGTTGATTTAATTAGCCGAAGACATGTTTAATTAAATTTTGTATTATTCAATATTCACAATGTTTTACCGTCATCGCGGATTTTGATCAGTCTAAAGTTAATTTGTGCAAAATTTTGTACAGATTTCGGAAAAACCCGGCCGACCGATACTTTTTAGCCGGAAAGGTCCGGCATACCTATTTGAATGGTGTGGTAAGGGGTAAAATTTCTCTGTTATCACGGAAACATTTTTTTTTTTTTTTTCGTTTTACGCATTTTAATGCCAGAATCGAAAATATCTTGGTATGCGGGCTTAGAAAATACAAAATAATGACGTTAATTCTGCAAGGTTTGAGTTATTTTTGAAATTTTTTGCAAGTACGAGCGACAAAGAAAAATTTTACAGAGGTATGATAAATTTTAATTCAAGTAATATTCCTCCATGTTGGAAGACATTATCGCAAAAAATTTTACGCACCATATTTGTAAATGCAATGTGGCAAAATGCTACTGAAGCTATTTGTATTTCATATGAACCAACGGAATGTGGATGGCAATTGAATGAATCCGGTAAACTTGAACCATTCTGGTACATTGGCCCATCTGCACCTTTGAAAGTTGAAGAAATTCTCAGTAATCAACAAAATGAGGAAGAAAGCGAAGAACCAGAAGAGGAAAGAAATTATAATTTTGATGATAATGATTATTAATAAATAATCTTGAATTAAATATAACATTCTGTATCAACCTTAATTTATTGTATGATCAACTTCAATTAAATTTCCCTATAATCCCTTCTTCCATGCTAATCTGCATATAACTAAAAATCTAAGAAAGAAACCGGAATTAGAGAAAATACATTTACTCCAAAAAATTACCTCCGGTATTTTCTAAGCCCGCATACTAAGATATTTTCGATTCTGGCATTAAAATGCGTAAAACGAAAAAAAAAAAAAAAATAATGTTTCCGTGATAACAGAGAAATTTTACCCCTTACCACACCATTCAAATAGGTATGCCGGACCTTTCCGGCTAAAAAGTATCGGTCGGCCGGGTTTTTCCGAAATCTGTACAAAATTTTGCACAAATTAACTTTAGACTGATCAAAATCCGCGATGACGGTAAAACATTGTGAATATTGAATAATACAAAATTTAATTAAACATGTTTTCGGCTAATTAAATCAACGTCGACCAAGCCCATCTTATTCGTCTGAGTGAAAACTTTTCATTCCCACCAAAAATTTTCAAATCCGCGATCATGGTACTTTCAGTATTGGTGGCTCCCGGACTAAAAGTATGCCATCAAATTTCATTCATTAAATTTCTCATTAAAGTTCAAACTATAGCAAAGTATAGTAGATTTAATTGAAAACTTTCCCAATCTTCGGATAATTTTTAATCAATTTTTGTTTTGAGAAACTTCCTTCACATGAGTCCACAGAGACCCAAATTGGTAAGAAGTGTTGTTGTAACAAAACAATTGATTTGGGATGATTCAGTTCTATTCCATAATAAATTAAATAGCTTTTTACGTGTCCACGTAACCGCTTCTGGTGGTACTTAATTTTCCAGGATTATTTTTTATTAAAAATATCTATTGTGTTTAAATAAACAATAAATTTTATTTTAATCTCATCAACAATAAATTTTATTTTAATCACATCCATGTTTTAGAATAATTTTGGCCACACATGGACTCCATGGTGAAAAAATTCAAACCAACCCAATCTTTCACCTATTGTTCTACTTCTTCATAAGAGTGAAATTGCTGTGTAGATACGACGCTATTGATCGGTACAAGTCGATCCAAGCGTTACTAATTTATATTTAACCGATTTCAAAATATGTGGTCGAGCGTTGTCGTGCATAAAAATCATCTCGTTGTGTCGTTTCGCATATTCAAGGCATTTTTGCTGAAATGTTTGGTTTAATGCAATTAATTCTTGTTTATAACTCAGATTATTTCGATCTTTATCCAGTAATCCTTACGATTCTGTATCTTTAAATCTATTCGGTTGAACTGAATGCTCTTTATTTACGCTACTTTTAGATCTCCTAAACGAGTATTCACATATTGAAATCGACAAAGTTTTTATACGCAAGCAAGCAGAAACAGAACAGAGGGCAGTTGCAGGTAGAAATTTAGGCTCAATACTTTGTCATAATGCAATACAGAACAACTTGCGTATTCTAAAAATCTATATTAGCTGCCTCTGCCGCTCTCTGTTCTGTTTCTGGCTTAACGCTTCCCGCAAATGTTATTTTATTTGAACGTATAATTGGACTTTACATTTATTATATTCAACAAAACATTATTAAGTATTAGTATTCTAGAAATCCTTTAAAATTAAGTGCCACACCTAAAACTATACTAATAGGAATGTGTGAGGAAACTAGAAAAGTCGTTTTCGATGGGTATATGTTTGTTTATAATATGATTCTCTATTTCACTATTCAGATAAGCTTAATTCTAACTCCTCCTCTAACATGCCCATCGTCGTTTATGTATTCGAAAATCCACTCGCCCCATTCATGTTCCAGGAGCTATTCCATATGAAACTCCCTTAAGAACAATCTGTTTGCAGAAGAAACTATCGAACTGATAAATATATCTACATACGCATATCGAGCAGTATCATTTTACACGCAAATTACCACATTTTGTCGAAGTGGTAAAACGCAATAAAATTGAAAATCCTCGAAGGCCAACAAAAGGATACCCATTGAGAATTTATAGCTTTCAGCAGTTCGATTCGAGTAATATCTACTCCTTTTCAAAGGACTCGTAATCCAAACGAGAATCATCGAAACAAAAATGCCCCTCAGGCGCCCAAATGGAACATGGGGGGCGAGACCCTCCCCCCCGAAAACCAATCACAGGATAGGTGTAAATTATCGAGTTCACCCCCGGATAGCAGCTAAATATGTTTATGGCGGCGAATGTATTTTTTAGTGCTTGGAATTAATAGACATCATTCCCCTCCCTCTGCAGGATATTGTGCCCGTATTTTTTCCCGGGTGGATCAATGCGACAGAATGAGGGGGAGGGTAAATCGGTGGCGGCGGTTGAACCGATAGCTTTAGCATTGTTCTAGGTGTGCTGTGGAGCTATTTTTTTTTTTTTTTTTTTTTTGTGTTAGCAACCTGGAAAACATAGTTGCAAAAAGCCCCCAAAACACATACTGTAACAAGCATACATGGATTTATGTATATATATGTATCAACAAACAGGAGAGATTGATTTGTCGATTATTTGTATGCAAATTTACGAGAAATTTATGCAGATTTACCAGGACCCCAAAAGGATGATGATAAATGGCGGTATGTGTATTTGGATACTGAACAGCCCCAGGGATTGGCAGGCAGGTTTCTGCGATATGGAGCGGCGCGGCAAAGGAGACGCGCGGCCTGGGCCGCGCCGCCTGTCGCTGTCGAGCCGAGACGGGCCTAAGTACAAAAAGACGAATGAATTTCCTTACGCCATTAAATCACTTTTGATATATGCGTTTCGAACACACCGGGGAGAATCGGTGCCCGGGTAGTACCTTTCGCTAAATATTTGAGGTAGCATTCGATTATTGATTTCGCAGGTTCTGCGGGCGGCAGGGAGATCCCATAGACTCTGTCTGTCACTCATTGTCGTTCGAATAGACTGATGGTGTAGCAATTTGCCCGAGTATCCCTGCCCTGCCCCCGTGACGCGGCCCATCCTCCACCGCGCTGCCGCCCCCACTAAATACCCTGTCGTAATGGGCCTGACATAACCCAAATAGATTACACGGGTGATAGAGCGTAATGCAATAATGTCGTTTCTCATAATTTTTATGACGATTATTACTTGAATATTCGCAGAATAAATGAGACTGTGAGGGGATCATAAATCCCCTTTTCTCCTGTCACACTGTTTTTCTACGCCCGTAAGCAGAGGCAGAGGGGGTGGCAAAATAGAGCCGGGGGTCGACCGTAGGTTCGCTAGCGCGTAATCCCGTCGACGCTAAGTTAATGGCTCCTTCCAGTTCGTTAACCTGTGGTGCGAATAATTCCCTTTCCCATAAGCTTTTCAATATAATGCATTCGTAGAAACAACGAAACTTTATTGCTGCATGGTTGCGGTTTTATATAAATTTCAGTGAGTAGCGCTCTATTCGGTCACGTGGAAATTTTTCATAATCGTTTAGAAAGATGTGTGCCATTATGCAGATGTTTGAATAGATAAATTTGGTTCAGTAAATTCCGGACGACTGAATATGACCCACACCCGGAAAACACAGAAAAGTGCCAGTTTTACTATTTTATTAAATTCACACCAATTTGCCCCAGGAAATCGTTATGAAGAATTTATTTGACAAGCAATTTTCGGTTCAGTTTATCAGCGGTTGGATAGTTTTTATGTGACATAAATTAATTAAAGGCGAATCAGAAATTGCGTTATTGCATACAAAATTATTGCTGTGTAAAAAATCATAATTTGCTATTTTCTGTTAAATTCAAATATTAATTTTTGAAATTTGCTTTAATAACTCTGTTTCACTCGAATACACAAAACAAGCATAATGTGGTTATTTGTTCACTATCTACAATAATCCGAATGATTTGAATATTATCAAGAAAGGAATTGAAAATTGTGGTTTAAAATTAAATCAAATGTCATTTAATTTAATTTAATTTGGCATATTTTTCAGAATATCTTAATAAATTTATAAAATTATGAAAAACAAATTTTTGTATCCCATATAACAAGCCCTTTTAAATGACAACCAACATGATATATAAATTTCAAAAATAATTGTTTTCCAAAAGATGGTATCGAATTTCCGGCCTCTTTAATTCGTATGTTAATATTTAATAACTTGTGTTACTATGCCAAATTTCGAGTTTCTATGTTATATTGGTTTCTTAGAAAATCGGCTGAAATTAGCATACAAAATAGATTTTAACAGTGCTAGGACAGTTTAAATATATACTGAGTTCAGCAAATTTTTGTTAGGAGTAATTCAAATCTGACCAAGTAGTTCAGAAGAGTGAAACACTTTTTTAAAAAAATTGTGAGAGTAACCTTTGGGCGCGGTTGATCTGAAACTTCTTTATTACATTGAAAACATAACTATTGACAGTCGAATAGCAATAATTAATTCCTATGAATACAATTAGAGAGTCCGACATCTTAAACTCTTCAATTTTTTCAATACGTACGAATTTTTTAAAATCCTAAAATTTCAGTTTTCATGAATGATATTCCAGAAAATTTAAAAAAAAGCCCCCATGTCACCGCCAAACACAAAGATAGATTTAGATTAAGGGGGTAACCCACTGTTGAAGCCCAAAAAAGGGAACTTTTTTTAAAAAATCGGTAAAAAAAAACTATCAGAGATATCTTTTTCATTTTTTCCATACTTTTTTACTGAAGACTAAAGTATATATTTTGATTATAAAAAAAAATGTTTTAACAAAATTGCGGCCGTTACGATGCAGCGCGCGCGCAGTCCAAAATAAAAAATGAAAATTGCGCCTCGTAAAATCCTGGCCAAAGTATGCATCTGCAAACATCTACCAAAGAAAAATCCTTCAATATTTGTTATAAAGGATAGAAATAACCTATTTTTACAGCAAAAAAAAAAAAATCTGATGATTTAGTGCACGTTCGAACATTGATGTATCGATTTTCGTTATGTTTTAACACGAAAAAGTTGATCCTAAATCAACAAAATTTGTGTTTTTACTCCAATAATAGGTTATTTCTATAGTTAAATATTTAATAAAGGTGTATGCAAAATTTGAAGTAAATCGGACCAATAGTTTTTTCAAAATTTTACGACGCGCACCAAAAAAGAGCGTTTTGAGAAAAACGCATTTAAAGTTTTCTTAAAGAAATTTTGTGACATAAGTAAAAACATTTTCAACTAACCCTTAATCAGTGAATCCCGGGTGATAGTGGGTACCTTCTAATTATAATAGTATAAGGAACTACGTATTAGTGTATTATGTAATATACATTTAGAAAGTATTATAATAAGTAATACACGCAGCAGCTGTTTGAGCGGCTACAAGGCCGCGCGCGCTCCGAAATCGTAGTTGAACGGAGGAGGACTGTGAGAGCTGTAGAAAGAACAATTATTTAGATATCGATCTGAAATCTTACACACATATTCTTGAAATGCTAATCTATCCAAATATATAAAAAGAAAAAAATTGAAAATTTTTTTTTTTCAACAGTAGGTTACCCCCTTATGCTTTTCGACTTAATGGTTTTTTGAAACTTCAAAATTACCTCTATTTAAAACTAGAGGACAGTTTTGGACAGACAGATTTGTTTATAAATTTCGTTATAATAGTACTAATATACAGAATTTTTAATCGGCGAGCATTTCTTGAAAATTCTAAACGTTGACAATTGGCCATTTTCAGTTTATAAATGTTCTATTTCATATTTACTTCTCCAAAAGCCCTTATTGTTTATTTACATGAAAATTCCATTCTATAAGTTTCAAAATTCCACAGTCCTTGATCTTGATTTCAAAAATTTTATAATATACTATATATATTAAGGTGAAAATGTTAGCAAAAGTATGAAACTTCATATTTCGATTGGGTATTTTTACTTAATAATGGTAACAACCTAAGTTTACAAATTTTTTTTTATTTATATTTTAAAAAATGCCCAAAAATGATTAAAATATGGATTTTTCAAATGTTTTTTTTGAAAATGTGAGGTGATGAGATTTTTTTATTAAATTTTTCGAAATCAGAGAATTTTAATCATAAAAGATTTAGTAAATTTTTGTTTAAGGGGGTAAATACAATTAGAAGGTCAAAGGTCGATTTTTTTTTTCCCCTCTAAAATACGCTCCAAAAAGTTTCAGTTCGAAAATCGAACTCCTTATATATTTTTTCTTCATTTTTCGAGAACGCTTTGTTCAGCGCATAGCAGGTTTTCAAAACTTTAAACGCGTTTTTCTCAAAACAACATTTTTAAAATTAGCAACCACGATTACTCGAAAGCTACTTGTCCAATTTAGCTGAAATTTTTAGGGTTTCTTCTTTATACCTTAGGCTTTTCTGTAAGCCTAATTGTTTTGGAATTGTTTGTTGCAAAATTGAATTATTAATGCAAAATTGGCTGAAAAAATAGTGAAAATTATCGATTTTTTACAAAAACTTCTACCAACCGCAGAATTTTTTTTTTTCTTTTAATTTTTGAGGTTTACCGACAAATTACATGTATATTTAAGCCAAATTTTTTTATGGACTGTTACAGATCAATAACACGACGTCCAGAGTGGTTGCAGTTTTTTTTGTAGGTCAACTTCCCCCCAGCGTACAGCCGCCATTTTGTTTTCAAAATTAAAACAATTTTTTACATTCCTCATTTATACCTTAACAAGTGTACTAAGTTTTATAATGATTGCATTAAACCTTCTATGTGAAAAAAAATGTTTTCTAATGCGTAATTTTTGCCCGTGTAATTGTATTTACCCCCTTAAAGGTATAAAACCTTATAAACTAGTGTAATTAATAACCGGAAACTTTTTGATATCCTATACAAAATTAAAATTTCGGATTATACTCTTTACTGCAAATACGAAAAGTCGGAGAGATATGCATTAAAAATTATATCTTGCAGCTATTTATTGAGAATCTATTCTTAATGTATGCGGTTTACTTGAAACGACCATGAGTACGATGACAATCCGGACTCTCCCGACACATTAAGTTGAAAATAATTTCATGAAATGTAATAACCTGACAAAATTTAATATTTTTCCCTCTCTACAATTTTATTTACCTCAGAGAAAGTATCGAATACTTGCGAGTTGCCCGTCGTTCTATATGCAAATTTTCTTCCTCTTTTTCTGTGGTATTTCTCTTTTTTTTTCAGTTTACTATATTTGTCGCGCTCGGGGGTTTAACGTAGAAAAACGCAACTTCACGATTTTTTCCCCATTTCAACATTAATGACCTATGCCAATGCCACAGGTTAAGGTACACGCACCCACAGCCGTTGATACTATGAGATTGTGTTTAAGCTGTAAACCGATTCCAACTCAATTAAAGGTATCATTTTCCAGTATTATTTTCACGGAAGCAATTTGCCCTAGATGTGTGTCTGCTACGGGGTGCCCGCCACCCCGTCGTCGCTTCGCGGTGGTGCATGGGCAACTCAATCACGCGGCTGATCTAATCTGATACGCCCGAAACTCAGCGTATTTTATTAAGCAGTTCCAGGAGGTTCCCTTGACAAACAAATTCAATTAAAATCGATTTACGACTAAAAAACGTAGTCGACAAATTTCGTGGGGGTCGAACAAGGGCTCCCGGAAGGTTGGGAATGTTCTCTGAACCCTATAAAAGGCACTCCTTCTGTATTAAAAAAGAAAAAATAATTGTTTGGAATGGCACTTTGTACGAAACTCGTCCAGGGGCGTGCACCCCCTTTCGAAACTGTGGGGCTAGAGGGAGGGTGCTCTGTTCGGGTCGCCAACAAATTTTGTAACAATGTTGCAGGGATCTCATGAGTGATGTGGTAGTTAGTTCTATATGTAAACAGTTTAGCATATCATAAATAACCAGGCGACACGGGGAATTTATTTCCCCAGGTAAATGTTCCGGTTTTATAGTCCGTACAAATTACCTCGATGTGGATGAGGGTGAGTGTGCACGTGAAGGTACATAAACAGGTAAAATCCTTGACAGCACCTGCGGGTTTCATGTCGTCCCGAACGGGCGGGCGGGCGGCGGGCGGTGGGCACATGCTACATGCCTACGGATTCAGGACTCTCGATCCAAACACCCGTAAAATGTCGAGAGCGCTATTAGCGAAATAGCGCGAAACATAAAAAGTTGCGGTGCAGTGTTTTGAAAAATGGAAAACTGTTTAACAGCGGAGTAATGAGGGAATCGATGTTTTTGCAACGAGTCTCTGAGGTGGCTCCGTTCAGTTTTCCTACCCCTTTTCAATGTGAAAAGGCTACGATTTTGTGAATTTTTATCATTTAAACAGGCGCAGGGCAATGAACTCTCCTCGGTTCGAAATAATTCAGTGCAGCATAGAATAATGGCAGTAATTGTAATTCAAATCGATAGTAAGGCAGTTTTATAAAACTTTATATTATGATTTCTGATTTCCTGATTGACTGACAGATCATTAGAAAAAAAGATACGCAAAAACGATTATTATTATAAAGGGTGTTTGTTTTTAGCTTACAAGGAAACGTTCTCAGGTGTGTCTCACCGATTTTGATGAAATTGAAATATGTTATAGAGTATCGAAAAATAAGAGACACGTATTTTTTTTTTATCTGCGGATACGCACATTTAGAGTGTGTAAACTACCCCTAAAGTTTACCCCCAAAAACAGTTTTTCCTAAATATTTCAAGTTCTAATAAATTTTTTCGAATGAAACAAAATGCAAATGATGTCTCATAAATATACTAACCTTTTGTAAGTAATCCGATTCCGGGGGGTGGCAACCCTTATTTTTTATTGCAGAAAAACGATTTTTTCTTTTATATTTTTGCGTCACAAAAATAACAGTTTTAGTTAAAAATCATTGAAAAATATTTTTTTTACATAAGATTTTGAAAAATAAAGTTGACCTGTTTTTGTGTTTTCGTAAAAAAAGCACCTAAAGGGGGTAAACAACCCCTAATACGTAAATGATGTATATTCTTTCAAACATCAGTTTTTTCGTGAAAACCAGTATTAAGGGGTTTTTGGAGTCGCTGATTACGAATCTGATGTTAAGTTTAAAAAAATTCAAAATAGCGGATCCAACATGGCGGACAGACTTTTGAAAAATACACTAATTTTTATAAAAAAAAAAAAAACAATAAATAAAAGTACCCCCTAAATGTGCGTATCCGCAGATGAACAAAAATACGTGTCTCTTATTTTTCGATACTCTATAACATAATTCAATTTCATCAAAATCTGTGCGACACACCTGAGAACCTTTCCTTGTTAGATAGAACTTCTTATAGGAGTAACTGTCAATCCGAGCTGTCATTTTGACAGAACAAGTAATCATAAATAATGGTTAAGAATTATCTTTTATTTCGAAAAACAGATTCCATTGCATCCAGAAAAATGAGGCAAGGGCTCACTGTACAGTCAATAAAGATCGTTACCTGAAAATGATCAATGAATATTTCTTTCAAAATATGGATGACATTTATCCTGTTGATATGTGGTTTCAACATGTTGGCGCTACGTGCTGCTACACAGGCCATAGATTTATTGAAATGACGATTTGGTTCTCGACTATTTCCTATGGGGCTACATGGAAGCCAACATGTGGTATTCGTTACATAAGGCCGACATTGCTCGAAAAAGTGACCCAAAATTGAACTGGACCTCTTTGCTTAATTGTTTTTAATTTTGAAGTTCTATCAGGCTTAAAAACACCCTTTAGTTATACTAGTTTGGAACCGAACTTAATTTTATTGCTTGGGTACGAAATCGCGTATTCAAAATCACGGTTTTAAAATGCCCTATTTTACAAAATTCGGTTTTTTTATTTTTTATTTTAAATTGAACCTTTAAGAAAAGAGATTGAGTGGAAAAACCAGTCCTCTTGAGGTCTAATAAATTTTTGAATAGAATTTAAAATAAATTTTAACAAGGAAAAGTTTTGCCAAATTCAGCTTTTTGGACAAGATAAATAATTTTTTACTTTAAGATGATTCAAAGCAGGATTTTTCTATAAGGCAAACATCGGATTTTAAATTGGTGGGATTTTGCATTAGAAAAAGTTAAACTTGAAGTGTGAAAAATTTAAATTGGAAATCGATTGAGTAAAGCTATAGAAATTAGTTAGAAAAAAACTTTAAACGATTTTTGACGTTTTTCACTTTAGATGTGAAAATTTAAACATTCTGAAATGTGGGAAATTTCAAAAAGTTTTCATTTTATCGTATAAAATAATATTCGTACTATATTAAAAATAAAATAAAAATACCAGATTTTAAAGCTTACAATTTTAATTAATATGAGTAAAAATGGTCAACTTACCCTATTTGCCTACACTAGATTAAACTTTCTGCTTTCACAAATTTTTAATATATATTAGTGTAATCAATCAATTGCGAATTTTGGGCACTTACAAATTACTTTCTTGTGTGAAACATCCTAAAAACTATTAATTGTGAGCTAACACATTTGTCATCGGCGTGGGACTGAATCTCCCAGATATCAAGTTTCCCTCCCTTGAGGCTTACCCTAATTTATTACTGGCCTCCCCCGCCGTTTCGCCTTACTTTTGGGTGCTCATGTTTTATGTGCATTTTATACCCTTTGTAGCGTCTCGTACACAATTCTTATCCAATTTGAAACGAGCATTTGATGCTCCCAATAAAATATTCAATTTGGTAAGCTAAAACTCGACGTAGGCAAGACACTTTTTTACCAATATACACAAAAGGCAAACTCAGTGAGTGGGCCTTTTGGGACTATTTTCCTTCTTAAGGGTTGTCGTTATGAATTTATTTTATCCTTCCTTACGGCACAAGTTAACCCAATCCTTCACGTAAATGACAGACGTAAGTGCATAGAAGGGAAATATGTTTTTACTACTAAAATTCCTATTTGATTACATCTTCGATAGTCGAATTTGATATCTTTTCAATGCTTACCATTTCTGTCAAATAATGTAAAGGACCTATCGAAGTTTTTTCTCTTATTTCTGATGAGATAAAGAACAAAGTCACCAATTTCATTTTCAAATCAATTTGACATAAATGTTTTTCCATTTCACATTTTTCATCATTTTCTTCTTCTTATAGAGATCTCGATGGCATTTTACAAACACTCCACAAGTATTGCACCTTTTTTCCAGTAGATTACTGAGTTCATCAAATGCTGGAAATTCTGCTTTCTTGACAAAATTCAATTTCAACTGAACACACTTTTGAACATTATTTCTTTTCACTCAAAGTTTATTGGGATAGGTGACTTATATAGAATTTTAAAGATTTAAAATTAGAAAACGAGCATTACTACATAAAAAAAATATGTGATTTTATTTAAAAACAAATAGATGCCATTGCTAAATCAACTAGTGTTAATAGTCGAAATACGAACATTTTAGAAAAACTATTTAACTCCATTAAAATACAGTATGGTTAAACTACTAACCTCTAGTAAGGGGTGAAATAGGGATATTTTTCTGAAAAATTAATAAAACTTTTTTGAATATATTTTTATCAATTATATATCTAATTGGGGATATTTCAAGCCTAAGCACGTTAAATATGATGTGACAATCCCTCAGAAAGAGGGAATACACCCCCATATTAGGATGAAAAAAAAAGTTTTTATATAAAAGAATTTGTTCACGCTCGCAATTGGTTCTTACATTATTTAATTTGATTTTTAAACAAACTTATACAATAAGCATAACTTTAACACTTTTTACACCTTTAAACAAGGGATGTAATACAAATGGGAGTTGTTTTTTTGGAAAAAAATATTTTATATTTCAAAAAATACTTTAGTCTCACTTCTTTTGATGCGAGCTTGCTGATTTATGCTTATATTGAAAAGTGGTTGAAAAACCACTCCGTCTTGAAGGGTGAAATAGGGGTAGCATTACTCTAACTAGCCAAACAGATAATTTTTTCTTCAAGTGTTCCAAAAAAGTTGCTTAGGCGTTAATGGGTTAACACGTACAGTTTTTTTTCACTGGAGTCAAGAATTTAAAAATTGCGATTGTATTAATATCTTTAAATTTTTAAGAAGGTAGCTTTTTTATTTTAAATTTTACATTTCACACATATCAATACCTAAATATGTAGGTATGTATATAATAATATTTAAAATATTCTTTAATATGATAAAGCGTCATAAAAGTTTAGTTTTATTCTATCCCTATATATATACGTAAAAATGAAAGTTCGTTTTCGTTTGTTTGTTTGTTTGTTTGTTTGTTGCTCAATCACGCCTAAACGATGTTTCGATATTTTTCATTTTTTGTCTGAAGTACATATTTCAACTTAACATATAGGCTAATTTTTTTTTTTTTCAGAAAATATATGGGGTTTCAAAATGGCGGATCTAAGATGGCTGTTGAAAATTTTAAATTTGAACCGATTTTCATGAAAATTGGTACTTAGGAGTTTTGCGGAATGTTGATTTCAAATCTGCTGTACAAATTTAGAAATGCAAGCTGTCCAAATTTATAAATTCTTAATAAAAATTAGTACAATCATTGTTTTGAGGTCACTGATTTTGTATATTATCAAAATTTACAAATTCAAGATGGCGACCAACATTTCTTGATTTCAATGGATTTTAATGAAAATTAGTACAATGATTAATTTGAGGTCGCTGATTTTGAATGTTATCAAAATTTACAAATTCAAGATGGCGAACCCAATATGGCGACCAAAATGTCTCGGTTTTAACGGATTGTAATGAAAATTAGTACAATGATTATTGGCCACTTATTTCGAATATTATAAAAATTTATAAATCCAAGATGGCGAATCCAACATGGTGACCAAAATGTCTCGATTTCATTTGATAATATGTACAATGATTATTCTGAGGCCACTATTTCGAATATTAGCAAAATTTGCAAATCCAAAATGGTGGATTCCAAATGGCGACCAACATTTTTTCGATTTCAATGAGTTTTAATGAAAATTGGTATACAATGATTATTTTAAGGCCACTAATTTTGAATATTATTAAGATTTGGAGATTCAAACTGGCGGATTCCAAACAAGATTTTTCAGGTTGAATCAATTTCAAGGATATAACAAACTAGAATATTTGAGAAGTGTTCAGTTAGTAGGGATTTACCCAACGCTGGATGAAACCGGGTAACCCAACTAGTAATCTTTTTATTTCAGATAAGAAAAATTAAGATTTCTTCCCTTAAAATCCATTACTTCACTTTCAGTGTCCCATTTTGTTAAAAATTTAGGAAAATTACTTGCACCATTGATTAAAGATGAAACAGCTCACTATATATTTTTTAGTACCCCCGAACGTGATAATTTTCATATGTATAAACTAATAAAATTAAAATTAAATTTAGTAGTAAAATGAATAAAACTGTTTTTACATAAAGAACATTTATATATAATATTTTAACTACTGCGAAGGATGCCGAACTAAAAAATTCCATCTTAAAACAAATATTTATTTATTGAAAAAAGTTGAATTATAAAATCTTTACTTCCATAATTTGATACATTTGAAACTTTTATTTCTAGGTATTACCGGGCAAATTCGGTTAGATATCCGACGCAACCTTGTGAAGCTGCTTGTTCTCTCCACCACTACTGCGCTATTACGCGGGTGGATTACGCAGAGTTCCGGCAATGCTTGGAGAATGCAGCCAGCGCCTTGGGATCACGCGCGTCATCATCCTTGGCGGTGTGTCCACCATCGCTCTGTGTGCTCCTGGCATCCTTAGTAATTGTGTTGAATATGTCGAAAAATGTAATGCTTCGACACATCCACGGTTTCACTACAGGTTCTGGGAAGCCTTCAGAAGACAGGGATAATCCCTACATCGCTCGACTAAGGTTATTAACCCTTATTCGTGGTCTAGCGACCACCAAGCTAGCAGTTAAGGATTCTATTTTGTGTACGATTAGTGTGTGCGTAGCGCATGGGCTCACTTCTATAATAAATGCTTTTTGTAAGACGACTCGGTATTGGCGCAATGGACATCCCTCTGTACATACAATGATAACCCTCTGCCAAACTTACTTAGTAGTTAATGTAGCTAGTGATAAAATAATCCTTAGGTGTAATGTTCATAAAGTGATTTTTTTAACGGCTGTTCTGTGTGTTTTTGTAGCTTTTTGTAAACAAATTCCAGTTCGATTAAGTTCTCTATTGTGTTGGTTGTAAGTGCGCGGACGGTGCCGAAAAATGTAATGTAAATTTTATTAAATTGAGCGTGAGAACTTTTCGCGGAAAGAACTAGTCAATGGATTGATTTTCATACTGTTGCTTCAATTGTTACGTATATTAATGATGATGATGATGGGCTCTATCTTATTAATAATTTGGTAAAGCTTTTTTATACGATATCTATTTCCATCTTGACCAAATTCAAATTAACTCTTTTTGTAATATTCATTTCTGTGTGAATGCTAAATATTAAAGCGGTCGTCTATACAAAACAATATCAGACATTAAATTTCCATTAAGTATTATACGATCAGCGTTAATTATTAATACATAAATTGATCAGATAAGGATAAAAGGTGATATATTATTACAAACTATTATTTTCTAACGTAAATATCCCCAATTTACTGAATCAATCAAGGAAATTTTGTACAAATCTCCCCCTCCATTACTAATCTCACTATTGCTTGTATCATTGTGATGAGATTTTTCTTTTACAGGTTTTGTGAAACACAAAAAAAACAAAAAGTGGTCTGTATTTTACATGCTATATATGGTTTTCGATGTTTTTTCGCGCGCTGAGCAAGAATCTGGAGTCTGAATTAAGCCATCACATCACAGTTAATTCCTAACCTAAAAAAAAAATGGTAAAAAATAGCACAAATCCGGATAAATGTAAAAGGAAAAATACAGAAATTTCTTTTTTTATATCCAGATGTATATTTTAATGTAAAAGAACCCCGTGAATCCAAATCCACCGTCAGAGTTGAGGTGGCACGTCATGTTTTTTTTTCCTAACCTCAAAAACCCGGGTCAGAAATATCGATTTCCAAAAATCAACCGATTTACGCTAAATTCGGTGTGTGGGGGTTTTAGGATTCGCTGATCACGAATCTGAAGTCAGAATTACAAAATTCAAGATTGCGAACCCAATATGGCGGACAAGATTTTCGAAAATCAACCGATCTACGCCAAATTTGGTATGTGGGGTTTTTGAGGTAATTAATAAAATCATAGCCAAATAATTATGGTTCAAGTAATATGCGAAGGAAGACACTTTAAGCTTTAAATTGAATATTCTTTGACTTTACTGACATTTATTCATTTCGAAAATAAAATTATATACAACTTTTTAAAAAAAAGCTTTTATTATTTCGGTATACTAAAATGACAAAAAAATTAACACAGTTTTTTGTGAAAATAGTTCTCATCGCTGGATCTAAATAAAAGTAGTATCAAAGTTATCCTGAAACAGATATAATATATTATGTTGAATTTATCAATTCAGTTTTTTTATCTAAATCGTCAAACCCTTTCATTTGATACCCATATAAAGGGGTGTTGTGAAGAAAATGCTAATCTGGCATATTGGATTTAGAATAATATTAAATATGCTATTCTTCAATGTCACCAGATTTATACACATTTGCAAAATTTCAGTGATCTAGCATAATTAGAACTAGTCGAAAATTCGATTGCAATATTTGACCCAAAAATACTTACTGGCTAACTAACTAACTAATATACCTGCCAACAGGTAAAGTTAAATAAAAGCTTTAAAAAAAACAAAAGCTTTTAGATACGATAAATTGTTATTGTAAGTTTCTAACGATTTCTTTCTAAAAAAATTGCTTTTATTAAAGAAATGAATCAATCATCCAGATTTTTTTAATTTATAAACCTAGTAATTCCAAAATGGAAAGAAAATAGTCATTGAAAATTCATTTTGAAGCTTGATATGTCTGTCCCCGATAATAATTTAATCACGTTCAGTATGCATATCTGGTGTATTATAGTGTAATTCATAACCATAACTAAAACCTTTAAAATCCCGATGTCTCAACTCCTCGATACTTTTTATTTGACAAAATAAGTATTTTAAATACCCACTACCACTCAATACTACATTATTATTTTTTAGTGAGACTACAATTGCTCATCATACTTTCAAAAAATAATGTTGTGGTTTCTGAGGATATCTTTTAGATTTTTATGGTACTTTTTTGTTTCTTGATTTCTTATGTATGCATTCACAACTTTGTTGAAACATAATGTATGCATTTGTTAGACTTTAATTCTATAAAGACTCAGACATAATATTAAAAATGAGAAAATTTCGATGTTACACATTATATTATATCGCCATAACCCATAAAATTGCATCATACAGACAAGATCCATTCAATAATTGCTGAATTGTAAGGTAACAATTTTAATAATAATTTTTTATTTATAAAAATATTGCTGAGTATATTATTTTGAAGAAAAAAAATCTATATTTTTTAAAGTTCTAGAAAAGCAGGTTTTTTTTTCTGGGTTAATGATTATAAAATGTGTCAATGGAAATCAATATAAAAAAAATTTAAAATTTTCCGGTCAATTTGAATTATAAAGTTCATAGTAATTGACTATGTTTATTAAAATCTGCTTTTTTTAACATCTTAATAACATTTGAAAGAAAATAAATATTAATTTTGCTGTTATAGGTATATATTAAAGCTTTAATCGTACACAGTATAATTTTCTAATTACTTAGCTATGAATACAAGAAAGTAATAAAAATGAGTTGGCGGACTTGCAACTAGGTTTTTTTTCTATTTCTGCGAAAATGTCTTTAATTTTCAAATTGTTCATCTTTTCATCTTACCACTTGAAATTCTTTTGGAACTTTTTAAAACACCACTGATGCTTGAGTTTTCTCAGTTTTTGCCAGAATATTAATACGATAGTGGAACCCATTACGACTCAGTTGCCAGCCACTCATCGTCCGCAATTTTGGCAGTGAAGCCAATTTTGAACAGCGCGACATGCAACCTGCAGCGGACTGCCGCCAAAGAAAGCCATTAATTTATAATCCATAAAGAAAGTTACGTAAATGGTATTTGACATGCGAAATTTATGCTTTTCACATAATCGTAAAAGTTTTATGATTAAAGTCGACCGCAGAAATATCGAAGACTAGCAGAGCAGAGGCCACTATAGAAAGTCATTTTGTGCACGTACCACGCTGAAATAAGGACAACAATTTGAATTTGCTCAAAAAAAACATATGCAATTTTTTTTTTTTTTTTTGTAGATTTTTTCAAATGCACAAAAAGTTTGTCGGCGGCAATATTGAGGTATTGATGGCTTCCGCTGTATGCATGCATTCGAAACGGGGCGGAAGAGGATTTGAATGGAAATTTAAAAAATATTCTAAAACGCAAGGGTAGCGCATTAGATCCATCAATAATGGAAAAGATACGCGATTCGGGTGAATTCAGGATGCGCACATCTTTTATATTTTCGAATTCTGTCGACGAGCATTCACACAGCTGATGAATGACAAAAACGTATCTATATCTATCCTACGTATTCGTAGCTTCCGCAGCTTGTATTAGAGTGCAGACTCACCCACAAATCCTTTTGTAAATGGCATGCAAATTAATGTCTCTTCTTTTTTCTGTTTTTTTTTTTTTTTTTCTGTTGACGACAGGGTAATTTCGGGATTTCAGTGCGACATGCAAACCACAGAAGTTTATATGCTGTGCGGATTCAGTGCAAGTTTGTTTCTGTGATGATGATTTTGAACAAAATGCGGAAATTAACAATGACAGAATTTGCATTTCATCTTAGGATATAATTATTAAGCATAAGTGTAAAAACATTCATAATATTAAGGTATTAACACAGAATTATATATTGTTGAATGTAAATAATTATATGAAAATATATATTGATATTAATTTACAGTAAATTGCTGAGTTTTCATTTAAATATCCTGTCCATGGTTTCACAAATACGCTTTCATGAATTCTAAACTTTTCAATAGGGAATATAAAAGCCTTGAAATAATATAAGTTTGTATTTTGAGCTCGATATTAAAAATTTTAAAATTAAATATCCACTTAAATTTTTATTTTGATTTTTATTTACTGCCTTTCAAGATTTTGTAATAAAAGTTAAAATCAACACTATACTAGTAAAAGAGAAGTAACTTTTCGACAAACTTTAAAATCTATTTAATTTACCAGCCAATATTGAATATTCAGAATTCATAAAAGTATTTATTATAGCATTTCAAAATTAATTAGAAGGTTTGTGGTTTTTAACCAATGAAATTTAATCAGCAAAAGATTAAAAAGTTTTTTCAAGAGTGCAGATTTTAAAAGTTATTTGAAGTACTAATTTATATGTTAATAATTTTTCCTATTTAGCAGTCAAAAGAAAACAAGATTTGAGGCATCAAAAAAGGAATGTATCGTTTTCAAGGTTCAGTAGGTAAGCAGTAGTTTCTTTATTTCGCGGTATTACTATATCCAAGTTTATTAAGTTGTAGTAGATCAGAAAATTGAATATTTTGTTAGTAAAATTAATCTAAAAAAAATCATCGCTATATAGTTTATCATATAAAATGTAGATCAATTTCTAGTGACGCTTGTTTTATTATTAACCCTCTGTAGCCATACGGATGCAAATCGGGCATACCAAAAATTTCAAATATCTCTCTCTCATAGGACACTCACTATAGAGCTCTCGCTGTTGTACGACAATTATGTCTATACATTAGTGTAACGATCGAGCAGTAGCGTGGTGCCCGCCGCTCAATAGCTGTTGCGCTAGAAACATCGAAAAGTAACCATTAGCCATATTTGCACCCGTTTGGCCTTGGCGTAACAAAATCGGTTCATACAGAAATAAGTTATTTAGAATTGTTTTGAGAAATGTAGTTACCTACTAACCTAAAATTGTTGGTAATCAAAGGGAAGACAGGATAAGGTAAACTCATTCCTCAGAAAGGATGCTCGCCTCGCTTGTCTGTGACGCCAGGTAACATAATAAATGTACCTAACATCGGGCATGTTTTGAAATTAGCTCAACTAGCGTTCAGTGAATGCAAAGGACTACACATCGACACAAGGAAAATACAACAAACAATATTCTTGTATTTATTATAGTCTAATAGGTAAGTTTTAAATTTGTTTATGGTAAAATTTAAATTTTATTTATTGGATCAGGCCGGAATCAATGCCTTTATATTGCAACTTTGCGTGCCGAGAATGACAGACTAAATAGATACAAATTTTTGAAACTCAACTTCGCCGACGTTTGCAGTCACGAAATTTGCGAACATATTTGCGTAAAAAAGTACAAAAATTATTAGAAGTAAAAGAGGTGCCACCAGTGGCGGATTTACACATTTGCCGCCAGTAGGCTATTTAAATTTCGCCGCCCCTACTCACCTAGCTACAATTCGATACAACCATATTAATTAGAATATTTTTTCAACGAAATTGTAACTTCATGATTTGTGCACTATCGTCTTAATTATAAATGCTATCCCTAAGCTAATAGATGCTCTGGTGTCTTCCAAAGCTGCTGAATTGGTTAAGGATGTCAATGAGCAGAATGGAATTTTCGCTCGTAGATCCACTATTCGATCTAGCGATATTTAAAAATGTCTGTGCTCTTAGTATAGAAAATGGTATTCAAGTGGAACGACATTTCTAAAGCGTTTGATAAAGTATTAATTCCGATTTTATTGGCAAAATAAAATACTTTGGATTCAATGGATCAATTTTAAAGTGGTTTCAGTCGTATCTTATCAATCGTATACAACGGGTAAGGAAAGGAGGCCTATATTCTAAGGATATTATTGCCTCATCCGGAGTACCACAAGGCAGTCACCTTGGGCCTCTATTATTCATATTATTTATCAATTATATTGTTGAGATATTCTCTTTTGCTAAGTGCTTAATTTACGCTGATGATTTAAAATTGTTCGCGTAAGTTAGATCCTCAGAAGATTGTGCTCAGCTTGTGTAGTATTAATGATCTTTCTCTGAACGTTACTAAAGGCAAAATCATGAACTTCCACAAGATAGGATTATAAAATTAACAATTTTTCAATTGAAAGGGTAGACAAATATAAAGACCATCAATAAAACACTTAAGCTTTTAGGTTTTGTTGCATAGTAGACGAACTTATTTGCATGTCTTATTCATAAGAGACATTTTGACTAGCCATATTGACTGTCCTGAACTATTAGCCTTAAACAAAATATTTATGCCCCTGAACGAACGTAGAGTGTGAGATGGTTTTCATTTTTTGTTGTTATTTAAAACAAATTGTGCAGTCTAATAGTCATTCAATTTATTAACTCTTAAATTTATATATAATCTACTGGTAGGATGAGGGCGCTTGCGAAACCACGGATTACTAATAAAGGTATATACATATGAATTTTTTTTAATTTCTGTAAGATATAAAAAAATAAATTTTGGCCCCAAATTTGCCGCCCCTAAAATCTGCCGCCCTAGGCTCCAGCCTACTCAGCCTGCTGGTAAATCCACCACTGGGTGCCACTAGCTAGTATCAGCATCGGAAGAGCAGAAACGAGAGCTAAATGCGGGCTGTGTGAAAAATAGCAAGCAACTCTAACATGAATGAAATGCGCCTCCACAGCACAGGGCCGGCTTATGCATTAATTGAGTCAATACCACCGAGTAATGTTTTTCTTTTTAAAATTTACCTAAATAATGTAAAGTTTAATGATTAATATATGTATTATAAACAAAAATGCCTAAAATAAACCATTTTTTGTATGTAACATAATTTTTTACTTTTTTAAAATTATCCTGTTTTCAAATACTTGTTAAAAATATTTAACATATATATTATTAAACAAACAATTTTTTTTATTTTAATATAGGTATTTATCTTTGTTTTTCCGAAGTTTCATTGCCACATTTATAAATAAAAAAAAAAATATAATTTTTGGCGTAAAAATCGAATTTTTGAAAAAGTTCATTTAAAAATCGTCGTTTTTTATGTGATAAGGCATTTTAAAGGTTTCGGTAATAAAATATTTGAATTGCCACGAAAATTTTATCCCAAAATCATATCTTTATCGATAACAAATACTAAAGCACATAGAATGTGTAATAAAATAAAATAGTGAAACCATATTTGCACCCATATGGCCTTCACGTTACTGGAAAGAGGTATAGCCACAGAGGGTTAAGAATTTAGACAACGACAGAGGGAGATGGAAGAACATTTTTTAATACGTTTCCAGCAGTATCTTGTAAGTTGCAGTTTCTTTGCACAAAATTGTGAAAAGGTTCTATAATATAGTTAATAATTCGCTCCTTTTAATGATACTTGATATACTACGAATTTTTGTTTTATTGAAATCAAAGTGGTATCAAAGAAAAAACGGACGAGACTGATATTATTTTCTTCCTATTTGATATACGGAACCTTAAAATTATAGATTCCACTACTTTTGAAAATTCAACTACATATATGTATGTATTAAATTCGCCATGGCAACGGCTGCACGCGATAGAAATAATTTGTGAAAATTTCAACTCCCGTATGAGGGCCGAACTTGATAACGGCTGCACTTAAGCTGAACCACGGCCGAACAAATTGATATATGTAGTTATATATTTATAAATTGACTAAGCCGATAGTGCGGCCGAGGTGCAGCTGTTTGTGCGGCTGTGTTGGCATTTAAGTGGCGGAGTTTCGAGGTTACATGTACTAGTCCTATTTTTATATATATAGAAAATATATAGAAATACATGATTGATTTTGATGCAATTTTTTTCACTCCACAGCCTATTCATTAGGTCTTAATATAGGATACTTTTAGTTTCGAAATTCAAAATGGCGAATCCAATATGACGTATTAAAATTTAAAACCTCGCAGGATTATTATAAAAATTAGTACAACGGGGTTTTAGAAATTGCTGACTTTAAATATGTTATATACATTTTGTAATTAAGGATGGCGGATAAAATATGGTGGCCCAAAATTGCTAAAATTTGCTAAATTATTATAGACATTTTAACATATATCATTTTTAGCTATTAAATTTTGATATCAGAATTCAGAAAAGTGCCTCCTACAACCACTAGAAACTAATTTTTGTGAATGAGCATTTGGTTTCAAAATGTTTAACTTCTCCATTTTGATATCAAAATCGATATAAATTACCCCAAAACACCAATGTACGAACTTCTATTTAAATTCTTCGAGTTAAAAATTTCTAATATGTCATTTTGTTTCGGCCATATTGAATTTTTGAATTTCGATATCGGAACTGAAATAAGTAACCCTAGAAACCACTACATACCAATTTTTATGAAAATTGGCATTCTTGGTCCGCCCTATTGGAGCCACCATATTGAATTCCTGAATTTTGAGAACTAATTTGAAATCAGAAACTAATACGAAAAATCTTTATATACTTAATTTTAAGCATATCCGACGGGATTTCGAATTTTTGCCAGCTTTTTGATGATTTGGAACACTGTGCGTGGTGCGGTGCGGCCGTGGTGTGGTCGAATTTGACAGACAAATGGATCTCGTGGGGCCGAATAAAGTTTTCATTATATAATAATTATATTGTAATTCTTAAGAGATTTATACACATTTTTTTTTTTTTTTATTATTATTTTAGCAAATAATTTAATTTTAACTATATTTATTTACTTTTTTCGTATTATTCTATTTAAGAAATATTTTGATTCAAAATTACTAGCCTTACCTATTTCAGTAAGGTAGGTACGAACAAAGTACACGTTCCTTTAACTTTAAAGTAAAATAAGTTATTCAACAATTTCGTGTCCTGTTGCTGAAGTTTCCAAACTATACTTGTTCGAAGTTCGACTTTCTACGGACCACTGTGTTGGCTATTAAAAGTTTCTTATCTGTGTTTAGTTAACAAATGCTAAGCACTTGACGGTTTTACGCGGTTTGAAAAGATAATTGAAGGAAATCTGTATTTTGCATGTCCCGGACTAGGTCCTGAGATGTACTATATATCTTAAATGTTACTTATATATCTTATATAGTTATATGCAGAAATCTTTAGATTTTGAAGGGATTCTAACATAAGCAAACGATACGTGAATTTATACGTATTCAAATTTAAGCGTAGATTTGAATTTGACTATCCTTGAAATTATAGGGCAAAAGTAGAATGCTCTGCTTATGAAACTATAAATTGAAACAGCTCGAAGTATATAGTATGCCATGAAATATTAAAGTGGTTCTTAGTATATTGAATGGGTCCCTTGCACCCTGCTTATTTACAGCCGTGGAACATCGCCAACCATTAATACGTAAAGCTTATCAAGTGAGCGTTAAGAGTGGGCTAAATGACTTTCGAGTTAGATCGCTATGTTCGCCATTTAAGCAGTATATTAGGGACGTGATGGATTTTTTAAATTCTGACCCTCAATGGAATGGTGTTCGTGTACGGCGGCGTTCCCACTTAATAAATTTTATAGCCGGAGCCAGCAGCGGAGGGAAGTTATATTAAGAGAGCATCTTGCCGCAAATAAAATATTCAGGTACTCGAATAAAGTATCCTTGTAAGGCGCGCTCCGGCAATTATTTCCGCTAGGAAATGTCAGGAACTTCTGATGGTATCAAAACTTCAGGAATATATACAGAGGCGGGGGTCTAACTTGATCACGTACCGCGCGTATCAAGGGAAAAACTTCCCAAAAGGGAAATCGCTCGGAAAATTCCCACCACCACCACCACCACGACCAATAGGAGTGCATTTGGTTGAGTCCAGGGCGGCATACGAGATGAGCCGCGAGTTGTATGGTATCTATGGGATGTTTTATTATCAAAAAGAAGACAGGCCCGATACGGACATAAAACGGTCTTGAACATGACTTTGTGCGTAAAATTTATGGTTTTAATTAAAAACAATTTCCATGTTGCATTCCGTAAATTGGGAGAAATATGTTATTTCGTTAGTTCGTCTTTGTGCAGAGTTCATGCGGCGACACGCTCCCAAATGAAATATTTCGCTCGCTGTGAAATTTATATTAAAGCAAGTGTATTCCATGTTGTATTTTAATTCAAATGTAAATTTTAGCAAGGCGCTGCAAAAGTATCCACAACGTTTCCAACAACTGGCTCCGCTGGTCTGTAGCTAATGCTGGATCCATGAATACAGGGGGCGAACATGGCCGGGCTGCGTATACATTGCAGACGAAGAGCCTTACAATTTGATATGTAAATTTCTAATTATCGCGGGTTTTCATGCATACACAACATTTAGAGCGTTGACTTTGATTATGTACCTCTTTGGAAAGCTACTAGCACTACTCTCTCTATAGAATGGACGCGCATAAAGCGGCTTTTTAGTCGTGTAAACTTATATTTTTATATTAACGCCTTAATTTTGCAGTCGCCTTCCGTGAAAAGCTTGTTAGGCGTACCTTTATACAGTCTGGACAGGTTCATTTTCTTAAACACGCCGTCATGGTGACGTGTTGCTCTTACATGCCAAAAAAAAAAAAAGAAAAATTGTCGCTAACAACCCTCTAATCGTCTCGATAAGATTTTTAATTTAAATAATGTCGTTAGCTTCACACAGGACATAATTATTAGAAGAGAAGTGAGACGACGTGTGTATATAAAGCCTTAGATGATGGCTTAAGTACGACCGCCTGCTTCAATCTGCTCTTGTTCAAGATAAGAAGTTCATTGAACGCATTTTCTTCACAAATGTTAATGATTAAAAATAATAACCGAGGGAGTCTGACGTTAATGACTACCCTGTGAGAACTTCAGGATTGATTTTAACATGAGGGAATCTCTTGAATGTGTTGGGCTTCATGAAGACTGAATTGCTAAAGGTAGATCTCAGTAGAGCAGTAATAAATTAGTTACAGTCAGCAAAAAGATTTATTAAAACAATTATTTTCATACACTAATTCCATTATTTTGCAAACTATATTATTCATTAATGCGAAAAACGAGGATTTTGTGCACGCAAGTTCAATTGTACGATTCGAATAGCAAATTGGAGCGATTTTCATCCAAATTCGTATATAAGGGGTTTTTGGGAATGCTCTTTCAGAATCTGGCACTTGTTTTGCATAAAAGCTTCAGAAACTCTTTTATTTTTTGGGTTTTTCAAAAAAGTGCTGATTTTTTTTTCATTTTTCTTCTCAAAGTCAATTTGTCAATCTTGTCGTTGCTGCTATTTAATGATCGTATAACCACCAGAAATCGCGGTCCGAATGTCTAAACTTTCTCAAACCATGGTTTGGCATTTTTTTTTTTTTGCTTTGGTTTTTGCAAAATGGCCACTTCGCGATTTTTTTACACGAATCAACTTTACAAAAAAAACTTCTAGAACAGAAAATGCTTCAAATTATCCAAGGAATATATATACATTTTTTCAGATTTGTTTGGACTACTTTTGATTTTTTGGATACAGAACATATTATCAAACATAAAATATCTTTAACACATTTTGTCATACTAACAAGGAGGGCGCACGATCTTGGGGAAACGGATTTGAAGGAATTTTTTCCTAGTAGTAGAATTTCATGTCGGTATACTAGCCATAAAATATTTCTGTCCTATTCCCAGTAGTAGCGGAGAAAAATGCACCTAAAGTTCAAGTATATACCGTGTTAATTAAGTACCGGGACGGCAGAATAACTTGAAAAGTAAGCATCACAAAGAAAAATGACTTAGACAAAAGTTTTAGGATTTTTCTCTCGCAATTAAACGATGACTTTAGATTTGGCCTTGACCTTGGTATTTAAGGTCATTTCAAGGTCAAGTCGATTTTTTTAAATTGCAAGCCCTACTTTTGACTCTGGAAATTAAAAGAGAAATTTGACATGAAATACTACTACTAAGCAAAATTTCATTCAAATCCGTTTCCCCAAGGTCGTGCCCCCTCCTTGTAAGATATTTAAATATTTTAAAGGTTAGAATTATTGCCATATATTTTTGCTAAAAGAGAGAGAATGTATTATTTTATTAAGACATTGTGAATTTAAACCGAAAACAAATAATATTTGAGCATATGCGTATATATACAATTTTCCCATAACAACCATAAAAACAACATAGCATCATCGAAAACCTTTTGTATGCTTAAAGTGCTAAATAAATTAAAAATAAATACAGAAAATTGAAATAAATGAGT
The DNA here is from genome assembly GCA_949715965.1 of Dysmachus trigonus. Classification (NCBI taxonomy): domain Eukaryota; kingdom Metazoa; phylum Arthropoda; class Insecta; order Diptera; family Asilidae; genus Dysmachus; species Dysmachus trigonus. Next base: position 79,541,619 of record OX454322.1, on the reverse strand, counting down.
TTTCATTAAAGTACCATACTCGATATTCAATCCGTGACAGTTTTGTCGAACGTTTTAGTGACGGACATTTCGATGGGAACTCGTCACATATTTGGCTTGCAGCTCTTCAGTCAACAGCAAATTATTCGTTATCACTGATAAATAAAAAAATAAAAAAATAAAAAACACGTCAATCGAGAACATTTTATCGTTTTCTCGGATAATTAATTCAAATAAAAATTTCATTATATTATATTGATTCTGTCCGCTAAAGCTGCTTTAGTGTCGGTGATTTCATACGAGGAATATTTTTATAAAAGCGTTTTTATTCAAAGGAATTATTTTCCAGGAATATTACGCGAAACTCCGTTTAATTAAAATAGGATTAGTTTGGAGAGCGTTCTAGAAAACAAAGTGTTTTATTAAATATTTTCAGGACTTCCATGGAATTGTACAGCATTAATGAATGAATGTGTTTTATAGTCAAAGTAACAACAATTACACTAAATAAGTAAAGGAAATAGTTATTCTAATACTTCTGTAAATAACTAATGTAGTTGGTTGAATTGTTAGATGTATTTTACTTTACTACAATTGAGCTTTGAGCTTTTATTATATTTTTGAATAAATTTACATGAAAGCCTGGGCAAAGTGAACCCTTTGGCGTGTTTCCACTATTCACAAAGTATTCATTAAAGAAAAATGGATCGAGCGGAGTAAAAAAAGTATTATTTATTTATTTATTTAAATAAGTAAAAAAGAAAAGTATTGCTTGTGAAATGTGTAAACCTTGCTGCACTTTTTCGATATCCGCTATTAACCGATTTAACCTGAAGCCAGTATATTTTAAAACTATTTCTAAATTCGTTTAATCATGAGGCAACAAATTTTATATTTTTTTCTCCAACGGAACAGGTGAAATATAATTCCTTTGTGCTTTTTTTTTTTGCGACTATTTTTTGTTTTTTTGTTTTTTTCAGCCCCACCTCGAAATTTTGTGAGAAATACCCAAACAAAAATTCCCTGAAAATTGGAGCCCTTAATATTAATATTAAGTACTAGACCAAGGCGTATAAAGATTTCCCATATAAAATACACGTAAACTTTGATTATTTTTCTTCAAAACTCTACAGCTCAGAGGCATTTTATGGTATAATCTTGATCAATGATAGGGTTTTTTCAGAATTGAATGCTCTAGAAAAGTGTCCATTGCGGCGTAACCCTAACTCCCACCAGCGAGGTAGTATGGGTCACTAAACCAAATTTTTTCATGAAATTCTCACTTTTTGCCCCTATCTCCTAAATAACAAGAGCTACAGAAAAAGTGAATATAACAATCTTGTAGGAAATTCAATTTTCTACGAAAAAGTTCCAAGCACCAAATCGCTAACATCGATATTTCTTGAGATATTAGGCTTTAAGGTACGGACACACCAAAAGCGAAGCGAGCGAAGCGACGCGAATAATTTCAAATTTGGGAACATTCTGTCGCAGTAGCCGCTTCGCTCATGTCGCGTTCTATTCGGACACTTCAATTAATTTGTACGGCACCCAAATTTTCAAATTGTTCGCTTCGCTCGCTTCGCTTTTGGTGTGTCCGTACCTTTAAAGTTGAGGTAGTGTTTTTATAATTTAGCTCAATAATCCATGAAAATCCACACTACCTCAATTTCAAAGCCCAATATCTCAAGAAATATCGATGTTAGCGATTTGGTGTTCTAGAGCTTTTTGGAGGAAATTTAATTTCCTACAATTTTGTCATTTACATTTTTTCTGTAGCTCTTGTTATTTAGGAGATAGGGGCAAAAAGCGAAAATTTAATGGAAAAATTGGGTTTAGTGACCCGTACTACCTCGCTGGTGGGAGTTAGGGTTACGCCGCAATGAACACTTTTGTAGAGCATTCAGTTCTGAAAAAAACCCTATCATTGACCAAGATGATACCATAAAATGCCTCTGAGCTGTAGAGTTTGAAGAAAAAAAATCAAAGTTTACGTGTATGTATTTTATATGGGAAATCTTTATACGTCTTGGTCGAGCACTTAATATTAGCTGCGTTTTTTTCAATCGGATCAGGATCTGGATCAATCTCTTAACATTGATATACAACAACAACTCGTGATCCACACTTTCATTCGGATTAGAATCAATGATCCGCAAGAAGTGGTTACAAAAAATTCTACGAGAAGTGCTAGTGTCGGATGAATAGTTCGGAAATTTCTAACAGAGTCGCTGCTGTAGTTTTTCTTGTCTGAAATGATGGCAGCAATGAAATTTGTAGTCGATTGGTTCTGAGCACACAAAGAAAAAGTAATTTATAGTAACAAAATAAATCAAATCGTTTTTCTGATTATGGGATTTAATAAAAAACAAAACTTTGAAGGCCATTTTTGAGTTTTCTTTGACGAAAGCTGTCGTCTAATCCCCAATTCTTATTAGATTAACAAAAACAGGAATTCCAGCTCCTCAAACCCAAAATCGTGATCCCGGTGATTAATCTGAATCGTTTTTTTCATTTGATCCTGATCCAGAGCCAGATCCAGATGAAAAAAACGCAGCAATTAATATTCAGTTCATTCAAATTTTCAGGAAATTTTTGTATGGGTATTTCCCACAAAATTTCGAGGTGGGGCTGAAAAAAAAATAGTCGCGAAAAAAAAGCACCCCAATGTACATCATATACATTTTAGACTTAGCTTATGGTTACTTCTTTCATAATGACAAATCCAAAAAATCAAGTTAAAATTTCACTGGCCTTAAAATCACCTTCTTTAATTTCTTTGAATTTCGATAGTAGAGTAAAAAACAATGACCCCTTATCCTTATCCTTAGTCCTTATATATTAATTTTCATGAAAATTCCTTGAAATTTAGAAATTTCGTTGGCTTTGGATTAACCAATTTGAATTTTCAAATTAAAGAACTTCAAAAATAACAATCCCAAAATTTGCTGTATGCTAGTTAAGGGACACCACTAGTGTGACTGCCTGAAAAAAAAATGGTTTTTGGGAAAACTACTACATGGAATGTTTTAATGTTTTAAGAATATATTTGTGGATATTATATACATATATGATAAAAATTTAAGCCCAAAAAAATTGAAAATTCAGCGAGTTATTAGCAATATCCCATGACTCCAAAAAAAAAGTCCCTCCACTGCTGCAGTGATAGCAACCTCCACAGTGCTTGAAATAAAATAAAAAAACCAAAAAGTTTATTAAACTAGAAGGCATTACCCTTACCCTGTCCTTCGATCGAAGAAAAAGTTGAAATTGAATAAAATGGCAAAGTTTTCAAAAAAAAAAGTATCAAATTTCGCGCGGAAACTCGATGAGTTTTGGCCTGCTAAACTTACATTTTTGCTTCGATCGGAAAACTGGAGGTTCATGGTATGGAGAAACATACATATATAAAAGAATCGGATGATTAGTCTTCGAGTTATAATTGCAGCAAATTTGAAAAAAGTTATTTAGAAAAAAACGCGTTTAAAGTTAAATTCATACATTTCTTAATACCTCGATACGATGAGCGGCTGCTTTCCAGATGGCTGGACCTCAAAAACTATTGAAATTTTAGTATGTTATTTTTCAAGGTATAGGCTATCGAAATATGCTATAATTTCACACTTAGTGGTCCCCCATAACTTCGAATTTGAAATAAAACCGGCATTCCTGTGTAAAATTTACTTTCGTTTGATGTTTTGTCAGAACAATTTTCTAAGATTATTCCAGTGCTGAATTTTGTAGGTGTCTGCTTACATTTCAAAAATAACATAGAAAGTTTTATTCATCAAATTAAAAATAGTAAAAATTTATCAATCTAAATATGTATATGTCAGCTTTAAAAATTATTATTAGTAGTTAAAAGATTCAATTTAAAATGTTGAATAAATAAATTGCGTGCACAACTTACTTGTTTTTGAAAATTAATGGATTTCTTTTGGATAAAGTGAATTTTTGAGTATATGTTTCAATTTAATGAAACTCTAGAAAATACTTCAATACCTACATACATTTGGAATATATATAGTTGATTTTAACGAATTTCTAAACGTTGTTAATTTTAAACTACACAAAGTTAGGTAGGTTTGAGTTATTTTCCGTTTTCGATTATTTTATGAACAGAACTAAACAGAAACTTACTGAAAAGAGCATTTTGTAGGCATTAAGCTCATAATAAACATACGTACAAATATATGTCAAAATGATATGTTCTCTATTGAAAGCCATTTATATTAACTCAATAAGCATACAGTACCGAACAAAGGTGCTTGGCGACAGTTAAACAATATTAGCAATAATAGTAATCAGCTGTTTGTATAGGCCCTCGCCCCGTGACACTGTTGTTCGATGCTCTTAAGAAGAACGTGTACAAAGGCCAAAGAAAGGTTGAATCTATAGGCTCCTCAGAAATTATTAATAGGCAGAGTGTAAGTCTCGTGTGTGTTCCATAAAGTCAAGTATAGAGAATCTGTAATTAAGATGCCCTGGGAGAATTCCTTCGGCGAAAAATAATTAATTATTTGCGGGCTTCTTAGGCAATGCTACCCAATACATACATATATTGCTAAGATCCCTAGAAGAGCTTTATATAATTTAATGGCGCCTTGCGTTACTCCATAATCAGGTCTCAGTTCGTATTGTTGTTGTTGTTGTTGTTGTTCTCGCTAATGCTCCCGCAATAACGAAGCCTAATGAATTCCTTCATTCTCGGCTCGACGTGCGAAATTATTTGTCCTCGTAAAATGGTCGCAGTTTTAATAAGACGGGAAGAACAACAACAACAACAACAACAAAAACAACAAAAACAACAACATAAAATTCGCCGCACGAAGCGCAAAATTCCTACACGCGTAGTCAATTAAGTGGGAAAGTTTAAGTTGAGTCGCTTGTCATATTTCACGCGATGAATGAGGCTACCCATCCGCCCCTGTTAAAATGTCGTTTTGAATTACCGCGAAGGGCGCGGCACCGCGGCGGGGAGGGAGATTTTCATGGAGCGAAGATAAGAAGTCTGCGGCCATTGGACCAAGAAATCGGGAATATTGAAGAAGAACACCCTTAAATTCCTGACAAGCGCTTAATGCGTTATTAATGTAAATTTTCGCCCAGAACAGACACTCCATCAGCCGCCCTTTCTGCCGGGCCGCGGAACAGCTTGGGATAGAACTCCTCGATCCCCCCCGTCACTGGAAAGAGCACAATCTAACTCTGATCCGAGGGAACGCATAGCCATAGATAAATTGCAGAATCGATACAATGGACAGATTGCGGACAATAATAGCTGCTTATGCATAGCCGCACTGTCAACAGATTGCTTCGCCCCTGTCGGCGTCCTTGTTCCCGTCATCGGTGTCACTGGTGGTCCGGGGTTCGAGGGTTATTAATGTTAATTACTGTACAACATGATGTATACTTTGGTATTTGGGCATTTCTATCTTGGCAACTCAACAGAACAATAAATGGAACAATGATGTAGGCTCGACTGAGGGCCACCAGGAGCAATAACAAGTCGCCCCCGCCCAAGAAATTAATGATGTTGGGGCACACATATGACGACAATGCTCCGGCACAACTCCATGGATCCTCCATCCCTTTGTGCCAGCCCTAAGCTCCCCCTAGTCTGATCCCATTGTGCTCCACTGCTAATGGATGGAAATATGATTCTGTCACGATTACTATTTCATGCAATAGTAGCAAATCGAATCTGATTTTGTCGTTTCTCCCTCACCATGGGAGTCATTGTTTACCCTGCACAATTGTCCTTGAGAGACGCATCCCCTGCTATTAGTAGAAATCCTTGCGCCTGAGTAGTTTTATGCCAGAGGTGTGTCTGTGTTAATGTTAATGGAAAGCTCCTCAATTATACAGGTATAATAATTGTGAATAGAAAACATCTGACATCATCGAATATCTAAATATGCTTCACTAAATTTACATAATTAAAAGTTTCCCAAATTGGATAATCGAAATACAACTATCGTCTGATTTACACTGCAGGTTTTTTGTACGATTTCGCTTTTACACGGTTTTTAAAATAAGAGATTTAAAAAAAAAAACACAGGTAAAAGTGGACATTTTAACTGCATGAATATTGCTACTGCCCTTTTTAGAATTCCACTTTCAATAAAAATCATCACAATTTTTAATCAAGGATTTCAATACCAAATTTCGCCAATGCGAGATTGTCTTTTATTTCTCTACATCGAACCAGTATCACATTAATCCTTAATTTGCATATGAGTACGCTTTGAAATTCAAAATGGCGGTGTCCAAAATGGCGTTTGAAAGTCGAAAATTCAATGACATATAATATTATGACTATTAAAAAAGAAGTTCTTAATGGATTTATTTCAAAACTTATACAGGGAGGTTATTGAATTCGCTGATTGCGAATCTGAGGTCAAATTTAAGAATTTCAAAATAGCGGACTCAAGATGGCGGGCAAAGACATTAAAATTTTATAAATCTGAGCATAAAATAGTTCTAGGGGGTTTTCGGGGTCACTGATTGCGAATCTGAGGTCAGATTTGCAAAGATGAAAATGGCGGATCCAAGATGGCGGACGAAAAAATTAAAATTACATGGACCTGAGCAAAAGTTTGCACTGAGGGGTTTTTGGGGTCGCTGATTACGAATCTGAGGTGAATCTGACCGCGATTTTGGTGGTTATATGATCATTCAATAGTAGACAAAATAATCGACTGTGAAAAGAAAAAAGACCAACAAAAATCAAGAGTTAAAAAATTATAATAATAATAATAATAGGGTTTTTCAAGCTTTTACTCAAAACAAATACATACCAGATTCTGAAATTGCATCCCCTCGTTAATTGTAAAGTTCTACCATTTGTGATTTCATGTGAATGATAGTGATAAATTAAAACATCAATGTAGCAATGACATTGGAATTTAAATTTAAAGTAGTTGTGCACAATGAATGAATCATTCATAAATATTATAACTAAACATTACAAAATTCGATTTTTTTTTATTATGAATTATTATTAATTTTTTTTTTTTTAGTTTTCTGTAATATTACCCGCAAAATTCGATATCAATCATTTTTCGTGTATTTTTAGAAAAATTTTCATTTTTAATGTTTTACTGCACTATTTTAAAACTAGAGTTTTAAATTGAGATGGGCTTTTAGCAAATCAATTGATGGACAACGTCCACTTTTAGACCTGAATTGATTATAATTGAATATGCAATTTCGAAAAGGGCAGATCTCGCATATTTTGACAAATACTTAAATGCTTCCCTGTACCTATTAAATTCGAAAAGGGAACAATTCTGGTATTTGTTCTACTGTCGACAAAATGTGACTCAAAAATATTTTTTTTTTTAAATATTAAACTTCTATAGAAAATAGTAAGTTTATTCATTCCCTGAAAAGTTTCAATATTCAGAGAGATGTGCCCTTTTCGAAATTAAATATTCAATTGTTGGCAGTAGTTACTCAAGTACGACCTTCACAGCTCTTAATTTCTGACTAATCTACATTACTAAATAAGCAACCAAGTCATCTGGATGAGGTGAGAGAGGTGAGGCATGCATTAACTTCGGCCCCCGCGAAGCAACTTTCATTATGTGAATCATTTAGTCCACTTCCAAGAACAACGAAAATACTCAAAGTGGAGGTGGTGTGGCTGCCTAAGTGTCTTATATATAATGAAGGGCTCAATTAAGTGCATGCACCTGGCTTATAGGAAACCCCCGAATGAGGTAACAAAGTTCGCTCCTTAATTAGACACTTGACATATCGAACGGACAGGAATTGGTTTTTATTGACAGAAGCGCTCTGCCAGCAGCTCCATACATCAACATGATTGGAATTTATAGTCCTCCTAAGAGGAGATCCTGCTCCTGCAAATTCGGCTGAGGTCTTCTACGTAATGAAGAAGCTCGCCTGGCTACGCCTATCTCCTACCTGCAGTGACACTGAACTTAAAGAGGCCATAAACCAAGGCCGCTTAAAAACCTATCCTAATTTATAGGGCAGTCAGATAAATTTTTTCGAATGGTGCACAACTTCAAATTTTTGAGGACATTATCCCTAGAAAGATAATCTATATTTCCGAGACGTATGTTTGCATGGAAATATAGAATTGTTATTTTTTTAACTAGAAAACGTCTTACTCGCTCAGACAACTCAGTCATCGGTCAGGTAAATATTATACTTATTATAAAAACGCTAATACCAAAAACGTATTTGTATATAAACATAACATGGTTATATGTAGGCTATTTGTGAAACAGAATGTGTCTTTAAAAGAAGACTGTTTAATTTTAGTTGATTTTGTAAGAAAATTTAAAATGTTTTATTCCGCAGTTTAAAAATATATTGTTGTAATTTTGCCCGCCGAACGGCAAGCGGACAAAACTACAAAACCTGCCTTTGCTACAATTTAGCGAATTTGCAAATGAACGGACAGACAGACAGACTCTGTCTGATCTCGTCAGTATGGCGCTTAGCTTCTCTGCCATCGATAGTCACAAAGGAGGGATCGAAAGCTAATCTCTAACTCAAAGTGTGAATTACATATAAATGAAGGCAAATTTTGTAACAATATGATTTTTCATTAAACTGGTATATTATTTATTAAGGGTACTTGAAACACCCAAAAGTTGAAATTTTTTTTTTTTTTTGAAAATTAGAAAATTGAAGGGGAAGAAAGAGAGAATATTAATGAAATTTAGCATATTTATTTCTTAGTCTCCAAAGAATTCAAAAAAAAAATAATTTTTTGATTTTTCCAGGCTGTTTTTTGGCTGGTGGGATTTTTTAAAAAAAACCTCCAAATATCACGATGTACGCGATTTTGAGTCACTGCAACGCCTAACAAACAAAAAACAAAACAAACAAAATATATTAATTGGTATGAATATCTCTAGGGATTGAACCAAAAGAAAAACTTTTCATAAAAAAATAACAAAATGATGGCGTTTTTTCATAAAACGCACATTTTTGGCCCCGAAAATCTGATGTAAATCGAAAAGTTTTCAAAAAATACTTTTGTCCGTGATTCAATCCTTGGAAAATCATATCAAAATTTCAGACCGGGCGGTAGTTTTTTTTTTAATCGTGTACATCAACTCTTAAGCCGCAGTTCTGATGAAACCAAATTCGACTTTAAGGGGGTAAATACGATTAGAAGGTCAAAAAAATTGTTTTTTTTTTTTTTTGTTCCTCTAAAAAGTTAGGAAATTTCCCGTAGAATACGCTCCAAAAAGTTTCAGGTCGAAAATCGAACTCCTTATATATGTTTTCTTCATTTTTCGAGAACGCTTTCTTCAGCGCATAGCAGGTTTTCAAAACTTTAAACGCGTTTTTCTCAAAACAACATTTTTAAAATTAGCAACCACGATTACTCGAAAACTACTTTTCCAATTTAGTTGAAATTTTTAGGGTTTCTTCTTTATACCTTAGGCTTGTCTGTAAGCCTAATTGTTTTGAATTTTTCGTTGCAAAATTGAATTATTAATGCAAAAATGGCTGAAAAAATAGTGAAAATTATCGATTTTTTACAAAAACTTCAACCAAACGCAGAATTATTTAATTTTTTTAATTTTTGAGGTTTACCGACAAATTACATGTATATTTAAGCCCAATTTTTTTATGGGCTGTTACAGATCAATAATACGACGCCCAGAGTGGTTGCAGTCTTTTTTGTAGGTCAATTTCACGCCAGCGTACAGCCGCCATTTTGTTTTCAAAAATTAAAAAAAAAAATATTTTTACATTCCTCATTTATACCTTAACAAGTGTACAAAGTTTTATAATGATTGCATTAAACCTTCTTTGTGAAAAAAAATGTTTCCTAATGCGTAATTTTTGCCCGTGTAATTGTATTTACCACTTTAATATGATGAAATTCTTATTCCTGAAGTTATTTCCTATCAAAATCAAACGTAAAAAAAATATTGATTTTTTGAAAATTTGGGTGTAAATATATAAAAAAAAAAACCATAAAATATCCTATAAATATGGCATTCGTTTCCGGAACGTATGACTGTACAATAAAAAAAAATATCATTATCTTTCTAGGGTTAAAGAACACTCAATCCTTACTTTGGGCACCCTGTCAACGGCAAACTAATAATTCGATTCGAATGAATTGCATACATCGATTGACATTTTATTTAATCACATATTGTTAATCCATGTCCACATACAATGCATGCATAAATATGTATATTAAGCTTAGTACTTCCCAATGAAATGAAATCGAAAGTGGATGAATATTTTTAAATGTATCTCTTGAATTAAAATCTGTGGAACTGAAATCAAATCTCAAATTGTAAAAATTATACAAATGTCATTTTTTAACTTGTCACTCTTTCGCGTGTGTATGCAGCGTGAAAAATAAAAATGCAAAGTGAAATATTTATTTTTACAAATTTAAATTTCACATTTCATTTTTATTTACAATTTCAAGTGCGAATGCCTGCTTGCTTGACAATTTTTGGTTTATGCGTATAGAAGTGCATTGCAATTGCAACCAAACACAATAAAATTTGGACTTAATTATCTCGTAGAAGAAAGAAGAGTTGCATAAAATCCTTATACCATAAAGGACTAGTCCCTACAAACATATTTGAAAATTATTCATATCCATTCCTATCAAGATGCATCCTCCCTTTATTAGTGGTGATTGTGATTCGCCGTGTTTGGTATAATTCAATAGAGTAAAATTACACTCTTTTGAAATGAATGGTGAATTAACTTCATCTAAAATTATTTTTAGATAAGAAGTTTAATTTTAATTCAATTTCAAAGTTTTGGCACCATTTATTATAACAAAATTACGTAAATTTATTAGATTGCAGGTAGTAAAGACGGGACGAGAACGCTTTAACGTAAAGTTTGTTACAAAATTACTTGAGTATTTGCCTAGGTGACTGGTATCGTAATATGTAATTAAATCCTATCTTCATCAGGCGTTTTGGGGGGGGTATTAAGTTACGTGCTTTCACCACAAATTATAGCCACATCACCTCCGTGGTGCAACAGCTATCGTAGTGAATTATAGCAAAATAAGAAACAAGTCTCAGAAATCGCATGTAACTAGATAAAATTCGTTGACAGGTATATGCTGGCTTAAAACGAACTTATTGCCACAAGGAGTACCAAAGTTACTGGAAAGGTAATTAAATTTCTGTGAAATTCGAGTAGGAAAGCTGATAAATATAAGCAGAAAACCACAAGAAGTTGGAATGCTTTTTAAGGAGGAAGCAAATCCAAAATCCCTTCTTTAAGATGGCAATATTCAGTCATAAGATACAAGAACAACTATCGGCTCCGGAAGAAGCGGAAGAAACAACCAGACGCTAAGAAAGTTTGCGCGATGTGAATTACTCCGGCAGCCTACACAAAGCCATTCCGGAGGAATCCAAGCTGCACAAAGTTTTCTAACAGAATTAAAGAAGTTAGCCGGTGGCACAGGCGGGAGAGGCAAGAAATGCTCCCGAAAGGAAATTCCTATCCGTCGGAACAAAGGGAGCAGAGTTGTAAATGAAACCCATCCTGCTTGTCACAGGTATGAAATGATCCTCTCGACACAAAAACTTCCCTTTGATAGATAATCCGGCTCCGCTTCTGGAGGCTATTGAATCCCTCCCGCCCGTAATGAGATACCTTCTCCAGTGGCTCAAGAAGCGCCCACCCGGCCGATTTTTAAGCTACCCCGAAATGAAACTTTGGCTAGAGGATGGCGAATGGAAAGTGTATAATAAAACAATATAGGAATAGTTTGGAAATTTTCCGGGCAACAAAGAAACTTTCCCATCGCCAATTACACCGAACAAGGAATGTAATTGGAATTTCGTCTCGGCTTTCATTAAGGAAGCCAGCAGCATGACGCTCCAACTCGCCTAATGCATTTAAATTTTTCGAATTGCTCCTGATGCGATTCCAGCAGGAGGTGAATTATTTTTTTTTGCAATCCTGATGGGCGCCCTGTTGCCCCCAAGCAATGCCATGATGGCTAAGTGCATCTCCAAGGTGTTTCGGAAATTGATATTTAATAAAAACTTGAACTGCAGATGAGGAAAAAAGGTGCATCCGAAGCTTCTGTGCTCTGTGCAATCTGGTCAACGCTTTGCAGACAGTTTCTGGGAAAATAGGAGGAAAAAAACAAAGAGCAATTTTTGCATAATGGCATACGAACCAAAACAAGGGAAGTGCATTCAATTGCAATTTTGCTTGATTTCATAATCTTTTATAAATTAGTTTAACTAGAAATTCTTGCATTAACCCTTAACAGTCACACTGGGTAAAATACACCCCAGCGTTTTTTGAGCGCCAAAACGACCCAATAAACCAATGGATATGGGTCTAATACCGCCATCTACAATTAGTCAGCGTTACAAACTTTCATTCCCCGCCGGCAAAATATTTTTGGGACCGTTAGTTTCTACCTGGCAGTCGCTCAAAGTAGACCCGCTCGAATTTTGGGGTGTCTCACACCCAGTGTGACCAATACGTGATTTATTCGAGTTTTTTGGAAATTTTTTTTTTTACTTCTGAGTAGTTTAATTTGAAGTAGTAAGTACATTTTAACAGTTTTGCTTTGTTACAATTTTTTGAAAAAAATTTTAACGTGTATTTTCGCTATAAGACATGGCGTATAATTTACGTTCACGCACGATTCGTGAGGAACTGTGTGAGGATAGGGAAGAAGAGGGAACTTTTGCTGGAATTGCAAATATTTTGCATTTGCAGGACCATCTTCCCACTCAAAATGAGCGTCGAAGGATAGAAAAACAAAAAAGGTACGCGATTTGTCCAAGAGGAAGTGATAAGAAGACGAATTCAATGTGTCCATCGTGCCTTCAACCGATATGTGATACGCATAGAGCGTACATGTCCATTGAATGTGCTTTTGGCATAGAATAATTAATAATTAATGAATAAATTTTTTTTTTTTTTAATTTGCATTAAATACTATATGAAACATTTTTTTTGGATTTTTAAATAAATTTTTAATTAATAAATTGCTATTTTTGTGCGTAAATGAGTTGTTCATTTTCTTCATAAAAGTGGTACCTTCAGTCTTCAAAATAAATATACTTTTTGAAAACTGAACATACCAGCTGAATGGGCATCATTTCAGGATTACAAAACCGCTTAGCAAATTGAAATATCTTAAAAATTAAAAAAGTTACAACAGTTTTAGTGAAAAAAGTCAGTTTTTCGATATTTTTTTTTCAAGAATTTTGTTAAATATCTTAAATTTAATTTTCACATATCTAACACATAGAATCTTTTAGAGGAAGACTTAAACTTTAACAGGATATATTTTTTCTTTTTTTATGCTGCCTACAACTTTTTATAAGCCTGTAAACACGCTGGGGTGTGATACACCCCAGAATGATCGGTGCGGGATTTTACTGAGGTGTGACTGATAAGGGTTAAAACAACTTTTAAAATTTTAAGAAATAACTCCAAGTCATTCATGAACTCGGAACCACCCTTACTTACTTTACTAGTACAGAAACGTAGAACTTTTAAACATTCTATATAAAATTAGTGTAATATTACCCTTATTATATGAAAGACTTGAACACTTCTTCTGTATTTTTAAAATTACAAAATATAACAAGTTATACTGGAATTGAGGTATTATAGTAATTATATATAGTAAGTGTAAAAACGTATACCTCAATTTGTATTACAAACAACTCTTCCACTTCTGGGTGTAAAAATCTAAAGAATTAAATCATTATTTCCAAAAACTTATTGTATTATAATATTAATCCTTCTCCACAAATATTTTAACTCTTCGCATTTTCTTTCTTAATGACAATTCAAATGTTTAAGGTATAAAATTTTCCGGAAGTGTGCTCACAAATATTAGACATTATATAGTCTGTTTTACTTTCGCTATTATATTATCACAAATTTTCGACGTGTGCTATGTAAAATTACCCCAATTTTGAAGTTTTTCAAATTTTGTGTTTTACCCCGTTTATATACCAATTTATCAATTTCATTCTAGAGTGCAGTAAGGATGTTAATATCGAAAAAAAAAACATATAGAACATAGAAGTTGTAAAAAAAAATGTGACACGGGTAAGAATCACATGGGTCACATGGTTTTGTTATACAAAACGTCCATTTACTGAAGTTTTTTCTTATACAAAATATTTTTTGTAAGGAAAATTTATCACCTGTGTGAACCATGTCGCACTAGTCATTTCGTTAAAAAAAATATTAATATCGGAGGTTGATATACCAAGAAAAATATAAAAATCATAATATAAAAAAACAAAAAAAAAAAAAAACATAATAATAAAAAAAAAATTAGAGTAAAAAATCCATCACCGGCCATTAATTTTATGAGTAATACAATATTTTATACAAGTGTTTATAACTGCAGTAGGAAGGCAATTTACATAGGGTTTATATGGATAAAACTAGTAGCCCCTGAGTTCAGGCATCGCCACTAATTTTAATTATTACGTTAGGTATTATATTAAAGTAGTCGCAAAAGTAATGTTTTGTTTTGCGGCTAATATTCACATTTTACCCTTTTCTAGGAAATTTTTAAAAAGCATTCTACATTCACGTCAAATATCTAATTACCTTTTTTTTTTGTGCTTGATTTTCTCATCTTATGTTTTTTATTATATTGCTCGAATATTGATGTCGATGTCTAATTAACAGGTAAAAAATATCCATATTTCTGTTATTAGCTTTTCGGTATATCTAGAATTTTCCGATTTCCTTACTGTACAGATAGATAAGACGATACATAATTATTTATATATATGATCAGCAACCCCAAAAACTCCCGTGCACCAAATTTGGTGCAAATCGTTAGATTTAAAAAAAAAATACTTCCGCCATAATGCATCCGCCATGTTGATTTTTGCAAATCCAAATTAGGATTCGTGATCAGAAACCCCAAAAATTCGGCCACCATATTGGATTTTTAACTGCCATATTGGATTCGCCATATTGGATTTTGGCAACCTACCATATCGAACTTTTAGGGACCCATCAGTTGTAATCTGAGCCAAAATCCGACTCGCTCGGTTGCAAATTTTTATTTTTGCAAGCTTTTTCTACTGGACATTCGATTTTTCTCCCTATTTCAGCCGCCATATTGGAGCCGCCATCTTGAATTTTAAAAAATACCACATAGCTTTCGAAAAGTTCTCATTTAGACGAACAATTTGAGCCCTAAAAGGAATTCTGAATAGATATACATACATACATTTAAATTCAAGTCAACCCCAACATATTTTTGACATGAAACACAATCATAAAAGTACTTAATTTAATAGCTAAAAAAATGACATATTGCTTGTTTAAATATCTTATAGATTTATAAAAAAAAAACCGCAAAGTTAATCAAATAAAAATAGCTCAGAAGCAGATGTTCACATCACGAATAAAACGATTTATAAAATAAATTGGCATGTTGCATAAATCTAATCAAAACTGACATGAAATCCACAAATTGTGATGGCAAATTGCTTTTAAATCAATAGTTCTTCCATTAGGCTCACGAACAAGAATTGGGCCTGACATTAAATTGACTTTATAAGAAGCGACTTTAAACGATTTGGTGGTGAATGAGAAAAACTTTTCTATTTTATTGACATTTACCTGCTGGAAAGATGATCCTAAATGGAAATAACATAAATAGCTTATTACTTAAAAAATTCTTATCACACAAAAATTTCATTTTCACATATTTTCGACAAAATAGGCTATATTTAGAAAAAGAAATTTTTGGTGCTAATTTAAGTATTAATTTATACTTTAAAATCATTTTTATTAATTAATTATTCTAAAAATTACTATAAAAAATGTTAAACTCTTATAACTCCTAACAATTTACTATCCCTGATTTAACCAGAGTTCAGTAGTGCTTTAAAAAGCAACCCACTGCTCTAATCATTTTCTCCCAAGTTTGCATGTACTATAAAATTACATCAGGTATTTTCATAATGTCGTGATTTTTTTTCCCAGTACCAACACTCATTACGGTTCACGTACTCATAAGTACACGGAGGAATTTCTCCCTTAAATCGTTCAACAATAAACCTTTGAACTTAGACCAAATACAGCAATGGAAAAGATCTTGAACTGCTTGTAGAAATGTCAACCTTTCATCGACTGCCTTTAAGTGAAAATAAAAGTTTTCCTCCGGTAGAAATGTTATTTTTATGTTGTGTTACTTTCTACGCACTTTCAGCACCAGCGACTTCTGAGAACATATCCTGCGTAACAACAAAATATCGAGTGAATGAACCCCAAATAACTTCAGATGATTTTCTTATAGGCAGAAATATATGTACATATATAGTATACATATGTAGGAACCTTTCATAACATCTTTCCCAAAAAATTTTCATAGAAGGAAGTTACCTAAATATTTAAAGTTTTAATATGTGAGGTAGGTGGACATACCTAAATTTCATAACTGGGGAGTGCATCAAAGAAAGGAAAAGGTCCTCTGTTTCAAGTGAAAGTTATTTCGAATAGGGAGGTCAACACAATTTATTAGAAATTCAAAATAGCCTCTTTCATTTTCCTTTCATGAGAGAAATTGTTTGTTAAGATCTGACGAATGTGTCGCGTTGGATCAATGGAAAAGTCAAGCTATTTATATCGAAAATAGAAAATTTAGTCAAAGCAAAACTTATTCATAAACGAATGGCAATCTATTCTATATATAGTATATAAAGTAACATGTCCTGACTGATTTCATAATCGTTAAGCCGAAACTGCCGAAGCTATAAATATGAAATTTTCTTAGTAGTTTACTTTATAACGTAGAAACTCACAGAAAAGAGATTTCTCACTAAAGGAGTCTTAAGAAGGTTAAAAGGGAAAATTATATAACAATTCTATTGACTTAAAATCGAGTAAAAATAAAACAAACATAAATAATTAAAGATGTATTTCTTATTCTTTTGAAAATCAATGAAATCAGTTGAAAAGTGGGTATAAAAGTTTGCATTGGACAAAATTTTATTGTTCTGATTTTCTTGAAATTTAGCATAAATACTCAATAATTCTCTCTTTATAATTCTATAAAAGAACCCTCAGGTAAGGAGACACTGGAAACAAAAATGATAAAGTTTAGAATTACATATTCTTAAAAAGCTTTCAATTTTATTGGGTATGCTTTGGATGAAAACGTCTACATTTCATGGTTCTCTATCAGACAGATATACACAGATGTTAGTATCATCCTAATGTACTCCTTAACTTGGATTGGTTGAAACAGGAGATACAAAACGATAGCATTTTAGAAATGTTTAATTAATAAGAATTTATCCTACGCTGGGAGAAACCAGGATTCAATTAAAAACACTTATTAATTATTATTCAGTATAAAAATCTCGTAGAAGCTCTTTGACTTTGATATTTTTGCCATTAATTAAAAGAGAAGTTTAACCCATTAACGCCGAGGTGATCAGAATTTTTACTAACTTTTCAACATGGTTATTTATTATGGTATCGGACCAAAAAAATAATGCAATACCTCTATTCCTACGCGAAATTTGATGCTCTTTCAGAATCTGAGCTCAAAATTTCGATTAGATACCGAAAAAAAAAATATGGTCGATTGAAACGAAACAAATTTTTTTCGCATTTTTTTTCACAATTATACCGCAAAGGTATCAACTTTTTACTATAATCAGAGGTGATCATGGCACTCGAACATTAAGAGGAATTTTTCTCAGAAAATTTCATCGACGCGTTTTTTCAAAATGGCGGCGAGAATGAAAAATTTTTATAAAAATCTTAATCTATCGTTTTCTTAAAAACTATAAACTTTAGAAAAAAATTTCTAAGAACAAAAATGTCTTAAAATTAGTCAAAGAACACTCTCAAATTTAGCCAGAATTTTTGGATACAATTTTTGATTTTTGAAAATTTCAAAAAATCCAATTTTTCAAAAATACCTGAAAATTTTTTTGAAAAAATTTGAGAGTGTTCCTTGACTAATTTCAAGACTTTTTTGTTCTTAAAAATTTTTTCCTAAAGTCGATAGGTTTAAATAAATAAAATAAATGTGTGGCGTTCAGATCTCCACGCAGTTGTCTCTGGGTAATGCTAAGAGTAGAAAAAAACAATCTATATGCACAGAATCAGCAAAGAAGTAGTCAAAGAACATTTTTTCAAAAATTTTTGAGGTATTTTTGAAAAATTGGATTTTTTGAAATTTTCAAAAATCAAAAATTGCATCCAAAAATTTTGGAAAAATTTAAGAGTGTTCTTTGACTAATTTTAAGACATTTTTGTTCTTAAAAATTTTTTCTAAAGTTTATAGTTTTTAAGAAAACGATAGATTAACATTTTTATAAAAATTTTTCATTCTCGCCGCCATTTTGAAAAAACGCGTCAATGAAATTTTCTGAAAAAAATTCCTCTTAATGTTCGAGTGTCATGATCACCTCTGATTATAGTAAAAAGTTGATACCTTTGCGGTATCATTGTGAAAAAAAATGCGAAAAAATTTTTTTTTCGAAAATTTTCACGTTTTTCACGTTTCAATCGACCATATTTTTTTTTCTCGGTATCTAATCGAAATTTTGAGCTCAGATTCTGAAAGAGCATCAAATTTCGCGTAGGAATAGAGGATTTGCATTATTTTTTTGGTCCGATACCATAATAAATAACCACGTTGAAAAGTTAGTAAAAATTCTGATCACCTCGGCGTTAATGGGTTAATATATGGGGAGACCTTGGAACCGAGTTTTAATTATGCAGACCATCTTAAAAAGTGTATTATACCAATTTGCTACTCCGCAGGGTGTTTAAAAATCTTATCGCAATAAATATTCAAATAAAATAAAAATGTGGTGTGGTTTTTTAAATTATTCAAGTAATCATTACTATAACGAACAAACCATTCACTGTATGATAGAAATATTTAAATTAGTTACGTATCAGATATTCGAATTCTCAATTTAATTGTTTTTTTTTTTTTTCATGAAAATATTTCTAACAGATCTTATTTTTCTTTATTTTAAATTTGATTTTATATTCTTTTTTTCAGTGCATATATTATAATATTTTTTATATGTTTTTGTCAATTAATTTTATAAAGTTAAATGAAAGCTGTTTTTGTTTTATTTTAGACTTATTTTTATTTTTTAATTTTTAGTGAAGGTTAAAATTGTCGCATATTCAAAATTTTCTTTTAAATTGTAGTGTCATCAAAAATTTAGCATTGTGCAAAATATCAAGGTTTTAGATTTATCCGAACGTAGTCAAAATTCGATTTCTATTTTTGAACTACACAGAAAATTCACAGACAGACGAATAACAGTGTCAAGTTAAATAAAAGCGTTTAAAAACAAGTCATCTAATGTCTTCAACATGTCAAATTTTCAGTATTACGATATTTTTGTATGATACAATAATTGCGATATTTTCTCACTAAATATTCACTAGAAATGATGATTTCATTTAGATGTCGATTTCAAATATGTTTGCGACCATACCAATGACTTCATCTTGCTTTTATTAGGTTTAAACATTTTATGATTTGACTTCTCCTAAGCGTATTTATGTTACACATTATAAACCGTGTTTTTTTTTTAAGCGCGTCCAGATTTCGAATACAACACATAAAATTTGAGTAAGTGATCATAAATTTGGTTTTATTATTATATAACATTTAAATAAGATTTCGAGTATACGTGCAACGAGCATCCTATCAGCCCAATTTTTGACCGTCGACAGCTCCATTTCTTGAAATAAGATTTTCACCAAATTGTCCTTTCTATAAATCGATTGTTTCGATCGCTGTATGACACGTAGCGCCAACCTGTTGAAACCATAAGTCACCAACATCAATTTCCCGAAGTTTTGGAAACAAAAAGTTGCGGCTCATTGCTCTGTACTGTTCTGTTAGGTGATTTTTCCGTCAAAAAAATTCACGAAGTGATCTATAAACTTTTTATAGCTGAGCCCTGATTTCGGAAATAAATCTCAACGATTTGGAATCTTTGCTGCAATCCATTATATTTTTGCCTGGGCTATTTTTTAGAAAGATTCCGAACTAATAAATAGAAATATTAATATCAAAATAATTAGGATAAGATTGATTATTAAATATGTTTATCCGCCATATTACGGAAATTATTGCAGAGCGGAAAAGTGAGGTTAAATTATGAAGTCGCGAACAAGAAATTCTATTAATACATAATTTAACGAAACTAATATACAATTTTGCACTTTTAAATTTTTTTTTTTAAGAGATTGTAATTAAGAACATAATTCGATTATCCTTCCTTGAGTAAATCTCGTCCTTCAACATGAAATTTCTGTAAAAGCAAGGTACACCACCGCTGAGCTGACCCTACTCTTAATAATTTAATTTATTGCAAAAAAGTTAAATCAAGTTACATTAAAAGCAAAGAGGGTAAACTTTTTAACGCAATGTTCCACTTACGTCGGGTAAACCTCAGGTTTCAGAGGGGTCAGGAGGGTGCGCTTACAAAGCGTGTAACAAAACGTTGTAATTTACGAGTTTTCGCTCAAAAGGTATCACAGTATGGCAGGCGCCGCTTTTACCAGCTGCTAATGAAGCGGGGCGTCCTTAAGATTCGCTTAAAACGTAGTTATAATAACGCGACGTAGCTGCGCGTTCATGGCCTTCTCCACTTCTCTACAAGATAGGAGTTGTAGGAGTTGTAGCTTCTAGGGCACACCACTAATTAATTATCTAGATACCATTTGTGTTCAGCATGAATAGACCATTCACCTACAATCAGGCCCCTTCCCACGTAATTTAATTTATGGAGCTAATAATTTTCTCACAAGTGGTTGCCAACTTCAAAGTGGAATTTCCTTTCTTTTCCCGAGTTAATGAACTAATTCAGAGCACATTATGCCGACATGTGAAAACAGGCAGCGCTCCCAGGTCCCGCCTTGCCTCAAACTTTTGATTCGCTTTCTGGAGCGAGTCTTATAGGAGTTTTTATTACTGGCTGGCTCCCGGGAAGCTCTCGCATATGTATGTCAGGATAATGCCGATACCAAAGGCGGGAAAAATAATAGGGTTAAGTGGAGTTCATGGACTAGCAGCAATTTGAGTAGTTAATTCAGCCTGACACTAATTAGAGAGTTTTTCGAAGCGTTCATGTGAATACCACATAGTTGCGGTGAATCGATGAACCGGATATTATCACACCTTATTATTTAATAAATATTAAATCGTGACGGGCGGAGCCACAAAGTGAACACTTGACTGCTTCCCTCTAACAGGCAAAGCCGATTTTAATGGGAGTTAATTAGATGCCAGTTCGCGGTTTATTTTAAGTCGTTGATTATAAGAATATATACCTTCACGGTAATGCTATAAACAAATACTAAACAACTTTAATCTTTAATCGATTTTTAAGAATTTTCAATATAAAATTTAGGGGTAGACCGTAGATAATTATTCTTCTGAAGAATTTGCTGAGGTATCTACTTTTAAAAGAAATTTCAACAAAAGTGTTTATACTACTGTGATCAAAAAGTAAAGCTAATTTTCAATTTAAATTGCGCGGGTACATCAATTGGAGCAAATCTCTTGTTTTTAGGTTGGTACGACTGTCACTCATATCTGTGTAAAATTTCATGCCAGTGCGTCATTTGTTTGATAAGTTTCGTTGTGTTTTCTGAGCAACTAAAATTGAATTTTTCGATTTTTACAATGTCTGATTTTATTGAGCAAAGAAGTTGCATTAAATTTTATTTGCGGAATGAAATTTCTGCTGCAGAAACGTTTGGAATGTTGCAGAAAGCCTTCGGCGATCAGGTTTTGTCTGAAAGAAATGTTTGCAAGTAGTATAAACAGTTCAAAGAAGGTAGAGAAAGCGTTGAAGACAAAGAGCGTCTCGGACGACCATCAACATCAATCAATGAAAAACATGTCAATGAAATCAAAGACTTGGTGCTAAAAATCGTCGGTTGACAATTAGAGACCTTACTGATACTGTAAACATGTCATTTCATTTGGATCGGTCTAAACCATTTTAAACAAATATTTGTGCTTGAGAAGGGTCACATCTCGATTGGTTCCATAAACGCTCAATTTCTTGCACTGCACTGTATTCGAGACTTTTTCATCAAAAATTCGATGCATGTCGTTCCACAACCACTGTATTCACCCGATTTAGCTCCATGTGATTTCTGGCTATTCTCTAAGCTCAAAAGACCGCTTCGGGGACACCGTTTTGAATCGACTGATGAGATTAAAGAAAAATCGAAGAAGGACCTCAAGGCCATTCCAATCATCGAGTTTCAGAAGTGTTTTGAGGATTGAAAAAATCGCTGGCATAGGTGTATTGTATCGGGCTGGGACTACTTTGAAGGGGATGATATAAATTTGGAAGAATGAATAAAAATGTTCAAAGTTATAAACAAATTGGCTTTACTTTTTGATCACAGTAGTATATTCGAAATAGGACATGCTTAAATAATAATAATTTTTTGGTGAAAAAAGTACCGAAATGTCATAGCATATGTTCATTTCTTTTCACGTGTGTTACATTAGAAAAATTCTAGACTATATATTATGAGTGTTGCGCATATTTTTTATTAACTAAAAATTGAAATATTTATTTTCTTACTTTTCTACAACATATTTTGGTAAGCCAGATATATTCTGAAAAATTGTATGGTAAGTCGGTTAATTGTATTAAATTTAAAAATAAAGAAAACAAGGCTTTAAGAACTGGAAAAAGCACATATTATTGTTTCTTTTAATTACATCTTGATACACGTTAATTAGACACCAAATTGAAATGAACGATTCAAATTTAATCCAATTGTAAAACAATTTTACCAAATTGATTTTGACTTTGTGTATCTTGTCATTTGAATGCATACTCTCCAGAATGCTTCAATTGACGATTAACTTGAGGCGCATATTCTTCATCTCCTTGTTTAATACTATGCTAATTGAAAATTCAAACATCCCTTTAGCACTAGAATTTCTAAGATGTTTGCGAAAAGCCAAGTCTGGTTTCTAAGGAGATTAAGCATCAACATTGAAATTATTATGTTTTGAACTTTGTTTGCATAATTGTTATACACATACTCGAGAAACTAAGAATAAGTGGGGAGGGGGTAGTCGAGTTCTTTTGAGAGAGACGAATGATTGCGTAATTACAACTAATTACACTTACCGTCGAAGAGGCTGCGACGGGCTCCGCAGACATGGGTCCCAAAACTGAAAGGATTTGTGTTCATTCAAATGTGCACATTAGGCCACCCGCTGGGGAATTTTCCATAAAATGGAGTGCTTCCAAAAGGCGTTTCCGGAGATCCCTAGCCTCCCAGAATCAACAATTCATTAAAATTTTTGGGGATATGAAAGCAGGAGGATACTGGATCTGACAAAAATTTATTTTCTGGATTCCCTGCGCACCCATGTGGGGCGGGTGGTGTCGGCTGGATATGTGTGCCTGCCTGCCTGCCTGGCCGGGTGTGCTCGTGTGGCGCTTCAAGGTGCCGTACTTCTCGGAGGAAATCTACGCACATGCCTACGATTTTTAGGGCCTTGACGTGGGTATATTCTCCCAAGGCAATGTTTCCAGGATTCAAATAACTTCCCTTACTGATTTTATTGTTCTACATGGGTACGATTAAGGTTGCCGAACGACTTAGCCTTGTCTGCAAATACCTTCGCATCTACAATGCGAGGAACCGAGGAAATGATGGAGAAATGGAATCTTGCCTTGGTTACGTCCGCAGTGGAAGATATGGGTCCTGACAAGGATACTACACCTTTCAGAAGTTCCATGCTGATCTAAGTTACTCGGAGCAATTTCATTTGCAAATTTAAAGGATAACATGGCTGAGATATATTTCTGGGTAGGATAAACTATTGTGATCCAGTCGCTTTGTGTAGGTAATTACAGGCGCACCATATGGCCGTCTTTTTTCTCTCCGGGGCAAAAGTGATAGGGCAAAAACCGTGGCACAGTCTGCCCTGGGAAAGCGGACTTATTTATAATGCGTTTAGATTTATATCGCCACGGGAGAGCGGGCTAAAGTTTGCTCAGTACACGAATGGTAACTTTGTACTCCGAAACTTCCAGGAACCTTATGGACGGGAAAGAACCTTTAGGTAAAAGATTTAACGCCAATGATTTGAATTGCATGCGATATTAAATAGATGAAACAATTCCAATAGTTCTTTCCTTCCTGCTTATATTTTTTTTCATAATTTAACCTTTCAAGAGAAGACATGTAAATAGATAGCTATAAAAATTGCTCGGTGAGAATCATGCAACTTCATTGAAATATCTTTGCGAATTGTGAATATTGAATACTTTTTTAATCTTACCCATATTCTAAGTAATTAAAGTAATAACAAAAACTTGGAGCTAAGTAATTATTAAGTAGTTTTTCGAGAGGATATCAAAATTAGTTGTTTAGTTATTATTTATTTCTAGTCTTCTTGAGTTAGTGTGGGTCTAGGTAATACGTCAGCATTATGCTAGTAGTAATTTAACTATGCGTGTAAGTGGTATAAGAAAATAAACCTTTTGGAAATTTATAAAAATAAGTTTTAAATATAATACTTACACATATCTACAGGGTGTCTCAGAAGTAGTTGCAGAAACTAAATGTATATTTGCTCCCCTTTACAATTTAGGTAGTGGCTGTACTTTTGAGGTTAGCATACCTGGGACCCTGCAGTTTTATTCTCGTCTTCTTAGAAGCAACATCATTTGAGTCAAGATGAGTGACCTTATGACAGAAGAAAAAGTTTGTCTTGTCGAGTCAGGGGTGGATTTACCAGCGGGCTGAGGAAGCTGGAGCTTAGGGCGGCAGATTTTAGTGGCGGCAAATTTGGGGCCAACAATTTTCTTTTATATCTTACAGAAATTAAAACGATTCATATTTAAACTAGTAGTCCGTGGTTTCGCTGGCTGTCGTCGTCAGCAGGACTCTCGGAATCATGCGCCCTCATCCTACCAGTAGATATAATGGGTCCGCCAAATAACTTTTTTTTTTGAAAATGCTATAAAAAAAAAAAAACTACTGAATATTTTTTCAAATTTCTTTTTTTATTTCAAATTACAATCCTTCCGGTTAATGATGGAAAATAATTTCATTCAAATGGCTGCCTCGGCTGGCCATGCAGTAGCCTACACGATCGGTCCAATTTTTAAGTACATTATCGATTGTGTGCAGCTGTATTTCACCAATGGCTTCACGAATATTGTCCTTTAAAGCGTCAATTGTGTCTGGCTTGTCGGCGTAACACTTATCTTTGACGGCACCCCACAAATAATAGTCTAACGGTGTCAAATCGCAGCTCCGAGGTGGCCAAACGACTGCGATTTTCAAAAACAGGGCGCAAAACATCAAGTGTAGCGTCGGCTGTGTGGCACGTAGCCGATCGTGTAGGCTACTGCATGGCCAGCCGAAGCAGCCATTTGAATGAAATTATTTTCCATCATTAACCGGAAGGATTGTAATTTGAAATAAAAAAAGAAATTTGAAAAAATATTCAGTAGTTTTTTTTTTATAGCATTTTCAAAAAAAAAAGTTATTTGGCACACCCGTTATAAATATAAGAGATAATAAATCGAAAGACTATAACAAGTACACTGCACAATTTGTTTTAAATAACAACAAAAATTGAAAACCAAAAGGAATAAAGAAGTGTATAAAGAATAAAAAGAAAAATATTTGAAATTAAAATTGTAACACATCTCACAATTCACAATTCCCAAAGAAAGTCATGTGATTTGCAGCAAAGCAAATATACAAAATAGAAAATCGCGCAAAAAGGTATTGTAATACCTTCATAACTTAATTAATTGAATTTCATCGTCATCATCAGCCGGATTGTTACCAGATAATGGAATATATTGTTTTTAAACTGTAAGTAAACGCAATAAAAATTATTTAATTACGTTTACCGAAAGTACATTATTGTGTAAGTAGTATTAATGTATACCTTACCACACCTTATTAGTAGTACATGATTGAGCTATTAATTACTCAGAAATATACCCAAAAACTATTTCTTGTGCAATCTTATCTAAACTGTTGGGTTGTAAAACTAATCTAGGACATATCGATCCCATAGTTCACAATAATATTAATTGCGGGAAAAATGTGGTGTAATTAGAACGATAGTGTATAAATCATAAAGTTACAATTTCATTGACAAAAAAATTTTAATTAAAATGATTCTGAACTAAGGTATCGAATTGTAGTGGTCGGACGTGGCGGCAAAATTTGAATAGCCTACTGGCGGAAAATGTTTAAATTCGCCACTGTGTCGAGTGCTTCTATTCTAGAGAAAAAGTGTATAGTGATGCTTATAGGGGATTTCGTACTAAGTATAGAACGCATAGAGTTGCGGGCGAAAATACTCTTAAAAGGTGAGAATGTTTATGCACATATTTACATGTATTGCGTTAGCCAGTAGCAAGGCACTTTTTTACATTTTTCGCGTTACTTAAGTGTCTTTTTATTATATGTACCACTGATCTCTGTATATGTTTCACTTTTTGAAAATAATGAAATACAAAAACGCCCGTTTGTACTTTACATATACCCAAATAAAACCATCCATCTTTTCTTTTTCAAACGCTATTAATGTTTTTTTCAAAAACTGCAAACGCTAGAAAATGACAGTAGATTAGTTTCAGCAACTACTTTTGGGACACCCTGTAAATCAAATTGATGGCAATATTCTTGTATTCGTCCCCCTTCCGTCGATCAATATGTTATTCAGTTTTCTTTCAGGTAGGGAGACTTAGAGTGGCCCTTGGGGTTGACATGTCTAACCTTGTGGATGTGCGCTCAGGCGTCCTGAGCTCGATCACTGGGCCCAAATTGTATAATTTTTTTTCGTTTGGACTTCCCGCGTTTCAGAATGGACCATAATGGTGGTATCTGGTCAGAAGCCATTCTATTACGCTAATGATACCTTTTTCGTTTTTATATTATTATATTTTTATACGACATGGGGAATTAGGCTTAATGTTCCAAAGACTTAATTGATATACATTGAGAATTCGTCAGTGTAGAGTAAAAGCGATGATCAGGGTTAAAAATAAAGTTCAGTATTTAGAAATTAATTCTAACACATTATTGAAGACTAATGGACTTGGTGAGTGTACCCTTGAGAAGGAAAATAAGGTCTATAGAATTCTTGCTTCTCTATTTATGAACTTTGCTAATGTTTAAGTTGCTTATGTATAAGACCCATAGGTTAGGTTAGGTTGCTGTGGTTGCCTAACGGCACACTTAGGCCACAAAGGGGGCCCATTGTGATACCACGCGGGGCTATTTCCCAACAAATATCTAACCATTGAACCACTTCGTGTCTTTGATGAAGTGTTCAATGTCCCTGACCTTCGTTGAGCTCAGGTCCGACAGATCATCAAGGAAATAAGAGCCCAGGTATCGATTTCTGCACATTGCTAGTGCTGGGCATTGACATAGGAGTGGGAAATAAGACCCATTATATTTATTTAATTCGCTTAATACAAGCTACAAAACTTAAACTAAGCTTAGACTAAAACTAAACCTAAAACTAAAACTAAAACTAAAACTAAAACTAAAACTAAAACTAAAACTAAAAGTAAAACTAAAACTACATAGGGTTTTGTGAATTCATACAGCTACTCGTCAGTTGAAGGTTTGTGGGAAAAATATTCTAAATGCCTGCATTGGGAAAAATTATTAGAGCAAAGACAAAAAATGTTCTAATAGTTATATATATCAGACTACAGATATTATCCCCTTAATTAAATATGCTGTTGACCTTGTTTGAACTTTCGGTTGAACAGACATAATCCCTCGCCCGTTTCCCTGATTAGTTCTAACGCTGAGAGTCTCTTAGTAGATCTAAGTGACAGTCTTGAAATGCCCAGATATCATACTAGTTATTGAACAGGAGCTTCACTATTTGTTGTTTTGTTGTAATTCTGTGTATATGTTGATGACTTCATACATAAATTTATTGCCACAAGTATTTTACTCCTCATTAATGTTGGAATTTGTAATGGGTAATAGGATAACCATCACTTTCTTGATCCAAACCAAAATATACTATAATTGTAACTGCTCATTTTAGGTTTTCTAGTTTTTGATTTTTTAATTTATTTCTGAGTCTGTATACTTTTTCTATAATTTTAAATTCTTAATGTAGCTATGTTATGGGGTCGATTTTTAGATTTTACTCCACTATAGGCGGTGTAGACATTAAGTATAGTCAATCTCATTGGTATTATCAATTATGCTAAATACACATCTTAAATGCGGACTGTCCTCCTCGATTACACGTTTTGTTGATAAATGAATAGTAATTTGTTATAACCACTTCGAGTTAAAAAAATGTACTGGTAAACACACCTGCCGCAAGTGTTCTCTTTTTGTATCAGGACTAATAAATTCCCAATTTAATATAAGGTTCTTCTGCTTGAAAAGGCTTTATAAAGGTAACAAGGCCAGAGGGTATAGTCCATCGATAGGATCATATATGTAAGTATCTCTTTGTAATAAGATTCATATGTACATATGTATATTCTCCAATCGAATAAATAATCTGAATTTGAATCTGAATCCGACAATATTCTTATATTAAAGCTTCAATGTTGTTAAGAAAAAAAGAGATTTCTTAATCTTAAGTCAAGCGTATAATATCTTATTATCCGATGTGTGGGCTACAATCTCAGATGCTTATATTTTAAAATGATATTCAATTTTCTTAGAAATATTGGTAGTGGTGTTATATAATATTTTTATTTATTGTTTAAGAAAACATCAGAGTGCATGTGGATTCTTATCAAAATATATAACATGTTTACCACAATAGAAGGCAACGGTTTAACAAAATACTCTTTGTGGAGACTTCCTTAAACAAAGCTCAACTCTTTTACTCTATATCCCGGGGCGGAGGATTTGATGTGATTCTGTGTGCTTCTTAAGGGCATATTTGCCTGGTTTAACAAAGATTTGTCCTTTCCTTTCTATTAGATACCTCCATTTTATGCCAGCCGTTGTTTGCTTTTTTATTCTCTACGGTCTACTTATTTTGGTTTGGGCAGAAATAGTTTGAAATCCTGTCCACTCTTTCGCTGTAATTTTCTGATCATTTCGTCGTTTTACCGGTGGAAATTTCTCTCGTCTTTTGTTTGCCCTCGCTATCCACAGCGCTTTGTCCTCGATTTGGGGAGCCATTGGCCCTTTCATTTGGAACATGGCAACATCGTTTCGAATCGATGCCTTTGAATAGACTTGACTGCATTTTGTCTTTTTATTGAAGGGATTTGTTGACATGATCCCTCAAGTAATTGCTTATTGTTCGAAGTTGCTTACTTTATCCGCATTCTTCTTGAGTTTCTTATCTTTAACTCTTGTTCGTTGCAGTTTTCTTGACAGTTTAATTTTTTTTACGATCCCACTAGCACCGAATCGACATTAAAATTGCAAGATGGGAAAGGGGATGGAGCAATGTGCATTTTGCTCTATTGTCATCGAATAAAAGCGCGTGATTCGACATTATTTACTGAAAAAGGTGCACTGCTCATTTATTTTTTCTTCAACCAACGCAAAATTAAATTTAAATGCTGCAAAACATATAGACAACGAACGAAAATAAAGCATTTTCTTTTTAATGTGTGAAGCGTAGTTAAATTAATAATTTTGAGCATTAGCGCTAAATCACTTTTTTTTATATATTATTATTGATTTTTTGGTTTTCGGGGTCGCTGATTGTGAACCAGATTTGAAAAGATAAAAGTGACGGATCCAAGATGGCGGACGAGAAAATTAAAATCAAATGGATCTCAGCAAAAACCCCGAAAAACAGAGCTAGAGCTATTTTATGCTCAGATTTATAAAATTTTAATGTCTTTGTTCGCCATCTTGAGCCCGCCATTTTTGAATTTCTTAAATTTGACCTCAGATCCGCAATCAGTGAACTCAAAAATCTCCCTGTATAAATTTCTAAATAAATCCAATAAAAACTTATTTTTCAAAAGTCATAATATTATATGTCATGGAATTTTCAACTTTGAAACTCCAATTTGGATACCACCATGTTGAATTTCAAAGCGCATCTACGCTTTTCCGCTAAATTTTTCGAGCCATAAATAATGATTTTATCAAGAACATTTTTTAAATAACATGATTGTTATTAAAAAAAAGTGAACATAACCTCTGTAGTTCCAATTTTAATTAAAAATCATTATCATATTCTGAAAGTTCATGAACCATTGACCAAATCAGAATTTTTATGTGAAGGTTTCAGTAGAATTCAGGACTGCTGAAAAAACTTATGAAAATGCGTCCGTTTGGGCCTTAATGGATTAATAGTTATAACACAAATTTGGTAAATATGTAGTTATGTTGAAGTTGGTGAAATAGATAAGGAATGTATACAATATTAAGCTAATCCGGCTTGACACTACTAAAAGTTGGAGTTTTTTATTTTTGGAAAACTGAAGAAAATAAAAAGAAATATAATAATGAAACTTTGCACATTTAATTCTTAGTCTTCCTGAAATAAAATGCAACAAAATTTTGTTTAGATTTTTCCAGGCTGTTTTTTGGCTGGCGGATTTTTTTGAAAAAAAAACTTCAAAAAATCACGACGTACACGATTTTGAGTCACTGCAACATCTGCAAAAAAAAAGTGGGTTTAATTGGTACGAAAATCTCTAGGGATTGAAATTTTGCCAATTCTTTAAAGTCTCATAAATTGGTAACTAAGCTAGAAAAAATAAAAATAAACATGTAACAATTATTCAGGTCCGCTAGAAGTACAATTGACCCAATTATGAACAAAATCCAGTACTTTGCATTTTTTTTGTTGTGCGGGCAAAAATGTCTTCGAAATGTAGGTTGGTGAAAAATTATAAAAAAATTAGAACTCTTAAACTACAAAAAATTTTGGAACATATATGGGTTTGATTCAGCTATCCCTTGAGATGCTCTCCATCTGGACCTCCTCTTGACACCATTTTTGGGACTCCCTATATTTTATTTGATTTTACAATAGTTCGATTGTTATTCCGTAAATTTTATATTTAATTTAGTGTTAACAGTTAAAATGTATTTGGCCTTATTACACTTAGCAAGAAAAAAAAAACACTAATAATTTAAAGTCTTCAGTACTACAAGAAGTTCTCAAATATTACGATTACACCCTAAAGTAGGGATATAAAGGACCTTTGGATCACTTACTGTACTGGAGCCCCAGAGCTTTTCGCTACAGCCCTGGCTTACCGCCTTTAGTGAGAGCATTAAAATAAACATTAAATTTAATCTTGTGACAATCCGATTTATTAGTAAGGATTTCTCTATTACCTGAAGCCCTCACAAATAGCATTGAAATATTAATCAATAATAGACTAATGCAAGTGTGAATTATTATATAAAATCTTGTTGGTTGCGGTTAGCCGCCACCACACCACACTGATAATTAAATAATTATTGGCTTAGTTAACAAATATTATGCACATAGCTTATATTGCATAATTGCTAAAACAAGACTCCAATAGTATTATGCGGCCAGAATTTAATAGCGTCCCTCGACTGTAAGCAGACGTTATTACATACAAATATTAAGCATGACCGGAGATACATTTAGATATGTACAGTGGCCAAATTATGTACATATGATCAGCAACCAATGCTCAGCAAATATTGGTTTTATCCCCAATTACAAGTGTGTGTAAGGGAACCATATGGAATCGAAAAGCATCAAACAAAGAGGCTCCATTTACACTTACAAAACTTAGAGCAAGTAGAATCTTTAAGAAGAGTTTTGAATTTCATGTTATTCCAGGTCTATAGTGGGTTTCATATTCGACCTAATTTCCTAAAGTATCGAACACGTTTTTGTCACACAATACCATAATGCTTACATACCTGTAGAAATAATTTTAGTAATTTTCTATCAAAAGTAACTCTATATTTCTGACAACATACCACCACTTCTTGAAAAAGGACAGAAAATTTCAAAAGGTGGAAAATAAGGACGAAATAAATATGTAATTTAACATAAGATAACATCAAATATTTGTGTATAATATGCATATACTGGATATGCTCGAATTGTTATGTTATCATCAGATTTCGGGCAGATTTCGATTATATAATATTATCTTTAAAAGGTGCCTGGAGAAACTTTGTACAATAATATGACCAAGTTTTCCACAGGGAGATGATAATGTTACATGTTTTCTATTGTCAATAGTTTAAGACATGATATGATCATTATTTCATATAATGAATTATTACGAATTTAAGTAAGCTGTTAGGGTTTAGGTGACCTGGTCAAGAGTCGTTAATCTATTCACCACTATTTATTTTATTGTAATTCAATATAATATTGCAAGTATAGTAAGTTGAAATTATATCATATACAGCCTTGGCCAAAAGTATTAGGCACCCTTGTTTTTTTCAGGTATCTTACAACATATTTCCTAGAAACATTTCTCTTGTTTTTCAATATGTCGCCAACAATCATAAACGGTAATTAAGCTAATAAACCCTTTCCTAAAAGGACCATAAAACGCCTGATCGGGAAAATATATAAATTTGTGGTTTTTTTAAGGAAACTTCAGTTTGCAATTACTGCTCGTAGTGCAAGCAAGTGTCTTAGTGTTGTTATTTTTTTAACGGAGTTTGAATTGTTGGTTGTTGCTTTTGTAAAAATGCCTAAAAGAAGGAATCTCTCTGATGAAGAACGGTCACGAATTTTATTTTTACATGAGCAGGGCAAGTCTCAAGTTGAGATTGCTAAAACTCTTAAATGTTCTCGTTGTGCGGTGCAAAGTGCTATTAAACGTTTTAAGGACACTGGTTCACACGTAGATAAAAAAAGAACAGGTAGAAAAAGACTGTCTCTTGGAGTGGGTGAAATGCATATTTGTGAAGGACGTATGAACAGTGAAAAATATATTGCCGTGTTGGAAGAGGTTCTACATCCATCTATCACGAAGATTTATGGTGACACCAATGCGGACAACATAAAATTCCAACAAGATAACGCGCCATGCCACACATCTGCAACCAGTATGCGATATTTGAAGGAACACCATGTTGACCTTTTGTAGTGGCTAGCACAGTCACCGGATCTTAATCCAATAGAACATCTTTAGGGCATACTGAAGCGGAAGATACGAGAGCACAGCATCACATCAAAACAAGGACTCAGACAAATCCTGCAGCAAGAGTGGAACGAGATTTCTCCAGAAGAGTGTCGGAAGCTGGTAAGCACTATGCCAAAAAGAATAGCTGCTGTCATCAAAGCTAAGGGCGGACCAACAAAATATTAATAATAAGAATAAAGTACAATAAAATAAACATAACTGTAGTTTAATTTCTCTCTAATATGCACAAATAAACTGTATGGTGCAATTTTCTTAGGGTGCCTAAAACTTTTGGCCAAGGCTGTATTTTGGGGCTTTGTTAAAATGATGTGGTTTCATTATTTTAATTATTCAGTTAAAGTCAACCGCTTTTTCCATGGAAATTTAAAAAAAGAAAAATATTTTGATGAGATTCGCAATTTCAGAGAATGTTTAATCATTTAAGAAGCTTTTTTATGTTCTCTTTCTATGATTATGGCTTTTATAAGTCACCCAAAAGTAAAATGTTCATCTCATATCTTTTGTAATAAATTTTGTTCAAAAAAGACCCCCATTCGAAATTTGGTTCGACACAAAAATGGATATATAAATGATTGGAATAAAGTTCTTTTGGTGTATGCAGACTGAACGATTAAATGGAAACTTTTATGCTACGTCTGCTCTTATTTTTTTTATTTCGTTATTTTTTTGTCCTATACACATGTGCCCGTCAGATGGAATTTTTAATTTATTTTCGTCCCTTTAATTCGAGGTATCCTATACCGTACGTATATGAGAGATTCCAAAGGAAAACGAAACGAAATGTTAAAAGGCGATATTAAAACGCTACAGTGAATTTGGTGAATTTCTTATTGAGTTCGGAGTCTCGAATCAAATTAAATTGAAATATTTTTTGAAAATGTTTTCAAAGGACGTCTTTACATAAGTACCGTATGATGATGCCCTTTCACTGAATATTTTATACAAAAATATTGTTTCAAGAAAACCTTTTGGATTTCACTGAAATCATACCGTTCTCTAATTGCTGAAGGTTCAAATATTTACATCGACAAAGCTTTTCTTCCACAGTTATTGAGCCCCAGGAAAATTATACTTGAACCCTGCTTTCAGGTGGGATATGCAAAGAGAATTTAAATACAATGAAACAGAAGATAACAAGATTATGAGAAAATATTTAACGGGTGGCGAGATTTAATAACTCTTTTAATGATTTCATGTCTACGTAGAAAGGTAGATGTAACCAGATGTAGTCGGATACAATTGTGCAATTCTTTTGAGTTAAACTACCTGATTCGAGATGAATTATGATTTTGCAGGTCAAGATGTCTGACCCTGAGGATACCATTGCGGTGACCTTATCTCACTTCATCATTGTAACTTTCGTCCTTTTTAAATTCTCCGCTTTATCATGTGAATCTTTTCGTTAACATGGGTGGATGAAAGGTAGTAGATAAATTGATAGTTTAAGTAGGCTTTTTTTGTTTGGCAACAGTTACTATAGTTAATATTATTTAAAAATAAAACCGATCGGTCTGAAATTTTGATATGTTATTTGACACATTATTTTCTAGTTATTGAACCACGGACAAAAAGACTTTACGAAAATTTTCCGATTTTCATCAGATTTTTCGGGGCAAAAACGTGGGTTTTTTGAAAAAACGCCGCCATTTTGTTATTTTTCGAAGAAAATTATTCCTTTTGCTCGGATCGGGTTTTTCGAATACGTTGAATCAAATGGATTGAATAATAAGTAAATCGTGTTTATTTGATAATATTATTTGTTTTTCTTAGAAATTAATTAAAATTTGAAATTGGATTTTTTTTTTCGTATAGTCAAACGGAAGTTAACATCAAAATTTTGATTTTTTCCAACTTCGCATTTTTTCAATTTTTTTATTTTTACCAAAAAATATAGCTTGTAGTATAGAAATACATATTATGTAAAAAAAATTTAGAATGGTATCTCGATTCTTTTAGAAGATATGAACTAAAGTACGAAATTTTGTTCTGAAGGTTAAATCTAAAAATGAGGTAATAAAAAATTGGTATAATTTATTTTGTAATTTTAACTACTTTACAGCTCGTGGTATAACTTGTTCGTTTTACAATTATGCCCTCAGACATTGGTATAAAGTGCTCAAGTGTTGGTTGATAAATTAAGGAACAAACATCCTAGATGAATCAGCCAGGGTTTAGGCAATGAAAAATATTCATCAACCCCTCAAAACAGAGAGTGAAGAATCTTCTCTCACTAAATAAAGTGGGTCTTAAAATCATCACAGAACTCTTTACAGGCCATTGTCTTCTAAACTACCTTAAAAAGATAGGCTTTTCAGTTGACGATACTTGTCGTTTCTGCCTCGCCAAATGTATCGAATGCGACTCCTCAGAGCACTATAGCCTTTTACAAAAGTCTTGACCTGTATGGGAACTGATATGTAGTGTAGTCTTTTTCAGGTCTTGTTTCTTTTATAATAATCTCTGCAATAGTATTGGGTGTGTGAATATGACTCCGCCCTTTTTTGTTTACATAAAACATATTTGCTTTTCTAGAAAATTAAAGAAAAGTTTATTCAAAGTATGCTCCATCGGCAGGTCCAAGCTTCGCCCATCTTTCAGGTACCTAATTTAAGTATTCCTTGCAAGAAGAAATCCTGATCTTTTGAGCTGATCCAATTATCAATCCAAATTTTGATATTTTCGTATGAAGTGAACCCTTCTCCTGTAAGATTTGACTGCATTGTTCGGAATAAGTGATAATCCGAAGGAGCTATGTCTGGCAAATATTGCGGGTGGAGTAGCACTTCCCAGTTCTGTCCATCTAAATATCTTTTCACGACTTATGCGGTATGCGGTTTGGCATTATCCTGTTGAAAAATTAATTTACTGTGCCTATTCACCCATTCCGGTCGTTTTTCTTCTATGGCTCCCTTCAAAAGCATTAGTTGTCGTCGGTAAACTTCTCCATTAATAGTCTGAGAGAATTCGAGCAACTCATAATAAACAACACCTCTCTAATCCCACCAAATCAGAGCATAACCTTGTCAGAGTGAATATTTCTCTTTGGCTGTGATGGGCCGGGTTCACCTGGCTTCACTCAAACTTTTTTACGTTTAAGATTCTCATAATATATCCATTTTTGATCTCCTGTGATTATTCGATGCAAAAAGCCTTTTCTTTGCTGCCTTTGAACTAGCATTTCACAAATTGTTTTTCGACGTTCGATGTCTCTTTCTTTCCATTCATATGGAACCCAGTTACCAAATTTTTGAACCATTCCCATTGCATTTAAACGCTTTGCAACTGTTGATCGTTCAACATTTAA
Organism: Dysmachus trigonus; assembly: GCA_949715965.1. Lineage (NCBI taxonomy): Eukaryota > Metazoa > Arthropoda > Insecta > Diptera > Asilidae > Dysmachus > Dysmachus trigonus. The sequence continues at coordinate 79,505,217 of OX454322.1, read as the reverse complement.
TACTGCAGCCAATTCTGATTGAGTTTGGCATAAATCCTCTGCCAGTAAGGCTTCCAATTCAGCATCTTCAAATTTTTTGTACTTTGTCCTCAGTTCCAAAATCATTATTTTGAAATCATTATTTTGAAATCGTCGAAACCATTCCTTACAAGTTGTATTAGATGGAGCATGCTCACCGTAAATCTCCACAAGCAAACGACGAGTTTCCGCTGCACTTTTCTTTGCAATAAATTAGTGTAATGGCGCTTTTCGCAAACGATGTTTACTTGGAACGAATACAGAAAAGTTGGAAAAGTAAATTAAAACTTCAAAGATGTAAATTTGAATCGATTTATAAACAGAGGACTGATACAGAAGATTTTGCGAGCGTAAATTGTAAAATTAACCCTATTCTCTATTAATATTTAAGATTTAGACTAGTTTTTAAATCAAGATTAAGAATGAAGTCTTGAAAAATCCCCGTCACGATTATAAGCACACTATAATTTAAAATTGGTGAAAACATGTCTTTCTTTGACAATGTATGTAAATTCCGATTCCGGACTCCATTTATTACACACGCCTTGTTCGGAACGTGCGTGATTGTTCCCCGCCCGCTCGTACTTATGATAGGTGGCCCATCGATCTTATTTTAAAAATAATTTATCCGTGCTCTTTATCTGGCCCCGTCAGAGCACTGCACACGGCAATTAGGGATAGACGTTGACATGTGAGTTATTCACGCTAATGAGTTCCTGGGGTTACTTTTTTTTTCCACCCTTTCTCCAGCAACCTATGAGTTTTTCCCTCCCAGGAGTCCCGAGCGGGTTCATGGGAATTATCATACCAGTTTGAATCGAAACATTTTTCTAAAACGCGACAGCGCACCCAATTCCCCAATTCTGGTTGGGTTAAAAATGAGGTGAGTGGTTTTCGGGTCCTAATTTGAGACCTGTTTTTACCTGGGCCTATCCGCCGCACCGCTTGACGGACTAATCCGATCAAGTTTAAAGGCTTAAAGCTTTGCATAATTCAGACAAAGGACGTCGGTTGGCCAAAGTCCCGAAATCCAATTAGAGAAAGCATCGACCTGCTCTTGGTCCCACGGCGCTTTATATTCGCAGAAATCTTAGCATAAATGAATATTAATTGTTAACTTTAAGGTCCTTGGCGCTGGAGGAGTCATTAATTTTCTAAGACGAGTGGGAGAGTGCAGTTGTCTCCTGTGATATTGGGGACGGGCCCCGATTCGGTGGGGGGAGGTTATTTACATGAGCTTCATAAGTAATGATTAAAAATAGCTCCACCACTGTCTGTGTTGTGCGGTTCAAGAGCCGCTCTCGTGTTGTACCCTTCTTGGTAGTAGGGTTTTCTTGGGAAGGTATAAAATATTACTCTTGTCAGATATTCAAAAAATATTCCTCATCTCTGGCGATTAATGGCGTGATTAAGGGAGAGGGTAAATTTAATAAAGGAAATTTCCACTCAGGCTCGTTTATTATGAAAGGTCTCTTCCATTTGAGCATATTTCGTAAGGTTTTGGAATTGTAAATGTGTTTTTGTGCCCTTTTGCTCCTTCACTCTTCAATTTTTCATTTTGAGGTTCTTATTTCTGAAGAGCATCTTTGTGAAATTTTTGTTAAAAGATTTTCCAATTAATAGAAAAGAAAAAGTTGAAAAGGTGTAAAGGTTGTTTACTCAAATACATTGAATCCCTTATGACTGCAGCTATTGATATACTTGTTAAAAAAGAATAAGGCTTTCGCATGATTGATATACTGTCGAAAATTTGTCAAATTACACAGATTTACAAAGAAGCCCGAAGGTTTTTCAAATGATACATAATTTAATTTTTCTTCATACAATTTTACATTGTTGTTATATTTTACGTACCAAAAATTAATTTTAAAGTATATTTCGGAGTATATCTGACGTACAGGAAAGATGAAGTACACAATTTTGAGTAGTTTTATATTGTGTTCATGTATCTTTTAAAGTATTTATTTCTATTAGTACATGGTGTCCAATAGGAAATTGCGAAAACTAATGGATCAAAATTTTCAACAAATGGAGAGATCGGTAAAATGTCAATACTTTTTAAGAAAGGACAGTCGTCATTTTTATTTCATGTCCATTTTATTATAAAAAAATTAAATCTATTTAATACAAACCATTAATTTAAAAATATTGTGAAAAACGTGAATTATTAATAATATATATTATATTTGTGAAATGTGAACCATCTACATAAAAGGTATCTACCTGCATTTCTTTGAATCTTCTGTCGCCGGAGAGAAGTACAAAGGGATGTTAGAGACCAAATCCTTTCTCATGCGAAAAAGAGGAGCCGCGTTAAATCTTTTTTTTTTTTTTATTCAAGACGGAGCAGCACCTCATCGCACACAAGAAGTATCATCAATAAATTTTATGGCGATCGAGTTATTGGCCTAGGGTATTCACGCTTTGCTAGGGGAAAAGGAATAGAATAGCCACCTTACTCGTCAGATCTCACTTAATGTGATTTCTTTTTATGGGGCTACATTAAAGGTCTCTGCTATGAAAATAACCAAAAATAGTTGAGGATTTTATTAAAGACATTGGGAAGATCATCAATGGCATTTCAAATGAAACGTTAGAATATGTTTTTAATAGTTTTATAAAGTATATGGATATTTATGGCAAATTAAATGGTTAAAATATCGAAAATATATATCGTTAGTAACTAACGTTTTTCACTATATTTTTAAATTAATTGTTTTGTATTAAATAGATTTAATTTTTTATGATAAAATGGACATGAAATAAAAATGACGACTGTCCTTTATTAAAAAGTATTTTACATTTTTTAAAAAATTGTGACCCATTAGTTTTCGCAATTTCCTATTGGACACCCTGTACAAAATAGTAATTGAAGAAAAACATCGGAGTATAGTGTCATAAAAAATTTCAAATGTTTTGCCTAAGTTTATGTTGAAATACATTCTTTTTGTTGTCCAATATATATTCAGAAACACAACTATGGTAACCAAGGGGGTCATTTCACATATATTTTTCTACCGAAAATTAGAAAACGAAAAAATATCTGATTTTTTAAATCAAACTTTTGCGTATTCATTTCATTTTTCATTAATTTAATAACTTTTCAGTGCCTTTTTAAAATGCAATCATTTTCATCATTGTGGTAGGATTTTCTTTCTCCTGGCCACACTATTACCCGACTACGGCAAAGCTACGGGAGGGTTATAATATTAGCAGTCTATGTTAGTTAGTATGTTCGTATGTTCCCTTGTAACTGCTAAACTACTGGTCAAATTTTGACAAATGAGGTGATACTAGTTTCGCCTTAGTGTCCTGCGTATCATAATCTATATCACGTGATGTTAAATCGAACATGGCGGATATTATCCGCAAAATACTCAAAGTAAAAAAATTAAATATATTAGACAAATGTATCGAAATTGATATCAAATGAAAGATTTTAATGTACAGATTCCAAAAATATATAATTTTTGTATACAAAGTTAAACTGATTTTTAATAGAAATTTCATAGTAGCAGTTAAATAAAAATAAAGTTAATAAGTCAACAAACAATCAAACATAAGAAATGTTAGAAATATGCTGAATTCTTATAATTTATGGATTTTTTTGTAACTAGAGCTGCTTCTTTTGAATTAAAGTGATTTTTAAAAACAATTAAGATGTTAAACGCTCTTAACATCTATGTAGTATTGGAGGATAGTCGGGTTTTAGATTTTTACTTTATTTTTATTTATCGAAGATAATCCTCCACAATATGAAGAAGAACCGGAGCACAAAAGACTTCGATCGACAAAGGGTTGTTCAACCTGAATGAATGATGGCTAATTGCACAAAACATTCCTCCAAGATGGCCATTGACCGGTAAGATGCTTCCCAGCGGTGGTATTCAGTTGCAAGATGCATTCATTCAAGGATAATTCCTTCTCCGAAAGTTATTGAGAGCATCAGTAAGTAATGACCGCGGGAGAGGGTTCTACAGGATGAAGTTGGGAGCTGTTTTGCAGCTTGAATTGAATTGAATTGCTGTGGTGATGCTGTTTTACGGCAATTTTTCTGCAGCACACAGATGAGTAGCTTTTAAGGATATCTCCGGATATGACCGGTACTCTGTGCAGAGGAGGGATTCCCGATGTTTTTTCAGGAGATTTTTCATCCCAAGCAAACGATGAATAATTCAGCCCCACGGGAAGGGCGGCGACCCCACGACGAGGCACTTCTGAATCTTTGTCAGGTCATTGTAAAATTGTATAGGATTTCAGACGCCCAATATTTGTATCCATTTCGGTTAAATCAGGGAATACAAATGACGTGCAGTCAAAGAAATCAGAAATGTTTAACAAGAACCCCCCAAGTACGTGTACTCGGCAAAATGAAAACTAATGAGGTCGGACTATTCGAGTCATTTATCTGTTTGTCAACTCTAGTTGAAGTTTCTTATTCCAAGAAGGTTTGGGTTAAGTGAAAAGGGAACGGCGACCCTATAAAAGAGTCATTTTTTATTTTTATGGACTGGCCATGGCTCGGGCCGGCGTTCAACTTTTAAGGGCTATCCAACAGGATTTATCGAATACGACAGGCAATTTTCAAAGAACTTCTCCTGTTGATAGAGAGTGTAGAATGGAAAGGGTTGTGCTCTCGCCCTTGCTCGAAGGAAGCAATTTGCGTATAACTTCTAAGGGCCACTGTACGTCCCTTTCAGTCCCTGAAGAATCGAGAACGTCGACACTATGAGAAAAGTGCTGTATCGAACTATTTGCCATTTTAATAAAGCAGTTCTCACCTGGAAACACCAGCTGCACCTATGCGGAGCAGCCCGTTCACCAGGGGTGAATTTCGAGGCAATTAATTTGGCGAAAGTGTCGGGCGTATACACCACCAGGGACGACGTTTGCCTCCTGTTTACTAGTATGTTGTGCCATTTTTCGGAATGGAAATTAAATTTGACACCAAGTGCTTCTCATTTGCATGAAAGCTTACTATGCAAATTTCTTAGTCTTTTATAATTTATGCCGTAGCAATGGGGCTGCCGCTCTATGGCAAAGGAAACCCGGTCGACGATAGTGCGACATATTTTAGGCAAACGTTGTTGCCCGGGATCAGGCGGCGGCGGCAACGCCGGCATAGGCAAGAATATTGAGGTGAAATCCTGTTGACACTCTGTATGAAATGCTAAACAGAACTTTTCCGGAACATGTCGTATTCAAATGGGACTTTTTGTGTCCCATGATAAATTCGTCGTCGACGCTCACGAGTGCCATTTTACCAGTTTTTTGTGGTTTGCTCACTTTTGTCACTTTAAACGCCAATTTTATCTGAATTTTCGTTTTTATATTGCGCTCTTTTTCGATATAAATGGATTCTTTGAATGCTAATTGCAATATTTGTTTATGTTTGATTTTTAGCATTTTTGTTTATATTGTTAGAATTTTAAAATTGTCTAGATCCACCATCGTATAAGAGACTGAGGCTTAAAGTTACAAGAGAAATTTATTACAAACGCTTATAATATAAAATTAATACCAATATATAAGTGGCATATGCTATTTACACGATATTTAAGCATACATTTTCATAATTTTTGTCTGTCTATCTGCTGCCTGGATATTTGTCCAAAATAGGCTCCGAAATAGCTGAATGAATTTTCAGAATCTTAAACTTTATATTAAAAATCTGATCGTTTTTTCATCTTGATATCTTGAAGGGTTTCAAATATATAAACAAAATCGAAAGTCGGCTTGTTAGTTTGTTGTTCAATTACACCTAAACGCTTGAAAGGATATTTTTCACTTTTTGTCCGAAAATAAAACATATTCCAAATTAAAATATAGGCTACTTCTTATTCGGATGAAATATAGGACTGCAAAATGGCGACGAAAACTTTAAATTTAGAAGTAATAAGTAATTATCATGAAAATTGGTACCTTCGAATGCTGCTTTCGAATATACTAGTGGAATTTCGAACCAATATGGCGACCAAGATGACAGAACTAAATTTCTATATTTCAAGGGAATTATTACATTTCGAATCTATTATGTTTACACTAATATTTTACGATTCAAGATAATTCAAAGGTTTTATATGAAAAATAGAATAAAGAGGTTTTGAGAATCAAAATCTACTACTAAACTTGGTATTGGTTTCTAGGAGATACCAAACTAGAAAATTGGAGAAGTGTTCGTTCAATTAATAAGTATTTATACTGCGCCGGGTGAAACAGGGTAATTGAACTAGTTCTAGAACAAAAATGATGAAGCACATCAAATTTCTTAGAATTAATTAGAGCTAACAACAATTTGTCATTTAATAAACACTTCTATGACAGTAAAACAATTAATTTTCTCAGGAATGCTCCTAATATAGAAAATAAGTTAGTATTTAAGTACCTATATAATTTTTTATTTTTTTATTTTTGGTATTTCGACATTTAGTCTATTATTCTAATTAATAACAAGATTTCCTTAACTATACAGCGTTTTTCCCATCCAAATTTCGGTCTGGATTCAGTATCAAATGAAAAACGAAGATATATCTAGGCTAATAACCGAATTTGAATTTGAGAAGCTAAAATTCCTAATTTCCTTTGGATGTAAACGGAAATAAAGATTTTATTTATTTTAAACTTAAAATACCTTTTCTTGTTCATTTCAATCTTTTGTTGAAAACTTGCCAGAAACGAATTAAGTACAAAAGCTTTGTTAGAATATTTCCAAACTATACTTTTGGCTTCTTGATCTAAACCTGGTTAAATTTAAGGCTTAAAGTGTGTGGTTGCATTTACATGCTAAAAGGCTGAAGAAATGCTTTCCAGGATATCAAAATTTATAAAATGAATAAAAATTAAGTTGTATGTATATTAGGGTGCTTTTTTTTTGCGAATATTTTTTTTTTTCAGTCCCATCTCGAAATTTTGTTGCAAATACCTAAACAAAAATCCACTGAAAATTGGAGCCCTTAATATTAATATTAGGTACTAGACCATGGCGTATAAAGATTTCCCATATAAAATACACGTAAACTTTGATTATTTTTCTTCAAAACTCTACAGCTCAGAAGCATTTTATGGTATAATCTTGGTCAATAGTCGAGTTTCTTCAGAATTGAATGCTCTACAAAAGTGTCCATTGCAGTGTAACCCTAACTCCCACCAGCGTGGTAGTACGGGTCACTAACCCCAATTTTACCATGAAATTCTCTTCTTTTGCCCCTATCTCGTAAACAACAAGAGGTACAGAAAAAGTGAATATAACAAACTTGTAGGAAATTCAATTTTCTGCAAAAAAGTTCTGAACACGAAATCGCTAACTTCGATATTTCTTGAGATATTGGACTTTGAATTTGAGGTAGTGTTTCTACAATTTAGCTCAGTAATACATGAAAATTCCACACTACCTCAACTTCAAAGCCCAATATCTCAAGAAATATCGATGTTAGTGATTTCGTGTTCAGAACTTTTTTGTAGAAAATTGAATTTTATATAAGTTTGTCATATTCACTTTTTCTATACCTCTTGTTGTTTACGAGATAGGGGTAAAAAGCGAGAATTTCATGGAAAAATTGGGGTTAGTGACCCGTACTACCTCGCTGGTGGGAGTTAGGGTTACACCGCAATGGACACTTTTGTAGAGCATTCAATTCTGAAGAAACCCTACCTTTGACCAAGATTATACCATAAAATTCCTCTGAGCTGTAGAGTTTTGAAGAAAAATAATCAAAGTTTACGTGTATTTTATATGGGAAATCTTTATACGCCTTGGTCTAGTACTTAACATTAATATTAAGGGCTCCAATTTTCAGGGAATTTTTGTTTAGGTATTTGCCACAAAATTTCGAGGTGGGACTGAAAAAAAACCCCTAATGTATATAAATGAATAACTGCCATAATTTAACCAATCGATAGTACATAAGTTGATTTTAGTTTGTTTGCTGTAGTATGAATTGCTTCATAAATTAATACTATTATAGTAAATATCTATATATATAAAAATGAACCCCTGTTTCTGTTGGTCACGCAATAACTTGAGAACGACTTTACCGATTTCGTTCATTTTTTTTTTAAAAGTTTTCTAATACTTTGTAGAAGGTTCTTACGGAAAGAAAAGTTAAGAAAATTGCGCAGAAAATTGGATAATTTCAGAAAACTTAACGACTATTTTAACTTCACCAGTTTGACAGTTCGACGCGTTCTTAATTTTAACGGATTTTAATAAAAATTAGTACAATTATTGTTTTGAGGTCACTGATTTTGAATATTATCAAAATTTACAAATCCAAGATGGCGGACCCAATATGGCGGCCAAGATTTCTAGATTTCAATGGATTTTAATGAAAATAAGTACAGTGATAATTTTGAGGGCACCAGTTATGAATATTATCAAAATTTACAAATCCAAGACCCAATATGGCGACCAAGATTCCTCGATTTCAACGGATTTTAATGAAAATTAGTACAATGATTGTTTTGGGTCACTGATTTTGAATATTCTCATAATTTCCAAATCTAAGATGGCGGATCCAACATGGTGACTAAAATGTCTTGATTACAACGGATTTTAATGAAAATTAGTACAATGATTATTCTTATTGAACTAATTTAGAATATTACCAAAATTTCCAAATCCAAGATGGCGAATCCAACATGGCGATTAAAATGTCTCAGTTACAACGGATTTGAATGAAAATTAGTACAATGGTTATTCTGAGGCAACTAATTTAGAATATTATCGAGATTTCCAAATCCAAGACAGTGACCAACAATTTCTCAATTTCAACGGATTTTAATGGAAATTGGTACTATAATTATTCTGGGGCCACTAATTTGAATGTTATCAAAATTTCCAAATTCAAGATGGCGGATCCAACACGGCGAACAAAATGTCTCGATTTGGACGGATATTAATGAAAATTGGTATAATGATTATTCTGAGGCCACTAATTTTGAATATTATTAAAATTTGTAAATCCAAGATGGCAGGTCTAATAGGGAGACCATAATTCCTCGATTTCAACAGATTTTAATGAAAATTAATACACACTAATTTTAAATATTATCAAAATTTCCAAATCCAAGATGGCGGATCCAAGATGGCGGGTCCAAGATGGCGGATCCAGTATGGTGATGCAAATTTCTCGACTTCAACGGATTTTCATGAAAATTAGTACGATTTTTTTGGTGCCACTAATTTTAATCATTATCGAATTATCAAAGTTTCTAGATCCAAGATGGCAGACCCAATATACGTATATAAAAAAAATACTCGATTTCAACGGGTTTTAATGAAATTTGGTACAATAATTGTGTCAATGCCACTAATTTTCAATATTATCAAGTTTTGGATATTCAAGATGGCGGATCCATAAAGGGGTTTTCGGGTTGAATCAATTTCTAGGATATAACAAACTAGAACATTTGAGAAGTCTTCAATTAGTAAGTATTTACCTAACGCCGGGTGAAACCGGGTAATTTTTTTAATTTGTGAAGGGTAAAACGGTTTACTTAATATTAAATAACGTGTAAGTTTGTTCAATAAATTAATTAGGGATATGAAACGGAAAGACTGTTTTCTTATATTAATGGTATTATTTGTAGAAACATGAGAAAAGAAAGAACACGATCAAATATTGGTCGACGCACATGGCATAATGAAAATGTACCGGAAAGGGCAGTACAACGTCTGCTGGGCCAGCTAGTCTTGTACATATATGCAAAGATACATAAACTATCGAATTCAAATTTCAACCTGATGTAGTTTTATGAATAATAAATGCAATTGTTTCCAAAGAAATGGTTGCACTAACGTTCTGCTTTTAATCAAAATTAGCACGGATATTAAGAACTCTATCTCTCTAATCTCTCTACAATTACAAATCAGTGCAAACACGCTCTATGAACTGCTCAAGGTTGAAATTCGCCAATGAGCTTCCCTTTATTAATTTTTAATATGGATAACGGTATCCTAAGAGATTTTTACTAATTTTTACTATATTATATATTAAAATCACAAAAAATATCAATTTAAAATCATCAGTTTTCTTTATAGGATCAGGTATATAAATCTATACTTTACCTTTTTTTAATATACAAAAAGAGAATTTGTTTATATGTTAAAGTTTTTCCGCTAGATATAGGCTAGAAATTAACATGAATTAAACGTTTACACTTATTTATATTATGCTATAACTAATTTTCATGACAGAAATAACTTGAGACATGGAAGAAGATGAGGAGAGTTTGACAAATATATATTATTATATTATTAAAATAAAAAGTATTCTGTTATTTATGTAAGTGTTGTATGAAAAAGCAATTTTTGAAAAATCATATGAGGACTATGTATACTAGGGTGCTTTTTTTTTTGCGACTATTTTTTTTTTAAGTCCCACCTCGAAATTTTGTGGCAAATACCTAAACAAAAATTCCCTGAAAATTGGAGCCCTTAATATTAATATTAAGTACTAGACCAAGGCGTATAAAAATTTCCCATATAAAATAGACTTAAACTTTGATTATTTTTCTTCAAAACTCTACAGCTCAGAGGCATTTTATGGTATAATCTTGGTCAATGGTGGGGTTTCTTCAGAATTCAATGCTCTAAAAAAGCGTCCATTGCAGCATAACCCTAAGTCCCACCAGCGAGGTAGTACGGGTCACTAACCCTATCTTTCATGAAATTCTCGTTTTTTTGGCCCTATCTTGTAAATAACAAGAGCTACAGAAAAAATGTGAATGACAAACTTGTAGGAAATTCAATTTTCGCCAAAAAGCTCTAGAACACCAAATCGCTAACATCTATATTTCTTGAGATATTGGACTTTGAAGTTGAGGTAGTGTTTCTACAATTTAGCGCAATAATCCATGAAAATTCCACACTACCTGAAATTCGAAGCCCAGTATCTCAAGAAATATCGATGTTAGCGATTTGGTGTTCAAGAACTTTTTTATAGGAAATTGAATTTGCTACAAGTTTGTCATATTCACTTTTTCTGTAGCTCTTGTTATCTAGATAGGGGCAAAACAACGAGAATTTCATGGAAAAATTGGGGTTAGTGACCCGTACTACCTCGATGGTGGGAGTTAGGGTTACACCGCCATGGACACTTTTGTAGAGCATTTAATTCTGAAGAAACCCTACCATTGACCAAGTTTATACCATAAAATTCCTCTGAGCTGTAGAGTTTTGAAGAAAAATAATCAAAGTTTACGTGTATTTTATATGGGAAATCTTTATACGCCTTGGTCTAGTACTTAATATTAATATTAAGGGCTCCAATTTTCAGGGAATTTTTGTTTAGGTATTTGCCACAAAATTTCGAGGTGGACTTAACAAAAAAATAGTCGCAAAAAAAAGCACCCTAATGTATGTACATTAAGATTTAACCTGAGAAGTTTTTAAAATTATATGTTAAGAAAATGGATTTATACAACTTGCACCAGGGCAACGTCGGTAGTGAGAAACTAAAAGTGATATTATGTTTGTTGTTGCTTTGTTTTCAGAGCATTGTTTGTTTGTTTTGATTCTAGCAAACTAACGCAAATGAAAATAGAAATAGAAAAACAGAACAATGTATTATTTACCTCTCATCTTGCCTACCAAATTGAAGACATAACCACTTAAAGAAAACTATAAATGATGAAATTCTAACAGGGAGTATCTCCTTTGTCTCTACCACCTATTCCTTAACTTTTGTTCAATTAACTACGTTCCTTCTCAAGGCCAACGGAGTCTTCTATCACAGATAAATCTATCTGTGCTTTTCTATTCAATTGACAACATTTTTTATTATGTATGCAGAAGGTCAATGTGCTCTCAGTTAAAAAATTTATGATAATTCCCAGAATCCCGGGCGAATATCATAAGCTTTTGGCGGCTTTAATCTCATTCAGATAATACTTTAAACGCCTTCTCGAACTTTTTATAGTCAGGAGCCCTTGAAGTGCGTAAGTAGTCCGATGGCCCTACGGGGAGGAAGTTTTCTGTCAAATATCTCACTCAAATTAATCGCCAATGTCGAGGATTGCAGATTTTGCGAGATTAGTTGGAATTTTCCTGCTGCTCCAAATAACCTTGTTTACGTTGCTAACGAGAATATCAATCGACTTGGAAGAGAGATGGGTGCCGAGATCCCTGCTCCACTTCGAGAGGGATATCACTGCCTTCGTGAACTTTCTGCTGGGGGACAAGAACATCTGGGAGGCGTCCCTTTACAGTTTTATCGGCCTGTATGCCTACATCGGCCGAAACAAATATGCGTGGCTGGCCCTTATCCCGTGGCTGATAAATTCCCTCCAGAATTGGGTCATTGGCGTGGGGATTTACATAAAGACGGTTCTTACGATTTATCAGGCAGGCAATTTCAAGAGGTGTATGTTCGTTCTGATGTGTCTGCTGATTACGCAGCTGCTGGTGATGACCGAGGTCCTGTGCCAGGCCCTGCAGGGATGGATCGTTATGAGGCACCTGGACAGAGAGAGACATTCGTTTTACATGTGGAAGAGGTTTTTTAATGAGCATAAACTCCAAAATTTTATTAGAAAATAAAAAAGTATGTTCAAGTTAATTATTTTATAAAGGTTTTTCTGTAGTCATTGTGCTGTATATATTATGGTAAAATAAAACCGTTATTAATATCAATTTTTGTTTATTTCATGGCTGGACTCTTTACAGAGTAATTCGTAACTAAGTATCCCAACATATACTGGTGGATTCTATGGAGTGTCCCTCCTCTCAGGTCAACCCTTCAACCCCTAAAATCGCGATTGGATATTGTATGTTCTTGAATGGAGGTTCGCTCATATGAATCCCTATAACCTCAAGGATATTGAAGGATAATAAGAAGGATGTTAAAAAGTAGACATTTATCACTTTCCAATAATAAATTTTATTTTCCGTTGATAAATGATCGAGCTAGTGGTGCTTACATTACAAAATAATGTAGCAACAAATTTCTACTTTCTAACGCACCCTTCTTTATTATCCTATAATATCCTTGCAACAAGTTATAATGATTTATGTAAGCGGACCCTCTTTCATGAACATAAAATTTATAATAATAATTTTAGCATACTTTCCCAACAATATAATATAATATTTGTAGTTGTTTCAAAATTTGAGTAATTGACTTGCCGGAACTCGAAAACGAAAAACTTTTATGGGCTGAAACATACTTTTAAATAATGTTTTATGTGCAAACATTTTCTCGATTAGAAAAATCGTTCGTATTTGAGTACTCTAATAAGGCTACTTATTTGTAAATTAATGTATTTAAATAAAATCATGAAATCAAAGGCGAGTCAGCAGCTCATTAGAGGGTGTATGTTCAATTCCTACCAGGGAACCTCGTCACGAAAAGTGGCATCACAATTACCTTATAATGGTCTACCATAATTGTGTTTACCGACAGCCACATAAATCTAACATCATCTTATCGAAGAAAACTAAAAATGACGCAAATTCGTGAGAGGAAAAAACTACATAAACAAAATTCCAAAATGTTACACAACATTTTTCTAAACGGCATGAGTTTTATGAAGAAGTGTCTTAGATAAATAAAGATAGACCGTAAAATAAAAATATTCACTTATGCAAACCTTCTCGATCATTGAAATCAATAGTAATTATAATATAATATAATATAATATAATATAATATACACTGCCCGACAATAGGATAGGTTCGGTTTAAAAAATGTCCTTGCGCCAATTATTTTGAATCCTTCTTAAGGGATATTTGTTTATACGTTGAAGGGTTATGAGAGATAATAGTTCAGAGGAAATTCTAGGTAATTACCTGAGTAGGTAAAATTCTAGGATTTTTTTTCTGAAAATGTGCCTATTTAAGCGCGTCAATAGGATAGGTTCGTCATTCGAAATCGTGTTTGCAATTGGTGATGTTGAAGGAGATTCTTTTTTATTCATTTGCTCTAGTATCCTTGGAATCCTTGTCGCAACTAACTCGGTGGGTGGACGTTTCGCTTTTGTGCTCCTGTGATCGGTGTTTTTCTGCGTGTTTTAAATATTTTTAGTGCATGTGGAGTGCCGAGTGCTGAGTGCGATCGAGTGCGGAATTTGTGTTGTGATCGCTCGGTGATTTGTCTCTGTGTTTTTTTGTATTTTTTGGTTTATAGTTTTCTGTTCTTATCACCGGTACCTTGAAACGGTGAGTCTCGGTGTTCTGTGATTGTTCAGTGTTTCGCTCTTCAATCTGAAGAGTATTCTAATTTCCCCAGAGACACTCTTCTTATTTTCGCTTTTAAAGCTTCCTTTTTTTATCAGCCTTAAAGTAGGCTATTTGCAATTTCTGCGAGCTACTACTCCAATCCACTAATTGTTTTTAGCGCGATTTTCAACCAATTTTGTCGCATTTCTCCACCCATTTCGCTGATATTTTTCCGTAATATTTCTTGTTATATTTAATATTTCTTGTTTTATTCAGTATGTCTCACTGCAAGATCTGCGACAACTTGATTAATGATAATGCGGTTTCTTGCGACGGCATTTGCAAAAACGTATATCATGCCTCATGCCTAAAACAATCCTCTACTAGACGGGCTAAGCCCTCTGCTTATACCTGTGAGGAATGTTCGGCTATTAAACCTTGTCATGTTCTAAGACTAATCATGAACATGACCAGTTCTATCGCCGATGACCAATCCCTTCTCGCGGAAAAGGTAAACAGTACTATCTTTTCCAACGTTAATATCATATCTGAAGATCTAGGCGTTTTAAATACGAAGTTTGATAAGTTTTATAGTGCAATTGACTCGTTCAATAGCACTTCCGAGGCCATTTTAAGTAAAACGCGCGATATTTTTTCGAAGATCTCCAGCGTCTCCGGCACCCTTGATGAGTTGCATGTGATAGTTAGTAACTCGACATCGTTATCCTGTGCTGCTGACAATGTGCCAATCGCACCTGCTATCGACGAGATTAAGCATCATGTAAATAAAGCTTGCAGCAACTTTCATTCAATATCATCTGAATTCTCACAGAGCATTGAGTTACTTCGCTCTATTAAAGGTGATATTGAAACTATAAAAAATTCCCATAGTGATAGCCCCAATATTTCAGCCGAAGACGAACCAGTTTCGATTACGCCCCCTCCTCCCTCCGTTAGCGTGAATTTGAAAAAACCTCATAATCGTACAAAGCGACCTAAAACTCGTTCATCACCAGAGAGTAAAAGGATCGAAAATCCTAATACTAACTTTTCTAAGTCTCTTTCTCTAACAGGTCCGATACCTCAAAACATTGTACCCACGCCTGGCTCAGACTGCCTTTCTGCGCCACTAGTTTCACCAAAAATTAATACTCCTCCTGCAGGGATTGTTGAAGAATTACTAAAAGTAGTTCCCCATCGTCGTACTCTATTTATTTCACGCCTCGATTCTGGAACCTCGTCTGAGGCAATTCTCGCCCATATTCAGGCTCGTAGTATATCTACAAAAAGTATTACATGTCGGAAAATTAATAAAAGCTCGAGCCCAATTGCATCTTTAATTTTATATGTACCGGAACAATCAGCTTCCGCTCTGTTAGACACTTCCTTCTGGCCCACTGGTGCTCTAGTTAAAAATTTTGTCCCCCGTAGGCTTGCTGCTAAGCCCACACCGACTAATCTACATGGCAACTCATCGAAGCTAACTGCTTCAAAAAACTGAATCCCCAGACGACCTCCATATATTATCAAAATGTAAGGGGTATTAGGACTAAGACTAGGACTCTCTACCAGTCGTCCATAAATAGTAATTTTGATATTATTGCATTAACCGAAACGTGGTTACACTACGGTTTTCTTGATGCAGAGATTTTCGATTCTTCCTACCAGGTATTTCGTAAGGATAGGTATACTGATTCGGAGGCCCGAGGTGGAGGAGTTCTTATAGCTTGCAAAAACCACTTCAATTGCAGCTTGATCTCACTACCCGACATCTCTACTTCTTCAGACGTTGAGCTAATTGCTGTTAAGGTAACATTAGCCAGAAATTCTCTATTCATTTTGTGTTGCTACATCCCTCCTGACCTTGTCAACTCTCTTGATATGAATGGAAACAACACATATGACCTTTTAATTACAAAACTGGACTTCATTAACAACCTAATGAATCCGGTTGACGATCTCCTTTTAGTGGGTGATTTCAATTTACCCAACGTACAATGGGTATTTAATTCTGATGACGATTGCTGCCACCCCTTAAACAAAATAAATACTAAAGAGTCCTCATTTCTGGGTTCGGTTTTCTCTTTCGGTCTCAGTCAAATGAGTTCCATAAAGAATTACATGGGGAGGCAGCTAGATCTTGTTTTTTCTTCCGACTGTAACAACACAATTGTTGATCACAGTCCAATCGTTCTTTCTACTTTGGACACATTTCATCCGCCTCTTCAAATTGATTACTTTTATAATCTAGAGGACACTAAACAGCATACTGATGATGGCGCCTACGCATACAACTTCAGAAAGGCGGATTTTGACGAACTTTCTAGAAGGATATCCTCCGCTGATTTTACTACACTATTGTCCGATGAAAATATTGACAATGCTTTATCTGAATTCTACTCCCTTCTTTTCAAAATTTTTGAATCTTGCGTTCCATATGAACGTCGACGTCCCTTAACTTCTTCACCTCCTTGGTTCAACAGCGATCTTCGTAGCCTTAGAAACAAGAAAACTAAATTGTGGAAGGCATACCTTTTAGAAAGGAATAATGTTTCCTATAATGCATTCGTTGAATGTTACAATAAATTTCAAGACTACTCCAAACAATTATATAATGACTATGTCTGTCAAATGAAGTCTGAAATGTATAGCAATCCAAGGGCATTTTATAAATTTATTAACACCAAAAGGAAGACGGACAGTTATCCAACTAGCTTACAATACGAGGGAATCTCTGATGATATTCCATCTTCAATTTGTGATATGTTTGCCTCATATTTCGAAAAATCGTTCTCCCCCGCTTTTCAACCCAACCCTAATAACTTTTCGCACTTAAACTTTAATCCTTTTCCTCTAAATTTTTCCATTTACATTTCTCCCCCCGATGTTCTCAAACATATCAATGAGCTTCCCATGGATTTCACGTCGGATCCAGATGGTATCCCCCCAGCTATCCTTAAATGCTGCTCTAATGAGCTAATGTTACCCTTAACATTACTCTTTCAAAAATCGGTCAGCACCGGAACGTTTCCTATGCTCTGGAAGAATGCTTTTATTATTCCCATCCACAAAAAGGGTAAAAAGACTGAGGTGTGTAACTATCGGCCCATAGCAAAGCTTTCATGTATTCCAAAACTTTTTGAGTCAATTATATATTCACAATTGTCAGGCATTTGTCGACACCTTGTCTCCACAAATCAGCACGGCTTTCTTCAAGGTCGTTCCACTTCCACGAACCTTCTTGAATTTGTCCCTTTTGTCATTGAGGGTTTCCAGAAGGGTCTGCAAACCGATTGCATTTATACTGACTTTAGCAAGGCTTTTGATAAACTGTCTCATTCGATTATAATACTCAAACTAGAAAATCTAGGCTTCTCTCCATTGTTTATCAATTGGATACGCTCATACCTGTCCAGCAGGACTTACCAGATTACTTTTCGACATGAAATTTCCAGAAAAATATTTGCCACGTCAGGTGTACCGCAGGGTAGTCATCTGGGCCCGCTCTTATTCATTTTGGCTATTGACGACATTACATATCTGCTCAAAGGATGTAAAATTCTGATTTATGCTGATGACATGAAACTTTTCCGTTATACAAATAATATTAACGACTGCCACACGGTTCAAAGAGATCTGAACACTTTCCAAACGTGGTGTGTTCACAATGATTTAGAATTGAACATTAATAAATGTGAAGTTTTATCTTTTTGTAGAGGCCGCAATCCCCTAAGTTTTGATTATAATATTTCGAACGTTATTCTTAGGCGAGTCCACTCTGCCCGTGATTTAGGCGTTTTCCTGGATTGTAAACTGGATTTTGTTGAACACATAAATTCCATGGTGACAAGGGCCAGTATTATGCTGGGTTTTATTAAAAGATGGTCCCGTGAATTTTCTAACGTCACTGTGTACAAACAGCTTTATTCTTCCTTTGTCCGGCCAATTCTTGAATATGCAAGTCAAGTCTGGTCTCCCTATTACCAAGTTCACATAGACAGCATCGAATCTGTCCAACGGAAATTTGTCCGTTTCGCCCTTAGAGAATTGCCATGGAGCAATCCAGTTATCCTCCCTCCATACAAGGACCGTTTGAAACTTCTTGAGATGCATTCTCTGCAAAAACGTCGGGAAATCGCGGACGTTGTATTTGTACACCAACTTCTAGTTGGTAATATTAATTCACCTTCTCTTAAGACAAGATTCACGTTCAGAGCGAATGAGCGAAACCTTAGGCATGTCCCGCTTCTGCAAACTGATCTGTGTAAAACTAACTATAGTTTCTTTCAACCTATTAACCGCATGAGGTTAAGCGTAAATAAGAATGCCGATTTGTTTGATGTCCGTGTTGGTAAGCATGTGTTAAAAAAGAACTTGCTTGTTTGTCATGTCTCTACTAACAGCGGACCAAATGATGACGAGTCTTATGCAGCAAATTCATTTTTGTTGCCTTAAAGCTTAGACTAAGCTGATGGTCTGTTTTTATTAATATTTAAAGTATAAAAATAAAAAAATGGGTCAAGGAAAAACATTGAAAAATGAGGAAATCGGGAAAATCGTTGCTTTCAAAGCAGAAGGCTACTCTAATAAAGCGATCGCACAGAAAATCGGCAGAAGTGCTAATGTTGTGAATAATTATTTGAAAGATTCAGAAAACTATGGTAAAAACCAGAAGGGGAGGACAAGCAGAGCCATAACTGAACGAGAACGTCGTCTCATCTTGAGGGAAGCGTCGAACTGAACGAAGACCACTCGGCAAATTAAGGAAGATGTGGGCACCTTTGTAAGTGTTAGGACGGTACAGCGCGAAATTAAACGTCCTCCGATGTTAAAGAGGCTGCGCTTAAGGAAGAAACCTGTCTTAACAAAACGGCAACAACAGGCTCGCTTCGATTTTGCCAGAAGACACATGTCGTGGAATATCGAGTAGAGGAAGGTAATCTTTTCTGACGAAAAAAGGTTCTCTTTGGACGGGCCCGATGGCTTTTCTTACTATTTCCACGACCTTCGAAAGGAAGTAAAGTACCTGTCAAGGAGACATAGCCGTATAGGATCTACGATGTTTTGGGCAGCCATTTCATACTATGGTCCAATCGAATTGGTCATAATAACGGAAAAACAGACTGCCATCAAGTATAAGGAGCTGTTTGAATCTCAGAAATCTAAATTTAATGAAGTAATGGGACACGGCCAATGGATTTTCCAACAAGATCACGCGATCATACATACTTCAAGAGTGGTTTCTAATTGGTTTTGTGAGCAAAATATTACAGGTTTAGATTGGCCTTCCATGGCTTCCGATTGAAATATTATTGAGAACTTGTGGGGATGGCTTTCAAGAATAATTTATGAAAGTGGGAGACAATACCAAAGCAAAGTACAACTGATTTTAGCTTTAAAAGAGCAGTGGGCGAGAATTCCAACAAATATTATAACCGCATTATACGAATAATTACCTGCAAGAATTTTTGAAGTTATAAATAAAAATGGAGCAAACACACACTATTAATTAATAAAATACATTAACATCTAAAATAGTGTGCTATTATTTTCATCTTTAATAACACACCTTTGGAGGTTGCTAATAATTTTACTTCCGAACCTACCCTATTGTCGCACTTAAATAGGCACGTTTTCAGAAAAAAATTCCTAGAATGTTCCCAACTCAGGTAATTACCTAGCATTTGCTATGAACTATTATCTCTCATAACCCTTTAACATATATAAAAATATGCCTTAAGAAGGATGTAAAATAATTGGCGCAGGTACATTTTTTAAACCGAACCTATCCTATTGTCGGGCAGTGTATATATTTTTTTACGTCCACCCAATTGATCTGTGTGGACTTTTTCTGCCAATTCAAATATTTTGTTGTTGTAATTTTTTCTCTTTTTAGCTGGTCCCATAAAATTTTCCATAATATTCAGATAAAGATATTACTGTTAGTTATCACGCTATAATATAAGGTTTAAAATTAACCGTAGAACTACAAACCGGGGTAGATATCTACCCCAGGTAAATTTAGAACTCCACTCCTAAGCTAGTCAGTGGTATTATCGACTGAAGACCTATACCATAATTTAGTTCAAGCTTCTAGTAATAGAGTGGCGTCGCCAGAACCTTCAGTTTCTTGTTGAAGACATAAAGCTAGTGTGGGGTTGATATCTACCCCGGTTTGCAGTTACCGTTTGTGTTTTGTAGGTAAGTAATTTTGGTCCTTCTTACTAAAATAAATTTAATTCGCGTATTATAACCTTACTGTACAATAAAACATTAGATATATAATTTTCAGCTATGATTTCATATTTTAAGTACAGTGGGAGTAGCAAATCGCGAATATATTGCTCATAGTGCAAGAGACAGACCTGCAAGAATCACAGAGTCATCTACTGCAGCGCTTGTGGTGCCTTTGAATACTTATTTTTTTATATTTATCAAATTTCTACTTTTATTACATTTTGCATTAAAAAAAACCGAAATATATTCTTAAAAACCAATTTTTCATGGGTTTTTGTTTGACTTTTTCGTATATAAAATTCATAGTTTTTTTCAATTTTTAGAGTCCCAAATAAATATACTTTTTTGGCAAAATATTATGATGTTATTTTTTTTTCTCAACACCTAATGTGTCCCCTTTTAAACGGCGTTGGAAATTTTGAAATCGAATGTTTAGAAAAAAAAGTTATGAATTTTTATTTGTAAAATAACGTTTTGACCGTTTTTCAGTACTTTTAACTACTTAAATCGATTTTTCACTAACTAATCCTTTATAAAATTTTAATTTGCTCTTTACCATTCTCTTCAGCATGAAAAAACAAACAAATTTATATAATCACAAGTTGAACTATTGATTTTAAAACCATTTTAAGATCAAAAAAACCCGTGGGGTAAATATTTACCCCGGTTTGTATTTAAAAGGTGAAACAAAATTGGTTTGTAGTTATAGGGTTAAATTCACCCCACCCCGACTGGAAATTGATTCAGTATACAATTCGTAAAGAATAAAAACATTTATTGCAGAAAAAATTTTAAGTTAAGTAAAAGAATTATGATGTCGTTAATATAATCCAAATAATAATTTACTCATAACATTAATAATAAATTGATTGTTTGATAAACAATATTACATACACAATGAATCAGATAAAAACCTAAATTCTGTATTATGATCCAGTTCAGGACATCGGATACGATCTTGATTTAAACAACGTACCGAAACCGGATCAAGGGATAGAGTAGTATATGCTGATCAGTTCCTGATCAGATAGCTAAATCAAGAGATATTGTAGTGTACTTTGATCAGATAGCCGGATCAAGGGAAAGGATACTATACGCTGGTCCGTTCCTGATCAGATGACCAGATCAAGGGATGGAATACTGTACTCTGATCAGGAACTGGTCAGAACGCTGTATTACGGAAATTCTGATCCGGATCTGATCATAATCAGGGCTAATTTACAGTCGGACTGTTCTACATTTCGATCAAAATCGATTCTGAAGCTATGTGTTACATGTTTCTATCGCCTTCAAATTTGTATAATTAATTTTCGCTGCTTTTAATTGTAAGATAATTTTCAGTTGCAAATTAATTAAATTTTTTTTATTTTTGTTCTTTATTCTAGATAATAAAGATAATAAAGTTTTAACAAATTTAAAAGAAACAACATTTTCCACTTTAAAAATTGTAATTTCTTTTTCATCTTTAATATTCACGAAAAAAAAAAGGTAATATATAGTAGAACATGAATGTAAGATACGCCAATTTCAGTATGCGAATTCAAGTTGAAATTGCCTGGTTTGGTCTTTTTTTTTTTTCTTCGAGATTTCCCTAATCTAATAATATAATTCAAGATATATTGAATTCTTACAAAAGTTCACTTATTAATTTATTAGTTTTATATTTTAATTGAATATAACACTGTTTTTCCAAATATTTCGAAAAATTACGTTGTTTGAGATATAAGAAATATGTAATATTACAGTCTGTGAGTATAATACAAACAAGTTAAAATATAAATCAATTGAGCTAATATTGCCACGTATTCAATTTTTATTCCGTACTTAAATGGAAATGGATCCATATTCGATTTGCGGCATATAGTTGAGCTCCTTTTTCCAAATCACCCTTTTACCAACATTTGCTCTTCAGTAACTGAAGAGAAGTACCTACTAACGTACCATATACCATTTACATTTCAATCTTTCGTGCACGCACGCTCTGGATATACCTTGACGTGTGCTCCTCAACTTGTGAGTTGCTTCCCAGCCACTGCAATTCTTCCTGGCAACAACATCGAAGAAATTGTGTTTAGTAGGGAAGCAGTATCAGGAAACTCGTCGTGACGGTACGAATTTTTCCTGGTCATGGACGTAACACACCCCTATTTCTTTTTTTTTGTATTTTGTATTTTAAATTCGAACGAATTCAGCTTCTTTCACTTCATTGAAAATTGACACCTCCAGTCATTTTCGAAGCAATTCGTGCGCACTTAAATCTTTCCTCGTTTGAAACGTGTGCACACGTACAACCCGGTTTTAAAAGCGTATACGAGTGAGTGGCATCCCCATCGCAGCCATCACCATCATTCAATTCCGCCCCCGACTCGTATCCACGAGCTATCGGCAACGTGCACTTACTCAAAGTTACATCCGCCAGAGCCATTGGATCAGATAATAGTTTGCGGAAATGGATCAATTATTTAAGCCTCTCAACAGGAAAATATGGGAATGGACTAAAAGGAATGACAATTATGGAATAGGTAGGACAAGCCTCAGAGGGACTCCACTGACATATTGGTGTTTTGTGCCAGACAAGTTTGTCTGATTTATTGTAAGTATGAAAATATCACGATTCAATGACATTTTACGACAAATCTAATATCCTGTATGTAGAAAACTTCCGCTTCAGTCCCTGAATATGACTTATTTGCTATGTACATATTTATATGTTCTGAATTATATAATAGATATGGAATTTAATTTGAATCTCACTGTAGTGTTCCTTCCTCAGAGTGGAAGGAGTCCAAAAGGGTGGAGCAGCCGCAAAGGCTTTAACTCCTGGTAGAGCCGCTAAAAGAAGCGTTAACTCTTGGGATTAAGAGGGAGCAGCTCGAAAGCAGAAACTCCCAGTGACTAGTCCGACGTCTTGATTCTTAATCCTCTGTTTATTCAAAAATCTTAACCTATTTAAACAAGTTCTGGCTTACCTCTACATTAACAATAAATCAATAATTACTAATTATTACCCTATACTACGAAGCGCCTAATAATCCCTTGATCAGCTTGTTTCAGTTATTTTGCAATAGCTGATTTGGGCGTCTCATGCATGCGCACCGAAAACAAAGCGAGCTGCCTTGTTACCCCGCTACTTGAGTGTCTTACTCACGGTAGTAACCTGACTCCTCTCGTGCCACTTAGTAGCTCGCGTATTCATTCATAAAGCGTTGCTAACCCGCGCTTTAATTGGGTCAGGGTGTGACGGCCGCGTAATGCTAGGCATGCGCTTTTGCGCTTTTTATGTTATGCTTTGTTTACTTAGGAGAAATATGTTTATGCGAACATTTGTGTATTATTTTATTGAGGCTATTGGCCTGTGATCTTGAAATCTTAATCTGGTACATCACACCATCCCCCCTAGGGAAAAAAAAAAAAAAATTTTGAAATGTTTATTAGTAGGCACTTCGTGTTTAAAATTTTTTTTTTTTTTTTTTTTGTATGGATGTGCTTAGGGTTTAATTTGCCTATTTATATTTCCTATTAGATTTCTTTTTTTTCTTATTGGTTACAATTTTATTCATAGCTATAAAATAAACAATTATTTATGATTCCTTAGTACTAATACTTTATATTCTACTTTGTTACATTACATTACATTTGAATTTTAATAATATTAATATTATATATTTTAGTACTATGTATGTGCATATTTTTTTTTTTTTTTTTTTTTTTTTTTTTATTCGTGCATTTTCCTTAGCCTATTTTTGTGAACTTTATATGTTTTCCCATTCGTATCTTTTATTACACAATTTACATTGTCATTTTCTGTGATTATGTATGGGCCTTTATATAATGGGTCTAATTTCTTTCTATTCTGATTTTCAATCAAGACTTTATCACCTACTTTTAAGACTAATGGGTTACAATTACGGTTGGCAATTTGTGTTCGTGTTTCTTTTGAGTATTCGACATACTGTTTTGCTTTAGTTAATGCTTTTTGTAACCTAAATTTCATTTCCTTGCTGTACAAATCATGGTTATAAACAGGATCCGGTTGGTTGGACATTAGTTCTAAAGGTAGACTCACTTTTTTAGCAAAAACCAATTCAAAAGGGGTATATCCATGCACCGTGCTTGGGGTTGTGTTATAGCAGAATGCGTAATATGGTATCCATGTATCCCAATTATCTCTGTTGTCGTTCACAAAACATCTAAGGTATTCATTCAGACATTTATGGTTTCTTTCCAGAGCTCCTATTGTCTCCGGGTGTGCAGCTGTCGCAAAAATTTGCTGAATTTTTAGGATGTTGCTTATCTCAGAAAATACTTGGTTTTTGTATTCTGTTCCTAAATCTGTTTTAATTTTACTCATTGGACCATAAGTTAGTACAAAACCGTTAATTATGGCTTGGGCAATGGTATTTGCTTCCTTATCTTTTGTTGGTATTATCGTGACGTATTTACTCAGGTCACATTGCATTGTCACTGCATATCTATTACCATTAGTTGTTTTGGTGAACGGTCCAACAGTGTCGATGGACACTACATCGAAGACTTTTACAGGCGTTGTCGTACTTTCCATGCGTTCTCTGTTGTATTTTTGGTGTTTGTTTTTAGCACAGTCTTCGCAGCTGTTTACGTATTTGGCTATTGTTTTTTTCATTCTTTTCCACTTGTATATTTCCTTTAATTTTTGATACATTCTCGCTTGTCCTAAGTGTCCTCCTGTTGGCGTAGAATGATGATTGTGTAAAATTTCGTCTATTTTGTTTTTCTCGGTTATATATTTTTGTGGTCTATATATTCTTATACTTATTTCTTTCAGTGTTTTGTTTCCTAGGATTTTAAATGCGGTTATGTTAATTATTTTAAATATTTCACTTTCTGCAGAAAGCTTCAGACTAGTCTGAAATTGTTTATATCTTTTATCTTCCAATTCTTCGAATACCTGCGCTAGAGCGGGTTCTACTAATTGGTTATAATTTATGTTTATATACCGCTTATATAATGTTTCCTTTCTGTGCACTATTTTCATTTCTATTTTTGTGTGTTTACTGCTGCAGCTTATAGTTTTGAATTGTAGTTCAGGTAGTTGTGCTACTTCTGTTACTGAAGTCACTTCCCATATACGCAGTTGGCCATTCTGCGGGGGTATTGGTGTATTGTTCATGTAATTATTTGTTGTTTCTGAATTTTTCTGTTTTGTCAATGCACGCGTTTGCATTCGTCTCACGTTTATATTTTTCAGATCGTCGATGTCGAGTTGTATTCTTGATAAAGCGTCTGGTCCATTATTCTCCTTTCCTTTCACATATTGCACTTCAAAATCAAATTCCTCCAAATCTAGTCGCATTCGCGTAAGCTTCGAAGATGGATTCTTCATGCCGAATAGGTATACTAGCGGTCGGTGATCCGTTTTCACAATAAATTTTCTACCATATACATATGGTTTAAAATATGTAATTGCCCAATGTATTGCTGCGAGTTCCTTCTCTATGGTTGACTTATTGCGTTCCCCAGGTGTAAATGTTTTGCTAGCATATGCGATGGGACGTTCCAACCCGTCAGTATTTTGCGATAAGATCGCGCCACATGCAGCACTTGAGGCGTCAGTCGAAATTATAAATTGATTTTTAAAATTGGGGTGTTGGAGTATTGTTGGAGATGTTAGTGCAGCCTTAAGGCTGTCGAAAGCATTCTGGTGGGCTTCTTTCCATTCGAACCTAACGTTTTTCCGCAGCAACTTATTTAATGGCAGAGCTATTTCTGCAAATTTCGGTATAAAACGACGATAGTAGTTACAGAATGCTACAAATCGTCTAACGTCATCTGTGTTACTGGGAACAGGATAGTTGCTAACTGCTTCGAATTTTGACTTGTCTGGGCTGATACCTTGAGCAGTGATTGTATGCCCAAGATAGGTTACCTCTGTTTGGAAAAATTTACATTTATCGGGATTTAATTTAAGGTTTCTTTCGCGTAATCTATTAAATACGATTTGCAGATTTTTAATATGATGTGCCTGCGAGCACCCGATTACTATAATGTCATCAATGTATAAGAAAGCTATTTCAGGTGTCAATCCAGCCATTGCAATAGTCATCATTCTTTGAAAACTGTTTGGACTAATATTAAGTCCGAAAGGTAATCTTGTGAACTGGTAGTGACCCTGGTTAGTTGAAAAAGCTGTGAACTTTTTAGAAGTCTCATCTAGAGGTATTTGGTGGAAACCCGACATAAGGTCTAAGGTAGAGAAATATTTTGCTCTACCCATCTGGTCAAGTATTTCTTCTAAACGCGGCAGAGGGAATTTATCAGCTAATACTTTCTTGTTAAGATTCCTAAAATCTACTACTAAACGCCATTTTTTATTTTGACCATTTGATTTTTTTGGTACTAGCAATATTGGGGAGTTAAAATGAGATATTGAGTTTTCTATTATTCCGTCTTTCAGCATTTTGTCAACCTGTTTATTGATCTCTGATTTGTGTGCTTCTGGTATTCGGTAATTCTTTGTATACACTGCTGTATTCTCGGCTAATTCTATTCGTTGTTCGTAAAAATTATTCGTTGTTAATGGTTCATCCTCCAGTGCAAATATGTCCTCGTACTCTTGACATAATTTTTCGAATTTGTTTCTAGCATATTCCGGAATAGAAGTAAGGTTTAATTTAGACAGAATTTGCTTTGTTCTGCCTTCTTTTTGTGGTATTATTTTGTTAAAATTGGATAATGGTTGAGCCTGCATCTCGATATTGCGTAATGTAATTGCTTTATCTGTAACATTCAACACTCTCACAAGTGGGCATTCTTGTGAAGTTATTGTCCCTGCAATGAATACTCCTGGTTGAATTTCTTGGTTTTCTACAACTACTTCTTTTACGCCCTCCAATTTTACTAAGTTAATTCTTCGAATTGTTTCACACCGAGGCGGTATAACGAAAGAATCTGAGGATGGGCCACTTTGTATTGGTATTTCTACAGAATTGTTAGTCGTGTTTAATGTAAGGGTCCACGTATCGTAGTCGATAGTGGCCTTAAATTTTGTAAGAAAGTCCAGCCCTAAAATTGCATCTGCTTCTATAGCGAAATCTTCATTTACGATTTGAAATGAGTGGTCGACGGTTACTCCGTCACCGAAATGGAGTTTTGTGGAGGTAGACCCGATGGACCATTTTCCATTGCTTGTCACCCCTTGTATCAGGAATGTATTTTTGAGATTTACTAATTGGTCATCATTAATTTTCTGTCTTCTGAAGATAGATATATCCGCTCCAGTGTCAATAATAAACGTGCAAACGGAGCCGCACATATCAGTATATGCTTTAATGAAATTTGTTAAGGATAGATTTAGTTTATATATTCTTAGTTTGTTTGTACTATTTCCCCCAACCGAGTTGTTTCCGCATTTGGTTGAGGGGCCTGGTATTCCCCCGAATCGTAGTAGTTCACCCTTCTGGTATTATTGTTGTTATATCGTGCATTATTCTGTGCATTTCTATCGCGGTTATTACTATTATTATTGTTTACATTACTTTGTATATTTCCGCTATTATTTTGATGGAACCTCCTATTGGTATTAATTTGATTTTGATTATTCTGCCGCCATGTAGTGTTTGGCTGATATCGTCTCGGCCAATTGTTTCTATTTCCATTGAAATTCTGCATGTTTTCCATAGCTCTTCTATTTTGATAATAATTTCTTCCTATACCTCTTCCTTGTCTTGCATTGTAATGCAGTATATTATTTGTCTGAGGTTTGTCTACGGTTATTGCTTTGGTGGTTATTTCCGAAAGCGATGTCAAGTTGCTGGCTTTTAGTATTAACGATGTTTCGGGATTGGCAATATTATTCGTGAATGTTTGTACTGCGAACTTTTCTGCGAGTCTTTCTGCTGCTTCTCCAGTTGCAACTTTTTCTGATATGAATGCTCTTGTTAGTAGCCTTGACAAGTTTTCTACCTGATTAGAGAAGTCCAATAGTTTTCTGCTACCTTGCTGGCAAGCTTTTAGTTGTGCCAGTATCGCATCTGACGATATTTTTGTTGAAAATTTCTGTCTTAATTTGTTCTTAATTAATTCCACGGTATTTGTCTCTTCCGTAATTGCATATTTGGCTTTACCAGTTATACGCGTCTTTATAAATTTTATCATAATGGCTTTCTGGTCTTCCGAAGTTAGTTCGTCCAGCAATTCCATCGACTCGATGAACGC
Source organism: Dysmachus trigonus (assembly GCA_949715965.1). Taxonomy (NCBI): domain Eukaryota; kingdom Metazoa; phylum Arthropoda; class Insecta; order Diptera; family Asilidae; genus Dysmachus; species Dysmachus trigonus. The sequence continues at coordinate 79,476,614 of OX454322.1, read as the reverse complement.
TTCAGTTTCATCGTAATTGCCGTCATATGTCTTCAGCAATGACGTTGCTGTTTTTATATCAAACGCCATATTTTCTTGTTTTTGGGTCTTTATTAATGTAAAAATGGTTTCTGCTTGTTCTAATATTTCTTTGTACAGCGGTCTGAGTTTTAACACAGTTTCTGCCTCTACCGGTCTACTTACGTATTTCTTGGCTTCCTCAAGAAATTTATTTACTACCTCCGCTTTTGCTTGTAGTGTTTTCTCAGTATATTGACGATTTTTGCTTTTATTAAAGTTCGTTATGATTTTTCGAAGTTCCTCTCTGATGCCACTTAATTGTTCCATACGTGCCTGTAGCTGTCCTTATTTCGTGGATTCTGGTCATATAGTCACACCAGTTATTCTTAACCGTTTGCTGAACAACAAGGAAATTGAAAGTTCGTAAAAGCGTAACGTAAATTAATAAATTCTATCTCTAGACTTTTATAACTGCTGGAGTACTTAAGTATTTTTTCTTTAGGCTTCTTTTGTGGTCTTTGTATAATATATAAACGAATTCAGCTATTTTAACTATGGCAATTATCAAAAGCAAAACAGTTATTAATTTGTTGTCCACGTTTACTGTGTCTTCTATATTAACATTATTAATTATTTCGCCATTATTATTGGCATTTTTTGATTCCGTTCCCCCCATTTATAATTCGAATTTTTATACCTGAATTTATTTTATTATACTATCCTAATTTTTAGCGTATTTAATTATATGTATTATAATATTTTCTGTAGAATTTATATATTTCTAGGTATACAATAATATTTTCATATTTTATTTCTTTAATACAATTTTGGCTTGTGCCTTAATAAGTTCTGATTGCATTTTTTTTTTCTATCTCCTTCTTTTTATTTTATTTAATTTACTTTTTTCCTGGCTTAATAAAATCTCGTATTTAAATCGTTCTTCCCTAGTCGTTGCTATGTTTATCAAGTCTTTAAATTTCTTTACTTCAAGTTTAATTCGTTGACGCTGTCCTCCTCTTTTGGGTTTTGGTTGCGACTTCTTCAGCTGGTCTTTCCTTCTTCTGTACTCTTCGATGGTAAGTTTTTTCGGTCCCGGTTTATAGGTTGGAGTCTCGTGTGGTTCTCCCACTGCTCTTGGTATGTAGGGCTCGATGACGGTGTTTGCTGGGTACAGGGTTAAACCACTGGTATTCCTTTCTGGTATCTTCAGTTGTTCAAGTTTCTTAAAGATTGCCTCAAATGCTTTGTCGATTTCGCTCATCCTCCGCAAATTCTTGGTTGTCGTCTATAGGTTGCAGATTAGATGGTCACGGTCGCCATGTAGTGTTCCTTCCTCAGAGTGGAAGGAGTCCAAAAGGGTGGAGCAGCCGCAAAGGCTTTAACTCCTGGTAGAGCCGCTAAAAGAAGCGTTAACTCTTGGGATTAAGAGGGAGCAGCTCGAAAGCAGAAACTCCCAGTGACTAGTCTTGATTCTTAATCCTCTGTTTATTCAAAAATCTTAACCTATTTAAACAAGTTCTGGCTTACCTCTACATTAACAATAAATCAATAATTACTAATTATTACCCTATACTACGAAGCGCCTAATAATCCCTTGATCAGCTTGTTTCAGTTATTTTGCAATAGCTGATTTGGGCGTCTCATGCATGCGCACCGAAAACAAAGCGAGCTGCCTTGTTACCCCGCTACTTGAGTGTCTTACTCACGGTAGTAACCTGACTCCTCTCGTGCCACTTAGTAGCTCGCGTATTCATTCATAAAGCGTTGCTAACCCGCGCTTTAATTGGGTCAGGGTGTGACGGCCGCGTAATGCTAGGCATGCGCTTTTGCGCTTTTTATGTTATGCTTTGTTTACTTAGGAGAAATATGTTTATACGAACATTTGTGTATTATTTTATTGAGGCTATTGGCCTGTGATCTTGAAATCTTAATCTGGTACATCACACTCACATACATTCCAATAAATAAACAATATTACTTATGCAGACAAGCTTTTTTATAATAAAAGTAATAACAACAGCTTTAATTAAGGACAATATTAATATATTTATAAGGTATTTTTATATGACAAAATATTTTAGAATTAATGTTGTTTTCTTAACAAATTATGGTCGTTAACATTCGTTATCATTTTGCTGCCTAAAGGTTCTAGACGGTGGTAAAATTTCAGGTATGCAGGTATGTTGCACCTTTTTGGAAAGGTAATTAGATAGGCAACTTAAAAAAAATAAAAAGTAGGTATGTTAATGACACGAATTTCGGAGAAAAGTGGGGCAAAAGGTGAAAAATCGTGAAATAAAAGTTAATTTTTTCAAATTCCATGGGGGATTTTGGCCAAGGGGTTGGGGATAGGGGGTGGTGTAAACTTTTTTGGAAAGGGCTTCCAAATAGTGATTTTTTGAAATCAGTTTGGGGCCGCTGCGATGCGTAGAAAAAAAGATAAAAATACAAGAGCGGTTCCCATATAAGGCAAAATCCTGATTTACGAATCACCCTGTAACTGCCAAACGGTGCGAGATGCCCCCCCCCCCCCCCCCCACCCATACGATTTTTTGCTTGTCTCGGTCTGACCTTTCACCCCCTGCAGTATTGACCTCCCACCTCTGAACACCCTGTATATATTAAAAATATTTTGTTCAGATTTTTCAGGCTGGTTTTTGAAGTTTTATGATTTTTTTTGGAAAAAAAAAACACCAAAAAATTATGGCGGGTATGATTTCAGGTGTCTGGATTGTTGGAAAAAAGAAACACCAAAATAATCCTTGTTCAAATGGCTATCGTGTGAACTAGGATAATATTTTTCTTAATTTTTGAGTTTAGAAAGTCGGCTGAAAATCGGTAAATTTGTTATCAAGCAACCCGATATGTGTGGCTATTCATACGATAGCCATACATATCAACAATAACATATTAAAAAATCAGAGTTATCGGTCAAGTAGTTTTTTTTTAATCGTACTCGCCAACTCGAAAAACGTGATTTGAAGATATTAGCGTTTAAAGTTTTTTTAATTAATTTTTTTGAAGAAAATGCTACGTACCTCTAGTCTGCCATGCCTGCGCCATACATTAATATCGCTCTAAAACCTTTTGAATCGTCTTCTTGAAGATATTTAGTAGTGAAATATATAAAAAAAAAATATCGATTTTTTGAAAATTTGTAACCTCTCTTAAGATATGTTGTACTTTGCTTTCCATGTTACTATATAGGAAGAAATTTTAATCAATTAAATAATGTGTTATGCTTTTCTGATAAATACCTAAATTTAATTTAAGATAAAATCGAAACATTGTTTAGATGTTTTATTATTTTAAACTTTATAATATTTAATATTGCGTAGTAGTTCAGAGATTTTAAAATTCTTTTCTTTTCTTATTGAATTTCCATATATTCTAAAAACAACCAAATAACCTAACATTTCACTTAGGTGATTCAAAACATCGCATAAATAACAAAAGTCTGCAAACACTTAGATATCTAATCAAAAGTGTTTTTAGTTTTAACAATTGACATGGATGAATTCGAATCTGGAGACCAATAATTTTCATTAGTAGAGTTTTTGAGGAAAACATCTCTAAAATTACCCATTTTTCGTACATAAAAACAAAAACAAAATCTAATGAAATGTTGTAGAAGTTTATTTATTAGCCTAAATAACATTTTGAATCTTAAGCTATTAAATGAAAACTTCTACAAAAAATTCCTTAAACTCTGAGAGATACAATTGCTTAAACTTAAATCTACGTCCTCGAGATTTTCAAATAAAGTACTTAATTATGTATGTATGCAAATTCCAAAAATATATAATCGAAATTTTACCTCTAAACTCCTGCAGTACCAAAATGTTTAAATATTGGCAGGAATATACAAAGTGAAACAGTTTTTTTATTTCCCAAAAGCTTAAATACAATGAGTTTAAATTTACCAACTGCACAAAATGATTTATGACACCATCAAAATTATGCCACTTTTGCTCAACCAAAATATGCTGTCACGTGGCCCGACTCTGATGATATTCAGAGAAATTAAAATACCTGAACATTGTGTGCCTGGTGAAATATTATTGTAACGTTATTAACAGAGCTATAACTCCAATCCCAGACCCCATGATGACTGTGGGCATGTATGATTTGAATATGAAATGATTCCTCCAACCGGTGGTGCCCGCATCCTAACTTATAGCTATCATTCCACGGCAGGGGATGATTTTGGCTTCCACGTAACGTTTGCGATTCAGCATGAATACTAACCACCTTGATCCACTGCTACAGTACGTAACCAGGGCAAATGGGAAACGGAATTTTAAATCATACTTTAAGGCTCACGATAAAGGCACACGGCTGCATGTAAAATTACCATTAAAATTCTCGTCAATAAAATATTATATTTAGCTTGAATGGAACCCGGTCTCTTCGGGGCTCGAAACGCATTCTTCAAACTGAATAAGGAACGTGTTAATAAACGATGCTGTTTATTAATGTTTTGTTTTCAATGTACGAATGTTTTTTTGGGATTAAACAAGCGCAAATCGCGGTCATGATATGAAGGAAAACATGTAAATATTTTTATATGGAAATATGACACTGAAATTTCTTAGTTATTTATGAATTCAAAACTAAAGAAAGCTATTTCAATCATGGAAAAAGCAATTTATTCATGTGTAAAAGGACTGCTGACGCCAATGATGTTTCAGATTGATTCAGCGACGGATTAACAGATAAGTAACAAACAAGTACGTTATTTTTTCTTCTCCATGAGCCACTATTTAACTCAAGCCACATTTTCTTTTATTTTACTATATTAAAATGAAATTTTTTATTATATATTAATATAATAGTATATAAAGAATTGAATTTCGGCTCTAAAGATTTTTCCATAGACAACCTTCAATTCACCACAAATGGCATATAAAATATGATAATCATGTTTGACGTCAAACGGGTGGTATTCACTTTGTGTATTCAGGCTCTTCTTCGAAATCGTCTACTGAGTACACAATAAAAATTGGTGTTAAATAGGACACGAAAACGATGTTCGATATTCGATTTTCGGTATATTTTTAACACAGGTTTATAGATGGGTGTATTTTTTTAACTCTTATGAGATAATAAACGTAAATACTCCAAAGGTATAAAATGTATAATCTGAACGAAAAGATAATAAACACCTTTCATATTACAATTTGATTTGAATGGATCTTATAATATATTATATATATTAATATTCGAAAGGGCAATTACTTATCCACCCAAATATTATGCCCAACGCTTTCTTAAATTTACACTGAAAAAATAACTTAACCCTTAAATGCGCAGTGTTGTTTAAAAACAACAGACAATAAAATTTTATATAAATTCGGATATACCAAATTTTTAGAAATAATATTTTTTATTATTGTTAACATTTGATTGGGAAATTAAAACTGTGTATTGTCAACACAGCTAATTATTTTTTTCCCCTTTATGACCTTGTCAAAGTGACAACTACAAATGTTCGGAAGTTTTGGCGGTAGATAAAGATTTTTATAAGATTTTTCTGATGAAGTTTAAAGGTAAGAATATGAAATAAATATTATTGTTTACTGCATAGAACTGTTTTTAAATAATAAAAGTTTACTTAAAAACTACTTTTGATTTGTTTACCATAGTTCATCATCTCTGGTGGACGCAGTGTAGTTTATAAACAACAATTGATTTTTTGAAATAATAATATATTGTATTATTTTTTATTTGACTTATATTCTAAATACTACCAAATATATTTTTTTTTTTTGCAATAAAAAGAAAAATCGCGCATTTAAGGGTTAAACACAGTTTATGTGAATAAGTATAACTCTGATGGTATGTGTTAAGCACCACGAAGTGTATACGTATTAATCGGATATATAATTATTATTATTTTTTTTATTCGACTATATAAAACCAACTTTATTAAATTATAATCAAAATATATACAATAATTAATTAAGCTAAAACTCACAAAAGCATATCTTGAGTGTGTTGCAACAGCCTATCCGTATAAAATAAATCCAAATATAATTATAATCCAAAACTAGGAAGTAAATAATCCATTATTAATATACTCTATTACCTAAGTAAAACATATATATGTATTAGGGTGCTTTTTTTTCGCGACTATTTTTTTTTTTTCAGTCCCACCTCGAAATTTTGTGGCTAATACCTAAACAAACATTCCCTGAAAATTGGAGCCCTTAAAAATAATATTTAGTACTAGACCAAGACGCATAAAGATTTCCCATATAAAATACACGTGAACTTTGATTACTTTTCTTCAAATCTCTACAACTCAGAGGCATTTTATGGCACAATCTTGGGCAATGGTAGGGTTTCTTCAGAATTGAATGCTCTACAAAAGTGTCCACTGCGATGTAACCCTAACTCCCACCAGGGAGGTAGTACGGGTCATTGACCCCAATTTTCCCATGAAATTCTCGTTTTTTACCCCTATCTCGTAAACAACAAGTGATAAAGAAAAAGTGAATATGACAAACTTGTAGCAATTTCAATTTCCTGGTGTTCAAGAACTTTTTGGAGGAAATTGAATTTGCTACAAGTTTGTCATATTCACTTTTTCTGTACCTCTTTTTGTTTACGAGATAGGGGTAAAAAGTGAGAATTTCATGGACAAATTGGGGTTAGTCACCTGTACTACCTCGCTGGTGGGAGTTAGGGTTACACCGCAATGGACACTTTTGTAGAGCATTCAATTCTGAAGAAACCCTACCATTGACCTTATTGGCTAAGTTCTAGTTTAGTCTTAGATTTCTTATTATATAATTATCAGAACTTTAACATTTCTCAAAGAAATTATCGGATAGTCTAATTGCTCTTGAGCAGATGAGTTCTACATTGGCTCTCTGGTGTAGGATATATGTGCTATAGTGCCAAGGAAGGATGTAAATTAATTTTAAAATTTTATTTGTCATCACCTGGATTTTATTTATATGTGTATTCGCACAGTTGTACCAAACTTGGCTTGAAATATTGTTTTGTACAATATTAATTTATTTTCAGTACTGAAGTTAGAGTTTCGGTTTATGAGTAAGTATAGTAACTTGATAAGTTTGCTTCTATTTTAAAATTATTTTTATAGTTAACATCATTTACTTGCTATTTAATGCTTAAGGGCAAAATATTATATAATTTTGGGCCAAGAACGCTACATGTTTTGTGGCAGTATTTTACCTTTAAAGGTTGAGCAATTTCGATAGATGAAGTGGAAAGTTATTTATATTTGGGTATATACATTTAAGTAAAATAAATATATAAAGGGTTTAGCAGGTTAAGAAGGTGAGAAGTCCCCCAACGCTTTGAAAAACAAAAAATATCCTTATATACAATAGTACATGGAAAAGCACATCTTTCCTGAAATTTTCATATAACTATATAAAAAATTCAGACTCAAAAAATAGTTACAAATACCGAAAAATGTTGCAAAAGTTGGTTTTTCAATATTTTGACCCTATTGCACCAAATCTAAAAATCTTGATATAGCTTGACATCCAGAAAATAATAAATTTTTTTTTCGGCGTTATTATTGTTTTAGTTTTTTTAATTGAATTTTAAAAATTTCCCGTCAACAAATTTTGACAGCGACAAATAGCTGACAAAAACCCCTACAATTTGAGGAGAAAAAGAAGTTTTTACGTCTACAAGAAGCCGAGATATCGCTAAAACACTAAAAATCACATGTGAAGTTTTTTTAAGGTTATGTGAGGGTCTATGGGTTGTTATTCAAAAGGGGTGGGGACACTTTTCACTTTCTTAACCGGCTAGACCCTTTGACGTATTGACATTACCTTGAGATCTATAAAAGCTAGGGTTGTGCAATAAAATTTTGTTTTTTTTAAACAAATTTTTATAACTTTACTTTGTATGTTAATAAGCGTCTAAAAAAATATATATATGTTTAGTTGATTCAACAGTGAGGCCTTATTTGAATAAATAAATAACAATATAGCTTTATGATTTTTAAATAGACTTCTGTAGCCATACTTTACCAAATACTACAAAAATAGTTAAGTGTAACACGAAATTAGTTATTTGAACAAAATATTTTTTTTTTTTGGGTACCGGAGTATTTTTGGGAAATAAATGGTTCTTCGATTTCAATCGATCTATTAATATAATAAGAATTTAATGCATTGGCGTTCGTTCTGCCTGCTTTCGTTACGTATTTCAACGTTATATTGGTGTCGTTTCGGTTTATCCGCATATCAGCGTACATTCGATGTTATTGAGACGTTTTATCGGCCTTATGTTCACTACCTAGAGTAGTTTTCGATCCATTCTATGCTTTTTATACCACTTAATTTATAAGCCTAGAATACGTTGAAGTTCTCTTATTTTTTCCCACGGGAAAGCGCTTCTGCTTACAAATGAATTAATTTATTTTTCCCATGGAGTAGAAATTTAATTAACAAGACAAGTAAAAAATCCCAAAAGATCTTTCGACTAAAATAAATTAAAAACAAAAATACAATACAAACAATGCACACAACAGGGACTACTACTATCTGGTAACTATGAAGGCAAAAGAAAATAATTTGTAAATTTTTAGTTGGATTTATGTATAAAAGAACATCATAAATTATGGAGCTCCTAGAAAATTTCCTTTTAACTTTTTATCCAAAACGGATACGGTTGCCACGATTGTGGGTGGATGGCTTGAACTTTCGGTTAGCACACTTTTACCACTGTTGCAGAAAAGTTGTAAAAGTCTCGCCTTAAGCGCAATACTTTCTGCTATGTAAACTTGATGCAACTTTGTTCTGCAAAAATCACCGATGAAGAAGGCTCACGTATCCGCGGAAGTCCCGCAGAGGATCTCTCATGGATGTATTTGCCAAGAGCAAAGAGGATCGGCAAACATTATATTGGCAATAGTATCGATTCAAGTAGAAAGTTGTTCAGTGTTTACAAGAAAAATAGAATCGCACCTGGCTCCAGAGATACGAAAGCGCTTCTTCTTCTTCTTCTTCTTGTGGAGGGATGACGCGCACATATATAAGTTCAAATGAGGGAAAACTCCCATAATGCAGTAGTTTTCTTTGCACAAAGTTTTAAACTGTTTTCCCAGTGAAATTGTTTTCTAATTCTCTTTTGCGTTCTGTTATAGGGTAAATCCACAAATCACCGCTTGCATTTCTGCAAAATTTAGATAAGTTCAAGAAGCACGTTTTCTCGTGCATATACGGTACGCTTTTGTGCTTGAGCGCATTCATACAATGAGTAGAACCCTAAGAAAACAAAACTAGTAACTCGAATTTTTCTGTAATATATGAGAATTGGTAAAAATTTTGAATTCCGGCTCAAAAGAATTTAATGCACCAGTGAAAGATGTTCAGATGACATTCAGAATTTTCTTTTGAGTAATGGTCTTGCATATCATCAAGATCGTGTATTCCTTTCATTTTCGGATGTACATATGTTCTAGAAAAGCACTCTTATAGAATACACAAGCGTCTTTAAGATGCTCCCCTAAATGCTACCGCACGAGTATAAATTAAGGCGATAAGGTAGACAACAAAAGCACTCGAACTTGAAAATCAGGTATAAGCACTTGAGGGTATGAAATCTGCGTTCGCTAAAAGGAGGATTGTCTGCGACTTGGAATTCTTCGGCGGAAATCAAAGTGTGTATCTATTTATCTACCGAGAATATCTGAAGTGGAAGTCCTTCACTTCTAAGGAATCAATCACAATGCCGCTCTCGGAAGTCAGCTAAGGTTTGAGTTTTTTCCCGTAGAAATTCTTTAATCGTTCTATCGTCTGTGGTGTTCTTTTGATAAAAACCCCGACTTAACGACAATAAGTGCTTCAAAATTTGCTTGATACTGAACGAGGAGGTCATATCACAGTCGACATTAAGGGCTTTATATTATCTGAACACAAATTTAAAAAGTTAATTTACTAGCTTAAGTAATTTGGTAAACCATCTAATTATTGCTTTGATGTGCAATCATCTCATCTTTCTCGTGTTTCTATGTTATGTTAGTCTCTTTTCGGTATTTACAAAGCAAATATCTTTGAAATATGGATAAAAAAATCATCTAGAAATTCAATTAAAAAAAAAATCCTTCTAAAAACTTTAAACTCGATTTTCTTGAAACCATGGTTTTTGACCTGGTAGACATGATTTAAGGGGGTAAATACAATTAGAAGGTCAAAAAAATCGATTTATTTTTTGTTCCTCTAAAAAGTTAGGGAATTTCCCGTAGAATACGATCCAAAAAGTTTCAGGTCGAAAATCGAACTCCTTATATATGTTTTCTTCATTTTTCGAGAACGCTTTCTTCAGCGCATAGCAGGTTTTCAAAACTTTAAACGCGTTTTTCTCAAAACAACATTTTTAAAATTAGCAACCACGATTACTCGAAAACTACTTGTCCAATTTAGCTGAAATTTTTAGGGTTTCTTCTTTATACCTTAGGCTTGTCTGTAAGCCTAATTGTTTTGGAATTTTTTGTTGCAAAATTGAATTATTAATGCAAAAATGGCTGAAAAGATAGTGAAAATTATCGATTTTTTACAAAAACTTCTACCAAACGCAGAATTATAATTTTTTTTTTAATTTTTGAGGTTTACCGACAAATTAAATGTATATTTAAGCCAAATTTTTTTTATGGGCTGTTACGGATCAATAACACGACGTCCAGATTGGTTGCAGTTTTTTTTGTAGGTCAACTCCACGCCAGCGTACAGCCGCCATTTTGTTTTCAAAAATTAAAAATTTTTTTTTTTTTACATTCCTCATTTATACCTTAACAAGTGTACAAAGTTTTATAATGATTGCAGTAAACCTTCTTTGTGAAAAAAAATGTTTTCTAATGCGTAATTTTTGCCCTTGTAATTGTATTTACCCCCTTAAGACAAAACTACTTAACCCATTGCAATGATTTTTTAATATGTTATTGTACACATTTGCAGCTATAGGCCGTACCTTAATCAAAAAGATAAGTAACGAATTTTCCGATTTACAGACCATTTTCCGAACTCAAAAATGCTTTTTTTTTTTAAATGGACGCCATTTTGTTATTTTTTTATGAAAAAATTTCCTTTAGATCCGAGCTATAGCGACTTTAACACTTAATAATTTACCTATTTTTTCAAATGTTCCAGACGGCCGAAATTATGTCAACCGTAATTTTTTAATTTTTTGTTTTCTGAAAAAATTCCTGTGAACAAAAAAACGCATGTAAAAATTCAGAAATCCAGATATCTTGATCCTTCCGTAAAAAAAAAAAGAAATTTAAAAATTTTTCTTTTTTTGATTTTCAATGTACAAAGACCTCTTAATTAATGTGATCAAAATATGTGTCCGTAAATATAATCAAGATCATCGAGCGCACCCTATATGATCCGTGGGTGAAGATCGATCAAACAGATCTAACCCAAAATTTATTTCTAATATGCTATTTTCCAAGTATGCTAAAAAAATCTACCTCAGCAGTAAAATGTCCAGCATTCAAGTATGGTAACATTTATCAATCATTAAATCAATTAATCAGTTAAAGATTTCATGTTTGAATGGGTAAAAATCATGGTAATTTGATGCGTTTATTACAAACTTTAAAAGCTTTGCTATAGGACCGTGAATAAAATGTTTAACACAGGCCGGATCAATAATTTCATTTAGAATAATGATTTAAAGTTTTGTATAAAAGTTAAAAATAATTTTGCACAAAAAAATTCTATTGGTGTTGTTCTTCTTGACATTCAAGCTGCATGGCATGATGTCCTTATACATAAAATGATTATATTCGGATTCCGTACAAGGCTTATATGATTAACCCGTGATTTTCTTATAGAAAGAACGTTTAGAGTGCACCTAGGTTCAGTACCTTCATTACCACGTCCAAACACTGCAGGTGTACCCCAAGGTTCAGTTTTAGGACCAGTTCTTTACAATATTTATACAGCTGATTTTCCTACCATACTTAACTGTTCGTCTTTCATTTAAGGTAGGTGTCTAGTCTAGAATTTTCAGAAATTTTTTTTTTTTCATTTTCCAACGACTTGTAGTGCCAATAATCACCTCTCGAAAATTGGTGACAAAATTCGCTATAGATAAAAAGTTACAGCGGTTTGTGTAGGGACGAGTAGGAGCGCGCTGGAGACTTTAAAAGCGTTTTCCTCGAAATCACTTTTTTTCAACTGGCGGACAGATAATCTCCGCAACCGCTCGATCGATTTTGATAACATTTTGTACGATCCTTTATTAAGGTGTTTTGTGTGGTAATTCACCACATAAAAAAAAACAATTTACAATATCAAAATTTACAGGACATGAACGGTGCAAAAAAGGGTCAATTTTTGAACAATATTTTTCCAAAGTCGCAATTTTTTTTTTTATTATCGATTTTTGTCAAACGGTGGTGAATTACCACGTGGCAAACCTTTCTCTATAAAATTACGTTTTTTGTTTTTGTTTCAGACTCGCAGATCCGGAGATTAACTGTTCGCCATGGAGACATTTTTTTTTCTGCAGCCTCGACTTTGGCGCCCTCTACAAATTTTTTATAAAATGCTGGAGAAAATTAAAAAAAACGTTCCTATTCTATATGATTAACATAATGTCCTGGTTAAAAATTTATTGTTTTATCTAGCATCGCAGTCGAGAAATAAATGTTTGAAAATGAGCTCATTTATCTCTCTCTAGACTAGACACCTACCTTAAGCGGATGACACAAACCTCTACAGCTGAAATAAAGAATATACTCACATATATAAATGTTTTGAACTTGAAATAAAATGAAATGAAATGAATAAAAATGTTTTGTATATATTTTCAACTGCATCGGAATTTTTCCAAGGTTCTTCTTCTATCTTTTCTGACTGGAGTATCATAATTTAAAAAATCCAATTAAAAGCAAAACTCGATATTCAGACAATTAAAAAAATTCAATTATTGTTTCTATGGTTAAATAATCAGTTCAATACAAAATTTACTGCTAAATCACTAGATCTAGATCATGAGAGAAACGCATGTAATTAAAAAATTGTAATTATGCACCATAATAAAAGGAATCAGGGCAAAAAGTATTGGAAAGCGTCAAAACTATAATCCGTTTAAAAATTATAGATGTCTATTATAATAAAAATCAATTAAGTCAGTCAAAACAAAATGTTTTTATACTACTTTTACTAAACATCGATATTAACATCTAATCATGTTAACGTAATGAATAAGTAGCTAAATAAATTTATTCAAATTCAGTTTAATCTTTAATCCAGGATTCTATGTTCGCTTTAATTGTCTTGTTATAAAAGCATGTAAGAAATCTAAATAAGATGACAATTTATTGCACCTAGAAGAAGAAAGTTTCGCCCAATTTTAAAACAACGTAAAAAATGATTTATAGTTGCTAAGCACGATAAAGGTGAATTACAATAAAAGCCGAATAAATTTCCCCCCCAAAAAGAAAGCAGATAGAGCCGCCAAGGAATAATAATGATCACGAGTATTTCTATTCCCCCGGCCCCGGTCCTCGTTCCTGGCGGCGCATTCCTCCCTCATAAAAGCAGCGTTAATCTCCATCCTTCACGGGCTAGGTCCAGCTGCCGCAGCACTAACTAAATCCAATTCTTCACGTAAACATATCAATTTGCGACACTTGTCCAATTTTATGCCCAGTAATTGTAATAAATTAGTTCCGGAACTCTAATTGTTCCTTCTAAATTGATGGCATTAATCTTCTTCGCACTTTTATTAAATCTCGCCCGAACCGACGACGACGACGACGACGTCATAGTATAGTAGCGAAGTATTCCCGATGTATGCAGGGATCTGTTCCCGGGAAAAGAGTTAGAGCTTACGGGGGCGATTGCTGGCCTATATGAAATTCGTGAATAAGATTAATCGGACTGTGCTAAGTAAGCGAAATTCATCATATCGCCCTTACTACGATAGATGCGCACGTGCTCTCTAGCCCCGGAAATGGGGTTTACTTAGCGGGAGGGGGGACGTAAAACAAAACTGCTCTCGAACTCGAAGAACGACTAAATAATGCGACTAAGACAAAGTTTCGCGAGGCGTGAAACTAATTCGCTTATCAAAATCCAATTTTGATATTCTCGCCCTGCCTGGTGCGCGTTCGGAGGATTCGTTTTCATCAATTTCAGGAAATTTTCGCACCCATGAGACGAACTTTGACAATTTCATCTCCAACAAGAGGCGGGGGTGGTGGAGCACTATTCAAGCTTGTGAGTCACACAACATGGTTTCGCACTTATGCCAATGAGCGCTACCAATTATCGAGTTAAGCCAGCAATTAGAATGCTTTGGGGACGCAAGTGTCGAACGTACTCACTCTTCAGTCAAATATGAAGCCAGCTCCTTTGAGCAAGTGGCGCAGTTTAAGGGAGCTCTACCCTTAAAAGTGTTTTCTGAAATTGGGTGATGTTTGAATTTAAACTTTTCATTTAATTTATGTTTCCTCCGTCCTGCCCTATTTTATCTGCTTAAGAAAGAAAAGACGTTAGAGACAAGTGGAATTGTTTGAGCTCGACTCAAAGGGATTCTTCCAACACAATGAGGTCTTGCTGCTGCTGCTGCTGCTGCTGCTGCTGCTGCTGCTGCTGCTGCTGCTGCTGCTGCTTGAAATGGCTGTGAGTTTGCAACAAATGTCGTTTCCACTGTTTTAACTACGACTAGCGCAAGACTGTAAAAGGCACAGGACAAAACCCCTTCGCTTCAAGGAGGAGTTATGAAGTTATACTAGGAAACAAGTGCAGTTAAGACCGTCCCTGACAAAACTAGCAAGGCATAGCTTTGGGTTGCTTAAAAAATAAATTTCTCAAGATTCATTAAGGAGCTAAAGCACAAGTTAATTAAAATTTATTGACCGATAAAATACTCCCAAATATACTTTTAATTTATATATTCTTGTATTTCCACCAGAATATGAACGTCTAAAAATAGCTCATTAAGATGTGTTCAGACTAAGCTTGTTTATTATGATGGCAAATCATTATTTTTTAAATAAAAATCGCGATTGAGTTTTTGCGCAGTTTTCTTTCTTAAAGAAAAGTTGTTTAAAAATGGCTATAAGCCATCGGCTGGTTTCTTTTTAAAAATGCAACCAAATAAAAACTGTTTAGTATTTTTCAAAGTTTGTCCATTTATTGCAAAGAGTAAACCTTCCGACTAGTTATGGAATATGATTTCATTTAAATGGATGTCTCCGCTGGCTTCACAGTAGCCCAATCTTTCAACCCATGGTTTGGGGCCCTATTTGACAAATAGCTCGATCAATATTGTGGAATCGTTTCTGGATTGTCTGCATAACATTGACCTTTAACGGTAACCATGCCACTTCTTTAATAAGACTAATTCGCATCATTTCGACAATAACTTTTCAATATTTTCCAACGTTGTTCAAGTGTAAATCTATTCACTTTGTATTGGGGAGTTTTGATATTGTATTCCTTTCAATTTTTTGAGCACAAAAGAACTGTCTGTATCAAAATAAAATCTAATTTAAAATGAAACCAACAAATGGGCTCTTTATAAACACGTGCTTGCCAAGAATTGATGTGAATTTCGTCTGAGTTTGATAACTAGAACTTTCTTAAGCTTGGTAATTACTCAACATTAGCTGAGGTTGCTAATATTTAACTATTCCTTTCCTTATTAGGATGAGTTGCCGATATATTTTAAATGCCTATTATTTCCGAGTCGGCTGAAGTTGTCAAAATTTATTCAATTATTATTTTCCTTATTAAACTGCACTTGCTTAATTATTCTAGTCTTGACTTGGCTCTATTTGCCTAAAGTCCTGAATCCACCCACTAACTTAAGCTATGTTTGTTCAAAAGTATTCTCTGACATGAACTGTCATTTTTCGTATGATGAGTTTGACAATCATTAAAATTTGGTATTTTAAAAAACGAGTTCAGGTGGTGGGGTTGACAACATTATGTCACCAAACAATACGATATAACCGAAAACATAGCGTAAGATAAAAAAAATAACTATGATTGTAAGAGACAACCGCATAAGTAACGAAATGTAAGGTTCTGATGTTAGGGTTGGGAAATTTGTTAACAACCTTTTAAGAAATTTACACTTTAGGAGGCATTTATTTTTAAATAACTTCTCTTATTCTCAGAAGTCGATTTTTCAACTATCAGCGAGTTTTTTACTTTAACAAAAAAAAAAAAATATCCGAAAACGAATCCCTGACATTAGGGTGAGTATTTGACTAAATTTGATAAACTTCATCAAGCAACTGTGTTATTTATATCTATAAATAGTTGCAGCTAGTAACATAGATCGGGTTTTTTTACTAGATTTAAATTTTATGTGATCTTCTTCTGAGTGTAAAAACATGAGAGGAGGAAGAAAAAAAAATTTCATTACTTTCATTTAGCAGAAACTGGATCTGTTCCTGTGGGAAATTTTTAATTTTACGAAGCAATTTATTTCCCCCGTTTATAATCTATCTGGGCTTTTACAATTCCAGGCGAAGCATCAGGGGATTCGAAACAATTCCTCCGTAGATTATGTCATAGCTCCGGCGGCGGCAGTCAAGCGGAATATGTTCGTTTTCATAAAGTAGACGATTTTATATCTCGTCGCAAGATCACGCCTGCGACATAAACTGGAGGGTTTGCAACATCGAGGGCAGGCGCCCCACCACCCCTTGAGCGGAGGAGCCAATCAATGCATTAAGTCCCGGTTAATGGCATTAAGCGCGATGATAATAAAAACCGAACGTTATTAAAGCTAAAAAGAGAAAACCCCTCAGACTGGGACATCGTCGTCGCTGTGGCGCTGTGATTCGGGCCGCAGCATCCGGCGTCTTTAACAAACTCCTCCTCGGCGGATTGTAAGGAGCTTTTTATGTCCGTGTAAATTATGATGCTTCAGGGAGTTAGAATGTTGTGATGCACGTACTGGGATTTCAGTTATAGTGCCATAAAAAGTGTTTATATTAAACCCCAGCATAATGTTCCCGGGGATACAGAGTCCTGGCTGGCTCTAGATCCCCGCACACACATGTGGGGGTATACTAACTAAATGGAAAACAAAGCCAATGGCGAGGCGAGAGGAGGAAATCTGAAAGCAAACAACAGCGATGAAAGGCCCTTTTAAGGTCATCTCTTAGTTTAGTTGCTTTTATATATACATACCATCCTCTGCTTTGTTTCCACCTGCCCTCATTCCACTTATGGGTAATGGGCGTTATTTTTTTCCTTTCTTCTTTAAATTCACCTGGGGAACTGTATTAAAGGAAAATAATCACCTACACTGTCTGAGCGCAACTATATTTACTTTCGTCCTTTGTGGAATGTAATTCCCTCATAAATTTTCCAGGCGTCTTATTATATTCCCTTTCACGGGATTCAATGCACAAGGGGCATTACGGGCTATGGACACATGTTGGGCCAAGGAACGCACTCGGGCTGATGTGATTTATTTTAGCTACCGACGGCATCACCATCAGACAACTTACTCAGAAGACGCTTGGTGACACCAAGAAAATTCAAAGAAGTACAGCAGAAAAGTGATATAAAGCATAGTTCACGCTAACTGCCCCAATAATGATGATTTAATGATATGGCCAAGACAGTGGTCTCAGGATGCGTCTGGTGCAATTCAAATGCGGCAGAAGCAAAAGGACTAGGATCCAAAGGAAACTATTAAGATAAGTAATGTTGCCTAGGCTTTAGACTCCTTTGCATTTAATGCCCTTTGATTTATTAATTTGTCGTACTTACATACAGTGCAGCAAGTTAAGATGCATAATGATACACTGCGATTATTTAAGAAAATAAATTAAAAGCTACAAGAAAGCTACTTGATTGCCAAAAATTGTGTAGATTATGCCATATCAACTTCATTTCAGCAAAAATACAATATACTCAATTTTAAATAAAGTGAATCGTTGAATTCATAATCGAACAAAAATTCTATGAAACATTTCTTTAATTCAATAAAGTAGACCTTTGATTTAACGTAAACTTTCATAGAATGCATTAGGTAATTTTAGTTTAGTTCTATACAAGAAGTAAGTGCCAACATGGAAAGCGGGAGTGTATTTAGTCTTTTGCAATTTTCTGTAAAATGAATATGGTGTATATGGCTTACACTATATACCTACTATACTGTATGAAATTCAACATTCATTACATTGGAAGACATTACGTGGGAAAGTGTTAATTAACGCAGATTGCATAACATCTAAAACTCTGCGTGAAAATTTTTTTGAAATGGTCAGAATATAAAAAACCACAGGGATATCGAAAATTTATTTTGCATACTTAAAAAGACGTACATTAGGGTGTCCCTTATATGACAAAAAAAAATTTTTTTTCGTATTTGCTAGCACATACCCCCTAATTTTTTTACAACTACTATGGCCTAGTCACATGCGAAATAATATTTGTTTACGATGATTACAACCCGTGCCGACGAGCTCCTAAAGTTTTTCATAATAAGCGAAATTCACTTCTTGTAGATATGATGCTAGTTCAAAATATTTTATTATTCTAATGCTACTAATTGATCGATGTCTCCGTTACTGATATGTTGTTTCACAAATTCGGGGCAAGTTTGAATGTTTGTAGAATCAATGTTCTCTCTGAATTGTTTGAAAAGTGGAATATCAGGGCTTTTAGTAGCTTGAGATTTTTTAACACAAGCTTTTGTTCTATCAATACGCAAGCTCCACTAAAATGACCAGTATTAGAGGCTGTAGTGTCACAGCACATTATTTGAACCTGATCATCGAAGTTGCAATCATGAAACACATTAAAATCTGCCTCTGCTTGATCTTTACCGGAAGAACTCTCTAGTTTTGGGACAGCAAGAAATTGTTCTTTATCATCGAATCAAATCAACACAGGTAACCGCTCTTCTTTAGAACTCCTGACGTCTAACCCAGGAAGCAGTTTCCCATCCCAATGAACAATGACTACTACATCAGGTACATGATCTTGAAAATCCGTTTTTATCGACTCTGCCCTTTGCTTTCGCATTTATGATCGAACTCTTATTGGAATGGACACTTATTAATGGGATATTCGTCTATGCTGAGACCTAGCGCTTCCACGGTGGCCTGGAGAATAAAGACGGAGTCCCTAATACTCAGATGGCATCTGTCTAAGGCCACTACTAGTTTTGCTGAAATAAAATCCTTTTTCCCTCTTTTCCCTGACGATTTACGCGGTAGAGCAGTGGTTGGTGTCTCCACCACAGTTTCCTCATCTGAACAGAAAGGAGTACTTCCCATTTCGTTTTGCGAATTACTAAATTGACACTTTGCCTAACATACAGTTCTACATCACGAATGATAAAAAACAACACCGCAAGAACTTGTTGAGTTTTGAGCCTGTTATTTGGTGGTTTGCCTCCCTGACTAACAAGGGAACATTCCCAACCCGAAATCTCCGATTTTGATGAAACTTGGCAGAAATGTTACCTTTAGTAAGACATTTAAAAATCCGTTTTCAAACCCTGCTGTAATTCGGTCCTTGGGGGGAAACCCCCCTCAAAAGATCAAAAATGGGCCGTTTTCGGGTCGCTTTATGACGCATTATCTCCCGTTAAGTTAACTATTTTTTAGATTTGAGAACGCAAGCTTTTTAAGGAAGGTCTGAGCTTTTAGAAAAGCTATAAATTATATATACTTCCTTTAGAGTTTCTCACTATAAATTGCTTGCAAAAATGTTGAATTTCCCAAATAAACTTCATACGCATAAACTCATTTTTCGTTAAGTGTTCGGTTTGCTTTCAATTTAAACCTAACGATGCGGTTTTGGATTGATAAATGCATTTTCGCGGTCGCATAATCTATTTCACAAAAATTGCTTATCATTCATTGTTCATTCAAATTGTTATCTTTATCTTGAATTATACCAAATACTGGGCCAAGAAGCGTTTTATTATTGGATTCCTGGACTGGACACTGCCCCGATTCTTTAACGGAATCTATTCCTCCAAACAAAAATATTCAGTTATTTACTATTCCTAAAAAACCACCGGATTAATTCAGCCCTTAGACGTTTACGGTTTCCGCATATGGAAAGGTTTCGTCCAAGCATTTTCAGATTTGGTATTACTATCAAACCAGGAAGTTAACCTTCACCTCCGACAGAATATAATAAAGTTGCCCCCAATCAATTTTCTTGTCCAAGATATTTTAATATATTCAAATATGGTTGATATAAAAGTGGGTATTTGGCATAGCGGCCAGATAAAGCAGACCATCCAGTTAACTTTATATTCTTGCAACAAGATGTTCTACAAAATCAGCAGTGCTCATCATGCGAAAATCATGCTGATTTTCGTTGTTCATGGTGTTCAAATATATGTATACTGTTTCCAACATTTTTTTGAAGAAAGTGTATTTAAATTAAAAACTATGTAATATATAATTTCAGAGAAACTAAATATTTACTATTTATATTTAAAAAAGGTTCAACAATTATATATGGTTATTTAATTTAAATTGAATGTATAGTACAACTCATGTTTTTTCTCATTTTAAAGCCAGAAAAAATTTACAGAATACATCATTCTTCCATGCAATTACCATTTCTGGTTTGCTCTTTTTTTCTTACAATTATATACTTGCAGCTCATCACCATTGCGAAAAATAAAGATTTAAATTGAAAGCAAAGCGAACACCTAACGAAAAATGAGTTTATGCGTATGAAGTTTTTTTGGGATATTCAACATTTTTGCAAGCGATTTATAGTGAGAAACTCTAAAGGAAGTATATATAATTTATAGCTTTTCTAAAAGCTCAGACCTTCCTTAAAAAGTTTGCGTTCTCAAATCTAAAAAATAGTTAACTTAACGGGAGATACTGCGTCATAAAGCGACCCGAAAACGGCCCATTTTTGATCTTTGGAGGGGGGTTTCCCCCCCAAGGACCGAATTACAGCAGGGTTTGAAAACGGATTTTGAAATGTCTCACTAAAGGTAACATTTCTGCCAAGTTTCATCAAAATTGGAGATTTCGGGTTGGGAATGTTCCCTTGTAAGTATATACTTTTTCTAGCACTTCGTAATTGAATGGTCATTTTATTCAAATTAATAAAACCGTGTTGTTATAGCGACTTATTGCATTTGAATGACCACAAATGGAAGGCATGCCGCTCGCGCGCTTAGTACTCCATAGAAACCTGTACAAACGTCTTCGGATGCAAGTCGGCATGGGTTGTAGTGTACCAAATGAAACGAAATTTGCTGTGCGAGTGTTTTACACCAATACGAAAAAAAGTAGGCCCTATGCGTCGAAAAATAATCAAGTTGAAAAATAAGGGACACCCTAACGTACATATATATTTTTATATACTTTTTAAATTTATTTCAATTATTTTCTCTTTTTCAGTGATTTTGTTGTACCAACAATCATATATTTATGTCGCCAAGTCTAATAAAGAAATGGAGGATCATCATTAATTTGGATATCAAAATTAGAAAAATTGACAGTATCAAGTTTTCTTCAAAAGTTTTATTTGTGCTATTCTATTTCGAATATTCTAAAGCCTTGACAATATTTTGGAATTTTATTCGATTGGAATTTTGCCACATTAAATCAAAAGAAAAAATTTCAAAATTGGTCATTATAATTTGGGAATAAAAAATAGATCATAAAATGACAAGATTTTTCGAAGTGCACAGCTATTTTATAATATCATATTATACCAGATTACGCTTTATTTTCGTATTTTATAGAATTTTTTATGTACGTCTTATTAACTAATATCGTCTTATGATATTAAAGTCCTCCTTAATTCTCTAAATAATTATATTTTTATGTTAATGTGTAACAGAAAAAAAAAAAATCAATCATTACTTCTATTACTTAGTGAATTTTCAAGCAGAAAATATACGTTATACAACTTACAAAAATGAATACAATAACAAACCATCTACAATATTTATAACGCCGTAGGAGCCTAGAATTTTGAAAGTAATACGAAAAGTGCAAAGCAGAATGAGAAGATATTTTTCTAAAAATATTAAAGATCGATGTTATGCTGGAAATCCATAAACAATTTAGGCACTCAAGCGCAATAATCATCAAGCTATTCGTGAAATAGGGCCCTTAATGTTTTGCAAAATTTGGTTGACTACTTTTGGTTGGGCTATTTCCAACTTTGCAACATACTGAATAGTGTTTATTTCATAGTACTTTTAAAAAGAAACCACCCGATGGCCTGTCTACTAGAAATTCTACTAGATATTTGTATACCAATTTGATTTTAGTTCACTCACTTCCGCTTTGTGATGTTACATAGTAAAGAGCCATTGGTGTTCGAGTGTTATGCGTTATAACGTTATAAGTTTAGCCCTTTCGCAAGGTAAATCCGAATGAAACCATCTCAGAGATAGCTAACAGAAAAAAACTACGTTGTCGTAATTCCATCAAAAACTACAACTTAAATCAATTGATAAAAGTAATTTCAAATATTCCTCACCTGAACTTGTTATCTTGCGTGCTTTTACATACGCAGACTATGCAAAATATCAAAACAAACTTTTTCATGTTCGAGTTCAAATGGTTCAATTGTGGAAGAATCTAAAGAAGAATGGGTTCTTTATATTGTATATCAAGAAAGGATTACAACTCTGCTAGACTACAATAGTCCAGATCTGTATCAATTAATTAGTGATACCTTGCTTGTGCAGACTTGTTCATCTCTGCACAAGGCTACGTCTGTCCATTTATAAGAAAAATCAATACGGAAATAGTCCCGGAAACACAAAAGTAATTCTAGAAAATCTGTAGACGTTGAGCAAACCGATAACTCTCTATGTGCTGAAGTTTTTAATTGAGATTGGTCCCAACGGAAATGTATCAAGGCATAGATGCAACCAAGTTCTCGTGGAGGACGAATTACTGATTCCTTGCAAAAAGGTTCAATATGTTATGCAGACCGTAGCATCCAGCCACCCGAGGATTACTATTATGCTCGATGATTTAGTCCTTGTGTTGGAAATTATGGAGATTTCAAGACATCTCCTCCAGTGAGAGAAATACTTTTTGCGTTTGAAATTCGCCAACATTTGTTTGAGCAGATGAAATATGAGGGGTAAATATCTTTGAAATGAAAATCCAAATCATTTGTGATTTCAATTCACATTACGAAGATTCAATAGCTTTTTGTAAGTTTTGTTCTCAAAAATAAATCATATATTTGATTTATATTTCATGCAGTGTGTATAAAATAGTAACTACATATATCACGATACAGTTACACATTAAAAAAATAATAATAATAATAAAAATAATGATGTAAAATAAATAAATAAATCTTAAACGAACCTCTCATAGCTCAATTTATACATACTCACAAGTTCAAGGATTAAAACGTTTTCATATGTAGGCGAAGTTGTTGTTGTGATTTTCAACATAACAAGGCCACGACAAACAACAAACAGTTTACTAAAGCTTCAATAGTTCGAATCGATTTAAAAATTAAAAACTAAAAATAAACAAAAAATAATTGCCCCTGAGAGTGAGGTTTAAATTAATACAATTATGTAAATCACCGGGCAACCGTGATAATATGAGAATAATTATAAGTTGAACTATTTACTGCTATGTACACCTGCACCATCACACGGATGTACTACAAATATGCATGGAATAATTAATGGTAGGACATATACGAGCAACACGAAGCAATTTATGATTTTCTCAGAAGTTATGCTGTGATCAATAATCGTCATGTTGGCTGCTTTGCTTAGTTCATTTACGGATTAATTATATTGTCGCTCTGAAAGTCAAGTAATAGAAACTTCTTTAATTCGTCCATTGATGATGTAATTATTATTTTATGAAAATTAATTAAATCACCTCTAGAACTTTGTATGACTTTCTATACCCAGGCGCGGATCCAAGGGGGGGGGGGGGGGGTTACGGGGGTCATGACCCCCCCCAAAACAGCCCGAATTTCAAAAAATTGAGCTGAAACAATATTTTGCAAACCGAGAAACAAAAAAAAAACGAACGAACAAAACTAGGTTTTGCGAACTTAAAAACCTGAAACTAACCAAACGACCAAAATTAACTTACTTTTTTGCACTCTGAAAAATTGGAATCAAAAATGACTAAATCAACAAAATTGACTAATTTTCTTAAACAAGACTGACTTTTGTATTATTTTTTCTATATTTGGATTTTAGCTATACTTCATATACTATCTATTTCATATACTGTTTACAATCTGTTTACAAGTTCCAACTATAAAAGCATCATTTATAGAACAAAATCCAATCCAATCTGGTTTTCGTTTTGTTACCTTCTTTTTTTATTGCGAAATGCACTAAAAACTATCCTGGTTTCAACGACACTGAAATCAACAATGGACTGTTGTGTTTTCAATGTTTTGATTGCAAACTGTGAAGTTAGCCAAGCTGCCATAAAAGGCGCCAAGTCATTTGAAAACACACGAGGTAGCGTTTCAGAAGAAAATTCGAAATAAAAACATTCAGACATTTTTTAGCTATAAGAGTACATTTTTTATATAAAAAAATTATAATTTTATATAAACAATAAATTTATATATGAATGTAATGAATTTTCAAGTAAAACAAATTGGACGGGTTTTTGCATAAGGTTATTCAGGCTTTGTTTTTTATTCACTGAAGAAATTTGGCTTACATTGTTTATTTGGTTATTCTTGTTATTTTTGTTATTTTTGATTTTTTTCTATCCCGTGACCCCCTCCGGAAAAAAATTCTAGATCCGCGCCTGTCTATACCTTGCATTAGCATTGAGATAAAGGTAGACAAAAAAAGCACTTGGAAAGCCCTCCTGAAGCGCTTTTTTGAAGCACCAAAGAGCTGACGCTCCGTAAGAAGTTTCATGTTATTTTGACATTTCTTGTCATTAGAAGTAAGCACTTTATTTTTGCTTACGTAAAAGGGACTTCAAAGGGGTTTAGAAAAATGAATTTCCTTTCGTTCTTCAAAAAAGCGCTTCAGAAGGGCTTTTTAAGTGCTTTTTTTCCTACTGGGTATTTTGGGATTTGCCGCAAGGACAGATATAACGAAATTTTATATTAATAATTTCTTACTAAACATTAAATCTAGATCATATGACTATTCATTTCCGATTCAAGAATGTAATTTTAAACAATTTTCTAGTCCTATGAAAGCATGTATACTTTTCGATTGAATGTACTTTAAATGATAACTACTCCAGAAATTAAATGTGAAAGTGCAAGCAGGCGCTTTTCAGGCTTTAAATGAAAAAATATGAAATATTTACTAAATTAAATTAACAACCAAAGGATTTAACAAACCAACTGACATATCCTATTTCCGCATTCAGTACCCCGAAAACCCACAGAGCCGAGGGTGGAAATAAAATAGTCCGGGAAGAAACAAATATTTTCATGGGTTCGAAATAAATCCTTCGCCCGTAATTTTCACAATTTTTCGCTTATTTTTTTCCATTTCGGCTATTGGGGGCGGAGAACAAAAGACAGACAAAACCAACAAAATATATATCAAAAATATCAATAACCGCACGCTATTAATTTCCGTGATACACACAGACATTTTAACTACAAAACTTAATTTTCGTACACCCCGGGGCAATATGTTAACAGTGCTGCCAACACATAAAATGTACGATTCCGGCGCAAACTGAACAGGGACGTTTTATGCCACAGCAAGGACTCACGATTGTGTTGAATGGAATCGTATAAAGTTCTCCCCTAAAGTATGACTGTGTGCACGGGAGCATCGAAATGGCATTTGTGACCAAAAATTGATTTTCCATCATTTGCAATTTTATTCGATGGTCGGGGGTGCAAAATAAATAACAATATCAGGATGATTGCGCTGTAGGGAAATCTTGTATTGTACTCAAAATAAAGAAAATACTCTTGCGAATAGTTGCGCAATACATCGAAAAACTTTTAGAGGGCACCTTCGCATTTCAGGAAAAATTTAAAAATAAATATATATTTAGCTTACTGGATCATCATAGTACAAAACATATTATTTCTGATGTAAGGATCATTATATGAGCCACTATACTCCTCCATACGTTTTTATAAATGTTTACATTGAAAAGATCCCAGTCTAATTTAGTGCAGTATTAATTTTTATATTTATAAATTTATATAAATAGCCATAAGCTCCAATCAGTAGCCACAATACCATTAAAAATAAATAGGGGAAGAAAAGAAAGTATCACATCGCACAACTGACTAACATTTCATATAGCATACAACATACAACACAGAACTCGGACTACATCTCTTTGCTCTTACTCTGTGATTGTTTGAGCTGCAGATAGAGTTAACACTCAGTGGGAAAATTCAAAGGGTTTCGAAAAAAGCTGATTCTAAGCACTTCATCCACATTTCATCATATATGTACCTATGTACTTCAAAAAAGCGCTTCTCAAGGAGCTCAAACAAAGTGAACTTCTGAAACTCGATGATTGGAATGGTCTTCAGTTCCTTCTTCGATTTTTCTTTTATCTCATCAGTCGATTCAAAACGGTGTCCAGGAAGCGGTCTTTCAAGCTTAGAGAATAGCCAGAAGTTACATGGAGCTAAATCGGGTGAATACGGTGGTTCTGGAACAACAAGCATCGAATTTTTAAATTTTAAACAAATTCAAAATAGTAAATGTTTGTTTCAACAAACTTTGACTATACCAAATCTTTGATTTCATTGACATGTTGTTCATTGATTGATCTTGATGGTCGTCCAGGACGCTCTTTGTCTTCAATGCTTTCTCTACCTTCTTTGAACTGTTTATACCACTTGTAAACATTTCTTTCAGACAAAACAAGACCTTGTGCAACATTCTAAATGTTTCTGTAGCAGAAATTTCATTCTGCAAATAAAATTTAATGCAACTTTTTTGCTCAATAAAATCACACATTGTAAAAATCGAAAAATTCACTTTTAGTTGCTCAGAAAACACAACGAAACTAACTAAACAAATGACGTACTGGCATGAAATTTTACACAGATATGACTGACAGTGCTGCCAATGTAAAAACATGAAGATTTGCTCTAATCGATGTACCCGCGCAATTTAAATTCAACATTGGCTTTACTTTTTGATCACAGGAGTATGTTAAAAATTTTTATGAAACTGAAGCGGAAACGAGGCACTTTTTGCTACAGCTTGGAAAAATCTTTTAAAGCTTGAACACAACTGCACGACTTCATATTTTCTTGAAAAAAATCAAAACGCAAAACGTTCAATAACACATAATGATAGCTTTCAATATGCAAATTCATGTAATATGCTAAATTCAGATAAAACTAAATAATTAACTTTAAGTGTCAATGAGGACAACCCACTAACGTATTCCACTAACCCACTACATACGTATTCCTTATCTTGAGGATTATACGGAGCTGTATTATTTAACCAAAATCGACCATGACTGTTCGTGCAGTTCTGATAATGTCCCTAATATAATTTTATGTTAATGTTGTAATTCTCTTGTTACTCCACTAACCTATTTATTTATCCCTGAAATAATCTCATCTCCCTTCTGTTTGGAAATCGTCCTTTATTATGCCAGTCTTCAAGAAGGACTGGCAGGAGTTCGTTCAAAACTATGTTTTTATAAGATTTGGGTTTTGTATATGAACTAGACATGGGCAAAATGACACCTTTTGCTGAGCCAGCACACTCTCGCTCACTCACTTGAGTGAGTCGACACACTGAGCCAACACATTGAGCCAGCACAAAATATAACACAACCTTAATATTTAACATCGGAGAGGATAATGATAATCATGATAATTTATCCAAAGAACCTGCTTAACTTATAAAAAGATCTTACTGATTACTGTTAAAAAATTCTCTTATCCCGTTATCTAATGAGAAGCATAAAAAAATGCTCTCTAAGTTAGCTCTTAAAGGGCAAAAGGGAAATTTACATTAAGAACAATAATGGAATAAACACAGCAAAATCCTCCATGCTTAAATTAGGACGGTCGTCGGTGTCGTTATTGGGTTAAGCAAGCATAAAGTTTCTTATAACGTAACTTTTCTATGTTTAAATAAATGATACATACAAACATAGCATAATTATAACATATTTACAAAAATACAAAATAAAATCCAACAAGTTAAACGCACATTAGAAACACATCTCAATTATTGTCTTCCTTTGTCTAGCGCATGCAAAAGAAAATCGGCAACTGAATGAACAGAGTCCGCACGCACAGAGGATAGAGCATACTCCCTCCCAAATATCTTTTTTCCTCACAATTCGCAACGACACGATAATCAACCCGATGATGCACACTGCACAGTCGACACACTCAACACAAGACACAGCACAGAGCACACAAAAATCTAATATAGCACATATCTTCATGCTATATTATATTTGTTATGCTCACTCAATGAGCGTCGCCAGCTCGCTGGAATAAAAACTCAAAGGACAAACGCACACGACCGCACGACACCCCAGCCAGAGAGAAAAATTGTGAAAACTGTGTGTTCTGTGTTGGTGTGCTGTGTGTCGTTCATTTCCTTTCAAGTGAGTTGGCTCAGTGTACACACCACAGTGTGTCACTCACTTTGAATGACTCGCTCTCGAACTTCTAAATTCGATTAAATCTTGCTTAGATGGTAGAAAACTGAATGTCCTTCATCAATCCTTACTATTTAATCAGTTTTGTAGGGTGTGTCGTAGGGTAATCATCTTGGTCCATTACTCTTGGTACTATTGAACGATCTTTTTAGTGTTATTAATTTATACATGAGAAGCAACAATATACACATTGTACAACAGAGGCCTAAAACAGAGCTTTGAGGAACACCAATTTGAACACAGATGGACAACAACGTCTTTTTTAATTAAAAAAAAAATGATAAAGATTATTTATCCATTGGTATTTTAAAGGTTTCAACACAGAAAAACTCTCGATTCCGTACTGCAGAGAAGTCCTCATTATCTGAAATCGACAGCTGGTGTATAATATTTAATTTTATCCAATCTCCTAATGTTTAATTTGCAGTTTGAACTTTATTTCCGAAGTCTCAGTTATTTGTCTGCACTTAACTTGTTCCACCTACCTTCCTACCGTTGAACTTGGCAAATTGCCAAAATCTATGCATGCATTAATTAATTATCCCTTATAATCCAGCAACTACTCTTGTTCTACTAAGATACAAAATTTCCGTGATTTAATGAATAGAATAAAACTCTGTTTTAGTTGATTTATTTTTAAACTGAGAGATTTAAAACCATACATTAACTTCTTCTATTATTTAGCATTTATCTCAAAGGAGAAGTTAAACTACTCGTTGCAGTATAGCACTGTTTTAACAAAATTTTTGTTTAACTAATGGCGAAAATGTGGTTTCTTCACGAAATCCTGATACACCATAAGTGCAGCAAACTTAATACCATCGTTTCCATAATTTTAAACTTCACGATAGAATTTTGTGCGGTTCCTTTATCAAAAGGCCTTTATGTAAATTTTATAAAATTACCAAAACGCTCCATGAATTGCCGTTTCACGAGTCACGAATCAAAATCCTTGCACCGCACCATTTTTCATGCAGAGCTTATGTTCGATTCAGTCAAAACGAATGGACGGCGTCATGTGTGTATGCTCACTTAATTACATGTGATTAGCCACACGACAAGCTTTACAAGTTGCATTTGCATGAAATCATATTGTTGTTTTTCTTTTATGTTTTCCCGTAACTCAGTAAAAACATATGTGACGTTATTGTAAAGGAAAGTGATAATTTATACTCCTAATATACCTCGGATGTAAAGCGTTTAAAATAAAACGTAAAAGAATACAACAGTATTACGAATTATTTTATTGAGGTCATACACAATCTAACAAGTTAACACTCAAACTAACATTTGACCCTGATTGACTTTAGTGTAAATGTTCGAAGGTTTGCACTACTATACTATATGTTAGAATTACATAAAAAATGTTGAATAATGCAAAAATACTTTCAATAACTAACTGAGAGGTCAGCAATTTCTATCCCTATATAGGTATATTATAAAAATGAAAGTTTGTTTGTTGCTCAATCACGCCTAAACGCTTACATCGATATTTTTCATTTTTTGTCCGAAGGTAGTACATATTCCAACTTAATATATAGGCTAATTTCTTTTTGGATAATACATAGGGTTTTAAAATAGCGGATCAAAGATGGCGGCTGAAAATTTTAAACTTGAAGCGATTTTCATGAAAATTGGTACATAAGGGTTTTGCGCAATGCTGATTTCAAATCCGCTGTCCAAATTTAGAAATTAAAGACGGCGAATCCAATATGGCGACATACATTTCTCGATTTCAACGGATTTTAATGAAAATTAGTACTATGATTGTTTTGAAGTCACTGATTTTGAATATTATCAAAATTTACAAATTCAAGATACCCAATATGGGTATCAATATCTCTCGATTTCAATGGATTTTAATGAAAATTAGTACTATGATTTTTTTGAAATCACTGATTTTGAATGTTATCAAAATTTACAAAAATAAGATGGCGGCCAGTATTTATCGGTTTCAACTGATTTTAATGAAAATTAGTGCAATGATTATCTTGAGATAACTAATTTTGAATGTTATGAAAATTTACAAATCTAAGATGGGTGGGCCCAATATGGCGACCAAAATTTCTCGATTTCAACGGATTTTAATGAAAATTTGTGTAATGATTATTCTGAGACCACTAATTTCGAATAGTATCAAAATTTTTAAATCCAAGATGGCGGATCCAATATGGAGAACAAATGTGTCGATTTCAACGGATTTTAATGAAAATTAGTACAATGATTATTTTAAGGTCACTAATTTTGAATATTATTAAGAATTGGAAATTCAAGATGGCCGATCCATAAAGGGGTTTTCGGATTGAATCAATTTCTGGGATATAACAAACTAGAACATTTGAGAAGTGTTTAATTAGTAAATATTTACCAAACGCCGGGTGAAACTGGGTAACGCAGCTAGTGAATAATAAGGGAAAATAATTTTTGTATAATTACATATTTTTCTTAACTCAACGGATAGCCGAGTGTATGCCATTGTAATTTTTCTTTATCATATGTTGACAAGAGTCAATTTTCATAATTTCTTATTTCCATTTAAAACTTGGACGATTTAATTTTTCTTAAACCGAAATAATAAAGATAATTGCAAGATTTAAAATGTTCGTACTTATCGAAACATACATACGTACGAGTATATATACTACATAAGTTTCAAATGAAAATACAAGTACACAGAGTTCTTGCGGTTCCAGAAATAAAATTATTTTGGGAAGCTCAAAGTAATTATTTTCCCGAAAATTGAGACAAAAATGAGAAATACTTCGAAATTACCTTAATACTCTGGGATTTAATATGGGGGGAAGGCGAAATAAATCCCTGTTGAAAAAGCTTACGAAGGGCGATGTTGTCACCGGAAAAACCTTCTAATATTGTTGCTCTTAATCTTTTTCTTAGAGCTTCCAGTGTCTTAAGAGGTGAGTGCACTTTGATAAAATCTTGCTAATACATAATTCTTAGTAAGGAATTTAACAAAAGGAACAATTTTTAATTTATATCTTTCTCTTTGAGCCATAAATTAAGCTAAATGGTTTTTAACAAAGTTAGTTAAAATTAATTTATTAAATTTTAGTCACTTTATTACTAGAAATGGAATTAGTCAGCGGTAGTAATACTAATAAAACTTATGGAATTATACAGAAACTATTATCTGTAAATTCTCATTACAATTGTTATCGGTATTTATGCCATAAAATAAAACAAAGTCAAATAACAATGAATATTTAAAATCTGCTTTTTATTAAGGAATGTGGACAAAAGTTTTCTCAAATGGAATATCACTTTTTTACATCACAAAGTTATTTTTATCATAAGACAATTAGGCTCCATCAAAGCCAGCGTTTTCAATTCCAAGTTTGGACTTTTTCTTTTCAAACGTATCTTCCTCATGCTGCTGGGGTCCCCATTCTTTTGTTGGTTCAAATAATGCATGCTTCTTCTGAAAAAATAAACGAAATATGTAAGATATTAAAGAAACATATGATTTAGAAGAAGGGTACAGATTAAATCTAAAAACAAATCACGGATATATGGGAGAATACAACTACTTTTTTTATAGTTTATTTATTTATTTCATTTTAATAATATTTGTGGACAATTTATATCCTTTAAATATTAATATTGTAAAATTTTTAATATTTCAAATTTTACATTTCTTTCAAAAATCAATCATTATGGATCTCCAACCATAAAGACTAAAAAATTCATTTAACATGGTAAAACAATTTTTTTAAATGGAGCATTTTATAGTATGAATGTGGCTCATATTTGTTGTACTTTTATAGTACATATACATATATTAGGGTGTTTTTTTTTTCGTGACAAATTTTTTTTTTGTCAGTCCCACCTCGAAATTTTGTGACAAATACCTAAACAAAAATTCCCTGAAAATTGGATCCCTTAATATTAATATTAAGTACTAGACCAAGGCGTATAAAGATTTCCCATATAAAATACACGTAAACTTTGATTATTTTTCTTCAAAACTCTACAGCTCAGAGGCATTTTATGGTATAATTTTGGTCAATGGTAGGATTTCTTCAGAATTGAATGCTCTACAAAAGTGTCCAGTGCGGTGTAACCCTAACTCCCACCAGCGAGGTAGTACGGGTCATTGACCCCAATTTTTCCACGAAATTCTCGCTTTTTGCCCCTATCTTGTAAATAACAAGAGCTACAGAAAAAATGTGAATGACAAACTTGTAGGAAATTCAATTTCCTCCAAAAAGTTCTAGAACACAAAATCGCTAACATCGATATTTCTTGAGATATTGGGTTTTGAAGTTGAAGTAGTGTTTCTACAATTTAGCTCAATTATCCATGAAAGTTCCACACTACCTTAACTTCAAAACCCAATATCTCAAGAAATATGGATGTTAGCGATTTGGTGTTCACAACTTTCTTTCTTCAATGGTGGGAGTTAGGGTTACATCGCAATGGACACTTTTGTAGAGCATTCAATTCTGAAGAAATCCTACCATTGACCAAGATTATACCATAAAATGCCTCTGAGCTGTAGAGTTTTGAAGAAAAATAATCAAAGTTTACGTGTATTTTATATGGGAAATCTTTATACGCCTTGGTCTAGTACTTAATATTAATATTAAGGGCTCCAATTTTCAGGGAATTTTTGTTTAGGTATTTGCCACAAAATTTCGAGGTGGGACTGAAAAAAAAAAATAGTCACGAAAAAAAGCACCCTAATATACATATTAATTATGAATAAAATTAAGCTACGATTTTTCGAAACGTTTCAGTCAAAACATTTTGAAAATGGACATGTACGACGTATCTCAAGGCAGTGCAACACGTAATTTGTAAGTGGAAACATGAATTAAAAAATGAGAAATTATTTTGAATAAAGTAAAAATTTGATTTTTATTTCGTCCGAATGGTAAAAAGTAAATTATTGGTACACTAAAACTATAACGAACCATATGTGTCGTACAAAGCAAAAATTCTAGCAACATATAGTTTTATACCGTATGTCAATATGTCTAAATAGCAGGGACCGAAAATAACAATTATTTTAAATTTTTCCAACCAAAAAATCATGTAGACAAATTTGTGGGAAAATTGGTTTAAATGTAGCATTATGATTCTTATGGCCTGAGCTTTAATAATTTTATGTGCTTATACAAATCAGAAATAAAAATCAGAAATTGATTTTTATTTTAAAAAATCAGAAATAAAAATCGGAAAGTGATTTTTATTTTTAAAATCAAAAATAAAAATCATAATATGATTTTTATTTTTAAAATCTAAAATAAAAATCAGAAAATGTTTTCCAGGGGTGTCCGGCATGATCAATGTTTAGTATTGGGTGCATTGCTATCACATTCAACAGATAGCGCTCCCATTGCCGTAAAATATTTAGCTTAGCGTGTGTTGTTTTTACGTCCTTCCGCTGGCGCAGTTTAAAAAAAAAGTCAAAGCAATTTCAAAGAACTTTCGGAGATTTAAGATTTTAAACAAACGAACATTTACATTTATATGTATATGTTTTAAAAATAAAAGCCATTTTCCGATTTATTTTTTTTTTTTTTAATAAAAATCATTTTGTGATTTTTATTTCTGATTTTCAAAATAAAACTCATTTTCTGATTTTAAAAATAGAAATCATATTGTGATTGTTAGTTTTGATTTTAAAAATAAAAATTATTTCCTGATTCTTATTTTTGATTTTAAAAGTAAAAATCATATTCTGATTTTTATTCTTGATTTTAAAAATAAAAATCACTTTCCGATTTTTATTTCTGATTATAAAAACAAAAATCAATTTGTTTTATTTCTGATATTTTAAAATAAAAATCATAGTCTGATTTTTATTTCTGATTTTTATAATAAAAATCATTTTCTGATTTTTATTTTTGATTTTAAAAGTAAAAATCATTTTCTAATTTTTATTTCTGATTTTAAAAATAAAAATCAAAATATAATTTTTATTGTTGTCCAGAAAAATAACAGTCAGCAAATAATTTTTTAGATCTGATTTTTACCGAAAATATCATAACGGTTACGGTCCCTGCTAAATAGCTTTAATAATTTTAGAAAACCTTTGTTTGTTTTTTCCCAAGATCGGAAACGAACAGAATTTGAGACTATCTATTGAATGAACATAACACAGGTCAACAAAATTAAACTTTTTTTTTGAGTCTGAGTTATGAATGCTATTTTCTTATTGCTTGTGTCCAAAAGGAAGGCAAAAGTGTCATAATTTTGTTAAAACTTTGCTTTTGTGAAGGAAAATTTGACATTCGTTTCGATAGTTTGAACCTCAATTACAACTAAATGCGTTGTGCGATATTTTTGATTTTTTGCCAAAAAGTACGTTATACTAGAGAAAACAGTATAGGTACAGTTTTGTATTGGGTTCCAAAGTGGTGAATTAAATATGGCGTCCGAATATTTGCAATTTTATGGAGTTTTGTATCAAAATGAATCAATGAGGTCTTAGGGTCGCTGAAACTTAATCTGTTACCAAAATATATATTAAAGATGGCGGATCTAATATAGCAACCGAAAATTTAAAAAATGTCCGCCCCCAACAGATTTACAAGGAAATGAAAACATAACAATTTTGATAATTGGTCATTTTAAATTTGCTGTCCTGGACACAAAAGCAAATTTTTTTAAAAATCATGTTGATTTTCTTCAATTGTGAGACGAAAGCAATGAGGAATGACTGCATATGAATCAGAATCAAAACTCGTGTCGACTTGTGTAATCTTTGCTAAAGTCTTCACTTGAATTTCATTACTGAAACGAATATCAAATAAACCGCAAGTTATTTTCAAAGGGAGTATGTTTATTCCTTATACAAAAAAAAAATTCAAAGATACACCCATACTTTAATTTACACGGTAGATACGTTGTAAGAAAAATCAAGTTAATCGAAATCATGTAAAACGAAACGCCACAGACATGTTAAAAAAGGCGATAGGTTCAAATTAGCTTTATACCTAATCAAAGAATATAAAGAAAAGTCGTAAATATGTTCAGAATAACCGTGTAAAGTGAGACAATTGGGTAATTCTTTTACAAACCGTACAGATTTTGATAAAAATTGACCGACACATCTCCGATTTGGCTGAAACTTTTTTTGCATTTTATTCGAAAAGTTCGAGGTTATGTCGAAAAATAGTTAAAACAAAAATTGTAGATCTTTTTATTATCTACACGTTTTATATGTAATTTTTTTTGATCCGAGCTAAAGTTTTCTTTTTATTAACAAAAAACCGTTTGTTTGACGTGTCGCGCTATATAAATTAATGTTTTAAAAATATTAATAATAAAGGTACCATATTTTGAAAACATGTTTTTTTATGTAAATTTCGACGGAGAATACAATAAAAATACCAAAAACTTGCTACGAGGTGGGGGCTATTGTTAGAAATTGATTTAAACAATTAAATTGTTAATAATATGAATTTGTTAATAATTTTTATTAAAAATATTTTTTTTTCTCAAAATTCAGTCCTTTAGATTTAAAATGACAAAAAAAGAAGTTTGCAGCTTAAATAGAACCAGAATTATAAATTTTTGAAAATGAATCTCCAAGACAAAAAACTCGCTATTCTCACATTTTCGATCACTTGTATTATCGATTCTAAATATCTTTTTGTTTACATTAATGCTGTTTATTTACAAATGTTTTTCTTTAACGTGTGCGAATAGGTTACCTTTGAGTTTGTAGAAGAAGTACATTCAATATCGTCAGGTATGTAAATTTATCGAATTAACATAAAGACTGTGTAAATTGAAAAATAAGTGCATAGTGTATAAACACCGAAAACGACATGCTTTCAAGAAGAATTAGATACAACGAATACTACAGCAAAACACATTACCTTATTATTCTCTAATTGATTAAACTTCATCGAAATAAACTGAATTAAATTAAAACATAATGTCCATTAGAGGACCGACCACCTGTAAGGGCTGCCCAATATAACCGAAGTGGGTAATGTAAAAGGATTTTATTACGCTTTGGTGGCCACTAATTCTGTCCAAAAGTGGTTGTTCGTCGCGTCGCGTCAAATATGAATTAACATCTAAACCGGAATTAGAGGGACAGTTGGGAAATTTCATTAGAGATCTAATCACCACTGTGGACAGAGGCTTAGGGTTTGATGTCCCTCAAATTCCAGGGAATAGAGCCGTCCAACCGTCCAACCGTCCAACCGCCCCACCGACGACGGTTAGCTACAGTAGCGCGGCCGTGCCCTGATTTGTGAAAATATATATTATATATACGAGTAGTAGTAGCCGCCCTTGTCGCTGGCACTTAGATTAGATTATTGACGCATTTCGGTGGTTGATTGAAATAATTGTTTGTCCACAGGCCGATGATATACCGGACAATGTCCGTCAATCCGACCGCGGAAAGTTATTGTGAGACACGTCCATGGACATGGGCATGAATTTTCACGTTGCTGTTTTCGTTGATAACCTCAGGGAGATTAGGTTATTATTCATGGCGAGATGCAAGTTACAAGTAAACAAATTCTCTGTCCACATTTCAATTACCAGAGCATAATCACAGGGGGATGTGAGACCCATTCTAATGGTTTGTTAGGAAAATATAATTTGGGGGCACCATCAATTTAGCGATGCTTCCTATTTCCATCATGGGTAATCTCTCCTGCCCTATAGGAAGCAGAAATTTGTTTAATTCATGGAAAATGCAGATTTTAATAGGTGGAGAGGTTGCTGAAATTGTAGCGGTGAAGCGTTTTAGTAATCCGTCCTAAAGCAGCTTTCAAATGTCTTAAAAATTCACAGAGGGAATTTGCAGTTTGCACTTTGCTTCGTACTGCCAGTTGCAGCCATTATCGGGCGGAAAACACTACCGTGGGTAGTTCACTAATTAGAAATCCTCTCTTACGTTATACAGAATTATATGCATAACTATTGAAATAGCTCTATTTTCCTAGATATTAATTCAGGAGGAGAGAAATGTTAAATTTTCGTATCCTTTACAGTACAGTACTGTGAAAATATTAATTTTTTAATCGAATCATAAGACAGAATACAGAATTTATTTATATTCAGTTAAAAATCTCGTATAAAATTAATAAATCAAAAGTAGATATCTCTGTATTCTTCTCGGAACTTTTTATTTTGATTAGTCTAGCAAGAAGACTGTCAATGTTTGTTACTTCCCAATTTTGATGTAATTGCTAGACTTTTAATATCTACTTTTCAAACTAGTTTCTTGTATCTTTAAATCTATAATCCTACATCTTTATATATATAAAAAACTCGTGTCACGACGTTTGTCCGGGATAAAATCCGAAACTACTCAACCCATCTTAATAAAATTTGGCTCATTGTGTGTAGTTTGGTCCAATTTAAAAGATGGCATAGTTTTTATCTCGATTATTGACCTCAATATTTTTTTATTGCACATTAAATGTAATATTTGTAAGTTCCATAAGTTTCTAACAGATGGCTTTAATTTGTCGACACAACACTTCATTATCTTTCGATATTTAGGGTAGATGGCGTCGTGTGTCGATTTATTGACATATTTGTTTATGTTTACGACATAAGAGCGCTTTTTCAATATTTCGTGTATCATTTTTATAATTTTACTATGTATTGTGTTATAATTGTGCTGTGTATTGTTTGTATATTATTATTTTCAACAATCAAATAATAATACAAATTTTTGTATATCATTTTTTTTCGTTGATTTTCATCACATTCAAGAAAACGTTACGATAAATTCTCAAACGTGTAATTATTTTTTGCTTGCTTTTCATTTTTTATTTGTATTTTATTCCAATTATTTAATTTGTTAATTGTTAATCAATTAATTAATTGTCAGTTATTTTATTATGTGTTATTTAATTTATTTATTATTTGTTATTTAATTTATTTATTAATTGTTTTTATTTTAATTTCAGTAAAATGCCGCGAAAAAGGTCTGACCTCAAAAATTTGAATTGAAATTGAAAATTGAATATTGATTTGACTGTATTGAAAAAAATGGGATAAAAATTTTTTAAATAAAGTAAATAATAAAGTAAAACACGTTCAGGTATAGTGAAATAATCAAACAATATTAGTATTATGTAGATATTTTGTTTTTTTTTTCAATTTTCTACGTTTCTAAAATACATTCGCAGAATTGAGAATTTCCAGGACATACAAAATAACAAATATGTATCTCAATTTTGCAAATCAAACAAATAATCGGCTAAACATGAAAGATTTAAGAAATTATGAACTTTTAATATTTTAAATACTAAGTTTTTATCTCTGATTCATTGATTTAACTATATTTTGAATTTATAGAAATTTTTGTTTAGTTCTCTGACTGTTTTAAAATGATTTTCCTGTACTTCTTTCATAATTCCTCTTACATCACGTGATATTTTTGTATTACTTTGGCAAATGTGACCATCTGTTTCCAATTTGTTCGATTATTTGTTGGAATTGAAATTATTTGAGTTATTTGTTGTTTTATATGTATTTTTTTTTATGTGTATTGAAAATATGCAATATGAATCTTAAATCATAGAAAACGACATGACGACGGGAAGGTATGTGGCATACCATTTGACATATTTCTTAGGATGCCAAATAGATTTCTGTTGTTATTTTCTATCTAGGAGTTAAGAGGGCATAATTAAGTAATAATTTTTTATCTAGGGGATATCGGTGTGAAAATAAGGAAGGAAATTTCCAAATTCGAACTTGTTGCACATTTCTTCAGATATTTCTGAGAATACGAATCATCAATCTCTGATATTATTTATTATCTAGGGGAATAATAAATAAATACAAATAATTGTGAGGCATATCATTGTAAATCATTTATGTATATGGATGTCTATTGTGGGACTGTATGTTTGTTCTAGACAATTATCTCTTTGACTCTAATATCTTCAATTTATATTGTTTACAGAAAAAGTTTTAATACGATTTCAAAATGTTTTAATAATGCCAAGGGTTTCAATATATCTAGAAACACTAGTCAATGCTCCAGACGAGAAGAGTGTGGTCACAAAAGTTTTACTTTAGCGAGATCTGTAGTGTAGATTTCATTGTGCATTCAAAGTTTGACGGTTCGATTATTAGTGCATTAATTTGGAATATGGATAAAAACTAACGAAAGACTAAACAAAGATTGTCTATCATCTATCGACCTAAGGAGCATCATTTACAATTACTTCTAATTAATCCAACCATTACTTTGTAACCCCTAGATAATAAATAAAGTATATACATTCCGAAACAAACTACAAACGGACCAAATCAACATTTTGTTTGTTAAGCTTTAGTAGATTTTAAAAAAAAAGGAGAAAACTCAGATCTTGATCTTAAGATATTGTCGACAGTTTTCGCGATATCTATTTATCTTAACAAAAGGAAAAAGACTCATTTTCCAATTTGCTGAGAAGCGCAAAAAAAGAGAAGCTGTAAGATCTTAAGCAGTCAACCCACAAATTAAGACCAAGTTCTGCTGATAGCATTCTACAAAGTTTGGCCACTCATTTCCCCATGAAAATGGCATCAGCCAGCGTCTTCCCGTCCTGCCGTCGTCGTGATAAAAAAAAAAAAAAAAAAAGTAACAAGTGTAAGAGGAAAGGCAGAAAAAACTTTCGATAGATGAAAAACCAGAGAGAATGACAAGTTGAAAAGTTTTTTTTACAACTTTATTTAGTTGAAGCGAGATTTTCTCGGTTTTTTTTTTCTACGTCCTTACTGCATGAATAGATAAACTTAAACTTATCACTTGGAGGAACTGAAGCGAAAGATGCCTTAGAAGAAAGAAACTAAGGAGAGGTGCTGTTCATTAAATTCAACACATTACCACATTGCAATTTCCTGAAGAGAGATTCTCACAAGGCTAAAATAAATACTTTCTTAAGGAAAAGCTCTAAATTTTCTGTTAAAAATAAATTACAGACCGTGAAAGAAAGGTCACTAGAGTTGTAATTGATGTCGAGTCTTCCATCAAATTTATTTGACAGGTAAATCCCTAAGGATCTAAAGCGTCGCCACAATCTGCCTCAAATAAATTTTATGTCAACCATAACTTTTGTAATTAATAGATTGCCACCTCAAATGAGTGGCGCAATTACCTAATGAAATCTCCCTATTGTTAGCCATTTCCTGTCCTTAATTTTACGATACTGAAGTTCGTGCATATTAAGCGAAACATTAACGAGCTATGCACCAGAAGAAGTCCTTAGGCTATCCCAGCACGATATATAAATCAATTATTATTTAACGGACCAGAAATTTGCGGCAAAGCGCACATCTACGGCTTAGCCCTTATAATTGCTGAACATCGGATTATCTGACCGACCATTCCTCGGAAGAGGCTACTTACCAGACTGGGCTTTAGCATCCTGTAGAGTACAAAGAATGGAAATGGTAGAAGCGTTGCGGCTCCAATTAGCCACCCAAAAGCATCCGCCCAAGGTGGGAACTTGTAGCCATTAAACTCAGTTGATCCGATTCCGGTCATTGTAAATATAAATACACCCTAGAATGTGTTTGAATATTTTATGAGTCATTACAGACATACAATCAGGAGCACGTTAACTTACCACCGAGGCAATAGGCGTTAGAACCATCCATGAGACCCGCCAGTATGTTCGTACGGTTCGATTCAAATTGATACCCATGTCCACAAGGTTGCCGAGGGCCCTGTCCATGCCGTACACCCACGATATGATGACCACCTATATCAGGTAAATAAATCGTTAATGACGGTGATGAATAGTCGTAATTACAAGCTAATGGAGGCTCATTAAAAATGTCAACGGCGATAACGTATGTGAGGTAGGATGATAGGAAATCGACAAGGGAATTAGTTGCAGGAAAGTGCACTTACTGTTTGACCTTCGCTAATAGCTGGTATTAGCCTGAACCCTTGAACGCGTTTAGTTAGTCGTTGCTGAGCCTCCACCTTTATGTGATTAGAAAATTCATATCACACAATTAGGTTAAGGAGATCTCGTTCAATATTGTAATTATTGATTTCTGTACTTAAGGTGTTGTATTCTGTTGACTTATGCCATGAAATTGAAGTGGTATTCAGATAATTATATACTTTAGATTCCTTGTTCACCTTGAGCAAATAAAAATACAGCTTTCGAAACAAAAACTTAAACACATACATAAACAATTCATAAATACCTACTTAATGCTAGGTTGTTTCGATTTTTTCTTATAAGTTAATGTAACTGTTTTTAGTTTTTTTTTCCAGGGACTCTTATATGTATATGAATTGAAGTAAATACGCATTCAAAGGAAAATGTCTGTCCATCTGTCACCGATTTTGCCAGAAACCATGCAACGTATAAACTTAAAATTTGGCATAGTAATACGTCTTTACTAGATTAACCTACATTATTTTGAACTAGTTAACGCTTTAACATATTCAGAAAAATACCCGGTATTCGACTTCTTATTTTATTTATTTTATAAATCATATGGGGTATATGAGGAATACAAACATATTTTTGACATAAATAACGTCTACAGATTCACACTGGAGCGCACTTCAGAATTGTTGATGTAACGTTTTCAGAGGGATACAAAACCACGCATTGATTTTGATATCATTCCAATCAGAATATAGTTCCATTTATGAAAAAAATTTAAGTCACCCTTACGCATGCGCAGTACGAAAGAAGGGCTTGAATGAAAACGAGAATTTCAGTGCCTGTAAAAGTATCAAATCGGTACACAGATGAAGACTCCAAGTTGCTACGACGCTGGTTTTAATGTCAAACGATAGATTTTTATCAGAACAATCCAATTCAATGACAATCTAAAACATTTAATAAGTTACAATAGGTAAAATTTTGAAAAAATCTCAAACAAATTATTTTTATACACAATAGTCTGACATTTCCCTAACATCGTTGCTACAAACGATGTGGATTTGGAATGTATTCACTTCAATCCCTAATCTATACATCCAGACACAGACATACCCACTTTTTTCATAATTTTAAATAGCATAAGCTGGCTTTTTTACAGGAAAACCTTTTAATTTTCCTATGGGAGCACCAAATTGCATTGACTTATTTGTATACATCAAAACATGTATCCAATAATTTTTCTATTTCAATATTCGAAGTTTGGAGGAGTAAAACTCATGGCAATTTGATGTTTTTATACACAAATTCAAAATTCAATTCAAAATTAATGCATAATTTCAGATCAAGATCAGATAATTTAAAAAAAACTCCAGCTATTCCCTCGCTTCTATATAAAAGTTAAGAGCTCTTAACCTCTTAATTGCTTTAAAAAATCGCTTCAATTGAACAGAAGGAGCTCTATTTACAGAAAAATTCATAAATTATAAGAAATCAGGGTATTTCAAACATTTCTTAAATTATACTACAAAATATTAATTCCTTTAATATGAGTTTTGATAGCAATTAAGAGTTTAAGATCTCCTAACTTTTATCCAGAAGCGGGGTGTATATTTAAAAATATATTCTAAAAAATAATCGAAAATAGATCCCCCCGTCCTCTGCCTCTCCCTTTACGAGACTACTGGACCTAAAATGTATTAAACATTATTGATACCTTAGTTGAAGTTTATAGGAAAATTATGAAAAAAATTCTAGCTCCTTCAGATTTCTAAAAATTCTAGATAATATGGTTAAACTAGCACTTGTCCGGATTTTTTGAATTTATATTCATATAGTTAATAATTTCAGAAATTATATTATTATATTATTATTATTTATTAATTTGTTTAATTATAAAATGAGACATTTTTCTTAGCTTGAAGCTGTTTTCTTTGGAGATATTTTGAGATTGCTCAATTAATTTATCTATTTAAATATAGTTTATTTAATTACCTAGTTTCGTGCAATTTAAATTTGAACAAAATATTCTTTAAGAAAAACACGAGATATTCAAATTCTCACATGTTAGATCTTTTAGTTTTAAAATTACAAAATCTCACGCGGATGAACACGAATCTTGAGGAATGAAGCAAATCCACCTTAGCTGGAGGGACATTTTTGTAAATTTTTTTTAAGCCAACCCTTTCTGGGTATGACTCACACTATGTATTATATATTTTGAGAAAGAGTTCATTAAGTTTATATTCCTAACCCTACACGAAATAAATTGCACCCAAATTACCTAACGATGATAAATATGAATTTAACTCCAAGAAATGATGCCCTTAAATTTTCGTTCATCGTAACTATTGCTATTGCTCTTCAAGTCAAGAATCCATTGAAGGCGCAACCCTAAAAAATTGGCTAACAGAGAGTACCTTCCTTAATGGTCGAAAATTTGCATGGTAAGATCCAAAAAAATTCAGAGAATAAATTTCAGTTAATGCTCTTCTGTGGCCATAACGATACTTATATGATTGCTAAGAGCTTCTTTTCCAAATTGTTTCGACATTGAGTTGAGTTCCGAATCATCATCCACCTGCCCCGATGGCCGCCTCCTCCCTTAATGTTTGCTCCTGATATACTTACCTACGACTCCGGGGGTTGAAGGTATTCTCGGGCTCTGTTTGTCGGACCATTGAAAAAGACACAAAGGCAAGAAATCCTGAAAAGCTAATTTATTTTCTGTGGCCCTCGAATATAATGACCAGACTTTATGGGGGATTCATGTCAGCAGACGGCTCTGGGCGTCTTTGGTCCTCATCCAATTTAAGAGCGAACGCATAAAGAAGATTTGATGGGTTAATATCTGGAGGAGCAGTGGAAAAAAAAGTGGAAGCCATCAAACAAAGGACGATTTTTATGATATCGTAACAAAAGGACGTTTTATGGATATTTTGAGGCATAAGCACAATTGCGCTGAACACTTTAAAATGGATCTGAGATGCCGTCAGCCGCAACGAGCAGCAGCAGCATCAGCATCAGCAGCAGCAAACAAAGTACACGACAACGACTGGTCGAGGAGAATTTCAAGTGATTCTGTCGCTCCGAGTGAATTTGAAATACTTTTTGAATTTATGTGGCGTTTTTACATTAATTGGCCACTC
The DNA here is from genome assembly GCA_949715965.1 of Dysmachus trigonus. NCBI lineage: Eukaryota > Metazoa > Arthropoda > Insecta > Diptera > Asilidae > Dysmachus > Dysmachus trigonus. The sequence continues at coordinate 79,432,059 of OX454322.1, read as the reverse complement.
AAATGAAAAATACCTTTATTTGCTCCTATTTGCTCCACTTCCTTTATGGACTTCAACCCCTTTTAATAAGAAAAAGTTTGGCCAATTACGCCAGCATTTGAGCATTTTGTGACATATAATTGGTAATATTAATTAAGGGGAGGTTCCTTTGATCGGCGATGAAAAAATCGATTTTTTTTTTTTACATATTATCAATCTATAATATGTTAAAAACATGATCCTAAAACCGTTTTGCGTTTTATGCAGTTTTTAGAAAGTTACAGCGCTTCAAAGAGAAGCGTGCAACTGTTAACGCGGCACAACTAGCGAACAAGACGAAATGGTTCTAAAACTTCAAACGCGTTTTCCCGAAAGTTGATATTTTCAGTGCGCGGGACAGTGTATCTCGAGAACCACTGATCGGATCCACTTGAAATTTTAAAGTCATGTATAAAATTCAATTTCGGAGCCCATGAACCATTATTAACAATATATTTTAATAATAAACAATGTTTACGCCTGTCTTAAACAACTAAAACACACCCCAAACCACGACCTTAATTTTCAAGTGGATAACTTTCTCTGTTTTTTTTATCAAAATTTCGAAATTTTTGGTTGAAGGGCCGCTACATATGCTTATTTAACTAACTTGAAAAATGTTCATGTTTCAGTGACCCCTACGACCCTCGGGAACGTCCCGCGCAGACGCATATATGGCGCGCAAGGCCTCGCGGAGATATGGCTGGAGCCGCCATTTTGAATTGAAAGAGGGGGGAAAAAATAAATTTAGGGACTCTTTTTATCAATAAACATTGTACAAAAAACCGTTTGTTCATATCAGATTTCTTTATACCTCAAAAAAATTCATAAAAGTGAAGAACTTTTCAGAGTCGATCAGAGGAACCTCCCCTTAAGTCGGCCGAAAATAAGAAAATGGAATTTATTAGATGTATATATTCATGTATGGAGTTTGGTAGTGGGATAATGAGTCGTATTTACTATATAACAATAAGATCGTTCCCCTCTAACATTTAGACTGATAAAATTAGAGTTTTAATTTTTAAATACCATTAGATCAATCTCAAGGCATTTTTATAAGTAAAATAAATCTTATGTTTGAGTACACACTCTTTTTTGTGACTTTGCTTCCAACTTTATGAATACAAAAAGGAGATTGATTTCTAAAGTGGGGATCAACTTCAAGTTCTCAACTTTATGAATACAACCTAAATATGTATCCTAAACACTTACAACATTTTGGAAAAGGCCATATTTCATAACACAGAAAGAGTATTCAATTTCAAATAGAAAACTTTGCAGTCTATTGTTATGTTTCAGACTTGTGCAGTGTTATGTCATATTATTGATTTCTTGGTGTTTTTATAATAGAGCATTTTTTCGAGTTTTATATAACAGTTTATTAATTTTTTTTTTTTTATTTAATTATTCAAACTGGACTACTAAAAATTTATTCAATTTAGAAAATTATCTTAGAGAGAACTGGGGTTCGTTAAGTGTGAGTCGAGAATTAACCTAATTTTGTTTTTATTTATTTATTATGCGCATTTAAAGGGCAGCTTATATTTAAAAATTAAGAATGTCTTACAAATTTCTTTGAAGTTGGTTGAGCAATCGTAAAATAATAGCTGGATCATAAAACATAATTTCAATCGGCATTAAGAAAGCTTCAATAATAAATAAGGACCCAAGTAAACTAGCCTGCTTCCTTTTCTCATTATTTTTCGCTTGTAAACTCTCGTCCGTATAATAATTCAAAATTGGTCGTTCATAAAAATAGTTTTGAATTTTTATATTCACTGAAAATATTTCATCAACTTTAAGAAGTATTTAGCGTATATTAGGATTCCGAAAATATAGATAACCTCACTAAAGCTCAAAAAATAAAAGCGCTCAGACGTATTTGTGAACAATAAAATTTCTTTAAATTTATAAATGTATATATAAACTTTTAGTAAAAAATGCATTGCAAAAAAATCCTGAAATTTAAAAACTCAAAAACAAAAACAAAAATCTCTTTTTAGCTATGTAAAAACCTTTTAAAATTGTTAATCCGAACGCATTTCATAGTGATATCGGTTTTTTATTTCCTCTGAATTTATTATAATATATTATGCGCCTTAGGGGTTTTAATTGACACAATTACAAAACTGACCGAAATGATATTGAATATTCTGGAGATTGCTGGAGTGATACTGAATATTCTACTTATTTCCTTCCATCACTTCCATTTATTGTAGCACAATAATAAAAATTGCTAAGAATAACCACAGAAGTCTATTTATAAAAATTATATATATATTATCTGGTTGAAAAAATATGCCATTTTTGACCAAGCTGGGATATACTTATATATAATCATTCATTCAATCCTTCAGTAAAACTTTTATCATAAAAAAAGGCTACAGGAAAATGAAACTTTAACCCATTAATGCGCAAAACGAGAATTTTGTGCACACAAGTTTAATTGTACGATTCGAATAGAAAATCGGAGCAATTTTCGTCCAAAATCGTATATTGGACATAGGGATATAGGGATATAGGGGTATAGGGATGCTCTTTCAGAATCTGGCATTTGTTTTGCATAAAACCTTCAAAAACCCTATTATTTTTTGTTTTTTAAAAAGAAACTGCTGATTTTTTTGGCCTTTTTAGGGTTCCGTAGCCAAATGGCAAAAAACGGAACCCTTATGGATTCGTCATGTCTGTCTATCTGTCCGTCCGTATGCCACGGCCACTTTTTTCCGAAACTATAAGAACTATACTGTTGAAACTTGGTAAGTAGATGTATTCTGTGAACCGCATTAAGATTTTCACACAAAAATAGAAAAAAAAAACGGCCAAGTGCGAGTCCCCATACTTAGAACTGAAACTCAAAATTTTTTTTTCATCAAATATCATTTTTTTCTAAACTGAATAGTTTGCGCGAGAGACACTTCCAAAGTGGTAAAATGTGTGTCCTGTAACTTCTAAAATAAGAGAATGATAAAACTAAAAAAAATATATGATGTACATTACCATGCAAACTTCCACCGAAAATTGGTTTGAACGAGATCTAGTGCGTAGTTTTTTTTTAATACGTCATAAATCGTAAACCGCAATTTACCTTTCATTCAATCAACTCAAATAAAAAAACAAGCCTATATGGGCTCGCATATAGTTAGATCTAAATCCCATCATTTAGGTACCTAATTGTAATGTTTACTTATCAATAACTAAATTTAAAAAAAATACACTATTATTAAAACATCGATCAAAGTTACAACGAACTACAAGAACTTTTATATTATGTTACTTGCTGCTACGGAACCCTTCATGGGCGAGCCCGACTCGCACTTGGCCGCTTTTTCTTTTTCTTTCTTTTGAATTTTTACAGAATTTTTCGGGACATTTTGGATTTTTCAAAAATTGGGAAAATCCAAAAAACCAAAAATAGTTGACAAAATTTACATGCCAATTTTAAGCATTTTCATTTAATTGACTTTGAAAAGAAAAAATACAAAAAAAAAAATCAGCACTTTATTTAAAAAATAAAAGGATTTTTCAAGCTTTTATGCATAAACAAATGCCAGATTCTGACAGAGCATCTCCAAAAACATCTTAGATACGATTTTGGAAGAAAACCGGTCCAATTTTCTATTCGAATCTTGCAATTGAAGTTGCGTGCACAAAATTCTCCTTTGGGTTAAGAATCAAGAAATATATTCTAGTAAAATTCACATGTAATCATTTTTTTTTCAAATATAATGTAGTATAATTCAAATAATCAAACAACTAGAACATAATTGTCTGAAACAGAACATTTGTACCAGCTGAAACAAGGCGTTATTATATCATCTATACCTTCTTTTCTTTTAAGTGTAGGTCTAATTTTCTATTAAAATACCAGCTAAAATATTGCCTAGTATTTTAGTAGTAGATTTACTATAACATTCGAGTGTAGATTGTATAAATAAAAGCAATAAAAGCAAAAACTAAATATTGTAACAAAAATCAATACCAAAATATATTGCCTGTTTTCGGTTGATTAAATAAGGCCGCTCTCGGTCTCTCGGCCTCGTATCGACCGTTTTCGGCATGGAAATATTCACCAGGGTTGTTTTACACGTTTTTTCCAATTAAAAATGATTCTTTGTTTTATTTAACATGATTTTTACATAACATCACTCATTTTACTATAGCAATCGTACATCATTTTTTACACGGTTTTTCGAGGAACATATCTATTGCGTAAAAAGAGAACTGAGTGTATTTTAAAACGTTCGTTGAATGATTGTACGAAGCAAATGCATCTCAAAGTAATTTCACAGACGAGCCCAACACAGATGTTCTCGCCACTTATGTACCTGTATGTTGCTAAATATCTATCAATATATAGCTGGGATAGGGAATTCAGTTATGTGTCCATGGAACATAAATTAATGCGGAAATGCGAAATGAGTTAAACGATGCATCGACTAGAAATGAGAGCGATCCAAGCTTACCTCCGCCATTCCGAGGAGGAGAATGGCCCAAGAGGCCGTGTGCCACTCCATCAGCGTGAACATGTAAACTCCGCCATTACAGACCATCGGCAGTCCGGCTAAAAAGCAGGCTAAACAAACGCCCGCCGTAACTTTGGGCCTCTTATCCCTCAAATGAGGCCATTGGTCCATGAGCGAGGTACAAATTGCTTCTATGCCGCCAAATTGAGAACCCATTCCCAGGGTGAACATCATTAGGAAGAACAGAATGGACCACACCTGGGGCAGTGGCATCAGGAGCACGGCCTATCGGGGGCGGGGGAGAACAGCAGCATTAAAACGCCGTAAAGCAGCATGCAAATGAAACATACCTCTGGATATGCTATGAAAGCCAGGCCCGGCCCGGACTGGACGACCTCTGCGATCGGGACCTCGATGTTTTTCGCCATAAATCCCAATATTGCGAAAACCGAGAATCCAGCGAATATGGCGGTGAACACGTTGGTGAAGGACACCACGATGGCGTCCGTGTGACAATTATTCTTGAACTGAAACATTTTATAATTGGATAAAAAGTTCTTTTGCCTGTCACACGGATATTTTCGACTGCTTACCTGGCTGTATGAGGCGAACGCGACAAGTGAGCCGCACGCGAGACCGAACGAGTAGAATATCTGCGAGGCTGCGTCCCCCCACACGTGTGGATACGTGAGGGTTTCCCAATTTGGTTGGATGTAAAACATGATCCCTTCCACTGCTCCATCCAGCGTCGCTCCACGGATCTGAATTGCATAATTTGATATATTAAAAATTACAATTTGGAAAAAGTTCAACTGCAACTGCGTGCACACACACATACACGCTGAAACTTTACGCAAAGGCTGTGCAATTTACCCCCAACACAGTAATTAATACGACCCGACATTAAATTTTGATCTCCCTTATCAACATTGAATTTTTTACGTACTTTTACTTGCCTATTTCTTGAAACTTACGAAACACCGTCGCTTATTTTATTAAAAAAAATTGTTACAAAATGTTGCTAGTAAATAAAGTAAAACACGCTTATTTGCAACTCTAATAAACGCAATACCCTTGTAAAGGGTGGGTTATCGGCTGGTTTCTTTTTAGAAATACTATAAAATAAACATTGTTCAATAAATTTCAGAGTTTTTTTAATTAATTGAAAAGAGTAAGCCTTTCGATTAATCATGGAATATAATTTCATTTAAATAACTGTCTCGGATGGCTTGGCAGTAACACATATACTCGACCCATTCATGTAGTTCATTTTCGATGATTTGGGGCTTTATTATTAAGTGCCTGAATAGTTTCTGGATTGTTAACATAGCTTAAAACTTGCGTACAGCAAGCGGGGTTAGTGCATTCCTTCAACCGAAATTTCTTTTCAAAATTCGCACTATTTCGGTAAGACCGTACTGAGTTTGGGAATATGTTTTCAATATTTCCCAACATTGTTTAAGCGTAAATCTATTTATTTCGTACCGTGGAGATAAGATACTGTGTTACTGTCAATTTTTTGAGCCCGAAAGAGTTTTTTGTATCAAAATAACATGTAATTTTAAAAGAAACCAGCGGATGGCCCGACCTTTAAGTACATGGCAATATGATGTCCCGGTAAAAAAACCGCATAAATGCTATATAATTGCAATCAAATCACTGGTAACAATAAACTTTTTTTCTTTTTACTAAAAAACAAAAACGTTCACTTTATAGATAAGGCCTGACAAAAATATTAAATTTACTGACTGTTTCTATGTCTCCTATTCCTATATTCCCTAGCAAAATCGCCCTGCGTTAAGATTACGCCGATCTATAAAGACCGTAAAACTTCATGACCTTAGTTACGAACTTCTTTGCTTAATAACTATAAAGTTAAAAATATTTACGTGCGACCCGATCCAATATTGTTCCTACAAATGTGGCCCGAGAAAGCCAAAAGTGTGGCACCCCTGCTCGACGCCCTTCGTCGGGGGCTTAATTAATTTCATCCCCTTTCCCTTTCTTCGTCTAGAAGGAATTTCATTTATTTCAATTTGCGGCTGTGTGTGCATGCAGCGACCGAACGTCAAGACGAGCGCCATGACGGCCCTTCTGCGGGGCTCTAACGTACAATAATATTTGGGGGCCCTTCTTCCAGAGCTCGCTCGTACTTACCAGCAGGGCCGTGAGAATAACGTACGGGAAAAGAGCTGTGAAGTAGACGACTTTGCCGGCACTTTTCACGCCCTTAATGAGGCAGAAAAATGCAATTATCCAGGAGAGGATGAGGCAGAGGACCAGCTGCCACCGGGGGTAGCCCCAATTGCTCCACGTTGCATCGCCGACTCCCAGGACATATTGGCTGCAACATAACACTTAATTTAATAAAATCGCATTAAAAAGGTTTAACAGGGTGTTTCTTTACCCGCCGCAGCTGGGTGGGTGGGTGGTTGGGTTCACGCGGGCTCACATTAATCAAGTGCCAGCGCAGTAATTTTGAAGGGAGAGAAATGACATGAAAAATGAACGCGCGCGTTCCATGAGGTCTCCGGTACAAGTGTGCAAAAACAAGCTCTATATCTGCTCAAAATGAATTTTTAATTGAAATAGATTACAAGCAGCGCAAAGGTACGGATGTTATTAACACATGAGACCCGTATACGATAAAATACACTCAATAATGCAAATGAACAACAAATCGGACTGAAATCGTTTTTAATGATCGCACGTTCATTGTCCCGGAATTAATTAAAATCTGAAATAAGGAAACTTACAAAGGCTTCCGGAAGCTCATTTATTAAGCCTCCGAAGCGATGGTAGTGAAATTAAATGTATACTACTTAAGCCGTACTGAATTTCCAGGGAATTCATAAAAAAAAAATTAAAATAAATTCTTTTTCCATTAGTACATCTCGCGGAATGAAAACGAAAATTAATGAAACTGCGGCACAATATCAAAGAATATTTTTTTGGTTTTAATTAAATTTTTAAAAATTTATATAGTTTTACTGCGATAACTTATTATTTTTACAATTGTTGGAAGAAATGAATTTTATATAGATTACCATTACAATTACCAGTACAAGTAATGAAAGCAAGATAAATTAACGATACCATTACTTAGCAATTAGAAATTACTCGGCATTAATCACCATTAGCTAGCGCTTGCTTATGTAATGTTGATTCAAGTAATGACAATTTTCTACTGAGGTTCAGTACTTGTATATAAAAAATATCTACTTGGGGTTGTTGGTTTTCAATTTCATGTTCAAATTTGAAAAATTCTTCTTCATACTAAATTTCACTGAACTTCAACAAAAATATATAATATATATTGAGGGATCACTAGTTTCAAATATAATATCAAATATTGAAAATTCAATATGGCAAGAGTGCTTCAAATTTCTAATAGACGATTTGACTTAAAATCGAATTTGACATCTCTCCATGGATTTTGATAAAACGTTTCTACAAAATTTGCAATTTGGATCCAAAATATTGAATATTTAAACAAAATTTTGATACTTTAATTTCCAATTTTCGCCGCGGTCTTTTATATATTCCCACAAAGTTTGAGTAAAACTTTTGGAAAAGCGTTGAATTTAATCTTATTTGTGTAAATAATTCACTTTTGACCCGAATTGAATTTTTTATCAAAATCCTTGAGGAGACATCTAATACAATCTATTTCCAGAGTTTTTGGGGGAAAATATTTCAAACGTAGTGGTAATGCCTAAACATACACAATAATGATATTTTAATCCGAAGTTTGATTAGAACTTAAGGAAATGCGTGGTAAGGACGGCTTGCAGCTATGATTTAAAACTAGGTTTAGAGGAAGTAAAACTTGATTTTAGCTTAAACCCGATTTAACGTCTTGCACATCATCGATTTAGCTTAAATCTCGATTTAAATAAACGTCAAAGTTAAACTGGCAGTTATGTCGGTTTAACTTGCAAAATCTCGATTTTGTTGAGAGACGGTGGTGACTGATGCATTATTGTCGAATTATTTCTCTGCTTATATTATATTATATTACGAAAGAACTCAAAAATCAACGCACCAAGGCATGAACTGACATTGACATTAGAACTTGACAAGACAAACGACGTTTCTTTATACGCAATATTGTTTTTACATACATTTTTAGTGAAAATGGAACGCAAAGAGCGAATGGTGAGTGAATGATGGGCTAAATCTCAATTTAGTTAAGGGAGCGTTCAAGTATTACGTAACGCATTTTTTGTAGATTTTAGATCCTCCCTCCCCCCCATGTAACGCATCGTAACGTTTTTCTGTTGTTCCAATACCCCCTCCCGCCCCTGTAACGCACCGTAACGTTTTACAAGACCCCCCCCCCCCTCACCCCCCAAATTGCGTTACGTAATACTTGAACGTTACCTAAATCGAAAGAAATTTTATGATGTACAATACATCTTAAGGGGGGCGGGGGTATGGTTTGAAAATTACTTTTTAAACAAATTTTTGTGAATTTTTTTTGGAAGTATGGCTACATTATTTTATTTTTAAATTAAATAGGCTTTTTAAGTATAATTCAAAGAATAATTGTATGAATTTTCAAGTAAAAATATTAAGAATTGTGGCAACGGTAGCCATTTTCCGCAGACACATCCGACAAAAAAAAATGAATTTGCGGTGGACATCAGAACTGGTCACTAGATCATCTGAAACAAAAAATTCAAAAAGATTATGTTATTTGATGAGTTTCTCGAGGGAGTGAAGTCCCCCCCCCCCCCTTAAGTTAAGTTGAGTTAAGGGCTAAGTCTAGGTTTAATAAAATCGAGATTTGTATAATTTTGCTGCAAGCCGCCCTAAAAGTTGATTTTTAGGAGCGAAATTTTGACATTGAATGCATGTTTTAAAAAATAAATATCCAATTATCTTAATGATAAATTTTACTTAAATTTCTTAACGTATTTTGATAACCTTAGATTTTCAGTTACACAACCATTTCACGTTTAATGGCTTTAATAGGCCAGAATACATAGAAGATATCGGTTTCGCATCCAGTTGTTTAAATATAACGAATTTTGTGTTGAAAAAGTTGATTTTGAAAGTTTTTTATACCTATTTTGAAGGTGTTATCGCACTAGTAGGATATGTTTATGATTGTAAACATCTTTTCTAGTTAATGTAATCCTAAAAATAAGATTTTTCTATGAAAAAGGTCTTAATATCAACATGTCATAAAGGATAATAGTACACAGAAAAATGTGTCTAAAATAAGAATTTTCTCGTCGATTTGCGGAGCACAGACCACAGCTCCTTTATTTGGTGGAAAAAGGAAAAATCAAAACAAAGGCGCTCTACTAAATCATCTGTGCAATTTTGTCAACATGCCATAAATAACAGATAACTTCAAAAATTTCCCTTTGTTTGGCTTTGTAGCATTAGGCACGATAAATTTTAAACAAAAGTATGCCAGATGCTAGTGAAATCCGGGGAAGTTCGGATGCCGCGCGTTTAATAGCCTTTTTCCCCGGGTAAAAGGCGATGTAGCGCTCTCTTTTCTCTGGATCTGCCGTCATCTAGATGACGAAAAATGATACGAAATATATCACGGCAGCTGAAGAATCTGCTGAAGGCAGTCGGCAGTTTAATTTTAATTTTGCCTGCATCCATCAAATTTTGATTTTTGGAGAGAGCAGTTGGGCCTTGTGGACGCCGAAAAGCCGGCTAACTTTAATAGATATGCCTCCTGCAAAGGGTTTTTCCCTCATACGAGTATGTATAAATATATAAAAAAAAAAATATTACATTACCATATCATCTAGTGTGTTTTATCCGCAAGCGCAGAAATATTCAATTTCTCAACTCGAAATAAGAATAAGGGTAGGGAGAAGAGCATTCACTTTAAGCTTTTCCTCCCACTGGTCACGGGAATAATAAATATTTCACTTTACTTAATCGGGCTCTTTCACTCACGATTTATTTTGATGAGAGTTTCGGGGCCAAACACAGATATCTGTGACACGCGCCGGAAATATATCTCATGCGGAAACACCCATTATTGGGCCATCCTGCATTAGCCCCCCCGAGTTCAACTTTGGCTCCGCCATCAATTAGAGTTCGGACCAATTCGTCCAGAACAAGGTATCCTATATTCGGCCGTAGGCAGACGGGACGTACGGCCGGTTTTCCTGTGCCGCCGGGGCACATCATAAGGAAACGAAAATGGATTGGATTGCAATAAATTTTAAACACGCTTATATATATCACTCAATTATTCCAAGAAATGAAATGGAATGGAAAAGATTTAGTGGCTCTCATCATAATCAATCAATTTTTGAAGAGTCCTACACACGGGGCTATCGCATTCGAGAGGGTGGGTGCTCCGAAAGGGGGGGAGTGCAGAGGTATGTAAATACCCAGCTGTTGGGACATTTGCCGAGATTGCAATCAAGCTGGGTTAACGTCGGTGGAATGGGATATTAATTCGACAGAGATTTCGACATGCCCGTGCCTCGTTCGTAAGGAGGAGGAGGAGGAGGAGGAGGAGGAGGAGCAGGACTTGAACACGGTCAAAATCAGTTTGCAATCGAGCGTGGTTGAGCTTATATCCGGCTTATAACGTAAGTGTCTGGGCCATTTCCGAGAATGTCAGGGTTTGACGGGAATTCACTTAAAAAGGGTCGACTAAGCGGAAATTCTATTGATCGTTACCTTCTTCGAAATGTTCATGAAGTCTTCTCATCGGATTGCCTAAGTCTCTCTCAGTGGAATCAATTTTGTTATTTTCTTGTTTGCTCGGACGATGGTGTCGACTACATCCACAAATATGTTACTCAATCGAGGTTATGCTTACAAGCAAAATAATAATTTTATTTACGGAGAATATTACTGCCGAAGTAATTCGAAATTACAAGAGAAGTGGTATAGAAACTTCTGTTCAACTGTTGTCCTTTGGAGAGAACGAACAGCTTGTAGATTTCAGGTTATTAATTTTTGATAGAAAAGAATACACACATAATTTTTTTTTTTTTTTAACTATTATATTTATAACACGAATTCCTTTTAAATATTATAGTCGAACATATGGAGAATATAAAAAAATGTTTTTTGTATTTTTAGTATGTTTTGTTCACTGCAGAGGGCGTCGTCTAAAAGTCACTTTTAAAACTCCCGATTCTATTCATAAGACTAAATCCTAGTAACTAAACCTAAAAAACATTTTATTTTTAATATTTCTATCATTTTATAAACATTTTTCTAAAAACTCAAAAAAAAACAAAAACATTATTTGGGGGTAAACTACCCCTGCATAAAAGAAATAGGGGTATGTAAGATAATATTTTTAAAAGTTTAGTTACTAGTATTTTTTTATAATGAATCGAATATATTCTTGAATTTTCTAATTTCTGTTTAACAAACATTGAAAATGGTAAACAAATTGATTGCATTTTCACTGATTTCAGTAAGGCTTTCGATAGAATCAATCACAGAATTCTGCTCTCTAAATTACATTTTCATGGTTTCCCACCTCTTGTTATCAAATGGCTTGGGTCCTACTCGTCTCATCGCTCACAGCGAGTCTTATTTCGCGGTCTGTACTCAAGAGAAATCCTTAACACCTCGGGTGTACCTCAAGGCAGTCATCTAGGTCCCTTACTTTTTATTATTTATATCAACTAACTCTAGGATTCTCTGTTACGCAGATGATGCCAAGATCTTTCGTATTATACGTAGCGATTATGACTGTGCCCTTTTAAATTCTGACATTGACGCTTTTCACACATGGTGCTCATTAAACCAACTTCCACTAAATATTGACAAATGCATTTACATGTGTTTCTCTCGCAAGAAAAGCACTACTTCTTTTAATTATACTATTGACGGATGCTCGTTGCTAAAACTTAACAAAACCAAAGATTTGGGCATCTGGTTGAATAGCCATTTTACATTTTCTGAACACATCGGTGCGATCGTTCGTAAGGCAAGCTCTACGCTTGGCTTTGTTAAGCGTTGTTCCAAGGAATTTAATGATCCTTTTGTAACTAAGACCCTATATTGTACATTTGTAAGGCCTATTCTATCCCTCCGTAATCTTCCCTGGAGCAACCCTTCAGTGCTACCTCCTTACACTGACAGGCTGCGGCTCTTATCCCTTCAGTCTCTTGAGGAACGACGCGTCACTGCGAAAGTAGTTTTTGCTTTTGATTGCCTATCGGGCAGGATCAACTCACCTGAGCTTGTCGCTTACTTTCAGATTTCTCTCCCGACTCGCTCTGTGCGTGATCATGATTTCTTCCGAGTGCCTTTTCATCGTACTAATTATGGTGTGAATAATCCTCTGTCGTCGATGTCACGCGCCTTCAATAATCATAAAGCCAATATCGATTTTAACTTGTCGCGAAACCAACTGAAGAGTCAGCTTCGTTAAGGTTTCACTTTGCACTTTTCATGCCATATACATGTAATTGCTTTTTCTATTTTTGTAGTAATCAGTCTATGATGAATTGTCACTAATAAATAAATAAATAATAAAATTCGTCGAGTAGTTTTCGAGTTACAGATGCGGGGAATTTAGCAAATGTAATTTCGAGAAAAACGCGTTTAAAGTTTTTGTTACGTAATTTTTGCATATAAAACACGTAGAGGTATCATTACAAATATAGGTATGACTTTTTTTGCTGTACGGATTTCTTAAAAAGGGGTTTAGGACAGTATTTCTGTGATGTTAAAGAACACTTTTAAGTAAAAAAACAAAAAATCGATATTTTTCATAAATGAAAAGTCTCAAACTGTATGTATGTATGTGTTTGGTCCCAGTATTCTCAAGAACCAATGAACCGATTTTGTTGAAACGTTCACGGTCATCTTCATTACTATCTCAGGAGTAACATAGGTGAGATATTATAACTATACCATCTCAGGTAGCTTAAGAATCGAGTTAGAGAAATGTTAGAGAAAGAAAAAAGGGGTAAGAGATAAATGATTTTCATGCATGAAAGAAATATTGAATTTTACATTATCTGTAAGGAAGGTCATGTGTAACATGCCTACAGCACATAAATAACTTATATTATAATAAATATTTTCATATTTTCCTTGCAATAAATTACCCTTAATTTCGCTTAAATCGACTGCCGCGGGCCAGCCTCAATGAAAGAAGACGTCTGGCTGGGGGATGCTAGTGACGCAATATTTCCTAGCGATTATATGGTGTGCGCAGCTTTCTTATCAGAATATCCCTTTCATTTTATCACTTTTCTCGTCCCAGCTGAGAATGGATGATTCCCATATGAGTATTGATTTCTCGACATTTAAGCTCAAATTTTCTTACAGATAAATCTGTTGAATTGAGTAGGCTTAAGCTGCGTTTTTTTAATGATCTTAATAGATCCGGATCATAGGTCATTAAGAAAATGATGAGGAAAATATATCTGCTGAATAAGAAGTACGTTTTTCGTTAAATTAAATACATTTGCCTTTTACTTAGCATTCGATATAACGTATTAACAAAATAATCCTGTGGGATTAATTTCAACTACTGTTGCTAAAATTCATTGCATCCATTTCTGACAATTTCTCCTACCAAAAAAGTCAATCGTGGAGTCAAGAGACCGCGATACATTATGCAATTATATATTACAATGTGGCCGAGTGCATAATAGCTGTCCCAAGATAGTACAGAAGTATTTAGTTATAGTGTTTATTCATTCAAAATAATTTCAGGCTGCACCTACATAAGATGGGTCTGTCTAATAAGACTGAATCTCGTCTATGTCTTCAAGACGATGAAACCACATCACACATCTTTTGTGCTTGTCCTTCTTTAACATGGTTAAAAAGAAAAATCTTCAGTCAGAAGTTTTTGAACTCGGATCATATTCGTCCTTCTTCTGTTAAAGACCTCCTAACGTACTTTAAGCTAGCATAATCCACCCTAAGGATCACCACTTACTATGAATAATAATAAAAATCCCGGCATTTGAAACTAAATACTCATGTGAGTGAAGAATGAATATCGAATGATAGTATCGATATTCAAAGTACTACAATCGAATCAAAAGTTATATATAAATAAATAAAAAAAATAAAGTAAAATATCGGATTCGATATCGTGTCCCTAGGAGGGAGTATTACACTTGATGTATGGGTTCGACTGTACCCTGTTTCGTTTCGTAACTTTCCTGAGTATTTCATTTAATAAAATTTTATAAGTTCCTAATTTTTTTTTTATAGTTTAACCGCTCCTTCCCTAGCAATCCCACTTCTGTCCGAACTATTCGGAAAACTGATTTAGTATTACACATTCTATAAGCTAAAAATTACTAAAAAGGCTCGGGTTGCAACCAATCTAATTAGTAAAGTTAGTAGTTGACAACATGTTCCGAAAATTTCGTATTGATATCTTTAAAATTTACAATTACATATATAATATAGGCAATTAAAGGACACTCAGTAAAATTATCTTCTTTTAATGATGTTTTCCGAAGCGAATAGTTAAATTCAATTAAATTGTTTTCTTGAATTTGTTCAAGTAAAAATTTGTTATTAGCATAAATACGCAGGTCTCATTTTACGAGGTTTAATTAATATGTTTTTTTATACTTCATGCAAGGTTTTTTATTCATTATTCATTTCATTTATTTAAAAATGTTATTTTGTTTAATTCTAAACCTTCTATATATTTCTCATCTATCAGTAAAATATACAGAAAAATAATCCCCATGTACGAGCCGAGAAATAAATTTCCAAATGCACTTTCTGTCATCAATTTATGGATAAAAATTTCCGATTCCTCAATCAAAACCAAATCAAATCAGATAGAGAGTATTGCTTGAATTTAAAGGTACGTGGCTAAAAATTTTCCAAATATTTTCATGTAGCGAGAAACTGAGTGAGTGTTATATGAATTCACGTCCTCTGACTGCTCATGACTGATGCATGCAAAGCAACATACATAAACATGACGACTTTTGATTTGTTTCTGAAATTCTCATTTTTCTCTGATATTGATACAGCCAACTCACGGATTATGTATAAGTACATGCAAGGATTTATTTTATTTTATTTTTTTATAAACGTGAAGAGAAATACAAAGCAAAGTGCTGGATTCAATTTTTGCTTAGCAACAGGGGAGATAAAAACATTTTAAATTATAAAATAGGAAAAGAGCTTATAACTCGTCAAAGCACCTGATGTCCTTTGAAATTGATATAACAATTTTTAGAAAGCTGAAAAATTTTGTTGATTTCATAATCGAAATTTAACGCTGTTGCTCTTCAGCGGCGCTTAGCTTCTAGCTAGGGGAATAGGAATTTAAGTCTAAATCCTTGGGATTAGTTTTTGTAGAATGGAATTTATTTCCATCCGTGAAGTGAAGGTATTTTACATCCCATTTGAAGAGCAGAAAGTTTTGCCAGTTACGAAAATGTTTTTGCAGGATCTGGGGGTTGACCGGAAAAGTGCCTGTCTGAATCTAAATGCACTCAGTGGTATGGTACGATGGTGGTAGAAGCTGAGAGGGATTCCTCAATAAGTTATCATTGAAAGGGATGGGACAGTGGTGTCTAGTGGCGCAATCGATTTGGAACCTGCCCAAAAAGTTGTATTTTTATTGCTACCCTGAGATATAACTTCAATTAAAGAAACGACGAAACGATGGCGACTAGGGATCTCTCCTATAAAATTTGAAACAAGGAGACAATTTGAATTGAACTGGTGGAATGGTACACGGCCTATAAAGCTTCAGCATAAATTTTCAGGATGAATTGCGAATGCTATATTACACGAGTATCTTTCACAACAAAATTACCCGGAAAGATTAGTTTGACTTTGTAATGCGCCAAGAAACCAACTAGCTGCACTATCAAGATGGTTTTGCTTTGACTTCACCACCGGAAATCACGTATTATTAAGGCTCCTGACAGTTTTATGGACCGACTTTTGGAATCAAAGGTGCTCTTGCTCAAGCTGTCTAGGAAGAGTAGATAAATAAAAATATTAAGCCTTGTACTTCGAGGGGCGGCCATTTACTTTGCACGTTTTCAAGAAAACGACGAGTGTTGAGAGAAAAAAAATAATAAGGTTCTGAGAAATATTAAAGAAAACATATCTCATAAGTACAATATATTTGGCCTTGTCTAGTCTGATAAATATTAATGATTTCCCAAGAAATTCCAGGTTTTTATAGGAAGCCATCAATTTAAGGTATAATGGATTTTACCTTTCACTCTAAAAATGGGCATCATTTCAATTTAATATTGTTAATTTTATAATAATATTTTCGAAAAAAATACATATAGGTACAGGGTGGGCCATTTCAGATTTGGAATTTAAATCGGCTATAAAAAAATAAACAAATGAATATTTTTTCAAAGTTATGAGTTTATTAGAAAGATTGGACCTTTCCATTTAGGAATGGAAGACAACATCATTCAAATGACTGCCACGGCTAGCCTTATAATACCCCATTCGATCAGTCCATGTTTTAAGTACATCTTTGATTGTTTTGGCCTCTATTTCGTCAATGGCAACTTCGATTTCACGTTTCAAGTCGTCAATCGTCTCTGAATGGTTAGCGTAACACTTGTCTTTAACGGCTTTAATGCGATTTCCGAAAACAGTGCGCAAAAGATCGATTGTTACGTTGGCTGTGTGGCACGTTGCACCGTCCTGTTCAAACCAAATGTCATCTATGTCATACTCTTCAATTTTGGGAAACAAAAAATCGCTTAGCATGGCGCGGTAGCAATCGCCACACTGTAACGGCGTTTCCTTGCTCATTTTCGAAGAAAAATGGCCCAATAATGCCGCCAGACCAAAATCCGCACCAGACAGTCACTCGTTGTGGATGCATTGGTTTCTCCACGATGGCGTGTGGATTTTCTGAGCCCCACATACGACAATTTTGTTTATTGACGTATCCTCCGAGGTGGAAATGAGCTTCATCTGAAAAGATGATTTTTCGGTAAAAATGCCCATCTTCGATCAAGCGGTCTTCGGCCCATTGAGCAAACCGAAAACGCATCGGATGGTCATACGGGTTCAGCTCTTGCACTAATTGAACTTTGTACGCATTCATACCGAGATCTTTATGCAAAATTCTTCTCAAAGAAGTGCGTGACATGTTGAATTCTTGAGAACGATGACGAGTTGATGTTGTTGGTTGTTCACGCACACTCTGAGCAACAGCAGCGATGTTTTCGGTTGAGCGCACTGGACGAGTACGTACACGGGTTGTTTTACCCAACAACAATCCAGTTTGACGAACTCGCTTCACAAATTGATCCACAAACTGCGTTTTTAGCACATCCTTTTTGTCAAATTTGTTCCGTAAATTTCTTACAGTTTGAGTATAAGACTCACCACTTTGGAAATAAGTTTTTAATATTTCCCAACTTTGTTCAAGCGAAAAGCGACCGATTTCATAAATGTCAAACATAAAACTACCTTTCTGTCACATCGGAAATGTCATCAAACCTTTCAACCTCAAAATAACCTATAGTTCCAATTCCAAACGTGTGATGGCCCACCCTGTATATCGCTTGAATTTTCCTTTATTTCGATTTATGCCCATGGAGGCTATTGATGTAGCACTCTACTAAAATAAGTGCGGGATGATTTTTTGGGTTCTATGAACTTTTAAAGGTTTCGCCATTCCACAAAACATTTTCACAATCATTTGCTAATTGGACGAAAAGTAGGTGTTCAGAGACATTTTTGTAAAGAAATTAATCAGTGAAAAGCTGGTATTTATTTCTCCAACCAATTTCGAGGAGGTGGTCGAGGTCGTTGTGAAGTGAGGTGAAAAATCTCAGAAATTTTTATTAGTCGCCTCCTAATGAATGATAGCTTCACATTGAATTTAAAAACAATTTTATATTCTTTTTTGTGTGGAAAAAAATATCACAATCGTAAAACTACAAATTTAAGGTGTAATTCAAAAAAAAAAGAGTGAATTTACATAATTTTTGAGTTTTAGAAGAACTTCCAAAGCAGATTTCAATCCACAATTCACAGCGAAAACGATAAAATATGGACTGTTTTTCGTACTATTAGTTATTGATCATAGGGAAATTAATTTAAAATTAAAATTTTAATAAGTATAATAAAATTAAAAAGACACATATTTTGTAACAAACTTGAATTTTTTCCTTATTTTAGAACTTAATTTTCACGTCAATAAGCCTCAGAGCAATTTTAAATTTTGTTGACCAAATGTTTTTTAAAGTTTGTTATTTAAATTCGAATTGTCTTATAAAACAATTAAAAATTTAAGGATTTATTATTTGAATTTCTTTATAGGGTCTAGAAGGCTTTTTATACTACATACTGTGATCAAAAAGTAAAGCCAATTTGTTTATAACTTTGAAATTTTTTATTTATTCTTCCAAATCTATATCATCTCCTTTAAAGCAGTCCCCGCCCAATACAATGATACAATACACTTATGCCAGCGATTTGCCCAACCCTCGAAACACGTCTGAAACTCGATGATTGGAATGGCCTGCAGGTGCATGGAGCTAAATCGGGCGAATACGGTGGTTGTGGAACGACATCCATCGAATTTTTAATGAAAAAGTCTCGAAGAACCAATGCCTTGTGTGTGTGACTCTTCTCAAACACATTTTTTTTTTCAAAATGGTTTTAACCGATCCAAATGAAATGTTTACAGTATCAGCAAGGTCTCTAATTGTGAACCGACGATTTTTGAGCACCAAATCTTTGATTTCATTGACATGTTGTTCATTGATTGATGTTGATGGTCTTCCGAGAAGCTCTTTGTCTGCAGCGCTTTCTCCATCTTCTTTGAACTGTTTATACCACTTGTAAACCTTTCTTTCAGACAAAACCTGATCGCCGAAGGCCTTCTGCAACATTCGTAACGTTTCTACAGCAGAAAATTCATTCCACAAACAAAATTTAATGCAACTTTTTTGCTCAATAAAATCACACATTGTAAAAATCAAAAAATTCACTTTTAGTTGCTCAGAAAACATAGCGAAACTCATCAAAAAAAATGACGTACGGGAAATTTTACACAGATATGAGTGACAGTACTGCCAACCTAAAAGCAAGAAGATTTGCTCAAATTGATGTACCCGCTCAATTTGAATTCAAAATTGGCTTTACTTTATGTCATAACTACTTGTAGCAGCTGTACACGGTTGCAGTTTACGCTATATTTTTGATATGAGACAAAATACCTTTTACTAAACAAAACTATGTTTTTGCACACAAATGTATTATACGTAATGTTTTTTAGTGTAATAATTTGTTTAGTGAAAGGGTATAAAACTTCATTCGAAAAATAATATTCGCATAACACAATAATTGTTTATAACAGAAAAGCCGAAAGTATTATAGAAATATTTCTGTAATATTTTGTATAGACGAAATTGATTCAATACTTACTAATAATACTCTTCTGACGCCAAAATCCTCTTTACAACTTTTCGAATTGGTATTTCTTCGGCATCAATCGTTCCATTTAAGCAATAGCTTGAATTTTTTCCTCTCATTCCTCCTCCATATAAATTGCAGATAGTTTCCACTGTTTCGCACGTTTTATTAAAAAATATCTTATCCATGGGGCTATTGCTGTTGTTCATCTTGCAATTGAGATCTTCCAAACTGCTGTAACAATCTACAAGAATATAAGTTTAATAAGAGAAAATATGTAACGAACCAACGGCCAACGGAATACTCACGATCTGTGTTAAAGTCATTATTACAATGACCCCATTGAAGAGTTGGATAGAACGATGCGAAGAAGTAGAAAATTATCCATGCGATTACCACCATATAATAAATAGTGACAAATGTGATTACCACCAACGTACAGAAGCCCAGGCCTAAAGAACATACAGAAACAAAATTAATATTGTCTTTTTGGTGCCCAGTTGACGATTGTGCGAGAGTGTACCCTGAAAGAATGGCGCCAGATGATGGTATGCTTTTATGGGGCCCAGACCCGAATATTGTCCAATAAACAATTCCGCAAAGAATATCGGCAGACCGATGATGAAGACCATCAGAAGATATGGCACCAGGAAGGCTCCTGCAAATTAAAATTTTCGTAATGTTAATTGTGTATTCTGACTCAACCCTATGTGTCCCAGGCAAATGAGGGCTATCGGGGCTGTTCTTGTTCTTATCTATTCTGTTAGCACTATACATGAGAGATTCTACTGTCCCCTTGGTCAGCACAATTTAATTTAATTTTATTACGTCAAAATGGCATCCTCAACAAACGCTCTAAAGAGGCTCCAAAAGTATTTACTTAGGGCGGCGAGAGTAATCGGAGCAAGCACTTTTTGGGGCTAGGGGTTAGAAATATCTGACACTTTGCCAAATTGAACTGCGGACATAAGCACCCTGTGTATATGGACAGAATGGACAGAGAACGGACAGACAGACTGGTTTAATTAAAGTCCATTCGTTGGGACGCGAAATCCTGTTGAATGAAATCGATTAAAATGACCGGCGGCCATATATCATTCGGGTTGAGTTTATTATTGCCAACGAAATATTTTCATAAGTTTCCAAAGTTATAAATTTTCCTCCATTGCCAGTTTAATCTAGAAAAATTTTTCCCAGTCGACCGACCAGTCGAGAGTCCAGCGCAGCAGCAATACTCGTGTATTTGAGCGCTTGGTGGATTGATAACTCGACGAGCTTGTCGGCCTGTGTCCCTGGTGAGAAAAATATGCCTATACGGTGGCATCCATTAAACCAACATTAAATTATTACCTGCTATTTACCCCTTGCGGAGATAAATTATCTCAGCGAAAACATATTACTTGCTGCCTTAACCTAGGCACGTTGTAGCTGACAGACAGACACTCTATTTGCACGGGGCGAGCGCACTTAACGCCCCTGCGCCGTACTTACGAAGCGGTGACTCAGCAAGGGTAAGGTGATAAACGAAATTTTATTAATCATCAATGAAACGTGCCGGGCAGAAGGAGCCCTGGGTCATCTGCGAGCGTGTAAGCCACACGGGACCCTTTATCTATTTATCATTTTACACAATCTTGGCCAGACCACTTGACACCGCACGTGAAGCACTATCGTGTGCCCTAGGTGCGAACCCACCTCTAAAATTTTTTTTTTATGGCCTGCTAAGGCACTGAACTTCGAGAAATGTTGACAAGAGAAAATTCGCAAAATTGAAGTTTACATGGAGAAAATTTATTTGTAGGTTTTTTTAACATACAATTTTCCAGAAAGGAGATTAATCGTAGATATAAGACCCTATATAGTATATTAAAATTAATTGGAAAACTTATGAAACCTGATTTTAATTTAATTTTAAATATACCATGTTTAGGCGAAATAATTCTGCTGAAGAAAACAAAATTTAATCAAAGTATGGCCTTTAAATGTGGGTATAAAAAGTGCAATAAAAACATAATTAAAATTGGAAAATGCTTCAAACCAAGACCCAAAATTCAAAACCCATTTCCATATATAATATTTAATATTACTGGTGACGTGTAACAAATATAATATTTACATATATTGACATAATAGAATTTTCATGTCTTGTGTCATATCCTGCAACGTGTCATGTAATGTTGTGTTTCTTCTCATTATATCATATCATATCATGTGTTATGTCTCGTGTCATGTCATATGTCATATCATGTGTTACGTCTTACGCCATCTCATAGATTTACGTTGATACATCTAAGCACATTTATACGTTTATGTAAATGTACAAAATCTTGTGTAAATACAAACTGCCATATTTAAAAGAACATAACTTGTCCCTGTACTGTATGTAAATTTGGATATTTGTGTTATAGCTTTTAATTTGTAGTGCAGATTTATATTCGCTTGTAATCTACTTGAAATAGATTGATATGAATAGTTGTTTTGATTTTCTTATACCTGTCCATTGCTTACAAAATCACAAACAATAAAGCATTATTAGTAATTACTCCTTTTGTGTTTTATATTGGGTTGGCACGAAAGTAATGAGACACTCTAGAAAACTCTACTCATGTTGTTTTCCTAATCAATTGTTTTCGACCATATTCTAGTATGTTATAGAACATTCTAGGTGCTTCAGTCCTAGGGGTATACAAAAGCGCACGCACGATTAATTCAGTCAGTTTGAAGAAAAATGGATGAGCGACAAGTTCGAACTCAGACAGAACGGCAGACAAAATCAACACTGCATTTGGCTCAAATACTACAAGTCACGCAACAGTGTCTTGTTGGTCCAAACGCTTCAGTACAGGAGACCGAAGCCTCGAAAGTCAGCCTCGCTCGGGACGACCACCAGCTTTCGACAATGATGATTTGCGCCGTGAACTGCAACAGAAGCCGGATGCAAGCACTCGTGAATTAGCGACAAAACTCCACTGCAGCCATCACGCTATAGAACATCACCTGGACGAGCTCGGATATAGGAGAGTTTTATCCCGATGGACACCTCATGCCTTCACAGACGCCATTCGTGCTGCTCGGGTCGCCGTCTGCCAATCGCTACTACTTCGACCGCGCCGGAAGGAGTTTTTGGAGGATTTGGTCACAGGGGACGAGTCGTGGGTTCTCTACGAAAACAATACGCGCCGTACCTTCTGACTGCCACGAAAGGAAGACCCACCAACTCAACCAAAGCAATATCAAAACCGCGGCGAAAAAGTTCTATTGTACTACTTTTGGTATTCTCAGGGCATGCTGTTTTATGAACTATTACATAATGAAACAGTTAATGCTAACACATATGTGGCGCAGCTCGATAAACTAGCCACAGCTATCAAAGAAAAAAGATGAAGAAGAGCCAATGTCATTTTACTTCATGACAACGCTCGCCCGCACACTGTATCCACCACCCGCCAACAACTGCAGGGCTTAGGCTGGGAGACGGTACCTCATCCACCATATTCCCCAGACATTGCCCCTTCAGACTATCATTTATTCAGAGCCATGAAAAATGATTTGCGTGATAAACGCTTTAACACTTTTAATGAAGTTGAAACCTACGTAGCCACCTTCTTCAACTCACGGCCCGCTGAGTTCTGGGCAACAGGCATCCAGTCCTTGCCTATACGTTGGCAAGAAGTCATAGATGCTCACGGCGAGTATTTGATTGACTAAATGTATAGGGTCATTCCATACAAAATCATCAAAAATTAAAAAAAATTGAAGCCGCACTATTTTTGATTTGGACGAAACTTGGTGGGTATCTTTGTTTAGATGTCAGAAGAGAAAATTCACCATCATTTAATTTTTCTGATGTCTCAGCTTCGGTGCGCGACCGCTAGAGCACTCAAAAAGTGTGATTTTTACGCTCTACTACTATGCGCTGTCAAAATTGTTCTATTAGAGATATTTGAACATTTGTGGTCGCAGTTGAAAGCTAAAATATAGTAGTTTTAGGAAAAAAATATGGAAATAGAAAAATATTTTTATTCGAAGTATACTAGCATCATGAAAATACGATTTTTTTCACATTTTTATATGATTTTCAAATGGCTGTAGTATCTTTCCTGGTAAATAAAAAAAATTTACTTTTTGTGTACATCATGTCCATATATTAAACAAAACAACAGTCCATTATAGACTCGTTCGACAAATGTTTTATATTAAAAAAATAAGCTTGAAATTTGAAAATTTCTGAAAATTGCATATTTCGAGCTTCAAAATGAAAATGTGGGACAGGAGATAGAGAACTGAAATTCTCAGGAAATTTAGGTGTAACCTTGAACTTTAAAGACCCGTTGAGTTTGCTTTGTTTTTTGCATCCCTCTAGTAATTACAGCCATTTCAATACAGCTAGTAATGCAGATTTTCCTTTTTAATTAGTTTCTTTTCTTACTTCACAATACGAGGAAACAACAACGCAGTAATAAAAAAAGAACAATGTGCAGCAGATACTCCGTAAATGCTAGCAAACAAATGAGATCAAGCCACTTTACTTCCTTTTTTAGTGTATCATAAAAAAAAGTTTGATTTATAAGTTAAAAACATTTTGTGTAATTAGCGACTACTTAACCCATAGTACTGTAGGTTTCTATTCATTTCAAAAAGTGTTAATTCAATACATCAAAAGATATTATCCAGAATTTAAAAAAGTTAAATATTTCATCGATGGATCAGCGGCTCAATATAAAAATAAGAAAAATTTTGTTAATCTATGTCATCATAATGATGATTTTGGGTTGGAAGCAGAGTGGTATTTTTTTGCCACTTCTCACGGGAAAAGTCCATGTGTAGGTGCAGGGGGAACGATCAAACGAATAGTGCGGAAAGCTAGTTTACAACGAATTGAAGATCGTCATATATTAACTACTAAAGCTATGTTAAATTTTTGTTCCGAACAAATTTCTGGAATCGAATTTTTTTTTTTTTTTTTGTATCCAATGCTGATGTTGAAGCTGCGGATAAATTTTTATGTGATAGATTTAGTAATATTGTTACAATAAAGGGAACAAGAATGTTTCATAGTTTTGTACCCATTTCTCAAAGTAAATTGAAAATTCGTAAATACTCGGCTTCAAATAATTCAGAAATTATAAGTATATCTAACATTTCAAGCATAATAATATAAAATATTAATAATTCATTGTTGTATTAATAATGATATATATTAATATTAGAGTAACAAAATAAAATTCTGATATTTGAAATCGCATTCTTCATTTACGATAAATTGCATTCTTCTTTTGGGATATATTTATTTAAATCGCCTTCTTCATTTGGGATGTATGTATACGGAGTATCTACTACATATTGTTTTGTTTTTTATTGTTTTTGTTGTTCTTTTTTATTACTGCGTTGTTGTTTCCTCGTATTGTGAAGTAAGAAAAGAAACTAATTAAAAAGGAAAATCTGCATTACTAGCTGTATTGAAATGGCTGTAATTACTAGAGGGATGCAAAAAACAAAGCAAACTCAACGGGTCTTTAAAGTTCAAGGTTACACCTAAATTTCCTGAGAATTTCAGTTCTCTATCTCCTGTCCCACATTTTCATTTTGAAGCTCGAAATATGCAATTTTCAGAAATTTTCAAATTTCAAGCTTATTTTTTTAATATAAAACATTTGTCGAACGAGTCTATAATGGACTGTTGTTTTGTTTAATATATGGACATGATGTACACAAAAAGTAAATTTTTTTTATTTACCAGGAAAGATACTACAGCCATTTGAAAATCATATAAAAATGTGAAAAAAATCGTATTTTCATGATGCTAGTATACTTCGAATAAAAATATTTTTCTATTTCCATATTTTTTTCCTAAAACTACTATATTTTAGCTTTCAACTGCGACCACAAATGTTCAAATATCTCTAATAGAACAATTTTGACAGCGCATAGTAGTAGAGCGTAAAAATCACACTTTTTGAGTGCTCTAGCGGTCGCGCACCGAAGCTGAGACATCAGAAAAATTAAATGATGGTGAATTTTCTCTTCTGACATCTAAACAAAGATACCCACCAAGTTTCGTCCAAATCAAAAATAGTGCGGCTTTGACCATTTGATGATTTTCTGTAGAATGACCCATAGTAAAATAAAAATGTTAGAATTTAAAATGTAAAAACAAACTGTCTCATTTCTTTCGTGCCAACCCGATAATTTATATACCAATTTATTAAAACACATACCCCTTATATACCAATTTATTCCATTGCTATTTGAAACCAAGAATTGTCAACTTAAGGGGAGGTTCCTCTGATCGACTCTGAAAAGTTCTTCACTTTTATGAATTGTTTTGAGGTATAAAGAAATGTGATATGAACAAACGGTTTTTTGTACAATGTTTATTGATAAAAAGAGTCCCTAATTTTATTTTTCCCCCCCTCTTTCAATTCAAAATGGCGGCTCCAGCCATATCTCCGGGAGGCCTTGCGCGCCATATATGCGTCTGCGCGGGACGTTCCCGAGGGTCGTAGGGGTCACTGAAACATGAACATTTTTTAAGTTAGTTAAATAAACATATGTAGCGGCCCTTCAACCAAAAATTTCGAAATTTTGATAAAAAAAACAGAGAAAGTTATCCACTTGAAAATTAAGGTCGTGTTTTGGGGTGTGTTTTAGTTGTTTAAGACAGGCGTAAACATTGTTTATTATTAAAATATATTGTTAATAATGGTTTAAGGGCTCCGAAATTGAATTTTACACATGACTTTAAAATTTCAAGTGGATCCGATCAGTGGTTCTCGAGATACACTGTCCCGCGCACTGAAAATATCAACTTTCGGGAAAACGCGTTTGAAGTTTTAGAACCAATTTCGCCTTGTTCGCTAGTTGTGCCGCGTTGGCAGTTGCACGCTTCTATTTGAAGCGCTGTAACTTTCTAAAAACTGCATAAAACGCAAAACGGTTTTAGGATCATGTTTTTAACATATTATAGATTGATAATATGTAAAAAAAAAAATCGATTTTTTCATCGCCGATCAAAGGAACCTCCCCTTAAAGCAATTCCTATAAAATTGAAACATTGAGATTTTTAAATTGAAGGGATTTTAATGAGAAAAGAAAGTGAATCATATACAGGAGTAAAATCTTTCAATTTCGAAAAGTTTCCATAAAAATAGATTTTTATTAATCTCTTTCACTATTAAAATTTAAAATGGTGAATTAAAATTTCTAATTTCAAAATATTTCCACTTGAATTCTTGCATGGATTTAAGTATTTACTATCATATTGAGGATAATCCGATTTAAGGATAAATTTCAATATATGCTTCAGGGTAATTTTGCATACATCAACTAGCAATGATAAGCTTCATGGACCGATGTGAATATGCTAATTAATTTATTATTACGATTAGCGGGAAAGCCATCAAGTGCATCAAAAGATAGATGAGGGTCGTCGGTTCGTAGAACAAAACGCTGCTTTCCTACACGTAGTATTTACGAACAGTGCCCGTGCTGCATCCACCCGTATTTGTGTTTTGGAATGAAAGGTATAATGGGGTTGTTTTCGAGACTCAATCTCACGGCAAATTTCCAACTAAACCTAGCCCTCATATTCCCATGGTGGTGGTCTAATTTGAATTTATGGAAAATTATAACTTGTTTTCTGTCTACTGTCTACTCGATTTACCCTTTGGTATTTTTGGAACATTTGACTCCAGGGCAGGTCCCAATTGAGACTCTGTCGTCGTTGCATGCACAAGAAATTGATACACGCTTGACTTAATTTTGCAATTGCTACGAACTTTCGCTTATACGTCTATAATTCAATTGTTGACCAATGACGGACCCGCTGCTTGCTTATGCTGATCAAAATTTTCTACCTTCCTGCATATTTCTGTCAAGCATGAAATTGTTATGAACAGATATCTCAAGGAAAGGTTACGATCATTCGTGTGGTTTACGAACTGTGGTCATGCTGCTGCCGCTACTCTGCTCCGGTTTGCTATCGCATTGTGCACATCGAGCATAAATTAAATTATTCATGAAATCTGTCGGCACGTTCAATTAGTACAGGTTGGGTTGGGATGTATACAGTGCATGCGGACCGATTGCAATTAATACGAAGCTGATTGAGTTATTTGCATTGAATCGTTAATACGTCAAATGTCATCAAAACATTCGGTAAACATCGAGTACAGGTAATCAAATGCGGGGTTGTGTAATGATGTGCACAGGTAGTGCACATGCTCTGCACATACTATATACAATAGTACTTTACGTTACTACATTCATGGAATATTTCGGTTAATAATTGCGTTCGAAAAGTGAATTAATTCAGGCTGACGATTTTCCATTACATTTAAATCCATCCCTTCCTCACTTTGAGGTTTATCTGCATTTTCCGCAAATTTAAATTATTGGTTGAGATGTGCTTTATATTTAATTGGAAACTCCACACTTTATGCGGTGCGTGGAATTATCGTAATGATCTGTGCAAGAATAAATGTTGGGGATTCGCGGTGGAAGGATATGAATTACTCTTGTGAGTGATTAATCCCACATTATGAAAGTGAATATGAAAATCTACCATTCAAACTTTTATTAATGTGCATTTCTATCAGGCCTGAAAAAATGTTAATGGTTTATTTTTGGAGGAACTGATTATTAACAAAATAAAGTTTTTTTGTGACTTTAAATTTTAAAGGATGCAAATTAAATATTTTAATTGATACGATCGTTTATTTTATATATTACATATATTTTCAATTTTAGATAAAGCTGACTGTTTGTAGTTATATATATAATAAATTAAAAGTGGGAATAATACTGAATATTTAGGAATATGAGTAAATAGTAGCAACATCACTTACGGGTAGAATTGGCCTTAATTTTGGAAAGAGAATTTAGAGTACTACACACAGAGTGTCCCATAGGAATGTGTGAAAACTAATGAGTCATTACTTTTTACAGATTTAATTTTTTAGTATTATGAAGTGGACATGAAATAAAAACGACGAGTGTCTTTATTAAAAAATATTTACATTTTCTCGATCCTCCATTTGTTAAAAAATAATGACTAATTAGTTTTCGTATGGTACAAAATACTTAGGGTGCTTTTTTTTCGCGGCTATTTTTTTTTTTCAGTCCCACCTCGAAATTTTGTGGCAAATACCTAAACAAAAATTCCCTGAAAATTGGAGCCCTTAATATTAATATTAAGTACTGGACCAAGGCGTATAAAGATTTCCCATATAAAATACACGTAAACTTTGATTATTTTTCTTCAAATCTCTACAGCTCAGAGGCATGTTATGGTATAATCTTGGTCAATGGTCGGGTGTCTTCAGAATTGAATGCTCTACAAAAGTGTCCATTGCGGCGTAACCCTAAGTCCCACCAACGAGGTAGTACGGGTCACTAACCCTATTTTTTCATGAAATTCTCGTTTTTTTCCCCCTATCTTGTAAATAACAAGAGCTACAGAAAAAATGTGAATGACAAACTTATAGGAAATTGAATTTCCTCCAAAAAGTTCTAGAACACCAAATCGCTAACATCAATATTTCTTAAGATATTGGGTTTTGAAGTTGAGAAAGTGTTTCTACAATTTAACTCAATAATCCATGAAAATTCCACACTACCTCAACTTCAAAGCCCAATATCTCAAGAAATATTGATGTTAGCGATTTGGTGTTCAGAACTTTTTTGTAGGAAATTTAATTTCCTATAAGTTTGTCATTCACATTTTTTCTGTAGCTCTTGTTATTTACAAGATAGGGGGAAAAAAACGAGAATTTCATGAAAAAATAGGGTTAGTGACTCGTACTACCTCGTTGGTGGGACTTAGGGTTACACCGTAATGGACACTTTTGTAGAGCATTCAATTCTGAAGCAATCCTCCCATTGACCAAGATTATACCATAACATGTCTCTGAGCTGTAGAGTTTTGAAGAAAAACACTCAAAGTTTACGTGTATTTTATATGGGAAATCTTTATACGCCTTGGTCTAGTACTTAATATTAATATTAAGGGCTCCAATTTTCAGGGAATTTTTGTTTAGGTATTTGCCACAAAAATTCGAGGTGGGACTGAAAAAAAAAAAAAAATTTGTCACGAAAAAAAAAGCACCCTATTATACATATAATAAGATTTTCTTCGAAACATCTCCCGTTTAAATTTTAGACTTTAAGAAGACAAGTGTTATATTATTAATTAATTAATTAATTAATTAATTGTACACCGTATTCCAATTGCATTTCTTTTGTACGAATGAATCATTATAATTAAATTATTTAGATATTTTATATTAATGTAATAAATTGTGTAAAATTTAATATATAAATAATAGCAAAATAAGGTATTCAGAATTGGAACGCGGAACTAATAAGGACAAACATAATCATATACAGTATTGTGCAAAATATAAGCAACCGACTCATTTTTATGCTTCAGTTCAATTTTTTCAATACTTTTACTCATAGAAGGAAAGGAAAACATTTGAAAACGTTTGTCTTAAAATGTGTACTTTAAATTCATAACCTTTTTAAAACAAAATTATTGCTCAAAAGTTTATAAACAATAATGAATGAAAATGATTTAAGTATAAGTATATGCTGCGCCTACGCGGAATGGGAAATGTCACTTCGATGGGTGTTTTAACATGATAATGACCCGAAACACATATCGAAGCTGGTAAAAGAGTGACTCAAAGACAAAGGGATTCAAGTTCTTGATCGACCAGTACAATCATCGGACTTGAATCCCATTATCCGTCCATAGTACGATGCTAAATAATTAATTTTGATATTTTACTTATAAATTTCACAATATTTACTACATTACATGATATCAGAATTTAAAAATTTTAAATGAGAAATTAACATTATTATTATATTTATCAAATTATCGGTTAAATTTTAAAGGTAAAATTTAAAGTAGCACTTTTTATTGCTAAATTGATATTATTTTCAGCTGTTTATATTATAAAAAAAAAAAAAAAATAAAAAATTAACAATTTTTTGGTCGATATCACTTTTACGGTGGAAACAGTGGAATTGTTTTTTTTTCGGTTTAAGTGTTCGAATTTTTGATAAGTAACCCTTATAATGCAGAATAGATTTAATGGTAAATCGGGTCAAGGTTAAAGTTAAATAATTACCCAAAACTGTGGTAAAATTATGAATAAACAAAATTAGGGTGATAATTAGGTAAATCCGGACCCTGGTTTTCTTCAAAATGTGAGAAAAGTCCGATGATGTTTGTCGTTTTCTGCCGGGAGGAGGAGAAACTTAATTAAGTCATTATCTCTCCTCGACCAGAGCGCTACAGCAGCTGCTACGCTACAAAACTCCCGGGGTGCTGTGCCTCCATTCTTCGAGGAGTCGCGTCCTCTTTAATTGAGGATTGTTCGCGCTGTCGCTCTGGCAACCGAAGCAAATTATAATCTTCGATTCGTTTGACAAACATCATTACCTCCGTTTTTCCTGCCTCGAGAACAGCAAACCTTCCCCACCTCTGAGCCTCTGAGAGTCTTATTGTCTCTAATGAATCCACGAAATGACAGCGGCAGCTAGATTCGCAACGAATTGTTGTTTGCCCAAAAATTCCCGGCCAGATAATGGCCTTATTGTGCCTGTAACCGGACGCTTTAATTCCGCTGGTTAGCAAACAAATGCCACTTTCAAAAGGGACACTTGTATAAAACGCAAATTAAAGTAACCTAATTACAACTCTTTCAATACCTATGAAGGTCGCGCCGCCCGCCGCCGAATTAATTCGCAATAAAACCAGACCGTGTGCTGGATAAGGGTTATCCCTGAGCTGCCAGTTTTGCAAATTTGCTCCTTCTAAACGCCCTCATGTAGCTCTAATCCTATTCAGGACACCAGCAGGAAGGACTAAGCATTTTTCAAACGACAGATGTGCGCCTTACCCGGCGAAGGAATAAATTTTTATTATATTTTTGGGATCGGAGCCTTCCTCGTTATTTTATACTCGAAATTCTTGAGATTTTATTAAAAAAGATTTTTTTTTAAATGAAAAATCAACTCCGATTTGCATGCACGCCCGTCAGGTGTTCATGAATTCTCAGAAAATATAAAAAACAAGGCCCCACCCCGACATTGCTCTTTGCCGGTGGAACATGATAACATGCCTCTCGACACCATTTAAATAATTCAAAAACAGCATTTTAAGCGCCGAAATCCTTCCTATGACAGCGAAGGTTACGCCTAATTAAGCAACATTTGGTTTTTGGTAAAGGCCTATTTCGATCTTAATAGGGGAGAGTAGATTTGTTTAAATAAGAGATCAAATCGATACCTAATTTTAAGCTTCATGGCAACAGAGCCTTTAGGAAAATTATTCCATTTAGAATTCTTCGGTCAAGACAGAAAAATTGCGTGCATTTAATAAATCAAAGGGTAATTTTAAAGCATCTTAGACAAAGTTCAACTTAAAAGGTTTAAAATTAAATATAGAAAGCTATTTTATTATTTTACAAAGAGTAGGCCATGGGCTGATTTCTTTTTTAAAATGCCATAAAATAAACACTATTCAATATTTTTCAAAGTTAGTTAATTTATTGAAAACAGTAAACTTTCCGATTAGTTATGGAATATAATCTTATTTTTAAATGGACAGAAAGCCAATCCCATTAGCCTAATTTTAAAGCACATTTTCGATAGTTTCGCGAACAGCGCTTATAGATTGTCAGCATAACATTGATCTTTAACAGCATTCCATAAAAATCAGCTACGCGCAGCTCCAAGACAGCTGACTACACAATCTTTACAAAATTCACGCTGTTTTTTCAACACATCACTCACATTAGAATTTTTTTAAAAATATATCCCGATATTGTTCAAATGTAAATCTATAAATTTTGTACCACGGAAATATGATACTGTGTTTCTGTTAATTTTTTGAGTATAAAAGAGCTATGTGTTTCAAAATAACATATAATTTAAAATGAAACCAACAAATGGATATCCCTACACATCTAATATATAAAATTCTTCTGTCACAGTTTTAGTGTTTATACTCCTCCGAAACGGCTTGACCGATTTTGATGAAATTTAATATGTATATTCAGCAGGTATGAGAATAGGTTTATAACTAATTTTTATACCTCTAAGTGTTAAGAGTGGCTCACCCTAAAAAAAATTTTTTCATTTTTTGGACAAATTTTTTTATGGTGTGGCATTAAAAAATACATTTAGTCCTAAATTTTTACCCTTCTACCACCAACCCCTACTTTTTAATAGGATTTTTTATTTTTTTACCCCGATCGATAGCTAGTCAATGGGGTTCCGTTTTGCCAAACTCCTCCGCTTGGGAGCAGCATAATAGCAACTTTCGTGGAGCGCAGTTTTTCAAATACATTTTAAAAGTAAAGATTAAAAAGATATAATAAATTGACTTAGAAGTTACATATTTAGGAAAAAAATTTAAAAAATTTTGAAAATTTAAAAAATTTTGGAAATTTAAAAAATTTTGAAAATTTAAAAAATTTTGAAAATTTAAAAAATTTTTAAAATTTAAAAAATTTTGAAAATTTAAAAAATTTTGAAAATTTAAAAAATTTTGAAAATTTAAAAAATTTTGAAAATTTAAAAAATTTTGAAAATTTAAAATTTTTTGAAAATTTGACGTTTAAAATTTGACGTTTTTCGTTACCCATTTTGGTTACTTTTTTTCGTTACCGTCGGAAATTGTGAACGAATCTCCCGCACAACGTCCCAAAGGAAGCAAAGCTTCAAAAACAAAATTTTTTAAATATATAATTAATTTTTCATAAATATTATAAATTTGAAATAATAACAAAGGTAATTATTTACCCAACGTCGGATGAAACCGGGTAATTTTCCAATAAAAATTACCCGGAAAGGGCAGTACAACGTCTGCTGGGCCAACTAGTAATTACATAATATTTATAATTATTTTTTCTTCTTTCCATAACATGGCAATTCATTTTACTGATATTTTATTTTAGTTCTCTAAATCTTTATATTACCTTTCAAACAAAATGTATAGAGCATACATGGCATACATACAATTTCGTTAGAAATTAATTCATATTTTTAGCTTATATATGAAGTAAAATTTCCAGAGACTAGATTTCCCGGAATATTTCTTTTCCTGGTATTGATATACGTATAATATATAATAATCAGGCTAAATGCGAATTTTCGTGGGAGTTTCACTAAGTCGCCATAGGGATCGATGTCAGTTCAGGAATTCTATTTGTAGGAGTTTTTGACATTGTGGTAAAGAATGACGTCAAAGAGCATAACCTACTACAATTTCAAGACGTGCGCTAGCCTTTTACATGTTACGCACACATTGATTGATTGATTGAAAAACGTGAGTGAAAATCATTTTTAGATGGACACAAGTGGGGTACCTCGGATCAATCTGATCGTAATTGCAAACTCAGCCAAGGTTGTTGCTTGGTTCATTTGACAATTGGAATTATAGGTGACATTTCGATTTATAAAGGTTAGTCGGTGGAAATCATCTTCGAATTGTTATTTAATGTATTAAAAATGGTAGATTCTTTATGAAGAATCATTTAAACGAATATTGATTAAATATATTTCAGTACTATTCCAAAGATTAGTTTGTGATTCGCTTCATCTCAAGCCATAATTGCATTGGATTGTCGTTTCACAAATGGACAGTCTACAGACAGACTTTTCTACAGAATGACACGTTTTGACGAATTCAGTTTATTTTACGATATTACATATATATACATATATATATATTAGGGTGCTTTTTTTTTCGTGACTATTTTTTTTTTTTCAGTCCCACCTCGAAATTTTGTGACAAATACCTAAACAAAAATTCCCTGAGAATTGGAGCCCTTAATATTAATATTAAGTACTAGACCAAGGCGTATAAAAATTTCCCGTATAAAATACACGTAAACTTTGATTATTTTTCTTCAAAACTCTACAGCTCAGAGGCAATTTACGGTATTATCTTGGTCAATGGTAGGGTTTCTTCAGAATTGAATGCTCTACAAAAGTGTCCATTGCGATGTAACCCTAACTCCCACCAGTGAGGTAGTACGGGTCACTAACCCCAATTTTTCCATGAAATTCTCGCTTTTTACCCCTATCTCGTAAACGACAAGGGGTACAGAAAAAGTGAATATGACAATCTTGTAGCAAATTCGAATTCCTACAAAAAAGTTCTGAACACCAAATTGCTAACGTCGATATTTCTTGAGATATTGGGCTTTGAAGTTGAGGTAGTGTTTCTACAATTTATCTCAATAATCCATCAAAATTCCACACTACCTCAACTTCAAAGCCCAATATCTCAAGAAATATCGATGTTAGCGATTTGGTGTTAAAGAACTTTTTGGAGGAAATTCAATTTCCTACAAGTTTGTCATATTCACTTTTTCTGTACCTCTTGTTGTTTACGAGATAGGGGCAAAAAGCGAGAATTTCATGGAAAAATTGGGGTTAGTGACCCGTATTACCTCGCTGGTGAGAGTTAGGGTTACACCGCAATGGACACTTTTGTAGAGCATTCAATTCTGAAGAAACCCTATGATTGACTAAGATTGTACCATAAAATGCCTCTGAGCTGTAGAGTTTTGAAGAAAAATAATCAAAGTTTACGTGTATTTTATAAGGGAAATTTTTATACGCTTTGGTCTAGTACTTAATATTAATATTAAGGGCTCCAATTGTCAGGGAATTTTTGTTTAGGTATTTGTCACAAAATTTCGAGGTGGGACTGAAAAAAAAAAAAATAGTCACGAAAAAAAAGCACCCTAATATATATATATATGTAATATCGTAAAATAAACTGAATTTCCTGTTGACCAAACGCCATTAAGTCTTTGATAAAACGAGTTAGTGCTGAAAGTCAATAAAAATGTTTAATGTAATCCCCGGATTAATTTGTAAGCCGCTGTGACCTAATATATTTTAATTTACAAATAAGAACACTAGTAATTATAGAAGAATTTTGCAAAATGATATAAAATATAGAATTGTAATAGCATTGAACGTTACGTAAAACAAACTAGTGAAAATGCTTAATTAACGTCCAAACTTACCATCGATTGCTCATAACACGCAAGACAGCATAATTGGTACCTGTCTACGCCCTTATGTTGGATCGCCTGTACGAATTGAATGATATTTGGGTATTTAATATAACTAGCTAAAGCAATCCTTAGGAATTATGCTGCTCATTACTGAGAGACCAAGATGAATGATAAGAGCTCAAAGAGGGGCTAAAGGATCAAGAGCAAACGGTGGCAGAAGTTAATATCTTCTCATCTAACCCAGAAGAAGAAGATAGCGCGCACCCACATCCCGACGGGGGCTAAGACTTTTAATCTCGTATTTATATCGACACTAACGAGCTGATAAGGAAAAAGTCTGCCGGGAACATCAAAGTCCGGCAGAACTTCTTTAATAAAACTACCCTGGGGGTATTAAGGGAGGGATTAGCATCGCCCACAAGTCTGGCTTTAATTACGTCCCGTGCACTGTGTAGAACAGGAAATTGCTACAGCGCGCAGAGACCTCCTTTTGATATAATATTATATACCACGAGAGTATTCTGCCTAAGGACTGCCATACACTTAATCCTGCGAGTTTATAAGGAGTTTGAAGGCGTGTAATTAAAAACTGTAATTATATCATTAATCACCGTCGACGCGCCACGGCAGCACACACTTCAATAGAAAAGACAGGCGGGGAGAATAAGATTTGACGTCGGATTAGTATTTCCGTCTCAGCCTCGATCCATCTCACACAAAACGAAATTTACCAGTTCCACAGTTTTCGCGGGGAACATGATGTTTTCGCGAAAACGTATAAGATGAGAGTTCGCCTCGAATTAACTAAAAGCACTAAATGTACAACTTGGGGGAATATAACGAAATACGCGAAAATAACACTCGTCTCCCAAGCATAGGGTAATCATCCCCGGGACCGGCACACAGACCTATTCCATTTGCTAGCACAATCCCCGGGGAAATCTCAAGACAGTTGTGAAATCAGTGGAAATTGGATGTTGCGGTTCTGTTTCTGATGTCATAATAAAATTTCAACTCGAGTGCTCCTGATGGGCTAATAATTCATTTCATTTAGTGCTAGCACCGTGAAATGGCAACATTACGATTATGCTCGGATTATGTTAATATCAGATAACGTCTTTTGCTTGGGGTGCTTGTGGTTGCGCAACGTTAAAAAATTCTTCTCTCTGTATATATCCCTCTAACCGCACAATAATTTGTCATCAGACGTCTCGACTATGCACACGTACCTTTCACAGGTGAATCGTAGCAAATTTTCAGAATCTAATTGCTATAGTGGTTATTATAACATTTAATATTTGGATATCTGCTCGTGCATGCAATCCTTCCCTTACCCTAAATGGAGGCAATCCTTCAAAATAACGACCAAACCAAATTTCATGCGAATGTGATATCAGATACGTAAACAGATTTTCAATTAAATTCCTACAGCCAGGAGTTCGGAATTATTAAACAACAACATTATCGTATTAGAGCAGAGCAATTAAGTAAGAGTTCCTGTAACAGCCAATCTCTAGGTAATGGCAAAGGAAATTACTTGGATTCCGGAATGTGGAGCAACAGAGGTATCTGGACCAACACCTCCGTGTATGAATCCATGAGTAGATTTGAAAATATTTCATCCGAATCAATATATTTACTATATATTATATATATAATTAGATCCCATCGCAACAGAGCGGGCAACTATGCGAAAAAGCAACAATTTATTTAGAAATTCGAAATGATTATTCTCGTGAACTGAGGTTTTAGATGCCATCAAATAAATCCAATTACCTTGTTGACATGTGCATGTTAATAAGTCATACAACCTTTGCAACTAATACCAAAGTTTGATTGAGTTTTCCAGAGTTTCAATAGGTCAGAGCAGTTCACGAATTGTATGGGTGTTACGAAGAATCTCAGAAAAGCGAGAAATAACTTCATTTTCGAGGAAGAGAAAAGCTATATAATAGAATATGACACTTGTAAAAGATTTTTCCCATTCTTTTTTATTACTCAATATTTTATATCTCAACACGGTTTGAAATAATAGTAACAAAGCCATTAGATTTATAAATATTTAAACGAAAAGAAATGATTTTTTATTCGTTGGACGGGAAAATTATGCAAATACAATAATATGAATTCCTTCTCGTAAGAAAAATGCTGTCAGTATGAACAAAACTTATCAAATTTTACACAAGCTTGCTTTAATGCATGTCGACTCAATTTGTACGATTTCCAGATATCAAATTAACCCATTAACGCCCAAAGAACCTAATTTTTTTGTGCAGTTTGAAATCTCATTCTTACAATTAAAGGACATTTATTTTCCAATAAAAACCATGAATCTTACTAGTTTTGAGTGTACTCTTTCAGAATCTGTCGTCAAAATTGAATTTTTTCCAATAGGAAATTAAATATGGCAACTTTTTGGAAAAAGGTAATAAAAAAATTTGAAACTCTGAAAATCGTACAGATTTTCGTGAAATTCTGTACCAAGGGGTTTTTATCGTCACTGATTATGAGATTAAAATCAGATTTATAAAATTCAAAATGGAAAATTCAATATGGCGGACAACAAATTTTAAAAATCTCACAGATTTTCATGAAATTCAGTATACAGGAGTTTTGGTAGTCGCTAATCGCAAATTTAACATCAAATTTTGAAAATTGAAAATTGCGGATTCAATATGGCGGAGGGTACTCACAATAATAAAGCACCCCGAGAAGTGAGAGGCAAGGGGACTCACTATAACAAAGCACCCCAAAGGAGACAAAATTCTACCACGTCCACGCCGTTGTCTCTGGATTACGCAAAGAGTAGAAATTTCAATTCGTGATCAGCAACTAATATACAAAAACCCCGAATTTCACGGAAACCTACAAGATTTTCAAAACTTGATGTCCGCCATATTGAATCCACAATTTTCAAAATTTGATGTTAAGTTTGCGATTAGCGACTACCAAAACTCCTGTATACTGAATTTCATGAAAATCTGTGAGATTTTTAAAATTTGTTGTCCGCCATATTGAATTTTCCATTTTGAATTTTATAAATCTGATTTTAATCTCATAATCAGTGACGATAAAAACCCCTTGGTACAGAATTTCATGAAAATCTGTACGATTTTCAGATTTTCAGAATCTGCACTATAGAAAATCCGCCATTTTGAAAAGGTTATGAGTGATTGCGATCAGCAAAAAAACTTTTTTCTGTAAGTTCAAACATTCCAATCACCATTGATCATAGTAAGAATTGCATTGCAAAACTCTATTGACTTGAAAAAAAATTACGAAAAAAAAAATTTCAAATTTGTTGATACTTTTTTTCCAAAAAGTCGCCATATTTAATTTCCTATTGGAAAAAACTCAATTTTAATAATTTGTAGCATTATATAGTAAGTATTGCATATTATCATAGATAATATTATGTCAAAATTATATTTTAATAAAAACGAAATAACTAACTTGTCTTTAATATTAGAAAAGTATTTTAATTTAATATTTCTGTCAAAAGAGATAATGTTAGGAATTATTCCAAAATTTTCGAAATGTGATTTTTTATTTATTAAGCGACTAAGTATTTGAAATAGAGGTAAACATTTTTTTGTTTTTTGTTTTTTAATGCTTTATTGGGTTTAAAATATTGAATTTCAATAATTTCAATGTGATTTTCAATTCTTTTCTAAATTTCAAACCGAATTACCATTAAAATTTAATTTTTTTTTTTTCTTTTATGTATATTCACTAAACAGTTTAATCAAAACAATTTGTTATTAATTCGTTGTATATTTGAAGAGTGATGATTTTACCAAGAAAATGTTGAAATATTCTTCTGAAATTCTCTGATTATTAAATTAATAAGCTCGTTTTGTAAGATATTTATTCAAACATATCTTAAAACTTAAAACAAGCAGATATGAACAAAAAATGCTACCTTAAAATCGATAAATAAATAATATTACTTTTTCCCTTATTTAAATATTGTATTATTTTCTATGGAAAGTCTCTCAAATAATTGTTATCTTGTGTAACTGTCTGTCTGTCTTGAAAAATTGCAATACCGACTGTGTCGAAACTTTCCTAACTAAGTTCTTGGTAAAAAGAAAATTTATTCAAGTCTGTCACATTTACCATAATATTTAGAAACTTTCCTATTTGACAGTTAAGTGACAGTTTTTTACTTATTTCAATTTAGACTTTTCAGAAGATAAAAATTTTATGCTGTGTTATTCCTAGAAATTGGCTATAACTTTAAATTTTGGTTGATAGTCTATTCAATCAAATTAGTAAGTTTAATTTGAATTGACTTTTGAATTGGAAACCAAAAGAACCTTTATATTGGTCTTATTCATTTCAAATCGATTCTGGAATCTTTTCTGAAAGCCAAAAAGATGCTCTTAAGTAAGTAAGATTTGTCGCTATATTTGTTGCTGTGAGCGATGACTTTTCATAAATTTAAGTAATCATTATGAGCCGTAAAAGAAAAATCACTTTGAGAAAATAATTTATATATAATGGGAAATTAAATGAAAATATGAAATGTGTTATCTATAAACAAAAAAAAAATTTACTATTTTTGTAGGTACTACTTTATTTGAATTTTTGTGTTTAGTCTCGGCTAAATTATTATTGAAAAATAATTAATCTTACAAGGAAACGTTTCAGGTGTGTCTCACCGATTTTGATGAAATTGAAATATGTTATAGAGTACCGAAAAATAAGAGACACGTATTTTTTTTAATCAACCCAACTAATACGTATATGATGTATATTCTTTCAGACATCAATTTTTTCGCGAAAACCAGTATTAAGGGGTTTTTGGAGTCGCTGATTACGAATCTGATGTTAAATTTAAAAAAATCAAAATGGCGGATCCAACATGGCCGGACAAACCTTTAAAAAAAAAACAATTTTTATAAAGAAAAACAATAAATAAAAGTACCCCATAAATGTGCGTATCCGCAGATAAAAAAAAAATACGTGTCTCTTATTTTTCGATACTTTATAACATATTTCACTTTCATCAAAATCGGTAAGGCACACCTGAGAACGTTTCCTTGTCAGTTGAAATTTCCGCTGGGGCCGCTACCCCATGCTTACTACCCCACCATGCTCTTTGAATTAGTTTCACTTGATTTGAAATTAGTCGCTCTTGATGTTGATTTGGATGCTATTGAAGTGTAAATAATATAATAATATAAAAACGAAATATGCTCTTAGCATAAGTGAGACCGAAAAACACCGATATAGCGAAAAAATTACTTTTTTGAGTTTCAATAACTAAGTCACGTAGATGGCTCTTATAAATTGAAGCCCGGATCAAGCTTAAATTGGTAAACAAATGACAATGGGCAGAAAATCGTTACAAACCTCCGCCGTTCCGGAACACCAGATACGGAAAGCGCCAGACATTGCCCAAGCCGACTGCATAACCCACACACGCCAGGATGAACTCTAATGGATTGGCCCAGCTTCCTCTGCTCGGATCCGCCACCGTCGACGCGGGCCCATTCCCAGCAGTCAAATTGACAGATAGCTGCGGCCCGTTCGACAATATTGAACTTTTCTGAAAGAGAGAAAAAAGACGGGAATTAAAGATAAAACTCGCTGCTTGACAACTGATGCACGCGGGCGGGCGTAACCCTGGCCGGTGGTCACTTTTTCCCGAACGAATGATGAAAGTCGTTGCGGGATGGTCCAGAGTACGCCGCTGGGACGAGTCACCATGGACCGAACCGAAAATACAGGGGGGAGCGAAAAATACAGGCAACCGAAAATACAGGGTAACCGCGCGGAGCCGCCTGTTTCGGCGTTCGAGCACCATGTTCGGGGCAGGTCCACTTTCAAATGTTTTTTTCCTTTTTTTTTTAATTTTATTCTCCGCAATGTCAGCACCATCGAAGACAATGTGTACGGGGGGATGCGCTGCGGAATTTAATATTTTCAGAACACACCCCACAACCGAGCTTTTATCGGCCGATAGTCAATTATCGTTTTCCTTTGTGTAGACGTGTTTTGTTCTTGTTTGCGCTGCGGCCCTTTTTCCGAAAACATACCAAGGGATATGTTTGGCAGGCAAATTGGCTGAACAATTCTAAATTTTGTGAAATGATTC
The DNA here is from genome assembly GCA_949715965.1 of Dysmachus trigonus. Lineage (NCBI taxonomy): Eukaryota > Metazoa > Arthropoda > Insecta > Diptera > Asilidae > Dysmachus > Dysmachus trigonus. The sequence goes on along the minus strand of OX454322.1, from coordinate 79,390,075 downwards.
TCAGCTTGTGGACTGGACCCGGCCGGCATATTCTGCGCAATGTGCAACAAACCGAAGCAATTTTAAAGTAAATTCAATTTTTCAGTGGCGGGAAAAAAAATTTCAGAAATTCACATTTTTGTAGAGAGTACCTACCGGGCGATACTGAACTGAAATTGGGTGTTTAGTGCATTCACTGTTGATTGGAGACTGGCTTAAGCATCCCTCTATAAAAAAAAAAAAAAAAACAACAACCCTTGTTCTGACTCGAACAGAATGAATTGATGCGATGCAGTTTTTTACTTTTTCTGTTTTTTAATTCCACATTTTTCTATCAGGTTTTGCGATGGCATACAATGCTCCAACTGAGATTACTTACGCTACGCATTTACTTATTTATTAGATAATACGAAAATAAGAAATTTATCTCAATTCATTTTAAATTGTAAGTAGGGTAAATATTTCTAATTCTGGCCGAAACGTTTTTAAATGTGCTCTACTCTCGCATTAATCTTATCCAAATATTAAATACAATGACTTGCCAATATTGTTTTACTTTCTCAGTCCTAGGGAATCCTCCCCAGTTTTTAGAAAGACTCATATATTATCCCAACCCATAAAAAAAGTTTGCAAAATAAATATGGGACATTTCACGTCAAAGGGATCACCGGCGCCCTCAAAATTTGAATAAACCGATTGAGATAAATAAGGACTCAAATTGTTCGTCTAAATGAGAACTTTCGAAAGCCATGTGGTATTTTTTTAAATTCAACATGGCGGCCGGAAGACGGAGAAAAATCGAATGTTCAGTAAAAAAAGCTTGCAAAAATAAAAATTTGCAACCGATCGGGTCGAATTTTCTCTCAGATTGCAGCTGATGGGTCCCTAAAAGTTCGGTATGGTAGGTTGCCAAAATCCAATATGGCGAATCCAATATGTTGGCCGAATTTTTGAAAATCTACCGCTAAATTCAAGATGGCGGATCCAATATTGCAGAAGAATTTTTTTTAAATCGAACGATTTGCACCAAATTTGGTGCACGGGAGTTTTTGGGGTCGCTGATCACGAACGTACAGAGGATTGTGAGAGATGTATGCCCATCGTATTGAATAATATATGGATTTTGAACATTGTCAATCAAATAATGCAGCAGAAAAGGGAAACCTTAAAAACGCTCATAGCATTCGGATTCGTGATCAGTGACCCCAAAAACTCCCGTATACCAAATTTGGTGCAAATCGGTTGATTTTCAAAAATTCGGCGACCATATTGGTTTTCAACTGCCATATTGGATTCGCCATATTGGATTTTGGCAACCTACCATACCGAACTTTTAGTGACCCATCAGCTGCAATCTGAGCCAAAATCCGATCCGCTCGGTTGCAAATTTTTATTTTTGCAAGCTTTTTTTACTGAACATTCGATTTTCTCCGTCTTCCGGCCACCATGTTCAATTTTAAAAAATACCACATGGCTTTCGAAAGTTCTCATTTAGACGAACAATTTGAGCCCTTATTTATCTCAATCGGTTTATTCAAATTTTGAGGGCACCGGTGATCCGTTTGACGTGAAATGTCCCATATATATTAAATTATCATCCAATAGCCAAACTATCTTGCATCCCTAAGCCCTTCAAAAGTCTTATCTATGATTCCATATCTTTCCCGTGTAAGTCCATTCTGTCCTCATTTCAACATGGGCTTCTCAAAAGAAGATCTACCACTACCACTACCACTTGGCAATTTCCATGTCACGAACGCTGCAAGTAATGCGAAAAGGTAACTCAGTTGACGTTATTGACACTGATTTCAGTAAAGTTTTCAACAAAATCTCTCACCAAATTATCACTCTCAAAGTAAGAAGTCTTGGTTTTCCAGCCAATTTTTAAATCCTATCTTGAAAGTCGCCATATAGTCGTCGTCATTTTGATTCTTTGATCTCTGACGCCTTTACATCCCACTCCTTTTCATATTGTTCATAAAGAAAGTTGTGGAATTAATTAATCATTCCGAAATGTTATTCTATGCCGACAACATGAAGATCTTTAAACAAATGAGCAGCATATTTGACACTTTACTCCTATAAAAGAGACCTGATTAGTTTCCCCACCTGATGTATAGTATGCATAACTTTCTTGAACACAATGTCTTGAAATGCTGATCGATCACTTACTTCCGCAATCGTATTTTTACCTCTATTAGAACATATGTGTTTTCTGGTGAACCTATATCATATGTCAGTTCTCTACATGATCTGGGTATTGAATGTGACAGCGAGCTCAACTTCTATTCTCATCGATCATATTATAAGCAGAGCCCATTTAGCTCTTGGCTTTGTTAATCGTTGGTTTAAGAATTCTCTAACTCTTACGTTACTAAATCGTTATGCATTGTCTTTTATAGGCCACTAATAAAGTACGCCTGTTAGGGTTGGTTTTCCTCCCAATCTACGCTCATAAATAGGATTGAGTCAGTTCAACGTAGTTTATTAATTCGCTTTTCGTTGCGTGACCTTCCTTGGACGAATCTTCCTTCTTAACAAGATCGTCCATAATTGATTAACCTTCAGCATCTTGCTTTGAATCAAATACATTAGAACGTTCCCTACTTTACGTCTCTGTAGTCATCCTACTAATTACGGGCACTTCCAACCCTTTAATACAATGTTTCGGAGGGTCAATGACTCAGCCACCTTCGACTTCCATGTTGACAAAATCTCCCTTAAGCATATTCTTTACCTGTCCACTCCACCCTCCTTATGTTAGTTTTGTTTTAGAATTTTTTTTCGGTTTTTAGTTTAATTTAGTTCAAGTCCTGCGTATGTGTTCCATTTAATTTTCCCGAATTCCTCGGAATATTTCAAAAAAATTTAAATCTTTTCGACTATTGATATAATAGTTGAAGGTTCAAGCGTTCATTTGAGACACGTTATCAGCTCCTAAGACAATTCATTATATTTATTCGTAATTTTTTATAAAACCAAATCCTATAGGAATGATTTGTCATTTATTCGGTCATTGGTGTTGACTGGTGTATTTATCGTTAATATGTACATGTTTTTTGCGTTCTCCCGATAAAAGTATTTACGAAACCTAAATAATGCATATAAGTTGTACTCAGTACATTTTCTCTTTAATATTTTTTATGGTTGCAAGATTCCACAAGTCCAATGTTAATTTCATAAAGTTTGTCCAGATCGCCGTTTGTACTATAGACTTTTTGTCACTTTTTTACAATTATGTTTATAAAAAAACATGTACGATATGTATATTAGGGTGCTTTTTTTTCGCCACTATATTTTTTTTTTCAGTCCCACCTCGAAATTTTGTGGCAAATACCTAAACAAAAATTCCCTGAAAATTGGAGCCCTTAATATTAATATTAAGTACTAGACCAAGGCATATAAAGATGTCCCATATGAAATACACGTAAACTTTGATTTTTTTTCTTCAAAACTCTACAGCTCAGAGGCATTTTATGGTATAATCTTGGTCAATGGGAGGATTTCTTCAGAATTGAATGCTCTACAAAAGTGTCCATTGCGGTGTAACCCTAACTCCCACCAGCGAGGTAGTACGGGTCACTAACCCCAATTTTTCCATGAAATTCTCGCTTTTTACCCCTATCTCGTAAACAACAAGAGGTACAAAAAAATTTAATATGACAAACTTATAGGAAATTCAATTTCCTACAAAAAAGTTCTGAACACCAAATCGCTAACATGGATATTTTTTGAGATATTGAGCTTTGAAGTTGAGGTAGTGTGGAACTTTCATGGATTATTGAGTTAAATTGTAGAAACACTACCTCAACTTCAAAACCCAATATCTCAAGAAATATCGATGTTAGCGATTTGGTGTTCTAAAGCTTTTTGGAGGAAATTGAATTTCCTACAAGTTTGTCATTCACATTTTTTCTGTAGCTCTTGTTATTTACAAGAAAATCATGAAAAAATAGAGTTAGTGACCCGTATTACCTCGCTGGTGGGACTTAGGGTTACACTGCAATGGACACTTTTGTAGAGCATTCAATTCTGAAGAAACCCGACCATTGACCAAGATTATACCATAAAATGCCTCTGAGCTGTAGAGTTTTGAAGAAAAATAATCAAAGTTTACGTGTATTTTATATGGGAAATCTTTATACGGCTTTGTCTAGTACTTAATATTAATATTAAGGGCTCCAATTTTCAGGGAATTTTTGTTTAGGTATTTGGCACAAAGTCTCGAGGTGGGACTGAAAAAAAAAAAAATTGTCGCGAAAAAAAAGCACCCTAATGTACCTATATGCATATAAGAAAGTCTTTATCTGCATGTTTTTCTGATATACAACTACCCACATTTTCTAGGGGTTTAAAAAGGGTATCAATACTGACTTTATCACTAGGATAAAGTTAGGTTCGATCTAATTTATCAGAAAGGGTCTACCAAATGGTTTTTCGTGACGCCAGATCATAGACATCTTCCATGCATGATGTATGAATACGGAATTAGTTTTTCGATAAAAGCCTTAGTACCAATTATCGAAATGGGTTTTTTATTCAAGCTTTACTATGAACTCCAAAAATAATGTACATTTGAGGGCCAAAAACTTCGTACTCGGATTCATAAAGCATATCGAACTATACAAACACTTGTATTTTAAATGTTGCTTGGCTTGGAATTTTTAAGAATATGATATTTAAGTGTGTAGTCAATTTATTACAAAGCCTTGATTTAAAATAGATATATACACATTTCTGGTTTGAAACATTCACTGTGGGAAGACGCTTGTAATACTTTATTTTTTTTTAATTATTTGTTAAATTTTTTTTTGTTCCGAACTGCTATGATGTACAGGGTGTCCAATAGGAAATTCCGAAAACTAATGGGTCGCAATTTTTTAACAAATGGGGAGATCGGTAAAATGTAAATACTTTTTAATAAAGGGCAGTCGTCATTTTTATTTTATGTCCATTTTATTATAAAAAAATTAAATCAATTTAATACACAACAATTAATTTAAAAATATAGTGAAAAATGTTAGTTACTAATGATATATATTTTCGATATTTTAACCATCTAATTTGCCACAAATATCCATATGCTTTCTAAAACTATTAAAAACATGTACTAACGTTTCATTTGAAATGCCATTGACGATCTTCCCAATGTCTTTAATAAAATCCTCAACTGTTTTTTGGTTATTTTCATAACAGAGATCTTTAATGTACCCCCCTAAAAAGAAATCAAATCGAATGAGATCTGACGAGTAATGTGGCTATTCTATTCTTTTTCCCCTAGCAAAGCGTGGGTACTCTAGGCCAATAACTCGATCGCCATAAAATTTATTGATGATACTTCTTGTGTGCGATGAGGTGCTGCTCCGTCTTGAATAAAAAAAAAAAAAAAAGATTTAACGCGGCTCCTCTTTTTCGTATGAGAAAGGATTTGGTCTCTAACATCCCTTTGTACTTCTCTCCGGCGACAGAAGATTCAAAAAAATGCAGGTAGATACCTTTTATGTAGATGGTTCACATTTTCCACAAATATATATTATTATTAATTCACGTTTTTCACTATATTTTTAAATTAATGGTTTGTATTAAATAGATTTGATTTTTTTATAATAAAATGGACATGAAATAAAAATGACGACTTTCCTTTATTAAAAAGTATTTACATTTTACCGATCTCCCCATTTGTTAAAAACTTGCGACCCATTCGTTTTCGGAATTTCCTATTGGACACCCTGTATAATAATCAACCTGATTGGGCCGATTATAGCACTTTTTTAGAAAATCAAAACTAATTGCGTGTTTTAATGTCCATTTTTGCGAATATACTCATAAATTAAGCACATTAGATATATATCATTAAGCACACAAATTTAAACATTATTATCCTCTGTAATTCCTTAACTTACCGAAAGGCTAGATATTCCATCTACACCTGTCCACAGGCCATCGAGTAATGTAACATATGGTGAATGAGGGTTTACGAGTATTTTATTATTTAAAACGAGATTACTATCACTTCCTGATGTATGAGGATATAAACGGCTTCTAGAGCCTCTATTTAATAATAATGGTGTTCTATCAGTTGCCATCTTTGATCACTTTGCAAAGATGGTTCTAAACACTATCAATACTGTAACTTCACTTAGAACTTATTACTATAAACTTAATAAAAATAAAAATTAAGCGTTTAGTTCTCATATTCCAAACAGACAACCACCGACTTGGACTCTTTAGCGACTTGTAAAAAACAGATATTTACTAATTGAATATTTTAGTGATCACTTCTATACTTTTGTTTCTTCTAGAGGCCGATAAGCAATCTGTGGAATAATAATACCCGTGACGGCGGTTGACCTGCACCGTCTGTATTGTACATAGTATTACACGCGACTAAAATATTATTTAATGCTTCGTTTAACCCATGCGTACGGCTTAATACCCTAAAGAAGATAAGGCGATTTATTTACAATTTCAATTAGAGCAACTGCCGACGTATGACACTTCCACTAAGTGATTGATATTTTTGCGAATTGCGAATTGATTTGGACAGCAGACGTGTTGTTTCTGAGAAGAAATCAGCAAAATCCGCATTTTACCGATTTTTACTAATTCATACCAAAAGTAAATCAGTAAAATTGTGGCGATTGAGACTTGTTTTGCTTAAAATCCCCGGATGTATATTATACATATGTACTAAAAAGTACGAAGTGTATATAAAAATTTCTGAAAATAATATGATAGGAGAATCTATATAAAAACTTTTATAAAAAGAAAAACAGAATATGATTTCTTAGTTTTAGTGCATAGTATTTTAAAAACAAGATGTTACGTTTCGACTTTATTTTCAGGTTGAATGCTATTAAATCATTGTAAATCAACTAACTTTTCCACAGTTTTACTTATTTTTCTCTACCATTAATAAATTTATAATTAAGCAAATTTTATACTTAAAACTATAATTTTTTGAATATGTTAAAATTACAATTGCATGCTTTTGATCTGTATCTGTTTTCCTTGTTATTTCATTTTTTCTACAGCAAAGTGTCAAGAAAATTATAAAATACTGCTTTTGTGTGGAGTTACCCACCGCAATTCCTTTTTTCCTCTCCTCCTTTTAGTATCAAAAATACCTTAATAAAGCTGCAATATCATCTGCTTGTTTTAAAGTAATTTAATATGAAGAGATATCTTAATTCAAATATAAATGTCTATTCAAAGATAAATCCCTTTAGGTGGCCTCTCTTTTTGGCGTGTCTTACCAATTAAGCTGATTTCAAGGACATTGTGATATTCAATCTTACAATCATCAAAAGTCAGAGTGACCTTTAATTAAATCTTAAGGCAGATAAATTCTGAGAAAAGTGATGGTAAGAATACTTGCAGGTTAATGATACTGGAAATCTATTACTTGTTTTCGCTTAAGATTGTTTTGTTTTATGTATAGCCTTTGTTTTGTATGCTATTACGAAAATAACACGGTTAATCACATCAGGAGCAAAAATTTGTTTCCTTTCGCGGAAAGAGTAAGTGCTTCTTTTATGCAAGGAATTTGATCCGTTAAGAATTAATATTTTGTTTTGAGTTTTGGAAGAATTAGGTTTCTCGTTTAAAAATGGCTTTAATAAAATATTTAATAATGGATCAATGATAAAAAATCAATTCAATTCTATAGAACTAAAAGTATTTTTTTAAATAAAATGTTTTTAAATAAAAAAGAAGTTATACAGTTGTTTGCCTTGCTAAATTTATATGATCATTCTGCACTCGGCGGATTCTGGACTCGCAATTAATATAAATATTTTATTATTATGATTTAATTAAACTTTTTAAATTGAAAACTGAGTCTTGGATTCCTTGATTCATATTAAAGATCGGAAATATGAATTTTGTCATGCTTACAATAGACTTAATAATCATTTCGTGGCCAGTAAAAGCGATAATTTGCTACTGTTGCTCAAGAATGCTTTTAGGCCCCCATTCTTCAAAAAGTCTTAAAGTTATGATTACCTTATTTTTTATTGCAGAAAAACGGGGTTTTTTTATATATACCTCACAAAAGTAACAGTTTTAGTTAAAAATTATTGAAAAATATTTTTTTATATACGATTTTGAAAAGTAAAGTTGACCTGTATTGCGTTTTCGTAAAAAAAGCTCCTCAAGGGGTAAACAACCCCTAGCACTAATACGTAAATGATGAATATTCTTTCAGACATCAGTTTTTTCGTAAAAACCAGTATTAAGGGATTTTTAGAGTTGCTGATTACGAATCTGATGTTAAATTTAAAAATTAAAAATGGCGGATCCAACACGGCGGACAAACTCTTGAAAAATACACCAATTTTTATAATAAAAACCAATGAATAAAAGTACCCCCAAAATGTGCGTATCGTCAGATAAAAAAAAATACGTGTCTCTTATTTTTTGATACTCTATAACATATTTCAATTTCATCAAAAGCGGTGGGACACACCTGAGAACGTTTCCTTATAAGTAACCGATTTTCAACTTTTTTTGTTTTTAAATCCTCTTAATCGCAAGAAATTAGGCTTCACGTGGCCTTTTTTTTAAATTTTGATAATCACTTACAACTAAAAATCTTTCAAGTAACCACCGCTATTTTGTTAATTTATTATAGCGATATTAATAGAGTTTTCATTTTTTATTTTCATATAATTATTCATACAAATTTCAGTGGGAGAATGGAAGAGGATTTTTTTTTTTATGCCATCATATCTTTTTAAATGTCTAATATTTTTTGACAAAAATTAGTACAAAAATAGTTGTAAATATACTTAGTAATATGCCCCTTATGCGATTGCAAATTAATTAATGATACCTTTGCAAAAAAATGCACAAAAATGTATAGAGATATTATAGCACTTTCTGTGAAAACAGGGTTACACTTAATTTGTTTTTCATGTTTATTTCACAGTGATAATAATTCGTATGGTTCATCTTTCATATTTGTCAAGATTCCTCGAAAATGTTTCCGCACAATATCTCACTTTGGAGATGCTCTGTGGACGTAATTAATATTCATTGCATATCATGACCTTGTCTCTGAATGCAGATGGGATTGTGGGTGGATGTAGGTTTAAGTTTATGGACGCTACTAATGCTGCATACCCTGTCAAGATATTGTTGAATCCTCAAGACCGTATTGCCGGAGCATCCCCAGTTGCGGCTGGTTACTACAACCAGGGGGGATCTGTCTTAGCTAACCATATCACTGACATATCAAGTGAGCAGACATTTTGACAGATGCCACTCCAAAAAGGATAATTCGATCGAATCGTGATGCCATCCGTCCCACTTGGTGTGCAAAATTTATCAAGGACCTTACATATTTGAACGAAGTCGGGTCCGTCCCGGGCGCGGTGGTTTCCCACAGGCGAGGGTATTGCGACTCTACCACAGCGACTTAATCAGGGGATAAGCGTGAATTTCAAGTCGTCGCGTCGATGATAAGATACACCAAGAAAAATGACTTTATCCCGGGTGTCGCGGGACTCCCCAGCTCGTCGCTGGCTTTGCTTCTTATCGCATCAATTGTGTGTCCCTATTGGCGTCTTTTCCGACCCAGCGAGCTCGAGATGTGTAAATTGCGAAGTGTTTCTATTTGACGGGGTGTTTACTCCCAATAGGGTGTACCATCGAAAAACGCGGCGCTTCGAGCGACTGCAAGAGTGCTCGAAAGCGCAAATAAACACAAAGCGCGGATTCAACGAGAGCTCGCAGTCATAAAAAGTGGGCGGTACAGCGGAATCTTTTACTTCAAATAAAGAAAAGCGGAAAATGTATTCCGCCAAGCTTGTGCAAATATACGGGCAACATGTACACGCCGAGATTGAAAACACATAAAATGCATTTCGTAGCCATATCCTTTGAACGTGAGTCTTTTGATCTTCGCGCCAACGATGGCTCCGTGGCTCGAAAACATCCACTTTTCACATATAGTTGAGCTCTGGCACGATGGCAGTCACATCGCTTGGGCCGCGCCTCTGCTGCCTTACTGAAAGCTAAGTCATGTATGAATATTATTCATCTGTGCCTGAAATCAAATTTCCACGTAGAGTTCGGGGAAAAAAGCCTTCAACACTCCCATAATACCCTGGGTAAAATGCAAAGGAATGCCCCCCGTCACCCGCTTCATTCCAAAGCTGCATTTCCAGAGGCGAATCTTGGGAAATTTTTATAGTCGGCGCTATTCCTGCAGGATGTGTACACTTCTCTGCGCGATTAAGGTTATTTACAGACCACCTCAATTTTCGTATTAAATTGTTCTCTCTTTTGCCCCGTAGTTTTTATAGGTCAAGCTGCTCGGCCCTTTTTGGCGCAATTGTACAGATTTTAATTTTTGGTGAAAGGAATCTTTAAGTTATTCAACGAATTTATATGCCCTACAAGGTCGAGTTGAAAATTTCGACGGTGCTTTAATTTTTCTCTTTTTAAATTATAAAAATTTGTCCATTCCCACGAAATTATATTTAGCTGCGTTTTTTTAACGATCTACAGGGTGATTCAGATCAAAGTGCCGTGGGGTATACCACGTGATTCCTTGAGGTGAGCTGAAAAATCTTTGCACATAACATAACGAGTTATAACCCCTCAAAGATTTTTCGACTTTGATTGAAATGATTGCTCATAACTTGTGAATCACCCTATGGATTCTGGTTATTTGTAGTAAGTTGAAAGCTATCATAAGTGTCTTTCTTCTGGTACCTCACCTGTTGCTATCAACGAACTATTCTTCGAGATATTACAAAAAGTATCGGCAATTTTCGGTTTTTACCTAGAATTTTGAAAAATAAATCCATTTATTTCCAAAATTTGTCTTACGGAATGTCATTTTATTATTGTTTAACAATGACCACGATGTCGCCTTTCTTCCGCAATAATCCATAGCCGGCTGCCTGCAACGATTTCCCAAACAAAGGTAATAAAGTGTATTTACAATGGACCCAAAAATTTAATTGTCTGGGTCACCGTTGAGAGGTAAGGTAAGATATTATTCTTAATTCATCATGTTTTAGAACTATTTTACTCACTTGTGTTATAATTTCTCAGTTGACCTTAGTTAGAATTGAAGAGTAAAATTTTTTCAGTATTTTTGATATTTTACAATTACGAGCAAAGATAATTTATCCAAATCTGATCAGTTTTACATCATTACATAATAATTCAGTAATTAATAAGAGATTTTTATAGCTTTCACTATGTCATTTTCAAATAAAAAATATGCGGATATGCATATAATTTTTGGGAAAGATAAAAGAAATGGAGAAACTTCCCTGATACAGCCTTCTGACTAATTCTCCATTTCTTCCAGCTTCCCCAAAAATTAAAGATTATAAAAGGAAATTTATAGATTTCCAATATCTCAGAATGTTGCGAACTTCACACCTAATCAATTTATATTTAATATACCGCTCATGTTCCTATAGCATCAGTGTTTTCTTGCGATAGAGAAAGGATGAAAAGTGCAAAATTAATGTCTAAGCATTTTATATGAGGCAACCCGAATGGTCCATTATTTTATACGTTCGGTTCTACGCTTCATAAATTTCTCTTATCGTTTTTTTAATGATGTGTGATCTGAATCTATATTAGATCATTAAAAAAAACACAGCTTTTGTTTTAACTCCCTCATTTTTAACAAAAGAAAGAGCTTGCTGAAGTCGATAAAGTATATTTTGCGAACATGACAAACTATTGGAATTTTGATTAATTTCTATATACAGGGTGATTTGTAACGATATGTATGTTTCTGTAATTTTCTTATAACACGCCTTACGAACTTTCTTAAAGTATGAATTAACAGAGGATTCCTTCTTTGTTCTAATAAGTCTTCAACCGCTTAGTAAAGGTTTAAAAAGTTATAACGAATTATAACAAAAAGTAATTTTAAACACGTGCCAAATTATCCGATTTGCATAATGGTCTTCAAAAATTCGGTGTTTAAAAACTTTATCTTGCTATAGTAGACTAGATCATTTTCTATAAGATTGAGAACTTTTTTTAAACCAAAAATATCAAAAAAGAATGATTTTTGAGCGACCATGGATTAGGTAAAAGTTAATATTTTAATTTGAATAGTAGTCTGCTTTACGCGCTAGTCTGCGTTTTTGACTTAGACAATTTTTTCGAGGGCTTATTTTAACCGCCGACGAGTAGAGCATTCAAAAACATCCTGAATTCACATGGTTCACCTGGATTTTATAATAGATGAAAAATAAAAATTCATTATTATGGATTTCAAATTTCATTTCTTTATACTTTTTTTATATTTTATGATTTCCTGAAAAGAGTTAATATTTTCCAATTGACAAGGCATAAACTTCCCTAATACCTACATCCTACATATTATATGTATATATACTACGTACTTCGAAAATAAGAACGCACCTAATGAATTTCTTATTATTTAGTATTTATTAAGTATAAAAGTTTTTTATTACTAATACCGGTGATTATAAAATTTCTAAAGTAATTAATAAACATTTTAAATGTATAATAAAATGTTGTTCGAAAGTGGAGAATTAGCGATTTTAGTCAAGAAATATGGAGTTTCAACCGTAGTTATCATTTACAATTATTTAATATAGCTCATATCATTGACAGTAAATTTCATTATGAATATGGTCCAATAGAATCCTTTGTTTTCATCAAAAGCTACTATAGAAATATTTGCAAAAGCTTCAAATAAAGTAATTGCATCTACAGGTATATATAAAATTGTATTGCCTTAGACTTCGTAACAAACTATTTAAAGCGATATGTCTGAAATTAAATTCTGTCGCCAAGCTTCTTAAGTCTTCTTGAAAAACTCATTCAACTCGTTTGCATCAGAAACTTCATCAATTTTGTCATTATCATCATCATTAGCACTGTCAATTTTCAAATACTTTTCATGTGGAATAATTGCGTTAAAATTTAAGTCCACATTATTAGCCACTACCAATATGCAATTTTGTAATATTTGTGTTTGTTGGTATTGAGACAATAGAATTTGCATTTCGACTATCTGACGATGTTAATCGTAATCGCCTTCCACAATTGTTTTCATAACTAAATAGTTCGTATAAATGTTTTTTAGATATTTATTAATCAGAGTAAATGTCTTGTTAATTTATTTGGTTATACAAATAGGTTCCATAGCTCTTAGAAATACTCCCGCGAACTAGATAGTTAATAACTAAATCCCTATATATATATAAAAATGAAAGTTCGTTTGTTTGTTTGTTGCTCAATCACGCCTAACCGCTTGCATCGATATTTTTCATTTTTTGTCCGAAGGTAGTACATATTCTAACTTAACACATAGGCTAATTTTTTTTTTTCTGATAATATTTAGGGTTTCAAAATGGCGGATCCAAGATGGCGGTTGGAAATTTTAAATTTGCAGCGATTTTCATTAAAATTGGTGCTTAGTGGTTTTTCGGAATGCTGATTCCAAATCCGCTGTCCACATTTAGAACTTCAAGATAGCGGACCCAACATTACGACTAAAATGTCTTGATTACAAAGGATTTTAATGAAAATTAGTATGTATGTGTATGTGTAGTAGTATTAGTGATTATTCTGAGGCAACTAATTTCGAATATTATCAAAATTTCCAAATCCAAGATGGCGACCAAAATTTCTCGATTTCAACGGATTTTAATGGAAATCAGTACTGTAATTATTCTAAGGCCACTAATTTCGAATATTATCAAAATGTCCAAATCCAAGAAGATCCAGCATGGCGACCAAAATGTCTCGATTTCGACGGATTTGAATGAAAATTGGTACAATGATTATTTTGAGGCTACTAATTTCTATAATATTAGATTAGAATTCAAGATGGCGGATCCAGCATGGCGATCAAAATGTCTCGATTTCAACGGATCTTAATGACAATTAGTACGATTTTTTTGGATTCACTAATTTTTAATATTATCAAAATTTATAGATCCAAGATGGCGGACCCAATATGGCGACCAAAATTTCATGATGTCAATGCGTTTTAATGAAAATTGGTACAATAATTATTTTCAGGCCACTAATTTTGAATTTTATTAAGATTTTGATATTCAAGCTAGCGTAACCATAAAGGGGTTTTCGGGTTAAAACCATTTCAAGGATATTACAAACTAGAACATTTGAGAAGTGTTTAATTAGTAAGTATTTACCCAACGGGTGAACTAGCTGGGTTACCTGGTTTCACCCGGTGTTTCTAATATATAAAAAAGTTGTATTACACACACACTCATTTCATGACCATATTCACTATTCTAAGAAAGTTCTAGCACCAAAAGTTTGCTACTTGGGAAGCAGTATGCCAATCAATTTCCAGAAGTGTATTAATCAAGATTTTGTTCTATACCTCGAAGTTTTGAATGTTGAGCTGAGCACATAAGCTAAATGCTTGTAAGTCCTTGCAAGAACCTCGTACCACCAAAGTTAAGAAAGCAGACGTTTTATTCTTTCCAACCTTATCCAAAATGTCAGAATTCGTTCATAAATGTTTGAGCATTCAGACTTCAAATTTAAACTTTTGTACAATAGTTCACAAAGTTATTATTAAAAGTTTGTGAAAAATCGCAGCAAAGTTCAAATTCGAAGGTCCGGTAACTTGGAAGAAACAACAACACATTTTATTAGAACGTTTCCCTGTATCGTTTGAACGAAAAGAATAATTTGTTTCCAACCCAAAGATAATCTGAACGATTACACTTGAAGCATTAAATTCACGCATTGTCGTGCACGAATGCCAGCTTTTATTGCTTGTTTGATAAGCTATTGAATTAACTTTCGAAATTGATAAAATATTCTCCGCGCCCTTAATATTGTATCTTCTGGTATATATACATATACATTAATTTTTCAGGTTGGAAATAAACTCTGTTAGGGAGTCGGGCAAAAAAAAAAATGTTGGCTCCTTGATAAAACAAATTTTATTTTATTTATGATGACGTGATATCCTGTGCTCCTTTTAGCACACGCAAATGTAATTACAAGTTTCATTACCGCATGGCGTACTCTCACATGTTACAAGATAAATTAGGGGGAATTATGGAGGTTTTCGAATGTCTGTGCTGCCGTTTCTTTTGATTATGACACAAAATTTGCGAAAGTTACCTCCCCTAATTCTTGTCGGAGTCATCTTTTTCTTTGCTCCAGCAGTCATAATATGATGAGCTGATAATACGAGACGTGTACATGTGATCATATCTCCTTTTGTTGGATGCGCCCCATCTGGGGGCAGGCAAACCTGAAAGTAAGCCTGCGACCCCGCCGCCACTGCTCGAGCTCTTTTCTTTTTCTATATTCAGTTCGTGTAGGCGATATCTATCCTAACGCGGGAGGCGGGGGAGGCGGGGGCGAGATAGCGGTGAACACATGCTAAACAAATCTTTGTGATTTGTATTAAAGTTTAACTGCTAAACATGCCCCTGGGAGCAATTTGACAATCGTAAAGCTCTCCTGGAATGGAGGTCCTTCCAGGGCTACTAAAGAATTGCGTAAGGGATCAGGTTTTGCTCCCGCTGTAATATCGCTGCCGGAGTCTGAATTCTAAACGATTGAGTTCTGCTCTTCTCCCGTGGCCATGCTGCTGGGCTTTGATTTATGTCTTAATAAAATGGCAGGACGTGATGCTTACGCGCGCAATCATCAATTCGGCTGATATCTGCCCAAGAACCTTTACAAATTTACAAGTGAGTGCCATGTGCCCTCGTTTTCAGATCTTAATAAAAAAAAAAAAAAAAAGGCTGGACTCTGTTATTGGCACCAAATAGAACAATATCTCTTTTGGGGAATTGAACTCAGGTTTTATGAGGGCTGGTTGATAAGAAAGTTACTTTAGAATAACAATTGCAACACATTTTGTGATATTTTACAAAAAGTAGGACCAGATACAATGATGTTTCAAGTCAAACAGAATTATTTTTATTTCATAAATTGTTGGTTTCTTTTGAAATTAGAAAATACTGAAAATTTATTTCCAAAGTGAGTGCTGTATCACCGACGGTAAGCAATACTGACCTCATTGTTAACGGAGAAAGCTACAGAGACATGATAACCAATTTTTTTCGTCCAGAATTTGAAGAATTAGACTTGGGTGAGGTCTGGTTCAAGCAGGATGGCGCTACGTGCAATACAAGCCATGCAACAATCGATATTTCGCTTACTAAAATCAATAATTGTGTAATCAGTTGGACGGACATTTCTTTTATGGTTATGCTGACAATTCAAAAACGATTCAGGCACAATATTGATCGAAATATTCGTGAAATAGGCCCCGAAAACATCGAAAATGTATTGCAAAATTGGGTTGAGAGGTTGGGCAAGTCAACCGAAGCAACCATTTAAATGAAATCTTACTCCGTAACTAATCGGAAGGTTTACCTTTTCCAATAAATTAACAAACTATAAAAAGTATTGAACAGTGTTTAATGTAAAGAGTTTTTAAAAAGAAACCACCCGATGGCCCACACTATAATTTAATTTTGATAGCTTCTTAGTAGCTATTGTGAGTTTCTTTATTTTTATTTTAATAAGAAAGCATTATTTGTAGAAAGCACGATTATTTAAAAGTTATTATAAAACCAAGCCCAAAATGGATATAATTGGCACTATTGCATGTTCATAAAGGTATACCAATAACACCGTTTTACTAAGATATTCAAGAGAGAAAAAAAGGTTTTATAATATAACTCTCATTAAGGTCACGTTTTCTTGTTTTATGCTTCTTTAAATAATTTTATTATTTATAAGATCTTTAATATCAAAATTACTGATATTATAAATTGCTCCTCTTATGTTATTTTCATTCGAAACTTCATTTCGATTCGTATAATATGCTCAATATTGCGAAAAACGTTGACGATATTATTGATATTAAATTTCACGATATAGGGGAATTTATATTTTAATTAATTCCAATATATCATTCAGACGGCTTTTTGATTACTGAAAGTATTAACTCCGCAATTGTTTAAAAGCCCGCTATATAATAAAAACACCTTCAATTTCACACAAATATATTTACTGTCGTATTTCTGCTTTGAACTGTGAGAGATGTGTTCAAAATATACGGAAATAATCAGTTTATTCTACACAATAGCACCGATTTATTCCAGTCAACTACATTTTACTAGAAAGTTCAAAGTGGTTGAAATGAAAATACTCATAAAAGTCGCTATAAAGCTGTTTGTTATCGGTGGCCAGTGCTATAGTGTATAACCTCTCCGTTTATGCGCAAATAAAGCCTATCAAAAAATTTCCAACGAATGCGGTTTATTATCAATGCCCTGAAATGCCCTGCTGTGTTATTACCGTCGATTTTTTCTTTATCTCGAAGTTAAATTTCAATTTTTTCGGTGCAGAACAAACTATGAATGGAAATAAAAAAAATGAAGGGAAAACACAACGGCCAGATTTTAACACCGAACGCAGAGGAACCTATCAAGCAGATCAAATTTTATGATGTTTTTATTGATATCTGAGGGAAAAAATTACAATCAATTTTTATAGCAGCACCGTGAAAGCCCTGCGAGTAAAGCACAGAAGAAATAGGGTGCAGTTGAATTCGTGAAATAAAAACCCTTCAAAGGGAGAGCACAGGGTCAATAAATGTCCCATCGCTGTGCAGGGGAAAAAAAACACACACACCATTTGATTGCATCGAATTCCCAAACTCGGAATTTACTTTAAATTGATTGGTTTGACGGTGGAACAAAAAAAAATTTCAATGGAATGCGAGCAGTAATAGAAACGTTTGCTTTAAAACTGCCAAAATAGATCACTATAGGAAGATTTATACCAGACGCCAGAAGGTATTTAAAATAAAATATCCTCCAGCATTTGAAATTGGCCCTATAGTTGATATAGACTAAACAATTTTCTGCACCATTGAGGATTACGTCGTATCAAAAACAAAGTAAAATTAAATAAACAGATGTCCATAAAAAGTTACATTTTACGATAACCTGATAAATTGGCTATTTTTTTATTTGAATAAGAAGCCGCCCATAATGTATATGTAGGATATTGGAATTTAGTACATACTCATGATTGACAAAATTGATTTTCATCTAATTACACCCAAGGAAATTATATTCAACTTTGAAAACAAAACCGATTCGAACTTTTAAGTGGTATTAATTAAACAAAAATAAATCCAGTCTCCAAAAATAAGAATTAATCTTGTAAAATAACATAGTAGTTATAATCCTTCGGTGTTTTTTTTTTTTTTAATTTGAAACTAAATTAAATTAAAATTAACTAAAATTCGAAATTTAGTATGCAATTTTTTGATAAAAAATGTATGATTAATTACACAGGTCAACATTTTATCTAGGCTTGTGCACGGGAATCGAAGATGGTATCCTAGGGTTTTTGGGGTCGCTGATTACGATGAGCGGGTCGGTTAGGCTCCATCACGTCAAGTTCAAAGGACATGTTTTTGAGGTCACTGAATCCGAATCCGGTGTTTATTTTTACTTTGCATGCATACTCGAGGTCATTCAAGGTCATTTGAAGGGGTTTTGAGAAAAATGCTAAGTACCATCCGAAAAATCTGAAATAATTCATACGTATGTTTTCGAGGACCCTGAATCTGAATCTGAGGTCAGTCGACCTCATTTCAAGGCCATTTGAAGGTCAAACGGTCAAAAAACCTTCTAAAAATCTGAAAAAATTCATAGACGTGTTTTTGAGGTCGCTGAATCCGAATCCGGTGTTCATTTTTACTTTGCAGGCATCCTCGAGGTCATTCAAGGTCATCTTGAGACAGGTATTCTGGTTCTGTGGCACAATTGTGCATTTCGCAGATTGAAATTGTTCAATTTTTTCATTTGGATTGGAAGGTTTTTTGACCGTTTGACCTTCAAATGATCTTGAACTTGACGTGATGGAGCCTAACCGACCCACTCATCGTAATCAGCGACCCCAAGAACCCTAGGATACCATCTTCGATTCCCGTGCACAAGCCTAGATAAAATGTTGACCTGTGTTATTTAAAAAAAAATTGTCCAATCAAAGAAGAAACTATAACTACTACATTATTTTACAAGACTACACACACACGCAAAATCTGAGGAAAGATATTTTTGTATCGTCTCTCTTTTTTTTTAAAAAGGCTTTCCATCTTTTATTTAATTTTAGCGAAATTGGAAATGGTTTTTCCTTTGCTTTCTAATAAAATGATAACCACATATCACGATATAAAAGTAAAACACGATTATTAGATTTCGAATAATTTAGACGACATATTTTAATGTCGATGGAGAATTTTCAAGCATATTTTATGTTACTAGTGTCGCCGGTTGTCGATATTCGACCAACGTTTCTGTTTCTATTTCGAATTCGTTTCTATGACTTCGTCGTTCAGTTCGACCGGTTAGAGTAGTATTTATAATAAAATAGAACACAATATTTAAAATAAAAAAAATTCTCGTGTCAAATTAACGAATCAAAACAAAATGTAATCTCTTCCCATTTCTTTTGACACAGTATATTAGTGCGTATGTGAACCTTTCACACCTTTCTCTATGCAAGTACCTGAATAAGACATATATTCTGCACATCTATAAAAAAATACCTTTCGCTTGATGTATGTTTTATTAAGACATGTACATGGGAAATAGGTTAAAAAAGGATCTCAATTTTTGGCCTTGCCTATTAATATATAAGATATAAGAGTTTATTTCTAAAAATGCTCATACATCTTTTACCCATTAAGGACAAAACTTTTGGTTTATTTATTGTAATTTTTTTCTAGGAAAAGTTTTTAATGTCATATTTTTATTAGAAATTGTGTTTATTCAATCTGAGCAACACAAATAAAATATTATATTGAAAGAATGTAGGTTAATAGGATTAGCGTTGCCATAAAAATATCCGGTATGATATAGTGAAAGTTACTTTCACTTATCGCCAAAAATATAATAAAAATTTAAAAAAGCAAGTCTCTAAGGAATGAAAATAAAAATTGTCTTTTAAAAATGTAAACATTATTTAATCCCATAATTTGATGTACCATAAATAATTTGAAATATTTAATTCTTACTTAACAATAATTGAGAACATTTGCCTCTATTCATATGTTGTTGTTCTGTTGTTTTAATATGAAATTGAAATATCAATAAAATATTTGTAATTGGTTTGACTTACCATAATTCCACAAATTGGTGATTGGGAAAAGACGTAATCACTTGTCCAAGATTTTGACCAGATTTTAAGTTTCAAATCGGAAAAGTTCATTAATTTGCCTCAAGCCATTTCCACGAAGTGAGTGAAAACAAAAAAGTTCATAAGAAAAATATTCGAAAGAAAAGAGTGAGATAAATTTGTTAAAACCTATGAATAACGTCAAAAATTTGTTTGTAGATCCCTCAAATTTGAATATTTATTATTATTTTACTAATTAGTAAGAAAAGTTTAATTTTTTTTGATTTTTTAATTTATAAAAATAAAATATTTAAATCTTTTAACAAATAAATCTCACTCCTTCCATTTCGATTTATTTTCGAAGAACAAACAAACTGATCAATTATAGTTTTAATAACATTTAATTTCAGTTGATTAAAACCAATTATGATTCTCAACTTGTTGGATATTTTATTCATACCTCCATCATATAATCGCCACATCAATCACTCAGTAAATATTAATTTTCAAATATAACCATAATTGACCAATAATTTCCTGTTGTAATCTTCACATATGGCTTTAATAAAGATAGAAATTTCCCACTTGATAAAATTATGTGTTTATACACATTTACAACATTGACACATTATATTATATTTACAAGCAACCTATTTTTACCTTTCTTAGATACACGTTTGGCGCTCCAGGAGGCCGCTCAACTTCGTATCGCTGAAAGTTATAAAATAATTTAGTAAAGATAAACAGGACGAAAATACTTAAGCATATATATATGTATGTTCTATCTTTTTAAACATATTAAATCGAGGTTATCCAATTTGAGTATCATTGTTTACGCTTCTAAGCCAATTATTGAAGGTACCTATAAAATGATACTGCAGAAGTTGCCATAATGTTGCAACAAATTTATACTATATTAAGATTTTTTCCTTTTATCTTATCAATATTTGTTTTGACGCCTGCAGGTAAATAAAAGCGATAAAAATCGTAAAGATACGCCAGTATTTCATATCAGTATATTATTTTTTTTTTTTAGCCCAAACTTTTAAAAAATTAGACAATTCAATAAATTGAAGAGAAATTTTCTTTCTTTATCTAAAAAATTTTAATGTGAACAATTAGAATCTAAAGCTTTTAGGTTCTTATGCATTATGTATAATATTTATAAGTGTTTTGATGTTCATGGCATTCTGATGAATTAATTATAATCATAAACAATTAACAACTATAAATTTATTAATATAACTCCATAATGATAATTAACCCTGGGACTAAACAGGGGGTTCTCTGAACCTCAAACATTTTGTGACGTCTGAAATATGTATATAAGAATGAGTAGGAATATACGAGGCGGCGGTGTGTGTCTTTAAAAATAAGGTTTTTTGAACTACCGACGATTTTATCGAAAAGTACGTCCTCTTAGTTAAAAAAATCGTATAACACAAATTCTCAACGAAAGCATGAGATATAGATTAATATAGCAGTTTGAAAACTTTCTGGGGTCAACTTGACCCCATATGTGCTTCCAAGTTCTGTGCGAAGTTGTGCAGTCCTAGGATTAAATTGACTAAAAATTAAATGAGTAGTTATGACAAAAATATTTTCAACTCCTTGTACCTGCTAAAAATTTAACAATCTTTCATTTCCAAAGTAGGTACCTATACATGTTTTTGATTTTTATATTATTTTTCTTTTTGTTTTCTCAGTAGGTGCTAACCATCAAAATTTAATTTTATTTTTATTTTTGTATGGCACATATGAAAGAAATTACTATTTTTGAGGACACATTAAGACTATACGATAAAAAATATCTAAAGGAATTTTTTTCATATCTTACAAGTTCTTAAATAAAAATAACCCACCACATCACAATTTTGAGAAAAATATGGTTAAAAAGTGAAAAAGACCGCCTTTTAGCCCATTTTCAGAAATCAATAAAAAATAAGAGCTTATCATAGGAGCTTATAACACAGCTTAGATAAAAGCTTAATCCTGTGTCTATTATAAGAAAGTACGAGAAACTTTAACACGTTCCGAAATATTTCACTTTTTTCCATAAGTCGATTATTTCATGCAATAGATAGTGAATAAAGATCATAACTGCTACATGTTCTTGAAAAAAATGTTCAATAAGTGATATAAAAAAGTGATATTTCACATATCTACATAAGGATTCAGGCTTTCTTTTGAGTCATGTTGTGAGATCTTATCACGGTCCATTATTTTCTTAGAAAATTTAAAAAATTGACAAAATACAATCTTTTGTACTTTTCAAGCCTATTTTGATCAAAAACGTAAAATGATGATGATACGATTTCATAATCTATGGGGAAAAATTCTATACATATTGGAGAAATGCCTAGTGTTATCATTTTTATATTCCTCCTTGTTTCTTTAACGTGTATAAACTGATAGACCGATTTAGTTTCCTTTTAAGACTTCCTACTTTTGTTCTTTGAAAGCTTTATCAAAAGCAACCTTTTAATATTTGTTCCAATTTATATTTGAAATTTTGAAGGCCATAAAGGAATCATTCAAAATATCGAAACGTTTAAAAAAGTTGTTATGTATGTAAAGGGTGACTAATGTTAAATTGCCTATAGCAGTGATGGCGAACCTTTTTGAGAAGTGGGTCAAATTTTGTTCATTATTTTTTTTAGTATTAGCTCGTGGGTCACTATGTCAGTGGCGTCATTTGGAAAGGGGGAGGGGGGATGGTTAAAAACTACTTTTTTTGGTTCTCACTTTTAAAATCCTCTAAAAAGTTTACGTTTCCTTTTTGTTTTACAACTTTTACCTTTGCAATTGAAGAGCTAAGAATAAAGTTAAAACAAATTGATATAAATGTAGTGATACCATGAATTGCAGCACCAGATGATTGCACTGAGTATTATAATGAACAAGGAATAAAGAAAATCACATATTTATTATGAAATATTATATATTAATAGATATAGTTACAGGTATGCATAAGTATTATAAAGTGGAAGTACATTTAATGAGAAATCTGCTGTTGTTTAGTTTCAGATAGTTTCTTAATATTAGATTCGTATTCCGTATTCATTAGTTTAACGAATTTCGCAGTCAATCCAGTTCCAAGTTTATTTCTATCGTAAGATTTTACAAAATTCATTGAAGAAACCAATTTTTCACACGAATATGTGGACCCAAACATAATTAGAAGACCTTTACCAAGTTTCTTCATTAATACAAAATTATTTGGTAAAGAATCCCATACGATTAATACAATATTTTACAATATTATACATTTTTCCTTCGACTTCGGAAATCAAGTTTTCAAATTTATTTTCCACACTATGCTGCCTTGAAATTCAACTAATTCCATTTCTAAATTATGGATACCTCGCCACATAAATTCGGTTATTGTTTCGAATTCCATTTTGTATGGATATAATATAAAGTTAAATGTATTTTCCAAATTTTTAAATTTATTAAATCTCTCCTCAAAAGCTTGATTTATTTCCCATATAATCATTAAATATTTTTTAATGGAATTTTTTTGAATGTCAAAAGTATTTTCAAAAATTATTGTGTTTTGAAAATGTTTTTGTAATTGAGGAAAATATTTCATGCTTTTCATTTCCAAATCCTTAGTAAAGATGTCAAATTTCGTGATAAATATTTTAATATTTTCAAACATCATTAAAAAAATTTGTCCATTGTGTTCACATGTTTCTAACTTTTCTGTACAAATGAGGTTGCCTACATCCATTGTTAATAATGTAATCTTTTGTGCATTTTTTTAAACAAATTTTGTTTTGTGTTTTGTTTTAAGTGTGTTTAAATTGAAATATGGTTATTGAAATTATGTAATATTAACCTTTTGGGTGCGATATCATTAAAATCAGAAAAGTGACCAAATTTGCCCCAGTGCATAAACCATTTTTCCTCGTCAGTGTACGTCATGCAGTGTGCAGATAGAAAATCAGCTAGCCAATGTCCACATGGAAATATTTTTAGTTGTAAATTCGACATTAGATATATATATATTTTATATATTAAATATTTTTGATTCTCTGTTCCCTGTTTTATGATATAAAAAATAAGTTTATAACAATCAACGCGTGGGTCATTTAAAAAGCCTGCGTGGGTCAGTGTCTGACCCGCGGGTCATAGGTTCGCCACCATTGGCCTATAGTATACCTATGTTTTGTCCGTTCTTCTGTGTCGTAGAAAGTTGGGCCCCTGTAGTTATATACTAGAGTGGTGTTAGTTTCTATTCTAAAAGTAATAATTATACTAAAACATATAGAAAAGGAATTTCTAGTATTATTTCATCTAACATTTTAACATGCTTTTCATAGTTTTCAAAAACGGCTTGGTTATTGTGGAAATTCAAATGGAGAACACACCGAAAATATTTACTAATAATAGTTATGGCCAAATTTTTTTAAATCGCAATAAGTATCTGTCAAAAATGTACGATTCAACTGGAATTAATTTCAAATAAAAATTAAGTCTTTACTGAATCTATATGTATTTTTTTTCCTGCACTAATTTTAAAATTTTAAATGTTTAGTTTAGGCAACTTTCTTTGAAACGACTGGCATTGACAGTAAATTCAATAGTGAGGTATGTGTTTGCGCTACGTAAATTTGACCATGTTTCGGTGTATGTGCAGAAGTTTTTAGGCTTCTCATTTAAATCTTATTTAGACTTTCATACCCTAACCTACCTACATAAGATTCTCTGGGGTAGGTCTCCAAACTACTTGAAGTCCTGCATTAGCTTCCTGTCAACTGGTCGTACCTCTCAACTCTTAATACCGCGTTATAACTGTTTAAGCAGTGAACGGACATTTTTTATTCGTGCCATCAGGTTGTGGAATGCCTTACCGGATACTGTCAAGGGAGCGCGAAACCCACGCACTTTTAGGAGCCAACTAACAGAGCACCTCACTGATAAGCATAATTTTATTCTTTCATTTGTTTTAAACTATAATATTAATACTACCCCACATACAAATGTACACTAAAGAACAATGTTTTTCTTATGTACTATGCAAATAAATTATTATTATTATTATTAACTTTCGATACGAAGATTATTCCAGGATTTTTGGCATACGGATTAAGAGTATTTTTATTCGTTTTTTTTAATTTTTCTCATATAATTTTGATGTGTCCGTACCTTTAGACATTAAACACGTTTTTCTCCCACTTAGCATGTTCAAAGTCGGTGGACACTGTAACCCAAAACCTACTTGACCGATCCTCTTCAAATTTGACACACTCTTTAAGTACATAAAATATGAGGTAGTGACGTCGAGATAATTTTTTTTTTTTTGTGCATTATAATTAGTTTTACTATGAAAAATAGGCTGATTTTTACAGGTTTTTTTTCTCTTTAAATTCGTTTTTCTGACTTCAAAATTATGTCAAAAATTGAAAAAACGTCAAAAAAAAAACATTCGGCGTCATTACCTCGAGAAAATCATAAACCAAATAAATATTTTGGATTTTTTGATTTAAGATAATCCAGTAATGAGTTCTGATGTCCACCGCAAACTGCCTGTTTTTTAAAGAGTAACCGAAGATTTCCTCTCAATGGCCTATTTCTTAATATTTTAGGTTAAAAATTTAATTGAATATTCTTGAAATGATGCTTTATTATGTGTACAATTTTTAAATAAATTCCATTTACCATATCCTCAGGGAAAATTATCAAAAATATGTTTAAAATGGAAGGAATTAAACCTACCCCCCTTAATGAACTTAGTGCATACGTATATCATTTTTTAAAAGCTTTTATTTAACTTGCAATGTATGTATGTATGTTTGTTCGGGTGGAATCTTGCTACTCAATTTTGAAGCAGATATCTTCAACCGATTGAGCTGAAATTGTGTATACACGTTTAGTTTGGGGGACAATATACGATAAGATCATTCTAAATCCAATATGGCGGGCCATTCAAGATGGCGGAATAGTTATTTTTAATGCATTTCTACAATATGGGTATCAAATGAAAGGGCTTGTTGAGAGTAACTCGAAAAATAATGTGACGTCATTCTAAATCCAATATGGCGGAACATCCAAGATGGCGGAATAGTTATTTGGACTTTTGAAGTTTTTTATGCTTTCCTATAGTATGGGTATTAAATGAAAGGGTTCGCTGAGAATAAAAATGCAAGTTAAAAAATATGGTGATTATAAGCTCCTTGCTCTAATCCACCTGAAATTTGATGTAGAGACCTCGATTATTCTTGAGGTAGAATTTTTTGAGCCTGTAACATCGGTTGATTAACTTTGACTTGTATGATTTTGCGAGATGGGCGATTTACTTGTGTAAATAAACTAGTACCTATTTAATTGAGTAACTTAATCTGCTAAGGTTAATTTTTTTTTTAAATTTCAGTTTAATTAAATATTTATAGATACTTACGCAAACCTCGCGACAAGCTTCTATGATCATATAAATTGTGTATAATGAGGCTATAAGTTGATAGTTAAAATTTTAAAGGAAAATTTTATTTTCTTCTTTTTAGAAAAGCTTTTTTTTAAAAAGTTTTTTTTGCTTTTAATTTTTACTTATTCAAATTTAATCGAAATAATCAACCAACCAGATAAAGTACATAGTTTCACCCTAAGATTGGGCTTTTACCTTTTTAGGGTACTGAATTCTTAAAAAGTTTACAAGTTTTGCAACATTGTATCAACCTTATGTATGTAAAACTTTCATATAAACCAGAATATAAATTTTCTTGTCTTATATAACTTCCTTGATTACTTTATGGCCTTTCCTTGTACCGCCCACGCTCGATATCAAGTGAATTAAAACTTCAAAGATTTAAGATAAATTCGTCTCGACAGTAAAGCAAACAATATAACTACAATATCTTTGAAAGACGCTTCCACGTGCCGCGGCTGAGTACAAAAATAAATTCCCTGTTGGAAATACCCTCTTCAGATTACTCATAATTGATGTAACGTAGATAAGAACATGCATTGTTGGAATTTTTATTGCTGTAATCGAGCATTGAACTTGAATATTATTTACATTGTTCAAAATGTTTGTCATTCGCAGCCTCGGTTACCGGGGCAGTTTTTGATGCAATTTCCAATCCACCACAATCGTCATTATCAGTATATAGTATGGTATATACCGCTTCAGTATGATTTGGTTAGTGTCACGTCTCGTTTGGAAATCAAACTAATTAATCAGGTACTCCACTTATCGCTATTGCATCAATTAAAGCCTTCGGATCTTATTATTCAGCTGAGTGGGAAACCAAAAAAAAAAAAAGAAAACGAAACAGACGTCGTCTGAATAGAAACAAGCCACTCGAGATAGCGTTTCGCCTCCTTGATAACTCACAAAAAGCGCGTACAGAAGAAGTCTGTGCGTCTTGTGCGTCTTGTGCGTTTGTGTCGCTGTTCGAAAATCGAAATTCTGTATCTCAGTGTCTACGCACAGAGCACGTTCGAAACAGAAGAAGACAGGGAAAATTGCGGAGCCGAAGACATGAAAAGCGCGTTAGCGATGACTTCGAGTTTCGAGTTTTCCAAGCTCAAAGATTTCCTGTGCCTCATTTGACTTATTAAGTAAAATTTATTAGCGCTCACCTAAACCACCCTCCCTAAGGGTTGTGGCGAACACTTATAAAAGCCACATTCGACTTTGATAAGGAAATCTCGTAACGAATTAGACCTCATTTTCGTTGAATTGAATTGAGTGGATTTATCAATCAAACTGGGTGCGCAAATATCCGTGAATATTGCTCCGGCCGGGCTTCGTTGGGAAAGCCAATTGATTTCGATTAAATCCGAACGAGCCAAATCAATTTTGTGCTATTGCCTAGAAATGACGTGAAATCGCGATAGCGCCGGGTCATTTAAACAACTACGAACTGCTGTAAAGTTCAAGAGTATTTTTATTCGCTTCAAAATATTTAACCAAAAATATGTAAGTTTATTGTTGTTGTTTTTTTGGTAATTTCTTACTCGTTCGACGTCTTCAGATCGTCTTCTTTTCATTTTTCCTTAAAATTTGGCTCCTGGAAAGGTTAAACAGCATCCCTTTTATCCCTTTTAAAGCCAGCGATGGGCTCCAAATTATCTACGATGCCAATAAAACATGTTTCTGATTAAATAACTTGTTTAACAGTTTATACAAACTCCTACAATCTTGGCAGCTTAGTTATTTTGATACCTTTTGTGATTAAATCAGCATTTTGTATCCAACAATTCGACAGATTAGTAAGCTCGTGCCGGAGATTATGCTGGATACTTGGAAAGATGAATAAAAGCAATATGTAAATGTTCAAAGGCAACATAGACAAAGGAAAAGAAAGGTTTCGAAAAGGGATAGACATTCTTATAGATTTTAAGATTTATAATAAATACTAACAAGGAGACCGCCAAGATTGTTCGCCTCCGATTTCAATGATTTTTATATATGTTGTTATATTTGAGTAAGTGAGTAATTACCCAAAAGGAATTCACGCAACGCTCAATAGTTTCAAAGTTGCTTCTACCAACTTAAATATAAGTTCAATTTGCATGCGGTTGGGTTGGCATGGCGGCGCGTAGCCTAGTGAGGTAGTGACGTGGCTCGCACGTAGACGTCAGGTTTGATTTTCAAATAATTCAACATCATTTGTTAATTAGTCATTTTCACTGGTATAATGCAGCAGAAGTTAGCAATTTGATAATTGTTCAACAAAGCATTTTTTTCAATAATTTTTTTGTACAGAAAGAAAACAGGTATCGTTTTGAAATTTTGCACAGATATTTAATTATACATTAGATATACAAAAATATTTCTTTCAAATTTTTGAGATCGGTTTTTTGAATTTTTATGATTTTTTTGAAAAAAAACACCAAAAAATGATGGCGGGCATGATTTCAGGCGTCTGGATCGTCGGAAAAAAAGAAGGAAAAAACCAAATTAATGCTTGTTCAAATGGCTATCGTGTGAACTAGGATAATTTTTTTTTCTATCAAAAAATAACAAAATGGCTGTCATTTGAAAAAAAAAAAACGGTTTTTGAGGTTAGAAAATTGGCTGAAAATCGGTAAATTTGTTTCCGATCAACACGATTCTAGTTCATACGATAGCCATTTGAACAAGGATTAATTTGGTGCTTTTTATTTTTTGTCCGACGATCCGGATGCCTGAAATCATGCCCGCCATCATTTTTTGGTGTTTTTTTTTTTTCAACAAATCATAAAAATTCAAAAACCGAACTCCAAAATCTGAAAAAAATATTTTTGTATGTATATCCAAAGTTTAAATAAATATCTGTGCAAAATTTCGAAACGATATCTGTTCTCTTTCTATAAAAAAAATAAATGATTGAAAAAAATGTTTTTTTTAAGTTATAAATAGCCCCCTTAAATGTCACTATCATTTTGAAAGTTTTTATTATAAAAATAATAGTATTTTACATAGAATTGAAATTTTGTTCAGAAAAATTGAAAAAATGTACAATCATTCTAGTATAATTTATTGATAATATTTTTTGATATGGAAATTTAACTATCAATTTGATAAGATAATGTTAAATGAATTAATTTCCTTTCATTAAGATAATTTTAATATCAGTTGAACAGTGTTTTTTCAAAAATTTTTTTTTTTTTTCAAATTAACATTTTTCAGGGATCAACGTTAAGAAAATATTTTGATGAGGGTATTTTTTCTAAGTGTAGGAAAATTTGTTGGGAAGAAACCAAAGAAATACTAAATATTGTTGAAGCCATTCTAAAAATATATAAAACAACTTGATAAATTGATGAGTATTTTTGTATTCTAAAACTTAATTAAAAAGCATAACCTTCTTTGGTATATTTATTCGGATAAATAAATATCAAATGATCACCATCCAAACGTTAGCTTTCTACCTGAATTCATACAGTACCTATATTACTCTTACAATAAAACTCTGAAAAAACCTCTAAAAAGAGATACTTAAACTAGGAAATGTAATATGAAAATATAAAAATTAATAACCAGAAAATATGGCAAAGAGTTTCAGAGTTTAAAGTGATATTTGACTCTACAACTTCATAAAATTCCACTTTACGTTCCATGAGAGAAGACAGTGATCATAAAAAGGAGAAATATAATTTTCGGCATAGGTGTGATTTGGAATAACATCCCTGAAACATTAGCCGCGCACGACACAACCAAATGTACGATATTTTCTCCAAGATTGCATAAAATAAAAATTTTGTTATGTTTTCCATAAATCAAAAATAGCAGTGCAAGTACGCATTCCTATATAAAGTTTACGGCTTCTCGCTATCAAACTGAGTACTCTCCTACTTTTGGTGGTATGGTCTGCTCCCATATGAACCTATAAAATATTCTCCATGAAAATAAGTAAAAAACTGAGATTGGTATTTTATGTATGCAAAACGTGAAGAAAACGTCTTGCAGAAAAATGCAAAAGAGTCTGCATACAAATTTCTTCTCAACACAAATCGATTATTGATTTGACATAAATGTTTTCCCCTACTGTGGATATATTTTTACGTTTGCATTACGTTCGATTCATAAGGACGTAACGTAATGGATTATGCACTCACTTCAGAAGCAGTAGGCAGTTTACATAAACATTTGCAATTCTTTTTATGTCTTCCTAAGAGATTCTATTAATATAATCAAACTCGTCTGATGTTAAACAACAAGTGTAATGAATACTTTAATTTTATTTTTTTCCAAGAGTACGTAGTCTTTGGCCTTGTTTGTCGGGTAGTATTTATAAACTCTTACCTCACTTGTGTGGGGAAATACAAACTTAATTAAAGTATGTTATTGTGGATTTTATTATCACTAAGGAGTTTGAACATACGCTTACATGTGGGGCAATTACTTGAAGTGAGATTTAATTTGTACAACAGAATTACACCTTCTGCCACTTTCCAACAAGAAATAATAAATTACCTAGAATGAAAAATTCTACTTTTACCATACACCATATAAGCGTATTTTTACATACAATTATTTTTGTCGCTCATCATTCATATATCATATTTTTTTTCAATTTGGATTTCGTTTTTATGTTCTGTTTAACGTGAAATAAAAGATTCAGATTTGAATTCAGTGGTGCACTTTCCTAAATTAAATTTCAACTAGAATTTTATCGACTATGTCCACGTCAGTTTGATGTCGCTATACTAATATACTTAGTACTTAGGGAAATATTTGCCATTGCTGGCCGACCGCAATTTCAAAGTTTTCTCTAGTGAATTAACCTCAACCTGAAATAACAGAAAATCAATTTTCCAACTCAGCATCGATACGGTTTCAGATGGCAATGGCATAGTCATCAATTCTATTATCATCTACTATATAAAGCACCCTCTATAGGTTAAGGACGAATTTTGTTGTCATTGGTGAACGAAGCAATATTCACAGGTATCCTAAATTTTTTGTTTTTTATGCGAGAACGTTTTTTACAAATTTCAAAACTATATTTAAAAATGAAGATTTATGTTTAAGCTTCTTAGTGAAATTCTGGAGGTAATAAATAAGATATGAGGTTGTGGGTTCGAACACCATTTGAGAATTAAAAAGAACAATTTTTTAAAAAAATTGTTTACTCGGACTATTCAGAAAAATCAATTGAAATTTAAACTTTTAAAATCGTTTAAGTAATTTAAACGCTATACGTCGAAATATATACACGGACTACTAAACTCATAACCCTAAAGTTTCAAAATTAAAGACGAACGAAATAGTTACAATTTCAAAGTTTGAAGAAAATTCCTAACAGTTTGCTAGTGTCGTGAAGATATCGAATTAATTTTTTCAGCATTTCAAAAGTTACCCTTATTAGTATTTTCGTCAGAAGGAAACTTTCCAATTGTATGCTAATTACCATCTTCAGGTCAGTAAAAAAAAATTTTCTTATTTGTTAGATTTAAATCAAAATGTAGAATTACTTAAAAGGACACTACTTTTTCTTTTGCTTCAAAATCGATGATTTTGGTTTTGTAATTTTGTAATTTCTTTTAAATAAAAGCTACAAAAGGTAATTTTGAAGTTGTTGGAATATGTTGTTTATTATAGCCACAAATGCTTAAAATTATTACTATGCGTAAATAATATTCAAGAACGTTTACTTACTTCCTTCAGGTCATTTGAAAACAAAATATACAAATATATCGTGAAGGCCCCCGACCTTCAAAATACTTCGTTTAGGAGCTACGGGCTTATGTTTGCGTATACTTTTTTTATTCGACACCCTGTAATTCTTAAAACTCAACCTGTGAACGTTTTTAACGTGTCAATTGATAGAGAACTCTTTCATCCTTCAAGTGAGTTTTCAACCACCATGATTTTCAAATTGGCAAAATTCAGAAGCCCGTAATTATTATAATAAATAAAAGTTATAAAGGGTTAAGAAGGTGAAAAATGCCCCCAGCGCTTTTGAAAAACAAAAAATATCTATACTAATATTATAAAGCTGAAGAGTTTGTTTGTTTGTTTGAACGCGCTAATCTCAGGAACTACTGGTTCGAATTGAAAAATTATTTTTGTGTTGGATAGTCCATTTATCGAGGAAGGCTTTATGCTATATAACATCACGCTGCGACCAATAGGGGCGAAGAATCAGTGGAAAATGTGGAAAAGCCGGGGAAAATTATTCATCTTTGAGGGCTTCCGTTGTTGTACCGTTGTTTTTTAGATCGTGTTTTCCGCCTTTTATAGACTCCGAAAACGCTGAACCGATCTCCTTGAAATTTATACTAAGTACATAGTCTCTATTCAAAGGGGAGCAACATAGGAATTCGCATAAAACCGATTGTTTTCAGGGAAGCGTAGCAAGGCAGATAAATAGATAGATAGAAGTTAGATAGAAGCTAAATAGATATGTAGGTAGATAGATAGATAGTAAGATAGATAGATACATAGATAGACAGATAAATAGAAGACAGACAGAAAACAGATAGACAGATAGATATATAGATAGAAGATAGATAGATAAACAGACAGAAGATAGATAGGACGTAGATAGATAGATAGATAGATGTAGATAGATAGATGGATAGGTAGATAGATAGATAGATAGAAGATAGATATAGATAGATAGTAGATAGATATATAGATAGAAGATAGATAGAAAGACAGAAAGATAGAAGATAGATAGATAAATAGAAGACAGACAGAAGGTAGATAGACAGATAGATATATAGATAGAAGTTAGATAGATAAACAGACAGAAGATAGATAGGAGGTAGATATATAGATAGATAGATGAATCGGTAGATAGAAGATAGATAGATAGATCGAAGATAGACAGAAAGATAGAAGATAAATAGATAGATGCCGTTTAGTTACGGAAATGATTCTATGACCTCAATAATTGAAAATCTATTTACGTTTGGATTAATGGTACTGAAATATTTTATTTATAAATTCTCGCATAAACCCGATTGTTTTCGGAGAGGCGTAGCAACGCGCGCAGGGTACGGCTAGTCCTTATACATAAAAAATTACATATTTCCTCAAATTTTCAGGTAATCTCTTTATGAACTAAAATGTTTCAAATTTATATTCTAGTTTATATTTGGATGATTACAAGGTACAGGGTGGGCCATAAGGGTGTTGGCGATTTGAGATTTAAATTTCTTGGAACCACGATGCGCGGGGTGGCGGGGAGTTATATCGATAGACGCATCACTTCTCGGAAATTTAATTGCCATGGAGCCGTACAAGAATTAAAACCGGATGATGCCAGAAAGCGACTTAACTTTGTTAATCTGATGCTCGACCGATTCAACAATTTTCACAACGTGATGTTCAGTGACGAGGCGAATTTCCATGTTAGTGGTGCCGTCAATAAGCAAAATTGTCGATTCTGGTCCGAGATCAACCCCCAACACCTGCATGAACGATCACTTCATAGCCCTAAACTTGTCATGTGGGCTGCAATATCGTCAACCGGTATTGTCGGGCCATATTTTTCGTTGAGTGACGGTGAGAGCCCACAATTATTGCGATATGATAAAGGAGTTCTTGGTTCTAGTCCTGCAAGAATTTCAAGGTAATACCTCGATTATGTGGTTTCAACAAGATGGTACCAAATGTGATACGGCTAGGGTATCAATAGACCTGCTGAAAGAAATGTTCCCGGGAAAACTCATTTCAATAAGGGAGGACATTGAATGGCCCCCACGCAGCCCCGATCTCACGCCATGTGAT
The DNA here is from genome assembly GCA_949715965.1 of Dysmachus trigonus. NCBI lineage: Eukaryota > Metazoa > Arthropoda > Insecta > Diptera > Asilidae > Dysmachus > Dysmachus trigonus. Next base: position 79,355,775 of record OX454322.1, on the reverse strand, counting down.
TTTTTTTTGGGGCTAACTTAAAGCGGTGGTCTACGAGAATAACCCGAGAAATTTGGAGCAGCTCAAAAGGAACATTATCCGAGAAATTCACAATATACCGAGAACAACAATTTGCCGACTTTTCCATAATTTGCGACTTCGGTTTCAAGAGTGCCAAACAGCTGAGGGACGTCATTTAAACAACATTGGTTTTAAGTCATAAGATTTCCAAGATTTCCAATTTCCAAAAATACAAAGATTTTTTTTGTACATTTCGTAGTTTATTTATAATTTCATATTCAAATCGCCAACACCCTTATGGCCCACCCTGTATAACTAACGACTGAAAACAAAAATAATCTAAAAATGTCTTATTTATGTCTTATTCATACCTTAATCTTGTCTTTAAAGGGAAAAACGTTGAAATATGGTCTCTTTGTGAATTTCAAAAACTGCTTGGATGATTTCAAGGCAGGAAATGATATAACAAAAATTCAGACTTAATAAAAAATCAGACTTAAAAAAGAGGTAAAAATATTGAAAAAGGTTGAAAAAAACGGTTTTTCGATATTTTGACCCTGTTGCACCACATCTAGAAATCTGAAAAAATTCATGCAAAAAATAATATTTTTTTCGGAATTAAGATATTGTTTAAGTTTTTTTTAATTGAATTTTAAAAATTTCAAACGCGTATACAAATTTGAATTTCCCGCCAAAAAATTTCATATTGTAGCTGACAAAAAGATCCTACAATTTGAGAAAAATATAAACTTTTAAATCCACAAAAAGCCGAGATATCGCCAAAATACTGAAAAGCACTTTTTAATTTTTTTTTTTGAGGTTATGTGAAGGTCTATAGGTCTGAAAATTTCAGCAAAGATATACTTTTTTTTTCATGTACTATATAAGTTTAGTTTTTGTTTTTAAAAAAAAGGGCTTGTTGAAGATTCATTAGAACGGAGAAAGAATTTTCTATCAATTGGTACCTTAAACAATTTCGTAAAGTGTGTGTTAAGAAAAATACAGGGTGGTGAATGAAAAAAGTATACGTATACATAAAACTGCTCGTAGCTCTTAAACGACGTATTTTATAGGGGGAAATATATGGGAACATATCGTTACGATTCACCCTGTATATACACATAATCATGCTTCAATGAAGAAGAGAAAATATAAAATTGTTCCAGTTTCAGAAGCCATGTTTTCGAGAAAATCGCGTTTGTAGCTTTAAGTTTCTACAGACAGACATTTTTATTTAAAATTTTGACGAAAAGTTTTTCAATACGTAAACTACCAAATTCCGTAAAAACAATGATTTTGTTTGGTTTGAAAAAGGAGAATACCTTGTAAATTAAGAAAGAAAAACAATTTTAACATGAAAAAGTATGACACAAAACAGAAAGTAGCCTCTATAGAAACTCTTGTTTTTCTTGTTACCAAGCTATTGATTAATACCACTTTTATTGTGTGTAGGACAAAATTTTTCTGATGTTCCCAATTTGCCCATACCCCTTTAATAAGCAATAAAAATCATTGTTTGCAATTTGCACCATGTAACTTTTCCAATAACCTTCCTCAACCGGAGAAATCTTCGACTTCCTGGACGTATCTTAGAAGATTGTCTAAGCTGTGTTATCGGAAACCGGATAGCATGGCAGAGTCCGCGCGCACAGTAGAAATTGATAGCGAAGCCTCTCTTAGCAACAATTGCCCGGCGTGTTCTCTTTACAGCCAATCATGTACTTAATGGCAGCCAAAGTCGTAGGGCCGCAAAATAAGTTTTCTTGAGCAAATTTATCTTATCCGGACTGCCAGAAGATTACATCTTGCTTCACAGAACCTTAAGTTTGCGTCGATGCTCAATACAACAATCAATCGTAGGGAGCACGCTACTACGGGGGGTTGGAAGCAATTGGGGTTCGTTCGGTCTGTTCAAAGTGCAAACACTGCCCGATTACGCGCCGCGGGTAGTCCCGGCGCAGTTGAGAGTATAAACAGTGTGCCAGTAAACTTCTTAATCTTGCCGGAATAGTAAGAAAAGTAGTAAAAGTTTTAATTTGCTAATCTTCTACTTATCGCAGTCTTTCATCAGCCCCACGATTTTCCAGCTTATTTACGCGCGCCACCCTCATAATGCTCCGGTAAACACGCGAAGAGTTATTGAACTCGCTCCAGCAGTAGTTGGAGTATCTGAGCAGGGTGCTCTGAAGCATTCCTCTGATGAATTTTTAAGATGTTCGTGCACGCAGATAAACCTCGTGTATGGATATACGTACTAAATGGCGAAGAAACAGTATTGCTCCACTATTTGCTTTCCTATAAATCTGTTGATGTGCGTTAATTTATTAAGCCGAGCCGAGCTATTAATCACACCCGCTGGAGTGGTCCAGAGCCCCCTCCCCCCCATCCAAGAGAAGGAAAGAATTCTCCCTCTACTGACTTATTGAAATTGCTGCATATCCTCGACTCAATCATTCCGCCCAAAAGCTCAAAGATGGCAAAACAATATTTCCATATTTATGAGCATCTCCTAATGGCGCATTCGAGCTGGTGGACACACAAGAAAAAAAATCCATTTAGGAGGACACAATAACTTATTCCATTATTCGCCGTCTTCGCTAGATCATATATCTTGGGATATCATTTTCTGCGGGCTTTTAGGATTAATAACATCGTCTAATGGGTTGTTAATATTCTCCTCCTGCAGAGCGGCACTATCGTGGACCGTGGGGCCGGGCACGCCACTGGAATTAGAGTGAGTGTGCCCGCCTCATAAGTAATAAATAAAATCCATCTGGGGGAGAGTTTTTATACACGAGCAATTGACAAGCACAACCCAGCAGTCGGAAATGGGAGCGCAATCCATAAATTATAAAAATTTATGGTCAGGAGTGTGTTTTTGTATAAACGCCTCCCCTCCTGGCTGGTTGGGGCTGGTGGGGGCCGGTGGGGGCTGGTTAGGGGGCTTTTTTAAGTAGGAAACAGCCATAAATTACACATGAATTCGTGTATCAGTGATTACTCGAACGTGGCGAAGCTGTAGACAAAGGCAAATTCCCGACTTGCACATGCCGGGAATATAAGAACAACTTCTGGCTCATTCTGGCTCATACTGGCCCGTGTGTGTGGTTTCCTCTCTACGAAAATCCTTTCCAGAATTTTTTCAAAGACGGATAACATTTTGCACGTATGTACGGGAGCTCAACGATGTTAACTCGTAGCTGAAATATATAAAACATTGTGATTTACTGCCAGCAAAAGTGAGGCTTTTGTCCTTGCGGGAATATTTATTTAAAAGCCTTGGGGCACGTGATTTTCCGACGTGCATGGCAAACATTACATTCTCTTTTCGCTTAATTCACGTTAATTGCAATTTTATTAATTTGCGTAACTAAGAATGAAATTCGAGGTTAATTTTTAGACATTTTAAATAAGAATAAACGATTTTTACACAACTCAAACCCTCATTAAAACATTACTTACTTTTAAAAGGTATTTCATGTTTGTAAATATATTTGACAACGTACAATTTATAAAATTAAAATTTAAGCCACTAGAAGTTAACTGCTCAATGAATAAATGAAAGGGCGTGCGTGCATAGTAAATAATTATTCTATTATTCTAGTGTAGTACCATACAATGAAATTTCGGTAGGTTTACAATTAAAACAAAGTAGTCGCAAGTACTTGCGAGTAGATGTTCAGTGGAATGTAACTTTCCTCACTAAAGGCAAATCTTAACCTCGAACTGAAATGTCATAACAGCTTTGATCTGTTTGGGTTTTGAATTCTTTGGTGTTGTGTGGTGTTCTTGTCTTTGGCAATGAAAATATCCATCACCATAAATGTATCCATATTTAGTTTTTTTCCTATTGCTTTTTAATTTATTACTAGTAAAACTTCAAAATGAAAATAAGCAAATGTCATTTTCATTGAAACATAACCATAAATAACTTGAATCCATCTACTACACTACTTGTGAACTTTCTGCTCGACTACCTTTAGCCAAGAGCATATGTAATTCATGGCACTTACAAGAACTTGCGAGTACTTTGCCAGGTCCAATGGAACGCGGTAAATAAGACGGTATTGTATGTGATATAGACAGAGCTGTAAAATATTGCATTACTTTGGAATGCATTAACATAGGCATTACCATTAGAAGTAATGCAATTTAAAGATGATTACCAGTACCATTACTAGTAATGGTAATGCAAGAAAATCGAATTACCATTACAGGTACTGGTACTGGTAATTCACCATTACTGTAATCACATGAGCATTACTTAGCATTACTTGGCATTACTAGCATTACTCGTGATTACGTAGCATTACATAGCAGTACTTTGCATTACTCAGACTTATACAGCAGTACTCAGCATTACTCATAATAAGAAATGCCATTACATTTTGGTAATATTTTATATAAATAAATATATATTCTAATATTCATTCAAACATGTTTATTGTAATAATTTTGAGTAAGGCTGATAGGCGAAGAGCCACCAATCCTGATAGTTCCGTGATCGCGGATTTGAAAATTCCCGCATACCAAGATATTTTCGAATCTGGCATTAAAATGCGTAGAACGAAAAAAAACAAAATGTTTCCGTGATAACAGAGAAATTTTACCCTTTATCACACCATTCAAATAAGTATGCCGGACCGGCCGGGTTTTTTCTAAATCTGTATACAATTTCGCACAAATTAACTTCAGATTGATCAAAATCCGCGATGACGGTAAAACATTGTGGCCATTGAATAATACAAAATTTAATTAAACATGTTTTCGGCTAATTAAATCAACGCCAACCAAGCGCATCTTATTCGTCTGAGTGAAAACTTTTCATTTCCATCAACAATTTTCAAATCCGCGATCGCGGAACTTTCAGGATTGGTGGCTCCCGGACTATGAGTACTACTGCTATAATGAGCAGTAAGTAATGCTGGTAATGGTAAGTAATGCTAAATAATGCTCATGTGAGTAAGTAATGTTGGTAATGGCGAGTAATGCTAAGTAATGCTCATGTGATTACAGTAATGGTGAAGTACCAGTACCAGTAACTGTAATGGTAATTGGATTTTTTGCATTACCATTACTAGTAATGGTACTGGTAATCATCTTTAAATTGCTTTACCTGTAATGATAATGCATGTTACTGGTAATGCCATTTTTTACAGCTCTGGATATAGATATGTATTAGGTGTGGTAATGTTTTGGTGAATCAAAATTACGAAATTAAATTACTTTGGAAACGTTACTTTTATACTTTACTCCATAGTGTGGCTATATATACATATATATAAATATAAGCATTATTATTAAGCAGTATTTCATTATAAAAGTGATTATATCATGCATTCAAATCAAAGAAGAAATATTTTGTAATAAATAGATAGCTAATTTTAATACGAAATTAATTTTTCCAAAATGCCAATACTTTTAAATAAAAAAACAAGTATAGATAATAATGAGAATAAAGCATTTTATTGTGAATACGTTTACAATGTTGTTTCAAAATTATTTTTTATAAAATTAATACGGAAATTAAATTAATATCTTTTGGCATTGAAATTCGTCATTCTATCTTTGGATTTGGAAAACACCACTAAGTTTCGGATATTCTAATCTACAAGATATTTGAATATAGTGAACTTTCTTCACACAATTTCATTGTAAATAATTTAAGGAGATTTGAAATTAAAACAGGTTTAAAAGGATCCCTTTTTTCCCTTCTCATTATATTTTCTAGTTGTCCTTGCACCCTTAAAAAGAGTGTCGTTCGATATTCACCTAAATAATTTCTAAAGAAACTTAAAAACGAATTCCCTTTAAAAAATGCCAAAAAATTATTGCATCGAATTGATTTTCGACTAAAACTTACTGAAATATTCGAAAATTAACCAATTGCGATTATCCAGTGAAAATGTCTGTTCCGATATCCTTCAATGTGGAAATTTATGAGACCGAAGGTGTATGAAATATCGACATTGAGGAAACATCGCTGGCAACCTACCCCCCCAATAAGCCCCCTGTAAAGCCTGCGGGTAGCCGAATGCAACAGTCATCAGAACAGCGATTGTATCATTTATCACTTGCACAGATTCAAGCGCCGGTCGCCGCGCGGATTTTTATTTTTGGCGCGTCATGGAAACGACAATAATTATCATCGGCGGCGCGAGAGTAATGTGCAAGGACAGCTGAACAACTGAGGGAAATTTTTTAATTGCTTCATGCAGAAAATTACCACTTTAATTATGTTTGCACTTCAGGTGTTCACGCAAACTGGCTGTAAGAGAGGTTGGGTACATGTAAATTAATTACCCTCGCAAGTGAAACTGGACAGGCTTTATAGAAAGCGTTTTTTTCACGCGTTAAGCACACCCTTAATGATAATTATCATTATTAGGAGAACAATTTTAATTGCCATTTCAAATCGACTCATTCATTTAAACAGATAAGAGCATTTCAAAACCATAGAAAATATATCGCTTCTTTCTCGTTAGTCATTCTGAAGGACTTTAATTTCAAATTCTGTAATTTCATTAAAATCAATAAAAAAAAAAAAATAAATTAATAGTAATGGTCTTAATTTTACTGGAAAATACTTTTTTTTTCATAATATGCTATAAAGTAATCTCCATTTAATAAAAAACGACTTAAAACAACGTGTGACCAAAACCCATATTTTCTTTAAAAAAATACAGACATACTATTTTTCTAATTAAAAAATAACGTGATTAAAAGGCTTTAAATGAAAATAAATTTTAAAATATATGTGTATCTGCCTCTTTAAATGTAAATAGTTTTTGTAATATTCCTTGTGAAATTATATATATGTATTATTGGGTTGGCACGAAAGTAATGAGATACTCTAGAAAACTCTACTCATGTTGTTTTTCTAATCAATTGTTTTCGACCATATTGTAGTATGTTATAGAACATTCTAGGTGCTTCAGTCCTAGGGGTATATAAAAGCGTACGCACGATTAATTCAGTCAGTTTGAAGAAAAATGGATGGGCGACAAGTTCGAACTCAGACAGAACGGCAGACAAAATCAACACTGCATTTGGCTCAAATACTACAAGTCACGCAACAGTGTCTTGTTGGTCCAAACGCTTCAGTACAGGAGACCGAAGCCTCGAAAGTCAGCCTCGCTCGGGACGACCACCAGCTTTCGACAATGATGATTTGCGCCGTGAACTGCAACAGAAGCCGGATGCAAGCACTCGTGAATTAGCGACAAAACTCCACTGCAGCCATCACGCTATAGAGCATCACCTGCACGAGCTCGGATATAGGAGAGTTTTATCCCGATGGACACCTCATGCCACTCGTGCTGCTCGGGTCGCCGTCTGCCAATCGCTACTACTTCGACCGCGCCGGAAGGAGTTTTTGGAGGATTTGGTCACAGGGGACGAGTCGTGGGTTCTCTACGAAAACAATACGCGCCGTGCCTTCTGGCTGCCACGAAAGGAAGACCCACCAACTCAACCAAAGCAATATCAAAACCGCGGCGAAAAAGTTATATTGTGCTGCTTTTGGGATTCTCAGGGCATGCTGTTTTATGAATTATTACATAATGAAACAGTTAATGCTAACACATATGCGGCGCAGCTCGATAAACTAGCCACAGCTATCAAAGAAAAAAGACGAAGAAGAGCCAATGTCATTTTACTTCATGACAACGCTCGCCCGCACACTGCATCTACCACCCGCCAACAACTGCAGGGCTTAGGCTGGGAGACGGTACCTCATCCACCATATTCCCCAGACATTGCCCCTTCAGACTATCATTTATTCAGAGCCATGAAAAATGATTTGCGTGATAAACGCTTTAACACTTTTAATGAAGTTGAAACCTACGTAGCCATCTTCTTCAACTCACGGCCCGCTGAGTTCTGGGCAACAGGCATCCAGTCCTTGCCTATACGTTGGCAAGAAGTCATAGATGCTCACGGCGAGTATTTAATTGACTAAATGTATAGTAAAATAAAAATGTTAGAATTTAAAATGTAAAAACAAACTGTCTCATTTCTTTCGTTCCAACCCGATAATATTCCTTGTGAAATTATATGTCTTATATATGTATATGTATTATAGAAAATTTATCGTATGCGCAGTTAATGTGATTACTTTTATTGGATACAAATTTTTTTCGACTATAAATTGAGATTAAGTGCAATGGACATATAAAGAGAAAAATATAAATTAGAGTAGAATGCAATGATATGTCTTATTCTACTTCTTAGCCTTCTAATAAATTTCAAGTATTTAAAACGCGCTTACATGTGAATTTTTTTCTTTCAATCGCAAACATTGTAATTGACTTGAATCAAGCACACTTCAAGTCAATTTTTTAATACCTACTTGATCTTGTTTATAAGTGTTTTAAAAAAAAATTTTATAAAAATTTATTATACAATAATTTTTTAAAACCATAACTCATTTTAATGATGAATGACGGTCATTTACGATCACAAGGGACGAATATGCCAAAAATGTTTGTTCGTCATTTGTACGTTCCGAGATATTCGATATTTTCATCATTTTTTCACGAAGTTTTCGCGTAAATTCTGAAAAATCCTAAAATTAAAGATGTTCTCATCTTTCTTTCATAAATAATTTGCTCAAAAGTTCTGAAAATAAGAAAATTCTTCATTTCTTCGACCTAACATTTCACAAGACAACTGCATGCCTCCCATCAACGATAACTCGAAAAAGGATATTTTTCTTTAATTCGGAAATTTCAAGGATCCTTGTAAATAAATTCTTGTACAAAGAAAAGTTGGAAACATCTTTAAGGTCGTCACACAATTTTCCGAAATTTTTAACGTTAAATGTCTCAGTCGATCTTCATAAGGAGGAAGACAAATCGGATAGACCGAAGGTAAATCTTTAAGGGAAAATATAATAAACTTATTTTGGACAGACTCAAAGTTTTTAATGTGGGTTTGGTAGTGAGGGAACCAAGCTTTATCCGCGTATTCAAGAATTTTTTTCACATAAGAAAAATATAGGTGTTTATATACTGAAATATTAGAAAACTCATGTGACCATATTTTTATGAAACCCAATACAATAAAATTACACAATTTCACATTTATCAATATTTAATTCAATTTTATTTTGAGTACACCACGAGTGGAAGTTGGAAAGGTCCTTTTGAATCATATGACTTCATGTCGTTAGCATAAATTAAAATTTTGCATATATTCAGAAGATGTTTGGTAACCTCAAATGAAAAGTAGAGGACCTAAATGGCTACCCTGAGGGACACCCGAAGTGGCTAGAATATTCCTAGAATTGGCACTACGGAAAGCAACCTAGATAGGACCTATTTGACAAATGATGGTAGAAAAACTTTACTTTCAAGTTTTAATATTATAACGGAATGAGAAAACTTATCGAAGGTTTTGCTAAAATCTTTATGGAAACAATCTGTCTGGAAGCCCTCAATAACATACGGGACGAATTGAAGAAGATTCGTAATTGCAGAGCGACCTTGGATAAATCCTTACTTGTTATTGGAAATAAGAATTTTACAAATTGCAAATTAAAGTTATGGAATTTTTCAATAATCAGTGATTTTTGAAAGAGAATTGTTAATTGTGGTTCGCCACAAATAAACGTTTTTAAAACCTAATCAAACTAAAATCTGTTCTTATTAATTTTTATTCGATATCTGTTACTTTTTCTGCAATTTCTTTCCCAATAGCCTTTTAGTAATTTAGTCTTGTCAGGTATTGGCGATAAATTTAAGAAAATTCTAAACCAAAAATGTCTTTACTAAAATTAAAGTGCAATGAACATAACTACCTCAAAGATGTTTTCCTCTCTGAATGTGCTAAAAAATATTGTTGGATGGACTACTTGAAATCATTTCGAGATAATGCAATATTTATCTGGAATTTTCTGGGTGGGAGCGTCCACCCATAAAACAGCACCCCCAAAAACAGCTCAGGCATCTCGGAACGGCAGTAAGTGCACCCACCGCACAGAAGTGCAGAGATTAAATTCATGTCACGTTTCCCAGTGATTTTCTGTCAGATTGGGGTTAGTTTCCTTTAAAGAAGATAAGTCTTGATATAATAAGATACACTAGAGCTGGAATGCACGATACCCAGAATTTGTGTGTGCAGGACTCCTCCCACATTTTCATATAAACCACTCGGAGGTGCACGTACAAGTTTTTGACATTAGAAATCCCGGCTGGAGGGGCGAAACGAATATGGGCCCTAGCGCTACCCCCCTAACTCCCCCGCCAAGCATTCAATGACGACAAGTTCTTAAGCATCGTTTTCTCTGAAAGCTTAAAAGTAAAATTTGTCAGATTTTCTTGATTTATGACAGAATATGGTACCGTTGACATGTCTGCAATACTTTCGCAATAATTTGGTCCCTTGGGCCTGCGAAGCGGAGGGGTCTTTCCCACACCAATACGTAATGGATTTAAAACGACTTGTGACGTACTCAACTCTTTGTGGAACTTGGTTGAATTTTTATGGGACTTATGAGTTTTCTGCAAACTTTAAGTTTTCTGAGAAGGATAGGAATTTGACACCTGCGGTTTATCCATTCTTTAGGTATTTTTTCTCTATACCGCATAAAGAACACCTTATTGAAAATAATTTAGTTTAATATCCATGCACTTCAGGCCGTTCAATGGAATTTTACTCCATTAGTCCGGTGATCGATTAGATTAATGTTTCACTGCTGTAATCTATAACCTACTTACAAGGAGAGCTTCAAATAGCGCGGGAAATCTCCAGTTCATAAGTGGGATTCGTTGAAATAAAAAAAAACTTGAGCTTCGATATGTCATTCACTTTACACACTTTATAAAGTAGAGCCGTCTTACAAAGTTTAGGAAAATTACCGTCATTATTCTTAATTTAAATAGCGAAGGGTATTTTTTTTTTTAAATTAAACGCATAGTTCATTTGATTTGTAAACATGTATAAACATGTGGTAACATCATCAACATATCATTTGGACATTTGAAGTATAAGCAAGTGCAAGAATGAAAATTCAAATGTGAAATTCACTATTTGACAGGAATTTAAAATTTTCATTCTAAAATTTTTTTTTTTTTGTATTCTTAGATTCCGTAAAATGCTAAAAACTAACGACAGCTGATTCCAATTACACCTGTTTCTTAGAGGAAAATTACTACTTTAATGCCACCAAAATGTTGTAAATCTCAATACTACGCATATAAAATATTAGATTGTCTAAATTATATATCGCTAATATTAAACGACAGATATATGATATAAATATATATATATTAGGGTGCTTTTTTTTCGCGACTATTTTTTTTTTTTCAGTCCCACCTCGAAATTTTGTGGCAAATACCTAAACAAAAATTCCCGGAAAATTGGAGCCCAAAAAAATAATATTTAGTACTAGACCAAGACGCATAAAGATTTCCCATATAAAATACATGTGAACTTTGATTATTTTTCTTCAAATCTCTACAACTCAGAGGCATTTTATGGCACAATCTTGGGCAATGGTAGGCTTTCTTCAGAATTGAATGCTCTACAAAAGTGTCCATTGCGATGTAACCGTAACTCCCACCAGCGAGGTAGTACGGGTCATTGACCCCAATTTTTCCATGAAATTCTCGCTTTTTGCCCCTATCTCGTAAACAACAAGAGGTACAGAAAAAGTGAATATTACAAACTTGTAGGAAATTCAATTTCCTCCAAAAAGTTCTTGAACACCAAATCGCTAACATCGATATTTCTTGAGATATTGGGCTTTGAAGTTGAGGTAGTGTGGAAGTTTCATGTATTATTGAGCTAAATTGTAGAAACACTACCTCAACTTCAAAGCCCAATATCTCAAGAAATATCGATGTTAGCGATTTGGTGTTCAAGAACTTTTTGGAGGAAATTAAATTTTCTACAAGTTTGTAATATTCACTTTTTCTGTACCTCTTGTTGTTTACGAGATAGGGGCAAAAAGCGAGAATTTCGTGGAAAAATTGGGGTCAATAACCCGTACTACCTCGCTGGTGGGAGTTAGGGTTACACCGCAATGGACACTTTTGTAGAGCATTCAATTCTGAAGAAACCTTACCAGTGCCCAAGATTGTGCCATAAAATGCCTCTGAGTTGTAGAGATTTGAAGAAAAATAATCAAAGTTCACGTGTATTTTATATGGGAAATCTTTATGCGTCTTGGTCTAGTACTAAATATTATTTTTAAGGGCTCCAATTTTCAGAGAATGTTTGTTTAGGTATTTTCCACAAAATTTCGAGGTGGGACTGAAAAAAAAAAATAGTCGCGAAAAAAAACCACCCTAATGTTTATAGATATCAAGTGAATATTATATCAAAAGTTGTGATGAATTAGAGTTGAGTTCTAGCCACCACCTTCAAAAAAAAAGATACATTTCATTGGTTTTTCGTCAATATCTTACGAAAGGCCCAAAATAGTTACCACAAACTTGTAGAGTTAAGGTTTTATTTCATTTGTTAGTTATTCTTAAATAATAGTTTGCGTTATTTTACCTAGATTCGCTTAATTTAAATTCCCGCAATTGTCAGTGTACTAATTTTAATCTACAGCACGGTCCAAATTTATTAAGTCGACTATATTGAAAATTCATAATAAAATTCACCAGGCCTAGTTTGGATATCCGTTTTATTAAGGTCTCTATGGAATATTTTACCCAGTGCGTTGTCAATTTTTGTTGCGACAATTACAGATATACGACAACAATATTAGCTTTGTTTTTCAACAAAATTCGCTTAATTTTATCCTACCATAGAATCAAACAAATATTGGATTAGCGATGCAAAAATAATTCCAAAATGAAAGTTGCAACGGGTGTCAATACAAATGATTTTATGTAGATATCCAATACAAATATATGCACATAAGTTCCAAGCCGGAAAATAACATTTAAATTCGAAATTATTTCAATTTGTTATTGACTGGGGAGGGAGGATCCATCCATTGGAATTGAATATCATAAATAATGTGGCTTTTCCGAACTCACTTCCGAATTCACGGAGCTCAAAAGCGTAAATGGAATCAAGTAAAATACATTTCGTCACTAAAATATTCAATTGTTTTAATAAAAAAGCGATTCGTGAAAAGTAGCAGAGAGCGAGAGGGAGTGACTGTCGCGGCGTGTTGCATTTATTTAATCAACGTAACATCGAGCAACGTCACATGACAGTGACGAGGCCCGTGCATTGCGCGTATCTGCATAATCGTGAAAAACGAAAACTGGCACGATATGAAATGGCAATTGTTAAAATTCGTGCATAGCAAATTGGTCGAAATAATTTATATAGGCGAGCGACCAGAGAAAAACGCCAGTGACAGGCAACAGTTGTCCACTTTCTGGCGGGTAAACTAAAAGGTCAGCGAGAATTATTGAGGTATTTTGTGCGAATTAACCCCTGGCTGTAATAGGGGCTGCAGTGCTGACAAATTCAATGGCTTAAATGGGAATAAACTGCACTTTCGGTCACACGACTTAAGCGAGAAAAATGGGCGCGTTGCGTGCTTAATGGAACTTAAAATTAATGCTCAATTCTCGACTCAATTACTTGAGTGTGCATGCACCCTGCTTAGTGCCTTTCATGATGTGGGTATATTTTAGTCTAGGGTAGTTAGTAACAGGCATAATTCAAACTAAATGAGCTACAAAATTTGTTAGTGATAAAAGTTGGAAAAAAATTGCACAGACGTTTAGAGTTAAGAAAATTCTATTTGAATTTTAGGAGAAAATCAGGGAAAAAGAAAATTAATATTACAAGTCTTATTTTGAATCTCAACCCGTTGGTATTTTTTTTTATATTTTTTATTTATCCAAAGTGTATGATAAAAACATTTTTCAAAATTAGAACTAGAAGAGATCCTACCTAGCACATTTATTGAGAAATATGCCTTATGCATATTATAGTCTTTTAGGTACATATGTATACTAGGCTGGATCGAAAAAAGGCTGTTTTTTTTTTTTTCAAAACGCTTTCTAATAGTTGCCAAACTCAACCTTTCCCAACAAGTACTTAGTATGCAAAAGATGGACCCATAAAAATCAGATCTTCTGTTGCAACCTGTCACCGAAACCCTTTTTTAGCACATATTTCGGAAATTTGGACTTAATTAGAGTTTTTCTTTCATATAAATTCAAATAAAATTTGTATAATTTTTTCTTCTAAAGAAGTTGTTAAGCGATAGTACGGTTAATATATGTATGCAGAAAGATCAGGTAAATAATCTACGATTAATTATTTTAGCGTATTTAAAATTGTTTTTTTTTCCCCCTTTTTAACAGTTTTAGCACATTTTTCGAAAATTTGCCAAAAATTATTTTGCCTTTAAATAAAGTCTACAAACTCGTATTCGCTTCGTTTTGAGCTTATCTTTCAAATAAATTTTAGATTGATCAATTCCAATTAATCGATTCAGAAAAACGGTACGAGATCTAGCATAAAGATATCTTTAATAATGACATAATTTCACATTCGGAATTCTTTTCCTTTTTGGACAAAAACCTTTTATTAAACATTTTTCTTTTCTTAATAATAATTAAAGCTATATAAAATCATGTTATGTTTATGTAATTTCATGATGGATAGTTATTATACTACAGTTTTTTTTTTTAATTTTGATATTTGAAAATTTGCGCGCAAAATTTGCGTATACAAAATTCCCTACCCTTAGCGCGAGGAGCTAAAAATATCTCAATAAAATTTAGAATAACCCAGAAGATTAGAGATAATTTTAATTTATTTTATTTTAACTTATATAATCAATAAACCCTGAGCTGCCCAACTACAATAGTATTGAAGGATTTAAGCATTAAAAGACCTTTAAAGAAGCAACTGAAGCAATTCAGTTCGAGTGTGCTGTTGGAAATTGATCTAGTTCGTAAATGGCACAACAGATATGAACATTTAAATAATTTTTCCTGAATTTACAATGCAATATGCTCTCAATTAGGTTATGTAACAAAAAAAATTCCATACATATCTTATTTGAACTAGTAAAAAATAAAAATTTTGAATAAAATCATCAGGGCTTGTTTTTCTATTTCCATTTGTATAGTTGTACCCAACGCAACTAATGATAATAATATTATTACATCTTTTCCAACAACACAATAGATGCGTTTTTTTTTTTCATAATCTTATAGAATTCGATTTTTGTTGTTATGTTTTAAATTTTTTTTTATATATTATTTATGGTGGGCCATTGGGTAGTTTCTTTTAAAATATACTATATATATAAACGTTGTTCAATATTTTTCAAGGTTTGTTGGTATATTGAGAATAGTAAACCTTCCAATTAGTTATGGAATATAATTTAATTTAAATTGCTGCCCCAGCTAGCTTGGGCGATTTGAAGTTTTGATGAGTGAAAACCATACCAATTTGATGCGCTTTTTTCCAAATTTGAAATCTTTGGAATATGTGTCGGGTTGAAAAATTCAATTCAATTATTCATTATTATTCACTTAACTATCAAATGATTCAAATTTGTTCATCTGATCGAGAAAGACTAGACTTGAGCCAGTTCGATAGTTTGAAAAGATTATTATCTAACATAGCAAGAGTTCAATTTATGCACGGATACAAATATACTAGTTATGTAATACAATTCACACACAGGTATGAATTTACTCTTTAGCATAGTTGAAATTCGTTTATTTCAATGCAATTAAATTGAAGTATGAATACATATCGTTTTCATTATAATATAAAACTAGACAGGCAGAAATTCAATCCCTATTCTTTTTTTGTAAGGAATTGGTTCCTGATTTGAATAAATTCCGTCAATGCTATGACATTTTCCGCGATTTTGATTGAAATCGAGTTCGAGCGTAAGGAGCAAAAGAAAAGCACTTTTTATCCATTATCTTGTTACTCCATGCAACGTTATATTCGCTCTACATTTCGTTTTATTTTAGATATATACATTTATGTATTATATTTCCACCTACATATATATACTAGCTGAAAATTTTAGCGTGAACGAAGGGATCTCTGCTGTCGAAAGTAGCGCGACAGCTCAATCATTTGCAGTGACATAAAAATCATCTCCGGCAAAAATCATACATATATTGTCAAATGCACTCACTTGGCTGCGAAGCTAAGTTGAATTGAATATTTTCAGCGGAATCCGTTCGATAAGTGCTGGCATGCATGTAGTCATTTCCAGAGGTAGTTGGTAGCTACCAGCTACTACCAGCCGCTAGATCTTACAGACGCGTTTATACCTCAGGGTGGGTATACAAGTATATTCGTTATCCCAGGATTTTATGCAATTTTTATGCAGAAGACATACCACTTCCTAGCGACAGCCGGCTGTGCTTTTAGGCGAAAATTGCAGATTGTTGTTGTGGGAGGGCAAATCCATTGCACACCTTTACATCGAGATCCAATCTTCGTTCTGATTTCCACCAGAATACTGAATTTCTTCTTCGATGAGCATTTGGGTTTCTTCTTTGGACGCACAATCGTCCTCTTACAAAATGAATCTATTCAATGTTAAAGTATTGAAAAGGAGCATTGCAGGTATAATGGGAACACTAAAATAGTGCATCAGAGCGGTTGGTTGAAAGACGTTTTTTTATTTGTGTCAATCTAACGTCTTAAAAATTTAAAGTAAAAATACATTGTTACCCGAAACGGTTGGGAATCCTTTTTGCTGTGATAGAATATACCTTTGAAATCATCATCAGGGGTTATTTTCATGCACGATGTCATTACTGGCGCTATAAATTCACCTAATCTCCTTAGTCTTATTAATTTTAATTCACGCCCGCGAGTAACCAGAGGACAAAACTTTCTTTATTCAACAGTTCACAGAACAAATTATGGCTCTTTTGAACCAGTGTCAGCCATGTCCAAAAATTATAATAATATCTTTCCTTCAATAGATTTTAATAGTAACAGGGTTGAATTGAAAATGCGTTTACTTGTTACCTGACTCAGAGTCTATCTTTAGGGCTTTCATTATACTAAATATGTACATTTCTTATCTTAAATATTAGTTATTAGTTATATTATTTAACTGTCAGATGGTGTTATACCTGTTGATAATAATAAATAAATAGAAATCATTTCGCGGTATACTCCGAAGTGGACCAGAGCAACGTTCTTTTAATCTCGTAATTCTCCGTAAATCGCTTTGAAACGCACACACACACGTCTATACACATGTGTGTGTGTGGCGCATTCGAAGGCCGAAGTTTGGCAGAATCTATTAAAGGTTGGAAGTTTGCTCGCACTCAAATCAAGTTTGCAGCGGAAATTATTAAAATAAAACTTTCTCGGGCGAATTTAATTTCACTTAGCTGAACGCTTTCAGCACTGCAATTCACAGGGGGAGTTCGGGGAAAATATTCTCCTTTGACGTGAAAAAAGGAGGCTAAGCCTCCTCGCTCAGGGAACGGGGCGCGTTCGGCTAAAACTAATTGCATTAAGAAAAGGAAGGTTGTTTTTCTTTCTTTTGAGGATCCAGAGAAAACGCAGAGGACGAAAGGACAAGGAGAAAAATTTATGCAACGTGCTTTTGAGTTGATTAACGAATAGCCAATTGACCGTTAAAAGAACTAATGATCCTTCATGGATTTTATTTTATAGGGATAATTTTGTTTCCTGCAACTCGTCGTTCGAGTCCTTTTAATGGGGCACCAGCGAGAAGGCCTTTGTCTCAGTCTCTCGGGGGGAGGAGTTCTTATTAAAGACGGTAGGTAATTAAAATCGCACGGAGGCGGGTGCTGCACGAACTTATTATACCGTGCAGGTGACGCAAAGAATCCCTTCTTACTCATTAAAAAAAACGCTCAGGGTTGTCTTTAGTTTTAATTTCTTTTGCTTGCTCCTGGCTTAAGTGCATTCGGCAGCTAAATGAACTTATTCACAGTCTCAAGACAATTTCAGATAATTTGAATGGGGCGACTAAAGACTTGGTTGAGAACATAGGATAAAGAAAATTGAGAAGAAAGTTTTATTTACGACACTAAATTATGCCGGAACGGGAACGGGAAGATTATATAAAATAAAATCTTTGCTTTTTGTCTTACGAGAATTGCAGCGTAATGGAGCATGCATATTAATACTCAAAGTAAAGAGGTGATTAAATAATACAAAGAGTATTAATTGTATGTCGTCTTCACACTTCAAACAGATAGTAATTATTTTTACACGAAAAGGATCAACTTTACAAAAAATGTTGTGAAAATGAGATCCACAACTACCAATCTGATAGTTTTTGTGTCACGAACGCTGCAAACTATGGAAAGTGGTGACGAAGTTAACGTTATTGCCACGGACTTTAGTAAAGCTTTCGACAAAATCTCTCATCAAATCATTGTTTTAAAGCTCAGTATCCTTGGTTTTCATCCTCGTTTTATCTCCTGAATCAAATCCTACCTTGATAATCGGCAATACATGGTTCGATTTGACTCAGCGGTCTCTAAACCCTTTACATCCCTCTCCGGTGTCCCCCAGGGCAGTCACCTGGGTCCATTAATCTTCATATTATCCATAAATTACGTTGAGTTGGTAATCAAACATTCTGAATATCTCCAAGTGCCAATCGATCACTTATTCCCGCAAGAGTCTCCCCGTCACTCCTAGGACCTACCTTCTATCTGGCGAACCCATTCCATCAGTCAGCTCCTTCCGTGATCTGGGCATCATCTGTGATAGTGAACGTGAACTCAATTTCCGTTCTCACATCGATCACATCATAAGCAAAGCCAATTCAGATTTGGGCTTTATTAAACGCTGGTCTAAGGAATTCTCTAACCCCTATGTCACTAAAGCTCTTTACATATGCTTTGTCAGGCCCCTACTTGAATACGCTTGCCAAGTTTGGTCACCCTCCCAGCCAACAATTATCAATAGAATCGAATCAGTGCAATGCAGATTCCTCCACTTCGCGTTACGTGGCCTTCCCTGGGTTGATAACCTTAATCTTCCTCCTTATGAGGACCGTTTGAAACTGATTGACCTCCAACCTTTAGCTATGCGCCGTGACCTCGCCGATATAATCTTTATCCATCAGGTCCTAACCGGTTCCATTGATTGTCCTGAAATTTTGCATAACATATCCATCAACACCAATCCTCGCAACGTACGATCCTTTCCACTCTTTCGTCTAAACAGTCACCGCACCAACTACGGACACTTCGAACCTATTACTAGAATGTTACGCAAAACTAACAACTCTCCCGCCTTCAATTTCCATTTAGATAAAACCTCCCTCAGACATGCCCTTTACCAGCATGACCCACCACCATAATTATTGCTCCTTCCCCCTCGTTGTCACCTTTTAACTTTATCAGTAGTAGTTTTAGTTTAGTTTTAGTTTTAATCTAAGCTTAGTTTAAGTTTTGCAGCTTGTATTAAGCGAAGTAAATAAATAAATAAATACATGTAAATTTTTCAGAATTTTTTGGACTATTTTTGATTTTTTGGATTTGGCCAGTTTTTGAAAAATCCAAAAATGTCCCGAAATATTCTAAAAAAAATTCACACGTATTGTTATATAAAATTTATTCGTATAATTTATGATTTTTGAATAAAAATATCACCAATTTTTTTATCAGGAATTTTTTCTTGCCACTGCTGAAGTGGGAGGACCTCTTTTTATTTTGGAGTCTTAGGAGATTGCGAATAACTCGCTGAATTTTCAAATTTTTGTTCCAAAAATTATATCATGTATTTATTATATATACGCAAATATATCCTTAAAACATTAAAAGATTCCATGTTGTAGTTTTCTTTAAAAAAAATTGCCAAAAATCACCTTTTTTTCAGGCGGTCACACTAGTGGTGCCCCTTAACTAGATTTGTATCTACATTCATTAGATATCTGAATATAAAAGCCAGAATTCTATTGGCTTGTTTTAATTAGATTTACGTCCAAATTCACTGGGTTTCTAAAATTGTTACATCTACTTTAACATCTAGTTTTGTAATTTTTGCTGCTAGAAATGTAATATATTTTTATCTAGATTAGTAGTTTATATTTTAAAACTTTAGTGCTTGTTTGAATTCGGATCCAAAACAAATCTGATTGTCTATGACTTGGATTTATATGACTCGAATTAACGCGCCGACTTCAAATATTTCATAAAATTTCATAATTATTGTTTAATTTTTACAGCTTCTGGAGTTTTAAGGACAGTTCAATTATTTTGTTAAAAATTAATTCAGTGAATTCTAACAGAAAAGCAATGAGGTATACTAGAATTTCAGTTTTGTCAATAGATTTCAAGCTTTTTACGCTAGATTAATTAACACCTAACGAAAATTTCGTTTTCTCTAGATCTTAAATTAATTTTGGAGGAAATTGTGGAAAAGTAGCTCATTTTCTAGTGAGGAACAGTAGAAATCTAGAAAAACTCAACATTCGACACTATATGGGAAAAGTTCAAATAACAAATCGTTGACCAAATCGTTACCCATTATTTTCGTAATAATAAATATCTAACAAAATTCATCACTTATTATTTGTATAATGGATATTATTTTTTGCCCATTACTGAAAATTAAAATATATGCTTTAAATCAAGTTTGAAATCTTCTCACGAATTTTCATGAAACCTTGCAGAAACCAAAACATAAGTTGACAAACAAATTGGATCAACTTCTAAACAAATTAAAATTTTATTTTTGGAACCACTTCAAACCTCTTTCTTCTGGAAGTTTCCGATTATTTTCTCTCAGTGTGGACAGCTGTGTTTTTAATCTCAAATCAACAAGTTGAATGAATAATGATTAACTGAGTTCGTAATAAGTGAAACATGCGCAACAATTAATTAACATACAAAGAAAGCAGATTCAGTCAATAATATCAATGCGCATATGTACCTCTAAAGGAAATTTTGGAATACAGGGTAACTCACAAAAACGTGTGTAAATTTGTTGATAGTGGAATTTTATGGCTTTAAGAAACTATGAGTAAAAGTTTATTGTTTCTAACAGATCACGATATTAAAGGATTGATTCCATGAAGCGTATAATTTTCAGAAAATAATAACAATTTGAAATTAAATAATAGAGTACAGTAGAGACGATCTACATAATATAATAGAGTAGAGAAGATTTACTAGTATTACTATTCACTGAAGATTTTTCTTACACAAAATGTCTACTATAATGGACCATCTGTTGGTTTCTTTTTAAATCACATCTTATTTTGACAGACAAGCTCTTTTGCACTACAAAAATCGACAGAAACACAGCATCATGTATCTCCAGTACTGAATAAATAAATTCATGCTTGAACAACATTGGGAAATATTGAAAACTTATTTCCAAAGTGAGTGATTTTGCCGAAATAATACGAATTTTGAAAAGATATTTAGGTGAAGATGTGCCATTTGACATCAAAACCGTGTTACATTTAATAGATGGTAGTTTTATGTTGTTGATTAGAAATAATAGTTAAATCATAATACCAATAATAAAAGTAGCTCCAATATATATGTAATTACATTGGTTTTAGTAGTTTAGATTAGTTATTTAAGATTAGTTCGACAAAGGAAAAAATTGTTTAGCTCATAATAATAATCTTTCACTACAACACTTCTTTGAATTCAAAGAACGAAAGAATATTATAATACAATGACACAAAACTTTATCTATAAAATTTTGGTTCCCAAAATTTTTAACAAATAATGGTCATGTATCTTTTTAAACGAATTATTGTATACTCGAAATAAAAAATTAAATAAAAGATATCTTACCTTGGCCGTTTCCTGCTGTGCTGTGCTCATTCTAAAGAATATGTTATACTCAATCTGATATTGAAATCAATCAATCACAGGATTTTCACAAAAATGTTCAGTCTCTAGAAGAATTCTGAGCTCGTGAGGAAGGCGTGCAATAGATTACGCAGATAATCGCAAGACAATTCCAATAACTGCACCATCGGGAATATCAGAATACGGATAACAATGGATATTGATAAAATCAAAAGAAAAACTTTGAAGTTAACACTTCGAGGAGTACCCGACCGGATAATTCAAAGTCACAAACGTAACTGCTCTGAGGTGCTCTCAAGACCCAATTGAGTGGTGCGCTTAAAAGTAAGTCACTCAGTCAGTCAGGTATGCTTAACACCTGTTATCAAGAAGCGATTGTGTAAATAAAAATTCTAAGGGTATCAAATATTAGGAAAATAATCATAAATAATGATCTGATCGAGGACGGTAATGACGACAAAAAATCCGTGGGCTATAATTCTTCGTTGAAGTGGCCGCGGGGCGGCGATAAGATATCAAATTTTGAACTTTTAACTAAACTATGCAGCACTTAATGAGTTAATAACATTTGTTACATAGTGTTGTGCACAAATCCCCAGAGATAATCTCAAGTAGATGTGCATTGATTGTGCTCAGGGAGTTTGCTGCAAATAAGCACTTCACTTATCTTAACACCTTGGAAAATCACTGCAAGTCTAAGGTCTTAACTAAATATATACAATTCTGAATTGGATTAATTAAGACATGATTTTCCGGTAATTTCATAATTATTGGTAATTTACAGATTGTAAAACACCGAACGCATCCTACTGACGAAGCTCTCATAAAGGTTGCCGCTACTGCTGCCCCTTCGGTACAGCCTTCGCACGTTTAACTCTACACCAGCTCTCTCTTGCCAACCGGCACGCCAGGAGGACGGACGCGCCATCCAACTTCATCAGAGCATCAGTTTTTACACATACATTTCCATTAATGAAGTCTATCTATTCAATCTAATATTCTATTAAATGTAAATCAGTTTTTACAAAAGTAAATCAGTTTTTTTTTACAACTCAGAAGTGGGATATTTGAAATAAAAGCAGAAACTATAACCTGCACCTCCTGAACGAATAACATGAGCGAAAAAGGCGACGCAGAGGCACTGGATCACACATCCACGGATAACGGACAAGCCGGTGGTTATGCAGAGTCTACACGTGTCGAAGGCGGACACTCCAGAGATAATCAACCAGGCGAAATTTCGACTCCCGTCGCAACATCCAACGCTACTCTAACGAACCAACAGTATTTCGAGTTAGAGTTACTCAGACAGCGCAGAGAAGTATTAGGGCTGGAGCTCGAGCTCTCTAAAACGAAATTGCTTCTCTTCCAGTACGAATCCAGGAGTTCCGACGAGCGACCGGCGCACTCCATCGAAAGTGCGGCTCGCTCAAGCAGTACGCTTGAAAACGAAACGCCACACGGTTTAAACGGTAAATCTACTGGCCCCGCAGGCAACGAGCGTCCAACGATCACCCAAGGGAATCCTCCCGACAACGAGCAACTCGATACAACGCCTCATGCAAACGTACCACCGCATGAGACTCCCAGGAATCCTTCTCAGGAAGCTACGACGTCAAACTCTGGTGTAGGAGTCGCAGCCCTTTCGCTACAAGCAACGAACAACCACGAATCTTCAGGCGATAGAACTGATTTCCCCGCCAGCGAAAATCGCATCAACGGAGATCTAGCTGTAAGTAGAACTCATAATTACTATAACGCCAACGGGAGGGACAATGCTAGTCCTTCTGTGTGTGATAACCGCCCGGTCCATTTCAATTTACGAGAACTCGCCGCTATCGCACCGACGTTCGATCCTATTGAGAAACACGGGCCGACGAGTAAACAGTGGGTTAAGAAAATTGAGGAGTTGCAACAAGTTTACGAAATGAACGATAAAATGACATTACTTTTAGCCTCGTCGAAATTGTCAGGCGCCGCGAAATTTTGGCTGCAAGCAAGCCAAGCAAAGATAACTAGTTGGGTTCAAATGAAGGCTGAATTGCTCCTAGCCTTCCCTACAGCCGATGATGAATCGGAAGTGCATTTGTTGTTGAGTAGGCGAAAGAAACTACCACACGAAACGTTCGAACAGTATTTTTTCGAAATGATGGCCATAGCGAGCAGAGTTGACATGTCTAACCAAGCTAAAGTGCGGTATATAATAAACGGTATCACGAATTATGAGTTAAAAACGATATTAGCTCTGCAATGTTTTAGTTCTACGGAAGAACTACTGTCGAAATATAAAAATTATGAAGATATGGCGCGACTTAACTCGCATCAACGAATACTACCGTCTACTTCAAATTCACACGAAAAAGATAAACGAAACAGTGACGTCAAATGTTATAACTGCAACGAGTTGGGGCATATCTCCTCAAAGTGCCCAAAACCACAAAAGAAGCCTAGGTGTTCGAAATGTTCCAAAACGGGACACGTTGAAAAAGATTGTTTCAAAGTTGTCAAGGGGAATAGAGTTTCTCTGGTCCGTCATGACGAGTACCATAAAGTCATCAAAATCAATAAACGATATCAAACTTTGGCTTTCGTCGATATGGGAAGTGATGTAAGCATAATGAGAGCATCTCTCGCAAAGAACTGTCAATTGAGGTGGGAACCTTACCGAATATCCCTGAACGGCTTTGGGAATGGAAGATGTCACACTATAGGTCGCGTTAAAGTCGAACTTTCAGTAGAGTCAGCCTCCGCGACGATTTTTGTCCTGGTCGTCAGCGACGCCCTACTATACGTTGACTTCCTACTAGGTAGAGACTTTATAGATCTTGACCATATCGTCGTAATCAAAACAAAGGGACTATTAAGAATTATGAACCGGGAACGTGAGTGCGCGAATGCGGGTATTAATGAATTTAAAGAGCCCCTTTCGTGCCAAATGGTAGAATATACGCGAGACGATAAACGTTCGATCACCCCTAACCCTATAAAGCCAGAAGACGTTAACCTCGGGGACCTCTCGGAAGACCAACGCGTACAGACTTTAGACTTGCTAAACGAATTTCGAGGGTGCTTTGCCTTGAATATATCTGAACTCGGGTGTGCAAGGAGCGCACAATTTCAAATTACGTTGAACGATTCTCGAGTCGTGAGCTCTCTGCCTTATCGCTTGTCATATGCTCAACGAGAAAGTATGCACGCTATCGTACAAGAACTGTTGGCGGTCGGTATAATTCAAGAATCGAACTCCGAATACTCGTCCCCGGCTTTGCTCATAAAAAAGAAAAGTGGTGACGATCGAATGGTTATCGACTATAGGCGCATCAACGAAATCACTGTGAAGGACCGTCACCCGTTGCCAGTTATCGAAGATCTATTACAGCAGCTGAATGGTAGCGAATACTTCATTGCTCTGGATTTTGCGTCAGGATATTATCAGATTCCCGTGTCGGCGGAATCTCGGAAGTTCACTGCATTTGTTACGCCCGATGGAGAGTTCGAGTTCAAGAGAATGCCTTTCGGGTTGTCGAACTGCCCCTCGCAGTTCCAGAGGCTGATGAATAGCCTGAGAGGGCGAATGCGTCTCGGTAAAATCGTAGTGTACATGGACGATGTCCTCATCCCATGTGAAAATTTTGGTCACGGATTCGAAGTCTTAAGGGAACTTTTGAGTCTAATCTTAGAAGAAGGCTTAACATTAAAACTGAAGAAGTCATATTTCTTTAAGTCAACTGTCGAGTTTCTGGGTTATGAAGTATCGCCCGAAGGAATTAAACCGGATAAACGAAAGATTTCGGCTGTCAAAGAGTTTAATACACCCCGCAACGTTCATGAGGTAAGGCAATTTATTGGTCTTACCAATTATTTCCGAAAATTTGTCCCAGAATATGGAATTATTATACGGCCCTTAACGACGTTACTAAGAAAGGATTCTCAATTTCTATGGGGACAAGAACAAGAGCGTGCTTTCGATATTTTGAAGGACATCCCAGGAGCTCCGAGAACCCAACGACCCTTTGAGTCGGTATTCGCGGCTGATTCTATGAAGCCTTGGTGCACCAACCCGGAAGATGACTTACCCTCCGATGATGAACCAGACCCTGAAGGGATCGAGGACGAATCCCTCGAGCAGGATGGCCGAACTGTAAAACACCGAACGCATCCTACTGACGAAGCTCTCATAAAGGTTGCCGCTACTGCTGCCCCTTCGGTACAGCCTTCGCACGTTTAACTCTACACCAGCTCTCTCTTGCCAACCGGCACGCCAGGAGGACGGACGCGCCATCCAACTTCATCAGAGCATCAGTTTTTTTTTACAAAGAGCGAGACCCGCTACAGAACAAAATACTACTTGCTCTGCGCGACGACAATCCTCCAGAGCCAGTCAGTCTCGAGGAAATAAGGAGTCAAGCCAAAGAAAACATCGTAAAATCTCAGCGAACTCAAAAACTCTATTTCGACGCCAAAAGAAAACCGGCCAGGAAGTATGAAGAGCATGATCTTGTCCTGATAAAAGCACCCAGTGTTTCCATCGGTGATTCTCGAAAACTTGAACCCAAATATAAAGGTCCTTATATCGTTTCAGAGGTACTTTCCAATGACAGATATCGAGTGAAGGACATCCCAGGAGCTCCGAGAACCCAACGACCCTTTGAGTCGGTATTCGCGGCTGATTCTATGAAGCCTTGGTGCACCAACCCGGAAGATGACTTACCCTCCGATGATGAACCAGACCCTGAAGGGATCGAGGACGAATCCCTCGAGCAGGATGGCCGAACTGTAAAACACCGAACGCATCCTACTGACGAAGCTCTCATAAAGGTTGCCGCTACTGCTGCCCCTTCGGTACAGCCTTCGCACGTTTAACTCTACACCAGCTCTCTCTTGCCAACCGGCACGCCAGGAGGACGGACGCGCCATCCAACTTCATCAGAGCATCAGTTTTTACACATACATTTCCATTAATGAAGTCTATCTATTCAATCTAATATTCTATTAAATGTAAATCAGTTTTTACAAAAGTAAATCAGTTTTTTTTTACAAGATTAAATATTTTCATACGAAAGAGTACAACAAATCGGAAACCTTCATAAACTCCTAAGGTAGTCTTCTAGCTTATTGGATCAGAAAAATGTGTTTTTTAGGATATTTATAAGCAATAATATAACACAAATATTCCTCAATATCTAATTAACTATATAGTTATTAAGAACTCCTTTATTTATACCTTAAATTTCAGACGATAGCATAATAGAAGTTTATAAGCTTTGTTATATTTAGTATATTACATGTTTATACTAACGTGACGAGTTTGAATTATAATTTTACAATCAGTACTATTCGGAATACAAATTGAATGCCCTAGACAGACAGCAGACATAAATTACTAATTTAGATGCTGTCATGGGCTTATTATTATTATGGCCGCTAAATGACGGAAAACTTTATCATTTATGACTTACTAAATGAACATAATTTTTTGATCATCTATATATATTTATAAAAGAAAGTCGTGTTAGTTACACTATTTATAACTCAAGAACGGCTAAACCGATTTGGCTGAAAATTGGTGGGGAGGTAGCTTAGAACCAGGAAACGGACATAGGATACTTTGTAGGGTTTCAAAATAGCGGATCCAAGATGGCGGCTGAAAATTTTAAATTTGAAGCGATTTTCATGGAAATTGGTATATAGGGGTTTTGCGGAATGGGGATTTCAAATCCGCTGTCCAACCACGACCAAGATTTCCTGATTTCAACGGATTCTAATGAAAATTAGTACAATGAATGTTTTGACGTCACTGATTTTGAATATGATCAAAATTTAGAAATCCAAGATGGCGGATCCAAAATGGCGACCATATTTCTCGATTTCAAGGGATTTTAATGAAAATTAGTACAATGATGGGGGCCTCAATAGCCCGGTTGGTAACGCGACGTGTTTACTGCGAGCCAGCAGGACGCTAGAGGTTGTGGGTTCGATTCCCACGAGAAACCCTGGTCACAAAAAAGTGGTATCACAATGGGCCTGTAATGGCCTAAGTGTGTCTTCGGACAGCCACAACAATCTACATCTACATCTCTAGTACAATGATTATCTTGACGTCACTGATTTTGAATATTATCAACATTTACAATTCCAAGATGGCGGACCTAATATGGTGACCAAGATTTCTCGATTTCAACGGATTTTAATGAAAATTGGTACAATTATTATTCTGAGAACACTAATTTTGAATATTAGCAACATTTCCAAATCCAACATGGCGACCAGAATGTCTCCATTTCAACGGATTTTAATGAAAATTGGTACAATGATTATTCTGAAGCTACAAATTTCGAATATTAGCCAAATTTCCAAACTCAAGATGGCGGATCCAATATGGCGACCAACATTTCTCGATTTCAACGGATTTGAATAAAAATTGGTACAATGATTATTTTAAGGCCACTAATTTTGAATATTATTAAGATTTGGAACATCAAGATAGCGGAACTATAAAGGGGTTTTCGGGTTGAAACAATTTCTAGGATATAACAAACTAGAACATTTGAGAAGTGTTTAATTAGTAATTATTTACCCAACGCCGGGTGAAACCGGGTAACCCAGCTAGTTTATACCTAAATGATGATAAGTGTACTAGAATTCAGTTGATTTTGCACTTCTATACCAGTTGTTATCTATTACAAAGAGCAAGAAAAGGAAAAGCATAAGGCCTATTGAATAACTAACTGCTGATAAATGATGATTAAGAAATGGCTGTCTATCACTACTTCATTAATTAATAATTAGTGCTAAATGAGTAACTAATTAATTATTAATTTAGTGCGCTGTCTGTCTAGGGCGTTAGGATTAAGTTAATTAAATTAAATTAAGATCTCCCAACGCATTTTGATACAACTTTGCAACGTTGTAAAATCTTGGGTAGTACAAGCGAACGACAAACTTTTTTTTGCAAATTTGTCACTTTTTGACTGAAATGAACGTTTCTACAAAGTTTCATCAAAATCCATGAAGGCACCTCAAGCTGAATTAATGTTATTTTTACCCGACTACGGCAAAGCCAAAAGTAAAGATCCTGAATCTCACAGGCTATGAATGTATGTGAGACAGTTTGTTACTTTGTGCAGCCTAAACTAATGAACCTATTTCAACTAGAGATGTGTAACTCGCGAGCGAGTCATTCAAAGTGAGTGACACACTGTGGTGTGTACACTGAGCCAACTCACTTGAAAGGAAATGAACGACACACAGCACACCAACACAGAACACACAGTTTTCACAATTTTTCTCTCTGGCAGATGTGTCGTGTGGTCGTGTGCGTTTGTCCTTTGAGTTGTTATTCCAGCGACCTGGCGACGCTCATTGAGTGAGCATAACAAATATAATATAGCAAGAAGATATATGCTATATTCTATTTTGTGTGCTCTGTGCTGTGTCTTGTGTTGAGTGTGTCGACTGTGCAGTGTGCATCATCGGGTTGATTATCGTGTCGTTGCGAATTGTGAGGAAAAAAAGATATTTGGGAGGGAGTATGCTCTATTCTCTGTGCGTGTGCACTCTGTTCATTCAGTTGTAAGGTTGTGTTATATTTTGTGCTGGCTCAAAACCCCCGGGAATACATATAAACACAAGCCGTGAAGTAGAAAATGCATATGTAGTGATGTAGTCCGAGAATCGCCGCGAAATAACATTGCTTCTTATGGCGGAAGATCCGAAGTATGCCGCTCCACTCGCCTGAACTGCTAAACAATAACTTTTACGCGAAAATGATATTCTACTAACTATAACTACAGAGGAATACCTTTCTAGTGAAATTAAAAAATGTATAGTGACAAGAACAAAATATTAGAGTTTTTTGCACTTAAACACAACTCTAACCATTTCCCCGAACAAAACAGCAGCGGCAGGTCGACTTGACAGCACGACTTTCCGTGGTAATTTGTTCGACGGGCAGTAAGAGTAACTTTTGAACGCAAATATCTTTGATATTTTGTTCTTGCCGCTATAATGATTTTGGTACCATAAGAACGGTATTCCTCCCCAGTTACAATCGGTAACTTTTTCGTAAAAGCTGTAGTTTAGCAGATTCGCCCCGTGGAGCGGAATGAATGGGCTGTACCGCCATAAGAAGCAATGTTATTTCGCGGCGATTCTCGGACTACATCACCCTATACATGTGGTAGTGAGCAGGTCTACTTCATGGCTTGTTATATGTTTCCCGGGGGTTTTGGCTGGCTCAATGTGTTGGCTCAGTGTGTCGACTCACTCAAGTGAGTGAGCGAGAGTGTGTTGGCTCAGCAAAAGGTGTCATTTTGCCCATGTCTAATTTCAACAAATGAGGTGTCGTTGGATACATCTTAATCCAGATTATGTTCTAGGCTATGTGACGTAAAAAGAAATACAAAATGGCGGACACTAGATGTCATGTTGATAAAGTAGTAAAACAAACTAAAGTAAAATAAATGTATTGAGGTGACAAAAGATGCCAGGTACAAAAGTTATTCCTGGACTGTAAAACAGAAGGAAATTTTGAAAATATGTGATTTCAAAAGTGGTCAATTTTACACTTACTAAATATTTTATGCTCGCTTGTAAATTAATCACTGAATTCAACTTTAGAGCTTCTCTAAATGTAAACCGAAACAAATTGAAATTTTTATAGAAACTTATAAATCTTTGATGTGGATATTATTTAGCACAAAATTTTCTTATGATGCATATAATCGCAAAAAGAAAGCCAGTTACCAGTAGTGGCTTATAATAGGTACTACTGCTTCTATTATAATTTTATAAAAATATTACATCTGATGGTGTAGAATCCATGTCTACCCCTAAAAACACAAGGCACTTTCTTTCGATTTTACTCGGGCAAAAATGATTGCAATTCGGTAAGTTGCTCAATTAATAAAGTTATTTGTTAATAAAGAAAAAGTAATCAATAGTAGATCGATAGCAGTCACTTCACAACGGATACTGTTCACCAACACAATTTTAAAAAAAAATTAAAAATCTAAGACAATTAATACACAACGCAGTTTTTTCTTCAAGAATTAAACGACGATTGCAGAAAATACGCAATGACGCGTTGGCTTAACATTGTCCATAATCAGTTTTACAGGAGAGCAATAGAAGCGCGTCTATTGTTTGTAGCAATTCAAATTTATTGTGTTGACATCAATTTTTATGGCCATTTTGAGCAGTGGCTGTTTTTTGGTGTGATCGCATTTAGGCCTGTTTTTGCGACTGAAAAGTGACACTAATTTATCGCGCCTCCAGGGAAAATTATTAATTTCTCAGTGGCGGATAATTCCTCTTCCAAATTCAGAAAGTGATGCTCTTCAAGACAAATGGCAATTAAATCCTCAACGAAGCCGCGACATGCCGACAGTTTGAATGACAGAGCGATTTCCATCAGCAAACTCATTTCCAAGTATTTCTGAACTTTAGACTCGTTAATCTACTTCAAGCCGCCTTTCTTTTAGCCCCCCCCCCCCCCCCCCCCCCCCCCCCGCCCCCGCCCCCGCCCCAACCAAACCTGACATTATTTTGTGCTGATTTTCAGCAAAATCATTTCCACGGCAAGAAAACGTATAAAACGCAGGTTGGATTGTGCCCCTCCCCACGACAAACAAAAGATCCTGCAGTTTGGGGCGCCCCTGGCGGCCGTGCATTGTTTCTGATTCTTTTGAAAATAATTTACCAAACAGTCGTAATTTATTACACCTTACAATTGCCTCTAATCTACTTTCTGAATAGTTCTAATCCAATTAAGCCAGATCTGGGCCATTCGGTGTGCGATTGCGATTACTGCGCTCGCTGCTAGATCGTGCTTCTGCTGCATCCCGCGGGATGCTGTTCTCTTCCCAGATCGCTTAACCTTCCTTCTTTTATCCCGGTGCCGGTTTCTTATTTTTTGGAGTCCTTGTAGAACGGGGCACGGACGTGCACGGAAACAAGTGCAAAGAGCGCAAAAGGCCGGGACTCGGGCCGGGGGATAATTACGAAGTCGGCTTATGTTTTAAAATACACAACCACCACAAGCCCGGCTTTGTGCAACCCTTTTGTGCAGGGCACAGCCCTCAGTGTGGTTAGTAAGGCAGTCGCATAATGGAGTAATTGGCTTTTATTTTTATAATGGCACTTTTTTGCATATTCATTGCGGAGGGGATGCAATTCTGGAAGTGCTTTAATTAAAAGAAGCTCTTCTCCTCTAGAAAACTGCGAGACGGGGCAAAGAAGTGTATTTAGCACTAAGTGCGCTCTGGTTGCGCACAAACAAACCACAATTAATTCAGTAATTAAATTTATTAATGGGCAATGTGATCAGCGTGTGGGTCAGCGCTTCTTGTTTCGGAAGCTTTTCAGAAGCGCGTTGTGCCATCGTGCAAAATTTTAATAGCCACTTTCACGATTATTACCGGCTCGGAAAATAATGAGATGTATACAAAAGGCCAAGTAAAATTAATTGCAGGATAAAGTGTTGTACCTACCTTTTATTCAGGCTTTTTCCTCATCCGCGTTTTGTGGTTGGGGTATTTTAAAAGTTTCAATTGGTTCCATTGAAGCAAAAGCAAAGTATTTAATCTTTTATAATAATTATTTTCATACAAATATATGTATTTTACAGATGATGTGATAACATCCGTATAATTTATGAAACGTTTTTATATGTGGAAATTCTACGGATCAGGGAATTTGGATGGGCTCATCTCATAGCCCATTCATATTTCAATGGTAGTAATTTATAATAATCTACAATAGGATTCTAATCGATTTCTACATAAAAACTGAAAATTAGCATTGCTTAAAAAAATTATTTATACATACGATGCGCCACAACACGGTTTTCCTCTTGCACTATTGTGTAAAGAAAATTGATGAAGTACCATGCAAAATAATACAAGTCACACCTTAAAATTGTGACAGCTAAAATAATTTCCTATTACTACTGTGATCAAAAAGTAAAGCCAATTTGTTTATAACTTTGAAAATGTATATTTATTCTTCCAACTCTATAGCATCCCCTTCAAAGTAGTCCCCACCTGATACAATATACCTATGCCAGCGATTTTTTTAATTCTCGGAACACTTCTGAAACTCGATGATTGGAATGGCCTTCAGTTCCTTCTTCGATTTTTCTTTTATCTCATCACTCGATTCAAAAACGGTGTCCCCGAAGCGGCCTTTGCAGTTTAGAAAATAGCCAGAAGTCACATCGAGCTAAATCGGGTGAATATGGTGGTTGAGGAACGACATGCATCGAATTTTTAATGAAAAAGTCTCGAAGAACCAATGCAGTACAGTGCAAGAAATTGAATGTTTTTGGAACCAATCGAGATATGACTCTTCTCAAGCACAAATTTTCTTTCAAAATGGTTTGAACCGATTCAAATGAAATGTTTACAGTATCAGCAAGGTCTCTAATTGTCAACCGACAATTTGTGAGCACCAAATCTTTGATTTTATTGACATGTTGTTCACTGATTGATGTTGATGGTCTTCCGGGACGCTCTTTGTCTTCAACGCTTTGTCTACCTTCTTTGAACTGTTTATACCACTTGTAAAAATTTCTGTCAGATAAAACCTGATCGCCGAAGGCCTTCTGCAACATTAAGCAAACAAAATTGTATGCAACTTCTTTGCTCAATAAAATGACACATTGTAAAAATCAAAAAATTCACTTTTAGTTCCTCAAAAAACACAACGAAACTAACCAAACAAATGACGTACTAACGTGAAATTTTACACAGATATGAGCGACAGTGCTGCCAACCTAAAAACAAGAATATATGCGCGAATAGATGTACCCGCGCAATTTAAATTCAATACTGGCTTTACTTTTTGATCACACTAGTATGTTAATATTAATTGTAAAACCAAAAGTAACAAAGTTATACAGGTAATTCAAATCATTCTTGTTTTCTTAAAGAGTTATTTTGATTTAAAATATGGACATGTAACCTTTTGTTCAAACAGATCAGGTCATGTATCTTTTTGCTTTGTATAACACTGTACTTCGGTAACACTAGGTAACACGATTTTTATACGATGAGATTTACAATGATCTTGTAAGGACAAAAAACAGACTACCACCGAAACACTAGACTTCATTATGAAGAAAAATTACTTTATAACGTAGTAGCCAAAATGAAACTCGAACTACTTAATTTATTTGAAAGTGATGAAAAAAGCTACTACTACTCAATTAAAATTCGTCGAAATAATAATGTTGAAGAGTTCATTAATCAAAATCACAACTAATTAATTATTATTATCTCATTATAGACCCACAGCGTAATTGTCATATGTCTTAATTCTGATGTTCCTCAGGGTAGCCATTTGGGTCCCTTACTTTTTATTTTGTGATTATTTATCACTACACTGATGAAAGTGTGTAAAGTCTTGTTATATGCCGATGACATTAAGTTATTTATCCACACTAAACGATCAGTTGACAGTCGATCATACGATCATAATAATCTACACCTTAATATTGACAAATACGAAGTAATGACTTTGTGCAGAATCCGCAAATATTTACAATTTAATAATATTTTATCGGAATTTTTTTTCTATTAATGCAAATGTTCTTCACCTTGAATTGAAAACATACTTTGTTAAAAAGAATGAAAATTATTTTTCTGAATGTGATAAGACGCTAAAAAAATGATTTTTCCACAAGTGCTATATGATTATGATGTTTGTTTACATAACTCTTACATTATCTCAAGTTAAAATAGATAAATATAAAGTAATCTGCTCTCAAATTGGTCTTTGTGTGTAAATTCCTTAATTTTTAGATAATCTTAAGTTGATTTCACGTAGAGCGCAACTGAATACATAGCCCTGATATTTTATACATTATATGACGTTTAATTATATAAGGAGTATATGTGCAACTTCTTTACATATAAGTAAAAATCGTCGAGGCACTTCACTATACACTACACATCCTTAAATATTATAATACATATAATTTTTTTTTAAATAAAACAATATATCAGAAACCTTTTATTCATCTCAAATAAATTTTAACATTTTTATCCCATTTGAATTAATAATAGAATAATTAAAAATAATTATCTTAAATATTCGATTATCACAAAAAGATTGCGGACAGACCCGATCACACCTATCCAAGATTACCTTGACGCTGTTTGTGCTTGAAAACTTTACAATAAAAATATAATTCAGACAGATAAATATCCACTCAAACACCTTGTTGAAAGTGTGTTACTCCTTTTCAGTTGTTTTCCCAAAATAAATTTTCCTCTGAGTTTTTATAATGCATTCATTATTTTGATACTTTTTCAGTCAATTTATTTAAAAATCCTATATTTGTCGGTCTCTAGATCAAGATCTACAAGAATTTAAACTCCCTCTCATATATTTTTTTATCTATAATCTTTGTTATCAGAATGGATAAGGTGAAAGCTTAATTTTTAATATATTGATTGAGCTAATTTTTTTTACTTTAATTTATACAAAAACACACAAATTAGTCCACTGTTGATAAAACTGATATATGTTTACTCTTAAAAATGCAAGCAATTATTCAATAATTAGATACACCTTATTTTAGTTCAAGATTAGTGAAATGTTACGTCAATTCAAAATTTCTAAACAGTGTGCAGGACAACTTAAGGGGAGGTTCTCATCTAGAACGTCAAAAAAAAAGGTAAAGTTCGTGATTTTTTTGAAGGCAAATGACAAGACGTAGGGAAATGATATTTGGCATTATCTTTTATTGTACATTTATCTGTACGAACAAATTTTTTTATTCAAAAAAAAAACAAAATGGCGCCCGTTATTCAACTTCTCCGGAGGCATGTTTGTGTACAATTTGCGTACAAGATAACTCAAAAACGGTTCAACCGATCAACTTCTAGTTTCGTGCATATTAAAGTAAACAATTTTCTTCATAGAAAGAGTGGAGCACATTTTGAAAATTGTAACATTATCTCCTTTTTGTAAGTGATAAACTATGAAAAAAAACGGCCGAAAACGGCCTTAAAATTTCAAAATCGCGCCATTCGGTCAATTTTAAATTTTTTTTGAAAGTCGTCCGCTCTTTCTGAGACAAATTTATTCTAGTTTATAATAATGTCATCATTATTTGATTTCAGACCAATCTGCGACCCCTAAATTGTACGCAGCTGGGCAATTCTCGAAAAACATGCCTCCGGAGAAGTTGAATAACGGGCGCCATTTTGTTTTTTTTTTTTTGAATAAATAAATTTTTTCGTACAGATAAATGTACAATAAAAGATAATGCCAAATATCATTTCCCTATGTCTTGTCATTTGCCTTCAAAAAAATCACGAACTTTACCTACTTTTTGACGTTCTAGATGAGAACCTCCCCTTAAACACCATTGGAGGATATTACTTTACTTTTTCCGCACTGGTTCTTAGTGTTCTTTTTTTTATAAATAAATAAGTACTATACGATATTTGTCGTCAGCAATTGAATTTTTTGTTTAGTTCGAATATCAGAAAAACCACTTCATAGATAAAATCATTTCCATGCTTTATAATATTTATTATTAGTTTTAAAATTAAACTTTAACATTCCGAGAAAAATCGCTTGAATAGGTTTTTAATACCTTTACCAATTAACCCATTAATGCGCAAAACGAGGATTTTGTGCACACAAGTTCAATTGTACGATTCGAATAGAAAATTGGGGCGAATTTCCTCCAAATTCGTGTATAAGGGGTTTTTGGGGGTGCTCTTTCAGAATCTGGCATTTGTTTTGCATAAAAACTTCAAAAACCCTATTATTTTTTGGGTTTTTTTCAAAAAAGTGCCGACTCTTTTTGGTCATTTTTCGTCTCAAAGTCGATTATCTTGTCGTTTCTGCTATTGAATGGTCATATAACTACCAGAAATCGCGGTCCGAATGTCTACACTTTCTAAAACCATTGTTTTGAATTTTTTTTTTCGCTTTGGTTTTTGCAAAATGGCCATTTTGTACAGCAATGTAATAAAAAGCTTCGCGTTTTTTTTACACGAAAAGGATCAACTTTACAAAAAAAATTTATATAATAAATAGTGCTTATAATTAGCCAAGGAAAACATGTAAATTTTTTCAGAGTTTTTTGGACTATTTTTGGATTTTTGGATTTGGCCAATTATTGAAAAATCCAAAAATGTCCTAAAAAATTCTGAAAAAATTCACTCGTATTCTTTGACTAATTATAATCACTTTTTGTCATATAAAATTTATTCGTATAATTCGTCCTTTTTGAGTAAAAAAATCACCAAATTTCATCATGAAAAAACTTGGTGATATTTTTACACAACAATCACGCAAAAACTATTGATTTACCAAGGAAGATTTTTGGAGTATACTCTGAAATCTCTAATAGGCCGAGAGATAGCGATTTTCTTACTTATGCCTCGAAGAGTACTCAAAGATACACCAGAGCTAAGAAAAATAAGGGTAATTTTTGACCGGTAAGCTTGTGGCTTTCCCTGTGAAAATTAGATTTTCATATGAAAAAAAAAATCTTCTTGCTTCTGCACTAATTGAAATCAATCGAAATTTGTAATATTTTAGATTTTTATACAAATTTTCTAAATACAATTTATATGAAGGCCACTTCCGACGCTTATGCTTTTGTTGTACAGCTTGAAAACAACTACGTATGTGCCTGTATCATGTAATGGCATGAGTAAGAAAATGATTATAATTTTCATGAATTTTCCGACTTTTAAATAATTATGCCACTTGTTAAAATGGCTTATAATGACGTTTTCTTTGCAGCTAATGAAGAAAATAGTTGCAATTTTCATATATTTCCTAGTAGCTCAACCTATTTAAATATTTTCAACATGAGAGCCACTTGCTTATACCCCTCTTCGTGTAGGGGCTTTATAATAACGTTTTTCATACACCTGCAAAATGGCATAAGCAAGAAAATGATCACAATTTCCACGAATTTTCCTACAACTTTATGACTAATGCATTAAAAATTCAACTTCACAAAGTGTTCAATTTGTCATAGGTATCATATAGTTTCAATGGCATAAATGAGAAAATCACGCAATTTCCCTAAAAATTTTCACCAACTTTACCGCAGCTTCAATTTATTTAGCCTTAAGTAGCCCTTAAGGCAATTTTTTTATGGGTTGTTTAAGATGAGAACTTTTATACTTTTAATTGGCAGCGCTAAGAAAATCATGGAAAATTCTCTAATTTTTTACACCTTTACATCTTACATTTCAACCCTTACGCCTAAAATTTCTTGATGATAAAGTCGGTGCTTCCCTATCGTTTTATGAACGTGGCAGAAGCAAGAAAATTGTCGCAGTGCACATGATTTTTTACCAAATGGAAATCTAATTTTCACAGGAAAAGCCACTAGCTTACCGGTGAAAAGTTACCCTTATTTTGCTTAGCTCTGGTGTACCTTCCGGTACTCTTCGAGGCATAAGTAAGGACATCGTGACCCAAATCTGTTGCTATTTCCCTTCCTATAACCGAAAGAACATTTGAAATTATACTGTGGTCTTTTTTAATGTATTTTATAATTATAATAAGAAAATAAAACGTGAGTTCAAACGGGTGTAAGGTTTTAAGAAAAAAAAAATTGTTTTATTATAATATGAATGAATGAATAAAACAATGATATAATTTTTTAAATAAATATATTATATTTGATGAAAATTAAATAAATTTCAAAAAATCATAATTTCAGACCTTTCGATCGCAGTGCCCACACAATGGTCAATACTCTTCCTATTGTGATGCATAGCAAAATTGCCGAATTAGCAATATTTGACCAATATCGGTCTTTAGTAATAAGAATATGGATTATCTATATGTAGTTGTAAGATTTGTTTAACATAAATAGACTGGTAAGTTTGGAATAAACAGGGAATTGTAAAGAAGACTTCAAGCTTTTCACTTCGGGACCGTGCATTCTTGCTGCCCGTTCAATTCCCTTGAGGTTCCTGCTCAAAGAGAGCTGCCTCAATATACTCACTGGGATAGTTGCTCTACCGAGCTACCCATATCTTCAAAAGACAACCTGAAAGACTGCAAGTCCAGACACACACACACCCCAGCGGACACCACATGGCGACCGTGACAGAGTGTCACACCAGAAATTAAAACACGCAAGGCTATAGCTACAAATTAAAAAGCTATGAGCAATTTGGACAAAGCATTCGAAGCCATTTTCAAAAAATTGGAAAAACAACTAGAAAGGAATACCACCAAGCTGACGCTATATCCAGCGGGTATTCCTATACCACCTTACGTCCCGGTAGCAGAGAACAAGGGTGAGGAAATCCCAGAATACATCCCAGGACCGAAGAAACTCTCCATAGAAGAGTACAGAGCGAGAATAGAAAGGAGAAAAAAGCCAACACCACCAACGGTAGTTAAACCCAAGCGAGGGGGTCGAAGAAAGAAGGCAGCAAGGGACCTACAATACTTCAAACTGCAAGCCACTTTGGCTACAACAGAGGAAGAACAGGCCAAGTACGTGCAGCTGGCGGCAAATGCAAAGAAGACATTAAATAACATCAAGCATAAAAATAGAATAAATAAATAAAATAATAAATAGGTACCTTAAAGTAAATAATAATAAAATAAATAACAGGATATACCATGTATAAATAGGGAAATAAATAATTACAAAAAAACAATTTTTTTTCCAACTTATAAATTAAACAAAAAAAAAAAATTTTTCCTTTTCTAGTAAATTCAATATATATAACAGAGGCATAGAAAATCCTCGAGAAAGTGGCATTAGTAATTTTAAAATAGTATACGTCCGTATCAGTATAATAATCATAAATAGAATAGTAATACGAAAATGGGTACAACCCAAACAAAAAACGCAGACAACAACGGTGAAGTTGTAAACAACCTTATTATCGAGAACGCAGTTCAGGTAGAAAATAGGCAACTTTTAATCATACTATTAATAATAGCAATAATAAAATTCTTGGAATTCGCGTACTTGTTGTATAAAGATCATAAAAGAAGCTTAAAAAAGAAGTATATAATGTCGCTTAGCGAAAAAAATTGTACAAAGGATAGCCAATTGTACACATTAAAAGTCTAAAAGAGATATGTGGAAATTACATATAAAAATAAATGAGATAAATAGGGAACAGCAAAGGTTAGGCGAATGGACCGGCTAAACGAAATAGAAGAGGAATTAAAAAGAATATTGATAAATTTTAACAAGAGTAAAAACAGACAATATACGGGTAAAACACTGCAAGAAAAACGAGGAACAGTCGAATTCTTGGTGAATAAAACAAAATCTTTGGTAACAGTACCAGCGGATGCCGAAACAGTTATAGAATTCAAAGATACCTACTCGCGTATAAAGACCACAGCTGACTCTATTTTAGCTTTAATAGACTCTCAGATGAATGTAATAGACAATACAAAAATGGCATCATTTGATATAAAAACGGCAACGGCTTTACTAAAGCCATACGATGGAAACCACGATGAAACCGAAGCATTCATCGAGTCACTGGAATTACTAGATGAATTAACTCCAGAAGACCAAAAATCAACTATGATTAAATTCATAAAAACTCGCGTGTCTGGAAGAGCTAGATACGTAATAACAGACGAAATGACTTCAATAAGTCTAATAAAGGCCAAACTGCAGCAAAAATTTACCACAAAGATCTCATCAGAAGCAGTGTTGGCTCAGCTAAAAGCCTGCCGTCAAGGGAGCAAAAAGTTACTGGATTATGCAACGCAAATAGAAAACTTGACAAGGCAGCTAACAAGGGCCTATATACACGAAGAAATCGCAACCGGCGAGGCAGCAGAAAAGCTAGCCGAAAAAACCGCAGTGCAAACATTTGCCAAAAATGTCTCTAATCCCGAAACATCCCTGATACTAAGAGCTGGAAACTTCACAACAGTAGCAGAAGTGATCACAAAAGCTATGACAGTTGATGAACCTCAGACAAATAAGGTATTACACTATAATACGAGTACCAGACAAGGGAGAGGTCCACAAACAAATTACTACCAAGGAAGAAACGATACGTGGAATAGAAATAGGTATAACAAGCCCGGATATTACCAACAAAGTAATCGTTGGAGACAAAATCATAGGAATTCAGGAAATTCCAACAATAGAAACCAAAACAATAACAGGAATAATAATAATAATCAAAACAACAGCAGTAACAATGAAGCCTCACGAAGCGGCAATAGAAATAGCCAAAATAATAGAGGTTACACTAATAACAGAAGAGTAAACTACTGCGAGTCGGGGGAATACCACGCCCCCCAGCCAAACACGGAAGCAGTAAGGTTGGGGGTAACCCAGTAGAACACCGGGTATACCAAGTGAGTTTGTCCTTGTCAAATTTTATCAAAACATATGTTGATATGTGTGGCACGATATGCACGTTCATAGTGGATACCGGAGCTGACATATCCATATTTAAAAGAGAAAAAATTGACAATGATCAGCTTATCTACCCGAAAAACGCATGCGTAATTCAAGGAATAACGGACACGAAAAAGAAATCAATAGGAACAACATATACAAAATTGCATTTTAATGAACAATTCATAATCGAGCATGTATTCCAAATTGTGGACAATGACTTTGCCATCGAAGCCGACGCAATACTGGGGCTGGACTTTTTGCGAAAATTTAAAGCCGTTATCGACTACGACACGTGGACTCTTTCGCTAAACACGGGTGATAACTCAGTACAGGTGCCAATTCTGAGTGGCCCTACGGATAATTCAATCGTTATACCACCACGTTGTGAAATTATTAGGGAAATAAAACTCCCACACAAAAGTACCCACGAGAACATAGTAATTACAGGAGGAGAAATAATACCAGGCATATTCATTGCGGGGGCAATAACTTCTACAAGTAAACCACTTGTCAAAATTCTAAACACTACAAGCAAGTCGTGCACCATAAACGAAGTCGATATTGAAACACTGCCTTTAGCAGATTTCAATGTGCTTAAGACTAATATGTCTAAAACAAATAGAGTAGAACAAATTCTGTCAAAACTAAACCTAGGAACCATCCCCGAATATGCAAGATCTCAATTTGAAAAACTATGCCGAGATTACCACAGCATTTTTGCGTTAGAAAACGAGCCACTATCAACAAATAATTTCTACCAGCAAGATATAGAGCTGATAGACAGTAGACCTGTTTACACAAAGAACTACCGGATTCCTGAGGCACATAAGCAAGAAATCAGCCAACAAGTTGAAAAAATGCTAGCCGATGGAATCATAGAGGATTCAGTTTCACAATTTAATTCCCCAATATTGTTAGTGCCGAAGAAAGCTGCTGATAATAAGAAAAAATGGCGTTTGGTTGTAGATTTTCGAAATTTAAACAAAAAAGTATTGGGTGATAAATTTCCGTTACCAAGAATAGAGGACATACTCGACCAAATGGGCCGAGCTAAGTACTTTTCAACATTAGATCTCATGTCCGGCTTTCACCAAATTCCATTAGAACAAAATTCAAGAAAATTTACAGCATTCTCTACAAATCAGGGACATTATCAATATACAAGATTACCATTTGGACTCAATATAAGTCCCAACAGTTTCCAAAGAATGATGTCTATCGCTATGGCAGGCCTAACGCCAGAAGTTGCGTTCCTGTACATAGACGACATCATAGTCGTAGGATGTTCTCAAGCCCATCACTTAAAAAATTTAGCTAAGGTATTCGAAAGGCTCAGAGATAGAAATCTAAAATTGAACCCTGATAAATGTAAATTCTTTCAAACAGAGGTCACGTATTTGGGACACCAAATTTCAGCGCAAGGAGTAAAACCAGATACTTCAAAATATGAAGTTATAAAAAATTACCCGGTACCAAAAAGCGCAGACGATGTCAGGCGATTCGTTGCTTTTTGCAACTACTATCGTCGTTTCGTACCAAACTTCGCGGATATCGCACAACCTCTGAATAAATTGTTAAGAAAAAAAATCAAATTTGAATGGTCAGACATTCATCAAAAAGCATTTGATACTTTGAAGACAATTTTAATGTCACCCACAATTTTACAATACCCAAATTTTCAAGAAAAATTTATAATCTCAACTGACGCATCAAACGTAGCATGTGGTGCGATCCTGGCACAAAATATAAATGGAAAAGAACTACCAATTGCTTATGCAAGCAAAACATTTACTCGCGGGGAAAAGAACAAGTCTACAATCGAAAAAGAATTAACAGCAATACACTGGCCAATAACATACTTTAGGCCTTACGTATATGGCAAGAAATTTATCGTAAAATCAGATCATCGACCACTGGCATACCTATTTGGTATGAAAAACCCTTCGTCCAAACTCACAAGAATGAGATTGGATCTGGAAGAATTTGACTTCGAAATCCAGTACGTGGAAGGTAAAAAGAACGTCGGACCAGATGCATTGTCCAGAATACAGCTCGATAGTAATGATTTAAAAGCCATTAGTATATTACAAGTACAGACACGCTCGAAAAAGAAGCAAGAAAATCAGTTACAAAGAAATGAAACGGAGATCAACTACACGGACCCGCAGCCTGATCAACTGCGTATTACTGAAGTATTATCTCCGACTGAAGTAACAGACCTACCAGAACTACATTTAAAAATTAATACGGGTACCCAAAGACATAAGAAGTTAGAAATTAAAGTATTAAGCAATTGCAATAAAGAATTCAAGCGGTATATAAATATGAACCAATCAGTAGAACCAGCATTAGTGCAGGCTTTCGAAATATTGGAAGAATATACAAATAAAACTTTTCAGACCAAGACTCTGAAACTTTCGGCCGAAAGCGAGATTTTTAAAGTAATAAATCAAACCGCATTCAAATTATTAGGAAATAAAAAGTTAACTACTATAAACATAAAAATATACAGACCACATATACATGTTACAGATAATAAGAAAATCCAGGAAATTCTGCACAATTTTCACGATACACCTACTGGCGGACATTTAGGCCAGACAAGGATGTACAAGAAACTAAAAGAAATATACAGATGGAAGAAAATGAGAAAAAGTATAGCAAATTATGTAAGTCAGTGCGAACTATGTGCCAAAAACAAGCATCAAAAGTACAACAGAGAACTACTAGAAATAACAACAACACCACAAAAGGTTTTCGACACTGTATCTATAGACACAGTTGGACCATTTACAAGAACTGAAGACGATAACCGGTATGCAGTAACAATGCAATGCGATCTCAGTAAATATATAATAATCATTCCTACTAAAGACAAGGAAGCAAACACAATTGCAAGAGCAATGGTTAATGGGTTTATACTCACCTACGGACCCATGAGTAGAATTAAGTCAGATCTTGGTACGGAATACAAAAATAAGATCTTTGACGAAATTTGCAATATACTGAAAATAAAACAAATCTTTGCTACTGCTGCACACCCAGAAACGATAGGTGCTTTGGAACGAAACCACAAGTGTCTAAATGAGTACTTAAGATGTTTTGTTAACGAAAATAAGAATGATTGGGACAAATGGACCCCATACTATTCGTTCTGTTATAACACCACACCAAATACAGTTCACGGCTATACACCATTTGAACT
Source organism: Dysmachus trigonus (assembly GCA_949715965.1). NCBI lineage: Eukaryota > Metazoa > Arthropoda > Insecta > Diptera > Asilidae > Dysmachus > Dysmachus trigonus. The sequence goes on along the minus strand of OX454322.1, from coordinate 79,311,455 downwards.
GGTATTCGCGAAAAAAGCGAACTTACCCGCAGAAGTAATAACTACCAAACCAGATCCTGTCTACAATTATGATCTATACAGCAAGGAGATGAAATTCCGATTGCAAAATTCCTTACATAAAGCAAAACAAAATATAGAACTGTCTAAGCTGCGCTCCCAACAAACCAATAATATAAACAGTAACCCAATTTCAATAAAAGTAGGTGATAAAGTACTTTTAGAAATACAAGATAGAAAAAAATTAGACTCGTTATATAAAGGGCCCTACATAGTAAAAGAAATAGATAAGGTAAATTGTATAATAGAAAGCAACAACAAAACTATGAAAGTACATAAGAATAGACTAAGGAAACTAGGAATAAATGAATCATAAAATAAAAAAAATGTACTAATATAAGTAAAATACAAAAATGATGACGAAATGAAATAATAATAATGTAATAAATAGAATATTAATAACGTAATGCATAAAATAATAATACAATAGTTTGTAAATCTATCAATAATTAATATTGTTAAGAAGTATCCCAAAAAAAATTTTTTTTAAAAAAAAAAAAAAAATTTTTTTTTCCCTTAAGGGGAAGGGTGTGATGCATAGCACCAGGCACAAGAGTGCAAGGCACGCATAAGCATTTAAAGTGACCCAATTACGGGTTACGCCGGCTCGTGGGCGCGAAGGCAGTTGAACTATGAGCCGGCGTATCGTGCCGATTGCGCGGTTTTGCCCGGGGCTATGCGCTAAGGGTGTAAATTGCCGAATTAGCAATATTTGACCAATATCGGTCTTTAGTAATAAGAATATGGATTATCTATATGTAGTTGTAAGATTTGTTTAACATAAATAGACTGGTAAGTTTGGAATAAACAGGGAATTGTAAAGAAGACTTCAAGCTTTTCACTTCGGGACCGTGCATTCTTGCTGCCCGTTCAATTCCCTTGAGGTTCCTGCTCAAAGAGAGCTGCCTCAATATACTCACTGGGATAGTTGCTCTACCGAGCTACCCATATCTTCAAAAGACAACCTGAAAGACTGCAAGTCCAGACACACACACACCCCAGCGGACACCACACTATGAGGTTTTGCATACTATTGATTAAATTGAAATACGTTGCAAAACACTGGGATGTATCTCTGAAGCTTAAGCTGAAAATTATACGTTCAAGATAATAATAAAGCTCTGTCCGTTTAGGCACACCCCGCATGGGACTTAAGAGAATCACTAATTACCCAGGGAGGTAATTTTACATGTACGACAATTAATACCTCAAGACGGTATACTTCACCATTATAATGGGCAGGTGAATAATAAGCAATTTGTCATATAAACGATCCACTCATGAGACTAATAACGTAATTAGTATCTCGAAGGTATAATTAGTCCCCTGTGCTGAATTTACATACAAATTCTTATTCCAAGCAAACTTTTGGGTAATTAATCCACTTTGCGAATGAAATAAGTGACTAAGATGCGACGCGTTCTTAAACTAAAGAGGTCAAAAGTGGGTAAATCCGAAGGAGTGTCAAGTTGATTCTAATTAAGACGTACTTACACCCGCAAATCCCCGAACAACTTCACCTTAAAGCAATCAATGCGGGAAAGTGGCCGCGGCAAGTTTAACCCATCCCTGATTTCTATATTCGTATCTTATTTAGCACAGCGCACAAAGCGCATCAGAGTGCAGTAATGGTCTCGTTGCTGGTCATTTCTGATATGCAGAACGCTCCACAGCAGACTATTGGTATTAGATTTCACATTGGGAGCCTGAGAGGACTTCCTGTGCTGTTGCATAAATTTGTCCGCTTAAGAGGCTTATCTTGTAGTGACAGAAGATTATCCCATTCCATATTCTCGCCATGCTATCAACAGAGGCGACAAGTCGAATAACCAACAATTTGCCTTTGTGCCGCAATCTTAAGTCCTTGCCATTGTGAAAAGGGGTAACAAGCCGTGCACTTCTACAGTCACAATATATGTAGGAGTATGTTGCACAAATGCATTTCATAACACGAAATTGAATCTAATGGACGGACGTCTTTTTGTTCAGGCCCCCGTATTTCATGTAACGCTGATGTGTTGGAGAGCTTATTTCTCTCTACGGAATAGGGTCAGGACGGCAAAAGATCCAGAAAATGAGGAGAAATGAAAAATGTACGATATAAAGTAGCAAAAGTTTAAGTATGTAAAATGACGGAAAAGTACTGTTCCATTCGACTTTATTGCACTTTGGAAAATTTCACATTTTATGAGGACCCTCTCCTTTTACTTTTCTTTTATAACGTCTGCCACACATTTGACGGCTGCTGCTTCTAAGTACTTAGGAACCGCATCGCACTTTTCAATTGTGTTATATTTGTAATTTATTTCAGACCCTCCTCGAAACTCAAACTCCTTCATATGAGAAACTTTATGTCGGCCCTTGAGTTATCTTATACATATGTTTTGTGTATTTTATTTGGAGGGAGTCATGTTTCCTGCTAAATCTCAAAGAAGCAAAGAACAAATAATTTGCATTTCATGTTAAAATTCACTAATTACTCCTTTCCGTTCTAAAAACGTTTTCTATTGCAACTACATAAATAAATTGTAAAGAGAAAGAGGTGGTAATTTAATAAATTCATATTCAAAATAATCAGTGCTTGCAAAAAATACCCACAATTTATGAAAGTTAAAAAAGAATCAAGTAAATATTTTTTTAGAAAAAAACTTTGTTTTTGTTTTTTTGATGAAACGCAATTTTTTTAGCAATATTAGCTTTAAGGTTGCCAAATGTTGTTGGTTTATCAACATACACAGGAAATAATCGATTTAGCCAGTTTACAGGACCATTTCTAAAAATTTCTATAAATTGATGTTTTTTGAGGCTGTATGGCACGTAACGCCATCCTGTTAATATCATATTTCGCCAGGATCAATGTCATCCATATTTCCAGTAGCGATTTCCATCGTAATTTTTTAAAGAAATGAGGACTAATGATGCTACCAAAGTGTAAACTACATCAAACGATGCTTTTTCTGCATGTAGTGGGGTCTCTAATGTCTTTTTTGGATCTGTCCCTCAAAGTGACAATTAAGCCAAAAATGAGCGTCGATTATGTGCACCATAAAAATCAAGAATTCGTGTATAAATTTCGCGAATCGATGACTGATTTTCAAAGTAAATTTAGATAGATGTCAGACTATACTGAACATAAACATCACATAAAGCTGTCAGAATGGCTGCTCAGATTGACAGTTATTCCCATAGAAAGTTTTACAGATATAAGCAAAAAAATACACCCGATTGCAGAGTAAACTTCAATATTTGAAGTAACTACACCGTACAAAGTTTACTTAGCACCGACATAAGTTCCATCTTATTATTAAAGACCTGAGTAATCGTTTTCTTTCAGCGAAGTGTAGCTCTTACTCGTACCTTCCTTTAATTATTAAAAATTTAGAATTTTGATTTTAATAAACGCTGTGTTATTTTCTATCTTCTAATTCAAAGTGCCGGGGGCCCACAAAACGTCGGTACTTACGGTCCCGAAATGGCTTGGGTAAAACTAATGCTACGGATTTTCAATCCTTGCTCATCCCCTGCCATCCTTTTACACCACAAAGAAAAGGTTGTAAAAGTATATACAAATTTGAAAATTGCATGCCCAAAAACCTTACAAGTATTAATTTTCATCCCTTATAATAACCAAAAAGGGGTGAAAAGCATTTTGAACTCTATCATAACAATTGACAATATTATGTAAGACTATAAGTTTCAATCTTATTTATTTTCAGAATTTGGTTTATTCATAACTTTTTAGTTCTCAAAACAGTGTTTTTGAAAAACTTCCGAGTTTTACCCCTTCCGGGCCTTTTTTTGGGTTGGTCATGATATTTGATCTAACAAGGAAACGTTCTCAGGTGTATCTCACCGATTTTGATGAAATTAAAATATGTTATAAAGTATCGAAAAATAAGAGACATGTATTTTTTTTTTTTATCTGCGGATACATGAATGAAACAAAATGGGAATACTGTCTCATAAATATACTAACCCTTTGTAAGTAATCCGATTCCCGGGGGTGGAAATCCTTATTTTGTATTGCAGAAAAACGATTTTTTTTTTTTAATTTTTGCGTCACAAAAATAACAGTTTTAGTTAAAAATCATTGAAAAATATTTTTTACATACGATTTTGAAAAATAAAGTTGACCTGTTTTTGCGTTTTCGTAAAAAGAGCTCGTCAAGGGGATAAACAACCCCTAGCACTAATACGTAAATGATGTAAGTATAATCTTTCAGACATCAGTTTTTTCGGGAAAACCAGTATTAAAGGGTTTTTGGAGTCGCTGATTACGAATCTGATGTTAAATTTAAAAAATTCAAAATGGCGGATCCAACATGGCGGACAAACTTTGGAAAAATACACCAATTTTTATAAAAAAAAAAAAAAAACATAAATAAAAGTACCCCCTAAATGTGCGTATCCGCAGATAACAAAAAATACGTGTCTCTTATTTTTCGATATTCTATAACATATTTAAATTTCATCAAAATCGGTGAGACACACCTGAGAACGTTTCCTTGTAAGATAACAAAAACAAACAAACAAACAAATTTTCCCCATTTTCATTTGTTTTCGAAAGCCAAAACAAATTTTGTTCAGAAAAATCTATAAGATAGCGAATCAGCGTAAAAATGTTGAATTTTGGGGTGGTTTACAACCCCTTAATAATAAAAAATCATACCTCCGGGCTTAATAACTTTATTATATTTTTATTATATTTTGGGATGGAGTTTTTGTGGTTTTGGCCTTTTCCAAAACTTCTTTCATATCGATAATATCATTTTTTTATAAAATTCACCCTCACAAATAGGTATTTTTTTTTTTTTAAATTCAAAAATACAAAAGGAAAGGGTACACTATTGAAAATACCGGGGTATGAATTTTCAGAACGTTTTAAAAATAAATAACATAGTGGTCCAAGCTCAAAGTTGACGGAGAAATTGGGACAAAAAGGATTAATTAATAGACAAAATTGTGCAAAATCTTATTGATCTCATCACCAATAATATAAACTCGAGAAATAATTAAAATATTTCTCATGAAATAAGTCATATAGTTTACTTCTGAATTTCTGGCAGTTAAGAGTAGGTATGTGAGGTTGTTATCAAACCTGCTTCAAGGTCCTTCTGTACAATGTTTTACCTAATAATTGTAATAATTTATCCCGAAGCATTAAGCTTAATAGAATATCTGTTTTGTAAAAGGCCCCAAGTAAAATGTAAATGAGAATAATTTAGAAGACTATTATTCGTACATGTATTGTTACACAACTAAGCCATTTTAAGACCACATACAGCCGCCTGGAAGGTCTCACAATTTTAGGGCGTGAATTCCGCCACAAGACCCAAAAATAACCAAAGCCGCCGGCACGCGAGATTTTAATCAGTTTCACCTTTAAGCACTTAACACGGCCATAAACGCATTGTGAACGCGCCTAATCTGATGTAAACAGCTTCGGTTGTGGTTTTGGGCGCGGAGGGCGGCCGTGGAATTTTTACGGGCTGCAGCGATTCACAATAGATTTAGCAGTTCGTCACCAAGCCATTAATTGGGATGATAACTTCATTGACGTAGGTGCTCTGATTATCGACTGAATCACCTGATTTCGACTAATTTATGGTGTTTACGAGTCTCGGTTCGACAGATATTGGGGAAAATTTACAACATCCCGGCTCAAGGGATTTGGGACACATGCAAATATGGGGTCTGAGTGGCCGGCAACATTCGAAATCGAGTAGTATTTTTTTGTATTTTAGCCTAATACACTTGAGGGCTGGCTATTCGGCTACATTTCTTTATCAGAGCTCCAGAAAAACTTCCCCGAAACACCTTAAACTGGGATATACCATATATTTCTGTTTATCTATACTGCGATAGATAAAAGACATAAGATACCCGAGGTGGTTAGGTAACGTGAAAGGGTAATTGCACTTTCAGCGGATTTCTTAACAAGCAAACAGTTTCCTGTTCAGGTCTTAAGGGGGAAGTCTAAGTCCGAAGGAGTCTCGGGTTTAAGGAGCGTCGCTTTTGTGCAGAGTATACTTTCGCTTCAGATTAAAGCCAAACGAAAACAGATGATTATGGAGCGCCGAACGAGACGATGGGGGCGGAACTGCAGGGGCCAAGCATCAAAGGAACAAGAAGGGTGCTTGTAATTGGTGCGTGCGAAAGCTGAAATTACACTGGCAACTTAGTGCACACTGTATTGCTGTATTGCCGGCCATGCAACCCGCCATTGTCAAGCAGAGCGTGCAATTTACCACGTGCCGGAGAGCCGGAGACCAGCGCATTAATGAGGCTCCTTACGCTTGGCTAAGAAACACTTCTCGAGTAAAAATTTTATCCAAAATGCCACTGTAGCGTATAATTATGGAAAACTGCACTGTAAAATGAGCTTTAGATGTGCTCATTTGCTTAACTGAACGGAACCAACAACAACGAGGGTGGATACGACGCCCACCCTTCCCTGTAATCTACAGATGGTCGCAAAGAACACTTGCATCGGGCACAGTCGGTCGAAGTTCCCAACTGGAAGTAAATTTTCAAGACGACGAACAGAAGAATAAGAAACCCTTCTTGTTCGTTGACTTAGAAGCCTGAGAAGTAGAGAGATGGAACTAAGATATCTTGAAGTTTTCTACTTCTCAACCTTACCATAAAATCGAGGAAATTTTAAAATATAATAAATGATATCTGCATATAGTATTTCGTCCAGATACGACCACTTGCAGTGAAACCAATAACACAGGCCAGCAATGGCTTCCTTTTACAAATTAAAGTGGTATTTCGATAGGATTTTTTCCGCAGATAACGAATTCGAATTTTTTGAAAAAAGTAGATTTCAAAAGTATAAAAGACAGTATTTTGGCCATTTTTGCAAATTAATTAAAAAATAAACAATTGTCGCAGGAACTTGTAAATTACCTCAAATAAAAGTAAGAACCTTTAGTTATATTAAAATACGAGAGGATTTAATACTTTTCGAAATATTCACTTTTTTCCATAAGCCGATTACTTCATTCAATAGATAGTGAATTTAGATCTCAGCTTGCGCACGCTCATGAAAATCTTATTCCCAAATATGCTTAATAAGTACTATAGATTAGTGGTATTTTATATATATAGATAAAGATTCAGGGTCTCTTTTGAGAAGTGTTAAGAGCTTTTTCCACGTTCCGTTATTTTTGAATGAATTTTTAAAATTCGCCGAACTACGCTATTTTGTGCATTTGATGTGATAATAAAAAACCGAGTTCAGATTCGTAAATAGGAGGTCCCATAATCCTCCATAATCGGCTATAAAAACCGAGAAAGGGAATAAATTTTTTTAATTCGCAGCCTGTGTAATCAGACAAACGAGAGTAAAAATCGCTAATACACCAAAACCATAATGAAATCAGTGGAACTGAAAACTGGATATAACCTAAATTAAAAAAATTTCAGCCATTTTGAATTTTGGTACAATCAGCAAAATTTTGTTATAGCTTCCTAACATAGTTTTTTATAACATATATTTTTACCGGATTTTTTTTCCACCAGCGCGGCGTTACACCTAAAAAAAATAAAATGTCGATTTTCATTTATTTTTTGTAGGTTATGACTGTACGGCAAAATCGCCAAAAATTTTTTATGACTTGATATATATTTTGGGTGATGAATGATATGAGTAGAATGCTGTTAAAATTTTGGTGACATACTTTTTAATAGAGAAAAATCGCTTAATAATTTTTTTTTTTTTTTCGATTCTGCAAATTCTTTAGTCCTATTTATGATATAATCCAAATTTTGTTAAAGATCTTAACGTCGTCAGTATAAATTGAAAATTTTGAGTATTTTATCACAGATGTAAGGTGATTTACAATTAAAACAAACAATAAGGGGCCCAGATGGCTACCCTGCGGAACACCTGAGCTTGTAAGAACCTCAGTCGATAAGGCATTTCTGAATAATACTTTTTCTGTCACTTAAATAGAACGATACCCACTTCGGTAAAGATGTGGAAAACCCAGGTTTAGTACGTTTAAATAAAATAACTCTATGGATTCTGCCCTCCAAAGAATTTTATATGAAAGTCGTTAAAATCAGCAGATGCGAAGTCGTAGAATGATCTAGGACCATATTATTTAATAGTAAAAAAGGATTTACAATCAAGCGTGGAAAAGTTACAAACAATTCTTTCAGATAATTTCGGTGTTATAGATAATTTAACGATTTATCTGTAGTTACTCAAACGTCATTTTTACCCTTTTTGAAGGTAGAAATTATAAATGATGACTAGAGACCGATATATTCATAACTAGGAATAATGCTAGGAACTATATCCCGTCCAACCAATGATTCACCAATACGTGGAATAGTTATGTACAGTGTGTCTCAGAATATAGCCTCACCACAGAAAATAACGGTTTTTTCTTATATATAATGTTAACGAAAGAACTAAAATAAGGTTTGCTTTCACAATAACAATTAAAATCTTTAATGCAATTTATTAACTGCATACCCCGCGGTTTTGCCTCCCTACATTGGGTAATTTGTATGGTCGTCATAAATCCTGCATCTCATAATATAGCCTCATTGTCATTTGAAGGTAGTTTCTGGTGGTGTAACGCCTGTTCTTCAATATTGTGAAGTTAAATTTTTTTGAGCCGTAAGTTTTGTTGGTGAATTTAATAGAAAATCTAAATCTAAAGCGGTTTGTTCAAGAAAATAATAAAAATGGCGAGAGGAAAAATTCTAGACGAGACAGAAAATAATAATAATAATAAAAAAAAAAATAATTGAAAAATTGAAGAACGAAGGAAAATCCAACCGGGAAATACCTCATACATTAGGAAGAAGTCCAAAGGCTATAAATAATTATATAAAAAACAAAGAAAATTCAACAGGAACTCATCTAGGCCGTCCTTTCAAGGCCACAGCAAGAGAGAAAAGATTAATTTTACGAGCCGCTTCCAATTCCAGTCTCTCCCTTTCTCAAATTCGGGCATCAACTGGTGTAAACCTTAGTAGAGCAACTGTACATCGCGAATTACAGCGCAGCGGAATACTCAAACACCGAAAAATTATTCGCAAACCTCCGTTAACAAAATTACACAAATTGAACCGGCTACAGTTTGCACGTGATCATATGGCTTGGACAACTGATTGGCAAAATGTTGTTTTTAGCGATGAAAAAAAGTTCAATCTGGATGTTCCAGTACAATTGTTATTATCACGATTTGAGGAAAGATCCAGTTCATTAAAGTCGTAGACAAATGGCAGATGGATCCGTAATGGTTTGGAGTGCGATATGCGTTAATAGACTGATCGACTTGGTCATTTTTAAAGGACGACAGGACTTCCAGAAATACATTGAACTTTTATTTCAACCAAAAATCACATTTAATGAGGCTTTAGAAAGAAATGTTTGGATTTTTCAGCATGATAATGCCTCAATTCACACAGCAAAGTGCGTGAAAGAATGGTTTGAGGCTAATAATGTTGATGTTTAACCTTGGCCGGTGAAGTCACCTGACTTAAACATTCTTGAAAATTTGTGGGGCTACCTTTCCCGCAAAGTTTATAGCAATGGCAAGCAGTACAATACGATGACTGAGTTACAAAATGCAATTCTGTCTTCTTGGCGTCAGATACCTTTGGAGTACGTGAAAAGGCTTTACGAAAGCATTTCTGCCAGGATTTTTGAAGTTATTAAGAATAGCGGAGGGTCTACGAATTATTAAGAAATTAATAACAGTTTGTATTAGAATGAAATATCTAATTTTTTGTACCTGAGGCTATATTATGAGACGAAAAAAATGATTAATTTTTGTTATTATTGGAAATTGTTTTTATGTTTGTTATTTTTTCTTTCCCTTTTTTATTGTCAAAAGTATAATATTTTTTACTCTTAATTATATTCAAATCAAATCTGAATAAAAGTGTATTTGAAGAAAAATTGAGAGCAATATTTGTACTGAGGCTATATTATGAGACGCACTGTAGGACTAAAGGACTGACAAATTGACAAATACGAAAATTCAATGGAAGCATTTTTGTCAAGACTAAAGAATACAGAAAAATACTTGGCAAAATAGTTTAGTATCATAGACAGATCATGCAGACAGAGCAATAAAGATGTTTGAAATAGAAAATGTATCACTAAATTTTACTATCCTGACAAATCCAATTATTACTTGATTCAAGGTCAGTTGATGAGAATAGTCATCTAAAAACCACTTGGTCGTATTCATAGATGCACAAAGTCGAACAGGTTTCCAAAATAATTATTCATGCAACGTTTTTGAATCATACTCTCACCTAAATTTACCTCTTCGCCTGACATTCGTGTGTACGTCATTGGCGAATTTTCATTAAAATGAAGAGATGATTCCGAGCAGGAAATTGTTTTTCTTTTTTCGTTGTTTTTTTTTTTTGAAAATTTTGTGGAAAATTGAGAATTCGTGGTCGGGCGGTTCGCTCTAGCAGTCTCCATTTTTTGATTCAAGGCGATCCGCGAGAAGTGGAACTAGTGACACCACACCTCTTTACTGTGCCAGTCCGTCAGTTTAGTAAAGTGCTTGAACGCGCAGTGCTGTGTAGTGAAAGTGTTTTACTAGCGTTTTTTCGGTAAGTTGCCATCACCGATGTGCTGAGTGAATTTTAATTGCGACATACCCCCGGAGGGACAAGCGCTGCTTTACGCACGAATGGAATGCGTGCGAGAAGTGTGAATGAGTGAGCAATTGTACCTTGAAGTGGAATGATCCAGTCGATGTGTGGCCCATTTCATGGATGAATTTTTCCCAGGAGGACTGATTCATTCATTTTAATCCTAACATATATTACATACATTCGAGAAATTTGAGTGGAGGAAACGTATCGAATCAGAAGTGCTAAATTTGTCATCGGATCCAAAACGAAGTGAATTCCTTCGCTTGGACACGATTCCGGCCAACTCGGATTTTATATTCGTGTTCGTGTAGGTGTCATGTCGACATCTCCACAGCAGAATGTTACGAAAATAGAATATATATCTCTAGCCACTGAGAACTCATCGGAATTCTTGTATCTCTTACCTTGCTGGCTCGTCTTAGACATTTTCATCAATATAAATTATGTTTCAATTTCTCAGAATAACAAATTAAAATATTATAAGCGATTTCAAATTTCAGGTAAAAAAATCATTTTAAACATTGATGATTTTATTGCGACAAAATTTTTTGGAAGACCCGCCAAAATGACATACGTTATCACTGTTGGTTGTCTCATTGCATTATATAACCTTTCCAACTTTGTAAATATCTTTTATATGAAAACAAATTAAATATGAAGAAAAAAAATATGTCAAAATAAATAAGCAGTCAAATGGGACTTTCGAGAAAATCAATCTTCTGAGTTAAGTGGCGAGGAATGAAATATACGATGATTATCCTTCGGCTCATGATTTTTACAAAAATAATTTCATAAAAATGGAACAGGCATTTTAAAAGTAAAACTTTTTACACTAATTTCGTAGATACTTGAAAAATTAAAAGAGATATTATCTTACATTTTTCAAATTATCGAGCTTTTGTTGTGGTTAACAGATGTAATTTTTATTTTAATAAAATAGGCGTAGAAGAGAATGATGAGAAAGAATTTGATTTTGATAAAACAATATCGACGAAAAAGACAATAAATTCTTGAACTTTTTACCATAAATAAATTTAAATGAATAATGAATCTGCCTATCATGATATTTAACTACTTTTACAACTCCACTAAAATCTCTCCGCTTAGAAATTGTATAATATTATCAGGGTGTTTCGTAAATAAGGATTCTAGCATATGTAGCTATAACAATCGATTATATGGCTTTTCCTGACCTTCGTTTTCGTAAATATATATATACTACTGTGATCAAAAAGTAAAACCAATTTGTTTATAACTTTGAAATTTTTTATTTATTCTTCCAAATCTATATCATCCCCTTCAAAGTAGTCCCCGCCCGATATAATACACCTATGCCAGCGATTTTTCCAATCCTCGAAACACTTCTGAAACTCTATGATTTGAATAGCCTTCAGTTCCTTCTTCGATTTTTCTTTTATCTCATCAGTCGATTCAAAACGGTGTCCCCGAAGCGGTCTTTTGAGCTTAGAGAATAGCCAAAAGTCACATGGAGCTAAATCGGGCGAATACGGTGGTTGTGGAACGACATGCATCGAATTTTTAATGAAAAAGTATCAAAGAACCAAAGTGCAGTGCAAGAAATCGAGTGTTTTTGGATCCAATCGAGATGTGACTCTTCTCAAGCATAAATTTTCTTTCAAAATGGTTTGGACCGATTCAAATGAAATGTTTACTGTATCAGTACTAATTGTCAACCGACGATTTTTGAGCACCAAATCTTTGATTTCATTGACATGTTGTTCATTGATTGATGTTGATGGTCGTCCGGGACGCTCTTTTTCTTCAACGCTTTCTTTACCTTCTTTGAACTGTTTATACCACTTGTAAACATTTCTTTCAGACACAACCTGATCGCCGAAAGCCTTCTGCAGCATTCTAAACGTTTCTGCAGCAGAAATTGCATTCCACAAACAAAATTTAATGCAACTTCTTTGCTCAATAAAATTACACATTGTAAAAATTGAAAAATTCACTTTTAGTTGCTCAGAAAACACAATGAAACTAACCAAACAAATGACGTACTAGCGTGAGTTTTACGTGAATTTTACACAGACATGAGTGACAGTGCTTCCAACCTAAAAACAAGAAGATTTGCTCAAATCGATGTACCTGCACAATTTAAATTCAAAATTGGCTTTACTTTTTGATCATAACAAGAAGGCCCTACAATATTTTAAGTTTTCATTACATTTTGAAATTTCGGAAGGATTTACATAAATGTCGAATTAAGACGGTATTCTCATTAACCCACTAACGACGAAGATGGTTGATTTAATAATATATTTTTGAACCTAAATTTTATGAATGTAACAACGTAATAAATGGATAAAAGATAAAGTTTTTTATCTTTTCGGGTGTGCTGAAACAGAATCTGGGTACCAAATTGATAAATTTTGACGATGCAATGAAATATGGCGGCTTTTGTGCAAACAAATGACAAAGAAATCGTTATTACCAACATTTATGATTTTTTTTCAGGTATTAAACGTGGAATTTTCTTCAACTACCGGTGTATAAAATTATTGAAGTTTAAAAGGAAATTTTTGAATTTACATGTTAATGACTTTCTCTTTCAAAATGGCGGCTAGAATGCAAAGTGGCAATCATTAAACATATGATCACTTTTTAAACAAAGTATGTAAAATCACGAATTTCACTACATTACCAATAAACTAAAATGGTAAGTTAATTCTTTTTTCATAGCAGAAACACTGCAGCATTCCTGCTTTTTATGATTAGACCCCTGCTAAAATGCCAAAACGATATTTTAAACCGGTCTATTCCCAGTGAGTCGATTAATGTTTGTACACTGCAGGTTGGGATGTGAAATAATGAATTGCGGTGTCGTATCTCAGGAGACTCAAATTGATAGCTTCAATTATGGTGACCGCAAATAAAAGCGACATTTCGACTTGATCCCTTCCTTTGGGTGGTTATGTTCAACAAATTTCTGAAAAAAAAAATAAACAAACCAACAAAAAAAAAAATTCTTGGGGTAATCTAAAGTGCCCGGAGCTGGGCGATGGCCAATGTTGGTTAAAATAAACCCAGGCCGGGTCCTTTCCAGACTCCCGCTGTCATTAAGTTCTCATGGGGGATCATTTCAATTAAATTAATGTACGTCGCGACAGCGATTTATCCTCAGCGCGAGGCCAAAAGGAAGGCAGAGAGAATTCTTTTTTTGTGCATGACCAAAAAGGGAATTAACATAAAAAACAAAAAAACAAAAACGAAAAGAACGAAGTGAAAGAGCCAGGCGTAAAATTTTTTAATCAAATCCAAAGGATGGAGACAATTTGTTACCGAAATGAAGAAAAAACGCCGCCGTCGAATAGAAGCTGGCCATTGTATAGAAGAAACCGACACCGACATTTCGGGGACGATTAGCTTAGGCTAATTTTATTATACGCCAACAAAATTTATGTAGTGTAAACTTAATCCCATAAATGTAATGTTATTTGTAAAATAGCTTAATTTACAGAGCGGGTGCTCCTTTATTCGCCCGCTTGTCCGCCACACCAGCGCACTGATGCTCCCAGCTCTCAGCACATATTTTTGATCCCTCGTGCTTATAACTCACGCTGATGGAGTTATAAATAAACGCAGTGTTAGCTTTATGCGCTGACACTCAATTGCCGGGTAATACGTTAATTCGTTAGCTCTTAAACACTTTGATTTATAACTCTTCTACGCTTACGGGTCAAGTGGGTGTTTTTGATCTGAAAAGGAAAATATTTGCCCATCTGATGATAGCTCGTGTATTTAAGCTTAAAACAATAAATCCATTCCACGAGATATTTTAACAGCATGAAATTTGCGTTTCTACGCAATTTTGCAACTATGCGAAAAGTAAACACAAAATTTGCTTAATTTGTATTACACGTATTAACAACGTAAAATGTTTTTAGATGCCCCAAAGGTTTAAAGGTTTATTAAAAACGGATTTTTGCGTAATTAATAAAATTAATTTAATTGGGAAATATAGTTAAAATTTTACATTATTCATTTTCTTTGTCCGGGACAAATCTTGCAATCTAAATTTCGAATAGTTCTAATTAAGCTAAAGCTTTGAAACTTTGCACACGTATATAAGTCCAGTGACAATGTCATATAGTAGTTACATCTAATATTATTCTAAATCCAGTATAGTGGAGCATACCCCAAAATAGCTGATTATCTTTTTCCTCACAACACCCTTGACATGGGTATCAAATTTGATGATACGTTAAGCATAGCTTTACACTGAGTTCGAAAAATTGTAAATTTTAAGAAACACAGCAATATATGAAAATTACAAGAGATTAACAATAGAATAACTTATAATAAATGTGTACGTATAACAAATAAGAACATTATTAATATTACGAAAGAACTATTGAAACAATTTCTACAACATCATTTCGCGCTCAACGCTTTTAGTTTTAGTAATCCAATAATATTTTTTTTCGTTAATTTTAAAAGTTTTTTTAATGTACTTTTTACAATTATACGACGTGCAATGTTTATTACCTATTTCATATATTTCAACAATTTTTTTACAAAATTTTTACAAAAAAAAAATGAAAGTTATTCAATTGTATTGTTGGGTAAATATTTACTAATTAAACACTTCTCAAATGTTCTAGTTTGTTATATCGTAACAATTGTTTCAACCCGAAAACCCCTTTATGATTCCCCTATCTTGAATTTCCAAATCTTAATAATATTAAAAATTAGTGACCTTAAAATAATCATTGTATTAATTTTCATTAATATCTGTTGAAATCGAGACATTTGGTCGCCATATTGGGTCCGCCATCTTGGATTTACAAATTTTGATAATATTCTGATATAGTGGTCTCAGAATAATCGTTGCACTAATTTTCATTAAAATCCCTTGAAATCGAGACATTTGGTCTCCATATTGGATCCGCCATATTGGATTTAAATATTTTGATAATATTTCTTTATTCATTTTTAATTTCTAAATTTCGACAGCGGATTTGAAATCAGTATTGCACAAAACCCCTATGTACCAATTTTCATGAAAATCGCTTCAAGTTTAAAATTTTCAACCGCCATCTTTGATCCGCCATTTTGAAACCCTATATATTATCCAAAAAGAAATTAGCCTATATGTTAAGTTGGAATATGTGCTACCTTCGAACAAAAACTGAAAAATATCGAGACAAGCGTTTAAGCGTGATTGAGCAACAAACAAACAAACAAACGAACAAAATTTAACCTATCTATGAAACCAGAATCCAGATAATATTTTTCCGAAGGTTTTTTAATGATCATCATACATCCAAACTTGAAATATTGAACAGAAAATATTATTGGATTAATTTCTTGTTGCGAAGTGCAAGTGAAAGCAATTGATTATAACTATCCATAAATTTCAATTCAATACAAAGTTTTCGCTACTATATATGTATATAAAATATATAAAATATTTATAATTAAGTTTTTTATTATATTATATTGATAATATTTGACGCGTAGATCCTAAATTCAGCCCTAGGTCTTGCAAAACAATTTCCTCAACAGTATATCGGGCTTTAATTTGAGGGTGTATATGAAAATGAGTCAATTTCCCACTATATTTTTACCTTTGAAATCAAAACCTTCTTGAATCACTTTATCATCTAAGAAAACATTACCTTAATGTCTAGGGAACCCAAAATAAAGATCAAATAATAGATACAAAATTAAGAATTTGTAAATAAATCTCTCTTGGGTTCAACATTTAATTTAAAATCGACCCATCTTTACAAATTAGCGTAAAAGGCGTCTACTAAAAAACACATACATTTCATGAAATATGGCAATTTGGACCGTCTCTGTTTAGTCTGGATGGTCGACTTATTTGCCTTTTAAATTTCAGTTTAGGTTGAACCTTGAAAATAAATTGCCGGGGCAAAGGATCGTTAATTGTGGGCTTTAGCTTGGCCTTGAAAATGGAGAAAAAAGTATTTTTGCCAAGAAGTGTCTGGACAATTTTTAACAAGGTCCAGCACGACCGCCCTGAGCTGTGATTCACCTTGAACTTGAGTGGCTGATAAAACGATAAAACGAAAGCACCTCAATTGAAAACCCTCAAAATTTGTACCGACCGGCGGCGGCGGCGTCGGCGTCGTCGTTCATTATTCCACTTCAACAATTTATAAATTTTTAAGGGTTGCTTAGGAAAAAAAACACCCTTTGCCCACGTTCCAAGGAATTTTTAGCCGAACGGACATCAATCCGGGTAAAATCCAAATATACTTGTACGAGTTTGTGTCGGGACAAAGGCAGAAATCAGCCGGTGGAAAACATTTTCTACCATTTTCCATTTCTGCTCATCCATAGGACAAACGTCAGAAAGTTTTCGTTGCGCTCAATCTCCTTTGGGGCAAATAAACGTCTGGAAAACTCGAGTAAAAGTTGTTCGCGAATGAAGTCCGATGAAACCATTCATGAGCGAATACCTTGATTCCTTCCTGGAGTTACACACACGGCCCTATGTCACTGCAACAGCCAGTGTCATGGTGCATTGTGAAGTGATCCTTAACGAATCCCGAATATATATACTATATATATGTATATATCCCGACTCCTCTCCCCGAGAACGTTGAAGTTTGAAGAACTCTGGTTGAGTTGCGCTTTTTCGGTTTAATTAAATGGAAAAAAGCCAAAAAAGGAAAAAAAAGGAAAATTTTTTATCTGGGTAAAAACATGAGAACATTTTTAGCTCTGCATAGCTAATCACAGCTGTGGCGCGTCATGGCAACTTCTTTTTGCTGAATGAATGACGACGTTTTGATGTTGCTAATGGTAATAGGATATTTTCTCGGGTTCTTTGTGCAGTGATAGCTAGTCAAAGTTAATGAAAATGAATAATTAAAATGCTCCGTTTGGGCCTGCTTTCATTCAGCAGATAATATCATTTCAATTATATAAAAGACACATAAAACTACATCAGAAAGGTAGCAGAATAGAAACAAAAGCAACAGTGCCACAAAAAAAGTGTGTTTTCATTGTTCTGATTCTGTTACTGTTTTTTGCTTTTAATCAATTTCTACCTTAAACATGGCCCGATTAAACGTAGGAAACGCTATACCAATCGATTCCTTGGAGTGTCCTCATCAACGTTTGTTCTGAGAATGCCTCCTTTCCCCTGAAAATCGTAGTTTTTTATTTATTTATTTGTATCAGGTTTATAGGTTAATCCATTGCCCTGACTAAAATAGCGCGTTCGGTAGCTATGACCATATGGCGTTTTATATGCTAAGAAAAAAAAACATATTTTTAAAGATAACATAGGTAAGTTTATAAATCCCAACAGCCCTAAATAAACTTTGGTGACTATACAAGCTGGGTTTTGTGTTTTTTTCCATTTATCCAATCTATATAAATAAAAATGTAAATGTTCAATTGTTAAAAATCTTTTTTGTTTTTAAACAGCGCCTGCGGTTGAACGTAAAAGCACCACACGCTATATTAAATATTTTACAGCAATGGGAGCGCCATCTGTTGAATGCGATAGCAACACATGCAATACTAAACATTGATCATGCTGGACAGCTTGCTTCTTGACAGCTGCTGTCACTTAACATTTTAAATGTTTCCGATTGCATTGTTAAATTAAATTTTCATAGATTTCGATTTATTTTCATTGTGATTCATTCATTTGATATGACATTACGTTGAAATTGAACTGTGTTATTATAGAAATGAATGTTCGTTTGTTTATAGTCTCTATGTAAAATGGAGTGTCATAGGCTATCATATTTTCAAATGTTCGCAAAAATTTTTCCATTTTTGAATTTTTATTGAAATTCAAATAAAACCGATTATTTGCAGGGAAGTGTAGTAAGACAGATAGATAGATAGGAAGATATAAGATAGATATATAGGAGATAGATAAATAGACAGTTAGATAGATACATAAATATAGATAGATATATATAAGGTATCCCACGGGAAGTTGCATGCAGGTATCAAGATGCCTCAAATTGCTTTCAAAAGATGGTTGTTGTTGTTGTTTTTCATACATAAATTTATTATGGTCAATAATATTTTAATACATTTATTTCCCATTTTTAAAATCGACCAATTTAATGATAAAATCGACGAAGTGTTGACCATCACCACTTGAGCAACATTTGAGTGAAATTGAGTTAGAAAACACTGTGGTATGAAAAAAATTCTTATTCATGTTCATGTTTTGTTTCATGAATTTTTCTTTAATTTAATGGTGGATGAGTTACTTTATTTATAAATTCTCGAATAAAACATTTTGTATTGAACGGAGACTTACTAGCATAACAGCTACCCTTAATAAAGATTGGAAATTTTTGAAAAACTGCATCAAGTTAAAATGATGTTTGTCCATGCAAAACTTCAAATATTGAACTTTAAATTTATTAGAGTTTTTGGTTCAAAGTTGATGTAAGTCATGGTCATTAGACCCTTCCATGGTGATTTTCACAAATGGAAGAACATCTATATTATTTTTATATATATAATAAGGTACTTTATTACTTAAAACATCTGAAAAATGAATGTTTTAGGAGTGGAACGCAAACATAATGTACGTATATGTGTAGGTATATAAAGGGTATAAAACTTCCCACTTCACAATTATTTGATACGAAGCTTATACTTTTTTTTTTGAACCTAAACCATATTACGCTGTATTTATAAGCTATGTATAATTTTAGAGAGCTACAATAAAATAAAAATACAAAATACATTTTCAATATTACTTCCGGATTAATAATCTATGAAAGAAAAAAGTATCTAAGTAAAGCTTATTGGGATAATAATAATACATCAAAAATTTTCGAACAATATTATCAAAAAACAGAATACCTATTAACCTATTGGTATTATGTATTTTAAAAGATTGCTGACGCAAAATAAATTAATTAAATGATTATCAAACTCTCCATTGCGATAGAGCAAGTTTTAATACTTTCTTTTAAGATTGAACTCTTATCAGAATCATAAAACGGCCGCAACCACACTAAAAATTTATCAGCAATGCTTTCTTTCTTCGCCCTACAAAAATATCCGACAGTAAAAACGGAAAAAAGCTGGCACCTCTTCCGGACAATTGTGTCATTAAGTTCTTATCAGAGTACACCTTCCGTAATTGAGCACTTAACCTTCGAATTGATTTGTCTATCGGCCATCAGTGTTGTCAATCAACGAGGGCAGCCTGAGTTGTCGTGTAATACGCCGCTAATGTAATATAAATAAAAGGGCCAGTCATTTACAGCGTGATAACGCCAATTTCATTATAGCCACATCGGTCAATATTTGACCATTGGCTGGTTCCTCACCAAGATAATTTTCAAATGAACAAAAATTTAATTTCTGAATTGATCTCTCCTTCACAGTGACAAAGGTGGATTCATTCGACGGCTCGCTGTCGTGTGTGTTTGTCTTTAGAAGTGACATTGACAGAGGAATGGAGAGTCAAAACATTTGTGCGTGTGTTGCTTTTGATGATTATCATTTTATTTATATACTTCAAAATATTTAAAGAGGTAAATCGCTTGTATTACCGCGTTTCAAGGTGGAAAAATATGCATTAAACATGTTTATGATAACTTAGGCTTAGGCTTACGCTGCTGATTTCCTATCTGTATACCCATGCACTTTATTGTCAGGTATGTCGCGACAAATATATTTTTGTCTGCAGATAATTTAACTACACGTTTTGAGATACTTGGCCTCTCAACCGTTTTTGAAATAATCTTTTGAGAACAATATTTCGTTAAATTTCGAAATATTATTTTGTTATTACCAGCTATTAATTATAATTTTTTTATAATCACGGAAATGATATGAAATACAAATCCAAATGTTTATATTTAGCATAATGCAACTCATTAACACAGTAATTAGGTTTTGGAAGTTCAAAATAGCTAGTAATTACGATTTCTTTTTCAGTTAAGCAGGCAACTGAAGCTTTTACTTTTCGTATATGGGTAATTCTTTTACAAACCGAACACCTCTTTGACCGACACATCTCCGATTTGGCTGAAACTTTTTTTACGAATTCTATATCGAAAAATAAGAGATACGTGTCCGAGAATTTGGTTTTGTTCCGCATATTTTCGATAATACTAGTGATCGAAAATGTGAGAATAGTGAATTTTTTGGCTTGGAGACTCATTTTCAAAAATTTATAACTCTGGTTTTATTTGAGCTACAAACTTCTTTTTTTTTCATTTTAAATTTAAAGAACTGGGTTTTGGGAAAAAAAATATTTTTAATAAAAACTATTAACAAATTCATATTGTTATTAGCAATTTAATTGTTTAAATCAATTTTTAACAATGGTCCCCACCTCGTAGCAAGTTTTTAGTATTTTTATTGTATTCTCCGTTAGATTTTACATAAAAAACATGTTTTCAAAATATGGTACCTTTATTATTACTATTTTTAAAACATTTAATTTATATAGCGCGACACGTCAAAAAAACGGTTTTTTGTTAATAAAAAGAAAACTATAGCTCGGATCAAAAAAAAGTTAAATATAAAAGTTGTAGATAATAAAAAGATCTACAATTCTTGTCTTAACTACTTTTCGACATAACCTCAAACTTTTCGGATAAATTGAACAAAATGTTAAAAATCACCTTTTCCAAATTTATTTGCCACATTTTTTGCCTCATGTCGTTTCTTTCTTTTAATATAAGTAATTATTATGTTCTTCTTAACAAATAATATTTATTAGCAATCAATACAATAAAAAAACACATAAATTAATAATAAATGATAGAGCATTATTTTATCGCATAAAAAAAAGTTTATTGTGGTTTCAATAGGTACTTATTATTGGTTAATATGTATTTCATTTGATGGTTAGTTGAGAAACATATTAAAACACAAATATTATATGTTAATTTCTTTTTTAATTTTTTATAGTCTTTTTATCAATAAATAATGTTTCAAAACGGGGATTTTTAACATTTTTTGCATTTTATTCGAAAAGTTTGAGGTTATGTCGAAAAATAGTTAAGACAAAAATTGTAGGTCTTATTATCTACATCTTTTATATGTAACTTTTCTTGATCCGAGCTATAGTTTTCTTTTTATTAACAAAAAATCCTTTTTTTTTTGAGTGTGTCGCGCTATATAAATTAAATGTTATAAAAATAGTAATAATAAAGGTACCATATTTTGAAAACATGTTTTTTATGTAAAATCTAACGTAGAATACAATAAAAATAATAAAAACTTGCTACGAGGTGGGGACCATTGTCAAAAATTGATTTAAACAATTAAATTGTTAATAACAATATGAATTTGTTAATAATTTTTATTAAAAATATTTTTTTTCCCAAAACCCAGTCCTTTAAATTTAAAATAAAAAAAAAGAAGTTTGTAGCTCAAATAAAACCAAAGTTATAAATTTTTGAAAATGAGTCTCCAAGCCAAAAAATTCATTATTCTGAATTCTCACATTTTCGATCACTAGTATTATCGAAAATATGCGGAACAAAACCAAATCCTCGGACACGTATCTCTCATTTTTCGATATAGAATTCGTAAAAAAAGTTTCAGCCAAATCGGAGACATGTCAGTCAATTTTTATCAAAATCCGTACGGTTTGTAAAAGAATTACCCATATGTGTTTTTATTTTTATTTTACTTTGAGCATCTAAAAACTTCCACAAACGTTTTGGAGGAAAAATCTCGTTCCCATGAATTGACTCAATTGCATCTGTTTGAGCGATAGAAAATACAAAATTTAAATATCGAATTTTTCAATAGTCTCGTTTTAATAGTTAATACTACTATCAATAATTTTTTTTTTAAATATAGCATACAGAGATTTTCATTAATGTCGATTTAAGAAGGAAAAATATTAAAAATGTTTAATAGTAAACTCAATTACTTATAAAAAATCCATCTAAATTGCAAAGGTGGTTCCAGATGGTGATTAGTTAGAGACTTCTTGTCAAGGAGATTTCAACGGGTAGTTATTGCTGGTTCATTTTCATCACTAGGTGCCGTAGGGGTCAATTCTTAGGCCACTCCTATTTAGTCTTTATATCAACGACATCTGTGAGATAGTTCTTGATGCTAACATTCATCTTTATGCGGATGATGTTGAACTGCACTTAAGCAGACCCATTGTATTGCACTTGTTCTTCCAGACGAACTTCTTCTATAATTTTTGCTATTTATTTGATTTTGGTATTAATTTGAAAATGCGACTTATTTGTTGTGTTTAACAATTGTCTAGTTCAGTTTTCGGATCAGCTTTTGTCTTATTCTTTACACTTTAAACTAAATAGTAAGGACTCTTCTTCTGCCTCATTTTATTTATGGAAACTTGATCTATCTTAAGCTCAATATCTCACGCAAGGGTAGGTTTGAGATCGCTTTTAAGGCATATTATTCGGATTATTTTTTGAAATTTGTGTAACTTCTATGGTTTTGTTATAACAATTTCGTTTGTTTTTACTTACTTTTGTAATTTTAATAGCAAACTTAGTTCTCTTTAGTATAAGAATTGTATCACTTGTGTGTCTAAAAATTATTAATAATTTCCACTTCCCTGTTAGACTTTATTCTTCAGGGGGTAAATACAATTACACGGGCAAAAATTACGCATTTGGAAACATTTTTTTTCACAAAGAAGGTTTAATGCAATCATTATAAAACTTTGTACACTTGTTAAGGTATAAATGAGGAATGTAAAAATAGTTTTTTTTTTAATTTTTGAAAACAAAATGGCGGCTGTACGCTGGCGTGAAGTTGACCTACAAAAAAAACAGCAACCACTCTGGACGTCGTGTTATTGATCTGTAACAGCCCATACAACAAATTTGGTTTAAATATACATGTTATTTGTCTGCGTTTGGTAGAAGTTTTTGTAAAAAATCGATAATTTTCACAATTTTTTCAGCCATTTTTGCATTAATAATTCAATTTTGCAACAAAAAATTCCAAAACAATTAGGCTTACAGACAAGCCTAAGGTATAAAGAAGAAACCCTAAAAATTTCAACTAAATTGGACAAGTAGCTTTCGAGTAATCGTGGTTGCAAATTTTAAAAATGTTGTTTTGAGAAAAACGCGTTTAAAGTTTTGAAAACCTGCTATGCGCTGAAGAAAGCGTTCTCGAAAAATGAAGAAAAAATATATAAGGAGTTCGATTTCCGACCTGAAACTTTTTGGAGCGTATTCTACGTATTCCCAACTTTTTAGAGGAACAAAAAAAATCGGTTTTTTGACCTTCTAATTGTATTTACAACCTTAAAGTAAGGAAGGAAGTAGTGCGAAATAATGACGTTTAGCTCGAAAACACGTGCACATTTAAATACAAAATGCTTAATTTTGTTAGAATCTATATATAAAAAACATCCTTTCATTTTACGAAAAAAAAAAAGAAAATTTGAAAATGTATTCATAATATTTTTCCAGTTTTTTTACCTACTAAGAAAAAACATACCTATTCAATTGAATCATTATAAGCATATAAAACTACATATGCCATTCTGAACAATCGTTTATATGTATTAATTTTGAAGGGTGATTAATGTAGGGTATATTTTCCAAATTTTTAAACATTCCTATCTCTAACTAAAAATTTCACACTAATTAATTTTATATGTATATTGGGATATTTGCAATTTGTAAGTACGATATTATGATAAAAAAAACGTAAGGGCAAGCCAAGCATACAAGCTTTAAAATTACCCTTTCTGTCATGTCACAATCTGAATAAGATATGATTTATAAAACTGGCTTTTTTATTTCCCTAACCAATTCAGCTAATTGTATGATTTAAAATTCAATAGAGCATATGTATGTAAATTGGACTCGAACTTGTCAATTTAAAATGATTGGTAGTTTCGCTGACATTGAGTGGCCTAAGGTTGGCCCTACCTATCAGCAATAAATCAAAAAGACACCAATACGACTGCATGCACTGTGGGTAGATACGCATCAGTACGTTTTAAAGCTATGAAATTGTTTATCTGAGCGTGAAAGGTAAGCGTTTCAATGTTATGGAAAAATATATAAAATTTGATGATATACGCCTGTTCCTGCGGATAGAATGGAGAAGGTCTCTTAGAGCTCTGTACCGCTGTCAAACAAAGGAGGAAAAAAAAAACCAGACAACAACCCAAAGCATACTGTCCTGTGTATCTCTTTGTGTTCCCTTCAACCATGAACAGAAAACGCAAAATAAATGGGATCCACAGATTTTTTTGTGTTTCCAACCTTTGCCGTCATTTTCCTTCATTTTTTGCCGTTTCCTAAGATAAATGTTTCGTTGTGCGCAAAAAAAAAAAAAAAAAGAAAAAAAAAAAGACACAAAAAAAAAACAGAAAAGATCCACAAAAAAAGTTTATCCTTCCTTCAAACCAGTTCACATTACCTTTAAAAGCTTTTGTGCGCACTATAACGTCCTTCTACCGATCTCCTGGCCATAATCGTCGGGGTCCTCATTCCGCATACAATTTTCTTGCCATTCAGCGCAAAGGATTTCTTGCAGCGAAGTCACCTCCTCGGCTTTATCATTCTTAAAATTCTTTGGGCACTCGTTGTGTTGGCGGAGAGGTGCCCTTCCTTTTTGCCCCCGGTTTTCTTATAGGGTGCCCGCTTCCCAAATAGGATTTCCAGCTTTGGTGATAGTTGAGAGCTTATAACAAGCTTCCAATTACTAAGTTGGGAAAATTCATTCCTACTCCAATTAAAAACTTTTCAAAAGTTGCACGCCAAGTTCGTCTGCGATGCGAACAAACGTACCAACACTACATACATAAATTGTGAGCACTCCTTCCAGCGAATAATGAAATTTCCCAGAATAATAACAGCGAGAAACATTTTTATTGCTTTCTTCCTCGAGCAGTTAGGTAAAACTGCCTCAGGCAGCATTATTAATATTGAAAGACGTATCACAGGCGCTCCAAAGTCTGGATGAACGCCCAAATTGAAATTTCCATCGTGCATATGTGTCAGGGCTCATCCCCCGCGCTCGCGAGCTGAGCATTACTTTGTTCATTACACAATTTAATGATAAGTGAAGCCGTGCAGTTACGAATGCACATTTGTTCGTCGTTTTGATGACTGCGAGATGCGAGATTCCAAAATAGCTTATCTAGTTGCAAATGAGTTTTTTAATTAATAACTTCCGACGCATCCCATTAATGCATAATGTAATATCATCCAACGTTCAGCTTTCGCCTATAACTTGGTTTCTCATGGGGAAAACAATCCAATTTTCGAGATCCACTAGAAGTATACAAATAAAGTTAAAAACTAAAACCCGTCTACAACTATAAATGCCTTATAAAAACGTTTCGAACAAGATTTCACTGTCTTTATATGAAAATGATTTGTCTACTACATTCATTAATGAAATTGTATAGTCGCAGTTACAAGTCGTCATTCATTAGTTAATTTTACTTGATAACACTACTAATAATGGTACATTTCTTTATATATCTTTTTATATATAAAAATCTCGTGTCACGATGTTTGACCGTGATAAAATCCGAAACTACTCAACCGATCTTGATAAAATTTGGCTCATTGTGTGTAAATTGGTCCAACTTAAAAGATAGCATAGTTTTTATCTCGATTATTGACCTCAATATTTTTTTATTGCCCATTAAGTGTAATATTTGTAAATTCCAAACGTGTAAGTATTTTTTGCTTGCTTTCCACCTTTTATTTGTATTTTATTGCAATTATTTAATCTGTTAATTGTTAATCAATTAATTAATTAATTGTTAGTTATTTTGTTATGTGTTATTTAATTTTTTTATTTTTTGTTATTGAATTTATTTATTAATTGTTTTTATTTTAATTTTAGTAAAATACCTCGAAAAAAGTCTGACATAACAAAACAAAATGTAAATTATTATTAAAAATAATTATAAATTAACGTTATCTACCTAATTCATAAAAATCGATTTTTATATGTTATTTCATATATTTTTATATGTAGTACTTAATGAATGAATTATTAATACATATTATAGTCAAATATGAGATGTATAAAATATAAATTCTAACTCTCCTAAATTCTTTACCGAACACTTTTAAATTTGGCGTAACGATCCATTCTCAATCTCATAGGTTTTTAGATCAGCTAAAACGTTTTTATCTTTCTCAGTGAATATTGATTTGACTGTTTTAAAAAGATTAGGATTAAATTAATTCAATATATTATAGCTACTTAGCAACAGCACGCGTGGCCGGGTCTGCTAGTAAACTATATATTAAAGGGTCTAGCCGGGTTAAAAAGTGAAAATTTCTCCCGGCGCTTTTGAAAAACAAAAAATATCCTTATATACGAAAAAGTACATTTCTGCTCAAATTTTCAGACCCATAATTTTCACATAACCTCAAACAAAAAATTAAAAAAAAATCAAAAAGTTTAAAATTTAATTAAAAAAAAATATATCTATTTTTTTTTTTTTTTTTTTTTTCTTCAAAGGCGCTGAGGCATTTTTCACCTTCTTAACCGGCTAGACCCTTTGCGTAATATTTATATTATATTATTATATCACTTTTATAAATTCTTTTCATATTTTGCGAATATTATTTCAATATTAAAAATAAAAAATTGTACATATGAAAAAGTTAAAAATGTATACCAAATTTTTTCAACGGTGATGGCTCCCAATTCGTCTCAGGTTAAATTCATGTTGTGTGCGCCTGGACTGAAATCTCTTTCAAGTCAGTGAAAACCGCATACCTACAACCAAAATAAGCGATAAGATTTCCTCAAATTTCCTGAAAAGAGTATTATGTTTGACCAAATCTTCTAAAAGATTCGCAACCTCGTCGAAAGCATTTGACAACGATGCACATGGCCGACCGTTGAACGGTGACCCCATGCAGCACTATCCCCATCTGTGGGCTAAAGATGTTATTAAGTGCAGGAAAGAGATCTTCAAAATGGCTAATAAAGGGATGGCTGGAGCAGATGTCCCGGATATCGAATCTACTTAATCGAAAGATAAAGATTCCATCAGGTCCTAGCTGAGATGATCCTGCTGACTAGATAAACTGCTATCGTCTGCTCATCGTCAGAACCACTTAGCAGAATGGAAGAAAGGTTTAACCTCGGTCAGGGCGATGCCGAAGAAATCTCAGATACCGCCGAAATGCACCACCTCTACCGGCTTCTAATAATCATTTAACATTCAGCTACTATTTCTATTCAACCCTTTAGTGGCGCGGAGGAAATCAGGATGTGGCCCACAAACTTTTGTAGGGCCATCTGCAGACTGACGTGAATCCGTCCGGCCCCGCAAGAACAGACAGCGCCGCCAACGGCGAACGGGTTAATCTCGGGATATAGATGTAAGTCGCTCAACTAAAACTTATTTAATATGAGGCAGAAGCTGGGAATTGTTGGCCGTCGTCCTCCTCTTCCTCCTTTGTGGTAATTTTATCCGTATCCTTGGGCCGGGCCGAGACGGGACGGGACAGGGCCCGCAAAGGGGTGGAGCGCGGGAAAACGCTTTAAGTCAGTGCTGGAAGGTGTTGTGGATATGTTTGTGGCTTCTCCACCAGCTCCAGAAGCTGACGACGAATCCTATAGCAGTTACTGACAGTAATTGCAGCTAAGTAAGGATAATGACACTGACTTAAAATTTAACATCCTCTCAAGGACTAATGGAATTGAATTTCTCAAAGTTTTTCGTTCTAATTTAAAAGGGCTTTTTGCGTCTGCCGCTGATTGTTGGTCTTAATTACAACTAGTGGCGGGCGAACGACGACGGCGACGGCGACGGCGGCAGTGGCGGCGCGAACTTTTGTTTCTGGACAGTTCATCGCGATGTTTTGTTCATAACGTCATAAAGGATAAAGAAACTTTCTTGAGATAAAGATACTTTGCCCAGCAGACCAAGATCTCGGATGGGGAGGAATTTAATTGAATTGAAAAACGATACCGGAACGGAAGTTGCGGCGAAGCTGGCACAATCGAAGGAGGTCACTTCCGTCTTATGCCTCGCGCTCCATTGGAGATGTTTTCGGGCGCCAAGAAATCAGTTCTTCCCTCTCTCTCTCTCTCTCTGTCTCTGTGTCGTTTTATTTGCTCAACCAGCTTTGACATATTTAAAGTGGTATTTTTTTCCGATTGCAGGAAGTTTGCCATCTCACATTTTTCAAATATTTTGGCGTTAGCATGGTTGCGGAAGGAAGTCCCTTTTTTCAGTCTTAATATTTACATAGCGTGGCAGACTGCCATTTATTCAGATTTTTCGCAAAACAAATCTGGATATGAAAAAATCGACTTTGATAAGGTATACAAATCTTAGGAAAATTTACGTAGAAGAGAATTACAGGTATATATAATTTTATTCAAATTAAAGCCATAGGCAGTATATATAGTAGTATATCCAAACAGATATCTATAAATATGAAATGAATATAAAATATATTCTACAGAGTATAGAACTATTTCATCTCTAGTTTAAATAAAAAAGTAGTTTATTTTATAACCTTATACCTACAAATCTATCTATAATAGAATAAAAATGTCCGAGAAATTGCGTGCTCGCATGCAAACTTTGATATTTTTATCTGCTTCGTCTCCGTCGTGCTTATATTGCATATATGTAAATAGGCTTTTTACAACAGTTGTTGACGGGGAAGCTTATTCATAAAATTCTTTGAAATAATACCTATTAATGTTATTAGGTATTGATTGTGTTATACTATATACTAGGTATATATATAGGTAACCGGTCTACGATCTAAAACGCATAAATTTTTTAATAGTTGCACCAACTCATGTTTCGACGTGGTCTGCTTGACTGAAACTTGGCTGTGCGGCAGGATTTCCGACGCCGAGCTTTTTAGCTCCGAATACATTGTCTTTCGTCGTGATCGCCACTGTTCTGACGATGCACCTGTGGGTGGAGGAGTACTTTGTGCTGTTCGCCGTGATATTCCTTGTGTGCTGATTGACTTCTTGAACTCTGACAATTTGGAGCTTATTTGCGTAGCTTTGAGACTTCCCTGCATAACCGTATACATTATCACCTGCTACATTCCTCCAAATTCTTCTTTGGAGATTTATATGGCCACGGCGTTATGTATCGAGGGTATTATGTCTAAACTACACCCCTCTGATCAATTGCTGCTTTTTGGCGACTTCAATCTTCCCACTGTTTCCTGGGAGCAATCTGATGACAACGATGGACTGTCTCCGTTCATATCATCGGCTTTTCAACCTGCTAGTAGCTTCATTGACTACATTCTTTCGATGGGCCTATCACAAGCTAGCAATATTCGGAATTCCTCTGGCAAGTTTTTGGACCTGGTGTTCTCTTCGGATCCTGACGGAACCCTCGTGAAGCATTGCTTGGCTCCGCTTGTTCCCGAAACCAATCATCACCCGGCCTTGCACACTATTATAACGCTCGATATTACTTCCTCTGTTTATAGCTCTCATGTTGAAAATTTATGTTACAACTTTAAAAAGGCTGATTTTACCAATATAAATGATTGGCTTGCTAGTTATGACTGGTCTGTCGTGCTCAATAAACGTGACATTGACGAGGCTGTTAATATTTTCTATGAAATTATTTATAACTGCTGTGCTAAATTTGTCCCTATTGAGCTTTCTAGGTGTAACTCTAATTATGCACCCTGGGTTAATAATAGTTCCGTGAAACACCTAAAAAATGCCAGAAACAAAGCATGGAAAAGGTTTTGTTCCTCGCGGGGTGATGCTGACTATGCTGAGTTCTGCAATATCCGTTCTCTGTATGTTTCTGCTGTTGAAGATTCGTACGGCTCCTATCTGCAGAGAATGAGGTCCGCATTGCGTAGCGAGCCAAAGCAGTTCTGGCATTTCGTCAACTCTAAGCGTAAGTGTGACGGTTACCCTTCCTCGTTGAGAT
Organism: Dysmachus trigonus; assembly: GCA_949715965.1. Classification (NCBI taxonomy): domain Eukaryota; kingdom Metazoa; phylum Arthropoda; class Insecta; order Diptera; family Asilidae; genus Dysmachus; species Dysmachus trigonus. The sequence continues at coordinate 79,280,896 of OX454322.1, read as the reverse complement.
ACGGGGATATAGATACTACTGATCCCCTTGAAATTGCCAATCTCTTTGGTGACTTTTTTAAAACCGCTTTCTGTGATCCCAACTGTGATATTAGTTATAGTAATTTTACCCACCTGACGAAGCTTTCGCCGACTTCTTTTCAGCCTAAGGACTTATTACTTGACGAGGACTCGATTTCTGATTTTATTTCTAATCTACCAGACTCATTCTCGTGTGGTCCTGATGGCATTCCCTCCATTTTTGTAAAACGCTGCAACTCGTCTATTGTCGCTGTACTGTGTTATTTATTTAATTTATCTTTATCTTGTGGTGTTTTTCCTAAGCAGTGGAAGTTGTCATTAATAATTCCTTTACATAAGAAGGGTAATAAGTGCGACATAAGTAACTATCGACCTATTGCTAAATTATGTTGCATAGCAAAAATTTTTGAAGCTTTAATTTGTGATGTTTTATGTTTTCACTGCAAACCCTTCCTGGGATCTTTCCAACATGGTTTTATTAAAGGGAAATCTACTACGACTAACTTATTAGAGTTTTCTAACTTTTGCATGTCTGCCCTGGAAAACGGACAGCAGGTTGATTGCATTTATACAGATTTTAGTAAGGCCTTCGACAGAATTAATCATAAAATTCTCATTTTTAAATTATCTCTTTTAGGATTTCCCTCCTCTTTTATTAATTGGATTTCTTCTTACCTATTAGGCCGTACACAACGTGTTAGTTTTCGCAACGCTCTTTCCAATACAATAACACATCAGGCGTCCCTCAGGGTAGTCACCTCGGACCACTGCTTTTCATTGTATATATTAATGATGTCTTTTTATTATTAAATAATTCACGCATTCTTTGCTATGCAGATGACGCCAAAATTTTCCGTACTGTATCAAACGCAAACGAATGCGAACTTTTAAATTCTGACTTAGATACTTTTTATCATTGGTGCTCTATTAACTGTTTACCCTTAAATATAAGTAAATGTACCGTTATGTCTTTTTCCCGTAAACGGTCACTTCTTGACTTCTGTTATGTTCTGGATAATTCATCCTTATCTCGACTTGACAAAACCAAAGATTTGGGTGTATTATTTAATTCCCGTTTATCTTTCAATGATCACTATGACGCTATTATTGCCAAGGGTAACTCCGCTTTGGGTTTTGTTAAGAGGTGGTCTAAGGAGTTTGACGATCCCACTATAACGAAACTCCTTTTTTGTACTTTTGTCCGCCCTATATTGGAATACGCTAGCCCGGTTTGGTCTCCTTTCCATGCGGTTCATATTAACCGCATCGAAGCCGTCCAGCGTAATTTTGTACGTTTTGCACTTCGTGGCTTACATTGGAACAATCCCTCTGCGCTTCCGCCTTATGAAAATAGGCTTAAACTCTTCCCTTTGTCCTCTCTCGAGGATAGACGAATGAATGCCAGAATTGCTTTTGCTTTTGACTGTATACAGGGCGGTATTAATTCTGCTGAATTGCTTTCATCGTTCAATATTTCTGTACCTCCTCGCTCTTTTAGGAGCTATGACTTTTTCCATGTTTCTAGGCATAGTACTAATTATGGGATGCACACGCCAATCTCCTCAATGTCTCGTCTTTTTAATAGCAAATACGATGTGATTGATTTTAATTTAAATAAGCGCAATTTAAGAAATCAGCTTCGTTAAGGTTTTTTTATTTATCTCATTATTGTAGTAGTCAGTTGTTGATGAATCCTAATAAAATAAAATAAATAAATAAATAAATAAATAAATAAATAAATTAAAGGTAGAATTTTAAAGCAAAGAAGATTTCACTCTCCTTTTAGAAGTTGATATTACAATAAGTTTTTTCTCCATACTCATAATTGTCCAAGTGTCCAAATCTGCCTAAAAATACTGATACTAGCCCATAGAATTTTATTTTGCACTTTTTGGCTAGTTCGAAAGTCAGAGTAGTTGCCTACGACAACATTTAAATTCAAGTATCAAGTATATTTACTTTTCGAGCTTGGGCAGATTTGATCCATACTCTTATTGCTAGTTTTTGCCCATAAAAAGTCGCCAGAAAAGTACGGAAACCAACCTATTAATTTGGACGCCACATGCTCATTTTTGTAATATTACTAATAAAAACTTTACAAGCCAACAAGGAATCTTAAAGTGAATATGTAACGAAATTACAGGGTACTTTAGATAAGCCATTTATAGTTTGAAAATATAAATTCCATTACGTTTGGAAGATGATTACTCAACATTGTCATAAATAATATACATATACATATAAATCATATCGGTCGTAAAGCGAAATTTAATGATCAACTGCAAATCTCTCATAACATTCAAATTAATTTGAGTTTATCCAAGTCCTTGAGTGTTCCTGTCTATTTAATGTCTACAATTAAATTTGGACAAACAGACTCAGCACATAGTTTCGATTCCAATCCCCTTCTGCCCTATACATAGGCTTCCTTCTGTTCCAGCGGCCGTACTTTATCTTATACGATTCCTTCTCGGTACAGCCGACTGAAGCTGAGCGTGCTGGCGTCGATGCCCTTACAGGTGATAACATACCGCTGTAAATCTGGAGATTTCCTCGTCAACGAGCAAGCAACTTTAATGAATTTCCAACAATTTGCGCATATTACCATTTAGGCCTTTCAGTTGGCCTCTTCAAATGATGTAATTGCTCCTCTCTAGCTGATCTCTGCCGCCACCACTCTAGTTCTGGTGGTACATGGGGATGCTGTAGACTGTAGAGTAAACATGTTTGCACCCTAGAAAAGTATGCTACCATAAGCGGCATCAGCACGAATGGAGCCGCCATTAAGCGGAGCAGTGGGAGTTGTCTGAGTTTTGGCATTTCTGACATATTTATTTACTTAGGCGGATACTTTTGACAGGTACATTTTGACGCCCAATTTATTTTTAATGGAAATAGCCGTTTCAGTAAAATACCAAAGTAGGTCACACACGATCGATTTTAAATGTGTCTCTGGACGAATTGAACAAATCTCAACCTCAAATAAACATAGGTTGAATTTTTAATGGAGTTGTGGGACTATAATATACTTAAGATTAAATCCAGTAAACGCTTTCACACAATACGTTCTACTTCACAGTTAATTTAATTTTATGCTTCATTATATTCATTATCTCCCCTTTGAAAATTATTTTAATTGTTAAAGCTGTATGATTCTTATTTATACATATGTCCTCGAATTTACTACTACGATGTTTGCATTGTTTTAATTTATGAACAATGTGCCTATGTAAATGAAATGTTTTGAATAGTTCTTCTTAATTCTATTAAAATTCATACTACCACTATATATAGCACAATAGGTTGGTGGGAAATATAGTAATTGTATTATAACAGATATATGTACATATGAAATTCAGTTGATTTAATTTCTTATTGAATGTTTTAGTCCTCTTGTATACTCATTAATCCTGTTCTCTACGACAACAAGAGTTTACTGAAATAAATTCTATAAAAATTATTATTTGGGAACTTAGTTGCTGTTATCCAATGTTAATAACGCTTTATTAATATCTACATATAATAGAATTACGCAAAATTTGCGTGATTGCGATTTCAAATTTCAAATTAAACATCGACTAATGAAAACAGGACCTTACAGCAATAGCCGCTAGAAAAAAAAAATACATTTGGGAAAGTTTGATCGAAATAACTCAGTGCAATCATGCCAACAAAATCATAAACATAACAAAGTGTAAACTCCCTTAACCTTCTCCAATTCCCGTAATTTTGGAATATTTATTGGATGAATATTAAATATTGTTTTGATGAACGTTTAAATATTGATCTAATAAGGCAAATTGCCAAAGTTTGTCGGAGCAACAAATTTATATTTATAAAGGGGTGAAACCCACCCTCTTGATTTAATTCTCCAAATTTTGATGTATGACCAAGAAATTGATCCAATGAAAGTACGTTTAATGGATATGGATTATGGAATGCGGAAGATAGTTCAGTTAAAATAGATTAAGAAATACAACTTATAATTATTTAAGTGGAATTACTTAAGTCTAGAACTAATGATGTGAATCGTTGCAATATGGGATGTTCTTCGATATCAACATGAACAAGATATTTATGAAAACTTGAGTTTGAGATGTTTTCATGGATTTTGATGAAACGTTGTAAAAACGTTCATTTATGGTCAGAGTGATGAGTATGCAAATTGGGGTCACTTTTCGATATTTTAAAGTCAAATATATCAGGAAATACAAGCTAACAACAAAATTTGTTTACATATTCTTCACTTTTGATCCCAAGTCAACGTCCCACAAAGTTTTAAGCAAAATTAAATCTGCGAATTTCGTTTTTGATTAAATAATTAAAGATGTATTTTATAATTATTAGATTTAATTTATTAAGTCATCATCTTAATCATAAAACGTCAATAAATTACTGAAAATTGTATCCATGTCAAATGCGATGACAACAGACAAGATCGTTATTTTCGTTGGAAGGGATCTAGGCTTGAAAATCGTATAATAATTTTAAAGTTCGCAATTTTAAAAATAAAAAAATTATTTTACCTTAGATTGCGATCATCATAATCTTTTAAATCGTTCTTCCAGTATCAAATAAGCCTTCTCGTTTGCCCCAGGATTATTCTAAAACACAATTAAAAAAAATTTTAAATTAAATTGCGATTGGAAGTTAAGATAAAAATTCAATTAAGTGGTCGATATAAAATTACGACTTTGCGTGGTATTCGTTCAGCCTTTGTTTGCTCAGACATCTCGTAAAAAGTTAATTCTACGACAAACAAAATCAAACCTTTATTTTATAGAGGACTAAAGTTTTTGTTAATTTTATCTGAAACATTTTTCTCTAAAACTGATATTTTTAGAGTAACAAGGGGCCGAATATTTTGAAATTATTTATTAATTTTCAACATTTCTCAGTAACATATTCAAAATAATTATTATCAAAATTTAGAGCATAAATTTCTCAATATATTTTATTTTAAAAAATGGTTAGACAAATTTTTCAAAAGTCGCATTTTTTGACGGGGTACCTGGGCTAAAGCCCTTTTTTTTCATCAGAATGTAAGAGATTAATATTAATTAAGAGTTTTGAAAAATGTTATTATAAAGATCCCTAACGCCTCAAAAAAACATATGTCTTGATTCTATCTGGTGCTCCACAAGGTAGCCACTTTGGACCTCTATTGTTTATTATTTTTATTAACGAACTTCCGCCTGATTGAATCTACTCAGGACGCCGTAAGCCTTCAAAATGTTCTTACTACTTTTGTAAAGTAGTGCTCGAAGAATTACATGGATTTAAATATTAGTAAGTACAATTTCATATCTTTTAGTAGGAAATATTCTATTATATACTACAATATTTTTATAAAATTGTTAACACACGTTGTTGACTTTGGCCCAACCATAAATATCACATGATGTGAGCGTTGGTCAGTGTTTTTAAAGCCTTATTTTGCGCTTTGATACGACTGATTTGGGGGTATGCTTCAATAATTTGGAGACTACATTGTGAATTAGTGCGAAAATGTTTTCTTCCTCTAATTCTTCCTCCTTACGAAACTAGATTAAATCCGAAGCATAGGGAAACTGCCGATGTTTTATTTATGCATGATATCATTATTGAAGCTGTTAATTTTGATTTACTCTTGCAAGTAACTAGAGGACAGAACTTCGTTTACATTTCTCATCACAGAACTAATTATGGCTATTGTGAACCGGTATTGGCCATGTCGAAAAGTTATAACGACTATTTCAAGTATTAAGTTAGTAAGATGGCTTCAAAAAAGAGTTTGCTTAATTTTTAGTCCAGCAATATAATTTGTTGTATCTTCACAGAATTTGTTATAATTTGTTTTCTTTTTTATTATAATTTTAACGACATATGGTATCAAGTTACTTGCATTTAATGTAATATTATTTTTCACAAAACCTTCGAAAAGTATTCTCATTTGGAAAGGATTAACGCAACCGAAGCTGCGCTCGATGAAAGATAAACAACGAACACCTGTCCGTAATTAAATCTCTCTGCACCTTCGTTGGCACTTTCTCATAATATTCATGAAAAGCAAAGGAGTAGCGCAATTGTTTGAAGGGTTTTTAAGTCCCTTCTCCGCCCTAAGAAATCGATCCGGACTTAATTACGTTCAGGGGAGAGTTCTTTCAAGTTTACAGAGCTGAAAATATGAAATTATTTTACCACCAAAAAATAAATGATTGATTGCAGCCGATTTTTCTCCTTCTATATACGAGTACATTACCTTGGATCAAATCTCCCTCTTCAGCTCGGTCGTCTTCATTCACACCCGTTTAAATGCAAAGTGCTTCCCGGCTCAATAAACCCGTTGGGGGTGGAAATAAAAAAGGGAAGAAAAATCGGTGCTAAATCCGAGATATCCCCGCGACGAGATCGAAGCAAGTGCAGCACGTCGCTTAATCCATGCACAATAACTTCATAATGGTGAAGTTGCCTCCCGCGCACCCTCCCACCCGCGCCAACATAAAAAACAGCCCCAAACAAGATTAGTGCTTTAATGAACATTTGAATTTGAAAAATGCTTTTAATAGCGAACAGACGTCCCGAATGGAGCAATAAGACCACTACGATGCAAATGGCATTCTGCGATCCCGGCAACAACGACGACGACGACGACGTCGTCTCGATGGAGCCTGCAGGGCTCCCCGGATGAAGAACCAAAACCAATCCTCAGCTCCTCCTCTTCAGGGTATTGAAGTAATAATCGAGATATTGATTTTTCATAAGCTCCGCTCCTCCTTTTCTTGGTGCAAAAATGAATCGCACAATGTGGTCCATACACACCTGCATGAATGTGGTACCCCCCAAGGAGTGGGGTTTTCGGATCTGGCGCGGTGCCGTCTCGACAACCCTGAACCCTATACGAACCCTAGAAACCTACGAATCTACCACCGGAAAACAATTCATACTTTCCAGCTGTCGGCGGCGGGGGTGGCATTCATACCGGCGAAAGGTAGCGCAAAGTAATAAGATTCCCGCCTTCCGAGCAGATGCTGCTGCTGCTGCTTCTGTTGCTTGTATCACGTGCCCCGGCCACGGAAGGGAGTAATTAAGCAAGCATTAGACTTTAATTACTTCGCCGTATAATAAGCTTGTTAGGGCGTTTATTATTTTCGCCAAATTTAATTTTTTAAGCTCATTACCTTAGCGCCACATACACGTGGGACAGGGACGTGCCGGCGCCCAGCATTGCAATCTATGTGCTCCGTCGCGCCGTCTTGGTAAAAGCGCTGTCAGCAGGCTTAGTCAGCTCCCCGGTTAGAATTTTTACACTGTGCGGGGCAACCCCAAAGAGCCCCATGACTGCGTTTCGTCGAGCTCGTACGACTTTTGATTTAAAGGAAGTGCACGGCCGCTTCCGCCGACGCCTGAAGCCGCTACCACCGACGTCGTGGATTTTCACATTCGCTATAACACAGCAGAGGCAAAGGTGTTCTTAAGGGAAAAATGAATTTTGTTTTAGCCATTGTAAGCAAAAATTTTACTCTGAAAAATAAGAAACTGCCGACATACGCTATTATGTATACACATATGAAAACATGATGAGTATGTAAAATATTCAAATACACAAGTTATAGTATAAAATAAACTCACAGATGATTTGTATTATAGGCTTATTTAATTTAAGGTATTTTTAATTTAATAAAATATACGAAAAACAATTAACACCGGTTTTTGGAAGTAATATAGAGTGGATCATCGGGTGGTTTCTTTCTAAAAATGCTATAAAATGAAATCTGTTTAATATTTTTCAAAGTTTGTTGATTTATTGAAAAGAGTAAATATTCCGACTACTTTTGGAATATGATTTAATTCAAATCACTGCTTCGGCTGGCTTCACAGTAGCCCAATCTCTCAACCTTAATTTTTCAGTATATTTTCGATGGCTTAGGGCCCTATTTCACGAATAGACCGATCAATATTGTGTTTATCGTTTCTAAATTGTCAACATAATATCCATCTTTAACGGTTTTTAAAATGTTTCAACGATGTTCAAATGTAAATTTATTTATTGCGTACCGCGGAGATATGATACTATATTTATGTCAATTTTTTTAGCGCGAAAGAGCTATCTGTTTCAAATTAACATGTAATTTAAAAAAAATCCAACTAATTGCCCAACCTTTGTAATAAAAGAGATTTCAAAGTCGTAATGGAGATTAAAATTACATAACGACAAATTGAAAAATACAATTTCTCGAACTAATACAAACGTGTGATTATCAATTTACACTTTAATTTAACAAAGTTAATTTTATATTCCCAAGGTAATCTTTTACATACCGGTGATAACTTAAGAATTAATCAAAAAAGACGACTCAACTTGAATTTTTAACTTATAATCACAATATAGCTTTGAACAAATTTCTGAATAAAAAATTTCATAGGCAGAATTATGCAGACTAAAAATACCTGGCTTTTGGAATACCACAAAAATCTCATAGGCAAAGGATTTTCATTTAACATTGGTATCCCATACTGTAGAATTTATTTTTTTTAAATATGTCCTAAATAATAAAATAATATTATAGAGATACACAATAAAATTTTCTATCGATCTTTTGCTCTTGTAGCGCCGACTGGAATTAATTTGGTTGGGCATATTATCATTATTTAATTATTATTGTTTTGAATATTTGGTCACCACGAAAAATTCATACTTAATTAAATAAAATGTAATTTAGAATATCTCATTAAATAATTGGTTTTCAAACGAGTTTTTTGTTCCGAATAATTGCCCACGCAGTGCTACTTCAGCCATATTAATAAAAATTTGTGTGGAAAATTGTTTGGATTCAGTACGCATGATGGAAAAATTAAATAACACTTGACTATTCGAAATTCCACGAAATTGTATTTAATTTAAATACTGCAATTGAAAGTGAAAATTCTGAACACTGCTAGTATTAAAGCTTAGTATACTTAGTAAAAAAAATTTATGCATTTAAATATAAATAAATAATAAAGTTAAATTTGAGAGCCTTTTCGAAAGTATAAATGATAGTTCAAAACAAATCAGCAATTTAAACATTTACTTCAAATTCAGAAAAATCTTTCTCCAGTTTATGCATCCGAAAATAAAAACAATGCTTCAGTTTTGGTTCAAATTGCGAATTTTGTTTTAATTTTAACAAAAATAAACGACTAAAAAGATATACCACACAAAAATCTATTTAGAAAGCCACTACAAAATGAGAAATATTTTTATTGAAACACTCATAATTCTCAATAGATTGTCTTTCTTTTCGCATGTTTCTTCAAATAATACCATTAATATAAGAAAAGTATTTCCGTTTCATATCCCTAATTAATTTATTGAACAAACTTACACGTTGTTTAATATTAAGTCAACCGTTTTACACTTCACAAATATTGGAAAATTACCCGGTTTCACCCGGCGTTGGGTAAATACTTACTAATTAAAGACTTCTCAAATGTTCGTTTGTTATATCCTAGAAATTGATTCAACCTGAAAACCCCTTTATGGATCCGCCATCTTGAATATCCAAATCTTGATAATATTTAAAATTAGTGGCATTAACACAATTATTGTAGCAAATTTAATTAAATCCCGTTGAAATCGAGAAATTTTTTTTATATATTGGGTCCGCCATCTTGAATCTAGAAACTTTGATAATTCGATAATGATCAAAATTAGTGGCACCACAAAAAATCGTACTAATTTTCATGAAAATCCGTTGGAGTCGAGAAATTTGTATCACCATATTGGATCCGCCATCTTGAATTTGGAAATTTTGATAATATTTAAAATTAGTTAAATCAGAATAATCATTGTATTAATTTTCATTAAAATCTGTTGAAATCGAGACATTATGGTCTCCCTATTGGACCCGCCATCTTGGATTTACAAAATTTTAATAATATTCGAAATTAGTGGCCTCAGAATAATCATTCTACCAATTTTCATTAAAATCCGTCCAAACCGAGACATTTTGGTCGCCGTGTTGGATCCGCCATCTTGGATTTGGAAATTCTGATAACATTCAAATTAGTTGCCTCAGAATAACCATTGTACTAATTTTCATTAAAATCCGTTGTAATTGAGACATTTTAATCGCCATGTTGGATCCGCCATCTTGGATTTGGAAATTATGGTAATATTCTAAATTACCCCCCGATTCTGGATCAAAATTAAGAGCTCTTAGCGTCTTAACTATTATCAAAAGTCCTTTTAAAGGAATTAATATGCTATCATATTATTGAACAAACATTAGAGATACACTGATTTCTTATAATTTGTAAATTCTTCTACAAAAATTGGTCCATCTCTTGAGTTAAAGGAATTTTTCAAAACAATTAAGAGGTTAAGAGCTCTTAACTTTTCTGTAGAATTAGGAGGTTAGTTCAATAAGAATAAAACATTGTACTAATTTTCATTAAAATCCGTTGTAATCAAGACATTTTAGTCACCATGTTGGATTCGCCATTTTGAATTTGTAAATTTTGATAATATTCAGAATTGGTGCCCTCAAAATTATCACTGTACTTATTTTCATTAAAATTCATTGAAATCTAGAAATCTTGGTCGCCATATTGGGTCCGCCATCTTGGATTGTACTAATTTTCATTAAAATCCGTTGAAATCGAGAACGCACGAACTGTCAGACTCACGAAGTTAAAATAGTCGTTAAGTTTCCTGAAATTATCCAATTTTCTACGCAATTTTCTTAACTTTTCTTTCCGTAAGAACCTTTTACAAAGTATATTAGACAACTTTAAAAAAACAAAATGAATAAAATCGGTAAAGTCGTTCTCAAGTTATTGCGTGACCAACGGAAACAGGGTTCATTTTTATATATATATAGATAGAAAAGTGTTGTTTTTAGACTTTTTCAGGCAATTCTAAAAAAAGAATTAGCGAAATCGGTTCAGTTGTTCTCGAGATTTGCGCTTAGCAACACATTCAGCGATTCATTTTTATATTATAGATACCTCCAATTTATTGATTTATTTTTGAACAAGTATCCTTTGAAGTTCGTTTTTTATTGATCACTTCTACAGCAAAGATTGGAGCCGACTTCAAAAGATAAGCTTTTATTTTTCACTTCTTAGCAGTGTTTAAATGTACATACCCATTTCTTGATAGTATAATAATCCGTGCATATTATTGTTATACAAAAAATACTATATATTGATTTTAGGAACTTATTTCCCTAGTGGGCTGAATTACGTACTGAGTATATATATTTTACTAATATAATCATGATATCCTGTATATGGGTATTCTTCTTGATACACTGTATGTCGTCTTACTAAAGAAGGTGTTTTTCTTCAAACCCCCTAAAAAAAGTACTAACCTGATTTTGATTTTTAAATGGGACCAATTTGAAATTATCTCCTTTATATTAAAAAAAGAATCACGCGATAAATGCCGAAATCTTGGAGTAAATCGGTGTGCATACATTAAAAATAAGAATACATAAACCCTGAATTGAGAACCTCTTCCTTTCTTTAAATCGGTGAATTATATGTCATAGGAAATAAAATATACAATTTAGTAATGGTATATATATGTATCTCTTCTCCGAAAATGGTTACGCAGGATAAAAACCTGTGTAGATTCATATCTATCTGTGTTGTAATTCTCATAAAAAGTATTATGCACACATAAATTACTAATTAGTAATAATTTAGGTGCTGTCTGTCATTGGCTTATCATCATTATAACTGCTAAATGACGAAAAACTTGATCATTTATGACTTGCTAAATGACCATAATTTTTTGATCGTTTATACCTAAATGATGCGCTATCCACTATATAAGGACAAGAAGAAGAAAAGCACAAAGACTCTTGAATAACTGACAGCTGATAAATGATGATTAAGAAATGGCTGTCTGTCACTACTATATTAATTAATAATTAGTTCTCAATGAGTAATTAACTAATTATTAATTTAGTGCGCTGTCTGTCTAGGGCATAAGGATTAAAATCTTCCTGTAAGAATTTCAAATGGTTTATAAAATTCATTCATGAATTCTGATGTGATTTTCATTTTTTTTATCAAAAGTTTTTCTCCAATTACCATCAAAATCACGCCACGCCAATGCTTCTGACATCTTTTAGTTTTAGCAATAATATAATATAAAAGTAAGAAAACGAATAATAGAAAGCAGAAAATTGAAAGTTGAAACGTGTGGCGGTAAAAAACAACTAAGGTTCAAAATTAAAGCTCTTACGGAAACCTTTTCACGTTGCTTGGGACTTTTGCCTTCCTTTCTAATAAGCTTATTTCACAGCTCATCACATTTTTAATGAGCTGTGAAAGTTAAGCTATTTGCAGGTAAATTAAAAAGGCAGCCGCTATAAGCTCTCAGTAGTCACAATGGATGTGCACGCAACTGCATTGGCGATGGGTGTCCGAGTAAATTACAATAGCTGCCGGCGATGAAGTAATTACAGAATGCTAATCTGCTGCTCAGGGCAGTGAGTTAAACAAGACATAATTACAGGTAAAAACAAAGCCGTTTCATTATTTTAAGGAATCGCAGGGCTTGTGTGAAATAAAACGTTGCATGAAGTTCCTAGATGGGATGAGCATTCAATCAATACGTATTTATAAGATGGTTAAAAATCACTTTACATTAAACCTACATAAAATTATATATAATAATAGTTACATAGCATTTTATAATTTATATACTGCATATTACATAATGGTTTTTGATCAAATATTGTTAGTACACTCACATAAACTAACAATCAACGAATATGTATAAATATTCCGCCGGTCGTTTGTAATTTTTAAAGGAAACGTTCTAAGGTGTGTCTCACCGATTTTGATTAAATTGGAATATTTTATAGAGTATCGAAAAATAAGAGACACGTTTTTTTTTATCTGCGGATACGCCCATTTAGGGGGTACTTTTTTAAATATAATATCAGATTCGTAATCAGCGACTCCAAAAACCCCTTAGTACTGGTTTTCACGAAATGACATTCGATCATTTTATTCCAATTTCTCCTAGATTTCCGGTTGTAATGCACACAAACGAGCATACATTTCTGCTTTCAGGAAAAAAGTGTAATAAATGAAATGTTAAGTTTACCTCATTCCAAAAGTGTTAAAGAAAATGGGGAAAACATTTTTATACTTTGTTTCAAACGGTCCTGTCTTTTGCAAGCAAATTTAAAACTACAACTGTTTGCAATTCACTATAAAAAAACTTTTGGCTGCTATCCAAACCAAAAAAAAAAAAAAAAACACAAAAAACTTTAAGTGGAGAAAAGAAATTTCTCTTTAAGTCGATAGATGCACTTGCACATTTATCATTCAAGTGAACAACTGCACTTTTCACAAACTGCTCCCACTCCGCTGAGCATTTTTTCCTAATTTCCAGCTGAAATGAATTTCATGAGGGAATTTTTTATGGGACTCCTCCTACGTAAACACTGCCAAATGAGATATATCATCTTTAATATGACGCACTTTCTGAAATAACGAGCGAGAATTATTGGAATTACATTCTGTGATCAAATTAACTGGTAACTAGGCGTGCAATCGTATTAAATTTTTCTATCGTTTTATTGAAAATTTAAAAATGTATCTAAGAGAAATCAACTCTGAAGATTTTTTACTGCTGCCATATGATATAAAATAAACTCGTAGAATCAACGTTAACTCGTGAATCGAATAAATTCAAATAATTGGGTAATGATGTCATACTATTTCAAATTAAATATATGAATTGAATGAATCTCAATATAATTTTAAGACTTTAAAAATTCCGTTTTACCATTTTTAGAATTCCGTAATTGAAATTTAAAACAATAATATAGCTTACTGACCCTACATATTTCCCAATAATTAGAACTTAAAACATATTTATCTCAAAAACGTGGAAGGGAACAATTTTAACTTGAGTTACAGTCAGTTTTGCAACTTATCCTTTAAAGTTGCTAAGCTATAAGGAATCCAAAACTCTTATGTTAATAAAATATGGTTCATCTAATATGGTATTTTACTAATTGATATATCTGTGGTACTCCAAGTAAATGCATAATTGTTTGACTATTGTGCATACTCTTTTAAAACTCATGATGTGAATTTATGGGATCAGATGAAAGCTTTACAGGGTGTGTATTAAGAAAATTACGGGTTGTTAGATTAAAGAGGTATCCAAAGACTTTAACTATATTTTTGTATGATAAAATCTTTTCTTAGGACTAACGATTACTCTAGACAGACTATGAACGATTTTTGAAGAAGAATTTGGTGCTTAGTCAATTTTAAAAATGTCTTAGCATCTTTGAATTAAAAAAAATATATATATAATATATATATATGGGTAGTTCTACAAACTAAGGAATTTTTGGCGGCTCAGCCAAAATATGATAGAAAAATTGTTAATAACACTTTTTTTTGGATGGAATACTATTAATTACAATTGTTTCTAGATGGTCACTAAAAATAATTAAGATTCAAAATTCTTTTCTGAACAAAATTACTGTGCAAAGTTGCGAATTCTCAGGATCCTGCAGTGTCCCTCGTACAAATTTTAGTTCAAAGTGCATCGTGATACGTTTACTTATACATTAGGGTCTTAAAAGAATCCCAAATTAATAAGTTTACTATTTTTCCTGGCTAGGTAGAACAATTACTATAGTATTTACTTCAAAAATATTAAATAAATCTTGTTTACATTTTGTCCCCACCATTTTATCTCAGTATCCTGTTCGCTGTTGAATTAGCAAATATTTACTAGACTATTTGCCTTGCGTCTTTACCATTCCGCTGAGTCGATAGTACCTACGAAAGAGATAAAGAATATCATCTATCTATTCTCACTTAACACGTTGTTTAGTGAGCCTAGTGCGTTCGGCGAGTGAAGTGGTGTCGTAATCAGTGAAGTTCTCAGGATCCTGGTAAGATTTTTATTTACGAAATAAATAATGAATATGACTAATTTTAGCGTATTGATATGTAAGATGCTAGCGCATAGGCCTAGTTTAGGTTAATTTTTGTTGAAAGTTATAAATTGGTTTGTTTATTTTATTTTTAGACAGAAATTCTCAGGAACCTGGCCTCAGGATCCTGTCCAATTGGTACTGAGAACCATCCAGGATCCTGAGAAGATCATATTAAAAATATTGTTTCTGTGTAATAATAGTATTTTTTTACACATAAACATTAAACTACAAATAAATAATTTAATAAATAAATTGAACTTACTCTCATAATTTGTTTATATACAGTTATTTAGTTTTGGTGGTGGTCTAAGTTTAAGTTTAAATGGACATAAATCAAAAAATATTAAATTTTTTGACTGTTCCCTTTAGGATAAGCTAAAAGACACTGTACTCTAGTTATTAGACTGAATTCTGCCACCAGAATGTATAAAAAATGTCGGGCCGAAATCAGACTCGAATTCTTCCTTAGTTTGTAGAACTACCCATATGAGGGATTCTTTTTCAAATCAGCAACCCCCCAGTCCATTATAATTTTGGGGTAAAAATTTTTTTTATAACACTAAACTGTCAGAAAGTCTAGTTTTTAAAGCCATTTGATGTTTTTTGAAAAAAAAAAAATCTAACCTCAAAAAAACTGTTTAAAGTTAGGTACCTCGCAAGAAAATGCCATTTTTCAGTCAAAAATGATTATAATTTTTCAATAATTTTAACCAAATTACTCAGAAAAAGTGTTTTTGGGGTCGCTGAACAAGAATCCGTTGTCAGATTTAAAATTCAAAATGGCGGATTCAATATGGCGGACGAAATTTCTGAAAGTAATTCCGATTTACACCAAAATTGGTTTAGTGGGGCTTTTAGGGTGTCTGATCACGAATCCGAGGTCAGATTTGCAAAATTCAAAATAGCGTATCCAAGATGGCAGATGAAAATCAAAAAATTGTTTACCCCAAAATTGTAATGGACTGGGGGGAAGGTGGGGGGGGGGGGGGGGGGGGGGGGGGGGTGGCTGATTTGAAAAAGAATTCCCCATATATATACGAGATCAGTTAGAAAGTTGAGTACCAATGTCCGCTTAAAAATCCAGACGTTCCTTGTTTCAGAGATGGACTAAAAGTCGTTATGGAAGTAACGATTTATGTAACTTTAAAAAAGGACTAATCACAAATTGTAGATAAATATGGTGATCAGATATACATAAAAAACAGCAAATTAGAAAAAAAAAAAAAATGGCGGGACTGATAAATGTAAATCAACTAAATCGTCATGTCTACTGAACGATCCCGCGATAAATGTAATCATGTATACCCTAATTAGTGCGATACTGAGTGACATGAAATATGTATGTTATAATGTCTAAGACCGTAACAAGGAACAGAAATATTAATTATGGAAAGCAATTCTGAACTATATAACATTCGCCAATCAAGATCTTATGGCCAAAGGTTCCAAGTCCAAGGAAGACCCTCTAAGAGCGAATAGTTAGAATCGTTTCTGGACAGATTCGATACGATCATTGTAGAGATCTATAGAAAAATGCCCAAATAAGAATAGTGATGAGCAAAACAAGACTAAGGCTGGCCCATAATAGCCCATACAATGTGTCAAAAACTGTAGAACTAAGCACTTTCAAATTTGGAGTGTCAGTTCAATTAATAAAAGTTCACTAAACCCCGTGTTACAGATAGATAATTTTCTTAAAACTAGCGGCTAAAGTAGAAGGAAATATTTTTCAATCAGCAAGTCTTGGTGAAGTCTCGCAAACGTGGTCTTGCTCTTGCAAATCGAGTCTTGGTAATGCTACCGCAGGTATATGTAGTACTGTTCTTGGTCTTAGAATTTCTGCAAGACCAAGACGAAGACCAATTTTGCTCATCACTAAATTCAAGACTAAAACCAAGTGTGCAAGACCAAGATTTGGTATTAATATTCGTATCGGTTATCATAGTCTTGCTCTTGGTCTTGGTCTTGTTATGCTCATCGCTAAATAAGACAGACCTATGTTATAATAAAAGTTTTAAATAAAATAATGTATTTATTTAGCTCATGTTTGTATTAAATGTATAGGTACGTATAAATTTTAGCAGTAATTATCAGTTTTCTACTACTATGTTTAACCCAATCTTGCTCGATGCTGTTGCAAGCTCAATACCTTATTTTTTATGTTGTAGAATTCCTAGACTCGAACTCAATATTGCTTCTGACACCAAAATTTGAAAGGAGCCTTGAGGGCTTCCTATTTACGACACTGGTACTGAAGCGGATAATTTTACAATCATATACATAATATAAAAAAGGTATACCTTCTGAATTTTGTATCATACCCTTAATATCTAGGTGTATAAAAGCACCTGGAGGAACAAAGCCATTTAATCTAGATCTTTCATGATATAAACTATTTTATTTGGGTAGAATGCTCCCGAAATCAGATTATTTTCAGTATCCAGTCCATTAACTCTAAGAGTGTGACGTCGAATCAGTATTAATTAGTGTAATTTTACTTTTCAAAACAATAAAAATTCGAGCATTTCCTAAAATTCGTTTGATATTTTATTCCTGGAATGCGCTACAGTGCTGTCAATTTTTCCACTTATTAAATTGAGAAAGATTCTTATGCGCGCACAACGATGGCATTAATTGCGAAAAAAAATATATAATAAAAAAATAAAATGACACCGATTTAAGTGCAAAGTGCAATCATGTCAATCATTTTTATTTGGAGCGACAGCGACGAGCTTCGGGTCAGTTGAAAGTTGGAATATGGTGTCACATTTTAATCGGCACACTTTCCATCTCGTTAAACTTACCTTTTAATGAAGCCCCTGCTTACGCGGAAATGCGGAAGCCAGAGGAGATCGGCACGAATCCCCAAATGGTATATTTTTTCTCGTCAAGCTTATTCCCATTAGTGGAGTGAGATTGCATCGCAGCTAGATGGAGATGGCGATGGAAATAGAAAACTGGAGCCCTTGCCCAAGATGTGGATGTAGAAAATGTTCATTAAATTGAGCTCATTCGGGGCAGCCGAAGCCATCCTGGGATCTGGTCTGCAAAAGCTTAGCCCTCAGGAAGGAAGTTTTGTCCCATTTCCTTGTTTGCAGTTCATTTGGATAATTCCCGGAACGGCTTCTTTAATGGTCTTCTCCTCCTCCTCTGATCTGATTACGTTCCCTCTCCTTTGAGATCCATCTGATCGAGGACGAGGAAGTTTTAGCTATTTTTTTTTTTTTTTTCAGTCTGCAATTTTCACCTCAAAATGTGTTCGGATTTGTGAATTTAAGGCGATGTTTACCTTGCATACGAATTTCGTGTGAATCAGGAACAGCCCCCGGGGGTTTAAAGTGCTGCCGACAACTGTTTCAAGGATTAAATTCCACTTTTTTTACCCGGTCGCTCTCCCATTTATCAGAAACCCCGAGACACATACACACCCGCCCAAAGTTGGCAAAGTCTCATGCCAACCGAACCCGAGCCCGAAACTTACACTTGTATCCGGGAATGCTTTCAGGAAGTAGTGCACCTTCTGAATGCATGTCGTTGGAATGGATCGGGCGGGGGGGGGGGGGGGGGGGGGAGTAGGTGCCCAGAACCCGGGATCCGGGACCCGGCGGAAATTCCGCACCAAATCCACCGGGGCTGAGTGGACAGATGAAGGAATCCAAGCATAAACGCCAGGTACGGACGCAGGCACCAGAAGGATGTATGGGGCGCCACCGTCGTCTCTCTTGTTTCTGCCAGACACACACTATGAATTCTGATTTTATTCCGAAACATTAGCTTTTATTTCCTAACAACGTTTTTAAGGTGAATTTGGTCAAAGCGCGGCAGCTGTAATGGTCCACCGATTGCTGGGTGCTCCTCCCATAGGGAAAAGCAAAATCACCAGAAGAGATCCGAGATCCGAGGAACGTGATATATGAAAATCTACGTAGACAGTTTCTCCTCTGCTGCTAGTTATGAAAGCACCGAAGGTTTCCAAAGCAATCCCCCAGAGCTCGTCGGAAAGTAGAAGGGATTAAAAATGAAACTCAGGCACTTTCTGCCTTTCATCCGCAGAGGGAGAAAACTATCCGTCGGATTAACACTTTTTAATAATTTAGCTAACCCGAAAATTAACCAGAATAATAAGGAATGAAGAAGCACAAGTAACGTACTATATGTATGTATAGTGTATACCCTACAAATCTCAAGCTCGTGCTTTGCGATGTAAAAGGAGAGATTATTAAAGTGTGGACTCATTAATTATTTTTTGTTTACAGTGCGAATAATTTCAGATTAATTCAAAACTTTTACACTTCATTGTCTGTCCCATGTAAATACACCTTAATCAGATTACACGTTTAAAAGATTTATACAGAATTTTTTAATTTTGTATTTATATTAATATTTGATTGGTGATATGGTACACTATTACTTGCGAAAAAGTACTATGTATAAAACTTTCAAACCTCATTATATCCAAATTGCAAATTATAATAATTAGTGTTCAGTCTCAGTATTCAAACAGAATTTTGTAATAATTCTGAACTTATACTATATAATTTTTCAATTAGAAATATCCGTAACATATCTTTAAATATCGTGAAACCAATTGATTTATTTTGAAAAATCTTTAAGAAATTCTTTTAAGTTAATTGAAGACTGAAAAAGAAATTATTTAGGCGGGTATTAAAAATATATTAAAAGTTGGAGATAATTTATACGATAATTACTACTATACATGGAGAATTGAGGGATCAAAAGATCGAAAATCGATGTGCGTATATGACCACATTGGATCGAAAGATTGAAAGCCCGAATATGGTCGAAATGACAGATAGAAAAACCTGCAAATATGTGAAGTGAATATCGAGGAGAACAAGGGTCTCACCATGTTCCCACAAATTTATCTAACTGATTGCCTGGAAATAAATTTATTTGCGGCTGTCACCACACAACCTCAAAGATCTTCAACAACTTGAGCTGTCAAAACAATTTCGATCTTTCAATCTCTCGATCCGTGTTTATATGAGATAATTTCGATTCGATCCACATCGAGAAGTTGGATCGGATCGAATCGATCTCATTTGGATTCGATCTGCGTCTACATGAAATTTAACTGGATTGAATCTGGAATCAATCCCCGCATGTATACGTAGGAAATGTTGAAAATGCAAGGTTCGTCTAGGGATAAAAACTGACTTGTTTTCCAGGACTTAAAGTATGGTATATGAAAATAATTCCAAAATATAATAGTTTTTTTTTCGCTTTTGAAAAATTAAAAAGGGCTTTATTAATCCCTATTCCAAAAGTTTCTAATAATGAAAAATTTATAAAAACCGCGCCTGGAAAATAAAATAAAAAAAAAATTTAATGTTTGACAGTTTGAATCCATATGTCATCTTTTCTTTCAAAAGATAAACAACTTATTTGAAAGTATACATTTTCAGAAACAATATGAATTCGCCATTTTTATTTCTTTAACTTTAACTAGTTATTAGAAATAAACAAATTTGAAATCCTATTACGCCTATACTCTAAACAGTGAATTTAATTTTGCTGATGTTAATACCTAAACATAATGTAAGATGTATTGAATACATCATTTAGTACAAAATATATAAAAATCTTTTTCAATAATGATAGAAATGTGCTTAATTACGCGCAGAGAAAAGTCAATGTTAATTTACCAAAATATATATATATATAAATTTAATACTTTTCACTACAAAATCGAACCATAGAGATCTTTCGTGATTCAGTAGTGATCGTAGTAATATTTAATCCGTTTCGGCCCAAAATGATCTGAATTTTTTCAATTTTTAAACCACTATGTTTTTTAGGAAAAAATTATTCAATCTTGCTGAAACGTAATACCCTACAATATATTTTCCTGCACTTCCCAAATCTGATCGCAGATTACCGCTATCTGGTGCGATTTTTAAAAAATGGCGGTTGAAAGCAGAAAAAGTGGCGAATTTTTTAAATTTTTATTCAAATAATCGTAATTAAAACAAGAAGCCATCAACTTAGGGTGCTAATTCTCTGGATCTGGTGGCATAAATAGTTTCTCTAAAAGGTAAGAGTGATAGTGATGGGAAATCGAATATGGCGAATTCAATATGGCGATTTTTACGCACGATTTTTTGATTTTTGCAGATTTTTGTTTTATTTATATATCTACAGGGTTTTTTTTTTAAGTTTATTAACTTTTTCATCATTTATGAGGTTGCTTATTGTGCGTATGAAGTCAGATTTCCAAATTTCAAAATGGCGGATCCAATAGGGCAGGCAAAATTCTTAAATTTGATCGATTTAGCACTGAAAATTGAGCATAAAGGTTTTTGAGGTTAAAAATTCAAAATCGTGCATCGAAAATGGCGGATAAAATTTCTTAATTTGATCGAATCCGGACTGAAAACTGTATATATAAGTTTTGGAGATCGCTAATTAAGAATCTGGGATTCAATTTAAAAAATTCAAAATGGTGGATTACAAATGGCGGATAAAATATCTTAATGTAATATAATCTTGATTGATAACTGTACATACATATAAGTTTTCAAGGTCGCTGATTACGAATCTGGGATCAGATCAGCGCAGCTAGGGCGTACTGGTGTGCCACACGATTGTCAACGAACAGACCTATGTTTATACCCATACATTACAAGGCGCGAATCACATTTTAATTTTTTTGGAAGTGTTGCACCAACGTTTTTCTGACGCAATTTTTATGAGTAATAGTGCACATAAAGGAGCATAAAATATATTATTTTCGTGATTGTAAGTCTCAGATAACACGAAAAAAAAATTATGATTTATTTATTTATTTATTTTTTTATATAAATAATTATTCTAAAAAGTTAAAAAAATTATATGATATACTCTGTAATGTAACATAAAGCCTCGCATTGGTCTCACTTCTTTAGCTTAATTAGTTTTTGATATATATTACTTTGAATAATAGTCATGCGTACGGTTATTTTTTCCCATATCTCAAGGTCAAAGCTGGTCGCGAAATGTACATAAATTGTGTTTGTACATCAAGGCGATATTATAACATAAGTTTCAATATAGGTTCCCAGTTGGAGGCCGACTCGTCATATTTATCCGGCTAAACCCTTTGTGCATGTCGTTCTATGATTTTATATTTCACATTTTAAAAATACATAGAAAAATGTAGTTTCATAGATCTGAGTGGAGAAATCCTATATCCATATTAAACATACAAAGAAACTTGTAAGATTAACATTTACCTTTATTTATTTTTTATTTATTAATAATACTTTCAGAGATAAATCTTATAAATTAGCATTTTCCACTATTACAAATTTATGTGGTATGATTTTATAAGGCCATTTTTTTCTGAGTATAGGAAAAAAAATTACATTTTTAATCTTTGTTTTTTGGAAGAAAATGAAATTAACTCATTAAAGGTGCTGATTTGTGTCTTCGATTTTTTGCATTTTGAGTTATTCGATTTATTATTGGAATATGAGTGGATGTTGTTTTTTTGTTTTTTTTTTTAATTTGCACTTGCGAGTTTGAACTTCCAAGCGAAACGAAATAATATATGAGTCATCATCCCTTTTACCCACTAAGCTTTCAAATATCGTTCCAAAAATAAATAATATACAACCGATGGTGCAATGGACATTGACCACCCAAAAGGAACGCTGCAAAATGCACTTCATGCACCTGGGCACCTGTGAAACTGAATGTCGCCCTTGTCTGCGGCAGACTGCACCTTCATTTTGGAACGTCTACTAGAAAGAAGTAAGTTCAGTTTTGTGCACAGTGTGGACTTGTAAAAAATGCAAGAGGCTGAGACAGTCGCGAGAAAAAAGCAATAAATTTTGTTACTAACATCCCCAATGATGCCATAAAGTAATATAACTTTATCACGTTCCCCTTATTAAACCCAAAAAGTCAATGCAGGTGGATGAGCGGACTCCAACGAGCCCCAACATTACACACGACACGTGCAATGTGCAGTCAGGTATCTGGGGCTGTTAGATTCGAGACGAGTATGATAATTCAAGTTTTTGGCTAACTTTACTCCTTTCCTTCGTGAATTAAGGGGGAGTCACGTCTGAAGTTTCCCCCGGAAAAATTCGAATTTCTTCAAAAACTCGTTACGTAACACCTCGAACATGTAACAGATTCCGAAGGAGTTTGACGGAATGCAATTTACGAAACTGCACAAGGTAGTGTCGTTCTTTTCTGGATCCGAAGTCGTCAAGATCCAGAATAGATCCACCTGGACGGGGTGAGGGGTTGTTCATTGACTTTGTTTCTATAGAGCGGAAATGAGGACGGATAGAACACCCCCTCCCCCCCTCCTTCGATGAGTTTAAAAGTTTTGTGCTGATAAAGTTTTCCAGTTTTGTCTAATTTTCACTATTACTGCGCTTTGTGTGGAGATAAGAAAGAGGTAAAGTCCAATAAAAGAAACGTACAACGAGTGTACGGGCAAAAAATCTTAATAAAGCTTAAGCAAACCTATCTGCTTTCCAGGGAAGTTTTATTAAAAAAAAAATCCGAAAGGATGCAGGGTTGCCCAAGGGGTGGTTCCCAAGGAGCCGGCTATAGTGTAAAAAAAAAAAAAAAAAACAAAGGAAGAAAAGAATGGACGAAGGGAAGGAGTTAAGGCGGCGATAACATGTTTCACCACCTGCAAATTTAATATAATGTGCGCTTCGTGGTACACCCTTTTGCCGTGCAGTGAGCGGTGGCGCGATGGCGCGGCAGTGCCCGTGTAGCCGGGGGCTAGGGCGGATGGACGACGAACACGACTAAAGCTTAGACCTTAAGCTACATTCCCCGGAATGGGGAGTTATTGCGGTGCAAATGGAGATTTTAAATTTTTCGTTCAATTTATCAGCGCTAGGGCCTCGGCGGCGAGGGGACAAGTGAGGGTAGCAAGATGAATAGGAATAACGTCAAAGACAACCATCAGCAGTTATGAGTCTTTTGTGGTTACGTGCCACTGAAAAAAAAAAAACGCCCCAAGAAACAGGAGAGGGATGCCAACGGAGGCGTCGAGTCGACGATGAAAAAAAAAAGGAAAGAATTCCGGGGGAACGAAATTGCAGAGATATAACCACATTTTGCCTGGCCGCAGGTGTTCCCTTTATTAAAATAAAGGGAAAGGGTTAGGAACTTGTCATTGGGTAAATTTTACTAACTTCCTGGATGTAGTCGGATATAATGAATTTTCAATGTATATATATATGAAATGCTGTTGTTCATTGGCCTCGGATATTTTTTTCTGCAGACTATCAATATTTGGTAATTATTCACTTTAAGGCCCAACTCTCCAATGACCTTGAGCTTGAAATAACGTTAAATAGTAAATAAACAACAGGAGTGGAACGCAATTTTTAAATTTTAAATCAGCCTTCTAACGATGTACCCAAACTTAAAAATATTTTGAGATTGCATACCATAAGGGGTAAATAAATTATTTTTGCTTGACAAATATGTTTTTCACTTTAGGGGGTTTTCTTAACCCCTACAATCACCAGCGCATTCCCCAACCTCCTTCATTTATCTCGAGTCGATGACCCCTATAACATATCCCAAGGTCAAGGTCATCGGAAAGTTGGACCTTAAAGTAAATAATTACCCAATATTTTAATAAATTATTTTTTGCTTAATTACACAGGTCAACATTTTATCTAGGCTTGTGCACGGTAATCGAAGATAGTATCCTAGGATTTTTGGGGTCGCTGATTACGATGAGAGGGTCGGTTAGGCTCCATCACGTCAAGTTCAAGATCATTTGAAAGTCAAACGGTCAAAAACCTTCAAAAAATCTGAAAAAATTCACGTCCATGAATTTTTTCAGATTTTTTGAAGGTTTTTTTACCGTTTGGTTTTCAAATAACCTTGAAATGAAGTCGACTGAGATTCAGATTCAGGGTCCTCGAAAACATACGTATGAATTTTTTCAGATTTTTCGGATGGTACTTAGCATTTTTGTCTCAAAACCCCTTCAAATGACCTTGAATGACCTCAAGGATGCATGCAAAGTAAAAATAAACACCGGATTCGGATTCAGCGACCTCAAAAACATGTCTATGAATTTTTTCAGATTTTTGGAAGGTTTTTTGACCGTTTGACCTTCAAATGAATTTGAACTTGACGTGATGGAGCCTAACCGACCCTCTCATCGTAATCAGCGATCCCAAAAACTCTAGGATACCATCTTCGATTCCCATGCACAAGTCTAGATAAAATGTTGACCTGTGTTATTCACAAAATATTATTACGTATTGCATCACAGGCCAATGTTAGAATTATTTACGCAATATACACAAATTATATTGTATATACACTATATTAATTTTCAAAACCACCATTTTCAAATCAGGCTGGTCGAACTTAAATTCACCAAAATCGCTTCAGATATCAAAAAGTCTATTTTCAAACTAGTGTGAATTTTCAACACTAATAAGTGCAATTTTTCAAACTAAACTAATCCAAATTCTCCACTCTAACAAATTCAAATGTTTACCTTAAAAAGTCTGAATTTTTGATTTGGAATTTATTTCATTATTATAACAATATTTGATATTAAAATTATTTAAGAATATCACGTTCAAGAGCTTGTAAGAGTTTGGAAACAATACTTTTCACAGTCTTGGCGTCTTATTGTTTGTAAAATATTTCCAAAAAGTTCTACAATATTTCTGACATGTGTTTTAATTTTTGGTGAGGAAAGAGATCTTTATATATGGTATATACATAAATACATTTCAAATTATACTGATACATTTTAAGTTCAAAATGTGAACTTGTTTGATTAGTGATTAATGAGTTGTATTTATAATTAGCACAAATTTAAGACAAATACCTAGTACCTAATGAAATTTTACGTATTTAAAAATGTATGTATTTAAAAAATTACTGCAAAGAATAAATCCAAACTCTTTACTCATAATGCCCATTTCCGACCTAATCAAATCCAAAACTATCTTCCTATTGGAACAGAATGAGAACGGAAACATTCTATACTAATTACTTTTCATTCTAAATAAATAAGCCCTTGCTTCGGGTACTAATTGCATTATCCGCTGCAATTTCAAATAATCGAAGTTTACTGAAATCCCACTGAGATGTGCTCCAGTTTCTATGCAAGTTGGAGGTTATTCAGCGATACCATCGTCCTTGCTTCGACAGAGCATCAACTTCCCAGAAGTCGCAGAGTTTAGGAATTTACGCCAATATCTTCCACGTCTAAACACTGTTGCTTACCACCTTACTTATTAATGCTATCGAAAATCCGCCTGAGCGGGAAATGTTAGAATCAAAGTTATAATTACCAACAGGATGACTGCATCCTTGATTGCCTATAGCGCTTCCGCAATTTCGCGCAAGTTTGCATCAATGTTATTTTCAATTTAGTGAAAATTCGAAAACTACTTATTAATAAATGAATAAGGTTTTTAATGATAATTGACAATGTTTGTAATGAGATTTTTGTAAGCTTATATCATTTTTAAAATTTTCACTACTTTATATGTCTGTTTAAAACAGAACTAATTATAATTTCATGTTTAAAGTGACTTTCAATGGCATTGTTTATGTGCTTGCTACGTAACTCTGCTAATTTAATTCTGCCAAATTAGCACTGGTTTTCCTGCATTCACGGTATTTCTATCAAAACTGGATGATTGCAATGACAGCTTGTTTGCACTTTATTCATTGCATTTAAATTCTCAGATAAAGTAGCAGAACTAAAGTAGCAGAACTAAAGTAGCCGGCACTGTTACTTTAAACAGAGTTTGTGTGTACTTTAGAACAGCCTGTTACTTTAGTTCTGCCAAATTTGCGCACATTAACAGTGCCAATGTTATGTAATTAGTCCATAAAGATATTATTGTTCTTCGAGTACAATTGGCAAAATGTTGAAGTTATATTGTATTTATCCATTAACACATTTGTGTACATACAAGTCACTATGCCTAGTTATTGAAATAACCTACATTTTATATTATTTAAAGTATTTTCTTAACTTTTAATACTCCACCAAGCCATGGTAAAAACGAAATCACTGTATTGTCCGTGAAATAAAAAGTTAACCTAATTGATTAAATATTGGAATCTATATATGTATATAAAAATCTCGTATCACAATGTTTGTTATCGAACTCCTCCGAAATGGCTTAACCGATTTTTATGAAATTTATTATGTATATTTGGTAGGTCTGAGAATAGGTCGAAGGCTATTTTTTATACCCCTGGGTGATGAGGGTGGCCCTCCCCAGAATTTTTTTTTTTTTTAATGTTTTTGGCAACAATTTTTTTTTTTTGTTTTTTATGATTTGGCATCAAAAAATACTTATAACCCTAAATTTTCACCCTTCTAACACCAACTCCTATTTTTTAATAGCGATTGCCATTGTCGTACGATAAATTTTTATGTATTTAACCCAGTAAAAACAGAAAATTCGATTGTTACAATCGATTGTAATAATCGATTGCCGTCCAGTCGATATTGGATCTTTAAAGTTGAAATCTTCTTCTCTCAGTGGTCGATAACTGATCAATTATCAATTGATCAGTTATCCCCGCCAGGCGTCTACAGGTGTCACCTCTCACCCAGCAAACAGCACGGAGTAGGGATGAGAAAGAAGCCGGTCTCCTGTTTCTCTCACACACAATAAGCTTTCTCTCGTTCCCTACACAGTTTTCGGCCATTCTTATTGTTTGTGCATCGATCGTACCAGTGACGTTTTACTTTCTCAGTGCAACTCTCATGTTAATTATATTCTCATAGTAAGTTTATCATCAATTTTAGTTATTTATTTAGTTATTTTTTATTTAACTACCAAAATATTCACTAAAAATAATTAATATGGCAAAACAACGTTTGCCGGGTCAGCTAGTCTTTTTATAAATGCTATATATCTTTCAAATTATAAACAATATTAAAAGTTTCACAAAATGTTTCTATCCAAGCTCAACAAAATGTGAAAATTATTTTATTCAAAAAAAGTAAAAATGTTGGTAATTGGCATTTGAAGACTAATACTTTTATTGATCTATAGTTTTAATGATCCCTTATAATGATTAAACACAAATTTTATTGAGAACAGTTTTCACATATATCGTAGTTCCCATTGAGACGAAGTTATGTGATTTTGGGATATATTTTAGAAATCATATAGAACAATTTTCACTGAACTGGGGTGATTTCGTTTGACATTTGAAGTTTCTGATGAATTGTCATATTATTATATTTTCAAAATCAAATTTTTCAATATTATTTAAATTTTTACGAGTAGTCATTCATAGCAATAATGATAACTTTTAATAAAAAAAAGCTTTTTAGGCTACAATGGTTTTAAGCGTGATTTTGGCCAAAACCAAATGTTCGAAATTACATAATTTTGGTTCAGTGAGAATATTATATTAGGAAAAAAAATTAATATGAAGTTACATGACGTCTATTTGAACTTCAAAATCCTTTACGATTAATGTTTTATCATAAGCCAACAGTCAAATATGCAATAATTTGTGCATACAAATACAATAGTAAAATAATTTTAATCTCTTAATGCTAGTGCTTCCCCCACCTATTCCAATAGTTTTACTCAAATTGGGACTCGGTGTTTTTGAGTTAAACCTGACATAAGATACATGACATACAACACAACACCCGTAGATTTTTTTATAATATTAGTGTGGATAATTTGTCCTAATTATTTCAGAGTGACTCTGTTTTTAGTTCAATATCCCTCCACAAGATCTATTTGGCAAGAGTTGATGAAAAGCAGCATATTCCCTTCATGGTGTTCTAGTAATTCATATCCATCTCCAAAGACATAATAATACCATAAGTATATTATTCTCTGGCAGATGTTAAGCTTTTTATATACAATTTTTTGCCCTCAAAGTACGTAATGTAATGAATTTAATTAATTAGCAACTTTGAAGAAACTAATTGCGACAAAAAAACTAGTCATGTCGAGTAATCCAACAAATATATGTGGTCTATAAACCATATGTATGGTGTATAGTATAACCAAAAAGGGGCTCCATTCATCATCCATGTTTATGGCATTTTGCCCGACGAACTGAACTGGATCTCCCTGTTGTGTGTTGTTATATTTACACCCCCGCCCCATATCGTATCGAACTGAAAGCCATCCAGGAGTAAGAAATTGGTCCAGATGCGAAGTCGGAGGATATTTTCAATGAACTGCAGGAATACGATCGGGATCGCTTGTTGATCCCCTTTTTTTTTGTTTCATCCTTTGTTACTTAAAACCCATTCGTTGTGTACTGTCTCTATTGCCACCGAGGGGTAGATAAAAGTGCTCATAAAACATTTCTCGTTTTAATTAACACAAAACTATAGACGACAGCTATTCATCACAGTGCTAAATCGGCAAATACATCCCGGATGATAAGAGCCACCCTGTTGTTGGCCATTCCTTTAGCATCATTGGCCGGTTCCAACTTCGACAATTCCCTCTGTTGGAACAACGGGGGGGACACAACCATGCGGTATATATATCAAATGGCCGCAGTTGCAGCATGAAAAAATCAAACCTGACAGAAACATTATTTTCCGAAGGAATATAAGCTTCATAAATGAAAAAATATGGCATGCATCATGCGAGCTCGCCAGCAGCGCGGGATGAAACTGGATAAAGTAATGCACACCAGTGCGATTAGCTGACACCCGGCTGCGGATATGCGGCCTGGGACCGGGATGATGCCCCAATGATAAATTGTTGCTATTCGTCTGGGGAGCTCTAGAGAGGAGTCCTGGTGTATCACCGGGAACGGCAGCAGCGACTGCAGCGCCACTACATGGGTCAATATTTGATAATTGGCCAAAACAGGTCCCCATAACTATTTTGTAATTTTAATGTAATATTTAAACTTAATAGTATTTTCATAATGTAGTGCAATACTTTGTTTACATATCCAAACACTTTGGTGAGTATATGTTTGGTTTTCATATAGTAAAAATAAACAAAAAGTGCTAGATGTCATATTTCCTGTCGGTGGAATTTTCCTTTTTGGTGACACTTTTTAATAATAACATGGAGAATTAAAAATAAATTATAAAAGCTTGATTATATTTACATTGTATGCACATTAATCTAAAACTGTTCAATATTTTATTTCAGATAATATGATACTAAACTAAAAAAAAATCATAAAAAATCTAAGCGAATGGTCACGGTGTCATTAGGCTGCCGAAATTTAAATTTGAATTTACCGCGTTTTATAATGCCGCGGACAACGAATGAGCGCATTCTAAATGGACGCGGTGTCCATGTTTGTGATTGGTGAGAAGAGAGACGCGGTGTCGGCCGTTGCTTCAGCGTTGCAAACTGATTATGGCATGTGCGTGCGTATAGTTGATACACTTTGTCATTTACCTGTGAGGCAATTAGGAGGTGAATCGTAAGTAAATTATTCTGCTTTTTGTAATAAACTTTCACGAATTAAGATATAATTCGTATCACCTGATGATTTTGCTGTTATATTAGTTATTAGAATGTATGAGAAATATAATGTGCAATTTTGTCATTTTCCTGTGGTCATTTTCCTGTTATTTTCTTGACAGGAAAATGACTCCGTGGCAGGAAAATGACAACACAAGGTAAGTAATTTTATTAATTTATTGTAATTTTGTTTCAGTGTGCAATAATTATGGCTCCAAAGAAAAAAACCCGAGAAGAAGTGTTAGAAAGAAAGCGAGAATTGAAGAAAATGAGATACCAACGAAGAGTGATATAATTTTGTTTTCTGTTATACTGATTATTATTCTTGGATTAATAATGAATATAATAATTACTAATAATTGATTATTTTCATTTTCTTGATGTTTCAATCATTTTCCTGCTGTCCTGTCATCAATCTGTTGGTCCATTTCATTATCCTGCCACGTATATTTGCAAATATTGCTCAAAAATCCCTAAAATCGAATAAAGTGTATCGATTTGATAGTTATTATATAGATTTAACTTGGCTCTATTACTTAGACATCAATTATGTATAAAATACGACAAAAAATATATTTTTTTTTTTTAGTCGTTTTCGACCGATTATCAAATATTGACTCACATACACCACAGTGTGTCGGGCATTGTCTGACTCTCGCTCCGGCTCTCGTATTGGAATATGTAAATTATTCCGCCGCCGCTCAATTCTTTTTAACGAGACGTGTCGCTGCGACTGCACAGACATAGATCATTATGCGCCGCACGATGCACCAGCTTAATTTCGAGGAGCTTCTTTAATATTGAGAAGAAGCTTCAATCTTTAATGGGTGCTCCCCTGATTTTAAGTGACAAAGGATTGTCATCGTCTATGATTCAAAAGACTTTTCAGCCTTTCCACCAAAATATTAATTCGACTGGTGCAAGTGGATCACCAGAAATTCTCCCACATACAGGATGAATGTGTGCATGTGTGCAGTGCAGAGGACACATTTCGTGTGCACCCAAGGGAATTTGTGAGGAGAAGACACTTCCTTCGCGCGTCTGTACATTTATCAATGATTAAGAAATATCCCTTGAGTTTGGCGGATGGGTGTGGAACGGCAGCAAAGTCATTGGATTAATGCCCTCCAACTTCCTTATCAGCATCGCTCTACGGACGGGCATTGGGGGTGAGAACAGCTAAAGTGGTGTAATGCATTCCACGTTCTTTGTGTGCTTACCACTAAGGGCTTCCCATAATTTAGGGCACAACCGCAATTTGTCATGGCACTGAATTTAGCTGAAATTCGTGCATCCGGAGGAAACAATCCGCCCCCGCCCCGTGAGGACTTGAGCCACGGAGAAGATTCCTTGATTGGAATCAACGCAAGGCAACAAGTATTATGTGAGGTAGTTAGAACAACCCGTTAACCGCACATCTTGGCGATCCTTTCGAAATATCAAACCCTTATAATTTATCGTAAGTCACATTTTGCCGAAATTTTGCTTTATAACGCAAATAATGCTATTATAATTACATTATTTAAGATTATTTTACAAATTTTAAAAATACCATAGATTCATCTAAGGAAATTATAAAGAAATTGTTTATCATTAGTATGAAACAATATGAGTTTTGCTGTTTTCGAAAAACTACTTCTTCTATTTACGCCCCTTCAACCCTTAAATATAAAACTAGCCAAAAAATAAAGCTAATATTCCTGAAAACTTGTAAAATGATATGCATCTGTTATCAATCATTCAAGTCCAAGACCAAGACCAAGAGCAAAATCATATTTACGAACTTTATCAAGAACAAGACTGCGAGATTTTTGCTCAAAAATATTTTTCGTATTTTTAATATTAAGAAATAGGGCCACTCATTTGAAAAAAATTGTCTTAACTTTAATGAAAATTATCAGAACTTTATGAAATAAATAAACATAACAAAATATTTATTGGTTTGGTTTTAATTAAACTTATTCTCCAATTTTGAAAGTATTTTGTGCTACAGGTTTAGAGATGTTGTTACATGGGCTCTTGAAGAGATTATTATTATAATTGCAACTTTGGTTAAATATAACTTAAAAATAGTAGAAGAAAATTATTTTAATAGTAAACTTGTAGTAAAAATTTCTACCAAATATGGTAAAAATTACCAATCGTCTTGGTTATTCATTCCCACTCATTCACATTTTTGAAAATTTTATAAATAAGGGGGCATTTACTTTCTAAATCGAAAATCGATAAATGTGTTCTTAGATATCATAAAAATATACTCCCAAAATCGTTTTGAGAAATTCTATATATAAAAAAAGTTATAGACAAATTTGACAAAATTATCGAAAAAAAAAACTTTAATCGCGTTTTTCTCGAAACAAAATTTTTTGAACTCCATTTTTTGAATCATCCTATTTGAGTAAACCAAAAAACATTCGATTTTTTATACAAAATATTAGGGGATATACCTCTAAAAACTTATTTTATATACAAATCCACAGGGGTAGTTCACCCCAAGAAAAGGTAGATTTTTCAACACTTTTTAGAAATCTTCAATAAAGTGACGACAAAAAAATGTTTCTAATAATTTTTTAGGTATATGAAAATATGGAAGGAATATAACCAATTTTGAATCATTGTCTCACTTTTTAAAACGTGACTTTTGGAATGCTCCCTCTACAGCCAATAGATGAGAGATGAGAAAGTTTTTTATTAATTTTTTTCACTCTTTTTTAATTAATTTAATTTTTCTATACTTTCGCTCCTCTTCGCTTACTAACTATATTTTTTAAATTTTCTATCTCCCACTTAGCTCCCAAAACTAACTTTCAAAAAACAATTTCGTTTTTCCAACAACATTTTTTTTTCAAACATTAATTTTTACATTTATTTTTTATTCCACCCTTTTTCATTTAAATTTCATTATTTTTTTTTTCTATACATCAGACCAGTACCAAATCTATCATAGTCTTGGTTTTGATCTTGTTTTGCTTATCACTGATCATTTAAGCCCCTACCCCGTATTTTCACCTTTTGAAGCCCTATGTAAAAGATAATCTCAGAAACGGATCAACATGTATTCATAATATAGAGGGTGTTATTAGTTTTATCCAGCAAAATTCACTACTAAGGACCAATGCGAAAGGGTGATTTGTTTACACGACAATACCTTGGGATTGAAAGGCCGTATAGAATTTTTTCAGGGATCGTTATTCTCTTCATGGAATATTATTTCAAATAAACCCTTACTCAATCCTTATCGCAATTTACGATTTTCGAACTCCTCAAAACTGAGTAAATCAGAAAAATTTCACACTAACATTACAAGAGATAAACGAACACTAAAGAAGATGTTATTTAAAACTTTCAGAGTTTTTCCATTAGTAGGTAGAAACTTTCATAAATGTACACATAGTAAAAATTATATAACAAATTTCATAAAATACTGCTTATTCGGAACCTTTTTTAACTTATTTAAGGGTGTATCCCACTCTAACACGTTCAATAAATGGATTTTTTTTTTTTAGTTTTGAAAAATTCTGTGTTCTTTCCTGAATCGTTTAAGCTATCTCTTGCCGTGAAATTTGAAAAGCTCGCGCCGCTCCAGGCGATTCCGAGCGCAGCTGCGCGCTCTCCACCACTCTTAACTTTAACTTAAATGCTGTTTTTCTCAAAACACCGTCTTGTTGAATGGTGTGCAGCATTCTGAGAAAACCATTCATCCGAAAAATTTCAGATTTTGGTACAAGCTGTGTTAGCTTTGTCTCTATGACCTAATTGGAGCAAATCAGGCATTTTTACATTTACATAGCTTGTATCCCATATTTTAACAGTAAAAAATCAACTAAAAAATAAAACTTATAGTAGAAAAAATTAAAAAAATGAATAAAAATTTTTTTTTTTCAAAATGTGCCACACTCATGCCACAGCCACATATATAAAGAGTACTAATGTGCAATCGCATAATTTTCAGATTATTTCTTTGGCTGGTATCGTGCACACCGTTCCTAAGGTATGAGTCCCAGTAGCAGGCCTGCCCTGACCCAACCACTCAATAAAAATATTCATTAAAGATCATATAATAAGAGGATTATTATGTTTAACTCTAAATGTTTTGTATTTTCTTGTTCAACTCCCTGAAACGTTCAATTCAAGGGCCTCTAGAGTGGGATACCCCCTTAAGGGGGTAAATACAATTAGAAGGTCAAAAAAATCGATTTTTTTTTTTTGTTCCTCTAAAAAGTTAGGAAATTTCCCGTAGAACGCTCCAAAAAGTTTCAGGTCGAAAATCGAACTCCTTATATATTTTTTCTTAATTTTTCGAGAACGCTTTCTTCAGCGCATAGCAGGTTTTCAAAACTTTAAGGGGGTAGTCCAGTGAAAAAAAAAAAATTTTTCGTTTTTTTGTTTTTTGCTTAAATTTACTCTACTACACCTAGAAAATACTCTCTTAAAATATCTAAGCAAAATATTGAATAGTTTTAAAGATACAGAGAGTTTTCGAGAGACGTGTAATCCGAGCGCTCGAAGGTCCCCTGGCGTGTTTCGGAGCAAGGAGGGCTCTTGTATTTCTGTTTGCTCCGCCCATTTTTTTTCGGTTTATAACGGTCTAGGTCCTTCTGCTTTGTATTTAAGGTTAGTTATGTATGGAGGAGGCATCGCGTTATGTATGGAGCAGGCATCGTTGACTAAGGTAAAATTAATTTTTTTAGCTTTTTTCCGCATAAAAAACTTTAAACGCGTTTTTCTGAAAACAGCATGTTTTGACTCGGCGGACGTCAGATCTCAGAGTCTTTTGCTCCGATTGATCTAAAAATTTAGCTGTATATTTCTTGCTTGTGTATCTATCGTCGGAACTAGAATTATTAAAATCCATTGTTTATTTACAAAGTTATAAACAAATTAAGCACCCGAAAAACACCCGAAAAAATTCGAAATGCCGCCATTTTGTTATTTTTTATTGACAATTAATAATTCTAGTTCCGACGATAGCCAATGTTCTACAGATTAAAACCTCGTTTGAATTTTCTGTTTCAAATGAACCGTTGCAGAGATTCGACGTCCGCCAACAAAAAAAATTTTTTTTTGGAGCGGCCATTTTGTCGGGATGACTCATCGAAAACAGAAAAAAAAAATTTTTTTTGTGTATTTTAATAGTTGTACTATGATATGTCAAAAAGTTTTTTAATAAAAATTGACTTCTAATATGAAAAAAAAATCGTTGAAAAAACAGTCGTTTTCACTGGACTACCCCCTTAAGCGCGTTTTTTTCAAAACAACATTTTTAAAATTTGTAACCACGATTACTCGAAAACTACTTGTCCAATTTAGCTGAAATTTTTCGAGTTTCTTCTTTATACCTTAGACTTGTCTGTAAGCCTAATTGTTTTGGAATTTTTTGTTTCAAAATTGAATTATTAATGCAAAAATGGCTGAAAAAGTAGTGAAAATTATCGATTTTTTAAAAAAACTTCTACCAAACGCAGAATTATTTTTTTTTTTTTTTAATTTTTTAGGTTTACCGACAAATTACATATATATTTAAGACAAAATTTTTTTATGGGCTGTTACAGATCAATAACACGACGCCCAGAGTGGTTGCAGATTTTTTTTGTAGGTCAACTTCACGCCAGCGTACAGCCGCCGTTTTGTTTTCAAAAATTAAAAAAAAAATTTTTTTACATTCCTCATTTATACCTTAACAAGTGTAGAAAGTTTTATAGTGATTGCAATAAACCGTCTTTGTGAAAAAAAATGTTTTCTAATGCGTAATTTTTGCCCGTGTAATTGTATTTACCCCCTTAAATAATTGTAGTCTGAAAGGTTTAATGAAGATCAGTAGTAACTTTTAAGCAGGTATTTTGAATTCCACAATAAGACTATTACAAATCCAACTCCAACACCAAAACCGAACTTACAGGAACAAGTAAAATACTTATCTGAAGAAGAATATGTAATTGTAAAAAACAAAATCTTTCTCCTGCATAATTAATTTTTTCTCGCCTGTGCTAAATTGTTGGAAAGTGCTTAATATTTATAAAAATATTCCTTTTTATGTCCGAAAATTATGCTAAGTACAGGCGGCGCACCAATCCACGGCTTATTCAAATTAACATGATTATTATTTGCCAAAGTTTCAATACATTCCCACAAAAGTCCCTTCAGTGATCCCCATACAGAAGGGCTCGCTTAGATGACTTTGTTAAGTTTGGAAGAACAAAAATTTTGTGAAAATCTGTAATTAGAGCCACATGCCGCAAGGAATCCTTTCTGTTATGGTCTAAACAACACGTTAATGTAGAGCTAACTAGCACTGTCAACAAATGTTGACCAAAAACTCTAGGCTGAGTTGGGCAATTTAGGGCTAAACTTTTTGCGTATATCCCCTCCTGTGGTGGGGTCGTGTAACAAGAGAACTTTTCCCAAAAGGTTTTATTCGCTAAATTTTTCCCGTCGTTTTATCGATAGGCACGGCATATTGTGCCTAGCTTATATAAGGTCGTGTTAAATTAAATTCGGGTAATCCTCTATTGTTGGCGAAAGGGTTTTTGCCTACCTTCCCGGTTTTTTTTTTCCTGAATGTCTTTTGAAAATCAAACAAGAACTTTATCTTTTCGTTTTTTCTGGTAGTTGGGGAGTTTTGGTGGGAATTTTTTGTCTTATCTAAATAATTATAATATATTTGTAAATAAATTTGGTATATAACCATGTGTCATTTATGATTTATGATTTTTGAAAAGTTGGTATAGATGATATGATGGGGTCGATGATCCATTACACTTCGTTATTTAGTTAGGAGACATGAACAACTTTTAACCATTTCAACGTTTTAATATATTCATTACAATGATGATAATAATGTATAATAAATACCAAACCATAATTTAAAGTTCATCTTACATTATATTGAAACAAACGTGACATGTATGCATATATGTAGTATGTGAACACTTTGAATCTTTACTTTTTGGTGGTACGAATTGCATTGTTATATGAATAATCAACAAATATTATCTTACAATTCTATTAATTTATTATTTCTTTTATTTTCAGGTAAGTGTTTAAAATAGTATCAACTTTAGTCATTTCGACTTGGTTTGGTAAGAATTCTTTACGCAACACAGAAAAAATTAAAATATCCAAACGTTTAGTGCACAATCTCAACTTCATAAATTTTTAGCAGGGAATTGTAATTATAGATAAAAATAGAACAATTATATTGTTAAATTGTACCTTACAAGTATATACATACAATAGAAGTCATACAATTAAGAATTCAAAATTCATTCAACTATTTTATTATTAGTTTTGCATAAGCGAATAAATGTTTAAAAATATATTACTGAAAACCCAAAGATAAAAAGTAAAGCTATTTTTACTATTTGACCTGCAGAAATATCACTTTATGAATTGTTAGTTATTTTGAAAGGTCAGTGTGAATCTCCTGTTTAAATAAGTACAATGTTTTTGCATTTATGAAAATAATCCCGAAGTTTTTTCGATAAAAATTGGAGGTTGGAACAAATATACAAAGCGCTATAATGTGAGCAAAAAATTTCGGTGTCATCTGTAAAGATTGAGGAAGATCAGTTTATATTAAATTATAAAAATTATATATTATATGAAATTAGTCCCAAAACCGAACCTTGGGAAACTTCTACGATTCAAGGAATTTCAGTGGGAAAAGTATTCCCAATGTAAACCTTAAAGGTACGAATATACAGGAAATTTTTGGTTATTAAAGCAAGTGCGCGAGCAAATTCGAAATTTATCTTTTTATATACAAAAGCATCGTGTCAACCAGAATTAAAGGGGACTGGACATCAAGAAGAATCACCCCAGTGGATTCTTCCATATTAAGGTGGGATTTGATGTTTGGATAATTCTTGAAAGATTGTGGCATGTATTATGTACTGGCCTGCATCCAAACTATTGATTTGAAAAATGCTACTTTCGACTATATAATCCATATCACCTTAATTTTAATGAA
Source organism: Dysmachus trigonus (assembly GCA_949715965.1). Taxonomy (NCBI): domain Eukaryota; kingdom Metazoa; phylum Arthropoda; class Insecta; order Diptera; family Asilidae; genus Dysmachus; species Dysmachus trigonus. The sequence continues at coordinate 79,242,513 of OX454322.1, read as the reverse complement.
TTAGTCTTAGTTATATAATTTGATATGAATGTTTTTTTTTTTCACTTTTGAGCTAAACCAAAACTAGAACAAACATTTTTTCAGATTTTTACTAATTTTAATATTTTGAAAACTTTTTGTGGTTTTTGATTGTTTTTTTGTGATTTTTTTGTTTTCCACATATTTGATTAGTGGGTTAATGGAAAAGGGTTGGAATCCAAAACTTTGCATTCATTTTTGTCAGATTATTTTTGCAGCGCTCATATAAAATGTTTGTGGACTACTTTCGTTGTGATACAAAGATGTTTTTAGATAATTTATAATTTAATATACAATATGCGACTTGCGAGGTTTTTTTTTACAAAGTTTGAATATAACTTATAATTAAATTCAATTTTATAATTTTGATGAAATTCATCATATTATGTGGTTCATCATTAACAAAATATTATAAATATAATATACATTTGTTTTATTCTGTGATCGAGCGATAACGGATACTCATGAATAGAATTTTTTCTGTCTTTGGGAAATACATTGATTCATTTGGATATTCTACTGTGATCAAAAAGTAAAGCCAATTTTCAATTTAAATTTCACGGGTACATCGATTCGAGCAAATCTTCTTGTTTTTAGGTTAACAGCACTGTCACTCATACTGTGTAAAATTTCGCTCCAGTATGTCATTTGTTTGATTAGTTTCATTGTATTTTCTTAGCAACTAAAAGTGAATTTTTCGATTTTTATAATGTGTGATTTTATTGAGCAAAGAAGTCGGATTAAATCTGCTGCAGAAACGTTTAGAATGTTGCAGATGGCCTTCGGCGATCAGGTTTTATCTGAAGGAAATGTTTACAAGTGGTATAAACAGTTCAAAGAAGTAAGAGAAAGCGTTGAAGAAAAAGACCGTCCTGGACGACCATCAACATCAATCAAAGAACAACATGTCAATGATATCAAAGATTTGGTGCTCAAAAATCGTCGGTTGACAATTAGAGACCTTGCTGATACTGTAAACATTTCATTTGGATCGGTCCAAACAATTTTGAAAAAACATCTGTGCTTGAGAGGAGTCACATTGGTTCCAAAAACACTCAATTTTGCCATCTCACACTGCATTGGTTCTTCGAGACTTTTTCATCAAAAATTCGATGCAAGTGAGTTCTGGCTATTTTCTAAGCTCAAAAGACCGCTTCGGGGACACCGTTTTGAATCGACTGATGAGATAAAAGAAAAATCGAAGAAGGAACTGAAGGCCATTTCAATCATCGAGTTTCAGAAGTGTTTCAAGGACTGGAAAAATCGCTGGCATAGGTGTATTGTATCGGGCTGGAACTACTTTGAAGGTTATGATATGGATTTGGAAAAATAAATAAAAATTCTCAAAGTTATAAACAAATTGGCTTTACTTTTTAATCACAGTAGTACACCTAATTTCTGTTTCGGAATATGAAATAAATGTAAACAAATTTATTACGTTCAGCATCTTCCTCGGTAATAATTGGCCCAGCTTGATTATGTACCTCTCACCTCCAGGAAGTGTCATAAGCGTGTACATACTTAGCTAAATACAAAAAAGTTTGAGAACTTAAAAAGAACACCACAGGGATCCCACGTAATATAACTTTAAAAGGAAAGGAAGGAAGAAAGTTTTGAAAATGAATGAACGAGCTAACAAGAGTCATAATTGAATATTTATAGCAAGCATCAGAGGATAGCTGTAGCCTGAATAAGCTTGATAATTGTGGCTTTATTTAGGACGAAACCGCCACCGAAATTATTCCTTTTGCTGTAACCGCCACGCGTTTTGTCGCGCCGCATCACACCGCACCGCGCCGGTAAGGTTGCCATGAAATTTACTTTTTGATTTATAACTCAATAACATTTGCGTTACGTGCCCTAATTCACTTTCGGGCGTTATTAAATTTTACAAAGTCTGTTCGGCGGCAGGCAGCCCGAACGCTCACCGTAGACGGCCGGGGCCAACATCCGCAAATTGTAGGAATTAAATGAAGGTTGCCGCCATTAGTCGTGGGACTAAGGAACACAAGAAATATGGTGTCTGGTTTATCGCAAAGAACTTTATTATATTAAGACCCGTCGTAAATAGCACCTCCAGCAGCCCCCGCAGTTTAAACCGGGTCTCTTGCCTTAGTGAGCGCGGTCGGGCCTTTTCAGATTTCTTTTCATTCCACTGACTTGTTGCTGCCTCTACTTTCAATTCGTAATTTGAATGACACAGACGCAGTTCTGTAAGCTCAACATACCTCAAAAATTTCCAAACTCTGACTTATTTTTATAATAATCTCAGCTACGGTTCTAAAATCAGCCAACAAAAGTTACAATATAGAATATCCTTAATGTAAATAAATTAAATTAATTTGAAAGCTAATTAATAAGCACCTGCAAAACTGCTGTAGTTATCAATGTCAGTCTTAACTCCTCCAACATTACATTATATGCAAATAAGGTGTTACAAATTATTTTCGACGTCTTTTATATGCTATCTACAATAATAAAATAAATCTTGCTGGAACCATTGGTTGGTTTCTTTTTAAAAATGCTATAAAATAAACAATGTTAAATATTTGTCTAAATTTGTTCCCTTATTGAAAAGAGTAAATCTTCCGATTAGTTTTGGATTATGATTTAGTCTAAATTTATGCTTCGGCTGGTAGTAGCCTATCTTTTAGCAGAAATTTTTCAAATTATGTCAGTAAATCACACAGATCATTTTAATCATAAGAAAATATATATACATATATAACATTTAAATTGACCCCAAAAATCATGATTTCGATTAGTTGATCGATTCTTTTCAAATTAGATCAAAAAATTCTAATGGTCGTAGATAAGTTATTGTAAATCTTTAAATATTTCTGTTGTTCAATTCCAACTAACAAAAATAGTTAATTCCAATTTTTATTCGTAAGAATGCTGGAACACATGGTGTGTGTTCAGTAATCAATCTTTTGGTTAATCTGAATTTATATCAGAAGATTAACTATTTTTTATTGTCCGCCATATTGGATCCGCCATTTTGAATTTTAATCTAACAACGGATTTTTGTTCAGCAACCCTCAAAACACTTTTTCTAAATAATTTAGTTAAAATTATTGACAAATTATAATTTTCTCAATCATTTTTGACCGAAAAATGGCATTTTTTTGCGACGTGCCACATTTTAAACAATTTTTTTGAGGTTAGAATTTTTTTTCTTTAAAAAACACCAAACGGCTTTAAAAACTAGACTTTCTAACAAATTATTTGATGTGCTCAAAACATTTTTTCCCCAAAATTGTAATGGACTGGGAGGGTGGCTGTTTTGAAAAAGAATTCCCCTCAATCAATCCCCTGATCAATTACACCAACATTTTTTACCATGTATAATTTTGATTATTACTTCTGCCAATGTTTTTCTCTTAATGTATTTAATGGATTCCGGAAAATCATTCACGAAAATTAAAGATACATAACCTTATTTTATTAGAATTTGTCTGCCATATTGAATCCATCGATTTCAATAGCAGATTAGAAATCAGTGACCTAAAAAAGTACTATTAAAGTAAAAATATTCAATTTTCCATTAGATTCAATTTTGAATCTGCAAGCTCGGAAATCGCTCATTTTTATGGAAATATCCTGAAAGTAAAAAATCTTGACCGTATTATTGAATGACGCAATTCTGAAATCATACATATATGGACGTTAAAGCATGCATACAAATTTTATATAATGCCATAGATAGGATAAGATAGTTTATGCATCCAATAAAATTCTTATGCAACGAGTTTTTCTAGGAAAAAAAAAAAGTAATATCATGAAACTTTACCAACGAAAAGTTCTTTAAGATGACTGTTTCCTGAACTGATAAAAACTTATTACCAAGAAAAAAATGTCACACTGCCACTGGTTCCATTGACTTCACGACGACTGAGTGGACGATATTATGCTCGTTGGTGTAAAAGTATCATTCCAGCGTCCACGTCTGAGGCGCGTGTGAAGTGTAAAGCCATTCATTTAACAGCCCCTAAGCAAGCAGATAAGATCGAAGTCGCCAAAAGAAGACCAGCATTTAGCAGCGATGGATCCATTTGTCGCAAGTAGCCGCATTCACACGCCAAAGCCGAAGTAAAAATTACTTTTCTCACTTGGAGAGTGCTTGTGCATTCCCTTTTTGGCGAGGACATCACCAATCTTTTCATTTTCTCCAGGGCTGTTAAGACTGGAGCGCTCTTTGTGCAGCAATAGACACTTTTTTTTTAGTTGAATGGGATCCCTGCTACTAGAAAGGGGCCTGATAACGTCCTTAGGTGTCCCTGAAAAGGGTATTTGGGACAGACTTCCGTTGAATGAAGTCACTCATGCATCGCCTCTGAAAACTTTTCAACTTTTATGCTTGACTTATCTAGAGAGGAACAAACAAAACTTTTCATCCGAGGGCTGCATTGGGGCTCGTTCGGTGTGAAGCCGTTGATGTGTGCATTTATGCGCTGACACTTCCTGGCTTTATGCAAAACGTCTTGGGGGCACATTGAAGCCGTCTCCACCGAGCAGGCCAATGTATATATATAGGCTTCTTAAGGATTTTGTTTACATTCGGTTTTTACCCCTAAATGGATGTCATGAAATTTAAAGTGATGAACTTTTACACCTTGGAGCGATAGGTGCTACACCGTTCACACGGCCGTCCCATTCAGGTGACTATTTGCGCTGGCTTTAATTGCCTTAGTGTTCTACTTGGCCTCCACACCACACACCTGCACATATACAAGTCGGAGAGCAGGGCACAGGTGCTCCTGAAAGGGCTCAAGTTGCCCCTGCGGGTGCCACCGCACGAACAAACAGAGACAGGTTAATGACATTCAAGCCTTGAAAGACTTTGCCGAGCTAAAAATCTCAGATATTCGTAAAGTGGGTGCAAAGTAAACAACGACGGGCGCCAGACCGCCCCGAAGAGCCCATTCGGAAGGCGCATCACATAGCACCGGTCCAAATGTAATTAACGATCCTAAGCAGTATGCAATCAAACGCCTCCGCGTGATTCAGCGGCGTGAATTCATTTCAAACGCCCGCCACATCGCGACGCCTGGGCATGATTCAAAGCTCTCGATTCGATGAAAGGGCTTTAATTAAGCAGCTCCCAACAGTCGTGGCCTCGAGAGGGCCCTTCGATGCGAGGCGGGTGGGCCACAATTTTGGGCGTTAATTTGGCCCATTTATGTGTGGCTGGGTTTTATTTTGGGACATTGGTTTACATTGGCGGCTGCATCACGACCGCCCCGCTCGTGGCACGGTAATAAAAAGGGCTTTTCTACAAAAGTTATTGATCCAAAAGTGAATACAAATCAAGCGTTGACTTGAAGTAAAATCACTTTGTACTAGTAAATGCTGGAAATTATGTGAATAACTTACCAGTATTTACTGGGATAATAAGGATAACGTTAGGAATTTCTTATCAATTTAATTAAAGCTAAAGCGAAGTAAAGCGATGAAAGAAATATTATTAATATATATAATTCTACACTTTCTTCGCAGAACCCATGCACACAGATCGTCAAAAGCTGGGCAAAAATCAAAAAAATTAAGTTTTTGATTTGAAATTCTTTACTCGGGGGTTTTTGGGGTCTCTGATAACTAATTGCATATCAAAAGTGCAAACATTTACCACCTTCACCCCTTATCGACCACCCCCTATATTAAATATGGCGTATTTCACAACGTAATCGAGTAAGGTATCATTTCCTAGCTTTTTGGGGTCGCTAATTACGAATCCATTATCAAAATTTCAATAATTAAAATGGCGGACCCAATATGGTGACTGTCATTGTGAAAAAGAGTATGAACGCAATTTTTTCGGGGATTTTAGTATCACAGCTTACGAATGTGTTATCATTATATCTATTTTTTAAATGGCTGTTCAAATATGACATGCACAAGTAAAAAAATAACTTTCTTATGGCAAATAGAACCACGTACGTCGTCCATTATTATTTTCGAAAAAATTCAATTAAACACAGAACAGCAGATAAAAGTAGCTAATTTTTTTTTCATTTCATTTCTAATGCTTCAATTTATCACCTCCAATGTGTTTCAGAGCGGAAGAATGCGGAACATTTTAGGTTTTTACTATGTAGCATATAATTTTTATAATTTTACAGCTTAAAAACTACGTAAGATTCTATCTCTCTCTCTAAATTTAATGCTTTATAAAATAGTGATTAAAAAAATTACTAAACTTTAGCTGACGATTCCATTTTATTTCATTAAATTTTTATTTCTTTTCGAAACACACAACGACTGCTCCCCTCGGAAGCTACTTTCACACTGGCATTCTACAGGCGAACGTTCAGTTGGGGTCCTATAATAAGTCGATTCTATTTCACTAAGGACCACTTTAGCCAATTTTAGAAAGAAAAATGCCTAACTAAAAACATTGTTTTAAAGACTTTTGGCCAGCTTTTTGGGATTTGGCCCCACTGTGCCATGGTTAGTTGGTTTGGTCAAGTGGCGTCCCTACCCACTGATCAGATCCAATTAGCACCTTTTGATGCCCCGAAATCATCTAAAACTAGGCTGTTAGTGTATATTGAATTTTCAAGAGATCAGAGCCAACCTGAGCAGGAGTTTCAAGGCTTCGTCATAAGATGTTATTTGATCACAATCTTCAACTCTATCAATAGAACTTTTTTTAATCTTTCTACTTATGGTTGTATCAAATATGAAATAAACAAACCTTCTTGCTAAATTGTGAATAGAGATTTTGTAACTCTTTAATGCATTCAAAATTTCCATTTTTTTTTATTTTAACCCTTATTATCCCAATTTGTCCGTTTTTGTCCGATTTGTCCGTCAACTTTAAGCTTGGTCAACTTTCTTATTTATTTTTAAAAAGATCTGAAAATTCATACCCGAGTATTTTCTATAGTGCTCTTTCAGAATATTACTTGAAAATTAAAAAAAAACACCCCTTCCTATTGTATTTTTGAATTTTAAAAAAAATTACCGATTTCTGAGGGTCAATTTTATAAAAACTTGATATTTTCTAGATGAAAGAAGTTTTGGAAAAAACAAAAACTACAAAAACTCCGGTTCAAAATATCTATTAATAAAGTTATTAAACCCGGAGGTATAATTTTTATCATGAAGGGGTTGTAAAGCACCCCTAAAATCAACATTTTTACGCTAACTCGCTATCTTATCGATTTTTAATTTAAAGTTGCACGAATGCAACTTAAAAAAATTGCAAAATAAATGCTAGTTGTCATAAGCAAAAGTCAGTGTTTATAAACTTAAATTCAAGTATTTACTGGAAACCTCAGGAATTTCTAAGTAAACTCCAGAAAATACATTTGCCAAATTTTTAAGTAAAACCGTAAATATATTAACATATTTCCTACAAATATCAAATAAGTAGCATTTCTTGGATTTTATTTACTTGGTCCCTATATTTTAAGGACTCAATCGTGCTATAACTGGCCTTTTAAAAGTTTCGATTTTCTAAAATTATAATGCGAACGGCCGTCTCGCACCACTGAAGCAGAAAATCGACTGTTTCTAATGTCAAAGGCCTGCCTTCATTGATTTATTTACGTCAAGATGGGCTCATGCAATCTTCAAGATTTTGTGGAAATTTAAATTGAAGGATTGTGGAAGCTACGCAACAAATTTCGCGGTGCAGTTAACACAACAAAAATTAAAATTCACTACATATTTATTTATTTATTTATTCTACAAAACATGCGAATTGCAAATAAAATTTCAAAAAATTGTTGGATAAAACAATGTTTCTTTAAATATAAACGTTCAATAGTAAGTTAGTACATATAGTATATAATGTATGTTATATTATATGAAATATCTTTTTGTTATTCGAAAACTAAGAGCTATGTCCTTTGCGAGTGTGCACAGCAGATTTGTTAAAGAATGCATTTTTCCCGAACTGCTCCTATAAATATTTTCCTCGAAATGAATTCACTCAAAGCTGCAGTTTAATATCTCTTATTCAATTATAAGAATTCCCATTCATCAAAAAATATTGAGGAATGCATTCGATTTCCCTTTTTCAAAGACAATGCATTAATTTGAATGCATTCCTCTGAAATTTATGGCATTTGTTAAAACCTTTGTGAATTCACTTGCATTCACTTAAATTCACTTGCATTCAATTGAATTCACAAAATTCTTATTCAGTCTGTTTAATTAATTCTGAACAAGAAAATTTAAAAAACAATTCAAAAGAAATTATTTCTATGAAACAGTGATTTTCTTAAACAAAATATCTGAGCTGTTTTATTAAAATAAATAATTATTTTCTTATTATATTAGTTCTTTTAATCTTTTTCACAAAAGTAATCATTGGATATCGCCACTGTAAAAATTTTCAAGGGAAATTTAAATTTATTTTGTTTGGTATGTTTATTTTGTCAATAAACAGCAAAATTTAAATATATTAAAATTCAGAATTATCAATTGTATAGTTTTGATGGAAAAAACACTAAAATAGGTTTGTATATAAACTTCATTAACCTTCATTTTGTAATTCATAATTCTTCAGAAGAACTAAAGAATGGAAAATATGACTTTTTCATTCTTTTAAATTAAAACTCAAAAAAGCTGCATTCTTTTACAACTCTGAATTGAATAGTCAATTGTACTGTAGTTTACCCTTTTTCGACCTTTAAAGTGTTACACGACGATAAAGTTTTAAAATATAAAAAATTTTAATATTAATATAAGTAAACTGCAACTTGTTAAATTGCTTAGAAAGTTAGTCACATAAGATCACATTTTTAAATTAAATATTATAATAAATCTATGGTCTAAATGGACTCAGATTATGACGAAAACATGCTTCACAAGAAGTTTAAAAGAACATTTCAAATCCACTGGTCAATGAACTGAAATTATGCCATTCCTAATTTGACATCATCATCAGTATATCAAAGATGATTTTTTAAGAGTCACCGGATTTCTTATGGAATATACTGTTAAATGAGTTGTCATTTTTTGTAAGTGTCAATGTCATTTATATTTGGACAAGCTTACAAAAATACCCTTTATATGTACATACTTTAGAAAATTCCTGAAAATCACGAATGCCTTATAAAACATATGTATAAGAGAACATTATTAAAAACTTAATATACTAGAAAAGTACCCGAGTAAAAATTGTGGGTCAAATTTATAAATAATAGTATAGATGTGGATAAATTATGGAAGTTAGCAGAAGTGCGTTAAATAAATCCTGCTAGCCTGTAAGATCTATTATAGATATCATCGAAATGCTTGTCAAAACTTAGCCTAGCCTATTATCAAAGATCACTCCCAAATCTCCTTAAAAAACCTAAATATGTGTTCATAGGCCAATCAAATTTTTTAAATAAATAAATAAACTCCCAAATCTTTAAACTGACTAACCTCTAACAGGGTCACAGAATTCAGGGTGTAATCATGCAACAGAGGTGATTTTCTTAAAGTAAATGACATTTTGAAGCACTTATTAACATTTATAGACAGGAAATTAGCGTTTCGCCAGTCTTCAAGAGCGAAGAGGTCGGTCTGAAGAATATCACAGTCAATTTGAGAGTGGATCACAGATTTTGAGGTCGTCAGCATATAAAAGACAGTCAGAACTAATCACCATGGTCAAGTCGTTAATAAATAAAAAAAAAAAGAGTAGAGGTCCAAGAATAGAACCTTGTGGGACACCAGAGGACGGAATAAACTCACACGAGTTGCAAGCCATGTTAATTTATTTTATTTAAAAAAATTTCATGTGAACCATGATCGAAAGCTTTAGAAAAATCAAAGTAATCCACCTGATTACGTTCCTCTAGACTCTAGACCATGCGCAACAAAATTGTAGAACTCAAATAGGTTGCTCATATGGTTGATTTGCCTTTGATAAAGCCGTGTTGCTCAGGTGTAAACAAATTGGACGATAGTTCTCAGCACTACAATTGTCGTCATTTTTAAATATAGAAACAACATTCGCATGTTACAATTTATAATTTATATATAGAATCTTATAAAAACTTCGATACTTTTATTTCTCGGTACTTACAAATTTTTCGTCTGAACAATTTTTTTGAAATCATCCAATTGCACCACACTCTGGTGTTATAAATTAAAAGTGAAAATCGATTTGTCTGCCCGGGTAAAATCGCTGAAACCTCTATAATTTACGCTTGTCGGGATACTTGTTGAAAATCCGACTAAGAATTCTTGTAATTAACGAATCACCTTTTAATTACTGCGAAAACATAACTGTGCCCCTGTTAATGACTGCCTGTAGCATTCATCAAAGGATCCTTAATTCTAGTCACCCTACTCGCAGAGGGTAGTCGACGTTTTTTCTTCCCCTCACGTGGGCCACGTTTGGCTCCACGGAAGCCCTCCGATTCTTCCACATGTCGGTCTGTCGGCGTCGTCGTCGTCGTCGTCGTTAGTCGGGCCGACAATGATTAGACTAATTACCACTTAATGAATTAGTCACAAATCCCAACCGAAAACACTAAAAGTACCTACTTTTAATGACCGATGACGAGCTTCCTATATTTATAACATACATATGTATGTATATAGGCGTAAACAGGGAACAGTCGGGAATGCTGCCACTGTCATCCCGAACGTCCCGCTCACCTGGGATACACGGAATTAATTGGCCTCTCGATGCTTTACGAGCGGCGATAATTTCAGTATAATGCGGACTAATTACACGGGACCAAGGGCGAATCGAATCCTCCGCTCTGGCCCCTTTGGTGCCCCCTCGCGACTAGTGGCAATCACAGCAATGGCCTATTAATAGTAATTTGGCTTTGCGCTTGTAGTGCCCTCTTTGGCCCGCGGTGACTAAATGAATTATGATGCCAGCTCGACTGGGTGAGGAATTTTTAAAGATACACATTTCGATGGTTGCAATAGTCATTACCTTGGATCGAGAGCATCTTGTTTTCTGATTATGCGCATCACCTCGATGACCTTGGAGTGATCGTAACTAAGACAATTGTGTGATTCATCCGATACAATAGTCAAAAAATTTAGATGCAACGTCGTTTCCTTTGTTTTTCGACTATAGCGCACACCTGGCACACTCTTTCATTTGGCAAAACTTTAAAAATGGATCTACACTGACCGAAAAAAGTATTGGCACACTCAATACTTTTTCAAACGAAAAGTTTACTCCATCTTAGTTGAACTATGTTCAATTAAATATTATAGTTATTATATTGCTACACTTATTTTCTAATCAATATAAATAAAAATATTCGGAATTATTATCTTTTATAGCTAAAAAGGCATAAATAAGTAGAAATATACCTTTTTCATAACGAAAAAAGTATTGGCACAGCCCTGCAATAAATCAATAACTACAAGAAGAGAATAGAATTTGCAAATGAGCATGTTAATAAAAATATGGACTTTTGGAGGAAAGTAGTATTCTCCGATAAAAGCAGATTTAATATTTTCCGGAGTGATGACCGAATTGAATAAAGAAAATCTCTTACCTACTGTGAAACATGGGGTGGCGGGGTCATTGTATGGGGTTGTATGGCCGCATCTGGTGTCGATGAGCTTGTGTTTATTGACGGGATAATGGACAAGTTAGTGTATTTGAACATTTTGATAACCAATCTCGAAAAAAGTGCTGAAAAGCTTAACCTTTCCAATGACTTCTATTTCCAACAAGATAATGACCCCAAGCACACTGCTCACTTAGTGCGTGAGTGGATTCTTTACAATACTCCTCATATCTCAATAACTCCCCCGCAATTCCCTAATATAAACCCAATTGAACATTTGTGGGATGTGTTTGATAAACGTTTAAGGAAGCATCACATTACCAGCAAAGCTAAACTTAAGAAGGTGATTGCAAATGAATGGCAAAAAATTGATCCAGAAGTAACCCAGAAGTTGGTATCATCGATGCCCAATAGATTAAGAGAAGTCATAAAAAGAAAAGGATTGCCTACACGTTATTAATTTTAAGATTTTTTTAATATTTTTCGAAATAAATTGTGAACTGTGCCAATACTTTTTTCGTTAAAAAAATGAATTTGATTTAGTTTAATATAAGATTTTTCATTTCCAGAACTAAAGTGCCAAATAAGATTTTGTTATTAATTAACCCGGCGTCATTGTGGCGGAAAAAAGTAACACTAACGTTGATGTGGGTCATTATGACCCTGTTACAATTGTTACTATATTTTGCCTAGTATAAAATAATTTATAATTTTTAAAATTTGATATTTATAATATATACAGTAGGGTGCTTTTTCTTTGCGACTATTTTTTTTTTGTCAGTTCCACCTCGAAATTTTGTGGCAAATACCTAAACAAAAATTCCCTGAAAATTGGAGCCCTTAATATTAATATTAAGTACTAGACTAAGGCGTATAAAGATTTCCCATATAAAATACATGTAAACTTTGATTATTTTTCTTCAAAACTCTACAGCTCAGAGGCATTTTATGGTATAATCTTGGTCAATGGTAGGCTTTCTTCAGAATTGAATACTCTACAAAAGTGTCCATTGCGGTGTAACCCTAACTCCCATCAGCGAGGTAGTACGGGTCACTAAACCCAATTTTTCTACGAAATTCTAGCTTTTTGCCCCTATCTCGTTAACAAAAAGAGGTACAGAAAAAGTGAATATGACAAACTTGTGGGAAATTCAATTTCCTACAAAAAAGTTCTGAACACCAAATCGCTAACATCGATATTTCTTAAGACATTGGGCTTTGAAGTTCAGGTAGTGTTTCTACAATTTAGCTCAATAATCCAAGAAAATTCCACTCTACCTCAACTTCAAAGCCCTATATCTCAAGAAATATCGATGTTAGCGATTTGGTGTTCAGAATTCTTTTGTAGGAAATTGAATTTCCAACAAGTTTGTCATATTCACTTTTTCTTTACCTCTTGTTTTTTACGAGATAGGGGTAAAAAGCGAGAATTTCATGGAAAAATTGGGGTTAGTGACCCGTACTACCTCGCTGGTGGGAGTTAGGGTTACACCGCAAAGGACACTTTTGTAGAGCATTCAATTCTGAAGAAACCCTACCGTTGACCAAGATTGTACCATAAAATGCCTCTGAGCTGTAGAGTTTTGAAGAAAAATAATCAAAGTTTACGTGTATTTTATATGGGAAATCTTTATACGCCTTGGTCTAGTACTTAATATTAATATTAAGGGCTCCAATTTTCAGGGTATTTTTGTTTAGGTATTTGCCACAAAATTTTGAGGTGGGACTGACAAAAAAAAAATAGTCGCAAAAAAAAAGCACCCTAATATATATACTAGAGATGCCACGAATAGTAATTTGGCCGAATACCGAATACCGAATATTCGGCGAGGTTCTTGGCCGAAGCGCCGAACATTCGGCAGCCGAATATTCGGCCACACTTAGTACTTTCCGCGGGCGACAAGTCACAACTGTCGCTGCAGAAAATGTTCGTTCAGATGAAGGTGTGGAACAGAAAAATTCTGTTGTAAATGAACTTGATTTTTACATGGTATCTGTTCGTTTAGATCGGACAGCAGACCCTTACAAGTGGTGGTCAGCAAACGCGAAACAATATCCAACCCTTTTACAATTTGCTAAGATGTATTTATCATCTCCCGGTAGCAGTGTGTATAGTGAGCGGCTATTTTCGGAAGCAGGTATAATTTATGAGGAAAAACGCAATCGTCTGCTATCAACAAACGCTGAAAAAATTGTTTTCATTCATCATAACTTACCACTGGTAGATTTTAAATATTAATTTGTTAGTTCTTTTTTTATATAGTTATATATTTATATTTATATATATATATTTTTATATATATATTTATATCTTTGTGAGTAATATTTTGAGTTCTTTTTTCATGATTTATTTGGTAATCCTTACTATATTTTATCATAAATACGAAAGTAAATCTGTTTATCACGATTTCACGCCAAACTTGGTACACAGATACTCTAGAGCCTTAGAAAGGACATGGGCTATAACTTACGCGGACGAAGTCGCGGGAAAACAGCTAGTAATAAAAAAATAATAAATAAATTGCTATTCGGTATTCGGCCGAATAGTTAACCATATTCGGCCGAATACCGAATAGCGAAAAAAAGTGGCCGAATAGCCGAATACCGAATAGTTGCCGAATGTTCGTGGCATCTCTAATATATACATATAATATCATTTAAATATTTTCATATAACAGTACTACTAGCACTTAATCTTAAATTTTTTTAAATTGTGCCAATACTTTTTTCGGTCAGTGTACATAGAAAAAATATCGAGCATGTTTCTGGTTTTCAAAGAGTTTGACAGAGAGGTTGAAAAAAAAAAAAAAAAACGAAAAACCATGGCAACGAGTTCATCAAAAGCAGCCCTAATAGAGCGTTTCTTCCTCCGACTGCGCATTAATCACAGAAAAAATAATTAAAAGTGGAAGTTTTATAATTATCGTTAGTTAGAGGGCAACTAGTTCTCGTTCTCTCGTTGTAGAGGAGCCCTTTAAGAGTAGAAAGCATTGACACCGCTTGCTCCAGCGATTACACAAAACTCAAAAGAGCTCGCTCCGTGAATTCTTCATGTCAATTATGCCCTTTCGCTGGAAGCCAGGAAGTTCTAAACGAAGCTCACCCTTAGTGAGAAGGAAAAAGGGCTAGAAGGCGGGGGGCGAACGCTGCTGCTGCTGCTGAGAAAAGTAAGAAATTCAAATACACGACAAAAGCGGTTGTTTTGTGCAGAGGGAATTCTCAACTTCCGGCTGTTGCTTGATTATGATCCGTCTATTAATTAGCTCCGCTGTTCGTTCCCTGCCCACAGTGTAGAACCACCCTCATACCCCTTGGCCTTCGTTCTTCCGCCCCTACCCCACTAAGTCCCCAAGGAGCAGGTAATTATGTTGCAACACGAGCCCTTCAAACTTTCCCGAAGAAATTCCCTCGAGTTTGCTTGCCCTTTAATCACATTGGCGAGCTTGATGAAATTGACATTGGCTGAGTTTTTATCAAAAGGCTTGGGGGCGTTTGTTGTCGGCGCCAAATTAATTACTGTTTTTCCAATAAAAATCACAAGGACACGTTTAGGCGGCAGGTCTTTTACGCAATTTCTCTTTTTCTTGTATTGAACAGACTTGGAAAGTTTGTCCCGAATGAACTTTGGAATATGACATAACACAGATCTTTGCAAAATTTTACTGAATAACAAACCTGGAAATAAAAATTTTATACCAACCTTATAGAGTTATAAAGTAAAAATTCATAGGATCTTATAATGTCTCTTAAAGGAATATTTACCACATATACTTCTATGTTAATATATGATAGGCTGAATAACTCTCACGAAATATTCTATTAAATTAAGTTTTTCGCATAAATCAGGTATTCTTGTATTTTTTGCAAGAAGTGGAATGAATAGTCCTTATATCTTTAAAAATGAGGCATGATGATTGAATTTTTCTTCGAAAATATGGTTGATTTTGATCCTGGCAAGATATGGTTTCACCAGGATGGCGCTATGTGCCGTACAAGCCATCGATTTTGCGATAAAGTGATTTTCGTGAAATTACCCTGTAAATATAAAGAAATATATAGTATATAAAATGAATTTATCTTTTAATTTTTGATTCCATTTGTCTTTTAAAACTACTTTGCTGAATTCTTCTTTCTTTTCTTAAGTTATAAAATGTATATTCCTAATAAAATTTCATTTCATAATAAAATTGCAACCGAATTAAACAAAACACAGCATTGTTTCCTACAAAAATTGTCAGCTTTTCTTTCTTTTTAAAGGCAAATTGAGACTTTGATGTACTTTGTGAGTAAAAATTAAGAGAAATTGTAACGATGTAGTTTTCTGCAAAAATTTAAAGACTGAAACTCTAAACTCCCACTTTCTCCAACTCCTAAGTTTTAATTTATGTTTCCTTCGGGAATTTTTTGCCCATGCAAAGAGCTGTGAGTATAAAAGCAAAAGTTTACTCAAAAGCTTCCAACTTTTATACGTACTTAGGGAAATTTATTTATTTATTTTTTCTAGAATTTTGAATATTAATGTTCGAATGATTGTTCTAATTACTGCGTTGTTTATTCAAACGTTGTGTAATTAAAGGAAAAGTACGACAGGGATTTTATCTAAGTCTATAGACAGAGTTTTAGCTATTTCTGTTTTTAATAAGGCAGAAGAGAGTATATTTTATTTTAAATTAGAAGTAAATCTTCAGTAGAAGTTCTAAATAATTTCAAAATTAAAAACATTTCTTAGAAAACTAGATAAGTAAAAGCAAAAATTGTTGTCATTATATTTTTCGAAGAATCACCAAAACTGTAGGGCGTTTTATTATAACTTTTTCATTATTTACATTAATTAAATGGTTCTTAATGTAAATTGCCCATTTTATTATAACTTTTTTAACTTTAACTTTTTTCTTTATCCTACATCGTTCGAAAATTAAATTAATTTACCAAAGATCTCATTTTAATTAATAAAAAGTCTACTGCTACATAAGATTCTATTAAATCATATGAAACTTGTCCTTTAAAGAAAATCTTTAATAGCTCAATTGGTTCGTTTTTTACTTCACAGCTAATTAATTCCCATGTGGTTTTTGCAATCTATACACTCAGTTAAGGGGACTGTCCGATTTTTTAAGCCAAAAAATAGGTCATTTTAATTATTTTTTTTCAAGAAAACTACTGAAGGTATGACAACGATTTTTTTTTAAACGTTTTATTGATCCTTCGACTACATTAGAGAATTTTGTTGAGTCACTCCGGAACCGGGAACCCCCCCCTCCAGCTCTTCAAAGTTTGCCGCTCCGTCCGCTTGTTGCGCGAATCTTTTTGCCTCAGGTGAACAAAAATGAAAAATTCATAAATTTATTAAAACTTTACACTGTTTAGCCCATTGTAATAGGGACAGTTTTTAAAATGGGAAAAAACATACAAAATGGCGGACACTTGAAAAAAAAAGTCGTTTTTTCGTCATTTTTTTTTTAGTTTTTTGGCAATATCTTTGAAAAAAAAAATAAAATAAAAAATGTGATTCTATTACAATGGGCGTATATATTATAACAATAAGTGTGCCAAGTTTCAAGATAAAATCATGAGCCGTTTTCTTTTAATTAGCGCAACCGACATCAATTCCGACGAACGGAGAAATTCACTGTCAAAGTTTAAAGTGCATTTTGGCTAGAAAAAAGTGTATTTTCTCACGAAGAAAGTGGACTTTAGTCGGGATTTTTTTACAAAGAAACATCAAAAATACCTACCTCCTTATATTTCATTCATCAATTCAAGGCCACAAATCCGAACGCTATTCACACGCGTTTCATAGCTCGCACCTGCTCTCCGGCTCATCGACTCAGACGGCCGCGCGACGGGAGGCACGCCTCTTAAATGACCTGTAACTTTTGAACCGCTCAAGATATCGGTTCCAAATTTTTACAAGTTATTTTTAAAAGTATAAACTATTGATTAAGCGAAAAAAAAAAAATCGATTTTTTGAAGCAAAAAAATCGGACAGTACCCTTAATCGGAGACACGTCTTGCTCTTTCTCGGAATTCTCCCATGATTGTGGTATTTGCGGAATGGTTTTGCCTTTGATTCGGCTAATGAGTTCGCATCCAATAATCAATAAATACGTAGCTATAACACCATATACAAAATGTTCGCTTTTATTAGGAACCTATGTGTCATTAATTTGCTTCACTAAATTTAAAATATTCCCTTAAATTTAATTTAACATAATTTTATATGATTTTTAGGAAAATGTGATAAATGGAACGCGTAGTGGGTACTCATCAAAAAGGGATTATGCAAAAAATGTATAAATTGTTATTATTTTAATAATTACATTTAAAACGAATGTTTTTAAACCTCAAGTTTTATTATATCATTTAAATTTGAACCAGCAATATAAAAAAACGAAAGATATTAGACGATATTAACACTAGATCTTACCGGCGCACAAGCTTGTAATTCCGATAATTTTCAACACGGTTAAAATGATATTGTTACAGAATTTGCCTTCGTTTATAATTCACACTTTAAGTTGTGATCGGGCAGATATAGGGATTAGCTTTCGATTCCTCCTTTGTGAGTGGCTATGGCAGAGAAGCCAAACGCCATACTGATGAGATCAGCTTGGCTCCTCGGATCGAAACACTCATCGATTTTTTTGGGTTCGTCTACTTCGGTGGACGAGTATTATTCCAAACAAAAATGTCCCTACGTCCGTCTGTCTGTCCGATAGTCACTGAATTGTGGCGAAGGCGGATTTTGTAGTTTTGCCGGCTAGCCGCTCGGCAAGCAAAATTACAACAATGGTGCCAGGTGTAGGGTTCCCGGAGCCCTCCTAACCGGGGGCAACCCCACAAACCCTCTAGCGTCCAGGGCGTCGATGCCAGTAATCGTGCAGCCATCTTCGACAGCCGACCATTGCTGCAGCCGCGGTTCTCCTCTGCCGCAACGGCCGATTTTTTCACTGCCGCAGTGACGTTGTGGCAGTTGTATTTCACCCCACACCTGGCACCAATTGTTATAATCCGGGCCTGAACGTATTTGTTTGCAGGCCCGAAACGTAACAATATGTTTGCCCATTTAAATTAGTAATTATAAACGGATAACCTTATAAAATATAATTAATTTAAGGAAGAAATTGAGTACCAGTCAATTTGACTGGTCTTGGTATTAAAGTTTGAGTGTTAAATAAAATCAAAAAAGGGGACGTGCCTCTTTAACTGTATTAAAAAATAGTAATGAGTTTTACATAACAAGTGATTAAAACAATTCAAGTGCACTCTTTATAATTTGCTTTAATTCGTAATAATCAGGATATTGATTAATATGAAATAAACAAATTCGCAACTTCGAAATAAACGTTAATCAGGGCACTCCACAAAGTAGCTTAATACCACCGAAACACTATACCATAATGGAGTAGGATTTCATTATGTAGAAAAATTGGTTCGTAATGAAGTCGCCACAATGAAGCACGAGCTACTTAATTTTTTCGAAAATGACGTAAATGCTACTATTACTTGTAGTTTTTCTAAGCCATCTATTTGCGAAAGTCGTTAAATAAAGGGGTTTTTGACATTCAAAATAGGAAAACACAGAATCAGCTGTGAGCACGACACTTTTTTGGATCAAGCTAATTGGGAAAGATTCTCACATGTCAATTCTAATGAAGTAAAATGCTGTGTGTCACCAAGTCATTAGAAGTAATATCATAATGACGTCCTATATCTATATATATAAAAAGTACGTTACGAATTCGAGAGCGAAAATGTTTAATAAATGTCGTCATTTTCTAGAAAAGTACAATTCAAATATACAAAAGCCTATATTTCGGAAAATTCTAATTTTAGAACTTGTAACATGGGTCAAAGGAAGGATTGAATTTTAACCTACTTAACTTAAAAACGAAACGCATTAAAATTTTTTTTAAACATTCCATTGAAATGAATAGTTAATGAAGATTTCACCTAGAACACTTTTCTGAAAAATATGTTCCAGAAGATGTTAAGTAAAATCTATAGATTAGTTATACTTTATATCTCTAGATTAAGATTTAGGCTTTCATTTAAGTCATATTATGAACTCCTGTAATTTTTAAATGATTATCCAAAAGTATTTTGGTTTTAAACTCTATATTTTTAGAAAACCGAAGCTGATTGATAATTTCAAATTTCCACCTCGACTAAACTTTTGAATGAAAAAATTATCTTATGTGGAGATATACCATATTTCTATTTGTACCACAATGTAATCACAAGTTATTAAGAATACAGTGAAATGTCAAAGAAAATGTCTGTACTTTTGTACTTTTCAATATTATTCGTTCTTTAATAATGGCCATTTTATTACTTAAAAGTCCTAGGATGATTTTCAAAAAGAACTCCTCCCAGAAAACTATAACGATCATTTTCACCGTCAAATTTTCCTTTTAGAATATTATTTTTGTCCGTAATTTTAGAAAAATAAGTCAAATAGTTCAACAGAAATTCATTTTTTGTGTCTCTTGAAAAGGTTTAATTTTCAGATATAATTCCTTTTCGAAATTTACAATTCAACTAAAAGGAGACTATGTAGAAATTGCATTGCAATCACAAATTTCGATGTATAATACACCTTTGTTTGGTAAAGAGAAATATCTTCATAACGATTAAGGTGCTTAGCGAAAAGCGGGCATTATCATAACGCTTTTGGGTCCACTTTTGTAAGGGCAAACAGCAAACATTGTTGCTATCTAAATGAAGATGAATATTTTCCGGTTAATACGCTTTATCAACAGGGAAGTCGCAAATGCTTCATATAATGGGCGGCAGCATTTAAAAGGGGCAGCCGTAAACAGCGCAACACCTTTTGGGGTGCTGCTGGTGATAAAATCAACAAGCAGATTTAAGCCGTTTCGCTTTTTAAAGCCCGGTGTTTTACTATGCAATCTTGGAGGCACCCCACATCCATTGCTGCAGGACAACTTCGCAAGCAGGGTTGACATAATGGGAATATATGCAGACTTTCAAACAAAACTTTGTGTTTAAAACAATAATAACTGCCACATGTTACTCTCCAGCGAGTGAGTTAGGGTCTCTGGCTATCCGAGGTTTAGTTCGCACACATATGACGCGGCTACCCTTGGTGGGGGGGAGGGGGGCTAGTCTCGATGATAAATAATCCCCAAAGCTGCA
Source organism: Dysmachus trigonus (assembly GCA_949715965.1). Classification (NCBI taxonomy): domain Eukaryota; kingdom Metazoa; phylum Arthropoda; class Insecta; order Diptera; family Asilidae; genus Dysmachus; species Dysmachus trigonus. The sequence continues at coordinate 79,221,850 of OX454322.1, read as the reverse complement.
GTTAATTCTAATTTGGTTTGGTGCAATGGACAGTCCTGCACAGTCTAGTAGTGGCAATTTCATAGTTAGGCGCCCGATCTCCGCAGCTGCAAAATTAAAGACGAATTTTACTAAATTTGCACACTGTTCACTTTTAGTCTGTCACCGCAGTTTGGGGGAATATTTGTGTGAAAGATAAACACTACGCCGAAATAGTGTACTAACTAAAATTAAACAAAAAGTGAGATAAATGTCTGCTGCCTCACTGTATAACAAACTAAATTCAAAGTAAGATAAACAGGCATAGACCGATTAATAAACTATATTGAGGATGCTTCTTTAAAGCAAAATTGAACTTTTCTAATGACATAATTTAACAGAAAAATTCTGTGCCTATTCGGATAAAATACAATATAAAACATATACAATTTCAAAATTTAGATATTGTATAGGTATATTCTAGACCTCTAACCTTTAGATTCCCTTTTACAAAAATTATATAAGGTTCAACATGTCTTGGCTTCCATATAATCGTAACAAATGTGCCTTGTTCGTAAGAATTAATTAATTTTTGACTACACCTCCCACTTCGGTTTTTAAATAAATCACGTTAATAATTATACGTAAAATTAAATATTGTTTATTTAAAAGGAAAATTAATGTATATTACTTCATCAGTATTCCTTTCACTTGTGTTTTATTGATTTCCAAATGAATGACTATATATAGGGCAACCATAATATTTTTCAAATTTTGTTGATTTATTGAATTATCCAGATTACTTACAGAGTATATTAAATTTAAATAACTGCCTCGGTTGGCTTGGCAGTAGCCCATCCTGTCAACCTAATTTTGCAGTACATTTTTGATTATTTGGAGCCCTATTTTACGAATATATTGATCAATATTGTGCCTGAGTCGTTTCTGGAATCGTACATCTCCAAAACGGCTGATCACACGATCTTTTCAAAAATTACGCTGTTTCGGCAACACAAGACTTACTTTGGAATTAAGTTTCCAATATTTCCCAACGTTGTTCAAGCCTAAATCTATTTATGTGGTACCGCGGAGACACTGTACTGTAGTTTAGTCAATCTTTTGAATGGAAAAGGGCTGTCTGTATTAAAATAACATGTAATTTAAAAAGAAACCAACAGATGGTTCACTCTTTATAAAGAAAGAAGAAATTCTTCGTTTTTTTTTTTACTGTATATTGTAGATGTCTTCCATAAAACTAAACTTCTTAAAAACAAACCCTTATTTTATATACTATATTACATAAAAACACGACTCTTATAATGATCCTATGAGATCGTAGTCCCAGAATTTAGTCATTTGGTGTTAAAACATGTTTAAGGTAAACTCTTAAAAGAAATTATTCCTACTATCCGCGAATAATCTTATAATAAAAATTTATAAAACAAAAAAAAAATTTTAAAAACGCAAGAGTTTAAAAAAAGGGCCCCATTTCTTTATGAAAAAACTAATAAGAGTTTTGTAGGTCTATTTCGAATTTCTCTAAAGATTAACTCTAGTAAATTGTTAGTTGGACAGTCCCAGTAAAATTTTTTAATTAAAACCGAATGATTTGACTGAAGAAAATATTACTAAAAAATCGATATTGCATTATAAATCTGTCATTTTGGTTGTCGTGAATCTTTCGTTTGTCAGTGCGTCAGTATGTGAGAAAAGGAGGTTTTTTTTTTTTTTTGTGAAAATGAAATGAGTGTTTATACAACAGAACTCGAATAGTTTTTTAAATACTTTGGTGTCTATCTGTCCGTTTGATATCGCATTACATAAAAACTAATGAATAGAATTTGATGGAATTTCTATTTTATAATAGCTTAAGGGCCTGGGTAGGTTTTAGGCTATATTTAGTTTTGTTAAGTGACAAAAAAGAAGATCATGAAATTTTAAAATTGCCACATTGAATCGAAAATTTTGAATATAAAGGGATCGCCAATAAATTAAGTTGCTGAAGACTTTCGTGTTCGCTGATTTCGAATTTGCAATCAACGAGAATATTTTTAAAAAAAAAAACCTTAATTAGACTCACAAGGAAACGTTCTCAGGTGTGTCTCACCGATTTTGATGAAATTGAAATATGTTATAAAGTATCGAAAAATAAGAGACACGTATTTTTTTTTATCTACGGATACGCACATTTAAGGGATGAAAACCACCCCTAAAGTTTACCCCCAAAAACAGTTTTTCCTAAATATTTCAAGTTCTAATACCATTTTTTCGAATGAAACAAAATGAAATGATGTCTCATAAATATACTAACCTTTTGTAAGTAATCCGATTCCGGGGGGTGGCAACCCTTATTTTTTATTGCAGGAAAACGATTTTTTCTTTTATATTTTTGCGTCACAAAAATAACAGTTTTAGTTAAAACTCATTGAAAAATATTTTTTTACATACGATTTTGAAAAATAAAGTTGACGCGTTTTTGGGTTTTCGTAAAAAAAACTCCTCAAGGGGTAAACAACCCCTAGCACTAATACGTAAATGATGTGTATTCTTTCAGACATCAGTTTTTTCGTGAAAACCAGTATTAAGGGGTTTTTGGAGTCGCTGATTACGAATCTGATGTTAAATTTAAAAAAGTACTCCCTAAATGTGCGTATATGCAGATAAAAAAAAATACTCTCTTATTTTTCGATATACTCTATAATATATTTCAATTTCATCAAAATTGGTGAGACATTACTGAGAACGTTTCCTAGTCAGACAAAGTCAAAGGAAAAAAGCTTCTACTCGTATGTAAAGTTGTAAGCTAATATAAATCTTAAAAAGTAATATTGTTGATAGAAAGAAACAAATACCAATCTTAAATTGAAGTTATATTACATTTAAAGGTCGCGGCGGTTTTGGAGACGATTCCACATTTTTATTTAAAATTATATTGCTTCATGTATATGCGAAGCACTTCAAAAAATATGTTCAAAGGGACCAGGTAAATTGAATTCCTTAAGGGCCTACTCTAAAGCGCGGTGAATATAACTGAGCAGAAACGCATCTTAGGTTTCATTTAGCAAAGTGCATACCAAAATTCCGTCATAAAAGCTCCTTAGTCATTTGAATTCCAAAGATAGGAGACGACGACGATGAAAATACCTCTTAGATTTAACCTAAAAGGGAATCCCTTGTCAGACGGGATAAATCATTCATCTGCGAAAGTTCCGGGAGTCTGTGGAACAAATCCCCTAGTACTAGTCGCCCTCAGTCTCAGAAAATCCACTGTCTATCATTTGTGGGGGTTTATTCTTTTTTTTTTTTTTTAAATAAATTATTCAGATCATAAAACGTCATCCCCGAAATCAAGTTTACTGGAAGAATCCAGCGTTTTCCAGCTGCAAGTGGGGATCTTACGGCGGGCGATAAATTTGTTAAGTGTCTCTCTCTCCGGAAGTGTAGAGTGGACCGGGGCGAGGGAAGCTCCTTCGGGGCGGGATAAGTTACCCCATCTGCGGTGCTGGATTTCATGCCTGGCAGGAACCCCGCAGGCGGCAGGACTGAAGGATTCTGCACGGATTATGCCATCTTCTCGTGAACACCTGCGATCACGTGCCTGATTGATTTCTGCACTGAGAGGATTTGATATTTGTCATCAGATGGAATTTGCTGACAGAGTTGGTTACGACGGCTGGTCTGATTTGATTACGAAACTAACATTAATCCTCTTTGCAGGTCGTACCTGACAATTACCAATGCCTCCCCCCAGGTGAAATTGAATAAGGGCGTAATTCAATTTCTTTGATCCATTTTCGATGAATAATGCTTCCCATTCAAACGAAAGAAAAAAAGGTATACCCCACGTTACCAAAAAAAAACAAAAAGATGCCGCCTGCAGAGATTTACGCAAACTTTAATCCTTTTAAGGGCATAAAGTCCTTTGAAACAAAAAAGCACTAACACTGTTCCATATATCCTACTGGTTTTGACATCGGAATCCAAAATAAATTAAGAATTGAATCCACCGGTAGTGACTGTCCCTTCGAAATGCAACAGCGTCCAGTTGCCATGCAAAGCACCTTTTGAATATCGCCGACTTTACAATCGATAAAATAATTAGCACGGAAATATGTAACGAACAGTGCGTTAATTAAAAACGTTTGTCCCTCTGACCCCTAGTTGGTCGTCATATCTAAAATAAGCCTATCCTGTAGTAATAAAACAAAGCATTAACAATTCATCCGACCTCATCAAAACATGTGGCATTACAGTTTTTGCGGTTTTTAGATCATAATTGTTAATTAAAACTACACTAGAAGAAAGTTCATTTGTCATTGGCGTCAATAAAGTACAATAATTGGTCTCTAGTGGTTTTTGCTGGCCAATTCCAATAGCTAATTATTACCTCTGTGAATTTTATTTGGTTTTCAGGGCGCAACAGAAATGTTTGGAATAAATTACAAAATTTAATACTCGATTTAATTACCTCATTTATATTTTCATTGAACAATTTCAGAGTTAAACACTAAAAGTCGCAGTATTTAGCACTATTATAAGGCATCCCTAATTGCACATGAAGCTTAGAATATGGTTTGATTAAATGTTATCTAATAACGTGTATAATTTTATTCCTCTTTTCAAATATTATAGATTAGCCCAAGTAGGGTGATGTGCATTAAGTGCAAGTGCATTAAGCAATACAATAAATCAATTTTTATATCCTAGAAATTGTTTCAACCCGAAAAGCCCTTTATGGATCCGCCATCTTAGATTTCCAAATCTAAATAATATTCGAAATTAGTGACCTTAATATAATCATTGTACTAATTTTCATTAAAATCGGTTGAAATCGAGACATTTGGTCGGATAAAATACGCCATCTTGAATTTGCAAATTTTGATAATATTCGAAATTAGTGGCCTCAGAACAATCACTGTATCAATTTTCATTAAAATCCATCGCAATCGCAACATTCTGGTGGCCGTTGGATCCGCCATCTTGGATTTGGAAATTTTGAGAACATTAAAAAAAAGTGTTCTCAGAATAATCATTGTACTAATTTTCATTAAAATCCGTTGAAATGGAAAAATTTTGATCGCCATCTTGGATTTACAAATTTTAATAATATTTGGAATTAGTGATCTAATAGTGGACTAATATTCATTCAAATACGCTGAAATCGAGACATTTGGTTTCCATATTGGATCTGCCATTTTGGATTTACAAATTTTGATATTATTCGAAAAAAGTGTTCTCAGAATAACCATTGTACTAATTTTCATTAAAATCCCTTGAAATCGGGAAATCTTGGTCGACATATTGGATCCGCCATCTTGGATTTCTAAATTGGATATAGCCTATGTTACTCAGGGTGAATGTAGCTTTCTAATGGTGAAAGAATTTTTGAAATCGGCATAGTAGTTTTTGAGTTTATTCATTACAAACATACACACAAAAATACAAATCTTTCCTCTTTATAATATTAGTGTAGAAGTGTAGATGTAGATTTACAAAAAATTGTAATTTCGCAATTTATTCAATAAATTTTACAGACATTGTAGAAAAATATCTCAAAGTGTGAAAAGTGAATCCATAATCGTAGTAATGATAATGCTGATAATTTCAAGAAGAATATATTAGTTATATATAATATTCTAAAAAATTACAACAAAAGGGAAAATTTAACTTGTGTTAGAAGTGGCAATAATTCTCGATGTAACTTGCTTTTAAGTTGTTTACATTTTACTACGTACGTTCTAGAAGAAACTAAACTCCTCGTAACCGAGAGATTGAAATTGGAACCCTCCAATGCAAAATGAAAGAAAAGTGCATTATGGGAAGTTCTGTTATTGAACATTAAATCTGTATAACCCAGTTTGTATTATCAGTTCATATGTTAACCCATTTGCATCATTAGCGTATGTATACGCACAATTGACCCTATCACATCGTCAGAGCGTATATATACGCTAATGATGCAAATATTGCTTATCACAAGAGATTTGAGTGGTGATATGATATCTTCTGTTAGCGCTAATGCAATAATAATGTTTGGGTTTGATACTTGTTGACTTTAGATATAAAAGTCGTACCTAAAGGAAGCTAGAAAATAAAAATGGAAGGTTTTCTTAGAAACAAGACGTATTATTAAAATGAGATCCGATAGTGATGATTCTTATAATAATCAAAGATATTTCAAGCTTTAACAGGCAACATTTTTTTATTTATTTTAAAGCGATGATGTTTTCCAAAGAAATAAATCGATCGGTTTGCATAAATCAATGTCTTTATTTTGCCTTCATCAACATAAACTGGCCTTCCAGAACGTGGTGCATCTTTAACATCAAAGAACCAGAACGAAATTTTTAAAAAACCATTTTTGGCACTTGCGTTCTGCCAATACCATATTGTCCATACATATCAACTATTTTTTGTCTTGCTTCAGCAGCATTTTAACCTTTTCTATAAAAAAAAAAACTAAAATATGCTGAAAATGCTGCTTTCGATTTTCTATATTTAGTAGGGCACCAAACAAAAACTATTACGAAGAATCAAACAAACTTTTTCACAAAAAACCTGTCAGCTGTCAAAATAAATAATGAAATTCGGCTTAAGTGTGAAGTTGGCTGTAAAAAAAAATACAATTAACTCCTCTGTTCGGAAAAAACGAGATAACTTTCCGAACAACCCAATATAATTATTAAAAAATATGATGATAAGGGGTTTTTTCTCATTCAGAATTTTTCGGAACATTTTTAGATTTTTCAAAAATTGGCCAAATCCAAAAAACCAAAAATAGTTGAAAAAATAGTCGAAAAAATTCTGAAAAAATTCTAAAAAATTCACACGTGTTCTTTGGCTAATTTCAACATTTTCTATTTTATACAATTTTTTTGTAAAGTTGATTTTGTTCGTGTAAAAAAATCGCGAAGTTTTTTATTATACTACTGAACAAAATGGCCATTTTGCAAAAACCAAAGCAAAAAAAAAATTTCAAAACCATGGTTTGAGAAAGTTTAGACATTCGGACCGCGATTTCTGGTGGTTATACTATCATTCAATAGCAGCAACGACAAGATAATCGAATTTGAAAAGAAAAATGACCAAACAAAATCAGCACTTTTTTGAAAAAACCCAAAAAATAATAGGGTTTTTGAAGCATTTTGAAACTAATGCCAGATTCTGAAAGAGCATCCCCAAAAACACCCCATATACGAATTTGGAAGAAAATCGCCCCAATTTTTGTTATTCGAATCGTACAATTAAAATTGCGTGCACAAAATCCTCCTTTTGCGCATTAATGGGTTAATGAAAAATACTGCACCTTCACATACGTTTAAACTAAAGATTTATATTTTAAACCAATTAAATTAACCTAGTTTTCCCTAAATTATTTTGAGAGAGTCATGGAAAAATTACTGAAAGAATTTTCAAGGCCTTAAAATATAATTAACTTATTAAGGAATAAGTTGTAATATTATTTCAGCGTTTAAAATACATAATATATTATTAAGCCATGCCAAATCAACGCTCCATTTAAACTTAATTATTATCATATTTTTTCGATATTGCTACATAAAATAAGAATATTTTTTTAAAATTATCCTATTTTTTTTTTTTTTAAATGCTTATACCTTTATGAAAACTGAAGCAAATCTAATTTTTTATGTATACAAAATGTAAGTTTTAAAATACATTTTCATTTAAACTTATATAAAATATTATCATAATATTATATATACTAGTTTCTTGTAGTCTAAATAGAAAATTATTTCCCATTTTCTTTAAAATTTGTCGAAGTAAACCGATCGTGGGGAAATCTGATTTTTTGACTATTTTTAAAAAATTCATGTCTGGTATAAAATCAGAAGCAAAAGCCCATTATAAGTTCAAAAGCAATCTATACTACTGAAATTGATTATTAATTACGTGGTTAATAGTCCTAATCGAAATGCCAAGCTGCATTTAAAATGCTCTATAATAAATTTAGCTTTCCTTCTCCTGACGAGCGAGGTTTATTTTCAATTTCTTATATTCACGTTGACACCTCTCTACACGTTTGACTTAAATCCAGATAAATATTGTCGACGTTGTCACCTTCGGAAAAGCCAGCGAAAATATCAATTAACTGCCCAGATTTATGCGATGTGTATATTTTTTCGCCCTCTTTCCCCGTATATTGGACCGGAAAACATGGGATACAAGGCGGCATTATGCTGCCATAAATTGTAGCATAATCCCCGCAGCTACCGATATGATACACTCGGAGCCATTCACCTGTACGGCCTGCCAGTTTGACCACAGATTGCATAAGTCTGGACATTTCATTTCTTGTCTGAATCAAGGAAAACATTGCACAACTTTGACTAAGCTCCTCCTTTTTCGTATAGGTAGGAGCAATTTAGCACGTACTTATCACATTTATCATTGTTGCTCGGTCCTTGGGCTTTTTGTCCTCAACTTGTTTCTTCACGCAAACAATGATTAAGTGCTTAGATTTGCTCCTTGATACCGCAATATTTATGATTCACATTAGAGTATTAGTTTATGGCAGGGGACGCCCATTTCCTATTCGCCCGGGCTATACATACATGTATGATCCTTTCCCAGCAGCCCTATATACATCGATGGGGTGGCGGTGAGGATGGGGAAAATGGATCCAAATGGAGGTTTTTTGTAGTGACCTGGTTCTCCTCGGTTATCCACTTCGGCCACACAGGTCCTTTGTTTACTGTAACTTAATTGAATACAATAAATTGCCAAGTGTTGGCTGAAATGTTTGGCATTTTCACAAATTATCTATTAAAGTTCTTGCTGGACCCCCACACGGAAGTTATTTATCATTAAAAGTAACTTTGCGACACGATGGCGAACTAGAATTTTCCTTTACATCGTCCCATGTCGAATGATATTATATCCATAATAAAATGTTTTGCCACATGTTCCAAAGAGTGGCTGTCTCGGTGGTATAAGAGGACCGGTTACGTTAATTAATTATAATTATCATTAAGCGGCTGGGCGGATCGATTTTATGACTTGCAATTAAAAAGACGAAAATCATTTAAAAAGCGTGACGCTCTGTGAATACATAAAATGGGGAGACCCATTTGATAAAGCCCCAGGACGGCACGCTGTGTGACTCTATTTATGGCTCTCTCGTCGTCATGTTTCGCTATTTTATTTTTATTAAACGCAGGAGCGTAATGGTCTCAATCGAAATGTCGAAGTAATGATGATACCATTTAATTTGAATAGCAAACCGAATACGCCCGTATCTCGGACCCCTACTCACACTGGACCTTTTTTTTAATTATCCGCGTATATATATATATATATATAATTTTTTTTTGTTCACTTTACCACATGAAAGCACCCACTGACAGCGGACATTGAACGCGGCAAGCAAGGCGCCTGGACGGGAAAAAATATTTAAAAAATGTTTTTTAAATTTCGGAAGGGTGAAAATTATATGTGTAATGCGAAAAACGATTTTCCAGTAAAACGCCTGCTTTTAATTTCAACCATTTCGGGCACGCATGTTTCGGGTTAATTATTCTCTGATGCCAGTTAATGATGAAATTTTGGGCTAATTAATTAGCAAAAGGCCCTTACGCGTGAACTATAACATTATTATTATATTACAAGGGTCAACGGGAGGGGGGGGGGGAGTGTCATTGCCTACAAGCTGTTTACGTTGTAATCCCACGGCATGTTTTTATCTCATTTCTGGATATTTTAAAGCCGCAACTATTAACGCGTGTGGCGCAAATATGTGCCATTGTATTGTTATCGAGGATTTTACACGTTGCGACGGTAGCTAACAAGGCTTTCATTATTGCTATATGTTGCCGATGGGATAAACACACAAACCTTCTAATTATGTCACAGTTCAAACCGTCACTAGTTCAAATTCCCATGAAAACTATATGGCTTATTAATACTAAATTATGGATTATGAATGTGATTTTAGAGCTCGTTATTAATTTATGGAATTTGAATTGTTCTTGATAGATTAAACTATGAATGGTGAACATTTTCGTCTTCAAACATCATATTATAAATATAGTATCTAAAGATGGACAATAGCGACAGAGTAAGTGTAGATAATGCTGTAAGGGTGAACTAACACTAAGTGTGACGCCTTAATCCACTAGTACGTGTATAATCACAAGGTGTCGCAAAAGTATTTAAACACCCGAATAACTTTTGAATGGTTAGATTGAGATTTATAGAACCGTCAAATCTATATTTTGGTTAGACATATGGTGAGCGACCGAAAGGTCTTTTCTGCTGAAACCCTTTTAAACTAGATGACCATCTGCTACGAAAAGGTCTTTGACAGACGATGAACCCTTAAAGTGGTCTGAATCTCCCTGGACAAAACTAAAAACTCCCTATGAATACACCTACCTGAATAGACCTAGACGACTGTCTAAATCTCTCACTCTTATGTTTTTCGGTATTTTGAATACATTTCTGAGGTGATTTTTTACCATTGAAGGGAGATAGATGTAATTTTACCAAAAATTATAGATAATAGCAATTATATTAAATATTCTTTATGTGAGTTTTTAATTGTTTTTACCAAAAATAGTTTATTATTCTCCTTTACACTCAATAACTATGCAAACTGAATTTTGAAGGAGTAGCGACGATATTGTTCTACAAATTTTAGGAACTCTGAGTTCATTTATGTAGTAATATATATATCTAAGGGTTGAAAGTCATAAGGGTACAAAAATCGAAGCTAGTTTCCTAAAAATTATCAAAAATAATCAGATTTAAATTCGTTTTCCAAAATAAAAGTTAATGAGTTCCAAAATTAAAGAAAATAACCTCTCCTGACTATACCGATTAATTCAAGATTTTTTACCACCTTATAGTTGATGATAAAAATTGAGTATTAAATAGGAGGCACCTTCTATATTATTTTTTTAATTAAATCTGATCTTGACCAATATTGTCCACATATCTCTATTCTAGAAAAATCATAAATCTTGCAAGAAACGTAACTTTTTTATTTATTTCATTTTTGAAACCAAAATCCTTCATAACCTCTTTTTTATGTATACCATTTGTTATAAGAATATCGTAAAATTAATTAATTTTGATACCTCATTTTAAATTCACCGTTTTTAAAATGTAAATATCCAAAAACATGGGAACGGAAGCTATTTTAAACCCAAAAAATTATATCTGTGTGATAAAATTGAATTTTTACAGTAGAACAAACTAGCAAGTAATGAAACCAATTGGGCGATTTTACAGATTTTGAAGCAATAGGACAACATTTTGTGATATGTAGTAATAATTCTAAATTTAAAAACCTTGGCTTTATAAATTGGTAAAAAAATATAATATTTTTAAAATTTTCAAAAATTGTGACCTGAAAGACCATTTTTCTTTGCGAACTTTTGGTCTAAGACAAAAAATCTATTCAAATGACCTTTTATGCTCGGCACCAATATTCGTAGTCTATGTACTGAATGAAAGTTTTAAGTTTTAAAACTTTGACACGCTTATGACAAAGTTAATAATAAAAATGAATTCAGCTGGTTTTTTGTTTTTTTTAAATAATTGTAATAACAACCTTCTGTTCTTAATGAACCCATTAACAGCGAAGCGGACTTTTCACAGTCGATTGGTTTTTCGTCTATAAAAAGCCTAAGACCAATTAAATGTTATTAGAGAAAAACATTTTCTTAACTAGAAAGACTTGTTCTTTCCGAATCTAAGGTCAGATTTGAAAAATGTATCACCAAAAATTAAATATGGCCGCCCAAAGATGCATAAACTTGAAGCATCGACTGTCAAATTTTTAATAAACTTACAAGGGGACGGCACGACCTTGGGGAAACGGATTTTAATGAATTTTGGTGTATTGGTAGTATACCATGTGGGTACTACCGCTGTAAAATATTTCAGGCCAACGCCCAGTAGAAGCTGAGAAAAATGCATCTAAAGTTCACCCCGCACTTTATATATAAGTTATGTTAAATACTGTTTAAGCGTATCGTGGCGTAAGCGGTAATGCTTCAGACTCGTACTCCAGCATGTACGGGTTCAAATCCAGCTGATTGATTTTTTTTTTTATTTCTTTTTTTTCTGTTTTCTTCTTCGTATTTTTAATTATATAAATTATATAAATATATAAATGTATAAATATATGTAAATCAAAAATTATGAGTCAGTACAAAATATTGAATGGAGGTTAAAACTGTGACACGCTTATGAAAAACATAATAATAAAAAGGGATTCAACTGTTTTTTTTTTTTAATAATTGTGAAAACAACTTTATGTCCTTAAGGGATCTTTCTACCTTTTAAAAAAAAATACATAAAAGTAAATACTATCAAAAATATATTTTCAACAATTTTAGAGCAATATTTAATTTTAAAATTGATTAGTGTAAGTATAAAGCCCCCCTACCCATGTCCCCTAATCCTCCTCGTGTTTATATATCAGGTTAATCTCTTTTCGACATTTATAAAGAAAATTTCTTTGATATGTGGATAATAAATCATCTAGAAATTCTAATAAAAAATATCCTTCTAAAACTCGATTTTCTTCGAAACCATGGTTTTTGACCTAGTTGATATGATTTAAAAATAACTGCTTAACCAATTGCTCTGATTTTTTAAATATGTTATTGTACACATTTATAACTATAGCCCGGATCTAAATCATAAAGATAGATAACAAATTTTCCGATTTACAGTCGATTTTCCAACCCCAAAAATGTTTTTTTTTTTTTTAACCACCATTTTCTTATTTTTTTATGAAAAAATCTTTTAGGTCCGGGCTATAGCGACTTTAACACTTAATAATTTGCAATTTCGTTTTTTTTTTCAAATATTTCAAACGACCGAAATCATGTCAACCGTAATTTTTTGATGTTTTTTTTTTTTTTTTTTTTTTTTTGAAAAATTCGTTTGAACAAAAACACAAATGTGGAAATCCAAAGAAAATATGTTTGTACTCTCAAAGTGCGATTAAATATAACTGCCAAATTTCAAAACGATATCTTGATTCCTTCTGTAAATACAAAAATTGTATTGTAAAAAAAAAAAATTCAAAATTTCTTCATTTTCAAAGTAGAAAGACCCCTTAATTAAATATTTGGGTATGCTTTTACACATCTACTTTTTTATCCATACATACTTTGAAATTTTGATTTATTTTTTTGGAAACTTTAAAAATCAAATGTTACCTATTTTAAATTTTCGAAATTCCTTCAATAGTTATGTATGATCTTCAACTGCAGTCTGAAAAATTTAATTGAAAACAAAATTGAAAGATGGACATTGCAACCTCAATTAGAATTACAATATGTCCGCAAAATGGATAAATGGCTTTAGCGAAGTGGAAGTGAACTTCGGTGTGTTTGCCTAATTTACATCAAAGCCGTTCGAAAAGGCGGGTAGTGTGCCTAAAACAAAGTGTCCTCTACACAAGTTGAACAATAAACAAAGTTGAGCCAACAGTATCTGCAATCTTCTTGTAAATTTCCCTAAGACTTGGTGCACAATGAGTCCAGAAAATTGACTCTTTCTAGGGCTGCTGCTGCTGCTGCTGCTGCTATTTCAGCCGGAATTTATCTAGTTCTGTGATTTGTTAACTAAAAGGCCATTGTAAATAGCAGTACATAGCAGAGCATCTGTTTCTCTATATTCGCTGCTAATAAGCTCTTTTCAATTTATTTTCAGAAAACTCCACACGAACGTCTCGAAACGAACACACAAGTAGTTGTATAGCGCAGAGAAGCGCACAGTAGATATTCAGAAAAGACTGCAGAAAGACAACTGCGAGCAACGCTAAAAAGGAAGAAAGAGAGCTCAGACAGAGTTTAAAGCAAGACCCGATAAATTGAAAAAGTAGGAAAAACAAAACAAAAAAAAAGGGCGAAATTTCGTTGTCGTCCTCTGTACAATTTTGCTACGATTAAACGGTTGAAAAATACACCTATCTATCTAACTCTCCCCGTACGAACGGAAAATTGCAGAGCATCACCAGCGACTCTATCTTCTCTGCTTAATTCGAGAATTAGATTAGTATAAGCCGGAGCAATGGCAACCGTACAACGAAAGCTTGTCCACAAACAATTTAATTCCCCCATCGGTCTGTATTCAGATGAGAATGTCAAGGAAACTCTCGATAGGGAGTTGAGAGCTATTTCTAATGGCGCTGTAGGGTAAGTACAACAAATCCCCGAAAACCCATGACATGCCCATGCCCCCCCCATACCTTTTTCTGGGCTTTTTAACTTTCCACGTGTTTTAGCATCGAAATCAACTACTGATGTCGACCTCTCCGGGCTTAATTTAAATTTCGTTAATTTTCCAAGCGAAGGAGCATCAATTCATTTTCATAGAGAGAAGATGAGATTGGGATGTCTGTTGCGATGATGCTCTTTTTTTCCGAAGGTTTTGTCCTGGAAAATGATCTTTAATGAAAGCATTCCCGACAAGCCAGCCAGCTTCTTTAATGTGCCGCGTAATGAGGTAGGCGCGCTTTTGTTATTCCGCTGATTTCATGTTATTTCAAAATCTTCACCAGTAGTTAGGTTTCTATAGAATACGAAAGTCGTATAATAAATAATTGGCCTCGGCTAAGATGACGTCACTAATATTAAATCAATCCTATTTGAGAAGTGTCACCCTTCAAATGATTACTGTCAAATTTTCAGCCAACTTCTGTCAGTCAGTTTGTATTTGACAGCCATTGAAAGTGAACAACTTTTGTATTTTTTTACAAAAAATGGGAAACAGATCGAACAGTCGTATAATTCTTGTTTTTTAAAAAGAAAACAAATGATGAAATAAAATCGGAATTAAACGATATTTGCGGGGACTTTACAACAATAAAATATTGAACAACTTAATTTACACGCTACCGCACAAGCATTTGTTATGAAGAAATTACTTCAGCTGAAATAATAGAGAAAATCCACGACATGGTAAAGGGGGATGAAGTTGGTAATCTAAAGTATCTAAGGTAGTAAAAGAGTTAATATCTTGTGAATATAACTTTTTCTCGGGAATAGAAAAACAATAATTTTTCAAAACCACTTCCGCTAATCTATAACAATTTTCGTCTTGCAAAGTATTTACAATAACTCACTCACTATACGCTCAAACTTTGAGAACTGAACAATTACTAGTGGAGTGACGTCGCCACGTTAAATGGAGTAAGTTTGACCGAAATGGACTGAATGGACGACAAAGGTGAATTAGGTAATGCATCACCAACATCGCTTGTTTTAGTTACACGAGATAAATCGCTTTAATCAAATACTGACGAAAGAAAACGAGTAGAAAGACGTTAACAAATTGTTGTCAATTTAAAAAAATTAACACTAAGATTGAAAACCGTACTGCCCTAATCTAAAACGAAATTTCCACTTTCAAAGTATTTACCATAAATTACTCTACGCTACTTTGAGAACAGAATGAGTACTACCCAATAGGAAACAAAGCGCTTTAAAAGACATTTTCCAGTGCTTCTACTGAAGCACGAATTATTTGGTTTGCGCTTTAGTTTCATATAAATTTTAACATATGTTGTCCACAGAAATAAGCACTTTCTTTGAGATCCTTGAGAAGCATTTTTTCGAAATGTGGATGAAGCGCTTCAAATCTGCTTTTTTTGGAAGCACTTCGAATTTTCCCACTGGGAAGTGGTGGTGTGATGTCACCACATAGTAATAAATGATCAAAGATTCAAAATACATGAGTTTGGTGAGGCTGTGAGCAGCTAATTTTTTTAAAGAATTGAATTAGTAGTGAACTACGTCTAAAATTGTCATAACATGAGGCAGTACTTCTGAGTAAATTCGTACGGAAGTGAAATCCTGAATTTCGTTCAAAAAACTAGTCAATGAAAAATTATTTATTCTGACAATTCTGGCTATTATATTAAAAATGAAAATTTACCAATTTAGTGCTCTGCGTTCAGGAAAAATTTTAAAAACCCAAATATTTTTCGCCCGAAAATTCATTTCGTACGAATACAAAAATCAGACCAGAGCAGATCTGGTTTATCAGATGTATTTTTGAATAGAGCTCTATAATGAGAGGATTTTAAATTGTATTATCTGTTTAAAACTACTTCTACGTCATATGAAGGTCTTTTGATTACCATATCTAATAAAATCATATTGCGAGTATTTGTCATGGAATTTAACCTTAAACAAACATAAACAAGTTTTGTTCTCTCATTTCGTTATGATAGCTTGAGGGGAGATGTATACGATGAAGTCTCTGAAATATATCAATATATATTCATATCACTTTCGAAAATAAGCCGGCAGCGAAATGACAAGATTTATTTCACTAATTTCTCTCATTTCATTTTGATTTTCCCATAAAAAAATACCAAAATTTTCCTATAATTTCCAGATAGTATCCGTTTCATAAGGTTTAAAGTATTTTCGAAGCAAAAATCCCACACGAACTTAAATACATTTTTTTTGGTTTTTTAGTAAAAAATTATTTACAAATTAGCGCTTAATAAATGTAAATATTTCATAACCTTACAACGGAAATTTTTAAATTAATAGTTGGATACAGTTTAAAAGGCTTCTCGAATAAATATATCTAAAATTTTTAAGAAAGCCACAACGCATCTACACTTTTAATGGACAAAATTTTGTTGGACAAATTTAGCCGCACTACGGCCTTACTGAGAAATATATCAAAAACTGGGACCAGTGCATGGTAAGGCCGTAACTTAAGGTCTACCACGGCTGCACCATCAGCTGAACCAATTTATAAATACTAGTGTCGCCTGTTGTCGATATTCGACGAACGTATCCGTTTCTATTTCGAATTGTTCTGGCTTCGTCTCTATTTCATCGTCGTTCAATTCGACCGGTTAAAGTAAAACGTCGAGGCATATTTATAATAAAATAGAACACACTATTTAAAATAAAAAAAATAATTGGCGCAATTATAATAAACGTCAAGCCAAAAATACTAAATTATATACTCTTCCTGTTTCTTTTGATGGGTAGCGTGTTCACAATGAATTAGTGCGTATGTAAATAAACATTTTTTGAAGTATAGGTAAAATTTTATCTGGCTTTCACACCTTTCCCTATGCACGTACCTGAATAAAACATATATTCTACACATCTATAAAAAAATACCTTTCGCTTGATACATGTTTCATTAAGATATGTGCACGGGAAATAGTTTAAAAAAGGATCACAATTTTTGGCATTGCCTATTAATATATAAGATGAGATTCTTAATTAAATTTGTTGAACCAACATGGTATCTCACGTTTTTCATAGATGGTGAATGGTACCAATATAGACAGTATTCGTTGTATAATAATAATAAGAAGCGGATTACGGATCCATTGTATCGAAAAACAGCAAACACATTTAATGCAATTTGTGTCAAATCAAAACTAACCTATAAATCCGTCTGAAATTTTATATGGCGTCGTTTGAAAGATGATAGATAGAAGTTTTATGCTTTCACGTCCGTTTTTTCTAGTTTTGACCAGCTTTTTAACCATTTGGAACACTGTGCGGCCGAGGTGTAGCCACCGTTGATTTTTACTCGGGTTATTTATTGAAAGATGAAAAGTCTTTATAAAAACAAACATTTTACCAATAATGTTCTATTTTATTATTGTACTCCTTGTCAATACAATTCAGATAAAACATAAACGCCAAAGACACCAGAGATGCTGTACAATTCTCGTAATACATTAATAAGTGTATCTAACTACCCATTAAAATATTATTGCAGAGCAATGTAAAGATCTAACTGAATTCTACTTAAAGTTCTTCTAAAATTATTCTTGCCATGTTCATTTCGAAGAAGAGCGCTAGATAATAAATTCTTAAATATAACATAATAATCTTCCTGCCATCCATTCTACCAAAACAACTAGCATCTTTTGTTCCAGCGAAGGAATTCAAATTTGAATTTTGTTTAAAATGAAGAGGTAATTTTGAAACAAATTTTCAGAACGATACCACAAGTAGGAAGTAGGTGGATCTTTGAACGCCCATTTGGTAAGACTAGAAACCGGATATATTACAAGAAGACATATGTCGCTCACATACATACAAACAAATGTGAAAAACAAGAAAATTTCTTCGTTAACTCGTTGTGCATCATTTATCATATAGAAATAGTAGAAAAGGTTGTGCAATATCTTGGGCGTTTGCGACAAAACTAGGTAAAAATTACGCTGTTTTTGCACGTACGAGAAGAGAACACTGCTCAAGCGAGACAGTGAAAATGTGTTTTGTTTTTAAACTTTATTGAAGATAACTCATGTAGACCGAAGCTGTTTCCGGGGACCTCCCATCATCCGGGGGTAGAATCTACCCAACATTGCTTATGCATGCCACCCACAAGCATAACTCAAATTAAAAGGACAGAACAACTCCGGGTGCATCCACAGTGTGTTTTTCCAAGCACGGTCCCAGGTCGTCCTTGGCGGCAAGAAAGCAAAGAAGTCGCTCCTTTTGTGCTGAAAAGAAAGATGGAGCAAAGATCGCTATTTTCATTTGCATAAGACTTCAAGAGAGAGTATGAGAGGGCGGTGTAGATGTGAACAAAAAAAAAAAAAATATAGAGGAAAATTATTTGCTACAAATTTTCTTGTTCAGAAGTTCTCTTGATAAATTTCTTAAAATCTGGAACTTCTGCAGCAGCATCACTGCATCCGCGGCTATTATGAGTCCAGCAGTTGTCCGTTTATTCAGCGCGGAACACAATTTCCCCCCAATTACGTAAAGTTATCGCACTTTGTAGCGATTCGCTGCATTTAACGAGATAATTGTGACTTTTTATTGTTTAATTATTCTCCCCAAAAAAAAAGAAAAAAAGAAAATACCCTTAATCTGCCCAAATTGATTGTCGGGGGTGGCAAAGCCGCATTTGTTAGGGGTGCACCGTCACCAACGCAGCCCTTCGGCAC
Organism: Dysmachus trigonus; assembly: GCA_949715965.1. Classification (NCBI taxonomy): domain Eukaryota; kingdom Metazoa; phylum Arthropoda; class Insecta; order Diptera; family Asilidae; genus Dysmachus; species Dysmachus trigonus. The sequence goes on along the minus strand of OX454322.1, from coordinate 79,202,967 downwards.
GTACAGTCCGTGCTTTTTATATGCAAAATTAGCTTATGTGACTCGAGTACTAGTCGATGGACATAGGGCTCAGTACAAAAAGACCTTTAATAAGTGGCATTCACTAGAGAGTCTTAGAAATTCCGGCGTCTTGTGAAGAGCCCTTCCAAGCTGAAAAGGGCACGTATCTATGCGATCGTGGACTATAGTATGTCTTTTATATGTACTTTATATAGTACATTTTCCACTCAACCGACAATTGGACCCAATCAATTAATCAATCAATTGAGTTTAATTGAATTTCCGATTATCTCAAGAATGATTTCATTACCAAAGAAACCACCCCCCGTCAGGTTACGAGCCATAACAAGAGTCACGTGAATTTAAACGCAATAAATCTTACTTGCTTTTCTGTATTCCGGTTGTGCCCGCGGGAATGGTCCCTAAAATGAGTTTTATGGCGCATGGTTAATGAAGACCATTCCACTTAGCTTCGAATGTTTTTATATCCTCCCCCCGTCCCGATTATCGCCGGATCTCTATATTTTGAGATTATGGCGATTTTACGAAAGCTTTTCGCATGTTTTTAATCTTTTCCGAGGATTCGAAAGACTTAGAGAAGAGTTTGAGTGGCTACAACTTTCTAACAAACAGAAGAAAAAACAACAAAAAAAACGAAAAGCTAATTTTTGCCTTCCAGACAGAAGTCTTAAGTGTTAAGGAAAAAAAATCTCTTACGCCGAAGTTAATTCCTCTCAAATATTAAGCAGATTAAAAGCTTCACCAATTTTTTTTTTTCGTTTCCTTACGCGGGTCGACTTGCAAATTTAATCCGTATACGCTGATAATAAAATTCGTAACTTTATCGCCTGTAAAATGTTTTATAGCGGTCTCTCTTAAAAGAATCGCAATTAGGACATTGCAGGAGGGGGTAACAACAAAATAGGTCATGAAAATACAAAGCCTTTTTTCATTCGTTTAATTTCATTAAGAAATAAAAAAACAAATGTCACGTCGAGAAGTGCCAACGCTGAAATTCTTATCCCTTTCACCATCTCTATCAAACATTTAATACCTTTATTCTGGCCTTCGACGTATGTTCAACGTTTTAGACCTCATAAAGGCATATTCGTAAATAAGGTGTTCCAGATTTCTTTATATTTTTTATGTTACTACATAATAAGGTAGAGTCGCCAAATATCGTCCCCTTTTGGTAAAACAAATCTAAAAAAATAGAAAAAAACACCACAGTAATAAAAGAAACGTCAAACATTAGGTTCAATATTCCTTTATTCTTAAAAATAATCAAAAACGCGTTAACATTGTTAGAAAAAGTTATAAAATAGCTTTAACAAAAATACTCAAATTATGAAAATATATTTTTGGGCTCCTAATTTCGTCCCGGGGACGATATTGAGATCACAATAATCAGTACGCGAACTGGAGTTGTACTTACTCCTTTTCTATTATATAAAATTGAACCTAACTATCATATTAATATCTAAACAGCCATTTCTTAATTATTTTAATCATTTTTTCGGCATCTAAAAAATAAAAAATAAAACATTCTAAAGTTACATGTTACGATATAAGGTTCACGTAAGGGGACGATATTAGGAAATTTATATTTATTTTGTCGCATCCATTTAACCGTCCGGTCAATGACCGGGTACCCGGGTATCCATTTCAGTTTCGCAGGTAGAATTTATTAACTTTTTCTCAAAATAATTTTAAGACCGTCCGGATCCCCAACATTTAAGTAGTTTGATACCCAATTTTCGTAAAAGTTTTTTATAATTAATTATTTAATAATAGTTATTAACTATCAAACTTTATACCCCCTTCGTTCAATAACCGGGCACCCGGGTACCCACTACAGTTATTATGTATAAATAGCGGGTTTATGCACACTAAAGAGACTGTTTATTAAAGTATTGAGGTAATTTGACTTTTAAATAAATAATAAACAATGTCGTTTGTAATTTCTTTTATTTAAACAATTCTTATTACAAACAATAGCAAAGATAGTAGGTAAGAAAAACGTAATTCTGTTTATATTTATTTTAGTAAGAATTTTTTGTTCCCAATTATTTTTATATTTATATTGTTTAATTTTTATAATAATGCAATGCCACACAAGAATAAAAGTACATTTAATTATTTCGCACAGTCCTTACATGTCGTGGTTGTAATACAATGTTCATCACAAATAGGATTTTTACACACCGAACATATTTTCCTAGTTTTACGACGTTTTTTAAATTCACTTTGAAGACAAGTATAGCATACACCAGTAATCCTTTTCCTTCCGGTTGAATCGAGCTGTGTCTGGGGTGTTGATGATCCAGATGTTGTTGGCTGCGCATATGGATTGATAGCTCGACCAAGAAAAGATTCAACCGCCACTTTTGTTGTGAAATGCCTCATGATTTGTGCATTCTGCGAACGACTTTCAATGAATGTAGTACACAGTTCTCTGCCCAATTGCCGATAAAATAATCGCCGTTCATACGACTTTTTAGCAAGCATTTTATTATTCTCATAATACAGAATATATGCTGCAAAGCAGTCGACATCGAGGATATTATAGACAAATGCTAGAGGCCATCTTTGAGTAGATCTTTTTGTAGTATATCTACCAAGCATTTTATCCATTGTGTCCACTCCAGCTTTTGACCAGTTATAAAACTCAATAATTTTGGGTTTTTTCTTTGCACTATCACTAACTTTTGCTTCATGATGCATTGATGATAGCATAATTACTGCCTTTTTTTGGCACATAACTGCACATGGTTACTTTCTCATAATATAAAATCATTTACTCGAAAATAAAACAAGTAAATCTCTCCTTACCGTTGAAAACTCGATGAATCATCCATCGTATTTATTTTCAATACTATTATTTATTAATAATATAAATTTTACACTTTCACTGTAAATTTATTTTATTTTTCCTTGCACTTATTTCAATTTGAACCTTCACTCTGTCCTGCCTAACTCAAGAGTGAGATATTTCTGTCCTGACACAGTACCTGCGCGACTACCTACTTTTATTGCAGTGCAACCCTTCCGTGCCTCAAAGGAACCCGAGAGATAGGATATTGGCGCACATGCTTTACTACCCTTTGTCTCATCCCAAAGCGCAACACACTAAGCTAAAATAGGCTCCTTGTTTGATCGTTTCGCCTGTTCTCGGACTCGCTAAATTCTTAAAATAATGAAATATTATTACTTTACCTCATCGTGTAACAATTGAGTCCTATTCTTCTATTGTTCGGGGTGAAGGGGCAGGGCATCCCAAATACTAGAATATTAGAGGAACAATAGGGTCTCCCTATTACCATAGTTATTTCACATGCACACAGTCTACTAATAACTTTTCTACCTGACACACTATACGTGGGTACCCGGGTACCCGGTTATTGAACGAAAGGTGAAAATTTGGTCATTGACCGGACGGTTAAGCAAAAAACTTGTCATAAACCTGAAAATTTTACTTAATCGATTAACACCTGAGATATTAATAGTTAGTTTGACAAAAAAATTTTATCAACAAGTCAGGTATCTTAATATTTTATGGTATCCGAGAATATTTCAATGAAAAACTCACCTTGAACACTTTTTTTGATTTTCGAATTTCTGTCGGTACGAACGTCGTGACGCACTCACTTCTACACAATGGCCGACTGATGCAACTAGCTGTCGGTTCGGGTCACTGATAATAGATGGCGGTTTTTAAAAGAGTAGATATTGAAGGGGACGAAATTAGGGTTGGGGACGAAATTTGGCGACTGTACCTTACACCTATCCTTCGGTACTTGATTTACATGGTTTCGCTTTTGTACGATTTTTAAATTAAAAAAAACACATTTCTATATGTTATTTTAATTATTTTACATAACTATACTAGTGTGATCAAAAAGTAAAGCCAATTTTGAATTTAAATTTGCGCGGTTACATCGATTCGAGCAAATTTTCTTGGTTTTAGGTTGGCAGCACTGTCACTCATATCTGTGTCAAATTTGCAGCCAGTACTTCATTTTTTTTGGTTAGTTTCGTTATGTTATCTGAGCAACTAAAAGTTAATTTTTCGATTTTTACAATGTGTGACTTTACTGAGCAAAGAAGTTGCATTAATTTTTGTTTGCGGAATGAAATTTCTGCTTCAGAAATGTTTAGAATCTTTTGGTTAACCTGCTATCGAATTTATTAAAACGTGGTCACAACTTACTATTTTTATAGTTCATCAGAAATTGTGAAGTAAATTTTTATGAAATTCTTAGTTTAAGAACGATTCAGTAGAAATTTTAGAGCGAAATTTTGTAAAGGAAGATTGTTTTTACGAGAGCATTTAATGTTGATTTAAATTTTAAGTATATAATGATTTGTCAAAATTCCATCTTGATAATTTGAGCAAATTTTGAGAAAAAATTGTCATCAATTTGAATGATACTATCATTACGGCTGCACATGCTGCATTACAAAACAATAAAAAGAAAATACACTCTCTACGTAGCCCTAGCGCCTTAATTAAAAAAATTTGAATTTATATTTAAATTTTCATCAATTTATATTTAAATTTTCATTGTTCAAATTTAAGTTCATCAAAAAATGGTTAGTGAACAATTTTCTTAAATCAGAAAATTAACTATTTTTCATTGTTCAAAAAACCAGTTTAATTTTATCGCATTTTTAACCTACCATTTTTATTGTTTTTACCAATGTTTTTAAGGTTACATTTTATAGAATACACAAAAACATTCTAATTATTAAAATCAAAATAGTATAGTAATAGAAACACAATTTATAAATATTATAAAGCCCTAGATTATAATTATATGGAGAATTAGTTGAATTTACATTAATTTAGAATAAAATTAATTAGACATTGCTTTCGTTCGATAAGATTTATAATTGCTTTTCATATAAGAATAAAATTCTAGACAAACTACAAACAAATTTTAGAATTTCGTACGTACAAAAATTTATGAATCATCATTTTTGAATTTCGTAGTAACACAATTTTAAGCTAAATTCAAAATTCTCTCTTATAAATTGTTTGCATCTGTTGAGAATACTTGTTTGTTTGTTTTTGTTTGTTTGTTTGTTTGCTTGTTTATTTGTTTGTTTATTTGTTTGTTTGTATATTTGTAAAATTTAATTCATTTCCATATCAACTGAGCATCGATACTTTTAGGGTGAGGTTTTAACACAAAATATAAAATTACCGACATCCAAAGCCCCAACATATGGACACCATACATAGAAAATCTGCTTGAAAAGCTCTTAAATTCCATTTCATTGCACTTTCTTTGGTTATGTGGAATTTTATTTAATTACGACATATAGTGCCGTTTACGTAAGCCCGTATAGTATATACCCGGAAGTTTATATCACAGCAAATCAAATCAAATGTATTCCACATTAAATAATATACCCTTAAAAACTTTCACATTCTGCGAATCGTCTTACTGATAAAAATCAACCGCTCAAGAAATCTTCTTACTTCAACTTCCTTCCTTCAGTGACAAACTTTCTATATGCGTAATTTAAACAAGTATGTTGGTTTCTGTAATCTATAAGAATAACTAAGTTATATATTTTTTTGTAAAATTAAATGCTATGCATAAATAGAAACTCGGAAAATCTTAATTTGCTGCTACTTCTCTTTCTGATCCTATTACTACCAGTCCCACCTTAAATTAATGCTCCCCGCTTCCTTGTATTCTAGGAGCTGTTGAAACACACCCCCACAGTAAATACTTGCTTTGAAGGAAAATTTTAATGAACACGCCTGAGCAAATTTTCGAGCACTTGGCAATAAGAAGTTGTGATGCAAGTGGGTGCGAACTGAAAATATATATAGTATAAAAGCATTCTCAAATATTAACTTAAGCCGCGGGGTAGAGTTGCACAAAGGAAATCAACCATTTCGAAAAGTGGATACTCTTCTCTAACGAGAGCTTCTTATTCTATTGCCTCGAGAAGAGATACTCGGGAAGAAAGTCCGAAACGCTTTTCGGTTCATATGACTGAACTTCAAGATGACCCTTTGCCTGCAGTTCAACTTCATGGACAAAGGATGAGAAAATATACAAAGGAATTTTTCCTGTATTCTTGCTGTTGCCACTGAGTTGTTCTTTTGTGTTCGCATAACCTTAACATGAGTTTACTTTACTCGTTTCCTTTCTGGAGCTGGAAATTTGAATTTCTTACAAATTTAAGATGAACTTGGCACTCAAAACACAAAACCGAGAAGAGGACCGATAAGATTCTTTACTGTGCTCGTCGTGTGATATGTTCAATATATTCGGAGATGTGGGGATCTTAACGAAATGTTTTGGTTGTAAGATTGAATTTTTAAATGCCTAAACATTACTCATTCCTCGAAATGGATATAAGATGATTCGAAATTCAGCATAATTTTTAGGGTTCCAAACACAAAGGGTCCAGACGGAGTCCTATTAGTCTCGCTTGTCTATCTGTCTATCAGAGCCTTCTTTGTAGCTCATAAAAAGAAATATAAGGATTTTCAGGATCATTGATTTTACATCAGCTATTAAAAATTAGAAATTCAAGATAGCAAATCCAAGCTAACATATTTAAACTTCTGAGTCTGTTATTAGTGCTTGTGTCCAAAAGAAAGGAAAAAGTGTTGTATATTTTTTTTTGGGGATTTAGATTATTATGTTATTATATTATTTGTACCCTAAATTACACCTAAGTGCAAGCTGGGTTTTTACATTTTAAATTGTCTAACCTTTTCACAAAAGCAACGATTTTCAGGAGTCATGACGATTTTCTTGCGAACGCGCCGGTGTGAAACGGCCTTAAACGGAAATTCGGATTCGGCTTTCGAAACAAGTCTAGATTAGGGTAACCTCTCGGATTTTAATGAAACTCGGTAGGAAGGTTCGTCTAGGCTTAGAACGAACGAATATGCAAAAAAAAATTTGTCGGAAAGCTCAACTTTCTGAGAAATTCAACTTTGAATTTCTTAAAAAGTCGCTTTCACGACTAACAATTTTCAAGTTATTACTGTCGAGTTTCATTAATTTTGCGAACGGAAACCGCACTACACTACACTAAACACTATTTATAGCCTCCTAGTCCATCGTTGCAAGCATAAAAACCCCTGAAAATATAAAAAATTGCGTTATTTTCTTTGTACTTACCTTTACTCCTGATGACATCTCCCTGGAACTGTCATCCACATCTCATTCCAGCTCTACTCTTCATGAGAACGTTCAGAAAATTACAAATTTTACAAACTGTTTACGAACGTTCCTACCGAGTTTCATTAAAATCCGAGAGGTTACCCTAATCTAGACTTAAGCCCGGCTTTCTTAATATTATTATTATGATATTTATTACTCTTTATTTTTTCTTACAGCAATATTACCCTAAGGTCTTTGATTTGAAGATTTTACATGATCACATTACCCACTTTACGAAGATGAATAAATTGTATAAAAGCTCTCTGAGAAATTCAACAAGTGAAAATCAATGAAGCCCAGCCCATCTTAAAGTACGCATATTTCCCAGGGTCTGTGACAAATTGAATTATTTGAGATAACTTTCATCGAGGGCGGACCGCAACTAATTCGATGAGTTCATGAACAGGGGAGCAATATTATTTAGTAATGTCATTAGGCCAATTTCTGTTGAAAGGCTTCTGTATGCGGGAACTGACTGGAAATCAATGTCAAATTGGGTGGTGCATCGTTTGTTCGAATCGAGATTAATTCAGATTCAAATTTCGATTTACTTAAATCCGAATGCGTCCGATGACCTTTACCATCTCGAAGGAATTGGTGCATGCTGCTCATTTGTAGGGTGGTTCTCTGCATCAGTGCAATTACGAAATGTGAACATGTTTATCCAATGTTGCCTCCACCGCCCTAAATAAGTCATGCTAATTGTTATTGATGAGGGCAGTTGAAGTCGGAGCTCTCCCCCAAAAGCGCACTGAAATGTGATGTGCTCAATCCCAAATTCCAGGCATCGGGTCACATTAACCTGACTCGACCGCAGCACCATGACCCCCATTCGTTCTTGGGGTGCGTTCAGCAAACCCTGCCGAGGAGGGAGAAGAGTGAGAGCCCCATTACCTAGACTAGACCAGCTGCCAGCGCCACCGCCATTACCACGGTCAGAAGCACCGGGCGCCGCTTTCTCTAGTTTATCGGGGGCGCTTATATTTAACAACTTGGTAAGTTCCATGACGCCACTGTGTTTTGCAGTGTATAGTCGCCGGCATGAGGCATCGCAGTTCGCCGACTCGTCGAAGTAACTTGAAAACGATATCACGGCTCCGATACGCCGGTAAATTATGTTCGACGTAAACTAATAATGGCCAAACTTTGCACAACATTCTGCTAGAACACGGCGAAATATAATATCTTTGTTTGGTAATTATTTTCCAGAAGGGATAAAATTGGGCGGCGATTCGCTATAAATCATCACCAGACGCTGGCCAAAGTTCGCCACACTTTTGCCCCCTGCCCGCCACTGCCCGCCACTGCCCGCCACTGCTCGCTGCCACTGCTAAGCGAACCGGCGAGAAAATTCACCTCTCGCTTGTGATTGTACACGTGAAATAAAAGGAAAAAGAGCTCCGCATTAACCGAAATAGGAATTGTTCATAAATCGCCTAATTATTTGAATTCTGCCAGCCGTTCAGAATTTTCGCAATTTACCTGAATATTATGAGGGATGGGTCTGAATTGGACAGGCGCTCTTAATTACCGATTAGTAAACGTTTAATATAGTGCAGGTGGCCAGGCTCGCTCTATTTACAGGGTAATTGCAAAGTTTGCTAAATTATCTTTGTTTTGCTTTCAGTGAATTTCTATGTGAAAATAATCACAACAATCAATGAATTTTTGGAAATTTAATTTGGTTATTGGTAAAATCTTGATGGTTTTTTGATAAAATAGATGTTGAACGATAGGTTTTAGGTATTTAATAAAGGTTGTCACTTTGTTGAAAAATAGTTCTATATCCTTTCCTTTGATAATGGTAGGTATTCCAAATCTGGCTAGCCTGGCTAATAAATGCCAAAAAAAATTTATCGCATATTTGCTAAAGAATTCAGATTTCAATCTGAATGTAAATTCAAATTTCGAAAATGGAATTAAGGTGTTCTGCATTTCGATTTGTTCCGATTTCAAGTCGAATTGAATTCACATTCATTTCAGATACTCATCCTTTGATGAGTATTTCCCGATTAGCTTATTAACCCATTAACGCCGAGGTGATCAGAATTTTTACCAACATTTCAACGTGTTTATTTATTATGTTATCGGACCAAAAAAATAATACAATACCTCTATTCCTACGCGAAATTTGATGCTCTTTCAGAATCTGAGCTCAAAATTTCGATTAGACACCGAGAAAAAAAAATATGGTCGATTGAAACGTGAAAAACGTGAAAATTTTCGAAAAAAAATTGTTTTCGCATTTTTTTTCACAATGATACCGCAAAGGTATCAACTTTTTACTATGATCAGAGGTGATCATGGCACTCAAACATTAAGAGGAATTTTTTTCAGAAAATTTCATCGACGCGTTTTTTCAAAATGGCGGCGAGAATGAAAAATTTTATAAAAATCTTAATCTATCGTTTTCTTAAAAACTATAAACTTTAGAAAAAAATTTCTAAGAACAAAAATGTCTTAAAATTAGTCAAAAAACACTCTCAAATTTTTCCAGAATTTTTGGATACAATTTTTGATTTTTGAAAATTTCAAAAAATCCAATTTTTCAAAAATTCCTGAAAGATTTTTGAAAAAATTCGAGAGTGACTAATTTTAAGACTTTTTTGTTCTTAAAATTTTTTTCGTAAAGTAGACTGTGATGTAGGTACGGCTATAGATCTCTCGAGGTCTGAACGCCACACATTTATTTTATTTATTTAAACCTATAGACTTTACGAAAAAATTTTTAAGAACAAAAAAGTCTTAAAATTAGTCAAGGAACACTCTCAAATTTTTTCAAAAATTTTTCAGGTATTTTTGAAAAATTGGATTTTTTGAAATTTTCGAAAATCAGAAATTGTCTCCAAAAATTTGGAAAAATTTGAGAGTGTTCTTTGACTAATTTTAAGACATTTTTGTTCCTAGAAATTTTTTTCTAAAGTTTATAGATTTTAAGAAAACGATAGATTAAGATTTTTATAAAATTTGTTCATTCTCGCCGCCATTTTGAAAAAACGCGTCAATGAAATTTTCTGAAAAAAGTTCCTCTTAATGTTCGAGTGCCATGATCACCTCTGGCTCTGATCATAGTAAAAAGTTGATACTTTTGCAGTATCATTGTGAAAAAAAAATGCGAAAACAATTTTTTTTCGAAAATTTTCACGTTTTTCACGTTTCAATCGACCATATTTTTTTTTCTCGGTGTCTAATCGAAATTTTGAGCTCAGATTCTGAAAGAGCATCAAATTTCGCGTAGGAATAGAGGTATTGCATTATTTTTTTGGTCCGATAACATAATAAATAACCACGTTGAAAAGTTAGTAAAAATTCTGATCACCTCGGCGTTAATGGGTTAATGTAAAAATCGCACAATTTGAATTTAAAAATGATTGATTGATCCAAAACAAAAAGTGTGCAGCGCTCAAAGCTGTTTCTGTGTTCTAATTTTGAATGTCAAAAATCCCTTTATTTAACTATTTAACGACTTTCGTAAATAGATGGCTTATAAAAACTCACAAGCAATTGGTTCATAATACAATTTTTCTTCATAATGAAGTATTCTCAGACGCAGGAATTGTTCATTTTTATAATGAGTGCCCATTGACAATATAATACAAAATAGACAACCAACTCCATCATCTCATGCAAGGCTACTTGGCCTTGATGTAAACTAAAATCATAACATCTGAGGTCAGTGCTGAGTCCTCAGCAAGTTGGTCTAGAAAAGTTATGCAATAGTCGGGATTTAAAGTGCCCTGCACGCAAAGCCGGAACAGTGGCTGCGGAAAACTATTCAACGAGGGCGAGAATGAGCGGGTGACCACAGCCGGTGGAAGTTTGACCCAGGACCCAGGGCCCGGGACTCAGGACCCGGAGGAACTCGAGAACCGGGGAAAAAGGAGTGAACACATTTACTGCCACACTAGAGCTGTTCCCGAAATAGTTTAGAAACGTTTTTAATTACCTTCCCCCGCAAAAGGAGGGTGGGGGAATGCATTATGCAAAATTAATACTTATGTAGTAGGGGTGGGCTCTTCATTCTGCACTGGGGATGAAATGAACCAGGGTCTAGGAGTCGAGTCGGCTCCATTTAAGTTAAATGAGGTTGCTAGCAAAGCACCGGGGCGCAGGGTGCGGACTGATGAGCTCCATTCCAATTCCCTGGAGGGGGGACCAGAGCATTTGAGCGTTCCGTCCCGGGTTCGGACATATTTCGGGGTAAGTCCATCTCGTTGGGCCATTAAACCATAGAGACCCCTTCGCCCTGTTGCTTTCATATTAATTACCTTTGGACAACCGGTAATTGGAAATTTGCTCATATAGCACTCAGGTGCAGACGGCAACGCGAGGGAGCCCCAACCCCCAGCCCCCAACCCCCAAGCCCTTATGGTGGTGGTTCCTCAAAATCCGAAGGTATGTCGAAGTGGTTTCGGTAATTGTTGCAGATCACCAAAGAAAAATTAACTACTGGCCGGCGGCGACGGCGTTTCGATTATATTTCAATTAATCTCCGATTTTTGCGGCATCGTCCAGGGTCCGGGAGTTTTTCTCGTTTCCGGGCGTTTTGGGGTTGGCCTTGGTTCGGCGGCGGCGGTAGTGCTCGATTTTTCATGAGTAACGAAACAAATTAAGTTTGACATAAAGGCAAAAACTGAAGGAAAAACCGAGGGAAATTACTAGAGAGCCAATCAGACGCAGGGCAGCGCCTCCCCGCCCCTGTCTAAGACAAATGTATATATATATATATATATATTCTTAGGAGAGAGAGTTGATAAATGGAACCATCAGGAACATTATACTTTATAGATCTAATAATTTAATGTTTATGGCAAAGATTAATGCTTCGGGGGAGATAATTGGCAAGTTAGGCTCCGATTCTCAAGTCTCAGTCTCCTGCTGCTCTGTGGCCCGGGCACTTGTCTCCGGGAAAGAAGGAAATCAGCCCTACCTCCCTACCTCCCCCCCCCAGCCCCCCATGTCCCAGGGTATATTCTCCTGTGGCATCCACAGCTTGCCTGCTTTTCAGGCGGGACGACGGGCGTTAGCTGTCCAATTTTGTGCTTAAGTCATGTATTCGAAGCTCTTGACTCCCAGAGGGACTAAATTAACCCTCCTACAAATTGGTTCACTTTGTCGTCCAGGTAAAACGCTTCCATTTTCCGGGAGTCAAAGGTTCTGATTATAGGGAGAAAAGCAGACAGGTGAAAAATTGCAGTGAGCGCGGTGTTTCAGCTTACGCAGTGATTTTTTTTTTCTCATTCGGTAATTGGGGAAAACATCAAAAGCATTTCATCTCGCTTCAGCGGATCTGCCACAATGGAACACTTTAAAACCTTCACCTATGATTTGCACTTTATAGTAAGAAAGGCCAAAATCAAAATTATCGGTGCCCAAATTGGAATCCTGCAAAATATAAATGCAACTTCTCATATGATTTTTGGCTTTGTTGACTGTCTGTCTGTTCTTGCACTCTGAGTTAATATATTTTATTGGATAATGTTTGTAGATCGAGAGAAAAATATTATAAAGGCCATAAGAATGGGTGAAATGTCCCCGCTGTCGGTGGTCCTGAAAACTGAATATAACCTCAAAACTTTTTTTTTTTTTTTTCAAAAAAATACTTCACCCATTTTGAATTTTGGTAAACTCACCAAACAATTTTTTTAGCTTTCTAACATAGTGTCTTATAACATATATTTTTTCTCCAGATATTTTTCCACCTGCGTGACACCTAAAAAAAATAAAATGTCGGTTTTTATTGTTTATTTTGTTGGTTATGTTTCTTTTACAGTCACCAACAAATTTTTTGTAACTTTCTTGCATAGTTTTTTACAATATACACCTATCCCTCGATTTACACGATACTTTTTTTACACGATTTCGCTTTTACACGGTTTATAAAAACAGAGGTTTAAGAAAAAAACAGCTAAAACTGAACATTTTAACTGCATGGATATTACCACTGCCATTTTTGAATTGTGTTCACAATAAAAATCGTCTGAGTAAGAGTTTATTTATTTATTTATGATTTTTAATTAGGATTTTAATACCAAGTTTGGTTAATGCGAGATTGTCTCTTATTTCTCTACATAGAACCAATATCGCATTAAGTACTATCAAATTATGAAAGTTACACAACACCAATCAAGAAGAAAAGATTAGAAAGAAAGGTTTTAAGGACTTGATTTCTTCTTTCTATACATATGTAAAATGAATTACATACTTATACCTTATACACTTACTACTAATTTTATAAATAGACTAGTATTTTTATGTTTTTCAAAATATATTTACTTTTATTTTACTTTTAAATAAATTACCGAATTATGCACATTTCAGTCTGTGTTCGTTTTACACGGTTTTACTTATACGAAATCCCGATTTCGATTTGCACGGTTTTCTGAGGAACCTATCTATCGTGCAAATCGAGGGATAGGTGTACATATATTTTTTCCTGGGTCTTTACTTAGATTGACAAAAAAATTTTGGTGACAGTGCGACAAACATAGCCTACAAAAAATAAATAAAAATCGGCATTTTATTCTTTTTACGTGTTTCGCACATGGAGAAAAAATATATTTTATAGAAAACTATGTTACAAAGCTATAAAAATTGTGTACTGTAATTGCACCAAAATTAAAATTGGGTGAAACAGTTTTTTAAACAAAGGGAAGAAAATTTTTCTTTAGGTTATTTTCAGTTTTCAGATCTACCGATTTTTTCTTTGATGAGCCTCAATGACATCTATAATACATCAAAATCCCATCCAAATTGGTCAACGCGATAAAAAGTTATTCATTTTTGTCGAAATTTTTAAAATGAATTCTCACCCCTTGGAGGCTAATTATTAAGGGACGAAACTTAGCCAAATTATTACTACCCATTTTTATTCCTCTCTTTGGCTTTTCAACCATTTTTTAACTACTTTTTAAGTTGAAATTGGGATAAACCATTAAAATTGTACCAAACAATCATGCCAAATATTTGAACTAAAGTAAATATGAAAATGTTTGAAATTAACGATCAAAATAGTGGAATTTTAATGTACTACAATCGCTTGTTAATTTCGACTATATTGAATAGTTATTTTTTAACTACAAAAAATAATTGCTTCTTATAAATAAATATTATAAAATATAAAAGACCGTATAACTTCATCCGGGATGTAGTAAAATAACCGCGTTATTACAAAATAATATGCTACTACTATTATGAATTGGTAGAAAAGTTATTTTATCTACAGTGATTTATTCAAGTTTATTAATATAACTTATCCCGGAATAACGAATATTTATTTAAACTTTTTTGGAAATACACCTAAAAAAATATCTTGTTCAAACAAATAATTTCGTGGTTCATTTAACTATTTTTCCTTTTAATTTTCACCTAACAAGATTGCTGGTAAGAATGACTAGAAAGGTCAATTTAAATGTTATAAAACTATCCTGTTATTTAAAATTAAATTTTATTGAAAATCATACATCTGGTTTAACGATATGGCGAAATTAGTTCAGTCAACGAAGCTCATTGTACACCTAAACAGAAGGCTAATCGATCAAAGTTTTAATATTTAATACCTTTAAAGCAATTAAGAAATTTGTTTGCCTGTTCCCTGCACGTAAAATGAGGCGTATTATAATTTTATGTAATATTAAAGTAACTACATAAATAATACATTTTTAGATCAGGAAAGATTTTTAAATCTTATAAATCAGACAAACTACTCAGATACTAATGCGAACAACTTTAAGTTTAGTCATTTTAAACTATTTTAGGGGTTGAATCTAACAAATAACGCAGAAATACACGAGTATTCTTAATAGTTACTTTGAATTGTATTTTTTTTAAATCTAAAGTTCAGAATTTTGATGTGTTATATTTTTTACCTGAAACGACTTTAACTACGAATAGTCGAATTTAACAATAACAAACATTTTTTGTCCTTTAAATAATTGATTTTATAAATTTTACCTCAACTACAGAAAATAGTTACTTTGAAGGGGGTAGTGTCAGTTATAATTTTCTAAAAATTAATTTTTTTTTTTTTTCATTTTTCAATTCCTTATACCTTCAGAAATTAACTCTCAAATTTTTATTAAGAAATTTCAAAAAGAAAAATAGTTACAGCAGTTTCTCCGGTGGTTATTTTGGCTATATAATAAATTGAAAAAAAAACTTTAAACGCGTTTTTCTCAAAATGACGTTTTTTTCAAATGGCGGACAGTTAATCTCCGGATAGGCTGAATCGATTTAGGTCAAATTTGGTGTGTTTATTTATTCTAGTGCCCTTTGTGGTAATCCACCACAATATAGGCCAAAAGCCAATACAAAAAAAACATTTGGCAAGCGAAACAAAGTGAAAAAATAGGTGATTTTTCCAAACAATTTTTCAAACAGCCGCCATTTTTTTTAATCAATTATTCAAATATTGTGGTGAATTACCACGTACGAAGCATTCCTCTTTAAAATGCCGTTTGGTTTTTCTGTTTTAGATTCTTCATTACTGAGATTAACTACTGTCCGCCATGCAAAGATGTATTTTTTGCAGTGACAACTTCAATTATAAATAATAAAAAACTTGCAAAAAAAAAAATTTTTTTTTACTACCTTGAAAATGTAATAAAAGTATAAGAGAAGTTTGAAAATGTTATATAATAAAGGAACCGAGAAAACATTTTTATCTAACACTGTAGTTTCGCTCTTTTTTCCCAAAGATCAAAAATGAAAGTTGAATTGTTTTCAAATCTATACCTCAAACTCGAACTGACTAATTAGTTATAAAATTCGCTTAAGTGTAAAGTGTTATTAAAATAATTTATAATAACTTAATTGTGTTTCTTTAATTTTACATTTAGTTACATTTTAACTTACAAATAACTAAAGTGAGTTATCTATAGCACTTAAACACTCTTATAAAAACTTTCCTCATTTCAGTAACATTGAGGAGATAAAATTTTAGTTTGAGGAATCCTATACCCTTTAAATTGTGGTACTTTCAGTGAAGGGTCCTCGCGACTAATACTTTTTTTTAACGTAAAACTTTTCCACAAGCTAATTCCACGATAGTCTCTGCTAAAAGGATTGGAGTTCTTCTAGGGGGAAAAAAAAGGGATCAAAGCATTAACTATTTGAAGTCGTAATCGAGTTTAGGACTAATCAACTTAATTAAAATATTAAAATTGTTAGTTTCACAAATAAAATGCGAAATTTAATTGAAGCCTTCTATGCCGGTCTCTAATTACCGCCCAAAAAGAGAGTGTGCAAACAATTTCCCATCCGAAAGGGATCGCCGAAACGGAAGAGGCTTAAATTTTTTAATATGATGAACCACTGCCCAGCGCTCACCAGTGTTCATTTAAGTAGGCAAACTTCATTAAAGTTTAAAAGAAAAACTAAAAAATTGAATTTACACCACTCGCCACTCGATTATGAGGAACGGGTGTAAAACTCGACAACCGATGTGTTTTTCTGCATTGTGGCAAGCAATTAAAATTCTCCCCCACAGAGTTATATAAAACTTTCATTCTAAATTATTATCCCCGCCGAGTGGGGGACCTGAGCCGAGAAATATTATTAAAAATTTTACTTTCAGCCATTCGAAGTACTTTTAATGAATTTAGTTTTCCTATTTAATTAGTTTATACCGAGCCTCTGGCGCGGCGCGCAGTTGTTTCCGCTTCCGTCGTGCATACTAATTTTCTATTCTGCTATTCTATTAATTACTGAAATGCTATTGAATTCATCGGTATCCGGTCCCCGCTTTCCCTATGGATAAAGTTTTTTCCACGATCCTGCATGCGGTGCGGATTTGTGAAACTATTTCCACATTTTCAACTAAAACTCGTTTGACTTAAAGGTTAAAACGCTTTGGTGCTAATAAAAACGAAAACGAAAAATTATTACGTTCAGATGCACAGTCGTTCGAAATTTTTCAAACTTCTCTTCAGTAATCAAAAAGTTTTGAATTCGTCGTGTTGACCCTTCAAACTAGTCCTTTTCCTAGTTAGAATTTTTGAATTGAAACACCATCGCAATTTACGAAAGTTCGTAGAAATTAGGGTTTTTTCAGTGAATTTATTTTAAACCATCACACAGGTGAAAGAATATTCAGTAATTTTTGAACAAATCCAGTTAAATACTGGGAAACTGGGAAACTGGGAAACTGTAACGAACTAAACATATGTTATATATATACGAAATAGCACTCTAAAGGTATTTTTTTAAATATTAATTCCCAATTACTCTGTTGCTTTCAATATAATTTCTTTGAATGAAGTTTCAAATAATTAAGCCAAAAACACTTGGCATACAGCTTGGTTTAATATTTATTGGCATTAACATAATTCATACATACTAGGGTGATTTTTTTTTTCGCGACTATTTTTTTTTTCAGTTCCACCTCAAAATGTTGTGGCAAATACCTAAACAAAAATTCCCTGAAAATTGGAGCCCTTAATATTAATATTAAGTACTAGACCAAGGCGTATAAAGATTTCCCATATAAAATACACGTAAACTTTGATTTTGTTTCTTCAAAACTCTACAGCTCAGAGGCATTTTATGGTATAATTTTGGTCAATGCTAGGGTTTCTTCAGAATTGAATGCTCTACAAAAGTGTCCATTGCGGTGTAACCCTAACTCCCACCAGCGAGGTAGTACGGGTCACTAACCCCAATTTTTCCATGAAATTCTCGCTTTTTACCCCTATCTCGTAAATAACAAGAGGTACAGAAAAAGTGAATATGAAAAACTTGTTGGGAATTCAATTTCCTACAAAAAAGTTCTAAGCAGCAAATCGCTAACATCAATATTTCTTGAGATATTGGACTTTGAAGTTGAGGTAGTGTTTCTACAATTTAACTCAATAATCCATGAAAATTCCACACTACCTCAACTTCAAAGACAAATATCTCAAGAAATATTGATGTTAGCGATTTGGCGTTCTAGAGCTTTTTGTAGGAAATTTAATTTCCTAAAAGTTCGTCATTTACAGTTTTTCTGTAGCTCTTCTTATTTACGAGATAAGGGCAAAAAAAACGAGAATTTCATGAAACAATTGGGTTTAGTGACTCGTACTACCTCGCTGGTGGGAGCTAGGGTTACCCCGCGATGGACACTTTTGTAGAGCATTCAATTCTGAAGAAACCCTACCATTGACCAAGATTATACCATAAAATGCCTCTGAGCTGTAGAGTTTTGAAGAAACAAAATCAAAGTTTACGTGTATTTTATATGGGAAATCTTTATACGCCTTGGTCTAGTACTTAATATTAATATTAAGGGCTCCAATTTTCAGGGAATTTTTGTTTAGGTATTTGCCACAAAATTTCGAGGTGGGACTGAAAAAAAAAATAGTTGCGACAAAAAAGCACCCTAAATTATATGTATACATAATCTATTAAAATGTGTATATGAGAGCTTTCTGAATCACCCATTTTTAGTCAATTATCAATTTCGTATTGATTAAAAATTCCATGTTCAATAAGAAATTGAAAAGTTTTTAGTTTTGATCTAACTACCAAATATCTGACAAAACTGAAAGCCATAAACTAAAATAAGCTAAAGAATTTGAAAATCCAAAGAGACTTGGTATCAAAATTCGCAAAAAAATACGTTAAAATCCAATTATATTGAGGAATTTTTGAATTCTTTAAAAATTGTAGAAGGAAATTCGGTTTAAATACTGGGAATGAAATATTAATAATATAATTCGGTTCTGTTCGATCCGAATTTAATAACAAGTAGTAATTTTCAGTTTTGGACTTCAAACATCTGGTAAAATCGTAGGATTCAATGTTTTATTTTATTTATTTATTATTGAGTTTTACCAAAAAAACTGATTACTACAAAACTTTCGTATTAAAAAGTAATTCTAAAAAAGCTGACTCTTTCTTAACCTGGCGTTTCGTTAGGTTAAAATCAATACGAGCAAACTGGCGGTTAATTAATCGAGACTTCGTTGAAGTCGGCTCATTCAAACCATAATTCGTGGTATATGGAGGAACATAGGAAAAGTCTAAGGGGCGATCAGAAGCG
This sequence comes from Dysmachus trigonus, assembly GCA_949715965.1. Lineage (NCBI taxonomy): Eukaryota > Metazoa > Arthropoda > Insecta > Diptera > Asilidae > Dysmachus > Dysmachus trigonus. The sequence continues at coordinate 79,183,752 of OX454322.1, read as the reverse complement.
TTTCACGTCACCAGCTATCCTTGCTCCTTATTTCTTTAAAAATGAAGGAGGGGCTCGCATTACGGTCAATGAAGCTCGTTACTGGACCATAATCAATGAAAATATTGATGACATTGATCCTAGCGAGATGTGGTTTCAACAGGACGGTGCCAAGTGCCATACAGCGGCACAAAACATCGATTTATTGAATTTGAAGTGCTTTCGAGACACACTTCTTCTAAATAATATTAACTATGTAGGTAGTGAACGAAGAATTTTAATTGTATATTTTACTTCCATCTGTAAGAACCCCGACTGTAACTTTTTAAGCATTATTCCCACTATTTTAGTGGCAAGCCGTGAGTTTGCAAAACTTCAGTATTTGAAAAGAAAAACCACAAACCTTTTTTTTTTCCTCTGCAATTGCATTAACGACATTTTTTTCTTTTCTTTTCACGTAAGTGTTCCAAATAGTCATAAATCAGCTGTCGTCGTCACGTCGACGGTAAGAAAAATAAAGATCTTTTTTCCGAGAAATATTTTTTTCACTAAAGCAATACAAAGAGTAAATTCCTTTGGATCCGATGGTGTCTGCGAGGGTGGCGGTATTACGCGCTTACTAGTGCTAGAGCTGCAATGTTTTATAGTCAACAGACAAACAGACAAGATAATATTAACAGAGGACGAACAAACTCAATTATGGAAAATATTTGCACTTTGCGCTCGCCGGGGTCGTTGTCGTCGCCCGTTGGAGGCGCGATAGAAAGAAAAACATCTTTGGCGGGCAGATTATCTCAGAGATTTTCTTGGCTTCGGCGCTTCTTCCTCCACTTATTCTTCAGTCTTCCTTAAACTCCTCTTAAGCGCCCCCATAAATTTCAATCGCAACCTCTGTGCCCTCTGCCTGGCGGCCCAATCGAGCGTCTGCAGACTGCTAGCGCTAGAATGCGCGCGGCAATCATTTCGATTAGTCACCGACTACACTTTTTGCATCACGTAGTTTAAAAAAAGAGCGCCCTGAGTTCGAATTGTTGACTCACGGGGACCAGGCCAGAGGATGAGGAGGAGGCTGCACGGGCTGGGGATGGGGTCCGAGGGGAGCTCTGACAATCTGGGCAGGTATGAAAATGCATTTGAAATTGCAATTGCCACATCATCGCCAGGAAGTGCACACAGAGAGACGAGAAACGCGACCATTTGCCAAATGGGCTTCTCGCCGTTTTTATATCATTAAAAAGCTACCCAAAGCCACTTCGTGTCGGCTGATTTGGCACTCGCCTCCTTCTGATTTAGCTTCTTGGTATTCTAGAAATCTAGCAACGAACAGCCAAACGGACGGGAGGTCTTTCGGTCGAGCGGTAGGGCGGTGGTGATGGACCAAAGAAGCTGCAGGGACCAAGAGTGTAGCATAAAAATCTCTGACGAACTGCTGCGCCGAGCCGAGACGGCAAAGGCGCTTTCGTGCTTAAATCGCGCACCCAGAGATATATCCCACCTCTATGCGATTTTAGATATTCACACATTTTCAGTTTAAATCTGAAGTGTTTTTCGCTTTGTCGCCGCAGCAGGCAGCGCCGGGCTTAGACGCTAGTGCGATTTTCAGTTTCTCGGTTTCATTTTGCTATACGAGACGGAAGAATTTTCTCGGTCACCTCAGCGAAAGAAGCGTGAAGTGAAATCGTGCTAGATTATACTCTCAACGATGTACGTATAGATAAGTAAATTGTTTTGTGCAATGTGATTCCCCCTGCCCTGCAACCCCGCGCCAGACCGACTACTTCTTCGCCAAAAGACGCCTGGTTTATCGTCTTGGCGCGACCAACATAAAATCTGCTTGGCCATGACATAATTGCTTACATTTAGGATCGCTCGCTGGAGAATTGGGGAGACAGTGCGCAATCACAACAAGTAGCACTTTACGAAATGAAGGAGTTAAACGTCTTCCTGTTTACAAATACCACCACCATTCGAAATGGGGAATTTATGATAATGCGGTCATAATCAACAAGATCTTTGTTTCTTTATTTAAATCTTCCTCATCTTGGGAATTTTTCAAATTGACGTAGTACTTTTCAACACAATAAAATCTGAGTCATTTCGAAAATAGAATTATATTTTATGCACAATTCATGAAAGATGAATGAAGAAAGTGACCGATATATAGTGATGTGAAATGAGGTCAATGGTAGTGACGAACAGAATCGATCTTGGCCTTCCAGTCTTGGTCTGGGTCTTACAGAAAGTTCAAGACCGAGACCAAGGCTATTGTATATTTATTTGATGAAGTTAAACACGACTTATCCTTATTATATTATTATACATAGGAATTACTTAAAAAGATCGGGCCGGTCACGGACAGAGCTCAAACCTATGACCTTCAAATTTGACCTTCATTGAACTCCGAATTGCGAGATTTCTGCTGACTGAAAAACATTTTGTTCTATCTAAAATGACTATCTTCAACATAGGGTTTAGTGAAAATTAACAGAAGATGAAATTTTATCAAAATATTGGTTTGGTACTGATTGAAATTATACTAAAAATTTTAAATTGGTTTTGTTCTACAGTTTTTCAGACATTCTAATTTAAAATTTTATTCTTACGGTGATTATTATTATAATTGCAACTTTAGTTAAATATAACTTAAAAACAGTAAAACGAAAACCATTGAAATTTGGAACATAAATATAATTAATATACTTTTTAGTAATAAAATTATAGTTCTAAAATACCCTCCAGATTTTTACACCGATCAATCTTCAAAACCAAAAAAAATAAGGAGATTACTTCAATAACTAGTTCAGTATAAAATATTTTATCATTTCCCTCAACTTTTAATTTTTATATAACTACTTAACGGAGTAATTAATTATAGGATCTATTATTCAAAATATTTTAGTATGGAAATACAAAACTACAAGAGTCTTCCTAGATGCAACCAAAACCAAGCCTAACAAGGAGGGGGCACGAACTTGGGGGAACGGATTTGAATGAAATTTTGCCTAGTAGTAGTATTTCATGTCGGTATACTAGCCATAAAATATTTCCGTCCAATGCCCAGTAGTAGCGGAGAAAAACGCACCTAAATTTCACTGTTTACTATATGTATATATATGACGTGTCAATTAAGTACCGGGACGGCAGAATAACTTGAAAAGTAGGCATCACAGAGAAAAATTACTTAAACAAAAGTTGTAGGCTTTTTCCAATTTTTCGCAATTAAACGGTGACCTTAGATTTGACCTTGACCTCGGTATTCAAGGTAATTTCAATGTCAAGCCGATTTTTTTAAATTGCAACCTCTACTTTTGACCCCGGAAATTAAAAAAGCACAAAATTTTACGTTCAAGTATGACATCGATCACTTTAAAAATTTGGCCTCTGAAGGTCATATCAGAGAAAGTGGGGGTTGCAATTTAAAAAAATCGGTTTAATCTTGAAGATCGAGGTCAAGGTAAAATCTAAGGTCACCATTTAATTTGTCAATATTTCCAAAATTAAATAGAAAAAAAATCAAAAAAAAAAAAAACATATGGCTTGTTTGTTATTCAAGACTTTACTTTTGAAACCTGATATATTTGTGCCCAACTTTTAAAACAACCTTCTTTAATTAAAATTATTCATTAGTATATTATTTTAAAATGTTTTTTTATTTTTCTAAATTACTCACTCATCTAAACAAACCGCCCTATATCAACAATGTGTAAGCATAAATGACCTATTTCATGAGATCTTACTTTATCCACTTGTTTGAAACAAATTAAACCTTGTCCTCTTAAACAAAAATATTTAAATTGTTATCATTTTTATTACTACATTACCTCAAATAAACAGATTACTAGATTACATATCTTATCTCACACCACAGAATCAAGCAGTTAGATGTCAACTGCTTCATTTACCTACATTATGCATTATTTACTCATAAAACAATATCAATTACCTCATTTTAATTTACTTGAATATAAAAGGTGTGGCATTTCCTCTTGTTATTTTGTCTTTTGATAACATTTTGTAATATGAGTACACTTTTATTAACTTTATTAATTTCCGCTACTCAAGTTTTTTTTTATATTACTTTATCAAGCTCAGTATTCATTATTTTGATTAATTCTTTAAATTTTCAAAAAGCCTTCCAATAGAAACTGACCAGAGTAAAATTAGGTAAACGATTAATGTATAATAAAAAAGCATATAATAAGAGAATGCAAGAACATAAATTGAAAAAAAATCAACTTCTCATAATCTCTATTTAAGATGAGAATAGATGATGATGTTGCGTAAATGCCTTTATAAAACGTCTACGCTTATGAAATATGTAATTCCCAAAAGGCAATATTCTCGATTTATTTTATCTGGCACCTGTAACCACTACCTAATCAAATTAAGCCTCCAATTAGAAAATTAGATACGAGGCATATTCAATAGGTGCTCAAAATATGCCTTTTACGTTTATCTATAACACTAAAAATTAATCATCGCCCCATAAACATGAAACCTGAAGAAGAAAAGGTTTCTGGATTGGTAACCCGAAGAAATCCTCTTAACATTTATAGTCAACATAACTAGAGCGCTCAAGGGCTCATGCGTGCATCTTCACGTAGGCAGCACAAATATAGGCAAAGATAAACATTGGATCACGTACAAAATGATAATTTATACGATCCTGAAAGTATCTCCCTACTATATGCTGTTGTGCTCGATGTGGCCAGAAATTCGCCAGAGCAGGAATAAGGCGCTGAATCAAGGACATTATCTGCATAAATTGATTAGCACAGATGCTTGCAGGCCCTGAATGTTCCTAATCATTTATACGCCCCAAGGTCTTGGCCCCAGGCACCTCACACCCTTAAACTAATAAAAAATAATTAAGGCTTGGCACAGAACGCCGTATAATCAAAGGAAAAAATGTACCAACAGGTCTGGGAACGATGGCTATTATTTATCCAATTCCTTACACGAGAGCCGAGACCACTGCGTGTATAAACATTGGCAGCAGCTTAACGTATGCTTCTTGATTATCAAACTGAAAGCATGGCGTTTTTCTTTTGTCCTGGCATTTAGAAAGAATGGTTTTAGCCGCCCAAACTCTCGTCCAAGGACGAACAATATATGTGAAAAACTCGTAATTAAATATATGTAGGTTTTCGAAATAATATTTTAATTAACTGCATTTGTCACGTATGCCATAAAAGAAGCTGAATTTGTAATTTTTCTCATTAGGATTAAATGCTATAACATTTTAAAATTGCTGATTTAAATAAAAACTGTAACGTACTTACCTAAATACAACGTTTTTTCGCACGAACAATTTTTAAGCACATAACTTTTACAAGGACCTAGGAGTTGAAGTTTTTAAAATCATAATAGTAAAACTGAACTATTATTGTTTATGTCGAACATTCAGCTAATTGCTCATGATTCAAAATCATGGCGGTTTTATTATCCAATTACTGCGAAATAAAATTATAAGTTCATGTTTTTTCGTGCGTGAGTGTATTTTCCTTTATTAGCACCTTAGTTCTAGAGCTCCAAGGGCTGAGTGTTTTATTTATGTAGGGTTGATAAATCTATCCCGGTCATGCGAATGTTAAAGTTGCAAGAAGGTTTTGGAGATTCAAAATATATATAACGATATTTAAAACACTTAGAGAGTTTTTATCGAAATTAAAACACACATTATCTATGTAGAGTAACTATATTTTGCATATTTCAACTAAGGACAGTAAAACACACTTTAAGAAGCTTTATTCTGAAATAGCATTTATATAACTAGAAAATTTAAGATTTGACTGCATTTTGCGGAATAAGTGATAATCTGAAGGAGCTATGTCTGGCGAATATGGCGGGTGGATTTAAATATCTTTTCACGACTTGTGCGGTATGCGGTTTGGCATTATCCTGTTGAAGAATTAACTTACTGCGCCTATTCACCCATTATGGTCGTTTTTCTTCTATGGCTCCCTTCAAAAGCATTAGTTGTCGTCGATAAACTACTCCAATAATAGTTTGAGAGGATTCGAGCAATTCATAATAAACACCACCTCTCTGATCCCACCAAATGCAGAGCATAACCTTGTCACAGTGAATATTTCTCTTTGGCTGTGATGGGCCGGGTTCACCTGGCTTCACCCAAGCTTTCTTACGTTTAGGATTCTCAAAATATATCCATTTTTCATCTTCTGTGATTATTCAATGCAAAAATCCTTTTCTTTGCTGCCTTTGAAGTAGCATTTCACAAATTGTTTTTCGAAGTTTGATGTCTCTTTCTTTCAATTCATATGGAACCAAGTTACCAACTTTTTGAACCATTCCAATTGTTTTTAAACGCTTTGCAACAATTTATCGTTCAACATTTAATGCTGCAGCCAATTCTAATAGAATTTGGCAAGAATCCTCTGCCAATAATGCTTCCAAATCAGCATGTTCAATTTTTTTTGGTGGTTTTTCATGTTCTTTGTCATTAGTGTCAAAATCATTATTTTGAAATCGTCGAAACCATTCCTTACAATTTGTATTAGATGGAGCCTGCTCACCGTAAATCTCCACAAGCAAACGATGAGTTTCCGCTGTACTTTTCTTTGCAATAAAATAGTGTAATAGGACTTTCCGCAAATGATGTTTACTTGGAACGAAAACCAAAATTTTCAAGGAAATAAAAGTACTTGTTGCTAATATTTCAGCCAAATGTCATGTAGTTTGACAGCTGACATAAAGTATTATCTTAACCCAATTCCAAATGTGCAACAAAACTTGATTTATGTCTCATTTTTACTATTGAAAGAAGAATATTGCTTTTTCGAAATTTATCGTCCTACGGGTTAAATTTATTCTAATTTTTCTTAACGATTTAATTCATCAAAATACAGACGGCAGTGATAGTACCAGACCTCTGTATTCTGAATTAATTGCAATATTCCAAATAGGCCGATTTATATATATAGTAATATTTATTAACGCTGATATAAATATTAAACAATTGTTGTTCTCAGCGAATTTTTAGTGAATAGTCCATCGATTCAAGTGAAACGCTGAATTGAATGTGAAAATCCTGTCTTACTGATCTATAAATATAGTATGAATATCAGTGGCTCTGGGTTCTCACTAAAATTGTACTGGACCACGACGTGAAATTTCATTTGGACGAAATATATGAGCACTTTGCGTTAATTTACTTTATTGTGTGGGACAACAATAGCACTGAACTACAGTCCAGGGCCTATTCACTGAACCCGTTGAAAATATCACAACCGCAGCTAGCTGCGGCAGCCTTTGTTGGTTTTGCTTTTGCAGGAAGAATCAGGATTGCGAACTTTATCCCAACGACATCCTCCTACCGAGTGATAAATACGTCTGAGAATTATGGTGCATTCTGACACGCTCCAAATGCATTACGACGAATTTTAAAGAATGTGGGTCCCGGGATTATAGCATTATCTTTACTTTAGCATGAAATCTTAATATTTTATCTGATTTTATTTTAGAATTTATACATACATTATATGGAAAAAAGCCAATATTTTCAGTATATACAGAACTATCGGGTTGGCACGAAAGAAATGAGACAGTTTGTTTTTACATTTTAAATTCTAACATTTTTATTTTACTACACATTTAGTCAATCAAATACTCGCCGTGAGCATCTATGACTTCTTGCCAACGTATAGGCAAGGACTGGATGCCTGTTGCCCAGAACTCAGCGGGCCGTGAGTTGAAGAAGGTGGCTAAGTAAGTTTCAACTTCATTAAAAGTGTTAAAGCGTTTATCACGCAAATCATTTTTCATGGCTTCTGAATAAATGATAGTCTGAAGGGGCAATGTCTGGGGAATATGGTGGATGAGGTACCGTCTCCCAGCCTAAGCCCTGCAGTTGTTGGCGGGTGGTGGATACAATGTGCGGGCGAGCGTTGTCATGAAGTAAAATGACATTGGCTCTTCTTCGTCTTTTTTCTTTGATAGCTGTGGCTAGTTTAACGAGCTGCGCCGCATATGTGTTAGCATTAACTGTTTCATTATGTAATAATTCATAAAACAGCATGCCCTGAGAATCCCAAAAGCAGCACAATAGAACTTTTTCGCCGCGGTTTTGATATTGCTTTGGTTGAGTTGGTGAGTCTTCCTTTCGTGGCAGCCAGAAGGCACAGCGGGTATTGTTTTCGTAGGGAACCCACGCCTCGTCCCCTGTGACCAAATCCTCCGAAAAATCCTTCCGGTGCGGTCGAAGTAGTAGCGATTGGCAGACGGCGACCCGAGCAGCACGAATGGCGTCTGTGAGGGCATGAGGTGTCCATCGGGATAAAACTCTCCTATATCCGAGCTCGTGCAGGTGATGTTCTATAGCGTGATGGCTGCAGTGGAGTTTTGTCGCTAATTCACGAGTGCTTGCATCCGGCTTCTGTTGCAGTTCACGGCGCAAATCATCATTGTCGAAAGCTGGTGGTCGTCCCGAGCGAGGCTGACTTTCGAGGCTTCGGTCTCCTGTACTGAAGCGTTTGAACCAACGAGACACTGTTGCGTGACTTGTAGTATCTAAGCCAAATGCAGTGTTGATGTTGCCTGCCGCAGCTCGCGCACTATGGCCTAACAAATACTCGTAAAGGTATAGAGTTCGAACTTGTCGCTCATCCATTTTTCTTCAAACTGACTGAATTAATCGTGCGTGCGCTTTTATATACCCCTAAGACTGAAGCACCTAGAATGTTCTATAACATACTAGAATATGGTCGAAAACAATTGATTAGAAAAACAACATGAGTAGAGTTTTCTAGAGTGTCTCATTACTTTCGTTCCAACCCAATATATTGGCATCAAATTATTTTATCATCAAGAAACTTCCATGATGAAACGGTGACTGATTTTATAAGAAGAAAACTTATAAGCCAAACTGGAACAAATTACGACTGCTTTCCATTTCTACCTTTTAAAAACTAATTCAGAAAATGTAATTTTATACAATAATCTTAAAAATTAATTTAACTTTAAAGTTGAAACTTTAGAATTTAATAACAGAATAGATAAATTGTTTTTCTCGAAAATAAACAGAATTAATGCATTCTTCACACTTTATAAGAAGGGAAATTAAGTAGTGTAGGTATTTAGTATAATCCATATCTAATGGTTTGAGTTAACATAACCAAATAAGATTTATAATCATTATCGTTTTGATTTGGTTAGCGATAATAATACCAATATGCATTAAATATTGTTCTACGAAATGAATGATCAAAAACTAAAACTAGTTTCAAAATCGTGGAACTATCAATTAATGTTTTATAAGTTATAGCTAATCAACGTTTGCTTAGGTTAGTTAATTTTGATGTCGCAAACAAAGCGAATAGAAATATGTCCCAAATATCATCGAATTGTGTCCATCTGACATTACCTGAGCCATCATCCAAAGAAGAGATTTTCGATGTTAATTAAATCGGAAATTTATGACAACCAGGATAATTTTGAGAGTACTATGGATGATGATGGAACAGGGCGTGTACAATTACTCGAAACCCGATTCAATGGCTCATCATTCCGCGTATGTGTGTCTGGCAAAACCGTGCAATTAAACAGCTCAAATGAGGGCACATCGGGCAGCTGGCAACTTGCTGCGGAACCATATTTCGCATCCGTTGTATGATTACCCGGTATTAGCGAAACTAATAAACGACCTATGCCCCCCGAAAACGGGGGCATAAAGATAATTCGAGTTATTAAAAGTTAAAACCTTCATAATTAACTTCACCTCCGCACGGAGCGGGGGAACATTATGGAGGATGAAAATCCGGAGTCTCGGCACCCGTGTCGTAGTCGTCAGGATTTCAGTATGGGTTGTGGTGGTTGGTATGGGGAGGCCACCGAGCCTAGGTTTTTCCGCCTTTCTAGCAAACTTAGTATTCGCAACGTTAACGTTTCAAGCTTGTGATAGATTATTCGTAAAAGGATGTAATTACTCTCCGAAGTGTCGTTTTATCAGCGTAAACTCCATAGATTTTGCTCGTCGCTCGGCGCTCGCAGCTACTTGGGCCGCACTTTTGGGTGAGGTTTTAAGTGAAACAGGCATACAAAGATAACGCAGGATTTATGGGTCATGTAAACCAATGTACCCTTATGAATCCTCTCCTACGTACTATACTGTAACTATACGCGATTCTCGGGAATATGAACCTGCCGGAGCAGGACTTAAAACGGAAGGTGGGCTCCTGTGATTTAGGGGGTACAAGAGGAGCGGTTAACACGGGAACACCTCATTTAGAAGCATCTAAGGTTCGATCAGGCCATTTCGCGAAGCTCATGATCTGCAGATGGGTTTCCACGACTCCACGTAACGGGGGCAAAAATGCGCACGTACCACCCACACCCCCCTGCAGGCCAAAGGACTATTTAATTTTTTATCTAGAAATCAGTCACGTCGCAGCATAAATGGCTTCATTTGCATAAAGCGACACAACGCAGTTAACACTGACATCTGTTTGCTTTGTTTGAATTAGTGCGCGCTCCTTTCTCGTCATAGTAGCGAACCTTGCCGCTAGGGTGCGGGTCGGTCGCAGGCTGACTTCATCAAGCGGCCACGCCAGCATTTTCTGAGGCTGCGGAGGAGGAGGAGGAGGAGGAGGAGGAGGAGGATGACGGAGCATTGGGGAGCAAAAAACCCCCAGTCTGGGGGGCCGTACCAACTTCAAAAACCTAAATAAATAGAGGTACGTGTTCTGCTTTTATCACCTTACTGATGCCGTTGTGCTCCCTAAAAGCTCCACGTTTTATGCAAAACCCAGCCAACAAGTATACTCCGGGCGCTACTCCGCCGCCCCGGTCTGACGTCCCGGCGGTCTACTTTCGGCCCGGCGTTTATCGTCTGACTTGTGCTCGTTAATTTTTTCAGTTCACTCGATGCTCGTCCTCGTTAAGCCTTTTAGTATGTTGCTCACGCGTCAATGCACACAACTTTTTTAAAGTTGAAATTTTTTTGACAAAAGGAAAATGCCAAGGATGAAGGAAAGGACGGAAATATACATTTTATTTCCTGCCGTTCCATTTACCACACAAAAATCAGTGGCTGAACCATTTCGCGAGACACTTTTCGAATTTTCTCAACGAATTTTCTGACGAATGGGTCCTTTGACACAAACGAAAAGCGCAATTGAGAAAAATAAATCCAGGTGACCTTGAAGCAGTATCATTGACGCTCTGATTGCCACTAAAAATCAAAAGCGGGTATTTTCGGATTAAAAATCAAAATTTCTGAACCTACACTCTAAAAGATAGTAGCGTAATTTTACTCTTATTATAAAAGGTGTTTAAATTTAACATTTTATTGTAATTGACCTCCTCTGCTAGCTCTGCAAGCCAGCATTCTATTGGCCAAGTTTCCAAGGATATTGTTAAATAATTGAGACTCAATTTCAATAATATGCTCGCTTATGTTAACTTCCAGTTGCTGAATTGCTTAAATACCGTTAGCACAAAACCTTACTCTTAAAAAAACTGAACAGGAAAAAGTCCAATTGCATCAAATCACAAGATCTAGGCCGCCAAATAATATTTCTTCCACATGAAATTATTCGATTATCAAATTCTTCTTTCAAAACATCAATATCGCAGTGGCTGTATGATATGTAACGCCGTCCTGTTGAAACCAAATATTCTCTATATTAATACCCTCCAATTCCTCCCATAAAAAGTTATTTATCATCTTTCGATATCGGTTTCTATTCACAGCAACAACATTGCCAGCTGCATTTTCAAAAAACCGGTCAAAAAAGAGTCGGGCTCGTGTAATCACGGTTCCGTAAAACAAATTTCTGTTTTCATCAATTATGAGACTGGATGTATCGAACATATACTCTCAAGGGTCAACACCCATTGACGCAGTTTTGCAGTTCCCGGACATTTTCAGACAAATATTTCTAGGTCTTGTCCTTTAACCCCTGAGTAAAAAGTAATTCCAGAAATTATTTCTACGTTTTCCAGAACGAGTCATATATATGGTATATTGTTTGCGCAAATTAGATTCCTTCCTTAAACATTTTTGTTAAAAAATAAGCATTTGATAGAATTACGGCCGTTTCATATTTTTCAAAAAAACTACGGACCGCGTGCAGCCGTAGTACCGCCGTCTAGAAACCGTGCACCTGTGGTACGACCGAGGTGCAGCCACCGTTCATTTTTACACGGGTTGACTTGAGTAACCTTTAAAAGGCGAAAATTGCTGGGACTTGGCACCTACTTTGTTATATCTGCAAACTTCGGCATCAAACCTAAGAAGTATGTGAGATAAATCTTTTCGCATAAAAAATATATGAAATCCAGAATATGGCACAGCAGGAGCGGAGCTGCAAAGTACTCCGGGGACGACCAAAGACATGCCCTCATGCTCAAGAGCGTCCCGAGCCCATCCCAACAGCGCGGGGGGAACTAATTCGCCCGTCCTGGTCCCAAACTCCGGCGATATGGGGCCCAAAGTCTCGGCCGTCATATTTATCTGCTCATTCTGAAACATTAAAAATTTTCCCTCCCTCGACAGGCGAATCAAATTGCTATCGTGCACGCTAACTTTTGTTTATCTTTCTTTAATGTCACAAGCTAGCAAACACGCTGCTGCGCTCGAAGTTGTCAAATCACAGGGAAACTTTCCGCAATGACAAAAACATTTGACTCTCCATCGAAAATTTGCTTAGGGGTCCACGCAAAAAGCGGGATGCTGGTGACAGTAGCGTTTTAAGAGAGCTCGCCGCTTTTTTTTTTTGCAAGGTTTTTTTTTTTAGAAAAAATATTGACTCTGCACACGTACAGCAAATGTATGAATACCGTTTGCCCGAAGGACACAGGTTACAACAGGAGCCCGGGAAAATTCCCCATTATTCAGCTCTGGAGGGCATAAAAATCTGCTCTGTCGCTGTTTCTTGCTTTTCCTTTTGTTTACCAAAATACAAAAATTTCGGGCTCCTTTCGCTGGCAGTTCCTTGCCTAGCTGAAGGAGGACAGCAGGCACATTACCCACCCACTCGCGGCCGGGATGAACATTTTACATTGGGATTTGAGCGAAATATGATTTTATCCAAACACGTACTCTGATTTAATCTTCCAATAGAAATCCACTTAGGCACAAGTGAGAAGGCGTTGAGTTGGTCTTTAAGGGGGCTCCGGCTTCGGCTCCTTCCCGTGATTTGTGGGATTTCCCGGCGTGCAGGGATGAAATGTGTTCCATTTGGGGGTCACAGCGACGCCCGGAAGATGGTAACGCTCGGATCATGCTTATAAGAATTAATGGCTGAATTTGGCCAAGCCCATCATCCATGAACAATTTTGCAGGATGACTTGGCAGCTGATAACTACAGCGAAATTTGCCGAAATTGAGTTTATTATCGTATAAAGGGGTGATAATCTCGTTTCTCTTTCATAAGTATTTTTATGGGCTTTAAGGGCGCCCATCTTCGACTTAAAGAATATATACATTTTTCAAGAATAAGCGCACTATTAGTATTATTCATCAGTAATATTGAAGACGTTTTATTGATCAATAATGAAGTCCACAGACTCGACATTATTGTTCAATATTTCACGACTGACTCTGACCAGAATCAATCTTGGTCTTACTTGGTCGTGATGCCATAGTGGCAAAAATGATGTCACCCACCGCTAATACAGAATTCAATTGGTCAATAATATTGAAGACTCGTCAATAAATTTTAAACCAAATTAATTTTTATTTAAGGCCCTCAATATATTGAACGTCCCTTCTATTGACAATATTTTTCGTCACACCATCAATATTATTATTAATAAAATACCTTCAATATTACTGATCAATAAAACATCATCAATATTCAGGCCTAAGACTGGCTTAAACTGTGGCTTGTGGTTTATATTACATTAAATGTATTTTACTCCATTTCAGAGAACTCTAGTAGAGGAGAAAATTATAACTGAAATTATTATAGGCCAGGTTATCATAAATCTAAAATACTTGTCAAATTTTATTAATACTATAATTTAGTAAAAAAGGAACTCAACCGTGCATTTCGTGTGGGCTACAATTTTTTTTTTCATTTTATAGAAGGTTGGTATTAGGTCTAAAACTTCCGGGATAGGGAGGGGAAAGGAAAATGTGGCATCTTGTACAGAAAGATATAAATTGTTTTCATAAATATCTCAATAACCGTATGTTGGACAAACTTTTTTATATGTACCATTTTTATAGATAATTAAATTATCTACTAATTGAATTTGATAACTTTTTGTCATAATTTCAATAATAAAGGAGTTATGAGCAATTAAATGAAAAAAAAAGGGAATGATGAACTTTAAACTTAAATATCTTTGTTATTTTATATTTTATAAGAAAAATCCATAAGAGCTTTTTTGTAGAACACTTAATCACATATAATTTCATATATGTATGCCAATATAATCTTTAAACAAGAAATTGTCATTTTGTTGTTTCATTAACTAGTTCAAATATTCACTTTTAAAAATATTTTAACCATGACTATAGGAAGCATAATTAAAGTAATGAAGAAATAATGGAAATATCAAAGAATCCTGAATTCTTATTATTCTAGAAAAAAGGTCGAAACTTTGACCGCTAATGGTCTTTAGTACAATATTTTGCATTACAGATGTTCCTTTATCTCCTCATCTTCACAGCTTAGATTATTCTGAATGCGGAAGCAATCACCCTCTATTGTTTATCTTTAAAAATCTCCTATTTACTTTACAATACTTCAAAACTCTCGCGAATAACAAATCTCCCTTCCATAATGCCGTAAAAGTAGCAATTAAAATTATGCAAACATTTCAGCTTCATTTTAACAAGGGAGGTCTACTTCACTTCTCATGTTTCGGAGTCGAGATGAGCAAATTTGAATTTAAATTGAATAAAACGCGACACAAACAAACAGCAGACGATCAGTAAAAATATTTAAAATAACAGCAAACTCTGACATTTTCTGAATTCTCGATTCCAATTTTCCCAATCTGCATGATTTCAGCATTTTTCCTCGTCACCATGTTCAAAATGAAATGTAAATCCCCAACTTTCTCAAAAGGATTTTACGCCTAGTCTGCCCAGAATATAGGGGGCGGGGGGCGGGGGGCGGGGGGCGGGGGGCGGGGGAGAAAAATTGAAGGACAGGAAGATATCGATTTAAAATGGGTCGTCTCATGGCCTCAGGTGAGGAGCACTTTTGGCACAAACACAAAAAAAAAAAAAATAAGGAACCGAGAAGCGAACAGAGCGATTGTGTGCAAAGGCGGAAGTCATGCAATTATTTGTGTATCCGAACTCCTTACGATCAGGATCATCGTCTCAGTTTCGTTCGTGAATAAAAAATTTAAAGATTAAATGCCATTGACAAAAAAAAAATTTAGACAAATGGCATGGAATAAGAGTTGCTCGAATTTAGGTGAAATAAATGATGAAAAATGATGTTCACGTGAAATAGGGCTAAGAGAGATATAATAAAAATATGTCTACATAAAAGTGACGGGAATCGTTTGAGACTGAACGTGTTTGAATAAATATCAGTAAGGTCGAATTTTATTAGTATTTAGGATATTGTATTGTATCATATTCTGAATAAAGACCATATTACTTTCTATTAAATAAGCCTATTAAAATAACAAAACCTTCATTTTGGTCTTTGAAACTTTCCCAAAAATTTAACTATGCCATCTGAGTTGTTATATCATACCTTGGCTAGTTTTACCTTATGGAACATCAGATGTGACCTGACCCAGACAAAACGGATCTGATATTATTCACCAGAAAATATTGCATAAAATGTCCTCCTTCGAGACCCCACTTCTTAACCTATTAACGACTAAGCGGACATTTCACAGTTGATTGGTTTTTCGTCTATAAAAATTTGCAAAGAAAAATTGTTTGTGTAATGTCGGCCATATTGAATCCGCCATTTTGTAAAATAAAAAACTGATAAGATTTTTGAAATCAGCGACCTCAAAAACATAAGTAATAACTATCCGGATGCACTATATTTGCAAAGAAAACATTTTTTGCTGTAATGCCGGCCATATTTGATCCGCCATCTTGAAAATATTTGTTACTAAAATTTGTATGTACTCTGTTATTGTTGTACATTTCAAAGATATAGTGTGAGTAACTTTAGACCGTAATTTCTAAGAATAAATTAATACTAAATTTATGAAAACTTGGACAATCGATGCTTTAATTTCAGGCATCTTTGGATGGCCATATTTAATTTTTGATGAACAATTTTTCAAATCTTACCTCAGATTCGGAAAGAGCAGGTCTTTTTACTTTACAAAAAAATTTTCCCTAATAATATTTAGTTGGTGTTAGGCTTTTTATAGACGAAAAACCAATCGACTAAAAAGTGTCCGCTTAATCGTTAATGGGTTAATGGTGTGAAAACTCTGTGATCGGGTAAAATACCTAGTTCTTATTTTAGATAGGAAACTAGACTAGAAATTCAACAACCTAGAAAGACATTCTAGAATCGTTAGTACGGGTGGCACCTAGATTAAACTACATTATTATTTGTAAAAGGATTTCGAATATATGTATTATAATATCGAAAATGTTTATACGTCTGAAATTAATAGTATGATATTACCAATGTATATAGTTATTTTACCATTTAGAGCTTAAATGACTTTGTAGATTTTGATGGTTAACACTATTTCTACCGAAGGTGTCAAAAGATGCCTTTTAAAATTTTAATTTAAAATTATTATAATTAGTTTTATGTTTTCCCTCAATGAAATTTTCGACTCTTCCTATAATCGTTGTTAAATCAATAATGTGATATCTTTTTCCACCAATCTACTTCTGGATATCGATATCGATATTTTCTTCCTAATATATCGACTTTTGATATTGATATTATTTTAAAACCCTGATGAAATATATATCGGACATTCCACGTCAACCGGGCCACCTAAATGACCAAAAATCATCAAGACCTAGAAAATTGTTTGGTCTATCTTTACCCTTCAGAAATTGACCTGGCGTTTTGAAAAGCTCAAAATGGCGGATCCAATATGGCGGCGAACTTTTCAAAAATGAACGAAATTTGAATAAAAAAAATACTATGATATTCTTCATAAAATTCTAAGTAAGAAATGTCTCTTGCAAATTTCTGAACAAAATTTCCGTTTTTGAGAAAAAAATTCATGAATTTTTAAAAATTTTCTATCTTGATGAAATCCATTTTGGCCATATTGGATCCGACATTTTGAATTTTTTTTTGTCATCTGACATTGTATTCATCACTAGCAACCTCCTAACACCTGAGTATTTTTTAAATCTTTCTAATAAGCCAATTGTCAATTTTTTCCTATATAAGACCGAAATTTAGGATTTCATCAAGTTCATCAAATTTTTAAAAATTCATGAATTTTGTTCTCAAAAACGATAATTTTATTCAGAAATTTGCAAGAGACATTTCTTACTTAGAATTTTATGCAGAATATCATAGTATTTTTTTTTTATTCAAATTTCGTCCATTTTTGAAAAGTTGGCCGCCATATTGGATCCGCCATTTTGAACTTTTCAAAACGCCAGGTCAATTTCTGAAGGGTAAAGATAGACCAAAACTTTAAGCCCAAAAACAATTTTCTAGGTCTCGAAGATTTTTGGTCATTTAGGTGGCCCGGTTGACGTGGAATGTCCGATATACATATATTTTTTTCAATATAAACATTCCTATTGGTTACCTAATTAATCTATGGTAATAACAAATACTATAAAATCAAGAGCAGTATAAATCTGCTCAAACTGACATCCAGTAATTTTTACATGTCTAATCCCATGATTTTATCTTTCAGTGTGCCATGATTTATTTTATTTTTTTACAAAACTACACATTTTTCTCTGTAATAATTTTTAAGGTATATAAATTTTCCATTTTTATTAATCCATCCCGATTGTGTAATTTGAAACAAAATAAAATAAAATATAATCAATTATGAATTAATTGCAACTATCCATGTGTATAAAATGCATAATATTGCCCATACATATGCACAATAGATACAGTTTAATATAAATCTATGAAAAATATATTAAACTCTATAAAGTTGGATAAAATCCATAAAAAATAACGAATCCTAAAATATTATACTACACTAATGAAAACCACACAATATATCTAGATGTGACAGACTAAAACCCTTTAAATAGGTGAAACGTTAAAGTCACTCTTAATTGCAATAAATGAAAATATTAATGAAAAATGGCATGCTATGGTTAATTCAAGAAAAGGGCAATTTGTCGTAAAATTCGGTAGTAATTCATTTTAATGTTCATATATAAATCTCTTCTCGCTCCCACCATGTTTATATGGGTTTCTTTAATGTTCGCAGATTTTCTCGAAACTCGAATGAATTTTATCACATTTTTGATTTATGGCGTGGCGAAATGAATTCTCTTTACACCTTCTACACTATACAGATTACACTTGCACATATTAGTTAATTTTTGTCCTCACAAAGAGTCACATAAAATTGTAGAATAAGATAATAGATTAGCTTGAAGCTGTACAGTGTATGGATTAAATTTACAAATAAAAAATCAATGATCAACATGTTTTAATTGCAACTGATAACAAATTTTTTTACGCATTAAATATACACGTTGTTTAAAACAAATTGCTTTTCAAAATAGAACAAATACTGTTCAAAAACAATACATATACATATTTTGATGTCATCTCACATATTTTCTAACTTTTTAAATTAAACCTGAATGATACGTAGGTTGATATTTTAAATCATTAATTTCACTCTGTCTATTTTTATCAAGGCGAAAGTATTGTTAGAAAATATATTGTGGAATAAATTTTGAAATTCAAATAGAGATAATTTTTGTACACCTAAAACCAGTCACTTTATCACAAAAAAATAAATAAATTAGAAATATTTTCCTTGAAAAAAAACCAAAAATTCAATATTCGTAAATTTTTTTAGTACGTGATTTAATGTAGCGCTGATATGTAGAATATTATACTTGTCATCTTAGAATAGATAATATAAAATATATTTTTATTAGATTTCTAAAAATATTTAAGAGCTTTTAAAAAAAGGGTAATTTTCTAATCACTACGTTAAACCTTCCCAAAACAAATTGAAGTTTTCAACTTTACTGCTTATGTAATATTTTTACATAGTGCTGATTTATTTATATTTTGTTTCTATAAATACCTATATAAATAATTTCGTTTTCTCTCCATGCTCTTGAAACTTATTTTGTTTTAACGCTAATACCTCATTATATTCTGTGATTACATATATAATTACATACCATGAACTTGGTTTTTATTTCCATGCGTAAGTGGCTCAAAATGTCGAACAATTTATTCTAGCTTTTATAAATTTTTCGTGGAGAATTTTCATATTCTTGGAATCTGTCACAGAAACGGAAAGATTGTTTTCTACGAAATTAAACTTAAGGCGGGTATGCTTCTGAAAATTTCCACATATTCATACCAAAATGTCAAAGACTTTATTCTGATTTTCCCAGAGGTAATTACAAAGCCTTAAAAAGTTGAATAAATCGAAAAGAGAATTATAAGAGAGAAAATTTCCCAGCATATATAATTTAGAATTTTACTACCTCCGTCAAGAAAGTCAATACATAATTTGCCCTATTATTGTATGCTTTATATATCGAATTTAACTAAAATAAAAGAATATTCTGCATTATTACGATCTATCATCAAAATAAATGCGTGCTTGTCGCCGTTACCGTGAAATAAGATATTTAGCTTTAAATCTAAGAATAAATTAATACTAAATTTATGAAAACTTGGACAATCGATGCTTTAATTTCAGGCATCTTTGGATGGCCATATTTAATTTTTGATGAACAATTTTTCAAATCTTACCTCAGATTCGGAAAGAGCAGGTCTTTTTACTTTACAAAAAAATTTTCCCTAATAATATTTAGTTGGTGTTAGGCTTTTTATAGACGAAAAACCAATCGACTAAAAAGTGTCCGCTTAATCGTTAATGGGTTAATGGTGTGAAAACTCTGTGATCGGGTAAAATACCTAGTTCTTATTTTAGATAGGAAACTAGACTAGAAATTCAACAACCTAGAAAGACATTCTAGAATCGTTAGTACGGGTGGCACCTAGATTAAACTACATTATTATTTGTAAAAGGATTTCGAATATATGTATTATAATATCGAAAATGTTTATACGTCTGAAATTAATAGTATGATATTACCAATGTATATAGTTATTTTACCATTTAGAGCTTAAATGACTTTGTAGATTTTGATGGTTAACACTATTTCTACCGAAGGTGTCAAAAGATGCCTTTTAAAATTTTAATTTAAAATTATTATAATTAGTTTTATGTTTTCCCTCAATGAAATTTTCGACTCTTCCTATAATCGTTGTTAAATCAATAATGTGATATCTTTTTCCACCAATCTACTTCTGGATATCGATATCGATATTTTCTTCCTAATATATCGACTTTTGATATTGATATTATTTTAAAACCCTGATGAAATATATATCGGACATTCCACGTCAACCGGGCCACCTAAATGACCAAAAATCATCAAGACCTAGAAAATTGTTTGGTCTATCTTTACCCTTCAGAAATTGACCTGGCGTTTTGAAAAGCTCAAAATGGCGGATCCAATATGGCGGCGAACTTTTCAAAAATGAACGAAATTTGAATAAAAAAAATACTATGATATTCTTCATAAAATTCTAAGTAAGAAATGTCTCTTGCAAATTTCTGAACAAAATTTCCGTTTTTGAGAAAAAAATTCATGAATTTTTAAAAATTTTCTATCTTGATGAAATCCATTTTGGCCATATTGGATCCGACATTTTGAATTTTTTTTTGTCATCTGACATTGTATTCATCACTAGCAACCTCCTAACACCTGAGTATTTTTTAAATCTTTCTAATAAGCCAATTGTCAATTTTTTCCTATATAAGACCGAAATTTAGGATTTCATCAAGTTCATCAAATTTTTAAAAATTCATGAATTTTGTTCTCAAAAACGATAATTTTATTCAGAAATTTGCAAGAGACATTTCTTACTTAGAATTTTATGCAGAATATCATAGTATTTTTTTTTTATTCAAATTTCGTCCATTTTTGAAAAGTTGGCCGCCATATTGGATCCGCCATTTTGAACTTTTCAAAACGCCAGGTCAATTTCTGAAGGGTAAAGATAGACCAAAACTTTAAGCCCAAAAACAATTTTCTAGGTCTCGAAGATTTTTGGTCATTTAGGTGGCCCGGTTGACGTGGAATGTCCGATATACATATATTTTTTTCAATATAAACATTCCTATTGGTTACCTAATTAATCTATGGTAATAACAAATACTATAAAATCAAGAGCAGTATAAATCTGCTCAAACTGACATCCAGTAATTTTTACATGTCTAATCCCATGATTTTATCTTTCAGTGTGCCATGATTTATTTTATTTTTTTACAAAACTACACATTTTTCTCTGTAATAATTTTTAAGGTATATAAATTTTCCATTTTTATTAATCCATCCCGATTGTGTAATTTGAAACAAAATAAAATAAAATATAATCAATTATGAATTAATTGCAACTATCCATGTGTATAAAATGCATAATATTGCCCATACATATGCACAATAGATACAGTTTAATATAAATCTATGAAAAATATATTAAACTCTATAAAGTTGGATAAAATCCATAAAAAATAACGAATCCTAAAATATTATACTACACTAATGAAAACCACACAATATATCTAGATGTGACAGACTAAAACCCTTTAAATAGGTGAAACGTTAAAGTCACTCTTAATTGCAATAAATGAAAATATTAATGAAAAATGGCATGCTATGGTTAATTCAAGAAAAGGGCAATTTGTCGTAAAATTCGGTAGTAATTCATTTTAATGTTCATATATAAATCTCTTCTCGCTCCCACCATGTTTATATGGGTTTCTTTAATGTTCGCAGATTTTCTCGAAACTCGAATGAATTTTATCACATTTTTGATTTATGGCGTGGCGAAATGAATTCTCTTTACACCTTCTACACTATACAGATTACACTTGCACATATTAGTTAATTTTTGTCCTCACAAAGAGTCACATAAAATTGTAGAATAAGATAATAGATTAGCTTGAAGCTGTACAGTGTATGGATTAAATTTACAAATAAAAAATCAATGATCAACATGTTTTAATTGCAACTGATAACAAATTTTTTTACGCATTAAATATACACGTTGTTTAAAACAAATTGCTTTTCAAAATAGAACAAATACTGTTCAAAAACAATACATATACATATTTTGATGTCATCTCACATATTTTCTAACTTTTTAAATTAAACCTGAATGATACGTAGGTTGATATTTTAAATCATTAATTTCACTCTGTCTATTTTTATCAAGGCGAAAGTATTGTTAGAAAATATATTGTGGAATAAATTTTGAAATTCAAATAGAGATAATTTTTGTACACCTAAAACCAGTCACTTTATCACAAAAAAATAAATAAATTAGAAATATTTTCCTTGAAAAAAAACCAAAAATTCAATATTCGTAAATTTTTTTAGTACGTGATTTAATGTAGCGCTGATATGTAGAATATTATACTTGTCATCTTAGAATAGATAATATAAAATATATTTTTATTAGATTTCTAAAAATATTTAAGAGCTTTTAAAAAAAGGGTAATTTTCTAATCACTACGTTAAACCTTCCCAAAACAAATTGAAGTTTTCAACTTTACTGCTTATGTAATATTTTTACATAGTGCTGATTTATTTATATTTTGTTTCTATAAATACCTATATAAATAATTTCGTTTTCTCTCCATGCTCTTGAAACTTATTTTGTTTTAACGCTAATACCTCATTATATTCTGTGATTACATATATAATTACATACCATGAACTTGGTTTTTATTTCCATGCGTAAGTGGCTCAAAATGTCGAACAATTTATTCTAGCTTTTATAAATTTTTCGTGGAGAATTTTCATATTCTTGGAATCTGTCACAGAAACGGAAAGATTGTTTTCTACGAAATTAAACTTAAGGCGGGTATGCTTCTGAAAATTTCCACATATTCATACCAAAATGTCAAAGACTTTATTCTGATTTTCCCAGAGGTAATTACAAAGCCTTAAAAAGTTGAATAAATCGAAAAGAGAATTATAAGAGAGAAAATTTCCCAGCATATATAATTTAGAATTTTACTACCTCCGTCAAGAAAGTCAATACATAATTTGCCCTATTATTGTATGCTTTATATATCGAATTTAACTAAAATAAAAGAATATTCTGCATTATTACGATCTATCATCAAAATAAATGCGTGCTTGTCGCCGTTACCGTGAAATAAGATATTTAGCTTTAAATCTTTTATTTCAAGCATTCTTCCAGAATTTTTGAACATCTAACAAGTTGATCCTTTTTAGCCTATGGTATTTGAATGAAATGTCAAATGAACTCTTTAACTTCTTAAAACGTTTCATCAAAATTACTGAGGATATCTCAAAATTAAATTTTTCATTTTTTGCTAAAGAGACTAGTTCAAGGAAGGGCACAATTGAATGAATGTTGGATTGTATTTTTAGTTAGCTATATTAAAATAGCATTAAAATAAAATATCATGGATAGTCACGCTTTGGTACAACTGCGTACACTTTTCATATGGTTTTTCGTAATGGAAAGTGAAAAATTAATACACTCAATCAATCAATCAGTCAAGAATAAAGAACATTATGTCAAAAAATCGACTGTCAGATAAAATTTTAAAGAAAATTCAAGTTGTTTGAAATTTCGTACAGGACAATGTTACATAAAAATGCCACGGAATTCAGACAAAAAGCAATTGATTGATATAATTCAATAAACGATGCTGCCGATGAAATTTAGGTAATTTAGTACCACTAATTTCTTTGATAGCTGATATGATTTTCCAACCTTTGCAATACTAGGATAATGAAAATTTGCAAAGGTATTTTATATCAAATTTCCGTACTACAGTACACCGGATGCAAGGATGTGTGATTTACTACTATGATCAAAAAGTAAAGCCAATTTTGAATTTAAATTGCGCGGGTACATCGATTCGTTGTTTTTAGGTTGGCTGCACTGTCACTCATATGTGTGTAAAATTTCACGCCAGTACATCATTTGCATGGTTAGTTACGTTGTGTTTTTTAATTATTTCGATTTTTACAATGTGTGATTTTATTGATCAAAGAAGTTGCATTAAATTTCGTTTGCGGAATGAAAATTCTGCTGCAGAAACGTTTAGAATGTTACAGAAGGCTTTCGGCGATCAGGTTTTGTCTGAAAGAAATGTTTACAAGTCGTATAAACAGTTTAAAGAAGGTAGAGAAAGCATTGAAGACAAGGAGCGTCCCGGACGACCATCAACATCAATCAATGAACTCATGTCAATGAAATAAAAGATTTGGTGCTCAAAAATCGTTTGACAGTTAGAGACCTTGCTAATACTGTAAACATTTCATTTGGATCGGTCCAAACCATTTTGAAAGAACATTTGTGTTTGAGAAGAGTCACATCTCGATTGGTTCCAAAAACAATCACTGCACCATCTCAAATTGCATTGGTTCTTCAAGACTTTTTCATCAAAAATTCGATGTATGTCGTTTCACAACCACCGTATTCGCCCGATTTAGCTCCATGTAACTTCTGGCTATTCTCTAAGCTCAAAAGACCGCTTCGAGGATACCGTTTTGAATCGACTGATGAGATAAAAGAAAAATCGAAGAAGAAACTGAAGGCCATTCCAATCATCGAGTTTCAAAGTGTTTCGAGGATTGGAAAAATCGCTGGCATAGTTGTATTGTATCGGGCGGGAACTACTTTGAAGGTTATGATATAGATTTGGAAAAATAAATAAAAATTCTCAAAGTTATAAACAAATTGGCTTTACTTTTTGATCACAAGTATTTGTACCAAAGAGTGAATACTCGTATTATTATTGCAATGCAAAATTTACGAGATTATAGTGACAAGCTTTCAATAAACAAGGTTTCGATGATGCAAGATTTATTGCTGTCGTATCCAACCAGTTATTATTATTGCAAAAATATTGTATACCTGAAATACTTTAAAGCTAAAGTTAAGATACAACCGTGGGCTATCTCTACTGTATAAATTTCTATCAATACAGAAATAATGAATTCGATTGCAGGAGGTGAGGTAGCACGTGTACGCAGTAAAGCACCAGTGCCAGCTTGAATTAGCTATTCGACCTCTTTAATAATGATTACGAACGCTTACCTACTGGGAATATCGTCCAGGCCCATCCCGGGCATAATACTACACACGTAAAACACAGCTGGCAATACCACTTGTAGCGATGCCACGAATGGTTACACATTTGTCGACCACAACTCCCCATTAATAAGATGTAGTCGAGGGCCGCAGAGTTTGGGGCCCATTCCGGAGGTGGGCCACCTTCGGGGGCCAAAGCATACGGCGGCTCATTTATGTATTATTTATTACCCGGGACGAAATTTGTATTCTATTGATATGGCTGTGCAAACATACTATATATATATATACACGAGCCATATACATGCAGTGGGCGAGATTAATTCGAGATATCCCTTATGATATATGAAAAATATTTACCATTGTTATAAATTATTTTCGGTGCGAGACCTACTCAAACGAACAGGGGAAGATATTTGGGGGGGGGGAGGGAGGATCCTGTTTAAGGTGAGATCGACCAAAGCAACCACCTCATCCCTCAGGAGATATGGTGAACAGAGGCGGAAAATTGAAAACACATGCGGTACCAATCGATTGGGAAAAGTAGTTCGGCACACACATGAACATGATATGGAGTGGGGGGAGTGGTGGGGTATTGCAAGAATCCTCTTTCAAATCTGTTCGGAACCTTCGGAACCTCAACTATTTGCAAGCTTAAGAACGGTTCCGACCACCTTGAGAATATTGGGTCCTGGGGTTTATTCAAAGAGGCCAAGCCAATTGGAAATTTAAACAGTGTGTATGGGTAAAGGAGAGGAGACCTTTATGGAACCTACCTTCCTCCATCGTTCCACACGTATGGGACAGTTTTCTTTGATCTCTCGTTCGTTCTGGTTGCGAAACAATTTCCAGAATCTGCCGCTCCTGTATATAGGGACCTTCTCGATAGGATATTATATCCGTGCGAAGGGTGCCTGGCTTGCTTGCTGCATAATTTCCAGCCGATTAGCCAGATGAATTTCATTTTGCACAAGAGTAAGGATTTCTGGTCCCAACGAGGATAGAAAACCCAGAACTACACATTTCCCTTGGCTGGTCAAGCCATTTTCTGACCAAAGTCGAGTTGTGAATTTTAGGGAACTTTGAATTAGTCATGCCTCCATCGCCCCCAATTCCTTAACTTAAGGTTTCCCCCCCCTCATTCGGGTGCCAAAATTTTGTTCGAGGTGGGCTTTAATACCGTAAATACAGTACCCGATTTAAAATACGCTAGTTTGCACAAATGCGGAAATATGTTTAGTTGAAACTTAGCTATTCAAGATAATGAATTGTGAATTCCCGGACCAAAACCTTGCAAAAAGACCCATCAACCATCTGTACGAATTGTGTGTGTGTGTGTATGTGTGTATGCGTATATGTATGGTCTCGAAGGTCGATGCTAATTTAAACTCTTGAAATATTTAATCGAGCTCGAGGTCAAGCCATAAGCTTCTCTCCTGGCCCGAATAAGTTAAAAGATAAGGAATAGTATAATAAGATAATTTAAATTCAGGCAAAATGACCGGTTTTCCTCTTTCATTACGACGCTGCTGACGTAATCAAAAATTAAGAAAATTCTCTTTGCATGCCTGCCAACACGATCGGGCTTCAACCGATCTAATCTTAAAATCCAAGATTACCAACCTAACGTAGGCCTTTATATAAGAAGATGCCTAACTCAAGAAGTTTTATGCTACCTTCAAGAATCCGTCCGTCCCGTCCCGCCTTAGTTTTCGGGTGTTATTAGTCTGCTTCAGGCAGAAGAAAGAATTCTTGGAATGTCACAGTTAAGGGTCTCGTAAATTAGCATATCGAAAGAGAAGAAATTTTGAAGACCCACCCCATTAATCCTCGGTTTCTGGATAAGATAAATCTCTTCTCTACGGGGCCCGTCCTTCACAATTTTCGGCCCGTTAAGAGGGTACACCCTCGCCTTTAATTTGCATTCATTCCGATAAAGCGATAAATTTTATGTCGGTGTGAGTGTGCTATCAAACGTAGGAAATAAATTAAAATTATCCAAGAAGTGAAATCTCAACTGTGACATATTTTTATCGCTTTAATCTTGTCCCTGTTTGTCATTCAAATTGTTTAAAAATTTCGTCGTTATATCGAAACTCCTTTTTTCCCTCAGCGTGTCTAGATCTAATTTTTTGGTGTGGAGAGTGACAATGATATAACGCAGAATGGGTGGTGTCTATTGAACTTTTGATTCAAAAAAGGGACTTGGAGATATTTCAATGTAAAATAATGACAAAATATCTAAGTTTTTTAGCAAGTAAATAAAATTAGGCAAAGCTTAAGGAAAATAACTTCGTAGAACTAACCTAAAAACTTTGGTAAATTATCTACTTAAAAAAATTAATTAAAACTTACTATGTATATTAGGGTGCTTTTTTTTGCGACTATTTTTGTTTTTTTCAGTCCCACCTCGAAATTTTGTGGCAAATACCTAAACAAAAATTCCCCGAAAATTGGAGCCCTTAATATTAATATTAAGTACTAGACCAAGGCGTATAAAAATTTCCCATATAAAATACAAGTAAACTTTGATTATTTTTTTTTCAAAACTCTACAGTTCAGAGGCATTTTATGGTATAATCTTGGTCAATGGTAGGATGGTTTGTCATATTTACTTTTTCTGTACCCCTTGTTGTTTACGAGATAGGGGCAAAAAGCGAGAATTTCATGGAAAAATTGGGGTTAGTAACCCGTACTACCTCGCCGGTGGGAGTTAGGGTTACACCGCAATGGACACTTTTTTAGAGCATTCAATTCTGAAGAAACCCTACCATTGACCAAGACCATAAAATTCCTCTGAGCTGTAGAGTTTTGAAGAAAAATAATGAAAGTTTACGTGTATTTTATATGGGAAATCTTTATACGCCTTGGTCTAGTACTTAATATTAATATTAAGGGCTCCAATTTTCAGGGAATTTTTGTTTAGGTATTTGCCACAAAATTTCGAGGTGGGACTTAAAAAAAAAATAGTCGCGAAAAAAAAGCACCCTAATGTATATACAGGAAGCTAAGAACAACTAACTAAAATTTCGATAAGCTACCTAAAATTGTCAATCTAATCGTCCACGGGTAGCTTAGGTGAATCAAGTAAAAACTTCACAAAATTACTTAAAAAAGCAATATTACCTAAAAATGCACGGGCAATCTTATACTAGAACCTAAGATAAATGAACTAAAAACGTCAATAAACTATTAAAAATGATTAGGCATATTTTATAGAGGAAGCTTATAGATGAGCCAACGATTCTTATGAGCTCAATTTACTGCGTTTTGCCTATTGCTGCAAAACAAAATTAAGAACTTAAATTATGAATGAAATTGCTAGAATCAACGCAAATCTTAAAAATCCCCGAAAAAAATATTCCGTATGAAATCAATTATAAATTTTTCATTTTAACAATTCTCTTTCAATTGTATACGAAATATATCAAAATAATATGTGTCGGAATTAATCCTATAATTTTCTTATGATTTCTATAAAAAAACATATCAAATTAATAATAAAAATATCAGTTCCATAAGTAAAGGAAATTTAAATAGAAATTATCAATTATTTTCATATTATTTTGAAATATTGATGAAAGCAAAGAAAATTTTTGAAGATAACCAATTTTGACAATTTAAAATTATTTTTCCAAAATTTTATATCAATAATACCCAAGATACACGGACACGGCTGAATGAAGATCCTATGAATGAAAATTCACTCGGATTTTAATTCATTCAATGCAAGACACACGGGCATAGGAGTCGATGATATTTCGTTTTGACAGTTCAAAGTGCAAAGAGCGGAGTGAATCCATGTTTTTGAATAATTGGCACTGGAAATCAGCTGATTTTTCCAGGACTTCCATTTTCATCCGCTCTGAATTAAGTTTTTGGAACTTCATCGAGTAGCCTTCGAATGCAGTTATGAATGAAGATTCAAACTTAATCCACAGTGATACACGGTACAGCCGATGATAATCCCTGCTGGATCTTCATTCAGTCGTGCCCGTGTATCAAGGGTATTAATTAGACAAATTATATAAAGTTAATATATTTCAGGTTATTTACCCAATCTAAGGAAGCTTAGCTTGGTACAAAGTACGGATTGTCGGTATAATTCAGGTTGACCTGGTCATGACCCTGAACTTGATTTTGAGGCCAAGTTTCAAGGACACTTGAACGTGAACTTGAAAATTTTAAATGAAACCCCTCATTTTTAACCCCAGAATCGACCCGAGCGGCACAAATTTTACATTCGGATATGTGTTTTGGTATCATCTTTTATTTCAAGTACTTTTCACAAAAACTTGATCCTTCAATGTTATTAAGGGGTTTCGACACTTTCTCCTCACCCTCACCCTGCATAAACTTTAATAGTTCATTAAAATGGTCAGTTTTATATCATTTCCGTTTTTGATTTTTAATTAACAAAACTCAGTTCAGTTTCTCCGTTTTATTTTTCTCGAAACAAATAATATTAAAAAATGGAATCAATAGCTTTAAAAAATAATTAACATTTATTTTATGAACATGTCCGCTACTGAAAAAAATCAATACAATAATTAACAAGAATTACGTCTTCCTAGTTTTTTTATACCTATCTACAAGTAGTTTTTCAGCCTAGCCCAAGATATCGTTACTTAATCTCAAAATTCAATATATTTCGTCATTTATTCATCAACTGAAAAATCTAATATTAAATCCAAAAAAAAATACGAAAGGCTTATGATTAACATTTAATTTATCTTCAATGACAACAACATTCGAAATCCAGCCACTTCAGGTCATTCCAAATATGTAAACATTATTTATTTTTCTTATTATTCCGTTTATGGATTTATATTCTTTTTGCAGAAATCAACAAAAATTCGTCCACCATGGCCGGAGTGGAATTTCCTTGGTAAAGTCTTTCTAGGAAGTTTTCACGTTGATTAAATTGTTCCTCTTGGTCAACGCATGTATTTAAATTATCTATTTGATTGGTATCATTTATCTGATACATAGTTAATTACGAAATAACAATAAGCATGAAAATGAACGGCCTCATTTGTCGTTTTCGGGATTGGTTTTAAATAATAATTTAATTCCTATTCGTTTTCATCCTTCTGGTAAAATGGTAAATTATTTAAAAAGCAATGTTGGAAAATTGTTTTTGTTCTCTCTACGTAAAACTGTTTCGCTTTTTTTGTTGGCCCAATTGGATAGTTTTTATAAAAGTTAAGGGTTAAAATTATATCTTTATATATTTTATTGAACTTATAATAAAACGAAACACTTTAAGGTACAAGTGAAATTATTTGTATGCATTTAACAAAAAATATTTCTTTTTTATTTTAATTTTTTCCTTGAGTGATAAATCAATATTATGACTTAAGAGAATTTATCACACAATAATTTATTATTTGTACTTTAAATGTTAATTTTGAATGCTAACTTCACAAATATCGACTTTATTTAAACTTTAAAATTTTGTTTTTTACTAGGTATATAACGTAAAACTACAAGGACTATAGTTCTGCCTAATTTTCAGATTCAGTTTGGTCCTTTAGTGGTTATATTTATTTCATAAAATTTGGTTTGTGAAAATATGTAAAAAATGTGTTAATTTTATGATTTAATCCCACTTATGACACCATAAATTTTAATGATTTGTCAGTAACGAAAAACAAAAGCCTAATACCACAATCAAGTTGAACAATATATCAGCAATAAATTTCTAAATATAAAATTTATATTATATTATCCACGTTAAATCCACAATAGGACAAAATAACAATTCAGGTAGTATTAAGCTGTACGTTATATTGCAAAATATAAGTATTATTATTTCATTACAACATCCATTTTGCTCCATATATTAATCCACTAGAATTGAATTGCATAGTTTTCTTGTAAATTTATTATTGCAACATAAAAATAACAAAAACCCAAAAAAAGAATATTAATTGCTAGGTAGAACATACAACATGTGTTTTAAATTTTTGAAACACGAATAATTCAGGTGTTGCAATCTCAATTTTATACGAGGAAGCTTAACCATGACAACCGCTCACTACAAATTCCATTCGTCCAAATTTAAATAAATAATTTGTCTGTACTCAATGAAATTTTGCCTTTGAAATATCTGGAAATCTACAAAGTTACGTCAATCAAAAAAAAATTGTTGGACAATTTATGATATTCAGTTGGGTTGGGAATGTGCAAAATTTTAGGTAAGCCCACGAGGTATGGAAGCGGTTTTTAGTCAGCCGGAAAGCCCAGCAGCAATTTAATTTCCGCAATAAATACGAGTTCGGTCGGACGGATCCATTGTGCTATTTGTCCAATTCTATTATCCTACGCTTGTGTGTCAAACATTTAAATTATGCCAAATTAATAAGCCATTGCGGATTTGTAATATTTAAAAAATTATTTCAAATTTAATGAAAAATTAAATACTTTTGAACATCATTATGTGGTACAATTGAGCAATTCACATATTATTTTTATATCTGCTGTAAAGTTTAATTAATTAAACAGCGTTTAAATATTTTAAAAGCTGATTGACCAAATGTGTGGATTTTACGGCCAATTCAAAAACGTTAATTGCATACAACCACTAAATAAAGAGAATAAGTTAATTTTTCAATTATATGGTTTCCTTTTAATCAATTTGGTATATAGGTTATCTGTAATTTTTGGAGACAAATAGACGTTTCAATGTAATCAATATGATGATGTAAAGATGCAGTAAAAATAATTACTTTTCACACGAATGCAAGGTTTTTCAATAAAAAGGCTTGTGTATAAGAAACTTCATATAAAATTACAAGCGATACCATTAATTATTGAACACAACATCTTTCAAATGGCCTCCACGGAAATGATTGCACGAGCGAATGCGCTTAAAACAATTTTCTCATGCAAACAAGTCATAAATCGACAGATATTCCAGCAATTTCGCGTTCTAGAACTTGTAGTAAACATAGCCCCAAAGAAAACAACTCTAAAGGCGTTAAATCTTATAAACGAGGCGGCCAAATGTCTATAACGAAAACGCGATCACCGCAGTTCGATTTCAATAAATCGATTATTTAACAAACTGTGTGACACGTTGCGCTGTCTTGCTGAAACCACATCTCGCCAGTCAGCATATCTCAATAGCGGTTTCCATTAACCGTAATGAATTATCCATTTTCTTTTCTTAAAAGAAATTTGGATCAAATAAGCAGCCAACAGAAAATCAGAAAGTCCGTCAAGTTTTTTTAGAGTCTATTCAGAGAAGTTACATTGCAGTGTTACATTTCGAATTTTAGGACAAATGAAACTTTTAAAATTGCTTCCAAAACAGCAATATTTCGTGAACTTAGAGTGTAAAAGTGCTAACTCATTTGTTAATTGAATTAATTGAATAAATATATAATCATTAGAAAAACTATAAAATTAAAAACAGGTATATTTTTTTCATACAATTGCTTATTAGGCATGTTAAACAACTCGGCTTCTTTTCTTTCCTCTTTTAATCACTTTTATATTGCAAAATTAACACTATCATATTAATTTATATTTACAGGATCGAAACGAGCGACCAGCATAGACCAGTTAACTTATCAAATTCGGCTGTGTTAAAAATGCTGGAAGAACAAGAAGGCGAACGAATCTCGGGTAAGTACCAAAAAGTTACACAAAAACAAGCAATTTTCATACGCTATTACGCTTGTACGCGCTTAAAACTATGCAATAATTAATTGTAAAATATAAATTACATTTCCTTAGAAGCAAAAATATGTTACAATTCAACACCGAGGTGACATAAAATAAACATACATGCATACACATATGACTCTCAACCACTCCAATTTAGCTAATTGCTGGGAGTATAAAACTGCTCTTCAAGTGCTAGTCAGCCTGAGCTAATAAGAAAGTCTCTGGCTACGAAACAAAGTTCCGGGAAATCCCCTCAATCCTGACAGTATAATAAATCATAACGCTTAGGCGCAAAATTATCTCCTCAAGGATCTGCGAAGCTTGCAGCTTGATAAATCTTTTTGACTAACTACGACGAAGGATACACTGAGCTAAGGATAGAAGGGAACTATGTATAATATGGCGGCCCCGTCCCTTATCACGAAGACAGCCGCCTCTCCCTAATGCTTTAAAGTTTTCCTTAAGCATCTGACCCTGGTGGTGTTTGGAAGTTTTAATGAAGTTGTTGAATCTGATAATGACTAAAGAGTCTACACAAGATTATAGTGCGCAAAGTTTCCTATGATGGTCAAAACGGAAGCAAACACTACGTTGATATGATGTTTTATACATATACGAGAGTCGGGGAACACGCGAAGTCTTGCACACGAGAATTTTCCCAATTTACAAGACGCGCTGGCTGGTGAACTTCTCTTCTTCTTCTTCTATTGAACCCTTCAAAAGTGGATTTGATGTGAGTAAAATTGAATTCTCATCCTTCGCTAGGGAAACTTTATCGGAAAGCTAACAAACTTTGCATACATACATATATACCAATAGGGAAGAAGTATAGAGAAAAAAAATGTTATTGTCAGTGACCCAACCACCACATTGGGTTCCGTTCAACAGTGGACACGTATCATGTCTGTTTGGATTTATGTGTGGACATAAAAATATGTCCGCCGCCATAAATTGATGAATACATCATCATCCGTTTAGGCGGGTGCCTCATGGAAATGAAGATCCTCGGCCCGCAACTATCCCCCTTAGTGTGTAACTCAATTTTTATGCGGAACAGGAACTTCCTCCCCACCACCAGCGTTCCATATAGGGCCCATATATATATATGTATGTGCAGTAGAAATTCTATCTAGGTCCCGAAATCGACATACACATCTATATGAAATGGCTAGTGCTAGTCACCAGGGACGTCGGGATGATGCCCTTTTATGGCAGCATAACTTATTGGGCGTCGAATTCCTTTTTCCACGCAAATATTTGTGCGGCCTGAATGAGGACCACGCGCCGATAGCACCAAAGCTTCCTTCCATAGATCAATTCTGGCGAATTGAAATGACCCTGGTGCGTAGAAATTTTCAAATTTTCTACTTTGTGTTTTATGAGTATTAAATTATATTAAGGCCGTGATGGTGCGGCGAGGACGATAGCCTCGAATGGCATAAGCACGTGTCGGTGCCTAAATTTAATTTATAGTTATGGCCTCTAACTACACATTCGTAAATTGTTTATATGAATTTTCATTCCTCAGGTGATATTGATAGAATACCTTCGGGGATCGTAAGGTTAGATTGCTGCAAGCATTCATTTAAAATTCCACCCACATCAAGGTTTTATGCTTATTACGAATTATTTCTATAATTTATCAAGCAGTTCCATCCATCAGGGTGAATTGCACCATAAATCAAGATGAATTGCATCGCTTTGAAAAGTAAATAAAAGCCAAATCTCCTTCTCAAAAATTTTAATTTTTCTGTAGCAGTAGCATTCGTGACTATTTACTTTTCTCTCATTTCATGTATACCTAACATTAGGGTTGACAATTTGAAGCATTAAAGTACTATATTCGAATAAGAAATTATATTAAAACTAGCTGTGGTACCCGGTTTCACCCGGTGTTGGGTAAATACTTACTAATTAAACACTTCTCAAATGTTCTAGTTTGTTATATCCTAGAATTTGTTTCAACCCGAAAACCCTTTTATGGCCCTTAAAATAATCATTGTACCAATTTTCATTAAAACCCGTTGAAATCGAGAAATTTTGGTCGCCATCTTGGATCTAGAAATTGTGATAATTTTCAAAATTAGTGAGCCCAAAAAAATCGTACTAATTTCCATTAAAATCCGTTGAAGTCGAGAAATTGAGGTCACTATATTAGACCCGCCATCTTTGATTTGCAAATTTTTCTTATATTCGAAATAAGTGGTCTCAGAATAATCATTGTACTAATTTTCATTAAAATCCGTTGAAATTGAGTCATTGTGGTCTCCATATTAGACCCGCCATCTTGAATTTAGAAATTTTGATAATATTCAAAATTATTAGCCTCAGAATAATCATTCGTCATCTTGAATTTCTAAATTTGGACAGCGGATTTGCAATCAGCATCCCACAAAACCCCTAAGTACCAATTTTCATAAAAATCGCTTCAAATTTAAAATTTTCAACCGCCATCTTGGATCCGCCATTTTGAAAGCCTATATATTATCCGAAAAAAAATTGATTTGGATTTTGTACTACCTTCGGACAAAAAATGTAAAATATTGATGTAAGCGTTTAGGCGTGATTGAGCAACAAACAAACAAACAAACTTTCATTTGTATATATATAGGTATTAATTATAGACTGATTACGATGTACACATGCAATAAGTTTAAAAGCGTGAAATAATCCTTCTGCTTTTATTGTAGACAAAGTTATGAGCACATTTATTACCCTTTAAATTAATTTAAGTATGCTATTTCGCTGATTTAATATCTTTGCACACAAATATTTATTTAAGAGAACAAGATGCTAAACGCCTTTAAAATAGATACTGACGTAAACAACCGCGAATCGGGCCCAAGTGTAACAATATAAATCGAAATGCAAGTTAGTCAGTGTTAAGGGGTTACATGGGTCTTCAAGGTATAAAAAAAACGACATCTTTAAAAAAATTTTTTTCAAAAACGAAAAATCTTTTTTATTTAAAATTTAAACATATGAAAGTAAAGTACTTAAAGTACTTGTAAAAAAATTTTCAGCCAAAAATATTGAAAATTTTCCATTTTCCAGCCGTTTTTCGCCGTCAACCTTTTTTTTTTTCGCGGTGGACATGATATTTCGGTGTGGATTCATCTGAAATTAAAAATTCAAAAATTTTCTTGTTGTTTATGCCCTTGGCTCGTGATTGAACGAAGGAATTTTCATTCGGTCAAGTCGTTCTTGTTTTATACGAAAAAGACCTTTTAAAAATGATGAGAATCGGAAAAACACATAAAAATTTGAGACGAAAATTGATTCAAACTCATGTCAAAATGTCAAATTTCATTTTTTTTTCAATTCCTTCGTTCAATGACGAGCCAAGGGCATAAACTACAAGAAAATTTTTGAATTTTTGATTTCAGATGAATCCACACCGAAATATCATGTCCACCGCAAAAAAAAAGTTACCCATGTAACCCCTTAAGTCGTAAAGAACTTATAATTTGACAAAAAACAAATTAAGTTCAAACTGAGTTCCATTTTTAAGATTATTATGCATTTTAATCCATTGAAAATGGCAAAATTTTGGATTTTCTGTATTCAAAAATTTCTATAACCATTCCTGTGGTAGAATATCGAATTAGGTTTTGCTTTTTAAGAAGATGTAACTTTCCATATTTGAATTTTCTTTAAATCTAGAAAACGGAGTACAGAAGGAATGGACATTCAAATATTTTATTAGCGATTGAATAAATTAAATTCTATTAATAATCACCAAATATATAAAAAATTTCTTTTATTTCTCACTTTTAAAGTTTCTTTACGTACTATTTTTGGGGAGACTTCGTTCGCCGTCTGTCAGAATCAAATTACTAATTTTTCTATCTAATACGTAGGTAATACTTTTTTTGATCCGAGCTATAATTTTCTTTTTATTGACAAAAAACCGTTTTTTTTGACGTGGCGCGCTATATAAATTAATGTTTTAAAGATAGTAATAATAAAGGTACCATATTTTGAAAACA
Source organism: Dysmachus trigonus (assembly GCA_949715965.1). Taxonomy (NCBI): domain Eukaryota; kingdom Metazoa; phylum Arthropoda; class Insecta; order Diptera; family Asilidae; genus Dysmachus; species Dysmachus trigonus. The sequence goes on along the minus strand of OX454322.1, from coordinate 79,146,857 downwards.
TGTTTTTTATGTAAAATTTGACGGAGAATACAATAAAAATACTAAAAACTTTCTACGAGGTGGGGGCCATTGTTAACAATTGATTTAAACAATTAAATTGTTAATAAAAATATGAATTTGTTGATAATTTTTATTAAAAATATTTTTTTCTCAAAACTCAGTCCTTTAGATTTAAAATGGAAAAAAAAGAAGTTTGTAGCTCAAATAAAACCAGAGTTATAAATTTTTGAAAATGAGTCTCCAAGCCAAAAAATTCATTATTCTTACATTTTCAATCACTAGTATTATCGAAAATATGCGGAACAAAACAAAAACCTCGGACACGTATCTCTTATTTTTCGATATAGAATCCATAAAAAAAGTTTCAGCCAAATCGGAGATGTGTCGGTCAAAAAGGTGTTCCGTTTGTAAAGGAATTACCCATATTTCCAAAAATATCGAATGTTAAGTCTAAGTAGCTGTTAGTATGCTTCCACTCAATACAAAATATTTAATTGTTCTGGATCGACGAATAAAATATATGACATCATACTTATTTTACACATTGGCAGTTATTAAAAAAAACCTTAAGAGTATCAAAAAAATCAAAATGTGGGTTTATTTCTGAACTTAGTGAAGAGTATAATCTGAAAAAAATCAAGGATATTTATAGGAAAACTCTTTATTGTACGCATTTTTTTTATTGTTAGTCACTTTTGAAAATATAAAAGTGAAAACATCATAAAGGAAGCCATCTTCTTCCAAAGAAAGTATATAAAAGCACAAATCACAAAATAACGAGGTACAAGTTGTTTTGATGTTTTCTCATAACAATACAAAATATTTACCAAAGATTTTTTTTCCTAATTTTAAATCTAAGATATTTTGAATACTTTTCAACTCGAAAGTATCACTCTCTCATAGGAGAGAGTGTTCAAAGTATTCCAAATGATCGCATTAGCGCAGCTAACTAGCACTTCCCACAGAGTTTATTTTTACCAGCCCCAGAAGAAGCACACACCACAAAACAGACAGATTCTCAAATAAGTAGCCTTTCAGCGGGCCCAGGTACACGAAAAATATATCCTCCTAATAATCTTCCTAATCACACAGCGAGTAACGAGAGAAGGAGTCGCCCACGCCAGCGGGGAGTAATTGACCGTGAAACAGTTTTAAAAATAAACCGCCGTCTTCAAAGACGTCGGGACGTGAGTTGGCCCCCGCCGAAGAGTGAAGATTCCCAATCCAGAAGTAGTTCAGAGGAAATACACTTCGATGACAAAGTACGAAAGCGGCGTGAAATTGCTCATTTAAAGGAAATGTTCGAAGGGGGACCCATCCGGGGGGATAAACGAGAAAATATTTCGCGGCTATTATCACCGGAAGACGTGAAGAGGAGAAGATCTCCTCAGGGCGGGTATACGGGAGAAAGGGAGAATCTATCTTCTAATAAATATAATATATCCAATGGGAAGGGATCTAGGTCTAGAGCTCCGGGGTTAGTCTGCCCGATGTCTGGTGACGAGAGCCCCGTAAGCAAGACATTTCATCTTCCAGAAGACGAGCTGCATATTGGCCTGATTGCGCCGATAAGAAAATATTTTGAAGAAGGGTCTTCCGCATCATCCGGCATATCCATAGGAGCCGCAAGGCGTGAAGTCGTTTCTTCTGCGTGCTTGTCAGCATCGCTAAAAAGATGGAGAAGTTACGATAGTGTGGCACGAGACTCTAGTCCTGCTGGGACATCTATAAATGAACATTTTGGAAATATGAGCAACAATAATCCGGCTTTAAAGCGCTATAAAAGCAGTAGCTACACCGAGCTGCCACCATTAAAGCCTCCACGACGAGAGAGTAATAAAAACGAACCGCCGACAAAGGAGAAATTAAACTTTAATAATTTAAAAAAATTTCCAGAAGATTATAACATGAAACAGGCTGCTCGGCGAAATTATGGAAAAAATTTGATACAGAGGGGCAGCAGTAGCAGAAAAAATCGTAGCGATGATGATGAGAGAAAAATTCCCTTCCATGAGAATGCTGAATGGCCGCGTGAAACACCTGTCTTTGGCACAAATTTGATTACTAAAAATAAATCAACGGGGAGGAATAATAACAGCAGCGCGGCTGACTCGGCGATCTTTAGTAATGACCATGAGTATAGCGATGATGTCACGTCTCCTATTATTAAAAATAGACGGGTAACGACGGCCTCAAATATTTCAGGATTAAATAATTTAAGCTGCACCGACGGCAGAAATGAGTGCATAACCGCTCCGTCATCGAAATGCATAGACCAAAAAATAGTATCGCTTGGTCATCAACCGCGAAGCGGCCGCGACGGCGGTAACCGACTCGATTCTGATGCTGAGTCCACCATCACCACCACCACCACCATCACCGGCTGTGGTGGAGAAAATTCGCGCGAAAATAAAACCAAACAGCCGACGAAGAGTTATGATTTGGCTGCAGAATCGAGTAGCGATGCCAAAAATAGCCGCAGTCATAATTTGTCAACGCAGCTAAATGAACATGCTAATATTGTTGCATCGAATAGGCGAATAACCACCACCATAACTAGGAACGATCCCCCGTCGCCGGATGAAATAAAACCGGACGGCAGCGGTATGAGGAAAAACTCCCAGCAGGCGAAAGGTGACTCACATGCCGCGCTGGGGGACAAAACCCGCGAATTTGATGGGCATCACCAACCCAACAGCACCACCACCACCACCACCACCAGTGTCGTGAAAGGTCCTCAGAAATCAGACGAGACATACGACAATGCCCAACACATATGCCACCACCACTTCCAGGATTTTGTTGATGATCCTGTTCGAGGGAGTCACAAACCAAAATGTGATGAAAATTTACAGGAGAATTCCTCGACCGAGAAACAAGGAAATATTGCGCGGGTGGCTCGAAGAAGCCCTCACCCCCAGCACAAGCAGCAGCAGCAGGAGCAGGAGCAGCAGCAACAACAGGAGCACCGTCTTGAGGATAACGACAACTATAAGGGGATATATAACCGAACAGAGATTAGTAAATCCGGCTTATCAGTGTCCGCTTCTGTAAGGCGGGACCGCGGCCGGGGGGTCTTTTATACAGATGGTGAATTTATCTGGGGCCCATTTGATGATGATTCTCCACCTTTCAATGAAATTTCTGTTTCGAACAATAAAGGAAGTTTTGATAGCGAGAGCATCCTGGAAAAGGATAGCGCCTTATCGTTGAATGGCACGAATTCTTTAAATTTTCACAAAGCAACTGTGGATCTCGAAAGGAAACAACACCCGGCGGGCCGACAGATTGGCTCTGTTCGGGGAAACCTACAGAATGCGGACATGGACCCACAGATGGTAGATTGCTTGAAAGAAGGTACAACATCCAACTAAAATTGTATATGGAAAAGTGGTTTCGATTGAATTCGTTGAATATTTAATAAATCCCAAGTTGTTTTATTATTTCAATTTCACAGGCGTTAAATTAATTTTTATTTTCATTTTCGACAATTAAAAGTACTAAATATTATAAGACTTTTAGATGATTACAAAAAAAAAATTACTTGCAGCAACACTGTTAAGCTCTGTTTACTTCGCAGGTTTTCTTCTGTACAGTAGTTATAGTACACTGAGAAAACAAAAACGTTGAGAACAAATTTTCAAATATTAAGTATTTGGCGCCAATGCCAATTCCATTGCAAATTTTAAATTTTTTCCATCACATCACAATTTCAAGAAAAATAATCCTATAATGAAAATAACCCTAATTTAGCCATTTTTCGAATTTTTTTAAAAACAATAGAATTTCGTAGAAGCTCCAAGCGTAAGTCAAATCAATGTTAGAATTCTAAACTATAGCTTTATAATATGTTATTTGTAAACTATTAGGGTGCTTTTTTTTTCGCGACTATTTTTTTTTTTTAAGTCCCACCTCGAAATGTTGTGGCAAATACCTAAACAAAAATTCCCTGAAAATTGGAACCCTAAATATTAATATTAAGTACTAGACCAAGGCGTATAAAGATTTCCCATATCAAATACACGTAAACTTTGATTATTTTTCTTCAAAACTCTACAGCTCAGAGGCATTTTATGGTATAATCTTGGTCAATGGTAGGATTTCTTCAGGATTGAATGCTCTACAAAAGTGTCCATTGCGGTGTAACCCTAACTCCCACCAGCGAGGTAGTACGGGTCATTGACCCCAATTTTTCCACGAAATTCTCGCTTTTTGCCCCTATCTCGTAAACAACAAGAGGTACAGAAAAAGTGTATATGACAAAATTGTAGCAAATTCAATTTCCTCCAAAAAGTTCTTGAACACCAAATCGCTAACATCGATATTTCTTGAGATATTGGGCTTTGAAGTTGAGGTAGTGTGGAACTTTCATGGATTATTGAGCTAAATTGTAGAAACACTACCTCAAGTTCCAAACCCAATATCTCAAGAAATATCGATGTTAGCGATTTGGTGTTCTAGAGCTTTTTGGAGGAAATTGAATTTCCTACAAGTTTGTCATTCACATTTTTTCTGTAGCTCTTGTTATTTACAAGATAGGGGCAAAAAAACGAGAATTTAATGAAAAAATAGGGTTAGTCACCCGTACTACCTCGCTGGTGGGACTTAGGGTTACGCCGCAATGGACACTTTTTTAGAGTATTGAATTCTGAAGAAACCCTACCATTGACCAAGATTTTACCATAAAATGCCTCTGAGCTGTAGAGTTTTGAAGAAAAATAATCAAAGTTTACGTGTATTTTATATGGGAAATCTTTATACGCCTTGGTCTAGTACTTAATATTAATATTTAGGGTTCCAATTTTCAGGGAATTTTTGTTTAGGTATTTGCCACAAAATTTCGAGGTGGGACTGAAAAAAAAAATAGTTGCAAAAAAAAGCACCCTAGTAAACTATATTAAGGTTTATTCAGGGAACGAGCTTTTCGTGAATATTCCCTCTACAATACGTATAAATAAAATTAATAAATGGTATATGTATATGAATGAAAATCTTGTCTCCCCAATAAACCTTGACAAAGGTTTTAATTAACTGATATTTTATAACTATAATATAGAATTTAAACTTTCATTTGAACTACGTGTCGAATCGCCATAACATCCTATTATTTAAAACAAAAATAAAAAAATAATAATGACTAAAGTACCAATTTTTTCAATTTTTAACCCAATTTTTCAAGAAAATGTGATTGAATGGATTTTATTATTTTTGGAAATTAGAAAACATTAATAATAACATATTTAGTAAATTTTTTAAGGGTATAAAAATCTTGTAAACTAGTGTTATTAATTTAATTATGTTTCATATTACACTTTGGAGTTAAGATTTTGACAAAAAACAATTTTGAAACAACATTGTAATCGTATTCAAAACGAAATGCTTTATTTTCTCTATTGCCTATATTTATTGTAGCTTGAAAATCAAATTTTGTTCAATAGACGATCCCAGATCTCAGTAAAACACAATCTAAAAAAAAGAAAATTAATAAAAAATTTACTATTAGACTACTGACTAGAGAGAGAGAGAAATTTGAAAAATCATTATTTACACTTTCCTACAGTTTACAAAAGTAAATTTTTGTATATGTTTTGTAAACGTTGTTAATTATAAAATTAATATAAATTAAGCTAATAACGAAATGTAGGAGAGTAGAGAGGGGAGTAATTATCGAAATTTGGTTTTAAATATTTTCGAGTTCAGGGTAAAAGTCGAAATAAACAATTTTAATCTACAACTTGGATGAAAAAGATGTATTAAATTTTAAACTATTCCTATCTTCTTGAAATTACCCAATCAAAACCACTTTTAATATATTATATATTCCATATGTGGAAAACTTCTACCTAAATAGTTTACAGAGCCACGATATTTTCTTAGAATGAAAACGAACAATTAACTCCAAAAAATTGAAAATTTAAAATAGTTTATATTTTTAAGAAATAGTTTCAAAATACGACACTCAAAGTTTTTTATGATGTACCTACCTAAAAAACACAACATTAAGTTTCATGACAAATGTAATTTTTGAATAACTAACGAACCAAACCTTGTGAAAATTTATTTTGAATTTTCAAAACTACAAACGTAACAAAGATTTATGATACAAAACTTGTTTTGGGAAAAACGCGATTATGCTAGATATCTATATCGCAAAATACGAGGAGCGATCAAAAAGTTTCCGGTATTCGGAATTATGGAAGTGTTCAATCAATACTTTCTGATTTTTTAAACTCCTGCTGTCACAGCTTTTTCGTAGTAAACAAATTTAAGCTCACTCCTTCCGCGAGGAAAGTCTCAATCAATTTTGGGATTATTTAGAAAAAAGAGCAACAATTACTGGTCCTTATTATTCAACACTGATACAGAAATTACGCAAAAAAAAAATAAAATAAAACGACGACGGGGAAATGTACGTGCTGGTCTGTTGTTTCATCAAGATAACACGCCCGCGTACACGTGCAATGTTGCGCTCGCTGCCAAGACTGCAGGGTTTCAATTGATGGAACACCCGCCATAATCAGTAGACCTCGCTCCTAATGATTTATACTTAATACTGTTAATTCGAGAAGAATGACGAAGTTATGACCTCGGTAAAGGCTTTTTTTTTTTGAGACTCGAGAACAAGATTACGAGAGCAGTATACCAAATGCACTGAAATAGAAAAAGATTACGTTGAAAAATAGAAGATCTCTTATAATTGTTGTGCTTTTCATAACATTACCGGAAACTTTTTAATCGCTCCTCATATAGTATTTTATCTTAGCGCTTGATGAATATTTATGAAAAAAAATCAGACAACTAAATCAGAAATCTAACTTGCCATAAAATATTTACGAAAATCTGAAATGATTAAACTTAATTCAAACATTACGTATAATCAAATTACATTAACGCATACTCTTTTTAGAGCGTTATAAAAGCGGAACTCGATGAATAAAATGAGATTTAGTAATGAAAATTGATTATTTAAATATATTTAAATAAATAAAAACACTTAAGATTTCAAATTTTGTCGTTATTTGTTAAAATTATATTTATTTGTTATCATAAGAAAATCGAAGAGCACATCTTACTCGTATTGTTGAACGTCCTAAAATAAAGAATATAATTCTTTATAGAGAAAGAATTCGATATTTCTGAGCTCCACTACGGCGATTTTAATGTTAAGCTTTAATCTCATAGCTTACTTTCTTCCGTTTTCATTTAAATATACATTTTTGGAATACAGACAGGGTCTATGGAGTTTTGATTTATTTTATAAGAACAGAAGCAGCGTGATATTTACTTTCGAATTTCATTATCCTTTAATACCAAGAGTCAGTTTAACCCATTAACCCATTAATGCGCAAAACGAGGATTTTATGCACGCAAGTTCAATTGTACGATTCGAATAGAAAATTGGGGCGAATTTCATCCAAATTCATATATAAGGGGTTTTTGGGGGTGCTCTTTCAGAATCTGGCATTTGTTTTGCATAAAAACTTCAAAAACACTATTATTTTTTGGGTTTTTTCAAAAAAGTGCTGATTTGTTTTGGTAATTTTTCGTCTCAAAGTCGATTATCTTGTCGTTGCTGCTATTGAATGATCATATAACTACCAGAAATCGCGGTCCGAATGTCTACACTTTCTCAAACCATGGTTTTGAATTTTTTTTTTCGCTTTGGTTTTTGCAAAATGGCCATTTTGTACAGCAATGTAATAAAAAACTTCGCGATTATTTTACACGAAAAGGATCTACTTTACAAAAAAAATTGATATGACAAAAAGTGCTTATAATTAGCCAATGAAAACATGTAAATTTTTCAGAATTTGTTGGACTACTTTGGTTTTTTTGAATTTGTCAAATTTTTCAAAAATCCAAAAATGTCCCGAAAAATGATGAAAATATTCACACGTGTTCCTTGGCTAATTATAAGCACTTTTTTTCATATAAAATTTATTCGTATAATTCGTCATTTTTGAGTAAAAATATCACCAAGTTTTTTTATGATGGGACATTTTTGGATTTTTCAAAAATTGGCTAAATCCAAAAAACCAAAAATAGTCCAAAAAATTCTGAAAAAATATACATGTTTTCCTTGGCTAATTATAAGAACTTTTTGTCATATCAATTTTTTTTGTAAAGTAGATCCTTTTCGTGTAAAAAAATCGCGAAGTTTTTTATTACATTGCTGTACAAAATGGCCATTTTGCAAAAACCAAAGCGAAAAAAAAATTCAAAATCATGGTTTGAGAAAGTGTAGACATTCGGACCGCGATTTCTTGTAGTTATATGATCATTCAATAGCAGCAACGACAAGATAATCGACTTTGAGACGAAAAATTACCAAAACAAATCGACACTTTTTTGAAAAAAACCCAAAAAATAATAGTGTTTTTGAAGTTTTTATGCAAAACAAATGCCAGATTCTGAAAGAGCACCCCTAAAAACCCCTTATATACGAATTTGGAGGAAATTCGTCCCAATTTGCTATTCGAATCGTACAATTGAACTTGCGTGCACAAAATCCTCGTTTTGCGCATTAATGGGTTAAAGTTGTTCTCCACTTCTGCTTCCGAGTATCTTGGCTCTATAAATTATTTAGAAGATTACAAACAATTCAGTATTTTTTTTGTTTTAATTTTCCTAACTAGAAAGTGAAATTAATGACGATGTCGAGCATAAACTTTTGGACATTCAGAAATCGATAGCAGAAGACCTTCAGCGTATCCATGAGTACATGGAGAATGCTGAAAGTGCCCTATACGATGCAGAGAAGCACCTATTAGAATCGTCCTTATCCGAAAGTGGCTATGTGCTTGACATTCCCATACAAGCCGCCATAAAGGAGATGCTCGAAAAAAGGCCATCTCCATTATCGGCTCGTGGAACAGGAATACGACCGACATCCATACGTCAAATTAGCTATTTCGGTCCGGAATCTATCCGAGCAGAAAATATGCCTGAGACGAAGCACGCTCTGGTGGATTTGTATAACATGTCGAGGACACTTGATGCGCTGAACAATTTGATCAGCAACAGCGAATCCTCTGCCCGCATCACAGAAATTGATGATAGTGAAGTTGGGGACCCCGCAGCCGCCGGTATGATGCATAACACCACCAGCATCCATCCATACAATGGGATATCCGAGCCCCAGAGATCGAGTAGCAGCACAAGCGACTCGGAGGCTGCAGGCGCGACGGTGAATGTTGATAAAATAATTCAAAGCAAAAATATCCTCAGTGGATATTTAATTATAAAGCAAAATCAGGAACAGATCCTAGAAAAGGCTGTTTTATGCGCCTCAACCGGCCCAGAAAATGAAAACACCAACGTCATAGTCGATTTGGCTAATGGAAAAACTTGGCCTTCCTCTCCAAGACCCCCAAGACGATGGGCACTCCCACCACAACCATCACCACCACCGACGATGACTCCTACTACGCTGCCTTCGGGAGCCCCAAGCAATGACCCATTGAAAATTGATGAAAAGGAGGACTACTCCGAAGCCGTGGTCGTCGCCCCGGACAATGGGGCACATTTGACCGGCAAATCTGATTGCCCTGATGAAAGACGCAAATTTTATGAAGCAGAAGAAAAGTCAAGTCCTTCCGGCAGCATCCGGCAATTAAGTCATCGTCACCCGTGCACCGAGGAATTAACCACGCCTCGTTATGACGCCAGCGAGGGTATATCCTGCGATGACACAATAAATAAAGATAATAAATTTGACACAGGACGAAATGAGAACTCCAAGGAAGTGTCCACCCGTCCGGCTAACGAAACTATTCATAGACCCGAACTGCTGCAATCTGGGGGGCGTAACGAGAGGGTTACGCCTGATAATCCTAATGCCGTGTCGGCAATTCGTTCCGGCATCCACCCGCACCAACAGCAACAGCAACAGAGCGCCTTCTACCGTCACGGGGAACAGCCGCAAACGGGCAATGAGCCTGCACATTTCGACGTTATGAAAAGCAATGGCAGTGAATCAGGTGGAACAGCTCATGATTACTATTGGTCGACAGGTAAACAGACAGACAGACAAAATACGGAAAACGAAATCAAGGAAAAATTGTATTGCGAACGCTCGTTATCCTCTTCTGGCAATTATCCGGGGGGCGACTACCATCCTGATAATTACACTGATGAATCTCCCCGGAATGAGACCCGTCCGGATCAGTTTAATCGAAAAAGAGGTCAGGGTGCCTCGAATAAATTCCGGAGCTCTTCTCAGCCATCAACCCCATTACCGCCAAACTCGACACGTGAAGGTTCCGAAGATCTCCGGCAGAAGCCACTTGTCCGACAGCATTCCTTCGACAGTAGCAGTGAAAGAGGATACTTTGCCTCGCCGAGCTTATTTATGACTGGACACTTCTGTCCGGCCGAAGGTATCTCGAAGTGTTTGTGCAGTCTCTTGTGTCCGCCACATGTCCTTCGTGCTTGTCTCCTTGTTGTGATTAAATTTCCTCGAGCGGACGCCAGCAATCGAACTGGAGTTGAAATTCTCGTCCTTTCTTAGCCTCGGAGAAGTTGGAAAAACCCATTTCGGTTAGTTAATAATTAAATAAATCACTTACGCATTCCGTACTGACTAAAGGAGGTGGCAAAAGTCCTCCAATGACAACTTTAATTACTAGTGGTTACTAGAGTTGTAAAGTGAACATTCCTCTTGGAATCAACGAAAGCCACCCAACAACTATTCTTTGGAATTTGGAATTGGATTTGTTTAATCCTATTACTTTTCAATTACTGTTTAGAATTGCTAGCGGGACTAGGTGTCCTTCTAAATAATGAATTAGTTATACGCAACTAATTTTCGACTACTATTTAATTCGATTGCCAGCTCCAATATAAGGAATCGTGGGTCTATACTTCAATATTTAAAATTATAATTATATTACTTATTCTCATTAGAAATTTAAAATTACTGGAATTAAAACATTTCATAACCAAAGCACAAAGACTGACTGCAAAAATCGTCTGTTTTTGCACATTTCACAGCGAATTAAGGAAAAGACATATAAAAAAGTATCAGGTATCAATTATTATTAAGTATAGTATTAATTTTAGTTTTTCAAAAATATTAAAAAGTTGCCCCTAATTGAGGATTGAAATAAAAGATTAATTATATCAAAAAATTATCATTTAGTACAAAGATGTTTCTTATTAGATTACTCTGGTCAACAAATTCAATGTTTCTTTCTGTTTCTGAACGAGTACCAGATCATTTCTGTAGGATTTTTATAGTAGATTACGAATTCTTAAAGTACTAGTTCCCTCAACATTTTTCCAAAAAATCATTTTTTGTTTTTTTAAATTTTTTTTATTTTATTTTATATTAAAAAAAACTATTATTTTTTATTAAAAGTGTTTTTAATAAAAAATTATTATTTTTTATTAAAAAAACTTTAAACGCGTTTTTCTCGAAACTACATTTTTCAAAACGGCCAGACAGTCAATTTCCGGATTGGCTGAACCGATTTGAATAAACCTTATAGCGTTTTATTTGCTAAGGTCTATTGTAGGGCAATTCACCAAAAAATTCCGAAAAAAAAGTTGATTAAAAACATATTTGCATACCGAACAAAGCAAAAAAAATGCGATTTTTTCAAATTTTTCCGCCATTTTGTTTTTTTTTTACCGATTTTTTACTTATTGTGGTGAATTGCCTCATAAAATATCTTCCTTTTTAACATGCTTTTTGGTTTTTTTGTTTTGCCGTTTCTGGGATTGAGTGTCCGCCATGGAACCCTCTTTTTTTGGACTGTTCATTTTTGAGAGCCCTCAATATATATAAAACAAAAAAAAAAGTACTAAAAAAGAGAAAACAATTTTAATTAAATATTTAAATAAAGAAAAATTTAGTTAGATTTATAATAAAAGAGCACAAAGAAAAATAAAGATTAAATGTCTATTTTGTTCTATTCTACAGGGAACTAGTACCTTAAGGGGTTATTCTACTGTTAAACGGGTAAGAAGCAGTATCTTTTTAAAAGTGTTGTAAAAAAAATCTATTAGAGATATCAATTTGAAATTTTGCATGCATCTTTATTAATGAAAAAAATATATAATGGCATAGTTGATATATCAAAAAAATCGGTTAAAAAAACTTTAAACGCGATTTACTCAAAACGTGTTATTTTGGTGCGCGGTACATCGTAGAGTAAAAACGAATGAAGCGATTTAGCTAAAAATTTTTTTGCATAGTTATATATCAATTTTACACAGACTGAACCTAAATTGAGCCATAAAAATTGAAATTTGGTTATTTGGGAGCACTTTTTTCATCGAAAAGACGTCCAAAATCGAGCATGCTATTTTCCAACGCTTGTCAAATCGCGAAAATTTAATATTTATGGTTCAATTTAGGTTCAGTCTGTGTGTTTTTAGCTAAACTAATAAAATTTCATCGTTAAATTGATTGCAGATCACCTGGACGACCTGGGCAATGTACCGCGCAAACGACTCTGGCCGTCAGCGCGCGCTACATCAATCATAAACCGAAGCCGCCATTTTGTTTTTTTTTTTTAATCAACTATGCCATTATATATTTTTTTCATTAATAAAGATGCATGCAAAATTTCAAATTGATATCTCTAATAGTTTTTTTTTTACAACACTTTTAAAAAGATACTGCTTTTTACCCGTTTAACAGTAGAATAACCCCTTAAATGAAAATCCTCAATCAACTTCCGTTTTCGAGAAAAATAGAGAAAATAGGGAGGAAAATTCAAAATAACGTATTTTTGCCATTTTTGAAAAATCATCAAAACATTCCAGGTCACTGGAACTTGTAAAATGGCTCAAATCAAAGCCTGAATCTTATTCTAAAAAATATGAAATACCACTAATTTCAATAGCTTTTTCTAAAAATTCTCACGAAAAAGTTTTTCATGAGCGTGCATTTGTTATAGTCTTCATTCAGCATCTATTGAATGAAATAATCAGTTTGGTCAAAAATTTTAACTTCAAGGCATATGTTAAATTTGTGATTAGCGACTACCAAAACTCCTGTATACTGAATTTCATGAAAATTTGTGAGATTTTTAAAATTTGTTGTCCGCCATATTGAATTTGCCATTTTGAATTTTAAAAATCTGATTTTAATCTTATAATCAGTGACGATAAAAACCCCTTGGTACAGAATTTCACGAAAATCTGAACGATTTTCAGAGTTTCAAATTTACAGAATCTGCACTATAGAAAATCCGCCATTTTGAAAAGGTTATGAGTGATTGCGATCAGCAAAAAAACTTTTTCCTGTAAGTTCAAACATTCCGATCACCGTTGAATCATAGTAAGAATTGCATTGCAAAACCCTATTGACTTGAAAAAAAATTACAAAAAAAAAAATTCAAATTTGTTGATACTTTTTTTCCAAAAAGTCGCCATATTTAATTTCCTATTGGAAAAAACTCAATTTTGACGACAGATTCTGAAAGAGCACACTCAAAACTAGTAAGATTCATGGTTTTTATTGGAAAATAAATGTCCTTTAATTGTAAGAATGAGGTTTCAAACTGCACAAAAAACTTAGGTTCTTTGGGCGTTAATGGGTTAATGCTTTTTTTTAAATTCCGTTCAGCCCTCGTGCGGCCCTGTGTACGGCCCACTTTACGGCCATTTGAATTTTTTCGCAAGTTTGGCCCTCGTACGCCTGAATGTGGGGTGGGGCCTATGAAATTTTCTGGGACTCTGTGCAGCCTTTGTAAGCCCCTTAGAAAAGCTGGAGGCCGTTTTTCGACTACTGTACGGCCACCGATCATTTTTACCCGCGAATGAATCACATTGCTTGAACAAGATTTTTTTTTGGGTATAGAACCTTAACACGTTCAACCCGACGTGGACCATCGGTGATCTACAGGCTTTGCTTTTATCTGGCGGCGTGCACCATCGGTGGTCCACACCTAGTTTTCTCTAAAAATAGAATTGTATGAACACCTGCTAGCAACCTCACGAAATTAATCAGACAGGTACAATCTGGGCATTCACGTCTTGTGATAAACTAAGTGCAAGCACTGGATCAAACAAGAATAAGCAACTTATAACCCACGTGCTCTCGTCCATCGTCCGGTTGAAAATGTTAAGAAATACATATCCATTAAGAACTCAAGAATTTCGGGAAAACTCGGTTTCCTCACACCTTTTACATTTTCGCTATCATTCTGTACCTAATTTAAAACGTTTTAAACGTCATGATTAATTACCTTAATTATTTATACATTGAGTAAATACAATTCCTCTCTTGTTAGGCCAAAGGAAATATCTTAAGCTCAGCTTCAGAGCCTTGAATACCACTCCTCAAGACACCGTTTTTCGATCTTTGGTTTTTATCTTCTACAGAGGCACGTGCCCATAAGCATATAATCTTTATTGAACACGTAAAAAGCTCTGATAACATGATAATATTCAAATCAGACTGAAGCACCCTTAAAGCCATTTCATGCGAATGTTTTGCACTAAATTCTACGTGGAAAAAATATTAAGTAAAAATTTTAAGGCAAAAATTTGTTGAATTGTGCCAGGGTCGATTGTTATGCACAGCCCGAGTCAACGTTGTCGCTCCAGCGGAGTAACCTCGATGGCCCGAAAATTATTTCGGCACCTCCTCTATAGACTAGAATTATTCGAAAAGAGTTTCCCCGTAAAATTTAGATATTCCCAAGGCGAAGTTTCTTTCTTTCTGTGCCCGCCTTATTCCTTTCTGGGTACAAAAAAATAAAAATGAAAATGAAAAAAAAATTCAATAAGCTCCCATCAAAATCGCGAAAAGAAATTTTTAGCATTCATTCTGTCGGTGCTATTCTCAAGGGTGGGTGGGAGCGGAAGATGGGCTGGTGGTAGTTCTAGAACTCTGAAAAATCGGACGTTCTTTCTATCTTCAGGTCACGTTACGACGAATGTGTCGACTGGCGAAGGGAAAAGATCTTACGGCTGTGCTATAACTTCGTATCCTTGAAAATATAAGTTGAAGTTTTCTTCAGACGTCAGAGAAAGGGGCCACTGATTCATGAAATTTGTATTTTTTAACGATAACCAAAGCCGGAACTGGCAGCCCAGACGAGCGGCGCGTTCTTCGGGGGGACGCTGGCTGCTCATATTTTATGAACTTCCGTGAACACCACCCATCGCGCTATATGCGCACGAATGATGGATGGACCTTGTTAAAAATAAAAAATTTCATCAGATCTTTCCTGGCAGCTTACGAGAGAAAGTGTCATTGATGGGCATATCTCATCGCACTTTACGCGCGGGGCAAGATTTATGGATGTCTAATTTTTATTTTTAAAATATTCCGCCAACGAAAACGGAGAGCCCGCGCTCATTTTTGGTGTATCTCGTATTCTTGGTTGCTTTTCGCATTTGCGGCAAAATTACTGCAGCAAACTTCTGCAGAATTGCCCCCCCTCGCGTTCTGGTCGGATCGTGCCATTGCCCCGTCTCCAAGAAGAGGAATTTTCACATAATTAACATGCAAAGCCATCAAAAGTCCTTTAAAAGATATGAGTGACTTGCAATAATTAAGGAATTAAGACACATTTTGCCCAGAGCTTTCGCAAACTTTGAGATTTTACGATATACCATACCATATTTTGTTTTTCCGCTTTTCCCCCGGATGAGTGTTTAGCACTTTTTGAGCACCACAATTTTTATGTGCTTGTCTTACATGCAAGCGACAACAAATCTCGAAAACTTTGGTAATTCCAATTGCCGAAACAAAAATTATGGGATAAAAACAAATCTGAAAGTTTACTACGCCGTTGTTTTATTGGCAGAAATAAAACGCACACTCTACACATGTCGAATAATAAATGTAATGTAATGTAATATCCATTAATAACCATGAAAAAGTTTAAATAGGATAATTATGCTGGTATATAAGGTAAGAGCAGTAGCTGAAATCTTTTATTTAAAAAATTTCACCTGAAATGTGAAGAAAGCTTTTAATGATAATAAAACATTCTGGCACAGCTACACTGAAAGTAATTATTTGTAGTTAGTTGAGGGCTTCTTAATTAACCTTATACGAGGTTTTTGTTTCAATCAACTAGAATCTACTTTATCAAACTATTTTAATTTTATTTGCATCATAAGGAAAAAGGAAAAATGCCCCTATTACCAACTTTTTTTTTTTGTATTTATATTTAAGCAAAAAAAGCACAACAAGTAAAAATAACTTTCAGCATTCTGTACATATTTCAGTAATTATAATAGTAATTATAATAAAACATACGTAAAAAGAACAAATCAGGATTTCGTACATATATACTACCATGATCAAAAAGAAAAGGGAATTTTGACCTTAGAGTGTCACAATTTGCACATACAAACCGTTTTTGTAAGGTTGCACTTTCCGACAACGTTCTTGTTCTATTAGGTGTTCCACAAGGAAGTCCTCTCGGGCCCCTGCTTTTCACTTGCTTTGCTCTTTTTATAAAAGACTTTTCATTCATAATTCACATATCTTAGCTTACGGTGATAACTTCAAGTTTCTCAAGCCAATTGAATGCTTTGTGCCTCAAACATGATCTGAATATATTTGCGATATGGTGTTCAAATAATCACTTAATGTTAAATATTAGCAAGAGTGATTTTATTTCTTTCAGCAGGAAATGTTCTACTTTGAACTATTCGCACGATATTTATGATACCCCTTTAACTCGTGTAAATAGTGTTGTGGATCTTGGCGTATCTATTGATGCATTTAGTTTTGATAGTTACATTAACAGGATAATAACTCGGCACTTGGTTTCGTTTGGTCTAAGAATCTCGCCTGTCCTTATCTCCATAAAGCCTTACTTTGCACTTATGTTTGTCTGATTTTGGAGTATACGTCCGTATTTTGCAGAAACTTGAGTGTCAGTGTCAGTGTCTGGTTTGTTTGATTGTTCAAAATATCATGTTGACGTCGATGGCCTGTCAAAACGATCGTGATCGTCGACGGACTCACGACCACTTCTGAAGCGTTCATGCAACACAAGATTTAATGCAAATTCGTTGCTTTATTTTCATATCCATTTAAAAATCGAAACAAGCCAAAAAGGTGATATTAACAAAAAGCTGTGATGACTACAAATGTCAACGTATGATGCCATAAATTATAGAGAATGTCAATTAAGGTTTTACCAATCCAAGAACAACAAAAAAGTATTACAATCGGACGACATATGGAACTGTACGGTCAAAAATCTCCTTTCTTTTTGATCATGGTAGTATATTTTAAAACGCACGTTGCCGCCAACGTAATACTGAAATAAACTTCGCAAATAACTGAGTACCATGACAAATTATTTGTTCATGTAAATGGGATTGCAGTATTGACTGTATAATAAAATAATACCTAGTATTTAGCTAGTATACACTTGCATATCGACTACGAACTACCGACCATTTAGAATACAACAATTGGCAAGAGATTACATCAACAAAATCATAGACTGTTTTCAAAAATAAAATTCACGTATAAATGCCATTCCATTATGTAATCAATAAAAGTGTAATTTACGCTAAGCCCACACACCTGTTCAGATATTTTACATGGTTTCCGCGGCTAAGCACTCGCACAATATTTAACTCGAAATTTTCATAGTTTCGACAAAACAAATTCAATGAGTTTTCCCTCCCCACTCACAGAGACAGAGAAAATTTTGCTTTATAACTAATTGCAGCTCGAAGTATTTGCGCTTTTCAAATTATTAGCTCGATTTTATGGGCGACCAGCCAAAAAATAAATTCCCTGCTGTATCGCAAGGACGATTCCATCACACTACAAAAACTACAAAAGTAAACTTTAATCGAATTTTCTACAATTCGTGACCTGGGAAAAAGACTGCCAATTTGCCTGCGAGCGCAAAATTTGAAATTGAAAGAGACAAGGCAACAAAGTTTTTTTTTTGTATTGTTTGATAGTCGATACTGCAAATTGCAAAAATTTCCAATATATAGTAATGTTATGGATCTTTTGCAATTTATTTTATCACCTGCCAAATTCTAGTCATGCATTGCATTCCCTGGCAGCAAGTTGGGTGAAGGAAAGAATTTATAAACAGCGGTCAGTGTCAGCATTCTTTTGTAAATACGAGTTTACACACGCAGACATGAAATTGATTTTACTTTGGATAGTGTGAAAAAATTGCATGTTTTTGAAATAAATTGCTTTTGAATAGAATTAATAACTTTTACATTTGTTTCACATTAAGGGGAGGTTCTCATCTAGAACGTCAAAAAGTAGGTAAAGTTCGTGATTTTTTTGAAGGCAAATGACACGACATAGGGATATGATATTTGGCATTATCTTTTATTGTACATTTATCTGTACGAAAAAATTTTTTTATTAAAAAAAAAAACAAAATGGCGCCCGTTATTCAACTTCTCCGGAGGCATGTTTTTCGAACATTGCCCAGCTGCGTACAATTTAGGGGTCGCAGATTGGTCTGAAATCAAATAATGATGACATTATTATAAACTAGAATAAATTTGTCTCAGAAAGAGTGGACGACTTTCAAAAAAAAGTTAAAATTGACGGAATGGCGCGATTTTGAAATTTTAAGGTCGTTTTCGGCCGTTTTTTTTCATAGTTTATCACTTACAAAAAGGAGATAATGTTACAATTTTCAAAATGTGCTCCACTCTTTCTATGAAGAAAATTGTTTACTTTAATATGCACGAAACTAGAAGTTGATCGGTTGAACCGTTTTTGAGTTATCTTGTACGCAAATTGTACACAAACATGCCTCCGGAGAAGTTGAATAACGGGCGCCATTTTGTTTTTTTTTTTGAATAAAAAATTTTTTTCGTACAGATAAATGTACAATAAAAGATAATGCCAAATATCATTTCCCTATGTCTTGTCATTTGCCTTCAAAAAAATCACGAACTTTACCTTTTTTTTTGACGTTCTAGATGAGAACCTCCCCTTAAATGATAATGAAACGTACTTTTGGAGTTATATTTATAAATATCAAATTCCTAATTTCCGCAAGTTTAATTGGGAAATTTATTAAATAGAATTCAAAATTACTTCGAATCTGACCATTTGAGTGGTTTATCTATTTTAATTTTTTTTTCTCCAAATCTAAAACCATCTTTCAAAACACTTTGTGTCTATTCATAAATTTAAAACCTTTTTCGGAAAATTCAAATGATAGCAGCTCTTTCACAATAAATAGTTTTCATTGCTTTACCATCAGAAAATTGGGTCGAAAAAGACATTAAACCATTTTTGCAGGTCGTTCAGATTGTTGCACTAAATGGAATAGGTGATAATAAAAACAATAAAATCTGATGAATACGACAGGTGTGGTAAAACATCGCAACAATTGTTCTAATAAAATTTTTTTTTTTTTTGTCGTAATAACAATTAATATTGCTATATAGCTGCGTACAGCCGTAGGTACTAAAAATTGGACTTCTCTTGCTTTGACCTATATTTTAATCGATTTTTCATAATGTAACAAAAAAAAAGATGCACAATAAATCTAATTTAATTTGATATAGAAATTAGTAAACATCAAATCAAAATATTGATACAAAGGCAATCCAGAAAGAATGTTAACACTACCAAATCACTTGTGAAGTCAAAATTAAAATGTCTTTTTGTATTTGTTTGTATTAAAAAGTCAGAAATATAAAAAATTAGAGTTGTTTTGGGAATCAGTTCTTAAAAGTTGATTACACGTTTTGAGATATTTTAATTTTAATGAAATTGGAAACTTCTTCAATTCCAGCGCTAAGACATTAAAAATTTCAATTACAAATTACATCGTTATTCGGTACATAAAATTAAAAAATTCCTCTATAAGTTTTTATAATTGGGCTCTGATTTCGGAAATAAATTACTACGATTTGGAATCGTTGTTACAGTGTATATTTTTCTATGATGATTTGTTCGACCTTACCGAATAAAAATGACATTGACACTTACAACAAATAACAACTCATTTGAGAGTTATCCCTATCGGAAATCCGGCTCCTCTTTAAAAAACACCTTATTTTGCTCATCTTTTAAACTGTCGTTGAAAAACGAGATGTTTTCTTCGAAAACGTAATCAACCATATTCGTTTTAACATTCGTAATCTACAGATAAAAATCCAGTAAAAAATTATAAATATAAAAAAGAAAATAAAGTTTAAGAAAGGCTTTTATTTTAAGCAAATTTTGTTACTCGTCAAACTCTTTCATTTGATATCCATATCAAAACGATTGCGAAGAAAAAGATAATCCGCCATCTTGAAGGTAGCCGCCATATTGGATTTAGAACGATATTAAATACAATATAATGCATTGTCACGGGAGTTATACACATGTGCAAAATTTCAAAGCTCTAGCTCATTTAGAACTAGTTGAAATTTTGATTAAAAGATTTGTATCAGATTTGTATTATTATTGAAAAATTTCTTAATATTCCGGGTTTTTGAATACCAACAAAAGGTTGAATAATTAAAGAGATATTCAATGGTAATTCTCTTGACGACGTACATACATAAAAAGTGGTTCGTTTTAATAATCTCTTTTTCAACACCTACAAATATTAATTTAATTTAACATTGAAATGATTCTAAACTTTACTCATCACACATAATATCTGAATTTTATTGCGTACATTTAAAATTATACGAGTGTCTGCCAATTTTACAAGAATAAATAAAATAATCTTCAATGAAATATGCTCCCTCAGCCAAATTAATTTTGATTATTTATTGATGATTGCCCTCGTAGGATTAATTATTATTTCAGTCAAATCCCCCCGAGCGGGTGCAAGAGCTCAATTAAAAATTCCTCCCATAATCTTCAGAGCCGGCACTTAGAGAAAAGCTCAAGAGTTTCTCTAATCAAGATCAGTAAAAGTATTTTAGATCTCTCGCAAAAATAGACTTGCTACACCTTAACCTACTTTCCAGTCATCTTCACCCCAGGGGCTCATGGGGCACGGCACGGCACAGAGACGTGTCGCTACCCTCCCCCCAGATTAATATAAAGAGAGTAAATTGCTTTTGGAACGGCAGTGATGAAATGAAAAATCTTAAAAAAAAAAAAAGACGAAGAAATAAAATAAAATGCTTTTTCCTCGAAACATTTTAATGAGAATTGCTGGAAATTAATAAATCCACCCTCATTTTCATTGTCCCTGAAAATTCCTACAAGTTTCAGCCCCCAAAATCCTGATGAGCCTTCCCTAATGCTATATGGCTCCGCCCCCACCCTGAACTCACCCGGAAAAGCGACACGGAATGGAGGAAAAGATAAGAGAAATTCTAAAACAAAAGGAAAAAAGACATTTTTACACAAAAAAATATAATTCTACCCACGTGCCCATACCGACGACCACAGCGCGTTTCGGCTATTTTTTGTGCTTTTGTACTTTATTAAAATCATTTTGTAAAGCAGCAACAGCACGTCACGACGACGACGACGGCACGGTAAGACCCCTCTACGAAACGAACACCTTTGGCGCTCACCTGAAAATAACTCAATTTTTGTGCTGAAGCGCATTTTAAGTTCAGTCTCAGCCAGCTGACCACTTGATAATTATCGCTATACGAAAATTTCTGTGAAATATTCTTCCTTTGGGTGAAATAAAAGTACGTGCATGAGTTTTATAATTAAGAAAGTTCATTAGTGCGCGGAAGAATTTATATCTTAACCTTTCTTATTACTTAGACTTATATGTACACGTCTTATATTTATCCCTCCGATCCACACCACATCCGCTTATTGCTCCTCTGTGGAATCTAGCGTCATTTAATTCGCGCGACTGATTTCTCGACGGCACACCTGACTGTCTTGATTATAGGAGGGTTTCATGCGTGGTGGAACCTGTGTGCATAAATAAGCCATCATAGTGCGCCCTAGTGCCCGCTTTTCGGGGGTTATATAGTGTACTTATGCGTTGTGCTCTCATTTGGACTGTTTTAATCTTTATGTGATTAATGTTGTCATATATATAAAATATAAATGCTCGCTTAGTGTGCTTCGCTGCAACAACCCGCCCCCTACCTCTGTATATAAAACCGCTGATATAATGGGACTTTCCGTTTTTCAGGCTACAAACGTGTTGCTTGGCCACCAGTTTCCGAGGGAACCCCGGTAAAAGGATCCACTCCGCAGCCACAACAACCCCAGTATCAGGTATGTAGGGACCTAAACTGCCTCACCGTACTTACCACCCACAAGTATTCACCCCCCACCAAGCTCCCCGAAACCTCCGAAACCCCCGAAACCCCCCGAAACCTCCCAAAAACCCCACCGGAACCGCCATATAACATTCATTTTGTAAGGACCTTATTCGTAGGCCTGTGTCTTCCCACGAGCACCAAAGCCCATCCCACAATACCGCCCGCCTGTGTTTTCATACTTTTTACTCTATTTATTTTGTATGCTTTTTTTTTTTTGTATATCCTTTTTATTTTTTTGGTTTTTGCTGGTTATACTTTTTTGTGTAAGGTAATTGGAATATAATGAGAATTGCCTGAGGACGCATAATTTCACATTCCTTTAACGTTTTCCTTGGCGGCACTCTCTAATTGGGCCCCGAATGTGGAATGCGGAGGAATGTTGATAAATCCGTGAGAATATTATACCTACCTCATGAAATAAACGGCGGGTTTGTTTTTAATCACATCATAATTAAAAGCTTCCTTCGAAATACAGAAGAAATTTTTGTACCATAAGAAAGAGCGCGAAAATATATATTGAGAGAGAATTTAAATTAAAGCATGTATAATTTTAAATAGACTTATTCAAAATGAGTGATTTTATTATTTTGAAATTGTGAAGCTACTTTGACGATGATGTGTAGATGTGACAATAGACTTAGTCATAGAAACGAATTGATGCAGTGCAAGTAAATCCTTCAAAATAACATTGAATTATACATTCCTACGAAAGATGCGAGTTCTCTTACAACTTTAAAATTACATTAAATTACAACAGAATTCAACGAAATTCTAAAGACAAAATAAGAATAAGAACTTTAAAATATATGTTACTATAATTAATAAGGACACACAGCAAGGCAAGAATCATTTAAATTGGGCCATTATTTGCTGGCTTACATGAAAAATATAAAATTATAAAACTATTAATTGAAAATTGAATGTTTTAATAGATTAAATTCTAAATAGACATTTGGAACCAGCGAGGCACGATCAAAATCCCAGTTAATACGTTCTTTTAAACTTTGAATACGTTTTTCTCAAAACACAATTTTTCAACACAATCGATTTTACTTGAGCAAATTTATTGAGTAATAAAACCGCTCTGATCTAAATCATTGACATCCCAAGCATTATTATCACCTTAATAAACGTACTTAAGGGGTTACATGGGTCTTAAAGGTATAAAAAAAACGACTTCTTTAAAAAATTTTATTTCAAAAACGAAAAATCTTTTTTATTTAAAATTTAAACATATGAAAGTAAAGTACTTAAAGTACTTGTAAAAAAAATTTCAGCCAAAAATATTGAAAATTTTCCATTTTCCAGCCGTTTTTCGCCGTCAACCTTTTTTTTCTTGCGGTGGACATGATATTTCGGTGTGTATTCATCTGAAATCAAAAATTCAAAAATTTTCTTGTAGTTTATGCCCTTGGCTCGTGATTGAACGAAGGAATTTTCATTCGGTCAAGTCGTTCTTGTTTTATACGAAAAAGACCTTTTAAAAATGATGAGAATCGGAAAAACGCATAAAAATTTGAGACGAAAATTGATTCAAACTCATGTCAAAATGTCAAATTTCATTTTTTTTTTCAATTCCTTCGTTCAATCACGAGCCAAGGGCATAAACTACAAGAAAATTTTTGATTTTTTGATTTCAGATGAATACACACCGA
This sequence comes from Dysmachus trigonus, assembly GCA_949715965.1. Lineage (NCBI taxonomy): Eukaryota > Metazoa > Arthropoda > Insecta > Diptera > Asilidae > Dysmachus > Dysmachus trigonus. The sequence continues at coordinate 79,123,035 of OX454322.1, read as the reverse complement.
AATATCATGTCCACCGCAAAAAAACAAAAGGTTGACGGCGAAAAACGGCTGGAAAATGGAAAATTTTCAATATTTTTGGCTGAAATTTTTTTTACAAGTACTTTAAGTACTTTACTTTCATATGTTTAAATTTTAAATAAAAAAGATTTTTCGTTTTTGAAATAAAATTTTTTAAAGAAGTCGTTTTTTTTATACCTTTAAGACCCATGTAACCCCTTAAGTCGAGATTTGCTTCCTCCATATGCCTGGCAAATTCTGATCTTATTCGAACTTTGATTTAAAATTTTCACAAGTCATCAATCTATAGAAATATGGGTAATATCTAAAAAAAAAACGATTTGTTTCAACTGGTTGTGAAAATACAGTAATAGTTGGATTGATATTTTGATACTAACATCATCAATTATTTTGAGATCACTTGCTCACCTCACCTCCGCAATGACTGTTCCCGCCCGCGCATTCACCAGACGTGACGTGAGAGGAATGATTTCAGTTTATCATCAGTTTTTTTTTAAACCAAGCATAATCAGAATATATTTTACAAATATACCTATAATTTTAAATTTTTTATATGGGCTGGACTTCTTTCTTCATTTTTAAAATTTGCCTTCTTTAAATTTATTATTAAAATAAATAAGGCATTATAATTATAAAAACAGAAAAATGTCCACGAAAAAAAGTTATTGCAATTCATCAATTTAATTGTGAATTTAAATTTTAAGATAAGAAATCAAGAGAATGACAATTTTATTGATGAGTTTTATAATTTGTTTTCCACTTTGATGAATTGCTACTAACCGCAGACTTTTAAACGCCTTATAAAATTTTAAACTTCTTATAAAAGAGAAGATATTGTCTTTCAGGTTTCTGTACCATATTTTCTAGAATTTGTAGAATTCTATGGCCATCTCTATATGCTTGCTAAATTAGCATTGATTTTCCTACATTCAAGATATTTCTATCAAACTGGGTATTGCACCCACCCACAACTTGTTTGCATTTTATTCATTTAATTTAAATTCTCAGCTAAAGTAGGAGAACTAAAGTAGTCGGCTCTGCTAATTTAACCAGAGATTATGTATATAACAATTTAGCACAAACTGTTACTTTAGCTCAGCCAAAATTGTGCACATGAACAAGACCTAGAAGACCTAAGATTTTCTTTATAATTTCCCTGTAAGCTTCAAGTAAGGCATTATACCATATTCTAGTATTTTTTTAAATTTTAAATCTAGTAATTTCAAAATAAGGGAGGAGGAATGCTCTATTTTTGCATATTCTCCAGAATATCTTTTTAAATATACTATTTAAAATTAAAATTACGATTTTTTTTATATCCGACATAGCAAGCCCTTTTAAATGATACCGCACATGATATACATATGTGTAGTATATAATACAATACAGTTCAAAACAAATGCTTTCAAGTATCTAATTTGCTCCCTCTTTGATTCTTATGTTTACCAATTTTCTGTGATGAATTTCTCCAGGAAACGCTCACCTCTAATTTTCGATTACACTCTGCATGAAAGCCTATAATCTGGACTAGATAAAACTAGGGATTTAGGTGTCTTAATTAACTCTGTGCTGTCCTTTGATGATCACGTCGATTCGATTGTTAACAAGGCCAATGCGTCATTGTTTTTCATCAAATGATGGTCGAGAGAGTTTGACGATCCGCATATTACCAGACTTCTTTATTGGACTTTTGTAAGACCTATTTTAGAATATGCCAACCCTATTTTGGCGCATTCATACGCAATCCACATTAACCACATTGAGTCAGTCCAGCGAAGGTTTCTTAGGTTCACACTCCGTGGAAGAAATGCCATGGTTTGATCCTTCGTATCTCTCACTTTATGCTGACCAACTCAAGTTGATTTCGATCGATTGAGCCAATGTCCGCGTCTCTTCAATGAGCACAGCAGTTGTTTTGATATAAATTTTTCCAAGCTTGTTTTGAAGGATCGGCTAAGATTGAAACTAAATTAATTAAATGGACTGTTGTATTGCTTTTATTTATTCAAGTAATCAGTTGTTTGATGAATATTATTGAATAAATATTACTATACCAAATTTCAAGTTTCTATGTCGCATGGTTTCAGAGAAAATCAGCTGTGGTAGGCAAACAAACGGGCAGACGAACAGAAATGCGAGTAATTTTCACAAGTTACCTAAAGTTTTAATTTTGATGAACAATTTTACTCTTTTTAGAGTTCCATACCTCAACAGAAAAAACCAGAACTCTTATAAGATCACTCTTGCTTTCGTCTGTCTGTCTGTCTGTCACAGATATTTTTTCTCGAAAACGACATGACGTAGAAATATGAAATATGGCAGAATGTCAGTCGTTGTATCTCACACATATTTCGATATTCAAAGATTATGAAATATATATGAATTTTTTAAATTTTAATTGAGGTGAGTTGGAACCCCTTAAAAATGTTGTTGTATCGTGTGGGGTATCGTTTGAAAGGGCTACTTTCAAGGATTCAAAATTGATATGATGATGATTTCTAAAGCTCACATTTTAATATTATTAGGGTTAGTATTAGTTGAGTCATAGATAACAGCAAAAGTGAAGCTTTATTCGTTAGTGTCATAGTTGCTGAACAAGAAATGTTTTTTGAAACCCTGATTGTAAGAGCCCGACTCGCTCTTGACCGATTTTGCAACGAAAAAATAAAATCGTACTTAATGAAAGTTTCAAATTAGAAAATTTTTAATTGAAATTCATCTTTCGAATTTTGCCCTACTTTTATGTTTCTTGCCCCACTGTTGGACTTTTAATCATCCAAAAATAAATAATAATAAGCACAATAATAAATGAAGGTATAGTAAAAGGTGTCAACATGAAAACAAGCCAGCATCGAATAACGCAAAGGATTAAAAGGAAATTAACAATTAAAGCGGCCTAGTTTTCGAAACGTGAACGCCCTCAAAATCCCTTACATGCAGCGATGCACATAATTGGGCCAGATACCTGCCTGCCACATTAAGGCAATGAGAATCAATTTCGAGAAATAAACGTCGTCCTTAAATTAAAACGTAACGTCCCGGATGATAAAAATAAAAGTTAATCAGAATAAATGAAATCATTCCAGTGGCAGTTAGTTGGGCCTTCGCATCACGAGAGGAACGGGCGGCGGGCGGCGCGGCCAATGTAATACTTTCCCACGCGCGAAAATTCGTTTAATTTCGCACAGCGTGGCCGATGGGTTCGTTGCTGTTTTCCCCGTTTTCCGGGTGCGATTCGGCAGGACCAATGCAGAAATAAAGGATTTATTCGAACGTAGTGGGCCATGCATATAAATTAAAACTTAAATAATAAAAAAATATACATATACGATATAACTCATATCCGAATGGAATATACATTATAAATATAATTCGTTGCTGTGGGAATCGCAATTACAGAAACTCGCACATATTCGGAAGGGTTGAACAACTCAAGTATTTTGATGGTAGGACAATATTCAGCGCCCTAGCTGCATCATCAGATAGAGTTATTATATTATGTCCCCCTCCAAAATTCACAATTAAGTGGATTTTATTTCATAATATTTGATTCTGTTTAATTTTCCGTGAGCACAGCCGAAGCTTTAGTATTTAAACTGTTTGCAGATAGACCGAACGTGCCACTGCACGGCCTGCACCCTGCAAGGGCTGCAGTTAAAAGTCATTTAAATCATTTGGTTTAATTGCATGGCATACTTTTGTTTTTCTGTATAGTAATTTGCAAAATTATGTTAATCAGACGACCTGTGCTCACCGACCCAATTTTTGTATGCGTTGATTTACAGGGAGGCCAGAATTATTATTCACAGCCGACCCAACCTCAATATCCCCAACAATACGGTGGCCAATCACCGCAGCCCCATCTACAACAACAACAACAACAACAGCCAGCACCACAATACTATCAACAACAGCACCATCAACCTCGCCAAGAATCTAATTTTTATCAACCACAACAACAACAACAGCCCAGTCAACCTGAACAATCCTTTAATCGTCCTCAGGGCGGGCAGCAACCATCTCAAGGTTTTCGACCTGTACAACCTAGCACTGTGGCGTTTACAGGAGGTGCCGCTCAAAAACATATCCCCTCCCTTCCCGGTCAGCCTGAATATCCCCCTGTTGAAAAACCCCTCCCAGCACCAATAACTTTCCCACAAAATTTACCTACCCAATACGGCTCAGGGGGTCAATACAGCCCTCAGCCACAATATCAACAAAACCAACCTTCTTATCAACAGAACCAACAACCCTCATACCAACAGAACCAACAACCCTCATACCAACAGAACCAACAACCCTCATACCAACAGAATCAACCCTCATACCAACAGAATCAACCTTCATACCAACAAAATCAACCATCATACCAACAAAATCAACCCCAATACCAACAAGCCCAGCCCCAGTATAGGGCTCAGCAGAGCCCTCAACCTCAGTACGCACCCCAAGGCCAGTATGGTCCTCAGTCCCAGAGTCCTTATCTAGTTTCTCCAACGGGACAAAGATCTGAACCAGCTCCCACTAACCCTCCTAGGGGATGGTCCCACGTAACCTCTCCAACCCCGACCCGTACTGGCTATACTCAAGGACCCCCAAATTATCCAACAAGTGCTAATCTACCCCAGTTTGGATCTGAATCGCATTTTGGACCGCATCAGGTATCCTGGCATTGGATTTTGTCGTACTTTTTGCCGATACTTTGTTTTTTGAATATACTATTTTTGCTACTTATAACAATTTGTTTAACGGCAGACGTGTGATTTTTACCGTTTTTTTTTCTTTTGTATTTGATGTAGTGGCTCTAAAACTCCGCCAATAAAGAAAAAGCTTTTCTATTGTTGCCCATAAAAATCCCAAATTAACTTATATTAAAATACCAATATTTATTTCATCCATCTAACTATAGCCTCAAAGTCAACAATCATATGAATCACCTGTGAGTCATCAACCATCATACGGTCAACAATATCCCCCCCAACAGAAATATAGTGAACCTCAACAACAATATCATCCACAGGGGCAGCCACAATATCAATTTGACCGTGGACAAAGTCCAGGTGTTATACAACTTCGTAAGGAGGCACCAGTTTCTCAACAGCCCGCACCTGTTGTTACATCTCAGCCTGCAGCCAGAAACTTTAGAGGTTCGAAGAGACGAAATTGTTGCAGCACAAGACCGCAAAGTTAACATAATATTACTAATTTCTAATTAATTATTATTCGCAGGAGGCTCCAACATGCGAGGAGATCTGAAGTGGCCACCACCAGAAGTTAAGGCCCAAATGGAGGCCGAAGAAGAACAGCGACGTAGCCTAGCCACGGGACCAGCAATCAGGCCAAGGCGAGTGAATAAGGTGGGCATTACAAATGTAAATACCCCCGCATTATATCTTCAGTGAATTGAATTTGTCTAACTTTATCTTTTATTTTCTAATATACATATGTACCCCTCGTTTATCAAAATAATCAATCGCAAGGTTATTACTTCATATTCGGATTGATTACTGCTTTATCCGAATCAATACAACCTTGATAACAATTTTCTCAACTTAATTTACCTAAAGATTACCAAATCATATTTCCTTTTTTTTTCGTCTCTATTATATTTATATTAATTCATTTTCACTTTATTCCTCTTTTATAAATTTAAAATCTTAACCCATCTCCTTCAACGAGCTTTTCATTTAAACTTTATTTCATTCACACATTGACTTAACCCAAACATAAATCAGTTTGACCAATTGGTCCAAGCTCAAATATATTATGAAAAAAAAAATTCAAAAAAATACAGGGTGATTCGTAACGATGTGTTTCAACGCATACCAATCGATTTTGTCTCAAAAGAACAATCCTCTAAAAATTGTGTAGAAACTACGGGCATTAGTAGTAATATGTATTTGTACGGATACTTTTTTGATTCAACACCCTATAATTTTCTTAACAAACACCCCACGAACTTTTTTAAGGTACTATTTATAGAAAACACTTTCTCCCTTCCCATGAGTCTTCAGCCATTTCTTTACTGCATTTCCATCTTGAGATTGAAATTGTCAAAATTCGAAAACCTGTAAAATTGTCACTAATTTATTCATTAAAAATAATAAAATTTAAAAAAATTAGTGACAATGTTATCAGTTTTTCAACTTAAAAGCGGGGATGGATAAGTGATTGGAGACCTTATTTTAACGAAGAAAGGGTTTCCCATCAATGGATACCTTGAAAGACATTCGTAGGAAATGTGTTAAGAAAATTACAGGTTGTTAAATGAAAAAAGTACCTGCACACAAAAAACTGCCCGTAGCTCCTAAACATGCATTTTATAGAACGATTCTCGGAACACATGTTGATCGGGAAAATTCCATAGAATCGATTGGTATATGTTGAAACATATCGTTACGAATCACCCTTTATAATTCCCACAATATCCCCTTCCGTGCCATTATGCCAGAATAAAATTCTGCGTTCGAATATTCTTAAGAAATTTAGATGATGTGATTTTTTTTGTAAGGGTTATTAGAATAATAATTTAATAAGACGAAATGGATGTAAAAGTGACTGAAGGATTTTGAATTTGATGATTTTTCATTGGCTCTGGCCAACAAAAAACTCTGGCTGTTGCTTTATATGATTCGAGCTTATTTATGTTAAAGTATTTACGTTCCTCGCAATTTATCATTTTTAATAATGGATTTAATGAAATACGATTTTAAACGATTTAATGATATGTTAACATCTTTCCTGTTTGTATTTATTGTCTGGAAATAATTGGAAATGGTCCCTTATAACAATTTTGAAAATTATTTCTTGAAGAATCATTTTCATTTAGAGAACAAAAACGTGAAAACAAGTTTCGAACTCTTTCAATTTAAAAAATTTATTTATGGCGTGCTTAGTTGAAGAAATTGGACGAATATTTTTGAAGAAATTTTTTAGATAGTTTACGAAAATTCTTTGGAGGCTATCCTCAAAATTTTGTTCCAGAAAGTCTCCTGAAAACCTGATAGACTGACCGTGTTGCTACATACCCTTTATGAATTTCAGATGTTTAAATAAATTTGTGAAAAGTTTAAATTTATTTGATTTCAGATTTGTTTTTGAATTAAGTCAATATCCAATTATATTATGCTACATGTCAACAATGTAATCAGATGACTTAGATAGATTAACGTGCTTATCACGCATTTATTTAAACCTTAAATTCGACCTGGTACTCAATTAATGTAGCACCCTTTTCTAGCTGAACTAATTTTCTCCCATAATAACTCCACTGATTTTTTTGATTTTGATTTGTGGAAGAGGTAGGCAAAACACCTAGAGCGCTCAGACTTTCTTTGGTCCATTACGCTCAAAATCCCTGCTCTATCTGAATTTTCTCGTTGTTCTGATGAACTGGAGAATTTCAGACAGAGATCAAGAACTAAAGTCTTCCATTCTCAACAGCGCCAAACTCCGAACTTCACTGGGTTGCTCTTTGTACCCTTTACAATATATATTTGCGTATTTGTGTGACCCTACTTAGCGAAATGCAAGGGAAATAAACTTGAAAGCTTTATTACTAGTATTACGCACACATTTTTAAAAAGACGCCCTGGAAACGGAAGGGTGTGTTTTTTTACATCTCTGCGTTTTAGCTTAATTTAAGAATTGTTTAGTGCTGCTGTGGGATTTACACATTCGCTGCATACTGTAGGTAAAAACGGTCTAAACATCGAACCCATGAAATTTATTTTAATAAACAAAAAAATATATATTTTAAGAATTAATATATATTTTGTCCCACTCCCTTCCACTTGTAATTTGTAATTGTTAATAAATACCTTTACGAAATTTCTCACAATATAGCACCGAATCAATTATTCATTCGCCTTCGATTTTCACCTTTCAAGAATCATTTTTTCAATTATTTCTATCATCCTACAGTGCCAGTGCAAACCAATCGAAAACTTCATGTACATATAAAAAAACCCCACTTCTTAAAATTGATCTAACATAAAAGTATTAATAATGGATTATTTATTTTCAGGATTATACCAAGTTTTTTGCGCAGCATGCACTAAACTCAACTTATCCCGGATACAAAGTTCCTCCAGGCACTCAACACGTTTACGCTGAATATTAAGGAAAACGAATTACTACGAAACACGTCATATACAAATATAAAAAAAAAAAAATATGTTTTCGTTTACTTCTCATTGAAATTGCATTGTTATTTTGTGTATAATTGCTTAGAGTGAAGTGTCGCTTGCAAAATGACCACACAATTATACCGCTTCTATTAGAGCTTTTAGTTTAGTTTATATTTTTTTTTTTTTTTCAAAAAAGCCAATTACCATGCACACGGTATCTTAACTGGTCGCCGTGAGGCATTCAAATTTAAATATATTTCTTCGCTTTATTTATTTTATTTCAGTTTAACAAAATCGCGTCAATTCTATTAGCAAAATTTAGTATTTTTCAGTCTAATATTTAAAAAAACAAAACAAAAAAACGAACGTGTGCGCTTTTATGCTTTCGATATGTGCGCTGTTATATTTGTAAAAAAAGGTTTTGTCGAAACGCAAAAATAGACAATTATTGTAAGTAAAACCATCAATCATCGGGTAGAATGAAAGTATAACAAGATACAATGCACTGAAACTGGCACATCCTCTACTGCACTGTGCTTGAGCTAATGCTGATTAGGTTTTGTGTTTCTTTTACAATTTAATTGTAATATTGAGGATGCTGTAAACATGAAATCTGGCTAGCATTAGCTCGTGCCTTTTGCAGTAGTCGCAAGTGGACAGTTCATTTACTTTTGATAAAAGAGAATTTGTAATTTGCATCTATTACTAAAATACATCTACCAAAAAATATAACAAATATTTGTAACATTTCATTAAGTTTATATGTAGATTGTAAATAAATAACTGGACCGAGATTTTTATGTTTTATTTCAAAACCAAAGAAATAACATTTTACGATTCTGATTTTAGGCAGTGTTTTCGCGTTCAAAAATTAGGCTTTCATCCAAAGAAAGATGATCTTATGCTCTACGAACGAAGTTTAAATAGCGAACATTGAACGAAATGAAAGGCTTATTTACAACATTTATGAAAAAATTAGAAATAATTATTTTCTTTTCATTTCGACTTATTAATTCGATTTTTGTTTTTGTAAATGTGATAATGGTTATATGCTATAGTTAATGAGATACAATGCAAACGTAAAATGACGATTTGTTATGCAATTATTCAAGTGGTGAGTCAAATTATTTACAATGGAGTGCTGTGCTGTTTCAAGCTATTCGTATTTAATTTAAAAAGTTTTTACACTTTTTAAACGTAGCAGTTAAGAAAATAGTACCAAGAATATATAACCCTAGTCTCATAAACCCACAGAAGCAGGATTAAAGAGTCATTGCAATGTTAAGATGTCTTTTTATGCATAATAAATTAATTCTACTCAATAAAGAATATTCGAGCCATTTCTTTTTATATGAAGAGAAGAAATATTAGAGGTAGCCCCTCTAAAACAGAACGCAAACAATAAAAACGCGAAAAATTCTTAAATAACCTTTAAATACGCCAACAAAAAAACTTAATACTTTTCTACTAAAAATTATAGACGTAAATGAAATTACAATGAATAGGATTTTATTGCATTTTAAATTTGTCGTTAGAATAACAGTCCAAGGAGGGGTGGTTAAATCATACAAAAAAAACGGTAGACTAAAGTTGACTCGGAAGCAAATTTCTCTTATTTCTGTTATATGTAAGAAATTGATATTAACAGTAAAAAAAATAGTGCACTACGTACTGTGTACTAGTGCTGATTAATAGTCTTCATGTAACAATTACAATGACAATAAATAATGTTGTGGCACTAAATGAATGATGATTTTTCCTCAGGACAACAAAAATTATGCAAGCAGATGTCACTATAAAAGAATAGTAATTCTTTAAACAATTTTAAGCTTATTTATTTTTTTGTTTTTTGTTTGTTGATGTTCTTGTTTATGATAATCATTAGAAGGATAAACCTATTATTGAGAAGACGGTGATGTATTTTGGGCATCTTCTCGTTCTTCTGTTTCCATTTCTTCTTTTTCACTAGTTGAGGTTTCTTCGTCTTCTGGTTGTTTATTGCTTTTTTTATCATCTTCATCCTCATCATCATCATCTTCCTCTTCTATTAGTTTCCGCGCTAATCTCACTGCCTCGAATTCATTATAATGTGCTTTCCTACGTCGCTCGAATTCTATACGTTTTGCTGTAATAACAAAAAAAATTATATTAAGAATGTGTACATAAATTATCACTGAACAAAAACAAATAACAATTACACTGCATAACTGATTTTGGTTAACAATCTGAATTGAATTCTGATTAAAGTGGTGTACCACCAAACTCGTACGTTCAGGAAAAAAACGATTTCAAAACTAAATCATTCAGATAAAGTGTAATAATAGAAATATCGAGAATAGAGCAGAACTATTTAATCTTTAATGTTATTGAAGAAATATTGACACCAAACTGATAGGCGAGTTGTTAGCTAAATTTGATAATAACCTCCCTTGAACTTTGACCTCCATTGAGCAGCTAAAACCGAAATTTTATGAGGTTCACATCTTACAATGGTAAGTTTTATTTAAAAAAACTACCACTAGTAATTTCGCCCACGTTCCTATAAATAAATTCGCCTTCACCTTAGGGTATTTATATTAAGTGGAAGGCAATTAACAAATTAACTCCAAGAATAGTTTGTTCGAAATAGTAACGGCTCTAAGCATATTATTACTTTTCGTCGATTTATGGCCGCACCAGAACGATTGCTTTTCCATTTCCAATAATCGATCAATCAATTTACATCCTCTCAACCTTCCCAGCCCACAAAATTAGTAGAGTGATGAAGCATATCAGTGCGACTGACGCGCCAAGTAATGTGCATTGAATTCGCATCGACTCATCCGCGATTGCATAACAACAACAACAACAAAAGAAAAATGTGAATAAATCCAAAACAGAGGCACCGCTTCCGAGACAACGCCTTCATTTAGCTATTTCAGCCTCTGGAGAGTTTGAATACAAGATGTTACGGGTGCGGATTGGAACCTCTCGTGCCAGCTAGTCACTAAATAAAATCGTACCTCTCTGCTCCTCGGTTTCCTCCTCCTCTTCTTCTGAAGAAGAATCGTCGTCATTCGAGGACGTTCTTGAATTCGCAGCTACCCTGAGTCTGTGAAATTAATACACAAAAAAAGAAAAGGTGTGAGCAACGGACAATTGCGAGAGGTTCATTGACTGGGGGAGGGCTTTTAAAGACGTACTTTTGTGCCAAAAGTTCGGCATCGAGCTGATCACAGTTGTTAAGGTCCGGGTCTGTATAGTTGTAGGGTGTCTTCGGTTCCTCGATCTTCATGTGGCCATAATCCTTATCCGGAGGATGGTATGTCTGGAGAACGTTTAGCTCATCGAATTTCGCACTCTTCCTATGGCTGAATCATGTTTTAGGCTATTTGTAGATTACCGCATTGTTGCGTCTTACCTGGCACCCGAGTGCTTGTCAAAACTACTGGAAGTCTTAAGGATCCCCTTGCAAGGCTTTTTGGCATCTGGTGACCCTTGCATGCTTGTCAAAATTCCTGGGAAGAAAACCAACGAGGAGAAGTTTAATTGAGGTGGCGACAGCAGCAGTTTACAGGCGCGCTACGCAGTCGATTAAACGATGACTTCATCAATTCAAGCTGACCTGTAGTGTGCAATTCCGCGGACCTGACCTATGCAATCACCGCAAAATTGCGATGAATTCGCGACCGGGGCCCCATCGGCCGTGATAACGAAAAACGTCAAAAGGACGAATGGACGCCCTTCAGATATTTACCTTTAATTCAACGCGACCTGTCCTTAGTTCAAATCGAGCTCATCAAGCGCTCATGCGAAGACCACTCCCCTAATTTAAATTCAACGCGTATTGCAATTTTCCGCACTCGAACAGCCAAAATATCACGAATTGTAGCGGGACGCTCCACTTTAACTGGCACTGTTTTGACGTCTGCCTCGCGAGAATGAACGGCCCCACCAAACGGGAAAGTGCGTAGCTCAGCCGACTCCGAAATTTAAATTTAGCGGCTGGAAATTTCCACTTCGCTACTAAAATCGTTATTATGCCCCACAACATAATTTCCGGTTTCGAATTACAGCTTTATTTGTAGTATCGATAGCACACGTAAATACATTTCAGATTCGATTCTCTCCTCGCTGACATCAATCCGAACGAGCAAATCAAATTTTCGGAAATAAAAGAAAGTACTCCGAATTCAATCTTGCGAAGAGATTTTGAGGAGGGAGCTAAAGGAGATGACATGTTAAGGCGGCCATACACGCTCAGTTATATTGCACAATAAAACTGCTTGACGTCAGAACTGTTGGAAAAACTGAAGAAAGCTCAAATCAAAGAATATGAATCCCCAATCCAGTTAAATATCATGTAGGCGCAGATCGAATCCAAACGAGATCGGATCGATCCGATCCAACTTCTCGACCTGGATCGAATCGAAATCATCCCATATAAACGCGGGTCGAGAGATTGAAAGATCGAAATATCTTTGACAGCTCAAGTTTTTTAATTTCTTTGAGGTTAAAAGTAATAAGTCGACGCAAGAAGTAATCTGGGATATAATTTATTAATTTACTATTTATTTTCAGGCAATGAGTAAGAGGAATTTGTAGGAAATGAGGAGACCCTTACTCTCCTCGATATTCACTTCACATATTTGCAGGTTATTTTATCTGTCACCAGGGTTACCAACTCGTGGAATATTTGCCCCCCAAAATCAACTTCAAAAACCCCTGAAGTCCCCTAAAACCGTTTGTAAAGCTGTAATAAAGGAAAAAAATATATTTTAAAACTATTAAGTACTCAGAATAGGTTTTATTAATTATTAAATATTAAAATATTTTTATTACAGATTATTTAACATTGTAATGTATTTAATCAAAAGCTTCAAATACTTCAAGTATTGCTTCTGCTTCTTCTACAGTCTGCAAATTTTTAAATTCGCACATTCGTACATTAAATAAATCCAACATTTTATTTGATGGATTAAATTTTATGCATAATGAATAATTTCGTTGTAAAGAAAAGCGAACCATTAGGATTCAATTGATAATTTGTTTCGTAACTTATTTTTGATAATATTGACTCCTTCAAACGATGTTCTATTTATTATCTAAAATTTTCAGAATTGTTTTAACGTATTCCGTTCTTTGAATATAAAAATCGATATTGGACTTTTCACTCCATTTGTAGAAATGGAAATATTATAAATTGTTTATGGGTATTACATTACATACAAATTAAATCATGTATTTATTAATTATAAAAATTTTAATAAAACAACATATATAAATATTGTTACTACAGAATGGATTTTTTACTCCAAAATAAAATTAAAATGAATTCTACCTATTTAAATTATAATTTTAAATATTTTGGAGTATTCTTAAAATACCCCTAAAAATTTAAAGCCCCTAAAAAAACCCCATTCTACATTTAGTCCCCCTAAAATTAGGGGGAAAATCCCCAAGTTGGTATCCCTGTCTGTCACTTCGATCACATTTCGAGCTTTCAATCCTTCGATCCGGTGTGGTCATATACGCACATCGAATTTCAATCTTTTGATTTCTCGATCCTTCAATCCTCCATGTATACGTAGTAAAGAGAGGACACTCGTGACGTTTTTCCTTATCATTTTTCGACCTTGGTACCGTTACAGGTACAAAGTGGAAATTTTTGCTGGAAATAGGTAGTAATAAAGAAGACATAGGTGAGAGAAAGATAAAAATTTGGGACGAAAAGTAGAACACTTCTGCAGGGTGCACCTCACAAAAATCTTTTATCACAAAAATTTTCTATGAAAACATTACACGCTGCCTTTTCCACAGCCACACACCGAACACATTATATTATGCTTACCCATCCATTTATCTAAAGCACATTTAATTTTATTTTATTAATTGCTTCTAAAAAAAAACACTTTTTTATTTAAAAGCTTTGAAGCTTGTTCACATTTCCGAACAAATCAAGACCACCCGGCACTTTGCACAAAAAGAGCGGAGTACATAATACATTTAAAACCAGGGCGCCTTTAAAAATACACAATGAAAAAATGTAAACACTCTCGTGTGTGTTCATGCTCGGTGTGTGCTAGCTGCCTCTTCTCCCTTCTTCGATTCGGCGAGGGAAGGTAAAATTCAGAGACCGATACCGCTGCGTCAAACCAGGGCGCCCTTAAAAAAGCGTTCATAAAAAAAGCTTCAGTTTATAGCTTACGCTGTGAAAGTTGTCTGTGAGAATTTTTTGGTGACTATTTCTCCCTCTATAGGTATTTACAGAGGTAGTAGCCCTAAATTCTTATTTAATGGGAAATTTTTTGCTGGGTGTATTTTCAAGAGCTTGCATATGGGTTGGAATTTTGAGAGGGTATTAAAGTGTCCCTTCTTGTTGAAATCGATATTCTTACTTATACTTACTACATATACATGGAAGAACGAAAGATTGAAAGCTCAAAATGTGATCGAAGTGACAGATAACACTGGTCAACACCAAATTTTTTCCGAACAAGTGGCAAATAATGTATACACGATTTTTTCCGTAGATTGTAAATTCGTAAATGAAAATGCTGAATTTTACTACCACTCTCTCTGGAGGGGAAGCGGGTCAATAATGGCTGCAATTTCAAATTGCCTTGATTATCGATTTATCGTAGCGCTAGAATCAATCAATGATAGCGCCTGAAAAATCAACAGAAATACTGATTTTTTCAAAAAAAAAATTTTTTTTTTTTCTTTTCATAAATCCAACGCAAAAACGAACAATTTGGAAACAAAAATGGTAAAAATGTTGATTCTTCGATTTTATATCCTCAAAAAACCAGGTGACCGTGAAAGTAAACAATTACCGTTTCCTGTAACTAGCAAACCAAAGTGTTCCGAAAACTATTTCGAATTTGGGTAGCCAAGGAAATGAGAAAGTCCTCTGAAATCTGACTTCGCGGCTTTTCGTTTTGCAAAATCACTGAATATTCAAAATTGCGACATTTTCCGCTACACTGTCATTCATATGTGATTTATACAGCAGTCGTCTCCTTTAGTTCTCGCTTCAAAGGACGAATCTCAATCCAACTGGTTTTTCTGAACTCTTCCCAGCTGAGTTGCTGTCATGTCAAAAACTTCGCATTTTCCGGGCGGCAAATTTCAACGGAGGTGAATCTATGACCAGTCGATAACCAACCAAATAAAATGAACTCTACCGTGAAAATCAGGTAAAGCATTTCCAATCTACGAATAATACATAATTAAAAAATGAATTCACAGCACGCCGATCAGAAAAAACGCTATCGTCGAACAAAGTCTGGAGCTCCGGCTGAGGTCCAAACGAGCCCACGAGTGCCTCAAATGGGGAGCGGTTAACTGCGTCCTGCTGGCGATTCTGCTTTTCGATATCAGCAATAAATGCCCGTACGCGTTCTCGAAATGGTTCTACGTGGAGTACGCCGCGGCCAGCGTGATCGCCCTCAGTCTGGCCTTCTACTTCTTAAAATACTTGTACTACACGTTCGTGTATGAGCCGGTCAAGGGAACTAAGGAGCAAAAGAGTCTTCTTGAATTCGAGGATGCAGGTAGTTTTGTGCGAAATTTTAATCTAAACAGGCTACAAAGACCGAATTTCAGATAACTCCTTTGTTACAACGGCAGCAGCCACACCGGCGGATAAACCTGATTCAGGCTCTGCTCCTATGAATGCTACTATCCTCAGCTGGCACTCTTCTTTTAACGATTGTAAGTACATAATAATTAGATAAGAATTGTAGCAAACCCCCAATTACTGCAGATTTACAATAAAATCCTCAATCCCCAACAATTACAACATTTTAATATCTATATAAATTGCGAAGCATTTGAAGAAGTACACGGCCACTTTCCCGCTAACTAGTATGATTGATTTTGATAGGAAATACCTTCAAGAATAAGAATTTCATTATATTAAAGTCTTATTGGGTTTCGGTGCATGCATTGCAGATTAAATTAAGGTAAACTTTTCCTTTAAAAATTACTTTTAAAAACTTTAAACGCGATTTTCTCAAAACCGCATTTTTAGAGTTGGTGTACACGATAAAAAGAAAAAAAAACTATTGGACCGATCAGTCTGAAAATTTGATATGTTACTTGACACATGATTTTCTAGGGATTGAATCACAGACAAAAAGATTTTCTGAAAATTGTCCGATTTTCATCAGATTTCCATACGAATTAAGAGCCCTATTATGAAAGTCGATTTCTGTCGACTCGACTAGCGAAGACACTAATTTTCTTATCATCCCAGGTTTGAAAATGTGTCTTCGCTAGTCGAGTCGAGTTAAATCGACTTGCATAATAGGGGCCTAAATCCTTTTTTTTTTTTTGGTCAGACGTCCAGTGACTCAAAATCGCGTACACCGTGATTTTATGAGGTTTTTTAAAGAAATTCCACCAGCCAAAAAACAGCCTGGAAAAATCTAATCAAATCTTTTTTTTTTATTCTTTGAAGACTGAGAAGTAAATGTGCAAAGTTTCATTAATATATCTTTTTTTCCCTTTCAATTTTCCAATTTAAAAAAAAACAAATTTCAACTTTTAAGTGTGTCAAGTTCCCTTAAGAAAAAATCGTTAAAGAAGCGATGCATTCAGTTTTTGGGAATTAATTAGAAGAGCTTGTTAGGTATACTCCGAATAGAGTCGATGAAGGTTAGTGGTATTTCGTTCCAAGCTGCTAAGACCCTGTCCTTTAGTGCTTCAACGCTTTCATACTGCTTGCCTTTTCCACACATTTTACGAGTGAGCCATCCCCACACATTTTCAATAATGTTGAGATCCGAAGAAACGAGCGAAAGCTATTCGAGGACAGTGTTATCTTCGGTAGTCATGTTAGAAAATACACGGCATTGATAATAGAACTTCATCTACATTAGCGGCTACATTACATATTAAAATGTTCCCTAAGAAGGGAATTGCCTGAAAAATTTCACACAAAGCTTAACTAAGTGAATTTGATTTTATTATTATTATCAGCTAATCGTGGACTTGCTTCTCCAAACTGGAGCTTCAATCGTACAACCCCACCACGTACTAGCCCGAGTCCCGCTCCGAATATGTCGTTCAACACATCAATGCAGAATAATTCGTTTAATGTGACCCCGCGCACTCCGAACGCATCCTTTGCATCACCATTCAAAAAATACACAAGAGACGAAGTGATCACAGATGAAAAGGGGCTACAGCAGTATTTGAAGTAATACAGTATATTTATGCCCAAGATAATATCTAAAAAACCCCTGAACATTTCTTTTTCAAATTTAGAGAAGTTTCTAAACAAGAACAACTTATGTCTGAAATGCAAAGTGGCCAAAATACTTTTCACACTACTTCGATGAACTCTTTCTGGAACTATTGCAACACAGCGGCTAATCTACTTAAAACATCGTTGTATCAATTATCCCCGTCGACAGGTATTTGAAATTATTTTATTTTGTATCTCGAAATACAAGTAGCAATAATCTACCTTTTGTAATTGTAGCGACTGTATCCCCAAATAAACAATCTAGCAAAGATGAAGCTGGCAATTTTGGTAGCATAGATTCTGATGGAAATTCTGAAATTATCAGAAAAATATCTTCGGCGAAACTTTCACAATACGTAGCTAATTTGAGGATGGTTCGTAATATATTCTTTGATTATTGTTTTCGTTATAAAATTAATTTTGGGATTTTTAGTGGATATCCATCACTATACTGCAACGATTAGAAATGGAAATAAATAAGATTGATTCTAATTTCCAATCTCGTGGATTATCCGATATTCAGATTGGCAGTGTTGGCCTCGAAAGACTTAAAAAAACAGCTGAGGTACACTTACTATTTTCTTATTTGTCGAAACACTTTAAAAATACATACTATTTTATTTATCTTAATGTTAGAATCAACAGTTTGTTGCACAAAATGTACCCATGTTACCATTAGTCCTACCATTTTTAGAGATGTCAACTAATCAAGAATATTTGGTGCAAAGAATAAAAGGTAAATTATAAATATTGGAACATTAATAAATTTAATCAAACCAAAATGTTTAAGATCTCGCAAAAGGAAGTTGTATAGCCGACTACCGCTGGAATTCGGGATCTTCATATCACGGCTTAAACTGGGATGAGCATCTTCAAACCGATTCAGCGGTATGTACAGTATAGATTTTTTTTTTTTTTTTTTATTTATTAAGATAAACTATTTACTTATTACAGATTATTTTTCACCTATTCTGCACGTATATGGACAGTCAATTAATGCCACTGCCGCAACCAGGAGGAAGACCATTTTTCAATCGGTATGTGATAATAGGCGACAAAAAGTCCGCAAACGAGACTCTTGCTGAAGTCAGAAATAAATCTCGATGTGCCATTCTGTGCACGAATTTATTAAAACCAAAATTTAATTTTATAAGCGACAACAAAATCCACAATTGCGCACATGATAGGAATAATCTTTTTTATGTAATCATTCAATTCCTTATCTACATGAAAACACATCATGAAGGACTTTTGGAAGGCGTTAATTTAGGTAAAAGTGGTATAAACATTTTGTGTGTGATCGAAGACTGATGATATTTTGGAATAATTTATATAAGAAAATATTAAAACTTGTACGAGTAACGCATATCTTTTATTTAACAATCATTTATTGATTTTTTAATGCTTCCAGTAATATTCAGAATCTTGATCCCTACCCTTTTAAATTTAAAACCGCCTTTGGTTGAGTTCATAATTTTCTGAATTTTCCATTTAAATTCTTGTTACAACGTTGACGACTACGAGCAACTAATACAATTCGAAATTATACCATTAACCTTGTGAGAATACTATTGCTAGTAAACCAAAATTCAAAGAATTTATGAGTAGAATCAAAAGATATAAATATTATATAATAAAACACATCGAAATACTGCTTAACTTTTATTCCTTTTCAATTCAAACTATACAATTTTCATCATTTCATTTCTTGGAAATTATCAAAACTATGAAATACATTAATTCACATTTCTTACTACAACACGTTTTAAACATTATTGTAACGATTACAAAAATTTATAAAATACTCGCCAAAATTTTTGACACGATTATCTCTAAATTTTATAAAATTAAACTTATAAACTAAAGCGGAATTTATATAAAAAATACTAAAATAATTCAATTGTGGAGTTCCGGAAAACTTCTAAATGTAAATGTGTAGAGACGATATGTTTTGGAAGGGTATATTACCATATTTAAACGATAATTTGAATTCAAGAAGCATAGTTCTTAAGTTACTGGTTTCTACGTTTTTCTTTTAATGAATTAAGCAGTTTGATCATGCATGCATCTTCGTTAGTTATTCAAGACATTGGATTGGTTTCATATTACATAATAATGACAATGCAAAGATTTAAAAACAATAACACGACACGGTATGTATAAAATATGCAATGTTTTTTCATTACTACGATTTCTTGCAATTATCATATTTTTGAGATTTCATAAAGATGGTACGAATGTAATTTTAAAGTAATGTAATACTATCCTATACATCCATCTATAATTAATACTTCGCTTGGATATTCCTTATTGCACTAGGATGTTTAAAAACCATTTCTTTTCTCGCTCTCACACATAACATTAGTTTATAATATGTGAAAGGAAGATCCTTTCATATGAAGAGCTCCACTTTAAAAATTCACAAAAAATGTTATATTTAACATGTAGTACAAATTCAATTTTAAAAACATATTCTTCCAATCAAATGAAAAGAAAGTAGTAAAAAGCTTAATATTTGCTTGTTATAAACTTAAAAAAAAAAAAAAAAATAAAGAGTATTTTGATACAATTTTGGAAAAAACATATTTTTAATTTATACGGTTTTTTCCTTTTATCACAAATTAATGTTTTGACGAAGTAAATGTGACGATAAATATCTTTCCCTTTTATATATTTTTATAATGCGCGCAAAATTTATTGAACAAATAATTAATAAGAAAATCTCCAAAAATGCATTATTATTAAGTTCATTTCGAATTTTGTAACACTATATAATAAAAATGCATATTAGGAAGACCTTTTCACTAGAAATTTTTATCAATTATATTTTGCGGTAGATTAAGCACACGAAAAGCCAAAACCTTTTTGGAACTACATATATATCTTGTGATGACACTGTATATTGTTTGGATAGGGTCATAGCTACACTAACATTATGATTGGACAAGTGAATACCGTCGAATTGATTTTAACAACGTTATCGATAAATTACCTTCTAACGTTTACAAGGAAAGAGGGAACATTTTTAGTTTAAAACATCAATTCCTTAGATACTGCCTTAAAAGGTCATGCTCAATTAAAAGAAGTTTGCATACCCGGGGAATATCTCCTAAAATTGTTAAATTAATTTCACTAAAATTGTCATTCGAAGTATGATTTTTTTTTTTTTTTTTGGAGTGGTGAAATGCTTTATGCACCATAGGTGTCCGAAGAGTGTATGATAACGTAATCAAGTCTTAAAACTAAACATGTTTTTCTCTAAATTACACTTTCGAAATTCTTGACCAGAACATCTCACAAATCATAGCATCTATTTACAATAAAATTTTTCAGATGCACTACCTACAGATAAGATTGATGACAAATTTTCTCAATATATAATATATAAGTTTTTTAAACTAAAAATGAGAACTTTAACTTACTACTACAACGCCCCTTACTTATTTAATTTATTTCAAATCCGAGTAGCAGGGGTCATCGTAAACTTCGTTTTCCTGGTTGAAGCATGACCTCTTAAAGATATATTTTTTCGCCGTATTGGCAGCATTTATTTACGAGCATAAATCGAGGGGGTGGACATTTTATACACTAGCTATTGTTGAATTTGGTGTACCTTCCACTGAACTGATAACAGCCTGTCTAGATTAAATTATATTTGTGACGAATAGCATATGGATATATATTTGCAAAAATAAGTTCATTCTTCCCACCACACTATGAAATTTTACGAATATATTAATAGTTTGAATAGGGTTTTTACGTTACAACAATCACGGAAGAAATTGGAAGAAATCAAGATGTTAGAAATTAACTTTGGTCATTTTATTTAAATAAAACGTGCGCAGGTTCAAATGGCACATTTTAACCAATTCTTTACCATTCTCAAGATATCGACGACTTTCTAGTTCCAATACTGCTTTAAAAGAAGCTTTCATATTTTGTTCATGACTATGTTTTATATTGGGAATTTAAAAGGAAACACCGAGAGTACAATAAAATATAATTGGAGGATTATTTTGCGCAAATATCAATTTTTAATTACTCAAAAAATCTATCTCGTTTCCGGTGAAAAAAGATAATGTTTTTCAATTATCTGGATATGTTAGTTTTGTATGAATCTTGAAAACAAAACAAAATAAAATCAATATCGCAAGAACGGTTAACATATCATACATTATATTTATTTTAATAAATACTCAGTTTCTCCATATAATTATACGCCGTTTGGACATCGTTTACTCTTGAGATATCGTGTATATGCAAGAATCAAATCTGAAAACTGTTTGGACTCGAATCTATTGCAGTTTTACAATTAAAACACATTCAGAATACTAAATAAATCCAAAATATTGAAATCAGTTGTAGACAGACGATTCAGAATTAGATCTCCTGGAGTGTATTTTACATAGAAGAACTTTATATATTAAGCTTCTTAAAATAAATAGTAAGATATAAAATCTGTAAAAAAAAAAGACAAAATAAAGTAAGCGTAAGTGATTATTAATTAAAGATTATATAATGATATGTAAAAATTAAAGACTAGTCTTGAGCATAAAGATATACAAGAATTGAATATTAACGCGTTCATGTTACATTTTAAAAATAATTAAGGTATTTAAGACGATAATCTTTTTAATATAGATTAATAAAGCTGAAACAGCCACTGGGCCAATATAAGAGAAACTATTTCATTTAAACAAACAGCTTTAGTGAATAACTTAATTAATTTCACTGGTCTTTTACTTCAACATATCATTATCATGCAAAAAGTTAAAATCTGTGTAACTGCTAATTATCTTACTCCTAAATATTTTAGCAAATAATATTCGACATTATACATAGCCTTTCGAATTACAACATTTTGTCACTAATGCGTAGATTAAATATAAGTGTTACTAACATATTTCATTGCAACAAAACAAATTTGTGACAGACGTATACATAATAGTTTAGTAAATATATAATTTCACCCATAAGATATTTTGCAAATCCCATATCAACTCACAAAATAAGGACTCTTCTTTACATACACTCAATATTAAAAAGTTGTTAAGAATATGGACTTTTTGTGGTTTAATATTTGGTTATTTCACATTACTAAAACAAAATTTTACTGAACTGGTTGCGACAAGAAATACGCATGCTTTAGACATGCTTTTAATAACGACATGTTAACCAGTGGAAAATGAAATAAGAAATTATCCGGGAATTTGGGATGATTTTTATATCGTACAATATAGTTCTTTTTTTAAAAGTTAAATTAGGGGGATGAAAATCTTTACTTTAGGGCATGCTCGTTATGGCTGTTGGAAAAAAAAGTCTGGCCATTCTTAGATCACATTTATGTCTTACGACATTATCGCAAAAAAAGTACCTTTCTATGCATGCAAAAGTACGTACATATTTGAGATATTGGCTTAAAATCCAAAGATAAAATTATAACATATTATAGCAATGCAACACATACATACTATAGTTTTGTGAGTTGACATCGGGTAAACAATAAGAAGCAACAATAACGACACAAGTATAGCCTTTAAGAAAATTAAAATAAACTAATTTCGTCCCAAATACAAATATTAACTAAATAAGTTGTAGAATCGGAAATTTTAAATATTCGTATAACAACTCTAGATCTCAATCAATAACATTACCGGCAATATAAAATAAATACACCAATGATGAAACGTACACCGATCGCAAGTTTTCTGTTTCTCCATATTGGAGTAAATTAGCTATTCCGATTTTCTTATATTTTCCTTATATGCTATTTTAAAAGATTTATCATTTCTATAACTTTATTCCTGTTTGAATGGATATAGGCTTTCGCATGCCATAGCATATTAATCAATTTCTGATCATTTTTCTCATCCATTGCAATCTCTTCTGGAAGTTGTGGATTGAATCTGTCGAAATAATAAATTTAAATATTTTGAAAAACAAGTTTTTCAAAAGGGAGCTCGTTTAAATAGTTATTAGTACCTAAAGTATGGAACGCCGATTGTGCTGCACCAAGCCCGAGCGCGATCAACTACTCTACCATCAGAAGCAGTTGCTTGATCCACTAGCAAGTTGCCTAATTGACAAAATGATTGTTACAACGTAAAACACGTTTACGAATATCTCACAAAAATGGAAGTTATAATTACAATGAAATGATTCTAATTGTTAGGAACAATATGAAATTATCTTACCAATAGCTGATATTCCATAAGCTAATTTTGCTGTGTCCCAAATACTTTCCGGTCTGAAGACATCGATTTCTTTCAATTCAGTTACAGGAATAAGTCCGGTTCCAAGAGAAACCACTACAGATATCTAAAAAACGATTATTATATTAATTACACAAAATATCACAAATTTAAAAACCCCTTACCGGTTCAGCTTCAGATTCTCTACCGACACTTCGAAGAGCCATATTATGTTCATGGATTTCAGTCATTGCGTCTAATGTAGGATTATTCGCTATTAAGCCTCCATCTAAAAATCGCCCAAAAGCTCTGCAATTTTAATAGCAGGTTTAGAATTACGCGTAAATTATATTGGTTGGAATAACGAACCTAAAATAAGAAGGAGCTGCTCCAGTCGCTCTTGCAGCTTTCCAGACAAGTTGTGCATCTGGCTTTGGTGGTGGAACACGTCTATTGTCTACGAAACGAAAAGATTAAACATCCCAAAACTTAACTATATAAATTAAGTCAACTTACTTGTAGGAGTTACAAGACCCAAAATATCGCTAGCACTTGTATAATTTCTAAATAAATGTAAATCTACAGGTTTTCTATCAGCCATCACACCACAAACCATAATCTTGGGATGTTGAATCTCTGACATAACTGTATATTCTCCCAAATTTTCTTTTAATACAGATTCTAATAATTCACTAGCATAAGGTCTTGAGCCAACGAAGCATTGCTCCTTCATGCGTAAATAAAGTCCCATGCATTGACGCATAGTTTTTCCACAGCCAAGTCCTAAAGCTAGAATACCACCTGTACTAGTCCCCGCAACCCAATCAAACAAATGAATGATTGGTGTTTGTGATAATTTCTCAATTTCCAATAACATTTGAACCAGAACTAGTCCTCGAATACCACCACCATCCAAACACAATAAACGACCTCGTCCATATGGTTTATCTTGCCCACCTGCAGCTCGACTGCCTTCATTATCAGCACTTCCAGAACTACTTGTTGGGGATTCTGAAAAGAAAAACATATTACACAAATTTAAGTAACGCCTTTAAATGTAGAATCACAAAAAATTACTCTTAAAAGGAGGCTTTCCTATTCGTTTTCAAATGAGACAGAATTATCACAATTAATCTTTAACAATCCTTAAAATATCCCTTATATAATGAATACTGAACTTGGTGTTTAGCCCCCTTAAGAGTTGAGCCATGGAGTTAATTTTCTATGAGAATTAATTCCTCAATATATAGTACACTCTCTTTTTCTGTTCAATTTCCGATAACGATTAACCCCACAAAATTCTTAGAGCTAAATTTTTAACACCCTATATAACGGGTACAGACCTCTCAGGGCGCGAGTTCTACTCACACTTGTCCGTCTTTTTTTTTACCTTTCTTTGGAGTTTCTGCTTTCACAGGTTTAGAGGTGAACATTCCTAAAATTGCATCCATAACGCTATGACCTTTCTGTTCTGCAGTAGTGTCGACAAGATGTGTACTGAAATAAACAAAATAACAAAACGAAACGAAACAAGTTTGCATTTATAATTACGACAATGCGAACTCGTTTGAAGAATTCCCATTTTTTGAAGAGCCCCCAAAGCCATGGCTTATTCGACTAGTGGTCAAAGCCAGCATTTCTTGAATTTGTTCTCTTTGCTCCATAGATTCAGGTGCTACAGGTGGTATACCGTTATAACTCCCTTTGGCATTACACCCAGGTGGACATCTAGTACTTTCTTCAGGGCATCTGAAAAATAAAAATTGCTTACAATACTTCAAATATAAGAAATTAAAAAAATCGTTTACCGTTTAGCTCCTACTGAGTGTAAAATGTATAAAATTTCATCATCTTTCCCACCAGTCGCATCCCGTCCTACCATATGTCGAGGAGTTTTTCCTGTAAAAAATGAAGTTATTTAAAAAACCCAAGTTAAAAGATACCCATTAATAACCTTCTTTATTTTTCATGTTAATATTTGATCCGAACACAATTAAACTCTGCACAATAGGGACAAACTTTTTCTCAACAGCTATATGGAGCGGAGTATTTCCGTCTTTGTCAACTAGATCTACCTCAGCATCATGAGAAAGCAACGTTACGACACACTCTAAGCGATTTCTGGAAGCCTAATTCAATAATAGTTTACGCCAATATTCAAAAATTCTACACACTTATTTTATTTACCATCACATGTAAAGCAGTTCGACCATCAAAATTTTGAGCATTGACATCGCAGCCTCTTTCAATCAAAGCTTGCAGGGTCTCCCGTGAGGAGCACCAGTGCAACGGAGTCCCTCCATATTTCATATCCTGTGTATATAATTTATTCGTATTGTTTTTCAAAAACTCCGCCACAGAGCCTAGATTGGTTTCAAGGATAAGCAATTAATTTCAAAGAAAAGAGGCTAAAGTTGTACTTACTAGGAGTCGCCGATTTGTATATTTTACTTATATTCGTTGCTGTTAGATTCACATCGGCTCCGGCCAATAAAAGGGCTTTGACGCAATCTGGTTTGTCGGATAAACAGGCCAAATGCAGCGGAGTGAAACCGTCTGAGTTGAAATGATTAATATTAACTATACTTTTCGCAGTTAAAACCTGTGATAATAAAAATTTATAAATATAACTATTGCCCTTATTACTAAAATTGTTTTACGTACATTGATAATCTCCTTAGTTGTTATTGCAGCATAGTGATAGACGGAGTTACTGTTGTTGTCCAAATGTTCCATTTTACATAATGGCAACATTGTTTTAACTACCTCCATATTTCCTGATTTAATAGCAAGCTAAAATTTGAATAGGAAAATATATTTAGGCTATTAGATAACCTTATTAAGGCAATTTTTTGAAGATTAAGTAATTCTTTTTAAGCGATTTTGTTTAAACACTTTGACGAACATTATTGCTCTATTAAATTTTTTTATTTTGAAACGCTGAGCTTCAATTTTATGTTGAATAAATTTCAGAATGACTTTCGGCATTATGTACTGAAAGGGACTTTCATTTTAGAAAAACAAATAAAACTATAATTTTTTTGAAAATTGCAAAACCACTCATTCAAGAACTTTGTTTCTATTATAACTCAAATGTTTTTTTTTTACCTGTTCAATAAATAAATAACAGAAATTCTCAATTCTTTCAAACTTATACTTTTGGTAACTTTTTCTTTCTTTATCAGGGTAAAGAGTGACATCTAATATAACAATACCCCTAATTTATTATGATTTCTTTTTTAACCCCTTGCACTACTTTCACGAGTCTGACTCGTGATGACAATTTTAGGTTAATCTTGAATACCACGAGTCAGGGACGTTGTTTAATTTCATGTTATGCTACAAATGTGATTTAAGAGTCAGACACGTGATATCCGATATTAAACAACGAGCTTTACTCGTGATATTCGTTTTAACTAAAATTTTCATCACGAGTCAGATTAACGGAAATATTGCAAGGGGTTAACAGATATCCTTTGAAGCCGGCGCCAATCTTTACTGTACAAGTAATCAATAAAAATGGAACATTGTAGGAGTGGGGAGTTGTAAAATAATATAATAATACTTCCAATTCCTTGAAAATAGTTTCTGAAAATTAGTTTTCGCTAAATAGTGCAAGAGGTTTAAGTCGAGATTGAGTCAAAGGTCTTGGAGGAAATAAATATTTTCAAGGATATTGTAAGACAATAAAGAAGGTATTTAGGTTAAAAAGTAAGTACTTTTCACTTTCCAATAATGCCTTAAATAAGATAACCCGTTAATAAATTACTCCTCCAAAGATTGAAGTTTTATTTATTTATAAATAACTACATAACTCGTTTATTCAATGATTTGCACGATTTTTGCACTGCCTGTGCTCAGTGAAGAAATTTTCTTACATTAAAGAGAGAAATGTTTCCCACTTTGGTCTTCTTGTGATAATACGAAATTGTTATTATCGTTTGAAGGACTTGAGAAATCGCCATGAGTCTTTTTTTTTTTTGTTTAAAAGGGCTTTGTAGAGCTCATATTTTAAAATAAAACAAAAATCAACCATTCGAGGAGGTTTTTTTTTTTGCCTACTCTCTAACGCACCATTCATTATTATCCTGTAAAATCCTTGAAGAAAGCTATAACGATTTATTTGAGCGCAACTCCATTCAAGGACATAGAATTTTAAATCGGAATTTTTGAGGGTTGATCCAAGTTCTCACAAATATATTTTAATAAATTATTTTTATTTACTTAAAGACAGGCCAGGGATAAGGTTTGCACTTTCCCGCAGTTTTATCCTGCATATTAAAAATATTAAGACTTCAATGACTTACTTGAAAAGGTGACATGTAATTCTGATGGTCTGGGTAATCTATAAATTCGAGAATTTTCGGGTGATTCACATAGTCCACTAAATTGAAGTACGCCACTAAATGAGCGAGGGACCAAGATGGATTTTCTGATAATGCATCGCATACTTTCTGCAGTCCGTTTGCATTATAAAACTGAAATTAAGACCAATGGTTAACAAATTTTAATTTAGTGCAATTATTACAGCGTCATACCTCTTTCACAATAGCAATGAAAACCGGAAGGCGATGCATGAAAGCATTGAACTTATCCTCAGCCTCTTCTTGAGAACTAGCCCTGTAAAGACTAATGGAAAAATTAGAAGAAATTAGTTAGATAAAATAATTCTGTAAGACGAACCTGAAAGAAGTGGTGGCTGCGTCGGTGCAAGGCCGTTGGAGCACGATTTCGTAGCAGGGCTTCTTGTCTTGCTGATTCATAGGAGGAGCGAACAGGACCATGGCATTGTCCCGATGAATGATATGCATCATCCCGAGGGTATCACTCTTGATCTCCTGGACTCTATTCGGCGGAGCATCGCCCCCAAGGAGGCGTTGGAGCACTGAAAAATGTGTGGAATAGAAACATCACTGCAACGTAAAAGAATGCGGGAAATATGTACCTAAGCCTGAAGCATAAGCTCCAAAGCTTAGCCAAGCCATAATTGCGTTTTTATACTATGATACGGGGGTGAAGTGAAAAGCAACTGCACTCTGAAGCGCCCAAAGAGGAGCTATTGTTTTTCATGAGGTGCACAATGCGTTCGAACTAACAAAAAGAAAGCCTGAACTTGTGACTTTCGATAAATATGATTGATGGCAAAGCAATTGGGTGCTGAGTTATGCAAGCGAGGTGAAATGTACACACATTTTTATCAAAAAACATTAAATAAGCTACGAAGGAGGACTCCTTTCGAGTTTTCTTTTTTGGTGACAACTCGGTTCATGCGCAGTTTCTTACCGTTCAGCATATCGACGGAGGAAGATGACCACTTAACCAGAACACAGGTTTAACTCGAGATTCTGATCCACTATCTTGGGAAACTGGAAGAAATCAAAGGCGCTGCGTAATTCGCAAGGAATTTGAAGAATGCTAACTGCTCGTTCTCGGTAAATCGCGAGATATAAAAACCATTCACCCAGCACTTCCCTATCAGCTGGTCTTTGACGTTTGCTAGTCAACAAGAAGACATGAAACCGTTGGCATTGTCTGCGCGCTCGCACTTGGAACTCGGAATTGGAAATTAAATTGGAAGTTCGAAAGTCGAACTTTGAGATTTCGGCGATGACCGGCTGACCAAGCGATGACTCACTGACCACGGCGGGCAGTGGTAGGCAGGGGTTCGTCGTGT
Organism: Dysmachus trigonus; assembly: GCA_949715965.1. Taxonomy (NCBI): domain Eukaryota; kingdom Metazoa; phylum Arthropoda; class Insecta; order Diptera; family Asilidae; genus Dysmachus; species Dysmachus trigonus. The sequence continues at coordinate 79,093,791 of OX454322.1, read as the reverse complement.
CGGGTTCCGTGCTCCCGAGGTCAAAACAACGTGATGATCCTCCGCGCAGGGTAAGCAAAAATGAGAATTCGTAAATATAAGATAGAAATCTGAACCTTGCAAACAGAACCGCACTTACCAAGGGGCAACCGCAGTGTTCGAAATCATCAAAAACCTGGCAAAAATTCGAAATGCCGTCAGATATATGTATTTGAAATTAAGTATAAAAGGGTTTTTAGTGTTCCTGATTTCAAATCTGTACTCAAAATTCAGGAATTTAATATGACCAAAAATATAAAATTTGATCGGATTTTCATAAAAATTGTATGGGGTTTTCTAGGGTCTTTTATTTCAGTTCCAACATCAAAATTCAAAAATTCAATATGGCCGAATCAAAATGGCGGACTAAAATTTGTTAATTGGACGAATTTAAATAAAAGTTCGTACATTTCGTGTTTTGGGGTCATTTATATCGATTCTGATATCAAAATAGAGGAGTTAAACATTTTTGAAACCAATATGGTGAATGCTCATTCACAAAAATTGGTTTCTAGTGGCTCTAGCTGTTACTTTACTGAATTCTGATATCAAAACTTTAAAGCCAGAAATTTTATATGTTACAATTTCTGTAATAATTTAGTAAAGTTTAGAAACTTTGGGCCGCCATATTTTACCCGCCATCATTAATTTCATAATGTATATAACATATTTGAAATAAGCAAGTTCTTAAACCCTTTTGTACCAATTTTTGTAAGAATCCTGCAAGTTTTTAAATTTCGGTACACCATATTGGATCCGCCATTTTGAATTTCGATACTAAAAGCATCCTATATTAAAGTCAAAGAAATAGGCTGTACAATGGAAAAAACCGCATCAAAATCAATTGAATGTGCATACATAGAGATGTAAAAGTAACTTAAATGTGCATCTGCGGCAGGTTGCGATAGCTGAATTTGATACCCTATATTAACAGTCGATAAGACAATATCTTTCCGTTAGTTTTGCCAAGCTTTTTAATGGTTTGGAACACTTTGAGTCGGATCAGGAGCCCTGGCGCCTTCATAAATCCCCGGATAAAAAAAATCTTAAAAATATAAAATTTCCTGATTTTTAATTTATGATTATGAAAGTTATAAATTACGTGGTGCGGTCAATAAAACATAGAAAAAAAGGCCTAAACATAGAAGAAAAAGTCATAAATAGAAAAATATGTTTATATTTTCCAATATATGTATTTTATTTTCACATATTTTACAAAACGTCTGATTAAAACTGCAAAGCCACTGTAAAATGAATTAATATTAAAAAGACATCTTTAAAGACAAGCTTTTATTTAAATGCTCTAAAAAGAAAAAAATAAACTTTAAATTAAATCAAACAAATCAATTTATTACATTATACAATTTATATGATATAAAAGCTTGTCGCGAGATTCATCTATGTAAATTTATTTTATGTAATACATATATTTTTTCTTAGAATTACCTGTGTCAAAATCAAGTTACATATTGTATTTTTGTGTATTTACACAGGTAAATCTCGCGACAAGCTTTATATCATATAAATTGTATATTGTAATAAATTGATTTGTTTGATTTAATTTAAAGTTTAATTTTTTTAATTGTTTAAAAAAAAATTTTTTTTATTAATTTTTTATTTTTATTTATAAAATACTCGCCAAAATTTTAAACTTCACAAATTTTCTTGGTTTTTGACACGATTATCTCTAAATTTTATAAAATTAAACTTATAAACTAAAGCGAAATTTATATAAAAATACTAAAATAATTCAATTGTAGAGTTCCGTAAAACTTCTAAATGTAAAAGTATAGAGACGATATATTTTTGAAGGGTATATAACCATATGTAAACGATGATTTCAATTCAAGAAGCATAGTTCTTAAGTTGTTACTGGACATTGTTTCCACGTATTTTTAATGAATTAAGTAGTTTGGAACATGCCTTTAATAACGACATGTTAACCAGTGGAAAATTAAATAAGAAATTATCCGGGAATCTGGGATGATTTTTATATCGTACAATAAGTGTTTTTTTTAAAAGTTAAATAGGGGGATGAAAATCTTTACTTGGGCATGCTCGTTATGGCTGTTGGAAAAAAAAGTCTGGACATTCTTAAATCACATTTATGTCTTACGACATTATCGCAAAAAAAGTTCCTTTCTATGCATGCAAAAGCACACAGAATTTTTCAAAAAAGTGTGCACCTGTTCAAAATAAACTGAAAGCTTAAACCCATAAAATAATAACTGGCCATTCAAATATTTTTCTTTAATCTTCATTCTTTGGATAAGATACTTAAAAATTGATCTTGTTTTGCTATGGAAAATTAAATTTAAACTAACTAACTAACTAAACCCTGGGGTTTTTTGACTTAAGTTTGATCATAAAACTAAATATAAAGCATATTTATATATATACTATTAAAAATTATATATTCTTAATTAAAAGTAGTAAAAAGAAGAAATATGTTGTTGTATGATATAACCTAAGTATAAAAGAGATTTATCTTACTGTTATTTTATATGCTATAATAGTACACAATTAACATTCAAACAAAACATTTGAAAGTAATCACCACCATCATAAAAAAAAAGGTTCCGAGATTTAACTCCCAATTAAGTTCGCCCAACATTACCGGCGAAATAAAATAAATACGCCAATAGTGAAACGTACACCGATCGCAAGTTTTCTGTTTCTCCTTATTGGAGTAAATTAGCTATTTCGATTTTCTTATATTTTCCTTATATGCTATTTTAAAAGATTTATCAATTCTTCAACTTTATTCCTGTTTGAATGGATATGGGCTTTCACATGCCATAGCATATTCATCAATTTCTGATCATTTTTCTCATCCATTGCAATGTCTTCTGGAAGTTGTGGATTGAATCTATCGACATAATAAATTTAAATATTTTGAAAAACTAGTTTTTCAAAATTAGAGCTCGTTTAAATAGTTATTAGTACCTAAAATATGGAACGCCGATTGTGCTGCACCAAGCCCGAGCGCGATCAACTACTCTACCATCGGAAGCAGTTGCTTGATCCACTAGCAAGTTGCCTAATTGACAAAATGATTGTTACAACATAAAACGTTTACGAATATTTCGCAAAAATGGAACTTATAATTACAATGAAATGATTCAAATTGTTAGAAACAATATGAAACTATCTTACCAATAGCTAATAGTCCATAAGCGAATCTCGCTGTGTCCCAAATACTTTCCGGTCTAAAGATATCGATTTCTTTCAATTCAATTACAGGATTAAGTCCGGTTCCAAGTGAAACCACTACAGATATCTAAAAAGCGAATCATAATTATTATATTAATTACAACATTTTTAAAAAATGTTAAAATCTCTTACCGGTTCAGCCTCAGATTCTCTACCGACTTTTCGAAGAGCCATATTATGTTCATGGATTTCAGTCATTGCGTCTAATGTAGGATTATTCGCTATTAAGCCTCCATCTAAAAATCGCCCAAAAGCTCTGCAATTTAAATAACAGGTTTAGAATTGCGCATAAATTATATATTGGTCGGAATAACTAACCTAAAATAAGAAGGAGCTGCTCCAGTCGCTCTTGCAGCTTTCCAGACAAGTTGTGCATCTGGCTTTGGTGGTGGAACACGTCTATTGTCTACGAAACGAAAAGATTAAACATCCCAAAACTTAACCAAATAAATTAATTCAACTTACTTGTAGGAGTTACAAGACCCAAAATATCGCTAGCATTTTTATAATTTCTAAATAAATGTAAATCTACAGGTTTTCTATCAGCCATCACACCACAAACCATAATCTTTGGATGCTCAATCATTGACATAACTGTATCGTCTCCAAAAGTGGCTTTTAATACAGATTCTAATCCTTCACTAGAATAAGGTCTTGAGCCAACGAAGCATTGCTCCTTCATGCGTAAATAAAGTCCCATACATTGACGCATAGTTTTTCCACAGCCAAGTCCTAAAGCTAGAATACCGCCTGTACTAGTTCCCGCAACCCAATCAAACAATTCAATGGTTCTTTTTTGTGATAATTTCTCAATTTCCAATAACATTTGAACCAGAACTAGTCCTCGAATACCACCACCATCCAAACACAATAAACGACCTCGTCCATATGGTTTATCTTGCCCACCTGCAGCTCGACTGCCTTCATTATCAGCACTTCCAGAACTACTTGTTGGGGATTCTGAAAATAAAAACATATTACACAAATTTAAGTAACGCCTTTAAATGTAGAATCACAAAAAATTACTCTTAAAAGGAGGCTTTCCTATTCGTTTTCAAATGAGACAGAATTATCACAATTAATATTTAACAATCCTTAAAATATCCCTTATATAATGAATACTGAACTTGGTGTTTAGCCCCCTTAAGAGTTGAGCCATGGAGTTAATTTTCTATGAGAATTAATTCCTCAATATATAGTACACTCTCTTTTTCTGTTCAATTTCCGATACCGATTAACCCCACAAAATTCTTAGAGCTAATTTTTTAACACCCTATATAACGAGTACGGAGCTCTTAGGGCGCGAGTCCTACTCACACTTGTCCGTCCTTTTTACCTTTCTTTGGAGTTTCTGCTTTCACAGGTTTTGAGGTGAATATTGCTAAAATTTCATCCATACGGCTACGACCTTTCTGTTCGTCAGTAGTGTCGACAAGATGTGTACTGAAAAATAAACAAAATAACAAAACGAAACGAAACAAGTTTCTATTTATATTTACGATAATGCGAACTCATTTGAAGAATTCTCATTTTTTGAAGAGTCACCACAGTCATGGCTTATTCGACTAGTGGTCAAAGCCAGCATTTCTTGAATTTGTTCTCTTTGCTCCATAGATTCAGGTGCTACAGGTGGTATACCGTTATAAGTCCCTTTGGCATTACACCCAGGTGGACATTTAGTACTTTCTTCAGGGCATCTGAAAATTAAAAATTGCTTACTAAAAATATAACAAGGAATTAAAAAAACTCGCTTACCGTTCAGCTCCTACTGAGTGTAAAATGTAAAGAATTTCATCAGCTTTCCCATCAGTCGCTTCCCGTCCTACCATATGTCGAGCAGTTTTTCCTGTAAAAAATTAAGTTATTTAAAAATCCCAAGTTAAAAGATACCCATTAATAACCTTCTTTATTTTTCATGTTAATATCTGATTCGAACACAATTAAACTCTGCACAATAGGGACAAACTTTTCCTTAACAGCTATATGAAGCGGAGTATTTCCATCTTTGTCAACCAGATCTACCTCAGCATCATGACAAAGCAAAGTAACGACACACTCTAAGCGATTTCTGGAAGCCTAATTCAATAATAGTTTACGCCAATATTCAAAGAATTCACACATTTATTTTATTTACCATCACATGTAAAGCAGTTCGACCATCATAATTTTGAGCATTGACATCGCAGCCTCTTTCAATCAAAGCTTGTAGCATCTCCCGTGAGGAGCACCAGTGCAACGGAGTCCCTCCATATTTCATATCTTGTGTATATAACTTATTCGTATTGTTTTTCAAAAACTCCGCGACAGCGCCTAGATTGATTTCAAGGATAATAAATTTATTTCAAAGAAAAGGGGCAGAAATTGTACTTACTAGGAGTCGCCGATTTGTCTATTTCACTTAGATTCGAATCAGCCCCGGCCGACAAAAGGGCTTTCATGCAATCTCGTTTGTCGGATGAACAGGCCAAATGCAGCGGAGGGAAACCGTCTGAGTTCAAATGATTAATATTAACTATACTTTTCGCAGTTAAAACCTGTGATAATAAAAATTTATAAATATAACTACTGCCCTTATTACTCCAATCGTTTTACGTACATCGATAATCTCCTTAGTTGTTATTGCAGCATAGTGATAGACGGAGTTACTGTTTTTGTCCAAATGTTCCATTTTACATAATGGCAACATTGTTTTAACTACCTCCATATTTCCTGATTTAATAGCAAGCTAAAATTGTAATAGCAAGATATACATATTTGAGTAGCCCATATGCAAAACGCGCTATATGCTTTATAAAAAGTTTTTAGTTATTCAAAGAAAACGTGTAATATCTGTGAGAAATATGTTAGAGTGTGCATTTTTCTCGTCTTATTTCAAAAGAGTTTCAGTTCTTTTTGCAGCACAAAATATTGTATATATTGGTCTTGTAAAACGTTACGGTGCGTTACAGGGGCGGGAGGGGGTATTGGAACAACAGAAAAACGTTACGATGCGTTACATGGGGAGGAGGGAGGGTCTAAAATCTACAAAAAATGCGTTACGTAATACTTGAACGCTCCCTTAGGTAAATACTTACTAATTAAACACTTCTCAAATGTTCTAGTTTGTTATATCCTAGAAATTGTTTCACCCTGAAAACTCCTTTATGGATCCGCCATCTTGAATTTCCAAATCTTAACCCTCAGTCACACAAGGCCTTTTCCATTTAGAATTCACAAAGTCGGGCATGGTCTACCCCTCCAGAGTTTGGACGTGAATACCGTATAGTGAAAGTATTCGTTAGCAATTTCGATGCTACTTTTTCATTTGTTTGGGATATTAACCTTTATATTTGATCGTTCCCAACATAAAAAATTATTAATTGTAAAAATTACACAGCAATAAACAAAAAAAAAAAGCAAAATTTCAGAAAAACATTTTTTTTTTCAAAAAATTATAAAACATATCAAGTACGATTTTTAAAAAGTATAAACCATCAATCCTTGTAAACAAATGTTCGAACTATCATAAAAACAGCACGACTTAGTATTTTACTCCAAAAACCATATTTTTTTTGTAATTTGAAAATGAGCAATTTTCCAAAAAAGTGGACGCTCAGCCAACAAGGCAATTTCAACCGCATTCCTTCGTGCACGGGTTTCCATACTAAAAGCAAGGATTTATTATAGTTTAATAGTTCAAGAAACACCAACTTAAATTGTTTTACAGAAAAAATTATGTCTTCATACTTTAGAAATAGGCCTCCATATACGAATTTACTATCCTTAAACTGTCACAGAAAACACGCATCTTGCTCATTTTTTGATCGCTAGAAAGAAAAAAAATGATAAAATATTATTTGTATACTAAAAATATACATCAAAAGTTGATGTAATTGCTCTTTTGTACGCATTTTTACTTACTTGTCAAATTTTGATTATCGACGTTTTCTAAAGAATTCACACATGGCGGGTAGAAAATACCCAAACCAATATTCGGACAAATTAAACAGTATGCTAGGTGACACTAATAACTTTGACGAAGCACTAATTAGGTACTTTGGTACCTCTACTTTTTTTACGCATGCGCTTTAGACATGTACCCCTTCCCCCTGGAAAATGCTACGCGTTTCTAAAAGGCTCTGGGTATGGTTCACCCGACCTTTATGACTGAGGGTTAATAATATTCAAAATTAGTGGCCTTAAAATAATCAATTGAACCAATTTTCATTAAAATCCGTTGAAATCGAGAAATGTTGGTCGCCATATTGGATCCGCCATCTTGAATTTGGAAATTTGGACAGCGGATTTGAAATTATCATTCCGCAAAATCACTATATACCAATTTAAAAATTAGCCTATATGTTAAGTTGGAATATATACTACCTTCGGACAAAAAATGAAAAATATCGATGCAAGCGTTTAGGCATGATTGAGCAACAAAAAAAAAAAAAACCGACTTTCATCTATGTAGCAGACATTTGTCAATTTTTAAAAAAATCATAGACAATTCTTTTGTTACAAAAAAATAAAACAGCTGTCTGCTAAATTCACATTCATCAAACGCGCGAACTTTCAAACTCGCGAAGTTAAAGTAATCGTTAAGTTTTCTGAAATTATACAATTTTCTGCATAATTTTCTTAACTTTTCTTTCCGTAAGAACCTTCTACAAAGTATTAGAAACCTTAAAAAAAAACAAAAATGAATGAAAAAATGGGTAAAGTCGTTCTCAAGTTATGGCGTCACCAAGGGAAACAGGGATTCATTTTTATATATACATATATATAGATTAAATGATAATTGAAGACTTTATATATAGATTTTAATAATTATACTACTCAGTTACTTCGTTATTCAATATCGTACTATTGTTATCACCAAAACCCCCTAATTTATTATGATTTTTTTGTTAACAGATATCTTTTGAAGCCGGCGCCAATCTTTACTGTACAAGTAATCAATAAAAATGGAACATTGTGGGAGTGGGGAGTTGTAAAATAATATAATAATACTTCCAATTCCTGGAAAATAGTTTCTGAATATTAGTTTTCGCTAAATAGTGCAAGAGGTTTAAGTTGAGATTGAGTCAAAGGTCTTGGAGCAAATAACTTTTATTTTATATTTGGGTTAGAAAGTAGGTATTCTTCACTTTCCAATAATACCTTAAATACGATAAACCGTTAATAAATTACTCCTCCAACGACTGAAGTTTTATTTATTTATAACTCGTTATTCAATGATTTACACGATTTTTTTACTGCCCGTGCTCAGTGAAAACGCTTTCTTACATTCATACAAGAGAAACATTTTTCCCACTTCTTGTCTTCTTGTAATAATCCAAATTTTTTTATTATCGTTTGAAGGACTTGAGAAATCACCATGATTATTATTTTATGTACTATAGATTCCTGGCCCATTCTTCTATCACAGCTTTGGACGAAGACCAGCCAATGCTGCAGAAGGGCGCAGATCCTTTGAATCGAGATTATGAACCTTCCCTAGCTAGTTCATCAGCAAGCTCATTTGCCTCAACGCCAGAGTGTCCCGGTACCCAACAGAGAGTAACCCTGTTGGAAGTCGCTAAGTAAATTAAAGGGCTTTGTAGAGCTCATATTTTAAAATCAACCATTGGAGAATTTTTTTTTTTCCTATTCTCTAACGCACCCTTCTTTATTATCCTGCAATAGCCTTGAAGAAAGCTATAACGATTGGTTTGAGCGCAAATTCAAGGACTATTCAAGGACATATAATTTTCAATCGGAATTTTTGTGGGTGATCCCATTATTTACTAGACTAGACTAGACTAGACAGACTAGGGATCTATATTTTTATTAGTTAAAATAAGCCATTGAAGTTTGCACTTTTCCGCTGTTTTATCCTGCATATTAAAAATATTAAAACTTAAGGGGAGGCTCTCATCTAGAATCTTGAAATTTTCGATTTTTTTTTTATTTCATATTATTAAAGTTTAATATGTCTAGAATGTTGCTTTAAAATATTTAGTCGATCCGAGCACTAGAACGGATTCTACAGCCCATTGATTCTGGCGGTGTCATGATCGTAGTGGGGCGCTCAGCCTGTGCCGTGCCGTTCAATCACGATTATCTCGGAACTTTGTTTTTCAAGATTTTCCAAATTTGCGTACAAGATAACTCAAAAACGGTTCAACCGATCAACTTCTAGTTTCGTGCATATTAAAGTAAACAATTTTCTTCATAGAAAGAGTGGAGCACATTTTGAAAATTGTAACATTATCTCCTTTTTGTAAGTGATAAACTATGAAAAAAAACGGCCGAAAACGGCCTTAAAATTTCAAAATCGCGCCATTCCGTCAATTTTAAATTTTTTTTGAAAGTCGTCCACTCTTTCTGAGACAAATTTAGTCTAGTTTATAATAATGTCATCATTATTTGATTTCAGACCAATCTGCGACCCCTAAATTGTACGCAGCTGGGCCATTTTCGAAAAACATGCCTCCGGAGAAGTTGAATAACGGGCGCCATTTTGTTTTTTTTTTTAATAAAAAAATTTTTTCGTACAGATAAATATACAATAAAAGATAATGCCAAATATCATTTCCCTATGTCTTGTCATTTGCCTTCAAAAAAATCACGAACTTTACCTACTTTTTGACGTTCTAGATGAGAACCTCCCCTTAAGTGACTTACTTGAAAAGGTGACATTTTATTCTGATCGTCTGGGGAATTTATGAATTCGAGAATTTTCGGGTGATTCACATAGTTGACTAAATTGAAGTACGCCACTAAATGAGCGAGGGACCAAGATGGATTTTCTAATAATGCATCGCATACTCTCTGCAGTTGGTTTACAGTATAAAACTGAAATTAAGACATTAATAAATTTAAATTTAGTGCAATTACTACAGCGCAATACCTCTTTCACAATAGCAATGAAAATCGGAATGCGACGCTTGAAAGCGTTGAACTTTTCCTCAGCCTCTTCTGGAGAACTAGCCCTGTAAAGACTGATGGAAATCGAAAAATTAGAAGATATTAGTTAGATAAAAAAAATTCTGTAAGACGAACCTGAAAGAAGTGGTAGCTATGTCGGTGCAAGGCCGTTGAAGCACGATTTCGTAGCAGGGATTCCTGCCTTGCTGGTTCATAGGAGGAGCGAACAGGATCATGGCATCGTCCCGATGAATGACATTCGACCTGCCGAGGGGGTTACTCTTGAGCTCCTGGACTTTATTCGGCGGAGTATCGCCCACAAGAAGGCGTTGGAACGCTGAAAAATAGGTTGAATCGAAACATCACTGCAACGTAAAGAATGCCCCCCATAAAGTACCCCAATTTCAACCGCTCTCACATTCTAAACGCCATTGCCCCGACAGTTCCCTCTAGAACTAATGCACCTCCTGAACCTGATCATCAAAGCCCCCCAAAGCATTCATCGATCAGCCCCTCCCCCGCATTACCCCGCCCTACAACTACTTGTCCCCCCGCCTCTAACTCAACAACTTCCACTTCTTCCGTCACTCCTAACACCTGTCTCCCCTGACCCTACCTCCTCTGCTCTTTGCGCTCCTGTCTCCAGCTCACCTTCCTCTTCCTCCAATAATAAACCTGCATTTATCGACCCTCTTCTCAATCAGTCGAATCTCGTGATAGCCGCTATCAAAGAACGTATAACATAAAGAACTCGCACTAGGAACAAACAAGCTGAGCTGAAAATTTTCTTCTAGGGTTCTGCCAGCAGAACCCTACAGTCGCCTACATTTCATTTCTCGCGGCAGCTCAGAACATCGTTTCGTTTGGCAAGAGCTTTTGCCCATGTGCCTTGCCTTTGGCTGTTACCGCTGCGTGAGTGGCTGATGTTTGTCGGAATTATTTCTCTTTTAGATTTCGATGAGAACACTGCTCGTGGGATGTTGGATGCTAATTTGATTTATATAAACATTTAAATATTTTACTTATTACATTAAGATACATACTGAATTTATATATACTTACTCTAAAATATTGAATAAAATTTTTCTTAAGAAGTTCCTGTTAATTTTTGTATTAAATACTGAAATTATTCTGTGAAAGATTGATTTTATTTTTGTTTATTTTTTGCTATCTTATATGCTAAAATGAGTCAAAAATCGGGTTTAAAATGTAGATTATTGGAGACTGAATATGCTGACCGTATGATAGAAGACATTTTTTGTCTGAAAAGTTTGGAATTGAGCTTCTTTCTGTGAGATATTTTGTAGGTTACGTAGTATTTAAAGTACTTTTAAGAAATAACATGTGAAAGTTGTGAAGAAATAGTACGCAAAAAGACGAAGTTTTAACTTGTCCTTCAGAGATAGATATTCATATTTGCAAAAAATTATAATCCATCAATTTCAGATTTTGGTAATCTTTATGCTCCATCAAATGAATTTTTTAATGTGTGCAAAATACACATAACTATCTTTGAGGAAATTTTTAAAAATCCGTCAGAAATAGCAAGACTTTGACACAAATACGCTTAATTCCTGTTATGAACATAGAATCCAACTTCTTGAATTTATGATATTTGTTTCATTGATGTTTTATTGATAAAACATTGTTCATGGGCCGTAAAAAAAACTGAAAAAAAGGCAAACAGAAAACTAAATATTTTAACAAGTTCAAAATATCGCAGCAAGAGATATGCTTTGATTAAGGGGATCCTCACTTTGAGAATTAAAAAAAAGCACACTTATTCAAATAATTTCTTCTGGACATTATCAAGATTATGTAAAAAAAAAATTGATCACTTTTATTTGTTCTTGACAGCTGTAGCTGTCTTCCAAAAAACACCTTTTAATCGGTGGGACTCTTTTCGGACTTCCTGTAACGGTCTAAGTAAAAATTGAAACGGGATTCTATTTATAAAGCTTAGAACTAGACGATAGAACTGAAAAAAATGTAATTCTTTTTATTTGCATTTGCATATTTCTGCAAAAAAAACGCCACATTTTTGGGTCCATCTACCTCTGTATAAAAAAACATAACCTACTTCTTTAGGTCTATTGTCTAGTATTAAGCCTATAGAATAGAATCCCTTTTGAATTTTTACTTAAATTGTTACAGGAAGTCCGCAAAGTGTCCCATCGATTAAAAAGTGCCTTTTGGAAGTAGACGCCATCTACAGCGGTCAAGAAGAAATAAAAGTGCTTACCATTTTTTTTACATTCTTCAACTAATATATAATAATGTTCAAAAGAAATTATTTCAATAAATATAATAGTCTTTTCACACAAAAAAAAGTTTAAACAAGTGTGTGTTCTTTTTCAGAATTCTAAAAGATAATGCCCCTTAAATAAGCATTTTAATTAAAACTAATTACACAGGTCAATATTTTGTCTAGGCTTGTGCACGGGAATCGAAGATGGTATCCTAGGGCTTTTGGGGTCGCTGATTACGATGAGTGGGTCGGTTAGGCTCCATCACGTCAAGTTTAAGGTCATTTGAAGGTCAAACGGTCAAAAAACCTTCCAAAAATCTGAAAAAATTCATGAACATGTTTTTACGGTGTTTTTTTTTTACTTTGCATGCATCCTCGAGGCCATTCAAGGTCATTTGAAGGGGTTTTGAGAAAAATGCTAAGTACCATCCGAAAAATCTGAAAAAATTCATACGTATGTTTTCGAGGACTCTGAATCTGAATCTGAGGTCAGTCGACCTCATTTCAAGGTCATTTGAATGCCAAAAACCTTCCAAAAATCTGAAAAAATTCATGGACGTGTTTTTGATGCCGCTGCATCCGAATCCGGTGTTCATTTTTACTTTGCATGCATCCTCGAGGCCATTCAAGGTCATCTCAAGGCAGGTATTCTAGTTCTGTGATACAATTGTGCATTTCGCAGATTGAGATTAGAAGGTTTTTTGACCGTTTGACCTTCAAATGTCCTTGAACTTGACGTGATGGAGCCTAACCGACCCGCTCATCGTAATCAGCGACCCCAAAAACCCTAGGATACCATCTTCGATTCCCGTGCACAAGCCTAGATTAAATGTTGACCTGTGTTATTTAACGAAAACAATGAATATATATTTTTTGTATTATTATATATATTTATTTTTCAATTAGAACATTTGTTGATTCCGAAAGACCAGCGTAAACCAAAATATTTAGAAAATATTCCGCATTGCTCGCTTTTTGTTAACTTTTAATATCAATTTATATATTTTTATTTACTTCCAAATTTCTAACTTTGAAGGGTTTTCTAAGGAACATTAAATATTTAATAATAAATTGACTTGGTTTGATTTCTTTTTAGGAATATTTAAAATTTGCTATTTAAAGATTTACAGAACAAATTTAAAAACAATATTCCACACCAACTTTAGCCGCTACTCCTAATGTTTTCTAACTACCCTAACACATCCTAGTTTAATTATTTTATGTAAAGCATTTGAATTTCCCATCAAAATCAATAATTCTTTCTAAGCTGATCTCAGCCCCTGATTTCCTTTCCAAAAATCCAATCATACCATCAGGCAGAGAATTGCAGCACAACACAGTGCGGCGGCTCGAGAAGCAATTCGCTTGCCCTACCTACATGCCCACACGAACGGTGGTCTACAAAATTTTCTTCGATTCTGTGCCGATGTTTCGCTTGCTTGCCCCTCATGTTTTCCCTTCGCATCCATACGAGCTGAGAATATTTCGACTAGGTTGTGAGCCCGATAAGAGTTCTTTATGTTATATGTTCTTTGCCGCTATTTATTGTCGCGTCTTCATGATTATCAAATTTACAACAACAACGTGCGCCTTTACTTAGCCTTTCTTCATGATAAAGCCGGTAATGTCTGTTTCGATGGAAAAACTAAGACCTATGTTATGTCCATCAAGAAGGTCTCCCCACTGATCCTACTGTTCTGCGTCAACTATTCTTTAAATACCATGAAGCTGTCAATATTTCCTCTCGGGAAGTTGCTGAAGATCTCTCCTCCTATGCTTCCCACCTCTAAAAGGCTCGCAATGACTCTAAAAATTTCTCTCGTTCCTAGCCACCTGTGTATTTCCTCCCCTGACCATCACTCCTCCACACACAATAAAAATGTCAACCATTCGACTAATTCTCTGTCCCTTTATTACCAAAATGTCAGAAGACTCCGTACTAAAACTCATGACGTCTTCTTAAAGTCCCAGTCGCTCCCTTTTGATATTTTCGCCTTAACTGAAACAAACTTAACTGCCGACTTCAACAACTATGAACTATTTCCACATGACTTCACTGCCTTTCATGTCGATGGTCATTTAGATTCTACTGGCTCTTCCGGTCGCGGTGTTCTCCTCGCTGTTCACAACCGTTACAGCGCTACTCAAATCACCACCTCTGATACTGCCTTGTTCGAATATGTGTCTGTCAAAATAGCCCTCAACCGTCGCGCGCTTTTCATTTTATGTTGCTATATCCCGCCTGTGCAATAGCTTGAAGCCTACAGATTTGCTACTGATGTAATCGACGCCCTGCCTGCTCTGCTCGATCCCTGTGATGATATCACTGTCCTCGGTGATTTCAATCTCCCTCGCCTGCAGTGATCTCTCTCTAATGATGATTCATTTTATATCCCAACTAATGCAACATCTGCAACTGAACTGCTGCTTGTTCATCATCTCTCCGACTCTGGTCTTTGCCAAATCAGTGGTGTCAAAAATAACCTAGGCCGTCAGCTTGACCTGATATTTTCATCTAACCCTATTAATTCTTTTGTTACTGAAAGCAACGACCTTCTTTCCACCCTTGAGCATCATCACCCTCATTCCGCTGTAACAATGCAGGTTCCCTTTTAAAGAGCCATCTTGACCTTGATATGACCTTCGACGTCATGGTTAAGATCATGGTCGGACGTAAAATTTTCCGCTCTTTCCATTTCCGTGGTCAAAATTATGGGTTCTAATTTAAAAAAGTCAACTTGACCTTGAAATGATCTTTAAGGCCATGGTCAAGGTCAAATCTAAAGCCACCGTTGAATAGCCAGAGAGAAAGACAACAATTTGGGGCGAAATGTGGAACACTTCTGCAAGGTGCACCTCACAAAAATCGTTTATCACAAAACTTTTCTATGAACACATTACAAGCTGCCTTTTCCACAACCACACACCAAACACGTTACGTTAAGCTTACCCATCATTTTTCTAAAGCAAATTTTATTTCAGTTAATTCATTGTGTCTAAAAAAACACACCAGGGCGCCTTTAAAAAAGCGTTGTGAGAAAAGCTTCAGTTTGTAGCTTACGCTGTAAAAGCTGTCTGTGAGAATTTTTTGGTGACTATTTCTATCTCTACATTTCTTAAAGGAATTTACAGAGGTAGTAGCCCTGAGTTGCTTTATCTAATGGGAAATTTTGCTGGCTATATTTTTGAGAATTGCATATGAGTTGGGACTTTGAGAGCGTGCTGAGAGCAAAGAATATCTATTTCAACAAGAAGGGACACTTTAATACCCTCTCAAAATTCCAACTCATACGCAAGCTCTCGCAAATACACCCAGCAAAATTTCCCATTAGATAAAGCAGCTCAGGGCTACTACCTCTGTAAATACCTATACGAAATGTAGAGAGAGAAATAGTCACCAAAAAGTTCTCACAGACAGCTTTTGCAGCGTAAGCTATAAACTGAAGCTTTTTTTATGAACGCTTTTTTAAAAGCGCCCTGGAGCCTGGCACCAGTGCTAGGTCGCTCAAGTTTACCTCCCCTCGCAATGTTAAGTTATAGGGAAATGCCGAATCGGAGAAGGGAGAAGAGGCAGGTAGCACACACCGAACATGAATACGGACGAGATTGCTTACATTTTTTCATTGTGCGTTTTTAAAGGCGCCCTGGAGCGGAATTTCTTTTGTGTGCTGATCGCTTACGAAAAGTACCGGGTGGTCTTGATTTGTTTGGAAATGTGAAGAAGCTTAAAAGTTTTTGAGTAAAAAAGTGCTTTCTTAGAAGCAATTAATTAAATTAAATAAAATGTGCTTTAGATAAATGATGGGTAAGCATAATATAATGTGTTTGGTGTGTGGATGTGGGAAAGGCAGCATGTAATGTGTTCGTAGAAAAGTTTTGTGATAAAAGATTTTTGTGAGGTGCACCCTGCAGGAGTGTTCCATTGTTCGCCCCAAATTTTTGTCTTTCTCTCACTTATGCTTTCTTTATTA
Source organism: Dysmachus trigonus (assembly GCA_949715965.1). Lineage (NCBI taxonomy): Eukaryota > Metazoa > Arthropoda > Insecta > Diptera > Asilidae > Dysmachus > Dysmachus trigonus. The sequence goes on along the minus strand of OX454322.1, from coordinate 79,077,453 downwards.
CTAACTATTTCTAGCATAAATTCCCATTTCATTCCTGTAACGGTACCAAGGTCGAAAAAAGATAAGGAATAACGTCACGAGTGTCCCCTCCTACTCTTTGGTTGAGAGTGTCTCTTCTTGTTGATGTAGATATTCTTTGGTTGAGAGTGTCTCTTCTTGTTAATATCGATATTCTTTGTCCCAACTCCCAAGTCGCACCCTGTGTGCTGAGCTGAGCTGATGCATTAAATGGCAGAGAGAAGAGAGAAATTCTCTGCTTCCCCTCTGTGGGGCCCACTGGATATCGAAAGAAGAAGGAACTTTCCATCGACAAATTTTTGTTCGGCGTCATACCTCTATATACTGTAGGTATGTTCTAACTAACAAAAACAAAGACTGATTCGTGACTTTCGACAATTATGATTGATGGCAAAGCAATTGGGTGCTGAGTTATGCAAGCGAGGTGAAATGTACACAAATTTTTATCAAAAAACATTAAATAAGCTACGAAGGAGGACTCCTTTCGAGTTTTCTTTTTTGGTGACAACTCGGTTCATGCGCAGGTCCTTACTGTTCAGAATATCGCCGGAGGAAGGTGACCACTTAACCAGAACACAGGTTTAACTCGAGATTCTGAACCACTATTTTGGAAAACTAAGAAATCAGAGTTGCTGCGTAATTCGCAAATGTGAACTGTTCGTTCTCGGTAAATCGCGAGATATGAAAACCATTCACACGGCAATTCGCTATCAGCTGGTCTTTGAAAAGTACACACATTTTTATCAAAAAACATTAAATTAGCTACGAAGGAGGACTTCTTTCGAGTTTTCGTTTTTGGTGACAACTCGGTTCATGCGCAGGTCCTTACCGTTCAGCATATCGTCGGAGGAAGGTGACCACTTAACCAGATCACAGGTTTAACTCGAGATTCTGACCCACTATTTTTGAAAACTAAGAAATCAGAGTTGCTGCGTAATTCGCAAATGTGAACTGTTCGTTCTCGGTAAATCGCGAGATATGAAAACCATTCACACGGCAATTCGCTATCAGCTGGTCTTTGAAAAGTACACACATTTTTATCAAAAAACATTAAATAAGCTACGAAGGAGGACTCTTTCGAGTTTTCTTTTTTGGTGACAACTCGGTTCATGCGCAGGTCCTTACTGTTCAGAATATCGCCGGAGGAAGGTGACCACTTAATCAGAACACAGGTTTAACTCGAGATTCTGACCCACTATTTTTGAAAACTAAGAAATCAGAGTTGCTGCGTAATTCGCAAATGTGAACTGTTCGTTCTCGGGAAATCGCGAGATGTGAAAACCATTCACACGGCAATTCGCTATCAGCTGGTCTTTGAAAAGTACACACATTTTTATCAAAAAACATTAAATTAGCTACGAAGGAGGACTTCTTTCGAGTTTTCTTTTTTGGTGACAACTCGGTTCATGCGCAGGTCCTTACCGTTCAGCATATCGCCGGAGGAAGGTGACCACTTAACCAGAACACAGGTTTAACTCGAGATTCTGACCCACTATTTTTGAAAACTAAGAAATCAGAGTTGCTGCGTAATTCGCAAATGTGAACTGTTCGTTCTCGGTAAATCGCGAGATATGAAAACCATTCACACGGCAATTCGCTATCAGCTGGTCTTTGAAAAGTACACACATTTTTATCAAAAAACATTAAATTAGCTACGAAGGAGGACTTCTTTCGAGTTTTCGTTTTTGGTGACAACTCGGTTCATGCGCAGGTCCTTACCGTTCAGCATATCGCCGGAGGAAGGTGACCACTTAACCAGAACACAAATTTAACTCGAGATTCTGATCCACTATCTTGGGAAACTGGAAGAAATCAGAGTTGCTGCGTAATTCGCAAATGTGAACTGTTCGTTCTCGGTAAATCGCGAGATATGAAAACAATTCACCCGGCAATTCGCTATCAGCTGGTCTTTGAAAAGTACACACATTTTTATCAAAAAACATTAAATTAGCTACGAAGGAGGACTTCTTTCGAGTTTTCGTTTTTGGTGACAACTCGGTTCATGCGCAGGTCCTTACCGTTCAGCATATCGCCGGAGGAAGGTGACCACTTAACCAGAACACAAATTTAACTCGAGATTCTGATCCACTATCTTGGGAAACTGGAAGAAATCAGAGTTGCTGCGTAATTCGCAAATGTGAACTGTTCGTTCTCGGTAAATTGCGAGATATGAAAACAATTCACCCGGCAATTCGCTATCAGCTGGTCTTTGACGTTTGTTAGTCAACAAGATATGAAAGCGGTGGCATTGCCTGTGCGCTCGCGCTTGCAACTTGGAAGTTCGAAAGTCGAAGTTTGAGATCTTGGCGCTGATCGGGTGACCAAGCGTTGACTCACTAACCCCTGCGCAGGGTCTGCAAAAATGAGAATTAGTAAATAACTGCACTTACCGCGGTGCGGCCGGGGCAGGATCGCTGGATACAAAAATCTTATACCTTTTAGTTTAAAAAACTGCAACCCGACTACGGAAAAAAATCAATATAATTAAGGGGAAAAAAGTCCCAAAACCTTTAACCCGACTAGGGATATATGAATAAAATAAACTAAAAAATTAGAAACAAGATCCTTCTGGCAGTTTCACATTACATTACAGCGCGCAGATTTTGTCGTACGGTATTGGGTCAATGACATTAATTGTAGATTTCATTGTTTTATACATTTTTTGTTCAATAAATTTTTCTCAGAAATGCAAAGAATCCGAGATAAATGCGTTTCAAAAAATTTTTTTGAGTTTTTTTCAATTTTCAAAAAAGCGTAGGATGTGAAAGTGACAAATTTATGACAAATCACTTTGTTTCCTTACCCTTCAACGATTCCACGTACATTTGCTCGTTAGAAAATTTTTTCCACCCAAAATGACAGATTGACTGTACTAATAATAACGTTATAATTCAACTCAAATGCCGTGGTCTTTTGTATTTTGAATCCTTGATTGACGGCATCTCAATTGGTTTTATTTGTCTATCAAATTAGAATGTTTGCTTTTTGTAGTTGACAACGCACTACCACGGCATTTGATTTGAATTACACTACGTAACGTTATTAATGTGAAACTGCCAAAAGGATCTCGTTTCTTATTTTTTAGTTTATTTTATTTACATATCCCTATTCGGGTTAAATAAAGGTTTTGGAACTCTTTTTTCCGTAGTCGGGTTGCAGTTTTATATACTTTTTCTTTTATTTTAAACTTTTCCGTTTTTTAATGTTTTGTACTATATTTGTATTTTTGAACTCAGAATTTTCTCCTCTTTATTTGACATCCCACTCGATACCAAAAAAAAGGTAGTGTGGTATTTTCATGGATTATTGATATAAATTGTAGAAACACTACCTCAACTTCAAAGCCCAATATATCAAGAAATATTGATGTTAGCGATTCAGTGTTCAGAAATTTTTTGTAGGAAATTGAATTTCCTACAAGGTTGTCATATTTACTTTTTCTGTAGCTCTTGTTATTTAGGAGATAGGGGCAAAAAGCGAGAATTTCATGGCAAAATTGGGTTTAGTGACCCGTACTACCTCGCTGGTGGGAGTTAGGGTTACACCGCAATAGACACTTTTGTAGAGCATTCAATTCTGAAGAAATCCTACCATTGATCAAGACTCTACCATAAAATACCTCTGAGCTGTAGAGTTTTGAAGAAAAAATATCAAAGTTTACATGTATTTTATACGGGAAAACCTTGCATGGCTTGGTCGAGCACATAATATTAATTTTAAGGGCTCAAATTTTCAGAGAATTTTCTTTTAGGTATTTCCCACAAAATTTCGAGGTGGGAGTGAAAAAAAAAATAGTCGCGAAAAAAAAGCACCCTACTGGTCATATATAAAAAAAAATAAAATAAAAATAGATACATTATATATGTATACTAGCTGGGTTACCCGGTTTCACCCGGCGTTGGGTAAATACTTATTAATTAAACAATTCACAAATGTTCTAGTTTGTTATATCCTAGAAATTGTTTCAACCCAGAAACCCATTTATGGATCCGCCATCTTGAATTTCCAAATCTTAATAATATTAAAAACTTTTTTTTTTTTGTCCTGTCTTACTTTCTTCGGGAGCATAGGGCGTCTACAAAGTCTCTCCATCCGTTTCTATCTTGGGCTAGTTCCTTAAAATAATGATTATACCAATTTTCATTTAAATCCGTTGAAATTGAGAAATTTTGGTCGCCATATTGGATCCGCCATCTTGAATTTGGAAATTTTGCTAATATTCGAAATTAGTGGCTTCAGAATAATCATTGTACTAATTTTCAGTAAGATCCGTTGAAATCGAGAAATTTGGTCTCATATTGGACCCATCTTGTATTTACAAATTTTGATAATATTCGAAATTTGTAGCTTTAGAATAATCATTGTACCAATTTTCATTAAAATCCGTGGAAATCGAGACATTCTGGACGCCATGTTGGGTCCGCCATCTTGCATTTAGAAATTTTGATAATATACAAAATTAGTAATCTCAGAATAATCACTGTACTAATTTCCATTACAATCCGTTGAAATCGAGAAAGGTTAGTCGCCATCTTGGATTTGATAATTTTGATAATATTCGAAATTAGTGGCTGCGGAATAATCATTGTACTAATTTTAATTAAATCCCGATGAAATAGAGACATTTGGTTTCCATATTGGTTCCGCCATCTTGGATTTACAAATGTTGATAATATTCGAAACTTGTAGCCTCAGAATAATCATTGTACCAATTTTCATTAAAATCCGTTGAAATCGAGACATTCTGGTCGTCATGTTGGGTCCGCCACCTTGGATTTGAAAATTTTGACAACATTCAAAATCAGTGACCTCAAAACAATCATTGTACTAATTTTCATTAAAATCCGTTGAAATCGAGAAATCTTGGTCGCCATATTGGACCCGCCATCTTGAATTTCTAAATTTGGACAACGGATTTTAAATCACCATTCCGCAAAACCCCTATGTACCAATTTTCATGAAAATCGCTTCAAATTTAAAATTTTCAGCCGCCATCTTGGATCCACCATTTTGAAACCCTACGTATTATCCGAAAAAAAATTAGCCTATATGTTAAGTCGGAATATGTACTACCTTCGGACAAAAAATGAAAAATATCGATGCAAGCGTTTAGGCGTGATTGAGCAACAAACAAACAAACAAACTTTCATTTTTATATATATATATAGGGATATACGCGTCGACTTGAGAACCAACTCTTTTTTATTCCGTCGCGTCGGTTAAAAAGAGTCAGACGGGATCAAGTCAGGACTATATGGGGGATGTTCAATCCCTGTAAAGCCACAATCGCGAACGCCTTGGAAAGTGAAGCAGTGTGGATTGGAGCAAGCGCACAACTCTGATTTTCTCGCTGATTTTCCCGCGCTTTTTCTCGATTATTTTTTAACGCAACTGTCTTAATAAGTCAGAGTAATATGCCGCGTTAACAACTGTATTCGATTCCTTGAGGTCAATCAAAAGAATTTCCTCGCAGTCCCAACAAATTGTAGCCATCACTATTTTTGTGCTTTTAGTGACCATTACTTAGTTTGGCACAGGTGCTCCTTACCGATACCACTCCATTGATTCTCTTTTAGATTTTGGGTTATAGTAGAGGATTATAGTGTCTTCGCCTGTCACAATGATTGAATTGATCCTTCTTGCTCCTCACGCTAAAGCTCCAAAAATTGCTTACAACATTTTAATCGCCTCTGCTTTTGTACTGCGCTAAAAATTCGAGGTATCCACATTACACTAATTATTGTCATACTTTATTATACGTAGTTTTAAGGTTTTACCATATAAGTAGATTAAACTATTTACTTCAAAAGAAGTTTTCTTAAAAATGAAAATTTTAATAAAGATATACTGCAAAAATGTCTCAAGCAATACAACTAATTAACTATTTCATGGAAGTATTCCAACTATTGGTTATGATTGTTAAAATGAGTATCACATATCAAACTTGTGCTACTAATCATTGCGTTAGCCACATAAAATCGATCATGCTTGTGGAATAAACAATTAAAAGAATGCAAATTTAAAGCGATTATATAACCTAAATGGGAAATCGCACTTTCATACAATAATGTCCACACGGTGCCTAAATATTCGTTCAATTTCTCTTTCATCGGCTGTGGTGCCGGTTAGGTAAAAGAAAAGAAATGCAAACAGAATTTTAATTGATCAAAGTACAAAGAGACGTATTTTTTGGCAAATTTTGGATGTTTAACTCGTACCCTGTCGAATTATTTGTTTTATACTATTTCAATATTTAAAGTTTCTCTTGTTCATCTGGTAAAAAGTCATGATTCGAATAAATAAATAGTAGATAGTAATAGTAACCGAAATATATAGGCTAACCCATTATTTTGTTTGTTTAAGTGAAAAGTGTAAAAAACCTGAACACATTAGTTTAATTTCTAGGCAGTTACCTTTTAGCATAAATAAATTATTTATAAAGAAAATCTTGTGTTAGATCAATTGTACTCATTTATTCTAGTCTTATAAAGGAATACAGGAAAAAATCAGATATTCTTCAGATTAGGAGTCTTGAGCTTGAGTCCGCATGCATCAATAAATAAATTGGGTATAATTTATGAAAGTGTTTATTTGTGTTTGTTTACAAATCACCCCATATGACTATTAAATGATGCAATTTTCACACTTGAGTAGAACCTTTAAAATAGAGGTCACTTTAAATTTTTAATTGAATAGTTAAATTACTCTTACAGCTGGGAAATCTTCAAACTCGTATATTTTCCCATAATTAATCTCAGAATATTTCCATACTATAAACTCTTCAAAAACTTTACAAAAAATCAAGAAATTGCATCATCTTGTGAGCTAAAGTATAAAAGACAGGGACGTTAATTCCGTCATATTAAAAAGCTAAAAACCCTCTGTACATAAGCTGTAAATTCTTATTTAACCAGCTCTTCCAAAAGACATCATGCAAGTTTCAAGGCAGTGAACTTCTTTCAGGAACAACCAGCTGAGAAAGAGGGTCACGATCAGTGCATTACATAATTCTTTTAGCCTGAATACTTGTGTACTCTCACTGCCATCCGCTTTAAAACCTGATCATGCAATTTCACTTTATGAACAAATATAACAACAAGTCATAATGAACAGATTTAATGTCATAGCATCTGATCTTTCTACTGATCTATCACTGTTTATTTTGCTTAAAAGCAGATTCATCTACGGTATGTTATCATTTTATAGTCTAGCAGATAATTTGCACGACTTCTCAAAGCATTTAAAGCATTTTATTTCAGACGATCCTGATAGGTGCCGAATGCAAGATCGCTCTCTATGGTTGAAAAATTTAGGGCAGTGTACATAATATCATAATGAATTTTGCAAAAGCCTTATAAATATAGTTTTTATTAATTTTATTGAATTGATAATGTCTTCACTTCACACCTATTTTTTTCTACTAGTAAAAATTTAATTTCCAACTTGAACCCATATTTCTTAAAATATTGATCTTGCAGCAATCGTTATTGTTTGGAAATTTTAAATTTGCAGCATCTATTGACACTGGCCCATCGCCGTTATATCCAATCAAATAACCCAAGCCCACATTCGAATTCAAATCCCTATTTAATTCAGTTTCATATCCCGAACAGGTTTTTCAAAGTGCACTTGTGCGACCCAGCAAATATATATGCAGGCCTTGACACTGAAAGTACGCAAAACCGGTAGAAATGCGTGAAAACCAAATTACATGTTTCTTTCATTCAGATAAAAAGATTTGATTAATTTTGTAAGAGACTCATCTAATTATCTAGCATCTAATTGAACTTGCTAAAAGGCAGTGACCTTGGCGAATTTGAGCTCATTGCACTCAGAGTTTGAATTTTGAATTTTGGATATCTTTAAAGGAGTGATCGCACTTTTAGGCGGGATTCATTCATAAAGATTCCACTTAGCGGTTATGCAAATTTATTTACTTAGTCTGACTTTCTCTTGTTATCACATAATATAAAGTCAACGTGGGGCCCAAATATACCTGACTGACACAGCAGCGTCAATCAATGAGATCTTGGGGTAGCATGAATTTGTCATCTCATATTCAACGTGTTTGCGTTTTGCATACAAAAATTCCCAACATTGCATAAGTCTTTCTAACTTTTCGTAGAAATTTGTAGCAAAAAAAAATAAAATTTGAAAGTCTATAAGAAGATTGGTAAGAAGTAAGAATTACCGAAAATAGATCGTTTGGTGGCGAAATAAAAGATTCCATTATTTTACGCATGATAAAACTCGGTGAGGCCTTGATCACCACAATGGGGAGTTGCGCACTTCTGAAGAAGAGAGTATTTTTTTTTTTTGCATCTACTTTAAAACTTTCTGATATTGCAACCAAATAAAATGAAATGTCCCAATTAAGTAAGTCAAGCGATTCGATTGCAAAACCATCTCGAATTAGTTAGAGTCCCAAAATTTAAAAAGTGAAATTGTTTTCCTGCTAAATTTAAGAAATCAAATGATCGCCTAATTTTCCCCCTATACAATACTATTTTCACTTTGACGAACAAATTGCAGCAACAATTGATATTATAAATTTCTCTTATTGCTTGCTAAAAGACAACCGAAAAATAGGAAAAAAAAAATTTGTATTCAAAGAAAGTAGTGACAGTGGTCTCGCAAGTTGTTTGCGAATTATTTGTAACTTCTTATAGCAATCGGCAAACTATCGTGATGTACTTTTTCAGTATTATTCACACGAATGTTACGCAACTAGCGCAATTAACTCTTTTTTGCTTATGCTAACGACCTTTAAGCATTAAAATTCATTCAATGAAAATAGTATCACGGCGCCGGTTACTCTCAATTAACTAACTAACCAGCGGTTTTACGAAGTGTTTTGATTTTGTTAAAAATAGGAAATAGCCAATCAAGCCATGACATTAAAGGAAATTAACGTTTTTTTTAGAAGATACTATGAATAATGCAGTGAACTTATGTTGCAGTCATTGACATTGCAATTGCTATTGATGAAAAAAACGTAAATGTTCGAAGAGTAATGGATCATACTCAAAAAAAAAATAACAATTCATATTTTAAGGACGATTATGAGTGAATAGACTGACCTTATCTTCTACTTCCTATTATCTTACTTCCTTCTATTATTTGCTATCCAATAACTAACATACGAAGGCGCTAACTCTTATTAAATGTTAAGTTAATAACCAAATAGAACTTTTTATTGATTGTTTTCAAGGTACGTAAATAAAAATAAAAGTTCAGAGGTAATCGCTCGCAAATGAACTTCAAATTATTGATTTTATTTCCTCTCTGTTAGGAAGCAATTTTTTTATACGCTAACTTGTTTTATGAGCTCATCTCAAACAGCTGTGATGAAAGTTTCTAGAGTTCATATACCTGAATTATAAGTTCCAAAACAAAAAAATGTTCAGTTTAGAAATCTATTTCTTAATGAATATTATATTACGAGATTTATGCAAAATCCTACCGACTTTTAAAAATCTACTGAATTTTCATGATGCATTCAAAGTCTGCAAGATCTAATATGAAGATCTTAATATGGATCGTGATCTGGACGTTTTTTTTTTTTTAAATCAAACAAACCAAAACTGTTTGCAATGAGAATTTATAATTTTAAGAGATGATAGTTAAAATGATTTCAAAGAGAAATATAATATTAAAGAAATGTAATATTCAAACGTGCTCACGTGTGTGCCACTTTTCAGATTATTGAATGAATTTGTGTAAACGAGAATATTTTTTTGACAATAGCTTCATCTTAGCGCGAATATATTATACATAGTCTTTTAAATGATTAGTTCCCATCGGAAATGCTTTCTCAAAATGTATAATTTAAATTTTATGAATATAGACTTTTTTTTTACTGGGTATATTATATAAACTACCACATAACGATAGCAGGTGTAAATCATCTCCAAATAACATTTTAGCAGAGATACGTTCAGTTTTTGCTACTAAACAGCTTTTATAATTATTACCATTTATTTAAGTAGTTTCCTGAAATTTATGATCAAAATAAATGATAAATTGATCTCTTGGAACTCGGAAATTAATGCAGTGCAGAGTTGAAAAATACAATTTTGGGAAAATACTTTGATTATATATTTGAAAATTTCTTTTAGAATATTTCGTAGAGTTATATTATACTCAAAATTCATCATGATTAAGTAGTTAAATTGTAGTACACTACAATGCCATATTACTAAATGTTTAAATAATATTCAAGTGCAAATTCACTATCTCTTAATTCCTATGTAATTTTAAATTTTGCACTATTAGTATTAGCAGCACTATAAAATGGTTTTTTGTAATGGGCTCAGTACCCGAGTTCGGTAATAGGGTAGATTAAACATTAATGTTCCTCCTATCAATAAATAAATAAAACTAATTTGAAAAACACGATTTGTAGGAAACTTATACTTAAAATATAAAATTTTCCAAATATATTCGTTTTTCGGAAACTTATGCAGTTTATAGTGGATGATTTTTAAAAAAAATGACGACTTACCCAAAAAAATTAATTCAGAACAACTATTAAGAATTATCTAGTTAAAATCTATTGGCTCATAGTTTAAAAGTTTTTGTAATTTTTGTAAATTTTATGTCTTACACACGGAATTACAAAAAACAAAAAAAAACACTTCTTGGGGTATGCAATCATAACATATTTTATGTGTATTAATTTTCATCGTCGTATTTTTCATTTTTGCAATTTAGAATTTTTTGGTATATCCTAGAAATTGTTTCAACCAATTCCAAATGAAGGCGTGGATTAGGGTCCTGAAAATCCTTTTATTATGTTCGTAAGAATTTTTTGAATTATTGTAGACATATTCAATTTGCCACCTTTTGTTTCCAAATTCTATTAGAAAATTTGGCTCTGGGAACCCCTTTAAATTAATTATTATTGAAATCTCTTAATATAAGGATATTCTGGTCGCCACATTGAATGCGTTATATTTTATTTCCAAATTCCAATAACAGATCCAAAATAATCCATTTTGTAACAGTAATTGCACTAATTCCCTTAAATGATAGATATTTTGTTCCGCCATCATAAATTTTCCAATTTAGATATTTGATTCGAAATAAGGGGCCACTTATTAGATCTTTTGTATTAATTTTAAATATGATACAATCCCTTAAATATAAGAAATGTTGGTAGCTATGTTGGTTCGACAATTTTAAAATTCCATTAATATATAGTACTCCAAATCAGCATCTGTAAAAACCTGTAAGTACCAATTTTCAAAAAAATTATTTGTAGTTTAAAGTTTTCGGTGCCAATTTAAAACTCTATGTTTTATCCGAATAAAAAGTAGTCCAAATGTTAAGTTTTAATATATACCACCTTCGGACAAAAAATAAAAATTCTCCATGCAAGATTTTAGGCGTCATTGTGTAACAAACAAACAAACGGACTTTCGTTTTTATCTATATGTTCGAAACCCTTTAAGATATCAAGATGAAACAAAGAGCAGATTGTAAATAAAAATACCCACTATCTTCGGTGAAAGTTTCTTGAAAATTCATTCAGCTGTATCGTAGCCTATTCTGTACAAACAACCAGACAGAGAAATCTGAAAATGGCATATCCCACTTAGATATTGGTATTAATTTTGGAAAAATCAAGCAGACACTTCAATATTATATTTTTGTTTAGATTAATTCTATTTTAATATCATAGAATAATTTCTTTCTCTGATTTTTTAATTTTAATTGAAATCCAACGATCAGAAAAAAGTATTCAGAGTATTTCTGATTAGGTAAAATTTAATCGCATATGAAGATCACATTTATCATCTGCATCATATGATAAAAAATGAATGGGAAACTTATTAAAGAAAATTCAAAGGGCTCCAATACACGACGTAATCAATCGTAAGATGGGGTGCAAAAAACGTACAATAATATAATACTTTTTATGCAAATTAGTACCAAAAACATCACAAACATCAAAATAAAAATAAACAATTAACCGTATACTATATACATTTCCAGTCAAGGTGACACGAACGGTTTTTGATTATGTTGCATTCCACAGAGATGTTTTAATTTTGTTCAAAACTATTACTAAATAAAAATGAATGCTAGTTCTAATTCTTTAAAAAAAATAAGATAAACATAAATATAACAATAATAATAGCGCGATATGTTTGCTTATACTATTTATTTAGTTGTTCTCGGAGATGCAGTCTGTGTTTAAAGATTAAGCAGCAAATTGGCAGTAGTTAATAGTACTGAAATTTCAACCGCATTGTAGATTTCCTCTTTAAGGGTCCTAAGAGTCCAACATGCTCAGGAAGTCGTGTACGTGATCCATCTTAAGCATGACCATGGGCCACATTCCGGAAGGCCATTTATTTTTATCAATTTTCAGTTAATTGCTGGATAATCAGATTAAAATTGAAAGTGTAAATAATATCAGCTCGATGGGCATTGGCCTCATGTCTTCAAATCTACGCATTCATGATCTATCGCCGAAAAAGAAAATATCGCACTAAAATGGTGTGACAAAGATGTCCCCCTCAGCAAGCGCAGTAGACCAAGATTCCATGGTACCTCTTTGAACAACAACGCCAAATTATGTCGAAAAGTAAACAATCGCTGCCCGACTACACCTTTGTTGGGGAAAAAATTTTACCTGCTCACAATCAGGAATATAAAAGGCCTCCGCATTACTTCTTTCCATGCAGTTCAAGTTTGGATTACAAGTGAACAAGAGTGAACCCCAGTCGCAGTACAAAATGAAATTCATCGCTTTGGTACGGTTAAGCTCTTTTTAAAAAATTATACATAAAAACAAAGAGAATGTGACAATTTTTATGAAGTGTGTGTTATTTATTGTTTATCAATTTACAGGCCTTTTTGTTAACCATTATGGTCGTGGGTCTCGTTTCGGCGGTGCCAGTAGACGAAACAATTGTTGGTGATGTGTACGGAGCTGATAACTACTACAACCCACAGGATCCCAACGCCTTCTTCAAATTGAAGAAACTGAAGAAATTGCTCTTCGGCTAAGCGTAACTATTTTCATCCAAAGATACCACCAGCAGTAGTAAATCGAAGCCGGAGGAGGATTCCATCCCATTCTATTGTACATTTTTTAATGTCCTTCAATCTATCAAATTATTTAAGCATTCAGCCCATTCAGCCATTAGCAGAGTTAACAATATTTGTTGTTATTTTTACTACTCATAAACATGTAGATTGTTAGGTTTAAGATTTTTTTTTTTTGTAAATACATTGTTTTGTTCTCCAATTATTCGAATTTATTAATTTTTTTATCCCAGACAATACTCAATTTTGTGTTAAAAGTGTTAAAAGCCAGATTAATGAAACGATCACTTTAAATAATAACTATAAAAGATCACTTCATAAAGGTTGCAAACTTAAACTGCTAAAAGTGTTCACCCTGTATGTGCTTTATACTCGGGAAGATGAAGAAATATTTCCGATTTCATCCCATATCTTTTAACTATTGAGAAAAATCGTTATAAGAAAACTCGTATGCATTCAGCCGTAAACGCACTTTGCATTCAACCGTAAAAGATGAAATAATTTGTTTTCTTTTCGTTCTTTGTACATAACAACACAGATTTTATACTTGTTAATTTGCAAACGCATTCTTACACTGTCTCTCCCCCTATTATTAAATGAATTTATGTGGGATTGTAGGTTTGCAATGGAATTAAAGGGCGCTATTGCCAATGCACTTTCGCATAAAAGTGATTTTAGTATTTTTAACTTCTTTGGAGAGCGTAGGGTTGTAAATTTGCAAATTTTTTTATTCAGTATGATAGTCAGAATACGTTAGGATTATTTTCTAATTGATTAGTTTTTCAATATTAGGGATCTAGAATATTTCATTTTCGTATAAATTTAGGTTTCGTACGAAAGTCAGAATAGGGCCAACAACATATTTTTTTTTTTTTAAATCTAACTTTTCTTTTGAAAGAAAAACGATTTGCATACTTATGGTAACTTTATTTCTAGTTCTAGTAAGATCTTGCATAGCTTCAAGATATCCTTCATTATGTTTGGTTTTCCTATGCCAAATGGCAAAAAACGGAACCCTTAAGGCCTAAACAGATAAAAAGTTCCACAGCACTCGTCTCCACTCGCAAAAAGTAACCGAACAGATAAGCCGTTCACAAATGTCAAAAATCTGTTCATTTGATGTGTTACTTTACTCGAATGCACTGAAATTATGGAGGAAGTTGCTTTAAAACATATTTCATGTCTCTAAATAGTTCCTTACCAGAAATTGTTCGCACTTCACATCACACACATCCCATCACAAAATCAAAAATTTCAAACTGCCCTTTTGACATTTGCGAGTTTTAAAAGTAGAAAGTTGGCGAACTTTTCAAGGGGCGAGTGTTAACCACTCGCTTATCTGTGCAGTCCCCTTCATTTTAATGTAAAATTGATGTATTTGGCATTTGCGAGTGGTGACGAGTGCTCTGAAACTTTTTATCTGTTTAGGCCTTTATAGATTCGTCATGTCTGTCTGTCTGTCCGTCCGTATGTCACAGCCACTTTTTTCCGAAACTATAAGAACTATACTGTTGAAACTTGGTAAGTAGATGTATTCTGTGAACCGCATTAAGATTTTCACACAAAAATAGAAAAAAACGGCCAAGTGCGAGTCCCCATACGTAGAACTGAAACTCAAAAAATTTTTTTCATCAAACCCATACGTGTGGGTTATCTATGGATAGGTCTTCAAAAATGATATTGAGGTTTCTAATATCATTTTTTTCTAAACTGAATAGTTTGCGCGAGAGACACTTCCAAAGTGGTAAAATGTGCATATAGTTAGATCTAAATCCCATCATTTAGGTACTTAATTATAATGTTTGCCTTTATTACTTCCGCGCCTTATACCTCGGATTATCCTTTTACACGTACCTCACCACTGCAACCATTTCTTACATCACTTATCAATAACTTAATTAAAAAAAAATACACTATTATTAAAACATCGATCAAAGTTACAACGAACTACAAGAACTTTGATATTATGTTACTTGCTGCTACGGAACCCTTCATGGGCGAGTCCGACTCGCACTTGGCCGCTTTTTACATTTTTTTTTAGTGATTTAAATCGAATTTCTGGAAATTAGCATTTCGCCGTTTGGCTGGACATTTTTCAATTCAAGCAACTTTTCTCTGCTAAATTATTTGTGATTCGGTGGTCCACTAAAATTAATTTGATTTAATCAGATTCTAGGTCAATGGGAGGTACCCTATAAAAAAATCGATTTTCTTAAATTAATTTTATAGGGATTTTTTTTTTTGATTTGAATAGCGTGGTTTAGGCTAATTAGGAAGACAAATGCACAAAATCTGAGATAAATTCGATCTTTATATCATTTTTAACAACTTTTCAGTTCTGCAGTTCTAGCTACTATAGGTACAAAATTGATTTTCTTTAATTAAGCTTATAAAGGTGATTTTTGTTTGCGTTAAGTAACGTGGTTTAGGCCAATTAAGAAGACAAATGCAAAAAAAAACGGGGTAAATTCGATCATTTTATCATTATTAACAATTTTTAAAATTTAAAATTGTTCAAACTGATTTTCCTATAATAGGTCTGTCTGGTAACTATAAAGTTTTTACTTGCGGGTAAAATTTTTACCCGAAAGTGTCTGTTAACCTCACGGAGGGGAAAAATTTAGCTCTTGACAGCACTTCCCCTCTTACACAATTTTTACCAGATTTACCCACGCTGCGGAGACCGAGTAAATTTGGGTAAAATCACCGATTGCTTGTCACTGTGTAATCTGTCATTTGTGTGTTTCAATTTTTCGTTGCGATACAGATAGAAGAAGAAGTTATTGAAAAATTGTTTAAATAAATAAAAAACATATTTCAAAATCTTCAGAAATTTAAATCCATAAGTTGTCCCTCTAACATCTTGATCACGTTTGACAATTTACATATACAAGTAAGATTTACCCAATTTTTACTTGAAGTCGTCTGGTAACTTTTGATGTTTATCCCCACTACCATATGAAACTTTTTACCAGATTTTTACTCAAGAAATTTTTACCCAAAAGTTACCAGACAGACCTAATGTAACGTTAGGACTGTACCACAGCGTAAAGTTTTTGACATTGACATTTCTGTAGTTGAAGTGGTTTTTCGGAACAGCTGATCGTGTATGGCGATTTGCGTGCAAATTGTTTTCTCATAAAAGGAACATTTCCTGACACAAAAATGGTAGCAAAATTTGATCAGCGCAAAGTGAAACATCAACTGCTGCACATTAGCACAAGTTTGGTAACTGTCCTCCTCTGTGTCTCGTACATTCACAAAGCAAAGGCCTGGCACAGTATCGGTCGATTTTGGGACTCTCTCGTGCTCCCAATCGTCCTGGCCGGCGAGATTGGAAAACTAGCCATATCTCGATATTTCGAGAAAGACGAAAAGGATACTATTACTAAGCAACAGAGGAAGAAGACGGACTTCCCCTCGTTCAAGGACATTGCTGGAGCATTCCTCCTACAGGCTGTCTGCACCCTGCTCTACAGCTTCACCTGCATCATCTTTGGGGCTCCGGTTCTGCAAAACTACGAGCAAACGTTTGTCCTCTCACTGCTGCTTACCCTACTTACAGTGTCGCCAACAGTATTTCTACTTGGGGTGAGCGGAACCCTTCAGGTGGTCTTCTGCGAAAAGGCGGATTTCCTCACCAAGAGCAAGGACACTACCGTGGAACTTTTTAAATACAACGCTGTTGGAGCTATTTTTGGCGCGTGGGCCGGCTCAATAGTGGCCCCATTGGACTGGGATCGCGACTGGCAATCATACCCCATTCCAAATGTTATTGGCGCCCTGCTGGGTTGCGGTGTCGCCAACATCTACATCTGTTCCAAGGTCTTGCTCTCCACGGGAAAGGCTTACGTTAATAAGCAACGATCGTAAAATTGCAACCTTTAGTCATTTATCAAAAAAAGTATCTATTTAAAATATTTCTACAAACAAATTAATAGTCTGAGGTTTCATAATTTCTAATATGATTTATTGTTAAGAGCATTTTATATTCGTAATTAGTAAAACATAGAAGAGTTATTTATAATTTGTTGTATTAGCTATTGTTGTAAAAGGTATACAGAAATAGTTTGGCATAGAAACAACTATGCAAATACATATAAAAATGTTGTAAAATACCACAAATCGTGAATATCAGAATCATTTCGAAAAAATCATTTCCACTGCAATTGCAGTTCAACTTCATGTTTTAAATTGCTGAATGCTAAAATTATAGTGCAGGTAACTTTTTTCAAAAAGGTTCATAATATTGAATACCCTCTTAATCTCTCAATTGTTTTTCAATATCAAACAGAGAAACATTTCTGAAATTCTGAAGTAGAATTTGAGTTCCTTTAAAGCAATTTTTAAAAGCATTTAAGAGGTTAAGAGGTCTTAACTTTTTTTTTCCAGAATCAGGGGATAATTTAAATAAACTTGACATTATTCTTGTGAATGGATAGCCAAAAATTTAAATATCATAGCTCCTTAAATAGGCTAAGTCTGTAGATTTATTATAAGCCTGTTTCACACTGTAGCAAATGCCATGATTTTGAGGAAACTGGGACCTTTGGAGTTTGGTTAAAGCCTCCATGTAAACGGGCCTTAAAACAATGATTGCCAGATTTTATTCAGCCATGTATTCAGCTAATGCTAATTTTATTTTATGTATATATTATATTTATGCGTAATATACCTCTTTGTTAAGATGAATGTAGGACTTCCTTAGATAAATTGACTGATTTTTTATTTCACCTCCCAATTAAAACAAAATTAACATTTAGTGGAAGGGTTCATTCGAATTAATTTGTTAATCCGATCGAGATTACGAAAAAGTGTTGCCCTAACAAATTTTAGACAATTCTGTTTTAAAGTGAAGCGCAGTAAGGTTCACTGATTGAAATCCGGGTGTCAAAAGAAATGTTTATAGATTTATTGGAATAAAATCAAGGAACTCTTCAAAACGCGGTCAACAGCTTTGCGAGATGATTTAAAACTGGTGGCTGTTTTAAAGTTTTTTTGGCAGAGAGCAGCTACCAGAAAGACACATTTCATTTCATTAAATATTCTCGATATTGATTCTGGAATAAAACTTCAGCGTATCTTAACGACATTTTCTTGAAAATTAATACGTAGGGAATTTTAAGAGTTAATAATTTAAAATCTGCTTATTAAGACCAAGATAACAGATTCAATAAGGCCAGCGAAAATTCGCAAGATAAAGGAAAATTCTTAAAAATTAATATAAGGGAATTTTAAGGGAAAGAAGTAAATTCGAAAAACCTCTAATAATTAATGTTCGTGAAAATTCCATAAAGTTTAAAATACGACAGTAATTATATATATAAAAAATAAAAAATCACCACTTACTTTATAATGTTTAATAAACTTTTTAAATGATGACATTGCACTTCCACAGTATATAACTTTTCTTCAATTTCTTGTGATTTCAATAAACCTTCCCATCTTGTATTTGCTTAGCAAGGGACACACTTTCGTCCTCTAATAAGCATCGCTTCCCAACAAAATAGTTATTAAACTCCCACTGATCCTCGTCATCATCATCGGTGGCTTTGAATCCTTTAAATTCATAGATTTTATGGTATGACTGATGATCGCCAAGATACGTTTTAATTCTGTAGTCTGCAGTTTCTGGGCATGAAACCTGTTCATAAAGATTCCGCAGTTGAATAAAATGTTGGCCGTGGGCTGTTCGTGTTACTGAATTCGTGTCTGAGACCAAGGCACTCCAAGTGATGGCAACAGTCATGTGTGGATCGACAGCGGATACAATATTATTAAACTCCTCTGTATTTATGTTGGCGTTCAACACAGTAAGATATCGCGTTTCATTCTTCACCAGAAAACCATAAAGCGATGAGATGTTTGGAATTTTGCCTAGTTCAATTAATCCATGAATAAGTGAAACAGACGACATCCTCTTTGCAACATATTCTTGAGGAGAATTCCCATTTTCTGCTGGTGATTCAAATAGTCTACAACGGAAACTTGCCGATTTTGATGATTTAAGACATTTCTCTGCAAAATGTTAAATAAATTATAAAACTGAACAATTTAGAAAAGTATTAAAATTTAATACCATTTAATTGTCCATCTGCAATTTCCATTTGATTCATATCTAAAGAAAAGTGGGCATTAGAACAAATATAAAACATAGGTAAATATCTTACAAATTATCTTGTCAGCTTTAAGCTTGTACTGGGAGCAGAATAAATCTACCGAATTTATATAAATTTCAGTCATCAGTGGATGATGGGCCTGATTTAAATTTTTCAAATCAACATCCAATCCCAAATCATTGGTTACCAAATTTCCAATAACGCAACCAATTTCTGCTTGCAATGACTCGTTTACATTGAAATTCCATTCATGACGAACCAACCGATATCTAAAAGTAAACAATTTCGAATATTACTCTTTAACTTTACCAGAAAACGCTACTTACCTAATTTTTGGATAATTTTGTGGCATTTCATAATAAACCATTAAACGAAGCTTAAATGATCCTTTCTGGAAAGGTGCTTGAATCCACATGGGAACTGTTGTAGTTTCTTGCGGATTTAAAGCTGTAGCACCACTTTCTTTCTTTAATATCTTGAACACGTGCTGCTTACGTGTTTCTTTATCTTTGCTTAAATTTGCATTTGTAAGATCTTGATAATCTAGAAAATGATTACTCTTATTAAATATTCTACTAAAATCAAAGCTCTAAACTTTACACAAAAGGGTTTTACTAAAATAATGTAAGTAAAATCAATTTACCAACCTTTTAGTATAGATATAGGCAAATCTGCATCATCATCTAAAATAGTCATCCAACGTGGATGATCGCAACCAACATAAATATTTCCGATTGGTGTTGTTCCCGAATTTGTGAGACACATTGTAACTGGTAGAATTTCGCCAACAAGAACATCATTTGGAGTTTGCGAAAAGCATACATGAAGAGAAGGCGCAGGTGGAAGAATTTTTATATTTAATTTATTGTCCAACTGAATGGCAGGAGATGCTCTTTCTGAACTTTTGATTTGTTGTGTTTCAAAGTATATGCATCCTAACAAAGTGCCTGGTTCATTTGTTGCAGACATATTTCCAACTATTCCCACAATTTTTAACTGCCCTATTCTTTTCGGGGTTAATTTGAAGCTGATGTCTTTCTCTTCTCTTTCATTTAAAATCACTTCTTGATTTGTTGTGGCCCTAATGGCTGAGAAAACCAATTCTTTTTCTGAAAATAATAAGTGCCGGTAGTGGTTTGATTTTATTTAGTAGAATTTATAAAACCTTCGTCTGAGCACCATTTTTCGAAGAAGATTTTATTTGAAATGGTTTCATCATTTTCCAAAGTAAATTCCCACAGTAAATTGATGTCAGTGAATGTTATTCCAGGTTTAATCGTGTTCAGTAATGAGAAATTTACTTCAATTGGTTCTTAGAAAGAAAAAAAAAAGGATAGCAATTTTATAATTTTGTTTTCTATTCTAAATGTTTTTTTTTTTAAATTAAACAAATAACAGAGAAATGTAGATTTTCTTTATATTATTATATGATATTTATAACTAGAGGCAAAACTACAAATTAGATTATTGTTTCCCCGTTATATTATGTCTTAAGCTCCGAATCCTAGAAATGTTTTTAGTACACATTATTTTTTAACTAAAGTAACTTTAATATGCAACCACAAAAACAATATTCACTTAGCAACAAGCTTCAATAGTGTACTACATTAAATTAAATACTTACCCCCATGAACGCTAAGAGGATAATCACTTGTTGGATTCTCTGAAGTAAAAAGTGCTCTAGTCGGTTTAAATACAATTGGTTTTGAAGAAGCAGTCTGCACAATCATCTCTTCTAACTTTTGCCACTTAATTCCATCTTTCAAGTTTGACTAGAGAGAAGATTTAAATATGTAAACTTTCACAAAGACAAAAGGAATGAGAACTTTTATAAATACCTAAATATATCATTGATACAGTGATGCATATCTTTTTAAACAATGCATACAATACTGTGCATTTGCATAAAGTTTAATATTGCATCACTGCGACATAACTGCATTAAGGCCTTAATACCAAATTTACCTTAATGTTTATATTGCTGGCTGGAATGTAAAGCGGATTCGCAACTGGTGGATGAGGGGTAACTAAAACTCGAATTGAATTTTGTACGACTTTTGGCAATGATATTTCTAAAAGTCCAATTTCAGGATTTCTGTTTAGTAGCTCCTATAAAACCAAAATAAGTCTTATTTATATGTATATAAGTTGTTAATTTAATGAATAAACCTTTTGTGTTGCAATATACTCCCTCAAAAATGCTGCTTGTTGAACTGCATTTTGTAAGCTTGTTGGCCGTAAAAGATGGGCCAATGACTTACTAGCAACATCTAATTTTTTTAAAGTAACAGCCTGCTTTCCGATAGTATACTGTATATGATCCTCAGCAAGACTCCAGCCCCTATCTTGGAAAACTTGATAAGCTTGTTTATAGCATCTGAATGCATGTTTCCTTTGTCCGGCCCTTGAATACCTATTCCCAGAAAGAACAATATGGAAAGAATACTTCCGATACATTGGTGGCTGAGTGGCAAGAAAACAATACGAGGCTTGCTCAAGGAGTAAAGCTGATCTTAAATCTGAATCTTCACTTGTCATTCTTATTAATTGCTTTGCTGCTTCGCCAAACATTCGAGCTGTTTTTAAACATTCAACACTAAGAAGGGTCGCACGTGTCGCAAACTGAGGCAATCTTAAATTAAAATTATTCGACAAAATACGTTTTTATAATTTGTTATAAATTTACTTGCATACGCTGAGGTAGCAAACTATGGCATCCTCCATGTAGTCGTATGTTTTTCGATTTGCTGTTCCTAACATAAAAGCAGATAATGCTGCCATTTCAAGGGCTCCAGCGTAATACTGCCAAGCTGAGTCCGCATTAAAATCTCTTTTAGCTTGATGATACGCCTGGAAAGCTAAGTTATAGTTGCCAAACATAAAGTATAGATCGCCTAATTTGCGGGTTTGAAGCTCAACCGATTCTGAAGTGTATCTAAGAACAAAAATCATACGCTAGTTGTTAAAATAATTGAAGTTTGGATAAGTTAGACAGACCTACATACTACCTTTTGTTCTACGATATTATTTTTATTTAATGTATTGAATACAAAAATGTTATAATACATTTTTTACTTACATTACAGCATTTTGTGTACTACTTCCTGCGCCCGGCTTATTTGTGGCGAACCACCTCTTTGTTGCACTGAGGAATGACTTGCTAACGCCCTTTTTATTTGTTATCTAAAGGAATAAAAATGTCATGTAACATTATAACACTCATTAACAGCCCACCGCTTCGTTCAGTAATCCTACTAATTTCTCCACATATGGAATAAGCGCTCTAACTGTGTAATCTTGTACAAAATGTCGAAGATTTTCCATATCCAATGCAGTAAGATACATTCCATGAGGTACATCGACATCAATTTCTGACGCCCATACATTTGGATTTATCGTCTGGGAGTTTAGACTTTCACTGCTCACTGAATATTTGGAATGCTAGAATTTATACTATTAATAATATATTATATCTTTTATGAAGTAAATATAATTAACAATTGCTTCTGTAGCCTGTTCCTGTACAGGACTTAATGGATGAATAAAAGATTCACTATCTGAAGGGGATTCTAAGTTGGAAGTTTGAACAGATGAAGGCATAGCTGTTACTGAACTCATATCCTGGGGTGTTTTTGGAGCACTTCCTTGATCCGAGTGGGTATCCTTAAAAGCAAACAATTACTTATAATCGGAACACAAAAAAAAAAAAAAAATTAATTTATAGATCTTACAGATTTTGGTTGTCTTTTTATATACCGCACCCACGGATCTGAACAATCAACTGGAGTATCGGTGACTGAATTAATTTGAAGTAGAAAACATTTCTTATCTCCAAAAGTTGATTTAAGTAGTTCGTAGCTTTGTTGGGCTCTATCATTGATTATAAATATACTAGCAATTTATAACAACATATTTATTTTGTTCACCTTGTTATATCTCCCTGAGATCCATCATGAAGCAAGACATAGCTATTTAGTACATCTGAAGAAAACCATTTCGGTAACTTTTGGGGAGTTACATTTTGAAGCATTTGAACTTTTTTAGATAATTGATTAGCTGTGTCCAGTATATTTGGATCCGAACTCGCAAGAATAATTAAGCAGCTTAAAAAATGGCGCGTGAATTCGTGATCAGCAGGAAATTGAACAGTAAGAAATGTTTCTCTCCAGTTTTCAAACCATGGTTCAGATGTTGGAACTTCTAAAACGGTGGAGCCTGTAAATTGTAAATACTATCTACAAAGAGGGTTTGTTTTTGTTTAACCAAAATATATTAAATAAAGTCTTAACGAGTAATAAGCACCAATGTTCAAGAATATGATATATGAGTATTAACACGGTTTACTCTTAAGAGGTTAATAAAATTGCAGTATAAAGTTTTCCGAACACTGTAATTACATAATACGATTTTTATACAATAAGATTTTCAACCATCTTGTAAGGACCAGCAAACAGACTTAACTTTCGGTCCTACCGTCGTTTAAAGTCGGCATCCGCGCAGCATTCTCTGGATACGAGCGTCGTCTAAATACAACAGATAAAGTAACGGCCCCAAGATTGAACCTTGTGGAACACCACATTTTTGTATTTCCTCTTTACTGTGATACTGATTCTAGTTTTTTGCTGTTCGCGATGACAGGTAATCCCTAATTAAATTGTTGCATATTCCTCTGATACCTAGTTGTTCCAAAAGCTGTAATAATCTATGATCTTCATCTTATACTTATATCACTCTTATAAGAAATTTTGCACACACAAACGAGAGGAGACGAATTGATTTGTTTTGTTTCTCATGATAATGTCCTCTATAGAATATTAAAGAATGTTAAAAGAAACCTTGCCGGGACACACTATTGTAACATATAAATCTCTGTATGCGAATTAAAATATAGGATTTGTGGGCAGAACCACTAAATTTTCCAGAAGAAGTGTAGTCGTATTTTAAGTAAATGATTCAGTGGAATTTTATAAAATTAAAATAAGACTGTAATTTTGCATACCAATAGTGAAAGACTTCATTTTATCACAGCTTCCATTCGTCACAGACTCGTTAAGCATTTTCCTTGCGAGGACTGTCTGAGGAGGCCGCCAACCGACATCACAAATGTTCAGCCGTAGTCCCTTCACCGAGACGCTTGTGCCGCTGCTGTCTCTGAAATGAGCTATTATTGAGGGGGATGAGGTTAGAACACGGTCCCTAGGGTTTCAAAAGGATAAAATAATACCGTCATTAGTCAGCCGACTAAAAGGCTGAAGCATCTCTACAAAGGAAAGGTTGTTTTTGTAGCACATCTCGTCTGCAAGTGGACTGGACACAACACCCACCAGAGGTGAAAATACATTTTGTATTATATCTCGGGCAGTAAAATTCTGCCCTGTTAAATGGATCATCTTCTGGAATTCTTAAATGTTTGTCTGCTTTCACAAAAACGAAAACACTCCCACGAAATTGGCTCTCGGCAGCCGATAATCAAGAACTGTCAAAAACAGCTGACACATTCTATCCCCGTTTTGCAGAATAACGAAATAAATACGAAAATTTGTTTGGCAATTTGTTGTACTCTTAAGAATTTTGTGAATTTTTTAAATTACAGCGTTTTTCGCATGAAAATCTTAAGCAATTTAATGCTTTAAAGAAAACGCGATTACTAGTTTTGTTTACTTTAAACATTCAACCGACTGAAGTACGCACTATCTAGAATCAATCACAATAGCACAGGAGTCGGAGATGTCATTGGTTTGACATCTAGAGCATTATTGAGGTTCGCCGGGCATATTTTTGTTTCTGTACGTAATTGTATGAATTTTTTGACTTGAAAATTGTGTAAATTGTAAACATGGAGCCCCATATTGAACCAGAGCCTCAGGCCGTTAACGAGTGGATCCGGTTCGGTTTGAGACTAGGCGTGAGTGCGGCACTCCATCCCTTCGAATACTCCAAAGTCCTAATTCAGGTGCTGGCTGCTATCAAAATAGATTCTGATTTAATTTATCTAGCTCCGATTGTATTTTATCCTTCCAGCTCGGGTATGAACCAATCGCCCCGCGACCCGGGAGGTCATTGCTGGGCAAACCAATTCTGGCACTTCCCAATATATTCCAATACGGTAAGGCTTCCAAAATTGATTTAATTATTTTCTCTGCGGTTTTTAATTGCTTTATTATTATATAAAGGTAATAAATTTATATCGCATTATATTCGCCACGTCTTATCCCATGGGATGCACTTGATACACGCTCCAGTTAATTTAGTTTTAATAATCTGGTCATGAACTTCACGGATGCATGATCTAATAATTTTTTCAGCTCCCGCATGGCCTTCATTGGTTATGAGTTATGATGACCTATGAGATTAATGCTTCTGGAAGCAAAGGCGTGGTTTTTCACCCAAAATATTCTATGTTTAAATCTTAAGCATTACTTTAATTGAAATAAAATGTTTAAGTTTGTACAAACTGAAATAATAATCTTAAATACGTTAAGGATCCCTCCAAATTGGATAGATACTTCCTCAGCTATTATGGAATCATTAAAACTACAGTTCTTAATACAATATTTAATGTAATAATTATTTTGTTGATGCCAAATTGACTAACTTAAATTCTTGAGTTATTTCAAATTTTGCTAAGTATCACAGGGCTTCTTTATGGAGTTAATCGATTTAGCAAGTGCTCGACTCAAATATTACCTTAAATATTGATTTAAGGTACTATTACCGTCTAGAATGCTAAAAAATGACATATATTCAACAATTTTTTTTCCACTTTCTATATTATATATTGTTATCAAACTTTTTTTACAGTATTAAACAGTTCTTGAAGATTACGAAAAAAAATTTTATTTTTATTTTCTATTAACTGTAAATTTAAAAAACAAACTTATAGGAAATTCAATTTCCTA
Source organism: Dysmachus trigonus (assembly GCA_949715965.1). Lineage (NCBI taxonomy): Eukaryota > Metazoa > Arthropoda > Insecta > Diptera > Asilidae > Dysmachus > Dysmachus trigonus. The sequence continues at coordinate 79,051,361 of OX454322.1, read as the reverse complement.
CAAAAAAGTTCTGAACACCAAATAGCTAACATCAGTATTTCTTGAGATATTGGGCTTTGAAGTTGAGGTAGTGTGGAATTTTCATGGATTATTGAGCTAAATTGTAGAAACACTACCTCAACATCAAAGTCAAATATCTCAAGAAATATCGATGTTAGCGATTCGGTGTTCACAACTTTTTTGTAGGAAATTGAATTTGCTACAAGTATGTCATATTCAGTTTTTCTGTACCTTTTGTTGTTTACGAGATAGGGGCAAAAAACGAGAATTTCATGGAAAAATTGGGGTTAGTGACCCGTACTAACTCGCTGGTGGGAGTTAGGGTTACACCGCAATGGACACTTGTAGAGCATTCAATTCTGAAGAAATCCTACCATTGACCAAGATTATACCATAAAATGCCTCTGAGCTGTAGAGTTTTGAAGAAAAATTATCAAAGTTTACGTGTATTTTATATGGGAAATCTTTATACGCCTTGGTCTAGTACTTAATATTAATATTAAGGGCTCCAATTTTCAGGGAATTTTTGTTTAGGTATTGGCCACAAAATTTCGAGGTGGGACTGAAAAAAAAAATACTCACGAAAAAAAGCACCCTAATATACATATCAAATGAGATACTTGGTTTCATCTGGTGTATAAAAATTACTTCTTAATACAAACTTTTTAAGACAATCATATCTTTTAATATTGCTTCATTTAATTGAGAGTTTAGGCGTGACTTGATTTAAATTTAAGTCTTTAACCCTAGATGACTAGATGAAAAATAGAAAAGTTCTAAGAATATTAACGTATGCAATCTTAGCAGAGTTTAAAAGTGTTCTCTTCAAAAATATCATCAAGTTGAAGCAAAACAATAAATTTTAGTTTAAACTGAAATGAATGCTCAAAAAATGGGGCCAAATGAATAAAAGCAAGCAAATGGTTTTTACTGGATATGTGAATAGAAATTTAAGATTTTATTTAAAAATTCAGTAAAATACTGGATGCATTTACTAATTTACTAGTAAATACTTCACAATTTGAATAAATAAACAGTGGTTTTAATTTATGACAACAAACATTTACTAGCAATTTTTTCAGAGTTGCTTTAGACCAAAATTAAATTCAGTTGTGCGTAATTTCTAAGAAGTAATCACTGAATTTATGAATTTTGCAATTGAGTATTTATTTCTTAACGCGGTATTAGTCCACTTACTTACTTTCACTAAATGCTTGATTTTCACTTGGCCCTATATATTAGAATTTTATTTAAATTTTATTAAGAATTTAGTGAATATTTTGGAAAAAGAGGGTACCTTAGAAGGTCTTCATTGAAAACCAATCAACTTTTGTTTTTACTTTAGAAAAAATTGTATATGAAAAAATACATTTTTATTTTAAACTAAAAAGAAGTAATGTTACAATTACCTGAGTATAAAAATAAATTAATTTAATTGAATATCTAAACAGAATTCTAAAAAACGGCTGCTTGGACTTAGCTGTGCGAAATATTTGGAGAATATAAAAACACTTTAAATACAATTCATTTCACTTATTTGAATTAATTTACTAGAAATCAAATTTTTGATTAAAAGCTGTCTGGATGGTCGATTAGTAGGACTTTATGAATCTGAATAACACATTAAGGCGATTTTAATTAATTATTTTGAAAGTCGCACATATTAGCTTATAATACAAAGTTTCTTATATTCTCATTTATAAAGTTATTTCTACTTTATTTGCTTAATTTGTAATTGCAGCGGGCTACGTAAAAAGCATTGATGGCTTCTTCGGACTGTATAGAGGTCTTACTCCGAAGCTGGTTGGCAGCGTTGTCGGTGCAGTTTGTAGCGAACGAATTGTTAATAAGCTTGGAATGCCTGGAAATCCTGACGATGGCAAGGATGAAAGTGAAATGTCTGAAGAGGAGCAGTAAGTGAAAAACAAAATACTTGAATTTTTCAAAAGTTCATTGGAATTTTTCTAGATTTCAGAGATTTCAAGACAATCTTAAGCGTGATATTGTTGTTCACATAACTGGTATTATCGTTACTCATCCCTTCAATGTTATCTCACTTCGAATGATGGCTCAGTTTATTGGTCGTGAATCTACTTATACGTAGGATTATTTTGAAATAATTTTAAGAATACTTATGAATATAATATTTATTTAAACAGATCTATCCTGGGTTCTATCGCTGAAATCTATAGACACGAAGGAATTTTTGGATTTTTCTCAGGGATTATTCCAAAACTTTTATGTGATCTTGCTTGTGTAACTCTTACGAGTACCACGGTATTTTTAATAAACAAATATTTGATAAGAGATCGCGATACTCGACAGTATTGTGCCAGTTTCACACAAGTAAGATTTTATTTTTTTTTTTTAATTCTCTAAAATTTTTTTAAAAACTATCTGCTTCATAGTTCGTGTTTTCGAGTTTGCTGTATCCTCTACAAGTAGTATCGACATGTATGGCAGTTTCAGGATCAGGGTAATGAATTCTTTTATTTTGTGATAATATATAACTTAATATTATTATTTCGATACATTCAGTCTAAGTGCTGGGCAACCACCAATAATGCCGATATATAATAATTGGTCCGATTGTTGGTCAGATTTGCAGGCGCGAGGAGAATTGAAGAGAGGAAGTTCCCTATTTTGGAGGTATAAAGACAATAAAGATAAAATGATTATGTAAAAAAATTCTTTAATATAATGGTATTAGGTCCGCTCGCAGTGCTTCCGCTTACAACAAATTCAGTTATGCCCCACTGCCAGCTATTTCCAAATATTCATAAATTTGAAAGAATACATTTTTTCTATGTAACCAGTAGTGTTGATTCTTTTAACACCAGATTTTTTCTGTAAATAAAATCATTATTCACCAATTGGATTTTTATACAACTCTATTCCTCTTGGATTATTATTGTAGGGGCTAAAAAATAGGACAGCGTAATTTCAAGTAAGTATTTTAGATTACGTAGTGAAACGCAGGATTCTAAATTAGTAAAATAATTTCTTTCTGTATTTCTTCCCCTCTAAATACATTTTGCTGATACGAACTTTAAGGACTCTCTTGTACAACTTATTGAAAACATATTCACGAAATAAAAATTTGGACAAATTTGATTTGGAAAATTGGACTTAAAAGTGTTTAAAATTCAAAATAATTTTAAATGAAAATATACTTCTTGATATTTAACAGTCGCATCTGGTGTGCCACAGGGAAGTTATGTTGGACCAGAATTGTTTTCATTAAGTGTATTTAAAAATTTTGGTTTAGCGCCTCTTTAGCACACTTTTACGATTATCGATTATACCTGAACTATGACTATTAATTAAATTTAGAACTTTGAGCGTTTTCAATTTCAAAATTATTATATTTTACGCACGAAATTCTAAATTTTGTTAGCAGTCTGTCCAGGGGTGGTTTCAAACACTGTAAAGTAAAAGTCTCTTATTGTCTACGTTATTTCGATACTCAAAATAAACCTGAAACAATGCTTCCATTTACACTAATAAAAAAACCATATATGTTAATCTAGTTAAAAATAATTTATTCAGCGCTATAAATAACATTTAATAATTTAAGAATTTAAGGTACACAAGTAGCAGGGCGATAAATGCGAAAGGTGCATGAAGTCTAACTCCAGAATTATTTTCACAATAATAATCATTACAATCAGCGTTCAAGAAACGTTCATATTTGGATAGAACGTCAGACCAATCACAAAGACCCACTCTGCACCAATCCAAATTGATAGCATTTTGGTTCAGTGAGAATAACACCTTAGTCCTATCCCTGGCGTTATTTGGACAACTATGAAAAAATTTTATTATAAAATATTTTTGCTATACATAAGTTCAATTATTCATACTCATATTTCACAGCAACAAAATTAGCTCCGAACGGACCTAGTCGACTTGTTCTCCATTGTCGTCTGTTCATGCTGTAGTAGTTGTCTGCCCTCAAAGCATCGTTATCTTTTGCAATACCTTTAAAAAAAATGGATACAAATGAAATATTATTCTGCATAATAATAATTTTTTTTTTGTTTATCACCTAATGCTGTTAAGAAAGATTGAATTGTGACTGAGTGAGTGAAATATGCGACAGCATGAGGTTCGTTTGTACTTTGAAGATGTTTCATCATATCTTGAACAGCATGGCATGCTACTCTAGTGTTAAGTTCATAGGCATATCCATTTTTGTAATAATACTTTAAATCCTCTCCAAATTCCAAAACTGATACTTCTTCTGGAGTAAAGGCCTTTCAAATATTTTATTATTTGATTTTAGTGATAGGGAAAAATTTGAATGTTCTTACCGCACACCAAGGACTAAGTCGATCAACGTACCAGGCCTGCTCAAATCGACACATGTCCCAAATCAATTCAATTTGACTTATGTCTAAGGAGAACTTGAAGCTGAAAAAAAAAAACATTTTTTATATAGGTAATATAAATAGACTCTTAACGCTGTATTACCCGAGGCGCATAGAAATGTTTCTTATAGTTTCTATCATAAGGTCCGATTTCTCAAATTTGTCTATTTCAGAACCAGGCGAACTTTTTTCATCATTTTGTTTTATCCACAATTTGCAATTATCCGTAGGCTTTAGAAGTAAGTCTTCTGTTGGAACAGGAGGCACTCGAATGCGGTCATGAGCGTTAAACCCAAATAAACCTTCTACAAATGCTTTAAAACTAGCCTCGGTCCTTTGAGTGCCAGTGTGTCTAAACTGAAATATTTCAAATTTATATTTCTACTATTCGTATTTAACCAATTATTTCTACTTACTTGGAATGCATTGCTATTGTATGTTTTTTCTAAAAGTTCAGGAAATGTCCTTTGGTATGCCTTTGCTAAGAATTTCATGTCAGACCAGCCCTGATAGTAAGAAATAATAATTATTAAGAAAATTCGATAGTATTTTTAACTAACTTAAAACCAAGCCAAATTTAAAACTTTACACATCTTTAATTTTTCTCTAAACGATCTTATCTACTTTTTTACTAATAACTGACCATTCAAGTTCAATTACATAACAAACCATGTGTTATGCGCCTTTTTTGCTCGGAAATGCATAACATATTTTACACGGTGTGTTGTTCATCTCGAATGGGTTAATACAGTTCAATTAAAGAATGGGCTTCGTTAAAGTTTCTTTAAAAACAAAACAAAAAGACAATTTTTTTTTTAAATTTTTGTATTTTTCTAATATTATTGAATTGGATCTCCTAAATAACTGATTACTGACTAGTCATTATTGATGAAACTACCAGAAATAAATAAACAAAATTATTTTCAACATATTGATGACGTAAAGAAGTGCAACCATTCTAAATTGAAAATCTAAATAAAATCTTATAAATAAATTTAAAGATATATAATTAAAAAGAGACGATTTTCCATTCGAATTAAACAAGATCAATAATAATAATAAAACAACAAAAGTTGATTGATACTAAAGCTGCTTACAAATCACACGAATTAGCGTTTAATTGACATCCACTTGGACGTGACTCTTTGTGTAATGTTGGATCGCCAATAATAATTGCAAATATGAATTATGTAATTAATTGCGATATGCTTACCTGGGTTGTTAAATGCTCACTATATTCTGGAGTGATATTCGTATTTAATCTCCACGTCTGTATGGAGAAAAGATCTTCCGAACAGAGGGCACCTCTTAATGGTTGTGACCTTCTTTCGCGGTAGTTTTTCACAATTTCATCCCGAAGCTGGATATAAATTAATTAAAAAACATAATTAAATTCTTAAACTCTAATAATACCGTTTCGAGATCATGTAATTTGTTAATTGTCTTTTCATTGGGCAGTCGAGTTCCATGACGACTTAAAATCCAAATTTTAGTGGGATTACAGTCTGGAAAATGTAAATACCTACATATCTAGAATTTATTGCTATTATAAATTGCATTATTTACCTGGAACGGAATATTGACCTCCATGATCTTTACCCTTTACCAATTGATATGCAGTTTTTGTTGCATATTGTCGAGTTTGGGGTTTTTCGCCATCCTTACCATAACAATATTCTTCGCAGCAATCTCGCTGTCCAAGAACATTTTGTCCAATTACAAGTAAAGTAAGAAATAGTAACCTCATTGCGTTGCACTCACTAGAAATAAAATTATATAATAATTATAATCTGATTAGTAAGATTTTCGAACTTATTCGTAAAGTTTTTAATCTATAAAGGGGGATAATGTTGTTTGAGAACAATATAATGTAATTTATCTTAGTAATATTTGTTATACAAAGCACATGATGAATTAATCTTTCTATAACCAAGGCCGCAATAAATTGAAATTTTCCCAAGCTGCAATAATTGATCATAGTTTTCCAGTACAATTAATCGAATATTTTTTGTATAATACAAGAGAGGGTCGAAAAGCTTTTATAATATTAATTATACAATATCGATACTTAAATACTAGCTAGATTTAGTTAGAAAACTAAACGAAATGTTTCTTTGTTCCATATATCAAATGTAATTATAACAAGTATTGAATTACGAATTAGAATTGTTTATAGCAACTGAGGAACTTAAGCTGTATTTTTTTAATAATCTGATGATGAATTTTCCACTGAATTGAATTTTTCAATAATTACTCTTAAATTTAATTAAAAAGAACATCGAATTGCATTGATTTATGTCCGTTTTGCGCCAAAAAATGAATCAAGTAATTTTTCAGTTACACATTTTAAATTTAGGTAAATATAAATCATGAAAATTTGATGTATTTATTGCAAATTTTAAAATCTTTGGAATAGGATATAATTCAAAAAATTCAATTCAATGCAAAATTCCACAACAGGATCAGATAATTAAAAAAAAAAGGCAGCTTTAATTATGTAGTGCAAACTCTGATCCGAATTCTGGATTTCCTGTTTTTAAATTCACCAAGAAAATTCAGTATAATCAGTGACTAAAATATTCTCTCGGTATTTACCCTGATGTTATGTTTCCTGTAAAAGTGGACTTACTATTCTCTTAGTCTGGCCAAATATAAATTTTTCCAGGAAAATATTTTCAGCAAGCATTTTTCGTAAAGTGTTTTTTCCTTTTCTTTGATATAAAGTTTTCTTTGCAATAAAAAATTTCATGACTGCCAATTTCTTTCCGGTTTTGTTTTTTGGGTTAGTAAATGTTTGATCCAAATCAGTTGAGTTGTTTCTAAGAAAATCGCACCGGATAGAAGAAAGCCCTTTTTTAAATAGCTTCAAAAAACAATCATCTTTCTTTTAAGACCGTAAGTGAATACTGAATAGTACCAAAATAGTACTACGAAAAAGTTCTAAAATCTCATTTAAATATCAAAAATTACAGATCTTAACAAACCGGCCTTCATTTGGTTATTTCTATAATCAAGTGAATAATTCAAGCTAATCAACTAATGAACCCAAAGATAGATATTTTTACATCAAATACATATTTTTCAGGGTGCATTCTGATATTACGCAAAGGATTTTTCATTTTAAGTTATGCACGTTATTTATGTATTTACTAAGTTTAACTAATCTCGAAGTTCACTTAAATTTTATGACGACAAATCAGTTTATGTTTTGAGCTGACGTTAAACTACTGCACTGACAATGTTGTTTCTTATTCCTGCCTATATCCTGCGGTGTGCCGCAGGGTTCAATTCTTGGTCCGCTTTTCTTCTGTAGTTATATAAATGACCTTCCTGATGTAATCAATGATGTATCAATACATCTCAAAATGCTGTGCCCTTGTCATCTACCGAAGTGAGGCTGATGGAACTACACTATCACCTATAATATATTATGGTAATAAGTTTGGCTTTGTCGGCTTAGTCAAAAATCAAGGAATCGTTAATAATAATGGGATGATATGTTACGACTAAATAAAACAAAGTTATTATAAGGTCACTTAACATTTTCAATGTTTCCTATTGTATTGTTATTGAATTTCCATAGATTTCGATTTATTTTCATTTTGATTTAATTATTTGGTATGACATTACGTTGGAATTGAGCTGTGTCGTTATAGCAATTAATGTTTGTTTGTTCGTCTTTTATAGATTCCGAAACCGCTGAACTGATCTCCTTGAAATTTATACTACGTAGTCTCTATATAAAGGGGAGTAGTATCCATCATATTTTCAAATGTTCGCAATATTTTTTCTGTTTTTGAATTTTTCATTGAAATTCGCATTAAACCGATTATTTTCGGGGAAGCGTAGTAAGGTAATTATTTTGAAATGCATGTAGGTATCAAGATGACTCAAATTGCTTTCAAAAGAAGACATATGGAGGTTTTTTTCATACATAAATTTATTATAATCCATGATATTTTAATACATTTATTTCTGATTTTTAAAATCGATAAATTTAATGATAAAATGCGTAGTTAGTTTTTATTTCGTTATTTTCTTTTATGAATTCTTGTACTTATAAGCACATTATTTTTTATCTCATTTTTCTTATTCTTTTACTATTCTTCTTAAATTAAGTTTGAACTTTTGCCCAATTTAAATATTTCCTCCTGAACTTTGTACACTAATGATTTATCTTTGTACATTATTACCAATAAATTATTATTATTATCATTATCTGCTACACTTTCATAGATAGGTAAGGCCTATAACTAAAATCCATACAAAAATTGCTACCCTAACAAGTCGTTCAGACTTAGGGGCAACATCCAATAAATAGGTCAAGGGTAGTTATCGTTCCATCTCCGCCGATAAAAAGAATAAAATTGAAATGGCAGGGCAGCCACTTTCCTGATCGCAGCTCCGTTTGACACGTTCAAGCGTTTCTAATTTTGGGAAGTCATTTGAATAAGAAGCAAAACATCTCGGAGTATGTGCTCACAAATCGAGGAAATCATTTGAATCGTATTCATGCCCCAAGCACTTGAGCACTCTCGGCGAGCTGAGGAAAGTAACACAATTTTCACATTTTGTTCTTGTCGACGAAATGCAAACCATATGTGGGGGTTGTGGGGCACATTATACAATTTCTGGATTGTTTATTGTGCAATCGCTCGTTATGAGGTGATTTGTGGGGAGAAAGGATTAACATGCACTTGGCCATCAATCAAAAACAATGATAAAAATTACCCAGATCGAGATTTAGATTTGCGTGCAACTAATAATCGCATGGAAATTTTGCTTAAATACCTCGTTGAAAATTTACGTGTCTACTTTGACTTAACTCCTCAAAGACTCAAAGATTCGTCTATAACCCAACTTAAACTTTTATTTACACATGAATTTATAACCATTCAATTACCAGTTTCCACTATGAGAAAGGCCTCTGTTCTTTGATTTCAACAAAAACTTATAATTGTGGTGCTAAGCAATATTTGTGTTGCTGTTATGGTTTAAATATCTTTTAATTTTCTGCTGAGGAAATTTATGGTAACAAAAAGTTGATTTATTTCATGAAAAAAGGTTTCTCTCTAACAATAAATATGGGTCTATTATCTTAACATCCGGCGAAGTATTTATAATTGGATATTACAATAGCAACGATTCAAATAAAATTTACGATACCACAAATTTTATCAAAATATCATAGTTTAACCCTTTTTTTTGTTGATATGATAAATTCTTCTTGTTATTGGACAAATTATGCCAACTGAAGTATTTTTTCGATTATTTCCGTTCTAGATTTAATTTCTTAAAGTTTACATTTTGATATGCAATTGATTTATATATAGAGACAGTTTAAGTATTAGAGTATTATCTTACTAATTATGTTTGTTAATCAGTAATTTATTTTTTTCTTTAGGAGATTTTTATATTTTCTTTCTTTATTATATAAATTTGAATATTTAATAAGATTATCATATCTCCAGCAGCAAACTTTAAAAATGAATATACGTACATTACATATATGTATACCAACTTGAAATAGATTTTTACAAAATTTATTAAATCAGCTTATAAAATTTTAATAATATTAATGCGACCATCTCATTTCTCAATGTTGTCGTCAGATTTAAATGTAGCAACCCAGAAAACTCCCTTGAACTTATTTATGTGAAATGTAATGATAAACTTTAACATTAATTGTTCCGCCAATTTGGATTCGCTATCTTTTAGAGTTACACTACTTTCGTAAATATTTTTAATGAAGGTGAATATTGAGCAAATACAACTCGTGACCTTTTCTTCGATTTTTTTAGAAAATGTAAAAATAAAAGATAATAAAACTTGAATATCAAGAATAATAATTATCTTTTGGAACTGAAAAATGTTCTATTATAACATACAGGGTGTCCAATAGGAATGTGCGAAAACTAATTAGTCACAATTTTTTAACAAATGGAGAGATCGATAAAAGGTAAATATTTGTTAATAAAGGAAAGTCGTCATTTTCATTTCATGTCCATTTTATTATAAAAAAATTAAACCTATTTAATACAAACCATTAATTTAAAAATATAGTGAAAAACGTGAATTATTAATAATATATATTTTTGAAATGTGAACCATCTACATAAAAGGTATCTACCTGCATTTCTTTGAATCTTCTGTCGCCGGAGAGAAGTACAAAGGGATGTTAGAGACCAAATCCTTTCTCATGCGAAAAAGAGGAGCCGCGTTAAATCTTTTTTTTTTTTTATTCAAGACGGAGCAGCACCTCATCGCACACAAGAAGTATCATCAATAAATTTTATGGCGATCGAGTTATTGGCCTAGGGTACCCACGCTTTGCTAGGGAAAAAGGAATAAAATAGCCACATGACTCGTCAGATCTCATTCGATTTGATTGCTTTTTATGGGGCTACATTAAAGACCAAAAAACAGTTGAGGATTTTATTAAAGACATTGGGAAGATCGTCAATGGCATTTCAAATGAAACGTTAGAACATGTTTTTAATAGTTTTAGAAAGCATATGGATATTTGTGGCAAATTAGATGGTTAAAATATCGAAAATATATATCATTAGTAATTACGTTCTTCACTACTTTTTTAAATTAAATTATAATAAAATGGACATGAAATAAAAATGACGACATTGAACGACCTCTTCATTTGTTAAAGAGTAGTGACTCAATAGTTTTCGCACATTCCTATTGGACACCCTGTATTTTTAAAAGTCTAAAAGAAATTACTACGCTGAATTATATCGATGCAGTTTTGTTGATTAGATTAATTATTCATCGCGTAATATAACTAGATTGAGTTAAACGATCTCTCTTTTCTGAAATTATATTACATGCATTAATTCTAAGAAAAGGCAGACAAATCTATACCGATTTTATAGGAATTTAAATTCAATACCCAATTAAAATCAATCATCGTCGGCTATTTTCCGGTATTGTTGTTGAAATAACATGGAAATAATTCGGTCTTGAAACACAACGGTCAAATACCTAGTGTCTTAGTACATCAAACTAATTATCGACTTAATAATTAACGCATTCTCTTCTTTGATTTTATTTATAAAATACTTCCTCCGATTCGCAAAGGAGTAAACAGTTCTTATCGTGAAAGTTTCGTTCATTTATTTTCCAACTCTTTCGATTATCATTGGTGGTGCGATATTGCAATCTCTCTTCAAAGATAATTTTAATTGAGAGGACCAAAGTAAATAAATAACGAACGCTGCTCTCATCCAATTAAAGAAAAAATAAAATTGGTTTATATATCTGCTGAACTCAATAGTAAAGCCGATTAAACCAGATTTAGCTTCCTATCAATTTACTGAAAGTACTTATGAGACAGTTATGAGACAGCAATATGTATTTATTTTTTTGCTTGAATTCTTTAAGATTTATTGTTTAACTAACTGACCCGCACGCGGCATAGTCCAGCTGCAATCATTCTTCTAAAGAAAGCAAAACCTTGATCAAAGTATGACCTGACTTGACTAAATAGTATATAAATTGCAATTAGTACATAATTAACCAATTAGAGTGCTCCAATACTCAAACGAAAGGAATTTTTCAAATCAATGCAACAATTTAAGTCCAATTTCCCTACTTTACATAAAAAAAGAAATGTGATTTAAAATAATAGAATGATTTATGTGTCACACTTCTCAACTTCTTGCTGAAAATATTCACCCAACTCTGTTCTAATGAATTTGATTAGAGTTTAGGCACTAAATGCTTAGAAAACCTTAATTGTGCACGTTATTATTAACACAATAAAATGTAACGAAAGATCAATCAAGCACAATTTCACTCACTGTAAAGCTTTCGGCTTTCACTGTATTAAAAAAGCATACTTCATCGGATTTGCATAACACTTTGCATGCAGGTGCGATTTTCTACGCTTTTGAACGTGGAGCGGGCAAATTCAGTTTTTTCGCGTACTACTCAACTCGATATTTTACAAGTGAAAACAATTTATTTTATAAATAAAAGATTGATTATCATTTTTATGATATATATATGCTCAGAAAAATAATCTCTATTTTGCCTATGGGCGCTTAAAAGCGCCTTAAAAGTTCGTCTGTTTTCTATCACGTGACTGAGATTACAGTCACCCGCTTTAAATGTTTTTTCTTTTTCGGACTGTGATCACAGTCTCCAGCCTGTTAAGTGATAAGATTCGATCAAAAGGGGATTTTGAAGAATTGCAAATTATGTTACGATTGACAACGCGTGACATAATTAATTTACATAAAACTATTGGAAAAATTTAAGAAAAGAAGAAAATTAGGAAGAATTATTTTTAAACAAAAAAACCATGCTCGGATCTGTTGAAATAATCGCCGAATGGAAAGAAAACATTGGCAACTACGTCTCTGTGTCCACCTGCAAAAGACGGATTAAGGACTTGGGACGTAATGCAGCCACAAATTCTAAGATAAAACTTTATTAACTAAACAAAGACCAAAAAAGAAGTCCGATTCAAATTCACGAAAGGCACCAAAACTTCTTGAAAACCGAACTTTTACTTTTGATTCCTTTATTGGAATTTCCGAATGGTGAGTTCGTTTTTCAACAGGATGGAGCCTCTTGTCACACGGCAAAAAATACGAAGAATTGGTAGACTGCTAGACTAGATTGTAAAGTGATATAAATTTTTTGATTTGTTCAATAAGTATAAATTTCATCTCAATCGGAGAATTACTTTTTGAGTGACTGATTGCTCAATCTTCCTCCCCTCTACTTTCCCCAATTACAACGTGTAATTTATATAACTCAAAAAGTTAAGCCTCCCAATCGGACAAGTACTTCATAAAAGCGCGACAAATAACCAAACACAACAACTTTTCCTCTTTATTATAATAGTATAGATGTAGACTAATTGTGTTGTCAGATAATTTCTATAGTTTTATTTCCGTAGGTTCCAGTTTTCGTTGAAAAATATATATAAAAAAAAAATACTTTATACATTTTAGCCTTGCGCCATATACCAAATACTGTCTTGCAGAGACTCTAACAGCTTCAATGTAAAGTATTTCATTTAAAAAGTTTTACCCTACAATATTAAAAAAAAATTAAAAAATACTATACAAATTTTGTATATATTTTAAGGACGATACCTCAAACTAAGAGTATAATGTGTGAACAAAAAACAAAAAATTTAAAGATGCAATACACGCAATTGAGGCTATGTAAAAAATTCAACAAAAAATCCTATCTTACACAAATTCTGTATTCAAACAGAGCCCTTTTATTTCCACTCGACAAATTGCAAACTCTGCCCTATAATATATATCAAATTCACTCTAAAATTGGAATTAATTAAAATCCGTTGAATGCCGAATGTCGTTATTGTCACTTCTCTTCAAAAGAACGAAAATCTGTGTCAACCACATCTGGAATAAAATTGAGAGATATGCACAATGATAGACAGATTAGTCGCTACTTCTCGTTTCGGTTGGGAAAATATGCGAGTTCGGGTGAACGACTCCTAGTCAGTTGAACGTGAAAAATAATTTTCGCGAATTTTCGGTTCGTTTATTCACACATAAGGTAAAATTAATATGACAACCTGTTATAATGAACTTACACAGCTATTTTTGTACTTTTAAGGTAATTTTAAAGAAGATGTGATGTCGAGCATTTCATCCAATAAAAGAATGAATTTTGAGGAGGCAAATCTTCGTTTTTTCCGAATTAGGGAAATTATTGAAATTGGTTTAAATTAAATTACGTACTCGTAGTCACGTTTGTAAGTGGACTATAAATTTAGCACAGCGAGTTATTTAAATGAGTTCATATTCCATAACTAACCGGAATCTTTAATGTTTTTAATAAATTAGTAAACTTTCGAAAATATTAAATAGCGTTTAATTTATATCATTTTTAAAACGAAACCAACCGATGGCCCACCCTATATAATTTCCTTTCTGAGTATTCTGAGGTAGGAAAAGAAAAATTTGTTTTAATATGAGATTTAATTTAAATAACTTCCACAGCAAAATTGTTACGTGAAATGAAGTGCCTGAATTTAGGTCATGTAATACAAGGTTAATGTTCTTTGTTCTCATTTCTTTAAATAGTGTAATCAAATTAGGAAACAACATACTTAATTACCTTAAGAACGAGCATAACTTAAAAATATATCCTACAAGACTTTGTACACGCACTTACATTTTTTTCCCACGTTTGAATAATTTTTTTTTTTTTTTAATTATATCTCTGTTCCCTATCCTCATATCTCACGAAAAATCCTGTGATAAACCGACCATTTCCTTCTATGGCGATTAAGTCACAAAACATATAAAAAACATCGTTAAAGGAGTACAACTGAAAAGCACAAGGGGTAGTATTAATTAATTAAAGGGCAGCTAATTGCGGGCTTCTAGTAATTTCTTCGAACACTGTGTTGTTACACGAAACCAGAAGTGAGGAACTTGGATAAATGCAAATTTTTCGTGTAATCACCCTCAAGTATGTTCATCACGCAATCCTCGTGCAAATGCAAAGATAATAGCAAAAACAACTTTGATTTCAGCGGGCAAGCCCTTAACTGAAAAGATATGCTTGAAAGGAAAATACGGAAATTGCCGGGAAAAGGCGTATAATTATGATCCCCATCGTTTTGTTGTCTGATTTCCCACATAATTCATATAGAAAACTACATAAAGGAAAAGGTGTTGCACTGACCGAAAGAAGGGTGTCCTAGAAAATAAGGTCACCTATTAAATTCACATTAAATCTAATGCTTTTTTGTCGGTCTTCAATCGTCGGTGAAAGCGATTTTTTTGCAGATTTATAAAACAGACAAAGTCAAATTTTAACCAAGACACAGCTTTCAGTATATTATATTGGAGTTTAGTCCATTAACCCATTAATGCACAAAACGATGATTTCGTGCAAGGAAGTTCAATTGTACGATTCCAATAGCAAATTGGGGCGTTTTTCTTCAAAATTCGTATATAAGGGGTTTTTGGGGATGTTCTTTCAGAATCTGGGTTAATCTGTAAAACTAAAAACTTGGATGATTGCTGGATAAATCATAATTTGGCAATAAAACAATTCAATAAACAACCTTAGCTACGCATTAACCAGTTAACTGTGGCGCCCTCATTTAAAAGTGCGTACAGTTTTGTGTCGTCAAAATCGAGCCATGACGAGTATATTCGTCAATCACAGAATAAGTTGCGCTGGTAAGATATTGGATTAAAAAGATGGGTTTATTTTATAAAATTGAAAATTTTATTACTAATATTTACTTCTTTAGTTAACATAAGCATATATTACATACATATAAATATATAATATATATAAACTAAAAACGCAATAAATTCAATTAAATATTATACATATAAAAGTAAGAATTCAAATTCTTGCTGTGGAGTGACATTCATGCAATTAGCCCCTTTCTCTGCCCGACAGCTTCCAATTCTTTTATAAAATCTAAATTATTTTCAGACTGACAAGAGTTCTTGTAGTTTCATATTTTTTGGTTAACATCTAAAAAACGTTATCATCACACATAAATAAATTCATTATGCGAACTGGTAAACTTTTTCAACCAGTGCATACCGGGACGCATGAGATTATCTCAAACTGTTTATATTTTCTACTTGTTTGTTTTATTCCGGCATACCCTCAAAATATTTTAAATATCTTTAAATTTGAGAATATGTTTTGTTTTTCTCAAAAATTGCAATTTAAATAGCCAATAGTCACTGATTTATACGCATGACGAGTATACTCGTCAATACACACAATTTTGCCATTTATCCATGACGAGTATACCCGTCAACCACAGTTAACTGGTTAAATAATCTAAAGAAAATGTAAATTTTTCTAAATATACCCTAACTATAGATAAAATCCGTCAATTTTTGTCTGCCTGCTTTATATTTTCGAAAACAAAAACAGATAAAATGTGTTAATGAAAATATACAAAATTCTAAATTAACATTAGCTAAGAAAAGAATAGAAATGATACTCATTACCAAACAATATTTATTTAACAATTAATGCAAATTGGTCTCATTCATTTAATTAAAATTCGCCAACATTTATTTCAGCATTTTGAATTCGAAAAGTGTCACAGCATTAAAATTCATATTTTTTTACAAATTTTTAAATGTGAGGATGTTTGCCAAAAAAACCCCAATTTTCCAATAATAAATTATTTAACGTGTTCTTTTAAAACATTGGACCTATCTATATTTCGTCAGAATTATTGTTATACTCAATTTATTCCAATTCCAATTCAAATTTATGTACGTTGAAATTTGCATTAATAATTACATAATCTAAGAGATGTCTTTTGTAGGATATTATGAGTGCCAAACTATTCATTTTGAAGATATTATTAACGTAATAATTTTTTATTTTTTCGAGAGACGTCACAAATTCTTTATCGTGAATTAATCGTAAATTGTCACTTTCTGTTGAAAGATATTTTGGATGAATGTTCAGAGTGCGTCATCTTTTCTTATAAACATCACCACCTTTCATACATCTTTCGACAGTTTTTGACAAATTGTCTTTGTCGAAAAAGGTTTTATCGTATTCGATTTGCGTGTCGTTTCTTAACACTATTTTTTATTATATATTTACGTCATAAGAGAATACACAAAAATTCCATTCCTCTACAGACTTTGTAAAATATTCTCATTTCTCGTTTGTTTGTTTTACTTTGCTTACATTTTCCGAATGCATCAGTCGAATGAATCCAATCAATTATTTAAACTTCTCATAATGCAAGCAAATCGAAAACCATCGATAAGAATTCTCTGAATCATTTAATCCCATTTATCAAAGTCATTTCCAAACACGCAATATGATAAACCAATAAACCAATTCGAAAAGCTAACACTGAGGTTCGAAAGCGTGTATACTTACTATACAAATTAATTACTCTCTATCACTCTTAATTTCATAATATCAGCAGCAAAATTCTTATGTTTTAAACAGACGAAACGTGACTTTAAAGAAATTACTCAGACATGGTTTGTAAAATAACATGCAATGATATATTTTGTGGACATAAAACCAGACACAGAACAATGGAAATGGAAAACACTTGTTCATTGTCTTCTCGCCTGTTTGCATATAAAATATTATTGAATTTCAGTAATTTCTTTCTTCATAGTCTTTCCAATTTTGCCTCCATCAGTTCATAGAGAGTTCAAAAACTTTTAAACTGAATACTGTATGACGAATTAAATTCGGTATACAAGGTTTTAAGGTGGAAACAGATTGGGGTAATTTTAAGCTAGTCAAAAAACTATATATAGTACACTTTTTCATCGTTATAAATGATCCTCATAACTTTTTAATAATTTATTTAAAGGACTGCGAAAAAATTAATGCTTACCAACAAAGAATTTGGTCTTGTTCAAATATTTTTTTTTTCTTTAATTAGGAATCCGGAAAGAAAAATATTCTATTATTTTGCACTTTAAAGAAAATTAAGATTCATATATAGACTACGAAGTCGCCAACCAACAGTGTTTAGCTTATAGTTTTGAGAGAAATAAAAACATACAAAAATATTTTTGTACTACAAAACTACTCGAGTAAAAATGAACGCTGGCTGCACCTCTGTCGCACCACGGCTGCACGGTTTCTAGACAGCGTTATGACGTTTGCACGCGATCCATAGTGTTTGTGTGAAAAGTATAAAACGGCCGGACGGAGTAAAAATAGTTTGTGAAAAACTTTAACAGTGGATCGATGGCCGTACAAATTAGAAATAGTTCGTAAAAAAGTTTAACGCCAGACGAAATAATTTATATTTAGTATATAGATACTAATACATATTTATAAACTGGTTCAGCGAATGGTGCGGCCCAACTATCACCCTACCATTCATTACATTTTTTCAATATAAATTAAAGTGCGACCGTGGTAGGGCTGTGGTAGCCTTGTTGCAGCCGCTAGCTTCTGTATGTATGTATATGATCGTTTTTTTCCCCTTAAAAATCTGTCGCGATCTACCTACTAAAATCGTAGTATTTAACGCAATCAATCTTGGTTCTTGTTTATTAATAAGTGACAATGGGAATTAATTGGAAAGCAACGATAGAAAAAATACAAATTAAATATTATTTAATTATCTTATCATTAATGGAAAATCTGGGTCTGCATGCAAGCAAGAATTCGTTATTCAAAAAAGTACGATATTTAGTCTTCGTGAACTTTAAATATGAAAAAGCCGATTTACATAAGTATATAGATCCAAACCAAGAGTATATATATGGAGTGATCCGTGTCAACCGTGCCACCCGCTAATACAAAAATTAAGTGGGTAAAAAAAATAGTGTGTTGGTTTAAAAAATTCGTTGAGATGAGCTCTTTCGAAAGGCGTGTGGCGCTTTTTAATTTTCAAGATGGCGGCTGCAATATGGCAGCTATTATCCACGAATTTTCAAGACCTTCTGAAAGAAGTGTTACTGAAAAAGGAGCGATGATGGCGAAAATTCAGGTATCAAATTCCATAGGATTCTTCTGAATTTTCAAAATGGCGACTTGAAAATGGCGCCGTTATCGGCGAAATAGCAAAATGTTTGGCTTAAACCATCTGCAAACCTCATTTGATAGTACTTAAGCTCGTGTTATTCAACTAAAAACGTTGGTACGGAAGTACTCTACCAAATACTATGTGCTCACTACACACATTTTAAAATAGTGACTTCAAAATGGCGCCTATATCAGCGAAATAGCTCGCAATTTTTATATTTCACTTCATCGGGCGGCAATAAAAATCGTATTTTGCTTTATCTGGTTGCGCCTTGTGCAAAATGTTGCTTAACAAAACTTAAAAATTGCAGTTTTCTTTTTTATTATACGTTTACATAATAGTTTTATTTATTATTATTTGGCCTTTTAAGTCATCACACGATTTTTTTTTTAACCACTCAATTTTTTCATAATATGTTTTTCATTTAAATCCTTTTTCAAAGAAAAAACAGATACACTGCACAATAACTCTAATTTTTTCAAAATCATAAAAACCGTCTTCAAAAACCTCTTTAATTTTTTAACGTATTTTTCAATGTTATAATTTTTGATGTTTTGTAGATGATCGAATATATTTTAAGTGATTCAAAGTATTTTCCTTGCACTTGTAAGTTTGAATCACTTAATTTCGATGTCAAATCTATAAGAAACGATAAAACGATCAAATTCGAGATCGACTTGTTGGCTACACCTGGACTATACAACTGATACTATAACACTAATCTACTTAATATTAAAATTAAAAATTGGTACAACCATTTTTTGTAGAAAATGGTACCATTTTTCCTTTTTGTGTGAGATTTTAATATATAACGTAGGCTTGGACCAGCTTTATTTTGCTATTAATTTATTAATTTCACTTATTGTAATTTAAAACATATTAAGAATTGGTTGTAGTTTTTTCTTGGATTATAATTAGTGAACACTGGCGGATTTGTTTTTTTGATTATATTGTTTACTTAATGTACACTCTTAATGTTATTTAATCTATGGTATATGGCTATTTTACTCGATTAATTGCAATTCTAAAAAAAATCAACTTTATCTCCCAACCTACACCGACTGGCTAACAAAACAAGACATTAAAGAAAACTTTTCAGGCACTCCCGAGTGTCAATATATCGATAATTAAAGTATAATTTCTTTTCCAATACTTTCAAAACTCCATGCTCCCTGTAAGGCTGTTAAGAAGGAGGCTAACGTATAATCAACACGATATTCACCCCTCGAATGTTTTTCTATCTCCACCTGAAAAAATTAATTTTTCCTGTAGTTTACCCAGGATAAACAAGACCAATATGAGTGTGCATATAATTATAGTTTGTACAAACATTTCATCAATTACCCCGAAGTTCGGATATTACAGGGTTCATTCCCCCAAGTGACTATTCGAGCGCGGAAAATATCACGTACGAGGTTTTAAGAAGTCTACGCAAATCGCATGTTCCCCCTGTGAGGTGGTGTTCATAAGGGTGACCAGAGGCCGCCTCTCATATGAGCAATGTTATGCGATTCTATTTCTGTCCCTAGATTTTGAGCTATGTTGGGATAATTTATCTCTTCGATGGCACTGCCCCAATCAACCAGATGTTTTTATTTCCCAGAGTTTGATGTGCCGCACTAACAATAAGACAAGAAGACCCGAAAAAAAGGAAACCATGCAGGCATAATTCGTATGTAATATCAAGAATATAATTATTATTATTATTATACCTATTCATGTCGAGCAAGAAAAAGCATTTTCAGTAAATTAATGAAAGATAAATTTCCGTATTATCGGTGCCAATCGAACTTAGAAAAGGTTGCGTCAGTGTCACTTTCAATGAAGGTGAAGGCTCTTTGCATTAACCACAAGACCCGCAAGAGCCGTCAATAAGCACGGAATTTCTTACATTTTTAATAAGAGTTTTCTACCATATCTAGCTATTCAGTGGTAAATAGACTCAACCATTGTTAACTTCTATTCTCAAATTAGCCTGTTTCACGTAAATTATTCATAACTTTGCATTAACATTTACAGTCCTATTCTGGCAACCGTCAGTGACCGGTCATAAGTCACAAGAGAATCACAAGGGTGTGGTGAATCACTATTTGTGACTTTTTGGTGTTCTGAGTTGGAAGTCACAGGACACTGAGGTAAATATATTGTGATTTTCCTAACTCAGAATACCGCACACATCACCTATCATAGTCAAACATCACAAGAGCTTGTGACTTGTGACCGGTCACAATGCCAGAATACGGCTATTAGTCAAGCTTTCAATTACTTTGGATTTACTGATTTACGCTTATCAATCCATGATTATTATTTAATGAAGTATTACGATTTTGAAGACTCAGAAAAATCATATACTTGATAAATCAATGGTTTTGACCCTATTATTTTTACGTTACAAAAAACAAAACAAAAAGTCGTGACCAATTTACTTATATGACCTACGATAATAATTGGCTTTAAGATAAAATTGCATAGTACCAAATTTACAATACCAAAAAGCCGTCTAAAATATCCTATTATAAAGTAGAATGCTCATTGAAAAAGTAAATCTCTATGTTAAACTTGCAACACGTAGATAATATAAAAAAAGCGTTTTTGCATTTCAATGGGATATTGTTCACTTCTTTTGCTTTTTTGTGTAAGCACAGTTCCAAACGACACAACATGAATCAGTAATGAACACAAAATCTACCTCATTTAATAGCAGGCTAAAATGCCTTCTTAAACGCGGTTAACATCTTTTATGACGACTGTAAACTCTTATAATCGCAGCTTTCTTTCTCCCAAAACTATAAATCTTCCAATACCGCAATTTTATATTTGCAAAAGCTTAAACCCACAAAAGCCGGGTAAATATAATCGATATTTACCTTTTTTTTATCGACCGACCGCATAGTCAAATGATGGGTGGAACTCCTACAGGAAGAAATTGCACCTTACGACCTTACTTAAGACCATAAATAACGACTATAATAATTATGGGAAGCGTGCTAAAATGTTATCGTAGTTTAATGAATTATTTTTATGGATAAAAATACACTGATAATCGGCGGATGCTTAGTACAATTTAAATGAAGATTTGGTTTATTTTTTTATTATATTGAGGTATTATGGTATGTTGTATAGATATATTATCCAAGCAAAAATAAAACAGGTCAAGGAAAAATAACAAATGATTTTATGGCAAGGCTACATATAGCAGATTTTTTATTGTGCGGATTATACCTACTTAGTAGAAAGGAGTGTAGAATATTTAAAATTGTAAATTTTATGTTGGTCTGTCTCTTTTGTAAATGTTGTAAATGATGAAGTGCTACTTTCAACATAGTCCCATTTTTAAAATATTTAGCAGATAAGGTATACAACAATGGCTTAAGAATTGAAATTTTTTTCTGATAACGATATCTTATGGCTAATAAACTCAATAATATTGGAAAAAAATTTGATTTTTCAGTTCTTAAGCTTTGAACAAAGAAAAGTACTTGAATAATTGAATACACATTTCAAATGTTAAAGAGCATTGACTTTCTTTTAATAATGTATATATTAAAATCCAGATTTGCACCTTTATTACATATAATAATAATAATCTTACCCGTAAATTGTAAATAAGTTCATTAAATTATTATAGCTAAATATACATAACTAAATTGAAAATATGAAATTCTAAATTTGAATGTAAAAAGAGGTTGATATCTTTATATATATAAAAATCTCATGTCCCGATGTTTGTCCGGGATAAAATCCGAAACTATTCAACCGATCTTGATAAAATTTGGGTCATTGTGTGTAGTTTGGTCCAACTTAAAAGATAGCATAGTTTTTATCTCAATTATTGACCTCAATATTTGTTTATTGCACATTAAATTTAATATTTGTAAGTTCCATATGTTTCTAACAGATGGTGGTGTAAGTTAATTTATCGAGACAACACTTCATTATCTTTCAATATTTAGGGTAGATGGCGTCGTGTGTCGATTTCTTAACATATTTGTTTATGTTTATGTTTAGACATAAGCGTGCTTTTTCAATACTACGTGTATCATTTTTATAATTTTACTGTGTATTGTGTTATAATTGTGCTGTGTATTGTTTGTATATTATTATTATTATTTTTTGTTTATGTATTATTATTATTTTTTGAACGATCAAATAATAATACAAATCTTTGCATTTAATTTTTTTTCGTTGATTTTCATGACATTCAAGAAAACGTTACGATAAATTCTCAATTTATTAGTATTTTTTTACAATTACTTAACCTGTTAATTGTTAATCAATTAATTAATTGTTAGTTATTTTATTATGTGTTATTTAATTTATTAATTATTTGTTATTTAATTTATTTATTAACTGTTTTTATTTTAATTTTAGTAATACGCCGCGAAAATAGTCGGACCTCACAAAAAAAATGTAAATTATTATTAAAAATAGTTATAAAATAACGTTGTCTACCTCATTCATAAAATTCAATTTTTATATGTTATTTTATATGTTTTTATATGTAGTACTTAATGAATGAATCATTAATACGTACTATAGTCAAATATGAGATGTATAAAATAAAAATGTTAACTCTCCTAAATTCTTTACCAAACACTTTTAAATTTTGTTCCATTCTCAATCCCATATCTTTTTAGATCAGTTAAAATGTTTTTATCTTTATCAGTGAATATTAATTTGACTGTATTAAAAAGAACAAATTGAGTTAAACGTTCATTCAAAAAAACACTAATTAACTCACAAAAACACTGATTACACTAAAAACACTCATTAAATTTTCATCATAGTTTTAATTAGAGTTTTTGCTAATTGTAGTAGGGTATTCGTAATTTATTCTTTAAAGCAAAATACCATAAAGAATATGGCATAAAATCGTTCTCAGAAAAACTATATTTAAAATAGAGATTATTGTGTGAATTTATATAAAAAAAATATACTACACTTTTTTCTTTCTAAGAGGTATTTTTTAAATACATTTCCCTTAACACCCAGATTTAATAAAGAAAGTGTGGAATGAATGGCAACTCATTTTCTCGGAAATTACACTGAGACCTGAAGTGGCACTTTGAGCAATAAAAAGAAAATGGAAATTTATTTGAAAAGTCTCAGGGTTCCAAGATTTCAATTAAGTGTAGGATCCGTTGTAAAATGCAATCAATCAACTGTATCAAAAATTGCGAGCAGTGTAATAAGTAGTATCATAGCTAAAATGTCCGCCTTCTGCCCTACATCCTAACGAATACATTAATTAGAAAGTCTTTTTCTCGATAAATGTACAAGATATAAACCACTTCCGATGCATATGAGAATTTTAGAAAAAAATTGGTTAGCACACGCCCAGTATAAGCGTCTGAAAATTAAATTTCCATAATTTAAGACTCGTCTTGGCTATAAAAGTTCAACGTGTAGGCCTGCAATCGGCATACCACAAGCGTCTTCAGGACACATTTTCGACCGTACTCGATTGTTCTAACGATTACTTGAGAAAATGCTAAAGAATACTGAAATGTCTCCGCAATAAGCTACTAGGTACTAACTACAGAATACTTGAGCATATTAATACGTGCTAGTACATACTCAAATTTTTATTCATACGGGTCAATGTTAATTAAATTATTTGTAATTATGAGATTTTACCCTAGCCACATTTTGAAGAAAACATAAATTAAAATTAAACTACATATCTCACCCCAATACGAAAGCATCGTAGTGGTAATAGAATTTTTAACAATGTTGCGAGTTTCAGAATATAGCACAGAATTGCTAATAAATTACGAGATGCTATTAATGGAGCAAGGTTGGTTGGAATCCAGATCGCGTAACTGAAACCAAGCATTGATAATTTGAAAATAAAATTAAGCATACCGATTAGAAAAGTCTACTTAAAAATTGCAATTTCTTCTAATCGTTTCATAAATAAGAAACAAATCACCCTACAATTATTATTCATGAATTGTACTTATGCCCCTAGCCGAGGCAAACAAAGAAAAGTAAGTTTATTTGGCCACTAATTTGATGCTGTAACACACTATTCAGCTGTCGAGACATCTTCGCTTTTGAGACAATCCACACCTTTGTGACAAACAAACGACAGAGCACTAAAATGAAATTGATATGTTAAAAATTCCCCCTTGAAAGATGTTTTGCTTCAATCGGACAGCCATCAGTTTCCGTTGATAGTCAAATGAGGCGTAGAATATTAACTAGGTAACCGCAGCTGTGTATCGATGTATCTATCTCTAATCTAAGCCCTAGCAGCCCTTTGTTCCCTGTTGGTATTCAGTGCATGTCCCAGGTGTGTCAGTGTGGCATTGAAAACAATAAACAAAATCTAAATGTGAATTCATTGAACGTCCCAAAACTGCCCAAATCAATTAAACTCAAAACGATTTAGCCGCTCCACTAATTTATTTGGCATGATAATAAAATGCCTGTTGAACAGTAGACTGAGGAACAAAAAAACATACAAACAAAAAAATTTTTGTCGAAGGTACTTAACGATATTAGGAAATTATCTCTATAGATGATGTCAGCCTGGGAATATTTGATGTATATATTTCACTATATTAAAATAATATATCCAAAAAAATATATATAATGTTCACACGCGACGAAATATACACAAAATAATGGATATAGAATGCCCCACCTTTAATATTCGCTTTCGAAGCGATTTCTTTTCGCGGTTTATATTTATGTAGCACGACCGATTTACTCAGTTTTTTTTTTCTTAAAGAGACACACAAGACAGGTGGCAAACGGCTAGTTCAATGCTTAGAGAGACGACTAGTGCACGAGACCAGATTCAAAGTGAAACTGATCAATCTAGCCAAACTATAAGCATACTTTTTTTTCCCACATAAAAAAAAACCTCGACCTCGACTTGGTGAGCTTTTCGCATCGTACTAGAGACTAGAGACTCTGAATGACTAGTGAACGAACGAACGAACACTTCTTCTTTCGAATGTTTCCCGCTGTTTGAGTCGCGTCGATCGCGCAGGTCTTCACAATTATTTTTCTTATATTTTCATTTACATTATCCAGACCCCATGCACGTGTTAAAGCCTTTTCCCCCCCTCCCACACGAGTAGCTGACAACGTCTTCTTTCAATCCGACTCACTATCTAGGAATCTTATAACAGACCATACATTATTCTAGGCGACACATTCAGACTATCGGAAGGAGCTCTATTATAGCACTCGTACACCAAGTGATGCTGTGGTCCATTGTCGCGCCTTCTAGTATAAACAATTTCAACTTTTGAGTTGAGTCTATTTACTCTTGTAGATGTTGCGAATTTATTTAAAATTACAAAAAATACAAAAACGCATAACGAGGAGAGCCAACGCTTCGAGTAGTATAGTAACCTTCAACAGCCTTCCGTAAACTTGAAAGTTACGTAACTTTTTTGGTAGGCGAAAATATTGTTTTGATTTGCAAGATGTTGGATCGTGTGTCGCGTCATCTCATATCCATATACTGCTATTGTAAAAAAAATTTATAAACAAAAGAATTGCTAAAAAACGATGCAAATTTTTGACGATTACATAATCAACTGATGAAATCTTAACGATACTATGCGAAACATACAATTTATAAAAACTAGGAGTATATAAGTTCTTCATCCGCCAAAAATTGTTTACCGATGGCATCTAGCGAGTCACATCTGATAAATTGCTGCTGTAAATTTATTTTTTTGCTCTATAAGAAAAATGAGCATGTATGTAAGCTCTAGATACATAGATACAGCATTAATGCTCGGTAACCACTTTAATATGTTTAATATGCTCAGCAAACTTTGCACTATTAACCCACTTTTTAAAACGTGTTCATTCGCTCTCTCGAGAGAGTGAAATTACGAAGTCATGAAGAAGATTCAACTTCTTGCCTTAATTATGGCAATTTAGAATCACTTTATTTAGTGCGATTGTACAATATTAGCGCATTAATCTAATGGCGGTGTCTGCTATAAAGACGGGTGGTGCGAAAATGTTCGCAGGCGTCCAATGAATCGTAAAACTTGACCGCGCACCAAATAAATTAACTAAATGGATGAGGAATGTAAATATGTGTAGACGTAGTGCATAAACTAGGTAATGTTAATCCTGTTGATAAATCGTTGGTGCAATGTAGGTCCCTGATTGATACTTTATTATTGGTCTTTTATAGATAACAGATTAAAAATCGTATAGACTAGCACTCCTAAAAAATACTAAATTTAATTTAGACTAGTTCCTTATATAATCAGATTCTAAAAGAGTTATTTAAATTCATTTTTGGGCAAAGTGAAGTCAATGAGGCAAAAGGTTCGAAAAAAGCCATAGTTGGTCCTATGTAAATGAAACTACAATAAGGATCTCTTGACTGATTTTTCTGATGTATACAGACTTACAAACTAATGAGAGATACTAGTTCAGAAGACTTAATTCTATTATACTTTTAGTTAAAAAAATACTTTTACTAAAGCTATACTTGATAGTCCAAGATATAAGCATCTAGCATAATAATTTATATAATCATAGAAAAAGAATAGCAACGGACCTAAATGACTGCCTTGTGGGACTCCTGAATTATCAGTTATCCTTCTCCTCAAATAATATTAATAATTACCCATGTTTACCAAGTTTAGCTATTTTATAAATAAAGCATGATACATTAACCCTACCAAATGCTTTAACAAAATCAGTAAAAAAAATATCTACCTAATAACCATCAGAGAACCATAAGAACAACGCAAGATTAGTTAAACAAGAACGTTCAGGGATGAAGGCTGAAAAAGGATAAAAAGCAGCTTGGGAATTTTACATTATGGAAACCCCACGGTAGTTCGTGACACAAGACTTTTGACCAGATTTAAAAATTGGATAATATTAATATATAATATTTTTGAAGTATCTCTAGGGTGGGCCATCTGTTGGTTTCTTTTTAAATTACATATTATTTTAACACATACAGTTTTATTTGCGCTGAAAAATATACAGGAACACAGTATTATATCTCCGCAATACAAAATAAATAGATTTACGCTTGAACAATGTTGGAAAATATTGAAAACTTATTTGCAAAAGTACTGTGTTGCCGAAACAGTGTGAATTTTCAATAGGTTCATAGGTTCGATGTCACTTTAGAGTTTTAATGCGCTATTTAAGATAACGAAATAAAGCAATTTTTTTGAAATTTTGCCATATTTAGATTGCTTTCGTAGATATGGGGGATTTATACACAATTTGTGAATTATTTTACTCATAATTTTATTTTAGAAAAACAAAATTAAAACATTATTTCGTTCTTTATTTGCCCCTAATAAACGTAACTCGAAAGCAAAATTACATTTTTTTTTTCACGCCTATATTTGAATTATTTTTTTTATTATGACTATGCTAAAATTCAGCTTCCTATATACCAATCAGAATTTAACAGAATGTGACAAACTATAAATAAGCAGTTTACAAGCGTACGAAATGCTAAACAGGTTAAGTAACTAAAAATTAAGCGCATAGGTACTAAAAGCTAAAGTGTTTAGTAACACCATTTATTTAATGTATTTAAAGGAGAAACATATTGTTAAGATGTTACCCATTGTGTGAATAACCTTCCCATTTTACTTATCACTATTCACTAGATGAAAAAAATAATATTTACTTCCTATATGTAGAAATCAATAATATTGGACCTGTTGTTGTCAAACAAGTAAAAAGTTATCTTGCACTATTGCATAGAATGCGCAGTTTTTCGAAATATCGATAAATTTATCATAACTTAATGTTGGGAGATGGTGCGTCAGAACAAGTTTGCCCGGTTGATCTTAACAAACAGGCTAATGGAGAACAAGATATTCAGAATTTAGCCAGAACTTTTGATAAACTATTTTTGTATTATACCTGTGGCTCATTTTAATTGATCCAGGAAGTCATCGTGAAAGGTGAGTTAATTACAAAAAATATTATGAGATCCCTGGAGATAAGACGATTAAAGAAATTTAAATTTAACTACCTTTGTTAGCTTTTTTTTTTTATAAAGATGGTACTATATTATGGGAAGTTTGAATTATGAACAAAATGCATATTTCACTTGAGTTATTTGTCTTTGAGTATCATTTTTCCAGCAGCATGGGAAAATAAAATATTTAAATAAGTAAGTAAACCACTAGACGCTGGTCCAAGAATTTTTGTTATTTCAAGTTTCAGGCATAATGACAATGGATAATTTAATCCAGGCAAGCTTAATTTTTTTTAAACGAAATTCCATGTTTTAAATCAGAAATACCATGCCATGGCATCAAATAGACGCCAGTAGTCATTTAAGACTCAACTTTCAACAAAGGTGTGGAAGGTAAAACATTTTTCTTAATATATTAAAAACTATCAGGTCTAAAATTGAAACAAAACACTTTTAGAATGAATTTGACTTTTAATATGATACCCCACTTCATCTAGTTAAAATAAAAGTTGTTTTCAACTACTTAAAAAGAGGTACAAAATATTTTTTTTCATTCTGATTCTTGGGCTAAGGGCGGGTACACAAGTTTACTATCACGCTTAATTCTAAGGCATTGTATTGTTTAGTTACCATCAACATTTTTGATAAATTAAGGGGCTATTAGGTTACGATTTAAAAAAAAAAAACATTTTTTTCAATAATTTTTTTTGTACAGAAAGAAAACAGATATCGTTTTGAAATTTTGCACAGATATTTAATTACACTTTAGATATACAAAAAAATTTTTCAAATTTTTGAGATCGGTTTTTGAATTTTTATGATTTGTTGAAAAAAAAACACCAAAAAATGATGGCGGAAATGATTTCAGGCGTCTGGATCGTCGGAAAAGAAAAAAAAAAATACCAAATTAATCATTGTTCAAATGGCTATCGTGTGAACTAGTATAATTTTTTTTCTAAAAAAAAATAACAAAATGGCTGCCATTTGAAAAAAAAACGGTGTTTGAGGTTAGAAAATCGGCTGAAAATCGGTAAATTAATTTCCAATCAACACGATTCTAGTTCATACGAAAGCCATTTGAACAAGGATTAATTTGGTGTTTTTTATTTTTTTGTCCGACGATCCAGATGCCTGAAATCATGTCCGCCATCATTTTTGGTGTTTTTTTTTTAAAAATCATAAAAATTCAAAAACCGAACTCCAAAATCTCAAAAAAATATTTTTGTATATCCAAAGTATAAATAAATATCTGTGCAAAACTTCAAAACGATATCTGTTTTCTTTCTGTAAAAAAACAAGTCGCATCCTAATAGCCCCCTTAGGGGTTACATGGGTCTTAAAGGTATAAAAAAACGACTTCTTTAAAACATTTTATTTCAAAAACGAAAAATCTTTTTTATTTAAAATTTAAACATATGAAAGTAAAGTACTTAAAGTACTTGTAAAAAAAATTTTAGCCAAAAATATTGAAAATTTTCCATTTTCCAGCCATTAATCGCCGTCAACCTTTTTTTATGCGGTGGACATGATATTTCGATGTGGATTCATCTGAAATCAAAAATTCAAAAATTTTCTTGTAGTTTATGCCCTTGGCTCGTGATTGGACGAAGGAATTTTCATTCGGTCAAGTCGTTCTTGTTTTATACGAAAAAGACCTTTTAAAAATGATGACAATCGGAAAAACGCATAAAAATTTGAGACGAAAATTGATTCAAACTCATGTCAAAATGTCAAATTTCATTTCTTCTCAATTCCTTCGTTCAATCACGAGCCAAGGGCATAAACTACAAGAAAATTTTTGAATTTTTGATTTCAGATGGATCCACACCGAAATATCATGTCCACCGCAAAAAAAAAAAGGTTGACGGCGAAAAACGGCTGGAAAATTTTCAATATTTTTGGCTGAACATTTTTTTACAAGTACTTTAAGTACTTTACTTTCATATGTTTAAATTTTAAATAAAAAAGATTTTTAATTTTTGAAATAAATTTTTTTTAAAAAGTCGTTTTTTTTATACCTTTAAGACCCATGTAACCCCTTAATAAAACTTAAAAATCTCTTACAACTCACCTGAATATTTTTTGTTTTTAGCAAAATCTTCAAAAAAAATTTGTACTGATAACAAAATTTTGTTGGCCTTTTTATTAGTTTTTTGAAAATATTTAGAAAAATCTAATTTTTGGATAATTCATTTGGTTCTACTGCTTTTTTTTTCTTTGAAATTAATAATTGAAAATCCTGATTAGATTTGTTCTAATAGTATAAAGGAGTATCAACAAAGGTGAAAAAAATGAACAAAATAATAATATTAACAACTTTATATTTTTAATAACTCAAACCATTTTTAATTACATGACTAGTGTAAATTTGCTCTTTCTCTAAAATTATAAAAATACTTATAAGACTACTTTCTTATTATTAACACAATTTCTAATATTAACATAATTTCGTTGAATCCCATTTTCGGGCTTATTTTAGACCATCATTTTTCTAAACCTATTTGTACTCAAAAACTTTTAAAATGCGAATTAAAACAATTTTTAAACAATATTTAATTATATTCAGTCGCCTAACCTGTGTTTGCACATATTTTACAGTTTTATTTAAATACAATTCAATAACAATATTACATTTGTATTTATAAATTTAAGCAAATTGCTTAAACTATTAGCTAAAAGTCAATGCCGTAAAACAACTGAATTTTAGATAATCTATTTTTTCTCTCCGCACTTATGGCATGTTGATATGATATTTAATATAATATATATACTTGTATACAATTACATATTATGCTATAATAGTAGAAACAATATTTATCCCTAGTCCTCATTCAATTCAATATATACCTTTAACAAATTCGGACGATGAGAGTTAGATTATAAATTGTTTTATCTATATTTTTCGTGTTTATTTTCGTTCGTCCATATATTTTATGTATTCATTAAACAATAAAAATATAACTTCTTTTAATGGGTTAATGCCTGAATACCAAAAAAAAATTTATTTATTTATTTAGAAGGGGTGGTCAATTCTCATCGAGACCAACTTTTCTAGACGTATTTTGAGTCGCCCGACATGACCCATTCAAAAAATGTGAAAACAAATTACTATTATCGTTTTTTTGCAATATTATGTAAATAATTTCAAAAAACGACTGATTTATTGGGGAAAATGCAACTTTTTACTGCAATAAAGTGCATAAAACGTGTTATTAGGACTTAAACTTCAAAAATATGCAGGCATTTAATCAGTAATCAGTGACCACAAAAACTCCGGATACCCACTTTTTTTCGAAGATATTGAAAATTTTGTAAAAAATTGTCCGCCATCTTGGATCCGCCATTTTGAATTACGAAAATCTGATAGCAAATTCGTAATCAGTGACCCTCAAAACTAGTGTATATACATTTTTGGGAATAGTCGAACATAGTGAGATAAAAAATGGGATCTAAAGTAACGCAAATATGGGTTATGCAGCCTAATATTTTTAACGAAAAAAAATGCCTGGATATTTTTGAAGTTTAAGTCCTAATAACACGTTTTATGCTCTTTATTGCAGTAAAAAGTTGCTTTTTCCTCACTAAATCAGACGTTTTTCGAAAAAAATGACGTGTAAAAGGTGTTTATTTACATAATATTGCAAAAACACAATAATAGTAATTTTTTTCACTTTTTTTGGGTTGGATCGTGTCGGGCGACTCAAAATACGTGTAGAAAAGTTGGTCTCAATAAGAATTGACCACCGCTTCTATAAAAGTTAGGGCCTCGAAGTTAACATAAATTTTTTTGTTATTCAGGCATTAATGGTTTAAATTTACAAACACATTTTTCAGTTATTGTGGCTGATTTTTTATATAGCATGCACTAAAAGAAATGTTCTATGATTATTTAATATCAAATTAAATGGATAAAGTAGTTATATATAGGATTTTAGTTTTACTGTCCCTTTGCTTGGGTATGGATACACATAAATCGCGTATACCTGTAATCTTACAAATAATATTAATACTCAAAATACTGAAGAAGACTGAAAGTGTCAACTGAGATAGTAAGATTTAAACCATTGTTTTTTAAAGTGGTATAAGTTCATTCAAAAATCACATGAGGACTATTTACAAGTTAAAACTGAACTAGAAAAATGTTTAAAATTATATATTAAAAAAGTAAACTTATACAACTTTCAAAAATAACGACTCATTTAGAATCCGCCAATAACTTTCTGTCTAAACAAATTTATGTACAGGATGTTCTGCCAAAATATACGTATCAATCACATCACTAATCATATCGGTCATTCTATCACGATAAGTTTGATCTTCACGGAATATCTTTCGACATACGACCGATCTCTGTTTTACAAGAAACTCCTGGAAATTGTCAGAATTGTTCATCATGTCCGATGAGAAATCTGGTGGCAGAAGTATCAGGTGTGAAAACAAACAGCTTTCAATTAGACCCGCCAATTTAAAATACTCCACGCTTTCATCGAATTCCTTCCTTGAGATGACTTCTTCGACATCAATATTTTGTTTCTGGAGAAACTCACTCAGGTAGGAATAATAATTATCTAAAAGAGTTTGCAGGTGTTGATCGCGGAATGATTTCGTTGTGGGAATGGTTAAAACGGTGAGTACATCTAAAGCAGGTGGAGCATATCTCGCTAGTTGATAATCTACTAAACGACACTCGACAGGAACAATGTTTGCACCTACTCGACTATATCTAAACATAATGTTGTTAGCCCAAAGATCACCATGACTGAAAGTGTTCCTAAAACGATTTGATGTCTTACAGAATTCGAAAATGTTTTCCATTAATTTTTCAAAAATGGGCAGAATTTCAGGAGAATTTTGATATTTTGGAATCTCTTTGATCAGTTCACATATGGCACCACGTGCTTTACGAAACACAACACTTCTTATATTTTCAGGATCACTAGGATACGCATTTTCTACAACAGCTGATGGATACATCTCCTGAATTGATTTGTGTGATCGTCCTTCTAAAACTATCGACGCTGCATGGATATTTGCCAATGATTTTAGGCAACAGTTTAAATGTTGAAAATCCAAAAGGGCACCAGGTTTTGTTCCCATTCGAAATCCTTTATCGGCTAAATTCTCAAAAACTAGTATGTTTGATTTTGCTAGATAGCAGATAGGCGCAAAATATTCACTTTCGATATTTATATGTTGCAGTCTTGGAATAACATTCTTGTAAACATCGACTTCTTTTTTGAATACCCCAAATCCTTCCACATAGTCCATATATGCCGGAACATCCAATGGTGGGGTTTTTATAAAAAAACGTAATTTATCCTCAATTATTCCAGTTTTAGTTTTCCTTTGAATGAGAACATTAAGATACTCATGTCTACCAAGGAAACCCTTTGGAGCATTTCCCATAGAGCTAAGATCATATTCGACGACTCTAAGATTGTCTTCTGATGATTCTTGATAGTGACGAAGACAAAATCTTTTCACATCATCACCCGTAAATTGTATAGTTGAGCCCGCAAATTCCATTTTGTCTCAGATTCCGCACTAAACTAAGCGCTATCTAATGGATTCACCTCTATTTAATAATGATTAATTTTCATATTACGTACCGAATCGTGAGATAAATTTAATCGCGTAGAAATATTTGACGAATTCAACGATTTATCTCGTCAAATGTTTGCAAAATGTATAAATCATTGGGATAAAGTGTCCGTTTGTCTTTGAGCTCCGAAACCGCAGTATCTGGGTAATTTAAATTGTATCCATACAGTTTATAACTATAAAACAAAAATAAGTCACACTTACGTACTTCTCTAGGAAGCTTTCACATTTTTATTGTTGTTATGTATAAAGTGGCGAGACATTATCAAAAACGCATAGATAAATGATTAAACAGATCGACCTTTTTTTTCAACTCATAGTAATGTTTAGTTACTATTTGCTCTTAATAAAAAATCTATTTATGGACTAATAATATTGAGCATTATATAAAGAATACTATCAGCAATTATTAAATGCTACTACAAATGTTAAACGTTTAATAATAAGTAGTATAAAGAGATAAATAAGAAAACATGGTGGCCAGTTGACATCGAAATTTCGTTAAATAATTTGGTCTGGAAATCGTTGCTCCAATAAATCGATTGTTTCATACGCGGTGTGGCAGGTGGCGCCGTCTTGCTGAAACCACATGTCGTCCAGATCCATGCCGTCCAGTTGAGGCCACAAGAACTCCGTTATCATGTTCCTGTAACGAATCCCTCAGTCTCAGTGTAACTTTCTCCATTTTTATAATGGGTTTTCACAATGACAACGCATTCTTCTTTCGTGTAGCGCTCCATTTTTAATAATCAGAACAATCACAGGTGACAGCTGTTAAAATTGAGAGTTGCCAGTTGCACGAAAAAAAAAAAATTACACACAATTTAAAAAGTGTACTCTTACTGAGACACCCTTTAGTTGTAACGATACAGAATTTGAAGGTTTTTGTTTTCTACTTTTCCTGGCTGTGACCAGCAAAAATCATAAAAAAACATCAGATAATGAAACCAAAAAGAATTAATATTTCTGACTAAATTTTGAAAAGGAGAAAAACAATCAAAAATATTCTGAAAACTCAGCCACATTTTCAGTTTCCAAACACCATTTTTCATATGACCTTTAAATATTGAAAAATCGTATTGTTGACTCCAAACTTATTGATTGCTTTTAAAAGGTGGATCTTCTATTTTGAACGAGAAATATCTTCTCAACTTCTAAAAGTAATCTGGTTTCTATTTCTGTCCCTTTGCGAGAATTTAAGTTCTGTCTGAAAGTTTTTAAAATCTAGAAAAAATTTCTTGTGCTTTCAAGTAGATTTCATACTGCATAATAAAATTAATAGGAAAAATTATTTTGAACTAATAAGGATGTCCGTTTGGATGAAAACTAAAAATAAAAATATTTCAAAATACACAGAATGTGTGCAATTTTATGCAGAACTTTTTCTCTGTGTTGAATATTCGCTTTTTATTATGTTACGATGGAATAGAAACGGATTTATTAATATATATAATATATTTACTAAATCTTAGAATTATGAAAATAACGTTATATATAACTAGTTGGGTTACCCGGTTTCACCCGGCGTTGGGTAAATATTTACTAATTAAACACTTCTCAAATGTTCTAATTTGTTATATCCTAGAAATTGTTTCAACCCGAAAACTCCTTTATGGATCCGCCATCTTAGATTTCCAAATCTAAATAATATTCGAAATTAGTGATCTTAATATAATCATTGTACTAATTTTCATTAAAATTTGTTGAAATCGAGAAATTTTAGTCTCCATATTGGATCCGCCATCTTGAATTTGGAAATTTTGCTAATATTCGAAATTAGTGGCTTCAGAATAATCATTGTATGTACTACTTTTCATTAAAATCGGTTGAAATCGAGACATTTGGTCTCCATATTTTATCCGCCATCTTGGATTTGCAAATTTTGATAATATTCGAAATTAGTGGCCTCAGAACAATCATTGTATCAATTTTCATTAAAATCCGTCGAAATCGCAACATTCTGGTGGCCATGTTGGATCCGCCATCTTGGATTTGGAAATTTTGATAACATTCAAAATAAGTGTTCTCAGAATAATCATTGTACTAATTTTCATTAAAATCCGTTGAAATCGAGAAATTTTGGTCGCCATCTTGGATCCGCCATCTTGGATTTGTAAATGTTGATAATATTCAAAATCAGTGACCTCAATTTTCTAATTTTCATTAAAATCCGTTGAAATCGAGAAATTTTGGTCGCCATATTGGATCCGCCATCTTGAATTTCTAAATTGGATATAGCCTATGTTACTCAGGGTGAATGTAATGGTGAAAGAATTTTTGAAATCGGCACAGTAGTTTTTGAGTTTATTCATTACAAACATACACACAAAAGTACAAATCTTTTCTCTTTATAATATTAGTGTAGATGTAGATGTAGATGCAGATGTAGATTTATTTATTTTCCACAAAGTGCATGATAAGTTAATTTCTAGGCTTTGCTGAGGTAAAAATATTTGTGTTGAAAAGAAAATGGTTTGGTTACTGGAATTTATTTTGATTTTTCACTTCCTAAAGTATTTAAACGCTATATTCGATGCATTTTGCAGATTGATATTAATTTTTGATGCATTTTGATTGGAAGAAAAAAATTCCTAATGTAAAGAACTGGCAATTTCGAAGATGTGGAAAATTTGATGTGTAAATATTATACAACAAAGGACCCAGAACGGATCCTTAAGGAACTCCAGTAGAATTTTTGCGCAGAGAGTACATTTCATTTTTCACCACCGATGGATACTATAAAAAATGTATCTAAAATAACTTTGACAATAAAATATTTTTCGAAAAACTCTCATAAAAATAAAAATGAATAGAGTTTTATTAATAGTACTTACTTTAAAATCGATTACTGAAACAAAATTTAAATTTACTCTCTACATACCTCCAGTTCCAAACTTCGCTTTGAATTAGAACTAAAAGAATTATTTTTGGAGGCAAATGTTCTTCAGCTTGACTGAAAATCACCAAACGAAAATTAAATTATGATCATGAGAGATCCCGCTGTTGTTAATGAAATAGAACTTAATTCGATTATTATAAATCTGCTCGCACACATTCGATTGAGTTATTTTCTTTTTTTTTTTTCGGGGAATTTCAAATCGAAGCATATCGACTAGAAAGAGGAGCAAACATAAGAAATTCGCTGACCTTGAAGCGAGGCAGGGATTTTGGGAGATATGTTTTCTAAAAATAATAAACCGCCACAGTGTGTCATATGTGTATGAGAGTGTTGCTTTGCTGCCAACACGTTGCGGCGCCTCAATTTTGCAAATTCGCACAGCTATTGAGTTATTAATCGCAGGAATATTTCGCTACTTTAGTTGCCCCCCAAAGTCCACAAATCAAAGAGGACCACATCCCCCAAAAATGAAACTTGGCTCGAGTGAAGAGGGCAGCGTGTCTAATATTTAAGTTTTGTTTTTACAGTGAACAAGCGCTGCCCGCGTACACACTTATCGCCATATGGTCCTTATTGCTTTTATTTTTAAATCTGGATTTAAGCGCCTGGTAGCATGGCTCATCGGAGAAATTGGGAGCGTCGCGACGCCAGCGCCGCTTTTATATCGACGAATACGCTGAAGTGGACGCAACGGAAGAGACCTGTTGGGGAAAAAATATAAAGAACTTTCCACACGCTATTATCACATTATTGGTTTACACAGTAATTTCTCGTCGTCCTACGATTTAAATCTTCTGTCTGGAAGACATCAGGTGCGGAGTGGAATACTATTTCTAGAACTTATAGCCGACGTAGCTAATCAAAAGCATACCTCTATATTACCTATATTATACCTATATTTGATTGTAATTAAACTGTGCCACATTAGACTGAGTTTGTGCAGGTTTGAAAGATAAATTATTGTGATAATAACAAAAAGGTTCTATTTAAATAAAGAATATGTCGTAGATAGAACCTTTCGACTATATTCTGACTACGACATATTGATGGGGTAAATCAATACTAGAAATTATATCTACCTACCTAGATATTAAACGGCTGTAGAGAACCATATATAATTAAACTAATTGTCCATGATTACTTAGCACCGAATTCAAACACTGACTTTCAGAGGTACAACGATACCATGGTATTTTTAAATAACACTACGTAAATTAAAAACCGGGTAAAAACATATGGAGCAAGTGTCCAGGGTCCTCGGCTTAAATATATAAAATTGCTAATATTAATATTCTACCATCTGTACACAAAATTACTATGTACGGGTTTATAGGGTCACTGATTTCAAATCCTGTTCCCGAATTCCCAACATCCCAGATGACGGGTCAAAATGAGATACTTTTATTACTAAATGTCCAATTTTGGACAATAAATCCATTTCTGATTAATAATAATTAATAGGAGAATTATTCGAAAATTGTGAAAATGAGCAATTATTTTTGTAACCAATTGAAAATATTCAATCGTAAAGTTCAACTAAAAATTCAGACAATTAAAATTTTTAATCAGTAGTCAACTAAAATTACAGTCGTTTATTCAATTTGGAATGCTTATTAAGTTTTTAGGTAATTACAAAGTTAATCCGAGTTGTGTTTAGTAATGTAAATAAAGTCCTAAGTCCTAGTGAAATTGTAGAAGATTTTGACTAGGTAAATTGCTTTACTCACTTAAAAATTATTGATTTGATTTTGCAAATAAGTTTTCTCAAAAAAGGTTTTCAAAATGCAACGTACCCAACTAGCATTTTTTATATCCCGCAACATGGCTGCCACCGAGAATGGTGTACGCTCTAAAAACGATTTCGTCACTAAAATGGGGAATGAATGGATACGTTTTTGTTTCGTAATTGGGACGATGGACGGCCACGTGGCACAAACGTTCCGAAATGGTAAAAAACACCACCCAAAATCGTATCTGGAACTTAAATGCCACTCTCGTACTAATACAATAAAACAATCCCTGTTGAAACATAGTTTACTATTATAAATACTTTGTCATTAATTTAACAATACAAATAAAATGGATTCTTGTAGAAATTTGTGATCATTTAAGTGTGAATATATTTTTCAAGAGGAATAAGACATATTTTAAATTTGATACTTTTATGTGTTCAGAACATTGTTCCTCGTGAATTAAACTTGTTGCGAACAAAATTTTGTCGTAAATATGGATATTTTACTTCGGTAAAATACAATGCGCCTTAAAAATATTTTAAAAAATGGAACATTTTTCCTGAATTCTAAATTTTGTCATGTTCGAACAAATTTTTGTCTCCATTTTTAGAAAGTTTTCGATTTCCAAATTAATATAATATTTAATTGTGTATTGTTTTTCATTCGATAAACATTGTTTTATAATTTTTTATAAAGCATTTTCGTTCATGTGAAAAAATTCTTCTGATTAATTGTAAAAGAAAATGGCGGGTATATGGCGCTGCCACTATAAAGTTTGTGTCACTTTGAAATGGTACTTCATGGTTCCAGTTACCTGAAGCAAAGTTATTGCCACTTGGCAACTGAATCTGTATAGTATCTGAAACTATAAAATTCTGAAAATGCCTGTTTATAGTTCCGAAAGCCACTCTATAATTCCAAGAACCACTCTATATGTAGTTACAAAAACCACTCTATAGATTCAAAAACCACTCTATAGATCCCAAAATAACTCTGCAGTCCCAAAAACCACTCTATGGTTCCAAAATCACTCTACAGTTCCAAAAACCATTCTATAGTTACAAGAACTACTCTATAATTCCAAAAAAACCACTCTTTAGTTCCAAGAACCACTCCATAGTTCCAAAAATCATTCTATCTAGAACCACTCCATAGTTCCAAAAATCATTCTATAGTTCCAAAGGTCACTCTATAGTTACAAAAACCACTCTATAGTTCCAAAAAAATTTACTTGAAACACTTTTTTACAATTCTTTTTTTACTTTCCGGTAGAAGGTCGTTGAATGTTTATACAATTTTGACTTAACACTTTTCATTTTCCCGAATTTATTAATTTTAGGCACTTTGAATTACTTTTACAACTAAATCACTATAAACTCTAAAGAGAAATGTAAGTCAAGAACATGAACAACACAAAATGAGACTTTCAGAGACAGGAACGTAGTAGCTACTTTATACAAACAATGGCTACTCGTTATTGAAGTGTCAAAAACTTTATAGTCCCACTTACAAGTAATTGCCACTTAACCAATTTTAAGTAGGAATTTTGG
Organism: Dysmachus trigonus; assembly: GCA_949715965.1. Classification (NCBI taxonomy): domain Eukaryota; kingdom Metazoa; phylum Arthropoda; class Insecta; order Diptera; family Asilidae; genus Dysmachus; species Dysmachus trigonus. The sequence goes on along the minus strand of OX454322.1, from coordinate 79,010,759 downwards.
TACTACGTGTCTTGAATATGGTTTCAGGAACGTATTCGCTACTAAAACAAATACTTTAATTTTGCCACTTTCTAGTGTCATAATCTAGTAGCAAAAACGTGCCAAACCGAGATGTGAAACAACTATAAAGTGGCAGAAACTTTGACGACTTTCCGCAACGGTTTTGTTACTATTCTGGAACTTCAATTGGAACTTTAAAATTGAGATGCATATAGTTCTCATAGTCACGTTTCATATACGTTCCAAAAGCAACTTTAAAGTGATGGCCAACATTATAGTGGCGAAAAAAGTAAGGAAAACGTGCCCTTAACTACATTTTGGTGGCGATTCACTAAGGCTTGGTATCTGCCACTTAAAATGCTAGTTGAGTAAGCATAAGTATCTAGTATTACAATATCAAGAACCTTCATTAACAAACGCTTGTAAAGGGTTACGATAGCCCTGAATCTCTAAAGTTATACTTAACCCGATTCAAAATGGACCGTGGTTGCGCCTCGGTCGCACGATTTCTAGACGCATCGGCTGCATGCATTTTATATGGATATATGTATATTTATAAATTGGGTCAGCAGGCCGTGTGGCCGAATTTGTCCGACAAACGGACGTCGTGCAGCCGAATAAAACATTCTTAAAAATTATTACTCGGGAATTTACGATATTTTTTAAAAGTAATGTAACTTTGTTCTATTATATTTAAGTACATAAATATATATTTTTTAAACTTTTTCAAAACAACGTTTTAAAAATTATAATAGCAATACATTTCAAAATTTCAAAAACAAAAAAAAAAATAAATTTATTGTAATTAAAAAGAATGAAAATATCAAGTAGAAGTAGTGAAGTAAAAATTATAAGCCAAATTTCGATTTGGACACGTTTGAAAATTTATTAAAAACGAGTTACGTCAATTACCACCAAAAGGAAAGATTTCTTAGACAATCACTTCCATAAGAACCAGCTGCACCTATCTAAATTAATTTTTTCCAAAAATAATGTCCCCTAATGAAGAATTATTTTAAGTGTCATGATCCCACGTAAAACCTTGCAGCTGCATGGTCTTGCTTTGGTAAGTTAGTCTAATCTGAAGATTTGAATCGAGTGGATGTTTCTTGTCTTAAATACATAAAATTGCAGTTTATTTATTTTTCTCCACATATATATACGTATATATATATATTACAAACTACCTACATGGTTTTGCGTATGAAGACATGTCGATTAAAGTGGCTCTAACTCTAGCACTTTCTTAGATTTCGAAAATTATTCTTAGAATGGTAGTATATTTTTTTTTTACTGATTAAATCAAATAAATCGAACTCATACAGCATAGTATGCTTGTTGTATACTCTGTAAAACTGCAAAACTAATAAAGGTGCGATTAGATAAAGATTAAAACTGATTTACTAAACGCACTAATGCGAAAACTTATTTTAAGTTGAAACTAATTTTTAAATTATTTTATATCTCCAAACAGATCAATATAAATACATATAACTATAAATATTTTGAATTTGTTAAATCTTTAACAAGAAACAAACAATGAAATTAAATGGAAAACGGTTTCAAATTTTCTCTCTACATTTGTTATTGCATACATTTTGGCGCTTAAAAATTATTGATTTTCTCAAATAAGAAATGCAATTCGTTTCCTACTTTGTAATTTTATTTTCTATAAGGTAAGTATTTTTCTATTCTATAAAATTATATATCAAGAAGGATAGAAACAATAAGATTCGTATCGTAGGTTTTAATAATGCTTAATACGTAGAAATATGCACGCGTTATTATTAAACAAGTACATAATTTCTTGCCAATTATCTTCTTCCGTAAGAATCCATTTAAGTGTATATGAAGAAGCCACGGTTGACTAATTATTAATATTTTAACCCTTTTGCGTTTACAACAGCTTTAACCTTCTGGGTCTGATTCTAGTTGTTACGTCGATTTCTGTGATTTGAAAACTTATAGCTGAATTAGAAGTTATGGCTTTTATCTACGTAATTCAGCTATAAATGATCACATCGCTCTTGGGAATAAACCTTCGAAATAAGGCAAATTAGGCATTTAACTTATGAAAAAGATGTGCGACTTCGGAATTAAATCAAAGCAACCTTGATGACTAAGTAGCTTTAATAATTAATACGCTGAATTGATCATAGATCCCATTGTGAAGATAAAATACACACTGAAAAAGCCTGCATTCAAACGTGTGATCTTACGGGAGGTTTCCCCTAAAATTCTTAAGTTGCACACTTAATTGTGAAGTTTTCATGAATTCAGAGATTTGTAACGTCAGGGTACTCATGAATCCAAGGTTCATTTCTTAAAGTACTCATAATTGCAAATGTTGGGTGAATTGCTATTTGCAAAGTGTTATTGGTTACAAAAATAAAGAGCATGCAAATATGAATTCATGGGAACAAATAAAAGATTTATTAGTTATCCTTGTAAGTAAAATTTATTCATTGGTTTAACAATGTCTTTTTTAAACACTGAGGGCACATAAATCGTTTCAAACGCAAAAAATTCCCGTATACTATTTTATTAACTACATTAAAAAATAAATACAAATCCTTCGTAAGCTTAATCAAGGAATGAATATGAGAGAGAGTTCTGTAAAATCAGTATAATGAAAACGTAAAAATGTTTCGTATGTACAGTTCTTCGTACAAACCACTACAACGCGGTAGCAAAAACTCCTAAATTAATTCAAAACCTTAATCTACTTCCTCCATGTGAGAAGCATCCTCTGTGTCATCGACAAGTGGTGGGGCATCACCAGCAGCTGGAGCTTCTTCTGTGACCATGGGTTCTTCTTCATCAATGCCAAGACCGAGTTTGATCATCCTGTAAATTCTGGAAGCATGAACTTGTGGGCTATCTAGAGAGAATCCAGAAGACAGTAGGGCAGTTTCGAACAGCAGGATGACGAGATCCTTAACAGCCTTGTCGTTCTTGTCCGCCTCAGACTTTTGGCGAAGGGTTTCGATGATCGGATGATCGGGGTTGACTTCGAGATGCTTCTTGCTAGCCATGTACCCCATGGTGGAAGCGTCACGCAAGGCCTGGGCCTTCATGATCCTCTCCATGTTGGCGGACCAGCCGAACTGCGACGTCACGATACAACAGGGTGACTCAACCAATCGATTCGAGACAACCACCTTCTCGACTTTGTTGTCCAAAATCGACTTCATCAGCTTGCAGAGTCCCTCGAACTTGGCCTTGTCCTCCTCCCGCTTCTTCTTGTCGGCCTCATCTTCAGGCAGTTCGAGCCCTTCCTTCGTCACTGAGACCAGCTGCTTGCCCTGGTACTCTTTCAAGTGCTGGATCACGTACTCATCGATGGGGTCTGTCATGTAGACGACCTCAAAGCCGCGCTTCTTGACTCGCTCCACGAACGCCGAGTTGCTGACTTGGTCCTTGCTCTCGCCAGTGATGAAGTAGATGTGCTTCTGGTTCTCCTTCATGCGGCTGACGTAATCGGCAAGGGAACAGTACTCATCCCCGGAAGCAGACGTGTAGAACCGGAGGAAGTCGGCCAATTTAGCCCTGTTTCTACTGTCCTCATGGACACCCAACTTCAAGTTCTTGCTGAATTGGTCGTAGAATTTCTTGTAACCTTCCTTGTCTTCGGTCAGTTCCTCAAACAATTCCAAGCACTTCTTAACCAAGTTCTTGCGGATTACCTTCAGGATCTTGTTTTGTTGAAGCATTTCACGAGAAATGTTAAGTGGCAAATCCTCAGAATCAACAACACCCTTGATGAAGTTCAAGTAATCGGGGATGAGATCTTCACAGTTATCCATGATGAACACCCTGCGGACATAGAGCTTAATGTTGTTACGTTTCTTGCTATTTTCGAAGAGATCGAATGGCACGCGGCGTGGGACGAAAAGTAGAGCCCTAAATTCGAGTTGGCCCTCAACTGAGAAATGTTTTACAGCTAAATGGTCCTCCCAGTCATTGGTCAAGGATTTGTAGAACTCGCCGTATTCCTCCTGGGAAATATCATCGGGATTCCTGGTCCAGATGGGCTTTGTCTTGTTCAACTCCTCATCTTCTGTGTACTTTTCCTTAATAGTCTTCTTCTTCTTCTTGTCAGCCTTCTTCTCATCATCCTCATCCTCGCCAACATCTTCTAGTTTTGGTTCATCACCCTCTTTCTTCTCTTCCTCCTTCTTCTCCTCTTTCTCGTCTTCGGCTTCATCATCGCTAACTTCCCTCTCGCGCTCCTTCTCAACTACCATTTTGATGGGGTACCCAATGAACTGAGAGTGCTTCTGGACGATTTGTTTCACCTTGCTGTCCTCCAAGAACTCGGTTTGGTCCTCCTTGATGAAGAGGACGATCTTTGTGCCCCGTCCAAGAGGTTCGGAGTTGTCTGGGCGCACGGTGAATGAGCCACCAGCAGACGACTCCCAGATGTACTGCTCGTCATCGTTGTGTTTCGATGTTACAGTGACTCTGTCAGCAACCAAGTAAGCGGAATAGAAGCCCACACCGAACTGACCAATCATGCTGATATCAGCTCCAGCCTGAAGAGCCTCCATGAAGGCCTTGGTACCAGACTTGGCAATTGTACCCAAGTTGTTGATCAGGTCAGCCTTTGTCATGCCAATGCCGGTGTCGATGATGGTTAGGGTTCCAGCTGCTTTATTTGGAATGATCTTGATGTAGAGCTCCTTGCCGGAGTCCAGTTTGCTAGGATCCGTAAGTGATTCATAGCGGATTTTATCCAGAGCATCTGAAGAATTGGAAATCAATTCTCGGAGGAAGATTTCTTTATTCGAATAGAACGTGTTAATGATCAGCGACATAAGCTGAGCAATCTCAGCCTGGAACGCGAAGGTCTCAGCCTCTGTTTGTGGTTCTTCTGGCATCTGTAAAAGGGGGAAAGTAGATATTCAGTAAGGGTATAAAGATTTAAGATGACTCAGCAGTTTTTTCTCTATCACGTGTTATTGCCCCAAGCATATAAGTGCAATGATTTAAAAAGAAGCGCAAGATGCTAGGTGGAAATAAAACCCCCTGGGAAGTGCCGAGTGTATAAAACACTTTCGTTGGGGTTCCATTTTCAACGGACTGTGTTCTTTTACTTTATGCTTTGGGGTAAGGTGAGGTCACAATTTGTGAAATTCAACAGAACAGCCTGCTTTGCAAAAGCAGCTTTAAATAGATTTTCTTATTGTGGGTCAGGGTCATACCAGACCATTGAAACATTTAAACTCATCATCAGGAGGTAGGTTCCAGATAAAAATCCTCTGTAAGAAAAAAGCACGCCCTCAAAATGGGAGAGGCTGAATGTTCTAAATGTAGTCATTAACCAAAGCCGAAAATGTGCAAAATCAGAGCTGTACGACGTTCTTTAAAAAACTTAATTTGATTATTGTTACGAAATTAATTCAACACTCGTGGGAATTTTCAGAACCAAAACGCGGCTCAAAATGGCATGGAGGAAGAATTGCAATTTTCCCTAATCGATACACTTTTAAACAGAAAAAACTGTGAAATCACTTCGCAACTAATAGTAGAATCTTCCTAATACACACCTTGAATATTTAATTCCACTTATTGACTCACAAAATTCACAAGTTAATACTTTTCTGTAAAATTGAAAACTCTCACTTCCCTTCAGCTGTGACGCCTATGAACTTCTTTCCCGTACTAATACGATGCCATGAGGCCGAATCCGATTATATAGGGGAACGGAGTCTTCTCGAAGTGTCAGAACTTTTCTAGAAGTACCGCCGGCTTCCTGTGCAATTATAGTTCCTACCGCTTGCTGTTTCTAAAAGTCATATTTTATAAATTGAAGATAAAATAAAGTTACGATTTAACAGAGGGTCAGGATGGTTTATATTTATTCCGAAAGCACCTTTAAATTTTAATTTAGAAAATTGGCTCCTACTTGATTTTGACAGTGCTGCTGCTTCTCTGACGCAAGACCTACGGTTCTCAAACTTCGATTATGACAGTTCCCAGGTCGTCAGGCGGGAAATGTGTTGACATTTTCTAGAAGATCTAGAAAATTTCTGTTCGTATTCCCCTATCGATTTTTCTTGTAAAGTTATAAGTAGTCTATAATATTTCCCCCGATTTTCTCCGTCAAATAGAATTATACCCGGAAAAGTTTCTGTACAAGTCTTATCGACAGTGTGAAATTACTCAGTTTTGATATGCTCAAAGACTGGAATGAATTGTTCTTAAAATTATCTATGATGCCTTTATGGTAATATTTTCTTCAGTTTCAGGGAATAAATCAAAACTTGAGGTTTTCCTTCATATTATAGAGAAGCGGCTGTTTTAACTTTGTCATTTTTCATTTAATTTGCAATCCTCGATTTGCTTGTGTACTTCTAGTATTTTTGCATGTTATTACAGATGTTTTGCAGCTAACTAAAAATTTAAACACTCTCGAGCGTGTTTGTTTTACTGCCATTGTTTCATTTTTAAAGTAAAATAAATCCGAGAGTTTAAAATTAGTGGCTTCAATGGAAAAAAAAAAAAACAGCTTTAAAAAGAAGGATAAAAGTATATTATTAATTATATAATATAAAGTAGGAGCCCTAGAAATTGACTTTAAGAAGAGTAAATGAGTCCTTATTTTTGAAAGTGGCATAAGCCGACTTTTTGCAACAAAATCGTATGAGGACTATATGCACGTTAATATTTAACTGGATTTATTTATCGTCAGGTAAACACACAAGTAACAATTTGGCTAAATTTCATCCCTTAATAATTAATCCTCAAAGGGTAAGAATTAATTTTAAACATTTCGAAAATAAATAATATCTTGAACGCGTTGACCGATTTATATGGGATTCTGACATGTTATAGATGTCACTGAGGCGCATCACAGAAAAAAGTGAAACTGAGAACTGGATATAACATAAAAATATTTTTTTTTCTTTTTTCAAAAAATTTTCTCAGCCATTTTGAATTTTTGTACAATCAACAAAATTTTGTTATAACTGCCTAACATAATTTTTGATAACATATTTTGTCCAGATTTTTTTTCCCACCGGTGTGACACCTTAAAAAAATGGTTTTTTTTTTTTTTTTTCATGACTACGGCGAAATCGCCAAAAGTTGTTTGTGACTTTCTGGCATAGGTTGTTACAATATATATTTTTTCCTGGGTCTTTAGTCAGACTGAGAATTGGGGACACACGACTTACCCACGAATACCTCCTACGGTGCCAAGACAAACCCCTTTGCCCACATTGTACATAACCCCTCACAGTTACCCACATTCTAACCTCCTGCCCCGAATTTCTTAGTTACATTTCTTCTCCAAACCTCACAATCCGCTATGATCCTAACTTCCTGGGACTCCTCAATCTTAAACTGCCCCTGTTTGGGGGATTGAAAAGAAGTTAATCAATTTCTTATCTTTTCTTGCTTTATCTAATTTCTGCTAAAAATATAAAATTATCTTCCATAAACCCCTTTATATTTTCTGTACAAAAGCCAAAATACTTTTCTCTTAAGGGCACGTTCTCCTACTTTGAGCGAAAAAATCGACTTTTTCATGATTTTTTTTTTTTTTGGTACTTAGGATCGAGTTAGGAACTAGCGGTTTTTTTGTGGTCATTTATTAATATAAGTAGAACAGAAAAAAAAAATTTTCAAAAAAAAAAATCCAAAATGGCGGCTCAAGCCAACGGTTTTCCTGACAGTCCGCGACGTGCAACGACTTGCGCGCAGCATTACCTAGGGTGGGGTAATCATCTGAAACATGAAATTCAAAAATATTTAGTTACTTAAACATTGTTCCCCGGCCCTGAATGTATTTTTAAACAAATTAAACGTTTTTTGAAAAAACTACACCACTTTGAAAAAAAAATGCAAATTTTTCGTCATTTTTTTCCCATAAAAATCGGCTCAAAAAATTGTTTATTTATAAAAATTTAAAAAAAACTTTCAGGGCCGGGGCAATACATTTCTCTAAATTTAGCACTTTATAGCAAGTGAATCGGACAAGTGAATTTTGAGCTAGAGTGCTGCGCGCACTAAAATCTGACAATCGTGGGAAATCGCGTGAAAAATTTCGCATCACATTTTCACTCTAAAACGCGTACTTCTGGCCGAAGTGAAAATTTTTAAAATCACCGAAGCAATTTTTGGCAAAAAGGGCTTCGTAAGTCTCTTCGTTTCCTCATCACGAGTATCCTGAAACAAGAATTTTCAAAATCCGTTAGAAATTACGACTTGTGGGTGGTTTTGAACCAATTTAGCAATATGTATAGCCCCACTGTGGGCCGGCGCGGTGCACACTTCTCTTAAACACGCTGTATCTTCCAAAAAAATTAAGAAATCAAAAAATCTTTTCGGCAACATAATTTAGACATGTTACCGATTTAAAAAATGTAAAAAAAAAATCGATTTTTTGTTCGCAAAGTAGGAGAACCTGCCCTTAACAAGATTTTTCTTCTAGCTTTGTACATGTATCTTATTTAGCTGTTTAATAGAAATGTTGTTCTACACTTTAAATATTTTCATTGTATTACTTTGAGCATATAATAAAAGCTCAACTTCAATTACTATTATAATGTCTAAAGTAGGGAATTTAAGGTTTGAAATGAAAGTGGACAATTTTTAAATAAGTAATTGAACGAAAGCAACAACACACTAGCTTCAGATTTAAAAAATAAGTGTTCGAACATACATGAATTATTTAAATTTTGTTTTGGTCATGGGGGTGGGAGGTCTGGACCCTTATGACCCCCCTCCCCCCTTGGATTGCCCACACAATGCTGCTACCTGTTGTAATGAGGAATAAACTTTTTTTTACGCCAATAAAACATCAATAGCGCTTATTTTCAAAGTATTTAGAAATATTTAAGGTATTAAAACGACCAAATTATTTTAAAAGTGAGAGAATAAAGGGAATTCATTTGATGAGAATTTAATCAATAAACTTTTTCAAATGAATTTATTTAAAGCTTGTTAAAAAGTTCTCTAGATGGCGTTTTGACATAATTTTACACTTTGAGAAACACTGACAACTGTTATAATTACACCTATACACCACAAAAATCAAATTTTATAAGCAAACTTTTTATTGCTGTTCGATATAATTACTTTGCGGAGAAGTGCTCTATCAATTCACTAGTTGTAAAAAGTATTTTTTAAATTGAGTTACCTGTGAAAGAGTGACAAGTGATATTTTGCAAAAAAACAAAAACTTGCATCACTCCTCGACAGGAAATTCAGTTGGTGTTGTCCAGAAATTTCTCGCTTGTTCTAGAATCATCTCCAAAGTTCTGCGGTGTATATATACAACTTGATTCGGTCGTCTCGCGCTAGTTGCATACATCAATTTGTGTTCGTAGCGCTGAAGTGTCTGCGGTGAGAGATTTTGAAGTGTCCAATTCAAAACAAAGTTTTTTAGGCGTTTTTTGAGAGGAAAGGTTGAAAAATCTAAACAATCAAGGTGTGTATTGTTTTAATCAATTTGTTTTTTAGTATAAATTCGCGTAATTCGTAGTTATTTCCCCGTAAGTTCTGTGAAATTTTAAAAAGCCGGTGGTCTATTTTACGATCTGTCATGCAGAGAAGTTTCCTGAAAATGTTAAGTGACAGCAGATATTCATAAATATTTAACTAATTAAGCTGTTTTCGCATGAATGGGAAATTCGTAATTTTTCTGAGCATGATGCAATTGAATTTTTCTGTTGTCATCTCATCGTTTGTTTTTAAAGTGCACTTTTCGGGACTGACTTCTTACAGTCTCGTCACGGGGCCTATTGAGGCCTCATAAGTTATAATTTTATCTGTTGTGACGTAGTTCCTGGTTGTGGACATCGTCACTGAGGAACGTTCGAGAAACTTATAAATAAAAGAGTTAAATTTAATAGTGCAACTATTGATCCGGTTAAATGACCTTCCTCCTCCCAGTTATCTTGCAGCAAAAGCTATTGATTTATTCCTTTGCACCTGGGAAAGTTAATAATGCATTAAGATTAAATTGTTAAACTCCCAGAATTCAGCTCCAGTAGATTTCTTCTATAGTTCACTATCAATCGTCACTCCACACGTGCTTTTGTTGAATGACGACAGTACTTACTGAGTCACACTATGATAGATAGTAGGAGTTTTCCGGAATATGTAAATTTTTTGTGTCATCGACAATCTGCAATTTTGCAGTCATTCTCTGTACTATGTACTGCGTCATGTTCTAGTCTCTGTTCTCGTTATTTCTATTTGATTCCTCCTAGTCAGAGTTTAAACAAAGGAGTCGTTAACTTCAAGATCACTTCGCTATATTTTACTTTTTATACTTAAACACGAGGTTGTTAGGATGCTATGATTTTAGTTAAGCTCTTTAGTGCGTGATCATGGCGCAAAATCCAGAAACAATAAAATCTAACAAATGCTTGAGAAACGAAACGAATTACTTCCTCTTTTGTAGCTGAATTGCATTTCTTATGAGAATTCAATGAAGATAATTCCATTAGGAATTTATTTTATTTTTATTTTTGTAATAAAGGTAATTCTTCATAAGTGGAGCACCTGGCCGTAAAGCTGAGTCTGTTTTTATGGTAAAAAAGAAAGGTTTTACATACAATTATATATTTGGTAACCAAATGGAGGGTCCAATCGGAATTTTTTTTAATTGATTTAATGAAACTTGGATTTAACTCTACAACTTGTCTTCCCAGTACCACAACCATATAATACAAAATTTCTATTTCATGACTTCGATATTGTGTATTATACTATAGTTAATAAATTATCACCCATTTACGCCTGTTTCGCTATGAACGAGAATTGTTTCTGCAGCTGATTGCTCAATTCAGGTTGAGCTGAATTAATCAAGCAAATGCAGAGACTAAGGCAACACTTGAGAATGGATTTTTTGATCAATTATATTTTACCAATTCGGCTTTATCAAGACTCTTACATAGCCAGCTGCAGAAAATGATTTTTTGAATCTAGCCGACAGTACAGGAATTTTGCTCTAAAGGAAAAATCTATTAGTCTCGACGTCCTGAATAAAAGACCCAGGTCAATCGAACTCCTAAGCGTATTGAGAAAATTGAGTTATTTGAAATTTGATCCTTACTGAGTAATCTTTTTTTCCATTTTAGATGCCCGAAGAACCACAAGCAGAGGTTGAGACCTTCGCGTTCCAGGCTGAGATTGCTCAGCTTATGTCGCTGATCATCAACACTTTTTATTCGAATAAAGAAATCTTCCTCCGAGAATTGATTTCCAATTCTTCAGATGCTCTGGATAAAATCCGCTATGAATCACTTACGGATCCCAGCAAACTGGACTCCGGCAAGGAGCTCTACATCAAGATCATTCCAAATAAAGCAGCTGGAACCCTGACCATCATCGACACCGGCATTGGCATGACAAAGGCTGACCTGGTCAATAACCTGGGTACAATTGCCAAGTCCGGCACCAAGGCCTTCATGGAGGCTCTTCAGGCTGGAGCTGATATCAGCATGATTGGTCAGTTCGGTGTGGGCTTCTATTCCGCTTACTTGGTCGCTGACAGAGTCACTGTAACATCGAAACACAACGATGACGAGCAGTACATCTGGGAGTCGTCTGCTGGTGGCTCATTCACCGTGCGGCCAGACAACTCCGAACCTCTTGGACGGGGCACAAAGATCGTCCTCTTTATCAAGGAGGACCAAACCGAGTTCTTGGAGGACAGCAAGGTGAAACAGGTCGTCCAGAAGCACTCTCAGTTCATTGGGTACCCCATCAAGATGGTAGTTGAGAAGGAGCGCGAGAGGGAAGTTAGCGATGATGAAGCCGAAGACGAGAAGGAAGAGAAAAAGGAAGAGGAGAAGAAAGAGGGTGATGAACCAAAACTAGAAGATGTTGGCGAGGATGAAGACGATGAGAAGAAGGCTGACAAGAAGAAGAAGAAGACTATTAAGGAAAAGTACACAGAAGATGAGGAGTTGAACAAGACAAAGCCCATCTGGACCAGGAATCCCGATGATATTTCCCAGGAGGAATACGGCGAATTCTACAAATCCTTGACCAACGACTGGGAGGAACATTTAGCTGTAAAACATTTCTCAGTTGAGGGCCAACTCGAATTTAGGGCTCTACTTTTCGTTCCACGCCGCGTGCCATTCGATCTCTTCGAAAGTAACAAGAAGCGCAATAACATCAAACTCTACGTCCGCAGGGTGTTCATCATGGACAACTGCGAAGATCTCATACCCGATTACCTGAATTTCATCAAGGGTGTGGTTGATTCCGAGGACTTGCCACTTAACATTTCTCGTGAAATGCTTCAGCAGAACAAGATCCTAAAGGTAATCCGCAAGAACTTGGTTAAGAAGTGCTTGGAATTGTTTGAGGAACTGACCGAAGACAAGGAAGGTTACAAGAAATTCTACGACCAATTCAGCAAGAACTTGAAGTTGGGTGTCCATGAGGACAGTAGGAACAGGGCTAAGTTGGCTGACTTCCTCCGATTCTACACATCCGCCTCCGGGGATGAGTATTGCTCCTTCGCCGACTACGTCAGCCGCATGAAGGAGAACCAGAAGCATATCTACTTCATCACTGGTGAGAGCAAGGACCAGGTCAGCAACTCAGCGTTCGTGGAGCGAGTCAAGAAACGCGGTTTCGAGGTCGTATACATGACAGACCCCATCGATGAGTACGTGATCCAGCACTTGAAAGAGTACCAGGGCAAGCAGCTTGTCTCAGTGACGAAGGAGGGGCTCGAACTGCCTGAAGATGAGGCCGACAAGAAGAAGCGGGAGGAGGATAAGGCCAAGTTCGAGGGACTCTGCAAGCTGATGAAGTCGATTTTGGATAACAAGGTCGAGAAGGTGGTTGTCTCGAACCGATTGGTTGATTCACCATGTTGTATCGTGACGTCGCAATTTGGCTGGTCCGCCAACATGGAGAGAATCATGAAGGCCCAAGCCCTGCGTGATGCATCCACCATGGGGTACATGGCTAGCAAGAAGCATCTCGAAATCAACCCCGATCACCCGATCATCGAAACCCTCCGCCAGAAGTCTGAGGCGGATAAGAACGACAAGGCTGTTAAGGATCTCGTCATCCTGTTGTTCGAGACCGCCCTACTATCCTCTGGATTCTCTCTAGATAGCCCGCAGGTCCACGCTTCCAGAATTTACAGGATGATCAAGCTCGGTCTTGGTATTGATGAAGAGGAACCCATGGTCACAGAAGAGGTCCCGGCTGGTGGAGATGCTCCACCGCTTGTCGATGATACAGAGGATGCTTCCCACATGGAAGAAGTCGATTAAACTCTTAGCTCTAAAACTGAATTAGAGATTGTTCCCTTAAATTGTTATATGATGCCGCGTTGTAGTGGTTGGTGGAATGAGGAAGAATGATTGGATGAATTCTGTTTTTTATGTGCGCATTTATTTTTTAAACCCACCATCAAATCATCTTCATTATTCATGTTGTTTTAATTGTTAGAAATATATGTTTATTTCACATAAAATTGTGGCTTTTTTACTACACAACAAAAACATTTCTCAATGGTTGGCATTTTCAGGTAAAATAATGGTCTTAAGTCTATTTGGGCAGAAAATTATTAACGGAAGACACCAAAAATATACGAGGACTGCGAAAGAACCTAACTTCATAAAAAACAAATTTACGCTATCGCCGCTAAACATAGTCCACAAATTGAATTTGAAAAACTTGACTAACAGTTTGCAATGATAAGTAGAGTAACTACCAAAATGTAAAAAATTGCATAGAATATTCCATATGAAAATTACACACCATTATTTAACTCGTTCGAACCGAGTCAAAGAAATTGCTAGTGCGAATACTAATTTATTTAAAGTAAAAAGCACTTTAACGAAGTCGTCCTGGTAAAATATATATTCTGGATATCCGCTGGAGCCACCGCTGAACGTTTCTTTCCGAAGCGCATCAGAGGGCAGCTGTGAAGCACACTTTAACGAACCTCATTCAAATAATAGCGTGGTTATCGATAGAACAATTAGGTTTCTCAAAACTAGATTTACATAGATGCCTTTTAGGAGTAAAGAAATGAAATTATTCCCTAGAAAACGATACCAAAATTATGCCTTACTTTGTATAAAGTAGTATCTGTTTACATTATAATGTAGCTTAGACTCCATTCGAAGACAAAGGGGTACACAATTGATGGTGAGGATGGAAATGAAGTTAGTGAAGAAAAACGTGCTAATGCAAGAATTATTAGCCGTTTTCGCTCGGATGTACCTTTTGCGGCGCCATTCAGCCATTGCTTATTCAAGGTCGCGGTTAGAAGCAACATAATTCAGTACTTTGAATGCTGTTTTTTTTCTATGGATTTAAATAAATTATGATATCAAAGGCCTTTTTCCATCTCTCACAATTACGAACAGGCGAGCCTTGGGCATTCATCTTCGCAATTAAATTCTTCCACAAATATTTCGAATTGGTTTTACCTTCAATTGAATTTAACAATCCCTTTGCCAAATATCTATGTTGCTCTATGAAGGCAACAAGGGGTTCCCACAAGGGTACTTAGCCCTTAAATATAAACAATACTACAGAGATTACTTTTATTTACTTTATATTCTTCAAATTACAGACTGAGAAATAAACTTCTGAATTCGATTAGTTATCTGTTAACAGCTAAATATAAGTTCCCGATCGAAAGAACATTTTTCGATTTCGAGTTGCGTGATTCGGAATTCTCGGAAGCAATCGACATTCGATTCCTTTTGATATAAATGGTAGGCCCCAGCCTATAACTGACGGAGAGGGATAACAATTATATCAACTGTTCTATTACATCATACAACTGCCTGACCTTTTACAACGTAAAACCTTTTTTTTTGAGCCACTACTACTTTCGGACCACATGGTGAGGGTAGTACATATAATTATTGCTTAAATAACTGAATTGCATGCAAAATTCTTATTCGGATCCTATAAACGACATTCAGCAATCAAACTTCCAAAGGATAATGTTTTTTTTTCCTTTTTTGATTTTTTTATGGGGGGATTGGTGTTGAAAAAATGACTTTGATACAAAGTAGGGAGTACAAGCTTCAAAATGAGCTCTTATTCATCCAAACCCTTCATTTTTCGCGAAGATACAGTGCTTTAAAAACACAGACCTGCGAATTAAAAACTGTTTTCGCCTTCTCGGCTTTTATAGCCCATTATGGTGGTTTGGGACCTCCTATTTACGAATCTGAACTTGGTCACATCACGTTTTTTCGAAAAATTGGGTTGAAATACACAAAATAGCGTATTTCGGCATTTTTAAAAATTTATTAAATAATAACGGAATGTGGAAAAATCTCGTAACACAACACAAAAGAGAGCCTGAATCCTTATCCGATATAAATAAAATACCACTAATCTATAGCACTTATAAAGCGTCTTTGGGAATAGGATTATCATGAGCGTGCGCAAGCAATCATCTCCATTCAGTATCTATTGTATGAAGTAATCGGCTTATGGAAAAAAGTGAATTCCGCGGAAAGTATTAAATTCTCTCGTATTTTAAAATAATATCTAAAGGTTCATACTTTTATTTGAGCTACTTTACAAGCTTGTACAATAATTCGTTATTTTTTAATTAATTTGCCAAAATAGTCAAAATACGGTATTTTGCACTTTTCAAATCTATTTTTTTCAAAAATTTAACATGATAGAACTTTTTCGTTTGGGAATTCATAATCTTCAGAAATCTGTCTATCTATCGAAATCACTACTTTGTTTCGTAAGGGGAAAACTATTGCAGGCCTGAGAAATTAGGAAAATTTCTGATTTGTTGGGTAATCGCTTAATTTTGAACGCCAGTATAGTTTAGGTCCTCCAACTCGAAACGAGGATGGTCGGCTGAAGGTATATTGCTAATTACTAATTTTTGCTCTGAATATGAATATCCTGAAGCGATTGAGGACCTCATCGAAGCCTTGCATATTTTCATACGCTTTTTATATTTTTTGGTACATTAATTCTAAAGGATTCTGCCACAGCAAATCATTCAAAACTCCCCCAAAAATCGAAACTAGGCTACCATTGCCTTAGAAGTTTCACTTCAAAGAAAATAAATCGTTTTTACGGAGCGACTGAAACTAAAAGTGAAACAACTTTAATTTTTAAATAATTATTTTATTCTACAATTCTGTTTTTTTTTCTTTTCATACCTAAAAATAACAAAATTATTGAAACTCGTTTGAAGGTCTAAACAAATACTTAAATGTTTAACAAAACACATCTTCATCCTCTCACCACTTAAAAGTATACCTAATAAGTTGTTACTAGAAACATATCTCCATATCACACGTTTTGTATGAATTCAAATTTATTGTTAGCCTTGTGAACGAAAGAGTTTAGAAAATTACGCGCTTATTATTATGTTTCACATTGTTTTTGCTGAAGTGTTTACATATATTCTACAAATAGGACACATTAGCAACCTATGCGCATGCAACATGTATACATTCAGAGACACTCCTTGATTCTATTGAGCGTGCTTGAGTTTTATTATCGTGAAATTTCTATTCAACATCATGTTTTAAGTCGGTTTTTAGCTTAATTTCTTTGTTTTATATTTTTTTGTTTTATTGTACTGTTTGATACACCCGATAAGACATTTAAATTGCGTTAGAGCGAATTAGACCAATTGCTCCAATACTGAAGCAGTGCGCCTTGTTCGATAAAGGAAATCTCCAAATGTTTATATATCTTATAAAAAATGCCCTGAAGAGAGGTAAGATTTTTCGATTACAAAAATTCTTCTGTCTTATTAAAAAGTTATTGTGGTGATTATTATTATTATTTTTTTTTTTATTTAAATTCCTTATCGAAATGCTATTACAGCTTATTAGTGATGTTTATCCTTGGAAAGTGGATTTTTCGTTGGGGAACTAACACAGCTAAAGCTAATATTGATTCGGCTGGTTGTTTAATATTGGAACTAATGGTGCAATATCTTTTAATTAAGTTAAAAAGTATGGGTCTGGACAGTCGAGTCCAAGAACATTACACGGTCATAATTGTTTATTTTTAGCCTTCTAAGGTTTACTTTGGATAATACAATTAGTATCTATCCTTGAAAATTTAATGGGATTTGATTAAAATTTTTTTGCATTGAAAATATTATTTCTATTTCCCTTTTCGAAAAGTCGCTGAATGGCAAAAGGTAATATATATTTTTAAAGGAAACAATAGCGATGTACTTTCTTCTTTAAAAAAAAAAAAATGATTTTCTATATTCACATCTTCCGTGATTTTTGTAATCAACAAAATCTAAAACTTCGCAGACCGTGCAACCAACAAAATATAGAATATCAAAACCCGTCGAATTTCAGTACCATAAATTAATGGATAATGTAAATTTTTTTGAAAATCGCCTGAATTTAGACCTATCTTGTTTTTTAATTAAAAATTTACCTAAGAATAGTTGAATCAAAGCTAAAATATAAGAAAATCGCAAGAGTTTTGATCGGACCAATAAGAGCTTACCTTTATATTTAAATTCCGTTTTTTTTGCGTTGAATGATCAAAAATCAAAATACACAAAAAAATGCCATTCTTTACGGAACTTTATTCCAAAAGAGCCATTGCGTGTTGTTGTTAGTTCTCCAACGAAACTATGCAAAAAATAAAAGGTATTTCTTAAAAATAAACCGCTTTCTAAAATCTTTGCAATATATATTTCCAACGTTTCAATATGTTCCGCTTCTGTTTTTTTTGTTTTGTTTTTATACAAAATTAAATTATTAAAATGTCCATTTAGTAGTAAACCGTAAAACAATTTGTGATATCCGTTTACTTGTTTTTTCTCATAGCTCACTTAATGCTGTTTACACTTCTTACTTAAGAATTATTGTTTGTCAGCAACGCTATTCATTGGCAGCTGAAAGCTATCTTACATTAGTTTTGGATACTTTTCCTTTCTCAATTGGTTATAAAAATATTAAATTTTTTTTGTTTTAATTTGTTGGGTATCGTTGAAAATGTAATTAAATTAATCTTAAAACCTTATTAAGCTGCCTTTTTATAGTGGTAGGCTTTATTTTTTTTTTTTTTTTTTACAATAATATTTAAATCCGACCACAATTTTGTTTTGCTTGAACATATTATGTACTTTTAAATTTATATAATAAAAAGGAGAGTCAATTACTGCTTTTTAGTGTCGATGTTTTATGTCTTATAATCTAGTAAAGCATTATTCAAAGTATGACTAGTTAGACATGTGTTTTGGTAGAAGAATCAAAAGTGCATCAACAGAACTGAAACTTAATTATTTCTAGAACAAACTTGATCCTGTTTGCGGGGGAAGTTCTAAAACGTTCATATGTGTAGATAATGTTTTCTGATTTTAAATTGATCTCGCAATTGTAAAAGCATTTTGTGACTGATAATAATTTAAAGGTTGAGTTCGTATAACAAGGAAGTTAATCATTTTTTCAGTACACATTTATTATAAGTCCAATATCAGACTAAGTCATGTCCACTGCAGCCCGTGCAAGAACTTTAAAAATATGGTTATAATTATAGCTTAATACCAGAACTACCAAATGTTAAAGTGACTGGTTCCACATTTATTAGAAAATTTATTCTAAACTATGTAGAACTTAATTTGGTCTAACTTCATTTTATCGCTTTTAAAGTGATTTTGACGATCCGAATTTTAGAGTAGGGTATTTCCAGTATTAATGATTAATTTCCCAATGTTCATGAAATGTTAAAATAACAGCTAATGCTTTTTGCTGTATTAAAAACTTTACATGACCAGCATGGTTAAGATTTTTGGGTATGTTTTCATAAATAACCCTATAATTTTCTTATGAAATGGGTTTTTTTCATTTATCCAGAACATAAGGAAATTATCCCTTGAATTGTAATTTCTCATGAGTAACACAGCCAAGATTTTTGTTTTGTTTTTTAAATAACATCAAATGACTTACAAAATTAAAAAAATTAAAAATTACTCAGTTCACGATTTGAAGTTCTGCATGGTAAAAATTCATATTTCAAAAAATATTATTCTGGTAGCTTCCGTTCAATACAAAATGTTTTATTATTCTGGATCAGATTAAATAACAAATTTTGTATTGACTTGAGTTTTTTTTAAATCGTTTACCTATTGTAAGGATTTTAAAATTTGGGAATAGAACATCAAATCGCCCATTCGAACTTTTAAGGTACGGACACACCAAAAGCGAAGCGAACAATTTAAAAAATTTGGGTGCCGTACAAATCAATTGAAGTGTCCGAATAGAACGCGACATGAGCGAAGCGTCTACTGCGACAGAATGTTCCCAAATTTTAAATTATTCGCGCCGCTTCGCTCGCTTCGCTTTTGGTGTGTCCGTACCTTTAACCGACTAAATTATTGGATTAATTTTCAAAGCAAATTATTGGATTTTAATTTTTCGAAAAATTGATAAATTTGATCTGAATTAGATCATGAAATAAACATAGCTATTACTCACTAGTTGAGGATTTATTCAATAGCTGGGATTCCCTGAATGCTAAATTACCTAGACATGACGATAATAGTGAAATTACGGTATACTTGCGATCTCCAAAGACTCGGAGATTTGTATACAATTTTAAGATGCTTTAGTTTAAAAACCAACTAAAAAATTAAATTTTTCAAAATAAAATTTAAAAAAGGTGTATTTCCTCCTAATTTTGTAATATTTTCTTAATGTATTTTGTGTTCAAACTTCTTCACTCCGTGTAACTTGTTGAAGAATTTAAAAAGTTGTCCTTAAATTTAAGCAAACTTTAAAAGAGTCTCTGGAGTAAAAGGGATTTTTTTTTAATTCAAGAAAAGCATTTTAAAGTGTTCCATTTTCAAAATTTAAATTTCGTTTTTTCAAAAATAAAGTGTTTTCTCTCAAAATACGATTAAAAAAAAGTGCGTTAAGTTTATGGAAATCCCTTAATTATAAAGAATAATGATATAGCGACAAAATATAAATGTAACCGTTTTTGTATTATTGTATTAAAATTTATAAACATTAAATTACTACAGCCGATCAAATGCTGTAAGATATTTAAAAATTTAATTGATATTAGGTTTGTTTGTCGACCCAAAAACCTATGGCACCTGAGGACGCCCTGGGGCACCTTGAGAATTGTCAAAAAACGTGGAGCGCCCCAGTGCTTGTCAGTTCAACGCTTATTAAAAAGGTTAACTATCATCTGGCCTTTTGCACAAAAATTCTAAAATAAAACCACTACTTTATGATAATTTCCACATCGAATTGCTAAAATTAACTTCTTGTGCCCGCAGCAAGAGTTAATTCCAATTTTAAATATCGCGTCTGTTAAGAATTAAACTGATATTCGTCATTAGCCCTGAGTTTACCCCGAATTTGGCGCCCCAGAGTGCCACAGGTTTCTCAATAAACACCGAACTGGAATTTATATCAAAACGTTGGAAAAAAGGATGGATTTATTTAAATAAATAAATTTAAACTACTTTAAAAAGATGGATTTTTTGCAAGGCATAGCTGATTAATAATACTAATAACATTTCAAGGCTGTAGGTTTGACTCTGAAGTTGGTCCTGCCTTTTCCAACGCAAACGTTACATGTGAATGAATTAATTTTTTTTATTTCATACAGAAATATTTCAGTCTCTTAAAGTAGTAAAACGAGCATACTAAAAGTTAATGAATCAGTTGTTTTTTAAATAGATATGTAAAAAATATAAAGTGGGAACTAATCGTACTTAGTGCGTTGTCCTATCGTCAAGTCCTGAAAAACTCATTGTGTTCGTCAAGGATACGTATTTATTAATAGCTTGGGGTTTTGATATTAGACCGCTTTCAATTAATCAATTACCCAATGTCAAAAACGAATTATCATCTATCATTGTTTTTTAGCTATTGAAAAATAAATAATAGAAACTCTGTACCGTTTTTCAGACCTCTAAGGATGTTTAGCTTCTTAAGCTAAACTATAAAGTATACTTAACTTTGATTCAAAGCGCTTTTTTATTTTATTTTAATAGAATTAACAAAAAAAATTGTTCTGCCTGATTCTGATATGTATTTCCTATCCTAAACTGAATATTAATGAAATTAATGTAATTTTATTAAAATTAATTTCCCAAATTCATAGAATCGACCACTAAAAAATTATCAATCAGCAACCAGCATGAGTTATCACTAAATGGAAAAGGGTTTTAGTTTTATATTTACTTTTATTATGATTATACAGACGGTAAAGTCCATAAAGTGAAATGTAAGCAAATAACAAGAACCACCTCCGCAAACAAAGATAATAATGGAAAAAACTCGACACTAAAAAGCAGTCGATTTGTTTTATTATAAACTATAAAAAAAAAAAACTGAATCATAACGAACTAATTTTTACAGATGTAATTAAAATGAAACTTTACAAAAATATATCATTTTTTTTTTTTACAATTTAATTTAAATTCACTTTTTACAACGCCTCTGTTTCATCATCATTATATTTCTTTCAGCACTCTTCTTAAATACACTTACAAGTTAATGCTTTAAATATACTCTTTACTATTATTAATAATTTTTAAATATTTTTTTTCATTTTTCTTTTATTAAAAAAATACTCTTAAATGTATATTCAGTTTCTTTTCACTTCAATCTTATTTTACAATAATTTACATATCATGGAAAATTCTGGCAAGTTGTAAAGTGATCACACCTTAAAGAAGTCCGGTAGCCAAAAATTAAGGAGTTTTGGATTCTATTTAATTTTTTTAATTTATTCAAAATATTTGTGCTCTCAATGGTTAACTATGGAACTATATGCGATTTTTGTGTTTTCTCGGTTTAAGTCGCTTTTATAAGGTGTTTTCAGGTGTTTTATAACTAAATTTCAAATAAATAAAAATTTTATAAATGCAACAACAGGATTCAACATCCTTTCAACGGTATTTAGCAGTTATTGGTTAACAATAAAAAAAAAATTCAGGTGCTTAATATTGCTTACTTCTTGCTATGTGTTGTTTTATTTTTGGGCATTTATCAGTTCTTTAAATTAAGTTACGCACTTCTAAATTCATGATTTCGAAATTTTTCTCAAGGCCAAATAAATTTGTAATAAATTTAAATTAATTTTTAATAATCTGAAAAAATTGTCTTAAGAATATAAACATGATGGAAAGAAGAGATATTGTTTGAATACAAATTAATAAGGAATACAGAAATATAAAATAGAAATTTGGAATGAAATGTCTTAGGCTACTAATAAGACAGACATTGCTGCATAAGAGTTTACTAAAAAAAACTTCAGATTCAACGTGCGATCACTTAATGTCCGACATAGTTATTAGCTTGCCGACAAAAAATTTGCCTAAAATTAAATTAACAATAAACCATGGAACAAGTTCGTTTATATGCATTTCGCATGTCTAACAGCAAGACGAATTTTTTTAACACAATAAAAATATACACAACACTATAAAAGTGTAGACTCTGTCTTGACTGGCTGCGGTGGTGTTGCATCCAGTAAAAGAATATAATTTTCGAGTTACTTAACTTAGTTATTTATAATCACTTCGAACTTATATAATGATTTTAGGTGAAAAAGAAAGAATTTCAGTTACTCTTTTGTCGTCTTATAAACTAAATCTTTTGGAGTGGTGTGATGAGCAGCTTAGTTTTTGCTTTACTTAATTCGTTTTCCTTGCCATTCATTTTATTAATTCGTCGCTGTATTATCTGGTTTTTCTTTCTACTTACAAATTTACAACATTCTCAACAACTTGGAAAACCAAAAAGCAAAAGAGAAAAAGAAAAGAACAACTAAGTTATTCTGTTAATTTAAGGCTAAAAAATAAACACCAACAGAGGACTAGAGTTGCGCTGATGAATCTGATCGCATTAGAGGCGACAGAGGGCTAGCCACCTTACGTCCCCTTTCAATTTCATAATGAACGTCCAATGAAACTCCTACGCAGAAATAACTTTTTATAAATATTACACTATTATTAATAAAAATTCTTTTGAATGCACTTACTTTTCTTTTCGCTGGATGCTCGCCTTAGAGCTAAATCGGTAGGACCTTCTGGAATAAAAACAGCCACAAGTATGGCACAGATTACCATAAATGCCCCAAACACGAACGGCGGACCCGGCGCTATTTGTGTATAGTAGTCCGGGTGTAGTGTATCGTTACGTATAGGCTTCACAGAATGACTTAAACTATGTTCGTCATTTAAATCAACGTGAAATAGGTAAAATATCACACCAAACATTGCTGGACCTAAGCCATTGCACAGTCCACGCATTCCTGTTACCATACCTTGCACCACTCCTGAAAGGATAAAAGATAAAGAGTTATGGTAAATAACAAGTAAATATTAAGGGTATATTCTATTATGATAGGGTATATTCTATTATTGCGTCCAAGCGACAATAAAGGGAAATCAGGGAATAATGGTGTTGGGATGTTTTTTGGCAGCAGGTTTTTTTTAAAATCTAGTTAAAACACCAAGGTGTGAATATAAACGCAAATGTTTATACGAATATTCTAAAAGGTTTGATTCCCACTTTGAGGGGCTTCGGAAATAATCAATACACCTTCCAACAAGACAACGCATCATATCATGTTGCCCGAAAGTCGACAACCTGGGTCCAGGAGAATTATTCGATTAATGAATCAGTGGGCTATTTAAAGCCCGAATTTGACCCTATCATCAAAATTAGAGAAATTGGAATCATAATGAAAAATTACCGAAATTACATTCTGTAATGTCCGAACACGCCCTAACTCTCCACGCTTCTTGCTCGTCACTC
This sequence comes from Dysmachus trigonus, assembly GCA_949715965.1. Taxonomy (NCBI): domain Eukaryota; kingdom Metazoa; phylum Arthropoda; class Insecta; order Diptera; family Asilidae; genus Dysmachus; species Dysmachus trigonus. The sequence continues at coordinate 78,987,015 of OX454322.1, read as the reverse complement.
GCGACCATCTTCAGACGAACCTCTCGGGTCTCCGGCAGTGAACGAGTCAACACGTGCGAGTTCTGGCGGCGTACAATTTTTAACCAATCCCACATTGTAATAAGAAGTAATTGGAAAATAAAGAATTAGTCATTGTCTAAACATTTGTTAGTGACATTTCATATCCCGAACATAACACATTCACTTTTGCTTTTTCTGGATTTTATAAATTCTTCTGCATTTTTATAATAGTTAAATTTCTGTCTCTCTATAAAGCTGGGAAATTTTCTCTCTTTTATAGAAAGATTTCAATTTTAATATTTATTTCAAGGGAAAACGGATTCCTTTCCTAAGAAAATCTCAAAAAAGAGAAGAGATAATTTTTAGGTTTTATAATAACCGATTTATAGAAAGGAAAATAACTGATAATAAATATTATATGAGTTGAATTCAAACATCTACTTTAGTATGATTCGTAATTTAAAAATTCTTTTATCTCAAAATTCTATTTGTACGTAAATAGATCTTAAATATAAATGTATGTAGTTAAAATTGCAGGAATAAATTCAGCGCCAATATTTTATTTTGTACCCACCTTGTTGGTCGACATTTGAATGTATGGAAACAAAAGCACTTATAGCAGGATAAGTAATTGATCCTAGTGAAGCTAAAATACCGGCAGCCCACATCATCCTAAAAGCATAAGAAAAAATGGTTTAGTAAACCTATCCCTCAACAAAAGGTCAACGATCGTACCATGTTTGACTACCAAACCCATACCACAGCAGTTGCATCATTTCAAATATTAACCCTATTATTATTGTACGTTTTGCACCAAGCACTCTGTAAGCAAAATTTAATTGTTAGTATATATTATAATAGGAATATTAACGACTAACTCACTTCATTAAAAAGCCTAGAATTAATTGTATAAGAATACTCAAGATTCCAACCACAGCTATGAAAATTGACACCTCAATTGAGTTAAAACCCATTTTAAGCTTTAAATAAACAAATATACAAGAATATTGGCCAGCTTCCGGCAAGTATGATAGTAATACTGTGACGCATTGCATTAATATTGTGTGATCCATGCCCACTTTTCGCAATGCCTGAAATAACACCAAGCAATCAATCAATAATGCTATTGATGATTTTGTTTTATATAATTACCGCAAATGGATCTGCTTGTTCCCAGCTTATAGGTGCACCCCATGAACTAGGTCGAACTTTTTCAGGTAGGCTCTCTGGAACGGCTACTAGAATAAAGAAGACATCCAGGACGGCTATTGCAGTTGCGAGTGCAACCACCAACGTATCACTATAAATCTCCATTAGGTAGGCACCTAGTGCAGGTGATATAACCTAAAAGAGGAATCAGAATTAATAAATAGATGGAAAAAATACGATTAATTGTAATCTTCCTACCAAACTAGCTGCAAAAGTAGCCGAGACTAGACCGTATGCTTTTGACCTATCCTCAATTGTTGTTACGTCAGCTACATAAGCAAAGACTACCGAAAACGTTACAGCAAACACGCCACTTATTGAGATCATTGCGAAAAACCACCAGGTGTTGATGGTCATTAAAGGAATGGGGACACAGGTGAAGAAAACCGTGATGAGGAGAAAAAACTTTCGCCCCCAAATGTCTGATAAGGCTCCGATCAAGGGAGCACTTAAAAATGAGAGAATGCCTTTGATGCCCATTACAAGTCCGTTCATGAGAAAAGTGTGATCCGGAAATGTTTGGTTCAAAACCTGCAAGAAAATTAAAAGTTTTAACAATAATAATACTTTATTTATTTATTTTTTAAAGGAAAAAATGAGCAATGTTCATAAAATTAATATTTTCTCTCTTCGTATAAATAATTGAAAATACTTTTCTAATATCCAAATCGCTTATGCTTTAGTTCTAAAACTCAGAAAATTTAATTTCTATATCTTCCCATATTTCTCAAAATGTAAAATCTGCAGTGCTAAAATCGGCAAAGATATACGACTTTAAAATTAAAAATTATGCTCTAAAAGTGAGTAGTTACGTACCACCACATCTAAAATTTTAAATCCATTTTTCTTGAAATTCCATTATTTTTTCAAAATATGCATTAAGATATCTCGACAATGGTTAAGCCGATTTACCTAAAAATATATACATAAACATATGTATGCTTATTTTCTAAGAACTTCTTTATAAACGACCAATTTTGTTTAATAAAATAAACTCTAATGAAAAGTTAAAAAAGAGGTTTTCGAAAAATATACTATAATCTTTTGATTTTTTTTTTTTAATTTTAACTGCGCACTATCTAACAAAAAACATGCTTCTGTGTATTACATCAATATGTTTTAATATTTTCAATAAAAGTTGAATTGAGAACTGTTAAACATAATGTATTTCTAAAAAAGCAAAAAGTTGTTAATACTACTGTGATCAAAAAGTAAAGCCAATTTGCGCGGGTACATTGATTCGAAAGGTTGGCAGCACTGTCACTCATGTCTTTGTAAAATTTCATACCAGTACGTCATTTGTTTGGTTAGTTTCGTTGTGTTTTCTGAGCAACTAAAAGTGAATTTTCCGATTTTTACAATGTGTGATTTTATTGAGCAAAGAAGTTTTATTAAATTTAGTTTGCAGAATGAAATTTCCGCTGTAGAGATGTTTAGAATGTTGCAGAAGGCCTTCAGCGATCAGGTTTTGTCTGAAAGAAATGTTTACAAGTCGTATAAACTGTTTAAAGAAGGTAGACAAAGCATTGAAGACAAAGAGCGTTCTGGACGACCATCAACATAAATCAATGAACAACATTTCAATGAAATCAAAGATTTGGTGCTCAAAAATCGTCAGTTGACAATTAGAGACCTTGCTGATACTGTAAACAATTCATTTGGATCGGTCCAAACCATTTGTACTTGATAAGAGCCACATCTCGATTGGTTCCAAAAACACTCAATTTCTTGCACTGCACTCCATTGGTTCTTTAAGACTTTTTCATCCAAAATTCGATGCATATCGTTCCACAACGACCGTATGTGACCTCTGGCTATTCTCTAAGCTCAGAAGACCGCTTCGGGGACACCGTTTTGAATCGACTGATGGGAGAAAAAAAAATCGAACAAGGAACTGAAGGCTATTCAAATCATAGAGTTTCAGAAGTGTTTCGAGGATTGGAAATATTGCTGGTATATGTGTATTGTATCGGACAGGGATTACTTTGAAGGGGATGATATAGATTTGGAAGAATAAATACAAATTGTCAAAGTTATAAACAAATTGGCTTTACTTTTTGATTAGAGTATTAAAATTTTCGATTTTCAAAAAAAAAAGAATCTTTAAAATTCACCTCATTCTGGTTTCCTAACTACCACATTAAGAATCTTAATTCCCTTTCTTTGCATACCAAATCTTCGGCAAAACTTATGAAAATGTCAAACAAAGAAATAATAAATTGCACATAGACTACACTGGTAATAGAGTTTCATTATTAAGGTTAATTTTTAGTTTCGCTTTGCTAGTTATATAATAGTATAATTAAATATTTTATTCTAAAAAGCCATTATTTAATCATTAGTTTTATTCTACTTTAACACTAGAACTACCAAGGCCGTCATTTTGACGGTTTTCAAATTTCGTGCTTAAAAATTTTGATATAATTTATGTATTGTTCTAGAATTTTATGACGACTTTTAATGAAATATAAGAACAATTACATATTACTATTCAATTTCCACTCAGCCATTTTAACTTCCATAATCAGTATGACCTATACCTATTTATACCAAGACCCGTCAAAATGACGGCTTTAGCAAATTCAAAGTTTATAATATTTTATGGATCATCTATGCAATAATGGACATCAATATGTATTTACATACATTTATACATCGCTTTCAGACATTTCCTGGAAAAATTTGAATTACATTTTTCATATGAAATTATATAGACTGATCCAAAGTGTTCAGCAGCCATTATAAGGGGAGTACCTTTGAATCAATTTTTAGTTTTGAAAACTATGTTAGTTGTGGGGGAAATATAACAACAGATAATTTTTTTACAAGTATACAACTCGCAAAGAAGCTACTGGCCAAAAAAAAAAAGAAGTCTTGTAGGAACTATGGGAGGAAATAAAAGAGAATTGCCGAAAATAGCTAAAGTTAAAAAAGATAACATGGTACTTTTCTCCACAAGGCTCTACAAATCAAATTATATTGTTAAAACAATTTACAAAAGTAAGCCTAGTAAAAAAAATACTCGTGCTTAGCTCTAAACATAAATCCGTAAAAATTGCTTCTAATAGAAAACGAATTCCTGAGGGTATATCTTTTTACAATGAGACTAAGTTTGGAGTAGATGTAGTTGACCAAATGGCCCGCAAGTATAGCGCAAAAGCAGGGTCACGTAGATGACCTTTACAGGTATTTTATGCGTGGATTTTATATAAAGAGACTTGTAATGAAAATATAACTAGGAAATAATTTTTGTATTTAAATTGTCCAAAGAACTCTCTAGTGAATATAGTTGCTGCAGAAAAGAACCCTCCTCCGAAAAACAAGAACGCAAAGCAGTGGATTGTACTTCAGAAAAGTAAAAAAAAAAATCTTTGTGAATGCAAATCTTTCCCAATTCGATTGCGCAACAAAAACAGTGGGATTTATACCTGTAATGAATGCAACAAATATGTTTGAGGCTGGTGTTCATCTAAGATAACATGTACTTGTAAAATATGTACCTCATAGTTAGGTCAATCAATATCCAATGTGATATCCTATAAATGCAAATACAAACTGTTTTTCTTAGTTTTTTCTATTAATAAATAATTAATTATTATTTTAAATGTTGCTTTTGTTAAATTATATTCAATTATTTACATAAACTAAGCCAAAAGTTACAATGAAAGCCATGATGATTAAAAACCCGTCAATATGACGGGTGTGGTAAAACTAGGTATATATTTAACATCGGTAGTTCTAGTGTTAATAATAAATTCGAAAAACTTGCGTTTCGTAAAAAACGCGGTTAAAGTTTGGAATCCCAAATAACATTCAATCAAAAACAAAATATTTCACCGTATATCTATTATTTTCATTATTCCTCAATAAATTTATAAATTACTAAATTCGATCCCATTTAATTCCTGCTGGGCACTATAAATAAAATAATAATGGAAATTTTCTGGCTTTTATTGAGATGAATAATTTTATACGCCATCATTAAAAATAATGAACCTTCTGTTACATACATGTGTTCCAAATATTTCCTAGGAAATAATTCAGTAATTCAGTACACATGCTGCGACACGAGTCCATAATTCTGCCATTCCGTTGCTTCTTTTGTATCAAATAAATCTGGCAGTAATTCGAGATTAGGCAGTTAGCTAATTTTGTTTATTTAATAAAGAAGCAACTGTATTAATTATGATTTATTAAAGTGAATTGTATATATATTTTTTTATAGATAAATTTATGATTCAGGACTTAAGGACTATGCATATGGGTTGTCGTTTGAAACAAACTGAAACCTTCTAGCGCTGGGTTTAATTAATTAATACGCAATATTCGAATCGAATTTGTTAAATGTTGAAAAGAAAGAAATAACTGATATTAAATTGATTTATGGGATGAATTCAATTAGATACAATTCTATTTCAGCTGAAAAGAAAGAAGTAATATTGCCATTTTAACTTTTTCCGAATAACGTGAAATTCGAATTTAATTCGAACGCACTAAAAGAGCAGATAAAAGTGTTTAAAGCTAGTAAAATCTAAAGTGTTAGTGAAAAATGGTAGTGCGATTAAATTCGAAAACGGCCTAGATTTAGTGCTTAATTAATCGATCTTGCCGAACTTTTACTATTTTCTCGCTTATACTGTAAAGGCTTATTTCATTAATATTTTCGGCATATTCATTTCTGTACACATAATACGTTACGTTTGTAGACTAAGCAAATACTTACGGATATAACTGGCATCGTTAGCAGGCCCCATGCAAAAAACTCTAGAAATATCACAACCAAGGCATGGTAGACGCTAGGCTCGCCTATCCCAGAACTCTGCAAGGTAAAAAAAAGAGTAAAAGGTTTATTTTAATCATATTTAAAAGTAATCACTGCGGATAAATTATACAGGAATATTTAAATGAAAACACGTGACGAATGACTTTGCTACATGCGAAATTCACTGCCGCAATGTAGGAAAGCATAACTTTACAAAAATTTTGTGAAAGCCTTAGGGGTCTTTTTGGCAAAGGCCTCTCTTGCACCCACAGCAGAAAAGCATAAAAGTGCATAAATTCGTTAGATGGGGTGAAAATCTTGCGGCCTACCTTTTACCAAAATAACATATAACCCAATAGAAGTAGTATGAGACCATTTAAATGCTAAGCAGCGCAGCAAATCGTAAAAATATACTATACATATATGTTATGTATGTGCAGAATAGAGTTGTGTATCTGTTAAAAGCCAGTCGTTTCACTTGTTATCGTGCGATTCAAATCGTAACTTTGACCAATTTATTTGAATTAGCCTGATGGCAGCAGCACTCTGCATTACTATTGACCTTTATGTGCCTTGTTTTGTTGGGGCGGGCGGCGTGTTGAATCAACGTAATGCACCCTGTGCACTGTTATTCACAACTAGCGCTACAAAGTACCAAGATGTGATTACATTTAATCAATTAGGGGAATGTTTTATTGAAAGTAGCTTCCTAGCTTCGTTTTTGTTTTTTTTTCGTATTTTGTTACACAGCGAATATAATTTAACCAAGTGCTATCATTGAAATTGTGCACGTTTAACTTAAATTCAACGTGCAAAATATTCTGCAATGTTTGTGTTTCTGTTTGCAATAAAAGTTTAAAACGGACCAAATAAAGCAATATAAAATCAGATTGCTTATAATGGTGTTCAGAGAAGCGATGTATCAGATATATGTAGGAAAAATAAGATAACTCATACTTAAAGGAAATGATACTTGCTATTGCAACTCAATATGGGTATTTACATTTTATTGTATTTTCTGTTGTGTTGTGGATAAAATTTTATATTTTCATGCAATGTTGCAAACTAAACTGAATTCGTAGTATAGTAATCAATTAGCTAAAGCGATTACTATACTACTTATAACTTATACTATGCGCGGTATTTAATTTTAAAGGATTTCTAATGTGAATAGAATATACTTTTATACTTTAATCAAAAGAAATATGCCGATGAAAGTCATCGCTTCCTTGTGGAAATTTAAGATGAATAAATTCTGACGATATCAAAATTTGAATTCTGGTTTAACAGATTTAGAAGTGGCGATTTTAATGCGGAAGATAAAGACCGTCCGGATCAACCGTAAAAATTTGAAGACATAGAATTGCAAAGATTATTGGATAAAGATTAAACACAAGAACGAATTGTAATAGCATTAAATGTTAGTCAAGACGTTTACCTATACCGATGAAAAATTTGATCTATTTTGATTATCCTAAACGTAAAAAACTGAATGAAAACAGAAGTGAACCACTATCATCAACGTCAACTCGACCTCAAACCGAAACACTCACACTGAAAGTTGTGTTTGGTGGGATCAAAAATGCAAATAGTTTTATGAACTGTGAAAATCTTGTAAAACTATTGCAGCTGATCGTTCTAAACAACAATTAATCGCATTAAATCAAACATTGAAGCAAAAACGCCTTGAATATGCCAAAAGACACGACAATGATTGGCCACATGTTTCGAAATCGGTTAAGCGTTTCGCTGGGATATCCTATCTCCCTCGTCGAATTCACAAGACAATGGTCATTTTGACTATAACTTATTTTGTTGGCATAAAGTTATAGACAGCGATGGACAATACTTTGATTATTTATTTTAAATAAAAAGTCGTTTAAAACTAAGTACTATACCTAGTAAATTCCTACGGCAACTCGTTAAATTTAAGGATTGTACCATTACCATATTGTATCATTTTTAATTTTTTTTAATTTATTTATTAAGAAGTCCGAAATCAGTGACTCTGAAAATCCCTGTAATTGTTTTTTTAAATATCTTCTGAAGTTAAAAATTTCAGGCAGTATATTGGGTTCACCATTTTTAAATTCTTTATCCGATTTCAGCAACCCTGAAATTGTTATTTAGCAATTAATACAGAAATCCCTTGTAATTGAATGTTTTCGGCCGAAATGTTGGTTCCAACATATTTAAATTTCAAATTTTCATAATTTTTTCAGTAAATGTTCATGAAATTTTCAATAAATAGTAATTTATAAGCAAACTTTTCTTTTAAGTTTAATTATTGTTATAGATTAATCAATTACGAACTATGCATAAAGTTTAAGCCAGCGTTGACGATATTGGATGAATTATGCAATAATGTTTCATACATAATATATGTATATATAAAACATATGCTTTCCAGATAAAAATTTCTATTTATTTTTTATTTTTTATCACAATAGTGTTCCGTAAAAACGTTGTTAAGCTCTAACGAGTTAACTAGAAGTTCATGAATACAAGAGATTTGAAATGTCAGTGACTTCAATCGATAAGAGATGACGTTCAAATTGCAAGTATTATTTTTAATCTTTAAACTTTTTTCGTGAAAAAAAAAATCGTTTTATATGTTACCGACCAAACTTAATTTTCCGAGGCGAAACTAGTTAAACATATGATGCATTTATTAATTTAAAGTACAAATGCGTGCTTGTCAGCAATTCATTACTCCAATTTCAACAATTCATGATGACGTATTTAATTGCTGACAATCACCCGCTTAAAAGTGAATTAGGGTAAGCCGGAGTATCAGGCTACAAAAGGGCAAGCCTACTAGGACCTATTTTGTCTTATCAGGCCTTGATATGATCATCTGCCCTAGTTGCCCTAGTATGCTTTATCCTGGTGTAATCTCCTGATTCTGGCCCTGTTAGGGTTAGCCTGAGTTTATCTTATCCGGACCCGATGAAACCGTCTGATTCCGGTCCTTTTAGGGTTAACTCCAATTTATCTGATCAGACCCTGATGTTCATCTCCTGATTTGCACACATTTAAAATTAACCCTAGTTTATTTGATCCGGCCCTGATGTGATCTATTAAGGGTTTTCATTTTATCCGGTCCGGATATAATTGTACGATAGTTATTGTGCTATCAGGACCTGATAAAATAATCTAACCTGGTCCCAATTAAATATCCTGATCCGTGCTAAATATACTTTTTTAATCGTAGCCTGATAAGATAGGCTGCACAGGACCGGAACTATGCCTACTCAGGCTGTCTGATTAGGGTCCTAGTAAATCTCAAGCTCACCAGATTCGGCCCCTTATCTAGTCTTAGTTTTTTTCAAGTCGAGCAAGCATTTGGTCCTTAATTTAATAAATACATTTGAAACAACATTGGCCTACGACGAACTATTATAGTATAGCCTAAAACCGAATTTTGCTGGTAAAATACATAATATAAAGCTGTTAAATTGCATTCAGTGTACTAAATTCCTGAAAAAGCTATTATTTTGCATTTTCACGATTCCTGCATGCATGAAATCAATTTACTTAGAATACTAAAAATGTTTATTACATTTCAAAAGAAGCAAGATTAATTAAATAAAAAATAATTAAAAACTATAGCAACCTTGCAATGTTGAAATATCCTTCGTATCATTTCGATAATCCGAATTTTTGGCTTAAGTTGAACGACCACCTGCACCGGCTGCTGTACGGTAGTAGTTGACTGCGATTGCGCCAAAGGTGTTTCAGTGTTGATAGGATTACTATGGGAACAATGTTTCTCCGGTGAATTGCAATTGCAGTCAACGAGTGTTGATGTTGTTTCCGCGGATGTTACTGATGTAACCATCGACGAGGATTCAGCATTTGAGCCAACTGACAGCAGATTCTTTTTGGGTGATTCTGGCATCGCAACAATTGTTGGAATGCTAGTTCTAGTAACATTATCACAGGTACAAGTAACAGTTGTGTCACTGTTACTACAACTACAGGAACATTCTGTGGAAGTTGGATTATCGTCGACATCATTTTCGATAGTATCGCTAATATCTGTTGCGGACGGCGAAGCTGTTATCCTATTTTCCATTTTTTTACTTGTATTGGCTTCTTAATATTGTTAAGATTGTTTATTATATTTATATAAAAATTTTTTTTTTTTTTATTAAACAACAAACGTATAACTCTTTATAAATAGCTATTTTATTATAAAATTTATTTATAATTTCTTAAATTTAGTCGCACCAGATATCCATCATCTGAATTCTTTCAGGATAAATAGCCTTTTCCGACCTGGAACTAACGCAATCACAGCATCGACATGAGTTGAAAGACGCTTCTTTGGTTCGCGGGCCCGCTCCAACCAGTTTGTTATTTTTCGTTTCACTTTTATTATCCCATTGTTCCTTTTAAAATTAGGCACTTTGCATACACTTGCGCGCAACAGTCAAAGTCCAATTTCTTCAGTTCTCATTATGGGTGCGAATTTATTGTCTAAAAATACAAATTCGTAGAAAAGATGGTCCTAGGGAATATTATTTTATGTTATTTGGCTATATTTACTACAATTCACAATGATTTTGTTGGTTCAATATGTGCGTTAGATTTTTTGAATTACTAGAATTAGGCCTTATTTTAAAACTTTGGTCAAAAGCAGTAAGCCATCATAATTTAATACATTATCTTATATTTTTTAATAATTGCATCAGTTACAGTTTATAAAGCGTTAAATGGTAGTTATTTCTCAGTGAAGTGTTGAGTAGACTTTAGAAGAGGATTCTTCTCATCTTTTTACACGAGAAAGGCAAACCGCAGAGGGAGATTGCGAGAATTGTAAAATGGTTACGTGACGTTATTGAGCCCACTCTCAAACTTTTTGAGGTCACTGATTCTTATGAAAACAGGCCGAAATTGGACAGAAAGGAAGGATCCTGTCTTAGAAAGTAAAAAAAAAACGTTGGCGGAGCTGACTGCTGCAGCGTTCAAGGGCAGTGGACAACAAATATCGGCAAGGATTGTGAGAAGAAGATTTGTGGAAGCTGGCCTAAGAGGGTGCAAAGCAAGGCAAAAGCCATGGCTCTCTAAAAAGCGACTAGAATGGACTCTAAGGACTTCACTGAAGAAGATTGGTCAAAGATACTTTAGTCTAATGAGACAAATTTTCAGGTACGTTACGATAGTTGAAGACGGAAGACAGATTACAGTGACATCGTATTTCAGCAGAACAATGCACTATGCTACACATCTCGGGCAACATAACAATGGAGGGAAACTAACATTCGGCTTTTAGATTGACCTGCTCAATCACTAGATCTAAATTCATTTAAACATTTGTATTTTAAAGGCTAGGGTCAGGAATCATCAAATAACATCAAAAGACAGCCTGAAGACAATTCTACGTGAAGAATGGAACAAAATTACCACAGAAGGATGTAGCGAATTAGTTTTTCAGTTTACTAAACAGAATAGATGCTTTTATAAGGGCAAAGAGAGGGGGCCTACAAAATATTAATAAATTTGATGTATAATACTTGTTTATAAATATTTGTAACCTAATTTCATCCCCATTCTATATATATATATATATATTGAAGAAACCCAACATTCTGTAGGTAGCTTAATATTTTTGGCCAAGGCTGTATATTATATCGTAAAGGAAAGGCAAAGAAACATCACTGCTATTCAGTATTATTAGAAAGGTTTTAATCTCACTAAAAACTTTGTCTCAACTGATAACTGAAAAATAACTGATTCAACCAAATATTAATCAAAAATACAAGTCACCAAAAAATATTTATTCGCTAGGGTGGTCGTCTAAAAATAAACTTCTGTTGCCATCCCCCAAAACGATAAAAATAAACGACAAACAATCTGTGAAACTCCAAATCATTGAAGTGCAAAAATGCTTCTCAAAAAGCGAAGTACGAAAGTCTGTTTATTCTGTTTTAATTAATAATTTTGGGAGAACTGTTTTCTACGAAAAATAATTGCCCGCTACGTACAAAATTAAAGGCATGTAGAAAAAAAATTAAATGGGGTGTTTTAAAGGTTTTTCTTGAAGTTCGCAAATCTGTTTTTTAATTTAATTGTTTTTCTGTTAACTTAGATATATTGTTGATTATACTGCTATATATTAGTAAATAAAAAAATGCGGACAAGTGCGAGTAGGACTCGCGGCCTGAGGATTTGGCACCGTTATATAAGGTTTAAACAAATTAAGGGTTACTCGGTATTGGAAATTGAATAACTTTCCACACAAAATTAGAAATTAATGATTTTCAGACTTTCTGACCTTCTTCCGTGCCAAATTTCAAGAGACTAGGTTTACGCGAAGTACCCTATAGGTTTTCATGTGTCAATCAGCCATTGAGTTAGTCTGTCAGTACGAAAATACACTTTGAAAGGTCTTTTTATTGCATTTAGAAGCTGTAGACTAGCTGTTAGAAGCCGTAGACTTTATTATTTGGTATTAATTCCAACTTAATACCTCTAGCCACTGCTGAAAAAAAAAAAATCTTGACGAATAGACAAACAGACAACAAAGTGATCCTATAAGGGTTCCGTTTTTTTCATTTTGAGGTAGGAACCTTAAAAAAGTCCAATTTTCGAATTTCGCTTTTCAAGACTACCGCGAGTTAATGTTACATATTTCTGTTATTAAGATTCTAATTTAATAACCAAACTTTCAACTCTTTTTGAACTTATACGAATGAGAATTTCATTATAATGAATCTGAAAGTAAACAAATTTTAAATACAAAGACCAAGAATAACTTAAATACACTTTTTTGATCTGTTGCCAAATTGTTAAAGCACGCCTTCTTTTTTAAAAGATATCTTCACAATATGAATCACCACTTTATCTGGTATCACAAAAGACCTCAATTGATATCGGATATCCTCAAAACAGAAAGATTTAACAAATGTTCTAATAAATCTAACCTTGAAACCGAACATAATCAATAAACAAACTAAACAACTTTTTCAGAAATACCCCAAATGAATTAGAATTAGCGCCACATTTCGCTAGCTAGAACAGACACAACTACACCACAGAGAAAATATAGAGCTTGATTACTTCACCCGAAATATGCTCCCTGGCAGAGCACCAAAACTTTTCGAGTCGCCCGCCCGATTAATTATGTTTGCTGCAATGCAATTTGATATAAAGTGGCTCTTATCTCCCCTTTGGCCTACACGCAGATATATTTGCTAATATAAGGTGCTCACTATATTTCTTCTGATTACGATTTATACTTCGGAGCATAAACGAGTGTCTGCTGAGGGGGGCTCTGGTGAAATGAAAATAGATGCGACGGAGATCTACTTATCTGGGGCGATTAGCCAGCAGAAGATGCTCACGGTCGTTACTCTTCTTAATCACGAGATACTTTTCCGGCAGCATAAGAAAAAATAAAAAAAAAAACATAAGACAATCGCCATAAAATTTCATCTTCGATGTAAAAAAACGTCGGAGAAAAATATGGTGCTCTAGTTTCTTCAACAAAAGAAAAATCAATGATCAGAGTAATTTCTGAGATACTCGGAAATACTTATGCAATATCTCGCGGGCTGTTTGTAAGCATATTCATAAAAATCTCACTTCCGTTTTCCTGGGGAAAAGTCTTCCTTGTGCCCATTCCCAGAAATTCGAAAACATCTTCATAGAAGTATAGTTTTAAGAACTAAAACTTCTTGTTATAATTAAAATCCTATAAAACGGAAATTCCTCGTAAATTCCAATTTATTTTTGCACTTTAAAAAAAAATGCCCCTAGCATCTTTGTCGTTGGCTGCTGCAGCATCCCTGGCATTCGCATCATTTATCTCCGCTAGACTCTTAATGAATGCTCAATGAACTTGACCGAAGAAGTGACAAAATTTGAAATTTTTCGCTGACCCGCGCAGATAAATGCGGCAAATATTGACGTAATTAAGCACGAGACGATAAATAATATTTTTTCATAAGAAGGTGCGGTCTTCAGAGATGATAGATAATTTTTGTTGCCATTACTGACTCATTAGTTTGGGTTATGTCAGATGATATTGTTTTGAATTTGTTCCTCTTATAGTCAATATTTTGTTACATTTTTGTACAAAAACATATCAAAATTTATAAAATAAGCTCATATTTGAGATATGATACATTATTTTTGTAAAGGTCAAGGGGAATTGAAGCTCAGTAACCAAACTGTTGATTACTTAGACTTTCTAAATTACAAGGTCTTTCATAATCAGTAAAAATCCAAAAACAATTCTGAAAATATTATAATTAGGAAATCTTATCTTTCATGATTGTTTACCGGCAAAATCTCGGATTTCAGAAGTAATGTATATTCTTTCTCAATATCAATACAAGTATCCTGTCAAGTGTCAGTATATCAATACTGCAATTCTTAATGACAGCTGATATTTTACGTACATCAGAAAATTCGTTTACAATATTGTAATATATGTTCTATACGTATAATCAGAGAGAATAGTTCTTTTATTTTGTATAATTTAATTTTAATCACATCAGGTAACTTCTAACGAGTAACGAATATACATAATACGAACAACACACATAAAACCCAAAATTGTAATATATGAATATGATAAACAAAAAACGTTTTTCACACAAAATATGAGATATGGAGTAGCATAAAACCTCAACTGTATACGTAAGAAAAATTATTTCGGAATAAAAAATGTAAACTGTTGATAAAAGTTGTTCTTTTAATAGGTTACGGATTTTGAATAGGGATAACTGTCAAATGAGCTGTCATTTATTGTAAGTGTCAATGTCAATTTTATTCGATAAGTTCTAACAAGTCATCATGGAATTCCAAATCGTGGAAACTTATTTCCAAAATCAGGGCTCAATTATAAAAACTTATAGAGCACTTCATGAATTTTATGCACCGAATAATAGTCCAATAGAAAGGTACAGAGCAATGATCCGCGACTTTTTGTTTCCAAAACTTCGGGACATTGATGTTGACAATTTGCGATATCAACAGGACGGCGTTACGTGCCATACAGTGACCGAAACAATCGATTTATTGAAAGGACAATTTAGCAAAATTCTTATTCCGGAAATGTATCTGTCAATTGGCCGCTATTTTCAGAATATTCAAATGAGCCAATGTAAAAAAAAAATTTAATCTCTGTAAGAATTACAAATTAAAACATTTCTGCGTAAATTGTATTACTCACTGTAAGTGATACATAATTCAAAATAATGAGTCAAGCGTTATCAGACTTATCAAATATTAACAAATTCATAGTAGACTAAAGTAAGCACAAAACATGATACGAGATACGACCCACATTCAACAAAATGAGAAGATATCGTGGATTATGCAAATATTAACGCAGTTAGTCTTCTTCTAGATGTTGATTTAGCAGAGTTTTCAATTTACGATTTTAATATGGGAAATTTTTAAGGTAACTAAATTGAAGGAACTAGTTAACGATAATAAGCTAACAACAACTTAACAGATCAAACAAGAAATAAGCTAAAAAATTGAACAAATACCTCCAGAAGAACGTTAAAATGTAAGAAAAGTGATCAAACAGAGCCTATATTGAAATCAACGACGGATCTTAATATTTTCAAATAACCCAAACAAATTTCATAACGAAAACAGCAAAGAAAATATTTTCTTTTAACATAAAAATAAAAAATTTTTATTATAATTAAAGAAAATTCTTTTTTAACAGAAATGAAGTGATTATAAAAAATGCTTCAGAAGAAAAATTTATACGAATGATCTCTTCAAGTTTTAAGGATAACATCCCATTTTTAGGGTTCCGTAGCCAAATGGCAAAAAACGGAACCCTTATGGATTCGTCATGTCTGTCTGTCTGTCCGTCCGTATGTCACAGCCACTTTTTCCGAAACTATAAGAACTATACTGTTGAAACTTGGTAATTAGATGTATTCTGTGAACCGCATTAAGATTTTCACGCAAAAAAAAAAAAAAACAACGGCCAAGTGCGAGTCCCCATACTTAGAACTGAAACTCAAAAATTTTTTTTCATCAAACCCATACGTGTGGGGTATCTATGGATAGGTCTTCAAAAATGATATTGAGGTTTCTAATATCATTTTTTTCTAAACTGAATAGTTTGCGCGAGAGACACTTCCAAAGTGGTAAAATGTGTAACTTCTAAAATAAGAGAATGATAAAACTAAAAAAAATATATGATGTAATACGTCATAAATCGTAAACCGCAATTTACCTTTCATTCAATCAACTCAAATAAAAAAACAAGCTTATATGGGCTCGCATATAGTTAGATCTAAATCCCATCATTTAGGTACATAATTATAATGTTTACTTATCAATAACTTAATTTAAAAAAAATACACTATTATTAAAACATCGATCAAAGTTACAACGAACTACAAGAACTTTTATATTATGTTACTTGCTGCTACGGAACCCTTCATGGGCGAGTCCGACTCGCACTTGGCCGCTTTTTTTAAAGAAGTGTTTCTTAAAATTCAAGTTTTGTATATTTTAAGAATATTTTTCTTGTTTCTAGACAATACAGCTTCAGTATAGAAGTTAATATGTTAAATAACCCGACTAAGCTATAATAAAGCTAACTTTCGATTAACACATTAACTTCTTTAAGACGCAGTACTATAAATTTACATCGTTGGTATAATTATATACCTCAAAGAATAATAGATTGTACATACGTTCATCCCTACACTGTGTGAATTGCGTTTTGTCAGCCAAAGTATAATAATTGGGTAGTTTGATGGAAAATCAATATTTGTCCAATTTTGTGGTCAAGTTAATAGGGAAAAAACCCATTACACTTAACTACATACTTCGAAAAATAGATTTTGACACTATTATCGGAAAAGCTGTGATGGCGCTTCAATTTTCTATTCTGTCTCCTTAGTTTTTTATTAACCTTTCACATTTGCTATTAAACGAGGACCTTGTGCATATGAAAGGAACAGTTTATTTTTCCTTTTAAAAATTATTTATTTAAAAACAAGAAACTGTTCCAATTTTCAAGTTCAATGCACATGAAAAGTGAGTCAATATTATTCGAACAAAATCGATTATTCAAATATTTTATTATCATCTAACATCACCGACATTATCGACCTGGCATGGCGCTTCCTACCCTATTCCCTTAAGGGTTTAACTTGTTAAGCCTTTTTTAAGGAAAACCTTCCCTTATTATTTATTATTAATTGATAGACGAAAGACTTTTAGGGGATTTATGAGGGGATTCGTAAAGATATAGAGAAAATGTCGAAATATTTCTGAAGATGAAGCTTAGAGGAAAATAGGAATGTGTCGAAAATAAATTTTAAATCATTTCTTTCTTTCAAATTAATTATGATTTAAATATGTTCGATAATTCTTAATGATGGTACGTATAAAAATATTTAAAAAAGAAACAACTCAATATTTCTGTTTTGAATAAAAAATATATAAACTAGAATTAAAGCTAATGTAGTAGCCTTAATATTAGTGGTTGAATCAGTAGTTTTTATTTTTGAAATTGCATAAAGATATAATTGAATCACCTTGAAACTAATGCAAAATCTCAAGTAATGACAATAAAGTAGTAAAACCTGAATGAAACCTACTTGAAGTCAAATAAGTAAAATGTCATTTCAATAAGTATTAAATCAAGTCTTCAATTCAAGTCAAATAAGTAAAATGTAATTTCAATAAGTATTAAATCAAGTCTTCAATTCGCTCTGTAACCGTGATAAATGACGCAAAAAACATATTTCTGTATTATGTGTCCTGGGTACGTACTTGACCGATCTTTCTTACAATTATTTAAATACGCTCGATATTTATTCTTAAAAATCTTCACATCATAAAAGACATTGGAAAAACTTAAATCGTTTAAGAAAAATAAATTTCTATCTGAACAATGAATGCATCTATTTTTTCTCAATGTCTTCTTTTGTCTTTTCAATGTAGATACATTTTATTATTTTTACATTTTCCGATATAAAACATGAATTCGGTAGACAGAAAAATTAATTGATTTCGCGCAAAATGTGTTGGTAATTGAATACTGTCTTCAAAAGCTATTTCATGAATTTAAAAATTCGTAAATAAGTATACAAAAAATATGATCTACCGTCACAATAATAATTTTCAAAGGATATTAACTCATAACCAAATTCTATACCTATTATACGAGAGTGTGCTTGAAATGCAATCTGCTCGAATTTGCCTGTAAATTGAATATTATTTTAGTCTTCGAATGCAATCCGAGTACGTGCCATGGCCAAGCAAGCAACTGACCACCTAGTACTCGTTCAATGACATTAATTGGACGAAAAAGCTAAGTGGATGCAAAGCATTTTCATTCAATTTACAATTTCCTAGCTTAGCTTATAACTGACGTAATGTGGGTCCGAATGAGGAGTTGCGGTCTCCTCTGCCATGGTTAATTGATTTGATGTGGGACACTTTCTTCTGTGAATTTGACGAATGGCAATTTAGGTCAGTGTTAATAATGCACCTTCTTATACTTGACCCTTATAATATGCAAAAATTCATCAGAAAACTTTTATCTATAATATAAATTACAATGGGTTTATAAAAATATTATTCCGAATAATTAATAAGGCGATTTTTAATAACCCTTTGAAGCATGTTTTTTTTTCCAGGCATCGAATTTTTATGAAAATTGTTATACAGGAGTTTTTGAGGTCGCTGATTACGAATTTACAATCAGATTTTTAATATTCGAAATGACGGATCCAATATAACGGAAAAAATATTTTATTTTTATTTTTATGAAAAGTCGTATATAAGGGTTTTTGAGGATATTGGATCGGTCATTTTGAATTTTGAAAATCAGCGACCCCGAAAACCCTTTCATACAAGTTTCTAGATAAATAAAGCTAATCTGTGATCTTGTAATGAATTTATTCTAAAAAAACATGTTTTTTGTTATTTATTTACTATTAACAATAATTATTTCAACATTTCAAAAATAATTATAATTATATTATGATTATTGGGATCTTAGATATAAGATATACAAGCGGAACTCTAATGGAAAACTTATCCGTTGAACAAATTTTAATAAAGGTTATATACAATTGAAATTTTATAGCTATAATAAAGTTTCTCTTCTGCAGTTTCTTAGGTCAGATTACTGATTTGCTATATGTTTGGCTGTATATAAATAAGTAAGTAAATAAATAATTTGATATACAAGTACTCGAGCACAAATTTATTAGGCAAGCCTTATAGCCTATCTGATCTTATCCTAATCTACCATCATTTTCAAACTTGCCCTATTAAACCCTTCCCGTCCTTGACAATATATTTTCTTGTATTGTAAGTCAGATCAGTTTCGGGTGATCATTAATCCAAAAATCATGAACATTTTAGAGAGTAAAAATATGAGTTAAGAGATTCTAGAGCGCCACAGTCTAACTCTAAGATATTTTTGCTCTGATATCTCTCAACGTTTCTAAGAGAAAGGTAATTGTTCTAATTTTTAACGAATTATATATTAACAATTTATCATAACAAATATGTAACCTGTAATATTTCATCACTCCTCCTTCTCATATATGTTTATCTCTTATTTAAATTTACTTTGTTTACAAACAGACATAAATTACACAGGTTTACAAAAAGAAAAAAGTTGATGTTCTTTTGACCAGACCATCTCATTTTTATGTAAATCGACGCCCTGAATCCGAATCCGAGGTCCGTCAGGTTCAAGGTCATTTCAAGGTGAAATTGAGAAAAACCCACTAAATAAGTCTGAAAAAGAGGACTTATAGGTTTTTGGGGCCGCTGAATCCGAATTCGTGATTTGTTTAACTCCCAAAGATCAGCCAGAGGTTATTTCAAGGGTATTTCAAGGTGAAATTGGGAAAAATCCACTAAATAGGTCTGAAAAAGAAGATGTATAGGTTTTTGGGGTCACTGAATCCGAATTCGTGATTTGCTTAAGCCCCCAAGGTCAGCCAGAGGTCGTTTCAAGGGCATTTCAGTTTGAAATTGGGAAAAAATCCACTAAATAAGTCTGAAAAAGAAGATGTGTAGGTTTTTGGGGTCGCTGAATCCGAATTCGTGGTTTGCTTAATCCCCCAAGGTCAGCCAGATGCCGTTTCGAAGTCGTTCCAAGGTCAAATATAGAAAAGGCGTGTATTGAATCCCAACCACTGAATACATGGATTTTTGGGTCGACGAATCTAGTGCCGCCATATTGGAACCCCCATCTTAGATTTAAAAATGCTCAAATTTGGACTTCAGATTCGTGATCAGCGACCCCAAAAACCCCCGAGTAGCAAGTTTTCCATGAACTACTCAATTTTGCAGGAATGTTAGAGTCCACCGAAATGAATGAAGGTTTAAGAACACAAAAAAAAAGTTATTAAACCATCAGCTTAGTCCAAGCTACAAGCAGCAGAGCTGCATGAGTATGAGACTGTCATCATCATTTGGTTCTGTTAGTAAAACCAAAACCATCATACAACATGCAGAACAAGAATTCGTGCGTATCACACGACAAAAATGATATTATGATTGATGACGAAACAAGTATTTTTTCAGCGCATGCTTATTAAGACATGTATCAAATAAGTCAGCATGCTTGTTAACACTTATGCACATGCGATTAATAGGTTCATAGATACCATAGTTAGTTCTACAATTGTTAGTTTGTAGAAGACTCAGATTCCTTAGGTTACGAGGGTTATCCCTAAATACGAATTTAGTTTTAAGAGATGGTGAGTCAATATAACCTGTTATAAGTTGGTGAGCGAATATTATGTCAGCAACTTCACGACGTTTTTCTAAAGAATGCATGTCGAGTAACTTCAGTCGATCTTCGTAAGGGGGAAGACAAATTGGATCGACCCAAGGCAAATCCTTCAGGGCAAATCTAATGAACTTACGTTGGACAGACTCAACGTTGTTAATGTAGGTTTGGTAGTGAGGAGACCAAACTTGACTTGCATATTCAAGAATTGGTCTCACAAAAGAAAAGTACAGTTGTTTATATACTAAAATATTTGAGAACTCACGTGACCATCTTTTTATGAAACCTAATACAGAACAAGCCCTCATAACCATGGAATTGATATGCTCAACAAAGTCAAGTTTTCTGTCAAGAATAACCCCTAAGTCACGAACAGACTTCGTTCGACGAAGAGTATGACCCAAGAGAGTGTAGTCAAATTGAAAATAATTACGACCACGATAAAAAGATACAATTTCGCATTTATCAATATTAAGTTCAAGGTCATTGTGAGCACACCAAGAATGGAAGATATTAAGGTCCTTTTGAATCATATGGCAATCGTTAATACTCCTTATATGAAAGAATAACTTCATGTCATCAGCATAGATTAAGACTTTGCACGTATTCAAAAGATGTGTGATATCGTCAATTGACAAAATAAAAAGAAGAGGACCCAAGTGACTACCCTGAGGGACACCCGAAGTGGCCAAGATATTCCTCGAATTGGTGCCACGGAAAGCAACCTGGTAGGACCTATTTGACAAATAAGAACGTATCCAGTTGACAAATGAAGGTGAAAAACCTTTCCTTTCAAGTTTTAACGCTATAATGGAATGAGAAAGCTTATCGAAAGCTTTGCTAAAATCTGTATAAATACAATCTGTTTGCAATCCCATTTGGAAGCCCTCAACAATATACGGAACGAATTCAAGAAGATTCGTGGTTGTAGAGCGACCTTGGAGAAATCCATGCTGGTTATTGGAAATAAGACGTTTACAGATAATTGAGATTTGCGAATAAATGATAGCTTCGAAAAGTTTAGGGATGCAAGAGAGTTTCGCGATTGGTCGGTAATTACGCACGTCGTTTTTACTACCTTTTTTATGAATCGGAATAACGAACGAGTTTTTCCAAAGTGTAGGGAACTTCCCACTGTTGAGTGATCTCTGAAAGAGCATCGTTAGTGGTGTAAGCAATGAACTGGAACATAGTTTTAAAATAGCAGGAGGAATACCATCTGGTCCAGAGGTATAATCATCCGGCAGCTCGGCGATATGTTTCAGGATAATGTCAGGAGTAATACAGATGGGCAGATCAAAGACTGTAGGGTTAGTATTCAGGTATTGAAAATTGTTTAGATCAGGTTGGAAGTTGGGAGAAGAGAAGGATTTTTCAAAAAAGGATGCAAACATATCACATATTGCGGATGGCGTTGAACTTGTGAGGCCCTCAAAATGCATAGACATTGGGTAGCCATCAGCCCTCCTCTTAGTGTCAATAAATTTATAAAAAGCACGCGGGTTAATGTACATTTCCTCTCCAACTTTCGAGAGATAGTCATTGTACAGCCGTTTGAGAAGGACGTGGAAGTTGTTATAACTTTCAACAAACAGATTATAAGATATTTCATCCCTTTCTAGTAAATATGATTTCCATAACGCATTTTTATTGTTCCTGAGCTTCCTTAGTTCGTTATTGAACCAGGGGGGCGCTGAGTCAGTGCAACGCTGACGCTGAAGAGGAACACAAGTATCAAAAGCGTAAGAAAGCGACGCATAAAATGTGGAAAGATCAACATCAATGTTACCATCTGATAACAAAGAACGAAAATCGATGGAAGACAATCTCCTAGAAAGTTCGTCGATATTTGCCTTCTTGAAATTATAAACATAATTGTCCGTATTTGGATGTAGGACATTTGCAGAATCATAGCAATGTACAAGTTGGAGTGGTGGATGGTACGAGTCAAGTGTGGATAGCAGAATTCTGCTGCGTCCAATAGTTGTATTGTAGCAGTCGGAAGAAAAAATTAGGTCAAGTTGCCGTCCCATATCGTTCTTTACAGTACTAACCTGAGAGAGTCCTAAAGCGAAAACAGATCCTAGAAAGGAGGACTCCCTCACAGTGAGAATATTCGAGGGATAGCAACATTCGTCCTCATTATTATATACCCATTGTACATTGGGTAAATTAAAATCCCCCATCAATATGAGTTCATCGCAAGAGTTCATTAAATTGGAAACATACTCAAGTTGTAATATGAGAAGGTCGAAAATGTTATGACCTCCACTGTCAACTGTGTTAATCATATCCGGTGGGATATAACAGCACATTAAGAATATATTTTTTTTAGAAAGTGTAATTTTAAGAACTATAAGTTCGACGTCAAAAGAGCAGGAAGATTCAGGAAGTGTAACCCGATTGCAAATAAGCTGGTTTCCGCAGGCTATGATGACACCACCACCCCGTGCCTCAGACTGGATATGTCTATCCCTTCGGAACACCTGGTAGGAAGGGTCAAAAAGCTCAGCATCCCGGAAACCGCTGTGCAACCAAGTTTCCGTCAGAGCAATAACGTCGAAATCACTAGCACTAGACGCCTGGAAAAGAGATCTAGTTTTAGTCCTTATACCCCTTACATTTTGATAGTACAAGGAGATCGTCTCAGGAAAATTTAGTTTTTTGAAGCCGTGGAATTGCTAGTGCCAGGTAAACATATGGGAATGCGTTTAAGATTACGACTCGAGCTATCGTTTTTAGAATGTCTATCTATAAACTCATGGACAACTGCGTTTTGAGGCCAAAATTGAGTTTGAGAGAGTATATCGAAGAGCTGCTGTGAGACCACCAGTTTAAATGAAGCCACTGTGCGGTCTGGCTTATTGCTGTTAAGGGCAAAACACTTAAAATTTGAGATTTTATCGGTTTTGCATTTGCTCCTCACGAAATCGGTAATGTTATCCGAAGTAGTTGAAGGATCAAAACGCGAGATAAAAAGTTTACGGGGCGCCTGAACAACTTTAAGAGCAGGAAATGATTTGTTTTCGACTTGCTCTGGTAAATCATCCTGCTGTAAAACAGTTGGGTGAGGGTTTGTTGTCTTTGGCCTAGGGATCGGGACAGAAGTCTTTTTTGTTAAAACGCTGACATTTTTTGGTTTACGTCGAACGGATTTTGTTGCGCAGAGATCAGTATTAGTCAGAGGTGGTAAAATATTAATTGCTCCAGTGTTATCAGTATGTCCGTTAGGCTCCAGGTTTTTACGTGATTTAAGGATTCCGATGTCCTCCTTTAAAGAATTTAAGAGCTCGGTGCTCTTTAAGAGCTCAGTTGATAAGGTGTTCATATTTTTATTCACCAGTATTACCTGTCGTTGAAAATCATCAAGGGCCGGCGCAACTGGTACGTTGCTACTAACACAAGAGGCTGGCGTCGGATTATTTATCGTAAACTGCAGCTCATCTATCGTGCTAGAGACAATCGTCATTTTGGAGGACAGGTCGTGAGTTCTACTCAAAATAGCATCAGAAGTACAAGAAAACGAATCCAAGGTACCAAAGAGCTTATCAATTTTAGAGTTAAGAAGACCAATGTCTTCAGATATAATGTTGGCATTGGAAGAAAGCGCACTGTTA
The DNA here is from genome assembly GCA_949715965.1 of Dysmachus trigonus. Lineage (NCBI taxonomy): Eukaryota > Metazoa > Arthropoda > Insecta > Diptera > Asilidae > Dysmachus > Dysmachus trigonus. The sequence continues at coordinate 78,962,675 of OX454322.1, read as the reverse complement.
ACTTTGTCGGCAAGAAGAGATTGATTAATCTCAAATGAAGCGGCGATCTCATTCATTAGCCGTAGAACGTGACAAGGCTTAATATCCAGACAATCCTTACACGTAAAAAATTTAGGGGTAACCTGCCTAGTTGAATGCTGTTTGATGCATGCGGAGTGAAATACTTTTCCACAAACACCATCGCAAGCAACTAAATCGGCATTAATTTGAGTATTACACGTATGGCAGGAAGACATTGCGCCGGAACGAAGTGGGTGGCTGAAATGGATTAAATTGAGTAGAAGCTCGCAAAATAAACAATAGCCTATTTACAGGCGAATTTACATAAAAAAAAATACTTTACAGCTTTAGGAGCTTTAGGACGAAAGTTAGAACTCTGGAAGTTTGGTTGGAGACTAGGCCTGGAAAAACTTTTGCAGGAGAATAATTCAAAAATGCCGCGAGGGGAAACCAATGCAGAGTGCAAAGGGCAAAGGTCAATTATCACGCGGAGATGCAAATAATATTTAGATTAATAAAAATAATTATTAACTAATTCCGAATACTGGCCAGAATGCTGGAGACAACCGGGCACAGAGCACAAGCAGCACCAGTAAATAATAAGGACACCAACAGCCGATAACGAAAATTCACAGGCACTAAACAAATTCTGGTAAAAAACCCGCGCAATAAATTAAAACACACGAAATAAGCATAGAAACACGAACAAACGCCAAACAAAAAGCCAAAACGACGAGAATTAAGTGGGAACAACAGAAATCCACAACAAAATTAAAATTCAAAACAAAACACTCAAGAACACCACCGGTCCGTCAGCAAGCTTTGACAACACTTATTTTCGCAAACAAAACTGAGTGAGTAATTTCTTAGCAGTGATGCATGTGCCGAGTTTTCTTCTTGTTCCGTTCGAGAACGGACCCTAACTTAAGCATAATTCAGTCTTGTTGTGCTATTATATCACTTCTGCGCATGCGCCAATTGGTCTCATGCGGTTTAATATGGAAAAAGTAGTTGATTATTACCATGTTTAAGGCCAAAAGTACCATGAATTCTGATTTAACGATTCTAAAACCTTCATTTCCAGTTAACAGAGCTTAAAATTACCTCTATATAATATTATAAGGTTAAGCGGACTTTATTGGAATTTCGCAACCGTAAAAAAACTATATACACAGTGGCTGGTATATGTTGCGTGGCCATTTCTCAACTTAAGATAACCTACAACTGACCTTTATATAACATTTAGTTGTCCTTGTGAGGTTAAACTAACCCATTATTTGCAATCAGCGACCCAAAAACCCATGTATTCAGTGGTTGGGATTCAATACACGCCTTTTCTATATTTGAACTTGGAATGACTTCGAAACGACCTCTGGCTGACCTTGGGGGATTAAGCAAACCACGAATTCGGATTCAGCGACCCCAAAAACCTACACATCTTCTTTTTCAGACTTATTTAGTGGATTTTTTCCCAGTTTCACCTTGAAATGCCCTTGAAACGACCTCTGGTTGACCTTGGGGGCTTAAGCAAATCACGGATTCGGGTTCAGTGACCCCGAAAACCTATACATCTTCTGTTTCAGACCTGTTTAGTGGATTTTTCACAATTTCACCTTGAAATGCCCTTTGGCTGACCTTGGGGGTTAAGCAAATCACGAATTCGGATTCAGTGACTCCAAAACCTATACATCTTCTTTTTTAGACCTATTTAGTGGATTTTTCCCAATTTCACCTTGAAATAACCTCTGGTTGACCTTTGGCAGTTAAACAAATCACGAATTCGGATTCAGCGGCCCCAAAAACCTATAAGTCCTCTTTTTCATACTTATTTAGTGGGTTTTTCTCAATTTGACCTTGAAATGACCTTGAACCTGACGTGATGGAGGTTAACGGACCTCGGATTCGGATTCAGGGCGTCGATTTACATAAAAATGAGATGGTCTGGTCAAAAGAACATCAACTTTTTTCTTTTTGTAAACCTGTGTTATTGTATATTAGTTTGTTTACAATTTTTATTTTATTTTACTAGCACATGTTATAATACTTTGATAGTAATAAAGCACCTAAATTAATTGCGTAACAGAATCTGTTTTGCAAAATACACCCACAATCTCTATAATTTCATTGTCTGGAAATATTCTGTGCCGGCTGCTTTAAGATTACAAAACTTTCAGATTATTGCGCAACTGAGAATCTATTTTTATTCCCGCCTTCAGTCATCGCAATCGTCATTATATTCTGTTTTCTATTAATGGGCAAAAAAAATACCACATTAACAAAAAAATTATCTTTTCAATTTCCCTCAAAATGTCAACATACACCTTTATGGATAATTGAAAAAAAAGAAAATTTCCAATCGATTGATTTTCATTTGCTAAAAGACAGAAAACTTTCTTTCAACTTGTGGCACACGCAAGAAACATTTCTGGAACGAATCAATGCTTAAACTTAATTTGCTTAATGGCAAGCCAAGTCAAACTTTCTTCCATTAGTTGCCTAGTTTTGATTACTTTTAATTAAGCGGTGTTCTGCAGGTAATTTAATTCAATAAACTTGACGACTAATTCTTTACCTGCCTGAAATTTGAGCACCTCTCTCTTTGAAAGGAATTGTTTGTCTGTCTTGTTTAAGGACACTGTTTCGCATTATGTTATTTAACTTCGGTTAAAATTACCATGGTAAATATTTAAAGAGGAAATACTGATCAAAGTAAAATTGTCTTTAGAATAAAATCAAGACAATTCTCTCTCATAATCCTTCTATAGAAATTTAATTAAAATAGATACAAAAATAAATAATTGAATGTTAATTTTGTTGAGTGCTAATAAAAGTTTTCTATAGAATTTAATGAATATTAATTCTTCCTCATTACATTTCATTAATAATATTGAACTAATCAAAAACTCTCGTACATTACTGACCCGAATACGAATGCCTTTTTCTACATAAGGTTTTTTTTTTTCAAAAAGTGTTTAAAGGATCAAAAAATATAACACACTTTTACTCCATTAAAAAACACATAAAAAATACTTTATGTGTAATACAACAAGTTTATAATTCAACTTTTGAATGGTCTGTGAGAAAAACGCGTAATAGGCGGAAAATAAAATATGTAATGTACTTTACAAATGTACAAAGCAGATATATGCTAATGTTTAACTTTTAAAATATGTATTCCTTAATAGTGGTTTGTTGTTGACAAAATTGCACTTTTCGTAGCATTAAAATTAAATTAAAATGCTGGATGAAGTACTAGACAGTGACGAAAAGTAATTTCTTAGTCTCAAACAAATTCAGTGTCTGAATTTTCGTTGGTACAACTGTGAGAATTTTGTCTTCGTAATCACTATCTTCTTTTAGAACTTAATCCGGAGAATTTAATTCATCTACGATATCACGACACTTTGTTCCTCAGCTGTGACAACATTATTATCTGAGGTGACGAATTCTTCGAAACTTGTGAACTTTCTCCTTAGTGTTTCCGAATCTTCATCAAAATAGAAACATTTAAAACGGCCAAGTAACAAAGCTATGATTCTGATGGGACACGACAATTCTCAAAAATAACAACAAATGAACTCATACTGCGAAATATGAACAATAGAAGTTCAAACTTTTTGGAGCATTATAAGCAGAATTTATGTGGGTTTCTTTATTATGGTATGTATAAATAATACGTCGGACCGGGATCTCATAAAAAGATCGTAACAGGCAGAATAGGGTTACAAAAAAGTTCTACTGCAGTTAATCCTTTGAGCAGGTTTGACAAATTTTTTGCTACTCTCTATAGGTACAAAATGTTGAGAATGTTCCCTCAAATATTTAAATTGGCACTGAGTGTCCATATATCTGTCTGTCTGTCATAGCCTTTAGGCTATTGTTCAGACTTTCAATTTCAAAAAATTTGTTTTTAAATATTCTTAAGCAAAATAAAAAATATAAATTATGATAACTCACAAAATAACCGATCCGTATCCAATTTTGCACACATTTCACTAAAAGAATGAAAATGTCGGCGAATCTATTACAAAATTTGAAAAATCTTATTATTTTTTTCCAATTCTTTTAAATTCACCGACAAATTTTGACTGTCAATAATAAAGAAAAAATAAATTGCTTTGATTCAAATTATTAAAGCGAAACCTAGGGGTTCCGTCAATGTGTCATTCTCATGCTGTTACTATTCCAAAAAGGTCATATGTAATTTAATTGTATTTTCTCGAAACATAAAATTTAAATTTTGTATAGTAGAAATTTATAATAACCTAATTTTTCAAAAATATGTATACTGTTCGATTTTTAAGATATCAATGTCTGCAAGAAATTTGGGGCCATAAAAGGAATATTGTTTATTTGAAAGCTTATATCGATCGAACTAATATAACAAGGAAACGTTCTCAGGTGTGTCTCATCGATTTTCATGAAATTAAAATAAGTTACAGAATATCGAAAAATAAGAGACACGTATTTTTTTTATCTGCGGATACGCACATTTAGAGTTACTTTTCTTTATTGTTTTTTTTTTTTTTTTTTTTTTTTTTTGTATAAAAATTGGTGTATTTTTCAAAAGTTTGTCCGCCATGTTGGATCCGCAATTTTTTTTTTTTTTTTAATTTAACATAAGATTCGTAATCAGCGATTCCAAAAACCCCTTAATACTGGTTTTCACGAAAAAACTGATGTCTGAAAGAATATACATCATTTACGTATTAGTGCTAGGGGTTGTTTACCTCTTTGAGAAGCTGTTTTTACGAAAACGCAAAAAAAGGTCAACTTTATTTTTCAAAATCGTATGTAAAAAAATATTTTTGAATGATTTTTAACTAAAACCGTTCTTTTAGTGACGCAAAAATATAAAATAAATTGTTTTTCTGCAATCAATAATAAGGGTTGCCACCCCAGGGAATCGGATTACTTACAAAAGGTTAGTATATTTATGAGACATCATTTCCATTTTGTTTCATTCGAAAAAATTCGTTAGAATTTGAAATATTTAGGAAAAACTGTTTTTGGGGGTAAACTTTAGGGGTGGTTTTCACCCCCTAAATGTGCGTATCCGCAAATAAAAAAAAATACGTGTCTCTTATTTTTCGATACTCTATAACATATTTCAATTTCATCAAAATCGGTGAGACACATCTGAGAAAGTTTCCTTATAAGCAAAATTTAGTCCGAAATAATTTCCACTAGAAAAGACCTATTTATTTGATAGAGTACATTTTTCTTCCAAAGGTACATATCTATAATGATGAACATTACACATACACGTTTGTGTTTGTATTGTCAAGTTCTTCTTTTAGGTACTTATTTGGAAAATACAAACGATGTACGTCTAGACCGTTTTTTAAAAGAATCTTTAGATGTAGATAATACAAGAGATAATAAAAAAGTTATTCTTTGAATATATGCTATTTCGAAAAACAGAGATGAAAGCAACACGCAAATATAAAAAATTATTTTCATATATTCGCATACAGTTCAGGGTCAATCACAAATGACAACAAAAAATAGCCAGAGTTTCACGCTCTGACTAAAATAATATTGTCTGTGATTCGAAAATCAAAAGAATTAGTTGCCAAGTGGCAAAATTTAAGGCTTTCACAGATTGGCACGATTCATTCACTACCACTGCGGGTACTTTGTTATAAAAACAGAAAAGTATAATTTGCGGCGACTTTTAAATTGTTTTATGCACCTTACTTCAGAGATTATTTTGCAAATCAAAAGAATATCGAGGAGTTTTAATAAAATTTATTTAAAATTATTCTGTTTTCTGCGGCGTAAATTTAAATAATATGTATTTTCTTCAAGTTTGCCTCATGTCAATTACTTTAACGAAGTTTTATTGAAATTAAACTCGTTTAAAAGTACAAATACTCCAAAATACAAAAATTTAACTAAGAGGTAATTTCATAAAATATTCAAAAATTCTCTTGGGTTTTTTTATTTTCTTAAAAAATATTAAACATTAAACACCAGTTAGTAGGTAACAAACAGACAAAACAAAAATTGTAAAAATGAGATTTTTATATTTTTTAACGTTTATTATTTCTATTATTGTTTTTAACCATATATTTTTGTTCAAAAAGTAGAAATAAAAACAACTACAGATTATTATTAGTTGTGTTTATTATGTATATATAGGCTGTCTTAAAACCGGCTTTAAATTTAAATTTGGAATCCTTTTCACTACTTATGTCAAATATGGAACACTGACATTTCATAGTTTTTATCAGCAAGCTTTGAGATTAAAGCACTTCACAATCGAGTAACGTATAGAAGTTATGAAAATCCATTAGCTAAATAAATTGTGAGAATTTTGCAGACACAGTATGAAAATTTAACACTATTCGAACTTTTTCTATAGGGATTTTTGAAAGGGAAAATATATGCAAATAATCCACAGACCATTTCGGAGCTGAAACGGAAATTCGAAGTGTTATTGATGAAATTCAGCCATTCATTATGTCAAAATGTAGTCGAGAATTTCATCAACAGAGTGAATGTTTGCCAACAGAGTCCCATTTTCTGAAAGATATCTAACCTAATCCATTAAGACTATGCCTTTTCTAATCCTGCAGACTACATTAGAGAGACATTACTATATTATTTTTTGAAGCATTATTAAAAAATCTCCAATGGTAATGGCTAAGTAATTCTAATAATGCCCTATGCAGGATGAATATGAAATTAACCTTGCAGCACAAAGCAGAAGCAGCACAAAAGGCTAAAATAATTGCTCCTGCCGGCACTGATGGAACACGGGTTCAGGGTAACATGCAAAGCAAATATAATTAATAACCTGTTCAGGGAATGAAACGTCCCATTGACTAAGAGTCGGGCTCCTATACACTTTCATTGTTGCAATAGCAACGAAGCCGAGAAACCTTGTTAGCGCTTTTTATTTTCGGGACGCCCTTTGTGATGTGAGCCCATTAATTTAAACTTAAAATTGTCCTTTTTCAGTATGTGATGGAAAAAGCCGCACCATCTAAAATTCCAATTTTCTTTTAAAAACCCTAATTCTAAGTTAAGACTTTACCAAAAGGAGATAAATCCTTTGTTGTCTTCTTTGAAATATCTTCAGCCTTGACGTTACTTATCAATTATTTAACTCCGAGAAAACCTTACTTAAAGGCTTTTGAAACCCACCTAACCTAATAATGTCTGAAAGCCAATATAATGAGGTTTACCAGAAAAAAAAAATGCTTACTTTTACTTACTTATAACTTTCTAGCTATCTAGATTAGTAAAAAAGCGTTCCATCTAACTATAATATTAATTGAACTTGAGCTTGATTTGCGTAATCGAACCAAAATTGGCTTTTCCGTGCGAGAAAAGAATAGAATTGTATTTTATGCCACATTAAAATCTCTTTCTAGATTGCAAATTAACATAAAATTAGGTCCTATTTCGAAAGGTTTCGAGCTTTAGAAATAATATCACACACCCACAATTCTACAGAAAATGTTTGGTTTTGAAGTCCATTCCGAAAATCGACTTCAACAACTGTTTCGAAGACTGGAAAAAAACGTTGGTATAAGTGTATTGTAGCCGGAGGGGATTATTTTGAAGGGGATGAAATAAATTCAGAAGATTAATAAGACGTTTGTGTTTTATTTAAGATGTCTTACTATTTTTTGATCACAGAAGTATATTTTATTATAAGACGAGATATGAAACACCTTGTATAGGCATTATATAGAAGAGTAAGTATGTACCATAAAGCCTAGTTTGCATATACTTAATGTTTCATTATTCCATTTTTGATTCCCACCAAATTGTGATATTTTCAAGAATAAAAAATAGAATAATTCAAACAATTCAAAAACCATTGGAATGAGAATTACTGTCCAATAATTTGACTTTTGATTAGAATCCTAAATTTTCTAACCTCTTCTAAGTATTAGGTTCTTTTGACTCATTCTGTAATTATAGAAAGCAGTAAACAGCGTTAAAATAGTGTTTGAAACAATAAATAAAAGGTCATTGGTACCATGCAGGAATATTACAATTACCATGGCGCAGATAACGATAACAAAATTCTGAATGAATTGAATTGTTAGCAATGCAAGAAAATGGGCCTTTATTTGAATTTTAAACATCCATATCTCGAAAACACAACGGATACACAAATTAGATTTGCAAATTAATGCTTTATTTTGGAGAGATTACGATTTCCGTAGTCCCTCAATTTCAAAATCGTTTTAGAACTATTTGTTGTGTTGTAGTAATAAAAACAAACCAAGAGTGTGTCGGGCACGAGCATGAGTTTTCTGTAGTCGTATCAAAATAAAAGCCTACATAATTATTATTTTAATTTAAAATTACGTTTGGCTCAAAGATTATAAAGGGTGGGCCATTGGCTGGTTTCTTTTTAAAAATGCTATAAAATAAACAATCTTCAATATTTTTTCAAAGTTTGTTGATTTATTGTCAAGAGTAAACTTTCCGATTAGTTATGGAATTTGATTTCATTTAAATGGCTGCCTAAACTAACTAGTAAAAGCTGTGCGGAATTAAAGGAATCTATTCGGATGGATGCTACATTTTTTGACAAATTAGTTGATCTTTTAAAAGCTTGTTTAACCAGTTCATCACGCAGGATACCTATTGCGGCTGAATGCAAAGTTCTCACATGTCAATAACTAAAACAATCTAATAATTTTGTCTTTTTTAGATTGGCACTGAATCAGCAGCAGTTAATTTAGATTTTAAAAAGACGCACGCTTTTCTCTCGTTGCGTTACCGCTGCCAATGTCCTCTGTTGTTACTGCCTTAAGTATAAAATGTTAAAAAAATATTTTTCGAATTAACCCAAATTTATGGTCACTTGTTAAATTTTTATGTGTATGTGTTAAAATGCATTTTGCCATATTTCGTTAATATTTTTCAATTTAAGGCGTTCTTATCCATGTCGCAAGGTGTACACAATAAATACATTTCGTCACACACAGAAACGAAATTGATCTTCAGAATTATCAGTCGTGTTGTTGACGTTATGAAGTCATTTATCTAAAGATCCCAGACGGATGTGTTGCGATAAGAGAGAGTAGATAATCTACAATATGTAAATCATACCGAAAGTGATAAAAATGGCTCCGTATGTCGCGCGGGTTGCCTACGTAAAACTGAGCGGGTATCAGAGATCCTCGTACTCAACATATTCAGAGAGGCCTATTTATATTCAGTCAAAGTCTTATTTTAGCAGCTACGCCAATTATTTAATAAAAACAGTTTCGCACAGAGAACAGCTGTTGCTGCTTTTGTCCGACGGTCTCGATATGTTTTGTATGGGACCACACACGCTTTCGCAATTTATGCCAATTTGCATAATATCCCAGAGACCCAGACCCCAACTACATGTATAGAAAATAATTTTCACCAACTGGGCAGCTGGATTGAGTGGAGAAAGAAAATCCCTTACGCAAGGTCAAGCGAGAAGAAATTCTTTGTCGGCGGCATCTAGTCTTAAGCAACCTTACTCGTATCTTGGGGAGGAGGGTAGAGAAACCTATGTTTTCACAACAAATCTGAGAAGGGGGGATGGCCAGCAAACTACAGTAGCTGGAGAATTCGGTTGGGGAGGGGCGTTCGAAGTCAGGAGCAGCGTAGTGTGCAGACCGATCCTTGCATAAGGGAGGATTCTTTGAGTTACGACAAGAATTGATTTCTCTGACCCACCCCCTCTTTCTCTACAATGGTCTACGGGGAAAACGGTGTGGAAGACACTTCGGCGTCGCGACTTTTTTAGTTTTTGAACCAACAAAATCACTGGAATTCCTTGCGTTATATAAAGCACTTTTCTATCACAGAACACACAAGAGATAATCACTTTTTTTTTTTTCTTCCTTTAAAATTTAGCTCAATTTATATTTTACTTCATCCCCTTTAGCTGTGGGGACCTTTCAACACTGATTAAAGCATATCTTGGGGCGCACTCATTCAGGGTATTTGTGGGCGCTCTCCGTTTTATCGAGAAAAACAAAAAACTAAAGTAGCACTATGCAACTAAAAAATATTTACAAAATCCCCGTGCTCGAAACGACGAATTTTTGCAATAAACTCAACTAAAATCCATTGAAAACAAAAAACATTTTTCCATTCGAACTAAATGGAAGATTTCTAAACCGGGCACACGTCTCTCTTTCGTCGCGTAAAAAAGACGTCTGCAAAGTTTCATTGCAAAATGTCAAAAATTAACGAAAGAGGCTGCTTCTCTGCCTGCCTCTATCTCTGTGCAGGATTGTTGTTTTCATCCAAAACTTCGACGGTATGTCGTCTCGTCTGTAGAGGCCCTCACCACCAACCAACCAACAACAACAACGTCACACACACTTCCGAACTCGAATCCGCGGTTATGCAAAGGAACGAAAGTGCGAAATTAGCTTTCGCCCGCACTTTGCAGAACCAAACACTTTCTGAAGATGCGCAAAGGCTCTCTTCTATAGTGCCGTCTTTTTTCTTGTTATAATATTGAAAAAGCTTTCCTAGAGGCGTTACCACAGCTGCTGCAAAGCTACACGCTGCTCTAGACTGCTCTAAAGCACCCGCTGCCCAGTAGTTCCGTTTATGAACTTGGAAATTTGATTCCTATGTTCACATTTTTTTTTTTTTTTTTTGGAATTGTATACTACTAATGATTAGGATCAACTTTTTTTAAATTCAAATTTTATTTTTTCAATATTCAATATTTTTTAAGATATTGAGTTTTTTTGTATACTTAAGGAAAAAATATATTTTTCCAAATATTTTCAAAAGTTGAAAGGGTCTAGCCGTGTTGCATGACGAATATGCTCCCAATAAGAATCTGTATTGTTGCATATACCATCATGTAGTGCAGGGGACTGGTATCTAGTCTATTTAAGTATATTTTTCGTTCTAAATTGCTGCGTCCTTGAGATATGTATATAAAAAAAAAAATTGTCTGAAACCGAATTTTTTTGAACTCGTATATTTAATAAACTTCTGAAGATGAGAAAGTAAAACCAAACGGGAGTGTAAGGAAACATTCTAGAGTTTTTTACAATATTTTTTTGAAAAAGTTATTCGTTATATATGTGTATATAAATTAATTATAATTAGTATAAACATTTTAATTTTTTTTTTCTATAACTTGCTTTTGATTGACCACTTCGAAAAAAATAATAAATATTGCTCTACATATCCTCCATATACACCATCAAAATCGAAAGTGTGCAACATGTCAAAAAAGTGAAATGTATGTAAGTATATACTAGGATCCATAAATTAAGCTGTATTCAAAAAGGTCTAGGTACGTTAAATAACTTTGTTAATCATTTACAATATATAACAATTATCTAAAGAAACAAACAGAATATCTATTAGTCATTATCCCTGTCTTTATCGATTAAAAAATGAACATAATTTTTAGAAAATATAGTCGTTCATATTTCTACCTTGTTTTTATATATGTATCTCAAGGACGCAGTAATTTAGACACGAAAAATATACTTATATTGAGTACCAGTCACTTGTCCTACATGATGGTGTATGCAACAATACAGGTTCTTATTGGGAGCATATTCGTCATGCTAACACGGCTAGACCCTTTGACCAAGTTTCTATTTTACACCAACATTAGCTAGCAACGAAGAATTAATTGAATTTTGTTTTCCTGAAAAAAAGGAGCAAGTAGCACTTCCTTTAGTACTTTCCTGTACTTCTTTCATAATTCGTCTTTCATTACGATCATGTAATAAGTAAATACTCAAAAGTTATAAGACGTAATAAGAAGAACTAAGTTCTTTAAAATATAAATTTTATATTGTATATCACATTTACTTGTTTCGCACATTTCTTTTGCTATTATTAACAGGATGGAGATGCGGGTTCGTTAAGCCAATGATTTATTTAAAACAAGATTTTAAATGTTGATTTTGGGATCACCCTTTAGAAACTAACTAATTTAAAATGATAAAACTTTTCGAATATCCGCTCACTGTTATTGAGAGAAATTTAAACCCATGCGTACTGGGTTCACCCAATGGCAATTTTAAGACAACAAAATTTTAAATTTAATCTTTAGTATCACCCTATAGTAACAATATCTATAATTTAATATTATATTGATCCAAAATTTTATAAAAAGCCAGAAATTTTAAATTTTGAAGAAGTAAAATATCTCTTGGTGGATGAAAGCAATAATAACGAATTTGTTAATATTGGCTCTGCAAGGAGTTCAAATTTTTCATCTTATAAACTTTAGTAATAAAGACACATTTTTCAAATTTGGAATGTAAATTTAACGAACACGGGTACGCAACGGGAAAAAGTTGTTATATGAAATTATTGATCTCACAACAGTCAATGCTGGTGTAAAATAGAAACTTGGCAAAATTTCAACTTTTGAATATATATTTCAAGAAATATACTTTTTCCCATACAAAAAAATGCTTGGGAGTGGAACCACTGTGTGCCGAACCGCTCCTCACTCAATTCACGAAAAATGTAATTGCGAATATCTTAAAATGTAGTTTTCTCAATAGAGGAGCTTTTAAGAATGAAAGCTCCGTAGAAGAAGTTCCTCCAACCTTTGTAATTACACTGTTGTTCGGAATTTTCTTTTACCACGGCACGTCGTAGGCTTTTCCAATGTTTATTCAACCTTCAGTTCCAAACATCAATAATAATGGGTAAAGTAAACATATTAAATATAGTCGGAAAACGTTTCTATTTAATCACACTTATTTATAGTTCAGCAAATAGGATGGTATTTAATTTACTAGCAAAGCATGGCATGAAGTCTCCATTATGTGTCCAAGAATGACAATAAAATATACTAGCACATTTTTATTTTAAAAACGTGCGGTTAAAATAATATCGTCGCATAAGTTTAATAAATCACTTCACTAGCTTACCTGCACCTGGCGGTATCCAGGTATGTATATAATATATCTATTCTTAAATCGGCAAGCATGCTATTCAGTAACATATAATATAATGGAATTTCCTATAGAAGCGGACGATGCGATTTTTTCCCCTCTCTTTCGCACTCTGGCATTGACAGCTACAACATGAATTTTTGCTAATTTTCCACTTTTGATTTAGGACCGCTTTTTGTTTATAACACTTGTAAACTATTAATAATGTTTTTTGAAATCCTGCCCTAATAATTTAATTAAAACAACCAACTGACTGCTTTTAAAGTTATGTTTAAACTCCTTCTTGCTGCCCGTAATTTATCAATGAAAATCGTGGTATTCGTGGTTAGTGTAATTCATTTTTTGTTAATGCATTATCTAACGAGTATAATTTAAGATTATTCAGAAAAAAGTTGGATAGAATCTAAATATAAATAAAAATTAATTCTGGTGAAAGGTTTCATTTTTGGATCCCCCTTATAAATCTTAGAAAGAAGAAATTCTCACAGAGAGCATTTACAGCATAACCATAAATAAAATGAAGCATTTTTAAAGGCGACCTGGAATAATTGCATTTGTATTGGTTTCTCAATTCTACCTCTATAGGGACCTCGCGAATCAAAGAAGAGGGAAGAGGCAGGTAGCACACACCGAGCATAAATATGGACGAATTTGTTTACATTTCTTCATTGTGCATTTTTAAAAGTGACCTGAAAAAAATTACGGGGGTCTTGATTTAATCAACTATGTGGCCACAGTTGTTTTATTAAATAATTTTTATTCAAAACAGAGAAAGAACAGTGTTTTTCCACCATTTCTTAAATGCTAAGGTAAAATATCAATTCCTTTAAAATGATTTTTAATAGCAATTAAGAGGCTAAGAGCTAAACAAATAGCAAAAAACAAAAATGGGAGATAAACTGTAAAAAAAAATATGTACAAAGTATTAAAGAATTTATTAAAAATAAGCCTTCGAAGCTAACAACAATAAAAAAAATTGTGAATTAGTTTAATATAGTAAGAACATAAAATCCGTAAAAAATCGGTTTAGTTCTTCATGCAAATTAGCATTTACATTTTGTTCGGGCTGGCATAGATTAAATGTGAGTAGTTGTTTAGCACAATTTGCATCGTCATAAGAAATTGTTTATAAATTGGTAAAATAAAGGTATTGTCGAGTAAAACATAAAAATTTTAAATTACTAAATAGAGAGCGTGACTGTAATAAAATAATTTTCTTTCTTATAAATTTAGTTCTGCCTTTTTTTTTAATTTACTTTTTTATTCCTGGTCCGGTCGACGTTATGTGTAGTAATGCAATTCGTAGTTTATGAGAAAAATACCTGTAGCATAATATTAATAATTCCCGATCATCGAACTTTATCATTAATCATTTTCAAATTGTAAATCTTGGAATTGTATACGATATGCAATGATTTCTAACTCTTCAAAACATTCTTAAATTAAAATGAGGGCTGAAAACGTAGGAGTGTTTGTCTAGACCTAAACAGACGACTTTCAATTAAACGAAACGTTTTTACTTTATTAAGCAGTGCAATTATGTTATTTTCTCATGAAACTGCTTCAGTAATTTAGAAATGCCAAGTGAACAAGGTTTCTTACTTTTGGATTTGACCTAAAAATTAAATTGTTTAGGTCTCAAACTAAAAGATTTAGGAAATCAACATTACAATACATTTTTTATAGTAGATAGATTACCGATATATTCGTATAAAAAACGAAGAGCATTATGAAAATATTGGAAATTACTGCAGTGATTCAAATTTAAGCCTAGTTTATTAAATAAACCTATATTTGTTAGGTTCCCATTCTTTCAAACTCATCGAACTCTTTACTGTATTCAAAGCAAATTGTAAAAACCTTCATATGGTATTTTACTGTACAAAGAAATTCTGTCTTTACTTTTCCTAATAGAAATATAACACATTCATTTTAAGTCTAAACCGATTTAGTGATAGTGAATTTGACAATTCAGTGAGTGACATTTCAGTTCACTTTATGCTACTAGTAATTGCAGAAAACCCCAGAGATTGGGATTGCTTCCACGAAAAAATTGTGATCGTAAAAACATAAAATGCTTGGCACTTATAGTTGATATTTTATTTTTAATGATTTCGTTATGCTTAGAGGAAGTTTGCTAATTTCAAGAATTAACGAACAGCTTTCGTTATCTTTCCCAAATAAAAAGAAATAATATTTTGTTGATGAATGAGTTGCAAACGAAATATTTTCTTCCGAATCTAAATTGCTTTTTTTAATTACAATCATCATTTACCTGTTAGGTAAATTCCATAGAATTTTTTCCGTAGATTATGAATGAGGAAACGATTATATTATAATTGATTGCACTTTCGAGACAAATAGGGTTAAAAAATACTAAAGAACTTTTTTTTTGTTAGATCATAGGCTTGGGTTATCTCAATCGAAACAAAACACTTATTCTTAATTGAAGCTTATTTTTTAAGCCAGTACAATTATCAAAAATATGATTTCCACTTAATTGAGAAAGATAAAAAAAGTTTTGGAATTTGAAATTACCTTTAAGACATAACATATTAACAATTTTAATGTTTAAAGTTAATTATGTGTCCTCTCTTTTTGAGTTTCATTGTGATTTCCATAAAATTTGTAACAATTAAGCACCTATTTGTGGCCATCGTGACCCAGTAATTGTTCTATTTTAAATTTCCCTATTTGTTTACATGGTTGTGGAACAAGAATAATGTTTGTTTTATGTTCCTTTTTATTCTTATATGTTTTAATTTAGGATCCTTAAATTCTAACCCTTTGCGGGGTCGGTTCCGCCATAGCGGCAGCATTTAAATATTTTCCTCGAAATTGGTGTCGCCGATATGGTGGCATTATCTTTTTCTGTGTAGACATGTAGATATTTTAAATAGTAATTACTCTTCTTTATCATTCATTTTTAAGGATTTGTGTGAGTTTTCATGGATATCTACTATAGTTCTGCATACTACGTAGGCAATTTGAAATCAATCCTGATTTATCGAAGAGCAGTCACAGTGTAAAATAATGCAATTTCCTGTTACAATTTAAAAGTACATATTCTGAAAAATTCTAAAATAATGAATTTGAAGTGTATGATATAAATGAGAATAATTCCAATATGTATGATTCTGTACTTGAAAATTAAATTTCTCCTCAGAAACTGAAGGTAGTAAGATTGAGGATAGTGAAAATGACAGAGAAAATATTCTGTTCTTTTTTAATATCCATACATTTATTATAAATCACTTATGGAAAAATATCTACACAAAAACTAACTTTCCTCCGACTAGCTGGTAGCCCCCCAACAGAAAAATATCCCGATCGCAAAGGGTTAACACAGACAATAAACAGCAAAGGCAACATCTCGTCATTTTGCTTAAAACAGTCATCTTGAGCATTTTCAGTTAATTGAGAGATTTTGTTGCTGTTACCCTTTGTTGTGTCAACCTTATCGTTGCACCTGTGACAATTCGGGTCACGAGTCATGGAGCGGTTGGTTTATACAATTGGTTGTTCCTTTATTTTTATATATAGAGGTGGGGGGGATAGTAACCAGAATTTCCTTGGGCTGCATTTTGAGGAATTAAATTAAATTAAATCGTCACTTTCGTTTGCGGCTATGTGGGTCCAAAACAAAATTCGTTCCTGTTGAGCGCTCAGCATGAGCTGATTCATCTAAATTCTAGATGCCAACACCGATGCGCTGCCGAAAAATAAAAGCTCAGTGGCCTGATATCGTTGTGATAGCGGAATCAGCGTAGTTTTTACGTGGAGCTATTTACAATTAAACAATAGCTAGGCGTCATAGAAAGCAAATTGCCGCTTTTCTTCTGTTCAAGTGGAAGAAGCCTAAACGGACGTCTGAGATTGGAATCCTCTGAGAATCCTCACCCAGTTTTTTTTTTTTTCTTGCTTTCGGCTAGCTCGTATTTCTTGAACGATGATAGCACCTTTAAGGTTTAATTAATTTAATGGAATTTAGCTCTGCGCTTGGCAGTGCCCTGGCCGAAAACATACCAAAAACCACTGTTCGTCGTCACACAGACGACTTGTCAGTTTTTAATACATCGTTGGCTATGTTTGGCTTAGCGAAAATTAGATAATTTCATAGCAAAAGACGCCAAATTTGGTAAACAAAAACGGCTGGGTATGAAGAAACTATTTGACCTACCGTAATGACTCCATCCTTCAATGTATTCCTGTTCCGCAGGACGATACCGATTGGTTTTTTCATGAAAATCTTAGGCATTCTCGTCTGCAGCTGATAATTGCTGTCCCGTCGGAAATTCACAAGCAACTTAGTACACTATCACTGGCATTATCGCGCAGTTACCGAATATATTTCGTCGTAGAATCTTCAATTTTGGGGGATTTTTGTCCGTTTTACAATCGCCAAAAGGAGAAAAATCTCATCACCGACACCGACAGCGTGTGACATAAAAACCAGCACTGAAAATTTGACAACTGCAGTTCGAATGCGATGATATGCGATGCTGTCAAAATGCTATGAAATCCTGCTGGGTTTACAATGTTGTAAGTATAAATTGCACGAAACGATGGGAAAATATTCGAAATTAAACTGTTTCAAAAGTCTTTTTGTATAGCGAATACAAAAAAAGTGTGTTCCGTATTTAAAATCCTAATTCTTCAGAATATGATATTTAATTTTTAAATTAGCGTAAATCATACTTTTATTTATTTATTTAATTATTATTGCACAAAGTGAAGGGCAAATTTAAAGAAATTAAAAACCATTCCTGTGTCATTCCACGTCCGTTGTACAGTCGATCCCAGATCGGGATAAAATTTGCACACTTATTCCAGACTACGATATATTATGATTTGCAAATTTTCATCCCAGAATATTCAAAACGGCGGCTTATATGGTCATTTGAAATTTTAGCCATCGTCTCGGATTTTTTCGACTCGTTTGCTTATATTCAATACATTAAGATCAATTTGCTCAAAAAAAATATCAGCTATATCATTTCCGATGTAAAATTTCCCGCTGAACACGATTCCGCCCTTAGAATTGGCAAAAAAGTTGAGGAAAAGTCGGAAAATGGAAAACCGTTTTTTTTTTTTTTGAAAATTACATTTCTCAAAAAACATCTTTATTTTTTTTTAAATTTGACAGAAGACGTAAAAATGTATGTTTTTTTAGATAAAAAGATGTCTACAACTCGCAGGCACAGAGAAAGCCAAACGGAGATATTACGCATGCGCTGAAGCCTACTTCGGCAAGGTGAACCGTCGCTGCACGGTCTGCACTGTCTGTGTTTTAACGGACGAGGATCCAAACTAATCACCTAAAACCATAGTCACTGGAAGACCCTTAACTCTAGCTATATACTTGATTTCAAATTTTATCCCATACCACTAGAATGAAATTTTCCTAACATAACTTTTCTTGATGCTGCGACCCCAAAAACTCCCGTACACCAAATTTGGTGCAAATCGTTCGATTTAAAAAAACTACTTCCGCCATATTGGATCCGCCATCTTGAATTTTGCAAATCCAAATTCGGATTCGTGATCAGAAACCCCAAAAACCCCTGTATACCAAATTTGGTGCAAATCGGTCGATTTTCAAAAAATTCGCCCACCATATTGGATTTGCCATATTGGATTTTGGCAACCGAACTTTTAGGGATCCATGAGTTGCAATCTGAGCCAAAATTCGACCCGATCGGTTGCAAATTTGTATTTTTGCAAGCTTTTTTTACTGGACATTCGATTTTTCTCCGTCTTCCGGCCGCCATATTGGAGTCGCCATGTTGAATTTTAAAAAAATACCACATGGCTTTCGAAAGTCCTCATTTAGACGAACAATTTGAGCCCTTATTTATCTAAATCGGTTTATTCAAATTTTGAGGGCGCCGGTGATCCCTTTGACATGAAATGTCCCATATTTAAACGCATTATTGTTTAAAGTTAGATTTTTTTTTTTATTAGAAAGCAGTACCGCAAACCGCAGCGTACGGTTGACCTTGCCAAAGCGCGCTTCGGCGCATGCGTATTATCTCCGTTTGGTTTTTTACATTAATTCACATAATAGATATTTTATTTATTTCTTAATTTATTTATAATATGCATTTTTACCATTTTTATAATTTCCTCAGATTCTGCACGTAAAGGGAAATTTAATGCCGCTTGAAAAATTATTCTACAGGCTTTCGCGATGGAGAAAAAGTGAAAAGTGAATTTAGCGCAGTGGGAGAATTTCGATTTTTCCATGCGCTATATCTTGAAAATGCAAATTCCGCAAATGGAAATAAAGTCGGGGACTTTATCCGCAAGTGAAGGGGATTTGTTTAAGCCATGGTAGACAACAAAAATAATTACTTTTAAAAAGTTTTCCGTTAACTTCACAAGTCTCTTTTATTGTCGAAGTGAATTTTTGTACGAGATCAGCAGTCCGCAAGGTTTGAATCCCCGCTTGAAACGGTCTTTTTTTTAGTTATCAATCTTCGAAAGTTGTCAAGCAGCGGTCCATCGGCCAAGTTTCAGTCAGTGGAGGATCGGTAAATTAAATTCTTTGGAATACCGAAATGCGTCTAACGCGCATTTGAAAGTGAACATTCAGTGATTTAAGATGTCTGAACCAAATGTTAAAGAGAAGCTTGGAAAAATTAACTTATCGGGTGAGTTGCTATTTACGTATAGTAAGTACAAAGTCGGATTATCACAGTTTGATTTTCTTATAAACAAGTTGAGTAGGGTTCCAAATAATATACAAATACAAGATCAAAAGTGCGTAAATCAATTTAATGCAGATTAAGCGATTAACAATTTGGAGTTTGCCTTGTTAACGATTTACGTTAGTGTTCCGTCCCGCGCTCCGGTTTAGACAGTTGATGGAAATCGAATCTGTTATCTGTTGTTTAAAAATGCATAAATAAAAGTTGCCTTAATTCTGCAGAGCAAGGCAAAAAAATCGCGTCAAAAACCTTTGCTTAGTGATCACAATTTGTAGACACACAGCATAAGATCATAGAAGCATAGAAGCAAAAAGAATTTATTCCTCTTTCATATTTAGAGTTTGTTGAGAGTTGCAAGCCAAAAAGGTACAGCAAAAGAAAGCATAAAGGCCGATTCGGAGGGTTGACAGCTTGATTGCTTGCGGGCTGTGATGAGGTCATCAATTTCTTTGAAAACTACGAATATATATTTATAATAGGATAGTAGTTTCGGCGTTATATAGAAGAATTAAGCACACAACATATAGAAAACTCATAGTATGAACAAAAACTTGTCGACGAAATTTTTCGTCTTCTTTCCTATAAGATTCAAGACGAAAAGTCCTGCGTCCTGCGTCTGCCCCTTCAACTAAATCTAACCTCGTTGCTAATGACTACGTGATTGATAAGTAAACAATTCGTGTTATTCTTGGTATAGCTATTCTTGGATGATTAGAAATTCTTCATAATATGTAGAATAATTTCCACAACACATTTTAGCGGAAACAAATAGTTTCGATTATCTCGCCTTTCCAAGAAAAATAGAATTAAGCATTACCGAACAATTGTATTATGTACTAAAATTTTCTTAAAAAATTTTGTTTTTGTAAAAACATTGGAGCTTACTGTTGAACATTTCTAATCAACGTGAGCCCCTCAGGTGATTTAACGGGGGAAAGTCCATGTAAACGACTTTGTGAGTCATATTTTAAAAATGTTTTAGAAGGTGATAAAATAATTTTATTGTTTTAAATTTTTAACATAACTTTATTTAACTTTTCTAAAGTATAAAAAAAAGATTTATATTTTTTTCCTTCCAAAATGGCGGCTCAGAATAATTAAAATTTTATAAATATTTTTAAAAACTGCTCGTGTCGTAACTCAAAATGTTATTGACCGATTTGCCTGAAATTTTGAGAGGTTTTTCTCTACATTATTATCGGAATCGATCAATGGTTAATGTGTGACAAGTGGAGCACTTTTGGCAAAAAGAAATAATCAAGTTGCACAAAGGAAGAAAAAATAATAAATTATATACGTAAAAATTAAAATAATAATAATAATAATAGATTTATGTGGCACTTTTCAGCATATTGCTGGAAATATTCGTCTAATTCCGTGCTGCCTAGGCAAACTTAGGCTCTGCGGATCCATTTTCTAAAAATCTTAAAAGAAAAGCAAAATAACAAATTTTAAACAAGAGTATTGGGTATAAGGGGTCAAACATGAATATATAATATTATTAATTACACCGCTTCAATGCTGCTCAATTTTTCGACATAACGAAATTTTTAATAAAACTTTTAAATTTCACAAATTGCAATCTTATTTTTCCTGGCGAGCTATTATAATAATTAACTGCATAGATTATAACTGCCCATCATTGCTTTTCTTGTATGAATGAAAGTGAATTTCTGTTCTCAAAACTAGGTTAATAGATAATTTTGCATGTCTCTTTGTAATGTTATAAATGGCTTTAGACTTTTTATCTCTGTTAGTTGATTTAGGTTAAAATTGTAGTAGCAGCATAGCTTTGATGGCCCTGTTTAACAATCTCGATATGATTTGCATGTTCTTTGCTATTGTTTGACTCCATATTATATATTTCGCACTCAGATTTTAGAATTTAATATTATTTATATATAGCAATTTGAAAATGAAGAGCGATATCAGAAAATTCATTCAAAATGTTTTGAAAAAACTTCCAAATATAGCTTGAAAAGTTGGAAAAGTGTGTCGGAAGGGACCTTAAGCTAAAGGTGATTATCGTGATACATATGCATAATTTTTATTAAAAATAAAGATTTCATTTCATTTCATTTTATTAATATTCAGTATTTCGTCCTTTAGCAAATTTCTACAGTCTTTACAAATAAATTTTTGTAACATTTAGAACATTATATAGCCGCAAAGAATTTTCACAATCTTGTCCTTGAGAACTATAATTTTCGTATAAATCGGAAATATCGACATTGAGCAGTTGTGACTCACAAGATTCCTGTTTCAGAAACAGTTAACTTTTCATTCGATGAACATTCACTGATGTCATTTGCATAAGCATCCAAAGAGCTTGTTATAAATACGTCTTCATCTGGCTCGCAATTTGTTGAACTTGTTTGAGAGTTTATAATTTTCATTGATAGGATTTTGGCTATTCAGTTTAATTCAAAAAGAGTAGGGTTCGAATTGGTCACACCTCTGGATCTTATTAAATAAAACAAATTTTCTAGCGGATCTTGTTGCACTAGAGAAAATTTTAGAATTTTTTGTGATATCGGGCATATTATTAATAACTTTATTAAACATTTTTAAGTTATTTGATTGCTTTTAAGGTTTTTTATTTTTCTGTTTTTACCTTTAAAGAGCCAACTTCAATTCGTTTATCATATTCTTTTGATTAGCATTTATTTGTTTTTCTTTTTTAATACACTCTTTAATTTCTGTATATTTTCGTCGATACTAAAGATAATTTTTTTCTTTTTTGAAACAATTGTTACAAAATTCTTCTTCCTTTTTTTCGTTCAAATTAAAGTAATTGAATTTATCAACAGTAGTGTCGCTTTCAGTAATAGTTTTTTCTATACTATTCTTTTGGGCCCATTGTTTAAATTTGGCACAAATCGGAATTTCTAAAATCATCAACTGCGATTTCTTTTTCAGTTAAGATTTCAGGAGCGACAGCGGACGTTTCAAAATCTTCTTCTCGAAATTCATATGGGTGTTTTTCCATGACAGCAAAACGTTCAGGATTATTATCTTCATTTTCAAGATAAGGCGTGGGAAAAGCTCTTGATTTAAAAAAACCTTTTACCCATATATCTGCTCGCAAATCCTGGCTTTATTAATGTCTAGGTCTACAGGCAGATTACATTTTGAAATTTAACAAAGTAAAGTCGTCATTTAGGAATTTAAAAAAGCGGAAGAAAAATCGTTAAGTTCGCGTACAAGACTTCATAACGCATTGGGCCCCATATCGTCAGTTGACCACTCTCCCTGTTTTAATTTGTGAAGAAGAAAGGACCCGCACAAATTGTATGGAAATCGGGTCCCGGTCAAATTCGCTGAAACTTCGCAGAAAGGTAGTTCTCAACCTGCTGATCAAAAGTCTCAATGGGTCCGAAGTCATCCTATGATTAGTTGCGGAGATATAGAGGGGTGAAGTGTGAGACATTTGCTGTAGACCCAAGTACGCTTGACGAAGTCTCTATTCGCTTAACTCGGAAACCAAGGTCCCTAACAAAAATCTTTGAACACAAAAGTTGTTTGTAGTTATCAAGGCATGTCATTACAACTATAAACATTTTTGGTTGACCTTGACCTTGACCATGGACCTTAACCCATTAATGCGCAAAACGAAAATGTTGTACACCCAACTTCAATTGTACGATTCGAATAGAAAATTGGGGCGATTTTCTTCCATAATCGTACGTAGGGGGTTTTCGGGGATGTTCTTTCAGAATCTGGCATTTGTTTTGCATAAAATCTTCAAAAACCCTATTATTTTTTGGGTTTTTTAAAAAAACTGAGGATTTTTGTTGGTCTTTTTTCTTTTCAAAGTCGATTATCTTGTTGTTGCTACTATTGAATGATCATATAACCACCAGAAATCGCGGTCCGAATGTCTAGATATTCTCAAAACATGGTTTTGAAAGGTATTTTTTGCTTAGGTTTTTGCAAAATAGCCATTATATGTATAGCAATGTAATAAAAAATTTCGCGATTTTTTTACACGAACAGGATCAACTTTACAAGAAAATTGTATATAACAGAAAATACTATAAATCAAAGAACTCGTGTGATTTTTTTCCGAATTTTTTGGACTATTTTTGGTTTTTTGGATTTGGCCAATTTTTGAAAAATCCAAAAATGTCCCGACAAATTCTGAAAAAATTCACACGTGTTCTTTGGCTAATTTACAGTATTTTCTGTTATATATAATTTTCTTGTAAAGTTGATCCTTTTCGTGTAAAAAAATCGTGAAATTGTTTATTACATTGCTATACATAATGGCTATTTTGCAAAAACTTAAGCAAAAAATACCATGTTTTGAGAATATCTAGACATTCGGACCGCGATTTCTGGTGGTTATATGATCATTCAATAGTAGCAACAACAAGATAATCGACTTTGAAAAGAAAAAAGACCAACAAAAATTCTCAGTTTTTTTTAAAAAACCCAAAAAATAATAGGGTTTTTGAAGATTTTATGCAAAACAAATGCCAGATTCTGAAAGAACATCCCCGAAAACCCCCTATATACGATTATGGAAGAAAATCGCCCCAATTTTCTATTCGAATCGTACAATTGAAGTTGGGTGTACAAAATTTTCGTTTTGCGCATTAATGGGTTAAGGTCCATGGTCAAGGTCAAGGTCAACCAAAAATGTTTATAGTTGTAATGACATGCCTTGATAACTAAAAAACAACTTTTGTGTTCAAAGATTTTTGTTAGGGACCTTGGTTTCCGAGTTAAGCGAATAGAGACTTCGTCAAGCGTACTTGGGTCTACAGCAAATGTCTCACACTTCACCCCTCTATATCTCCGCAACTAATCATAGGATGACTTCGGGCCCCTTGAGACTTTTGATTAGCAGGTTGAGAACTACTGTTTAGAGCCATCTTATTAATTCATCATGCTTCATATTATCTTATTTTATACATAAGCATCTAAAGTTAACTTCATTTAAATTTACTTGCTTTTCTATTAAATTTCATAAGCCACTGTATTCTGCTGTGATTTGGTTTTGCTCTAAAAGTTTAAACAATAGAAAAACTGTTAGCTAATTTTGTTGTCTAGAACGAATTGTAAAATCTCTGCCTCTTCTCTTGTTAACCGCCGTGAAGTACAGATCGGTAAACTGCTCCAATAATTAAACTTTAATATTATTACTTTTTAATCCCAACACTAAACATTTCTGGTCCTTCGTGCCGAATTTAATGATTCGCGACTTTAAATTCTCGATATTCCGGCAAAAGTATTTCGCGCTATTCGTCTACCTGTGTAGATCAACTCGGCTAAGTACATTACCGCGTGTGCCGACTAACGGAAAGTGGTAATCGTCGAATAAATTACATAAGTGACTAAAAACTTAAACTAAATTAAAACTAATAAACTTATTGACTATAATCGTGATCCGCGATAATTTATTACTATTAATAAAATCGCCTGATCGTGCCTTAATTCTGGTCTGTGCCAACATAACCACATGTGCTTGCTGTATTCGTCTGTGCTACAGCTCGACATCATCGCTGGATTATCGCTTCAGGATTAACAGGAGAAGAAGCAGCTTCATATATGCTAAAACTATTAGTTGGAATCCCGTGAGTCTGTTCCAATTATTATTTTTACTAATTTTATTGTCCTGCTTCATGGACAAACAGCGCATGAAGCTATAAAATAAACATAAACTACATTATCTATTAAAACTATAATCTACAAAAAAAATACTCCAAATTTTAAATCATACCATAATTGAAATTACTGAGTCTAACGGTGGACATACATCATAAAAATTTCATAAAGGCTTTCCTGCATAAAAGCTTCCTTGCATAAAAGCTTCCTTTGAACTTTTTAGCCAAACTTTGTACAATATTATATTGTGTGAGAATCAAAGTGATATCTTAACGCGGTTATTTTAAGATAAAATTTCCATCTCGGACTTTCGGACTCCCAATTGCAAGAGTGATTTATTTGGACTTAAAATTAATTTCATGGTTTTTTTCGGACTAGTTTGAGATATATACTCGCAATTTGAGAGTGAACTTTTGGACAAAAGCCCTTTTTTTTCGTGAGCTTTCGGACTAATTTGAAATACTTCGGATTTTAAGTGAAATTTAAAAGAAAATTTACATTTTCGGCTTTTAGACTAAAGGGTGTTATAAAATAAAATAATTGCGTTATAATATCGAATTATTGTTTTGCTTATTGACATTCTGCTGTATTAAAATAAAATAAATATGGATAAAGCTAAAAGTAAAGTTACAACAATTTCGGAGAGAATTTCTAGATTTATATCGAACGCTAATAAAACGTGTAAAGAGAAGAGAGACGAGACATTTTTAAAAGCAAGGCTACAACTCCTTCATAATTATTGGCACCAGTACAGCAAAGCATATGAAAATTTACTTGATACGGTCGATGAAGATACCCTTAAGTTAGATGAGTTTTTACTACGGATGTTTATTCCAAGGTGGAATGCGAGTATGTGGAAGCGATCAGTTGGATCAATAAACAACTTATAGCTTTTAAAGCTCCACAAGAGGAGTTGAGCGAGAACGAAGCTCACTTGCTTCATTCAACAGCGAAGCCCTCTTCCTCTTCGCAAGTTATAAAGCTTCCTAAAATACAACTACCAAGTTTTAGTGGGTCCTTTTTAGACTGGCCTTCGTTCCATGATACTTATTTATCACTCATACACGATAATGCCTCTTTATCTGATGTGCAGAAAATGCATTATCTTAAATCTGCAATCACTGGTGAGGCGGCCAAGTTATTAAAACATTTTTCAATAACGAGCTCAAATTACAATTCTGCGTGGGATGTAATCTTGCTTAGATATGAAAACAAACGAGTCTTGGTTAACACAAATCTTCATGAGATCATAACGTTGCCTAGCATCTCTTCGGAAACTCCAAATGAGCTTAGAAGAGTTCTCGACAGATTCAATCAAGCTGTACGAGCCCTAGAAAATCTCTCGCGACCTGTAAAGGATTGGGACGATTGGTTAGTTTATTTTCTAACCAATAAATTGGACAACAACACACGCAAGGATTGGGAAACTTCCCTCGTCTCATCAAAAGATGTTCCAGCTTTGAATTCCCTACAGACCTTTCTAGAAAATCGGTTGCAAGCGTTAAGCGCACTTAGCGAAAATAACACTTCTGTGGGCTCACATATCGGTCAAAAGTCGAAGTTGCATTCACCTAATTCGAAATCTTACGCACATCATTCTCACCACGCATCGTCAACACCTGCGTGTATGTGCTGTCGTGAGAATCATTTTATTTTATTTTGCCCGAAATTCAAAGCAAAAACAGTTGATGAACGCGTTGCCTTTCTAAAATCTAAAAGAATATGTACTAACTGTCTCCGCAAAAATCATACGGTTGAAGCCTGTCCGTCTATAAAACGATGTCAAAAATGTAACGAACAACATCATACTATGATACATAAACCGACATCTAACAGTGCTGCTCAATCTATTGTATCGATACAATCACCTACAACTGCTTCATCATCTTTAAAAGACAATCGGCAAACTGCTGCTAATAGCACTATATCGCATGTATCTCATAATTGGAATTCTTCTGTTTTGCTCGCCACTGCTGTCGTATTGATTCAATCTTCTGATGGTCGTTTATTTCGCATTCGAGCTCTTTTAGACCAAGGATCAGAATCCTCATTTATAACTGAAGGTCTTGCAAAGATTTTATGCTTAAGAAAACAACGAGCAAATATATCGGTGCTAGGTGTAGGCCAATGTAATGCAGGTGTTGTGCAAGCAGTCGTCACGCACAACATTTTATCGAATATCGATTCAACAACCAAATATTGTGTCCAATCTTTAGTCTTGCCGACACTTACACACCTAATACCGTCGAAAACTATTTGTCGTGAAGCTTGGCCTCACATTATAGGGCTACCACTCGCTGATCCTGAGTTTGATAAGCCTTCAGGTATAGACCTTATTCTAGGAGCTGATGTTTATAGTCGAGTTCTCAAAGCTGGTGTTCGTCATGGACCGATTGGAACTCCTGTGGCTCAAAATACTACGCTGGGCTGGATACTTTCTGGGAAAATAGAGAATGACTTATCTAAAACGACAGCCACTATCAGTCTGCACACTACAACAAGCGAGCTTAACTCGTTATTCCAAAAATTCTGGGAAACAGAAGAACCCCCAAAAGCTACAATCTACACGCCCGACGAAACAGAATGCGAAGTTATATATGCAAACACTCATTGTAGAGATTCGCAGGGAAGATATGTTGTAAAACTTCCGTTTAAATCAAATCATCCTTCGCTTGGTAACAGTCGTGATGCTGCTTTGGGTGCTCTGCTTCGTATGGAGAGAAGATTTAATCGAGACCCTAAACTCTTTTCTGAATATTCAGACTTTATCAGAGAATATATTTCCTTGAATCACATGGAACTGATTCAGAATGAAAATAAAGACCCCGCCAACTGCTACTACTTGCCACATCATGCAGTGTTGAAACCTAGTAGTACCACTACTAAACTGCGTGTGGTCTTCAATGCCTCACAAACATCATCGTCTGGTCATTCACTGAACGACATTCTGCATATAGGACCGAAGTTGCAAACTGATGTAATGCTCATACTTACTAGATGGCGAATCTATCCCTTTGTCTATACCGCAGATATCGCAAAGATGTTTAGACAAATTCTAGTCGATCGTACGGATACGGATTTTCAGAGAATACTGTGGAGAACTTCTTCAAATGAGCCAGTACAATGCTACAGGCTTTTAACAGTCACATATGGGACCGCCTGTGCACCATACTTAGCCTGTAGGACTTTACAGCAACTTGCTACTGATTATAAAGAACAATTTCCAAATGCTTCGAAAATCTTACTGGAAAATTTCTACGTAGATGACGCTCTCTTCGGTGCTTTTCATTTTAAAGAAGCTATGGACTTACGCATTCAGCTTGACACCTTACTTCTGCAAGGAGGGTTTAAGCTACGGAAATGGCTCTCCAATTATAAAGAACTACTCGATTGTATTCCACTAGAAGACCGAGAGCTAACTACTCCTGAAAAAGTCGTTAGTGACTCACAAATAAAGGCCTTGGGAGTTATTTGGAACCCTACACTAGATTGCTTCAAATTTAATATTCAACTTTCTACGTCGTCTATCTCAACTAAAAGATCTGTTTTAGCTGATATTAGCCGATTATATGACCCTTGTGGGTGGCTTTCTCCTGTGACTATAACGGCAAAGATATTTCTTCAAACTTTGTGGAAAAGTCAAATTGATTGGGATGATGAACTATCTCCGGATTTGAATATTGAATGGCTTCATTTAAAACAACAACTACAGGATATAAACCACTTAAAAATTCCTCGTTGGATCGGCCTAAAAACTCCTTCAGAAAAGCTTGAACTTCATGGCTTTTGCGATGCTTCGCAAGCCGCTTATGGTGCTGCTGTTTATTTGCGAATCAATCACGGCAACGATGACTTCGAAGTACAGCTTCTAGCTGCTAAGACTCTTGTAAGCCCTATACGTACAGTATCGTTGCCACGGTTAGAGCTATGCAGTGCTGCATTGTTAGCCGAGCTTTTGCTTTATCTGCAAACTAATCTACAACTTTCGGAAGTGCCTGTACATACTTGGACTGATTCGACTATCGTCCTAGCTTGGTTGAGTGCACATCCTTCTAAGTGGAAGGTGTACGTCGCTAACAGGGTCTCACTAGTTCATGAAAAACTACCTAATGCTATGTGGCATCATGTTCCTTCAGGTGAAAATCCTGCTGACTGTATTACGCAAGTGATCACAGCTTTGGAACTACAGCTATTTAATTTGTGGTGGCAAGGACCTAGTTGGCTTAGTCTCTCGTCCGAATATTGGCCAGTGACTAAGCTTCCTCTCTCCGATGAAGTAATTCAAGAAACTACTCGCATCAGCTGCACTTCGGCATTCTCTGGTTCTGCTACTGACAGTCTTATTACTGAAGACTTTCTCACATCGATTCTTAATCGCTATTCGGATTTAATGCGCCTTTTTCGAATCATAGCTCTGTGCTTTCGGATGTATTTCAACTGCCAATCCAGATCGTCTGTTCACTATTCAGGAGTACTTAAATCCCATGAAATTCAAATGGCATCTGAAGCATTGATTAGACTTGTCCAACACCGATATTTCTCCGCTGAGATTAAGCTGCTAGCGAAGGATAATAATGCTATTCTACCATCGAATAGCAAGTTACGCATGCTTAATCCAAGGCTTGACGACAAATTATTACTTCGTGTAGGTGGACGCCTCAAGCACGCGTTGTTATCTGAGGACGAAAAATACCCTCTCATTTTGCCTGCTGATAGTCGCTTAACTGAACTTATTATATCTTACTTTCATACGAAGACTCTACACGGTGGAACGCAAGCTACTCTACAAAATATTCGTAGTAAATATTGGATCCTAAATGGTCGTAACAAGGTGAAACAATTCATACGTCGTTGTGTAGTTTGCTGCCGGTTTAAAGGAGGTTCTAGCGCTCCACTGATGGGAGATTTACCAGCTGATCGAATACGTCCTGCTAAACCCTTTTTACATAGCGGAGTGGACTTTGCTGGACCATTTGTCGTCAAACTTATGAAAGGTCGTTGTCGCACACAGATAAAAACTTATGTTGCTTGCTTCATCTGCTTCGTTACTCGTGCCATCCATTTAGAACTCGTCATGGATCTTACAGCTGAAGCTTTTGTTGCTGCTTTTCGTCGTTTCGTCAGTCGTCGTGGTCATTGTGCTCGGATTTACAGTGATAATGGTCGCACTTTTGTAGCTGCCGATAAGCAACTTTCACGTCATCTCCAGCAGCTTATGAATGAATCTAGTCAAATAACTTTGAAAGACGGGATCGAATGGCATTTTATCCCTCCTTACTCTCCCCACTTTGGAGGTCTGTGGGAGGCTGGTGTTAAAGCCATGAAACACCACTTTAAACGCGTCGTTGGGAACCATCTTCTGTCCATCGAGGAAATGCTCACATTATTGGCACAAATCGAGGCTTGCCTGAACTCTCGTCCGTTGCAAGCGATATCTGACGATCCATCAGATATCACTGCTCTAACTCCTGGCCACTTTTTAGTCGGCGAAAGCCTTCTAGCTGTACCGGAGCCTAGTCTCCTTGAAATATCTGCCAATCGCTTAAATCGCTGGCAGATGGTGCAACATATGTATCAACATTTTTGGAACCGCTGGTACAAGGAGTACCTTTATAACCTTCAACTGAGATATAAGTGGCAATATCCATCAGACCCCATACAAATCAACAACCTAGTCTTGGTTAAAGAGGACAATTTGCCCCCGCAATGCTGGCTACTAGGTAGGATTGTCGCTCGTCATCCTGGCTCAGACGGAAAAGTGCGAGTAGCCACTGTTAGGCATAAAGACGGTCATTTTAAACGCCCTGTGACGAAGCTATGTGTTCTTCCAATAGACATAGGAGAACCAGAAGACAAAGCAAAATCTAGCAAAATTCAAACTTAAGATGCAAATCTACTAACATGCCGAAGTCATCAAGCATCTACTTACTATCTATGCTTTTTTCTCTTCTTAACAGATTTTCGACATTTGTGAGACAATCCCTCATGGCGGGCGGTTTACTTCCTGGCAAGAGTACCTGGTCGTGCTGCACACGAGGCGGGCGGAATGTTTAGAGCCATCTTATTAATTCATCATGCTTCATATTATCTTATTTTATACATAAGCATCTAAAGTTAACTTCATTTAAATTTACTTGCTTTTCTATTAAATTTCATAAGCCACTGTATTCTGCTGTGATTTGGTTTTGCTCTAAAAGTTTAAACAATAGAAAAACTGTTAGCTAATTTTGTTGTCTAGAACGAATTGTAAAATCTCTGCCTCTTCTCTTGTTAACCGCCGTGAAGTACAGATCGGTAAACTGCTCCAATAATTAAACTTTAATAAACAAGCTAATTAAACTAAAAGCGCGTTATTACTTTTTAATCCCAACACTAAACAACTACCTTTCTGCAAAGTTTCAGCGAATTTGACCGGGACCCGATTTCCATACAATTTGTGCGGGGTCCTTTGTTCTCGAAATCGAAATCATCATTAGCAGAGCGCGCACATTTATTTGCTGGGTAGATGGGCGGTGCGGGGTGCGAAGTGCGGGGCGCAGGGCAGATTTCAATTATCAGTTATTAGTTAAAAAGCAGTAGTGAAGATAAATTCAAGTTTGTATTGGTTATAAGTTAGACCCTAAAATGAGTAGCTCACAGCGATGACCTTTGGGAATGCAAAATAATTAATGTAAACAACAAAAATTGCTTCGCTAATGGGGATGGTGTTCAGAAAAATTCCTAGTCTCGAATGGGTTTCAAAATCAAATTGTATTAAATTTGTGAATTTTGTTTTGCGTTCAATAATTACACATTTTTTTCTGTACCAAATTTCATCCATCTTAATTAGTTCCTTATTTACGATTTTTTATAAGGTGCTCTTTTTCGGGCCGACAAGGGAAACATTTTCTTTAAAGGCCTTTTATTTCTCCTAAACAGAACGTCGTTTACACTTATGGGTCTTTGGTACAAAAGATCATCAACAAATAATAAGTAGCTGACAGACAACTGTCGCAAGTTAATTTAAAGATTTGTTTAATTGATCTTTAAGTGCACAGCACACACAGTGCGATTGAAATAATTTTGATTATATTTATCCGATAGTAACTAATGAATTCGAGCTCAGTTGGCGATCTATACTTTCTTAGATTTAGCTTTTTAAAGTTTTACAAAATTCGGAAACTTAAAGTTGATTTAATAAAAATTTTAAGTTATTGTGACGCCCGATTTCTGATTACCCAAGACAAAAAAATTATTATACTACATAATTCTTTCGAATTTACCTTTCAATATAAATAGTATAACATTTTATTTATTAGAGCATCATTTAGACGAAATGGCTCAGCTTTATATGTCCACAAATTATTCTGATGTTGTCTTCATTATTGAGGGTCAAAGGATTCCAGCACATAAATGTATTCTTGCTGCAAAAGATAAATTTTTTAAAGGTCTCCTTTATGGTGGACTGTCGGAATCAAATCAGAAAGAAATAGAATTGAAAACACCCCTTGAAGCATTCAAAGCAATACTTCGATATATTTATTCCGGTAAGTGTAATATGAGTTAACGATTTTTATTGGTTTTATATTTTTATTTAATTTTTTTTTTATCTAGGTCAGATCTGTTTATTAGATATGAAGGAGGAGGACATTCTGGATACTCTGGTTCTTAGTAACATGCACGATCTCACGAAACTTGAGATCGCTATCGTTGAGTATTTAAAAGAAATAGTAGCCATAAATAACATTCGCGCTATTTTTAATGTATCATGGTAAGAAAAAGGACTTAGTAAAATTTTGGATTGTTAATTTTTAAAGTGTCAAGTGCCGAAATAGACATTGATTTGTTTATTTATTGAAAACTATATTAACCAACTTCAAAACTATTTTAGGCCCAACAGTCTAAATTCTAAATCAATTCTTGGTCTCTGGGATGTTTTTGCACTAATTCTTCTCTATGGCAAAAACAGCTTTAGAAGCTTTTTTTTATGTGTATTTAATGCTAAACCTAACAGGTCTTGTAGAAAATTTAAAATTACTTAACCTTTTTTTTTTTTATTGTCATGTTCAACCCCCTAAGAGCGAATCGAAATTTAAGCTTTGTTACGTATGTTTCGTTTTAGCGTCTAAACTTTTTAATCAATTTGATATTTGTTTTGTGTAGAGACAAGCCTAAAAAATTATTGAACATTTTTTTAAAATTATATCAAGTGGGGTTTTAAATTAAACTTTTTATTGAATAAAATAAAATTAAAGAAAAGCCCAAATATCTATGTATGTAAACGTAATAGAAGGACAAAATCGTAGTATATTTTATGTGTATATTTTTAAAGATTTTTCCATAATTGTTAAATATTTGGATTATTTTCTTTTACATACTAGAGTTATCCTTTGCTATTATTAGTAATTACACACTTACTAATACTTATGAAGTAACATCATATTCAGTTCTCAATATCTATAACATTTTAAAATAGTTATTCGATTGCTACCAGCGTAATTTATGTTCTCTTATTATTATTATATTATAAAGGCATTGTGAGTTGGAAGTACTTAAAGAAGCTTGCCACACTTTTATGGACTGGAATGCTTCTAAACTTTTAGCGCATGAATCATTCAACAGCTTCTCAAAGGTAAATACTAATTTATTTAAGCATCATAGTAAAGGATTGTGTAATTGATCGCTTTTAGGAACTCTTGCAAGATATCTTGAGTCGGGATTCCTTTCTCGCACCAGAATTCGAAATATTAAAAGCTGTGAGTGGCTGGTGCAAACATAATCCAGATGTGGACGCTGCTGTAAGTTTACACTTCTAAATACCAATTTTAAAGAGTATTAATTGTTATAATTGTAATTTGAAATTCTCAGACAATTATATCTTGTGTTCGGCTTCCTCTATTAAACGTTGAAGAACATTTGAAAGCCAGAAAATTCGAAGTTATCACTGATGAAAAGTTACTTGATGCTATGGAGGCGAGGCGTATTTTAAAAAAACTCCCATGGCGAGCTTGTAAGTACATATCAAACTTATTGTTAAAATATTAATCAGCAAAAATGTATTTTTTAATATGTCTCCTATTTTCGGAGAGTAACACTAAAAAGATGAATCCACACTTCAAAATGTTTGTCAAGTATACAATTAAAAATAAATTGTTTTTGCATAATGTGCACAGTTCTTAGATTGGAAGAGACCCGAGAACATTACAAAATGGATAATTTAAATATAAAAAGTTAATAAAATAATTATATAATAAAAGTAAACATCTTATGACACTTCAAAGTTTCGTCGGGCATTAGCAACTATTTGGCATTTGTGACTATAAACTGTAATATGGCTTATTTTTGACTGATGAAATAAAAAACACTTCTGGTCTCCCTCAGGGCAGTCGTCTGAGACCTTGATTATTTACATCAATGAATTATTAAAAAAAAAAAAAAATATGTTTTATAAATTATGTTCTATTAATTGCCTCTATGTCAATAATAGTAAGTGCATATGTTTGTCTTTTTTCTCGTAAAAATCTTGAACTTCACTTATTACTTGGACGGTTATATATTACACGAGTTTACAAGACCAAAGGTTTGAGACTTATTTTGAAACCACATTGGCGCTATCGCAGTTAAATCTAAAGGCCCAAACAGAATAGGCCGCTGTAGCCTGGCGCAGCCGCTGGGTTCTTGTCTTGGCTGGCGCTGTAAAAAGTTGAAAGCACGGGGGCACAATGCTACAGACAGAATGTGTAGCTCGCCTGCCGCTTGGCGCGGTCTCTGAAGTTCATTTTTGCCAACTTTTAACTTTTGGTGCGCACCAAGCTTGACATGTCTCAAGCTAGAGCAATTGCGGACTGCCAGTTTTAATATTTTACGCGAAACAAGTTTTCGCTGCCTTGTGCTTGCTAGGAAATGCTTATGGATGTACCAAAATTGTGATATTTGATGTAAAATCATAATTTTATCAGTGTTCGGTCAAAATTATGAGCGGCACACATTGTGTTTGTACCTAGCTACAGGCAGTGCGGCAGATTATCGCAAGCGGCAGCCAAGACAAGAATCCAGTGGTTGCGCCAGGCTACAGCGGCCTATTCTGTTTGGGCCTTAATGCTACCCTGGGGTTTGTTAAAAGACTGTCCAAGGAATTTGACGATATTTCTAAAATTCTTTTTTGTACATTAATTCTCCTAATACTTGAGTACGTCTGCCCTATTTGGTTGCCTTTTTATACAGTCCACATTTTTGCATTTTTCTCTTCGGTGACCACGACCACTGGGCTAATCTTAATTCACTACTGCCTTATTCTTATAGGCTGAAGGTTTTTTCTCTTCAGTCCCTCGAGGAAAGACGAAACATCTCCCTAGAACTGTTTTTGCGTTTGGCTGAGTTCAAGATACGATTAATTCTCCGGAATTTTTATATTCTTAATTTTGCATTGAATTGGAATTTCTTAAACCAAGACGATGTTTGCTATGATTTTTGCCTATCCAAATCTTGAAATCTTTACCTGGAAAAAATATTGAATTAATTTGTTAATACAAACTGGGTGCTATTTGATGTCCTTTAGGAAAAATTAAGAAATTTTTGTATGAGTAACTATTCAAAAATTTCAAATCAATACAAAATTTCAAATCAATACAAAATTCCAAATCCAAATCAGATCATTACAAAAACTCAGCTGATCTCACGCCTATTTAATTTGCACTATAATAACTTAATTTTTTTTAATTCGAACCATCAGCTTAGTCAAAACTTTCTAAAATAACAGAATTAATCTGTAGCTTATGACTGATTATTTGTCGTTTGGTCTGATGTTAGTAGAAATGCAACCACAACCACCAAACAGACTCTTCTATAGTGCATTCTTACTGAAACAAACATCAAACAAATCAACAGTCTTATTCACACTGTAGTGATTTTTACACAAACTAGTTTGCAGAAGCTACACTCATTCACTCTGAAAGTAAATTCGCTTTTGAGGAAAGCTGAGTCTATATTACTTTAATTATTAATTAATAATTAGTGAACAATAGAAATCTCCTGACGTCTGTTCAAAGTGTGCATATCAACGATCATTGTAAAGAGGGAGGAGAACTGGATTGCCCCAAAATGAACATGTCTTGTAGTATGTAATATATTTAAGTTCTTTTGAACTGCGTGGTAATCATAAGTACTTTTATTACGAAAGAATATTTTCATATCGGCACAACGAAAATAAATCTGATATGTCTTGCCGAAGAAGTACGAACGAATCCAGTTAATAAGCAGAAATCGAAATCCTAGACTTAGTAATTTGAAGCTTATTACGAAATGAGAAAGCTGATCAAAAGTCTTACTGAAGTCAGTATAGATGCAATCTGTTTGTAAACCTTTTTGAAAGCCTTCAGTAACAATAGTCACAAATTCAAAGAGATGCATACAAGTAGCTCGACCCTGAAGAAAACTATACTGGTTTATTGAGACAAGGCGTTTGCAAACAGTAGAAAATTGTGAGTGAACAATTGTTTAAATATAATAGTAATCAGAGTATTTTGAAGAATCATCATTATCATTATTTTAAACGTTGTTGAATTCATATTTTTATATTATCGAGCAAAGCGATACAAAAATATTTTCACTAACAAATTCCCTGAATACATTTTTTTTATTATAAGGTTTGTATGCATTGTTTCATATTTAATAGGGCCAGGCGAAAACATGGCTGCATTAAAATTTGGCTCAAAAATAATACAAGGTGAATGGCAGACCGATCCTCCTCCATGTCTTGTATCTGATTATGATCTGGAAGGTAAGTTTTTCCTCTTAATGTCCAATTTAATTTTTTAAAAGGCAGACTATTGCAGGATCTGCATCAGCAGCAATCGAATCTCCTAAGAACGAGGGAATTGTTGTAGAATTGGGTATCATTAGTATTATAAATCACATTAAAATTCAACTGTGGGACGGGGATGGCCCGTATTCATATTACGTGGAAGTTTCTGCAAATCGTTGTCAATGGGAAAGGGTTGCAGACTACAGAGAATATGATTGTCGACTTTGGCAATCATTGTACTTTTCGCCGAAATATGTAAAATATATAAAGCTCATAGGAACACGCAAAATGGTTAATAATGAGTATCATTCTCCTGCTTTTTTAAAATTAATTAAACATTCTGTTGTGATTTCTAGGGTTTAAAAATTGTTGCTTTAAAGGCAATGTATACAGAAGTCGTTCCAAAATTAAGTAACGGTTTCTTAGCTGCGACTGTTGAAATGTGTGGAAAGACGAGTGATAAACAAGAAGCAGCACTTTTTAGTAATACAGATAATAATATTGAATATAGTGAGAATTATGAAGGTGAACTTATTGAACGTGATGATAAATTAGTTTTAAAACAACTAGGTAGAATGAACTTATTTCGCTAAAATTCTTGTATGAATGATTAATTTCTTTTTATTAGATCAACCATACTATATTAATTCACTACGCCTTCTTTTATGGAATAATCCCACGTTATCATATAGTTACAACATTTATGTATCCGACAATAAGCAGGATTGGCAGCGCGTAGTCACACAGAAATGCCAACGGACATTATCATGGCAAAACATTTCAATTTCAAAATATCCAGTTGTTTATATTAAGATTATCAGCAATGGTTTTTGCAGAAAAATTGTGCGTATGACTGTTAAGTATCTTGTTAAATATAATTCAAAAGTATATATTTTGCAGACCGAACATTACATCCACTTTGAAGAAGTAGAGGAAGCAACATCTGGTGGCGATAACTAGAATAACGATATGATTCTAGATATAGGACTTATATTTTATATGAGGTTTGTATAATATTATATTGAGTTTTTTCTAAGTAGAGTTTTTTTGAAAAGATCACTTAGAGAAATATGTTATTTCGATCTTTTTTATGAAATTAAAAGAATATTAACCTCGAATAATTTAGCAAGTTAACTACCGAATAGACCTTTTTTGAAGAAAGTGGTTGTCTTTCAGAGTATGTTTATACCTATTAACAGGTGTGTTCAATACGCTGATCCGTTTCAATCACGATCACCTTTAGTCAAAAATTTGTATTTATTACTCTAAAGCACTAGTTTGATAGAAATTTTAGTTCACGCGGCGCGGTTTATTTTGAACAGATCTAATAATAACGAGGGGGCATAATTTTTTTACATAGTTACATTCAAGTTATTGTCTATGCTTTTGAGATTGGAGTTTATTGTTTTAAAATTATTTTTTATGGTATTAGCTTTTTTGAATTTAATAATTCACAAATCTTAGTCTTACGTTTGTCTATTTTAGTTTCTATAATTCGTAATCGTGTTGATAATTATTTACAGTCGCACGAGAAAGATTCGTCGGATTTTTCGCAAATGTTGGACTATTTGAAAAGGTATTTTCCAGTAACCACACAGCTTAAACAGGTTTTATTCTCTTGGAATTTTTTTTTTTTTTTTTTGCAAACACTCAAGGCACCGAAGGATTTTGCTAATTTTGAATATTTTCTTTTGTTTGTATACTGAATTAGTTTTATATAAAGAAGATTTTTATAAGAAAATTATATCTTAATTCTTTTATATCATATTGCCTTATAACCACATGCCTTATTTCCTGTTTTATTGTTCGAATTAAGCTAAAAATACGGTTTAAGGAGTTTGATGAAACTCGGATTGAGGGAGATTAACTTAAACTTTAATCCCTGTCATCTTTGAAACAACGACGGAAAAAGCTCCAGAATAGTTTTACTTTTGGAATGTCTGCTGAAAGGAGTAGTGTATTGTAGTATTCTCAACCATTTGCTATTTTCTTCTTTAATAAAATTACTAAATTTAATAAACTTTATATTTTCAAATTTCATTAATAAAATCATCAAAATGTAACTGGCAGATAATTGCCCTGCAATTTTTTAAGTTATGAAATTTCTCTAAGTAAATAATAAATGTAAAAGATAGATAGACAGAGTTCAGTGATTAATTCTACCGGAATCAAATACTTTAGATCTTATTATTTTATTATTGAATTTACTAATTTTAAAAGTATTCTCTAAATTTTGTAATTTTCCTCGAATTCGTATTATCAATCAACGAATCAAATATAATTTTTGTTTCTGAAAAAGGGCAAATAGAGCACTTAGAAAGTAAAGAATCGTTTAAACTGATTTACTAGACTAGCGGAAGTCTAAATAGTCTAACAGCTGATTAATTTTCGATATCGTCAGTGAACTATATTTTTTGCTTAAAATATTTCTTTTTCGATTCAATTACGAATCGTTTGGCTTGTTGGAAAAGTTCGAGCAATGTTCTAAAAATGATATTCACGCAATAACATTAAAAACAGAAATAGTAACACTTAGAAAGTAATTTATTGGAGTAAATTCATGAACTTAGTATATATGTATATTGTATCTTATGCTATTTAAACAGTGTACACAGTGATTTCAACATCGGTAGCCTCAAACACTTCTTGCAAGTGTTGACGCACCTTAGCCCAGTCCATGCCATCAAGGCCACAACCAATCTTGGGAATCGCCAACTTATTGACACCATTTTTAACCTAGTAGAATTGGATAATTACTATCATGATTTAGTTAAAACCTCCATAAATACCATGTGATCCCTCATAGCCTGCAGAGAGCTGTTTAAGTCCCCATAAGTGGGCTTGTTGTAGTACGCCTCCTTTGTCACTAAGTAGTAAATGAAGCGACCTTTATCCTTGAGTAAAACCACACCTCCTACACTTGGATTCTGCAGCTTTAGCTCGTTTATTTTACCAAATTTATTCCTAAAATGGTTTTCTACTCTATCTTTATCGTTTTGAAAGTGAAATCTTACTTGAATAAAGCAGCGATTCCCTTGCCCAATCGAAGATCTGCTGCAACGCAGTGAGCTAGGGAGCAATCATCTGGAGCTGAGAACAAATCGCCAGTGACTTCATTTAAAGCAAAAGGCATTTCTGAATTTGTTTTATGTGCGCTTTTAAACGATAACGAAATCAAACTTTATCCCGGTCAGCTACAAACACTCTTGTTTACATATTACACTCACCGGTCTTTCTTTCTAACCTCAATCGGATTGATTGAGCTCGGCTTGACTTATATGAAAGATAAATTTAAGTTGAAATGCTGGAATTATTTGTGCTGGACCGAATTAAGGTAGGTGTACTAGATTACAGTCCACTCTCCCAGAAATCGATTAATTTGAATCGCGTTATGTGGAACCGCGCTATAAGAAACTCAGAATTACTACAAATCAGATTAATTCGTACCGCATTACGTAGAAGCCACGTTAAGTGAATCTCAGGAATAAATAAATTGTATATCAATCAGACCGATTTGTTTTGCATTACAAATATAAACATTTAAATCTGAAAGCACCAAGTTGTGGTGGATATGGTTAATAAATAAAATTGTATAATACAAATGGTAATGATAATTTATATGTTGAAATATTTCAATTTAGGTTTATTGAATATACATATTACACATACGTCTGAATACTTTTAAAAGCAATCAAACTAAATTAAAATAGAGCAATGCTTTATGATTTGTTTATTTCTTAGGAAATTTCCTGAGAACTGAAATAAATAAATATGATCAATACAAAAAAGTTCTCCATTAATTACAACTGTAATAATTTAATACATCGAAAAAGTAATGCGGAATTTCTTTTCTATCCCCAAGCCGGATTACCAATAAATATAAATATTTTTTAAATTTCGAAAATATTATTCTCTTTTAGAAGTATGGTAAACAGTTATACAAATATCGTCTGAACCAAAAACTTTGTAAATTTCTGCCTTGACTTCATCCCAATGAAGGCCACCGTCTTCACATCCAATTCTAGGCATTGCTAATTTGTCCACTTTCCTTCTAACCTGAAATATAAAGAATTACTGATAACATTTGAAATTTCGAATTTCTTTCTATGATATATTTTGACTCCCGTTATGAAATGATATATATTTTATGAGTTCACAATTTATTTATTTATAAATTTGTATGGAAAGCAACTAAACTATAATTCTTATAATAATAGTGAATTTCGAAAAATATATCATTTAGTACAGATAACACCGGGAATTATTAATTTCCAAACTAAATGAATTTTTAGCAAAAAAGCATTGCGCTTAATTTGAGTATAGTATACATTGACTTGATAATGCTTACTAATTTTATATTAAATTGCTAAATACTTACCATATGCTGCTTCATGGCATGCAATGATGATCTCAGAGTGTCGTATGTCGGAGTGTCTGCCGAATTCCCTTTAAATATTAAGTAATAAATATATCGATCATCGTTTTCCAGTACAGCCACTCCTCCTGCTTTGGGTTTTTGAGATCTCAGTTCGGCAACTTGATTGAAAGCTCGACTAAATTTATAAGCAATTCCTGAACTCATATTCATATCGGCTGCCACACAAGTGACGAGGGAATAATTGTTTGGAGCTCCAAGTACGTCTCCTTCCATCTCATTAAAAAAGAGTTTCTTAGACATTTGCCTTGTAACATCTGAAATTATAACAAAATAATAATAGTAGTTATTATTCCATTATCTACATTTTATTATCACATACATTAGGCCTTAAATGGAACAATTTGACAAGTAAACGCTAGGGCTGTTTTCTTTTATAAATAGATAGATATAATGGTTTTAAACAACGTGAATGATCCATATTAATTCATGGCGGCGTTACAAAATATTAAGGGCCAAAGGTAAAAAAGTCGGCATTTTGTGAATATCTCGTTTCCTATGAGTTGGAAATAAATTTATCTTCATATAAGAGTTGTAGATCTCAACATGCTTTTTGTATTCTACCTAGGCACCGCCTATTCTATACTATATAATGAGACAAAATCGCAGCAGCAAATAATATTAAATAATTTTAGAGAATATATGTCGCAGGTTAGAACGACTAAAACACTGCTACAACGCAATGCTCGATGTACAGCAGCGCCAAAAATGCGCTTAAAGTAAAACTGTTTTTAGAAGGGATAGCAATAGAAATTACGAAAAATAACTTTTACACATTGTTTACTAGTATGTAAACCTTATAAAAAAATGTATTTCTTTTTTTTTTTTTCAAAAATTATAACATAAAAAATCTTTTTTCCCGAAGCTCTATAAAAAAAAGTAGGTCCATGATTTACATCATTTCTGCTTGAAATGTTGATGGATCTGCAAAACGTAAAATAATTCTTGTAAAATAAAGTTGTAGTTATAGTCTGTCGAGCCGGATTTTTGAAATTCGAAAAATTTGGCAATTTACGGCAGTTTAAAAAAAAAAGTGCATATTTTGTCATAAATTTCACACTTTAATTATGTTTATAAAATTTTGTAATCACAATATCAAAAATCCGGCTCGACAGACGATAGAGAAAACAATTTCGAATATTTAAAAAAAAAGCATAAAAAAATATTAAAATCTGTATTAGTTATCATGTAAACCGTATCTTGTATCTTGTAAAATAAAGTTGTAGTTATAGTCTGTCGAGCCGGATTTTTGAAATTCGAAAAATTTGGCAATTTACGGCAGTTTAAAAAAAAAAGTGCATATTTTGTCATAAATTTCACACTTTAATTATGTTTATAAAATTTTGTAATCACAATATCAAAAATCCGGCTCGACAGACGATAGAGAAAACAATTTCGAATATTTAAAAAAAAAGCATAAAAAAATATTAAAATCTGTATTAGTTATCATGTAAACCGTGCCGGAAAAAATAGTTTTGAGAAAAACGCATTTAAATTTTCAAGTGCGTTTCGCTCGAGGTTGCGCGCAGCTAAAGAAAGAACTTTATAAATTTTTTAATTTATATTGTTAACTTACGTCTAATCTCCCAATCCAGCTTCATATTGTATGCCTTCCTTGTCAGTAAACAATTGCTGTTGTTTATTTTTTTCAGGCAGGCTGAAAGGCTTCGAAAGTAACGGCCAGCTGCCTCAAACAACGGACAGGGACAAGCTACTTTCGCGCATCAGACTCTCGTCGGGCAGTCACGTTTTCTATAATAACTTTCGATCTATGTGGAATTTTTACAATCGACTTTCACAGAAATACGCCTAAAACTATAGAGAATAATAACCTGTAAAAAAAAAAAAGTCGATTTTCTAAAAATGCTGTACGTATGTAACCCCTTAAGTAGGACATAGCTCACAAATGAGAATCACAGAAACTCCTGAACAATGCGTCTTAAAAGTTTATCGCGTGAATAAAAAAGGAAAAAATACATATTTATGTACTTACCATGTCTATTAAACAAAATTAGTGCCTTCATGAACTTCTCGCGTGCGACAAGCTTTTAGGAAAATAATATATCTATTTCCGTAATAAAAAGTGACCGCAAAGATAGCCTGTTTTTCAAAATCTTTAACTTCAATTGGAATTGATTAAATGTAACGTATAAGTGCTCAAAATATTTGTCTGGTCATGAACTTGTGCAAAAGCAAGATTAATTGTTCTAGAAGCTAAAAATCCCCTTATAAAAGGGGTTAACTACTTCCCTTATTTTAGAATAACGCACGTGCGAAAAAAAGATTAATTGTTTATTATTTTAGTAGTTAATATTGTTACTTATGTAAATAATATTCATTGATTATTTTCAATCATCATTCAACATCCCCTAGAGCCGTTCTGTATTAGTTTATTATTCTATGACTATTAAAATAAACAAACTACCTAGCAATTGTGAATTAACTGAAATTTTTACAGGAAAATGACATAACCATGAATTAAAGGGCAAAAATACAAGAAAACTTATCGAAATGATTTCTGTTGATAATTGTAGATAGAAACAAGTTAACCAAAGCTCAGAACGTGTTTACTTACTTTTAAAATTTGGTACAATTCTTTTGAAATGGGAGCCGAAGCTCCGACCCACCGCAAAACCTAACATCGCTTGAACGCTTGCGTCCACAGAGCCAGCGATTCGTGTTCTCTCCACGTCAGTTTGAATCTGCTCTTCACTACCAGCGAAGTGCCGTTTTGGTGTCAGTGCGGTTTTCGTCTCGCCGAACAAATAATAAATTCTATGCAAACGCGGGGATTTGGTGCAACGGTCGCCACAATTGACAATTGCCAAAATTTCGTAAGGTCTCAGTGAACGTTGGGAATCGAGCTTTTGCCATGACGTCAGCATACACTGCAATCGCACGACTGCAACTTCTGATGCGCCCTGCAATGCCGTCAACGTTCGCGGTGCGACGTCACAAGTGCATTTCGTCGTTCTCGTTTCCGGCGATGCAATTGCACTTGTCCGCCAGTCGCCAGTGCAATGCCCTTGCGCTGCCGCCTAGTGAGTTTTATTTATTTTCATTCACGTAGCTCAGATTATTGATTTAATCAGTCCAAGTGGCCGTTGCATTTGCTAAAGCGATGCATCTGCGTAAGCTCGTTAAGTTTGTTTTTAGAATTACAAGGGTGGGTATGTGTCTGGTTTTTGCTCATTACCACTCA
Source organism: Dysmachus trigonus (assembly GCA_949715965.1). Taxonomy (NCBI): domain Eukaryota; kingdom Metazoa; phylum Arthropoda; class Insecta; order Diptera; family Asilidae; genus Dysmachus; species Dysmachus trigonus. The sequence goes on along the minus strand of OX454322.1, from coordinate 78,918,031 downwards.
CCCACCTGTTCTATTGTTATTTAACGTTTAAATGACCTGTTCGGAAAAGCCAGCTTTATATAAAAACCGCTCAGGTAATTTTATCTGCACCGATGATAAGGCAGCGTCACGGCTTTCTCGCTCTTCGATTGGGACTTTTTAAAATATGCAGCTCTCGTGCGCTTTCATGTGCATCGGAATTGATTTGAAAATCAAGGGAAATCTCCCTGTATGCAGTGAAATTTCTCTAGCTTCTCTAACAGCTACCCACAATAAAATTAACACGTTGACTGCCGTGGGCACTGACATATAAGAACTGGACTGCTGATCCCGTACAAAAACTCACATCAAAAGCAAAGAGTATCTATTAACAAGAGGCGACACTCGTGACGTATTTCCTTATCTTTTTTCGACCTTGGTACCGTTACAGGAATGAAATGGGAATTTATGCTAGAAATAGTTAGTAATAAAGAAAGCATAAGTGAGAGAAAGACAAACATTTGGGGCGAAAAGTGGAACACTCCTGCAGGGTGCACCTCACAAAAATCTTTTATCACAAAACTTTTCTACAGCCACACACCAAACACATTATATTATGCTTACCCATCATTTATCTAAAGCACATTTAATTTAAATTAATTAATTGCTTCTAAGAAAGCACTTTTTTACTCAACAACTTTTAAGCTTCTTCACATTTCCAAACAAATCAAGACCACCCGGTACTTTCCGCAAAGCGAGCGGAGCACACAATAATCTAAAACCAGAGCGCCTTTAAAAATGCACAATGAAAAAATGTAAACAATCTCGTCCGTATTCATGCTCGGTGTGTGCTACCTGCCTCTTCTCCCTTCTCCGATTCGGCATTTCCCTATAACTTAACATTGCGAGGGGAGGTAAACTTGAGCGATCTAGGGCTAGTGCAGCAAACTGGAGCGCCTTTAAAAACGCGTTCATAAAAAAAGCTTCAGTTTATAGCTTACGCTGTAAAAGCTGTCTGTGAGAACATTTTGGTGACTATTTCTCTCTCTACATTTCTTATAGGTATTTACAGAGGTAGTAGCCCTGAGCTGCTTTATCTAATGGGAAATTTTTATGGGTGTATTTTCGATAGCTTGCATATGGGTTGGAATTTTGAGAGGGTATTAAAGTGTCGCTTCTTGTTGAAATAGATATTCTTTGTCAAAAGTAAGACCAAATTTTGACCGAATTCTAACTATCTCGCTCTTTCTTAAGCCCGCAGGCAGACAAATTTACAAAAAAAAATGGCCAATAGCCAAATGAAGGTGGCGCCATGTATGTGCACTTCTTTTGGTTTTTTCTAGTATCTTCGCGTGTGATACATATTTTTGATACTCCCAATAGATAAATAAAAGTAAACACAAGCTTTTTGCACATCACTTTTACCCACGACAGCCTTTACAAGTTGCCCGCCAACTCATCATTTTCCGTTGCAATCAGCTGTTAGAATAGTTTAACGATGTCCAACAGATGGCTACTTCATTTTGTGATACAACTTTTAGCTTGGGTTGGTATAAACGAGAAATGTGAAGGTTAGACAAAGGCAGAAAAATAATTTGTATATCTATCTTTGTTTTTCTTAAGTCCCCAGCTGATTGCCGCGAGGAACATTTTTATGAAAAAACTTAAAATTGAGCGTGATATGAGAGAAATCGGTTCGTGAAAGCTCAATTATTTTTAATTTGCGTCAGTTTAAACATAATTGTACGGTATTTTAGGGCATTTTTAATAGCATGATTTGCTCCATGAGGATTGAGCCTGTGCTAAAAATGGTCTCATTTTTCAGACAACGGTTAGCAGTCCAGTTCTTTCATGTCAGTGGCCGTGGGGGTCACCGGTGGCCGGCACCCAATAGCTGAATGTGAAGCTGAGTAAAACGTGGCAGTCAACGTGTTAACTTTTTGGAAAAAGTGCATCAAAATGCCATGATTTTTATTCATGCAAAACTTTAAATGTTCTTTTGAAAATATTATTGATTAATTTTTAACTTAAATTTTCAATCTTTGCTGTGTGTTACTGCAGCTTTGGAAATTGCTCAAGTCCAGATGATCAGAAAGACTATTTTTCTATATTCTTCTACAGTAATACAGTCTTTATGATCATTTGGACTTGAGCCACATTCAAAATAAAATACATATATAAAAACGAAAGTTCGTTTATTTGTTGCTCAATAACGCCTAAATCATTTTTTTAATATTTCTCATTTTTTGTTCGAAGGTAGAATATATTTCAAGTTAATATACAGGGTGTCCAGGAAGTAGTGCGTCAAAATTAAGGGAAAGGTAGCTTGGGTCATGACCTACCAGAATATCAAAATATGACCTTAGTGAAAACCTCACCGTTTTCGAGATATTTTGGTTTTTATGAAAAATTAAATTTTCACTACCTCTTGTCAGATTATTGACTAGTTGGTGCACATAAAAAGACATGTTATCATTTTTTTTTCTTGGTAAAATGTTCTAGATAAGTTGCCCTACCTGGTAAGCATGTCATTTTTTATTACTAACACAAGACCGTCGCGAAAAAATATGATTAATTTTTTTTTTTTTTTTGCTGCTCAAAATTATTTCACTCTACTTTGACCTTCACTGGTGAAAAAAAAATGTACTAGGCAGTGATGGGAAAGCAATTCAAAAAATTGCTTAATTAATGCAGATTTCAGAAAGGTATAACGTCACCCATTTTATTCATGAATAACGAGATATTGCCATGTTCATTTTAAATCAAATTTAATTTTTCATAAAAACCCAAATATCTCGAAAACGATGAGGTTTTCACTAAGGTCATAATTTGATATTCTGGTAGATCATGACCCAAGCTACCATCCCCTTAATTTTGGCCCAGTACTCCCTGGACACCGTGTATAAAGCTTCTTTTTATGTGGAAGGCGACTTAAAATTTGAAATTTAATGTGATTTTCATGAAAATTTGTACTTAAGGGTTTTGGGGAATGCTGATTGCAAATTTAATAATTAAAGATAGCGAATCCCAAATTGCGGCCAAAATTTCTCGATTTCAACAGATTTTAAACATCAAAAACATAAACTTTAGACCTGCAAAAACAATATACAATATGGTATATAAGTTAAAAATGCCGAGAAATATATATATAACGTGATATAATACATGGTGTCCAAGCGCGTGAAATATAGGAAAAAAAAACTTTAAACGCGTTTTACTCGAAACAAAAAAGTCCCCCTTAATTGCATTTGTTCCGGAGTTTTATAAAAAGACACATATTTTTACGAATAACTTTCAATTTCACTGGGTTATGTTTTGAATAAAAATGTCTTCATTTTACGGTTCTGTATCGCACATACACAGATTTTTGTAACATCATAATAAACGCGTTGGCTTGGAAATGGTTGAAACAATTTCTAGAACATACTAAACTAGAGCGTTTGAGATCTCAACTAATCAACTATAAGAAAACAAAATGTAAATATAACATCGGAACAGAAAAGATCGCTTAGAACCTTGAACTTGATAGTGAAGTACCAATTAATGGATTCATAATGTTGAAATTAAATGACACAGTTGATCTATTAAAACCGAAAGCAATCATGATGTCTCAGTGCGCTTTCAATTTTGTTCAGTCAATACGAGTTAATATCTCCAATGTAAGCTATCAAAAATTATAGTACATTACTGATTATTTTCTGTAATATGTATAAGGGAACATAATATTGAGCCTGTTCGTAATAATACATAAAAAAACAAAACAGACGAAAGCAAAAAATAACAAAGCTACGCAGAATATCAAAACGATGTTCGCACGAAAGCTTCAGACCTAAGCTATTTAATATAAAGTGCAAATTCTTACTGATAACTTTGTATGAGATAATACGTTTATAAGAAAAAAGTGAATTTCGTGGAAACAAGTTCCTACAAAATTTCGTTAATTTTATAAAAGTTTCCAAAAAAAGGTTAAAATATTGCTTGTTTCAAATTTTAGAGCTATTTTGCTCAAAAGCGCAACTTGGTGAAAAATATTGATTTACGCATTCGTATTAAGCACCCTAAATAATATTAAAAGCAGTTGTTAAAACTACTAGAAAACGTTTAATGAACCAAATTTTGCAGACTTTTGTTATTATACAAAATTATAAAAGACATATTAGTACAATTTATCGATAAAGGTGTATTAATACTTCTTCAAAACTTCCAACAACATTTATAAATATGTAAAACTACCTAGCCCTATAAAATTTAAGAAAATCTAACATCCTACATAATTAGCATTCGGTACAAATGTTTTATAACGCGGTAAACAAACTACTATTTTAAAGATTCTTGTCATAGATTTTTTATTGATTCAATTCAAATTCTAAAGTAAGCTTAATGTGAATTCATCTATTTTCTTGAAAACAGAGTAAAATCTGGCGCAGTGCACTAAACATTCACTGCTGATAGATTGATAAACAAACTTTATCGCAATACCTTTATAAAGCCGAGTTTCATTCTATTTTAGTCTCGTTATCATTTCATTACATAACATATTCATCAAGAAGCTCCACTCATTTTTAAAAAATTCAAGAAGATTATTGCTCATTGAGATGGCCAAGTTGATCAACAGACTCTCGAACATTCTCAAATGTTGCATATCTCAATGTTTAAAGCTTCTTTTATAGCCGGACTAATCTGCTTTTCTCGAGGCGAATAAAAGCGTGAATTCTTATTTTCATATTTCAGATAGTAAATTTTCGCGGTTGCGATCATTTCACACGACAACATCACAGAATATGGCGAAAGAAGCGAATAAGAGGCCCCTAATTCCTGTTGCGGAATCTCGCCGATTTATGGTAGATTGTTTTAAGGCCGTTCAGGTGCCCCAGAGTCATGCAGAAGAAATGGCAGACTTGCTGGTTGCAGCTGACTATCGGGGTCACTTCAGTCATGGCATGAATCGTTTGGAGATGTACGTGAACGACCTCTTCAAGAAATCAACGGACGGAGCAGCAAGACCAAAGATTCTTAACCAGACCCCCGCTACAGCTTGGGTTGATGGCAACAATGGACTTGGAGCAGTAGTTGGGAATTTTTGTATGGACCTAGCAATCGAAAAAGCAAAAAACGTAGGTGTTGGCTGGGTAGTCGCGAAACGAAGTAACCACTATGGAATGGCAGGATGGTACCCAATTAGGGCTTTAAAGGCAGGAATGATTGGATTTAGTGCTACGAATACTTCACCACTTCTAGCCCCTACTAGAAGTAAAGAAGCAGCTTTAGGGACCAATCCACTTTCATTCGGTGCACCAGCCAAAAATGACGAATTCCTTCTGGATATGGCGACTACTGCCGTAGCTCTTGGTAAGATCGAAATCCAATGTAGAAAAGGTGAACCCATACCTGATGGTTGGGCCCAGGGTCCTGATGGTTTTCCAGTTACTGACGCTGAATTAGCCTATAAAACTGCTTGCCTTATGCCCCTGGGGGGATCAGAAGAGACATCTGGATACAAGGGATATGGTCTTAGCGCTATGGTTGATATTTTAAGTGGAGTTTTAGCTGGAGCACGATATTCCACCCTTGTAAGGAAATGGACACATGATGGCTCGGATACGGAAGCTGATTTAGGGCAGATTTTTATAGCTGTCGATCCGAAATGTTTTGCACCAGGTTTTGAAGATCGTATGACTGATTTTAATGGCAAACTAAGAAACTCTGCACCGGTAAGTAATATTTGTTCAATTATTTGTATTTTTAAATTTAACAATTTTATTCAAATAGTATTTTAAAACGTTTTTTTTTTTAAATTTTTACTCAACTAGACAAATCCAAAACTGCCTGTTTTAATACCTGGAGAAAAGGAGGCGGCTACAATGAAAGCAGTTGATAACGCAGGTGGAATTCAGTACCTCGAAAATCAATGGCAAACATGCGAAAATTTGGCGAAACGATTAAATATTACGCCTCTCGGACAGGGTTGTTAGTACTCTAAAATCGACTATAGATATATAGTATGTAGTGGTTTAAAAAAGCACTTTAGAATTGATATTTTTTCTATCACATTTTTTAAATGGTTTAGAAAATGCAATATCTCATTAAAAAAAAAAAGTTTCGATTTACATTAGCAAGAATAAGATAAAAGTAATTAAGTTTTCTTTATATATTTTTGATGTATGTAATTCTCCATATTTAATGTGATTTTTTATAAACAAAGATTTACAAATTAGCACCTCACGTTCCCTCGTATTCGATTTTCCATTTTAAATCCACCAAATGTAAGAAGAATCAGTAATAATAACATTTTTGTAACCTTGGTTTTCTTTACTTCACGATTTTTGCCAGGCAAAGATTTTGAGTCCAAGATCAACTGATTTGTTATGAATTATTTTTATATTTTCGAGTGCTGAAACGCAAGCGATTAGACTTATCTTGTTTGAATATGAATTTCTTTTACGATAAGAAGATAGCACAAAATTATTTGTGATTAATTTCTTCAGTTTTCAACATTCGGTATGTGTTTGTGATATACTTTTTGGTCATAATAAAAAAAAGACAATTTAAATTTACCTAACGTTTGAAATTTTTTTATTTATTATTTTTTAGTCATGTAAAGTTCAGCAGTATCTGAGGGATATCTAGAAAGATATATTTTGAAGTACCTAAATACATTTTGTCATTGTATTGTCCATGCATAAATTTGACGATTTGAAACTTATTTAAGACTTATAGAGATTTATAAAATCAAAATTAAATTTTAATAATTCAATATGGGATGTTTGCAAATTAAAATTGGAAATATTTATAAAAATATTTATTAGAGGATGAAGATTAAGAAGGATTTAGATCATTTGTGGATTTTTTTTTGTTTTTTTACGCATCACGTAAAAACTACTGATTCAATTCTGATGAAGGTTTCAGAAAAAACATAGGGTTTAACTTGAAGTAACATTTAGTTTTTATTTCAGCGCAATCGGATAACTCAATCAGAAGAAATTTGAAAATTTAAATTTTTAAAAATTTCCTTCTCCACACATAACTTTTTTCGATGCTCTATGCGATATAAGCTTACTTCGTTTCTTAAATTTGTTTAAATTTCAGTTTGGGGTGTGATCATGTATCCGTGTTTCGACTAATTTTTTGGTCGATGAAGCGAGTCGAATAAAAGAGTGATGCAAAGTTAGCCTATTTTTCAAACACCTGTAATTGGAATTGATTAAATGTAACATATAAGTATTCAAAATTTTTTTCTGGTCATGAACTTGTACAAAAAGCAAAATTTATTGTTCTAGAAGCTAAACATCCCCTTAAACAAAGGGTTAGTTTAACCCTCTTTATAGGGGTGAATTTTTATCAAATTCAAGGGTGATACCCTTTATGTGTTACAAAAATGTTTTTTCTTAAATTGTTAGAAATATTTTTCGAATTTTTTATTTTTTTATTTAGGGGTTGATTATACACCTCTTCTATAGGGGTGGTTTTGTCTACGAATTTACAATCATTTGAAAATAATCAATGAATGTTATTTACATAAGTAACAATATTAACTACTAAAGTAATAAACAATAAATTTTCTTCTCGCACGTACGTTATGCAAAAATAAGGAGGGTAGTTAACCCTTTTTATAAGAGGATATTTAGCTTCTAGAACTTGCTTTTTGCACAAGTTCATGACCAGACAAAAATTTTGAGCACTTATACGTTACATTTAATTAATTTCAATCAATGTTACAGGTGTTTGTTTTATTATTTTCCTTTTATTCATCTTAGAAGTGAGCCTAACCCCACTGACGAAATAAGGGAATCTTTTCCTCCAGTTATCGTAATATTTACTTTGTTTCTTAATTTGCTCGTTACCTGGACATTGAGCAAAATATAAATAAATAGGCAACCAAAATATTTACTTATAATTATTTTAAGTTTTAAAATGAAAACATAATATTAACAATGCGGTATACAGCTAATCTTAGACCTAATCTTGCCCTAAACCTCATCTTCATTGAGTAACATATTTGGAACTCCGTCTTGAATAGGGAACACTCGGCCTGTTTCTGGACAAATCAATTCGCCCTCCACGATGTCAACTTCCATGTATTATTTCCAAATCAAATGCAGAAGTTGTGTGTAGTTCACTTTATTCCATACTCTGTGCTTGCTCATGGCCAACTGCCCACCGAGCGTATCACAATCAGTCTTACTTACTTACTAACGGTATCTTACAATCTTCTAACACATGTACTTCAGACAGTCCAGGCCATATATATAATACATCTTCCCCTTATCAACTGATAGCTATTTTAATACTAATTCTGAACCTCTCAAATTTAGTAGATTAGTGTAATGTTTAATTGTATGTTGCAACTTATACAGCTTATACAGCTTATACAGCTTATACAGCTTATACAGCTTATACAGCTTATACAGCTTATACAGCAAAATTTCATCTTATTCATTTCATTTCATTTTTTTTTTTTTTTTTTTTTTTTTTTATATATATATTTCTTTCCCTTTCTCCATTTCAGGCACTATTCAGCGTACCGACAAAGCATAAAAAAACAAAATTAATAATTATAATCTAATAATGATTCCTTGTATATCGTTTTTCTTTAATAAGTTTGTAGGTATAGTTAAAATTTCATTGAATGTAGTTTCTTAGAGTACTCGTATTTCTTCTTAATATAGAGCCATTTTCAAGTTCTATCCAGTAAGATCGTGGTGTTTTATCTCTGCGCACAATTTGAGCTTTTTCCCAATGTTTATTATTTTTGAACCAGACAAAGCTACCTTCTATAAAGTTTTCTTTAAATTTTGAACCCCTGTCATAATACAATTTATTTCGTTTAGAGTTTTTTGCGTGTATCTGACCTATTTCGTCATTTCGTTTGATCGTCTTGTCGTAGGTTGGCAGAATCGAACGCGTGCTACGTCCAAATAAAATTTGAGCTGGGGAACAATTAGCACCTTTTATTGGTGTGTTTCTATATTCTAATATCATTTTCCAAAATTCTTCCTTACTAGCTTTTGATTTAAGTAGTAGCAGCTTGGCGATGTTCACATATCTCTCTGCTAAGCCATTTGCTTGTGGATAGTTCGGACTCGTAGTGACTATTTCAATGTCCAATTCTTTTGCAAATTGCCGAAACTGGAATGATCCAAAGGGCATATTGTCTGCTATAATAGTTTGAGGAATCCCATGGACAGAAAAAACATCTTTTAGCTTATTTATTACAGCCTCAGCTGTTTTTTTTCCTAATCGAAGAATATCAAAATATTTTGAGAAATAGTCAACTACTATTAGATAGGATTGACCACTGAAGTCCATGATATCCATTCCAACTTTACAGTATGGTACATTTGGTACATTATGCGATATCATCGGCTCTTTCGCGTTGGCAGACCGATATTTTTGACAAATTTCGCATTTGGTGATTATGTTCTCGATGCTTTCATTCAGACCCGGCCAGAATACAAGTTGTCGAGCTCTGGCTTTGGTTTTCTCAATTCCCATATGGGACAAATGTAACTTATTTAAAATTTCCTTTCTGAGCGATTGTGGAATTACAATTCGTTCATTCATGAATATTAAATCATCTTCCAAGTATAAATCATTTCGCGAATTCCAGTAATATTTTATTCCTTCATTTAATTGTGATTTTCTGTTAGGCCACCCATTTAAAATCGTTTCTCTCAGTTCAATTAATTCTGGATCCTTTCTACTTTCTACTTTTAGTTTTTCTCTCATAGAAGGGCTCACATTAATTGTGTGTATAACTTCACCTATGTCCTCAATTTCAGGTCTATCACTGTGATCCATAAAGTTCCTTGATAACAAGTCTGCAATAAACATTTCTTTTCCTGAGCAATATTTCAACGACAGATTATACTTTAATAACCGTAATCTCATACGTTGAAGTCGAGGGTTAGAGATTTCATGTATCTCTTTATTCATTATCCCAAGTAATGGTTTGTGATCAGTAATCACAATAATGTCACGTCCATATATGTATTGGTGGAATTTGCTTACTGCAAATACAATTGCAAGGAGTTCCTTATCAATTTGACTATAATTTATTTCCGTCAAAGTTAAGCTTCGAGAAGCAAAGCTAACAGGCTTTTCATCTTGAAGCAAACAACATCCAAGTCCATATTTTGAGGCATCTGCCTGAATTGTGATAGGCTTTATTGGGTTGTATGGTTGTAAAGTTGGTGTATTTGCTATGCATTTCTTTATTTTGCATAAACTTTCATCGTGAATGGGTAACCATTCGAAGATTATATTTTTTTTCAATAGCATACGTAATGGTTGCGATATTTCCGAAAGTCTGGGAACAAATTTGCGAAGATAGTTTACCATACCTAATAATGTCTGCAATTGCTTTTTATCAGTGGGAGGTTTCAATTTCGTAATTGCTTCTGTTCTTTGAGGATCAACTTGTATTCCATTTGAAGAAATAATATGTCCTAGGTATCTAACTTTTTGAACTCTAAATTGAACTTTCTTTATATTAAATTTAATATTTCTTTCAATTGCTCTTTCCATAACTTTGGCTAAATTATTATCATGTTCTTCCAGTGTTTGGCCACCAACTAAAATATCATCAATGTACACAAGTGTGCCATTCAGATCGCAGAAATTTTGTTCATTTAATTTTTGAAAAACTTCCGGAGCAGTTTTAATCCCAAAGGGTAGTCTCAAAAATTTAAAACAACCAAAGGGTGTTGAAAATGAGCACAATTTCGACGACTGCTCATCTAATTTCACCTGCCAGTATCCTTCGGACAGATCCAGCACGGTAAAATATTTCATATTACATATCTTTGCAGTGATTTCCTCGAACGTTGGAATTGTATGTGGTTCCTCAAGTATTGCTTCATTTAGGAACTTAGGGTCTAAGCACAGTCTTAACGATTTGTCTTTTTTCTCTACAATAACTAGATTAGAGAGCCATTGAACTGGCTCAGTAACTTTTTCTATGATTTTCCGATCGCAGAGATTACCTAATGTTTCCTGTAATTTATTCATAAGTGCCAAGGGTACGCGTCTTGCTGGCCTAATTACTGGAATTGCGTTAGGTTTTAAAACTATAGAATATTTTTCCGAAAATTCTCCTAAACCCCCAAAAGCCTGCGAATATTTCTTAGAAAGTTCTTCTAAATTTTTTGGAATACTTTGATTAATAGTATTAATTTTTTTTATCAGTCCCAGTTCTGAACAACTTTTCAAGCCTAAAATAGGAACTGCATCGCTGCCGACTACGACAAAACATAAGGTAATACATCTGTTATCAACAATGCAATCTAGATCTACAACACCAAGAGTTTGAATTTCCATACCTCCATAGCCTTGCAAACAAATTTGCTTTTTTATTAATTTTGCACCCGTTATCCTGGAGAAGAACTTGATTGGCAATATATTAGTTTCCGCGCCCGTATCAAGTTTAAAATTTACGATTTGTGTTCCTATTTGGATTTTTTTAAACCATCCTTTCTGTTCTTTTGTGTTTGTAATTGAATCGATATAAAAAGAATCATCATTACTTACAGTAGCCTGAGATATTTCTTGGACATTCCGCTGAAGGCATTGGCTCTCAAAATGGTTAAACTTTCCACATTTTGAGCACTTCGTACCGTACGCTGAACACTGTCGTTTCAAATGAGATTTGCCACAGTAGCTGCAATCTTTAATGAAATTTTGCTGCTTTGTATGGCCTACAGTTTTTCTATGATTTCCTCCGTGGTACCTGTTATAATTTTGAGATCTGTAATTTTGAGAATTAGTGTTAGTGTAGTTATTTTGCTTATTAAAATTTAATTTATTATTGGTACGCTTTTGCTGCATGGTTTGGTTCCGTCTGTCGTCCTGCCCTCGCTGGAGTGCCTTTCCACTAGTAGCCTGACTCGTACATTTTGATGAATTTATTACTGCATGCGCATCTACATATAAATTTCGTCCGTGTGATCTGTGTGGGTGTTGTAGCTCTGATGATTGAATTCTTGCTGACTCTGCCACTCTTGCTATTTTAATTGCTTTCTCTGCCGTTAAATCCTCCATTTCCAATAGCTTCTTTTGTACTGACTTGTCCGCAATCCCAATGACGATTCGGTCCCTTAACATTCTCTCCTCCTGTTCACTGCTGCCAAACTCACATGGTTTAATTAGCTTTTTAAGTTCCATGAGCCAAGAATCAACGGGTTCTGCTGTTTGCTGGTTACGACTGTGGAACACAAAGCTCGCGTATACCACATTCTTTTTTGGTCCGCAAAAATCTGCAAATGCTTTGACGACTTCTTTATATTTTCTTCTCGCAATATGGCGAAAGAAGCGAATAAGAGGCCCCTAATTCCTGTTGCGGAATCTCGCCGATTTATGGTAGATTGTTTTAAGGCCGTTCAGGTGCCCCAGAGTCATGCAGAAGAAATGGCAGACTTGCTGGTTGCAGCTGACTATCGGGGTCACTTCAGTCATGGCATGAATCGTTTGGAGATGTACGTGAACGACCTCTTCAAGAAATCAACGGACGGAGCAGCAAGACCAAAGATTCTTAACCAGACCCCCGCTACAGCTTGGGTTGATGGCAACAATGGACTTGGAGCAGTAGTTGGGAATTTTTGTATGGACCTAGCAATCGAAAAAGCAAAAAACGTAGGTGTTGGCTGGGTAGTCGCGAAACGAAGTAACCACTATGGAATGGCAGGATGGTACCCAATTAGGGCTTTAAAGGCAGGAATGATTGGATTTAGTGCTACGAATACTTCACCACTTCTAGCCCCTACTAGAAGTAAAGAAGCAGCTTTAGGGACCAATCCACTTTCATTCGGTGCACCAGCCAAAAATGACGAATTCCTTCTGGATATGGCGACTACTGCCGTAGCTCTTGGTAAGATCGAAATCCAATGTAGAAAAGGTGAACCCATACCTGATGGTTGGGCCCAGGGTCCTGATGGTTTTCCAGTTACTGACGCTGAATTAGCCTATAAAACTGCTTGCCTTATGCCCCTGGGGGGATCAGAAGAGACATCTGGATACAAGGGATATGGTCTTAGCGCTATGGTTGATATTTTAAGTGGAGTTTTAGCTGGAGCACGATATTCCACCCTTGTAAGGAAATGGACACATGATGGCTCGGATACGGAAGCTGATTTAGGGCAGATTTTTATAGCTGTCGATCCGAAATGTTTTGCACCAGGTTTTGAAGATCGTATGACTGATTTTAATGGCAAACTAAGAAACTCTGCACCGGTAAGTAATATTTGTTCAATTATTTGTATTTTTAAATTTAACAATTTTATTCAAATAGTATTTTAAAACGTTTTTTTTTTTAAATTTTTACTCAACTAGACAAATCCAAAACTGCCTGTTTTAATACCTGGAGAAAAGGAGGCGGCTACAATGAAAGCAGTTGATAACGCAGGTGGAATTCAGTACCTCGAAAATCAATGGCAAACATGCGAAAATTTGGCGAAACGATTAAATATTACGCCTCTCGGACAGGGTTGTTAGTACTCTAAAATCGACTATAGATATATAGTATGTAGTGGTTTAAAAAAGCACTTTAGAATTGATATTTTTTCTATCACATTTTTTAAATGGTTTAGAAAATGCAATATCTCATTAAAAAAAAAAAGTTTCGATTTACATTAGCAAGAATAAGATAAAAGTAATTAAGTTTTCTTTATATATTTTTGATGTATGTAATTCTCCATATTTAATGTGATTTTTTATAAACAAAGATTTACAAATTAGCACCTCACGTTCCCTCGTATTCGATTTTCCATTTTAAATCCACCAAATGTAAGAAGAATCAGTAATAATAACATTTTTGTAACCTTGGTTTTCTTTACTTCACGATTTTTGCCAGGCAAAGATTTTGAGTCCAAGATCAACTGATTTGTTATGAATTATTTTTATATTTTCGAGTGCTGAAACGCAAGCGATTAGACTTATCTTGTTTGAATATGAATTTCTTTTACGATAAGAAGATAGCACAAAATTATTTGTGATTAATTTCTTCAGTTTTCAACATTCGGTATGTGTTTGTGATATACTTTTTGGTCATAATAAAAAAAAGACAATTTAAATTTACCTAACGTTTGAAATTTTTTTATTTATTATTTTTTAGTCATGTAAAGTTCAGCAGTATCTGAGGGATATCTAGAAAGATATATTTTGAAGTACCTAAATACATTTTGTCATTGTATTGTCCATGCATAAATTTGACGATTTGAAACTTATTTAAGACTTATAGAGATTTATAAAATCAAAATTAAATTTTAATAATTCAATATGGGATGTTTGCAAATTAAAATTGGAAATATTTATAAAAATATTTATTAGAGGATGAAGATTAAGAAGGATTTAGATCATTTGTGGATTTTTTTTTGTTTTTTTACGCATCACGTAAAAACTACTGATTCAATTCTGATGAAGGTTTCAGAAAAAACATAGGGTTTAACTTGAAGTAACATTTAGTTTTTATTTCAGCGCAATCGGATAACTCAATCAGAAGAAATTTGAAAATTTAAATTTTTAAAAATTTCCTTCTCCACACATAACTTTTTTCGATGCTCTATGCGATATAAGCTTACTTCGTTTCTTAAATTTGTTTAAATTTCAGTTTGGGGTGTGATCATGTATCCGTGTTTCGACTAATTTTTTGGTCGATGAAGCGAGTCGAATAAAAGAGTGATGCAAAGTTAGCCTATTTTTCAAACACCTGTAATTGGAATTGATTAAATGTAACATATAAGTATTCAAAATTTTTTTCTGGTCATGAACTTGTACAAAAAGCAAAATTTATTGTTCTAGAAGCTAAACATCCCCTTAAACAAAGGGTTAGTTTAACCCTCTTTATAGGGGTGAATTTTTATCAAATTCAAGGGTGATACCCTTTATGTGTTACAAAAATGTTTTTTCTTAAATTGTTAGAAATATTTTTCGAATTTTTTATTTTTTTATTTAGGGGTTGATTATACACCTCTTCTATAGGGGTGGTTTTGTCTACGAATTTACAATCATTTGAAAATAATCAATGAATGTTATTTACATAAGTAACAATATTAACTACTAAAGTAATAAACAATAAATTTTCTTCTCGCACGTACGTTATGCAAAAATAAGGAGGGTAGTTAACCCTTTTTATAAGAGGATATTTAGCTTCTAGAACTTGCTTTTTGCACAAGTTCATGACCAGACAAAAATTTTGAGCACTTATACGTTACATTTAATTAATTTCAATCAATGTTACAGGTGTTTGTTTTATTATTTTCCTTTTATTCATCTTAGAAGTGAGCCTAACCCCACTGACGAAATAAGGGAATCTTTTCCTCCAGTTATCGTAATATTTACTTTGTTTCTTAATTTGCTCGTTACCTGGACATTGAGCAAAATATAAATAAATAGGCAACCAAAATATTTACTTATAATTATTTTAAGTTTTAAAATGAAAACATAATATTAACAATGCGGTATACAGCTAATCTTAGACCTAATCTTGCCCTAAACCTCATCTTCATTGAGTAACATATTTGGAACTCCGTCTTGAATAGGGAACACTCGGCCTGTTTCTGGACAAATCAATTCGCCCTCCACGATGTCAACTTCCAGAAGTAGGTGATGAAGTTTCTGCAGAAGCTCCTGATTGCTTGCAAAGTTCTCCCCTAGCTCCTTAGGGATATCTTCGGACAATGAGAGCTGCGAGAACAAGTGACAATAAATAATGACGAATAAAATAAATTAGAATTCTACCAGTTCAGACGCTTGATGCACCGCAGACCAATCCAGTCGAGGAAGCATTCGGGCTATAAATTCTGGATTGAAGTCAGAAGTTACTTCTTCCTTTTTCGTGATCTGTAATTGTGGAAAGTCTTAGTTATAAAAACCCTCGTAAACGGAAACCGCTCGTTGTTAAATTGGGGAAACGATTTGTAACTAAATCTTGACTCACATTCAGCTTTAGTGGGAACCCGACTTTCACTCCCCGAATTGCCTTCGATGTGAGGAAATTGTATGTTAGAACCTTCATTTTCTGTTGTTAAACAAGCGACCTAAACGCACTGACTTTGTAGAATCGTAGCTTCACCGATTGTCAAAGAAGTGTCATCATCCACGTGCGCTGACGGTATTGCCATGCGAGAGGGGCTAGTTTGTATACGCAACAAATTCACAATTGCATAAATTCAAAACTAATTATCGGCTAAATGGACATTTATTGAATTATGATTTTTGATGAGACAAATTGCGACTCGATACCCATAACTTTAGTTTCTTCGCGTTAAATAATGGGGTTTTAGTTAATAAAGTAGACAAATACAAAAAAGCGAGGTAAATACGACTCTTTTACGATTTTTAACAATTTTTCAGTTTTTACAGATCCGGGCTATTAATCGTAATGATTTTCTTAAATTCGGTCTATACAGCCAGTTTTTTTCCCGGTATGTAATATGGTTTTAGTTAGTAAAATAGACAAATGCAGAAAAAAACCGAAATACAGCCCCTGACCAATGAATTAGACGCACAAGCAAATTTCTTTTAAAAAGTCACTAAAAATTGGAATTTTAAATAAAAGATGCCATATTTTTTAAGTTTTCTTTTTTTTTTATTGATATTGATAATTATATCTCTTAAGAATAATTATAAATAATCGTAATAATTTATACAACTTTTTTTTTTTTATAACTTTTTTAATTCTCTGCGGCATACTCGAAATACACGATATTATAGCAGCTTTTAATTCATTGTCATAACTTCATATATCCGTAATATTTTGCTTCAGGACAGTAATATTAGGGTTCTGCCAGCTGTATATTTTTGATTTTAAATAAGCTCAGCAATTCTCGATCGGGTTTAAGTCCGGACAATTGCCAGGCCAAGAAAGCACCTCCAGATTTTCTTCTTGGAAGAAATTACTTATTGATTTTGCCGTATAGCAAGGAGCTCCACCCTGCATGAACACACATAGTGGAATCTTAGGTATAGTAAAGAATTTATATACGGCGTTTTTATACTGCTGTTGTCTCATTGTGCCGTCAACAAAATAAATTGGTCCAGGGCCTTGCCTTCACGGCTAATACAGCACCAAATCATGATTGAAGGGAGGTGTTTGATGGTTCTGATGGTGCAGGCCTCCCTATAACGTTCCCCAGGCATCCTCCTAACAAATTGAGCCATCGCTGTCTTCGCTTCCAAGCGGCATTCGTCACTAAAGATGACCTATGAAAAAAAAAAACGTTGTATTTTAAAAATATTAGTTAAAAAGATTATTTAAAAAAGATAAATGTAATGTACCTTTTTCCAACCATCAATTGTAAGGTGTTGATGCGTGTTAGCCCAAAAGCTTTTTCTTCATTATCTTCGTCAGCCTAGGCTCTCCAGCTTTTATTAAATCTACAATTACAATTTTTTTTTGGGGGTTTTATGTCCTTCGCGCGACCCATTTTCTAAAATATTTACAATTATCACAGTGTTAACTTTAAAACAGTTATCTTTAAACAACAATGCAGTTTTTTAGTTTTTTGATAATTTATTATTTTTCTCCGACACTCTTTTAATAAAGTTTACTAAATCACTTGTTAAGAAACAATTTTATAAATATTAAAAATAAGACTTAACTGGTCGCTTGCAAATTTAGCAATGCTCGCAAACTTAGCAATGCTCGCAAAAACAAGATCATGTTAGTTACGTGTAAATGACATACCTACCAGCAACCCTTTTAGGGTTTTTCCCGTTATAAAAAGATTGCTAGAATGCTAACATTGGATAAATTAAAAAAACGAAATTCCTAGATGGGTTCATTTGTAAAAAAAGGGGGCGTGTTTTAAACTTTTCATAAATGATGAACATGTTTGATACTCTCCTTGTAAGATGAATAAAAGGAAAATAATAGCCCAATCCATTTAACGAGCAGTTCGAATGATGAAGAACTTAAAGAATTATTTATGTGTGTTTTGCACTTTGATTTTGATGAACAACATAATGATGAATACATTGAAATACAAAATGAGAAAGATGTAATAATAAATCATGTGATCGAAATATGTACACAACGCCAAGAGCAATTTTATTCGACTCGCTTCATCACTAACTCGCTTAATCTAAAAAAATTGGTCGAAGTACAGATACCTGACTTCCTCCGGCTAATTTTTAAGGTAAAAATAGGGGGTTCAGGGATTTTTGAATACTCTGTTTACGCTTTTAACTTAAGACGTTTGTGGTGTATCAAAACATGAGAAAACTTCGTACCATCAAAAACATTTATATTATGTTATTTTAAATTAAAAACTCGTTGGTATTGTTTTTTTACAATAATTTTATTTGACTGAAATCTCCCATGCACATAGTTTAAATATAAAACAAATTCTAAAATGCAAAATTTCACCCCAAAATCGTTAGGATATTCTCCTGGAAAAAATGGGGACAATCGTGAGGGGATCGAAGAGAAAAGTTCAAACCTCAAGTTAATTTATCACATTTTTGTAAATTTCGAGTGTTGGCAATGTGTTTAGAAACTCTTCTTCCGTATAATTAAAATCGAACCACGTAGAGAGCAAAATTTCTTCATCCGAAAATATATGAGACGATCTAAGTACGTTGCAAATTCGGTGAGAAAATGTACATTTAACAATGTAACGCGACATCAATAGAAGTATCATTGAATCATCTAAATCTTAATTAATCTTAGACCTAATTAGTTTGTGTGTTTTCATATTTGGATTGGTACTGATAATTGCTTGTGACTATGGATAATCTGGCTAAGTAGTTACTAAGTTATTTTAGTTTGTAAATTGAGCCTCCAAAGAGTAGTGTAAATTTAATTTTTTTTGAAAAAAAAAAAATAAATTGCTGCATATGCAAAAAACGCCTGTAGCTCTGTCATGGTTTATAAAAATATTTTGAGGTCTGATTAATCGCATTATGCGAACTGTGGCCTTAACTAACATAAATTTGTTACAAAACTTACTACACAACAACAACTTTGAGTGCAATCACAAATAAACGACGGAATTTTTGATAACGAACAGACCTGAAATATTTTTAAGGATGGAATACGATTTGGACGATAGACGAAAAACAAAACGTTGAGAAAAAAAATTCTTTGGCACACGCTTTGCTCCAGCCGTTTCATTATTAAATAAGCTAACAGTACGAGTGCTTTAGTTGCACTTAACATTGGCGGCAAGATTTTGGTTCAGTTGGCAATAAATGCTTCCTTTGGCTAGATTTGTGTTAGGCCCCTTGCAGAGCTCCGGATTGTGGCCGCGAGGGCTGAAATTCCTTTCTCCTAATAAATTCGGATCATGACCAGTGGCAATATTTTTGTGACCCAATGAAATATCTGGATTGGCACCGTTCCATGTTACGTAGTCGGCTCTGAAATACATAATAATTAGTTTTTTTCATTTATTCGTTTTAAAGTGTGCGACAAAAGTTTACTAATAGCAAACAACAAGTGCAAAACTTAACTATTTGTCCAAAAGGCCTGAGATTCAAAGACATGATCCCGTAGAAATCGCAATTCTAAAAGTCAACTACACAAAAATTATGAGGGTATACAGTGGGTGATCAATGTATTATGATCACTTTTCTTTTCATAGAAAATATTAAAACTAATGGCTTTATGAAGGTGTTATAGTATACTTTGTTGCCAACTTCGCCGGATTGGGTTCCGTCTTACTTCTGGAGATAAAGAACATATTCTTTAATGATCTATTAGCGAGTAGAAACCCTTATTTTCAAAGAAAGTAGAGGTGGTAACGCCCATTCCAACTTAAATACTTTCTTAAGTAGACGAAATTTCATATCTTTTGGACAAATAGTTAAGGTGTTGAGCTTCAACAGAAAACTTGTTGGGAAATTCTTCTCGTATAGTAAAGTAGTAGAACTATAAATACTTACAACAATAAAGTATCATCAGATCCTTTGGACAGTTCAGAATCATGACCAATAGTGGTCATGCGGCCCACGATCGATTTAAATTCAGGCTTCCTATCGGAGGCCACATCAGCGTCAGTGAGACCCTTTGGAGAATTCCTGCAGTTATTAAAAAAAGGGAATAGGTGTTTCTAAATTATTCAAACATCATTTCCATACAGCTATTACTACTACAAAAGCAAATGGAATTAATGGATATTCAATAGATTTTGATGATATGAAGCTTATGAACTTATGATGAAAAGTGGGAGAAGAGCAACTAAAGAAAAGCATTACCAAAAAACTGAGACTTATTGAAATTCAACAGCTACAAAAAAATAAAAAATAAAAAAAATATATATATAAACTAAATTTAATGCAATAAGAGTTGCTCATACTTTAGCGAATCACGTTTGACCCTGAAACGCGACCTATCGGCTTTTTTAACTCCTGCTGTTTGGGTTGGTGTAGACGAGGAGGGTGTTTCACCCTTTAGACGCATAGTAAAGTTTTCTGATTCGGATGAGGTTACTAATGTTGCGGTCGTTGCAGCAGAGAGATCGTGAGGCTGCGATGATGTATAAAGTTGGCCGGTTGCTTGACTAGAAGAACTGCGACATGACAATGAAGAGAGAACAATTTTTGTTTTTTTTTTTGTGGTTTGTTGGAGATAGAGTAAAGAAACATTGCAAATTTGGTTAAAGAAATATTTCACATGTTGTTCAAACAAACCGGACAACGAAGGTGGAATAAGCATGCACCGAAAATAATGAAAAATATTAAAGAAAAGATCATGAGGTAATGGTGATATTCACAATTTGTGCATGAAACATGAACGAGTATTTTTACATAAAAAAAAAAAAAAACGTGTGGCTGCTTTGCTTTGCAATTTTTTTTTTAAATACCTCTCTGATGCAGTTTGTGGCTCTTCGGGAATCGAATTATCTACTTTAGATACTTCGGCGGTAGTATTGTCCTTTTTTGCTTTGGTCTCGTCTTCCTGTTGGACTATTTGTAATATCTTTAAAGCCCGATCCTCAGAATAATTGACGCTCTCTAGCGCCATGATTATTATTCTTTCGGCGATAGTTTTGTAACATTGCTGAAGCCGAATTTTCACTGAAAAAAATTAAATAGATTTGATCTTTTTATAAGGATGTAAAAACTTAAAAAAAGCTTTGTTTCTCTTAAAAGAATTTTAGACATGTTAGAAATGTTGCCATTGAATATTGAAATTTATATATTAATTTTCAAGCTTTGCAACAAATAACTTTTTATATACTTAAATACTGATAAACTCTTAAAAAAGATTTTAAAACATTATTCATTTGCATTTATTCTGGGTAGGACATACCCGAGGGACGAATTAAATATGTTTGTCTCTTTTAAATGGTAAAGTGGAGGAGATTTAGTTTATCACGAATACACTTATTTTTTTAATTCTTTCTCAAATTTCTGAAGTATCGATTTAAAAGAAAATTTTCAAAATCAATCAATTCAAGGTATGACATACCCATGCGTGCCTGAAACGGAAAGCCGCGATAGTGCGCCTCTAGAGGGTTAGCAAGCACATCCCACATTATATTAGAGGATTTTGGGGCTATTTCTGTTTTTAAAATCTGGAGTGTATGTGGAGATGTGTTTCAATTTTTAAATTTTGGAAGAACAGTAGGCTTTTAGAAAAATTCCTAAATTTGTTATTTGAAAGACAAATATTTCTAATAGAACGATTTTGGCAGCTAATGGTAATAGGACCTAAAAACCAAACTGTTTTAAAACGTTTTGGTGGATGTTGAAAAAATTAAATGATGTGATTTTAATCCCTGGACGTTAAAGAGACGAAACCTTGTTTCTTTTCTTATTTTATTTTCATTGATTTTAAATTAATTACGTATAAGTTAAATAATTTTAAATTACATCATTTGTAACATAATAAAACTTTTAAAAGACGACAAAATGATTAGACGTTTAGAGATCCAATTTATCAGCCCTATTCTTGATTCCGACGGAAATCAAATCGAAATATCGAAGATTCGAAATTAGGCCTGGAAAAAATAAAAAATTTAGAAAATGTGGAGCTTTCTGAAAGTGTTAGTCTGCTATTGAATATCCTACAATCCGAACGCATTTTAATTCCTTCGGTACGCATACTGTGGGTGTATATTGTAATTGTAATTAATTAAATACGGAGTAAAATAATTCAGAAATTACTTTCACAAAGTAATTTTATTCACATCGTTCCGTGGTTCTTGGAATCAGTGTAAACGTAAATCTGAAAACTTGTGAGACAACAATGCAACGACGAAGTTATTGTTTCCTAATCTCTACTGAGCAAATACACAACTTCGACAGAGTATATAATACTTAATACTTGATGTGTATATTCAAAACCCGCTTGACACTACGAGGGATGATCCAAAAGTATTGATAATGGTAACTAAAACAACGTATGTGGTTTAAAAATTAAAAGTATTTTTTTACATAGTCTCCTAACAAATCAATGCACTTAGTCCATTTTTTTTCTAAACCCCAAATGCCCTTCGAAAAATATTCGTTATCGCAAAATGCCTCTGCCTCACTATCGTCTTCAAATTTCTTTCTGGGCTGTTTTTTTTAAGCCGAGGAAAGAGGGAAGTGTTCAAGCAGTTCGAAGCCTTTTTCACAGATGGTAGCCATTGCAACTTCGGTCTTGTGAGCAAGTGCGTTGTCCTGGTGGAACAAAACTAACGCTCGCAATTTTTCACGAATGCTCGTATTCAAATGAATGTATCTCTCACAAATGACGTGCTATTTCTATGATGAGGGTATGATGAACCCAAATTAGTTTTTTTCTTTTCATTTTGTACATTAGAAATAATCACTTATTAATACTTTTGGATCACCCCTCGTATGTATATAACAAACCGTGAAGTAGAGTAGTAGTAATTTTTGACTCAAAATTGGTTGTAAATCAAAGCATTTTATTTATTAAAATTTAGATTTGTCCTGTGTTATGAGAAATTTCAGTTGAAGGGATAATTGCCTTATGTTCTAGATAGACGACAAAACACCGCTAGTATTTATGACGAAACGCTGCCACTTTAAACAAAATTTATAAACGTGGCTTCTAAAATGACTCTTTTGTACTAATAGTCTTTTAAACTAATAGTCTGAACAAGTTGAAGATTTTAATAAAAAAATTAAATATATACTTACTTTCATTCTTTTCCTCAAGAGTTAGAATTTTGGGTTGCACAGGTTCTTCCTCCCTTTTAGGCTCTTGGACTCGCGCAGATACCTTTGGGGGTACCATATCGCGTTTCTGGTAGCCCATTGCAATTAGGGTTTCGGACGCCTTCTGGACATTGTTGTCAGAATTAGCCAAAATGTCTAGGAGCATTGTTTCATCAGCTGTAGGGAACACAGTCTTCAGGTACCTACAGCAGAGCATATTTGGCGTATTAAAATTTCATATTGGATAGTCAAAAACGGGAGGAGGATACTAGACACACATCAGCTAAACGAGGCATGCAAAAATGAAAGTAACGAAATTTTGAAAGGGAATATAGTCGAACTGAAAATCCACAACAAATAACAGTTTTACACTCATTTTCAAAATATTAAAAATCTTCCTTTAACCTCAATTTCATTTTGGGCGATGAGTGCGGTTTCGGTGAGTTCCGGAACTGATCCCCGATCCTCGGCGATCCGTAGAGTACGTTAGCAACGCTCCCCAATCGTCCAGGAATTGGACTATCGGTTCGCGAAATGCCCTCGAAACGACGTGCTGGCGGCGTCATTTGAAATGCGGAATTACTATGAAACAGGTGCCGCTGCGATGGCGGAGTTGCAAACGGTCCCGGCATTGTGATTGGGTTTTTTTCAACTTGTAAAGCGCTAATTACGACAGCCTCACGATTGTAGTATCTGAGTTTTGTTAGTAATGTTAGATTTGTTACAAGACAGTACGTATAAAGTTGTGTTTGGCACAGAGATTAGTGGAAAGCGTGAAAGCAAAAGGCGTTTAGTGATTTCAAAATCATTCAAAATAAGTCTAGTCAACAAATTCATAAATTCGATGTATTAACCTCTTTGCCAGAAAAATATTAATGCACATTATCATTCGATTTCGAAAAATCTAAGTAAAAAGTAAGTTTTGCAGTAAAAGGTGTTCAATTTTTAGTAATTTTTTTTAACTTTAAACAATTAAAAAACTCTTATAAACAAATGCTTTTTAACTTTAAACAATTAAAAAACTCTTATAAACAAATGCTTCAAGATCTAGCTTTTTTTGTAATTTGTTTTATTTAGTGTTTTTATGAAATTAAAAATAGTCCTAAAGGTTTTTTTTTCTTAAAAACACGAGACATAATGTTGTTTAAAAAAATTGTTTTGCTTCAAAAATTGAGTTTTACAACATTAAAAATTAATAACAATTTGTATGTGGCAAATTTATTATTGTATTTCCATTCTATACACTGGTGTTCACAATTAAGGGAAATTGGAAAATAGTCCTAATTTTTAAATCGCTGTATCTTTGTGAAAAATGAACGAATTTGGAAAGAAAAATCCATTATCAAGCTTGTATTTTCTACTTTGAAACTATGTATCGAAAGAATTTTCCTCTCCTAACGCTTAGTTAGAGTCAACCAGTAGAAGAAAGAAGTGATCCCTTATTATTTTATGAAGTTTAATGTCTTCAATGGTCTTAATAAAAAATTTACGAGTTAATCTTAATGAAGCATTTTAAAGCAGGTACTTTCCTCTTTAAACCGTTTGTTTTAAATTTCCCTGCGATTTTGTTTATCTGAGCTATGAGCTGTCAAAGCATAAACGTCATTTTCAACTTTGAGCTTCCATAACTCCTAAACTAATAACCGTACAGTAATCCTCCAGATGTCATTAGAAAGCTGAAAGTATCCTCTTCAAAATCTTTTCACTCGATTTTCCCAAACTTTTTTTGTTTGCGTCTAGAATATTTTGATCACCTTAAAAACCCTATTTTTGACATTTTGTAGTTTATCAGCCGCCATTTTATAAAACATGGCGGGGTCATGAAGGTTTCCAGTTTTTTTTTTTTTAAGATATCCTCTATCCTCTATCATAGAAAAAATAAAATCTTTTAAAGGCGTGTTTTTAAATCATTAATACTTATAAAGTGAAAGTGCAATTCGTCGCTGCTCCGCAAAATTCTCTTTATTTTAATTTTGTTGAGATTGGTTGGATGTGAGAGCCCCCAAAGGGACCTATACTCTAGAAATTATGTATATGATTTAGATAGAGTTCCAGAAGTCGAACCTTTATTACAGAAATTTTCTGCTGTTAAAGAATATTTTTGGAAATTCACCCATATTTTTTTCATTTGCTTATAACTTTTTGCTATAAAATTGTAAAATTTTTAAGTATGAAATTCGAAATTTTTGCATAGTTTAATAATTATCATTTCGAATCGAATATAGTTATACATATTTATATTTTTCTGAGAAGAATAGATGTCCGAACTTTTGAACTTGTCGACCAGACTAAAAAAAACTCTACAGTGGGTTTTGGGCAGTACTCACTTTTTTAGCAAGAGGCGAATGTGATCATCGCTAGCCGTGGGGAACATATTGTTTATCTTCGCCACAACAGCGTCTGTGTCGATGTTATTTGAAAAGGACGTCTCCTGGATCGTCTGTCGTCTGGGGATGTTGCCCATGCGCGGTGGTATTGGGCTTTGTTGCTTTAAAATTGGCGACATTTCCTGAGAACAGTGTTAGTTAGTTAATTCACAAAAGTTTTAGTTAAACTACGTCCACGGCCATGCAAGGGAAAACACTAAAACATTAATAATTGCAATAGAAGCAATCTTCTTACTTACCAATTGGTACTGACTCTTGGTGGAGAGCAACGGACTTGCTGACACGCTTTGTAAACTGGGGTTAGGACCCTGGAATGCTTTTACAGCAGGAAAATTACTTGCAGGGTAAACATGATAGGGGGATCCATGCAACGGCTAAAGAAATATATAATGTAAATATACAGAGCATATACCGAAATTTGTTACATAGAAAAAAGAATTTCTGGGTCATTTACAGACAATTTTGAATAAATTATCGAAATATTAAAATGGTTTCATTACCTGCATTGGAATGGATTCGGTTGAACACCTTTCGTTCTGCAGCTGCTTGTAACGGATTCGGGGATCTTCGATCTGCATCGTGTTCGGGGTATAGTTTTAACTGAAAGTTAAACAAAATAATCTATAAATACTACAGTTAATTTGATATATACATATCTATTCTTTAATCCATTAATGCGCAAAACGAGAATTTTGTACACGCAAGTTCAATTGTACGATTTGAATAGAAAATTGGGGCGATTTTCTTCCAAAATCGTATATAGGTTTTTTTTTAGGATGCTCTTGCCCATGGTTTTGAAAGTTCTTTTTTCTTTGGTTTTTGCAAAATGGCCACTTTGTACAGCAATTTAATAAAACAAGTCATATAGAACCCATAGTCAGTTATCTAGAGCTGTATGTTTAGGGTCATTGTCTTGAACAAGTATAATTTCGTTAGCAATTCCTAAGTTATCCGCACGTATTTTTAGGTGTGTCCTGAGAATATCCCGGTAGTCTTGCTGTTTCATAATTTCTTCTATAAAGTGCAAGTCACACTAGCTGACGACATACACCCCCAAACCATAACAGATCCTCCGCCGTGCGTATACGTACTTCTGATATTCTGCCTTTCAAGGGCGGTTTTGTGTTTTTTCTAAACGTACCTTATGCCGCCTGAGTTGTAAAGAAATATTGGTATCAGTATTTCACAGAACTATTGGGTGTGTGAATATAACTTCGCCTTTTCCCAACAATACAATACAACTAATACAACTAGTAAGGAATGGTTTCGACGATTTCAAAATAATGACGATTGAAAAAATTTGAAGATGCTGAATTGGAAGCATTATTGGCAGAGGATTCTGCCAAACTCAATCAGAATTTACTGCAGCATTACATGTTGAACGATCAACTGTTGCAAAGCGTTTAAAAGCAATGGGAATGGTTCAAACAGTTGCTAACTGAGTTCCATATGAATTGAAAGAAAGAGACATCGAACGTCGAAAAACAATTTGTGAAATGCCACTTCAAAGGCAGCAAAGAAAAGGATTTTTGCATCGATTAATCACATGAGATGAAAAATGGATATATTATGAGAATCCTAAACGTGATAAAGCTTGGCTGAAGCCGGCCCATCACAGCCAAAGAGAAATATTCACTGTGACAAGGTTATGCTCTGCATTTGGTGGGATCAGAGAGATGTTGTTTATTATGAGTTACTCGAACCCTCTTAAACTATTAATGGCGAAGTTTACCGACGACAACTAATGCGTTTGAAGGGAGCCATAGAAGAAAAACGACCAGAATGGGTGAATAGGCACAGTAAATTAATTCTTCTACACGATAATGCCAAACCGCATACCGCACAAGTCGTGAACACATATTTAGATGGACGGAGTCATATTCACACACCCAATAATATATTTAACATCTCTGGGATTTAAAAGTCATTTCGGACCTGTAGATGCTTTCGGCACTACTCTGTTCTCGTTTTTGTAAACCTTTATAATATCATGAACAATTGATTTACTTTTTGGTTATTTTTTGCCTTTTTGCTATTTAGGCCGTTTTCGAATTCGCATGCACTTGCACTATTCCCTAACCATTTTTAGTGTACTTTGGACAACACTTCAAATTCGACAGATGAAATAGTGCAATTGCAAAGCAAACTACGCGTATTTTCGATCGCCCTACGCACTATTCAGAGTTTTTAGGAGAACTTTTAGTGAGAAAAATAGATTTAAGTGCAAGTGCATGTGAATTCGAAAACGGCCTTAATGTTAGCTATTGGGATTGTTTTTGTTTCTGTATGGAGAGAATGTTCTGTATTTTTGAAAGAGTAAATTTATGTTTGTTATTGTTTATTTATTTCCGAGAAATATTTAATTCAACCACTCATTGTGCTACTATCGGACTGAAAGTGCGAGATACTGTAGATATTTTTATCTCGAGTAATTTTGGTGCCAGTTGGTAGCAGGTTAAAGTGCCCAACATTTTCGATATCTTCATCGACTAATTTATTAATAGAAGTTAATTTGGGATCATGACGATTATACCTCCGATTTATATGAAATGTTCGATTAATATTTAATTTTCTGCGAGTCGCAATAAGTCCGTGCGGAGGGGAGCGACACCTTGACATGAATGTTAAATTGAACGTAATGAGAGATTCCCACGTCGCCCACGGAGCCCTATTAAGAAGTCAAGTGCGAATTGGAAGGGTGTGCACCGTTTTGACAAGAAAATGCAGTAAAAAGCAACACTCCAGCGGGAAGCGAAAACACGCTCCGCCCGTAAAAAAATAAATTCCACCACTTCCAAAGAGACAGGGACGCGCCACTCGAGCGGGACTGGAGCACCTTTTCGACCTATTTCAGGTCCGCACCTCAGTCGAGGGTGCTTCGGTTACCTCGAGAGGCCATCTAGCCTACTTGCAGGCGTGTTTGTTATGCAACCGATGCAACCAGCCGCGGTCGCGCCCCCATGCATCGATATTCGCGCTTATTACGTAGCAGGCGCTGCCGCCATGTTGCCTTTCTTCTTCCGCGGTGGCCGAGGGGTCCGAGTGCGAGCGTGTTTCTGGGTAAATTCCTTCACGCGCGATTCACTACTTTCGAAAGATGGGAATATTTTGGCGATTTGCGCCGACTTACCTTCGTTCGACGCCCACTTGCGGTTCCGCCCCACTGGTTATTTAATCTTCGCGACCTCAGCACGACGGTACTGTCCTCGAGCGTAAAGTAAACAGCCCTGGAACTTTCGCTGAGTGGCGTTTCCTGGAATGTTTATGCACACGCAGAACCAAAACAAGCCGAGATTTCTGTGACATCTGGGCGCTGTTGCGTCATCGTTTTAGCACTCGCAGTCTGGGCGCCAACCACTTTTCTAATTTCTATTCTCCCCCGAATTGTGGGCAAAATATCGTTCCCACCGCCAGGAGATTTATTCAAACAATTATTTATTTCTTTTAAAGTAATAACAGTCCAAAAATCGCACCAACAAACAAACAAAACGAATTTATTTTGTTTCTATTTAAAGATTTCGCACGATTTGCAATTCCCATCTGGCACCACCACCAATTGCTGCCAACCGAAGAGATCCCACAACGGGAAAGTTTGTTTTGACACTTTCCAGTAAACCGAGAGAAATTGTCCAGATCTGCAGCACGGTTTTTTCGTGTGCCAGTAAAATCGCTAGAATCGCCTAAATTTCGCCCGTGGGGTATTTTCTGCATAGCTGTCGACGTGAACTATAAAAGCGGATCGAGATGGAGGACATTTTCCACTGGTGCAGGGAGGGAAACTCGATTCAAGTGCGCCTCTGGCTCGACGACACCGAGCACGACATGAACCAGGGGTGAGTTGATTTTCGAGTGTTTTCGCGATTTGTATCGCTCGCCCGCGATAAGATACGCTGGGCGCTCCGCTGGCCAGCGGGGGTGACGAGAACGCCTTTTTTGGAAGGAATGACTACACCCAACCCATTCATAAAGTCACCTCGCATCTGGGCCGCCGTGTGAGCTCACGGTCGCTGGGTGTGTGCGTGCCGGGCTGGGTTACAATGCTCGCGTCATTCCTCTCCTCGGATTTCCCAAAAAGTATGCAATTTTTCGAATTGCTTGTCATGTGCAATTTGAATCCTCTGTTTCACCCTTTGCCTTAGGATTTATTTTTAAAAACGTACGAGTGCAAGGCAATCAATTTAATTCTTGCTATGATTTAACTATTTGAAGCACATTTGGGTAACCCATAAACATCATGTTAGTTTTTTACATTCTTTTAATTTCGAGAAAAACCATTCTCAAGTCATGCTGGCTGCTTTTCAATTCAACAAGATCACTTTAAAAATCAAGAAGTCTATTTTCATTAGAAACTAGTCCGAATTTTCAATATTAATAAGTCAAATGTTTCAAATCAAACAGGTCTAAATTTTTAACTTAAGGGGTTTAACCCGGTGTTCTAGAGCCCAAAAATTGGAGGTATTTTTAAAAAAATTTTAAAGGTTAAAATTAAAACAGTTTCAGCCAACATGAGGATACAAATTGTGTGTTCAATAACCTATTAGCTGAGTTTATTATTAAATTATAAAGAACTTAAAGGCCCTTATTCTGGTTGTCACGTCACATCCCATGTGACGTGAGTCTACGGATTCGGTATTCTCGTTGTCACACTCGTTGGTATATATCGACAAATATCGAGAGTCGCAGTATTCTCGTTGGCACTTGAAGTGACAGTGAAGTGATGGAGAAGGAGAAAACGTAAATGGGGTGTTTTTTTGCTGGAAAATAACACAATTTCTTTTTATTTTTAATTATAGAGTTAAAAGAATGAATAAAATACAATTTGAACGCTTAGTCGGTAATATGGAAAAAATGTAACCGTTGCCAGAGGTCTAAAATTGTCTGGCGAGTTTAATACAGACAGAGGCAAATATTTTGAATAGCTTGGGTCCTCCTATTCGTACAGCAATAGCTTGGCAATAGGTACTATTAACATAATAAAATGTGTGGAAATTTTATACAACCTTAATGTTAAATACGTTTAGGTATGGAGCGACTATAAACTCAAAATTAAAAGAAAACTGGCCGACAATAAAAATTCCTTTGGAGGAATCTGTTGTAAATTTATTGCAATTTAATAAGGGAATGTACCCATACTACGTGACCCGTTCAAGGAGGAGGGGGTCTTCAAGATACCACGCTTGGTCACAGAGGCGGGGGAGGGGGCTTAAGTTTTCGCCACGTTGTCAATATCCTCTAGGGAAATCTCGCGCTTTTTCGAGCTATATTGAAACACGGCACGCATCGTTTAGCGCCTTCTAAACAAATAAAAACCAAATAAATGTTTTTTAGCTTTCTGTTTGCAAAAAGTGATTTAAAACCATATTTATGAATTATTACGTCAAACTATAGGGGGGGGGGGGGATGTCTAGGCATATACTACGGGTGGTTACTGAAGGGGGGAGGGGGATAAAAAATGGTGTCACGTAGTATGGGTACATTTCCTACAGCTGTTCATCAAGATGGGAGGACTTTTCGCAGGCGAGGAGTCCACAAGAAGTCAATCGAGGTGTTGAAGGCATGGAATGTCCATCAATTCCCTAAGAACAACTTGATCCTCAGCCTCAAGAACAACCTGAACCTCTTCAACAGAGCTCATCTTTCAATTTTAGTTTTTGTTGTCCACAAATTCTCCAATCACAAGAAACAACGAAACGTCAAAGCAAACGATACTCGATTCAGGACTCACTTCATATGCTCCTCACGTCACCCGACAACGAGAATATCGAATTCGAGGTGAGGTGACAACGACAGTGAGGTTTGTCACTGAAGTGAGGTGACAACCGGAATAACGCCTAAAATCTCCAACTGAAAAATCTTTAAAGCAATTTTTGTCTAAAAAGTGGTTGTAAATCACTTTTCTTTTGAAACAATTTTTAGATCTTGGCTATTCACACAGAGAAATTTCGTTTTAAGAAATAATTTCCAAAAAAATGTAATTTTCAAAGAGGTATTTTCTAAAATACGTATATTATTTATTTTCCAGGGATGATCACGGCTTCAGTCCGCTTCATTGGTGTGCCAAAGAGGGTCACTTTAAATTGGTTGAAATGTTAATGCAGCGCGGAGCACGTGTTAATGCTACAAATATGGGCGATGATATTCCTTTACACTTAGCCGCTGCGCATGGACACAGAGATATTGTGAATTTGGTAAGGATGGAGGTTTACTATTATTTCACTGAAGGGTTGGAAATTCAAAACTGCAGTTATTTTTAATTATACATTTATATTTTACATAATACCATAATATGTGCTTCATTTTACTCTAAGTAATATTATTTAAAATCGTAAATTAGTTAGTCAATATACCTTCCCCTCTAGCTGAAGATATTTCAAAACAATATCACGTTTTTCCGTATTTATCCATTATAATCACAGAATTTATTATAATATTAGTTGATAATTTACAGCTCTTGCGGGAACGATCTGATGTAAATGCGACAAACGAACATGGTAATTCACCATTACATTACGCTTGCTTCTGGGGCTACGACATGATTTGCGAAGATTTAATCAATCACGGTGCTCTGGTCTCATTAGCAAATAAAGACGGAGATACTCCGTTGGATAAAGCAAAACAGGGATTGGCTAAAAGGTGAGTAACAATTGTATCTTTGTCTACATATCACAAACTATAATTTCCTCAGCTTACAAGATTTGGCAGAGAAGAATGGACAAGACATGAAAAAAATTAGTTTCAAAGATCAGAGCTGGTTAGGCTTAAAGACAAGATCACGAGATGCTACCTTGTCCAGATTTAAGGGTATTCACATTGGTGATCTGGACTTACACAGTAAACTTGCAATTACGCCATCTGGAGAGACCTGGCGTGGTAGATGGCAGAAAAATGATATTATTGCTAAGGTAAGATATTGCCTAAAAAAGTATATTTAATAGTTCAACAAATTATAATAAGTTATAGAAAAAAACTTAAATCTTCAAATATAATAATAATATAAAAACATGCAGATTTTGGCGATTCGAGAATGTACACCACGTATATCGAGAGATTTCAATGAAGAATTTCCAAAACTTAGAATTTTTTCGCATCCGAACATACTACCAATTATTGGGTCATGCAATTCTCCTCCAAATTTGATCGTCATCAGCCAGGTATTGCTTTTTAATATATTATTATTATAAGAAACTATATTAAAAGAAAAAAAAAAACTACAGTACATGCCCAGAGGTTCTCTGTATGATTTATTACACGGAGCAGCAGGAGTCGTTGTCGACACTTCGCAAGCAGTACGATTTGCGTTGGATATCGCGAGAGGGATGGCATTTTTGCATTCTTTGGAGCGAATTATTCCGACATATTACTTGAACAGCTATCACGTCATGGTATGTAATATAAAAATATCAAGGGAGATTTTAAAAAAAAAATTACTTATTTTATACACAAGATTGACGAGGATTTAACGGCTCGGATCAACATGGGTGATGCTAAATTCTCGTTCCAAGAGCGCGGACGGATGTACCAACCGGCTTGGATGTCTCCAGAAGCCTTGTTAAAAAAGCCCGCTGATCGAAATTGGGAGGCTTGCGACATGTGGAGTTTTGCTATTTGCGTTTGGGAATTGGCAACTAGAGAGATTCCTTTTGCTGATCTCTCACCGATGGAGTGTGGCATGAAAATCGCCCTAGAAGGATTACGTGTTAAAATACCACCGGGTACTTCGCCCTACTTGTCTAAATTAATCACAATCTGCATGAACGAAGATCCAGGAAAGCGGCCTAAATTTGATATGATAGTACCAATTTTGGACAAAATGAAGCGTTAAAGCATAGTTCTGTCTTCATCATAAAACTTATTTATTCAACGCGTTATGATCTAATTTTTAATGTATTAATTGATTTACTAATTAATACTTAAGCTCTACAAATATCGATCTTTAACGAGTGCCTTGCTTTTCCTCGTCGGCATGGCTGATGTATGAGAAAAACTCCAATTGTGCCCAAAATTTTACACAACTAAGTCAATCTGTCAGTAAATTTAGTACAGATAGAGAACTACAAGCATTTTACGGACAACAGAAAATAGTTTTTAAGCTGATACATCAAGTGCATATACGCACAATAGAAAATTTTATAATTTTATAATTTAGTGCCTTATATTTGAAACTACAACGCACAAAACTTTGGCCAATATTCCGGATGTGTGCCATACCTATTTTATTCTTCGTAATTTCATCTACACTCGTTTCGGATAAATGAAAACTGCCAGATTTTTCTTAAATGCCTAAAATAATCAGGTAGCTATAAGCTTAAAAATTTAATTCTAATTAACTCACCAAACTGTGCCTATCATGGGTTTTAGAAGTTCTTTTATTGATCTAAAGTGTGGCGGAAGTTTTTGCTTATGGAACTGATGTAAGCAAAACAATTAAAACAAAAAATATATTAGAATGTGTTAAAAAAAAAAATTCATTTGTTGTAATTTACAAGGCTGACCATACACTATAATTCTCTTCAACACGTTGGATAAAAGATTTGTATTTCTAGATATAAATACTAGAAATTTTTAAAGAAGCTATGAGCACTTTGCTCAAGGAATAAAATATTTAAAACATACCCAACAGATACAGATTTTTTTAATCATTTCTAAATGAACGCTGCAGCAAACTCACTAGCCTAGATTATCTACCTCTACAAAAAATAGGATTTCTCAGTTTAACTTTGTATGCTTGCGTTAAATTCCATTGTTATTCGTTTTCTTCAATGTTTTAAAGAATTTTCCCATGCTTAATTTAACATAAGTTGTGCAGAATCATTTCATTGAGACCTGTGTCCACAAGGAGTGTTTATAAAAAGTTTTCTGCGCTGTGTGTTGCGTGTGCTGAAAAATACTTTATCGCTTTTTAGGCTTGAGCGGTACATCTCAACCTGAATTGCAAAAAAAATTCATTTTATCGGTTATATTTATAGTAAAAATTACATTCTTTTGATTGAAATCATCTGAATGTTTTTAATTTTATTAAGAACAATAATTGAGATTGTCACATCGTTAATATTTCATTAAATCAAGTGTATGGCCTGTGCTATACAAAAACAATTTTAAGCCTTAATGTTGCCTTTTTATAAATATTTTATTCAATAATATTATATTTGTCTCGAATAATAAACCGTTTTTGGTGCTTACACTGTATAAGTCTAATCACTGTACAAAATATATTTTGTTTTAATAAAAAATTACCACTTGAACTTTCTTTCTTTCCCAAAAATTTCAAATCAGTTCATTTTCCTCTTCATTTAATTTTAATTTGTCCATTTTTAACCAGTCAGTTATGTTTCGAATATTGTCTATTAACTTAATTTTGCATTACTCAGAGCCATTGCCCTCGGTGTAGATCAAAGTGTCATTCACATACACTGCATTTTCTACAAATACAGGCAAATCATTAATATATAAGATGAATAGCAGTGTTCCTAGGATAGAACCTTGTGGCACTCGTAATTCAACTTTATGGGGGTTAGGTACACATTTATTTTTGTCTGTTGTACTTTCATTGTCAAATATGGTTTAAACCAATTTAATTCCTCTTTCCGAAAACCATGTAGATGCTTTTTTTTAAAAATAGTATATCCTGATCAATAAGCTGGTGTTTCAAAAAAGTTTCGATCATTTTTCTACACGTCTTTAATTTTGAACGTCGGTCGTAAATTTGGTATATCGCTTTTTAAAATTTTTTTTTATTCGGGTGAAAAATAATTTTGCTCTAGAGTCTCAAAAAAGGTCTTTACTGCAGTCATGACCTCGCCATTGTTGTCGAACTTGATGTCTTGAAAGTGTTCTTTTAACACAGGGAATGAGTAGAAATCACTAGAAATCGTGGGGCCTTTTGAATATGGTGAGTATTCCTTGGACGTGTGCGCGTGTGCGTGATCTTGATGAAACAACATACCATTACGTAACTTTCTCGTCTAATTAACTAATAAAGTAGACCTTTGACTTTGAAAACCTTCGCTATATTTGCTATCATCAACCAAAAGGTCTTGGACTATCGTAGAGTGGTCATATTAATTCAAGTCTATTTTTTAATGAGTAAATCTAATTCTAATATAAAAAAATCAGGTACGACAAGTCGAAAATAAATTTTCGAATTACATGAAGTTAAACCTTGGTCTTCTCAATTCAGCGCTTGCTTTTCTGAAGCTGAATTGAGCAGTCGAATGCAGAATTCAAGAGCAACCCTTTTCCGTACATTGGAATCTAAAGTATATGCATATAAATTTAAATAATGTATTAAGAAATGCTGTAAAAAGCATCTGCAAACTTCAAAATATGTGAAGTATAAAATCTCAGGTAGAAAAGTCAGGTGCATGCTCAAGGGATGTAGAGAACTTTGAAATTTCTTAAATGTAAATTTCAAGTCCCGGGTAAAAAAGGCGTAAAGTACATCAGCACCTGGAATATCAGGTAAAGCGAATTTAGGTCAATGTCCCTGCTTTAAAAAAAAAAAAAAATTTAAATGGTGAAATAATTTCCTTTTTGTACTTATACTATATATTCAAACGTCTTTGCAAATTGGTGGGGCGTGTATGTTCCATGAACTGACTTGGTGGAGCCTAATTTTGTGAGTGCCACTAAACTCGGGTGCTTAGTCAAAGCTTCCTCGTGCTGGGGAGTTTTCTCCACAAACAACTTCAAGTGGTCACTTGAAGCCTGAATAATCCTCCTTGAAAATGCAAACAACAATTAAAAAACTCTCGTTGCTCTTCAACGATGTTGTATGTATGTATGTATGTATATACATATTTATGTACTTATATGACTATAAGAAAAGTTAGTAGAGTATGCCACAGAGGGTGTGAGTGGCGTGGGGTGAAAGCGGCCTGTTTAAATCGCATTTATCAAATTTTGTTGTCCTTAAAGCGCTTAATTGGCCTAGTGTGTCCTATTTTGCTACCTAGGCCAGGTTTCATGATGAGTATTTTGAGAAGGTTAGGGGAAGAAAGGGGAAGGGAAGGAGGGTGGTTCAAAAGAAAAGCGCGATGAGCCAAGATGGCATGGAAAGGAAGCAAAAATGAGGCACAGTATCAGCTCAACGTTTGCATAGACGCACGCAAGTGTGTGTCGTGTGACATGGTGCATTGTAGAGGTGTGTAACAAAAAAAAGGACGACGGAGCAGCTGCAGGTGCAGGTAAAAAGGGTGCAGGAAGAGCCTTGATTCAATTGCGGGTGCTCTAAGAAGAGATTTTTTAAGCGTATACACATATTCCAAAGATAGGGAACTAAGAAGAGACGGGTTCGGTGCTCCATTCAAACTCCACTCTGCGCTCTCTGTTTTGTGTATCACATTTACCAGTTTTGTGGGTGGGTTGAAAATACCCATATTGCTGCTATAAGGGAAAAGTTGGGAGGAAGAGGGATGAGTGGATGCCTCTATGAGTACAACGGCCATGACCTGTTTTTCCGCGAAGCGTGAGCTTTTCCCAAGTTCTCTTTCTTTCTGCATTTTGTGGCACACGTTGAAAAGCTCGACAGTCCTCCGGTAGTGTATAAGAGGAGTATTATTGTTGTTGTTGTTGTTGTTGGTAGAAATCCAAAGGGATTTTCTGGGGGTTGCTGTTCTCGTTACTGGAGGCATTTCAGCCAGTCCATACGTTGACACTTCCGGAAATAGGACGTGATGATCTGAAGACCTTTACTTAGAGATAGAGCACCACAAATCCGCGGTCGTTCACCAACTTTCGGATTGTCCTACTCAATTCTAAAGTAAAGTCCTTATTATCATGCCCTAAAAAAACATATATATATAAATAAATATATATATATAAGGATTGTCGATTGTAACAAAAAACTTTTTTTTTTTTTTTTTTTGAGGGCGCAATTTTCCCAATCAATGCGTGCTGCTGAGTTCGGCATTTGCAGCCCTAGAAAGTGATAGTGCGGATAGTGTGGTGGTGCATAGTGTAAAAGATAAAATAAAAAAAAAGTAAATAAAGAAAATAGGCAGAATAGCGCTGCTGCGAAAGGTGAACTCTGCAGTTTTTTCCGGGGAGAGTGTGGAAATGAGTTGTGTTACAGCACCAATCCAAGAGTGTTTGTGTTGCTAAATGTGTTTTGGTGCAATCGATTTAGGCCAGCCCCATCGAGGGCCGGCGATCCATGGAGTTTCCTACTTCATCTAGCTTAACAACCAGTGATACGAACAGGTGGGTATCTTTAAGCTTCCCTTTAACACAGGGGTGGATGCCCTTTTTTCACTTCTTGAATTTATCTAGATTTTTTTTTTTTTTTCTTTTTAATTATTTCCTTATATAAACCGCAGATATTTTTGCCTGGGTTTTATTTTTTTTAGTATGTAGTCCTCTAAAACTTCATCCGCATCAGCTGGGATGCGTTCTCCTACTCATCTCTCATCCCTACTATACAGTTGGGCTTTTTAGAGGTTTTCGCGAAAAATCAATTAAATCGCACAGCTCCCAAAATTTAGTGTTCATCTAATGTGTGAAGAGTTGTCGTGTGAAAATGTGCAGCAAGCTTGAGAAAAGCGACGCATGTAAAATTCTGCGGTAGCGACGGTATAGGGCCACTTTAAGAGGACAACATCGATTTTCAGTCCTCTTTTGCAGGTCTATTGATACCAGCAGGAGGCATTATTAAAAAAAAAGGAGCCCTAGTGAGCATAATTGCAGGCTCAACGGCTTTGATGTGCACACCCTCGATATTAAATGCTCGCTGCAGCTCTAGTAATATATTTCTGATATATATACTAAAATAGAGGAAGTAAATCCATCCTCCTTAATTATTATTTTTTCTTTTCTTTTTTTGTGAGTTTAATGACCCCTCACAGGGCTCAAGTAAATAGGAAGTTTTTATCCGGGAAAGGAATATAACCGAAATAAAACCTGCTCTCTTCGAGTGGTTGTGTGTGAAGAAATTGATTGTGCCTTGATTGAACTAATGTCGCGGAGTGAAATGTCCTCTTCTTTGCAGAAGAGTCTCCCTGATCCTGGCGATTAATGGAAATTATGTGTGCTCAGCTTGTTTACCCCAAAAAGTCGTCATGCCAGAGCTCCGCGAAGGTTGGGGTTTGATTGAATTATTTATGGAGTTTTGTGTGATGGATGATGCAAACTAAATTGGCCTGGAATTGAACTTTCTCCTTCGTGTGTAAGATTGTTTTTGGCTTTTCCTTTCAAAGGGATCTTTTTAACATTTTGTGAGTTATTATAAAGTGATTTACTGCAGCAGGTGGTTATATTTGGACTAAAATTATGTAAGATATTTTAAAAGATACTCTCTATACTTATAATAAAAATTATAACTAGGGTTGTGTTTGTGGACAGATTTAAATAAAATTTTGCCGTTTTATACCTTAGAGACTTGGTCATTATCTTCAATTATAATTATTACGATATTACTTATGGGAGTTAAGATATTAAATACATTAATTTATCTATTCTATATTTAAACATATAATAAAACTGAGTCGTGCACACGCCAAATCGACTAGACGGATTATAAGAAAACTTGGAATAGTTATAGCTTATGCCCTGGGCTAATATTTAGCGTATTAATTGTTCTAATAAAGTTCGGTCTTAAATAATACATAATAACAAGCTAATACCAAAAACGTATAGTTATAGACCGTTTTTGAAACAGAAAATGCCTTTAAAAGAACCTTTTAATTTGAGTTGATTTCGTAAGAGGATTTAAAAAGTTATGTTCTGCATTTTAAAAATATATTTATTGTTTATTAAAAAAATGCCTAAACTTTTTTATAAAATCTTTTTAATCTTTTCAAAACTATAAAAAACCATAAAATACCCTTTCTATCTTTCTAGAGTTAAATTAAATGTATCCTCATGGATTTAGATGAAAATTTATAATTGCATTTCATTTAGGATCAAAAGTGGCAAATATTCTAAAATTCTTTTGTAATTTCCAAGATATATTAAACTTAAAAATTTCGAAAGTATCAATTTTCCGCCGCGATTTTCTTCATTTTCTCACATTCGAAGCAGAGTCGATTTATAGTATTGGGTGTGTGAATATGACTCCGCCCTTTCTTGTTAAAATAAAACAAATTTGCTTTTTTTAGAAAATTAAAGAAAACTTTATTCAAAGTATGCTCCATCGGCAGCTACAACCTTCGCCCATCTTTCAGGTAATTTACGTATTCCTTGCATGAAGAAATCCTGGTCTTTTGAGCTGATCCAATTATCAATCCAAATTTTGATACTTTCGTATGAAGTGAACCGTTCTCTCGTAAGATCTGACTGCATTCTTCGGAATAAGTGATAATCAGAAGGAGCTATGTCTGGCGAATATGGCGGGTGGAGTAGCACTTTACCAGTTCTGTCCATCTAAATATGTTTTCACGACTTGTGTGGTATGCGGTTTGGCATTATCCTGTTGAAGAATTAATTTACTATGCCTATTCACCCATTTTGGTCGTTTTTCTTCTATGGGTCCCTTCAAACGCATTAGTTGTCGTCGGTAAACTTCTCCATTAATAGTTTGAGAGGGTTCGAGCAACTCATAATAAACAACACCTCTCTGATCCCACGAAATGCAGAGCATAACCTTGTCACAGTGAATATTACTCTTTGGCTGTGATGGGCCGGGTTCACCTGGCTTCACCCAAGCTTTTTTACGTTTAGGATTTTCATAATATATCCTTTTTTAATCTCCTGTGATTATTGATGCAAAAATCCTTTTCTTTGCTGCCTTTGAAGTGGCATTTCACAAATTGTTTTCCGACATTCGATGTCTCTTTCTTTCAATTCATATAGAACCCAGTTACCAACTTTTTGAACCATTCCCATTGCTTTTAAACGCTTTGCTAATTCTACTTCACGCCCTTTTTGAAGTCATAAAAAATCATTGCTCGAAAATCACGCCGTTACAGGGTGTCTAAAAATATTCAGCATGACCTTCGTATTGCAGTTCCGGTCTACTGAAGATGAAAACAAAAATCTGATTTTTCGCGTAAAGAAACTTGGTTTCAGTTAATTAAATAGAAAAATGCCAAAATATGAGAGAAATACAATTTTTGTATGATTTTAATAAATTTTCAATTCTGCAGCTCTGGCATACTGAAGGTAAAAAATAAATGGTTTTCTTTAATTCGATCTGTAGAGCTAGTTTTTAAGCGTAAAGAAACGTGGTTTAAGTTATTTAACACGTTGACTGCCACGTTTTACTCAGCTTCAGATTCAGCTATTGGGTGTCAGTCACGGGTGACTGACGTGGCAGTCAAAGTGTTAATTAGACAAATGCAATAAATAAACCGATCTACCTATATTGGAATACAAATTCATTTACCTTTATATTTATCTCATATTGTAAGCATTATATATAGTAGCATATGGCGTTCTATAAAAATTTCCGTAATTACAATATTATTGCATCTTTGTACTTACGCTTCTGTGAAATTTTGCACAAAAATTACCTCTAAACTGTATGATTAGCTGTTGATCATCGAAGCATTCTTCCTCAATCAACGATTGCGCACAATAATTACATCGACATTTCCACGGCTGCGTAACAGTCGGCCGCTGGTGATTGCAACTTATTATCGCTATTTAAGAGCGACTGCCGGGCGTAATCCCGCCGCATCGAGCGCCTTTTTTTCTCCGGAAAACAGAAAACAATTTCGAATGGAAGAGGAAAAGTAACGCTGTCTTACTGGATCAGTGGATTAAATCAATCGCGATACGCTAGTCGTATCATTACGTACAGTTAACCACATTTCTGCGAAAACTCGGATTTGCGGCGGATTTGTTGCTGCGAACAATTTATCGGCCGGTACCTCGGCCCGCCTGTGATCCTCGGGTGGGTTTTCAGAAAATTTCATATCAATATCATTTTTCAATAATTCATCTTAGATTGCTTCCAATAACATCTTTGCTTCCTCGTGCATAAGTAATCATAGGCAATTTCAGGCGGGTTTCTTCGAAAGTACGCGGCCAGTGCTCTGCGAGTACCAGCGCAGGCCGTCCACCAATTTGGCGGCGTTCCTCTCGGGAAGGAGGTTACCCATAACCACCCAATTGAGGAACAACGAATTAGCTGCCGTTGGTCTTTACTCCCGCCCGCCGAACGCTTTGATTGACATTCCGTGAATGCGAAGAAGTAATTGGGGAATCGTGTTCAGCTAATCTAACGAGTAATTTCCATTCCTGAGAAATATTTGGTAAATGTTTCTTTTAAGAACATTGGTAAATGCACCTGGGCTGGGCAGTAAATTTTATTGATTTTACTCATATCTCACTTTCCTTACCGCCTTCTAGTAATGTAGTCACATTTTAAAAGAGTATGCAACTAAGCATAGGCTGATTAGTTTACAAATTTTAAATTTTGTCTTACCCTCCATACGAAATGTAATTTTTTCCTTCGTTTAATGGAAACTAATCAGTAATGTAAAATCCCTCACGTAAAGGGGCACCACTAGTGTGACCGCTTGAAAAAAAGGTGCTTTTTGAAATTTGTTTTTAAAGACAACTACTACATGGAATGTTTTAATATTTTAAGGATATATTTGTGGATATATAGTAAACACATGATACAATTTTTGGACCAAAAAATTGAAAATTCAGCGAGTAATTCGCAATTTTCCAAGGCTCCAAAAAAATAAGTCCCCCCCACTGCTGCAGTGATAGCGACCGTCATAGTGCTTTAAATCAAAAAAACCAAACCATAACCTTCGATCGGAAAAAAAAAAAATTGAAATTTAACAAAATGGCGAAGTTTTAAAAAAAAATTCAAATTTTGCGAGAAAATTTGATGATTTTTGGCCTGCCAAAATTACATTTTTTATTCGATCGGAAAACTGGTGGTTCATGGCATGGAGAGACATACATATATAAAAGAAAATGTAATAAGAATCAAATCGATCGGATGATTTGTCTTCGAGTTATAATTGCAGCAAAGAGAAATGTAGTTTCGAGAAAAACGCATTTAAAGTTTAATTCATAGATTTCTCAATACCTCGATACGATGAGCGGCTGCTCTTCAGATGGATGTAACTGAAAAACTATTTGAGATATGCACTTTAAATTTTAGTATGTTATTTTTAAAGGCTATATATATTATATATATTTTATAGACTATTGAAATATGCAAAATTGATTTTGTCAAAATTTCACACTAGTGGTGCCCCTTAAGTTTTCGAGAAAAGTAGGATTAATAAATTAAAAGCAAAAAAACCTTTTTTAAAAAAAGCTTTTATTTAAATGCTCTAAAAAGAAGAAAATAAAATTTTCCTTTAAAATTTTAACTATCAACTTATAGCCTCATTATACACAATTTATATGATCATAAAAGCTTGTCGCGCGATTTACTTGTGTAAATAAACTAGTACCTATTTAATTGAGTAACTTAATCAGCTAACTTTAATTTTTTTAAAATTTCAGTTTAATTAAATACTTATAGGTACTTACGCAAACCTCGCGACAAGCTTTTATGATCATATAAATTGTGTATAATGAGGCTATAAGTGGATAGTTAAAATTTTAAAGGAAAATTTTATTTTCTTCTTTTTAGAGCATTTTAATAAAAATTTTTGTTTAAAAAAGGTTTTTTTGCTTTTAATTTATTTTTTATTTTTTAGTTATCGCTGGCTAGATTTCTGAGTCTGTTCATCTCATTCAACGCTTCATTGTTGCAAGGTCGTTTGCCGGTTAATTTCGAACAGTCTAGCTCTTCAATAAGGAGACCTTCTAATGATTTTACCCTACTTAAGGCCACGTATGCTTGACCAGCAGCAAAGAGCTTCGAGCCTAAGTAAACAACGGCGTGGTCGACAGTACTACCCTGCATTTTGTGTACTGTGCAAGCCCAGCATAATACAATTGGCAGCATTCTTCGTTCTGCGGTTCCGTGACTATATTTTGCTGGAAATTGCACAGACTTGGGCTGAATGAGGTGAACACCGTCTTTACCGAAGTCTATACGGACGGATGG
Source organism: Dysmachus trigonus (assembly GCA_949715965.1). Taxonomy (NCBI): domain Eukaryota; kingdom Metazoa; phylum Arthropoda; class Insecta; order Diptera; family Asilidae; genus Dysmachus; species Dysmachus trigonus. The sequence goes on along the minus strand of OX454322.1, from coordinate 78,874,627 downwards.
TATATCAGTGTCATAAATTTGTGCTCTTCGGAAGCTTCTGTAATATGTCCGATAGCACCATTCACCAGACCTTTGGACACATCTACATTGTAACGCAACATCACCTTGGCCCCAACAAATATTTCTAGCTCCTTAGGTAGCCCTCCTGTCTTGTTTATATCTGATGGTATAATATTATTTAGATCTAAGTTGTTAGTTTTTCCAGCATTTTTATTCTCAGCGAACCCTCTCATTTAATATCCATACTATAGGAAAGCATAAAAAACTTCAAAAGTCCGCCATATTGGATTAAGAGTGATGTCAGAATATTTTTCTAATTATTCTCGGCAAGCCCTTTCATTTGATACCCATATTGCAGAAGTGCATAAAAAATAATTATTCCGCCATCTTGGACGGTCCGCCATATTGGATTTAAAATGACGTCACACAGCTTATCGTGTATTGTCATCCAAACTAAACGTGTATACAAAATTTCAGCTCAATCGGTTGAAGATATCTGCTTCAAAATTGAGTAGCAAGATTCCACCTTAACAAACATACATACATACATTGCAAGTTAAATAAAAGCTTTTAAAAAACAAAAATAACCATATTTTAGCCACTTTTGAAAAACCATTTTTAAAAACAACAGGTTTCCGTAGCACCTCGAAACGTAAGTCAAATCAATATGTTATTAGTAAATTTTATTAAGATTTATTCTGGAAACGAGAATTTCATGAATATTCCCTCTGCCAAATAAATGAAATGAACCAACGGAATTGGAACTCTAATGAAAATCTTGTCTTCCCAACAAAACTTGAAAAAGGTTATAATTACCTGATATTTTATAACTATAATATAGAATTTAAGCATTCATTTGAACTACGTTTTGGATTGCTACGACATCCTTTTATTTTTACAAAAGAATTCTAAAAATGGCTAAAATACGGATATTTTAAATTTATAACCCAATTTTTTTTCGAAATTGTGACGTGATGGTATTTTTTTATTATTATTTTTTTTTTCGAAATCAGAGCATCTTAATAATACTTAATAAATTTTTTAAGGTGACCAAAATCTTGTAAAGTAGTGTTATCTGACCAGAGTAACTGAAAGAGCGCTATACTCAGTCTATACCTGTCGCCGTTTTACAGGCAAAACTTGGAGTCTAAGGCCAAAAATGATGGCTTTATACAAATATAATCAGGACCCAGCTACAAAAAGGTCAACGGCTGACCTGCCTTCGAATTACAGACGCCATATAAGCAGCGGCAGGCAATGCAAAATCTCCTCCATACAAAAAGAAATATTTCCCGAAAAGGATGTAGCAGGATAAGATGGTCAAAAGTGCGCTTAGCTCTTTTGAAATTCTAGTTAGACCATGTTGTAGTACATAATGAAAAATACTTCTGTACCTTTTAACTCTCTATCTCTTTTTTTTGCCGCTAGGTGGTTTTTTAAGATATCTCCGCGGTTTTTTAAAATTTTTCAAAAATTCCGAATGGAGGTTACAGGTAATATAAGTGCGCATCTACAAGATTTTTTTAACTAATCTAGTACTTATTTATGAAGATGTGGATATTTTTTTTTATGTTTATTGATCAAGTAAAACATAAGGGTCCAGATATAATTACATGTGTTGACTTTAGGAGCCGCAGTAGAAAATTATCAACCTGAACCAAAACACCTACATTAAACAGCATTGTTAAACACAATTTTAATGCTAATATGCATTATAATTGCCATAAAACCTACTTTGGAAGTGTTTCAAGTTATATTATCGTTATTTATACCGTGAGACGGGTGGCAATCTTTCATCTCTAATGAGTTCAGTAATACAACTTCGTCGTGACCACTGGTTCATGTTCATGGAAACAACTGGTAAATAATTAAGCACGGTTCTCCAGGGCATATACACACATGACAAATTCAAACTGGAAACCATCATTAACTATTAATTGAAGCTGGTAATAAATGTTCTCGCTTTTACTGGATACAAAACCCAAAAGGTTCTTGTGCGTGAGTATCTCTAAGTACAAATTTCAAACAATTACACTAGCTCTGGTGGTTTCGAGCTAGTTACCAAACATATTGTACAAACATAAGTATATATATTATACAATGTGTTGATATTAAATCGGGGGCGGATTGGTGTGTTTTCAATGATTCCTTATCGTATGTATCAAAGCAATTTGAATAACTTGTGCCTGCGGGTAGTCAAAAACTTTCGTCTTTTGTTTATTACAATAATTGTTGCCATAATATTCAGATTGAATAACACCCTCATGCCCATGGTCTTGTATGCCATAAAGTTGGAAATTTCTTATTGTGCGTAATTCGACTGAACAAATTCCAGCAATTTAACATAAATATGCTCTTCCGTCCTTTCCAGCACACCAGTCAACACAATACAGATATCGTTTCAACTTAAACAGGAGAGGATTTCCTCGCCAACACCAACTCCGCCAACTCCAGTCAGTCCACGTGAACCTCAAAGTCCGGACGGTCATACATCGGTCAGTTCAACAGGATCGAGCGATACTGTTTCAGGTGAGCCTTATTTTGGGAAGTTGATTTTTCTGATTCTGATTCCTATTTCACTTTACACAAAATTCCCTCTATATAAAAAGCTACATAGAAAATAATTTCATTCATAAAAGTATACAACTTTATTCCATAAGAGGATTTTATCTTTTTAGATATTTGGTGTAGTTACTTTACGAAAAAGTTATTTTATCATCCTGAAAATATTAATGCATAAGAACAATTGACAGTTCACAGCTTTTGAGATCCTTTTGAGAAAATGTTTAAATTGCAAAGAAAGATTTTATAGTCATATAATCTTATTATGGTATTTTATGGTTTTTGGCTTTAGTTATGGGTGCATTTATTCAATTATTATTATTTTCTGCATAAAGACGACTCGTGCAAGTTCATGTTTTTATGATGATAGTTAAACGTTTGAATGGGATATTAGTCCAGGCTACCAAGGTTTTCACCTCCGAATTTTTTGAGCATGCATCGATTTTAATGAAATTTTGACAGCATGTAGGGAATACCTCAAAAAGCAAAATCTACCCTATCCCGATGTGTGTTTTTTCCCTGGGGGTGAGTTCTACCCCAACTAGGGGGTGAAAATTTTTTTGTGGAAAATAACCAAGGAAATCGATAGAGGAACAAATTTTAAGCAAAAATTGTTCTTAGCATTTTTTTTGAAAACTCAATAGTTTTCGAGTTATACGCAATTGAAAATTGGCATTTTTCGTGAAAAAAACCACGTTTTTAATCGATTTTTTATGAATAACTCAAAAACTATTCATTTTATCAACAAAAGTGTAAGAACCAAAAATGAAGCTTATAAAAAAACAAAGAGATTGGTGCCTTTTAATTGATTGTAGGCCTAATACAAACCGAGTAATGATTTATTGAAGGTTGAATACATTATTTGAACGAAAAATTTTTAAAATTCAACGTCAAATAACGGAAAAATGGTCAATTTTTCGAGAAAATTGCATAGAACCTTTTTCAAAGTATTTTTAAAAAGCTTTAAACTGAGGGTTACTAGAACTCTCTAGCATGAAAACTAAGAGAGTTATGGCCGAAATAAAATTGATTTATATTTTTTTTGTAGAAATTTGTTTTTTGTTTTTTGGCCATATCTCGGTTAATTTTCAAGCTATTTAGTCGCTCAAAACGTAGTTTTAAAGAGAATTTCATAAGCTATAAGCATATAAAAGTTTTACATTTTTTGAGCCCTTTATTTTTAAAAGGGCAACGTTTAAAGGGTTCTAAAATGGCACCAGTCATACGTTAGGGCAAGCTTTGGAAGATCATATCTCAGTTATTTTACAAGCTAAAAAAAATTTAAAAAAAGCAAAATCTTTGTTAAAAAAAAGCTAACCTTTTGTTCCTTACTAATTTTTACGTATATCCTATAGTTTTTCCGAAATTTTGAAAAAAAGAAAAAATTTTGAAAATTTCGAAAATAATTTTTCGACTTTAATCATAATATTTTTCGAAATTATGCATTCTAAATCGTTCAAACTCTCACAAATCATTGTGAGTACATAAATAAAGTAAATTGACCATGAATTATCTTTTTATTGCAATTTGGGTACTATTGCCAAGGGTGAAATAGAGTTTTTTTTCTACAAAAAAAAATATAAATCAATTTTATTTCGGCCATAACTCTCTTAGTTTTCATGCTAGAGAGTTCTAGTAACCCTCAGTTTAACCCATTAAGTCCCAAATGTCAGCTTTTTCGCCGCTGCGTTCGGCCGCTATATTTTTAGTGAAAATAGTGTCTGAAAAATATGTGACACACTCATTCCGACGCAAAATTTAATGATCTTTCAGAATCTGACCTCAAAATTTGCAACAAATGTGTGGTTCAAAAGTTGTAAACTAATTTATGCAAAAAAACGTGATTTTGAAAAAAAAAATTTCTGGTTTTTCCAATTTTTCACAAGGAAATCATTTGAAATTTCATTGTTTTCGTGCAAATATCGTGGTCTCGACTCCCAAAGTATAAGCTCCCGTTGTTTAAATGAAGGATTTTAATGTTTAAGCACACAAAATGGCGGTCGGGACACGAAAAGATGAGAAAAAGCTTTCGGAATTTTTTACTCGAAAACAAAGGGTTTTAGAGAAAAATTTTATTGAACAAAAAGTGCTTAGAATTGATTGAGAAACCCGTGTGAATTTTTTCAGAATTTTTCAAGCAATTTTTGGATTTTTGGATTTGATCATTTTTTGAAAAATCCAAAAATCTCATCAAAAATTCTGAAAAAATTCACACGTGTTCCACAATCAATTCTAAGCACTTTTTGTTCTATAATATTTTTCTCTAAAACCCTTCGTTTTCGAGTGAAAAATTCCGAAAGTCAAATTTTCTAACTTATTTTATAATTCAAGATATTTTTTCGCTTGAGAACGAAAGGTTTTAGAGAAAAATATTATAGAACAAAAAGTGCTTAGAATTGATTGTGGAACACGTGTGAATTTTTTCAGAATTTTTGATGAGATTTTTGGATTTTTCAAAAAATGATCAAATCCAAAAATCCAAAAATTGCTTGAAAAATTCTGAAAAAATTCACACGGGTTTCTCAATCAATTCTAAGCACTTTTTGTTCAATAAAATTTTTCTCTAAAACCCTTTGTTTTCGAGTAAAAAATTCCGAAATCTTTTTCTCATCTTTTCGTGTCCCGACCGCCATTTTGTGTGCTTAAACATTAAAATCCTTCATTTAAACAACGGGAGCTTATACTTTGGGAGTCGAAACCACGATATTTGCACGAAAACAATGAAATTTCAAATGATTTCCTTGTGAAAAATTGGAAAAACCAGAAATTTTTTTTTTTCAAAATCACGTTTTTTTGCATAAATTAGTTTACAACTTTTGAACCACACATTTGTTGCAAATTTTGAGGTCAGATTCTGAAAGATCATTAAATTTTGCGTCGGAATGAGTGTGTCACATATTTTTCAGACACTATTTTCACTAAAAATATAGCGGCCGAACGCAGCGGCGAAAAAGCTGACATTTGGGACTTAATGGGTTAAAGCTTTTTAAAAATACTTTGAAAAAGGTTCTATGCAATTTTCTCGAAAAATTGACCATTTTTTCGTTATTTGACGTTGAATTTTAAAAAAATTTCGTTCAAATAATGTATTCAACCTTCAAGAAATCATTACTCGGTTTGTATTAGGCCTACAATCAATTAAAAGGCACCAATCTCTTTGTTTTTTTATAAGCTTCATTTTTGGTTCTTACACTTTTGTTGATAAAATGAATAGTTTTTGAGTTATTCATAAAAAATCGATTAAAAACGTGGTTTTTTTCACGAAAAATGCCAATTTTCAATTGCGTATAACTCGAAAACTATTGAGTTTTCAAAAAAAATGCTAAGAACAATTTTTGCTTAAAATTTGTTCCTCTATCGATTTCCGTGGTTATTTTCCACAAAAAAATTTTCACCCCCTAGTTGGGGTGGAACTCACCCCCAGGGAAAAAGCACACATCGGGATAGGGTAGATTTTGCTTTTTGAGGTATTCCCTACATGCTGTCAAAATTTCATTAAAATCGATGCATGCTCAAAAAATTCGGAGGTAATACCTCTTTTTTACCTTGGTAGCCTGGACTATATAGCATTTAATTAAAAACCAATCGATAACGGAGGACGCATTGAAATTACCATTTTTCTGCAATTTATTGAAATGAAATATTTTACGATCCTATTGAATTATGGGGTGCAATCAGAAATTTTCAGAAAAAACGCATATATCATATATCCAAAAATTAAACAAACATATAATAATTTTTTTTTGAAAACTTCATTTTTTTTGGATTATTGTTTTAATGCATTTCATATTTTGGCGTTAGGATAAATAAAATATAAATTAATCATTATTTACATGTTTTTAAAATCTTGAATAATAAACCAGGTTGCAATAACATCATTTGAAATAGAATATAGGTTTTTTGTGTATAGAATTCATAATTTAAATTCTATGCAGAGCTGTTATAAAATAGTAAAATAGTACTACCACTACCATTACAATTACCAGTATGAAGTATTACAAGACTAACTCTATGCATTTAATACTTTTCTTATAAAAGTCGGAATACATTTAAAAAATATGTGTGCCTTATTGAATCTACCATTTTTAAATTATTCATTTACGATTGTAAATCCGTAATCAGCGAGCTCAAAAACTTTTTTTTTTTTTTTATAAATATTGATGTATTTTTAAAATGTTGGATCCGCCATTTTGAATTTTTTAAATTTAACATCAGATTCGTAATCAGCGACCTCAAAACTTTTATTTATAGTTCTTTTTATAAAAATTGATGTATTTTTCAAAAGTTTGTCCGCCATTTTGGATTTTTTAAATCTAACATCAGTTTCGTAATCAGTGACTCCAAAAACCCTTTAAAACTGGTTTTCACGAAAAAAACGGATGCCTGAAAGAATATATGTACATCATGTATTAGTGCTAGGGGTTGTTTACCCCCTTGAGGAGTTTGTTTTACAAAAACCCAAAAACAGGTCAACTTTATTTTTAAAAATCGTATGTAAAAAAATATTTGTCAATTATTTTTAACTAAAACTGTTATTTTTGTGACGCAAAAATATAATTTATTCTGCAATAAAAAATAAGGGTTACCACCCCCAGGAACCAGATTACTTACGAAAGGTTAGTATTTTTATGGGACATCATTTCCATTTTGTTTCATTCAAAAAAATTCATTAGAACTTGAAATATTTAGGATAAACTGTGTAAACTTTAGGGGTGGTTTTCACTCCTAAACTTGCGTATCCGAAGATAAAAAAAAAAAAACGTGTCTCCTATTTTTCGATGCTCAAAGTCGGTGAGACACATCTGAGAAAGTTTCCTTGTTAGAAATACGCAGCATTACCTAGCACTACCTAGCATCACTCGACATTACGCAGCGTAGTATGGCCCAATTGTAATTCAGCATTACTTAACAATTCTCCAGCACCAGCATTAATCGATATTCTACGTAATATATATAGTACTTTAACTTAACTTGCTGGCAATGTTCAGAAAAGGAAAATAAAGTTTTATTTATAGTTTTACATTGTGTACTTTTTAATTCATGTCTCGAAAATCCCATAGTTTAAATTTCTCAAAATTTGAATCTCAGAGCTAATGCTGAGTAATGCTGAGCATTGCTAAGTAATGCCAGGTAATGCTGAATAACTCTAGGTAATGCTAAGTAATGCTTCTGTAATAATAGCTAATTAAATTGTCTGAAGTACCAATACTGATAACGGTATTGGTAATTTATCTTACTAGCATTAATTGTAGTCGTACTGAGTATGGTAATGAATTCCAAGAATAATCCATTATTTTAATGCTGAACTCCTTTTTGTTGTGCATTTCGATGCCATTCACTCTACTCACAAAGTGAAATATTTAACGAGATGAATAGCGGCATATCACGGAAACCATCGTGGTGTATTTTTAGAAGGTCTCTAATTTATTTTTAAAATTAAATCAAAACAAACGAATTCGCGACAGAAATGTCAACATTAAGCCATTGAAATTTTAGTAAGGAACCGAATTCCGAAGATAGAAACAATGAGGAGTTCTAGATCTCAACGAGATCATGACCCAGGAAGAGTGGCAAAATTTATCGCTGATTACTGGCATTGCCCAGGCACATTGCAGCTTTGAAATTAGAATGTCTAAATTGAACATTATTTATAAGGAAGTTGAATTTATTGTGGAAAACAGGCATTCATTCTCCCTCCTATAAATAAAGCAGTTTGTGCGATTCACTCTTTGTCGGAATTTCTGCTCCTCAGATTCTTATCGTCGGCTAATTTCCTTTGGATTTAGTCCGATTGCTTCGTGAGAAAGTTGATGAGGTGTGAAATGAATCCAGATGTGTCTAGTTATTCTTAATGATGCTTATTAATACATACCGAAGAGAGTTAAATTGACGGGTACTTTCAAAAATCATACAAATTCCATTAAGATGAGATTTTCGTCTTTACGTATACAAATAGTCTTAAAAATTTAACTATCAATCAAATTCTTAATTTTATTTAAATATCATATCCTCTATGCGTTTTATAAAATAATTATTCCAAAAATTCTTGAGTATGAAGTCAGATTTCCAAATTTCAAAATGGCGGATCCAATATGGCGGGCAAAATTCTTAAATTTGATCGAATTGGGACTGAAAACTGCGTATAAAGGTTTTTGATGTCGCTAATTACGAATCTGAAATCAGATTTAAAAAATTCAAAATGGTGGATCAAAGATGGCGGATAAAATTTCTTAATTTGATCGAATCCGGACTGAAAACTGTATAAATAAGTTTTTGATGTCGCTGATTACGAATTTGGGATTCAATTTTAATAATTCAGAACGGTAGATCAAAAATGGCGGATAAAATGTCTTAATTTAATATAATCTGGACTGATAACTGTACATATAAGTTTTTAAGGTTGCTAACTACGAATCTGGGATCAGATTTGATTCATCAACGTGAAGATCGACGATCTCATGATTCTTTCTGATTTTTGTATTTCATCTGCAAAAATCAAAAAATCGTGCGTAAAAATCGCCATATTGAATTCGCCATATTCGATTTCCCATCATTATCGCTCCTATCTTTTAGAGAAACTTATTTATGCCACCAGATCCAGAGAATTAGCACCCTACGTTGATGGCTTCTTCTTTTAATTTACGATTATTTGAATCAAAATTTAAAAAATTCGCCACTTTTTCTGTTTTCAGCCGCCATTTTTTAAAAATGGTGCCAGATAGCGTTAATCTGCGATCAGATTCAGGAAGTGCAGGAAAAAATACAGTAGGGTATTAAGTTGCAGTAAGATTGAATAATTTTTTCCTAAAAAACATAGTGGTTAAAAAATTTAGGTAATTTTTGAATATTTTGGTAAAAGTGAAGTCTATTTTGGAAACGTCGTTTCGAGAATGACACGAACCCGTTTCGACCGTTCATGGAATCACAAATTAGTTTTATATCTAGGCCATTTTTGGAATAATTATTTTATAAAACAGAACATAGAGGATATGATATTTAAATAAAATTAAGAATTCGATTGATAGTTAAATTTTTTAGATTTGCTTTAGGAAGTTTTATTAATATCAGAAACGGTGTGAGATAAATTTTTTAAGAAATCAGAGAAGCTGTTTAAATATATCAAAATATCAGCTAAATATAAAAATCAAAAGAGCTTTGATTTTTCATATATCATACTTGTCTGAATCGAAAGATTCAAAAAATTTCCATTTATTATTCAGAGTAGATCGCAGCTATTATCATTTCCAATATTTATTTATACTTATTGAAGAAAATCCATTTAGCCAAAAAATTTCCTATGATACGAGAAAAGTAATAAATTCTAAAACAGTGTTATATTTCATTTTTTTCACCTAAGCTTCTAAGCATAAATATGCAAAACTCATACAAAAGAAATAGGCTGTTTGTGAAATTTATTATATTTTACTTTTATTCGAAACGTGATTGTCCCTCTGTCGAGCTGAACTCACCCGACGAGCTGCTGCCCATTAAAGCGACGCTCACGTTTTTCGCCTCAGAAATTTTATATATTTCTGGCAGTTCGTTCTCACTCACCCTTTGAGTTATGATCACGTTTCGCTGACATTGAATCGACCAGACCCAGACCGGTACCAGGCGGTATTTGCGTGCAAATTGAGAGAGTTCGACTACCAAAATATACCAAAAAACCGAAGCGGGTTCTGCAAATTTGTAAAACAAATAAATTCGCCGCCTTTGCCATTTAAAAAGCAATCGTCGCAGACTACGACGACGACGCGATCAGAGTCACTTTCCTGCTGAGAACTTTTCCGACCTCAGGGAACCGAAGGAACCGAGCACTTCAGAAGTGCAATTTCTGAAGATGGTTTATTCGAAAATAATTCTTTCGCCGTTTCGGTCTTGTTTTTATGTTAAAACAAAAAAAATGGCATTATACAGAAGGTGATTGAACCGGAATCGCCCTCTGGATAAATGGACAATGCTGTCGAAATCGCGAACATAGCGCAAAAAGAAATTGAACCGAAAATATTAGCTGCGATTGATATTAATGGCCCACTAAACGGCGCCAGATATCAATTTGAATTTCACACAGCCCCACGAAGTATTTTTATGACTCGCGGATGGAATCAGCGAAACGCAGTCAAATCAAACTTCTAATTCTCGGTTGCCACCCGCTGCTAGCCATAAAATATTTTTCTTAGAAAAGAGTCTTACATACTTTTCAATTCGCTGATGTGTTCTTATGGTGCTCCGAAATGTTGCATGCCATTTAAAAGCATCATTCATGAGTTTATTCTTTGCTATTTCGAATGATATGACGCCCACGGCCTGTAAATGTTATTTGGAGAATTAATTGTTTAAAATAAAGAAAATAAAACACAATAACATATTGATAAAAGATTTGAAAAATGTTGCTATGTCTCTATAAACTGACCGAAAAAAAATTGGTACAAATAACCAAAATCAGAGGTTAAAAATACGCCAAATAAAAAAGTTGGTTTTTTTGAATACCGAAAAATAGTTAATCCTTTGATAAAAGCTTTTGAAATTTTTTACTAACCAATTCTTGATTAATGTTAGTAAACATTTTTCTTGTACTAGGTACAAGGTACCCCAAATATTTTCGGTTTTATGATGACTATTGTAAATTAACAATTACTTCAATTAAGGAGTTTTCGTAATGTAGTAGGTGTGTTGTTTTGCTCTATATTTCTGTAATTAATTTAGTAACATTACATGAACAAAAAACTAATTCTAATAACGAATTTCGTCGTTCATTACCCGATTTTTGCTTTTGATTTTCACCTCACAAGATCGCTGGTAAGCATGACCAAAGACGTCTCTTTAAAAATTATAATCTTGTTACTTAAACTACATATCTGCTTGCTTTAAAGTCATTTAATCACAAAACTAAGAGCAAAATTATATTCTCAAATCAAGAATGATCCAAATTAAATTTAGATTGAGAATTATGAGTAGGTGAAGTTTTAAACTGCCCATATGGAAAAACACTCATGAAAACAAATCACAACTAATGAAAACTAGCACGAAGACAAATAAAGACTATAATGAAAAATTAATGAGTAATCAGTGTTTTCGTGAGTTAATTAGTGTTCTTTTATGAAGGTTAAAGTCAATTTGTTCCTAAAACAACCACAAACATGCTGTATTAAATTTGATATTAAAATAGTTAGATCAACTAGGTTCTAGTGGATTGAAACAGAAAACTTGCAACAGTTGAATTAAGAAGGTGTCATTGTTGAATTAACTAAAAATATTTTTTTCAGTGTAGTGCTTAATCGAAGGATTTAGAAAAAAACATATTGAACTCGTAATAAGGCTTTTTGTCTCACAATTGTTGATGAATTATGAAAATAGTAAGGTACTACGTTATACGATTGATTAGGCAACAATATGAGCAGCTAAAATCGCTTATACATTTTTAAACAACTTTAAGTTCGTCGAACATTGTTTGTATAAGAACATGCAGCGTGAGTTGTATCATACCAACCTGAATAATGCGATACGTGGTCTGCTTAAGAATAAAATTTTGAATTTACTATTTTTGGTAGTTGGTACTGATCAACGAAAATTTTTAAAAATTTGCATAGAAATCCATTCCCTTAAAATTTAAAATTACAATAGTCGACTCGAAATCAGTGACTCTGAAAAACCCTGAGTCCCAATTTTAATAATATCCCCTTGTACTGTTGAAACAGGTAGTGGGGTTCTTCCATCAGAGTTTCAGGATTCAAGGTCAAAATTTGAAAAGAATTAATTCGGTGGACATGTGAGAAAAATTAAAATAATTCAAGATTCCAAATTAAATAAAAACCATTATACTCTGTTCATACGTTACTTCTCAGTAATTTTTACACAATTTTGTGAATTTTTGTTCAACTAATATTATTTTGTGTTACAATGATAAATTTTGAAGGTATAGGCGGACCGAATTAATATATAGATATGAAAAGTGTGGGCCATCGTCTGGTTCTTTTTTAAAAATGCTATAAAATAAACATTATTCAATATTTCTCAAAATTTGTTGATTTGAAATTTAAATGACTGCCTCGGCTGGTTTGGCAGTTAACCTATCCTCTCAACTCAATTTTGCAGCACATATTCGATAGTTTGGGAATGCCTGAATCGTTTTTGGATAGTCAGCATAATATCTTTAAAAAATTTGTACTGTTTAGGCTATACAGCATTCACTTCAAAAATAAGTTTTCAATATCGCCCAATGTTGTTGAAGTGTAACTCTTTTCATTCCGTATGGCGGAGATATTATACTGTATTTCTGTCAATCTTTTAAGCGGAAAAGAGCTGTCTGTGTTAAAATAATATGTAATTTAAAAAGAAACCAACAGATGGCACACTCTTTGCATACCTTTAAAGTAGATAAAAAATAGTGTGGATGATGCTGGAACAAATGTTCACAGAACCACGGAAATTTGCATGTTTCGACACGCATTGGGCCTTTTTATTAACAACATTTTTGTCTTTTTAGTGTAGCATTTTAGCTATAAGTGAATGTACGTTATATTGGAATTTATGTAAATGACCCCGCTATCGTTTGAAGTGGGCATTCCCGCTTAGATCAAATAACTTGATGGCACTCAAAAACTTACATTGGCGCCCTCAAGTCGAAATTATTGAACGACGAAACCACAACAAAATTGCGTAATTGATCGTGTTCAGGTCGCCCCCGCTCATTAAGATCGAATCTCGTTTCGATCTTTCTGCTCCGAGCATATGTGAAAGATGAGGAAGTGATCGGGCGCATTCGAAGGAGGCTCAAAAGAAGCACCACGACCTTATCGCCGCCTGAGTACACGGCCGCGGAGCAGCATCGCGAACAACAAATAGATCTTGCCAGCGGCTGGCGCGCATAGTGGCGGTTTGGTTTTCTTGTTGTTGTCCGCTGCGCCCGAGCCCATTGGTTATTCCGCGGCCATTCGCATGACAAAAGTGGCCAATTTGATAAAATAATATTAATAAAAAGTGTTAAAAAGTGAAAATGACGGCGCGGCAGACTGGCCGCGCAGGCATGCACACGTCGGCGACGGCGATCGGAGTGCGAAATCGCGGAACAGCGGGAATCAACAAGCGCTGGTCGTTGAACCCGCGAAAGCATTTCTTCCTCCTTGTTATTTATATCCGCGTCTCCCTCGGGCCGCGGCGCTCGAGGCTGCTGTCTCGCTCCCACGCTGGCCGTGGCATTGAGGTGATCTTTGCGGGGAAATTTTAAAGGTTTCTGCTTAACTGAACCCGATATTTGCAATTCGTAAGCGCGGGCCACTTTTCCGCTGCAGAAAAGGAGCGGATCAAAAGGCGCGCACCTCGCGCCCTGCTCCCCATATGTGGTCTTATTGGGAGACGTCGTGGACGGGTGTCTTTTCTTCTTTTAATTCATAAAAACGACTGAAACAGGAAAAGACATTTTGTGATTTACAAATTTTATGAAGTCCACTGTGTTGTTTTTGAGGAAGACGTATTTTTCACTTGATTTTTAAATGAGCGTGGAGAAATAGAGTAAGTATACACTTTTGCTTGTAAGAACGTATGCGTATATGTATGATTCTTTTAGAAGAAATATTTATTTAATAATGAGGTTATGTAATCATAATAATAAAAATTTATTTTCCAAACTAATCAGGAAAACAATAACAGCCGCATTTTTTTCATCCTGGTCTTGGTTCGGATCAGGATCAAGTGAAAGACATGATCCAGGTTAATCATAGGGTCAACGATTTTGGGAAATCTGGAATTCCTGTTTTTGATAATCGAATAAGAATTCTTTTTAGGCGAAAACTCCACTCAAAGAAAATGTAAAAAGGGCTTTTAAAGTTTTGCTCCTTATTAAATTTTGTAATCAGAAAAAACGTTTTATTTATTTTGTATGATTAAACTTCCTTTTGTCACTTCAACTTTCAACCCTACAACCAATGAACTAATAAACTTCAGAAACACCTCTGTTATTACAATATAATAAAGGCTAAAGTTAACCATTTTTGTGTGTTAAATTTTGCTAAAGTTATACCTGAAACGAGTTTAACTATTAAATAATAGTCGAATTATTTTTAATAAACATTTTTGACCACCTTATTTATAATCAACCTGCTATAATCAGAGCAATATGGTAATTTAATAAAATCAAAAGAATTTGTAAGTTTACATCTCTTATATTGTACAACAATTGTGAGATATATTATTTTCTTTAAATTGTCATGTCATAAAGTCACTATAAAAGAAAAACTTGTTTGTGGTTTGCTTTATCGTGATATGAAATTGTAGAGAGTGTTTTTAGATTGATTTAATAAGCCCACCCGCTAAATTTAGCGCTTAAACGTAAATAAATAAATAATATGTTAACAGCCAAACCAATCTTCAACAGCCATTTCCGGGACGTTGCTCTGCAATAATTCACCGCGGAGGTTGTGACACGCTACTTCTGAATGAATTGATGGCCTCAAGTAATGCGATTTAAGCCACATTTTATTGGCACTTTTAATCGATTTGCCGGACAAAACTTAATCGGCTCTCCTTTTATTGGCAGATTCATGAGTTTATTTGAGAACTGGTTCTGAATCAGCTTAGGGTTTTTTTTTCACTATACGAATTTCAGGGCATTGAAAGTGTGTATAAATAAACAAATCAACGCGATATGATTTCTGTTTTGCATATGTTTTTGTGTTTAAGTACAAATTTATTTACTACTCAGCTGGGGGAAAAAGTTATCACCGCATAATAGATTTATTAGAGGTTATTCCAATTTAGTGTTGAATTCATAATGAGCTCTTTTGCCATTTTATACAGTGAAAGACCTTGAGATATTTTTAGGTAGTTTTTTTTTCCTTTGAAAGAGCGAACGAAATTTGAATTTTATTATTAGTTTAATTTTCTTTTACTCGACCGGAGAATTAAATAAAATAATAAATTGTGATAGATTTTATCGTCTGGAATATTAATTTTGAGAAAGTCCACCCAAACTAGCATGCGAAACTCATTTAAATTTTTAGACAAAAGAAAAGGAATAGAGCTCTATTATCGAAATCACGTTTTGGTAAAAATTTCAACATTATTTTCAATTTAATATAAATATTAGTAAGTTTAAATTCCTGTAATAATTAAATAAATAAACTTCTAGGAAAATGAAAAGGGATAGAGAGGGCTATATCTTCGTAATTACATTTTAGTAAACATTTGGAGTCAATTGAATAAACAACGAGATTTTCTTACCAAACTTTATAGTTTAATTAAAATAATTTTATACGAATAAGATGAAAACTAGCCTTGTTTTTTCACAACTTTCAATTGTTTTTCTATCTGTCATAACTTTAAACAACGAGAGATTTGACCCAAACCTTCCTCTAAAAACCCGAAAATAATAACTTCGGGTCTACTTGAATTTATTTTTGGAACCTGACAGATAGATAGACGTCTATACCGTAAAAGTACTTTATCTCCTGGGACGAAATTAATTTGATTTTTGAAGGAAAGCCAAAATCAAGTTTTAATAAAACTCTTTACACCAATATCAAAACATTTCGCTACTACACTACCTTATTGGGTTAATATATTTGATTTTATTTATCTAAACAATGTAATAAATTGATAGAAATATCAAAACACGGTTAAATTATTAAAAGAAATGGTTATTTTAATTAAGAAATACTTACAATCCCGATTACTTTTAAGCTGCATGGTTGGTATAACTTTTAAACTAATTGGTATTTGAGAATTTTCTTTAGAGGCGCCGGATTTCTGATAGGGATAACTGTCAAATGAGCTGTCATTTGTTGTAAGTGTCAATATCATTTTTATTCGGTAAGCTCTAACAAATCATCATGGAAAGATATATACCGCAGAAACGATTCCAAATCGCTCTGGTGTTCCGAAGAAAATATTGGAGATCAGAATTTGTCGATTTACAGGCAAGAACTTTGACTGTCCACAATTTGGAAACTTTTGCGCAAGGATCTTAGTCTTTAAGCTTACAAGATCCAATTGGTGCTAGAATTGAAGCCGTATGACCATCGTTTGTGTCGGATGTTTACTGAATGGGCTCAAAATCAAATGCAAGTAGATCTTCATAATTTATGGTAAAAATATTTTCAGCGATTAAGCTCATTTCTGGCTTAAAGCCTAGTATGCTGTTCCCACTGACATATAAGAACTGGACTGCTGATCCCGTACAAAAACTCACATCCAAAGTAAGACCAAATTTTGACCGAATTCTAACTATCTCGCTCTTTCTTAAGCCCGCAGGCAGACAAATTTACAAAAAAAAATGGCCAATAGCCAAATGAAGGTGGCGCCATGTATGTGCACTTCTTTTGGTTTTTTCTAGTATCTTCGCGTGTGATGCATCTTTTTGATACTCGCAATAGATAAATAAAAGTAAACACAAGCTTTTTGCACATCACTTTTACCCACGACAGCCTTTACAAGTTGCCCGTCAACTCATCATTTTCCGTTGCAATCAGCTGTTAGAATAGTTTAACGATGTCCAACAGATGGCTACTTCATTTTGTAATACAACTTTTAGCTTGGGTTGGTATAAACGAGAAATGTGAAGGTTAGACAAAGGCAGAAAAATAATTTGTATAGCTATCTTTGTCTTTCTTAAGACCGCAGCTGATTGCCGCGAGGAACATTTTTGTGAAAAAACTTAAAATTAAGCGTGATATAAAAGAAATCGGTTCATGACAGCTTAATTATTTTTTATTTGCTTCATTTTAAACATAATTGTGCGGTATTTTAGGGAATTTTTAATAGCATGATTTGCGCCATGTGGTTTGAGCCTGCGCTAAAAATGGTCTCGTTTTTCAGACGGCGGTTAGCAGTCCAGTTCCTCTATGTCAGTGGCTGTTCCCAAGAAAACAGCTCAAGGAAAA
The DNA here is from genome assembly GCA_949715965.1 of Dysmachus trigonus. Classification (NCBI taxonomy): domain Eukaryota; kingdom Metazoa; phylum Arthropoda; class Insecta; order Diptera; family Asilidae; genus Dysmachus; species Dysmachus trigonus. The sequence continues at coordinate 78,857,189 of OX454322.1, read as the reverse complement.
TGTGTACTTATTCCCAAACGGAATTTTGACAGTAGGTCAAGGAATTTTGACAACTCAAAAAAGTCAGCTGTGCATCCACTTTTTTTAGTTCAGGCGGAGTAATAATCTCTTCTTGTGATACTGAGCTTTCCACGAACTCTTTGATTTCAATATAATCCATCCTAACAATCGCCATATAATCTCAATCTAACAATCACCAGTGTTTAAATTCAAATATCCAAATCTGTCAATTTTACTTCAAAGAATATGTGCTCGGATACATATTTCTTGAAGGAAATTAGAATCCCGTGATAATAACGCCATCTGCTCGTGAAATCTGAACTATTTTTTTCCTTGCCGAACAGCATACCGTTTTGGTAATCGAAACAGAAGAAAAATTCCTTGAGTATTCCTTGAGCTTTTTTTTACGTGTGTTTTGTATAGGCCAAGAAATTTCTTGGGAACAGCATACTAGGCTTAAGGGATAAGTAATTAAAGCCTAGTATGCTGTTCCCAAGAAAACAGCTCAAGGAAAATGTGCACTTATTCCCAAACGGAATTTTGACAGTAGGTCAAGGAATTTTGACAACTCAAAAAAGTCAGCTGTGCAAAAGTGAGTTTCTGTGTGGGAAATCCGTGAGAAGTGACGAGACTATGAAAAATTATCAAAGGTAAATGGTATATTTATTATTGTGAAAATATAATCATAAGTTTAATAAATTAGGGACTTATACATGAGGAATATGAACCTCATTATTGCTGCGGCAAGTTTGGTGTTGATCGTCGAGCTGAAAAAGAAGAAACAAAAGAAGAGACCCATATGCAGAGTAAATCCCTATCTTCAGGAAAGAAATACGAAAGGAAGATTTGCGACTGATGTAAGCATATGCGGAGGAGGAGACGGTGAATTTTATTTAAAACAAAAAAAATATAAAGTAGGCGATGAACAGAAAAATAAAATAATCTCCAGTTAAATTCATTGACAAGAAGAATTCAACAGAATAAGTTAAAAAGTTTTAAAGGAATAATAGTAAAGAATTGTAAATTTATTAATTAAAAAAAAAAAATATAACACTGAATAAAAATAAAATAAAGAATTATATTCTCTTTTTTTTCGCCGGTCCTGCTGCACCCACTTTTTTCAGTTCAGGAGGAGTATTAATTTCTTCCTGTGATCCCACGAACTCCTCAATTTCAATAAAATCCATTCTAAATATGGATTTATCACAATAATCTCAATGTGCAGAAATCCAAATAAGCAAAACTGTCAGAATCAGAATCATTTATTCGACTTTTTCTATACATGAAACGATTACATTAACTTTGTTTTAGTGTAAATAGCTATGGGCTAAAACGTATGGCCCAAGGTTCCTAAACTGCCATCAAACATTCCATACAAACGAGCTGTGTGCTTATGTATAAACTCCACTTACTGGACTATTCTTATCCATTTAAACACACACACTTGCGACCGGTGTGTTGCTGCCTATACTTAGACTCGATAGGTCTAAAGTATTTACAATACTAAGCTTAACCTAAGTGGATACGTCGCCCATGTGCCACACACCCATTACAATATTACAGGGGTGTGTTGACAACGCATCTATCACATCCAGCGAATTAACGAACAGTCTTGACAAAAATTGTTTCACCTGGTACAGGCTAGGCCACAAATTTATTTTCTTCTTATGTAGTATTAAATTATGATTGTGCTTGTACAATTGAGATATCGTCTTGTGAAATTTTTTAATCTTCTTTTTTTCTTTTTTTTTTTTTTAATCAATGATAGGAATAAAGCATCTGACTATGAACTTCTGAGTCTATTGCTGAGGTATGCTGGTTACCTACTACAACGAGTTCAAAATTACTCTTGAAGGATACACTTACAATTTACAGATATGTATAAATTGTCGAGCTCCCTACGAGGAATGTATTAACATTTTATTATACTGTAATTTGTACTATTGTTTTCTTTTTAGTCTTATCGATTTTGTTTAAACAAATACATGGCTTTATAAAATTTAGGCAGTTTTTCATTATCATTATGGTCCTGCATCAGCTCGTGGTTTTCGTTGTTAATTAGTGAAAAGGGTGAAGGGCAGTAATCCTCAAGACTTGAATTTGCATTATCTTGTATTGCTTTATTAATTAAGTAATTGTCTAATCCCGGTAGACTTTTCAAGAACCTCAGGCTTAAGTTCAACATAAATTTTCAACTTTTCATCGATTATCTTTTTCAACCTATTAATTCTCGAGGAAATGGACTGATATGCATTGCTGTCTCTATTATAAGTTCTATGGAATAACCTTTTTAAATCTTTGCTCCAGGACCGCTTTATATTGATCAAAATTTTAATGTCCGTCGGTATGTTGGTGTATTTTCTATTCGAGGGATTGACTTTTTTCCCGTGATAGTTTTCAGTGGTTATTACAGCATCAGTGAAGTTTTTGATATGTTCATCGATTTCATTATTAGAGAGATTTCTAAAATCGGGTGGCAGAGCCCCAATTGAAGCATCCAGATCCGTGCCAAACCTTTTCCAATCAATTACACTACTACCGAGTTCCACTCTCCTACCATTACCAACCAAAGACTGTGTGTTAAGTTCTAATGCAATGAGCTTCCTATTTCCCATTCGACATTTCTATTATAAAAAGAAGCATGGCTTGTCTTTTTTGAGATACTGAATCATATCTCTCAATAGAGGACATAAACTGATTAATTTTATCAAACAAGGTCTGAATTGGCACTCCGAATAGGTCCAAAGATAAATTCATAAAATCCTGCAATTTGTTTTTGGGTGAACATGGCACTGATTTAAAACTGCTTCCCAATATGGGGAAACTACTATTCTCATCCTTATCAATGCCAAGAACTGCATCCCTATAACTAACTCCCTTCCTGGCTTCCAGTCCCTTCACTTCCCTACCATTTTCTGCTCTTGTTCCCAACCCTTCCCCGCGTGCACCCCTCCTATTTCTAATTTTTTCCCTTAGTTTAATGTAGGTAGGACAACCCTTATAATTTGATGGATGTCCCGATTCACCGCAGTTCACACATGACCTAATTACATCATAATTGTCCTTCAAAGGACAGTCTCTAGTATGATGCATTTGCGCACATCTTCTGCAAAATGTTGGCTTGGTGCAGTTCACTGCCAAATGACCAAACTGCTGGCACCTAAAGCACTGAACAGGGCCGCTGCTCCTCACCTTTTCCCAAGAAACGCGTTGTTGCAATATGGACTTCGTATTCAATACCTCTGAAATGTTCTCACCAGGTTTAAACTGCACCAAAAACATGTCTAGATCATAATTATTTTTTTTTGAGTAAGAGGTCGCGAACCTACTTATTTTAATAGGGTTAATACAAGGAAAAACATGCTTGAATTCTTCCATAACATCGTCAGCAGCATAGGATTCATGCAAACCCTTAAGCAAAATACTAATAGGTCTTTCCTCAGGCGCCGAGTACGTGTAACTACAAACGTTATTATTCTCTAAAACCTTCATAAAGTCATTCCTTTCGGATAGACTGTTTAAGTAAATTTTACTTACACCCGATTTGTAATTTACTATTTTCGGTGGTGTGCCTTTGGCTCTTAGAAAGTCCGTGATTTTTTTTAAATTGCAATCCCTCACAATGACTGGAGGGATCCTCACATTTCCAGATTTAATTATCTGCCCTTCACCCCTTCCTAATACATTTTCTCTAGCCTCACTTCTACCTACATGAACTTTATTTTTACTCCTAACAGAACTATTAACAAAACAGTTATTTATATCTAAATTGTAGCTCTCACCGTCCAAACGCTTAAACCTGTTGTTCCTCTTAGGCTCCTCTCTCTCCTCTGTCGTCGGGATACGATTCCAGCCCTCCTTTGCACTTCTCCTACTTCCCGTTATCCTCGTCCAGCCCGCGTCCTCATCGTCTAACAGCATCTGTGACCAGCTACATCCTTCCTCACCTTCCACGTCCTGCCGCTTGCCATCGTGCGAAGAATTCGTTCTAGCCTCATTTCTATTTATTGAAGAAGTCCTCACTGGGACACTCACGCCCTCAATCGGTGCTGCGCATGTTGATGCCCTGTCTATAACGGGTTCAGCATTTGTACCGCTAGCCACTACTTTGGCTCTCATCGCCGCCAGAAACTCCGTTACATCCTCCTCCATTCTAGTTCCTTCGTCCGAGTCAGGCTCCTTCTCGTTTATGGATTCACGCTTGAGTCGTAATTTTTTTTTCCTCGAACATTCGATTCTGTCTCCAATTGCCTTTTTCTTGATTTTGATGGGGCTCACTCCATGGCCCTTCTTGTCTCCGGGGCCGGGTGTGAAACTGTACTCACCCTTGGCCCCAACGATGACTTCTTGAGACACTTTTTTATTTTAGTTATTATCCGGTAGCAAGACTTACGGAATGGGGTGCCTTTGCACCAATTCAAAATTAAACTCAACTCTCCACGTGGTAATTTCCTTTTATTGGAAATGACTGCCACTATTACTATGCGCACACACAGGTCTTGCCACTACGGCGGTTCGAGCCAAACTCCGTCAAGTGCACGTCATCCGTTAGCAAAACTGTCATTTTTACTTCAAGGAATATGTGCTCGGATACATATTTCTTGAAGGAAATTAGAATTAAGTGATAATATCGCCATCTGCTCCTGAAATCCGAACTTTGTTTTTTCTTGGCGAACAGCATACCACTTTGGTAGCCGAAACAGAAAAGAAATTCCTTGAGTGTTCCTTGAGTGTTTTTTTACATGTGTTTTGTATAGGCCAAGAAATTTCTTGGGAACAGCATACTAGGCTTAAGCAGAATTGTTATATTTGGTGTGATGAGAATCCTCAAGCAATGCAAAAATTGTCTATGCACCCAGAAAAATGCACTGTTTGGTGCGGTCCACGGGTTGGCAGCATCATCGAGCTATATTTCTTCAAAAATGCAGCAGGACAACGTGTAAACTTCAATGTTGAACGATACAAGAACAATCATCCGCGACGTTTTGTTTTCAAAACTTCGGGATATTGATGTTGATGGCTTGTAGTCTCAACAGGATGGCGCTATATGCCATACAGCGACCGAAACAATCGGTTTATTGAAAGGATAATTTTGCGAAAATCTTATTTCAAGAAATGGGCCCGTCAGTTGGCCACTGGAATTGGACTCGTAGGATGCGCTATTTAACTGACTACCGCGGTACTCATATGTCTATAATTTCATTTAAATATCAAATGTTGAAAAATTATCTTTCGAATAAAACCAAATTTATGTTCACTTATGTTCATTTATGTTATTGAAGTCATTTGCTTCTACACTTCTCTGCTTCTACGTCCCGTGGACGAACATGTTCAAAACATTTACAAAATCAAGTATATCGTTCTCTTGCTTCAAGAACGAATGTTAGAAGCAGAAAGCTGATGTTGGTAGGAGCAGAGGCACAGTTGTGTAACAGAATCCTTTAAAAAGACCCCGATGGTAGCATCTACCTCAAGAAAGTTAGCCGTTTGCAGCAGCCGCAGCAGCAGCAGCACCAACCTCAACAGCAGTTCGGCGCGGCACGGCGAGAACTTTTCCCTGATCATCGTCGTCGTCGGGGCGATCAGTTGATTCCTAAATCAGAGCCGAACCCGAAAGATGTTCTTGGTTGAATCGTCGCATTTCTTCCACAATGTCTCTACGTTTCATGTTCCATTACTCTACCTCACTTTTGTTTCTTTCTCTTCGGGTTTTCTTTTTTAAGTTTTCGTTTTAACTCTAACTGCCTTTCCTCGAGTATCTCGTTGAGGTTCTTGGAGCGCGCGCGCGACTGTTCTTTCGCATTAAGAAAGTGATTCCTTGTGTTCGTCTTGTTTTTGCCTGCCCAGCCCAGCCATCGAGCCAGCCAGCCAGCCAGCCTGCCCCTCGGATAATGTCTCTAGTTCGTCCGACAGGGCCTCGTTTTCATATTCAAAGCCAAAGTCTAACATAAACAAGTCACTCCTCATTTTCTGAAGATACGACGGCAACGGAAAGCGGCTTCTAGCAAAATCTAAGACCCCGGGACTATTTACATCTGAAGACCATATTAGAAGACGTGACGACGATCTAGGCGCTTTTTTAGACTATCTTAAGGAGACAGTTTTTATTTTTGGGTGATCTTGGGTCTTCTTTTGATCGGTTAGTTTTTTTTATTTGTTTCGGTCGCGATAGTTCAAGTGGTATAGCTTTCTTCACCGGTTAGAAAGTGTAGATGGTCCAAGAGGTCCGAGATTTGCATTAGAGTGGTAAAACAGTTTTTTTTCTGTTTGTTTCGGTCTTAAAAAACAAAATAGGGAATAAAATTTGTTATTCAGATTCGCGATCGGCACGTTGGCCCGCCGCCGCCGCCGCGATTCTGAAGGTTAAGAGAGTGATCTTGCGTGTGCAAGATGTCGAGGTGATAGTGCGTTGGTTATCAGTGCCTCCCCCATCCTCCGCCGCCGCCGCGTTCAACATTATAGTTGTTGAAGAGACGTCATGGATGTGTTCAAGTTGGAACAATCGGCGATCGGTTCTAGCATTAGCAATTGTGATGTTGTTAGCCAGTGCCATCAACAGGATGATATGCCGGAAGTCAGTTTTGATGTGAACTCAGACTTTAATTTGCACTTCTTTGATACCCCTGAGGATTCGTCAACTCAAGGTGGCTTCAGTGATCCCGGATCTGTTGAATCGGCCTCAGTCGGATCACCCCCACCTGTTGTCTTCAACAAGCTGTTGACGGCACAGGGCGGACTACAGCACCAGCAACACCACCATTCGGAGCGGTTGTTGCACTCCACCTCCGCGTCAAATAACTCGATCACTTCTTCGAAAGCATCAGGTGGGTACTTTACTTTATAAAGGTAGAGGCACACTTACGTCTTATAGACCGATTTGTTCGCTAGCCTGCCTTCGCCGGTGCCCGGTGGTGGCGCTGCCGCTGCTGCTGCTGCTGCTGCTGTTGTTGCTGTTTTTGCAAGCAGTTCGTTCCCCCCGGGTCTTCGTTGTCGTGGCTGGGCGCAATCTGCATAACTTTGTAATGTAATCTCTCTCGGCGATTGCATAATTTTCTTTCCCGCAAAAGCATTTTACTTCGGATTTAAAAGAGGCTTTTATTAAAAAGACTATACTATATAGGATTTTGCATAGTATCCCCCCCCCCCCCCCCCCCCCCCCCCCCCCGCGCAGACTAATGCGGAAAATTCTCACAGCTGTCGTTTAACTTGAACGAGACCGCATCTTTCCTCAAGATTTATTCTGCGCGCATTGATTTACGACTTTTGATAAAGATTTATAAACTCCCCGGGATCCGGAGAAGTTGGATGATGCGCGCAATGTTGCTATACAGTGCTGTGATGGTACGCTACACAGTGACAGAGAGAGGCTAGAAAAGCGGCTAGATCTGCTGTGCTATTCATGAGCCATGACATTGCTCCTCTGCTGGAGGAGATCATCTTAAGATACTCTACTCTGGTGGATGCCCTTCTCTTCCTTCCCCCCCTCCCGCCGCCCCTCCTCCCCGGGGCAACAGAGTAACAAACACAATGTTGCAGGCTATTGCTCCTTTGCGGAGATGTGTCGTCGGCAAATTGGTTCGTTATTCACAAACATTCTAAATTAATTGAAGGAGGGGTCCGTTGGCATATGATAAGAGGAAAATTATTATACAAAATAAAACGTGGGGGCAGCAGATAGAAAAGAACCTCTGGAGCGCAGACATTGAGATTCTGATGGGACATCGACGATAACACAGTCGAGCGAAAGGTTTCTATTAATAGACAAAAACGCCGTATGCATGCAAATTGTGTGGCTGTAGGAATTTTAATCGGAATGGACAATTAGAGACGAAGCAGAGTAGAAAAAATAAAAAAAAAAAAATATAAAAAATGACTAATAAGATCTTTCGAAAGTTATCGATTCAATTCGACATTTTTAACGACTTCGGATTGGTAGATTGGTGGAAATTGAAAGTGCCGCACGCCACATTAGTAGCAATAGCAATGATGTGGTTTTATGGGGTAAATTTTACGATTGCATCTCTCACGTTGCATTAATAAGTTGCAATTTGGTTTTATAGGAACTAGTGAAGCATGCAAATGCTCACACCTGCTGCCTTATAACAGGTGTTATTCAAACACACTTTGTTGCAAAGTGTAATACCCTTTTTTTTGGGCTAATACAATTTTAGGCTGCGTCTATCGGGGATATTCATAATATCTATGTACTAGAATTTACCACGGTTATTTGAGACCTTCAAACCCAAAACAAAAAACTAGTATATTAACATTTAAAAAATTATTTTTGTTATTAACAATTACAACTTGTATGCAGTACCGATCTTGATAAATTATACCTGTACTCAAATGATCTTTGTCCTTTGAGTTCAATATAATTGATATCGTGCCATTTTCCTGATATTTTAATTTTGGAAACAAATTCGAAATGAGAGACTTTGAATCCGATATGTTTAGTCATCATTTTGGGGCTACCATATTAAATTTAAAAATTTTAATATCAAATGTGAAATTAGCGACCTTTAAATTCCCTATGTGCTAATTTTCATGGAAAAAATTTCATAGATCACTATCGTTAATTTTTTAAAGCTAGCAAACTATATTATAAATTAATACATTTTGTTATTATATACTTTTTAACTATACAATATTGACAGCATATTGAGATGATAAACATCATAACCAATATGGTCTCAAATTATTAAATTTGATGTACAAATATTTTTAGAATTTCGGTTTTTGTGATATCTAGTGCAGCTGTAAGAAAAAACATTAAAGTCTTAGGTAGGCTAAGGAAGAAATACGTTTAAAACTCTTAAAATTGAAAGGTTTGAAGGATTAGAAACTCATTGAAATAAGTTTCACGAAAATCGTCTTATTAGACTAGACTTCTCCAGAGATAAATATCTTATTGGTCCGAATGGACATACTTAAAACAACGTTTTTTCTATCTCCAGGATACAACATGTTTCATAGCAGCGTGCTTAAATGTTTTAAGATAAAAAAACCTTGGAAATAAGTGCAAGAATTTGTTGGTGCTCTGTCTAATCCAATCCAAAATAATCTGACGAATTGAACAAAAATTGGATTTGGAAAAATTTGCACGCGAAAGGGAAATTAAAGTACTGACAAGGAACGAGATGTAAAATTTAAAATTAAATTCATATTTAAAATATATCTTAGTGTAGTATATTGTGGCTGCCTGATTTCCATGATTTTGGAGTGGAGAAGAATAAAACTGCGAAACTTGAGATTAAAGTTGCATCCTAGAATCGATTTAGCATAAGAAGAAGTGTAATTAAAGCGTTTATGCTTGTGAAATATGATTAAAGCGTTTAAGTACGTATTAAGGCCTTTAAAGCTTAAAGTCTGCAAGTCTGTTGGCAAGGGCAATGTATAGTTAGATTAGTTTTATTAGTGCTCTATGAAAAATTGCACTATAAGGAACTATTTAGCGTATATATGAATATTTTTCTGAAACTGAAAATTACAAAAATATTGAACTATTTTATTATATAGTAAAATAGTAAATATTATGTACAATTTTTAAAAATGTTTCTAGATTTATTTTTCAATAAGACAAAGTGATTGCAACATCAAAAAAAAAAAAAAAAAATACCAGGGATCAAAAATAACAATTATTTTCAATTTTTCAAACCAAAAAATTATGTAGATATATTTGTGGGAAAATTTGGTCAAATGTAGCATTATGATTTTTATGACCTGAGCTTTAAGAATTTTATGTGCTTTTTAAAGGTGTGATTTTTTATATTAAAAAGAAAACAAAAAAATTATTTTCGCATTTTTATTTTTTAACGCAAAAATAAAAATCAGAATTTGATTTTTATTTTTAAAATCGAAAATAAAAATCAGAAAATGATTTTTATTATAAAAATCAAATATAAAAATCAGAGTATGATTTCACATTTACATTTTTCTTTATATAAATCTTTATTTATTCTTTTTTAAATAAAAATCATTTTTTGATTTTTATTTCTGATTTCAAAAATAAAAATTATTTCCTGATTTTTATTTTTGTTTTAAAAAATAAAAATCATATTCTGATTTTAAAAATAAAAATCATTTTCTTATTTTTATTTCTGATTTTAAAAATACAAATCAAATTCGGATTTTTATTTCTGATTTTAAGAATAAAAATCCTACTCTAATTTCTATTTTATATTTTAAAAATAAAAATGAAAACATAATTTTTTATTTTTGTCTAGAAAAATAATAGTCAGGAAATAATTTTTAGATCTGATTTTTACCGAAAATATTATAACCTTTACGGTCCCTGAAAAATATGTACTTTACACGATACGATTCATTTTTTCACAATTTAGATATTAGAATTTTGTTTTCACAAGTTAGATATTGTCGTTATCCGAGAAATGTTTTTTTTTGTCTATACAAATCAAAAGAAAATTTTTCCTTGAGTTAAAATTTATCATGAGTAACACAGAGCAAAGATTTAGTATTTTTTTAAAATAGTATCAAATTGCTATGATTTATTATTACTTTTAATTAAAAAATTAACCTGAACATTTATATTTGAAAAATTTAAAGATTTTCATGATGATCACAAATTTCAATTCTTTATTCTGGATAGCTTCAATACAAAATACTATGCACAAAATTCAATTAACATTATTTTGATCTAATAGAGCAATTTTTAGAACAAAAGTTTCGTCCTTTTTTCACTGGAGACGATGATTCTGCTTTATACAAATAAATAAAAGCATTTTATTTTGTACAAATCTCACTTGAGATATTTTGTATGAGCATGACATCTGTTAATGGGATTCCTAATGATAAGAATTGAACACTAGCTAGGATTTTTGTCCATGTATACTTCAGATATTTCTTAAATAAGCAGGCTCAGAACAGGAATCTTTGTAAGAAATGGAGTCAACCGGAAAAGTTTGCTACTTTTGAAAAATAAAATATTAACTATAATACAAACTAAGATCATTAACCTTTCACTGAATCTTTATGTTTAAGCTATTGTTTCTTATTAGCTGTATGCATGTATGTTATATAGTATATATTACACATTTAATTATTTTTTTTTTTGTAATCTTTTACAAAGCAATAACATAGGCATATGAATAATTCTCGTAATATAAATTGAAACGTTCGCGAAAGCTTTATTAATAATATGTATTAATAAACAAGTTGTTATATCAGATCTTGTCTACCCGAATGATCAATGTGAACTTTATCAATCGATTTATCTAATTAAAGGGTTCAAAACTAGCGTGAAACAGCACAATAAGCAGTTAGCAATGATTTTCGACATCGCGTATAAATCACAGGTCATTAGGAGATTGTAAATTACAGGAAAAATATATAATCATTCATCAGCCAGCAGTCTACATAGAGTATTTATAGTGTTTGATCAGCACCACGATCGAGATATAAATCGGGCGTTTTCGATTTAGAAACCCACACTTAAAATTATTGGTGTACACACGGTGGCTGATTTCCAGGGAAAACGGCAGTGTTTTGCGGTTAAAATGAGCAAAACCTCAAAAATGTTTGCACCAACGCAAGCGCATTCATACGACGCGGCGGCGCGGGCGGCGGCTTAACGCCAAACGATTTCAGCGTCCCTCGAAGGCCCTCTAACTGCGGAGCCGTGTAACTCACGTAGGAAATTGATAAAGACTCGTTACCTGGATTCACTGAACCCAGGTGGAAAGTCGGGCCTGACTACAAGCTGCACGGTGCACATACGATCGATGCATTTCGGGCTTGGTTTGGTGCAGTTCACGTACCCGTCGGAGGTATTCATTAGAGACAAAACCGTTTATAATTCATGCACAACTTTATCTGTTTCCGCGAGTTTGCTAAATCATTTCTGGAATGGCTTCGACAGCACAGAAAGGTTCCGTCCCGTCTTTGATATCCGAGCGGGGATCTTGGGCTGCGCCGCCGTGGAGCCTCTAACCTTTGTCTTAAGACGCGACGCGATCGCTTTGTTGGGCCTCCTTCCTCTGTGGCTTATGATTCAAATTCAAATTGCATTAAAAAGGTGAGGTCACCAAAGGTGTGCAGACGGAGGTTGTGCCGCCGCTCGACTCAACATTAGGCAAGGAAACGTGCTTTTTGTTCACGTAGGTAGAGAGCATTAATTAGAAAAAGTTCAGACCTCAGACTCAATCGATCTGGTGGTGGATTAATGGCTTTTCGGAATTACTACACAATTTTACACTCCAATTGACCTGAACTCGAATGCAAGGTGTTCTTGATTTGTCATTGCGAAAATTAGAACGATCACGAAATTTTTACTTTTTCGTTTGATTCTGTTTTAGAGCAATAAATCAAGTTTTTGTAAGAGTTATGAAATATTTTTGAAAGAAATTCTGAATTATGTATTATACAGAACGCTTATCCAATGAAGTTCATGTTTTTTCAGGTACTAGTCCTTTTTTTGTGGTATTGTGCGAGGAAAAGCCTTGGACTCTTATTAGTTTCACTGCAGTTTCCGTCGTTCCGTCGCACAGTGTTCCAAATCGTCAAAAAGATGGTTAAAACTCGAAATGCCGTCGGATATGCTGTAAATTAAGCACTAGGGGTTTTTGGTGTTGCTGATTTCCAATCTGTTATCAAATGGACCAAAAGTATTATTAAATTTGATCGGATTTTCACAAAAATTGGTATGTGGGAGTTTTTCATGTCACTTATCTCAGTTTCGAAATCAAAATTTAAAAATTCAATATGACTGAACTAAAATGGCGGACAAGAAATACTTGGCTAAGTCGAATTTTAATAAAAGTTGGTATATTGGTGTTTTGGGGTCACTTATATCGATTTTGATATCAAAATGGAGTAATTAAACATTACGAGACCAATATGGTGGATAGTCTTTCAGAAATTTGGTTTCTAGTGGTTCTACGAATCACTTTATTGAATTCTGATATCAAAACTCTAAAGTTAAGAATAATATACCAAATGTTACAATTTCTATAATAATTTGGTAACGTTTATCATTTCTGAAACCGCCATATTTTATCTGTCGTGTTGAATTTTAAAATGTATATAATATATTTTAAATCAGCATGTTCTAAAATCCTTTTATACCAATTTTTATAAGAATCCTGTGTAGTTTTGCAATTTTGATTCACCATATTGGACCCACAATTTTGAATTTCGAAACTAATATTAAGGTCTCATGAATAGGTTATATAATTTAAAAAAAACCACATCAAAATCAATGATGTGTGTCTAGTCTAGAGCAATAGCCTACCAAAATACAATTCTGATACCATTGCAAGAGCATACATAGAGAGTTTTGACCTTTTTTGACCGTTTTTTTGTTATGGTAAGTTTTTTAAAAATTTGGAACACTGCACAATGCAGATTATCACAGCCCTCCTGCTTTTAAACCTTCTATAGATTTATAGATTTCAAACGTTGTTTATTTTTTATTGATTTTACTTACCCAAAATAGAAAATTGTATTTAGAATTTTATAGGGTGGAGTGTCCCCACTAAGGTTGATTTGCTTAATAAAACCAGAAGATATCTTATATGAAATATATTTTGAAAAATCTATTTGGCATTTTTGGTAAAATTTATTCGATTGACGAATAACGAGTAAGAATAATACTCGCTAGTATGAATAAAATAAGTAATTCATGATTCGAATGAATAACAAAGATAATACAAATGTAAAAAAGCGGCCAAGTGCGAGTCGGACTCGCCCATGAAGGGTTCCGTAGCAGCAAGTAATATAATATAAAAGTTCTTGTAACTTTGATCGATGTTTTAATAATAGTGTATTTTTTTTAAATTAAGTTATTGATAAGTAAACATTATAATTAAGCACCTAAATGATGGGATTTAGATCTAACTAATGCGAGCCCATATAGGCTTGTTTTTTTATTTGAGTTGATTGAATAAAAGGTAAATTGCGGTTTACGATTTATGGCGTATTAAAAAAAAACTACGCACTAGATCTCGTTCAAACCAATTTTCGGTGGAAGTTTGCATGGTAATGTACATCATATATTTTTTTTAGTTTTATCATTCTCTTATTTTAGAAGTTACAGGGGGGGGGGGGGACACACATTTTACCACTTTAGAAGTGTCTCTCGCGCAAACTATTCAGTTTAGAAAAAAATGATATTAGAAACCTCAATATCATTTTTGAAGACCTATCTATAGATACCCCACACGTATGGGTTTGATGAAAAAACAATTTTTGCGTTTCAGTTCTAAGTATGGGGACTCGCACTTGGCCGCTTTTTTTCTATTTTTGTGTGAAAATCTTAATGCGGTTCACAGAGTACATCTACTTACCAAGTTTCAACAGTATAGTTCTTATAGTTTCGGAAAAAAGTGGCTGTGACATACGGACGGACAGACAGACAGACATGACGAATCTATAAGGGTTCCGTTTTTTGCCATTTGGCTACGGAACCCTAAAAACAATCATTATCAATCATTATTTACTTTTTAAATTGGTTTAAATTATTAGTTTTTAATACTATTCTTTAAATTATTAGTTTTTAATACTATTCTTTGTTCAAGCATATAGTATAATCCGAAAAATTGTTTGACTTAAAATTTCAAAAATTCGTTATAGTGTTGCGTATGAAAAAACACGTTAAAGTACATATAATACAAAATACTTTCGATATTGTGTCTAATACGAGGATATATACACTTCTCAATATTTCTAATTTTCTAAACTATGAAAATAAACAAGTCCCGAAAGAGTGTTATTCATATTATTTCAAATAACACAACATTTATGGGTATGTTTTTATAAATTCCCCTGTAACTTCCTTATTATTCAACACCATGGACACTATTGAGGCCTTCTTTAGTAGTAGACAGTTCGACAGCTTTTTAGTGTTAACTATTTCGATTCTCAAACTTCTCCTTGAAAAAACGGCAGATTTTCAACTAACCTCGTCAATCTACTCGACACAATGATTTATATTAAAGTTGGTGTTGTAAATTTTAACCCTTTATAGCCCAAGATCATAAAACATTAAAATTATGTTAAAAATGGACAGGTTTAGGGAAATAAAAAATACATATTTCTTAGAAATTAAAAAAATATGTATTATTAATTATTTATTTCACATTTAAGGGAGTGTAACATTACTGTAAAATTGAGTTAAACGTAAACAAAAAAACCTAATTTGGTATGGAAGGAACATATTCATTCACTTATCTATAGGTTTCCAAGAAAATAACACAATTTTACACACTTTTTGTATTTTTTTTTGTAAAATTTAAAATTTGCTTGAATTTCAACTTGTCACTTTCAATTACGGGCGAAATTCTAATCGATTAACTGTTAACAGTTTACGCTGTCTATGATGATTTCCGTGGATACCACGTTGTTCAATAATGTGTGACAGCAAAGTGGCGCCGATTTGAATGAACTAAATACATTTGGTGCGTATTCTGGCGGGATTTTTGAGGTTTGTTACAGAAATGTCACATGGGGCTATAAAGGGTTAAAGTAAATATATATTGAAAACAGAAAAAAGTAGTTATTTAAGCTGAAAATAATAAGCAACAAAACTTTGGATCCCAAAAGAAGAAAATATCGGATAGTCGCGATCATGTATAATGAATTTGAATTCTTTCATACTTCTTTGTACACATGGTACATAATTTTAAAAGTCACCTCAAGATATTTAAAAAAAAACTCTTAAAAATCCAACATAATATCCCTGGTATTTCCGTTTTTATACATAGTTGTTTCTTTCATGACTTTCTATTCGTGTTCAAATATTATAGTCAGTTTTTCGACCTTGGGACGAAACTTTCGAGTGCTTCAGTTTTCGTTAGATGACCTCAGTCAATGTCAATATGCTAAATAGTTTGCCAACAACGATAATCAAAAAAAAAAAAAATCTTTTGAGAGGTAATCTAAAAATTTCATTTTCACTTTATTTTTGTATGCTAAAATGTATGCACATGATCACAACCTCACGTGAATGACTTGAGAGATTATCTGAAGATTAATATGATATTATGCGGTCGTTAACCTTTTCTCTTTTTTTCCCAACTGAAGCGATTAATTTTCGAATATAAAACAATCGTAACAGAACCTTGAAGAAATTCATCACATTTCGGGGCTTATTAGCTTATTATAGTGATTAATTCAAAGTGAGGAACCGGTCCTTTTACATGCATCTTGCTAAAAATAGTCTCCGCGATTAAAACCGTTTCGAGCCAATCACAATGAAAATGTCTTGACTTCTTGGAAGGTGTGTTCAAAACTCGTCTTTTTGGATCCAAGAATATTTGTTTTAAAATGTTGTCGTTCGAGCTTTTAAAGCAATTCAAACGCCTTCTTTATGTAGAAAATCTTAATTAAGATCTCATAAATAACCATCATTATAAAAGAGTAGCTTGAATAGAGATGGGAATGCATGATCTCTATGGAACCATATTGGAGTATTGGATGCAGTTTAAACCATAAAATTGTTAAGTATTTTTGTATTTTCTTTTTTATTAAAAAAATTAATTGTAATGATTTTTTCCTAAAAAGATATTCCCCAAATATGTGCCAGAAGTTACAAAAGGATCAGAACAAAACGATTTTATCGATTTAACACTGAATTTGAGTGATAGTAAAGAAGATTAAAGTTTAGTATATTATTTTATTATTTATTTTAAGGATATAAATCAAATTTTGCAAAAAATAATTAAAAATAAACTGTAAAACAATTAAGGTCATTGCGCCTTGGGATAAAATATTTATTTATAAAAAAAATCACTTCTATTTAATTTATGACGATTATGATTTATTTATTGTAAAGCTGTTTTCAGCATAATGTTTATGGTTGTGTTACAGCGTCTATCCTACAGCATGTATATTACAGCCTCTTATTGCTGTAATATAGTATTTAAAGGAAAAAGGTATAGGAAAATGTTGGATCAAGGATCATATGGCTTGAAACACGCTTGTTTACGTTTGTACATAACTTTGTATTTACAAAAATAAAATTACTTCAATAGATACAAAACAAAATACTACAATTCACTAAAAAATATAAACAACACATATATAAAAAAGCAAAGTTACAAATAAACTAACAAATGTATATATATAAAAAATTAACGAAAAAATATACTTCTTAAAAATAATTCTTGAGTTTTCTGGAATTATAAAAGAAAAGAATTTATTATTTAAATGAGAAATTGCCAACCCGATGAATAGAAAAACTGTGGTACCAACAGTTTGTTTTTATTAAAATCCTATCAACCCTAATTTTGCGTAGCATCAACAATATTTTTCGTAGAAAAAGATTGCTAATGTGTGGTTCGTAGTGGCGGTGAATACCTGCCTACACTCTAATTCCAAAAATGTTAAAATACGGTGGAAACCTGCACTTGAACATCCCTGGAATCGGAATTCAATGCTTATTTTGTTGTAACCAGTAAATAACTTATAGTGGAAGCTTCCATTTGTAGCGGTGGAAACCTGCCTGAATTCTAACTTTGAAAATGCCTAAATATGGTGGAAACCTACACCTGAACATTTCTGAAATCAGAATTCTGTATTTGTAAACAATAAATAGCTCATGGTGGAAACCTATAAGTTATTTATGGTGTATGGCGGTTGAAACCTGCCTAGATTCAAACTCTAACCGTCTTCAGTGCGGTGGAAACTTACACCGAACACTGCCGGAATAAGAATGAATATCCTTCGCAGTTCGCCTCCTTTTATACTAAATTTGGCATGAGCAAGGATTGCTGCGATTGAAATTCTCAAATAATTCAAAATGATTAGTTCCAAATTTTGATGCAGACGGCGCTCTGTGTGCAACAGATAAAAATTGTTGCTGTCAAATGACAGCTGTTTTGTTATTGCAAATTGAGGAGGGTAAATCTCATAGGAATCGATTAGGTTTGTTGATTATTCCCGTGGAAATCTTAATTATAATCAAGTATTTTGTCTTTCTTACAATTTGAGATGATCTGCATGTCGCAGCTGCAAGTCAAAGCTGCGACAGGTTGAGTCTTCTTTTGCTTAGTCTGATTGTAAAGGGCAATACCATTCTAATTGAGAAACTCAGAATTATTTTTTATTATTATATATTGTAATCTTATAGTAGAAATCAAATAAGTTCGTAAAATTTGGTACACTAATATGCAGTCTTAGAAATTCTACATTAATTTTTGTATTTTAATAATAGAAGTTGGTTTTAAAATATGTTTTCTTTTGTGACAAAATGCCTTTTCAAATATCTATACTATATTTTGCCGTATTCCCTATTAATACGTATTGGCTCGAACTTTTATTTATCAAGGCTAAAAGCTTTTATGTCATTCCGTTCAAGCCAAATGTTTGCCAACCTAGAAAACACATTAAAAAGAACTTCTCATCATTTCTATTATTACTCACAATCACTACTTTTCATCATTTAGTATCAATCAATCAAACTAGCATGGTGACCAAAAACAAACTTCATCAAAATTCATTCATTATGTTTTGACAAAACAAAGAAACATACAGACCAAAATCAATGTTTTATTTCTATGTGGCACAATATAGTTTTTGATTATAATTATATAAAGAAAATAATTTAAACCATTATACATTTTATTACCTGTTCGGTAGGGGTTATCCAACTTTGCAAATATTTACATAATCAGGATCCAGTTTGCATTAATCGAAATCAGTGCATTCAGTATTGCTTTTTTAATTCATAAAATTGAAGTTTTATGAATTAAAATGGCACCACGTATCGACGTCGACTTGTACGAACTGGTTCCAGTTCTTCTCTTGTCCTTCAATCGGTGCAACTTGGGAAAGGCTATTTATAAAATAGTGCATACCTATATTTTGCAAATATTATTATTTTTACTAAATTAAAATTATGGCAAATGTCTTAATGTGAAAAATATACTAACTTTCATCGTAACGAACATTGTATGTATACTATAATTTCTCTTCTCCAAGAAAACGTGCGTATCAATCAGGAAAACCAAACTGGCAAATTAAAGATTTAATCTAGAAAATAAATAGTTCATTCCACGCTAACTATCTAGATGCATTCATCAGTAGATCGACAAGTAGAAGTCAATCAAAGAAAAAAAAAAATACTTCCCTTACTATTCAAGTCAGAGTCAAGTCCGTCGAAAAATGTTTTTCTTAAAACAGAATGAAAAGATCGCAACAACGATCATGACACAAAAGATCACAGCAGATCATCGACCGGCCTTCATTAAGAATTCTTGTCTAACACTGATCCGCACTGAAGAAGTGCACTTTATATTCCGGCAACGAGCCTATAATTAGCAACCGAAGTAGTTATAATTATGTTGTTTGCACGACCCATAAATTTCCCGAAGACTTTACACGCATTGGCGCGTGTTTCCATAGTTATTTAAAGGGGGCAATTATAAGATAAGTGCTTGTTCTCGTAAGCAGACTAGCCGAAGAACTCTTTCATCTGGCAGTACTGCGGCAAAGGGCCATCTAAAACAAATTTTGTTGGCACAAGAGCGCAAAATAAATTATTCTAAAGAAGGCGAAGCGAAAAAAAAAAAAGGAAAAATGGTCACCAGCAGCAGCAGCAGCAGCAACAGCTATGTGGTGTACGACCATAAATATTTATGTCTTCCTATATAAATATTCTGTGGCAGTTTGTTGAACCTATCGATCGCCGATACATAAGGGAAATAAGAGGAAAAGAAGGCAAGTGAATAAAAAATAGCAGCGAAGGAGAGCACCATAAAATTTCAATTCTTGAAAGCATATATGAACGAGCGATATCACCTCTATGCGCGCCGATCACCAGGAAGCCCAGCGACAATCGCTCGATCGCGGATTGCGGATCGCGGATCGCGGATCGCGGATCGATCGAACGATTGATAGTATCATATGATCGCACCGCGCCGCCGAGTCGTTCCCATCCCAGCGCGGAGGTGTATGCCGCGCCGCTGCTGGGTCATTTCATTTCCTCGCCGCGAGAGGGCTTCGTTTGCGGAAGCTGCGATCACATCGCTTCGTTTTGTTGCATCACAAGCTCTCAGCGTTGTGAGTGACTGATGTGCAGATCAGGGTGATTGAGGCAAGCGGGTTTAATGACGATACGATTAAATCCGCTCAACGATCATGGGAAAAATCTGCACTTCTCCATTTATTCAAATAAGATGGTCTTTCTTTCCTGAATATGTTTTTCTTGCCTGACTGATCGTTCGTTTCCTTTAAATAGTCTCACGAACATTCTTGTGTAGCATGCTTCGGAAATCAGTGTAATATGTAATATATATAATTTCTAGTAATGCGATTTTTCAAAAATAGAGTCCAATATTCAATATAAAAGCAGAAATATACTAAAAATACAGTATATTATAAATTAAACTATAAATAAGATTGGTTTTCAACGATTATAACTATAAAAATCTATAAACGCCCGTAGTTATGCAAAGCAATATAAAAAAAAACCTTTTAAAAACAACGTTTTTATAAATGTTGTAACCCCTTCATTTAATATCCATGCCAAGGGGGTTGTGAAGAAAACCGATATTAGACTATTTATTACTATATTGCGTTGTCATCGGACTTATACACGTGTGCAAAATTTTAAAGCTATAGTTTATACATCTCAGTATCTCCATTTTGTAGAAAACTGATTAGCTAATAATATGTATTGCTCTCATGAGCAAAAGCACACCATCTCATGCTTTTATTATAGCATGTTACCACTTTCTTTTCCTTAAATAAATACTCAATTTATTTTTTGGGTAGGGAATCCAAACCCTTTCAATAAAGAAGTTAGAAGTTGGCATGTTGTTTTTTGGCGGCTCCCTTGAAACATTAAATAATAATAATAATAATAACCTTAAACTTATGTCGGGTACGATTGGGAGATATAAACATACTATAATTATTTATTTATATCTCTGCTTTTCTCACAGGTCACAATTCAATTCAATAAAGTCGGTTTTTAAATCAAAACCAGTTGAAATCTTTATATGTATGCAGTTACAATTTTTCACAAGCCCTGATTTTCGATTCAAGCAACTTCCAATTTAATATCACTGTATGAAATTGTAACATTTGGTCCTTCTAATGTATTAATATATTAACTTTGGTTGGAAAACTAATACTTGTATTTCGATTTGTTTGAAATGACACGTCAACTTGATCCGTCTTTCGAATTTTGGTGGGTTTCGCTACGAAATTACAAAAAATTACATGAGTTACATATGATTTTGATGGGGCTTTACACAGCCATCACAATGGCATCTAAAACTGAAACTAGTAAAAATATCAGTCATGTCACATCGCTTTTTATTTTGTTAATTCTATAAACTTTTATTTTTTATTTCTATACAATTTCCATTTGCTTGTCTTTTAAAATATTATATGTATAAAGATATTGAAAGGGTGAAAATAGAAAGGGTTGTTTTTCTATTTTTATATGTATATAGTAATAGTATGTATCTTATTTTTAATCGACTTCAAAAAAAGGAGGAGGTTCTCAATTCGACTGTATTTTTGTGTAGGTATGTTACGCGATATTTTCGCCGATTGTGAACCGATGTTAATGATTCTTATTATATTTAATATGCTATATCTCGAGGATATTCCCATTTAAATTTGAAGGAAATATTCTACCTCTAAAGGTAGAAAATTAGGGGATGAATCCCGTTTATTGAAATTCAGCCATTTCCCATTAAATAAAAAATTAATAATAAAAATATTTTTACAAACAAATAAAAACCGACTTCAAAACTTTGCCTCAAATTACTGTAGGTTTATAAACTTTCCTTGGCTGCACCGATTCCAAAAATGGTTGAATAGATATTGTATTAATTATCAATAATTTTGTATATTGTCATGAATGTTCTTTTCTTTAAAGTAATATAGTTTTATTTGTTTGTAAACATTTTTTTTGACAGCATTGAGTCCATTGTTGCAGTTACCGTTTACGTAAGGGTTTCAGGGGTAAAAACAGAAGTGGGGTAGTTTATCTTGACGGAGTAGTACATTAGTATTTTGTGGTACGGAAAAAGGTTTTGTAAATAAATACCGCCTACAAGTCTGATACAGAAAATCTATTGTATTTTTCAGTGGCAGTTAGTTACTTTACCATTGTTTGTATCCCATTATTCTGAACTTTTTTATATTCTTTAGACATTGCTCCAACTAAAGGTTTAAAAGTACTTAACAAAAGAGTTTTCCGAGAATCCTGATGTTGATTTATAAGCAAAGATCTACCAATTCGCGGTGCTTTCAAGAAAAACAGAAGTGAAAGGAACAAGCGTAAAACGCGGCTTCCGTTAGAAGCTATATAATTCTAAATGGGAGGTCGGACCTAGAGATTAACTGCCATGTCTAAGAATAAGCATCGTGAAAAGTGTAATTTTATTGCGGTTATCCGTCGTAATCGAGACAATCCAAAGTGTTTTCTATCTACGAGGGAACTCCGAGAATGTAAGAATTAATGATTAGGCATTTCCCGCGTGTAGATAAGCACCGTGTCGGCTAAGATACCGCATAAAAGAGAGTAAAAAAAAAAATGCAGATGATAAGTTGCATACAGCGAAAGAAAGATATACGCATACAACATTGAGTCCAAGGAGAAGAGTTCCTTTTCGTATAATCTTTTTATTGCTTCAATTTATTCATGTTGTCCTTCAATTTTATGGCTATTCATGTGGCAGCACTGTTGTGCATGCTGTAGTCGCCAACCTAGCACAGCAATCTGCCTCTCAGGCTATAAGATTGCATTGTCAACATCTTTAACCTAGTTTGTGATGTTTCCTTTTAATGAAGCCGCCCGCGCGAGTTCGTATCTCCTCCCGCCCCGCCTCGCCGGCATTCAGGGCCTATTCGCAGCGATTGTGCATCATAGCGCATAAGTGCTTATTAAATTAAGCTGCAATCAAATTATTCGCCCGGCACTGCAGCGAACGAGAGGAGGACTCGCCGTAGAATACATATTTAGAGTCGTAGGCAATAAATTGCGGATGATAATTAGCACCCCCTCTGCTGGGGAGGGCGGTTGAGTGCATTAATGGTCGCCGGTAAAGCTGCATTCGACATATAAATCACTCGCCCTCTTTAATGCAATTATGTCCATCGAATCGAGTCCATGATGGGCTCCCCTGGGCCTCCCTAGGTGCCCTCGCCGGGCCAGTTACTAGAGTTAGAGTCGGAGTCTTCCTGCTTGGTGTAGATTGTCGATGTAGAAAGTCGACATATAACGACGATACGAACAGTCGCCGTCACGTACGGCGACGTGCATGACTCCGGTGCACTCACCACCGATTGCCGCGGATGCTGTAACAGTAAACTGGTGAGGTGATCCCAATACCCGTTCCAGGTGTATTGCATAACTCAATAGCGGGACTCGGAATGCTCCTCTATGCCCGGTTCGCCTGCTATTCATCTTCGCCGTGTTCGCCCCGAAGACACTGCTCTGAGAGAAATTGTTCGCCGTTTCTGTTCTGTTCGCTGCAGTCCAATTTTCTATCCTTCTTGCTTCAGAAATTTCTTCGGCATTCTTTTCTTGAGCTCTGCGATGGTCACACAACTGCAGTTCGTGCTGTGTAGATGTAGATATACTGTACTTTTCTTTCGCTTTGATCTTCAAAGTGATTACTTTTGTTTTCGTCGGATAGCCGTGCATTCTAACACAAATACAGGAAACCTATTCAACACAATGCGAAGATTGCAATTTGTCTTCGGGAAGAGCGTCTTGGTGGAAAAGAACACAAAATGCAACAGAACCGCTCAAACCGCTCTGTAAATTGTGGAAAGACCAAATTACATTTCAGGCTGTAAATTAATTTGCTTCTTAGATAATGGGAACTATTTGCGGCTATTCATTGGACGATAATAATTTAATTAATGTCGGAAGAACCCTTCTCTGGATAGATTTAATAGATTAATTGTGCAAAATGTATAGGAATGAAATATTTGAGGTTTACGAAACGGTAGTGATAACTTCAAGGTAATTAAAGGGTTAATAAAATCGATTTTTCGATTTTTACATTACACATGATTTAACCCTGACAGAATGGTTTGGAGCTACTTTATTACGATTTGAGACTGAAATTGATTGATTTGCAAACATTGGAATGTCGTCGTTTTTGTCCATTTAGTGTTGAGCGGTGAATTGAACTGTCCCGAACTGTTATCAATGTTTAGCATTAATGTACCGACAACAAACCTCCGAAAGTATGATTTCTTAAAGCTTGGGAGTTGTGGAACCGGTTATGTTCAATTGAGTCCCTCCCTTAAGGAATCTTATAATAAATATTTTCATGAAGTAGATTTTAATTTTAACAGAATTGTATAGTTTTATAATTTTAATTTTATTATAATGATGTATTTAATTTAAATCATATTTTTGGTACAGTCAGGGCAGTTATCAATTGGCTTAGTATTAAGGGGGAGTATACATTTATTGGATGTTTTTTCAAATGTTCTTTTTTCATACGAAGATTTATTTTAGTGATACAATATTTTAAGAACTGAAAATATACATATCGAACTTTCTACAAAAAATAGTTTTGGATTTGTTTTTTTTCAAATAGGGCTGTGATAGGACTACCGCAATTATGTCCCTTTAAAAAAAAACGGTTGGCCGCAAATCTCAGCTGTGGAACGTCTGAGACAAAAAATTCGAGCAGGATATTAAAATACAGGGTGGGCCATAAGAGTATTGGCGATTTGAGATTTAAATTTCTTGGAACCTCGCTGCGCGGGGTGGCGGGGAGTTATATCGGTAGACGCGTCACTTCTCGGAAATTTAATCGCCATGGAGCCGTACAAGAATTAAAACCGGATGATGCCAGAAAGCGACTTAACTTTGTTAATCTGATGCTCGGCCGATTCAACAATTTTCACAACGTGATGTTCAGTGACGAGGCGAATTTCCATATTAGTGGTGCCATCAATAAGCAAAATTGTCGATTCTGGTCCGAGATCAACCCCCAACACCTGCATGAACGACCACTTCATAGCCCTAAACTTGTCGTATGGGTTGCAATATCGTCAACCAGTATTGTTGGGCCATATTTTTTCGGTGAGTGACGGTGAGAGCCCATAATTATTGCGATATGATAAGGGAGTTCTTGGTTCCAGCCCTGCAAGAATTTCAAGGTAATACCTCGATGATGTGGTTTCAACAAGATGGTGCCAAATGTCATACGGCTAGGGTATCAATAGACCTGCTGAAAGAAATGTTCCCGGGAAAACTCATTCCAATAAGGGGGGATATTGAATGGCCCCCACGCAGCCCCGATCTCACGCCATGTGATTTTTTTTTTATGTGGCTACCTTAAATCGGTGATCTACGAGAATAACCCGAGAAATTTGGAGCAGCTCAAAAGGAACATTATCCGAGAAATTCACAATATACCGAGAACAACGTTTCGCCGACTTTTCCAAAATTTGCGACTTCGGTTTCAAGAGTGCCAAACAGCTGAGGGACGTCATTTAAACAACATTGTTTTTAAGCCATAAAATTTCCAAGATTTCCAATTTCCAAAAATACAAAGATTTTTTTTGTACATTTCGTAGTTTTTTTATAATTTCATACTCAAATCGCCAACACCCTTATGGCCCACCCTGTATAAATCAGTCCCTATCGTGGGAACAAGAATAAAGTAGTTTTGTTAAAAAAAAAAGGTGGACTTTTGAATATTTTTTCCTTTTTTTTTTGGAAAAAAATAGTAAAAAATGGGTAAATTATTATATATTTAGTTCACACCATAGCCACGCATGTGTGGAATAATCCCTGAAAATTTGAGTCCAATCGGTTGAATAGTTTTTTCAAAAAGTTGCCAAACAGGTTAAAAAACGTGGTTTCGAGTAAAACGCGTTTAAACTTTTTTTTTTATAATTCACGCTCTTGGACACCATGTATTATATTATGTTATATATATTTCTCGGCGTTTGTTACTTATATACCATATTGTATATTGTTTTTACAGGTCTAAAGTTTATGTTAATGATTGTTGTGAAAAATCGATTTTTTTAAAAAATAAACGTATACTCCGCCCTTAAATAAATAAATGAAATAAAATTTAATACTGCAGTGGAACACGGATAAGTGCATGTGGTAAAATATCAACTTATTGTGGTGCTTTGATATTGAGCAATCATTCGAATTTGTATAAATGCTTTGTAGGTTATTTATTTATATTGAAATACGTACCCAATAAAAGTATTATTAACAAAGATAAAATAAAAATCATTTAATAAAATCCAAATCACAATAAAGGAGGATAGGCATAAATGTATAGGCACTGTCCTACGAATGTCAATGAATGGTGCATGTTTATTTTTTACATTTATTATGTGTAGATTAATTTTATAGAGTTTCATTAAAATCGGCCCCCGTAAAAAAAGTTATTTAAGGTTATATCATAATAAGCTTTTCCTTTTAAAAATGGGGATTTTTAAATTCATTTCGTTATAATTCTCCCTATTATTATATATTAGAAAAATCTTACTTAAATAACTTTTTTTTACCAGAACCGATTTTACTGAAACTCTGAAAAATTAATCTACACAATATGAGTATAAAAACTAAACATGCGTTAAAGTTCGATGTTATGCTGACAATCCAGAAACGATTCAGCATTTAAGAAAAATATTGATCGAGTTGTTCATTAAATAGGGCCCCCAATAATCAAAAATGTGCTGCAAAATTGGATTGATAAGATGGGCTACTGCCAAGCCAGCAGAAGCCGCCATTTAAATTAAATCATATCACATAACTAATCGGGATATTTAAACTTTGTAATAAATCAACAAACTTTGAAAAATATTCAACAGTGTTTATTTTAAAAGTATTTTTAAAAAGAAACCAGCAGATAAGCCACGCTTTAGTTTTACAAGAAATGCGTTTAATATTTCTATGATAACTATGTTTATCTCTTGACTTGTGCGTTTGACTATAAATCTCCATAGCTTTGTGGATTTTCGATAAACGTAAAAAAATCGTTCTTTTATTCGATTCATGAGAAATTTTTCTTAAACTTATCTAAAAAGGGAAGTATAATTGTGTAATTGAATTTTTTATAAAGGACCTATTTAATTTTATCCTACGATCTGCATAACAGAGCCGATTTCTGGTGGTCCATGGTCCACATGCGCATGCGTGATGAATTTTCTAGTTTTATGTTGGGTAATCTTAAAAGTTTTCGTTACACCATTGATTTGCAATTTTCGCAAGTGCTCAGCATAATTGTGTCAAGATTTTCGTAAAGGTGCGTTAGCATAACAACTGAGCTGTCCGACGTGGTCGCTGCGCGGCGCTGTCGTCGACCGAAGTGTTTATTTGTTGCAGTTAACCGGCGGCGCACGGCGCATGATTTGCGGTATAATACTGAAAGATAAGATTTATTTTTTCTTTTCAGTTTATTTCCTTTGGCCGTTCGACTTGACTGATTATTGTCATTGGCGCGGAGCGCCTTGGATGGAGCGCAACCCGCAACCGAGCGTTCTTGTTCGTTTCCCTTCCGCACGAAGCACGATCATAATTACGCGGACAATAACCCTTGTGAATGTCACCTCCGCAAACGCTTTCATGTCCTTCAGATGCAATTAGCATAGAGGCGATGCAAAAAAAAAAAAAAAAAAAAATATTGCAAAAAGCTCGAAAAGAACAGAGAAATTAATAAAAATTTACACCAAGGGATACCGAGGGGGCGGTAAGAGGGCGAATCAGCGAGTGCAAAAACCTCTGTCAGCGCGGGCACTGCTAATTTATGCGCGCACCTCTATCACGTTTGTAGAATTTGCGCAAGACGCTCGCTGCGATTGCGCTTGATGTGGCGCGGCGAGCGGTGAGCGGTGGGCGAAGCTCTGCGGGTATACTCGGGCGCGAAGACTTGGCGGGATGGTCGCAGGACGGAGGAAGCGAATAACTTTCTTCATTGAGCTGTTTTGTTGCGATTTTTTGTTGCGGTCTCCACTGGGATAGAGATGGTGGTGCAGTGGTGCAGTGCTGCAGCGCCAGCACCAACAAAAAGCGCATATTCGATCGAAGTTGCATAACGAATCGTTGAACCCTTTGTTCGTTGTCGTTTTCGCCGCACCGTGCGTCGTCGTCGCACCACCGACTGCCGTCGGGTGAGAGCTCGCAAGTGCGCGCAATTCACGTCGCCCGTTTTCCACTTTCCATTTCAAGATTGATTACGGCCTGGCTCGGCTTCGCTGTCTTCGTCTTGTCTTGTCTTGTCTTGTCGAGCGCCGCCGGGGCAACTTCGCTTCGACTTTGGCATGCACTAGGAAGTGTCAGCGAAGAGAGTCCGCGCCAGAGCCCGAACGCTTCGCCGTCCGGGCGAAATTGTCTCTTGCTTCAATGGAGCGCTTAGCGTGATAAAAGAACATAAAAAAATTAAATTTGTTTACATAATTTCTCGCTTATTGTTTATTTGGTTGCGCTGTAAAAGCAAACCGGTGTCAAATGGCCCCAACCCGGATGAACCCGAGGCTCCGCAGCAGAGCTGGGAGTTTACGTCCCTATGCGGCACTCGAACCAAAGCCGAGCCGCGTTGCACTTAAATGCATAAGTGTGGGGGGTAAGTGGGGCTATTTGCGGAATGACATTTTTTCCCTGTCGCATTTTTCGCTCGTTCATCGCTTTCATTGCATTTATGGGTGATTTATGCAGCTCGTCCCGGGTGATTGCCATCATACCGCTTATAATTAGATAGAACGAGCAATATACTAATTTAATTTTGTATTCTGTTTTTTTTTTTTGCTTGCAACTCCTCTTCCTTGATGTGTCGCATTAAATTAATTGACAAGCTTTAATAACGATTTGTTCAGATTGAAAAAAAAAATATAATAAACATCACAAGATTGTGTTGTTTTCGTGGTTGATTAAAAATCAGTCACAGAAAAATAAATAAATATAATTTCTGTGATATATTTTTATCTTTTAAGAGTACCTGGATCATATTATGACACAGAAGGGTAAGATATTCAGTGGTTGATTGGATTAAGGGAACCCGGTGGTCTAGAATTTTCAAAAATCGATTTTTTTTAATATAGTCTTTTAAGAACATACTGTCAAATTTTTGTAAGGATATTGACAGTATTTCAGATTCTACAGCCTTATTAGCAGTTAGCGAATGGTCGAAATTTTTTTTTTACATTTAAAAATTGATAGGAAAAAGGTCTGTTTTCAGAGTTTCAATTTCAAAAACGCGTCTTTCTGTCAATTTTCAATTTTGTTTGTTCGTACTAGTTCCGGCCATAACAGCACTCATACTTATTAATAATTTTCTTAGTTTTTAGTTTTCAGATAAATATACGAGTCAAAATAGACCACAGACCCACGTATATTTTTTTGAGGGGGTCTTATTTAGTGCTACATAACTAAAAATTTTTTTTTAATTTAAAAAGAAATGTGTTTATATGCAACATGAGTACTATTAAATACCTAAAAAGTTTCAATATCGTTGTTCATTGATTTAACCTTAAAAAAAAATCTAAAAATTCCCCATATTTTCGGGCACACGACCATCGGGTCCCCTTATTTTCCCCCGATTTTCACGACGGCAAATTCTATTCAACAACGCAGGCATTTGTTGAATTCACATTTCAAATAAGATTTGGGGGATAATTTTACCCCTTTAGAAGCATTTGTAACCTGCTGTTTCTTTAAGAATCACAAGTAATGTTTGTACTATATTTTTCATCACTTAAAACGCAAAAGTATTTCATATTCAGAATTTTAAAAATGTTTATTTTTATGTTTAGGGGATGATTTCACCCTTTTAGAGAGTGCCTGCGCTAGGCTGAGGGTAATTTTTCTTTCAAAACTGGGAAGAATTGCAAATCACGTGTTTTTAATCACTCAAAGCATAAAAGTATGTTACATTTAGATTTTTGAAAAATATTTCAGATTATTCCAATATTTGGAGGATGATTACATCTTTTTTTAACGTCTATAGGTGGATTTTTAAACTTTCTTTGTTAATCACATTGTGTTTTTGAGATTGATTTAAGGGGGTAAATACAATTAGAATTAGAATTAAAAGTTAGGAAATTTACTGTAGAATACGATCCAGAAAGTTTCAGGTCGAAAATCGAACTCCTTATATAATTTTTCTTCATTTTTCAAAACTTTAAACTCGTTTTTCTCAAAACAACATTTTTAAAATTTGCAACCACGATTACTCGAAAACTACTTGTCCAATTTAGCTGAAATTTTTAGGGTTTTTTCGTTATACCTTAGGCTTGTCTGTAAGCCTAATTGTTTTGGAATTTTTTGTTGCCAAATTGGATTACTAATGCAAAAATGGCTGAAAAACTAGTGAAAATTATCGATTTTTTACAAAAACTTCTACCAAACGCAGAATTATTATTTTTTTTTTAATTTTTGAGGCTTACCGAAAAATTACATGTAGAGGCATGTGGGGCAACGGGGTACGCACTTAAGGTTTGAAGCGTCATAAAATGAAAAATGGCATGTTTAATGAAACAAAACAAGATTAATTACTTCGAGTATTTATTAATCAACAACTTAAACATAGAAACAATATTCACCAATTGCACATTTCTTTGAAAAACTAGCAAAATAAACATAGTCAATATGCGCACACTTACCCCTACTATAGGGGTAAGTGTACGCAGCATCAAAAATCAGAGATTCTGAGCTCTTCCATAGTCTGTGACCTTTCTTTGATAATTTCGGGGCATTTTCAATAAATAATTATACTCTGAAACAACAAAATGCAGCTTAAATAGAAAGCTAAAACGATGCGGGTAAGTGTGCACATGTGCAAACTTACTCGAAAAGCGTATGCGCACACTTGCCCCAAACCATCAAAACGAGATTCAATCAAAATTGCTCACGATTGCATTATCATAACAATTCAATGATCACCACTAATCACACTAGATATTACGCAGTACTCATTGATATATAGCAATTTTCATAGAGTATACACTAACTAACTAATCTTACCTGTGAAAACAAAATGGCGGGCCGGCGGGCGGTTAGTGACTCACGTACATTTTGCATGACCTTGCATGGGGCACTGAACGGGGGGAATGATGGTTCTTAATTATAAACCGTTTTTGAGATACTTACAATGCGTACACTTACCCGCTGCGCACACTTGCCCCACATGACTCTATATTTAAGCCAAATTTTTTGTATAGGCTGTTACAGATCAATAACACGACGTCCAGAGTGGTTGCAGTTAGTTTTGAAGGTCAACTTCACGCCACTGTACAGCCGCCATTTTGTTTTCAAAAATTAAAAAAAAATTGTTTTACATTCCTCATTTATACCTTAACAAGTGTACAAGGTTTTATAACGATTGCATTAAACCTTCTTTGTGAAAAAAAATGTTTTTTAATGCGTAATTTTTGTCCGTGTAGTTGTATTTACCCTCTTAATAAGGAACATCTTTGTACTAAATGATAATTTTTTGATAAAATTCATCCTTTAGGGGTGATTTTTTAATATTTTCGAAAACCTAAAAACAATGCCTCTCTTGATTTTTTACGACGATTATTTTGATAACTCATACATTTTTTTATGTATTTTCCTTATTTCGCTGTGAAATGTGCAAAACAGGCGAAAAACAGCCTTTTTTGCGATAATTCTTTAAACTTTTAATGGCCTAAGGGTAGTAAGCGGCGTAAAAAAATGAATATTTTAAATAATTTTTTTTTATACAGTAGCTTAATTTATTTTATAAAGCAAGTAATAAAAAATATTATGTTATGTTTTAACTTTATGTTACAAAAATGTTAAAGCAAAATATTTATTGTAGACTAAGTTATCGCCATATTTGTTGGACCTTATCCCACAAGTCATGCTTTGTGGTGGCAATCATACCATTTTACTGGTTCATCAATCAAACAAAAAAGAAATCATTAATCATTAGTTTAATAGTTAATCTAGTGCCTGATAAATTATTAGAGGCTCAGCATTACCCAATATTGCTCAACAGTACTCATCATTACCTAGCATTACTGGCTGAGTATTTCTAAGTAATTTCACGTAATGCTGAGTAATGTCAGGTAATGCTAAGTAATGCTTTTGAAGTACGATAATGGTGAAGTACACCACCTGATAATGGTAATTAAATATTTTGAAGTACCAAGAAGTACTAATAATGGTACTGGTAATTTGTCTTGCTTGCATTACTTGTACTGGTAATTGTAATGGTTATCGTTGTAGTAATTTTTTTTATATCTCTACATCAACATGATCAACGACTTAACAGATTTTTATAAAGATTTTTGCTTTACATCGCTTATCAGTTGTCTGGCCATATTTTTAGGATAATTATAATTTTAAAACAATTACTTAACTATATTATATAATATTTCTATAAAAATTGGTATTTAGTTAAAACAACTTACTTATTTTGTGTTATTTGAGAGGAACTGATTTGTTTAATGGTAGTATAGAATAATAAAGTTTAAAAAAATATATACTGATATTTGATTACACCACTTAATTTAAAAAATATTTTATTTCCAGATCAGCAGTTCGCGGCGGCTGATTCGAATTCAAACAATACCGTGACAAAGTCGTTTGTACCTTGCAAAGTTTGTGGCGATAAGGCATCGGGCTATCACTACGGAGTGACGTCCTGTGAGGGCTGCAAGGTAAATCATCTGACCACAAACCTTAAGATGTCCCCCTCAAATCGACTAATAACACTTAACATTCAGATCGTTGTTTTCTGCTCGCAGGGGTTTTTTCGGCGCAGCATTCAAAAGCAAATCGAGTATCGATGCCTGCGCGACGGCAAATGCCTAGTGATTCGACTGAACCGAAATAGATGCCAGTATTGTCGCTTCAAGAAATGCCTTTCAGCTGGAATGAGTCGAGACTGTGAGTAGCTCTAAATTTTTGTTTAATCTTACCGCAATCTATGATAATTACAAGAATGATGTGGACTTGATATTAGAACTGTTTACACTGGCGAACAGTGATTTTGTGGTCTGGTCTGAGAGATTTAGGGTCATTTCAGTCTGCTGAATACGCATATAATATTAATTTAGATTGATTTGTTATAGTTTTTGAAATTAGGCCTACTTAATGATAATGGAAGAAATCCAAAAAATATTTCAAATGATTAAAAATCTTCATACTTTAGATCTTAATTATGTTTTTGCATTTTATTTTAAGCAATACCAAGAAAAACATACACAAAAAATATAATAACAAAAAATGTTGCCTCATATTATGAATTCACATATGAAAGTTTCGTGCTGCTTTATGTTTTTGAGAAAAATAGGGTTGAAAATTCAAAGGTTACAGATTAGTGGTTAGATTTTGAATTCCTACGATGTTCCTTTATTTTCTTTACAAATTTTCAAAAATACCCAAAATACGGTTTATTCTTCTTTTTAACCCGTCAGTTCCCAGTGTCACCTGTAGGTGACAGCAGTTTATAATTTTTTTTCCCTATTAAATGATAACATTACTCAAGAAACTTTTTACTATTAGGATATTTGGGTTTTTTTTTCCACACTGATGTCATGTCAGCTGTCAAATAAATTAAATTATTTCTAACGGTATTATTATTATACATATTTCTAATTTTTTGGCGTGACAGTGACTTGCTCTGCAAAAATTGCAATAAAAAATGTCAAAAGCCTGAGTATTATATTTTTTCTTACTGCATGTCATTTTTTAATAAATATACTAATATCATCAGTGCATTTTGAGTGAAAAGCAAATTCCAAAATATGTGTTCAATTTTCAAGTGTCATCCGTAGGTGATACGTTTTGTATAAAAACCCTAAAAGATTTTTTTAGAATAATTTTAATATTCTTCTTGGGGATGTCTAAGGAATACATAACAGAAAAATAATATTATTTTTTCTATTAATCTCGTCATGGGAATTGAAGGGTTAACTCTCTTTTTTTTCGAAGGCCAATTTACAGTTTTCGTTTGTGAATTAATAATCTATGGAAAAGCTGCTACAGCAATTACCTATCAATTGTTCTGCCGCACAAAAAAAAAAAGAAAAATTAAATGTGTTAATTTTTAAATAAAATGATTGATTTTATGATTTCATTTTTTGAATACAATTAAATTAGGCTTAAATTAGGCTCGATTAAATATCGGAAATTATATCCGATAAATGGCTCGCCTACGGCTTCAAACCCTGGCTTTTTTAACAATATTTTCAATAACAGATTCGCAGATATTTTTGAAACACAAGTGTTTTGTGCAAATGAGTTGTGTTTGCTGAAATCCAAAATCCATACTAAAAAAACTATGATTGAAAATTCGTATAGTTGACTGTAGTTTCAAAATAAAAATTGTTTAGTCGATTTTCAGGTAAAGTACTTTTATAATTCAAGATGGGAAATTATTACTGTGGTAGGCAAAAAGTTCATATCACCAAGTGATTTCCTTGAAAGTGAATACATAAGGCTTTTTGGTCACTAATTTTGAAACTACTCGCTAAATTTCGAAATTCTTTAAGGTGAAAATTAATATAAAACGATTTTTGTAGATGCTTATCTCAGATTTGCTTTCAACAGTTATTCAAAAATGGCAAATGGAAAAAAAATTCTCTAATTCAAAAGGGGTTTTGGAGTCACTAATTCCAGGTTTTTTGTTCTGGCGTTCACGAATTCTTAAGGGAAAAATATTTCTTAAGGGGACTTGATGCAGCTAAAAGTTGAAATCGTTGTTGTTGGGAAATTGAACATTTGAAGGGAAATTTTTTTAGATTTTTCCAGGCTGTTTTTTGGCTGGTGGAATTTTTTCAAAAAAACCTAACAAAATCACGGTCTACGCGATTTTGAGTCACTGGAGCGTCTGACAAAATAAAAAAAGGGTTTTAATTGGTATGACAATCTCTAGAGATTGAACCAAAAGGAAAATTTTTCATCGAAAAATAACAAAATTATGGCTTTTTTTCGCAAAAACGCACATTTCTTGGCTGGAAAATTTGATGAAAATCAAAAAATTTTCGGAAATTTCTTTTTTATCCGTAGTTCAATCCCTGGAAAATCATGTGTTAACATATCAAAATTTGTAAAGAATATAAAATGCTTGAAATTAGCAAAAGAATTTGTATGTGCATTTTTTCCAGAATTTTTTAGACAATTTTTGGTTTTTTGGATTTGGCCAATTTTTGAAAAATCCAAAAATGTCCCGAAAAATTCTAAGAAAAATTCACACGTATTCTTTGGCCAATTATAAGCACTTTTTGTCCTATAAAATTTATTCGTAAAATTGATGCTTTTCGTGTAAACAAAATAAAAGTTTTTAATTACTTTGCTGGCCATTTTGCAAAAATCAAGCAAAAAAAAACTTTCAGAACCATGTTTTGAGAAAGTTTAGCCATTCGGACCGCGATTTCTAGTGGTTATATGATCATTAAATAGTAGCAAGATCAAGATAATCGATTTTGAAAAGACAAAAGGCCAACAAAATCAGCAGTTTTTTTCAAAAAACCTAAAAATAATAGAGTTTTTGAAGCTTTTGTCTAAAACAAATGCCAGATTCTGAAAGAACATTGCCAAAAACCCCCAATATACGATTTTGGAAGAAAATCGCCTCAATTTTCTATTCGAATCGCACAATTGAACTTGCGTGCACAAAATTCTCGTTTTGCGCATTAATGGGTTAAAGTTTTTGAAAGATATTTTTAAAGGAAAAGCTTACCTAATTTTAATCTGCAATGCCTGCACCGAAACCGAATTCGACTTAAATATAATGAAATTCTTATTCTTGAAGGTATTTCTTATCAAAATCAATCATAAAAAAAAATATTGATTTTTTGGAAATTTGGGTGTGGGAAGTTCCCTTAAAGATCGATTATATAGAGGTATTTGTTTGATTTATTCTAATATTCAGGGCCCCATTTATACGCTGTTTAGGCTTCAGCGCTGGCTCAAAGTAGATCAAATTACATAGTAAAACTTTTCTGCAATTTAATATTAAACTTCAAATGGTTCTTTTTCGGTTTTTAGTTAGAAAATTGCTCTAAAATACGAATTTTGCAGCTTGAATTAGGGGTAGGGGTCTACAGATCCTAACTACGGTCATGCTAATATTATTTATTGTAGTTACATTCAAAAAATACTTTTGTTTCCCTCTGTATGTATATATGTTGTATGCTGCACAGATGCGCAACTTTCTGCCTCTGTTGCATTGCTACGAGGGATCTATGATCGGTCTGTGTGGGCTGCCTGCCTAGTGCATGCATGCAATTGTTGACCTTTCGGCAATTTTGTGAGTTAGCTCATTTTGCCGCAAAGCCTCGTTTCCCTGATATGCAAGCAAAGAGGCCGACGGCGATGAATTTAATCTATTGTAGAGGAAAGGAATGACGCATCTCCCGAACAGAGGTGATCACGATTTTCGCATAAAGCACTTAGCGCAGCAGCGGCAAAATTTCTCGAAAAAAATTCCAAACGATGTCAGCGACCATTCCGAAGGCGAAGCAAAACAAAACTCAGCTGCACCGCAACACGGAGCCGTGCCTTGTATTTGGCGTTTTGAATGCGATCGTTTGTTTATAACGATTGCATTCGGGGTCTGCCGTAGGCTTTAATTGGATAAGAAATGCGCAAAATTGCGCAACCTCCTCGGAACGGTTATGGATGGCTAATTAGTGCATGTGCAGTGAGTGCACTACCACACGGTGCACGGTGCACGGTGCAGTATTAGCTAGATTAGCATCGGACAGCGATGTGCATTGTTCCCTATCACAATACATTGAGTTGGGCGGATGATTGCTTGACACAGTTTCGAAGATCGCCGCACGGCCTCAAATATTTGTCTTTCCCATGTAAGCACTCATAATGCACCTCCGATCCGAGCTTAAATGCAACAAGCTCATGTATACAGTCTACTCTACTCGCTTAAGGTGTGCTGTAATTGCACAATTTCGCTTCTATTTATTTGAAGAAAACGCTTAATGAGAAGATTGTGCGCTGAGATTCGGTGAGTCTCGTTTAGATAAGGCGCAAAATCCTATTGGATATCAAGAAATGGTTGGGCATACCTGTCATAAGAGCGGGATAGCTCGTGTTGTAAATAATATCAAATCTCAGATCGATCGCAAAGATTGCCAATTAAAATTCCTTTTCTGAACACGTACTTATCATCAGTAAAAAAAAACCAGAGACCCATTATATGCTGTAATTTAGTAAATGCTTAAAGAAAATGTGGGCAATGACCCGAAGTTGTCTTCTTTAAGCATTGAGATAATTGCTTTCTTCATCATTTAACATGCAGCTCTTCTTTACGATTCAACATTGTACCAATCTGCTGAATGTAGACTGTATTGAATTTTTTTATACGGCTACTTCTGCTCGAACAAGCTCTTTCAGTAATATTATGTGTTATTTTTATTAAGAATTTTGCGTTATTTTTTAATTTTAATTTAATTAATGAACCCCATTTCATTTCAACACTTTTTAATTTACATTTTCAGCCTTTTCAAAAAATAGTTTCCTGCAAAATATAAATTGTCAAGTGGTTCATTAAAAATTTTTAAAGTTAGTAGGGTTGTTTTCAAAACTGCAAGGTTATTCGAGTTGGTATATAATGTATTTTGTATTAACGTGTGGAAGGAAGTTTACATTTTTCTCCCTTTAGTTGATGTTGGGCATTATGACGACATGTAAAATAAGCACTCTTAAAAGTTCTATAGTAGCTCTATTCATAGCGAAACGTGGATGTGGATTTGCTTCTTTTTACGTGCAATAATTAAATTACAATCCCAAGATATTTACCTCATGGATTTTAATTGCTACTATTGCACGTATATTCCGTAGGAGCATTTAAAGAGCAGGATTTTAACACGAAATAAAAATAATAAAAAGCGCCCAAGTGCGAGTCGGACTCGCCCATGAAGGGTTCCGTAGCAGCAAGTAACATAGTATAAAAGTTCTTGTAGTTCGTTGTAACTTTGATCGATGTTTTAATAATAGTGTATTTTTTTTAAATTAAGTTATTGATAAGTAAACATTATAATTAGGTACCTAAATGATGGGATTTAGATCTAACTATATGCGAACCCATATAGTCTTGTTTTTTTATTTGAGTTGATTGAATGAAAGGTAAATTGCGGTTTACGATTTATGACGTATTAAAAAAAAAATTACGCACTAGATCTCGTTCAAACCAATTTTCGGTGGAAGTTTGCATGGTAATGTACATCATATATTTTTTTTAGTTTTATCATTTTCTTATTTTAGAAGTTACAGGGGGGGACACACATTTTACCACTTTGGAAGTGTCTCTCGCGCAAACTATTCAATTTAGAAAAAAATTATATTAGAAACCTCAATATCATTTTTGAAGACCTATCCATAGATACCCCACACGTATGGGTTTGATGAAAAAAAATTTTTGAGTTTCAGTTCTAAGTATGGGGACTCGCACTTGGCCGCTTTTTTTCTATTTTTGTGTGAAAATCTTAATGCGGTTCACAGAATACATCTACTTACCAAGTTTCAACAGTATAGTTCTTATAGTTTCGGAAAAAAGTGGCTGTGACATACGGACGGACAGACAGACAGACAGACATGACGAATCCATAAGGGTTCCGTTTTTTGCCATTTGGCTACGGAACCCTAAAAAAGTAACATTATAAATGGACTTTATAGGATTTCATTTCAAGACGTAAACTAGATATAAATAGAAATCGAAAAAGAAATTGGTTTTTATGAAGAACGAAAAATAGTTAATTTCATGATATAACATTTTAAACAAGAATATTTTTTGCTTACCATTTTCTTGATGAACTTATTTAATTTGAACATTAACTAACATTTTTGTTAGTTAACCCTTTGGGTGCATATTTATTCGAATAATGCAAGAATTCATTTATTTCATGATATATTAATATATGTATGATATTTGAAATAAACAAGAATGAACATGTTAAATATTGTCTTATTTTCAACGACGTATCAGAACTTCATGTGCGACTTTGGCCACACCGCATGACGTTCTGATACGTCGAATGCGGTCAAAGGGTTAAATTACTATAATATATGCAAGGTACAACAACATGTCTAGTTGTTTAAATATAAATTCATATTTTCTTAAATTAACCTTTTTAGAGACGAATTTTCAAAATTCGTAAGAAAAATTATTGGTTTCTTAAATGTACGAAAATAACTATATTGAAGAGGTTAAGGGTACAAAAAGTTGTTTTGCTTGATGTTTCTTCCAGTAATTGGGGGACATTTCATTTAAAAATATTAATTTTTAATGTAATTATTCGCGGTAATGTTGAAAGTCTTATTCAAATATTACTAGAGCAATCAATACGGAATTTTGAGAAATCACTATGTACATACTTAAAATTTAAATTACTTAAAAGGCTTAATAAAGAATTTCATGAAAATTTATCTTACAAATCTTGATGAACTATAAAAGTAGTCAATTTTGACCACTAAATTCCTAAATTCAATAGGAGATTATCCAAAAGATTGACTAGATTAAACATTTTAAAAGTATTCATTGAAATATATTCAATATGCGTAACATAATTAAGTTTGTAGTCAAAATAAACACTAAAGTCACGAATAACAGCGGGATGATTAATAGTAACATTATTAATTATATACGTAAAATAACTAGGCGAGTGGTTTCTGTAAAATTAAAATACTTTTCATTATTGCAACACTAATCAACGATTTTTTCCAATGTCGTGTTGAAGTCTATTACAATCAGATAAGTTCTTAACAATATAATAAAGCTTAACGTCATCAGCACAAAGTAATGCC
Source organism: Dysmachus trigonus (assembly GCA_949715965.1). Classification (NCBI taxonomy): domain Eukaryota; kingdom Metazoa; phylum Arthropoda; class Insecta; order Diptera; family Asilidae; genus Dysmachus; species Dysmachus trigonus. The sequence continues at coordinate 78,817,498 of OX454322.1, read as the reverse complement.
GGCCCAAAATAACTCCCTTGTGGAACACCAAAGCGAATTCTAATTATCCTGGAAAACAATCGGTGAGATAGAGAGAAATGAAAACCAACTTCAATCAATTTTGTTCTGAGCACCAAGAAATTTGTTCGGTCAAACGCGCTGGTGAAATCTGGGTAAATAGTATAAATTTAATTCCCCACACTCCCATAGTATTGACAGCAAAATGTATAAAATGTACCAAATTAAATGAAGTCGATTTAACACTAACAAAACCATGCTGGAAAGGGCTAATGATCCCTTTAAAATGAAAATTAATTTTATTTATCTTTTAGAATGCTTTGAAAACACTTTGTCAATGGAAGAACGTGAACCGTTTTTAATGTTTATATAAGGGAGTAATAAACGAAAACTTCCATGATTTAATAAACATGCCTGAGCTTAAAGACAAATAGAAAATATCAGCCAAAATAGTAGCAAGACAAGAAGAGACATTTTGTAGAATAATATTCGGAATCAGGTCACGTAAAATGCCTTAACGCTTAAGGATTCAAAAGGTCAAGCAAAAGAGATCCTAAATTGGGAACTGGCGTCGCACTATTAACATAATAACATAAAATGCGTTTCAAAGTGAAACTGAAACCTCTTTGTCCACCCTAGAAGAATTACTATACTGTCTAATTGCTTTTTTATTTTAAGATTCAATACCAGACAGACTTGTTTACCGTGAGATTATCAAGTACCTACACGTTAATTAACCGACTTTGATGATTCTTATTTTGTTCGATAGAGTATGTTTTATGGTTGGACCAATACAAATTATATGGAAATTGGTGAAGTAGTTTTTTTAGAAAATTAACAAAAACAAAAAAAAAGATTGCAAAATTTGTGATTGTTGTAATTGAAGTCGGTTGTTTTTAGCATTTTTAACGTAGTCAATTATTGACCACGTTTTAGTTTTTTTTTTTTTTTAATATTAAACAGAAAATAAAATTGATTTTCTTTAAATTGCTGCTACAAATACTACAATAATTATAAATTTCAATGCAATTTCAAACTTTTTTGCTTAATTACAGCAATTTTACACAGAAAAAAAATGTAAAGTTGCTCTTAAGATCAGTACCTTTATTCTTCTACTTATTTTTGTCTGCAATAAATTAAAATCTATGTTCGCCTTGTTCCACCTTTTTCGAAATGTCTACCTAATTGGAAAATCGACCGATGGAAAAATTATGCACGCCATTCAAAGACTGACTAGCGGCGGTAATGTACTTAAAAACTAGTTAGAAAGAAATTACTTCCGCAAGTCCTTACGATACGTTGCCCCTTCTTCGAGTTCAGAGAAAGGCACTCGAGAGTTTCTTCGCGTATACGCGAAATCGGGTTTGTCGCTAATAACTCAAATGTTTTGCCAATAAGGCGCTCATCTGTGATTGGGGGTCAGAGACCTTAGAGGCGAAATGACCGAAGCAAAAGCGCAATCCTGACAAAGTGGGCTCATTCGGCGAAACCCATTGGCAGAGTTTTGCATAAAATATCGCTTCCTTCTCGACACACCGGTCGACCATTAGAATCGGCCGAAGCAACAAATAGCCGAACGCCTACAAGTTTTCTATCTTCCACATGAGCGGAGCATGGGGCACCTGCATGAATAAATCTCGCGATTAGCTCATCTTCGGGCAGAGCGCATGCAAGTTGCGTTGCAGCGCGGCTGAAGTCAATTTCCTGCATTTATCTAAATGCATTCCCTGCGAGCTGTGTTAGTAATATTCCCGGCGAACCCAATTATTATTTATGAAAGCCACCGGGCTGCCGGCATTGCTGCAATGGCTGCGAGCAGCCACTCGTCCGTGTGCATCTCCAATCTCCGCGATTCGAATCAATTTTCACTTAATTTATGGCGCTCCGGCATACAATTTGGACCAGAGTGCACGGACGTGGACTGCACTCGGATGCTGCGGAGCGGACTCTAGCTATCGCGGATATCGCGTTGTTCGGCTCTAACAAGATCTCGCGGTTATGCCTGAACATGGAAAATGCAGGAAATTTCTCTTCCTCGTTGGCTGATGCGGTGCGATGTAGCCGGCCACGCGGAGCAAGCGGATGAAGGCGGAAGCTCACCAGCGTCTTAAGCGACACCCCGAGACCGCAGGATGGGACGTGGAAGCGCTCCTCCCTCTTTCTTGTGGAAGGCGCGAGTTGCGCCCGCCAAAGTCCAGCGGCACTCGGAGCGTGACTGAAAGTTTGAACGTGAGACTAATTAGACCCACTGGCGAAAGCAGATGCATTCGTGATGGTGTTCTTTGTAGAACTAATTAAGCAGCAATTTCTACGCAGCCAATAGGACACTCCCCCGCACTGTGCTCGTAATTTCTAAAAACCTACTCGAAAGTTGACAAAAATAGTCCAATAAAACTTTTGCGCAGTCTATCCTAGAGGAGAATTGTGAAAATATGCCAAAGAGTACACCCGGTTAAGATAGTCGAAATGTCCTCATCTGCAAAATCCTTTTTTTCCATCAAATAGTAACCCTTTTTAATTATAAACCTTAAAACAAAATAGTCATGGAGAAAAAGGACCTTGCGGATGAGGACATTTCAACTATCTTAACTGGGAGTACCCTTTAGTTCCTTATTGGAAAACTAAACTTACAAAACAATGAACTTTTACTTATAATATATTATTAAGGCCCAAGTTAATCCATCGTTTTGTTTTAAGATGATCCTTTTTCTGGTTAGTTAAGTAAGATAAACTCTCGATTTCAAAATCCCACATATATAAATTTTGCATATGTACAGGGGGTCCCAAAAGTAGTTGCTGAAACTAAATGTATATTTTCCCCCTTTACAATTTAAGTAGTGGTTGTTCTTTTGATGTTAGCTTATATGAAACCCTGCGCCCGTTTGTATTTTACATACAGTGCTGTGCAAAACATTTGCAACTAAAACCCCAATTTTCTATGTCTTACTACAACAAACCTTAAATTCGTAAAAAAAAAAAAGCTAATACAGTATTTTATTCTTTATTATATCTAATTTAAGAATATTAAAAAACTAAAGGTAACTATTCAATAAAAAAGGAGAAATAATCGTTTTTTCATACTAAGATACAAAACTGACTGTGCAAAACATTTGCAACTCCTTGACATTAACAATGTTGGCGACTTTAAATATATATTATCATTAATATTTGGCTGAATATCCTTTATTTACAATAACTGCTGCACATCTTCTTGGCATAGAATTAAATAGCGATTCAATATGTAAAAAAGTTATATCATTCCAAGCCTTTTTTATACCATTAAGGAGTTCGTCACGGTTGTTGTAAAATTGACCCCTCATATTCTTCTTAACCAGTTGCCATAGCTTTTCTATGGGGTTGAGATCTGGGGACTGTGCGAGCCATTTCGAAACTTCAATGTTTTGCTGCGAAAACCAAGCCTGAAGAAGTCTAGAGGTGTGCTTGGGATCATTGTCCTGTTCGAAAGGCCAGCGTAGGGGCATTTCTTCCTCTGCATAAGGGAGCATAAAATTTTCCATAATGTTTTTGTAGTCCTCCACTTTCATTATCCGTTATATTTCATAAAGAGGTCCCACGCCCTGAGCTGATAAACACCCCCAGACCATTGTATTACCACTTCCATGATTCATAGTTACCACAGTTTATCGCGAATTTAGTTGTTTGTTCGTCGGTCGTCCTACTTTTTGCCCTCCATCTCGCCCCACTAAGTTAAACTTAAAGTTAAACACTCATCCGAAAAAAGGACAGTTCTCCATTTTTCTAGGGGCCATTCTAAATGACTTTGAGCAAAGACAAGTCGAGCTCAGCCATTTTTTTCGGAAAGTAGTGGCTTTTTCGCTGGCCTGTATGTCTTAAGATCGATTTCTATGGCTCGTCTTCTTACTGTCGAAGGATCCACATCCAAGTTTTATTCGAAAGGCCGAGATTTAATTAAAATTTAAATTCTACGATCCTCAGCCTTTGTCGTTTTCCTTGGTCTACCACCCTTTATGAATATTTTCAATACTCCCAGTCTTTTTAAAACTGCTTATAATTCTGTATATGGTGGATTTAGCTATTTTATTCGGTTTTTTATTTCGTTGTAAAATGAATTACTCCCATTTTACGAACTTTTAGTTTAATTGCGTTCAAAGGAAAAAAATATTTTAATAATACACTTCCGCGCATGGACCTGACCGACAGACTGGATTATATGCCCTGCAGTAGTTGGATCGGAATAGAAAATTATTATTATTATTTTTTATTAACTATATATGGAATAGAAAATAACAGTTAACTAACAAAGTACTGCCAATTCTCATTTATTCCGAGAAAAGTATTTGTTGATATATAAAGTTGCAAATGATTTGCACAGGCAAAATTGTTACGTTGAATAAAAAACTGGATATTGCTCCCTTATTATGGGATATTACATTCTGCTATTGTTATATCTGGAAACTAGACATAATAAAGAATAATGCACTGTAAAACTTTTTTTGGTATCAGTGGTTTAGGAAAGTTTATAATGATCTGTAATAAACTATGATTTTAGTTGCAAATGTTTTGCACAGCACTGTATACCCAAATATAACCTCAATTTGTACTCTTTCAAACGCTATTAATGTTTATTGAAAAACTGCAAACGCTAGAAAATGACAGTCGATTAGTTTCAGCAACTACTTTTGGGACACCCTGTATGTAAACCTTGCATTCTTAAAATTCCGCTTATTAATCTCAATATAACATCGCAAATTTCACACTGAAATAAAATTTTTTATTAATTTGGCGTCAATTTCCGACCTATTTAACAGTACAATTTTAAAAACGAACATCTTTCCACCTACACTTTAAATGTTTTATTCAGCCGCCTAGGGTCCGCTTGTCAAACTAATCTACTATATTACTATATCTAATATGGGACTAGTACATGTAAGGCCATAGCTCCGTCACTTAAAGGCTGTGAGTGCAGCCGTAGTATAGCCGAAGTGCGGCCGTTGTCGTTTATAATCAAGTTTAGCCCTTATATGACAGAGCGTGCGACGGTTAAAATTGTTCACAAATTATTTTTACACTGCTCATTTTTACTTGGGTGTTAATTCTTAAAAAATTAAAATATCTTATTCGACTTATCAACAGCGACAAGCGCGCATTTGTTTTGTCAAATTTCAGATTGAAATACCTGTAGAATTTTCTTTTATTTTGCTTATATTCTTATATAGATTTTAATTTTCAGTCAAATTTTGTGAAAACTAATTCAAAATAAACCAAACCTCATCCTCTTGCAATCCATTTTAATGAAATTGTTGAGAATTCTATATTTTGAATAGGTATCAAAATTTCACTAGCATATTTGATTTTGTCGATCCTAAAACCCTTATTTTACTCATTTTCTTTAAAATAGCTTCAAATTTAGAATTTGGCATTTCTCTATCTCAAAATTCTCAAGACTACAGGACATTTCTGACATATAAAGTTGTCTAAAATCATCGAGTTTAAGAGAATTTTAAAAATACAGCCGTATACATGAATTTTCTTTTTCCTCTCCTTTAATACAAACATTTGAATACAATTTTCTATTTCGGATAAGATCAAAACTTAATAAATATTTTAAGAGCCCCCAAGCCTGTACATCTTTTCGTGCTACATGTTTCCACATTCCCGACTTACTAAGATTTAAATTCTGACAAAATTACCAGGTTACGAGCTGGCCGACTAAAAGATTTCAAATTAACATTGTTTCAGCTTTAATTTGATGTAAAATTAAGATTGAAACTCGATGAAGTCAACAATTTTGTTATTACATACGTTAGAAAAATATCGTGAGAGCCAAAAACATAATTTTACAGGATTTGCAATTGTCCTTTCTTCTTCGGAACAAGTTTCTAAACTGTTCTGATGTTTTGGTAGACATGACGTCGTAACGTATCATTTACCATAAAACATAATTTCACGTGAAAATGTCGTTTATTGTTTTAGGGGTCAACATTGTTGATAAACTCTGTACATAATTAAATCGATGACGTCGTTCTTTAATGTCGCCGCCGCCCGCACGGACTATGGTGTTTTGTGTTCTGCATCGAGCCTACTGCCAGTCGGCGTTCTTTATGCCTCTACTCCTAAATGTTATCGATTCGATAGATAGTCTTCATTTCATCAAAATAATAATAAACTCATTTGCTTTGATTAAATTGGAGTGTGTACGATAATAAAATATATAGTATGTATATAAATAATACAACATCATTATTTAGAAGTATCCCTTATTTTAACGAGTAATAGCGTCAAATTAAATTCCCACAATTGTGCATCAAAGTTTTCGCTAGAATTGTACGGAAGTGCAAAATTATAGGTCCGCTGGTTGTGGTCATCATCATCCCAGACCACGCTGCGACTATTTCAATTAATCAATTTTGAGCAAGTGCCTTTTCGTGATCCGACAGTCTTCATAGAACCGAAGTTAATCGGGACGTGCTCTCAAATAATTAGCCATTATTGCCACAAATAAAATTTCCATTATGAGAGTTCGCTTTGAAATGTTCGCTTGAGCGTCGCCTTGCTCCAGTTGTGCGGAGCTTTTGATTCAAATGCAACTTCCAGAACGCCACTAGCGTCCATGAACCTCGGAAACCTTTGGATGGATTCTTTTTATTGCCGCGCGAATAATTAGGCCTGCAATTACCAATCTACCGCAATGAGACGTCCGAGCCACAAAAGAATGTCAATCCACGACGTAATTGGGCTCAATTGCTTCGCACGCTTTCCGCCAATCTGCACCGACCCATTTTCACTCAGAAGGCGTTCCTGCGGACCGTGGATGCCGCTGCCGCCACCGCGCTTGTACCTGCCCGGGGGCTCCGCGACAATCCGCAGCTGCGGCTAGCTCTGGCCGGTCTTTTCAACGCGGGGGATGGAACACTCCGCACTGTTTGGAATCGCTAAAAAGCTGCCATAAAATTCATCAGATGTGTGCTGGGAAAGTGTGAGTGGGATCTTCTGTGTTGTATCTGCACGTATAATTTTGAATATATTATCAAACCTGAGGAAATTTATTTTATCTTTTAACTTTATCGAATTTTCACAAAAATCAGTATGTTGGGGTTTTGGGGTCATAGTAGAAATCCTCAAAATGGCAGACCAAACGTAATATTGTAATTAATATGATTTTCACGAAAATTGGTATCTTCGTGCTTTTCGTTCATGCAACAATTTAACCCATTAATGACCAAGCCCTACCCTATAGTAACATATAATATGTGATGAGCTTTTCTTTCCAATCCCGGTGTTAATTTTTAGCTACCACCCCTCCTAAGGGGTGAAAATGGGGTGTGAAATGAAGAATTAGCGTTTCATTAAAATATCGTTGGATAATTGAGGTGAAATAGATTGAAATAGATGCAAAAAAAAAAACACAAATAAAAAATAAAAATAAAGCAAAAACAAGTAATTTCGTTTTTTTAAAAAATCACCCCATTTTTCACCCCTCACGAGGGGGTGTTTTGAAAAATAAATTATTTTTTTCCCAAAAAAGAATTGAAGTTATGCTTATGGTATAATATATAATTTGTTTCAAAATAAAATTAAATAGTGAAAGAACTCGCAATTGGCGTGAACAAATTCTTTTATGTAAGACATTTTTTTCCACCCTTATATAAGGGATTATTTCCGCTTTCTGAGGGGTTGTCATATCATTATTGACGTTCTAGGTCTTAAATGTCCCCAATTAGCCACAGAATCGATAAAAATATAGTCAAAAATGTTTTGTTCATTTTTCAGAAAAATACTCCTGCTTTACCCCTTACTAGGGGTTGGTAGTTCAACCATATTGCCTTATAAGTGAAGATTGTTTATTTTATATCACAAAAAGTAAGAACATACCGTTATTCAGAAAGAAAAGCTCATTATATACTATATATACTATAGGGTAACGTTCTTTTGGGAATTTTTAGGGAATTTGAGATATAGAAGCACATGGGTATGGGATACCCTATATTTAAAATTGTGTATATTTTTGCTTGTAGTGAATGCAAATCAATTTGTTCTTTTCCATTTGTGCGTTTCACGGCTTAGAAAGCGATGATGCTAATAAAAAAGTCGATAAAATCATTACTTTCTAAGATACTGAAGGAAGAATCACTAAAACATTAGAAAAGCTTCGAAAAAATCTTTTGATTTAACTATTAAGTTTTGAATATTGGAAAAATAATTTATTCGTCGGGTTTCAGAAATTTATCGTAGTTATTTTAAGGGGAAAAAATCGAGAGATCGATATGTTTCAAAAAGTATTTTTTTAAGTAAATACATCAACTACTTCACTATATTTTTAAAGGCCATAGGGGGATAAGAAGTAGTAAAGTGCCCCCGCGCCGATTATGGCCGTTATATTTTTTTATCGTCAGGACTAACACAAGTAACAATTTGGCCAAGTTTCATCCCTTAATAATTAACACTCAAGGGATGAGAATTAATTTTACACATTTCGAAAAAAATTAACATCTTTTGAACGCGTTGACCGATTTGGATGGGATTTTGATATGTTGTAAATGTCACTAAGGCGCATCACGAAGGAACTGTGGAACTGAAAACTGGATATAATCTAAGAAAAAATTTTTTTTTTTCTTTTTCAAAAATTTTTTTCAGCCATTTTGAATTTCGGTACAATCACCAAAATGTTGTGATAGCTTCCTAACATAGTTTTTTATAACATATATTTTTTCCAGATTTTTTTTCCACCGGCGTGATACCTAAAAAAAAAAAAAATATTCGATTTTTATTGATATTTTGTAGGTTATGACTACGGCAAAATCGCCAGAAACTCACAAACAGATTTTCAAACTCACAAACAATTTTTGATTGTGTCTGATAAATTGTGCCGTGTGGAGAGCACACCCAATTTTTCACCATAAAAATCGGTTCCTGCAGATTGGGTCGTCTGTAGCCGCCTAAACTCTAATAAATGCTTCATATAAAAGACGGTCTTCTTTCATATGACATGTTAGGTGCTAAGAAGCGCCTATCCAAGTTCCTAATTACGCAGCAATCTCGCGTGTCCTTTTCATAAAAATAAAATTTCATTCCTCTTTTGCCAGCGTATGAGTATGACATAAATACAGGGAATATAAAGGAGAAATGCCTTCATTCGTGTCAGAGCTGAAAGCAAGCTCGCCTCTGGACAGTCAACCGCAGATTTATTTACATTTCCCGCCCCCGTGTCGTGCAGAGCCGCCGTGCCCTCTATGTAAGCGATTTGTAACTAGCTCTCGTGCAGCCGAACAGCGATCTGCATGTCTTCCTGCACGATTAGCCGAGCAATCCAGCTAAGTGGAGGCGGAGGAGGTTCGTCCAGGAGCTGTGGTTTTGGCCCGAAACAACCGGGAATCACACGTTTGGGGCCCCGGAAGAGTGCTGGAAATGGAAAACACCCGGAAATGTATCACTCGGAACGTGGGGACTCGTCTCTTCCTCGTTCCAGGCCGCACGCCGGGTGAAAACTGGTGCGGGTGTCGTCGTCGTGCCCACTTACCAATCGCCTTTGCCTATCTGGATGGAGCTGAGCTAGTCAGCCGCGACCAAAAGTAACTCGAGTTGATTCGGAGTCATTCACTTCGAAAGGTGAAATTTTCCGCAAAAGAGGAGCACCTCACGAGGGCAGAAGAAAATCATGGGGCCCCACTAGCTGGCGCGCCTTCAATTATTCTCGAAAGGAAAGTTGTATTGGGGTCCAGGAAGCGGAGCTCCACGACGGCGTTGCAGCTGCTGTGAGAGGCTGTGACAAGGCGGAGGTGGTGGAGGATTCCGAAGCCGGGGGCTCGGCATGCAGCGCAGCACTCTGTTGCTGGCGCGGCCCCAACAAGCGGGCGGGTGATGCCCGTGCATACGGTAATTGCGGCCATAAGTTACCTCGGGCGGATATAAATTACGCCAGCCTCACGACTTACTAATTCCCGAGCGGAGAGCCCCACGCGGAGGATGGAGCTGGAGTGGAGCCCTCTTTGAACGCACGCCATGTCCAATTCCAAATAGTTCAAGTGGTTTGATCTGGGGCTGAGTAATCGCCGCCACCGCCACCACCGCGCAGAAAGGCACACTGTTCCAGCAAAAGACGGGGTCAATGGTTCCTAAAGAGGCTACAAATCTGGAATCTGTTGATTAACTTAATTGGAACGAGGTACGTCGCCTGAAATTTACACGCACATCAGTTTTTCGCCGGCTTTGAATTCGCCAGTCCCGGATTTGCTTTCGTTTACCATTAACTTTTCGCCGCCCTCATTTTCCATAACTTCTAAATGTTCAGCCACCTGAAAAAGATTTTGTAAACGAATCAAATAGTCAAATTATTAAATTTAGTAGGCACAAACATTACTTGAAATACTCTTTGTAAACAATTGAGAAAGAAAAGTAACGATATTACATTATAAAGATCATTTTTAATAAATTAAGATTGAAGATTTCCATTCTTTCAGACCAACAAAATATAGATTTTTAAAGAAAGCATTATAAATTATGGGCCATAGGCTGGTTTCTTTCTATAAATACTATAAAATAATCACTGCTCAATATTTTTGAAAATTTGTGGATTTATTATAAAGAGTAAACCTTTCGATTAGTTATGGCATATGATATCATTTAAATGACTACGTTATCTGGCTTAGTAGCTCATTTTGTCAACTCAATTTTGTAGGACATTTTCATTGATTAGGCCCCTAGTTCAGGAATAGCATGATCAATATTGTGTTTAAGTGTCATTTCTGGATTGTTAGCATTACACTGATCTTTAATGGTACCTCACAAAAAAAGTCAGGGCAAGATACATCTCCAGAGCGGCTGATTACACCACGATTATTGAACTTAGTACGCAAAAGACCGCTTGTTGTACGGCTTGTGTAGCACTTAGCGCTATCCTGCTGGAACCAGAGCTCGCCTAAGTTCAACTCCTCAATTTCTGGCAAAAAAAAAAAAAAAAAAAAAATCAATTATCATGCTGCTCATCAGCCGAAAAGATGATTCTTTTGGCACAATCGACGTCAATTTCGATTTGCTACAAAGACTTCTGAGGGCCTTATTGCAAAATTTTCCTCAGGCGAGTGTGGCTAATGTCCAATTGCTGAGATCTACATATGTACAGTTGAGATTTTCAGGTTTAGGCGCACAATTTAGGCAACACGACGAACTATCCTCGTGTTATCAATTAGCATGCTAATCTCACGAACTTTCTTCACAAACTAGTGTACAGCTTGCGCGGTTGGTGCATTATTTCACAGTACTCACTTTGGAAATAAGTTTTTAATATTTCCCAACATTGTTCAAGTGTAAATCTATTCATTTCATACCACGGAGATGTGACACTGTGTTTCTATCAAATTTTGGGTACGTAAGAGTCATCTGTGTCAAAATAACATGTGATTTAAAAAGACGCCAACAAATAGCCCACCCCTTATTAGGTTAAACAATTATGCCCGAGATAATTTGAAATTCTAAATGCAACAATAATAATAATAATAAATATATAGAAAAAAAGTTTCCCGCTAGCTGTCTGCTGGTATTTTTGACTGTTTGTAGAATTTTAGCTGATTTAAAATCTGATGTTAAACAATAGCAATTGAATTTGGCGGGCTGTAAAATTCAAACTTTATGCGATTTTCGTGAACCAGAGTACATGGAGGTTGTCGGAGTCGGTTCAAATCGGTTGTCAAAGTTTATGAATTCAAGATGGTAGGCTTTCACAGTACATCCATGCTAAATTTTAATTTTGGATTATGGTTTTCCATACCGATTTTCGTTTTGAACCGAAATATATTCTCATCTTCAGAATATTCTGAGAAAATGTAAGCCAAAATTCATAAAATTGACATAGTGAAAGCCTGTATAGTCCAATGCTGTTAATATCTAATAAAGAAAAAAGTTATTGTAAAAAAAGCAAAATTTTTTCGAAGAAAGTATGATTTTTTATAAACTCAAGACTGTAAAGGGTTAAGTTTAAAAATAAAGCATAATGTCAAGAGTATACTAACTATATACATATAGTACTTACTCCCAGAAGTGACTATATCATGAATTATCATGAATTTTCACGGTTTAGTACAAATATGTTTTGCATCCCTGCATCGAATATAAAATTTTATTTCTATGGCAACTGATTATTTTCTGATGATTTTACACCTTTAACGAAGCGATAGCAAAATACAACGCAGTGTGAATACCTCCATTGTATATTTTTAATTGCCCTGAGAAAATCTTTTGTTTTATTCCAGTTATAGCCTTTGCAAACAATTAGGGATGCTTTAAATGTGATTCGGACTGCTTTATTGTTCTAATCTAATAATGAAGTATTATTTAAGTGTTTAAACGTTATAGTTTTTGATCTTGAATTTATTATACATATTTTGCTTATCGTTTTAATAGTTTGTTTTTAATAAAACGCTGAAAAACCCTTTTATTAAATTTTCTAATAAAAAACTAATTTTAAAGGAAATTCTGGTAAGGGTTTATTTTAAAGAAAGTATAAAATTTAATACGTTATATTATATATATATATTTAATAAATGGTGACGGAGCCAAAAGAAATCTGAACTACAAAAGTTATATACGTGTTTTAAATTTGGTAAAAGTATGGTTTCTTAGGCCTAAAAGTTCTAAAAATAGACGATTTATTTATTTATTTTATAATTTATTTCTATAACTATTTAAAAAATTTACAATAATAAGGATAAATTGTTCTACGATTAATTTTTCGTAGGTACAACTCTCAAAAACAACAGAAATACCCTAAATTTTACATCATATAATTGTATTAAAATAAATCGAGGATTTTCAATAATAAGAAGCATATTTAAATAAAAATGATTTATTACATACAAAAAAACATTTAAATAATAAAAAATCTGAAGTAATATGGGAAAGTTCCCGAGCGCGGTAGTTTACTTATAGGATTAGTAAAAATAATAACAAATAAATAAATGTTAAATTCTCTCAGAATCGATAAATTTGACGATGATATGTATATGCCGTTTGAAGTTCACCTCTGACGCGCGAATAATAAATAAAAGCCTTCTCAAATAAATTCTGGGATTTATCGTTAATCCGTTCGAGAAAATTAAATTTACTCGCGATGGGAAATTGGTCTGATTTAAATATGTACACGATCCAAATTAATTGCTGCAGCGATTCAAGAAGGACGGCACGGTGGCAATTTAATTTATGCCAAGCGGATGAGTAGTTTCTGTCGTTCGAAACATGAAACAGCCTCGAAATGTTATGTGCGCTAGGTAAATTAAATGGATTGTAAGGTGGATTCTCTGAAACCTATTACACGCAAGCAGGGTGTGTCGTATTACTTTATTTTGTCTCTTTATAGCTTAATTACAAAAGGGATGTACCTTTAATTTCTCACGGAATATATAGAAGATTACAACAAGATTGCATCACACAGGTTTCAAAATATAGATGATAAAAGGATTTGGATTTTCGAAAATAATAGGGGTATTTACATTTTTTTTGTATTTTCCTACTATATTTTTGTACGGAGTGTAAAATTTCAAATGTCCAAATGAAATATATTAAGGCGCAAATACATGTAATGATTTATTATATTATTTATTATTATAGTAACACTAAATTTAAGTAAGCACTTTTAAATTGACGAGCAGAAGCACAAACAATTTTTTTAACTTAATAGAACTTAATAAAAAATACGCACATATTTGCATTATGCAATAGGTATATAAAATCGACATTTTATTTGTTTTTTACTAATCATACCTTAGAGTCAGCTTCGGAATTTTTTAAAAACTACTTTATATTTTGATAACATAATAATTTAATGAAAATTGGTATAGGTGACTTAAAGAGTCACTGATTGCGAAACTATTATTAACATTTTGAAATTCAAAAACTGTGACAAGGCACGTGATATTTTAATTCGTCACTATTGTCGATATTTTTAAATTCAAGATGGTCAAAGGATTGCATTAAAAATGCATAAAAAGAGTTTCTCAGGAACCCAGATCGTTCATCTAACATCAAAATTTGAATATTGTAAATGGCAGTTGTTTATAATACAAGCGTTTTAATGCAATTGGATATAATTTTATATCGTTATATTTGCTTCTATCTACCTATCTATTTGTCTACCAACGTAGACATTCTCTTTCATTATAGCGATTCAGCGCTTAAATCGTTTTTTATTAATTATTTTAACTCTATAAATCGAAATAATAAAAAAACCCTTTCTCTATTTTCACCCACATTTAGTTACCTACCAAAATTGTCACTTTGGGTCGGTGTACTATGATGATCAAAAAGAAAGGGGATTTTTGACTATCAACTGACAACAGATGGTCCTATTGTAATGCATTTATTTGTTTGGATTGGTAGAACTTTCATTGACATCCTCTATAATTTGTAGCGTCATACATTGACATTTGTAATAATTACAGCGGTGTGTTAACATCATCTTTTTGTCACTCTTCGATTTTTTGCGATTTTTAAAATTGATATAAAAATCAAGCAACAAATTTGCATTAAATTTTGTGTTAAAAATGATATTAATGATGCGAAAAGATTGTAAATGTTGAAAAAGTGTTTTGGCGATGATTCTTTAGGACGTGAGTCCATCGACGATGACGATCCTTCTGACAGGCCATCTACAGCAAAAACTAATAACAACATCCATGAAATTAAATAATTATTTGCCGAAAAACGCAACTGATTCATCAAAAATATCCGTCCCTGGTGACAAGACGTGGGTTTATGGGTATGACATCCAAACTAGATACCAAGCGAGATATATTTCTATTCATTTTAAAAATCACAAAAAATCGAAAAGTGGCAAAAAGATGACGTTAACAAAAAGCTGTGATTACTACAAACATCAATGGATGACGCCACAAATTATAGAGAATGTAAATGAAAGTTATACCAATCCAACAAAAAAAAAAAAAAAAAAATATTACAACTGACAGCAAAAGGCCCCAAACAAAGTCCCTTTTCTTTTTGACCATGGTATTATACTGACTTCAGGTGACAACGAGAATACGTAGGATCATGTCATATGGCACAACCAGAATACGGGCCACTATCTTTCGAAAAATATTTATAACCGACTAATAGTGTTGCAGTTTCACTTTTTATTTCGGTGATTACTTTTATGAATTTTTAAAAAAAATTCCATACTCATCCTATTAGTATGTCGAAAAACTGGAATTTCTCTAAACTACTTTCGAAAAAGAGAAATTGCTGTGAAACCCATTTCCTATAAATTTTTTACGCTTCGAATGCACCAGTTTTGCGAAAATTGCAATTTTTTTTATATCGAATAAATTACCCAACGGATGCTAACGAGAATTACAACCTAATTAAATCACATGGGCTCATTTACGAAAAACGCTATGTTTATACTTTGCTCACGATGACTGCATCTATTGTAGGATAAAAAACTTGTCGCCAGATTAAATCCGCTACCGCAGCCATGCTTAAGCCATTCCAAGGTCGATGACGCGATAGACACCGAATAATTTGCCTTTCTTCTTTTTTGCGAGGACTGTCTGCGCTCTCCCCGCGATTAATCAAAGCCAATTGCACCGACACGATGGCGTATTTTTCAAGGTGAATCTATTTAATTTGTCGCCTCTTAAATGTTTCCAACTCATTACCTGTGCAATGCAATTTTCGGCAATAAAGGTAATTTTATATTTTACCTGTCTGAAACGCGACCTAATCAGCTTTTATAAAAGTCGGTCTCACATTATTTTTTTTTTTTTGGTTTCGCCAATTTTTAGCAAATTAGCTAGGTGTAGCGCATGACATTAATGTTATGAGAGCTCTTTTTAAAATAAAGGGCCAATGACCCAAAATACACAGGCATTCTTATGAACCAGAGAAAAAAACAGCCCCTTAAACTGCTCCATAATTTTGTGATTTTTTAGGAACGTAGTAAGAGATATTTGAATTTTTTACTACTCTGGGGAATTATGGGCCGTCTGTATGCTTTGCGCAGCGAACTGGTGAAAATTGAAATAAGTTTTATTCGTATTTACGAGTCCCAAAGGGAGCTGCCGCCAAGACATAAAAAGCCAATAAAAACAAAAAGTTCTCGCTCGAACGAAGTCATCTGCAAGAAAGTGTTGTCTTGAAGGAGATTCTCTAGAGGCAAATTGCCTTCCAGGGAATATATATACTTATATATTTTTTTAAAGGAAAATATTTCGCAGAAATATAGACATTTTTTTTATCATAAAGAAGTTATTTTGCTTTTTAAACGATTTAAAAGAAAGTTTTTGTAGTAAATGAATGAAGACGTAAACAAAAACACGATTATTCAATTTTATCCAAGATCTTATTGAATTTACTTATGGAAGACAATCGATGTTCTTTACTTTTCCATTAAGATGAGAAAGCTGTTGTAGGTTTTTCTTTGTAGGGATGAAATCTATACCCCTATACTTTTTATTTATTTTTTATTTTTTAATATATAGAGAGTCTGTTCATATGTAAGAGGTAATCTCAGAAACTACTGAAACAATATGACCAATTCTTTCACCGTTGGCAACTTTATATTTTCACGGTGGATATAGGCTATAAATTAACACAAATTAACACTTATTAATGTAGTACATTAATTTACTAAATTTGTGCTAAAAGTTTTGCACAATTTATACGCGATACAGGTTTACGTAAACCAACTGTAGGGTATCAGATTTACGAAAAATTAATCTAGTGAACTATCTTTGCACTAATTCGATCTTATCAACATATATATGTTAGAGTAATTTGGGGTAATCTAGCTAATGCATATTCTAATATATATCTGATCACAGCAGTGTATAATACTTTTAAAGTTTCGGGGTTCGGAAATCAGTAGTATTTCATTTTATAAAACCAAAAATTTTAAATGCGGTGCATGCTATTTATTCTACATATGTGTCTAGAAAAATATAGCTTATTGTCAATTATAACCCCCTTTCTGCAGATATCTTCTGAATATTGGATTATAGCTTTTCATTTCCATTCTGCAATGATTGACAGCATAAAATGTTAAATCATCCGCATATACAGTAGAAGGCATTTGGTAAAGGAAAAAATTGAAACAATAAGAGCAGTGGGCCAAGATAACTTCCTTGAGGTATCCCAATCTCTAATCTTAACAAACTGTATACGGTAGTATAAATAGGAGCTTACGAAATTTGTGGAACGGGTCATTTATAATAATAACGTTGAGCTTAGATAAAAGTAGGAATATCGATCTTTTGAGAAATCCGTTAATACCAATTTAGACATATTTTCTATTTTCTAAAACACCAGTACAAAAATGTGTAAATATAATTAAATTAGACGTCGTAGATCTACTGGGAAAAAAAAAACGCATTCTTCTGGTGTAATTAAATTTTTAAGTTTGGAAGAAATAATTGATAATGTAGAAGTTTCATAATCGGAAAGCCGGGATTTGTGACAGAAAGATTACTTTTTTTTTGTTTTGCTTCGGTTTCCTCTTTTGTTTAGTTTGACCATGATAAGGTATGACATATGACATGAGACAAGACATGGAAGAAGATGAGAAGTGTGATGGGAAAATCTATTTTTATATTACTAACATAAAAAGTATCAATATAGTAATATCTAATCACATTTGATACACTTGACTATTAATATTAAATGAGTCGTTATTTATTATATCCACAAAAGTGGACTTATACCATATTCAAAAACAACGGTTTAAATATAAGGTAGGGAAATTATTTATGTTTTTATTGCAGTTTTTATACTTACTTTTAGAAATCATAACTGAATTAAATTTTCTTTCTTTATATAAATGATTGCCCCGAGCAACGTGGGGTTACTCAGCTAGTTATATATAAACCTTCGACTGCTAATGATAAACATGAAAATTAGTTTTAATTCTTGTCTTACTTATTTAATTATAGTTTTTTATTTTTTATTTATTATTAATGATGAAATTTATCAGCTTTAATGAAATATCTACTTATGCTAAGAGGGTCAAGCTGCTAAGAAGAGTTGAATGAGCAAAATATGATTGGTGTATTTTATCTTATTTTTGTAGATGAATATTCAAAACTTTTTAATCAACCCCTTGTATTTACTGAAATGTTTAACTTTAAATTTTCAAATAATGGAATTTTTCCCAAAGACTTGCGGCATATTTCCACAAAGTTTTGTTTAGAGATTTGTAATTATCATAAGATACAGAATAAAAACTTCCACACAATCTTTCAAATAACCGAATTAAAACAAAATATGTTATTCGACTTATTTATTAACAGAAACGAGCTTTTTATTTTATTTTTAACTAGCTGACCCAGAAGACGTTGTACTGCCCTTTCCGGAACATTTTCATTATGCCCTGTGCGTCGACCAATATTTGATCGTTTTCTTTCTTTTCGCATGTTTCTATAAATAATACCATTAATATAAGAAAACAGTGTTTCCGTTTCATATCCCTAATTAATTTATTGGACAAACTTACACGTTGTTTAATATTAAGTAAACCTTTTTACACTTCACAAATATTGAAAAATTACCCGGTTTCACCCGGCGTTGGGTAAATACTTACTAATTAAAGACTTCTCAAATGTTCGTTTGTTATATCCTAGAAATTTATTCAACCCGGAAACCCCTTTATGGATCCGCCATCTTGAATATCCAAATCTTGATAATATTTAAAATTAGTGGCATTAAATAAATCGAAACATTTTGGTCGCCGTGTTGGACCCGCCATCTTGAATTTGGAAATTTTGATAACATTCAAATTAGTGCCCTCAGAATAATTATAGTACTCAATACTCATTTCCATTAAAATCCGTTGAAATCGAAGAATTGTTGGTCACAATCTTGGATTTGGAAATCTCGATAATATTCTAAATTAGTTGCCTCAGAATAACCATTGTACCAATTTTCATTAAAATCCGTTGTAATTGAGACATTTTAATCGCCATGTTGGATCCGCCATCTTGGATTTGGAAGTTTTGGTAATGTTCTAAATTAGTTCAATAAGAATAATCATTGTTATAATTTTCATTAAAATCCGTTGTAATCAAGACATTTTAGTCACCATGTTGGATCCGCCATCTTGGATTTGGAAGTTTTGATAATATTCAAAATCTGTGACCCAAAAACAATTATTGTACTAATTTTCATTAAAAGCCGTTGGAATTGAGAAATCTTGGTCGCCATATTGAGTCCGCCATCTTGGTTTTGTAAATTGTGATAATATTCAAAATCAGTGACCTCAATACAATAATTGGACTAATTTTCATTAAAATCCGTTGAAATCGAGAACACGCGAACGGTCAAACTCGCGAAGTTAAAATAATCGTTAAGTTTTCTGAAATTATCCAGTTTTCTGCGCAATTTTCTTAACTTTTCTTTCCGTAAGAACCATCTACAAAGTATTAGAAAACTTAAAAAAAAAAATTGAATGAAATCGGTAAAGTCGTTCTCAAGTTATTGCGTGACCAACAGAAATAGGGGTTCATTTTTATATATAAGGTGTAACATTATTAGATACGGATATTTTGAGAGGGGTATGTATACGTCCTAATAAACGCTTTGAGTGAAAAATCAACATTATCAGAGGACATTTTATTTTTCATACAAAAAATAAAATAATAATTGTCACAAAACGTAATCACCCTGTACATCAATAACGTTTCGAGAAACATTCCTACTACCTACACTACTACAAACAGCGCCACAGCTGCAGGCAGGCTCCAATTCGCGTAGCGATAACATATCACCATGTTCAGGTATTCGGCGTTCGTGTACCGGTACGGCATTTTGAATGTTTTTGCGAACAGACACGCGACACGTACAAAGGATTTAATGCAATTGCGCAATCGTGCGGGCGTTCCGTCCGCGCCAGCTGGTGACCCGCGCGGTGGGGGCGCTCGGGGGTTGCGCTAGTGTCACATGGCGCTGGAAAATACCGACCGCCGCTGCCGCCATCGGCCGCGTTTGTTTATAGTAGTGTAGGTAGTAGGGATGTTTCTCGGAACGTTAGTGGTGTACAGGGTGATTACGTTTTGTGACAATTATTATTTTATTTTTTGTATGAAAAATAAAATGTCCTCTGATAATGTTGATTTTTCACTCAAAGCGTTTATTAGGACGTATACATACCCCTCTCAAAATATCCGTATCTAATAATGTTACACCCTGTATATAGATTGTGAGATATCGATTTTAAAGATTTTAATTTTCGGTAAATCGTATCGTATGAGTTTCAAATTAAATAATTGTTTGATCAAACCGTGTACACAAACATTGTTGAATTATTTAATTTGGAAACATTGATTAAAATTTAATTTATAACACATGCCCTGCCTGCGAAACTAATGAGCGGAAAAATCTAAAAACACTTTGTTATACTAATGAAATTTTGCTATTGTGCTAGCTACAATATTAATTCAATGGGATTTATTTTCTTTTTGTAGGATAATTTACTCTATAATTAGTAATTTTGGGGGAAACTACATAAATTAGCATTATAACAAAGGAAGAAATTTCGAAATTGGCTATAAATTAATATTAGGGAAAATATTCGATACTAAGATCTTCAAATCATATCGAAAATGAGTTATTTTCCATTAAAATTGTATTTTTACCATAGTTTTATGCGTATGGCTTTCCGCCCATCATTAAAAAAATATAAATGTATAGGAGACGATAAAATCTTAATTGAAAATTGATTAACTTTAATTTACTCCGTACTAATAAATAACTAAAAATATTCAGTAAAATTAATAATATGCCATTCAAAACATAACATGTTTCTTCTTAAATGAGTAGAGAAACAAAACGCCTGGTTTAATGTATTTTTTTAAGGAAACTACATTTTAATCAGAAATTCCATTAACTTAATGTGAAATCCTATAAAAGGAGGTCGCTCTGGATACGTCTCAATGGCAGTTATAGAAAGAGGAAAATCATACTGCAGGAACGAAACAAGAAAAGAAATTCAATTATATGAACCAACAACTCTCTTACACTGACGTACAAAATAATGGGATATATCTTAAAATCAATAATATTCTTGTGATTAGCTATATGCCATATAAATACTAGTTGAGTTACCCGGTTTCACCCCACGTTGCGTAAATACTTTTTAATTAAACACTTCTTAAACCTCTAGTCAACCTGAAACCTTAATGGGATAATTTCATCTTGAAATTTTGATAATACATATTCCAAATTAGTGACCTCAAAATATTTCATTGTGTTGATTTTCATCACAATTCGTTAAAATCGTGGAATTTAGCCACTTTTTATCCGCCATCTTGGATTTAAAAATCTTGTAAATATCGAAAATTAGTGGCCTTAAAATAATCGTGGTACTAATTTTCATTAAAATCCGATGAAATTGAGACATTTTTGGCGCCATTTTGGATACGCCATCTTGAATTTTTAAATTTGAACAACGGATTTGAAGTCAGCATTCCCCAAAACCCCTAAGTACCAAATTCCATGAAAATCGCTTCAAATTAATGTAAATATGAAATAACAATCAATCGGTCAAGTCACGATCACTAACAGACACAGTAACGATTATATACATTAAGGCAATTATACGATTAATGAATGGGAACTACGAATATGGTAATATAGTAATTAGATATTAACATGAATAACTATTAATTTATATGTGTGGAAAAATTAATTGTTGGAATTTTGTACATTTACTTAATTATAAACATTTTTCTCATTATGATAATATTGTAGAGTTTAATATATTCTCTTAAACTGTTAGACTTTTCTAGGTGTAGAATGCGAATATCTTATGTAATTTGAATTTATTCCAAATATACAGATATAAGGACGTTTTACCAATAGAAATCGAATTTCATTAATTTCGTTATTCGCTGTGTACCTTCCAGTTACAGATTTTGAATAGGTGCAAAGTTCCATTGCTAACAATTTTCATAATATCTGTTTAAAAAGTAATTGTAGCGTAAATGGAGGAGAATTTGCTTTGTCACTCCGGCGCTGCGGCGCCTCCATTGGCACAGAGCCGAATGCCGAATTTCATTCGGAGCCCTACTTAAAGCGGTATTCGCGCTTGCCTGAGTAGTCATCGTCATCATCATCATCATCATCAGCAGCAGCAGTGTGCTTCATGGCCGGCCAATTAAGCGTAAGCAATGTGGTCGTCGCCTCGTATGATTTTTGAATTTTAAATGGGCTGAGGTCAGTGACCCCATGCTGATCCGTTATAGTTAAAATCGATTACGATTTAGCAAATTGAAAGGGTGCCTTGGCTGGCCTGACGTAAATAGGTTTTCCGCGACGATCATCGTTTCTAGTCGCTTCATCGGCCTCACTCTCGACTCTCGAGAGTCTCGACTGCAAGGCGGCCAGAACAAATCACTCAGGGGCTAATTAATTGCTCGTTATGAATGGCTTGGGGTCCCAATTAGGGCCGTTCGGCATGAAATTATTCTGTCGTTCTTCCATTCAAGCGAACTCTCTCGATTACAATTATTCATCTGAGTGCTCCGAATTGACGGCTCTAATTAGAATCCGTCTTGTCTCTGCCGGTCGATTGAAATGGTCTAATAATAGGTCTGCTGTGACCCTTTTACGTCTGTCACCTCTGCACGATTTTCTCGAGTTATTTGCCTATAACTAATGACGATAATTGCAGTATATGTATGTCGGTAAGGCAGTGCAGAACGGCTCTTCGACTTCGGTATTCGTTAACCTGAATTTGCATCGTAGCACAGGAAAGAGCCAAGTCATCTCACCGCAGCCACCTACAGCCCAGCGCAGACAACCTGGTTATGGTTTCTTCACCCAAATTAAAATTAACCCATTCGAGGTCAGATCTCGGAGTCGGCTAAGCTCAGATTCGGTCCATGTTGCCGTACATACGTACATACGTCCGTACGTAGCACATTCAGTAACGAGCATGTCTGTCTGTTCCAGTTTCCGCAAGCAGTGGATTGTTTTAGCGTTAGCCAGGCATAACCTGACCCCAAAATGAAATCTTGCAAACAGCAGCGGCACTCGGTAGCGCGGCCGCACCAGCGCGTACACATCACCTCCATTCGCGGCGCGGTGGGTACCGGGCTGCACGCTCTCTATTGCTACATCGCTTGACCGACTGATCTGGACAACAAAGCACCTGGACCTGGATTTGGACCGAGTCTGTCCATAAATTAAGGCACCGCCGCGCGCGCCGGTCGCCTCGCCGCTCATTCAGTGCAGCCGCAGCAGCAGCAGCAGCATCGGCGCGCGCAACGACCATTTGGAGTCCGAGCCCCCTGGCACGTACGTCCGCCGCATCATAACCACTCGCATACACTCCACATCAAAATGATAGGACACCCGCTTTATGATCCTATTACTCAAAGTTTAGAAAATCACCATTTGATCTCTTTAAAAGAGATTTTCTATCTGACCACACAAAATGAGGGTAATGTGTTTCGCGCATGGGTATATTATATACATATATGCATTTATGGTTATATATAAGCATCTATGTTCCTTTGTTGCTTATGTATAATAGATAGAGGCTAAGCGGCTGAGTCAACTTTGATAAATGAAGTGTTGGTAAATTTATCTTATTGTTAGTCGCTCAAGTCTATAAGAAAGTATTGCATTTCCAAATGGTGGCCTGAAAATCATAATCGAAAAGATGTTTTGTTTTGAAAATTAATATGTAGTAATAATTATTTATTCTGAGTATTTTATAGTATTTTAAAAAGACTCGATCTTGATTGGATATTCTGGAATTGTAAAACTAATAAAGCTTGAGCTAGCAATTAAACAAAATGTATACATGGTGTCTCAGCTAATTGGTTTCATACTACAAAATTCCTCTTATAATATAATAAGCTATTAAACATTTTTTAATCTGACGTCCACTATACGAAAAGACGATTAATTAAGATTTATGGGTATGTTTTTATAGCTTTCTTATTATTCACCTATAAACGTGGTTAAGGCCCTATTTAATAGTAGACACCACAGGTTTTCCATTGATTGCTTAACTGTCTCGTTCTATTATAGCCACAACGTAGAATTCTTTTCCTTACATTTGTGTACTGCAAGGTCAAGTTTAGTTATGTCCATTTATCCCTGAAAAACATATGTGTATATAGTTGTGTTTTGAGTTTTTGTGGTTTGTTTCTCGTTTTATTCATTTTTTTTCAATATTTAGTTTTTGTTTTTGGTTTTATTACAATATTAAATAAAACTGATTGTCCTGATTCATACACTCTATACTTTAAATTTAGTGTAAATCTACTATTAAAATGCTGGACAATTATTTAGCTGGTATTTTAATAGAAAATTATACCTAGGAGTATTTTTGGAAAATAAGAAATTGTACACTCACCTATTAATATAAAAATTTAATATTTATTTCAGTGTAATTGCAGCCTATGCGTATTTCGTTTGCATATCGGTCTTGTTTCCGTCTATAGTTACTCTCATGTTGACGTGTATTCGACGTTATTGAGACGATTTATAGACGTATTCTCATATTTTTCTTATAAGCGTAGAATATCTCGAAATTCTCTTATTTTTCATCCTATTTTCATATAGGGTTACGCTAAGCACGGGTCGTAGAAGGGCATATACAGATGCCATTCAACGCTAAGCACGCTTATTATTTTTACAGGTAATAAAAGCTGATTGAAATAATATTTAGTCGATGCAAAATTTCAATATTTGCCAGTTAAATTTAGACTTTAAAATCAATTTTATATAATTATCTACTGTAGGTCATAACAATTTTTTTTATACATTACAGAATATATCTACACTAATTTGTATTTTTGTGTGTATGTTTGTAATGAATAAACTCAAAAACTACTGTGTCGATTTCAAAAATTCTTTCACCATTAGAAAGCTACATTCACCCTGAGTAACATAGGCTATATCCAATTTAGAAATTCAAGATGGCGGATCCAATATGGCGATCTATATTTCTCGATTTCAACGGATCTTAATGAAAATTAGTACAATGATTGTTTTGAAGTCACTGATTTTGAATATAACCAAAGTTTACAAATCAAAGATGGCGGACCCAATATGGCGACCAATATCTCTCGCTTTCAATGGATTTTAATGAAAATTAGTACAATGATTATCTTGAGGTCACTGATTTTGAATGTTATTAACATTTACAAATCCAAGATGGCTGATCCAATATGTCGACCAAGATTTCCCGATTTCATCGGATTCTAATGAAAATTAGTACAATGGTTATTCTGAGACCACTAATTCCAAATATTATCAAAATTTGTAAATCCAAGATGGCAACCAAAATTTCTCGATTTCAACGGATTTTAATGAAAATTAGTACAATGATTATTCTGAGAACACTTATTTTGAATGTTATCAAAATTTCCAAATCCAAGATGGCGGATCCAACATGGCCACCAGAATGTTGCGATTTCGACGGATTTTAACGAAAATTGATACAATGATTGTTCTGAGGCCACTAATTTAGAATATTATCAAAATTTGCAAATCCAAGATGGCGGATAAAATATTGAGACCAAATGTCTCGATTTCAACAAATTTTACTGAAAATTAGTACAATGATTATATTAAGGTCACTAATGTCGAATATTATTTAGATTTGGAAATCTAAGATGGCGAATCCATAAAGGGGTTTTCGGGTTGAAACAATTTCAAGGATATAACAAATTAAAACATTTGAGAAGTGTTTAATCTACATCTACACTAATATTATAAAGAGGAAAGATTTGTATTTTTGTGTGTATGTATATAAATAAAAGGTAAAAATATAAAAAAAATCATGTCCACCCGTGCGAAGCCGGGACGGGCCGCTAGTTATCAATATTTTTATTAGAATTATTTATATTAAAAAATAAAGGGCATAACAAGTGTTATTAATTTAGGTACCCAACAAAACCAAAAGAATATTTATCAGATTTTATTTTTACCCGACTGCAGGAAGGTTCTGGCAATAATTTTCATAAATAAAAAATACTATCGCAAATAACCTCTTGAAATTTCATGACTATTTCATCGACTTTTATTGTTCAATAGGTATATAAGAATTATAATAGTGCCTAAATTTTCACGATTGTTGAAAAGTACGTTCCTGGCTCTTTGTCTATTATTTCATATGCATAATTACAATTAATACCTACTTACTGAAAATGTGATATAAACACCATAAACCTATAATATAAACCCACTCCTTGTCAGTAAAGTTTATTTTGTAGTGAGTTCTATGGTAAATACTGAATAGAACACATTAAAAAGATATAAGTAAAAAGCAAAATTAATAAAATCCCAACTGCTTAGAAAGCAAACTAAAAAGACGGAAGAAAGGTGAAATAGAAAATCCTTTACCCTCGGCTGATAATGGTCACGGTGCTCAGCATACTCACCATACATATGATATTCATAGATTGAACATAAATGTCTATGAACAGTAGGAAAGTGAAAGTACAAACGCTCACTGTCAAATATTTGTAACTGACCAATGTTTAAAACCAGAAGAACAAGCCAAGTTCAAGTGTCATGAAACAACCCAAAATTCTTGTTTATTCGTATCGCCTTTTTTAAAATTCCGTTCAGCCCTCATACGCCCCTGTGTACGGTCCAGTGTACGGCCATTTGGGGTTTTCACTCGATTTTGACCCTCGAAACCCTCGAGTGTACAGCCTTTGCCTTAGTGATGGCGATATTTGGAAAAAATGAATCGGTTCTCAAAAATCGATATCAAAAGTGAGAATATCGATACGTGAAAAGAATCGTTCAAAAAGATATCGATCTTCGAAAATCGATTCATTTCGCTGGAGAAGGGGAAGGGGGAATTGGTATATTGAAATACTTCGCCTGCTTGATGAGAATTGTGCACTGTATTCACCCAGAAACTCAATTTTTCAAAGTAATGTATCTTCTTCTTACCTAGTGTACTTTCCCATTGGAAATTTGGCTCTTGAGATGCTACACTCAAAGAAATTTCACCATTTAACTAGGGTGACAGTATATTTTCAACTGTCAGGGGTGAATACGCTTACAAGCAGGACTTGATTCGATATTATTTCGCAGAAAATGTATCGATTCTCGTGGATCGAATCGAATCAAAAAAGGGCTAAAAAAATCGATTTTTTTGGAAAAGAAAATCGATACAATATCGCTATCACTACTTTGTCTTAGAAAGCGGGCCTTATACAACTGCTGTACGACCGCCGATCATTTTAACTCGAGTTAATGGGTTACCCTTAGAAAATATTAGGCAATAAGAGAACATTAGTATTTGGGAGTGTCTCATCATTTTGATATGGAGTGTAGCCCAAGCGTGGAGTGCACCGCACCGCGCTGTACCATGCCGCAGTAGGCCGGCGAACTTTCAGCCTCAGTTGGACAACCCGGAAAAAGCGGAGAAAGTTGAATATCGCATGAGAATGCATGCAGCAGCAACAGCGGCAGCGGCAGCGGTACCGCATCACGAAAATAAAAACGAGCCAACGAGCGTGCACCAGCCAATAAAAAGCTGATAAGTTGCGGAAATTGTAAGAAAGAGGCAGCAAAGAATAGTTTTTCCCATCCCGGTTAGGTTAGGCCCCGCGAGCGCGCTCTGTAAAAATTGAAAAGTGAATGAGCGCGCGAAGTCAAAGGCCCCATAGTCCCCCCACACACAAAACGCAACACACAACGGGCAATGGACGCGCGGCTCGCGGCTCCGCTGGTGGCGGCGGCGGCGGATAAGGGAGGCCAAGCTGCCTGCTGCCCCCGTTAGCGCGCTCATCCGCCTCGACCGCTTCAGCCGCGATTTAATCGCGCATTCCTCCTCGCGCTTCCAACGTGAGTCGCGTTCTCTGTATACACTGCCTAACCGACCGACTAGTCAGCAGCGCCGCGCTGTGTCGTTTCGCGTAACTATTGTTGTTTTCCTGTTGAACTGCTCGCGTTTTTCGCGATTTCATCTCACCGACGGTTATATATATATAGTATATATATTTTTTTTAATTTTATAATTTCGGCACTTGACTGGGTCTCTGCGGAGACGCTTGAGTCCTGCTCACACCGATCTTAAAAAAGGGGGCAAGTAAGCGATCTTGCTGGTTGTTGTTTTTGCTGTTGTTGTTGTTGCTGCTGTCGCCGTCGTCGTCGCCGCCGCCAGTGCACGCGGTGGTGGTACTGAAAAATTTACCAGCAAACAGTGAAAATTACTCGACATTTTCATTTCGCAGTTATCTTCGGCTACTCAGAGTCATCGGAACGGTACAATCGCGGTAATAAGCACCACCGAAACGGCCGAGGCTCCGGATCTTTCTCTCCTCAGTGGCGAAACAATAAAACGGTTAACGAGATTACGCCACACTTCTTCTTTTCGAGGTGTGCACAAAATTAAATTCAGCCACCGGTCGCTGGTGCTGCCACCGAAACAAACGACAAAAGTGGGTCCGATCGAAGAAACGACTCACGCGCAAGGATGCGAGCATTGATCTCAGTGACGGCGATTTTTCGGTTGAGCGCTCTCCACTGACCCACATCCCAGGCTGAGAGCTTTTTTTTTTATAATTGAATCAAAACGCACAAGTGCATTGACACTGGCTGACCCCACGGTCTCTTGAGCTCTTTTAATTTTCCGTGTTTTTTATTTTATTTTTTATTTAAACGGACGGAAGTGATCGCCAGCAGTGTTCGATTCGATTTAGCGGCATCTTCGCGCGAGTGGAGGATCTGTCGTTGTCGTTGTCGCAACCGAGATCACACCGCGCGCCATCAGTGCTTCCCTGGAGCGCGCATGCACTTGCCACTTTGCACAGGGGAATGTGACCAGACGACAGCTGTTGCAGTGTAGAGTTCAGCCGCGGTAGTGCGTTATTGTGTGACCGAGTGTTGTTGTTTTTTTTTTTTTTTTTTGATATGACCCACTAATTTGTGCGGCCGTTAATTACAAGAGAAATCACCGCCGGTGAGACTTTCCACGGTGAAAAGTTCAGTGCCCCCCCGCGACCTGGGCGAGTTAGTTATATTTGCAATTTAAGCCCAGTGAAGCGGTGAAATGTAAACAAAGTGTGGCTGCCAGCCGTGTGTGTTGAAAGAGGCTCACAAAATATATTGAGTTCAAGGTTTCTCTAATTTTGTGCGCTTGCCACAACGACGGCTACAAATAAGACGCGCTACGCTGCTGTGCTGTCACCGTAAGACCCCAAACTCAAATCGACCGTGTAGAGTAAGATTTTCTCATCGAAAAGTGCGAAAACTGGCGAATATTGTTGCGAAAACCTTCAGCTGTGGAAGCGTGAGCTGAGGTACAATTAAGGTACCATACCAGCGACAAGTGAGCAATCCCCTGCCCGTCCAAGTTCATTGTATTATGCAGATTCAGATTCGCGAAAAATGCAGTGCGATCTACCGAATAGCCTATTGTGCGACAGCATCTCTCTCAGCGATAAATGTAAGTCCGGCCTCTAGCCTCTAGCCTCTATCTTTTAGGTCTAGTTTTATCGGGGGCAAGTCTAATTAGCTGCGCCTTTGTGGCCGGGGTCGACACGCTGTGCTGCTGATGTGATGGCATCAGGGCCGCGATCCATATTTTTGAACGCACCGCGCACCTTCGACTTGGACCCACTCTAATTTCGTAATGGGCAAATCCTTATTTGGACGTGTTGGAGGTTTATCACAAAAGGTTTGAGCAGATACAACTCTGAAATATCAAATTCGAATCAATAGACAGAGAATGTAAATTTTATTCATTGGTTTTTCTCTTGTTTTTTATGTTATTTCTAATACTATACCATAAAATCACTATAAAAGTTGTTGTATGGTAGATCATATCTTTTTATGGATCAATCATCGTTGCCAACTTTGAACTTACATTGTGAACATGAATAAAGATAAATAATAAATAGTTGATTCGAGTTTGAATCTTAAAAGATACATATGAAAAACGACAATCTTACTTCATGCAACCGGAGTAGATGTTTGTTATAAGTGTATCTACTAGATTAATTGTTTTTATTAATTAAAAAAAGGGAATAATACAAAATTCAACCTGGATTTCTGTTCTATATTATGTACACTGACCGAAAAAAGTATTGGCACACTCAATACTTTTTGAAGCGAAAAGTTCCCTCCCTCTTAGTTGAACTATGTTCAATAAAATATTATAGTTGTTATATTGCTACACTTATTTCCTAATCAGTATAAATAAAAATATTTGGAATTATTACCTTTTATAGCTTAAAAGGAATAAATAAGTAGAAAAACACCTTTTTCTTAACGAAAAAAGTATTGGCACAGCCCTGCAATAAAGCAATATTACACTATAATAAAATACGTCTAACTTCACTACAAACAATAACTCAGCCCTGTACTTATTGTCAAAGCATTTACCGTTATAATTAATAATTTGTAGTGCGTTATTCAGGCATTTTCGATTGTTTTACTGAAATATCGTTAGGAAAAATCTGATCATGGGAAGAAAATCTAAAGAAACCACGCCGTCTGAAAGAAAAATTATTTTGAATTTGCATTCGAAGGGAAAATCTCTCAGTACTATTGGGGATATAGTAGGCAAAAGCCGTTTTACAGTACGAAGTGTAATAAATAGGTTTAAAGGCGAGACACATTTAGTAAGTAGTGCAAGAAGTGGACGTCCGCGAAAACTTTCAAATAAAGAACAAAGAGCAATTATCAAAAGTGTTAAAAAAAACCCAAAACTAACTTCTTCCGAAATCGCCGCGCAGGTAAAAAGTGATTTTAATAAGGACATTACTGCTAGAACGGTACAAAATATTATACGCGAGGCTGGCTTCAATTCCAGAGTACCTAGGAAAAAGCCATACATTAGCAAAATTAACCAAAAGAAGAGAATAGAATTTGCAAATGAGCATGTTAATAAAAATATGGACTTTTGGAGGAAGGTAGTATTCTCCGATGAAAGCAAATTCAATATTTTCCGGAGTGATGGCCGTATTAGAGTTTGGCGAAAGCCTAACACAGAACTGAATAAAGAAAATCTCTTGCCTACTGTGAAACATGGGGGTGGCGGGGTCATGGTATGGGGTTGCATGGCAGCATCTGGTGTCGGTGAGCTTGTGTTTATTGACGGGGTCATGGACAAGTTAGTGTATTTGAACATTTTGAAAAACAATCTCAAAAAAAGTGCCGAAAAACTTAATCTTTCCAATGAATTCTATTTCCAACAAGATAATGACCCCAAGCACACTGCTCATTTAGTGCGTGAGTGGATTCTTTACAATACTCCTCATACCTTAAAAACTCCCCCGCAATCCCCTGATATAAACCCAATTGAACATTTGTGGGATGTGCTTGATAAACGTTTAAGGAAGCATCACATTACCAGCAAAGCTCAACTTAAGGAGGTAATTGCAGATGAATGGCAAAAAATTGATGCAGAAGTAACCCAGAAGTTGGTATCATCGATGCCCAATAGATTAAGAGAAGTCTTAAAAAGAAAAGGATTGCCTACACGTTATTAATATTAAGATTTTTTAATATTTTTCGAAATATATTGTGAACTGTGCCAATACTTTTTTCGTTAAAAAAATGAATTTGATTTAGTTTAATATAAGATTTTTCATTTCCAGAACTAAAGTGCCAAATAAGATTTTGTTATTAAATAATACATAAATAAATAAATGTAATATATATAAAATATAATTTAAATATTTTCATATAACAGTACTATAAGCACTTAATTCTTAAAAGTGCAATTGTGCCAATACTTTTTTCGGTCAGTGTATAAAGAAAAAAAGTCTAACAAATAAGTATGGATGAAAATAAGACAGTTCTTGCCAAAAGATACTACAGCTCAGTTTAAAAAACAGAAGAAATAAGAAGATATTGTTAGCAATATAAAGTATAAACATTATAATACTAGACAACACTAGCTCGGCAAACGAAGAAAAGATTTCATTTTTATTGAATTCTTTACGTAGAATATGGAGACGCAAAAGAAAATATTCCATCAACTCACTTTTTTGATAAATATAGGATTATAAAGTACAAAAGGCCCTATTTTTGAAAGCTTGATTTGTAACACGTATCTCAAATAAAAGTTTGAACTCTAATCTATTATATAAAAATAAGAAAACCTTTCTACGAATATCCATCTAACATCTACAATCCTACGAATCGATTATATGTATATACTATATAGTAGAGATGCCACGAATAGTAATTTGGCCGAATACCGAATACCGAATGTTCGGCGAGGCTCTTGGCCGAAGCGCCGAACATTCGGCAGCCGAATATTCGGCCACACTTAGTACTTTCCGCGGGCGACAAGTCACAACTGTCGCTACAGAAAATGTTCGTTCACATGAAGGTGTGGAACAGAAAAATTCTGTTGCAAATGAACTTGATTTTTACATGGTATCTGTTCGTGTTCAGCGTCCGACGCTGAACGTCCTGCTCCAGCCCCTAAAAAATATATCATTCAAAAGTATGAATGAAATCTTATAAATAAATAAAAAGCCGAACTTACAATAAAATAAAATACAATACAGGATTTAAAATGAATAAATAAAATCCGGAATTTAAAATAAAAAATAAATACCGAATTAAAAATAAATAAATACAAATAACGAATTAAAAATACATAAAAATAAAATGCTGAAATAAAATACATAAAAATAAAATGCTGAAATAAAAAGGATAAACAACCGAATAATAGAACTAAATAAAATAAATAAATAAAGGTTTGAAATAACATAATGAATTAAACTAAATACATACCTGAAAAGATCCTGTAAGGATCTTACCGAATGGAGTCCCTCGATGATATCCCGCCAGCGGACCTTCAGAAGATAAATGATGTTCCCTCGTTGGAGCATAAATGTATGCTCAGTCGCAGGTCCTCAGCTACCTGCTCTTCAGATACCTGTTTGCTCATACAGGTACTGAAAACCGACTTTATACACACTTCTCAGCTAATGCTGAGAAACATTCACCCAAACGTGAAGGGCTCACGTTTTGGGCTCGGCCGGCGACGACAGCCCCCTAAAATGTAAACAAACAATGATTAGTAGGAAATCTAAATAAAATGACCCTGAAAGGGAAAATAAACATGCCCAAACACTTAAGCGTGGACAAAAGCATAGGGATTTGCATGTCCAAGCAAACCCCCCAAGGATTTTGCGGCGATTTCCAACATAAGGTGAGCATAAGGAGTATGCTGCACCAGTCGAAAATCGGCACGGTACGCGATCGGTATCGCGAAAATGTGCATGCATGCAATAAAATAAGACTTTACTCACCTGGATTTCCTCCTTGTATATCCAAAAGGCCCTGAAAAACACGAAAAAGCACTACACCGGCACTCGCGAACTGTCAAAAACGCGAACGGACAAAACAGCGAAACGAACAATTTCTCACTGACAAGCGGTTGTCAGTCCGGCGTTTTGACACACGGCGATCACGTTTATACCGACGCAAATTTGAAATAACGCCCGTGTAAATAATTTATTCAACATAACCCCACATAAAATGTGTGAGGGAGATGGAAGGATAAATTATGAGAAAGATTTTTTGGAAAGATTTCCAGGATCCAAAATTGGTATTGCCACACGGAAATCACGCGATAAGAAGTTTTATCACAAATTAATGCGAAATTAATGCATTAAATAATGAAAATTCGGGCATTAAATAAAAAATAAAAATAAATAAAAATTAAAAGGGAGGTCGGGCAAGAGTTTAGAAGCTATAAGGGGCAAATTAAGAGAAGTTTAACACGACATAATTTTTGGTCGCCGAGAAATATGTGGAATCTACTAAACTTTAAGTTCCACATGAATAATGAGGAAAATATCATTTTGGCAGGACAGCGCGCGGCTGGAAAAACACGCTTTATAAGCCAGCGCGCAAGCTGAATCGCTCTCTTGGATCAGTTAATTTTGAAGAATCAACGCGCACTCTATTTTGGATACTTATTTTGGACATCGGCTTTATATTTGGGATTTTTCGACGGATTCGGATTTAACTTGGATTTTTGGACATCAACTTTTTTTCGGATTTAACTTGGAATTTTGGACTTGGGATTTTTTTGGATTTGGACTACGGCAAATTTTTTTGGATTTAACTCGTCGCGATTTAATTTATTGGATTTTGGAATTAAATTTTTCGTGCTCGCGTATAAGGGTTAGTGAACGAGCACATCAAATGACCAAATTGGTTGAAAGATGTGCAAATTATGCTAATTCCTTTCACGGTTTTCGGTTCGGTTACGGTATTAGATTTTTTAGGATTTTTGTGAAGATCATTGGAAGGAATACAATTTTTGAAATAAAAATGCAATGAAATCAACGACACATTTTTTTTTTATAGATCCACTGCATAACGTGTGATAAAACCCTTCACACATTTAACATTGGTCCTTCGAGCGCCGGATCTGTCGTTTTGATCATTGCATTATTCAAAAATAATTATTTTCCAATTTTCTACGTGTTTTACTAACCTAAAATAAAAAAAAAAAACCTAACCTAAAATTTGTAAAATGGCTCCAAAATTAGAGCAATTATTGGCAGCGCAAGAATTAGCTGCCCAGAAGCTTGAGTTATCATTCAAAAATATTAGAACGGTAACTGGTGATAAACGGAATGCTGGATTTTTACAGACGACGAGCGAGCAACTCAAAAAAAATTGGCAAGAATTTGATGAAAGGGATAGTCAAATAAGAGAACTCATCATTGCTTCGAAAAGGAAATGCGATGATCTCTACATTTTAAACGATCGCTATTCCGAAATTCAAGTCACATATTTGCAATTTTTGGGCGAATTAGTAGATGGACTTGTTTCTAGTACAAGACTAGAAGGAAATACACCGTTACCAGGAACCACAATCGTGCACACTGGTCATGCAGACAATCAACTGCCTAAAATACATGTGCCAAAATTTAATGGCGACTACAATGAATGGAGATCCTTCTACGATTATTTTGTTTCGCTAATACATAACAATGCTCAGCTTCAACCGTTTAGAAAGCTCCACTATCTAAAGGAATGTCTAGTGGGAGAGGCAGCAAACTTAATAAAAAATATTCCGATTACTGATGCCAATTATGGTCCAGCTTGGGAAAAAGTAACTGAACGTTACGAGAACAAACGGTTACTTATAAATTCCCAATTAAGAATTCTAGTCGAGCAACCGAAATTAAATACGGAAACCAGCAACGGTCTAAAAACGATGTTGGATACCACTCAAGGCTGTTTGCAACAACTGCTACAGTTAGGAGAACCAGTATATTCCTGGGACTCAATTGTGATATATTTATTAGTCCAAAAGCTGCCCATGCAAAGTATTAAGGCCTGGGAACAAGAACTTCGAAATAAGCAAAATAATCCTACAATAAAAAATTTTACTCAATTCTTACAAAGTAGATACCAAATACTAGAATCGGTAGCATACACTGTAGGAACAATACCAAAATCCAAGTCAAAAAATTTGCCAGAGGAAAAAGGGCAAAGGAGCCAAAAAGCCCAGACAGGGGCATACCATGTGATAATTAATGCCAGATGTCCTGCTTGCGAAGACAAGCATTATGTAGGAAAATGTGATAAATTCCTAAAATTAAGTATACCGGAACGCCGAAGCATAATAAAAACATCTAAAAGGTGTTTCAACTGCTTCTCGAGCAAGCACCCACAACGAGATTGTAGGCATACTTGCTCAATATGTCATAAAAATCATCATACTTTGCTGCATATGCCAGAAAGTATATCTGATTCTAGCGCCAGATCCTCCTCAAAATTAACAAAACCAAATGAGCATACACATAATGATGCGAAAAATGCATCTAAGGAGTATAACCTCGAAATGAAGGTCCCTCCTGAAAATAATAATGATGAGAAAACATCTAGTGGAACTAGAAATTTTCTATCTACGGATATACATAATGCGCTTTTATCAACAGTAGTGATAAAAGTGCCCGATCGATTTGGAAATTTAATGCCCTTGCGATGTCTTCTAGATCCAGGGTCCCAAACGTCGTTTATTACTGAGGAAGCTTGCAAAAAACTGCAGGTCAAAGGACATAATACTTCAGTATTAGTTAAAGGGCTTAATACTAGCAACACTGCGCATGCAACGAAGCAAGTTAGGTTACAGCTATATTCACAAGAAGGTGAACCTGTCCTAACTACAGAGTTGTTAGTATTGAAGCAAATAACAGGCTTACTACCCCCCACCGCTGTAGCATATAAAGATTGGCATCATTTGAATGGCCTAAATCTTGCAGATCCTTCTTACTGGAAGCCGGGTCCGATACATCTGTTGCTAGGATCAGATGTATACGCCACTATACTTCAAGAAGGAATTAGGCGGGGAGAAGAGAATGAGCCTATTGCGATCAATACCAGGTTAGGCTGGATAATACTGGGAAAAATTACCCAGACCTCAATGACCCAAACTTCATCATTTAGTATAATTACTAAACTGAGTGATAATCTGGAAAATCAACTCAGGAAGTTTTGGGAAGTGGAAGAAATTCCAAGGAAGGTCATGTTTTCGCCAGAGGATCAAGAATGCCAAGAGTTTTATGAAAAAACTCATGAACGTTTACCAAACGGAAAATATCAGGTAAAATTACCATTTAGAAAGTGCATTCCTGAACTTGGAGAATCCAGAACGATGGCCTTGAAACGTTTTTCTTCACTTGAGAAAAAATTTAATACTAATCCTCAATTTAGGGAGGAATATACAAATTGCTTAAATGAATACCTGGAGCTAGGACACATGGAAGAAGTGAAATCTCCAGGCCAAGGGGAACATAATTATTATATTCCCCATCATGCGGTCCTCAAGGATAGTAGCAGTACAACAAAATTAAGGGTTGTTTTCGATGCTTCTGCCTCAAGTAGCAATGGGAAATCGTTAAACCAACAATTATTGGCTGGTCCCACACTACAACCAAAATTATTTGCTTTATTGCTAAAATGGAGGAAATATAAAATTGCCCTAAATGCGGACATAGAGAAGATGTACCGCATGATTCTTATTCATCCCGAGCACCGTACATATCAAAGGATTTTATGGCATGATCCAGAAACAAAAAAATTAAAGGATTATCAGTTGAAGACAGTGACCTTTGGCACATCTTCAGCTCCCTATCTGGCTGTGCGCACATTAATCCAATTGGCACAAGATTGTCAATTGCAATGGCCACTGGCAGCAGAAGTTGTGAGCTCATCATTTTATGTTGATGACTTACTCACAGGCGCAGATACCGTTGATGATGCACGAAAGCTACGAGATGAATTAATTCAGATGTTGAAATCAGGTGGCTTTAATCTCCGAAAATGGGCAAGTAACAATGCAAAAATATTAGAAGATTTACCTGAAAGTCAACGCGAACTAAAGGATGTTCTCCACATAAATGATCACGAAACGATCAAAACTGTAGGAATTGACTGGCAGCCGAACGCAGATTATTTTTCGCTAGTGCTTCCTAGCATAAAAAAGGGCCAGTGCACTAAAAGAAGCATACTATCAACAATAGCCTCATTGTATGATCCACAGGGTTGGTTTTCACCTGTAATCATCAGGGCAAAATTGATCATGCAACTGCTATGGATGTCAGGTGTATCATGGGATGATGATGTACCTAACACATTGCGGGAACAATGGGGAGAATTTGAAAATAATATTTCAAAACTCTCGTTAATAAAAATACCTAGATGGATAGGATGGACTTCTTATGCTAAAACAGTATACATAGTTGGATTTGCTGATGCTTCGATAAAGGCTTATGCTGCAGCTGTTTATTTGCGGACTGAAACAGAAAATGGCCACATATCTTCAATGCTTTTAATCTCCAAAACGAGAGTAGCTCCAATTAAGCCGGTAACACTACCACGGTTGGAGTTAAGTGGAGCCGTGTTGCTCGCAAGATTAATTAAAGGCACTGTTGAAGATATGCAGCTAACTGATGCTTCCATCGCAGCATGGACAGACTCGACGATCACTCTCCAGTGGATTCAGGCCCATCCTGCAAAATGGAAAACTTATGTCGGAAATAGAGTGGCTGAAATACAAGAGACTTTACCTCCAAGTTGCTGGAATCATGTGAAGTCCAAGAAGAATCCTGCCGATTTAGCCACTCGAGGATGTATGCCTGAGGAAATAAAAAACAATGAATTGTGGTGGAATGGCCCAAAGTGGTTATTGGACTCACCTGATTTATGGCCGAAAAATATTATAACTGGTGAAACTGAATTAGAAGCAAAATCGCAACAGCCGTATACTTGCTTAGCGGAAATCGATAATGAATATTTTATAAAATATTCATCGGTTAATAAACTCATACGAGTCACTGCATTTATTCTACGGTTCGCTCATAATTCGAAAAATCCGAATTCGAAACGAAACGGATGGCTTAGCAGTGTGGAATTAAAAAATGCTAAAATAATTATTTTGAAGCAAATTCAAAAAATGTCTTTTCCCACTGAATATGCTCAATTACAAAATAATCAGCCTTTGAATAAAAGCAGTAATTTGTTGAGCTTAAATCCATTTTTAGATGACGATGGAATTATTCGCGTTGGAGGCAGACTTAATAAGGCTTTAATGAATTATGCTAGGAGACATCCCATAATAATGCCAAATGATCATCACATTATTAT
Organism: Dysmachus trigonus; assembly: GCA_949715965.1. Classification (NCBI taxonomy): domain Eukaryota; kingdom Metazoa; phylum Arthropoda; class Insecta; order Diptera; family Asilidae; genus Dysmachus; species Dysmachus trigonus. Next base: position 78,778,936 of record OX454322.1, on the reverse strand, counting down.
GTTAATCATTGACAAAATTCATTTGGAGAATCTTCACGGTGGACCAACCTTAACATTAAATGCAAGCCGTTCTGAATTCTGGATACTAAATGCTAAACGTGTAATAGCAAAAAGAATTCAGCAATGCATCGTTTGTGTTCGTCACCGGAAACAAAATAGAACTCAGCTGATGGGCGATCTTCCATCAGCAAGGATAAATATATCCAAACCTTTTTCCCATGTCGGACTGGATTATGCTGGGCCCATCCTAATAAAAACATCGCCTCATAAATCAACTAGGAAATATAAAGGCTATATTTGTATATTTGTATGTATGGCGACCAAGGCCATACATCTTGAAGCTGTGTCTGATTTAACGACACCAGCATTCATTGCGGCCATGAAAAGATTTGTGGCCAGAAGAGGATTGTGTTCCGATATTTACTCGGACTGTGGCACCAACTTTGTCGGCGGAAAAAATCAGCTGGAAAGAGAATTGATGCAAGCCATCAAGGCCCAACATAATGAGGTGGGTGAAAACCTCGCCATGAAAGGCATATCATGGCATTTCAATCCTCCAGCGTCGCCACATCACGGCGGTTTATGGGAAGCCGGCGTGAAATCAGTTAAATTCCATTTGCGCAGGACATTAGCAAACTCCTCTTGCACGTACGAGGAACTGTCCACTCTCTTAGCGCAAATAGAAGCGTGCCTTAATTCACGCCCGCTTTGCCCAATTGAAAACTCTGTTGAGGACCTAGAAGTTTTGACCCCAGGACATTTTCTTATAGGCCAACAGATAAACGCTATACCTGAGCCACAAGCAATTGATGTTTTACCATCGCAACGATGGAAATATATACAACTCCTGACCCAGGAATTCTGGAAAAAATGGAAGAATGAGTATCTCCATAGACTCCAGCAACGGTATAAATGGTCAAAAATTGAAGACAACATAAAAATAAATGATCTCGTGCTTGTTAAAGACGAGAATGCTCCTCCTACTTGCTGGCCGCTTGGAATTATCCAGGAAATATACCCTGGCAAAGACGGTCTAGTGCGTGTAGTAAAAATTCGATTAAAAGATCATACTACACTCACAAGACCAATAAATAAAATTTGCCGGCTACCGGTGGAAACAGCCACAAATAGCATTAATAACTAATGTGTATAGTGGCGTCGTGTCATGTTGTGGTGTCCTATATGTTTTCCTTAACATAAATATTAAAATTAGCTTTGTTCCTAGATGCAAGCCTACGACGACGACGTTTTGGAGCTAGGCGACTACGACCTCGACTTTTCACCCATTGATGAAGATATGCTGGCGTACTTCGTGCAACCGAACATGGACATCCTTACAGGACTACCACGCAAGGTCACACATCATTCTGCACACCAGCCCAACACATCAAAGGTGATCGATAACAAGGAAGCCGATGTTCAGCCCACTACGTCAACAGCTCAACCCCGTCAAGGAAAGCCGTTCATAAAGCCGTCGTTAGAGAGCATAAAACTACCGGTGAACATCAACGGAGCCAAAGAAACTAATTTGGACATCCTTCGACCTTCAACCACGGTAGCGGAAATAAAAATGCGCATCGAAAATGATATGCAACGTTTCATCACGAGGGAAGGCGAGACGATTTTTATCCCGAAAAAAGTATTAAAACGTTTGGACTTCGGAAAGATACAAGCCAGCAAGAAGGATTTTATAGTAAACCTGCCCGACAGGTTTCAAGTTCGCTTAAAAATAAAGCCTGATGGTAGCTTAGTATTTCACCACCATCATAAACGAGGCTTGAAGCGAATTATAGCTGCTGTTGAACAAAGCGTTCAACGGGCGGGAGAATGTTCAGCGTCCGACGCTGAACGTCCTGCTCCAGCCCCTAAAAAATATATCATTCAAAAGTATGAATGAAATCTTATAAATAAATAAAAAGCCGAACTTACAATAAAATAAAATACAATACAGGATTTAAAATGAATAAATAAAATCCGGAATTTAAAATAAAAAATAAATACCGAATTAAAAATAAATAAATACAAATAACGAATTAAAAATACATAAAAATAAAATGCTGAAATAAAATACATAAAAATAAAATGCTGAAATAAAAAGGATAAACAACCGAATAATAGAACTAAATAAAATAAATAAATAAAGGTTTGAAATAACATAATGAATTAAACTAAATACATACCTGAAAAGATCCTGTAAGGATCTTACCGAATGGAGTCCCTCGATGATATCCCGCCAGCGGACCTTCAGAAGATAAATGATGTTCCCTCGTTGGAGCATAAATGTATGCTCAGTCGCAGGTCCTCAGCTACCTGCTCTTCAGATACCTGTTTGCTCATACAGGTACTGAAAACCGACTTTATACACACTTCTCAGCTAATGCTGAGAAACATTCACCCAAACGTGAAGGGCTCACGTTTTGGGCTCGGCCGGCGACGACAGCCCCCTAAAATGTAAACAAACAATGATTAGTAGGAAATCTAAATAAAATGACCCTGAAAGGGAAAATAAACATGCCCAAACACTTAAGCGTGGACAAAAGCATAGGGATTTGCATGTCCAAGCAAACCCCCCAAGGATTTTGCGGCGATTTCCAACATAAGGTGAGCATAAGGAGTATGCTGCACCAGTCGAAAATCGGCACGGTACGCGATCGGTATCGCGAAAATGTGCATGCATGCAATAAAATAAGACTTTACTCACCTGGATTTCCTCCTTGTATATCCAAAAGGCCCTGAAAAACACGAAAAAGCACTACACCGGCACTCGCGAACTGTCAAAAACGCGAACGGACAAAACAGCGAAACGAACAATTTCTCACTGACAAGCGGTTGTCAGTCCGGCGTTTTGACACACGGCGATCACGTTTATACCGACGCAAATTTGAAATAACGCCCGTGTAAATAATTTATTCAACATAACCCCACATAAAATGTGTGAGGGAGATGGAAGGATAAATTATGAGAAAGATTTTTTGGAAAGATTTCCAGGATCCAAAATTGGTATTGCCACACGGAAATCACGCGATAAGAAGTTTTATCACAAATTAATGCGAAATTAATGCATTAAATAATGAAAATTCGGGCATTAAATAAAAAATAAAAATAAATAAAAATTAAAAGGGAGGTCGGGCAAGAGTTTAGAAGCTATAAGGGGCAAATTAAGAGAAGTTTAACACGACATAATTTTTGGTCGCCGAGAAATATGTGGAATCTACTAAACTTTAAGTTCCACATGAATAATGAGGAAAATATCATTTTGGCAGGACAGCGCGCGGCTGGAAAAACACGCTTTATAAGCCAGCGCGCAAGCTGAATCGCTCTCTTGGATCAGTTAATTTTGAAGAATCAACGCGCACTCTATTTTGGATACTTATTTTGGACATCGGCTTTATATTTGGGATTTTTCGACGGATTCGGATTTAACTTGGATTTTTGGACATCAACTTTTTTTCGGATTTAACTTGGAATTTTGGACTTGGGATTTTTTTGGATTTGGACTACGGCAAATTTTTTTGGATTTAACTCGTCGCGATTTAATTTATTGGATTTTGGAATTAAATTTTTCGTGCTCGCGTATAAGGGTTAGTGAACGAGCACATCAAATGACCAAATTGGTTGAAAGATGTGCAAATTATGCTAATTCCTTTCACGGTTTTCGGTTCGGTTACGGTATTAGATTTTTTAGGATTTTTGTGAAGATCATTGGAAGGAATACAATTTTTGAAATAAAAATGCAATGAAATCAACGACACATTTTTTTTTTATAGATCCACTGCATAACGTGTGATAAAACCCTTCACACATTTAACAGTTCGTTTAAATCGGACAACAGACCCTTACAAGTGGTGGTCAGCAAACGCGAAACAATATCCAACCCTTTCACAATTTGCTAAGATTTATTTATCATCTCCCGGTAGCAGTGTGTATAGTGAGCGGCTGTTTTCGGAAGCAGGTACAATTTATGAGGAAAAACGCAATCGTTTGCTATCAACAAACGCTGAAAAAATTGTTTTCATTCATCATAACTTACCACTGGTCGATTTTAAATATTAATTTGTTAGCTCTTTTTTTTGGTTAAATAAATATATCTTTGTGAGTAATATTTTGAGTTCTTTTTCATGATTTATTTGGTAATCCTTACTATATTTTATCATAAATACGAAATTAAATCTGTTTATCACGATTTCACGCCAAAACTGCTGAACCGATTTAGCCTTAGAAAGGACATGGGCTATAATTTATGCGGACGAAGTCGCGGGAAAACAGCTAGTAATAAAAAAATAATAAATAAATTGCTATTCGGTATTCGGCCGAATAGTTAACCATATTCGGCCGAATACCGAATAGCGAAAAAAAGTGGCCGAATAGCCGAATACCGAATAGTTGCCGAATATTCGTGGCATCTCTACTATATAGTATATCATACAGTAGAAAGCGAATGAAGATCTTATTTCCCAATAGACTTAATAAGGACTACAGAGGATGACGAATGAAATATCGGGGCATTTTTGTTTAATGATTACATGGCAAGCTAGCCTGTGGTGTTTGAGATAACTGACATAGAGTTTCATGGTACGATCGTGAGTTATTGTGTGTAGTTTGCTTAAAGTGTGCAGTCATGGGTAGGAAAAAAACAGATTCAATAATCGAAGATCGCGTGCGCGAACTTTTAGACTTGAAGTGGTCTGAAAGAAAAATAATTAGTGAACTAAAAAAACAAAATATAAATATTTCAAAGGGTACAATTCATCGTATAAAAAACAGACAATGTGCTGTTCTCAGAAATGTTAAAAAAACAAAAAAGATGAAACGCGTGTGGAAAGTATTAAGTGATAGGAAATTAAAATTGTTGGAAAAAATGTTGAGAAGTAACAATCCACCAACGCAAAGACAGATGGCTAAGAAGCTAGAATGTAGTCAAAAGAATGTGTGGTATCACATCAATAAAACGCTGAAGAAAAAAAAACTAGAAAAACAATAGCAGTTCATCGTTTGTCACCAGCAAATATTGAAGCGCGGAAGCGTCGTTCTTTGGCTCTCTACAAGATGCTTAATAAAAGGAAATGGCAAAAAGTCATAACAACAATTGAAGTATGATTCTATATTGATATCTGCAATGGAGAAAGAAAAATTCATTACGTCAACAAGGATGAAAAACATCCGGCAATTTTGAGGTTTCAAAGGAGGGAGAAAAAATCGCAAGGTGTTATGGTCTGGGCTGCCGTGTAATTTCGTGGTAAAACGAGGCTTTATTTTGTGGATCCAGGAATCAAAATAAATTCGAGATATTACTCCAACAACATTCTAAGAAAATGTTTGGCAAATGATGCAAAGATGCTGTATCCACAAGATGATTATTTGTTTCACCAGGATTCTGCTCCCTCCCACGTTTCGAAAGCCACAATAGATTTTATGAAACCAAGAATGCGTTTCATTTCCAAAGATTCCTGGATTCCTAAGAGCCCTGATGCTGCACCCATGGATTATTTTGTTTGGGGGTACATGAAAAAGGAGTTATGGAAACACAAAGTTTCCAATATAAGGGAACTTAAAAAAGCAATAAAGCTGGTTTGGAGGAAGTTGCGTCAGGATTTAATAAATAAAGCTTTAAGCTCATGGCCAAAAGGAATTTTTAAAATCTATAAAAATAAAGGTTCGTATATTGACTAAAGAATTTTGAAACGGACAAAAATATAATTTTTTAATTTATCAAAAATGCCCCTTTATTTTATTCGTCACCCTCTTATTTATGCGATTGTATAGATACTTTAGTTTCCTCTGGATAGATTTCTTAGAATAAGCTAAATTATGAAAAACAATCGGAACGAAAAGGAAACGCACCAAACACTTAACAATGTTTCCCTGGACGAAGGCTCATAGTGGTCCCAAATAAAATAAACCTTTGATTTTTAAGCCTCTTCAAAACTTGCGCCGTATTTTTTATATATATCTCTGACTAGCTGAAAAACTAATTTGCTAATTTGAACTATCCAAAAGACATATTCTTTATAGGGTTCCGCCTTAGGACCTCTAAAGGAGAAAAAAAGGAACCCTTATAAGATCACTCACGTGTTTGTTCATCGGTGTCACAACCGATTTTCTCAGAAACCATGCTACGAGAAACTTAAAATTTGGCATAGTCATACAATCTTGTTAACCCAGATATTTGCACTAGTTAAAACTTTAAAATTTTCATATAATAACAGAGTTTTCTATGTGAAATTCAAAAGATATTTTATCCATAATTTAAAATATAATAAATATAAAAGATATTTTGAAAAATATGCGAAAATAGAACTTAATTTCCGAAACTATTGGACCTAAAATTTAAAAATATAATTCCTTAGTTGAAGTTTATATGAAAATTATAACGAAAATCCTAGGTCTTATAGATTTCTAGAAATTCTAGAAAATTTGTTACGGAACTCACTGTACGCGAGTCGACCTCGCACTTGACCGTTTTTTTAAATGGTTTCTTTAATTAACATATCGTAAATACGCTGAAGAAAAAGAATTTTTGTTGGTAGCTTTATTGAATAACCAATGGCAAACAATTACTCGTTTCGGAAAAAAAATTGTATAAACATTTTCTTCGAGTGTTTTCATTAGTTATTTTTTTTTTTTTTCTAATTGCATATTTCTGTAGTATAGCATTAGAAATCAATCAATTAATTATAATACATTCGTCATAAAACATTCAAGACCTGAGCTCAATTTGTTTGATGTCAGCCGATTTAAATGGCATCATAAATTTGTCATAGGGGCGGCGATTCGTGGGACGTGTTTATTTTTCTAATATTATTGATGGTGCATTTGAAAAACTAAACCTTCGAAATGACTGATGGGTGTTGAACGTATCAATTTATGTGTGTAGCTTAAACTAGTTTAAAAATAACGAGAATGATAGCTCGTTGATTTATTTTCGTCCCAAATAAATTACAAAATAATTAGTTATTAAATTATTATCAAATACTTGCGTTTACATATAGATAGATATGTATTTATAAATTTGCATAACATAATAAAATATAATTCTGTATTAAGTCTCGATGTCGCGAAAATCAAATGAAATACACAGTTTTTTTTAGAGTCTTAATAATAATGCTCCATAAATTAAAATAATCCTTTAATACCCAACAAATATCTGCGAATGAATTTTGAAAAATCAAAGTGGTATCTAAGGTATCAAACTCCTATAATTCAAAATCAGAATCAAAATTAAAAGTTGAACAGGAAATCTTTTGTACTTTATCTTTTAAAAAAAAATTTAGAATTATTCACATGCATTTTTCGCGTGAATATTTAAATCTAAAATTACATGGGTTTTTTGAAGGTGTTGTTTTCAAATCGCAATTTTTTTAGAGTGTTTGTTGACTAATGTTTTTGACTTGAACATATATGTAAATTTGAAAATTCATGAACCTGATGAATTTCTGAAGAAAATTATTAGAAGTTAGACCAATTTGAACGATATCGAACATTTATCTATCAATGTTGTATTACAATATAATGAACTATGTATTCTTCTTTGTAGATTCCAGAAAAGGTACATACTTAGATATGATTGTTTGTTTATTCGATTGAGTTTAGGCCAGTAACCCCAGAACCCGCGCGGTGTCAAGTGTTAAGTGGTTTTGTATACTTACGATCCCCACATTTTTTTAGAAATCCAAATTTATTTCATAATAAGAAAAAGCTACTCGTTAGAGGTCAATATGGCTTCAGTTTTACAACCAAATAAACAACAATATGAAAACGAAGGTGCTGATCATTTATTACAATAAAACTAGAAAATCATAACATTTATCTTATTAAATATTTATAGTAAACAAAACCAATAACAAACATCATAGTGTATAATGGAGACAAACGAAACAAAGTTTTATTATTTTATTTGAAGTTTGATATACTACATTTCACAAGAACTAATGTAACGTAATGGCACCGAATACCGGCCGGCTACCTAAATCCGGCCACTTGGTTATTTAATAAATATCTATGCGAAAACTAAATATAAATTCATTTTTACTAGTAAAATATATAAATTAATTACTGTACTTGTAATTAGTTAAAAAATAATAATAAAATTATTTATTGTTAAGCGAAAAAAAATTATTAATGTGGTCGAAGGTTAGATTTTGCTTCAATAGATCAATGAAATGCTAAAAATCGATACTTGAAAAATGAGAAATGTTTTTGTATCATCTCAATAATTAATTATGATTTTGATAATTATTCTACACTCATATATTCTTTAGTTATGTAATAATCTCGGTATTAGGATCAGTACGAGATAGTGGCCGGAATTAGGGTCCTAGTCCAACAATGGCAAGGTTTTTATTAAAAATTAATTTTAAATATACCAACGACAAAATAAACGAACGGGAATAATTTATTATCGTTCAGCATCGTGTTTTCTCATATTGAAACCACTAACGCAATTGAAATAAATGTTCCTATTAATTCAATAACAATAAATAAATGTAGTCAATCCTTAAATGGCCGGTATTCGGTGCCATTACGTTAGTTATTAAATCTGTGTTTTCCATGCGAAGTTGCATTTCTTTTAATTTTAAATTGAGTTTTCTCAGTGATCTATCTACACATTATTTGTTGTTCAGAACACTTTATTATTTTAATATAATTTTATCTTAGGATATATGTATAAATAGTAACAGTACGATTAGGATACAAACAATTTATGTTTTATTTTTCTTAGCTCTCACATTTTTGTTTTTTGTTTTAGTAAAACATGTAAAAATGTAGAAAGTAATATAAAGACTATAAAAATATAGTGAATTAATTCCAATAACTCGGAAATTAATTTTAATAAGTGTAGAATTTTCCTTTTAAATTGTAATTTGGCATTCTTATTTATGTACATATGTTCGTATGCATATATCATGTAAAATTGCAAATGGATAGCGTTTTAATAAAATCTCAACTTTTTTTTTTGTAGTTTACTTAATACCTAAATTTTACACAAAATTTAACCGAAAACGAAAATACGGTTTCCATAACTTTATGAAGTTTTGCACAATTGCACGCACTGACCTCAGTGTTAATCACCTCCACTCATTTGTTTGCATACCGCTAGGCTGATAGTCACATATTTTCTTACGTATCTATGAAAACATAATTAATGACAATCGCATTAATAGGCTTCTCCTGAATTACTACTGTCAATAAAAAGCCTATATGAAATCAGCTCTGTAAAATAATGCATTAATCTTGGAATGTAAGTAATGTAAGAAAGAAAAATTACTAGTACCATTACCAGTGTTGGTACTTCGAAAAATTTAATTACAATTATCAAGTAATGCCTTTGGTATTTCAGCATTATCGTACTTCAGAGGCATTACTTAGCATTACCTGGCATTACTTAGTATTACCTAGCTACTTTTTGAGGAATGCCGGGTAATACTTCTAAAGTACGGTATTGGTGAAGTATCAATACCATTACTAATTTATGTTGCTTGCATTACTTGTACTAGTAATTGTAATGGTTAAGGTAGTACTGTTTTTTACAGCTCTGTACGTAATACGAGTATAAGCACGACTGATTGTGAGACGAGGCAAATGAGAATATTGTGAAGAATGCACTCCAAAGATTGAGCTTTGCACGCGAGCAAAAGTACGCTCGCGTGCACAAACTCTTGGACACCTCTGTTTTAAACGATATGAGTGTGGAATTCGTGATTATAGTTTGTTTCGTGCCGGTGTTTATTCTGACAACATAGTTGATTTACTTTCTTAGTTCTCAAACAGTGGATAAAGCAGTCATTTTAGAGAAAAAAAAATAAGTCTAGAGGACAGAGCAGTGAAATAAAGTACGTATGGTCATCGTATCGCTATGACCCAAGTTCAAGAAGAGCTCATTACTTTTGGCTAGTTAGAGTACGTTTCAGTCCTTGAAATTTTGAAATAGTTCGTTTAAACTTTGAAGCCTTGCGCGGGAACGGCTGCGTTGCGTCATGCGGTGCGGGGCATCAACCGCTCGACGCGCAACGCCGACCGGAGCGGAGACATTCTTTCTGCAGCAGGTCTGGGGCTGAGCGGTAGTGCGTTATTTATGTTAGCTAATCAACGGCCACGTAGTACTCATCCAATTAAATGCTCTTACCCGCGCCGCGAGTCGTGATCATGTGGCTTTGTGCTGCGATGAATCAGAAACCGGCGCGGCGGTGACATCGCGCGGGTCAATCGGCTGGCGGCCGCGGCGCAGGAAGCGCGCATCTGCAAGAGCCCGCTGACAGATCATGCGTGCGGGACGGAGTGCTGGCGCTGTTCGTCCCCTCTCCTCCGGCCTGTCCTGTTGTTTCCCGCGCGCGTCTTTTTTAATTCGCTTTTATTGTGAATTGTGATCGCGATGCGATGATTGCCAGCCTTCCACTTCGCATTATATCTCGTTGACCCCATTTGAGGTCATTCAGTGCCAGCCACTGGAGAAAGTTTTTTTTATTTGGGCTTCCCTCGGCCACCGCGCGGCTTTGTTTTGCTTTTCACACAGAGCGCCTAGAGTTTTCCTCGGGCTTTTCGCAAGACGCAAACACAAAGAATATTTACGCTGGCTTGGCCACCAAGAAAGGCTCGCTCACTGGCCAATTTTGGCTGGTTCACGCTCAGGTAGGGTTACCATTAATTTTTTTTGTTTACCCAAAAATTTAACACATTTCTTCAGATGTGACTGATTTTTGGAAAGAAAGCCTAACAAGTATATACAAAAGTAATTTGCTTTAATAAAAACCTCAACAATTAAGATAGAATTCAATGCCAGATTAAAAATAGGTAATCAGAGTTCTTCACATATCCAGAAAATTTTTCAATAGTCTTACAATATCCATAAGAAAAACAGGAACCTATATTGCTTTAATGATTGCCTAGATAATGACCATATTTTTATGTTAAACTGACCAATAATATTCAGGTATATGATATTTCGACAAAATTTAATATTTAATTTCGTACAGAACAAGTCATATATCATTTCTATGGGATTGTTTTTCCGTAGACTAGGAATTCGCAAAAAAAAAAAAACCATTTGCAATTTTAAAGATAACCATTTGCAATTTTTAAGAAAGGGGGGGGGGTACAGGTTGAAATCTGTATATTAAGCCTAATTTTGTGAATTTTTTTCGAAGAAATGATTGAATTTATTTATTTCTAATTAAAGTAGGTATATTTAGTAATGTTTCAAGAATATTCTATAAAATTTTCAGAGCAAAATATTAAGAAATGAGCCTCTGGTAACCAACATGCGTAGACTGTACAAAAAAAAATGCATTTTCCGGTGGACATCAGAACTCGACACTGGATCATCTAAAATCAAAAAATCAAAAATATTTTGTTAGTTTAAGAGTTTCTCTAGGTAGTGACGTTGAGTTTTTATTTTTAAAATTTTTTTTTAATTTTTGGCAGCACTTAGAAGTCAAAAAATAAAATTTTGAAGAAAAAAATTGTTAAAATTCAGAACATTTGTTATTTTAAAATGGAAAATAATTCGAAAAAAAAGAAAATCTCGACGTCACTACCTCATAAAGTATGTAGAGAAAGCCTGCACAAAATTTCAAGAGAATCGGTTCAGTAGTTTTTAAGATACAGTGTCCACCGACTTTATAAATAGTAGTTTTGAGAGAAACGCACTTAAAGATTTTTATCATTGTTCTTCGAAATACTCACACCGCTGAAAACTGGATCGAGATTAGGGATATTCAAAGCGTTGTATCTCTAGCAGTTTTGCTCCGATCGACTTGAAACTTTCACAGGATATTCTTGAAGATGTCTACTTTCATTTAAAAACAAAAAAAAAATTAAAAATTTAAAAATTTCAACCTGTACCCCCCCCCCCCCCCCCCCCTTAAGGTAAACCACTTGATTTTTATCATTTATTTCAATTTCTCGAAATCACTTTATTGCCAAATCGTGATTTCTATAAATTGATGGCTTGTGCAGCTGTATGGCATGTAGCGCCATCCTGTTGAAACCACTTCTCGCCAGCATTAATGTCATCCATATTTTCAAAGAAATATTCATCGAATATGATCCGGTAACGATTTTCATTGAGCGTGACGTGAGCTCCTGCCTTATTAAAAAAAAAATAAGGACCAATGATGTTTCTTTTGAACTCGTTTGATTCCAGAAGAAACAATTTTGCTTATTAGCTAATAGGTTTGCTAAATAGCCAAAAATAAAGGACGACCATAAAAACCGAATGCATTGTTCACCTTCCAGATACTTTAAAGAATTTGGGATTTCAATATTTTCTAAATTATAGGGTTTTTTTAGAATTATTGACCCTTTGAATCCTTTTTTTTTTGCACGTCTTTGCCATATAAGTGCGCTTTACAAGACTGAGAACAACTCACAGTGTCATCACGAATAATGACAGACGGATCGCTATAATTTGCCTTGTATTACACAACTTGATTGACATTGTGGACATAAACAATCCTCCTTATGTCTTATGTCTTATAGTAATAAGTTGAGACGTACAAAAAGAAAGTTTTCTCTCTTGACACGCCCATGTATAAAGGTCCCCTTTTTTACGTTAAGTTAAAACCATTCATAAGCAGCTTGTCGCCGCCTTTATTTGACTTCACAATGTTTATTTGACTATTATCCATTTAATAAACGTTAAACAAATAACAAACAGCTGTTTAGGATAAAATTTGCATCCCGATGTTGACCAGTTCTGCTCTCTACGCGCAGATTTGTAAGTCTTTATACTTTAAAAAGTTTCGGGGATTATGTTCAACGACAACTGTTTGTATTTTGACATGCCCCCGCCTTTAAGGGGGTGGTTTGGATGCCTCCGTAACAATAGATTGTGAAGTTCCATACAAGCTCTAATAAAATATATCTAGTTCTAATTATTCAGAAGCTATACTTTTGGAACACTCTGTATATTATAAGTATAAAAGTAAAACAATGACATCTTAAGGCATCTTAAAGAACCTATCAATTTATGGTAAGCCATAAATTTTGTTTTTCCATAGCTCTTCCATACTTTTGATATTAGCTACCATAATACATACAAGATGAACTATATAACATTTCATCTATTACATACACCTCAATTCTGTTATTAGTAATTTGTAATTTATATCTGATGATAGTGCACTGACCCAGTGATAGTTCAATGACCCAGTGATAGTGCAAATCAGTTCTACTATCATTGATTTAGTGATAGTTGAATGAATCAATCAATTTTACTATCACTGAATGATTCGAAATTGCAGTTTTATTATCAATTATCAATGATAGTGGAAATTCATTTGTTCAGTGATAGTGATAGTGATAGTGAAATTAAACTTGTACTATCATTAAATCAAAGGAAGTGGAGTTGAATTGCATTTTCTTTGAATCAGTGATAGTGGTATTGAATTGTTCAGTGATAGTGATCAGCTAGTTGTCTTGCTAATGAACCATTCTCTGTAATATACAATGAAATAAGACATCTTTGTTCGTTTGCGTGTTTGGAGAACCCTTCGAATAATGGGAATACTCCTTTTATTTCCACAAATGCCCTAGTTTTTCCCTTGAAAACCTGTCCATGCGGTAACCCTACACCCGGGCTTGCTCATCCAGGCCTTGTTGCGCACCGGACCGCCTCCCGATGATATTTGATTAACCGGAATCCGTAGTGGCTTTATTTTTAGATTACACAGGTTAATGGTGTCATTTAAATCGAACGAACGGAAAAAAATAAGAAAACCGGCGAAAGAATGTAATAACACTCGTCGGTGTGCCGATAAATCTCAGCCCACTTCCTACAAATTAGATTCTTACGATCGCGCGGCTGGTCGCCTCGAGCGCGAAAAGATGAGCGCGTAAATCAGAGCCCCAGTCATCGGCCACTATACGAATAAAAACACCACTCGCGGACCAAGCCGCCAACAATTGCGCCACGGCAGCCCCTCCGGATCTGGGGCCCCATCCCGTCCCGCTTCTGCTCAGCCTACTTAGCGCTCACAGAGAATTTTTTAATCTTCCCAACGAGCCCCGGCTTTTATTCGGCGTGACATTTGCTCCAATTACACACATATTGATGGGGTTGTAGACCCCGCCGCGCTGGCGAGGAAAATATTCGAAAATTAATTTTTATTGCGGCGACTATTATTTTTTATGGGTTCATTTTGTGTTCCGAGCGGCACGGTGCGGTGCGGTGCGGGTACGCTCGCAAAATTCGGAAAGCAGCACAACAAGCACGTCTCTTTTTGTTTTTTTTTTTTGTTCCGAGGCAAGATTATCGCGTTAAAGAAGTATTTTTGGGGCGGAGGCTGCTTCTGCGGCACATGGGGCCAACTGTCGTTGTGACGACAATTTACATACGCGCCACGCCAGCTTCGTCCCTTCGAAATGCCTGGGGGGCTCCAATGTTCGGCCTTTCAAGTTTGCTGCCGAGTTTTCGGGGTTTATTCAAATTTATGAGCCTGTTTTTACGACGGCCTTTCGTTCGAAGATCAAACCGCAATGGGCCTTAATGGCTCCGAAAGATTTATGCGTGTTTGAACAGCTAAATAGCTTTGGGGACCGCGTGATGTATCCTAAACTCAACCAATAGCATATATAGCGTATATAGATCAAAGCGCCTTTTATTAGCAACAATTCGATTGGAGTTCAGCCTCCTCAATGTTAAAGTGTCGAAAGGTTAGTATAGGTCGATATATTTCAAACACATTTCGATCCGGGATATATTAACTAAGATATCACAGATCTGTATCCTGAACTACAAATAATAAATAACTCATAATAAATGCAAAAATACCCCTTTTCTAAGAGGACTGTCTCTCCTGCTTCCTTCGATCCATATATCATCATGAAGATATACAAATTTTATTTTTTTGAGACATGTCCACACAAAGAAATCTCGACTTCAATTATTTCTTTAGGAACATAATTGTTTTTTAGACATTTGGGACATACTCTTCTCACTCTTCTTATAGTACAATCAAATCGTAACTTTATAATCGTCTTAAAAATGTTGAATTTCAAAATTTGGACGCGTACATTCGTCGTTTCCCACAGGACAACGCTCAAGGGATATCTAAATACATACAGGGTGATTCAGATCAAGGTGCCGCGGGGTATACCTTCTGATTCCTTGCGGTAATTTATCCAAATCTTTAATTTTTGGAGAAGCTTGAAGAAATGAGGAAGCTTCCCCAAAAATTTAATGCATATCCGCATATTCGTCTTTTGAAAATGACATAGTGAAAACCGTAATTACTGAATTATTATTTAATGATGCAAAAGTGTTCATATTTGGATAAATTACCTGGTAATTGTAAAATATCAAAAATACTGACAAATTTTCACTCTTTAATACACCTTTAAACTAAGGTCAACTGAGAAATCATAACACAAGTGATTAAAATAGTTCTAAAACATTCCTTAAATACCAGTTATTAATCAAGGCTACATCAGGGGCATGGTTAAATAATAATAAAATTAGATTCCGTAGAAAAAATGTTTGGAAATAAATGGATTTATTTTTCAAAATTCTAGGTACAAAATCGAAAAGTTTCGATTCTTTTTGTAATATCTCGAAGAATAAATCGTCGATAGCAACAAGTTGGGTACCAAAAGAAAGATACGTATGACAGCTTTCAAGTTACCAAAAATAACCAGAATTCATAGGGTAATTCATAAACTATGAGCAATTATTTCCATCAAGGAACATCCAAAGTCGAAAAATCGTTGAAATTTGAATTTGAATTTGAGTGTAGCAACATTTTTATTATATGTATGAATGTCTAAAAAAGCTTATTTTAAATACAGTAGGACCTCGTTAATCCGGAGAGGCAAAAACAAGACCCCTTGCGGATTATCGAGGCGTCCGGATTGTCATATTTAATGGTAATAAAACACATGTTTAACCTTAGTTTCTTTAATCAATTTTTTAATTAAAGTATAAAGACAAAAATGAACATGTTCAAAATTACAACTATGTAAGAAAAAAAGTAAGTTAACATTACTTAATTCTTCTTGAAAAAGTCTTGAAAAGTGACGACGGATTAGCCCGCAACCCGCACCCGACCCCGCCCCCCGCGAATCTTATTGCCCGGCCGGATTACAGCGATCACCGAACAAGCGGGAGTCCGGATTAACGAGGCCCTACTGTAGTGCATGAAAAGATGTTGAAAATGTTTGAAGACTTTAGTCATTTACATATAGTCTATTTAAATATGGTCTATTAAATCTAAAAATTTCGCCGATGCAAAATCTAAATTTTTCTATACTATTTACAAGAGACGTTCGACTGTATTTCATTATCCTTCGAAAAATTTGTCTTTAATACCTACTTAGAATAAATAGCCATAACTTGTTACAGGTTTTTTTTTTTAAATTATTACTTTTGAAAGAATTCGCAACTATTATTAATCAACTTTCAAATAACGAAGATTCTCAAGTCAACCCGCTTTACTTCGCGAAATCGGTTGCATCGTTTCTTAATCTCGATATCGACTAAATGTAGATAAATTTGTCCTTTATTCAGGTATTTTAATTTCATCGATAGCGAGTTTGTGAATTTAAGTCCTGTTTTCTTGTTATTGCCAAAAATTATAGTAAATTTTACACAATAACGTTTTCAAGGCAATTATTTTGAATTAAGAAAAAAAAAAGGTTAAAGTTTTTCGATTATTTTCAATTATTGGAAAAGAATTTATGAATAATTCAATGTTGCAAAAATCTTATAAAAACACAAATTAAACAAATTTTAAAAGCCATCGATTCCCTAAAAGCATAGAATAATCTTAGCATAAAATTCCTCTGTTGCTGTTCATAATTTTATATATTAACTAAATATCATAAATTATATATTCATTTGAGTTCAAAGGCGGAAAATTATAATAACATTTATTATTCTTTTGAATTCCAGCTAAGCTTAAATTTAATAGATGTTTTCTTAATTTTATATTGCATTTAATACTTTGATCAAATGTTTCTAAGCTTGTAGATTAAGGGCTATATAATCTAAGAATGGATTTTTTAAACATTTTATATTTAATGAATTTTAAAGCATTTAAGAAATAAAATCGTTGATAACAACATAAAAATATATGAATGGCAAAATAATTTGTAATCAGAAGGAAGAATTAATAATATTAGAAAAAAAAAACCTTAATTTTTATTAATTTTTCTACTACTGCTAATAACGACATTATTTTTTGAAAGAAAGGTAATATATTTTTGAAGTAAGTTGGTCCAGTCAATTATAAGATATGAAAGCCACTTCAAAGAACATAATTTTAAAAATGAGCTGTGAATCGTTTAATTCAGATCTCTATAACTCTGCTAGTTTAAAGGATATTTTGATAAAACTTTAGAAAACATTCACGGCCGTAGCTAGAATTGTTTTCCAGGATGGGCTTCATCCAACTAAAAATGTGCGAAAGTTAATTCTCTCGCAAAAAGAACTACATAATAAAGGTCTTATTAGTTTTTTTCATGAAGAAATGTTGCGTTTAAAATTTGTATAAATAATTTTTCTAAAAATCATTATTAATAGCATATTTATATTAAAGTATTTGAAGTTTATCGTGTAGATAATTCCCTTCCTAAAATCTCCTAATGCCTTAAAAAATTCATTTCATACGCCACTTCTCGGTTACTTCAAATTTTTAAGAAATAATTATTTGAAGTTATTATTTAAGCTAGTACCTTAGTTCCCTGTAGAATATGAAAAAATCGACTTTTAAACTTTTTTTTTTTTTCTCAGCTCCTTTATTATAAATCTAACTGGATCTTTTTTTATTTGAATATATAAGTTTTGAGGTTAACAAAAAAAAATTGTTTTTTCTTTTTTTAGTACTTTATTATATATATAGAGGGCTCTCAAAAAGGAGCAGTCCAAAAAAAGATGGTTCCATGGCGGACACTCAATCTCAGAAACGACAAGTCCGAAACAAGAAAAACAAAAAGCATGTTAAAAAGGAAGATATTTTATGAGGCAATTCACTACAATTAGTAAAAAAACTGGTAAAAAAAAAAAAAAATGGCGGATATTTGAAAAAAAAATTTGAAAAAATCGCATTTTCTTATCAACTTTTTCGGAATTTTCTGGTGAATTGCCCTAGAATAGACTTTAACAAATAAAACGCTATACAGTTTATTCAAATCGGTTCAGCCAATCAGGAGATTGACTGTCCGGTTTTGAAAAATGTAGTTTCGAGAAAAACGCGTTTAAAGTTTTTTTACGATATATTTTTGTGTGTATAATCAAAAATGCGCGTGTACTAAAACTGCTGTAGCTCCTCGATTTTTTCGAATTTCTTTATAAAAATTTAGCAGATGATTTCTGAAGGTATAAGGAACCATAAAATGTAAAAATAAAAAATTCCATTCGGGGGAAAATTTTGAGGGAACTAATATAGTACCTTAAGCCTATTTGAATTTTCGTAAAATTGTTGGGAGGTTTTATAAGAAAAATATTTTTATTTTGTTTCTGGCCTTGATTTTGCTTTATTTCTGCCCCCAGTGGCTATGTGCATGCAAAAGTATTTAAACCCATATTCTTCAGGAAAATATGAAAAGGAAATTACTGACTTTTTTCAAATCTCTAGCCTAGAATACTATCTTAAATAATTCAAATTTTAGATAATTGATACAGGCAGATATCGTTGTGATGATATTTCTGTATTAATATGTGAAAGGTGGAAGATTTGTTTTTTAAGGAAAGTGACTAAACTTTCCTTGAATGAATTATTTAAGTCTTTTTCCTCATTGATGTTTTCAACCGATGGTTTTATTTATTGTGATTCTACTGCCAGTTGATGAAGATATTTTTGTTTTATGGAAAGTTGTAGTAATTTATCGTAATTTTGGTGTAATAATACGAAGAATTAAAATGCTGTGCTCATTCTGTGTCAAAAAAAAATTTCTATGACTCAAATTAAATCTTTTACTCGATAAATACTCCACTTTACTCCGTGAAATTGTAAATTGTTATGTAGTTTAATTAATTTCCTTATATTTTATACCTATTCCTCGAAAAAATAAAAAATTATTTTCTCTCAATTGAGATGGTGTTGACTGTGAAATATGAAATTCCAGCTGAAACAGAAATTTCGCTGCAATTTACGCTTGAAGCAATGAGGAACAGCAGAGACTCTTACTTAAAAAAAAAAAAAAAAATTATTAACACTTGTTGCAATGAAATTCTAACAAATGTAAACGTGTTACCTTTTTTTTCTTGCAATTTCAGCTGTTCGTTATGGTCGTGTGCCAAAGCGTTCACGTGAACTGAATGGAACCGACGACCCAAATATTCGGGTGAGTACTCCGGGCACGCCGAATACACCGACGACGCCACAAATGTGTTCAGTTGCATCCCCGCCCGACCTGGGGTGCACCTCCCAACTATCAACAGACGCTGAAGTACCTGGGACTGCAGACCTCAACGTCTACGACATAATAATCTGCGTCTCCCAGGCACACCGAAGCCACTGCTCCTATACCGAGGAACAGACCCGAGACCTCATCAGACGACCGATCCCACTTCCGCAGACCGGCATCAGCGATGAGTGCGAAGTAGGTCCAACCTGAACCGACCCAAACTACACCTAATGAAATAACC
The DNA here is from genome assembly GCA_949715965.1 of Dysmachus trigonus. Taxonomy (NCBI): domain Eukaryota; kingdom Metazoa; phylum Arthropoda; class Insecta; order Diptera; family Asilidae; genus Dysmachus; species Dysmachus trigonus. The sequence goes on along the minus strand of OX454322.1, from coordinate 78,759,357 downwards.
AAAGGCCCAGTTCACACTGCCTCAAGAACATATCGTACTTTTTTTTAGTTGCGATGAAGAAAAGAAATGTCCGTGCGAATACAGCTTTATATAAAAATAAATATAAAAATTTTATAAATGCATGGGCGCTTTCGGGAAAGAAAATGCACCTGCTTACCAAAAGAGGCTGATTTTGTACGATGTGTCTTACACCAGCCCGGCAGGGATTAAACGTTCAAGCCTTTTTCTTCAGAAATTGATTCCGAAGTATAAGAATTGAAACTCTCTTGATGTAGATTGATTATTTATAGGTCCATTGTGATACCACTTTTTGAGACCAGAGTTTGTGGTGGGAATTGAACCCACAATCTCTAGCAGCTTGCTACCTCGCAGCCAATACGTCGCGCTACCAACCATGCTGTTAGACTCCTTAAACACTCACTCAAGAGCAAACTTTAACCGAATTCTAGTTATTTCGCTCTCGTCTAACTCGCGCAGTCAGCTAACCTTACAAAAATTTATTCTAGTAAAATGAAGATGGCGCTACCTTGATTCTCCAGTTATTCCAGCAAATAATATAAACATTACAAAACATTTTCTTGTTTTTAATACCACGATTTATTTTATAATGATTTAGCTTTTACTAAAAATAATGGTCTTGTTTTTCGGACGTTGGTTAGCAGTCCAGTTCTTGTATATGTCAGTGATTCGGATGAACGTTTTAATGTTTTGAATTTTATTTATTTTATTGCTGTTACTCGATGGTAGGACGATGGTCAAGAATCCCTAAATATCTTTCTATAAATACTCCGTGCCTAGGGCTACCTAAAAATGAGAAATGGAAATATATATCCGAATCATTTTTGTTTCGCGGTTCTTCGGTCGCTACCTCGCAAGCATATGTTCGAAAATAGGCCAGATTCGGAACATTTTAAGAAAAACACCTGCCCTGTCACTCCAGAGGAAAGAGGTGTGAGGCAGTGTGAATCGGACCAAACATATATTACATAAAATTATCAGCTCGACCTAATATCCAACTCCATTTCCATTTCAGATGGCCTCTTCTGTGTCGGAAGCGCTGGAGCAACAGAAAATTTGGCTGTGGCAGCAGTATGCCACTCACATAACTCCAGGTGTACAGCGTGTCGTTGAGTTTGCTAAACGTGTACCTGGCTTCTGTGATTTTACCCAAGATGATCAACTGATATTAATTAAGTTAGGGTTCTTCGAAGTATGGCTAAGTCATGTGGCGCGGATGATTACAGACTCTTCGCTGACCTTTGACGATGGTACTTACATGACAAGGCAGCAGTTAGAAATTTTATATGATGTAAGTATTAAAATATTAAAAATTATGCGAGAATTCCATTTATTCCATTAAAAATCTGTGTTGTAAATTAAATATCTTTTCGAAAAAATGAATTTAGGGGTAAAACTAGTATTAGCATAAGTTATAAATAAATAAATAAATTCTTTGGTGCCTATCTGTCCGTTTGACCGTGCAACAAGTAAAAAATACTAAACGGATTTTTATGGGGTTTTCATTTGATGATAGTTTAAGGTTATAGGTAGGTTTACGGCTATATTTTGTTACATTAGATAATAAGGACACCGAAGATTTTAAATTTCAAGAAAATATCATGAAAATTGGTACTCAGGGGAACTTCGGGTCGCCGCCTTAGAATCTGCTGTTGAAACTAAAAATTCAATGTAGCGAAGTGGGTCGTAAATTTTATATTTAAACGGATTGCCATTAAAATAACTATTTGGGTTTTTTCGTGCTCGGTGAATTCAGATCTGCTATCAAAATTTGAAATTTTAATTAGTAATTATAAATGGAAAAAAATTCTTGAATATGTCGTAATTTTCAACCTTAATAAGCTTTGGCGTAAATCTTAAGAGGCAACATTAAAAAATATACTTTATTTAAGGAATAAATTGATTACCAGTCAATTGGACCGGTTTTGATAGTTGTAGTGTTAAAAGCATTAAGATCACTTTGTAGCAATTAAGCAGTCATTTGAATCAGCTTAAAGATCTTAACGTCGTCAACATCAGTTGGTACTTATCATATAATTACCCTTGACGCAGCACGAATAATTTTCTAATTTTTCTCCTACACACCCAAGTATATACCAGTTTTCGTCAAATCTACCTAGGTTCATTTGACTCAAGTTGACTTCAGATAGGACCCAATTCGAATAAAATGTACATGGTTATACTATAAAGATTAGATAAATAGTTGATATCGGTTTGGTATATACCTAGAGAACCTGTTTAAGAGCGATAAGTAATTTTCTGGTTTGCTAAATTACTATCGACGTAATTTACCTTAATACTTAATTTGATAGTTTCATTCACTTATATTAAATTTAGCAAGTTAAGTTTGGGACGGCACGGAAATGTGTACAACACGGTTCAATTGAATTTTAAACTCGGATAGCTATAGAATGATATTCCACTATCGTTTAACGAAATTGAATCGAACATACGTTATGTAATTGAAAATATATTTTATTGGTAGATGAATTCAATAAAGCGTGAATATTTAATCCTCTCTAATTAATCAATTCAGTTATTTTGCTGTTTTTTTTTACATTTTTATGCAAGCGTGAAATAAAATTCCTAATCCTTAAAGTAATTTTGCATTACGTAAAAACTAATGGATAGATTTTAATGAAACTTTGCCTTTTTATACCTTAGAGTTAGAGGCTTGGTCATTATCTCCAATTGTAATAATTAAGATATATATTGGGTAGATCGGAAAGTTCTTTCTGTTGCTTATATTTTTCTAGAAATAATAATCAGAAAGCGTATAGGTTTGTAATTTATATAGAGCCCTTGCATTTGACTCACTGCCTTTTATATACCTTACTAGAAACTTACTGACTATTCTTTCATCAATACTATGATAAAAATTTGAATAAAAGAGGTATAAACTAACTGAAAGTTATGAGACAGAGTGGAAGTTAAACAAACGCGACATAGAAGAAATTATCATATTCTTGTCATAATTCGTCCGGTGAAAAAGTATATTTGGAGAAAGTCATGATCTCGTTATGTACCCGACATGTTAAAGCTAGCGAAGTAGGTCAGCTGTATTAAGGGGGGGGGGGGGTATAGTCAAACATGCATTTTTTGGACCCTTTTTTAAGATTTTTTTGTATCGATCTGGTAAAAGTAAGGTACACTAAAGAACAACTTTTTAAGAGTATTAAGAAAAAATTCTTATTAAAAAATATTGAAAATTGAGTTTTTGACATAAATTGTAAGTTGACGCTCCGAAAAAAAAGTAGATTTGCGGTGAGACACATAACTAATAGCTGGATCATCTAAAACAAAAAAACCAAAAAGATTTTGTTAGTTAATAAGTTTCTTGAGGTGACGCTGTCGAGGTTTTTTATTTATTTCGATTATTGAATTTTTGGTGTGAGTTTAAAGTAAAAAAAAACGAAATAAAAGGAAATTTTTTGTTCGGAATTTCTGTTTTCAATCGGGAAAAAATTCTATTAAAAAAAAGACATTGAAAAAAAAAATATCTCGACAGGAATACCTTGTAAATTGCCTACAGAAAAAGTGTGCACAATTTCAAAAGTCAAGTAATTTTCGAGTTACGTGTCTCACCGCAAATCGACTTTTTTTTCGGAGCGTCAATTTACAATTAATGTCAAAAACTCAATTTTTAATATTTTTTAATAAAAATTTTTTTGAATACTCTTAAAAAGTTGTTCTTTAGTGTACCTTACTTTTACCAGATCGATAAAAAAAATAATCTTAAAAATGCGTCCAAAAAATCCATGTTTGATTATTAATCCTTAATGTACCTCTGCAGTAATTCAAAAATAAAGACGGTCTTAATAACCTGCTTGATCAATCGTAATCACTCTGTATAAGGGGGTAGACTAAAAGGATCACTGCAAGACAAGACACTAAAAGAGACCCTAAGGAGTCTATGTTAAACAGATTCCACCCGCTTAACGTCAGAGCGATGAAAAGGTGACCAAACTCGTCATGCATATTCAAAAATACCCCTTAACCAAGGGTAATAATAAGGAATTTAGCAATGTATAGGTCATCAAATTCACAGGACACTCTCCTTACAAATCCCACGGTTCTGTTAGCCTTTAACACAATAGCCTCAATATGATCAACGAACGTCAAGTGACAGTTTAAGGGCACACCAAGGTCTTTGCAACCAAGTTTTATTAAAAATCCGTGTCCTACCTCGTCTTGTTTCCGATGAAGAACCCAACAAAACACTTTGATAAATTAAGTAGTAAATAGTTCTTAAGACACAATTCATAGAGATGGGTCATGTCTGCATTTAGTTTGTGACAGTCAGAGGAACCATCAATGACACGGAACTTTCTCTTTTAAATACTCCTTCATTGAACAAATAAATTGGGTTTTATCTTTTACTGGCTGGATTAAACCCCTTTATGTAAACGCCATCTTGAATCTCCAAATCTTAATAATACTCAAAATTAGTGGCCTTAAAATTATCATTGTACTTATTTTCATTAAAATCCGTCGAAATCGAGACTTTTCAGTCGCCATGTTGTATCCGCCGCCATCTTGGATTTGAAAATTATGATAATACAGTAATGACTCTTTAATCCGGATTAATTATTGCAAGGGGTGATCCGGATTAGCGAAAAATCCGGACTGTGGGAAGCAGAATTAATACGCAAAATGTATAAACAAATAGAGCAAATTTTGAAAGGTTGTGAAGCAGTTTACTGAAGTTACACGAAGCAAAAGAGAAAAGTGAGATAAATTTGTATGTATATTAGGGTGCTTTTTTTTCGTGACTATTTTTTTTTGTCAATCCCACCTCGAAATTTTGTGACAAATACCTAAACATAAATTCCCTGAAAATTGGAGCCCTTAATATTAATATTAAGTACTAGACCAAGGCGTATAAAAATTTCCCATATAAAATACACGTAAACTTTGATTATTTTTCTTCAAAACTCTACAGCTCAGAGGCATTTTATGGTATAATCTTGGTTAATGGTAGGGTTTTTTCAGAATTGAATGCTCTACAAAAGTGTCCATTGCGGTGTAACACTAACTCCCACCAGCCAGGTAGTACGGGTCATTAACCCCAATTTTTCCACGAAATTATCGCTTTTTGCCCCTATCTCGTAAACAACAAGAGGTACAGAAAAAGTGAATATGACAAACTTGTAGCAAATGCAATTTCCTACAAAAAATTTCTGAACACCAAATTGCTAACATCGATATTTCTTGAGATATTGGGCTTTGAAGTTGAGGTAGTGTTTCTACAATTTAGCTCAATAATCCATGAAACTTCCACACTACCTCAACTTCAAAGCCCAATATCTCAAGAAATATCGATGTTACCGATTTGGTGTTCAAGAACTTTTTGGAGGAAATTGAATTTGCTACAAGTTTATAATATACACTTTTTCTGCACCTCTTGTTGTTTACGAGATAGGGGCAAAAAGCAAGAATTTCGTGAAAAAATTGGGGTCAATGACCCGTACTACCTCGCTGGTGGGAGTTAGGGTTACACCGTAATGGACACTTTTGTAGAGCATTCAATTTTGAAGAAATCCTCCTATTGACCAAGATTATACCATAACATGCCTCTGAGCTGTAGAGTTTTGAAGAAAAATAATCAAAGTTTACGCGTATTTTATATGGGAAATCTTTATACGCCTTGGTCTAGTACTTAATATTAATATTAAGGGCTCCAATTTTCAGGGAATTTTTGTTCAGATATTTGCCACAAAATTTCGAGGTGGGACTGAAAAAAAAAAATAGTCGCGAAAAAAAAGCACCCTAATGTATATACACTGAAATTTGGGATGGAAAAAGGGAAAAGGAAAGTTTTGCCTAGGTATGATCTAACCAGTAGAATAATAAATACATAATTGTTTTATTTGTTCTGAAATTTTAGGAAATCCGGATTACAGAAAACACTTTCAAAAAGTGATCCGGACTGTAGAATACATAATGATGCAAATTTGTTGGTCCGGATTAGCGTGATATCCGGATTAAAGGTGGTCCGAATTAGCGAGTCATTACTGTATTCGAAATTAGTTGCCTCAGAATAATCATTGTACTAATTTTCATTAAAATCCGTTGTAATCGAGATATTTTAGTCGCTATTTGGATTTGTAAATTTTGATAATATTCAAAATCAGTGACCTCAAAACAATTATTGTACTAATTTTCATTAAAATCGGTTGAAATCGAGAAATCTTGGTCGCCATATTGGATCCACCAACTTGAATTTTTAAATTTGGACAGCGGATTTGAAATCAGCACTCTGCAAAATCTCTAAGTACCAATTTTTATGAAAATCGCTTGAAATTTAAAATTTTCAACCGCCATCTTGGATCCGCCATTTTGAAACACTATAATTAGCCTATATGCTAAGTTGGAATATGTACCATCTACGGATAAAAAATGAAAAATATCGATGCAAGCGTTTAGGCGTGATTGAGCAACAAACAAACAAACAAACGAACTTTCATTTTTATATATATATATATTTTATTTCGTTGCAGAATGACTTCGTTATATCGTTGTTAAATTTCTCAAATACATTAAACGGCTACAATTTAAGTGATACAGAAATCGGCCTATTCTCAGCCATGGTACTTTTAGCATCGGATCGGCCTGGAATAACGGAACTGAAGGTGATAGCACGCACCAGGGAGCGGATAGCCGAAGCACTTCGAGTACAAATAGTCCGATCGCGTCCAGGTTCAACGACCGCCCTGCAACTGATGCCCGCACTTGAGGCGAAGATCCCCGAATTGAGGGCGCTCGGGGCCAAGCACTGTTCACACTTAGACTGGCTGAGGACGAATTGGACGAAACTAAGACTTCCCCCGTTATTTGCCGAAATATTCGACATTCCAAAAACTGAGGACGATCTCTAATCTAACGCTACTAACACTTAATCCGCAGAGGAGATAAATCTGCTAGAATCCAGCGATCTAAGCGAAGGACTAGAGAGATTGTGTAGCTACAGATAGGCGAATGTTGTTTAAATTGTTAAGTTTAGCTAAATTTTATACTTAGACTTAATTTATGTTTGTAACTCTCGGATAGACCTTACTGCCTTATTTATATTACTGTAGACATCACGAAATGAGCGAAGTAAAAAAAAAAAAGTATATTATGGATAATTGCCAAAATTTCGTGCTAAGCCGATGTTGTTGACGATCAAATTAACTCCTGTTTATTTCTTCTTTATTATTATTATTTTGTGTATTTTTTTGCGTAAACCGTGTTTTTTGTACTCTATATAGAGTTTAGTTTTAACCTAAAATCAGCCAATATGTTAGCAGGCCAAGCGCAAGATGACAAATCTAGAAATCAACAGAGTTCTTGTAAGTTATGACAAATTATTCACATATCAATAAATACTTATTGTTTTTTCTTTTTAAAAATGTAAGTAATCTAAACAGACGACACACAAATGCTTAGACTTTTCTAATGTTTACTATTGTAAATAATTATCATTTTTAAATTCATTGTTCGCCTTTTATTTCATACATATATAATTCGCTTTATTTATTACTTATTAATGATCCATTTCGGATTATTCACATTTTATTTCGGAATCGGCAACTGTTTGCACACATCTTAATTTAATGTTACATCTTTTCATGCAGACAAGGCTAATTATTTTCCTCTCACTGCTAAACTTGGTATAATCTTAAATTTGAAATTCATTTTTATATCTCTATGCGAGGTTTGAACCTAATTAAAGCAGTTGTTCAATTACAATTTTTATTGAGTGTAAAGTGAGCTACCATCGACCTCGAGTGGGTTAATGTAGAGCATTTTATTCAATCTCATTTAGCCTACTATCGAGAAACTGATGATCATGGAGATATTTTAATTCTTTGTGATGAATAAAAGTTTAATGGTTTCGTTGAACTGCTTTAATATGACCTTAAAAACTGCTGGTGCTGGGGCAGGCTATAAATTTCATTGTGATGTACTCTAATTCGTATCTGGGATTCAAAATGCATTTCTTATCTTATGTAATGTACAGTGGCTCAAACGAATAGTCGGACAAAGGTAATAATAAAATAAACACATGAAGATATAGTGAAATAATTGTAAAATAATAGTGATAAATTCGAAAAACATCATATTCCCAATTTATGTGTAAGGCAGCGGTGTAAAAATGTAATACCATCATAATTACAATTACCAGTACAAGTAGTACAAGCAAAAACAAATTACTAGTATCATTATCAGTATTGGTACTTAACCAAATCAAGTAATGGTATTGGTACTTCACCATTACCAAGAGTTGTTTAAAAATGGTATTACCAGTAACATGCATTACCATTACAGGTAATGCAATTTAAAGATGATTACCAGTACCATTACTAGTAATGGTAATGCAAAAAATTGAATTACCATTACAGTTACTGGTACTGGTACTTCACCATTACTAGCATTACTTACTCACATGAGCATTAGTTAGCATTACTTACTTACCATTACCAGCATTACTTACAGCAGTAGTACTCAGCCTTACACAAAATTGTTACAATAAACATGTTTTAATGAATATTAAAATATATATTTATTTATATAAAATCGGAGAAACTTTCAAATTGGCATTTCTTATTATGAGTAATGTTGAGTACTGCTGTATAAGTCTGAGTAATCTAAAGTACTGCCATGTAATGCTACGTAATTCCGAGTAATGTTAGTAATGCCAAATAATGCTAAGTAATGCTCATGTGATTACAGTAATGGTGAAGTACCAGTACCAGTAACAGTTCTGCCATTACTGTACTACGGAAGCATTACTCAGCATTACCTTGCATTCCTCAGAAATATTCAATAAAACTTTGAAATATTTAAAGAAAATATGAAAAATTGCCTGTTTCTTAAGAGAAGGTTCTGGTTCTTTTGATCTAAAATTAAGCAACTTCGAAATTAATTTTAATAACACAGGAAAGACGTACGGATCTCAATTGTTTTGTGGAAAATGTTTATTAAAATTTATTTTATCCAAGCTTGGTTAAAAGACAGCTTCTGCTTATTCAAAACGGAATTGGGGATCTAATCCTTACTTTCAAACAAAAATCTTTTTCCTAAAGTCGAAACATCAAGAAAAATGCTATTTTTTACATACTTTTTGCATGCCAGGAAAAATACTAAATAAAAAATTGTATAGTAAAAGCAAAAGTAATCATTCTTAGATACAAATTTTAAAATCGTTAATTCGAGAAAAATACATCTAAAATTTGACTTTGAAATTTTTTGCTTATTATTGTCGATCTAAATTTTAAAATATTTTAAATAAACTAGAAATATTAGGAAGAAATAGATTTTTTGGTGTTTCAAAAAACTAATAATCTTTCCTATTCGCTAAACTAACTTAATTTAATGAAGGTTGTGCTATGCCTAATTTTATAAATAAATTTTATTTACTTTTATTTTGCTATTCTATACGATTTTCAGGATAAACATGTGATTTTAGTGGGCGCTGAGGAAAATATAAAAATAGTTTGGGGGGAAGAACTTCATGGACATAAATAAAATGCAATTATTAAATAGTACAAAATAATGAAATGGAGTGCGACAAAATTTTCTCTCCATTATCCGAGGATACAGATCAAGTTTAATAATAATTTTAAATAAATTTTTTCCCAGCAGATTAATTTCATAAGGGTTAAATTTAAAAAGTTTCTTCGTCAAAGACTTGAATTTCACGTTTTTAGTTTTATTATTATATAAATTACTAAACTAGTTATTTAAATGATTTCTTCAACAGTAAGGTATACACCACCAAAACACCTTTTTAATATCCTTTTTGATTTCTACATAAAGTTTTATTACAGTATCCAAGTTTAAATTTTTGAGGACACTTTGTTGTCAGCAAGAAGAATCTCATCGCATCATTAAAGTTAGCAACAATTGTCGATTCATTTTTATTTTTTAGGTTGCATTTTGAAATTTCGTTTAAAACAATCTTTTTATTTTATTTTTTTTTCATTTTACTAAAAATGTAAGTATAATTCAAAAGTCCAGATACAGCAAATTTTTTATATGAATTTTTAAACTGTTTTCCATTTATAGTGAAATAAAATTTACATTAGCAAATTAGAAAAAAAATGAAGGTGTAAATTCTACTAAAGAGTTTAAAAAAAAAAAACAAATTCGTATATGCTTTAGTTAATAAAAGCAATCATACCTAATAAGAGTGATTTCATGTGTTTTATGAAATGGTTTGTAATATAACTATTTATATATATTATATTATATATATAACATAGTGTAAATGACTTGACACAAATGTAAAATCTTAAATGCAAAGTATAAAAAATATTTATTCCAACAATATCCGAATTAAAATAGTCACCTTGTTGGGATAGAATTTAAATTTTTAAAGTTATTTTTAATCACATTATTTATTTTATTTTATTAAGACTTAAATATGATAAAAATGATTCCTTGTACAGTGTAATCATAAAACAGTTAAAATTTATGCTTTATCAACTTTAACCTTTAGAGGATCAGAAAACCGATATATCGGCTTTGGAGGAAAATCAATAATTTTTTGTCATAAACAAGATCCAAGGCGTTTTTGGGATTGCTGATTACGAATCTGGGGTCAGAATTGATAAATGCATTCACCCTACCCCCTACTACTCCCTCCCCTACTCTTTAAATGCCTCTAGTACTCCCAAAACTCGGTGAAAACTTGACCATCGGGGTTGTCGGGGTTGCTGATGACAAATCTGGGGTCAGATTTAATAAGTTCACACACCCCTAGCGGAGGAGCTAGAGTGGGGGGTAGGGATATGTAAATTGATCAAATCTGATCCCGCATTCGTAATCAGCGACTCCGAAAACCCCTAGAGTCACATTTTCACCGAATTTTAGCAATTTCATAAAATTGAATACTACAACATTTTTCCTATCTCTTCCCGGACCGGAGAGCCGATATATCGGCTCGACCTGTGATATGAACTTTGTATGTGTCAAGGGCGATGTTAGCTCTCAAATCCCGGCCAATCTAAAGTTTAAATCAGATCTATCCCATAAAAGGGTCAGTCAGCATATCGAAAAAAATTGCAGAAAATGTAATATATGTAAAAAAATATCCCTAGAAAATTTCAAATTAATCCTTAAACTTAAATTTATGAAGTTTAGATATTAGAAACGAACGCTTTGCTACTATCATACTAGTGTTCGAACTTAATTGAGAAACTTTAAATTAAAACTGCCCCAATTTAGTCCATTAAATGGTTGATTTTAATGAATTTTAGTGAATATCGATAAAATAAAATTGAATTGGAATAGCATCAAATAGACATTGCTCTTTTTGGGTAAGTACTATTAATTAATGAATTTAGTTTAAATTTCAACCACTTTTGAAGCATTTAAATTATATTCAAACTAGCCAAAAATTGTAAGAAATTCAATTCGAAAACCACAACCACAAATAAAACACATGAAAAAATCTGAGCCACTCAAAATTTCACAAAAAAAAAAAATGATTACTTGTAATGAAATTCACTAAGCCTTCGTGATTTAATATATATTATATATGTAAATTAGCTTTAAAATGTGTTTTTAAACTTAATCACTAGTGGAGTTATTTCTCGTTCGGAGGAAATTTTTAAAATATGCTTTAAAGTATTGAAAAAAATATTCAAATATCGGTGCTATATTTGTAAATCTGTTTCTCTTCAAAGAAGAACTCTTAGGACAATGTGAGTGAGGGAGAGAGGACGAAAATATATACTATACACACAGTGGAAAAGATACCTACTGATGAGGTGATAATAACGTTTTAACTGAACGCTGAAATCAAACTATGACTATTTACTAGGAAAACGGCTTTCGAAGTTTTTATTTACCTATAAGTGTTAGAGCAGAACAGAAGAATATATGAATATTAAATTATATTACGACTAAAGAATCAATTAAAGTTTTAAAAATTCTCCAGAGTTTACAGATTACATACCAATTATAAATGTGTCAAATTTTCCACAAAATATCCCCTCGAATCAGTTCTCATAATCAAATAATAGAATTAGCGATAAAAAGAATTAAACCCTTTAAAAAACAATCATATGAAAAAAAATAGCTGTGTATCGATACTATGAAAAATAATAACAATTACTTCTTATCACAATGGAATGGATTTTTAGAAGAATATTACTGAAACAAAGATGTAATTGCTCAAAGTTGTGTTTTATTTAATCCCAGTTTCATGATTTCCTGATTAAGATTAATTGGTAAGGATTCTATTAAATATTTATATAAGTTTTAATTTTTCGCACAATACGAATAGGAAAAAAATGTACGTAAGAGATCCTGAAAGATAACCTATTCGCGAGTATAAGATCCGCGGTCACACTTCTAAAAAAATTCATCAAGTAATGTGAGTAAAAAATTAAAACTACTTTGCAGCCTTTTCTTATAAGATTGTATGGATTGTATTTTAATAATATTTTCTGCTATTAAGGGGGCTATTAGGTAACGATTTAAAAAAAAAAACATTTTTTAATATTGTTTTTTTTACAGCAAGAAAACAGATATCTTTTTGAAATTTTGCACAGATATTTATTTATACTTTAAATATACAAAAATATTTTTTTCAGATTTTGGAGATCGGTTTTTGAGTTTTTATGATTTTTTGAAAAAAAAACACCAAAAAATGATGGCGGACATGATTTCAGGCGTCTGGATCGTCGAAGAAAAAGAAAAAAAAGACCAAATTAATCCTTGCTCAAACGGCTATCGTGTGAACTAGGATAGTTTTTTTCTACCAAAAAATAACAAAATGGCGGGCATTTGAACAAAAAAAAAACACTATTTTTGAGGTTAGAAAATCAGCTGAAAATTGGTAAATTTGTTGTCGACCACGATACTAGTTCATACGACATCCATTTTTTTTTTGTCCGACGATCCAGACGCCTGAAATCATGCCCGCCATCATTTGTTGGTGTTTTTTTTTTTTTTTTCAAAAATTCATAAAAATTCAAAAACCGATCTCCAAAATCTGAAAAAAATATTTTTGTATATTTAAAGTATTAATAAATATTTTTCAGATGAAAAGAACTTTAAAATCGAATTGCTTATTCTTAAGGATATAAACATATTATATAGTATAATTAAGCTTTCTGTTCTGATTTTCTTTTTAGTATTTCGTAGTCGTATATAAGTTTATTTTTATATAATAAATATTTTTAACTTTCTAGCAGAACTCTTGGATTTTTTGCAAATTTTCTATTCATACTAAAAGTCAAAATATATCATGATAAATAATTTTCTAATAGGCTAATTCCGATAGAAGTCAAAATTGCGTTAGAGAAATTTTTGTAAAACAATTATATTATAATTTATTTATTATTAAGCCAACAGACAACTGCTCTGACTGTACAAAATTACTAAGAATACATCAAATTATAACAAAAATTAAAATTATAAAACTACAATTTAACGTTCCTAAGCCTATATTTTACATCACGTTTCCTCATATTTAAATCTATTTCATCAAAATACTTATTATATGAAGCCTTAAGGGATTCCATTGGACCGAACATTGCATAATAGGTTCGACAACTCTCACGTTTCAAGAAATCATGCTTTCTAAGCTTTCTCATCGGTACATTAATGTTAAACATTGATAATAGCTCACGACAGTTCAATTCACCGCCCAGGACTAAATGAACAAAAACAACCCTAGATATCTCACGGCGACACTCCAATGTTTGCAAATCTATCAATTTCAGTCTCTGCTCGAAGTAGCTCCAAGCGATTCCGCCAAGGTAAACTATTCAGAGCTAAGCGGAGAAATCTCTTTTGAACTGACTCAATCCTTGATATATGAACAGAATAATATGGAGACCATACCACGCTTCCATATTCAAGAATTGGTCTGACCAGTCCAACGTACAACGATTTAAGAACGTAAGGATCCCTGATTTCTTTAGACCATCTCCTTATGAAGCCCAACACAGAATTACTTTTATTAATAATGTACTCAAAATGTTGCCTAAAATCTAGTCTTTGGTCAAGTACTATACCCAGGTCCGTAATATGGTCCACACCTGTTAAAGGGGATCCACCTAACATATAATTAAAGCCACCAGATAGAATACACCGAGAAAAAGACATGACGAAACATTTATCAACATTCAGTAAAAGACGGTTACGCTCACACCAATCCACGAAGCGATTAAGATCATCTTGCAATAAAAGACAGTCGTCAAAATAGGAAATCTCTTTAAATATTTTAACGTCGTCCGCATAAATAAGAAACTCGGAATTACACACAACATCCTGCACATCATTAATAAATAGAATAAATAATAACGGTCCTAAGTGACTCCCTTGAGGGACACCGCTCGTCACTAATAAGGATGTGGATAAAACTGATTTAAAAAGTACTTGTTCCGAGCGATCGGTCAGATATGACTTAATCCAATTAAGAAAGCTTGGTGGAATCCCCAAAGATGAAAGCTTCGACAAGAGAACTTTGTGGGAAATCCTATCGAAAGCTTTACTAAAGTCAGTATAAATACAGTCGACTCTATTACCTCTTTCCATACATTTTAATACATGTGAAACCAACGACACCAAGTTAGTGGTTGTGGATTTACCTTTCACAAAACCGTGTTGTTTGTTAGAAATCAAGGATTTGCAGTGATAAAAGAAACGGTCATAAACAATTATTATATTACTTCATATTCACCCATCTTTTGCATTTCGCTCTTTGTAAATCGCAAAAAAGAAAATTAAATTAGATGTTCAAAGTTCCGATTGAAATAAAAACAGAAAATCAAAATTTTGAAAATGGTGTTAATTGGTATTCTCTCAAAATTGTTAAAAATAAGATATCACCTTTAAATAAAATAAAAAAATATTTGACGCTTCGAAAATGTAATTGTCCAACTTGGAGTTTTAATTCGAGTGAAATTCCAAATCGCATTGAATTTAATTTCAGTCGAAATGTAGGATATAGATAAAAATGCTTGTTGAAGACGATGGGCTTTTCAAAAAAGTTATCCTGAGCTCTGAGTAATTAGAACCCAAATACAAATATATTTTTATATTTTTTCTGTCTCTTCGTATTTCCAATATTACAGATCCACAAAATAATGTTTATCTGTTTTTCTAGATCCAAAGACATGATCTTAAATGAAAAAACAATTCGAATCAACGCAATAATATGCAATTTAAAAATTTTATTATTAACAATTTAAAAATTATATTATTTACGTTTCTTTCTAGGATAAAATTCGGCCATGGTACTTTCGGTAATTCTCTTGAGCATTTCTTTGTTGAAAATTCTCAGTAATTCCCAGGCAAGGTCCAATGAATCAAAAATCGTGCGATTGGTAGAATTCCCTTGGGAAATAAACTCCTTTTCGAATCTTCCCAAAAACTCTAAATACAGCAGATCATCGTGACTTAGTGCTTCTTCGCCGATAATGGCCTTCATGGCTTGGACATCCTTGCCAATTGCGTAGCAGGCGTAAAGTTGGTTTGAGACCTCAGAGTGATCCTTTCGGGTCATCCCCTCCCCAATGGCGGATTTCATTAATCGCGAGAGCGACGGAAGGACGTTGATTGGTGGATAAATTTGCCTATTGTGCAATTGTCGATCAACGTAAATTTGACCCTCTGTAATGTACCCAGTGAGATCAGGAATGGGATGGGTGATGTCATCATTCGGCATAGCTAAAATCGGAATTTGGGTGATAGACCCGTTCCGACCCTCAATTCTTCCAGCCCGTTCGTAGATAGTCGCCAAATCTGTGTACATGTATCCTGGAAATCCGCGTCTTCCTGGCACCTCTTCACGAGCTGCAGAAACCTCTCGAAGTGCTTCAGCATATGATGTCATATCAGTTAGTATGACTAGAACATGTTTCTCGCACTGGTAGGCTAGAAATTCAGCTGCGGTTAGAGCTAGTCTAGGAGTAATAATTCTCTCAATGGTAGGATCATTAGCCAAATTCAAAAATAAACATGTATTTTCCATTGTTCCATTTTCTTCGAAGTCGTGTTTAAAAAATCGAGCCGTTTCCATGTTGACCCCCATAGCTGCAAACACTATAGCAAAGTTATCGCCCCCCTCCTTGACCCCTGTCCCTGGAATATCGACCAATCCAGCTTGGCGGCAAATTTGCGCTGCGATCTCATTGTGAGGTAGTCCAGCTGCTGAAAAAATGGGGATCTTCTGACCACGGGCAATTGAATTCATTACATCAATTGAAGATATTCCAGTTTGGATCATCTCTTCGGGATAAATTCGGGCCCAGGGATTTATCGGTTGTCCTTGAATATCAAGAAAATCTTCGGCTAAAACGGGTGGTCCACCGTCTATAGGGTGACCGGATCCATTAAAAACTCTACCGAGCATATCTTCAGAAACAGGAATTTTCATTATACTCCCTGTAAATTCGCACATCGTGTTTTTGGAGTCTATGCCGGAAGTACCTTCGAATACTTGAATAACAGCTTTTGAGCCGCTCACCTCCAGTACTTGACCTGAACGAACAGTACCATCGTGGAGGTGGAGTTGAACGATTTCAGCGAATTTTGGAAATTTTACGTCTTCCAAAATGACCAAAGGGCCGTTCACACCTGACACTGTTTTATAGATTATTCTTGGGTTCACTTTAAAGTCCCTCGTCACTGCAAGAACTTGTTCTGTTGTCGCCTGGTTTTCGTCCATCGAAAAAGGGTTTAATTCGCAATCTGTATGGTAAAATTAAATTAGTAACATTAGATTTCTGACGTCCTTAGGACATTCGAAAAAAAAGCATAGTTGGCTTATCTATGCCTCAGATATTTATTACATAAGATATCAACTTTATTTTTTAAAGGAATACAACAATAAAGTTCATACCATATTTTGTATTTTCCAAAAATATTTAGAAAATAATTTACACAAATGTGATTATTGTGCTCCAGTTAAATAAGGCGAAAAGAGGTTATCTTCGGCAAATTTCTAACCTGGTTGAATATGCTAGACTGACTAATATAACTATATATAATACAAGTAAATAGATCAAACCAACCTACCCTTATGCAAGGGGACGATTGATTTTGAAGGCCTCTGAAGACCGTTTTTCGGACACATTAAATGAAAAAATCGTTCGCAAAAACCATACTCGTATATTGAAGTGGTCGCAGATTTTTTGGAACTACATTAAGGAATCCAGATTCCAACACGTGCCTCCCTTAACACTTCATGATGACGAGATTTCCTCTGATCCACAATCAATTTGTAATATGTTTGCTAGATTTTTTAGCGCCACCTTCGTTAGGCATAGTCCTGCTCCAGACTGTGATAATTTATCTTGTGCAATATCTATGTCTAGTCTGTCTTTTAGTGTTGATGATGTGTTTAATTGTATTAGTGGCTTTGATTCCAAAACCTCTGCTGGACCTGATGGCATACCAAACTTTTTTGTCAAGGAGTTAGCATATGCGTTGTGTTACCCCTTAACAATAATTTTTAATTCCTCTCTCAGAGAGGGTATATATCCTGAACTGTGGAAACATGCTCATGTTATTCCTATTTTCAAAAAAGGTGACAAATGTGCAGCGGTAAACTACCGTCCTATCTGCATCCTCAATTGCTTTAGTAAGCTTTTTGAGAGGCTGATATATAACTCTTTTTTCAATGTTCTTCATTCTTCAATATCACCTAGACAACACGGTTTTATTAAGGGTAAATCCACAACAAGCAACCTACTCGAGTTCCAGCACTTTGTTTTAAAGGATTTGGAGCAACATCAACAGGTGGATACCATCTCTCTCTCGTCTTATCTGTCTAACCGTAGGCTTAAGGTTGTATTTTCTGGGTGTTCCTCTTTTGAGTTTGTGCCGTCTTCCGGTGTTCCACAAGGATCTATACTCGGTCCACTACTATTTCTGTTATTTATTAATGACTTGACTACAAAGATAACCTCTGACTGTCTCTTCTACGCTGACGATCTCAAGATTTTTCGAGTGATCGAAAGTGATTGCGACTGTGATATTCTTCAAGGTGACCTAATCGCTCTACAAGATTGGTGCAATACTAACTGCTTGACCATTAATGTAAGTAAATGTTTTAAAATGACTTATAGCTTTAAAAAATCTCCTGTGATGCATGACTACTGCCTCTATTCTGTGTCACTAACTGAAGTTAGCCAATTTAAGGAATTAGGGATAACATTTGACAATAAACAAAAGTAAAGACGTTCACATAGATGACGTTTGTTCCAGATCCCTTAGGCTTACTGGTTTTATCCTTCGCATCTGTACTAACTTTGTTAACTTTCGACAGCTAGACTTTTATTTTTGACAATCGTACGTAGCACTCTTGAGTCTTGTTCACCGGTTTGGTCACCTCACCACCAAAATAAATCGGACAAAATAGAAGATGTGCAGAAAAAATTCTCCCGGAGTATTTTAAGAAAATTCAACAAATCGTATACTCCCTATGCTGAAAGACTTCTTACCCTTAATTTGCCTAGACTCGATGAGAGAAGACTTTATCTTGACGAATCGTATCGTATATTTAACGGGCTTTTAAGTACTACTTTACTCGACGAACTTAATATTTACGAACCCGCATTTGCCAGTAGAAACTGTAACATCTTTGCACCGCCCAAAGCTTTGCTCGATGTGTATTTTAACTCTCCGTTGATTCGTCTTCAGAGAAACCATGACAGACTCCAAATTGGTCCTCTGAACTGTTCATTTAGCTCATTTAAGCAAATTGTTTGTAATAAACTTAGTTTGTAACATTGTATATCCTCCTTAGCTAACTTTTAGTACATTTTGTATTTATTCTTATTCTAAGCTTTATTATTGTTTTGTGTAATAGGGAATTATTTAAACATTTCTGTACGAAACAATTCTTGCTAAATAAACTTTGTAAGTACACCTATCACTCGATTGGCACGGTACTTGATTTACACGGTTTCGCTTTTATATGGTTTAATTAAAAAAAGGAAATTTTAATCTACATACCTATATATGTATAATATATATTCAACGTATTCCCACCATAAACTCGATTTATTACTGAAAGTCTTGACATGTTAATCGCATACGTTGAAGGAATGAGATGATGTGTAAATAACTAACAAGAGGAGTAGTTTTATGTTTTTATCTCATGTGATAACATTTTATTACTTATTAACTTATTTCTTTTATTTAACTTATTTTCTTTTAATATTTATGATTATGGAACATTAATTCACGTTTATTGCTTTTCATTCTAATAAATGAATCTTTGAATGATTTATATGAATTCTAGAGCAAGATCTTCTTTTTGTTATAAAATCGTATATTTATATTTACATTTATTATGAGCATATCTACGACCTTTTCTTATTTTCTTTGGTTTGATTCACACGGTCTAAAGATTATTTTAACTTATCCTTCTTTTTTTATATGAGACACCGCATTTTACACGGTTTCAATTAACACAATTATTTTATGTAGCGTATTTACCGTGTAAATTGAGCGATGGGTGCATGTGCCCATTAATATGACAAACTCAAGTTCTCCTGCTAATTTATGTTGCTACTAAAGTGTTTAAAAAAAACATCATTTTTGGATCATCAGCGAATTTTGTATAACATTTTTGTAACGATATTTTCAATAATTCTTTGAAAAGTATACTTTTAGGCTAACCAAAAGCATTTGAATCTCTTCCATATTTGAAATCTTCTCAAATGTTTACAAAGCTCAGGGGAAAACAGCACAGCTGATGGGAGTTGACATCTGATTAGAGTTGCCACATGTACGCCCAGGTCGCTATTTGTCAGATTTGTTTCCTTCGCACAGTGCGTTTTTGTCGACTGTGGGGTTGAGTTGTTTGTTTTTCGGTAGTGGTGCATTTCGTGGGGTTTTCTCTTAATTTAATTTAGCACGTTGCCAGCAAATCTGCAGTAAGTACTTAAATTGACGAAAGAAATGGACCATGACAGAGATTTGGACAAGTGCTACGAGGTCGTTATGAAGCTGGTGGACGAAGCGGGAGAGGTGAGCCCGGCCTTCACTTCGCGGAATAATTTAATTTGACCCCCAGGTGCTGTATTCCATTTCCTAGATAATCTGCAGCCGGAATGACTCACGGAAGGATTTTGTCTGCAAATCTGGAGACATCGATCTGGTCACCGAAACGGACAAACAAGTCGAGAAGTTGCTGATGAGCGGACTCAGCTCCAATTTTCCCTCCCACAAGTAGGATTAATGAAATTCATTTATTTAGGCGGTATTTTTGAATGCTCAGCTAAATGGTAGTATCCTCGTCTTTCTTTCTTTTACACAACTGTTCAGTTACATTGGTTCCTGATTTTTTTTAATTTATCTGCCTCCTGTGGTGTCGTAAAAATCGTAAAAATCATTTTTCATCACCCTCTTGCACAGAAAAAATCAATAAAAATGATATATCAAATTATCGACCTGTGACTAAATTGAGCTTTATTGTTAAGTTTTTTTTTTGAGGCTCTAATCTGAAGTGCTCTTCGCTTTCATTTCAAAGCCATTCTGGAGATCTTTTTGGCATGGTTTCATAAATCGATCAACTTGTTGAAATTTTTGAATGTTGGTGTACCTGCTTTAGAAGCTGGGCAGACATCAAATCAATTATAACTTTTATTGATTTCATTGAAGCATTCGGCGAAATAAATCAAGATGTTTAAATTCATAAATTAATTGCCCATGGTTTCCGACTTCTGTTTGTGAATTGGGCTCGTTGTTATTTGTCGGGCCGAACTCAGGTTTTTTTTTTTTTTTTGCTGGAATACACAATACCTCTGGTGTGCTTCAAGGAAGCTGTATTGGTCCAGTTTTATTTATTATTTGCGTAAATGATTTATTGGTTTGTTTGAAAAATTTTGTTTTGTTATACGGTGATGCTGCCAACATTATAAATTTTGATTTATTGTTAGACTCCTTTTGTTGTTCAAGAAGGCAATTCTTAACGAGTGTTAGATTAAACTGCCATTTTTAGGGTTGCGTACCTCGAAATAAAAAAAAATGGAACACTTATAGGATCACTGTCCGTCTGTCAAGTCCCTTTTTCTCAAGAACGGCTAGACGTATTGAGTTGAAATTACTACCAAACTAGTCTCATAGTCTTGTAAATTCAACTCTCTAACTCAACAGCTTTTCACAGTGTATTTTCATTCAAAAATCCGAAAATTATTTATTTTCTAAGTCTATGCGAAGTTAACAATTTTTTACGGTGCTTTCCCAAAGTTCAATTTCCGATACCGAGTAACCCCACAAAAATTCGTATAGCTAAAGGGCGCAAGTCATACTCGCACTTGTCCGGTTTTTTTTATATTGATGATAGGCAGCCCTCAAGGCACTCTAGTTGTGGCGTTTTTCGTCAAGGCTCAAATTGAATTTCCTACAAGTTTGTCATGTACATTTTCCTGTAGCTTTTGTTTTTTAGGAGATAGGGGCAAAAGCGAGAATTTCATGGTAAAATTGGGTTTAGTGACCCATACTACCTCGCTGGTGGGAGTTAGGGTTACACCGCAATGGACACTTTTATAGAGCATTCAATTCTGAAGAAACCCTATTGTTGACCAAGATTATACCATAAAATGCCTCTGAGCTGTAGAATTTTGAAGAAAAAAAAAAACAAACTTTACGTACGTGTATTCTGAACGGGAAATCTTTGCACGCCTTGGTCGAGCACTTAATATTAATATTAAGGGCTAAAATTTTCAGGGAATTTCCCGCAAAATTTCGAGGTAGGAGTAAAAAAAAAAATAGTCGCGAAAAAAAAGCACCCTAATGCATATTGTAAAGTAATCAAATATTGATGAAACTTTCAAATAAATAAATAAAGGTTTATCGGCGAGGAGGAGTTCAGCGAAGGCCACCGTAGCACGCTAACGAACGACCCCACCTGGATCATCGATCCCGTCGATGGCACAATGAATTTCGTCCATGGATTCCCGCATTCCTGCATTTCTATAGCCCTGTTAGTGGACAAAGTATTTTAGCTTAAATCAATAACTTCGGTTTTTCTCATAACTTAATCCGCAAAGGTTGCAGAAATCGGTATCGTCTACAATCCCATGCTAAAGCAAAAGTTCACCGCCCGCCGTGGAAAAGGAGCTTTCTACAATGACAACAAGATTAAGGTGAGCGGCGAGAAGGAGCTCTCTAAAGCCCTGGTCACAAGCGAATTCGGCACCTGCAAGGACCCCGATAAAATGAAAATAGTTCATGAGAATTTCCAAACTATCTCCAAGCTGTGTCACGGGTAAAACTCTTCTCCCCTTTTAAAAGCTAGTCGTTTCCTAACAATTTTAATTTGATCAGGATTCGGTGTTTGGGCTCCGCTGCCATGAATATTTCCATGGTGGCGTTGGGAGCTGCCGATGCTTGCTATGAGATGGGGATTCACGTCTGGGACATTGCTGCTGGAGACCTGCTCGTCCGAGAAGCTGGCGGAGTCACCATAGACCCCAGTGGGGCGGAGTACGATATGATGTCCAGAAGAGCCCTATTCGCTTCGTCCCCGGAGTTGGCACAGGAACTGGCCAAAAATCTAAATCAATACTATCCCCAGCCGAGAGATGATTGAATTTAAAATGTTTTTGACAAACTAACTTAGGTTTAAAGGTTTAACCAAATGCAATTAATGTACCGATTTGAATGTTGTGTAAATTATATTGGTATTTTTAATAAACATTCTACTTTGAAAAATTGATTTTTGGTTCGTTTAGGTTTTTTCTGCCTCGTGTATAAAAATAAATGGATTTTGTTTGGAATCACAAATTTCATTTCACAGAAGCATGTTTTGCACTCAGAACTTTAAGTTCCTAGTTTAGTTTTAAGGAATATAAATATAAATTAAATATTCCATTAACCATTATTTCACAATTATTTTTTTTAGTTATGGGGTCAGAGTTATTAATTAACTTCAGGTCGATAATAAAAGTTATTATTAAATATTTATAATTTTGCTTGATCCGCAAGATTAGGTCAATCAATTTGATTGGAGAACAACCTCTGCTTTTATATGCAAAAGTATAGAAGAATAGTATTATATACAAGAATAGTTACACCTAATATTTCTTCTAAAATTTGATTGTACCTATAACTAAAAAAAACTTTAAAAAACATATTGGTTACAAATTATTTAATTTTACTTAATACTCTTATTCAGTAATCAATAATAATAATAATAATTCCAAAATTAGATAACTGAATCAGAGGCAGAAATCCAATAATTGAGGGCATTAAAATAGACTTAAGGGACTTTTTTTGGATTAGAGTACGTACACACTAGGCGTTTTTCAACGCGCGCTTTGGTAACGCGCGTTTTAAGAACTATGAAGAAGCGCGCGTTTGAATGTGTACACCGTAATGGGACTTCATAGTTCTTAAAACGCGCGTTGAAAAACGCCTAGTGTGTACGTACTCTTAGAATTGCGAATGTACTATCCAATTATCAAATTTATATTTTGAAGTTCTGATAAGATGAAAGTAAATTTAAAGAGTCAACCAGTGAAATCAGTTTTGCAAACGAAGCGCAGCGCTTTCTTAAAAAGTAATTATATCATATTAATGCTCAATGAAAATTGCAGCACTCTTTCCAACCAAACTGAAAATTTTTTTTTAATGTAATATTTGGGGCTTACTTAAAAACGAAAATATCGCTCTTTCGAAACTTCTGTTTATATTAATCACCAGAAAGTGTAAAATTTCTTGAAAACTTTAGGAATCTAAAAAAATAATCTTTGTCCAATTTTGCTTAGCTGCTAAGCAACAAAATTATTAAAAATCATAAGAAAATCTGCTTTATTTCAGGTTTTTTTTTGTGTTTTTCTATTTAATTGAACTAAAACACGTTACTTTTGGCCAAAAAACTGGGCATGAAAACCGAATTGAAGAAAATCACTTTTTACTTCGATTTGCCGCAGCTTCAACTTGTTAAATATCGTAGGAAAATGTGATTTATCCCGGTTTTTTTTTATTATTTACACCAGTTATTCACTAATCTATTTTTGGTGTTAATTTTATAAGAAATTCAAGGATCTAATGTTAGATCAAAACAAAATCAATTGAAAATTAAAGTTGATCGAATTTTAGCAAAATAGTAAATAGTTTGATTTCTTGTAATAGGAAATTAATCGGTATTTCATATTGTACTTTTAAAGCGAGTATTATTCTTAAATACTTACCAGTTTTCCTAATATATTGAAACTAATTTCTTACAAAACACAAAACGCACGAATATAAGAACCCTATGAAAATGTCTGAAATGTCAATTTTCTACGTGTACAGAAAATACCTATTACTTTATAAAAAGAACAATTTTACATGTCCTTTACTTCGAGTTGTTTGACCGATTGTTGTGTACTCTTTAAGCCTTTTATGAATTATGTTGTTTAACACGTTCAACGCGACGTGTACCACCGGTAGCTCACACGCGAATGGTTCATCTGGCGGCGTGTACCACCGGTGGGTCACACGCGAATGGTTCATTTGGCGGCGTGTACCATCGGTGGCTCACATAATATCACATGTTGTTTTTTTTTATTGAAAAATTGAAGAGCTTATTTTTACAGGTAGGCTATAACAGACTTTATGTATTTTACATATTTATTTATTTTTATGGGTTTTTTTTAAAACATTTTGTGCAAGGCGCCACCAGATAAAGCAGAATACAATTTTTACTGCCGCCCGATGAAATGAAATAAAACAAACTGCGCCGGCGTCAACGTGTTAACTTAAACAGATTAATTTTTTAATTAACTGAAATAGATTCATTTCCTCCAACAAACCTTTATGTAAGCAATCTCATCATTTAGCCACGCCTGTTCTAAATCGCAGTGATTCCCATAGAAAATTAAGAAATTAGTGTCCAAGTCAACCAGCCTCCTTTACTCTTTTTTTAGTATTAATGAAGTAAAACGATTTTTACTTTTTTGGCATAGGAGTTAAATGTCCTTTTTATCTTTTTTTAAATTCATTCGAAAGATTACTTAGGAAAAAATGATTTTTTTACCACAATATCCGCAAAATATTCATATTACCCAGAGCTGGCATTACCAGTAACATGCATTACCATTACAGGTAATGCAATTAAAAGATGATTACCAGTACCAATACTAGTAATGGTAATGCAAAAAATCGAATTACCATTACAGTTACTAGTACTGGTACTTCACCATTACTGTAATCACATGAGCATTACTTAGCATTACTCGCCATTACTAGCATTACTTATTCACATGAGCATTATTTAGCATTACTTACTTATCATTACCAGCATTACTTACAGCAGTAGTACTCAGCCTTACTCAAAATTGTTGCAATAAACATGTTTTCATGAATATTAAAATATATATTTATTCATATAAAATCGAAGATATTACTATCAAAATGTAAAAAACTTTCAAATTGGCATTTCTTATTATGAGTAATGCTGAGTACTGCTGTATAAGTCTGAGTAATGCAAAGTACAGCCATGTAATGCTAAGTAATTCCGAGTAATCTTAGTAATGCTCATTTGATTACAGTAATGGTGAAGTACCAGTAACTGTAATGGTAATTCGATTTTCTTGCATTACCATTACTAGTAATAGTACTGGTAATCATCCTTAAACTGCATTACTTGTAATGATAATGCCTGCGTTAATGTATTCCAAAGTAATGCAATATTTTACTGATATTAACCCTCAGTGTCTCAATTTGTCCGTTTTTGACCGTCAAATTTAAGCTCGGACTCCTTGGTTATTTATTTTTAAAAAGTTCTGAAAATTCATACCCGGAATAGTGCTCTCTCAGAATATCACTTGAAAATTAAAAAAAAAAATCACCCCTACCTATAATACCGATTTCCGAAGGTAAATTTTATAAAAAATTGATATTTTCAATATGAAAGAATTTTGGAAAAAACCAAAAACCACAAAAATCCCGGCGTCCAATTAATAGAGTTATTAAACCCGGAGGTATGACCCTCAGAAATCAGTATTTTTTTTTTAAATTCAAAAATACAATAGGAAGGGGTGTTTTTTTTTTTTTTTTAATTTGCGGGTGATATTCTGAAAATACTCGGGTATGAATTTTCAGAACTTTTTAAAAATAAATAACCAAGTTATCCGAGCTTAAATTTGACGGCGGTCAAAAACGGACAAATTGGGACAATAAGGGTTAACGCCACCGTTCAATTAACTTCAGACCATTTATAAGCCTTCATACAGAAGGTCTCTTTATAGCTTTAAATAGAAAAGGTTTTATATGACAACGGCATATAAACAAAAGCATATGAAGAATGGATTGCATGTTAGCAAGAGTAACGCAATAAATAATAATAATAATATTATACAAAAAAAAACCCAAAAACCAAATGAAAAGGTAAGAAGCAAGAAAAAATATATATCTTTGTCTGCAGCATTTAATATATTTTTTTTATATATATATATATATAGAGTAACACATTTTCCTTTTTGAATCTAAAATTTTTCATCTTTAGTAAATACTTCCAGATAACAAAACAACAATTCTGTGTATATTCCTCCATCATGTAAACACATATATATCTTGCGTGTCTATATATTTTTTCTCTTAAAGATAACTTGCGAAGCAATGGATGGGTTTCTTGCGTATCTAGATATTCAAAATAGTATCCCTCACACAAGCTCACTTCTGTCTTCAGTTCACATATACGTATATGTATATTCCTACAATAGCAGATTATGTATAATATTAATAGTCATACTAATATACAATAATCAGAAATATAATAGTTTTTGTGTTCCTTTGAACTGATATGTATCAATGAAATTTTTTTTTGGCGAAGCATCCACTAAATGACATCACCATGATATGTTTTTTGTACGATCCTAAAAGATCATCACCTGACTTGACGAAATTTGTCCTAAAAATTTTTTATAAGTACCACACAATATGTTTGCCTTATTCATTACTTTTATTAGAATCTAGTTTACATGATTAATAATTTTAGAGATACATCAACACGGAATATTTGTTTTAGGCTCTGCGCTCTGTATTGTTGATTTGTTTTAGTAAATTTTTTATATTCAGAGTATTTTTGTTTTACATCGCATCGTTCTCAACATTTTTATAAATAAAATCCGAAATCTCTAACACGTAAAAGCAATTAAGTAAAATAACATTGCAATGAACATTTTCATTTTGATTTCAAAATACGTACGTATAAAGCTATTTTTGAGCCAAATACAGACTTAGATGATATTAAAAAGCATATATAAAAAAACGAAAATAAATAAAAAATAAGTAAAAAAAGAGAGAATGAATTGATATAAGTAAAAACTTGTGCAAATCAAAATACTCACCACAAAAATTCGATCTTCAAGCAAATCTTTCAAAAACTGTATCCAGTAATCGTCTGTAGAGAAAATAAATACTTAAATATGGTATGATATGTAAAAGTAAGAATTTTCATCCAATTATTAATAATTAATAAACAAAAGTTTTTCGTAAAAAGTATTATTAAATAAAAATAAAAAACATATAAATACAACAACTTAATCTAAAACAGGAAACGAATAAAGACGAACTGAGATTTATACAAGTGAAATGATCCTGTAGACCGGAACATGTCGATTACTGGAGTTCTTAAAAGCGATTGGCAATCTTATTTTTTAACCTAACCTCGATATATTCTCCAATATTCTTTAAAAGTGCCCAGAAAACTTGATTAAAGCACAAAGAAACCTATCAAATTTTGTGTCATTCTAACGACTTTTTGATCGCTAAAGTACAATATTTACTTGAAACTTATAGCAAAATTAAGTGGATTGTTTTTTTTGTACGAACTAATAAAGCTCTTACGATGCTTTTTGCAATTTACGCCTCTTTAGGCCGGTTGGTGAACAGCTCCTCAACGATCGCCTCATCCGCTAATGTTGAAATATCACCAACATCACGATCGTTGAGAGCAACCTTTCGCAAAACGCGTCTCATTATTTTTCCTGATCTGGTTTTTGGCAAGCCAGGAGCATTTTGTATGATGTCAGGTTGTGCAAAGGGTCCGATACGTTCTCTAACGAGTTTCTTAAGTTCGTCTGTAAGCTTCTTGTCGAAAATCTCATTCTGATTTGGAGTGATGAAACAGTAGAGGCATTCGCCTTTAACTGGATGAGGACGGGCTACAACAGCCGCTTCTGAGACCCGACTGTGCTCCGTCAAAACAGATTCAACTTCGGCAGTGGACATCAAATGTCCGGAAACGTTGAGCATATCATCAACACGACCAGTGATCCATAAGTATCCATCCGCGTCACGACGAGCACCTGAAAAATTGTATGGAATTTTAAATAAATTCAAAAAATTTATATTTTTAAAAAAATACAATATTTTGATTATCTTAGTTTTTTTTTTTTTTTTTTTCAAAAATACCTACTTTGAAAAATTTCCAAATATTTTATATATACCCTGATAAAAATTTAGAATTTCGTGCATATGCAATTTTAATAATATCTTATCACGTTTGAATTTCTTATAAAAATGTCGACGAATAACCCGTCAAACAAAGATTTTGACACAAATTACACCTCAATTTCAAGGCAATATGATAATTTTGAAATTGAGCAAACTCAAAATTCTAAATCTCGTTCATAGTCTGTCCATGAAATTACAATAAAATTCTATCCAAATTATTTTCTATCTATTTCTATCCTATAGTTAGTAAAATACTTTTTGAGTATCACCGTGATTTGCGTACTGAGTGTTCGATACTTTTTTCTCAATTTTATTAAAAATAACGACTTTAAAGCTTAAACATTTGAAAATGCGACGTCAAAATAAAATATGTGATTAGTTATCATGTCAATGATACCATAGAAAAGTTATTATGAAAGTATTATCTAGAACAACAGATGTGAAACGCATTTTTGAAAGCTCTTTTCCTTGTGATGCCCTCAAACTTAAACCTTGAATTACACAGGGAGTCACCTGGATCTGAAATGTCTTTGAAAGCCCTCATTTTTATAAAAACCCGATATTACCTCTAACATATGAAAATCCAGCAAAAATGCCATAAAATATTTAAAATAAGTCACCATTGTCGTCCATTGGGAACAGATTGAACTTGAGGTCTTCCCAGGAATTTTGACGAAACGTTGAAACTTTTATATGTGGTCAAAAGTGATGAATATGTTAAACTTGAACTTTCCGAAATATTTAACATGACAGTTTTTTCAATTTGAATTTCGGCATATGCCCTGTAAATTTCATTGCTAATTGTATAAATATCTTGAACTGAAGATATTTCTACCATTACATTATAAGGAAATCTGCAAGAATCCTTGAAATTAACGAATTACCTATAAAGGAAAATATTTGCTTTGACTTTAACGATGGAGACAAGCACGCATTTATCTTGTGAAATGGTAGATCAAGGATATGAGACAATTTCTTATTTTCAAGTTCAGTGTCTTTGTAGTTAGATTTTAGTTATACTTATTTTTTCTAATTACATATTTATAAACGAAATTTTCTAAAAAAGCGTACTTACCATCTCCTGTACAATAGTATCCAGGAAATTTTGAGAAGTAAGTAGTTTCAAATCTTGGATGGTTATTATAAACAGTCCTCATCATGCCAGGCCATGGTTGTGAGAAAACCAGGTAACCTTCCCCTTCCCCTTTAATTTCATTTCCACCCTCGTCCAGCAATAAAGGCTTAACGCCAAAGAATGGGAAAGACTAAAAAAGAAGATAACCAATAAATAAATCCTCATAAAACCTGTAGTAATAGAATAACTTACAGCTGATCCTGGCTTCATTGGAGTCGCACCTGGCAGAGGTGTGATCACATGTCCTCCAGTCTCCGTTTGCCAAAAAGTATCAACGATGGAGCATTTCTCTTTTCCGATGTATCTGTAATACCACAGCCAAGCTTCGGGGTTTATGGGCTCCCCAACACTGCCCAACACTCTGTAAGTTAAATTTAAAACGTTAGTTAAATCGAAAGTCATAAGTCCTATAGTAATAGTTGGTATTATACCAAAAAATATCGTGCTTCTGGTTTTTGTTGGTATTTTCGGTATTTTTCATGGCACTGTTCTTGTACAATTTTAAAGAAAATAAACCTGCATTTTTATAATTTTAAGTTCGTTTTTTGCTTACTTTAGTACTGTACTTTTCTTATTCCAAAAAATTGAGGAGATAAATATCAAATATCAATTTTTTTATGATATTATTAAAAATTATTTTAATGTGTCAGATACCTTTACTTTTACTGATAACATTATATTTAAATTTAAGTAAAAAGATTTTTATACAAAATCTGTTTAAATGTTCATGACGCTGCGAAGATGTTAAAATTTAAAACAAAAAACAAATATTGTAATCATTTAATATAACTTTTAGGAGAAAAATTAAGGGAAGATTGCTGATCAATTTAAGAGATCATACTTAGTTGTAACTTCCAGAAATCTTTTAAAATTTAAAGTTTATTCGAAAAAAATTGATGAATGTCTCCGAATGCTCAGTGGCAAACTCGCATTTTTCAAAAAAAAAAAAAAACTTATTAACCTATTTCGGTTGAATTTTCTAGAATCCTACTTTATACATAAATATTGTCGTTTTGATCGAAGGATTTTTTATTATTAAAAACACAACTAATTTCTTCATCGCAGAAGACATTTTTGACTTGGAATCTCCGCCTAAATTAAAATTTCGAAAAACCAAATGATCAACGACAACAGAATCTAATAATCTGAATTCTCTAATTATATTTTCTAATTATTTGGAAGTACTGGATATGTATCTAAAATTTTAAAAGTAGGTATGTATTATAAAATAAAATGACAATTTTTAAAAAATTCTAAATAAATGATCCCTTTTCTAAACTTACCCATATGTAAGTTGTTATTATTTTTCAAAATTCTGAAACTAGTCGATTTTTGCTTTTATTCAATCATTTATTTCGAATCATTAATTTTACTACCTTAGACAATTAAAAACGAGTGATGTTAATAATCCTAAAATTATTATAGTAATTAAATATGTAATTTCGAAAAGGGCACATCTCGCATATTTTGACAAATACGTTTTTTCATATCAATGTGTTCTAAATGCTTCCCTGTACCTATTATGTTCGAAAAGGGAACATCTCTGGTATTTGTTCTACTGTTGACAAAATGTGACTCAAAAATATTTTATTTAAATATTAAACTTCTTTAGAAAATAATTACTTTTTTCATTCCCTGAAAAGTTTCAATATTCAGAGATGTGCCCTTTTCGAAATTGCATATTCAATTGAAGTTGAGGTTATATCAGACGCTCAAAATGTAAAAATAATTTTATACAATGTGTAGTAATGATTAAAAATATAATTCAATTAAATAGCTGAATATACTACTAGCAAAAAAAAGGTGTTAACAAAAAATTCTTGGACTAAGAAAAAGCATTTTTGGAATAGTCGAATATTTCTTATCTTTCAAAATTAGTAAAAGCTATGACACCAAGATTTGTAAAAACAATACAGAAAAGAATTTGAATTTTTTAAAGTAGTACAAGTCTAAATTTTTAACATAACATTTGAACAACTTCCACAGTTAAATCTTAACGTGTAGATAGTCCCCATGCGATTTTTTCAAAACATGTATATTACTTATACCATCGATTTTTACTTTAAGCCTATATTTATAAATATCCACTCACCTTAAAGTACTTAAATTATGTTTTTTAACAGGTCCTTCTCCGAATTTCATGAGTGCTCTAATAGCTGTCGGTGCTGTATAGAACTGGGTCACCTTGTATTTATCGATAACCTGCCAATATCGGTCGTTATCGGGGAAGAAAGGGGTTCCTTCAAACTGTTTTTGAAAAAAAAAAACGTTAAAAGATGATTTTAATAAAACCCCTATTTAATTCTCACCATGACTGAAGTGGCTCCATTGGCTAGAGGGCCATAAACCACATAGGTATGACCAGTGATCCAGCCAATGTCTGCAGTGCACCAGTAAATATCACCAGGCTTGTAGTCGAATACTATTTTAAATGTTGTACTCGCGTAGAGCAGATACCCTGCGGTAGTGTGCAGAACTCCCTTCGGTTTCCCAGTGGAGCCGCTCGTGTAAAGCATAAAAAGAGGATCCTCGGCTGACATCCATTCTGGATAGCAGGCCGGCTCTTTATCCTCCATTTCGTCATGCCACCAATAATCCCTATCCTCGTTCCAAGGAATGTCCTGATCAATTAAATTCTCCTTGCACGGAGTGACCCTTTTTAAATGTGATACCACAATGCAGGTCTCCACCTTATGCCCTAATTCCTCCGCTTTTTCGAGGGCTATGTCGCAGATTGCCTTCAAAAAAAGAGGCTTCTCGCCACGCCAAGCTCCGTCCGCTGTTAAAAGTACCTTCGCTTTGCAGTCGTGTATTCTTTCTGCAAGCGAGTCTGCAGAGAATCCTGCAAATACTATGGAATGTACAGCGCCGATTCTAGCACAGGCTAACATCGCAATCGGCAACTCAAGGATCATGGGCATGTAGATGGAGACGCGATCACCCTTCTGTACGCCGTGCTCTTTCAACACGTTTGCAAATCTACACACCTCCTCGAGGAGTTTTCTGTATGTGATACCTTTGGAGTAATCATCTGGATGGTTGCCTTCCCTGCAATAAAATTTGAAAATTATAGAAAATTTTACTATGTATATAAGTAGTTTTGAGAGTAATATTTATTTATACATATGTCTCAATCTCACGAATTTGCTTTCAACCCTTAGTTGCACGCTGGTAAGGGCATGTAGTATGTTACCCCTTTTATTTCCTTAAATTTTCGTTTATATAGTAAAATTGTAAAATTTGCAAAAATCGTAACAAATTGCCCTGATTACCCATCCAAATTTCAAATCTTGATCTAAAAATATTTTTCGATTAACTTGTTTAATGCCAGGGCAATTTGATATTCTTTTCACAAAACTAAAAATGTTTACTACAGGTATTCATTAATTTCAACTCAATGCATAATTTGTTAATGTTGAGAGCATGAGAGAACTGAAAAAAAAACTCAGTTAAAATAACTACTTTATGAATTGCACAATTTTTTTAAATAAACAAAACGCGAAATGAATGAATGAATTTCAGAAAGAATTATTGCTCCAATTTGGCTTACAATAAATATTATTGTTTGAGATTTAGTATTTAGGGATTTTTTAGATCGCTGATTATGACTGCGATGTCATATTTTTTAAATGAAAAGTCTTATTATAAATGAAAAAAAAATATTATATTGTATGCATCGTAGGGTTAAGAGTTTAATTTTTATTGATATTTTTCAACTTAAAGGTTTTAGAAATCAAAGCGAATTAAATTCAACATTTTCAGATTTTTCAAAGCTGTGTGGAGCCAAAATGTTCAATAAATGTTTTATTAACAGAAAATTCATTGCTAAAAAACTAACTTATTATTTTACTTAAACACTTAAATTCCCAATAATCATGCAGTTTCAAATTTAATTACGAGACAATTTTCAACAACCATAAACAATCTGAAAATAGTAAAACCTAAAAATAATAAAACATTAAGCTGATTTTTTTATTATCTAGCTTAAAATCAGGATCTAGGAATTTGCATTTAATTTGTATTTAATGGCGATTATTTTGCTATATTTATGGTTTACGATTTTCATTAAATTGGCCCAAATTGTACTTATGAGGTTAATATTGAACATTTATTAACAAGTTGACTGCCATTTTTTATTCAGCTTCACATTCAGCTATTGGGTGTCAGTCACGGGTGACTGACGTGGCAGTCAAAGTGTTAACCGGGTAAAAATTATAATAATTTAGTGGACTTTTATCTAAATTAAACTATCGATGCTGATTTTGAGTTGGATAATTTAAAATTGACTAGCCTGGTCTGTGTTTTTATGTTTGATTCATTCAGATTGATATGAACTAAATTTAAAAAAAGTAGTTTCAACAATTCTGCAATTGTTTTGAATTCGATATTTTTATAAAACTTGGTATATGGAGCGAGGGGCGATCTTTGAGAATTCTAATTCTAAATATGTTATTAGAATTGAAAAAAGTTTAAACAAAACGCCTTATTATCTAACTGATCATGAGACCAAACTTAAACCAGCCTATTGATTATTTCTGTAGATTTTTAAGATAACCATATAAAATTTAAAAATACTAGTAGTAGTATATATTATAAGGGTGTTTTTTTTTCGCGACTATTTTTTTTTTTTTCAGTCCCACCTTGAAATTTTGTGGCAAATACCTAAACAAAAATTCCCTGAAAATTGGAGCCCTTAATATTAATATTAAGTACTAGACCAAGGCGTATAAAGATTTCCCATATAAAATACACGTAAACTTTGATTATTTTTCTTCAAAACTCTACAGCTCAGAGGAATTTTATGGTATAATCTTGATCAATGGTAGGGTTTCTTCAGAATTGAATTCTCTACAAAAGTGTCCATTTCGGTGTAACCCTAACTCCCACCAGCGAGGTACTACGGGTCAATAACCCAATTTTTTCCAGAAATTCTCGTTTTTTTGCCCCTATCTCGTAAATAACAAGAGCTACAGAAAAAATGTAAATAACAAACTTGTAGGAAATTCAATTTCCTACAAAATATTCCAGAACACTAAGTCGCTAACATCGATATTTCTTGAGATATTGGGCTTTTAAGTTGAGGTAGTGTTTCTACAATTTAGCTCAATAATCCATGAAAATTCCACACTACCTCAACTTCAAAGCCCAATATCTCAAGAAATATCGATGTTAGCGATTTGGTGTTCACCATTTTTTTGTAGGAAATTGTATTTCCTACATGTTTGTTAGATTCACTTTTTCTGTACCACTTGTTGTTTACGAGATAGGGTTAAAAAGCGAGAATTTCATGGAAAAATTGGGGTTAGTGACCCGTACTACCTCGCTGGTAGGAGTTAGGGTTACACCGAAATGGACACTTTTGTAGAGCATTCAATTCTGAAGAAACCCTACCATTGACCAAGATTATACCATAAAATGCCTCTGAGCTGTGGAGTTTTGAAAAAAAAATAATCAAAGTTTACGTGTATTTTATATGGGAAATCTTTATACGCCTTGGTCTAGTACTTAATATTAATATTAAGGGCTCCAATTTTCAGGGAATTTTTGTTAAGGTATTTGCCACAAAATTTCGAGGTGGGACTGAAAAAAAAAATAGTCGCGCAAAAAAAAAGCACCCTAATATTTATTTATATTATTTACAATTTCTATATAACTTTAATTATTATTTAATGCAGAGTATAAAAGTTCATTCATCTATATTATTATTTCATTGATGTAGCGAGAGTGTGTTTTATGTTTTTTATTATAAGTTTTAGGAAAGAAAATTTATAAAAATCCAATTTGAGAAAAAGTTTAAAAATATATTTTTTTATTATCGCTTCCTTCATGACTAATTTGTAACACAACTTAATTAAAACCAAATGACAGAAATCAATGAAATTAACCTGGTTACCCAGAGGTTCAAGTAGAACGGGCTTTTATTCAAAGCTTAAATATTATTATTACGAAATCCACGCTGACTGAAAATGTGCACATTTCAAATAGTAATTCCAATTCAAGGCAAATAAAATCTGATTAATAAATTCCAGAGAACTTTAACGCGCCGTAGAAAATAATAAAAAAAATATTAATGAGAAAGTTTGTTCGATTTTACAAGAAATGTAATTATTTAAAGATCACTTTAAAAAGTAAATAAATCATTTTTCTACAAGGGTAAGTTAGCGCAATAAGAAATTTAATGTAAAAAGAAGTGTTTTGTCTATAATATGTATAATATTCATTGTAATTTCTTTTGAAAGATATACAATAAATACAATAAAATAATACACTAAGGTGCATTGTACCGAAACCGCCGTACATTGTTAGAAGATCAGAAGCTTTTCACCTTTTGTATTGACATGGATACGATTACCGAATTATATTTGTATATCTTTAGAAAGCTTCTTTCTTTAGTTAGCAATTCCGGATGATTGAATGAAAATTAAGAGGTCGAAGGCTTCTTGAGGTAAGACTATTTATAAAACTAGAATTAAATTGTTTCGATCACCTGATCGCAACTAGTTGCGATAAGGTCCGTATATTGAAGAAACTTATTATATATGAAAGATGCCCTTGAATTGCTTACGATTAAAAAGTAGGTACTCTTTGATATAATTTTTTGCAAATAATTGTCTTGAAATAAATAATTCACTCTTTATGATGATGTGTCGTTGAGTGTCTCAAGTTTGAAAATATTTATATTTTTGTCCTCTAAAATAATCTAAGAGAAAATCTTGTTCAGATTAAATGATAAGATAACTATAAACTAGGACAAAATTATTAAATATAAAAATATCATACTTTTACGAATAAATACAAGTCAGATTTACTCCAAAAGAAGAATTGGTATATTTACTTCTACAAACAAATAACATAATTTTCATTCAAATTTGTAATGGTTTCAGCTCAGATACTAAGGTCTCGAAATTCTAGGGGTAGTAACACGAAACCAAACCCTCAAGATAAAATCCCAAAATAGCACTTCTACTTCAAATTAGTAATGTAGATCGTGGGGCATTTGATTATTCGGGAATTAACCATTCGGCATTTCTGCCTTTTGGAGGCCACAAAAGCATTGAAATTTTGTATATTAGAATCAAAATTATAAATTTTAATAATTAAAGAAAGAGAACAGGTATAATGAAGATACACATTACACATTTTCTAGCTTTTTTTGATGTTTAAAGAACGTACTTTAAAAGTTTGAAAAGGTACACTGAAAAAACAAGAAAAGTCTCTTTCGAAATGAAATTAATTTATTAAATTAGGGATTTATTTATCCATAATTAGTTTATATTTCGATAAACATTCGTACTTCGCACATATAAACTCTTCATCGAGGTATAAAATACATTACATGAATAACGAATTTTGAAACGAAAATGCTTAATTATAATAGGGCGGTTTTCGAGAAGAAAGTAGTAGTAATAGGTTAAAAAGTATACGGAAGATCTTATTATACCTTTTTTCGGAAGATATAAATTACTTAAATAAGTCTCGAATTTTTTGACATTAGAAGTTATTTTTCGTTTTCGATTTTTGGCAACTAAAAAAGAAAATTTACACTTTTTATTTTTATTTTTAAATTTTTTATTTGCATTATGAACACCAATATTTTTGGCTCTTACAAGGAGAAGGCACGTACTCGTCATCACCGATTTCGCTCAAATTTATAGCATATGTAGGGCTTGGCCAAGTGTTTAGAAAATAATAGTATAATAAAAATTTAGACGCGTCTCTAAATACCATTCATTTTAGCACTTTTCCAATGTGACGGCTAGTGTAGTGGTAAACGCCCGGACTCGTAATGCAATGGTCACAGGTTCGAATCCCTACGTGCGGAGACTTTTTTCTTCGGATCTTTCCCAATTTTTATAAGATTTGTTTGTTTTTCTATGGAGACGTTGAAACAACGTTATGATTGTAAAAATTCGGCGTTTATAATACAATAAATTATTTATCACATCATTTAATTGCGATCTGAATATTATAAAAATTGAGAAAGATTCCAAAGAGACAAAACGTGCCTTCTCTTTGTTAGACTATTAAACTTTTTTTCGTAAAATAAACTATTTTAAATCCCTCATCGATGCTTAGTTGATATGACAACTTCAAAAAATGACCTAAATATACCCAATCAATTATCACGCGTCAATAATTATTATCATCATCACCAACATCCGAATTATTTGACCTTCTCAACAATTCAGCTTGAACTCAATTTTATAAAGTAGAGACGTAATGCTTGTTTTGCTTATCTGTTAATCCGACACTGATACTCAATTATATTTAATTTATCTACAATCTATATACGATCTGGCGCACGCTTACGAAAAAAATATTTTTAATTAATTTAGGATATGGAACTTTCTATGCGCGCGTTTATTAGCACTTGACCAAATGTTTTTTACCTTTTAGCTCCAATTTTGCTAAGCAACACGAGCTCAATCAACAAATATTTTAGGATGTATAGGAAAAATCTATATGGTAGTAAGTATCACTCGACCCACTACTTTTCACCATGAACTCGTAGTTAACGATGTCTCTATGCTTTTTTCATCGATTTGTTATGCTGACAATGAAAAGTTATTTCGAGTAGTTTCTAATGAAACTGATTGTCACCTTTTACTGCCCGACTTAACCATTTTCTACATATAGGTGGTGCTTCTCTAATCGTTTTCCGCTGAACGTGGATAAATGTCCAATTGTCATTTTCTAGGAAAAAGCCTTTCTTTAATTTTAATAACTAGACTAAACGTGTACTTTCTTTTGAGGACCATATTAACGTAGTCATAAATAAAGCCAATTCTACACTACTCAAAAAAATTAAGGGGGGCAAGAAAGGGTCTAGCCGGTTAAAGGGGTGAAAAGTGCCCCCAGCGCTTTTGAAAAACAAAAAATATCCTCATGTAGTACATGAAAAAGTACATCTTTGCTGAAATTTTCAGACCCATAGACCCTCACATAACCTCAAAAAAAATTAAAACGTGATTTTCAGTGTTTTGGCGATATCTCGGCTTCTTGTAGACGTACAAAATTCTTTTTTTCCTCAAATTATAGGGTCTTTTGTCAGCTACAAAATAATATTTTTTTCAAAATTTTTGGCGGGAAATTCGAATTTTTATACAAGTTCGAAATTTTCAAAATTCAATTAAAAAAAAACAAAAAAAATAGAAACGACGAAAAAAAAATATGTTATTCTCTGGATGTCAAGCTATATCCATGAATTATTTCAGATTTTTAGATTTGGTGCAACAGTGTCAAAATATCGAAAAACCGTTTTTTCAGCATTTTTCGGTATTTTTACATTTTTTTTAAGTCTGAATATTCTTTAAGTATGCATTTTTTTTAAGTCATTTCCTACCTTAATAAATTCACAAAGAGATCATATTTTCAACCTGGCGTGACATCATGGCTGAATTACATTCACCCCACCGTTCATTCATATTTGTCGTGCACACTCATTCACGCATGTTTGAAACTGAGCGGAGTAATAACAATTCCAAATAATTGCAATATATTTCTTAATAAAAGACCTCACAAAGTAATAATATTGCCCCACTCTCTTCTGCACTCACTTATAATATAAAATTGTATTATACAAATTAATACGTATAAAAATAAATATAGGATCACGTGAAAAAGAAGAAAAGTCTGAAAACATACATGTATTATACCGAACCTGAAAACATAAGACAATAGATAAAATCCAGTATTTGAGATATGAATAGGATAATTAATCTTCATCATTATCTTCTTCAATAACTGGTTCAACACCTTCGGTTTCAAATATTTTCTTCAATTTAAATTTTTTAGTTATATATCCTGCATGAGATAAGTAATATATTACAGCTGCTACATGCGAACAGGAACCGAGGGGGTATCCCACTCTAGAGGCCCTTGAATTGAACGCTTTTTTCAGGGTGTTGAACAAGAAAATATAAAACATTTATAGTTATACATAATAATCCTTTTATTATCTGATCTTTAATGAACATTTTGAGACATTTTTTTTTGAGTAGTTGGGTCATGGCAGCAACTTAGGAACGTAAGCTCATGGTGTGCGCCATAACAGCCAAACAAATAATCCGAAAAAAGTGAGATTGCACATTAGTACTCTTTATATATGTGGCTATGGCAAGAGTGTGTCACATTTAGAAAAAAAAATTTTTATTCATTTCTTTAATTTTTCCTACTCATTCGTTATATTTTTTAGTTGATTTTTACTGTTAAAACATGGGATATAAGCTATGTAGATGTAAAAATCCCTGATTTGACCACTTAGGTTATAGAAGCA
The DNA here is from genome assembly GCA_949715965.1 of Dysmachus trigonus. NCBI lineage: Eukaryota > Metazoa > Arthropoda > Insecta > Diptera > Asilidae > Dysmachus > Dysmachus trigonus. The sequence goes on along the minus strand of OX454322.1, from coordinate 78,719,530 downwards.
AAGCTAACACAGCTTTTATCAAAATCTGAATTTTTTCGGATGAATGGTTTTCTCAGAATGCTGCACACCATTCATCAAAACGGTATTTTGAGAAAAACGGTATTTAAGTTAAAGATAAAGGCAACGAGGAGTGGTGTGGAGCGCCAGCTGCGCACGGAATTGCCTGTAGCAGCGCGGGCTTTTCAAATTCGCGACAAGAGATAGCTTAAACGATTTAGAAAAGAACACAGAATTTTTCAAAACTAAAAAAAAATTCATTTTTTTAACGTTCTAGGGTGGGATACCCCCTTAAGCCATTAACTGTAAGCTCGGGAAAATCTAAAACGTATGTTGAAGTCAAACGAGTGAATAAAGATTTTCTTCTGCTCCAATTGCTTTTGTGATTCTACAGCTACAGAAAAAGTTTTGAAAATATTTCTCACTGGTACGTATCAAACGCAATAGGCGATTTTGTATTTAGCAGAAATGCTAGATGAAGTCAATCCACAGTATTTAAAAAAATCAAAAGATATAATTAAGATACAAGTTTGTTCCGGGCACATAAGCAGTAAAACTTACAATTGTTATATCCATTATAAACCGGAATCCATAGTTTATAAAAATATTCTCAGATACTATTGGGAATGTGCAAATGGCTTAAGAACAGTCTGTTCCCGTAAGCTGTAATATATTACGATTTTTTCCGTAGATTATGAATTCGTAAATGAAAATGATCAATCAACTCCCGTTTTCAAGGAATAGGTGAGTTAAAAAGTCAAAAGAACTTATTTTAACCATATTTGAAAACTCGTTCAAATATAACGGATTATTATAGAAGCTTGTAACGTGGCTAAAACCAAAATTAGAACCTTGAGCTATTATCTCAAAATAGTAAAGGTCTTAAAAATGTTCGAAAAATGCCTTCAAAATCACATGTTTGACCAAACCCATTATATCATACAACAGATGCTGAAAGAAGACTATAATAAATACACGCTCATGGAAAACTTTTTCGCGAGAATGTTTAGACAAGCTATAGAAATTTGTTGTATTCGATAATTTTTAGAATAGGTTTCAGACTTTGATTTGAGCCATGTTACAAGTTTCAGTGACTATCTGTTATTTTTTGATGATTTTTCAAAAATGGCAAAAATTCGATATTTTGAATTTTCCACTCAATTTTTCTCGAAAACGGGAGCTGATTGAGAATTTTCATTTAAGAATTCTTAATATACGGAAAAAGTCCTGTAGAAATGATGTGGTACTCTTTTGGAAGATTGTTGATGTTATTGAAGAATATAGTGATGCAGACTAATTGTCCTATTCATATGTCGGGATTTTATCTATTGTCTTATGTTTTCAGGTTCGGTATAATACATGTATGTTTTCAGACTTTTCTTCTTTTTCAGGTGATCCTATATTTATTTTTATACGTATTAATTTGTATAATACAATTTTATATTATAAGTGAGTGCAGAAGAGAGTGGGGCAATATTATTACTTTGCGAGGCCTTTTATTAAGAAATATATTGCAATTATTTGGAATTGTTATTACTCCGCTCAGTTTCAAACATGCGTGAATGAGTGTGCACGACAAATATGAATGAACGGTGGAGTGAATGTAATTCAGCCATGATGTCACGCCAGGTTGAAAATATGATCTCTTTGTGAATTTATCAAGGTAGGAAATGACTTAAAAAAAATGCATACTTAAAGAATATTCAGACTTAAAAAAGATGTAAAAATACCGAAAAATGCTGAAAAAACGGTTTTTCGATATTTTGACACTGTTGCACCAAATCTAAAAATCTGAAATAATTCATGGATATAGCTTGACATCCAGAGAATAACATATTTTTTTTTCGTCGTTTCTATTTTTTTTTGTTTTTTTTTAATTGAATTTTGAAAATTTCGAACTTGTACAAAAATTCGAATTTCCCGCCAAAAATTTTGAAAAAAATATTATTTTGTAGCTGACAAAAGGCCCTATAATTTGATTAAATTTTGTACGTATACAAGAAGCCGAGATATCGCCAAAACACTGAAAATCACGTTTTAATTTTTTTTGAGGTTATGTGAGGGTCTATGGGTCTGAAAATTTCAGCAAAGATGTACTTTTTCATGTACTACATGAGGATATATTTTGTTTTTCAAAAGCGCTGGGGGCACTTTTCACCTCCTTAACCGGCTAGACCCTTTATTGAAATTTTTTGCCAATTTTTTAAGAGCTGTATCTTATTAAAACATGATCGTATCGAGATTAAACAAAAAGCTTTTTGAAGTTTGAAGTCTCCAATTTGAAAATCTTTTAGCCAACATTTTTTTCGAGCTACGGTTTTTCAGTTAAACTTATACAAAAGTCAGTTAGCTTGCTTACTCAGCTTTAATTTGGTTTTTTCAAATTCTTTCTGCGTCAATTGTTCGCTCAAATATCTGAATTTTTATGAAAATGGATCCTTTTGTCTTCGATCATCGATATCTCAGCAACTAAAGATCGCACACTAAATTTAACGACGGTTTCGAAAACTTGAATGAATTCTCTACAAGAATCTATCGTGGTTTTTGAAGTAAACAACTTTTTTCCCCCTTGACATTAATGTGAAAAAAAAAAACTGAAAAAATATACCCTTTCGCGTTTGGTTAGAAAAAATACCGCTAATTTACAAATATTGACCGAAAGACTAATATTTTCTGGTTTTGTTACAGCCTACTATACCTTCCATAATCCTACAAATCGATACTTCAAACCGTCTTCCCGGTCCGATTGAACAAAGTTTTATAAAAGAATTAATCGATTAATGCACACATATTTTTTTTTTATAAATTCGCGATGTTTTTACTCAAAAAGGATAAATTATGCAAATAAATTTAATATGACAAAAAATGTTTAAAATTATCCAGAGAACACGTATACATTTTTTGGAAATTTTTTTTCTTTTTGGATTTGGAAATTTTTTGAATAATCCAAAAATCTTCCGAAAAATTCTGAAAAACTTCAAGTGTGCCCTTTGTAAATCAGAGGCAGAACGCAAAAAGTCATTTTTTCAGTTTTTTTTTTTTTTTCAAACTAGTATCAAGGGGGGAGGGGGGATTGTTTACTTCAAAAACCACGATATGTTCTTGTAGAGAATTCATTCAAGTTTTCGAAACCGTCGTTAAATTTAGTGTGCGATCTTTAGTTGCTGAGATATCGATGATCGAATACAAAAGGATCCATTTTCATAAAAAGTCGGAAATTTCAACGAACAATTGACGCAGAGAGAATTTGAAAAAACCAAATTAAAGCTGAGTAAGCAAGCTAACTGACTTTTGTATAAGTTTAACTGAAAAACCGTAGCTCGAAAAAAATGTTGGCTAAAAGATTTTCAAATTGGAGACTTCAAACTTCAAAAAGCTTTTTGTTTAATCTCGATACGATCATTTTTCACTAAAATACAGCTCTTCAAAAATTGGCAGCAAATTTCTTTCTTCCTTAATTTTTTTTTTTTGATTAATGTACCTTGGGCTTTATAAAAATATAGCCCAAAGAATTTAAAGATGCCTACAGATGTAAAGGCGGCTACGCAAGGATACGTAAGCATGAGCCTATTACCTAAAGTAAGCGAATGACGATTTTTGTGTAAATAAATAAATAAATAAATCATAGTAAAAATCAAAGTCTATAATAGTCATGAAGGGTAAAAATATTTCTTGACTTCTTGTAATATGTTAAAAGATTAAAAATAGATGATGAACAAATGAACAAGCCCAGATGTCATAGAACAGAACTTTACACGCCAACATAATCTTACTTTAAATCATCTTAACCCTAGCGATGACCCTTTCAAAGGCAAAAATGTTTTTAAGAATCATTCAAATTGTTTTCTGCGATGTAAAATTATTTTAGGATCAAAAAAACGATGTCATGGTCACCGGCAATGATGGTGTTATCGAGCAGCGAGTTAATCCACGCAAGCGATTCCGCAAATAAAAAAAATTAGTCCAAACTTGCTGGGGGACACCTTAAGACGAAGTGCGAAGAAACATACCTAAAATCGCTTTCGTCAAAACAAACGATCAGGTAAAGTTTCCGTTATCACCATATTCCATTGGTTTGACGTCAAAAGTGATTTGTTTGTTAATATTATTATTCAATGATATGAAATTTATGAGGCTATGCGGGGACAAACAACACTTAAGGGTTTTATTTTTCTATAAAGTAGAGCCACTGAAATTTTACAATTTTTTTCCATTTTTTTCTAAAAGTAAATTCTTATCACTATGCAATGTGAAAAAGAGGCTCGCGCCCACTAAAGATCAAGTAGTAAACCTTAAGCATATGAATCACAGTGCAACAGAAAATCTTGCCGCAATCGTAAGGCAACCAGCTGAGCAAAAAAATGAGAAAGTGTATCACCTCAATGCCGCACGCAACTGCCATTGACCATGAAATGTCGCGCGATTAAGCGATTATTCGCGCGATCTTGTCTTGGCTTCTACGGCAATTTGAATCGCGATCTCGCGCGCATTCAAATCACGTGCGCCAATTTCCCGTCAATATTTCGTAATGAATTTTTGTCAGGTGAAATGACTTGCTTTTTTTTCTGAACTTTTATTGATAAGAGTTTTGTGTATTAGGCATTTAAGATATTGGTTGGCAATTAATTTTATTCGGAATGATTTTCGACATAAGAGTGATCGGGTGATCTACCAGTGGGGTCATCTATTAATAAAAGGTAGATTTGTAGGTGGAAAATAAAGATACGCTTAGGGATTCAAAAAAAAACATTCATCAAAGCTGCCCGGGTAAAAAAATAAATTTGAAAACCCACCGAATAATTTACCAAATTTGTCTTTGTTAAAAGACAGTAAAATGAAAAGAAAGTAGACTGAGGTAGACTACAAGAAACGGAAAGGGATAGACGGAAAAGAGACTGAAAACGAAGTGAAGTCCAGAAAAAAATCGAACTCAAAAAGGTCAGAATTTTAGTCTGATTTCAGTCCCTTTTCTGACCGAAAAAATATTTCCACCTCAATCTCAGTCTGAATTCCGTCTTAACTTTCTCGATGTAATATGTTTTCAGTCTATTTTGAGTCAGTGTTTAGTACAAATAATACTTGCCGCCTTATTTCACATTGGATTCCGTCTAAAATTCAATTTTTAATCTCTTTTAAGCCCCTTTTCAGTCTAATTTTTTTACCCAGGGCTTCTTAAATTATTTATTGTTTATTACTATAAAACCAAATATACATATACCAACCAATGTCCTTAATATCAAACTTGTCAAACATTTTGGAGAAGGTCATATATCAAAGTTTATTTTGCTTCATTAAAAAGCATAATATTTGATCTAAAATGCAATACGGTTTTTTGAAAAACCTTGGTACCAAAGATTCTCTGAATTTTATTAGTAATAATTAGTAAGCCAAAGTTTTTGATACTGGAAACCATTCCATATTACTAGATCAACTGTATAGAAGTAATGCTCATAAACTCATTTCAAGCTATCTGCAGATACCAGCGGATAAATTTGTGTTTATAGTACTTTTAAAGAAATCAAAACAGGAGTTCCTCAAGGTACCATTTTAGGTCCCTTACTATTTATATTGTATATTAATGATCTATTGAAGAGCCTGCCAGAATGAGTTATACTATCTTTTGCAGATGATACCACTGTAATTTCTAGAGAGAGAACTTGGTATAATGTAGAATCTAAACTATCTACGCGTAATATATAACTGATTAGCTGTGAATAAGTTAGTAATAAAATATTGTCCCAAATGATATTGATGTCAAGATAAAAGGTAAAAAAATCAAAAGAGAGTAGAAAGTTGTAAATAGTTAAGGATCTATTTTGATTATAGAATGAATTGGAAGTCTCATATTGAGTAATTAACTAAAAGTATTTAGTTTTTATATTTAGGAAAATGTCAAAAATTATGTTGGGACACTCACTCATGTTGCTATACTATACATTCTTCTTAACCCTCAGTCACAAAGGTCGGGTATACCATACCCAGAGCCTTTTAGAAACGCGTAGCATTTTCCAGGGGGAAGGGGTACATGTCTAAAGCGCATGCGTAAAAAAAGTAGAGGTACCAAAGTACCTAATTAGTGCTTCGTCAAAGTTATTAGTGTCACCTAGCATACTGTTTAATTTGTCCGAATATTGGTCTGGGTATTTTATACCCGCCATGTGTGAATTCGTTAGAAAACGTCGATAATCAAAATTTGACAAGTAAGTAAAAATGCGTACAAAAGAGCAATTACATCAACTTTTGATGTATATTTTTAGTATACAAATAATATTTTATCATTTTGTTTTCTTTCTAGCGATCAAAAAATGAGCAAGATGCGTGTTTTCTGTGACAGTTTAAGGATAGTAAATTCGTATATGGAGGCCTATTTCTAAAGTATGAAGACATAATTTTTTATGTAAAACAATTTAATTTGGTGTTTCTTGAACTATTAAACTATAATAAATCCTTGCTTTTAGTATGGAAACCCGTGCACGAAGGAATGCGGTTGAAATTGCCTTGTAATTTGCTCTTCCACTTCTTTGGAAAATTGCTCATTTTCAAATTACAAAAAAAATATGGTTTTTGGAGTAAAATACTAAGTCGTGCTGTTTTTATGATAGTTCGAACATTTGTTTACAAGGATTGATGGTTTATACTTTTTAAAAATCGTACTTGATATGTTTTATAATTTTTTGAAAAAAAAATGTTTTTCTGAAATTTTGCTTTTTTTTTTTTTGTTTATTGCTGTGTAATTTTTACAATTAATAATTTTTTATGTTGGGAACGAAAGGTTAATATCCCAAACAAATGAAAAAGTAGCATCGAAATTGCTAACGAATACTTTCACTATACGGTATTCACGTCCAAACTCTGGACGGGTAGACCATACCCGCCTTTGTGAATTCTAAATGGAAAAGGCCTTGTGTGACTGAGGGTTAAGTATCATCTGCTATGGTAACATATCTTGGGGTGGTGTATACTCAACTGATTTATATTTATTACAGAGACTACAAAATAGACTTCTAAATATTATAGATAAAAATAAATTCATAACTAATAAAAAAACATTAAATCTATATCAAATTTTTTCCTTTGAATCTATTAACTATTACTATGAAATCAAACTTTCAATCAAAACTTCTTTTCCAAATAGTTCGATTTTCATTACGATAAAACGCGTTTCAATCAATGAAAAGTGCTCCAATTAAAGAATAAGGTCAACACAAATCAAAGAATTGAATCAAACATTTGATTAACGAACGGTACAACTTAGTTACATAATTTCTATTTCAATTAACATACCTAACAAAGCAATAAGATAGCCTTCTTGATATACACGAACACGATTTCAGCCGTTTTGAAAGTGTAATTTAACCCTGAAGTTAGAATAAATGTGCAAATGATTATTATTAATAGAGTTTTTGTTTTCTTATTTCAATTAACAGTTGCTTACACGTTTATTGCTTAGCTGGAATATTTAAAAAAAATTAGATAAATTAAAATTTTGAATTTTTTTTTAATATCCGAATTCTCAAAAAAGTTTTTTCCTTGGAATCAATCTTACAAAAGACTCAAACTGGTCAAGTTAACTAAATACCAAAATATATATTTATAATTTGAAAGATTTTCAATATTTACGTTTTTAAAAAAATTCAAAATTGCTTTTAAAATGATAATTCAAATAATAATTTTATGCTGGAAATTATCTGAATAACTACCACGAAAATCTTCATCGTTGCAAGTGGATTATGGAAACGGAAGCGTAAAACAGAAATTTATTTATATTAAAGAACGAAACATTACTTCTTCACGGTTTGCACATGTTGCTGCCTAGTTTTATGTTTAAGAGGATGGATAATTCTGTACAAGTATACACTTCACTTTTCACACACGAAATTGCAATTTAATTTTAAACCACAGGCACAAGAAGAAAATTTGTGTCCTCAAAAATGAATATTTAAACCATAAACATATTTTTTGTAGTGAAAATAATTCCTTGAAAATGTCCTAGCCTTTTTCGTGTGCAAGGCGTCATGGTTTAAGGTTTAAATTAAATTGTGATGTGCACTATCTAAAAAAATAATTTGTTGAGAAAGAAAGATAATTAATGTATTTTCACTAAAATGATTACACAATCGACACGATTTTTGATTCTAATTAATATGCAGTCATTCCTCATTGCTTTCGTCTCACAATTGCAGAAAATCAACATGATTTTTTTAGAAAAATTGCTTTTGTGCCCAGGACAGCAAATTTAAAATGACCAATCATCAAAATTGTTATGTTTTCATTTCCTTGTAAATCTGTTGGGGGCGGACATTTTTTAAATTTTCGGTTGCTATATTAGATCCTCCATCTTTAATATATATTTTGGTAACAGATTAAGTTTCAGCGACCCTAAGACCTCTTTGATTCATTTTGATAAAAAACCCCATAAAATTGCAAATGTTCGGACGCCATATTTAATTCACCACTTTGGAACTCAATACAAAAATGTACCTATACTGTTTTCTCTAGTATAACGTACTTTTTGGCAAAAAATCAGAAATATCGCACAACGCATTTAGTTGTAATTGAGGTTCAAACTATCCACACGAATGTCAAATTTTCCTTCACAAAAGCAAAGTTTTAACAAAATTATGACACTTTTGCCTTCCTTTTAGACACAAGCAATAAGAAAATAGCATTCATAACTCAGACTCAAAAAAAAAGTTTAATTTTGTTGACCTGTGTTATTATTATATATACATTATATAATATTATTAAGCCGGAAATAAATCTTCAAATCGAATACGTTTTTACCACTATATCTATATTTTTATATTTCACTTGAACTTTAATCGATTAACTGCTATACATCTACGATTAAATTTTAATTAAATTGTATTCAGCAATAAGACTGTGATTAAACAGACGGATCCAGTCCACATCAACCTATGCAAGTACCTATGACTAATAATTTTATTTGATTTTCTAAATAAGTACGATAACCAATTATTAATAATGAAGAATTTAATAGCAAGCTATAAGAACATAATCCATGAAAAGATTAACTGCTAAAGCTCAGTGACGAAAACGTGGCACGAATTACGAATGCAAAAGAATTAATGTTTATTTATGGACCTGATTAATTTCGTTGCAAATAGTCGTGACCTAAACCTGGAGAAATTGCATTAATTAAAAAAGTAAACATTTTTCTGATGACGCAATATGGACATTTTTCTATAATTGACAAAGTAATAACTAGGGAAGGGAAGTTTAAAAACTTAAAAAATTTAATATGAAATTCCTGGGTACGTTAACCTAACGAAATTATTTTTAGAAGGTCTTATTTCTATCCTAAAGTATGTCTCATAAAGTATAAAAATCACTCCGATAATGTTGAACTTGTATTTCTATTTAAGTTTAATTAACAAATAAATAAGAAATTGGAAATAACGTTATCGTTATAGTTTAAACTCTTAAAAACATTCGTCAAACTGAATGAGTGCAAATGTTGATATCTAGGGTTTTTTGAAAATATTTTAACTTGTATGTTGTCAAAATACTGGATTATTATTAAACATCGCTGTTTTTAGATATTAAAATATTTTAAGGGGTTACATTTTTTGGCTTAATAAATTGTTTAAACTTTTAAGAATATTTTAAGAGTTGAAACATTCCAAAATTCAAATTATTACCGAAGTTATAGCAATTAGAAGTGAGCGCGACAATGAGCCGACCCGAAACTCAGGTAGCGTTCAGACCGTTACGTATCTATCTATCTTTAACAATAATATAATTCCTTTGGAAGGATTAATCTAACAGTAGCTCAGGTAACAGAGGACATCGCAAAAGCAGCAAAAAACCTTATGTACGATCCAGGATTCGCAGATTAAAAAAACAAATTTGCTTTTAAGGCGTTACCGTCGAATTTTTTTTTTCACGTTTTTCTCGAAACTACTTTTTTTAAACTGGTGTGTACACGATATCTCAAAATCTACTGAACCGATTTGGCTAGAATTTGCACCACTTATTTTTTTCAAAATATTACCTAAAGCGTAACGAAGGATTTTTTCGATTGGGTTCCGTATTCAAAAGTTATACATTTTTTAAATTCAAAATATTGATGGAAATTCGAGTTTTTTTTTCAAACAGCTGTCATTTCTCCAATTTTTTCCTTGTGTCACGTCTTAGCTATTACACTTCTGAATAAGCAATTTATTTACTTTTTTTTCGAACAATGCTGGACGAAAAAATCATGTACACCGTCAGCAAGGATTTTAAAAAGAGGATCCCACTGAGCGACTCATATCTCCGCCATTTTTAATGATTTTTTTTTTTTTCAATATTGGAAATTGTTTATAAATCTATTATATGTACACTACCGCTCATAAGTATTTGCCCACCTTAAATAATGTAACAAAACATTATTAAATCCAAATCTACCTAGCTTATCTGTTGTTATCACAATACAGAATCCTAGTAATATTTTATTTAAGATAAAAAACCAACATTCTGATATTTTGCTTCTGTATATTATCACGTTATTTACATTTCGCTCAATTAGCAGAATCTAACTAGTGTACTTCGAGACTATTCTGTTCGGTCGCAGGTGGTCACAACGGTAAATTTTTTATATATTCTGAGAGAGCATCACACGATGCTCCTAGGAAGTAAATAATTAACAAATTCACTCAAAAATTTGAAGTCGTTCAGGTCGGTTTAAATCATTAGTGTTTCTTTCACCAACCAATTTTTTAATATTAGTAGTTTAAAAGCAGAAAATGGCAAAAACTAAAGAATTAAGTATTGAAACACGTGCTTTAATCATTAGTCTTCACAAATTAAGCAAAAGTAACCGGGAAATAGCCACCCAGTTGAAACTATCGCGAAGGACAGTGGACTATAATGTGAAAAAATATTCACTAACCCAAAGTTTTGCCAACAAAAAACGCTCAGGACGTCCACGAAAAACAACTGTTGGTGAAGATAATTATATAGTATTAACAAGTAGACGTAATAGACGACTTACTGCACCAGAAATCACAGCTCAGGTGAATGAATCCAGGGAAATTCACGTGAGTACCTCTACCGTGAAAAGGCGTCTTAAAGAAGCAGGACTCTTTGGCCGCGTAGCAGTAAAGAAACCACTTCTTCGATACCAAAATAAAATGAAAAGATTAAAATGGGCTCAAGAACATAAAAATTGGACCAACGAACAATGGAAAAACGTTTTGTGGAGCGACGAGTCCAAATTTGAGGTTTTTGGTTCAAAACGAAGAGTGTTTGTTCGTCGTTCAGCCCAAGAGCGGATGTTAAACCAATGTGTTGTGCCTACAGTTAAGCACGGCGGAGGCTCTGTGATGGTTTGGGGTTGTTTTGGAGGAGGAACAACCGGAGACCTCGTAAAAATTGATGGAATGCTTAACAAAGAAGGCTACAAAAAAAATTCTGAAGGAGAATGTTACTGCATCTGGACGACGTTTGATTGGAAGAAATTTCATTTTTCAACAGGATAATGACCCCAAACACACATCGAAGCTATGCAAAACATATTTGGGAACTTTGGAACAGAAAAGGGTTCTCAAATTAATGATCTGGCCACCTCAGTCTCCGGATCTTAACCCCATTGAGCTATTGTGGGATAAATTGGACATCGAAGTAAGGAAACAGTGCCCAACTTCACCTAAACATCTTTGGGATATCTTACAAAGCGAATGGCATAAAATTGACGAAGAATATCTGTCAAAGCTGATAGAAAGGATACCCAAACTTTGCTTAGCAGTTATCAAGTCAAAGGGTGGTTACATTGATGAGTCAAAAATTTAAGTATTATTTGTTAGAATTATCTTTTGTTTTTTGTTACAGTTATTTGAAATAACTTGTTAATTAAAATTATAATACTTTAACCAGAGTTTTTCCATCATTCCTTAGCTAAATCTATAAAATATGGGGTGGGCAAATACTTATGAGCGGTAGTGTATACGTAAAATAACGCACACATATTGCTAATAAAACATTAAACTCAGATCATTGTATGTCTAAACAATATGCTTTTTAAAAGAACAAGCTCGTCAAAAATTACCCGCTGCTTTACTGCAAATTCAAATGCATTTTTCAAAAATTCAAAATGCAAATATCCAATTATGGTAACGTTGTCTTGTGGGTATTGAAAGTATGATCCTTGTAATTTTACGGAAAATGTAAAATGAAGTATTAATAAACCACTCAATTATTCTTGTTATGACTGCAAAATCGTGTTTAACATGCACAAGACTGAATAATAAAAGTTGACGGTGCTGAATAGTTGTTTTCAAGTTCAAAACTGCCAACTGCTTGTATATTTTGTTATATAAAAGGAAGTTTAACATAATTATTATTGAGAATTTGGCGGTTTTATTTTAAAATGAGCGCCAGAGAAATTGTTAGTGGATAACATACCATTTATTATAATTCTGTAGAACAGAACTAAAATAAGTGCCTTAATATGTGAGAGGTTAAACTAATTTTTGAAAAAATCGATTTTTTTTTATTTCATAAATGTGCTCTAATATATCACAGAAATGTTCTCCCAAAACCGTTTTGAGAAATTCGATATATAAAAAAAGTTATAGACACATTTGTAGCGGTGCCTTACGCTAATCGCACCTTAAAATTATCGAATAAAAACTTTAAACGCGTTTTTCTCAAAACCACGTTTTTTGACCTGGCCGACATGATTTTGAAAAAAACTATTGGTCTGATCGGGCTCAAATTTTTATGGGATACTCTATACATGTGTAGTTCTCGCCCGAACTAGGATTTTGAAAATTGGTTAATGTTTTACCCTTTTTTTAAACAATTTTTTGCAAAAAAAAAATGACCGAAAAATTAAAAAGTCCGCCATTTTGTTTTTTTTTTACCAAAATTTTTTATCCTAGTTCGAGCGATAGCGACTGATCTTTATTTTAATATACACTTTGAATTTTTTGTTTCAGACGTTCCAGAGTCGAGATATCATGTCGGCCAGATTAAAAAGGGGTCATCTTCAGGCAGCCATATTAGGGCCCTATGAAGAAAAAAAAAAAAAAAATTTTTTTTATATTCTTGAATGTTAGTTGTATCATATATAAAAAATTTGCAAGATCAAAATAAAGTTAACTATAAAAAAAAAATCTTTAAAAAAAGGCCTTAAGATTTTCAAAGATCTGTACAAAATTTTCGATTTTGAATTCTGCAGTGAGATCCGTCCTTAAAATCGGTCCTAGCGAAAATAGGTAAGAATTTAAACGTTCAAATCTCAAAAAGTATACCCTACAGGTTTAAATTAATGATGTCAAACGATTAATAATAGATGTAATATTTTTTAAATTGCTTTAGAAAAGTGCGACATCAACAGTCACAATTTATACGAAAATTTTAGATATACACTTTTATACATGCATAAACTCGAATATTTTATGATAGATATTTTATCAATATGTTCCACCGAATTTGTTTTCTTTGGCCATATCGACAAATGCAACCAGATAAATTATAATGCAATTAAATTTACAAATGCATTTTCATTCTCATAACTTATAATTGATAGAAAGAAGGATATAATGGATTCCATTCAGTGGCTTTTTCTAAATTTAAAACAAAAGCTGAGAACAGACAAATGCTTTGTTTAAATTTTAAATTAAATCGGTGAAACACCCATGTTTATTTCTTCATTTTCACCAAAATATTTGCTACCAGGAAAAGCTAAAACTTGGAATTTTCCTGGAAATATCTCACCCCTAGAGATTTAGGCGAGTTGCCAGAAAATTTTAATTACTTGTCTCGCATAATCGTCCGTAATTTTCACAATGGGCCACTGTGGGAAAGCTTTTTAAATTTGTTTTTCCGGGTAATGTGTGAACAAAAAAAGTACAAACAAAAATTAATAGCACTCGCCTTACTCACATTAACACATTAATGCGTAAAACGAGGATTTTGTGCACGCAAGTTCAATTGTTCGATTCGAATAGGAAATTGAGGCGATTTTCTTCCAAATTCGTATATAAGGGTTTTTTGGGGATGCTCTTTCAGAATCTGGCATTTGTTTTGCATAAAAGCTTCAAAAACCCTATTAGTTTTTGGGTTTTTTAAAAAAAGTGCTGGTTTTTTTTTTGGTTATTATTCTTTTCAAAGTCGATTATCTTGTCGTTGCTGCTATTGAATGATCATATAACTAACAAAAACCGAATGTCTAAACTTTCTCAAACCATGGTTTTGAAAGTTTTTTTTTGCTTTGGTTTTAGCAAAATGGCCATTTTGTACAGCAATGTAATAAAAAACTTCGCAGTTTTTTTACACGAAAAGGATCAACTTTGCAAAAAAAATTTAAAAACAGAAAATGCTTCAAATTAGCCAAGAAATACATGTAAATGAATTTTTTGGACCATTTTTGGTTTTTTGGATTTGGGCAATTTTTGAAAAATCCAAATATGTTCCGAAAAAATTCTGAAAAAATTATAAGCTTTTTTTGTTATATAAAATTTATTCGTATAATTCATCCTTTTTGAGTAAAAATATCACCAAATTTCATAATAAAGCACACACATCTAATATTGACTATACACCTCCGTACAGAACTTGGAGGTCAAGCTGACCCCAGAAATTTTCAAATTACTATATCTCGCGAACTATTCCTTTTTAGAATTTATGAGGTTGTTTTTTTAGCTAGGAGATGAACTTTTCGATAGAATCGTCGTTTGTTTCAAAAAAAAAAAAATTATTTTTAACGACACACCCGGCGCCTCTAATATTCCTACTCATTCTGACATATTTCATATCTCAAAAAATGTTTGGGGTCCAGATGACCCCGTCGGTTAATTTAACAAATTTTTGTATACTTTTACATATATCAGATACAAAGTTCTGATTCTTCCGTAAATGTCGCTTACAAACAGAGAATAGAAATTACCCTAGAAACAATACCTCAGGTGCTATTTTTTTTTTTTTTTTTTTTTTTACAAATGAAAGCACAAGTCATTCACCGTCAAAGCTTGAGCTGCCGACAGCTAAGAAAATTTGTTATTTAAAATCGGCAAAAGCCATACAATACGTAAGCAAGTAGTTCTTAACTTGAATAGTCGTATTAAGTACATTTAAATACCCCTTACAATAAAATGGGCTAAATTGAAACGTGCCACAACCTCGAATACAATGTGAATGAAGAAAACAATGAGGTAAGAAAGTATATAAATATCGCAATATTACTCTCAAATAATATTACAGAAGAATTTGATTAAATGCAATTTTTACCAGGTCAATAAACTCCGATTCACGATATTATAAATAATTAATATTTTCGGATATACAATAAAAAATTCGAAAATTCGATATTGGTAAAAATGGCATTTATGTAACACAGGTGTAAATTATTGAAATTTTTCTTTTATTGTTGCATATTTGAGATTTTGGATGATTTTTTAATGTTACAGTGAAATAAAGGTTTTCTTTGATTTGATACTTCAGGGATAAAAGAATATTGACTTTTTATTTCAATATTTTCTAACTGCGGCTACAATCTCAATAAACTGCAAAGTATATATGTTTCGAAAATCATTACAAAAAAATGTTGGAATCCTAAGCAAAATAAGTCCTGAGGGAGCCACGTCTCTATATAATTTTTATCAAAATTCCTACATGATTAGTTAGAGTTAAAGTTGCTAGTTGTTGAACAAACAACCCTCACTTAAAAGAAGATTGCTTTAAAAACATAATAGTTTAAAAAAAAAAATATTGATATTTTTTGCGTATGTTTACAGATGTCGTTTTTAATTTTCAAGTTCAATATTAAGAAATCCTCAATATCTATGATGATATCACAAAAACTTTCAAGTTGCTTCATCGACTTTATCGGGACAAAAAAGTCAAAAAACAGAAATTTGAGATAAAAAAGTTTAATAGAACGTCTGCAGATGTGCTTAAATGAATGTACCCATGTCTATGGATATCTGCAATTCTGTCACACAACGCAATAACCTATAAAATGCGTGATATTTACAATATAATAGTCTTTCTTTTATTTATCTACATCTACATCTACACTAATATTATAAAGAGGAAAGATTTGTATTTTTGTGTGTATGTTTGTAATGAATAAACTCAAAAACTACTGTGCCGATTTCAAAAATTCTTTCACCATTAGAAAGCTACATTCACCCTGAGTAACATAGGCTATATCCAATTTAGAAATTCAAGATGGCGGATCCAATATGGCGACCTATATTTCTCGATTTCAACGGACCTTAATGATAATTAGTACAATGATTATCTTGAGGTCACTGATTTTGAATGTTATCAACATTTACAAATCCAAGATGGCGGATCCAATATGTCGACCAAGCTTTCCCGATTTCATCGGATTTTAATGAAAATTAGTACAATGGTTATTCTGAGACCACTTATTTCGAATAATATCAAAATTTGTAAATCCAAGATGGCAGATCCAATATGGAAACCAAATGTCTCGATTTCAACGTATTTGAATGAAAATTATTCGTCGATATTTCTTGAGATATTCGGTTTTGAAGTTGAGGTGAATTGTCATAGATTATTGAGCTAAATTGTAGAAAAACTACCTCAACTTCAAAACCCAATATCTGAAGAAATATTGATGTTAGCGATTTGGTGTTCAAGAACTTTTTGGAGGAAATTGAATTTGCTACAAGTTTGTTATATTCACTTTTTCTGTACCTCTTGTTGTTTACGAGATAGGGGTAAAAAGCGAGAATTTCATGGACAGATTGGGGTTACTGACCCGTACTACCTCGCTGGTGGGAGTTAGGGTCACACCGCAATGGACACTTTTGTAGAGCATTCAATTCTGAAGAAACCCTACCATTGCCCAAGATTATGCCATAAAATGCCTCTGAGTTGTAGAGATTTGAAGAAATATAATCAAAGTTCACGTGTATTTTATATGGGAAATCATTATACGTCTTGGTCTAGTATTAAATATTATTTTTAAGGGCTCCAATTTTCAGGGAATGTTTGTTTAGGTATTAGCCACAAAATTTCGAGGTGGGACTGAATAAAAAAAAATAGTCACGAAAAAAAAAGCACCCTAATGTATATAAATAAAAGGTAAAAATATAAAAAAAATCATGTCCACCCGTGCGAAGCCGGGACGGGCCGCTAGTATCTTTCCATTTATATCTCTAAATTGTTCATTGTAACATGCAATTTACAATTTAAACAAATTTGACAAAACTTTCCACGTATGTGAAGATATCCCAAGACATTTTTTGTAAACAATATTTCTTCATGACTCGCTTTGTAAATACTCAAACCACTTTCCTATAAAATTTGGTCACAAAATCTTGTAAAATGACAGAGTTACGAAGATGTAAACTCTTAAGGGTTCATAGCGAATTGTAATTTTCAAAAAATCGATTTTTTTTATTACATTTTTGGAAACTATATATATATAGAAATATCATATTAAAATTTTATAAAGATCGGAGCACTCTTACTATATTTTTGGCACTCTAACTATATTAATGGGCGTCAAAATCGGCCCGGCCGCCATACAATTTGCTGATGACCGTGACCGACAGCGCGTACGAGATGCTGACCGCATCAGCACTTTTACGTTTTACCTCTAAGGAAGCCAGAACCATCCGCAGAAATGCTGTTTTGGATGAAAACGTTAATTATGAACATACAGAAGGCATACTGTATGGTGCAGGCATCGTTGATTAAGCGCAGGTGAGATTTTTTTACGATTTTTCATTAAAAAAAAAACTTTGATCGCGTTTTTCTCGAAACAACGTTTTTCGGCACCTTGTTGATAAAATCTCGGTGACTACTGAACCGATCTTCATCAAATTTTTACCACATATTCTCTATAACTATAGCTATAGACAGTTTTTTGAAATTTTGATTTTAAGTTTTTTTTAAGGGCAAAAACAGGGAAAAAAATTATGATTTTTGGAATTTTTTCGAAAAATGTCCGCCATTTTGTCAATTTTCGAAAAATCAAAAATCTCTCTATTCATGCCATAGCCCTTATCATACTGAATCTAAAACTATTTAATTTTTTTGTTTCAAACCATCCGTCTCGGAGATACCATCAACAGGGCGAAGTCCTCTTTTTTTTCACTTTTTTTCAACCGCCTGTTTCATCAACAAAAAATCAGAAAAATAAACATAAAAAATTGTTTTCATGTATTTCGACACTATATTTATTGAAGTAAAACCCCTCCCATATTTATATTTACAATTGAACCTACTAAAAAAATTATTGAAAAATAGGCTGTTTTTCATGGGTCTAATTCGCTATGAACCCTTAAAATTGCCTGTTTAATAGTGATTTTTCATTTGTTTTGCTCGGGGTCATTATAAAGATATTAGCTAAGTCGATTTAAACCCCAAATCAGGCTTTAAAGGATACTCCGGATCACATTCCAAAAGGTTAGAGTTGAAATCAACAAGCACGCTATGTATCGTAATTTATAAAATAATCTAGATAGAAGGATAAAACTTGTTTTGCAACAAAATAAATGTAAAAATTGAAATAACAAAGCTGGTAACTTACAACCAATTAATTCTGACCAATTTTCCTACATTTTTTCACGATTGCAATAAACAACAAGAAATTTTCATTGAAATCGATCCAGTAACTTCTAAGATGAAAAGAGCGAAAAACTTGGGTATGTAAAATATGAAGTACATAGTTGACCGAATTTCTGCTAAACCTACATAAAAAAAAACAACAATATATAAAAAGCACTTTAAAAAACTGCGTGTATAAATGACTCTATCACATTGCAAAGATCACAAAAAATTTAATATGAAGTCGAACAACAAAAAAATTTACATAATCTAGAAAATAAGCGAAAACTTAGTCACAAAGTCACAAAGTCACATCGATTATACTTAGTCACATATTTCCACCATATCAATTACCAAAATTAATTTGCTTTTACGGCGAACAATTTCATAAACAGACAATTTGATACGTAGTAAGCAATTTTGTAAGAATTTTATGTGGGTATAGTAATTCTTAAATTTAACATTCATCAAATTAGCCAAAGTGTCTACATTGCATTTTAGCCCGGATCTGGAAATGCTTTTATATTTATGAAAGGTGAAATAAAATTTCATTGCATTAAACTTTTTCGTTGAAAGTTTTCACCTTCCTTTTTCCCTTAATAAATTTCATTTCAATCCAAGGATACGTAAAATGAAAATGAAGTGCGGAGGCACCTTCTCGAGAGCAGTGAAAAATCTCTTATTAAATTTCCTTGAACAGGATGTATATTGATTTTTTTTGTATGAAACTGCATAAAAGACATGGAAGGAATTACATAACTTTTATATTCTTGGATAGAAGGACAGTGTGCGCTTTAAGATAGTGCGGTCGTTGTTGTAAGAAATGTCCAATTTTCGAAAATGTTAAATCCTATTTATTTCAGATTAATTTTTTTCTGAAACTATGTGCGTATAGTGGGATTTATAAAATTTTGCGTCGAACTAAATAAAATTAGTTTATTAGAGGCACGCCAACACGTACGAATTGAATCTTGGCGCTACCCTTAAATTTGGGGAATAACACGCAAAATATAGAAATAAAGATATTCTTGAATGATGACGGTATTATTACGGGGGGAGGACAGTAGTGTCTTTAGCCCATTCCTAGGTCATGTCATTTACCAGCCACTCACTCTAGACTTTAGTGT
Source organism: Dysmachus trigonus (assembly GCA_949715965.1). Lineage (NCBI taxonomy): Eukaryota > Metazoa > Arthropoda > Insecta > Diptera > Asilidae > Dysmachus > Dysmachus trigonus. The sequence continues at coordinate 78,699,875 of OX454322.1, read as the reverse complement.
CATGCGCCCCGGACATTGTTTATATTTTCTGTCTTTTCCGAACTCCACTGAGGGCACTGGTCCGAAGTACTTTCATCACGTCAGCAGAAAAATCAATATCGAATATTTCAGAAAATACGTAACTTACCAATAATATGCGACTGCATCTCCAAGACCGCTTTTAACATTTCTATCCAGTAAATTGTAGCAAATATTGGTAGAGGCTCCCTCCATCCACTTTATGTGAATGGGTCCTTTTGATATATCGAAGTTATACTGAAGAAACTTCTTCGGGTCAGCTGATGTCTCCCAATGGAACTGTTTGGCGATCCGGCTCCAAAAATCCTGTGGATTTTCCAAGGACTCATTGTAGAATTTTCGATATTCGTCCATACTAGAGATGTATGCATTACGGCTTATAGCCGGATGTGGATCATATACAGATTTTTCAGATGGCATCTTGTCTTATCCAACTTCCAACTTTCCTTTCGAAATGGTTCTTAAAAATTCAAGCTAAATAAGCACACAGCTTTTAACATGGAAATGTTTCACTTCGTGTAGCACCAGAACACGTCCACGCGATTCAAATTATTTTCGCGAACTAAAATCATATTCTGTTCTGTTTCTTGAGCTCACCTGGAAGGCAGCTTTACTTCGAATTTTTTTTTTTGTCAATAAAATCTCTCTCTCGTAAACTCTCCATTTTAAATAAAAAGAGATATTCAGCGCTACTTGCGAATACACCACTTGGGCACTTATACGCAACTGCTATGAACCAGAATGCCAGAATAATTGAACATTTTTTTAACTAGACCCCTTTTACCAAAGCTCACAGTCTCAATTGCTCAGCGGAGTACAAAAGGTTTTTCCCCTGGAGAACACTCTCAGGAGGGCACTTTTTAAATCTATAGAAGAGCTCTTTGCGAAAAGGAATTCTCATCGCTCGAAAAGCTTCTAAAAACACGTGATAGCCACTAGTCAGATAACGAAATCGTGCGTTTTTCCGGACAACTTAACATGAACATTTTGGAAGTAAAACATGTGCCTCAAGTTAAATAAACAGATATAAATCTTGCGCAATTTTTTTTTTAAATAGTTTGGAAAGTAGAAAATGCAGAAGCTAGCGTTTTATAAGAAGCACAAACGCTAAGTACGCTCATTTATAAGATTTTTGTTTCAAAACAACTATATTTTCGGAAGATTTGTTTAAAATTTTAATTTCAACGTCGGTTAATTATAATTTAAACTGATTACCTCAAGGTCAATCTTAATATACAAAAGGAAACTAACTGGGTGAAATGATTCATTAATGAAATGCTCTTTCGGAATTTTTTTCTTTGATTACAATAGCGAAAAATTTAAAATAAAAAATCCACACTATTCTTTGCACTATAAAAAATTTCTATTATAGTAGAAGTAGCACGATTTTTTATATTTGATATTGTATCCCTATCCCTTTATATTGTATATAAAAAAATTAATGTTTGTTTGTTTGTTTGTTGCTCAATCACGCCTAAACGCTTGCATCGATATTTTTAATTTTTTGGCCGAAGGTAGTATATATTCCAACTTAACATATAGGCTAATTTTTTTCGGATAATAGACAGGGTTTCAAAATGGCGGATCCAAGATGGCGGCTGAAAATTTTAAATTTGAAGCGATTTCCATGAAAATTGGTACATAGGGGTTTTGCGGAATGCTGATTTCAAATCTGCTGTCCAAATTTAGAAATTCAAGATGGCGTATCCAATGGCGACAAAAGTTTCTCAATTTCATCGTATTTTAGTGAAAATTAGTACCACGATTATTTTAAGGGCACTAATTTTGGATATTTACAAGATTTTTAAATCCAACATATCGGATCCAATGTGGCGACCAAGATTTCTCGATTTCAACGGATTTTAATGAAAAATTAGTGCAATGATTATCTTGAGGTCACTGATTTTGAATGTACAATGATTATTCTGAGGCTACTTATTTCAAATATTAACAAAATTTGTAAATCCAAGATGGTGGACCCAACATGGCGCCAAAATATCTCGATTTCGACGGATTTTAATTAAAATTGGTACAATGATTATTCTGAGGCTACAAACGAATATTATCAAAATTTGTAAATCCAAGATGGTGGATTCAATATGAAACCAAATGTCTCGATTTCAACGAATTTTAATGAAAATTAGTACAATAATTATTTTGAGGCCACTAATTTCGAAAATTAGCAAAATTTCCAAATTCAAGATGGCGGATCCAATATGGCGACCAAAATTTCTCGATTTCAACAGATTTTAATTAAAATTGGTACAATGATTATTTTAAGGCCACTAATTTTGAATTTTATTAAGTTAGTCTTACATAATGTTTCTGCGAGTTTGGCTTAAATTAAGAAAGGTTTTGCAATTTTTGTTCAATTTGAAAACTTTTTGCACTTCTTAACTTCATAATTAATTATTGTTTTTGTCGGGTTCGGGAAAGCAGACAAAACAATTTTTTAAGTGTATAAATTAGAGATGCCACGAATAGTAATTTGGCCGAATACCGAATACCGAATATTCGGCGAGGTTCTTGGCCGAAGCGCCGAACATTCGGCAGCCGAATATTCGGCCACACTTAGTACTTTCCGCGGGCGATAAGTCACAACTGTCGCTGCAGAAAATGTTCGTTCAGATGAAGGTGTGGAACAGAAAAATTCTGTTGCAAATGAACTTGATTTTTACATGGTATCTGTTCGTTTAGATCGGACAGCAGACCCTTACAAGTGGTGGTCAGCAAACGCGAAACAATATCCAACCCTTTTACAATTTGCTAAGATGTATTTATCATCTCCCGGTAGCAGTGTGTATAGTGAGCGGCTGTTTTCGGAAGCAGGTATAATTTATGAGGAAAAACGCAACCGTCTGCTATCAACAAACGCTGAAAAAATTGTTTTCATTCATCATAACTTACCACTGGTAGATTTTAAATATTAATTTGTTAGTTCTTTTTTTTGGTTAAATAAATATATCTTTGTGAGTAATATTTTGAGTTCTTTTTTCATGATTTATTTGGTAATCCTTACTATATTTTATCATAAATACGAAAGTAAATCTGTTTATCACGATTTCACGCCAAAACTGCTGAACCGATTTAAATGTTTGGTACACAGATACTCTAGAGCCTTAGAAAGGACATGGGCTATAATTTACGCGGACGAAGTCGCGGGAAAACAGCTAGTAATAAAAAAATAATAAATAAATTGCTATTCGGTATTCGGCCGAATAGTTAACCATATTCGGCCGAATACCGAATAGCGAAAAAAAGTGGCCGAATAGCCGAATACCGAATAGTTGCCGAATATTCGTGGCATCTCTAGTATAAATGATTATATTTTTGTACGTCAATAAGAATAAATGAGAGTTTGCAAAAATTATTTTTTTATGATATATAATTCCTTGTGACTTTGCATATTTGATTTATTTTTCTTAGATAATAATAGATAAATAGATATAACAGTACAACGAAACAAAAAAGGGCAGGTCAAAGTGTAAATACAAGTTTTATTCATTATCTACCCAAAGTAAAAACTTGTAAGAAAGTTACCAAAAACGACGAAAACGCAAAGATTTTTTTTTTGAAAATGAAGGAAGAATTGGTTGTGGCTGCTTACTGCAGTGATCGTACTTTGAGTTTTATTCAAAAAATAAGTAATGGATTATGTTCTTCTATAGAACAGGTTTTCATTAATTTAAGTACGTCAAATTGAAATTTAATATGTGTCAAGGTGAACAACTTCAACCGCGTAAACATATTTTGAGATTTGCAATTATAACTAATCGTGCTAATTGTTAGTTTACGAAACAAATTTTTAAACGCACAAAAAGCCACACGTTTTATCTTGTTAATCAATCAACCTATTGGACTCAGATTTTTTTATTTTTCTTTATATCATTATATCTTTACTATAAAATCAGTTACTACACCTATCACTACAAAATTTCAATAAAAATCAAACAAGAACTTCTGGACATTTCCATTTTAAGGGATTTTCATGAAAACTCGTATAGCAGGCTTTGCGAGTCGCTGATTTTAAAATAGTATAACTACATATGGTGTGTGGCGACGTGTAAGTAGGCACAACTGCATTTATGCCTTGAATAGGAATATAACAAATTGCTTTTCAATTTATAGAGAAAATGTATGTAAAAACTAATACATATATATAATAGAAGGTGGGCCATCTGTTTGTTTCTTTTGAAATTACATGTTATTATGTCACAGACAACTCTTTCGGGTTCAAAAAATTAACAGAAATAAAATATCACATCTCCGTGGTATGAAATGAATAAATTTACGCTTGAAGAACGTTAGGCAATATTAAAAAAAACGTTTAATCAGCGGTTTTGAAGATATGCCACCGCGCAGCTGCAATTTGACGCCGTTGGACTTTTTTTTTTTGTAGGGTTCTGGTGTTATTCTGACAATCCAGAAACAATTCAGGTACTTAAGCACAATATTCATCGAGATATTGTTAAAATAGAACCCGAAACCATTAAAAATGTGTTGCAAAATTATTTTGACAGGATGAGCTACTGTGAAGCCAGGTGAGACAGCCATTTAAATGAAATTGAACACATTTTATAGCATTTCTAAAAAGAAACCAACCGATGGCCCACCCATCACAAATCAAATAATAGGTCAACGCTGGGTATAACAATGCAGTTTAATATAAATCTAGTAAAACTCAGTTTATAATAATTTTATTAAGCTGTTTAAATGTATGTTCTAAAAAAGCTCTGTGCATTACTCGTGGTCTTCAAATGTTATCTTTTCCATTAAATCTATAAATAATAATAACTTTTGAAAAAAAGTCAATTTTCACAACGTGTTTGATGACCTTGATTACCCCCACAGCGGCCAATGGTATCGGTACTCAATCAATTTAAATAAATGCGTGAAAATTACACTGTCGCCGGGAGCTTTCTCCAATTACCGTGGGAATCACGACTCTACGAAATGGTCTCATAAAAATTATAATTAGTATAGAATTATTTTAGCGTAAGCACGCGATTGTTCTTATCAAAATTTATTTCCTAGCGACACATGAAAACATTGTCGTATGATGCATGGGGTGAGATTCAGATACAAAGGTATGAAGATTGCTGATATGTAGTAAAATTTCAAATTTGTTTTTAATTTCCCGGATTAGAAGCTATTGCATAATAACATAAGACCATTATATGATGACTTGGATTTTTTAGCTTTTAGCATCACTAAACATTAATCGTAGAATTGTAGATCGCGAGTTTTTGAAGCGATTGTGTTAGAAGAAAGGAATATCTAGCAATAGATTTGATACTATCAAAAAAATTGAATCTATTAACTTTTGGCTTGAAAGAATTTTTATGCTTGGTTGTTTTTCAAATGACAAAATCGCTCAAATGCGGGATGCTCAATTTTCGCTGAATAACTTTTAAATATATTGTTTAATTTATTAAAATTTATTTTAAATATACTATTAAAAAATGTGAAGAAATTATTTTAGTATTCCACAACCACATAACAAGCTCTTTTAAATATCACATAATATATAAAATTCAAAATCATGTTTGAGTACCTAATTTGCCCCCTTAAATCTTATATGAATATTTTAGTGTATTAACTAAAAATATTTGGGTTCATAAAATGTATTACTATACCGAGTTTCTATGTCGCATGGTTTCTGAGATCTGTGACAGACGGACAGACACGCGAATGATCTTATAAAGGTTTCGTTTTCTTCCTTTGAAGGTACCGCACCCTAAAAATCACAGAGAAGGTTAAATTAATGAATAATGGTTGACCAATAAATCATCGAAAATCAATCGAAAATTACCCATTAATGTGTCTTAATTAATTATGATAATAGAATCTTGCAAACACAAACAATGTTCAACAGATTTTTAACCGAGAAATTTGCTTCAAGCTTTATAATCGTTTTTATACAATATCCACCATAATTATGGCGTTTTCGCCACAAAAATTAATATAGATGGCACCCACAAAATATATAAAAGCCGCGAAGTAGGCAATAACTGAATTTTCTTAAGAATAAATTTGTTCACATAAACTTGAATTAAGTAGAATTTAAATTTATTATACTTTGCAATGAAAACATAATTGCTTTTGATATAAGTGTTTTTTCATGCCCAAAAACAATTCGTGGAAATTATATAAAACAATAAATTAAATTAAATTAAATTTTATAAATAAAATAAGTTGAGTTCTTTTCTTTAAATTCTGTAAAATTAACACTTCTCAATATTTTTCAAAGTTTGTTGATTTATTGAAAAGAGTAAAGGCCCCATTTCACCAATAGCTCGATCAATATTATGTTTAAGTGCCTGAATCGTATCCGGATTATCAGCATTACATCGATCTTTTCTCACAAAAAAAAAAAAAAAAAAAAAAAATCAACGGCTTCAAATCGCAGCTGCGCGACAGCCGACATTTCTTTTCAAAATTCGCACTGTTTCGGGAACAAACACATCAAAACTTTGGTAATAAGTTTTCAATATTTTCCAACGTTGTTCAAACGTAAATCTAATTATTTCGTATCGCGGAGATGTAATACTGTCTTTTTGTTAATTATTTTAGTGCAAAGGAGGTATATGTACTAATATATCATGTAATTTAAAAAGAAACCGACACAAAGTCCATCCTTGAGTGCATCAACCCATAGAATTATGAAATGTCTTTTCAGGCTTGTTCGGGTAAAAATAAATATATGTCGTCATGTACTCAAGGTTTACAAACAGAAACTTTATTCAGGGATTTGATACAAACAAAAAATAACATTCAAGCAAGCATTCTTAAATACACCCAGATAGCACTCACTAGCAGTGCAGAACTCGCTATCATTTTTTAACTAAAGTTTTTATTAAAGTAAAGAAAGGCAAGACCACTTGCTGTTTCAATAAATATATTAATGATATTGACTTTAACAAGGACTATTGTAAATTAAACCTAGTCTAGTCTAGTCCTAGTCTCTTATGATGTTATTCTGTAGACTGAAATAAATAAAAACGAAGCGATATTTAATGAAATACCTAAATTTTTCTTCAGTAATAAAGAGAATATTATTTCCGTGGTTCCCGAAATATTGAGAACCTGTTAATACTTTTTACAATTAGGGTGAATGCCCTAGTTTTCGGCCATACAATGCGTTTGCGAAAGTTAACTTGTTGTTAACTTGTGTATAATCGCTGATTTAAATTATGTTTCGTTTGTTTTTGTATTAATAGAATTGTTTCTCGGCGTTAAGTAAAGAAATTCATAGGAAATCCCATGGGTCTTCGAGATAAACGAAATATAATTTAAAAGTACAACTTGCACTAGTTCCCGGCCATAAAATGAAAAAGTGTTGAACTGATTGTGCTCAAATTTGGTATATTTACCCAAAATTGTCTATCTATTGCGGTAAAAATAAAGATTTTATTGAAAAATCACTCTTGTCCGAAATTTTGAAAAAAATGTAAGTCACTGAAAAATTTGTTTGTATTATTCCAGGACAATAAGGTTTTTATCTCTGGCGAAGAAAATATAGAATGGATTTTCGTAAAATTTATTTCAATGAATTTCTAATAGAGTTACAACTATAATTTAAAATGGTTTAAAATTTACATATGCAACTTAACTAAAAACTGGCCTCTCATGACCAGTATCTAAATCATTGCATCAGTTACCAGCCATCAAATTGTTATCTTATTTATGCAAAAACAAATTATTTTTATTTTATTGGATATTTTGAACTCTTAGCTATTAATTGAAAGCACTTTGAAAATCTAAAAGTAAATATTTAACTTACATTGCTTACACAAGAAAAGAGGAACTTGTACGCAGTTTTAAGGGTAGGGTTTCTAATGAAACGATAGCTGTGCTTATATGTTATATATGTATGTATTATGTGTACCATTTATTACAACATTTTCGTAGTAGCTTCAGTTGCAGTTCATTGTAAACTGAGAATAGTTAAAATACTCTTTCAAAACGAAGTGGCCGGTAAAGATATTTTGAATTTTTTTAAACGATGTATCGTCACAGTACCCTAACTTGTCCTTTCCCCATATAACACCTTATCACACTTGTTTTGAAAATATACTATACCCCTGAAATATTTAATATTAATACTAGAACTATCGGCACGCACGTAAACTTGTAATTTTGATCATTTTCGACACTTTTAAAGTGACTTGCTTTCACATTTAAATTAGTAATTATAAACGGAAAAAGATCTCTGATCTCTTAAAAAATTGATTAAGTATGTTATTATTAAGGTTCTCTAATATCGAAAAAAAAAAATAATAATAGAAAAATTGTATTTTTCAAGAAAAAGTAGATTAAAAATTTAAAAAATCTGTATTTTAGCCATTTTTAGTATTCTTTTTTAAAAATAAAGGGATGTCGTAACGGACCCAAATGTCGCTCAAGTGAAAGCTTAAATCCTATACTATAGTTATAAAATATCAGTTAATTCAAATCCTTTTCAAGGTTTGTTAGGGAGACAAAATTTTCATTAAAGTTCCATTTCCGTTGGATCATTTCATTTATATGGCAGAGGGAAGATTCATGAAAATCTCTTTTACTGAATAAATCTTAATAAAATTTACTAATAACATATTATAAAGCTATAGTTTAGAATTCAAACTTTGATTTGACTTACGTTTCCGGGCTACTACGAAATTCCCTTGTTTTTAAAATTTTTTCCAAGTTATTTTGATTTTTTAACCCTATTTTTCTCGAAAACTTAACGTAATTATGAGAAAAACCGGGCATTTGTAAACTAGTGCTATTACTTAATTTAAATTGTACTTTTTTGTATTATAGTTTGATTTTTTACTTTTAAGATTGGGTAAGATTCCTTATAAAGATTTCTGCCACCGATTTAGATAGGAAATGATTAAAAAAAAGAGACTATTTGAAATAAAAGAAATTATATAAAAGCGCATCTTTAATCCTCTTGCATGAGGTTCTTACAAGGTTAGCCTTTACAAGACAGTGTAGGCCTAACAGTACTTAATAATTTAAATAGATTTATTTATACTACCACTACGTGGATCAGTGGCTGCTCTTCAGGTACTCCTCGTATTTAGTTTCGTCCATCAGACTGTCGACCTCCTTAGGGTCGCTGAGTTTCACTTTGAAGAGCCAACCTATACAAAAAGAAGATGAATTAAAATTAAGTTTCTTGTGGGCGAATCTTGGGATCTTCAGACGAACCTTTATCGTAACAATTGGTGTTGATGAGCGACGGTGTGTCCTCAACGGCTGTGTTCTTCTCCGTGACCTTCCCAGAGACCGGCGAGTACAATTCACTTGCAGCCTTCACACTTTCTAGAGCTCCACATTCCTCTCCCGCTCTGAGTTCCTGTCCGACGTCGGGCAGCTGTGCGAACACCACGTCCCCTAGGGCCTCCTGAGCGTAGTTCGTGATCCCCACAGTGCCGATGCCCTCCGAAACAGAGACCCACTCGTGTTTCTCGGTGAATCGTTTGTCTGCAATTGAATTTGAAGGGTTCTATCAGACAAGGAGAACCTTTAACAGGTTTAATTCACAATAGCCAAGTTATCTCAGTGACAGAGGTAAACAACACCCCACCGGGCGCCGACCACAGCTGTTGGCCCACTGGCAGGCGGTGAATAAAACCAAACACGGAAAAAGTAATTAAAAGAATTCTGCGGAGCCCCATTCACTGACCTGAATTAAAAACACTTGACACGCTGATGAGCCTCAAATGCTGCTGTTTTGGTCCATTATTCCTCAATGCTGCTCGCGATGCGCCCAGAATCTGGTAACTGAATTGTAGAACTCTCCGGCTGAGGACCATTTTGACGAGAATCGACTGTGCGACGGTGAAAAACAACTCCCCACGGCGAACGACAACTGAAAAATGAGGCGCTCCGCGGAAATTATATTCACCGGAACGGCACTTCTCTACGGATTATCGCAAATTCTGTCTTATGAAAACACTTTGACCGCTGATCGGCGGCGATGGAAAAATCTCCACATGCTCTGATTACGATGCGATTCGGGCTGCCAGTGCGCAGTTTTTCGGTGGGGTCGTCAATCAAAAGGCGACGTAACGTAAATTTTCATAAAAATGTTGAAGGTGATTTTGGGGATGAGCTTTAAGGCGTTACAAAGCTCCGTAATTTTCAAAAAATCAACTTGCTTTTGCAAGAATTTCGATTCCGAATACATTTGTAAATAAAATAAAACTAGAATCAATGAAAAATTCAAAACTGTTACGGAGATGTAGCATTAAATGTCGCCGCGCATCACAAGTCCGCTCGGAGCAAAAGTAAGTAAGAAATATTTCTGCCTCAAGATATGGTATTTTTTTGTTTCATGTTTTCATTCATGTTCCAATAGTTTAGATACTACAGGTCAATAAAGTGGACTGAAAAGGTGATTTATTCATTGTACAATACAAATTCAAACGCGTTTTTCTCAAAACTAGTTTTTTTCTCACCCACGATAAAAAATTCAATTTTTAGATATATTTCACAGCAGTCAATTCTATATTTTTAATTTCTAACTAATTATTTAAAACTCGGGCAAAATGTGACTAATACTTTGAATATCACACAATAAACCACCAATTTTTTTCTCCGGCAGTTAGATTTGTACTTTTCACTTCTCAAATGTTCTAGTTTGTTATATCCTAGAAATTGTTTCAACCTGAAAACCTCTTTATGGATATGCCGTTTTGAATCTCCAAATCTTAATAATATTCAAAATTAGTATAGGAAAAGGTGGTAATATGGCCCCCTACTTTGTTTTTATGTAATAAAAAAATATTAGACCATAACATTAACAATAACTTTATGCCAAAATATCATGCACACCTTTAGTCAAAGTAATTAAGGTCGGAAATGTAAATAAAACCACAGCTTTCAAAAACAAATTTATTTTTCAAAATAATGCAAAAATACAGCGATATAAAATTGTGTGGGTAATATGGCCCCCCATAATAAATGTATAAAAGGACAAAAAATATACCGAGCATACAAAATTCCCATTGGTTTTCTGAGAGCCAATCGATTTTTGTGCCTGTTTAGAAAATTATCTAACCATAACCATGATCAACCAGGAACACCATTTCTGAATATGTTTGGGATGCTTTTTTTCGTGGCTAACTGAGAAGCCATTCTTCTTACGTCCATACGTTTCAGACCATAGTATTTACTTCCCATTAGCAAAAGGTAATCAACCAAATTCTCTTCTAAATGAGGTTGTAGTATACATTTTCTACCTAGTCGTTTCTGCACTAATAAATCCAGTGATTCCTCTGCATCTTTGACCAGCCTCGTCAATGTCGCTCTTGGTACTGACAAATGTCTGAAAGCCTTCTTATACCACATAGTTTTACTTCGTACTGCTTCGACTGGCCTTTTCATTAGATCTGAATCCCATGTCTTCCTCTTTTTTTGTATGTTGGGAGAAATATTCATTCGATGCATTTAGTAGTATCAATAAATACACTAGTTAATAACTGTTTTCGTGCATACACTCAATACTGCTCCCGGGGCCATAATTCATACAACAACAGGGGGCCACATTAGACCTATGAGTTTAGTTTCAATAACAAATCAGGAATAAGTTATTAGTTAAAGTATGATCTTTTTACCTTGAAAATATTGAAAGAGGAGTTGATGCACTTTCCAATAATTGCCACAGTTTATTTGTCTCATGCTTTTATAAAATTTTACAGCACAACCTCTCAGCAGGAAAAAAATTTCTTATTGCAGCACATTCACAAAAATGAAATAAATGTCAATACTTGGCGACAGTAGCGGTCTGGCTACTTTTGAAATCCTTTTTGGTAACTGTTTGATTAATACGATGTCTAACTCGCAGGTAAAACCTCCGCAATTATAAATTAGGCTGGGGGGCCACTTTACCTACCGGGGGCATATTACCACCTTCTCCTCTAGTCTTTAAGTAATCATTGTATAAATTTTCATTAAAACCTGTTGAAATCGAAAAATTTTTGGTCGCCATATTAGATCCACCATTTTGGATTTGCACATTTTGATAATATTCAAAATTTGTGGCCCCGGAAAAATCGTACTAATCTCCATAAAAATCCATTTAAATCGAGAAATGTTGGTCGCCATATTGGATCCGCCATCTTGAATTTCTAAATTTGGATAGCGGATTTGAAATCAGCATCCCCCAAAATCCATGAGTACCAATTTTCATAAAACTTGCTTCAAATTTAAAATTTCCAGCCACCATCTTGGATCCGCCATTTTGAAACCGACAAAAAATGATCCTATATGTTAAGTTGGAATATGTACTACCTTCGGGAAAAAAATGAAGAATATCGATGCAAACGTTTAGGCGTGATTGAGCAACAAACACACAAACTTTAATTTTTATATACATATATTGTATGTATATAGGGATGGTCATCAGACATTTTTTTTCGTTTATAAGCAATGGGCAAAAAATACTACTTTATTTAAATTCGAACTTTAAATTCGTGTGAAAAATTTCAAAAAAATTGTTTTGCTTCCATAGTGGATAAGGCGAGAGTTTCATTCATATATTATTATTAGAGTTATTTTCACTCAAAAACATGTTGAGTAATTTCGTGCAATAAAAAATCAAAATTGCTTCTTTTCTATTTGTTTCCTAGAATTTTTATTTTGCTACCAGTTTACTCACACTGTCACTGGCACAAATGGTCGAATCTTACTATGATCACCCTTTAAAATGACTGAATATCTTAAATTCTTATTACATAATAACATGGAAAATTCAAAATCGAAAAAATTACACGATTCAATAAAATGCATAGAGAAATATTAAATTTCCACTGGTCATGTTTAAGAAAAGGCAATACTACAAGATAACTCCGTTAATAAACGTTATCAGAAGGTCAAGACTTTTGATGTCTTCGCGCCAATATGAAAAAAATATACATAAATCCGTTATCGTGCATCTTTAGGTCCATTCGCAGTTGTGTAACAAGCAGAAGTAATTTTCAGACACTGACTATCGCTTTAGCAAATAATTAAGCATTGACCTCGTCAACGTATGGAATCCCTGCTGGGGGCATTCTTATCAGGGATGAAACATTTTACGAGCTCGCGTAAATCTTCTGCGTGTTTCTAGCCTGTTTTGACCCAATCAAACACATTCGAACTTATGTTTCTCAATATTAACAATACACTTTACTCTTTAATCATGCAATGCTTATCACGTTTTCTTCTACGCTCTTTGCTTGTTTTCGTTGCGTGTTAGATTAGTGTCTAAAGATTCTTGCACATATAAATTCTATACTGTTTCACTTAAACCTTATTTCTTTAATTTAGTAGCCGGATGGACCTCATCATTTATTTTATTAAAAAGAAAAATAGAACAAATTTTTTCAAAAAAATTTATATACGTCGTACTCTAATACAAAAAACTTAAATGCATCTTCTTAACAATTCCTTTTTTTTTAAAACCTTGTTCTATCATACCTATATATTTTATTTGACCTTGGCATTGGTGGGGTGTAGTCAGGATCCGGTAGATTTGGTTCCCATTTCCTCGAATACTCTCTGAACCTTTCTGGATTTTGTCTGTGAGCAAAACGTTCTTTCAGTCCCATTATAGACATTTTGTTGGCACGCTCAAGAGCCTCCGTATTTAGTCGTACTGGAGGTTGCTCTTGATAAGGATTTCTGCAAAACAAAAATGATGTCACTAATTATTGTATTGTGGTAGAAGTTATCTAGAAAACAAAAATGAAAATATTCTTACTGAGCGTCATAAGCGGCGATCGGAGGCTTTGTTATTATTGAGTGTATTGATTGTGTGTCGCTAATTACGTCTCTGGTTACTAGTGAAACCTAATTATACAATTAAGAAAGAAAATAAGTATGAGTGTAATGTGTTAAAAAAAAAATGTACACCTACATAATAATTTTTTGAATGGTAAAATGAAGCAAAATTATATAGATAATATATGTATATGCGATCAATCCCATACACTTCTATTATAATACTACCTACACTTTTTTTCATATTCTGATTCGGGTCAGATTTTTCAGTTCAATATTTGGAGTTTGAATAGGTAAAAAGCAATGGTAATTTGATAAGAATTACAGAACATTTTAAGATCATTGCTTTGAGAATTTTTAAATTTTCGGCAGTTAAATTAGATCCGCTATCTTGAACTTATATTTTTTGATAATAGTAGACTATAAAAGCTGCTTGATTTATTTTAATTAAAAAATCCAATAAAATTTCAAATCTACAGATACAAAAAAAATCGATTCTATAATTTGGACTATATGATGTATGTTTTCAAAAAAAATCCGAAATATCGCAGCGTGCATTACAACTAAATGAGGGTCAAACAATCCAAACGTCTATTTTTGCTTCACAAAAGCAACGTTTAAACAAAATAATGGCACTTTTTCCTTCCTTTTAGACACAAATGAAAGTTTAAATTTGTTGACTTGTTTAAAATGCGTCTAGACTATTTATTTATTTATTGTTTCGCTTAATACAAGCTACAGAAATTTACTTAAACTACGACTAGAATAAGATTAACCTAAATTAATTAGTTAAAGGGGTCGTGGGCCAGGCAGGGATAGGGCGCGCTTAAGGGGAGGTTCCTTTGATCGGCGATGAAAAAATAGATTTTTTTTTTTTTTTTACATATTATCAATCTATAATATGTTAAAAACATGATCCTAAAACCGTTTTGCGTTTTATGCAGTTTTTAGAAAGTTACAGCGCTTCAAAGAGAAGCGTGCAACTGCCAACGCGGCACAACTAGCGAACAAGGCGAAATTGGTTCTAAAACTTCAAACGCGTTTTCCCGAAAGTTGATATTTTCAGTGCGCGGGACAGTGTATCTCGAGAACCACTGATCGGATCCACTTGAAATTTTAAAGTCATGTGTAAAATTCAATTTCGGAGCCCTTGAACCATTATTAACAATATATTTTAATAATAAACAATTTTTACGCCTGTCTTAAACAACTAAAACACACCCCAAAACACGACCATAATTTTCAAGTGGATAGCTTTCTCTGTTTTTTTTATCAAAATTTCGAAATTTTTGGTTGAAGGGCCGCTACATATGTTTATTTAACTAACTTAAAAAATGTTCATGTTTCAGTGACTCCTACGACCCTCGGGAACGTCCCGCGCAGACGCATATATGGCGCGCAAGGCCTCGCGGAGATATGGCTGGAGCCGCCATTTTGAATTGAAAGAGGGGGGGAAAAATAAAATTAGGGACCCTTTTTATCAATAAACATTGTACAAAAAACCGTTTGTTCATATCACATTTCTTTATACCTCAAAAAAATTCATAAAAGTGAAGAACTTTTCAGAGTCGATCAGAGGAACCTCCCCTTAAGGGAGGATTTGTCGAGGTGGAAATCGAAGGCAGTAAAGTTGTTGACCTTCCGTAGCATTCTAGTGAAGGGTTCGAAGTGGCCATAAATTAGTACGGTGGGTCGCAAGACGAAAGGTAGGGAAAGTTGCGGGGGTTAGTGTTGAGGGATATGCTATGTAGGAGGTCGGGGCAATCGATGAGACCAGCTAGGACTTGGTGGACGAAGACGATATCAGCGATATCACGACGGAAGGAGAGAGGTTGAAGGTCGATTAGTTTTAGGCGGTCTTCATACGGAGGGAGGTTGAGGTGATCTGTCCACGGGAGGTTGCGCAGGGCAAAACGAATGAATCTACGCTGGACTGATTCAATTCTGTTAATGGTTGAAGATTGCGGGGAGACCAAACCTGACAGGCATACTCAAGAAGTGGTCTGACGAAGAAAATGAACGTAAGGGTCGGAGAACTCCTTAGACCATCGTTTGACAAAGCCAAGAGTAGAATTGGCCCTGCTAATAGCGTGATCTATGTGGGAACGGAAGTTGAGTTCACTATCGCATATGACACCAAGATCACAGAGAGAGGTAACAGATGGGATGGGTTAGAGGTGCGCTTACGGGAGAAGGTGATCGCTTGGCATTTGGATATGTTTAGATCGAGAAAGTTTTTTGAGCACCACGTACGAAAATTGTCGTTTTGGAGAAGCGATGAATCGGATGTGTCGGAAATTTGTTTGAAGATTTTCATATCGTCAGCATAGATTAGGATGTCAGAGTGATTGATAACGTTCACGACATCGTTGATGGACAATATGAAAAGTAAAGGGCCGAGATGACTGCCCTGGGGGACACCGGAACGGGATAAGAAGGGTTTGGAAATCGAAGAGGCGAAACGGACGCTATAGTGGCGATTATCGAGATAGGAACTGATCCAAGAAATGAGTCGGGGAGGGACCCAATATAGTTTAATTTTAGAATGATGATTTTGTGAGAAATTTTGTCGAAAGCTTTGCTAAAATCAGTAACTACGACGTCAACTTCGTTCCCGTTCTCGACAAAAAGAAGGGTGCGAGACACAAAGGTAGATAAGTTGGTCGTAGTAGATCTACCTTTGATAAACCCGTGTTGAGATGGAGATAGGATGGACTTGCAGTGGAACGACAAGGAGTCATAGATAAGGCTTTCGAAGAGTTTAGGGATGCATGAAAGTTTAGCGATCGGACGGTAATTTGAAATATCGCTTTTACAACCCTTTTTATGGATAGGGGTAATATAAGAGACCTTCCAGTGATCAGGAAAAGTACCCTCAGAAAGGGAAAGTTGGAAGAGGTGGGTAAGAGGTTGAATTAGATGGGCAAAGCATTTCTTTAGGACTAAAAGAAAATATTATAAAAATTTTTATTTGTAGGAAACTAGAGGTACTATCTAAAATAACTATACCATTTGGTTAAATATGGTTTGTCTAGTTCTAGTTCAATACTATATTAGTTCAGGTATACGTAGATTTTTAGATCTATGGTAACTGATTTATTTTTAAAAATGCTATAAAATCAACACTGTCCAATATATTTCAAAGTCTGTTGATTTATTGAAAAGATTAAACCTTCTGATGATTTTTGCCAAGACAGTCGACGTAGCCATTTACGTCGACTGTCTTGGCAAAAGCCCATCTTTGGGTTCAATATTTGAATTCAATTTGGGTTCTTACGGCGTAGATATGATATTGTGTTTCTGTTAAATTGTTTAAGTGCGAAAAAGCTATCTGTTGAAAAAAAACATATAATTTAAAAAGAAACCAACAGATTAATTCCTAATATTTTAAGTATTGCATTACAGTCATTTGATAATATCTGTTAGAAATATACATATGTTAACCTTGTTCTTAATATTTATGCTATTGCCCGAATATATTAGCGGTAGCTTTGTAATTGGTGAAGTTTATTTTCAATCAATATTATGAAAGCCATTTCAAATTAGCTAAAGGATGAAATATGTTTTAAAAAAAAATCAATTGTCTTAAAACACTTACCCGAGAAGTTGCGAATTCGTTAATGACAAACGTTTCCATGAAGAAATAAATTGCAAAGCAAGCGTTTATTATCCAAAGTATAAATCCCTTTAAAGCTACGATCAAAATAGATAGTGTAACGACGAGTGCTGAATTCCGATAAATAGCTTTCGTTTCCTTATAGCCAGTATTTTTCGATTCTGCTGCAAATTCATTATATTCCATTCCAAAAACTATGCCGACTGCAAGATCTAAAGCGCATATGACTAAAGTATTAAACACCCATACATAAAGTAGAATATTCGTGCGTCTAAGGTGTTTTTCGTCAATTTCTAAAATAAAATTATAGAATATATTACGCTTATTTATCGGAGATTTTAAATTTTTACTTTTGAGTATTAATGCAGATATGCCAAGCCAGAAAATGTTGAGTATTAAGTAAATCCAAACGATAATATTAACATCACTTTGTGATATGTTCGCCTGGATACCACTGAAATCACCATCTCCACTTTGGCATGATCCTCGAAAGTATAGCTCGTAAAATGTAAATCCGATGAGAGAATTGATGCTATCGCCCTTTGAACTTTCCAGTACACAGTAGTATGTTAAAATAGCAACAATTGATAATCCGATCCATATTACAGACTGTGCCTATAAATTAAGAAATTATTTATTTGAAAAAAAAACACGTTGATAACACGACGATTTATAACACTTTAAATTTGCATTATCGTCCACAGTACAAAATTTAAATTTATTCACAATACTGATTATAATCCATAATCAAAAATTACACAAAATCTTTTAATACTAACCACACCGAGAACACCTGCTACTTTTGTTGCGAATTTAAGTGCATTAAATCGCGGATATACATCTCTTCTTAAATCCATGTAAATATTTAATTCTGGACGATCATGAATTAAATTTAAGAATACAATAAATACTCAAAATCTTAAAATTTACACTATTGACACAACGGCATCTACCTCTAAATAATAGTCATCGGTTTTCTAACAAAACCCGCAGCCGACATAGCAAAGTTTATCTAGTCTTTCCCTAATCATTATTATCAATGGGACTTTATCATATTGATATCTTGGACTTTTTTCTACGTCGATTACGGCAAGTGATTAACGTTTCAATTACTTCCCCTCCGATAGGCAACAAAGGTAGGCAGGATTACGCTGATATGAATTCCAAAGGCATGTATAATCCTCTTGTAAACTCATAACAAAAAGTTTGAAAATCCTGAGATTAAGATTTTTATATTGAAATCTTTTTTCATTTTTTTAATTAGTCCTTTCTGGGTGAATTTTTAACCTAATGGAATTTTGTGTGATGACTTTGTTCACAGAATAAACTAAAAGCAATTATGTTCATACTTTTATTTGAACATTAAAGCTAATTAAACAATGTTGCATCGTATTTTTATATCGTGTTTAAAATTCACCACTTAAATCAATTCCATTTGAGGGTTACAGTGCAAAAATAAAACGTTCAATTTCATCTCCTTTAATTGAGAAATAAACACAGGCACTCTTTAAGTAAAATAGAGACCTAAAAAATTCTAAACGTTCAAGAGATAACAAATCACTAATCTAATCCATTAAAGAATTTATTGGAATACCTGCTTGATAAGCATTGAATAATTACTTGCATAGCAAAACTTTTTAATTTTGCTAAAAGAACATCAAATTGTATCCATTTATGCCAATTATATGAATGCAATAATGTTTTCAGTTTGAAGTCAGCTAAATTTTAAGTTTCTATGGGTAAAAATCATGTATTTATCGCAAATTTTAATACCTTTGCTGTAGGTCACGGTTTAAACCATACATATGAAATGGCACATCCCAACAAACAAACATTTTGTCTTATAAAGCCCTCCAAAAGTTTTACGAGAATTAAAATAGGCTTCAGATAAGATAAAAAAATTCAAGTAATTATTCCTTAAGAGTTATTGAAATTTTGTTAAAGCGTTGTTAGGAGATTTCAATCACTTATGAAAATGTACAAAAGCAAAAATTAGAGCATTACCTACACTATAAAATACAATTTTTTGTGTTCTGTACCTTTCATGATATTTATTTTAATGTTTTTGTATTATATTATACAATACTCATATATTGCAAAACTGATTCCAGTTGCAAAAAAGTCCTCAAGTCGTATATATCTGATTATAAGGTTTTAGAAAAGATGATGTCGTTTCAAATGCAGCAGTATTTAAATGGGAATAAATTGATGTCACCATTTTCTTCGCGCATTCTTAAATTTGAATCATGTTGATGTCTTAATCGTACTATGTTTTTCTAAAGCATTTGATAGTATTACTACATAAACTCTCAAGTATCTTTCATTTATCCTCAACTATTACATTGGTTAGAGACTTCTCAAGGAGATTTCAACGGCTAATTATTTATGGTTCATTTTCATCACTATTCCCACTTAAACGCAGGGTGCCGCAGGGGTCGGTTCTTGGCCCACTCCTATTTTAGTCTTTACATCAATGATATCTGTGAGGTAATTCATGATGATAATATTCACATTTATGCGGATGATGTGCAGCTTAATTGAGCAGACCCATTGTACTTATTAAAGACTTAATTCACAGATTGAACTGTTATCTGGATGAAATGTATGACTGATCACTCAGTAATGATCTATCTATTTCAAGGCAAGTAAATCACAATGTATTGCTCTTTACAGAGCTGCACTTTCTCTTACAGACGTTCTTTCTATACTTTTAAATTATGTAACTTTGCCATTTGTTTGCAGCGTTACTGATTTTGGTATCAATCAATCAATCAATGGACGACCGACCGACGTCCGGACGGAGTAGGAATTTATGAAGAATTTTAACGGCCGCACGCTTGGTCGGTACAGGCAGAATTTAAGTATAAACGACAACGACCGCAGCTCTGATGCCACAGCTGAACCAATTTATATAGACATAGCTATTTATTTATTTTATTTATTTTGGTTCAGCCGAAAGTGCGGCCGTGGTAGCCTTTAATTGGCAGAGCTACGGCCTTAGATGTACTAGTACCATTTTTAATATATTTTATAGTGCAGCCGTTGTACGCCTTTGGTGCGACCGAATTTTTCCGATAAACTGAGCCCATATGACCGCCGTGCGACCGAATAAAACATTCAAAACTCTTGATGATTCTTAGTTTAAACATTTTTAGTCAGGTAAACATTTCTTTATGAAAAAAACTCATAAGAGCTTTATAAGTCTATTTCAAATTAAATTTGTGCGAGAATTCCCTCTTGCAAATTGTTAGTTGCACCAGGCATGCTCTAGACAAAAAATCTCTTTATGCCCATGATTAAGTTGTATCTACTTAAATAATTAATTTATCTTAGGAATTTCTTCTACAAAAAAAAACAAAAAAGAGAAGTGTAAAAGAATTACCAAATTATAAGAGTAGTGTTTGTCATAAAATACTCTTTATTTACATAGTTACTGAACAAAACAATATACCTCAACATCTACCCTTTAAAATAGCAAGGTAACATTTACGGCCGATGACCTGAGCTCGGCCTGTGCATGGCTGTGACACTCGGTGCATGGAAGTCGGTCTCATAATCGGGCACTGGCATGGGAGGTGGCACGTCGTGCTCCTCGTGGTGCTGCAGAACTTTTATCGATTTTCCAAGATCATTGCTGAAATTTAAGTAAGTCCACGGCAGCTGACTACGGAGCTCTTCTGTGAGGTGGACCTTCTCCTTGGAGGAATGAGCATGACTGGTGCCGGATCCGGAGGACAATCGATTCGGGGAACCTTCCCGGATTTGGTAATTATTCTCCTCGGGTTGTTGTCGGCCATAGTTTTGCGTGATCCTTCTCAAGACTGGATTTTGTACGCGGGACGGTGAATTGCTGTGATCGTAAGAACTGTGCCTTGACCCAGGACTACTTTCTCGCTGATAGTTTGCAATTTGATTGCCATTATTACGTTTATGAATATCACCTTTTATGCTTATTTCATCATTTTGTTGTTCCTGCTAAAAATAGAAATTACAAATTTTTTTTTTATAAAATTTAGACTACCCACCATTCATTAAAATTAATTTTTAGGCAAATCCCAGTTTTAAGATTTTTTAAAAGTCTGAGCTTAAAAGAAAAAAGTTTTTGTTTTTAATCGACCTCCAAAAAGAATGGGATTTTCAATTCGGGATGTATGTATATTTATTTTTTAATGTGTTTAAATCGATTACTCCGACATTCCGCAGTCGATTTGAGTTATTCTCTTTATAATTGAAAGTAGATACTCTCGAATTAGTCCCATTCAAATTTCATGAAAATCGGTTCGGTCGTTTTTATTAAATCAACAATAACCTTAAGTAAATCAACAATAACCTTAAGTAAATCAACAATAATTTCAATAGACAGTGACGCCGCCACCTGTAACCTCAGGTTTGTATGAATAGTACGAGATGATTTAACAGAGAAAACCGACTTTAGAAGTAATCAATAAAAAATGGAACATTGGCAAGTGATCTTGAAATTTCAAAATCTCGAAAAAGTCAGAAATAAATATTGAAAAGCCTAGCTTAAGCCAGATAAAACATAGCCTATCTTTTATCTAGTAATCCTCTAGGTGTACACAATTTAAATTTAAATCGATTGAAGGATTTAAAAGTTATGGCGGAAGAGACAGACAGACATTAACAGGATAGAGGTTAAATCTGTTATAAAAATGCAAAAAAATCGATAGCTAGTGTAGTTCTTTTAGAAAATGTTAAGCCAGGATCATTTATAAATTCATAAAATTTCACACATAATTTGGATAGATGTTGTACCAAAGCACCTTAACATCATTTTGAGGTTCTTTGATTATATCCCTTTACAAAAAAGGAAACAATTCTGGTAAGTAATCTATCATATTTATCCCCCTGATTCTGGATAAAAGTTAAGAGCCTCACCTCTTAACTGCTATCAAAAATCATTTTCAAGGAATTAATATTTAATCACTTAATTTGTGAATTCTTCTCTAAATAGAGCTCCTTCTTCTGAATAAATGTGAATTTTTAAAACAATTAAAAAATTAAGAGCTCTTAACTTTTATATAGAATTGGGAGTCATATCTAAAAAATTACCACAGATTATTTGTTTTTCATTAATTTTTAAAGTGGAAGCTTATACTTAAAGATTAAAAAATATAATATTAATTAAAAATTTAATTTATCCCTTACCATATTTGAATTGTAATCATTAAAGAATGTACTTGGCTTGCGATCGTATACAATTTTCTTCATCTGGTTTAAAGCCATAAATGATCCGAACAAGTTGACTAGCCAAAGTATTACTAATTTGGAAGTGATGCAAACGGCTATTATTGGAATTAATAGAAAATCCTTCGAATAATTTTTATACGTTAGCAATGTTTCGATGTTAGTCACTTCAAGATATTCCAACATGGAGAGGAGTGACTAAAATGTAAAGATATAATTATTTGTGTTGTTATTATTACGGGCATCACCCTTACCCTCGTGTTTGTAATATCTATAATGTGAAATACTGTGGCTGCAAGATCCAGCAGACAACCAATAACGACTACCAAAAACCACGGGACGAATAGAATAAAAAATGGCACTCTTCCAACTGCTTTGCAGAAACATCCACCTGAAATATAAATAAAAAGTATAACTTATCTGTATACTGCTCAGACTAAAATAAACACCCTACACAGGGGCGGATCCAAGGGGGGGGGGGGGGGGGGGGGGGGGGGGGGTCACGGGGGTCATGGATGGATGGATGGATTTTAGCTATACTTCATATACTATCTATTTCATATACTGTTTACAATCTGTTTACAAGTTCCAACTATAATTTGGTCCTTCCAATGTTATTTCGCATATTATGAAAATGAATTTACCTTGAAGCATCCGTCAAATGAATCCTTGTTTTATCTTCTTACTTTTGTTGTTTATTTTCTGGTTTTCGTTTTGTTACCTTCTTTTTTTATTGCGAAATGCACTAAAAACTATCCTGGTTTCAACGACACTGAAATCAACAATGGACTGTTGTGTTTTCAATGTTTTGATTGCAAACTGTGAAGTTAGCCACGCTGCCATAAAAGGCGCCAAGTCATTTGAAAACACACGAGGTAACGTTTCAGAAGAAAATTCGAAATAAAAACATTCAGACATTTTTTAGTTATAAGAGTACATTTTTTATATAAAAAAATTATAATTTTATATAAACAATAAATTTATATATGAATGTAATGAATTTTCAAGTAAAACAAATTGGACGGATGTTTGCATAAGGTTATTCAGGCTTTGTTTTTTATTCACTGAAGAAATTTGGCTTACATTGTTTATTTGGTTATTCTTGTTATTTTTGTTATTTTTGATTTTTTTTTTATCCCGTGACCCCCTCCGGAAAAAAATTCTAGATCCGCGCCTGACCCTACATAGCATAAACAATTGTAATTAAAGCGGTTTCTGGGAAAAAGTTACAAAAACTAAAAAACTTTGTTTTAGAGTCAAACGCTTTCAAATTTTATATTCGGTATTCTCCGAAAAAGAAAGAAAAGCGGTTTTAAACATTTTTGGGAGTCATTAAGGGGGGATATACATTTAGAACGAGAAAAAAAACTCATTTTTGAACATTTTTTTTCAAGGGGAAGTTTTTATTCAAATCAATCGAAACTTTTTTACAATTATAAGTGTATCCATGTAGTATACAAAAATATTTTTTTTTAATTTTTTTCTACAAAATGACGGCCGTTAGATGGTGTTGAAAAAGTCGTTGTATTTTGCTTGTGCCGGCTCTCCTGGTCGCAATTTTGATCAGAAATCAAAAAATCAAAAAAATTTACATTCATTACATTCACAGTTAGTAGATGAATTGAAAAAAAAGTGAAAAAAAAAATTTGCACTTTTGGCGTAACTTTTTCGAAACAATCAACATTTTTTCCGCCATTTTATCACATTTTTCCATATTTAATAATAAAATATTACAATAATTTTTAATTCATATAGAAGATAAATACTATAATAAAGAAATCCTATAAGTTTCAGCTCAATCGGATAATTAGTTTTCGAGTTATTACCGGCATAAACTCCGAAAATGCTGTTTTGAGAAAAACGTGTTGAAAGTTTTAATTATCGAAAAATCGTACTTACATTTTAATCAACAATCCCGGGAACGATGAAAAAAAAACACTTGGAGTTCGAATTTCGAAAAAAGGGTTTCAGGAGCGTATTCTACGGGAAATTTACTAACTATTTATGCAAAAAAAAAAAATTGAATTTTTTGGTCATTCTAACTGTATATCCCCCCTTAAGGAAGGTTTCTCGATTTAGAGACTTTGGTGTTACCTTTGATAATAAACTTAATCTTTTGTTACGCACATATCCCTAACACTTCGGGAGTCTCATAGGGAAGTCATTTGGGTCCTCTTCTTTTTATTTTATTTATTTATTTATTAATGACGTGAGTTATGTTCTTTCCCACTCGAAAACTCTTATTTATGCTGACGATGGTAAAATTTAATTAATCCCCTGTGTCTACCACCTTATAGAGATCGCTTAAAACTGAAACTATGATAATCTTCAGCTTGGTCCTCTGAAGTATCCTTTTAATCAATTTAAGAATCGTGTACCTACTTGCGAAAATAGAATCGCGTTAAGAACATTAGTTTATATCTTTAAGTTATTGAATACTTGATTTCTTTTTGCGTAGCTCGAGTGTAATGGGAAATTATATATTTCTGTACGTGCCTAATTTTTAAATAAATAAATAACTAAATATATAGCAGTTTTACTTGGTCCGCACGTAGTCAATTGGAAATTTGTGGAGTGAATTAGATCGTAAAGTATACGAAAATGACAACAATAAGTACTCGTTGCAGAGCTAAAACCGGGTATACAAAAAGTACGGAGTGAAATTACACCGAAGACTTTCGTGTATTTCAACTACATAATCCAAAATTAGGGAAGATCTACAAAATACTAAAAAATGAATAAGATTCGATCCAAAGAATTAAATTTTGTTTGATTTTTATCACGTTTATTTTGCAGTTTAATTTTCAAAAGAGGATTATTAAAAGAATAATGTAAATAAGAACATGTGCATATTGTTCAGTGGAATAAATAACTTGTAATATGTTTTTCAATTTTCTTTTTTATAACCTTACCATCACTATCACTAGATCACAAAAGTGAGTACCAGGATCGAAAGGATTAAAGTTATAAGTTTTCCAGTTTTTGTAAAAACTTACCTAATGCTAGAACTGATGTAACGATCCATAATATATTAATAACACCATATAGCACAATTTCAATATACACCCTGTTAGCCACAGTCACAGTGGTTGGCAAATATTTGTTAAACTCGTCTATAGAAATAGAAGATCTCTGTTCCATGTTCTGTGTCTCCGTGTTTTCTTCAATTCCAGATACAAGTGTTTGGCTCTGTGCATAATTGCATTTTTCACCTAAAACAATAAATAACATAATCATTCGATATGAGTCATTTAACTTTCAAATTTACCACCAAAATATTTGAAGAATAGTATCATTCCCAAGTTGATATTATCCGGTTTACAGTCGTAAACATGGTATGCCATAAATTCGCATCCGACGATCAGAAGCCCTTGAATCTGCAATAAGACACATCGATAACAATATTGAATAGCCACTGGATAATCTCTTACCAGCGTTAAGATAATCACAATTGAGATTGGGATGTATCGCCGGAAAATAGGTGCGGCAACTGCATACACAGGTGGAGTCATATTTTTTGTTTTATTTCCTCAAAAAGGCACTTTTAAGAGGCTCTTAATTTCATCTTTTTTAGCACATCGTTAAAGGTCTGAAGCTTGTTTATTAAAGTGCTACTCACAACGCACTAAAAAGACGATCCACATCGTTACTGCGACAACACACCAACTTTTTGGACTAAAGGAGAAAGAAGTACGAGACCACAATATAATTTTTAGATCATAAAACGAAATGATATTTCCACCGGGCGGCGATAAATAATTATGCAAATTGTTAACTAACTAAATTTCACAAATACGACACAACTATGTATATTGCTGCAACCGATCAAATTACCAGGTAACTTCGGCTTACTTTCAGGTGAGATCAATCAACCGTTCGCCCCCAGAAGCACCTACTAAGAGAACTTTTGGAGCTTCGAAAGTTTCACAACGTTGTTGGTATTTTTTTTAAGTATGCTTAATACATTAATCCGAGATAAGATAAAAGCTAAGCCATGGGACGGTATTTGTGCATTTAATCAGAATCCCCCCTCACCTGCTATTTGCAATTCAAGTTCACTTTTTTAAAGATATCTGTAGTGCTGCTGTTCACCTGTTCGTTACGTTCAGTTGTATAAACGAATCGAAGCTATTTTATTTAAACAAAATATAATAAATATTTTGGACATTCGTGTTTGTAAATGATATACGATCGAGTATCCGTTACTGTAGACGAATTATAATTGAAGATAAGACGTACTTAAATTGATTTCGATCTATCCCACCTGCTGCTCTTTAAATTTTAATTAGAGTTTTGGAGCTTACTCCTCCTTATGATGTAATCCAACAAAAAGACCAACTTAACAATGAACAACCACAGTGTCATATGACTCTTCACATTTGCTTCCACATATGAAAAAATAAATAAAATTCAACGAACCGCTCATACCACAATTTGTTCATATTTCTTACCACATCTGCTTGCTACGTCTTTGGAATTGATCTGAGAAATCTACGCAAAACGGCATGAAGATCTCATTAGCAAACTTATCAGTTAAAGCTCTAAATATTCATAATCATGCATCGAAATAGATAGGTAATATTTATAATCCAATTACAATCCAACCGAAGTTAATCACATATCTCTAGGTACTTATCTTTTGTTTTTCAGGGTTTTTTTTAAAGAAGAGGCAATAGATTTTGATTTATTGTTGCATACGATAACTATGTTTCTTTTTATCGTAACATTTTTGTGGAAATGATGTCTAAATAAAAGATATGTTTTTTAGGTAGGCCCATTGTGACATTGATTGATGGTATAAAGCCAATAGTAGAAAGAGCACAAAGTCTGTTATGCACACAGGCTATGAAATTCTCGTATCTAAAGTCAATATTTAAGGCCATAAAGTCTATTTTAAGAAAATGGAAACGACATATCTTTTAAACAAATATGATTTTTTAATTATTTTTTTGTAAAATACGTTGAGCAAAATAAGATCTTATATACCACGTAAAAAAAAGGATGCCAAAGAGACGATGCTTCAACAAGGGGTGATCAAAAAGTAATGATAACCGGTATTTGTAATGTACAGAAAGAAAAGAAAAAGCTGATTTGGATTCATCATACCTACAACAGCTGATGATAAAAAAAATTATAAAAATAGCGAGTTATTTGCGAGAGACACATTCATTTAAATAAGAGCAGTCGGAGAAACTTCGAAGCAGTAGTTCTTTTCCACCAGGACAACGCACTCCCCCACAAGACCAAAGCTTCGATGTATGTCATCCAAGAAGTAGGCTACAAACTGCTTGAACACACCCACCTTATTCTCTTGATCTAACCCCAGCAATTTCTAACTTTTTGGGAAGATCTTTTTACACATGCATGCAAAATTATCCTATAGACTCACACTGTACAAGCATGCTTGAATAGCCGCAGTCTATGCTTGAACAATGTCGTGTTTGGACAATAACGACGCGTTTACTTTAGAAATATCATACCAACGTTCAAATATGCTTGCAAAAAAATATTGTGCATGCATGCTTGTCAAGCGTGCAGTTACATGTTTAGCCGCCTTAACGAATATTTTTCGAAGGGTGTTTGGTATTTTTAGAAAAATTGCCTCAATGTATTAATTTTTAAATCACATATGTTATTACTTTTGGATCACTCCTCTTAATTCAACTCTTAATATAAATTATAGGATATAGGAATATTTATATATTTACATATCGTACGCAAAACGAAGAGCAATATTATTTTTTGAAATTATCTAGCATAGTATACAAAAAGCAAGAAAGTTTTAAAAGGTTCGGAACAAGATAACTTCTATCAACAGTATGGAAAAAATTAAGAAAGTTCCCTTTTTTCTCAGAGGTTGTTTCAAAATAGTTGTTTTCACGACATTCACACTTTTCATTCATATTAACCCATCGAAATCAACTAAGTACTAGATTTCATAAAAGAAGAACACATTTCTAATATTTTCGTCAATTATAGCTATTTAATAGAAGATTTGTAATTAAATATTGTTAACACAACAAAGTCTTAACTTACCTGGAATTTTATCAAAACTATGTGTTCAAACCAGAAAGTGTTGAGCTGCAACAATTTTTGTGAAATTTCATTTAATCCAATATCTCAAAAACGAAACTGCCAAACAATCTCAAAATGAATCACAACCTTTATTAGGATTTCTCAAAAAATGTTTGTATAAACGAACATTAAAAATACAAGCAAACCAGCAATTCTTTGTGATAACTATTTCAAATAAGATGATGCACTTAACATCAAGGTGCAAAAATTGAAAATAGCAAACAATTAGCACAAAATCTTGACCGAGAATGCCGACGAGGTCGCTAAAATGAAGAAAGCGAAATATTTTAAAGATATTCTCCTTTTGTTGCTTAATTAAACCCTAGAAGATAAAATCACTGGCTCAGCTTCTATTTCTGCAATCTTCTCCTTCGCCTCCTGTTCCTGTTCCTTCAATTCCTTCACAGGACTCTTCAATGTTGAAGTTTTTGGTGTTGTCGTCGATTTTCCATTCTCAGTTGTTGAAGATACTGATGATTTTGAAATTTGAAGATCATGCGTAGAAACTTGACTCGAAGTCGAGATAGAAGGAGTTGTTGTAGAGGTCTTCGCAAGATCAAGAGGTGTAGAAGACGCCTTCGCAAGTGGAGAATTATATTTTTGAATTGAAGCAATTGTTGTTGAAGAAACTTTAGCATCCGCTGTTGTAGTTGAAGATTGTGATGTGACTTCTGAAACTTTTGACCCCACAGTCGTGGATGATGTAGGTGCCGCAGTTGGGCTGCTTACAGATCTTTTAACAATCTTTTTATCATCAGTCTCATTTTTCTGCTTCTCATACTGCATTTCGGAGACAATTTGGAATGCAGGAATAAAGGGAATATTTCCCGAATTAAGTTCATACACTGTCACTTTATCAATACTTACGTGAGCAGGCATATCATGGGTAGCTGGAATCGTTGTGGACATCGATTCGGAAAATAATGTCACTGGTTCATCTGGGCTTGGAGTAATTTCTAGCAAGGATTCCGTGTTATTCCCATCACTTGGCTTATTAATTTTGAATACAGATACAATATCGAAGGCAGAATGAACAATAGAACTTTCAATTCTAGCTATAATATCGGAAAGTAGGAAATTTTGCTGGTGTGTTAAATTCACCGGAGTATTATCCTTGGATACGATCAATTCACGTTTCGTAATCACATAATCATCAACAGGTTCACTCCAATCGGCACTTTCTTCTTCTTGTAATGAACTTATATTTGGTGCATCCAAAACATATTCTGAATATTCAGAATCAGCCGGTCTGCAAGCACAAGATCCTATCAACAGTACACTGATCTAAGATAAAATCGAATTAATTTAAAATAATCTATAAAACAAAAATCTTAAAATTACCAGCAAAACTAAGTAGTACATTTTTTTGTTTTTTTTATTAAAAAGTTAAATTTTATTTCACAGTCACTAACTTCCAATGATCGTTTTTCTGCAGATTTATAATCAAACTGAGAGCAAAATCTTCTCGGGACCGTCTCGAGGTGAAACACCGTCGTTACACAAAATAAGGTGCTAATTTTAAGAGGCTACACATATTTTAAATTTCTGCCGACGACGGTTAATGCTTTTCTTCTACTTTGCGTCAATAAATGGACGAAGCAAAACGGTCACTTGTCAATATTTTCTTATTAAACTCAACTGGCCGATATCAGTCATTTGCTGTGAATTTATGGGTGCTAATTAGGCTTCCAGTGGGCAGCAGTTGGGCTTTTACCCTGAAGTATGCAAGAGAAGATCATTTTAAAATTATTCAATCCTTCGATGTTCGCAAATCTCTTTTTATTTTCCCATTTAAAATTTTTTTTTTTCTTCAGTATGTACTTAATATGAAATAAACAGAAAAAACATTGAATGTATCGATTTTTTCGCATTTAAGCAAACAAACAAAACGATTAGCAAGAGTATCCTACAGAGCCCTAAAACGCACTTCAGTTCATCCTTGATAACAAAGTCTGTACGTTTTTTTTTTAACGGCACGTGTTTTGTCTTAACAAGTCTTAATGAAAATCAAAGTCTGATGAACAATTTTTACGGATAAAATTATCACCAATTTACTATGCAAAATATCAGTAAAATCAATAAGCTGGTTTAATTTGGTATATCCTAATCAGATCTGATCTAGTTTAGAGTAATGTAATAAAAACAGCTGAAAGTATAGAAACGTCCTTTTAGAAGAAAACAAAATTCCCCAAACCTATTTAATAAGAACACAAATTTTTAATTGAATAATTAATTAATATGTAACTTATTTTGAAATATTTTAAATTATGTGAACGACTGACTTTTAAATATTTCAGTTCGGTTACCCTTTAAAAAAATTTAATAATTAAATTTCTTTATGCCCCCTTGTTTGATAAAATTGTCTTGTAATTTTTTGAGGCGGTCATTGGTCATTGAGTACAAAAATATATCTCTCATATTTAATGGAGTGTTCCTAGTACCGAATAATGTCAAATCCTTATCTAAAATGTTGAAAAGTGCTTTATTATATTATTTTCCCCCTCTGACAATTTTAATTATAGTTACCATTTATCTAGCTCAATTTAATTCTATTATTATAAACCATACCTCTGACCTCGGAGCAGAGCTGAATCGGAATGAATTCTTTAGGAATTAAATTTCATTGATATTACAATTCCCTAGAATTATAATTTATAATGACAAACTACTTAGTAATGGACTTGAATTATTCATCAATTCCATTACAAGGATTTTTATCACACTTTCCCAGAAATTCCTTTTTTTCCAAATACTTTTTAAATTCCTTTTTAGAATGGAGAAAAACGAAATTACAAATACAATTCCTTATAATGGAATTGGCGAATAATTCAAGACCATTACTAAGTAGTTTATCATTCCTACTAAAGCAATTAAATAGTCAAGTCCAGTACTAAGGTGTTCAACATACCAATTACAATTTACTATTCCAGGGAATTGTAATTGTAATTTTAATATAATTGAATTTACCTGCCTGAGAGTAATAATTGATAACAAACTTGATTTCAAGCTTCATATTGACTCTATTGTTACTAAAATTAATTCTATTCTGAGTTTCATTAGACATTGGTCCAAAGAACTTCCAGACCCTTTTGTTTTGAAATCTTTGTACGCAGGACTTTTCCTACTGATCTTAAAGTTTAGCTAGTTTCATTATTCTGTCGATGATATTATCTTGGATTGAATCAAAATAAAAGCGATTTCTTCGGCTTACTTTGCGAGATTAGCCATGGGAAAATCGGTTAAAATCGCCTTATTGTGATAAAATTAAATTATTAAATTTACAATCATTGGAGTGTCATCGCGAAATTTCTAAAGGTGTTTTTATGCATGAATTACTGTGCGCAAATGTAAATTGTCCTTTACTTGTGATGTAACACAACGTAGCGAAATATAGCGAAAAACAGGTTTTCCCCACTTTTAGGTTAGAATCTCTTGAAAACTTGATGTAATCGAGCAGTTCTGAGTTCAAATTCGGATTCAGCACGTCAGTGGTTTGTGATTTAAAATGTTTTCAACCTGTTGTTCTTATAATCTCCGAAGTTCGTATTTCTTACATAACGAAGATCATCGAACCAATTATCAGTCACATGATCCTATTTCTCATAACAAATTTCTTCATTTACTTGATTTTAATACAGTAGAACGCCGATTATCCGAACGCCGATTAACCGAATCGGCTGCCACACGGAAACGATCTTCAACGTCGAGGCAACTTACTCTGATCGAGATTTTCAAGTGAGCGTTATTATAGAAATGTTTTTGTTAAACTTAATAAAGTTTATTCTATGTGTGACAGTTCGTTTTTCTTTATTACCAGTCTATGTCCGATTATCCGAATTTTCGATTATCCGAATCGACCCCGGTCCCAATTAATTCGGATAATCGGCTTTCTACTGTAGTAGTATTCAGCATGTAAAGAATGGTATGACATTTTAGGATGTATTTTATAATTAAATCTTCTTTGTAAAGTCAAGGCAGTACTATTGGGTAAATAAATCTATCCTAATATAATAACGAGGTAAATTTTATAAGTCTTTTGTTTTAATCTGAAATTATTCGATCCTTATTTTATTCTATCTTTGTCATACTATGACTATAAACATTAAAAATCCTACAAACTTCTAGGCAACATATACTTCAATTCATTGAATCTTTTTCTAATATGCTAATCGCCGCTAATCCGCAAGTGTTGTATAATAGTTTTCACCTAAATAAAAAAAAAAAAAGTAGAACGGACAAGATTAGACCGCAACAAAGTGTGTTTGATTTGACCCACGACTGCGTGTTCAGTAAACGTGGCTTGACACCTTTATTGTAAGAATTTTATCTTTCTCCATTTTATTCATTGAAGAGCATCTTCCAACGTAGGTGCTGTAGAAGACGATTGGCTGACAAAATTGCGCTTTAAATTCATAGGTATAACATTCAAATATTTACCGAGACTTACGTCATTTTCGCCTTAATCGCGCGAGTTATGGCAATTAGAGCGATCGCCCGAAATCAATTAACAGCTAAAAGTATATAAGATGATGAAAGTGCCGAAAGTAAGTCACTTTGTAAAAATCTTCAAAGGCACGAAGACGCGATTCCAAAGCGAGCCCGGAATTGAATCGGTGGATCGCGATTTTTCTATTTCTGCGTCCAAGGGTCAGTTTTTCAAAACTTTTAATTCATCTTTAAGTTGGAAGTGGATTTAGACAAACAAGTCCAAAAATGGCGGTTTTTCATTCAGTCGTAGTAGGAGTTCTTCTTTCTATAACATTTTGGAGCTGTTGCTTTGGTCTACCGGTTCTAACAGAAATGACATCCTTGGGCGAAGATCAAACGAATAGTTCAGCCTCATTGAATGAGTCCCTCAAAAACTAGTAAGTACTTAAAATTTCGAATTTTCGAATATTAAGTAATAAAGCGTTTTTCCACAGTTACGTTGTTAAAGCAGTTGTATACGAAATTGGAATACTAACAGATGCTTCAGAAGACGACAACATAACAAGTTCCGAAACGTAAGGTTCTCTTCATTTAAAAATTAGGCATCGTCTTATTTATATCCTAACTTACTTTTAAAGGCAAGAGCGAGTGGATCTTACTTTCTTCAACGCTCATTCGAACGGCACCCACATTGATCTGGGTCAAATTCCACTGCCCGTTCAAACAAATATAAGTGGCCAAGTTTTGACCGCATTGGCACCAATCAATATTGGGGCATTTTCAAATCCATCTGAACTTTTGGAGACTTTGCCCTTGACGGGGACCATAATAAACATAACTCACAGTGATTCAGCTCTCTTCCAAATCAAAACATCCAATCTCACTGAAGATGATGAACCGCATTTAATAACAGAAGAAGATATCGCCATGATTCCTGATTTTGCGGATGCACTTCCAGAAATTAGTCCAGATGACCTAGAATTTGTGCGAGAAGTTCGAAAGGCTAAGGAGAAGACGAAGGTTTGAAGATTGCATTTGGAGACTTTTGGAATTGGATTTAATTTGCCGCTCCATGTAGAAGACTGTGGGTTCAGGTTGATTGCTTGCAAACCTTCAGCTTCTTGCTAGTCACGTGCTTTGTTTTCTAGTTCGTAGGTACTGCTCTGTTTTTTACGTCTGACTGCGTTAATTTTGTAAATAAATGTTTTGAATAGAAAATGTTTCAGTTATTTTGATGAAATTGGTATATCCAACGAGTAACCAGAATGTCCATTATTAAATAATATTAATAGTAGACTGGTGATTATCACTTTAAACATTTTGTTTCTCCTTCATTTTTAATTTTACTCATGATTTGATTTATTCCTGTAGAAATTACTCAAGAATTCTATTGACACTTTTATGGTAAAGACACTTGTTACACTATTAGGTAAATAGAAGGAAATTAAATATTTTATGAAATATTCGAGTCCAAGTTTAGGGAAAAATAGTCTAATAAAAAGGCATATGTTTGTTTAGGATGTTGCGTTGCAGGTCTTTTGGGCTCGTCGGGTTGGGCCTCTGGGATGAGACAAAGGGTAATAAACCATGTCTGAACATGTGCGCCACTGTCTTATCTCTCGGGTTCCTGCGAGCCGCAGAAGGGTTGAACCGCAATAAAATTAGAAATTGGTTCAGGTATAGGCAAGGGCTGAAACAGCTCATTTGTGAGTTGTTTGGCCACAAGGCAAGTAGTGGAAGTATTTTTAAAAATTGAGAAGTGATCAAGTGAAAGAAAAGGATTTGTAGCTGAAAAACAATTGATATAATCGGTGAGTAGGTTTTTAGTTAAATCGTTAGAATTAGAAAATAGATTATTTAGATAATTGGATAGGTTAGATAAAGTGTGAGTGTTGCGTGAAAGATGTTCTGTGTGTGGTTCACCAGAAGGCATGTGTTGCCTGCCCGTAAGGACTGGTGAAGGGTGAAGGCTGGAGTGTGTCTCCAAGAGCCGGAACCCGTCATATATGGGATGTGTTCCCATGGTGTGAATGTGGGGCTTGTGTAGCCCACCGGACTGTACGCGGTCCGGGGATATGGAGGATGTGTTGCTCCAGTGATTGAGAGGTGGACCGCCTCTGTGTGAAAACCCTTAAGTAGGCCCACTCACTGAGTTTTGTACTCAAAAAGTGTTTTTGTTTCTTTTTAGGACGAGCGCCGGCCACGGATACAGCTCCACCTCCTCCGTCGAGATACTAAAAAATGTTCTGTTCAGAAAATTAAAATAAATTTTATATTACAATTTTGAACGCCCGTGTTTTTTATTAAATTAAATAATACACTCAAAATTAAATTTAAATAATAAGGCCGGTAATAAAATATGGTTTCTCAAGCTAGTTCTCTATGTCCCCTCTACCCAGGCTCGTGGTTTTTGAAAGGAAAATTATCAGAATCTGTGTGGTGGTATACACTTTCAAGCCCATAATAACCAAATTTTCAAACGACTTGATTTATAAGGATGCAGACATTGTTCCATATGCTTGACCTGAGTTTAAAGTTCTTGAAATTTACTTATTAACTTTGTCTTATTTAATTAACTAAATAGAGAACTTTTGCATGATTTGGACGAAAATAACAAAATTGTTAAATTGACCGGCACCCAATAGCTGAATGTAAAGCTGAATAAAACGTGGCAACGACAGTGTTAATATAAAGAATCTCTCCGTGAAATCGTAGCAATTCAGTGTAATAGGGTTCTAAAATTAATAGTCATCTCTTTTACCAAGATTGTACTTGTGAATTTCGACAGGAAATATTAATTTCCCTCTGTGATAGAAAGCATAGCTTAGGTTAGGTTAAGATATATCAAGTTTACAGGCTATAGATAAGTCACTGTGCTAGGAACAGTCACTAAAGTCGCAAGTGTGTATTACTGTAGATAATAGGCTCGGATGTACTTCACTGATAAAAATAATATTTTAAGTATTATCTAATACACCCAAATTAAATACACTTTCGTCGAATAAAGCATTCATTTAAATAAAAGAGACAAGAAATTACATCGTTTAAAGAAAAAAGGCTTAGAAAGCTAAGACCATGTTTAATATCTCGACTCAAAGTCTATTTCTGTCGCACGATATCGAACATATTCCAAGAGTAAATGAACGCCTAAGTTCCCTAGCCAAATTGTAAGTAACCCTATGTATAAATATGAAGTTGTACAACGGTTAGTACAGTACGACAAGTAAATAAAGGTTTAACCAATAAAGGTAAACAATTTTATCAAAATCCCTATTCAAATATAAAAAGCAATTATGGAAATCTAAAAGGAGAAAAAACTCCTTTTAAGTAATGTTTTCATTATTTTATAGTTAGTTTCAAATTGAGAACCATAAGTCCACAAACAGATTATTTTTATTATTAATTATTTTAGATTATTATTAAAAACTGACTTTAACCCTTTTGGTTCAATCGCCGCCTATAGTCGGTATCCACCAAACATTCTCTGTGTACGACCGCCACCTAAAGTCGACATTCATGGAAAGCTGCTACTCTCGTGGAAAACTTTCTTGTACAGGGAATGTATAACCGCGGACAACTGTACCGTACCGAAAGGATTAAAGAAATATCCCCTAAAATGAAAGACTAAATAATTTTATCTAAAAGTACATACGTGTGCGTATAATGTATGGGATACGGATACGTTATGCTACTTTGCACAAAATATAACTTAAAACACCACATTTGCACAAAACACTTTTTGGCACTGAAACACTTAAACGTCAACCGAAATCGTAAACCTGGTTAAACTCATTTTCACTATTTTTGCAGGTGAAAATATTTCTCTACAACTCATAATCCATATAAATTATTAAAATTTTCTTTCGACTTCAACATCTTTATATAAATAAAAGTGCGTTAAAATACCAGCAAAATGTAAATTAATTAAAATTAAACATCTCAAATAAGATAAACAAATTTAGTATTTTTTAACCTCGCTTACCACAATTTTATTCATACACATTCTTACGCTTCTGTTGCTTTGTATACTTGATCATTTGTTTTTGTTTTTCCTTTTTTTATTATTAAATGTATAATCTTACTTTTATATATAGCTATATTACATGAAGCCCAAGTTTGCTTGGAGAAAATAATAATTGTAATTGATATAAATAAACTCCGGCAAAATGTTTGTCATTTTTTCACTAGTTACTAGAGTTACGTGCGAATGTCCGGTTGTATCTTCGTCTCAACAGACAGCAACACTACATTTAATCTGAAAAGAAAAGAATCAAACATCAAAAAGGATTTAGAATAAATTTACAACAAAAAAAAAAAAGAGATATTCTTTCACCGGTTATTACAGTACTCATCATACTGGTGAAAAATCTAAAAAATATTTTAATTTCTTACTACTTTTTACCTTTTTACTAGTTTTATCTAATTATTTTTTTATCAGTGCCCACATCTCTTTCATCAGGGTTCAATTATGTCATCAAAATAAATTTATTTAATATGATAATCCAATCAAATTACTTGTAAAAGTATCCCAGAAAATGATAAAATATTTTTTTGGTATAATTTAATTCACCTTAATGTAAATTATACTTCTATACTTCCTAATTTATGTAAAGAACTAGAGAAATATTGTTTAAATTATAATTTAATGTAACGTTTTTGCAATGCAGTTCTCCAAGCAATCCTGATGCCTCGACTTTAACAATAAAACAAAATATAAAAGGATCCTATTATGAAAATTGATTTCACTCGACTCAACTAAAACAAGACACTTATTTCCTTAGCATCTCACCCTTAGTCTCATCAATCATACAACTTCTTAATTGCAGATTGAATAGTAATCCATTATTTTTCGAATCGATAATTGACTTCACCTTTTATTAATTTTAATTTTGTTAAATACTGATACTCTATACACAGGCGTTCTTTATTTTTTCCTTAACGTGTAGGTATTTTCAATTTTTCAATTACTATCGCCAAAATTCAAAAATACAAGAATCGACAAAAAGATTGTAATAAATACTACAAAAGTGTAATACATCTTTTAAAACTCTATCGAATTTCTTAAAATAAAGTTCCGAAATCGCGAATGTTTATCACAATTTGTATGTTTTTATTTCAGCGACATACTTTTCGAATTCACACTTTAAACAGAGTTAGATGTTATCTAAACTTACCATAGGCACCAAGAAATTGCAAAAAGTGGTTAAAAAAGGGTCACTCCAATTCTTGATCGTCATATTAGATCTGTGATCCTATAATTTCAAATTTTGATATCAAATTCGAAATGAATGACTCCAAAAACCAAAATACAGGTGTCCCTCAAGTTACACGATTAATTGGTTCCGTGTAACTCGAAACCGTGTAAGTGGAAACTCAGATTTAGTACTGCTGTTAGTGCCCTGTATATTCTCTACTTTTCAAGAGCAGGAAGCGAAAGGATTCGGCAAATAGCTAACATTGACGAATATATGATAAATCCTTATTATTTTGCCGTTTTTATGAAAATTGGTATAAAACCGTGTAACTCAAATAGCGTGTAACTTGAGGGAACGTCGCAATTTTTTTCCGTGTAACTCGAAAATCGTGCAACTCAAGTACCGTGTATCTCGAGGTTTACCTGTACAACTCATTATTTTCATATCCTTTAGGGTCCCATGTTTAAATCTTTGTCCCATTTATAAAAGAGTTTATTAATATTTACTTTTTAAACTTTTTGAAATACGATGACCATTTAAAAAATTCGTATCCAAAAGTAGATCGGAACGTCATATATTTTTCAAACTAGCCTCATTTTAAAGCTACATTCATTCATTCATTTATTTGCATTCGTTACGATTCCTCACGCGATCCAATCGAACAAGTAGTGACGATTTTTGAAAATGTAAAAAGTCGAGTATCATGCAGTGATTAAATACTTGAATAAGAAAGGCTTAACACCAAAAGAATTTTATGAAGATATATGTTAAAACCTTTAGGTGAATTAGCGCCTTCGTATGCTACCGTGAAAAAGTGGGTGGCGGAGTTCAAACGCGGTCATGAGAGCGTTGAAAATGACCCACGTATTGGTCGACTATCAACGTCAACCACCGACGATAACATTGAAAAAATATTTGGCATTATTTTATCTGATCGGAGATTGGCATATTGGTATCTCAACTGAACTAACGCATTACATAATCACCAATGAATTACACTTTTCCAAGGTGTCTGCGCGATGGGTTCCTCGGCTGCTTTCAGTTGCAGAAAAACTCGTTGGACTGACGATTTATGCTTAGTGATGTTTGAGGCTGATTCACATGAATTTATTGAAAGATTTGTGACCATGGATGAAACCTGGGTAAATCACTATATTCCAGTAAAGTCAAAACAGTGGAAAAGACCAGGATCCCCTATTTCAAAAAAGCAAAAATGGTTTTTTCCGCCGGAAAAGTAATGGCCTCAGTTTTCTGGGATAGGAATGGATGGAGAAGGTATAATTATGGTGGATTACTTTGAAAAAGGTGAAACTATAAACTCTGCTTACTATTGCAATCTGCTGCGACGTTTAAGAGAAGAAATTAAAGAAAAACAGCCTGGTTTGCTAAGAAAAAAAGTTTTGTTTCACCAAGATAATGCGCGATTTCACACATCAGATGAAAGCATGGCAGAAATCTATCAGTGCGGCTTTGAATTGTTACTCCACGCTCCGTATTCACCTGATCTAGCTCCATCAGACTTTTTCAATTTCCTAAGCTTAAAAACCACTTAGGAGGTCAGCAATTTTCTACAAATGAAGAGGTCAAAGCTGCTGTCGATGTATTTTTTGAGGACTTAGATGAAGATGTTTTTAAAGTTGGTATAGATGCGTTGCCAGGTCGATGGAAAAAGTTTATTGTTCTCGGAGGAGAACATGTTGAAAAATAAATTAATTAAAAAATTATAGCTTCAAATTTTCCTGGTTAGATTACGAACTTTTCAAATGCCCCTCGTATTTAAGGAATAAACAATTTTACTATTATATTTGGAATTAGATTAACGATTCTACTGAAATAATTGGTATTGTTGTTTTCCGCAATATGTTACCTAATATTCAATTCAAGTATATTTAAATAAAAATTATGGGTAACTTACGCATAATATTGAAGTGAAGAATATGAATTAAAGC
Organism: Dysmachus trigonus; assembly: GCA_949715965.1. Classification (NCBI taxonomy): domain Eukaryota; kingdom Metazoa; phylum Arthropoda; class Insecta; order Diptera; family Asilidae; genus Dysmachus; species Dysmachus trigonus. The sequence goes on along the minus strand of OX454322.1, from coordinate 78,659,637 downwards.
ACAATTTGTGGGTAAATTAAGCATTCTTTTCCTCTCAATAGGATTAGGTCATGAGTAGTTTTTATATTATTATTGGCTAATAACCTGCCTCTTCATACTATTTTAAAAGTTTATTTTTACTAATAATTGTAATGATTTGGATGTCGTGTTTTAGTTCCCAGAGAAAGATAATTACATTTTAATAACAAAAACCATTTATTTTCCTTCGAGGACGCTTTATTTGAAAATGACTAGTAATTTTTTATTCTTCTTCATTTACAGTCGACGTTTCGGGTGCCTCTTCTTCTTTCGAAGGAGCTGAACTTCGATTAATTTTTACAGGGATTTTACTTTTCTTACAAATTTTTGTAATGGTTAAATTATCGGGAGGCATCAACCTGTATCCCTCTTCCAGTTCAATATTCCTCTGCTTCTTTAAATATCGCAAATGTTTCAAGAAATCCGAAATATTTGGGGGATGATCGCCATTCTCATCTTTAATATTTTTCAAATAGAGTTCGGCATAGAGGAAATTTTCTTTTGGGACCTCAGGCTCTTCACTGGCAAGCAATATAATTGTCGAAATTGTTATTTGAAGTAAAAAGTTCGGGTCCCGATAAGGGTCACCGTGAGAAAGTAGAGCCCTGCTCCTCTCTTCTATGTACTGGTTCACGGCATAGTCCACGCGACCCTTCCACCCGACACGTGTTATGTTGCCCCATTGAGCTGCATTAGCGTTATTAAGGGCAATCGTGTAGTCCTTGGGTGACGATTTTTCAGCCTTAGACTTTCCTCCTTCTTCTTCTTCTCCTCCGTCTTCTTCCTTCGAGCCCTTCTTCTTCTTCTTCGGCTCCGGTTCATCCCATGGCGGAAGTATTTTTGTTTGATATAAATTGCGACAAATTGTGTCGGGCTCATCGCCTTCTTGAGTGTTATCTTCTGCTTCTTCTTCTGCCATTATTGCTTTTCGGCTAAATTAATCACAGTAACTGAAATTTTAATCCTAATGTGAATTTCATAAATTTAACAAAATTTCTGCCAATTAATAGTTTAACAACTGAAATTAATTTAGCCGCCTCCTTTTTTGCATTAACTACTTAAATTCTGAAAGGGAATTATGTTTCCGTGAAATACACTTTGAAAAACTATTTCAATAATTCCTTTTTTTCGATTCTGGTACTTTCAAAACGTTTTAATATGAACACAAAGATTTCATTAAACTTTTTATCAGAAATAGCTCTAACAACTTTAGTGAAATTTATAGTTTTAAGGGTTTTCGGAACCCAGAAATCGATCTTGGCAGATCTTATTTCTGGGAAAATACATTTAGACAATCAAAAGTTCTGGAAATTAACACTACGTTGAAGACTTGATCTAGGCTTAAGCCAATCTTGAGTCAAGCTTAAGCCAGGCTTGAACCAACTTAAGCCAAACTCAAACTAGGCTTAAGCTCTTCTTGCGCCAATCCAGACTGTAGCTAAGTTTAACAATCTCGCTCTACGTATACATGACAAATTGAGAGATCGAATCGAGACTGAATTGAGTTTTCGATCCGCGTATTGGACTACTTAGGATTGAAATATTGAATCGAAAATACGGGTTAAGTCACACTTGAGAGAGAGAGTAACATGAGAAGTGGTGAAATATAATACGCAAAAATGGAAAGACATCATTTCGACCTTATCCAGAAAACTAAGCGAGATCGGATCCACTCGATCCAATTTCAATCCAATCAAATCCAATATATGGGATGGAATTTAGACTCTATAGAAAGTTAAAAATGAAAAACATAAGCGAGTTAAATCGTCGGTGATAAGCTGTTAAAAAAACGTTGAATTATTAAGAAAAAACACAAACAAGTTTGGAATTAGTCATCAAATTGTGAAGAGAATTAAAGATTCTCATTGGATTGTATCCAGCAATACATCCGGAGGAACACCACACACATTTTTCGATCGAGAAACTCGGTCGATTGCTCGACTTCTAGCTTCAGGATTCAAAAATGTCCCAAAATTAGCTACTCTGGGATGAAGCCAGTTATTTTTTTAAAAAATCGATCAGCTCGTAAAGAATTTGCTTACAAATTTAAGCACCGCACTAGTGAATGCTGGAAGCAAGTAGAATTACTAAATGCGGTAAGATTTTTAATTACTTCTATATTTATTGGTTTTCCTACTGGTTATTTGGTGTGACGAAACCAAAATTAACCGATTTAAGTCCGATGGAAAGAGCTGATATTGGACTAGAAATCCTGGCTCTGATTCACTATCAAACGAAAAAAAAACGATTCAGGTGAATCGGTAACGATTTTGAATTTGAGGAGCTGTAATTCCTGTTTTTGCTAATCTAATAAGAAATAAGAATTTCGTCAAAGAAAATTCAAAAATGGCCTTCAAAGTTTTATTTTTTCTTAAATCCCATAATCAGAAAAACAATTTTATTTTTCAACTTTAAATTACCTTTGTTAGGATACAGTTTTTATAAAGTATGATACACCAGACGTAAGTTAAAGTTAATGTTAAAACTAAATTCCTTCAAACAAAGGAAAAACCCCTCCCGACTACCAAACAAAAGAAGTGGCTGGTTTTCACTAAAAATCACGAAAATTGGACAATAAGTCAATGGCAGTCCATAATTTGAAGCAAAGAGCACAGGTTTAAATTGTGCGTAGGAAAAAAGGGCCAATAGGTCATACGAAACCTGGAAGAAGCCTTTCACCCACATTGTTTGCGAAGAACAGCTTTAATTATAGTTTGGGGATATATATCGGGTGTTGATGGCACTATGAACATTGCGAAGCACCAACATATCCTTTGGCAAGAACTTTTACCTTCGATTCCTTTTTCGAAGGTGAATATATTTTCCAGCAAGACGGCGCATCCTGCCATACTGCTAAAACTCTTATGGAATGGCCTTCAGATAACCCAAACCTTTCATCCATTGAGTCCTTATGGGTGAAAATTTCAAAAAACAAGATGTTCCAACAACCTTTAGGACTCCATAGATCCAGATAATAGCCGACAGTTAGTAAATACTATGCCAGAACGAATTAAAGACATAATGAAAAGGTGACGCTATGAAGTGGTGAACTCTCCATTACCAATAAAGCCGCACTATTTAGCTTCTTTTTGAGGCAGGCGTACAATTTTGCTCTGTTTTTGTTTTCGGTTTATAACGAATTTTTTTGTAAATGATGAATTAATGTTAATTTCTTATCAACCATCTAAAAGTAAATAAAATAACCTTAAGATTGAGCATAACATTTTGTTCTTAATTATTGCAGAAAAGACAATATTTTTTTGCCTTCTTACAAGTACTCATTCAAAAAGCGGGTAAGCCCTCTTTTATGTTTATTTAAAAATGTTTTATTAAAATCATACAATACGCTTAACGATTATTTATTTTACTTAATTTTGAATTTAATAGTTTTCATGAGCCGACACCACGGATTCATAGGTTCTTGTGCAGCTTATAAAAAATGGTACGATTCAAGATCACCCTTAAAATAATGGCGATGTACTCACCTATAATAATATGGCAAAAAACGTATATCACCATATAAACTTGCTAACTTCTATGCAATATGAAAGAAATTTAAAATATATAAGAAATTTAGGAGTGGGGAAAATGCAAGACATTAAAAAAAAACTGCAAACGGTAACAAATTCAGAGTATTGTCCTATAAAACTGAATGTTGCGGCACCCAGGCAGATTCAAGGCGTTTTGGAATACAATGTTTTATCGGCTTGGTCAGTATAGTGCAAATAACAAAAATTGTTTCCCTTCTGAGTTAATTTTACATAACAATAAATGAATGTTTTGAAAATATCCACTCATACCCTTAATAAAATTCCACACAGCGCACAATTCCAACAAAACGGGCATTCACCGAAAAAAATAAGATAAAAACATGCTTACTGTAATCATTTATTGAAACAAAATATTGATAAAACCATAAACTAACATATATTGAAATCGGGCGATGTATTAAAAATAAGTTACTAAACGTATGTTTTTTAAAAAAAAAAAAAAAAGAATATCTTTACAGGTCGCTTAATACTCTAGAGACATGGTCTACACAAAAAGTCTATTTTCTTCGTGATGACTTACCAATAACATGACTCTCAAAATCATTCGCCGATCCTCTCGACTTAGCAGCGGGCTGTGGAATAATCGTAATCTCGTCATTGATCTTGAGGGGCTTTAACAGGGAGTCACCTCCACTCAATGAAGGCACTCCTCCGCCTCGGATAGAGGAGCCACTTGTATTTCCCATGCTTGACATATTCCCACTATTGCTATTACTACTATTACTACCGGAATTCTTCTTTCCATCCATTGCTTTTTTAGCAACAGTGCTGTGCGCCGTGTATACATGATTCTCGAATTGCTTATACATTCCAAAGGTTGCTGTACAGACAGTACATTTGTAAGATAAATGTGCAGGCTTAAGTGTCATATGATGATCTCGGGACACATGGTTTAGGAGTTTCCATTGATACATCTAAAACAGAATAATTTATTTAAAACAACGATCAATTAGAGAATGATTTAAAACATACTCTTCCGCAAACAGGACATCTACCCGCATCTTTTCCTTTATTTGCGGCCTCTTGCATAGAGCTTGTTACCAAACCATGTGAGCCCAAAAGATGTCGTTCCAGGCCTTGATCGGTGAAAAATCGGTACTGACACTTTTGACAATTTAAAGGCGGCCGATTGTATATCATCTTAGGGTGAATCTATATGCGACCAATATTATATAAAATCCTTCAAGAATAAACAAATTTCTGTATAGTACTCACTTTAACCTTATGCATCCATTGCATGTGATTTCTAAGCTGCTCCAGGTCTTTGATGTAACCATCACAAATTTCGCATATAACGAACGAAGCCTTGTTCCCACTGGGATTCTGTCCGGGCTTTAGGCCTCCAGGGGGCTTCGATACTGGCGGAATTGGTGCTGCCGGAACTGGCGAAGGATTTGGTTGTCTAGGCAATGGTGTTATTGAGATACTAGGCTGTTGTCCTGTTGACTTCTTTGCATTTGGAGGCTGCTAGGGGATATTTGAGAAAAAAAATGTATTGATGAATTTTTCCATTCTATCCAACGCTAAACAGGATAATATATAAAATAAACACCAAAAAAAAAAAGGTACACTACACAAAATACATTTCCACAATTTGTACTCTTTCTTATTTCTTTTAATACCCACCTGCAGTGTAAGGGAACTGTGGGAGTTAGGCAGGATAGCCAGACTCGAACCAGCTACCTATACATAGAAAAATATTCAAATATTGTTTAATGAGGCTTTTTATTTTTGGCTATATCTAGACCTAATATGCCCCAATTAAATATTTTCCCACAGGGTTAGTCTTAAACACCGTATCAGTTAACGATGGAAGTTAGTAATTGAGCCATTTTTAAGGAGGAATATTGTGTACAAACTCCTTGAGCTTATTAAAAGTTTCTGTTTGTGAATTAATTATTAATTTGTATGAAACTGATCGAAATTATAATATTTATTTATGTATATACAAAATACGAGTGACACATTTTCGTTTTCGAAAGTTCTTAAGTTCTAATTTGTGAATGGAAAGGTTAACATATTCGTAAGCTTCCCCTTGTCCCTGGCGGCATCAAAAGATTTAAAAAAGCGTAAGGACAAGAAGTTGAATATGTTTGCAGCAAATATTTTAAACTAGTAAATTGTTTTTAAGAACCTCTATTTCTGTGTCATACAATACATAATATTTCAACGACTGTCTGTCTCTATATTACATATAACTCGAAAACTGATCATATTTCATCATAAATGAGTCAGTCTAAATGTTATCTCTTTGTGCACATATTTAGTATTTACAAATTTGCGATTTTTCTCACTTATTAACATTCCAAACCTTTTCTGCATAGAAGGACATACTCAAATGGGTTATTTGTCTGTATCGCTTATCTGAAATGATTTCAGCCGAAACAGAATAAAACAATTTCCTGGAACTTCTCTGTAGCGAAATTTGTGTAGTAAAATACTAGACTTGGTCCACCTTAATTATGAACCCCTAATGTCTCGAGGTAACTCCAAGAGTGGACAATTTCAGTGTTTCTCTGTTTGGAATTACCTATTTTCGCCTCTAAAAGCTTTCTGTATTTTATTTTACCTAGCGAAATGAATGGCAATTAATTTTCTCAGTAATTACTTAACTTTTTCTTAAATACATACAATAAAGAATGAAGTATATGTGTTATTTTACTGTTTCCCTTCCATGAATGTGTTGTGTAGTTATTGCAACTCTATTATATAGTTTTAAAAATGTAAAATAAAATGTCTGTAATTCTGGTTCAAAAACTATACCTATTATTTACTAAACTATTAAAAAACCAACCCAAAACCAAGTTTTGTCTATAACTAATAAAGTAATTAATTTAATCAAATAATTAAAGAATAATAAGTATATTTGCAAGACCTAAATTAAATAAAATCTTTGGTAATTTCCGTAATAGGATTTACATTACTTATATAATGGAAGTGATTGCATTAGTAAAATTAATTTAAACTACGTTAGCCAAACGCTGAAAATAAAATTACACGTATGCTACAGTTCCCAAAACCCTTTCACCGCCGCTAACTACTTCAAACAAACAATTTTAAATGTTATTACCTGGATGAGTTGTCCTCCAGATATTTGATAATTGTTTGGTAGGACCATTCCAGGCATATTTGGTCTAATCGGCACGGGACTACGCAAGATTGTGCCACCACCAGGAGCCATTCTGGTAACTGTCTGAGGTCTCCCCCGACTGCGGGATAGTGCATTATTATTGTTCGGGGACACACCTCGTTGCTGCATTGACGCCAACGCAGCTTTTTGAGCTGCTGCTTGTGCCGCCATTGCCTAGATAATGAAATTGAATGAAATATGATATTACAAAACACCGCAATTTTATAATTATACCTGATAGGCTGTTGCAGTACCAACAAGTCCATGGCGTGGTTTGATCCTGGGAATTTTAGCGGGTGCTTCCCAATCATGAGGCGGAAGTAGATTCCCTTCCGGACGGAATTTCTTGGCACAAACGGGTGTATGTCGAGCCAATTTTGATTTTCCATTGTCTTCAAAGGGACAATTTGGACACTGATGGTAGGAAGGTGCCTTCTCTAGGCGACCCTTAATATTATGTACTGCTTCCATATGAAAGAGTATGTCATGTGCAGGTCTCGTTTCAAACGTGCAAAAATTGCATTTGTACATATACTGACGCATATGTGGCGTCTCATAATGATGGGCCATCACTAGGGCCGATTCTGACTTAAAATTACAATACTCACAACGTTTCATTTCGAATTTGAATGGTTCATTGCGTTTCCGACTATCCTCCAAATTCGATTTAAGAGCAGTTATCGCTCTCTCAAATTCCAAGATACTTTTACCCTGTGCCCGATCTCTTTTCCTCTTTTGTTGACGTAGCAAATCGGCCTGTACATACTCCTGAACAAGACCTATACCAATATCAACAAAGAATTTACCCAAAGGACTCTCAAAATAATTTTCGGATTTTTTATCATCCGCAGAGGTAGATTGATTTTCGCCACCTGCATTGGGCGTTATTATGTGGGCCTTGATCGTGTCAAAGTCTGTTTTGATTTCTTTAATTAGAACTTTTGTTCTATTTTCAGAATCTGAAGCATCATCATCTGTTGACTCGTCAGATTCACCCCAAGAATCATCGGCATTTTTCTGTTTCCTCTTTCTTTTTTTGTCCTTCGGTTTTTGTTCGGCTTCAGCCTCTTTATCCTTATCATTTTCTTTTTTAATATCTCCTAGTAAATTTTTACTATCCCCCTCAGTGTCGATCTTTTCTTTTTTGATTTCTTCACTCATTTTAGTTACTACTTCTTTGAGACTTTCTGAAGGGGGTTTCTCGTAAATGTATGGAACTATAAAGGAAGGTGCTTCCAGGACGAACATATCATCAGTCAAAGCTGGAAGCAGATTTGGATTGGAAATCGGAGTTACATTTGACGGAATTGCTTGAGGCGTTGATGTCGTAACCAGTTTTGGTGGAGATGACAAAGGTGCAAGCCCTGGACGAATGTTGACCGGAAACATGCCCTGCTGTGGCACACCAACAGGAAGAACTGAGAATTGTGAATTCTGTTTAACATTATTCTGCATATTCGCCTGCTGTGGTCCACTTTTCCCCATAGTGTTTGTATCAATAATAACGACTGTAGGTTCTTTGGTACCCTTATTTCCAGCCGACTGGATAAAATGCTGTTGGTATGAAGCTTTTGTTGAATTATCGACGAATGGTCCCATCAAAGTTCGAGCATCCTTGATTGTAATTTGTCCCAATTGAGGTAGATTGCCAGTTTGTATTGCTGGAGTACCGCCTAAAGAGGTCTTTTGTCTTTTAGCTGGTGGCTGTTGATTATCATCTAGAATTTCGGTAATATCATCATCATCAAATGCAAAATCCCTGACCTTCACGGCACTTTTTCTTTGTCGGTTCGAGCGCCTCGAATGGACTTCTTCTTTTTTATCTTCATCCTCTATAACGACACAATCCTCTTTATCGCTTAAGATTTCATGAACTTCATCGTCCACCACTTCGCTTGCATTTACTTTGTCTTTCTTAGCTTCAGTCTCCGTCTTTACATCTTTTATGGTACTGCTGCTTGAAGGCTCACCTTCATTGTCAGAATCTGATTGTATAACAACAGCGCCATCATCCTCCCTGTCTTGGGGCTCAGGAACTTTTCCATTGGATGAAGATTCAATGTCTAAACTTTTAACATTCTCCTCTACCCTGGCAATTTTTAATTCTAATTTCTGCGGTAAAGCTAGACTCTCCGAATTTGCTTCACTAGCAACATCATCTTCTTCATCGGACTCAATTATTTGGATTTCATCCGAACTTTTAGATTCAGGGCCATTCACTTCCCCATTAGTTTTTAGTTTATCATCAACAACAACAGCAATCGTCTTACTACTACTGCTCGTTATAGGCTCAATAGTAATTTCTGGTTTTGAAGCAACAGCAGGAGCAGCCTCCTCCGGCAGTGATCCATTTTCTTTACTATCCGCTTGGGAAGAGCTCTCTTCACTCTTCTGAGAATCCTCATCATTTAGAACCTCCCTAGAATTATCAGATGTAACCGATATTGAATCTTTTGTACAAAGACTTTCTGCTTTTGATATAAGTAAGCTCTTGTTTGGAGCAGTGCTCTCTGATGCTTCTGAAATTCCATTATCTGATGAAATTTGTGAATCCTCTTCGGTGTCCACTTCCATTTGCTCCGGCAGGCATACTCCATTCAATTCCCCATTAATTGCCGTCTCGGACTGCTTCTCCGGTATGTCGACTCCTACTTCTCCCATGTTGAATTTACTTTAGGTTTCTTAGCGTGATAATTGTTGGAAATGTTTAATAGATTAACTTAATCTGAAAAGAAGAAAACAGTATGAAATTAGGGAACCGCATAAACTTTGTACAAACTATAATATTGCAGATAATCGTGAAAAAGTGAAACCCCACAGACTCAGGCTTTAACGTACTTGGAAAACAAATCAGATACTTGTAAGGATCAATAAATTCTTAATGATATCAATTTTGATTTTCAATCCTCCCAAGACTTTAACTCTCTGTTAAAAGGGTCCGTGTGGACCGTGTGAATGGAAAAAAAAAAAAAAAACCATGACTGTTTTGTGATCATCATTTTTGAGCATATTAATTTGTTGGAAAATTGTATGCGTTTAAATACTTTCTTAATCGATCAGCCTTATAACAATAAATAGCTGGGTATCTTGTATTCCAATTCGGCATTCTTATCTTGGATAAATATTCTTATCAATTCCATAATTTCATGTAAGCTTTGGTCCACATTGCTTTCTTATTCTGCTTAATTAATGTTGAAATGCCCTTCAGTTCGAAATATGTTTTTTAACAAAATATTTCCATTGCTTAAATAGCTGTTTTAGTCTTTTCACAATACCTGGGTATGTTATAAAATTTATTCAGCTGATTATTGGCCTTTCTCCAGATAACGTTGGATTTATTACTGCTCCTTATATTTTTTTTGTAAAATTTCTTTATCAAGCTTTTTTAGTATTGATGTTTTTTAGTAAATTTAAATACTAAGTAAGGTACCTAAGGAGTTATTGAGTCATAGATCAAAATAAAACTACCATATTAACGAAGACGATTCAATTTACACCGATTTTAGCAGAGCATTTGATAACATCAATCACCCTGTTCTAATTCACAAAATGAAGGCTCTTGGTTTTCCTTACCCCCCTCTTTTTGTGAACTGGGTCAAATGCTATTTCTCCCTTCTTACTCAACGAGTACTGTTTCGTTGATTTCTTTCTGAGGAGATTAACAATTCTTCTGGTGTACCTCAAGGCAGCCACCTCGGCCCACTTCTTTTTAATATTTATGTCAATGATTTACCTCTTTTTTATTTCACTCACAAATCCTGTTCGATGCTAAGATTTTTTGAGTTGTCTCTTCTGATTGTGATCTTCTAAATACTGACTTAGACGCCCTTTTCAAGTGGTGTTCTATTAATTCTCTTCCACTTAACATAAATAAGTGTACTTATATGTCTATCTGTCGTAAAAAAACTCCGATCGTGTTCGACTATACTATTAATAGCTGTGTTTTGGAAAGACTGGACAAAATTAAGGACCTAGGTGTCTCGTATGATAGCCGTATGGGGTTCGATGATCATATTGACTAAATAGTTAACAGGGCTAACTCGACCTTAGGATTTATTGAGAGATGGGCTAAGGAATTTAGCGGCTCCTTTATTGTTCTTATGTTCATCCGATCTTGGAATATGCTTCCTGTGTCTGGTCTCCATTTTATTCCCTTCATATCAATCGTACTGGAATTGTTCAACGTCGGTTCTTACACTTCACTTTTCAGGAGCTTCATTGGAGCAACCCAGTAATTCTGCCTTCTTTTGTTGATAGGCTTAATTTAATCAAATTAGACTCACTCCAGCTTAGACGTGTTATCTCCAAGACTGCTTTTGTATTCGAATGCCTGCAAGGAATTATTGACTCTCCGACTCTGATATCGTCTTTTGATATTCTGGTTTCGGCTCGCTTCCTGCGATACCCAGGATTTCTTAGGATTCCTAACCACAGGACTAATTATGGTCTTCTTGAGCCAGTAACTTCAATGTCTCGCTGCATTAACACTAATTTGGAGAATATTAATTTTAATTTGATCAAAAATTGTGTTAAGGCTAGGTTGGTTTAATTGATTCAGATGTACATATTTTTGTAGTAGTCAGCCTTTGTCGAATTGTAAATAATATAAGAAAATACAAATATTACAAATATGTAACTAGTGCCGGAAATTGATTAAATAGCAACTTTAACCCAGGGTCATTGGTAACCCCATTTAGTCGATTACGGTATTCATTTATTAACGAAATGATGTATCGAAAAAAAATCTTTCTGATGCATCATAAAATATGGATACCAAAATAACAAATATTAAAAATAAAAGTTCAGTTCAATTTTGTGCTACCAGACAATTAATATTTGGTATTATTAATTATTTATTTTTGATGCTGTTTACTTTTTCGATTTAACATAATTTTTAATAAGTTTTTCAAATTCCAGAATACTGCGAGCATTTCTTATATTTTCTGATAAATTATTATAATAATTAACTGAAGAGTAAATTGGATCATTACTTTCCCTGTATTTATATCCATGAATCTCCGTTTTCAAAGCTAAGTTAACAGATAAAATTGTATGTCTCTCCTACTGTCCAAAACAGACTTATTTAAAATATTCGATTAGCATGACCATTAACCAAATCCTAATTTCCATTTTATTATTGACAGCCATGTGCTTTATTGTAAAAACAAGAGAAAAAAAAAAAAAACTAAATAAAGGTGCATAACTTGCAACTGAGTATATAAAGCCCGAGTAAGTAAATATTCCTGGAGGATCTCTTAAGATGCCTCCTTTTCTTTAAGGGGAACTCTTCTTACTTCTTCCTCTCCCCCGTGATTCTTACTGGCATTCAGCTTTTTTGCTTGGTCATCCCGCATTAAGAAATATAGAAAAAAATAAAAATAAAATAAGCCGACGAACCCTCATGCCCCCGCACGTCCCACCTAGTCCACACGGGCCCTGCGTATTGCCGTGACGTAACTAATATGATAAAAAAAAAAAAATATGTCAGAATTATTTAAAAAAAATAATTCCAATGCAAGGGGAGTGCAATAATAAAAATAGGATTCAAAAAATTTCAAAATTTAGAATTTACCGCCCAAACAGCCCTAATGTAGCTTTTTTTGAGAACGAGACCAAATTAAGGCAAAATTTATTTTATTTGCACAAAACAAATTAATATCCGTAGCGGCCATCTTGGAAATAATTTACAAACAACATAAAAAAGAAAAAAATGATTACTGAGGAAAAGCGAGCGCCCCACGAATGCTACGTCGCACGAACTTTGGCGGAGTCCCTACTGTGAAATAGCCTCAAATTGCGCCTGGATTCGGCTAAAAGTCAATGAAGATATTGCAAATTTAGTTTCTTAAGTGAATGAGCAACACCTGGAGCCCAGTTTAATTGAGAAAAATGTTAAATTTTGGGAAAATTTATCTAAAGAATCGAACATATGAAATTGAGGTTAGAGCCAACTAAAGCACAAGCAACTTCATCGAAGCGAGAGGCAAAGGCAAAATCATCAGGAAGCACAGAGTCTACAGAGGCAGGCACACACGCACACAACATAAAATGGGGCGCCTGTCTCACTGTAGGTGCTATTGAAAGATTGTTAAACGGAAAGGGGGCGAAACGCCGTGGATTCCCACCAGGAGCATCAAAAAAAAAAATGTGTAGTCGAATAAACGTTGGGAGGCTCATTGAGAAAAACATTACTTTGACAGATGTCATTCAATTGTCATTAATACATTTTGAAAGAGGAACTTGCAGACGAAAAAAAATATAAGTAAATGAATGAAGAAAAGAAAGACCTTTTGCCGCTGATAAATTCGCGCTGTTGTAATGTTAAACACACGTATAAAAAAGCACCAAACAGCTGATTCACACATAAAAACAAGCCAAATCCGTACACAGTTCGCACATATTTGAAAATTTTATAACACACGCCAAACCTCCGATGGCATTGCAATCAAAACAAAACTTTTTTCCATCCGAGATATGCCACTAAAATTCATTAAATGAATTAAAAACGAACCCCGCACGCACTTAATTTTGGCTACTATGCCGCCATGTTGGAAATTATTTTATACATAATAATTTTATGTACATAGCCGCAACGCTTATTTACTTGGCTCACGTTAGAAACCGTACACACATTATGTATACTGACGTCTCATCATGTACATATGGGCTTGCAACGCGAAGAAGCATGGAGCCCCATTGCGGAGCGTCGCCGTCGTCGTCGTCACAGAGCAGCAGCAGCAGCAGCAGCGCGCGGCGAGGCACAACAGCAGAAGTACCAACAACAGCGGCGGCAGGGCAGCATCACCAGCATCAGCAGCAGCGCGCGGCAAGCAGCTGCTATTCCCCCACACAGCCGCACACACAACTGATGGCAGCAACAAAAACGCACACACCCTGTCAAAATCGTGTGAAATTTTAACTACCACTCTAATCGCACCCTCATCGGTACACGCTACTCCGCACGCATACAACAATTCCGCCGGTGTTATTTTGCGCCTGTGTGTTATTCACCGTGTGTCACAGCACCCAGCAGCATGCTCAGCTCCGCGCGTGAACTTTTCCTTCTCCGCTTAGTCCCAAAAAATGCATTCACATTTAAGAAACACCCGCGACGCGACGTTTTGAGACGAGTTCACACTTCTTTTAGGGGTGGGCAATGTAAACAAAACAAACCTTTTAATCACTTTTCTTGTTAATCAGCCCACCGCAAATCACATTTGCCTCGGATAATTCACACCTGTGCGCCCGCCTCGCGCACACGAATCCTAGGCGAATTTTATTTATTATTTTTTTTCCTTCTCTTCTTAATATAAATGTGTAGAAAAAAACTCCTGCCTCTGCGGAAAGCGCACTTAAAAAAAAGGACGTCCGTCGTCGCTTGCCTCCTCTCCTCTTCTAAACGACCAACTAACTTTATAAAATGGCGTCAGCTGGTCACGTGACCAATTTTTAAACAGTGACGTACCTTCCCCGACTGCGGGGACATCTACTCTTAGTTCAGATTAGCTTTGATGGTGGCTCAGCTCAATGCCGCCGGAACAACAACGGTTCATAGCCGCGCCGGAGAAGTTCCACCAGCAACCCCAAAAGGTGCTTTGGCGTGGCAACTCCTGGACACGGTGCAACGACGGTGGCGGCGGCGGCGGAGGTTCGGCTGGTGGAGAGCAGACCGCCATTGTAACAGGCTTATATTATTATAACGGTTCCTCTCGGGGAACAATGGTTCCAGAATAATTGCACAATTGCAGTTATAATTTTGCAATCTGTTCGTCAGCGAGGGGAGGAGAAGAACCGAACATAACGGCAGATGTGTATCCGCTCGGAAAAGCTAGGGAGAAATGCGCTGCCGAGGCGGGAAAGAGTGAGGTGAGATGATACTGTTCTTACCCCACGATTAAAAAATAAAATATGTCTGAATAAAAAACACCAATAAAAAGCCACCGAAATTTCCAACAACCGTTTATACATATATTACCTATTCTTAACTGTAAATTTGAAATAAGTTTTCTCAAAACACCATTTTTTAATATGGTGGATAGCACTAAAAATTTTCTTAAAACCATTAATTTGATTGATTAAATGTAAACATCTAAAATCATGATAAATCATAGTTTTCAAAAATAAGTTACAAAAATTTAGACGATTTCTGGTAAAGGAGCATTACGGCTACTGACATATAAGAACTGGACTACTAATCTCATACAAAAACTCAGTTCAAAAATAAGACCAATATTTTGAACGAATTCTAGCCATCTCGCTCTCGCCTAAGTCCCACAGGCAGCCAACTTTAAAAAAAGTCATTCCAATTTCCAATAACCATACAAAGATGGCCTAAAAACCTGTGGCGTTTCATGGTACTCTTAGAATTGTCAAAAAACATAAAGATGGAGAAGTCAATCTTCTCTGATGCTATCAAAATTTTATCTTAATTTATATTCTTTAAATGGTTGCTAAAGTGGATAGACAGACGAGTAATCCATTGTCAGCGACAAAAACTCAATTAAAAAATAAGCCCAAATTTATATCTAATTTTAGCTATCGCTCTCGTCTAAATCCCGCAGGAAGCCAACTTTACAAAAAGTCATTTCAATAATGAAATACAGATGGCGGTACTTTAATTCTCCAATTATTTCGGCAAACAATGTAAACCTTACAAAACATTTTCTTGTTGTCGGTTTTTTTTAATTGTCTTCGCGTGTAATTTTTTCTTGTTGATGCCTCCAATCGCGAAATAAAAGTACATAATTACATGTTTTTTAAGGCTCGAGTACATTGGCTGCGTCCCGTTCCGGTGACCGTTAAAGTTAAATTTAGTGGAGCGAATGCTATGTACTGTCACTTACACCCAAAACAGCAGTTACAAATTGCCCGCCAACTCTCACAACTTATCACCACTGCTAGATATCTCAAATTATGTTCCGTTGCAATCAGCTTTTAGAATAGTTTTGCAATGATTGACAACTGCAACTTTTAGGTTTGATTGATATATACGAGAAATGTGAAGGTAGACAAATTTAATTTTATATTTATCACTGTAGGTAGCAGTAGCTTTCTTAGGACCCGGTACGGCCATCGTTACCACTTTTCACCACTTGCAAAAAGTAACCGAACAGATAAGACACCCATAAATGTCAAAAGTCTAATCATTTGATGTTTTGTTCTGATTTATGACACAGCCCTTTAAATCATGAAAGATAAAGAAGTTGGCTTCCTCAGTGTCTTTTTTTCATATTTCAATTATTATTATTATCAATTATTTACAATTGTCACCCCAAAGCCACAATGTCAAACTGCCTCTTTTGACATTTGCGGGTGGTAAAGTTAAGGTTGGCGAACTATTCGAAGGACGAGTTAACCACTCGCTTATCTGTGCAGTTCCCTTCATTTTAGTGTAGAATTGATTCACATATTAAGGCATTTGCGAATGGTGACGAGAGCTTCGAAACTTTTTATCAGTTTAGGCCTCTATGTGTAATATGTATATTGTTTACAATTAAGAGGATACAATAATTTGATGAAGCGCGGTTGTAGTGAATCCGGATCTACTGCATGCGATTTCAGAGAAACCAAAGCCAATTCGTCAACGTCAACGTATCAAAAATATAGAGAATATTATCAATGGACGATGGAAGAGATGAAACGTATGTATCGAGCTACAGTTACCTTATTATGAGCAGTATTATAAAGAGAACTAGCATCTTTTGTTTATAAACTCCTAAATCTCTGATACAGGAATTCCCGCTCATTTGTAAGCTTGCGAATTTCAGACGTGAACTAGGGACATACAGCACTAATGCCTAGTTTATGTTTTTTACCAGGACATATTTAGTACACATTTATAACAGACAAGTCAAATGAATATGCTATTAACTTTTGAGTACTAATCTTAACAATTGTCTTTTCGTTAAATTTCATAAAGAATTAGTTTCCATTAATGAATCACAAAAACAGTTTAGACCGATGTTGTTTCTGTTTCTCAGAATACGCATAAATGATTTCGTATCCCTGGTATTTTTAAGAGTTTTAAATAGTTATAAAAAAAATTGTAATATTTTTTTGCATTGTTTTTAATTTAAAAAATAACGATTTTAACAATTAATTGATAAAATAACGAAAAACTTATTTATATTAACTTATTTGTTGTTATTAAGTCGACCAAGTTGACAATTTATTTATTATTTCTTTCAATTCTCAATATTTAGTATTTTGGAGATAAAGAGAAGAATTTCCGTCTACAGTGAGCATACTTTTTCTACCCTCATTTTTATCTATTGAATAAGATGGCAAAGGATAATTGAAACAAATGAGACACATAATTTCAGGCTCAAATGTCTCAGTTGCTCAATAGCTGCATTCATTTTGTTGCTCAATTTTAGATGAGGCGATCTAGAAAACAAGCCGTCTCCGTGAGGTAAATGAGAATATCACACTTACATATCACACTGAGGACGTGCTTAGCTTGACGATAGGCCCTACTGGCAAATTATATGCAAATAGCACTTATAGGTTAGGAGCTAGCAGGTGGGGACAGACAGACAGACGGACAAATGAACCAGAATAGTTTATATATTCATATTTGCTGTTTCGATGTACGAGAAAGAATTTAGCTATAATAATTTATTTTATACATACATATATTGTAGTAGTTAATATTTTTTAATCATGAACGTAAGCAAAGGATATGAACAATTTTTGTAGTGACGGTTCAAATGCTTAATTTTGATTTAGACAAAAGCGCACGAGATAAACATCAAATTTCCTATAATTACTTAAACTTTTATTTTAAATAGCGTAACTACATCTAATATATAAAATTCTACTGTCACAGTGTTAGTGGCCATACTCCTCCGAAACGGCTTGACCGATTTTGATGAAATTTAATATGTATATTCAGTAGGTATGAGAATAGGTTTATAACTAATTTTTATACCCCTAGATGTTAAGGGTGGGTCACCCTAAAAAAAAATTTTTTATTTTTTGGACAAATGTTTTTTTTGTAATTTTTTTATGGTGTGGCATTAAAAAACACATTTAGTCCTAAATTTTTACCCTTCTACCACCAACCCCTACTTTTTAATAGTCTAATATATAAAATTCTTCTGTGACAGTGTTAGTGGTCATACTCCTCCGAAACGGCTTGACCGATTTTGATGAAATTTAATATATATATTCAGTAGGTATGAGAATAGGTTTATAACTAATTTTTATACCCCTAGATGTTAAGGGTGGGTCACCCTAAAAAAATTTTTTTTATTTTTTGGACAAATTTTTTTTTTGTAATTTTTTTATGGTGTGGCATTAAAAAACACATTTAGTCCTAAATTTTTACCCTTCTACCACCAACCCCTACTTTTTAATAGTCTAATATATAAAATTCTTCTGTGACAGTGTTAGTGGTCATACTCCTCCGAAACGGCTTGACCGATTTTGATGAAATTTAATATGTATATTCAGTAGGTATGAGAATAGGTTTATAACTAATTTTTATACCCCTAGATGTTAAGGGTGGGTCACCCTAAAAAAAGTTTTTTTATTTTTTGGACCAATTTTTTTTTTGTAATTTTTTTATGGTGTGGCATTAAAAAACACATTTAGTCCTAAATTTTTACCCTTCTACCACCAACCCCTACTTTTTAATAGTCTAATATATAAAATTCTTCTGTGACAGTGTTAGTGGTCATACTCCTCCGAAACGGCTTGACCGATTTTGATGAAATCTAATATATAAAATTCTTCTGTCACAGTGTTAGTGGTCATACTCCTCCGAAACGCCTTGACCGATTTTGATGAAATTTAATATATATATTCAGTAGGTATGAGAATAGGTTTATAACTAATTTTTATACCCCTAGATGTTAAGGGTGGGTCACCCTAAAAAAAGTTTTTTTATTTTTTGGACAAATTTTTTTTTGTAATTTTTTTATGGTGTGGCATTAAAAAACACATTTAGTCCTAAATTTTTACCCTTCTACCACCAACCGCTACTTTTTAATAGCATTTTTTATGTTTTAACCCCGATCGATAGCAATAACTTGAGAATGACTGTACCGATTTCATTCATTTTTTTTTTTAAGTTAAGTAATACTTTTTAGAAGGTTCTTACGGAAAGAAAAGTTAATAAAATTGCGCAGAAAATTGGATAATTTCAGAAAACTTAACGATTATTTTAACTTCGCGAGTTTGACCGTTCGCGCGTTCTCGATTTCAACGGATTTTAATGAAAATTAGTAAAATTATTGTTTTGAGGTCACTGATTTGGAATATTATCAAAATTTACCAATCCAAGATGGCGGACCCAATATGGCGACCAAGATTTCTAGATTTCAGTTGATTTTAATGAAAATAAGTACAGTGATAATTTTGAGGGCACCAATTCAGAATATTATCAAAATTTACAAATCCAAGATGGCGTATTCAATATGGCGACCAAGATTTCTCGATTTCAATGGATTTAAATGAAAATTAGTACAATCATTGCTTTGAGGTCACTGATTTTGAATATTACCAAAATTTCCAAATCCAAGATGGCGGATCCAACATGGCGATTAAAATGTCTCAATTACGACTGATTTTAATGAAAATTAGTACAATGGTTATTCTGAGGCAACTAATTTAGAATATCGAGATTTCCAAATCCAAGATTGTGACCAACAATTTCTCAATTTTAATGGATTTTAATGGAAATTAGTACTACAATTATTCTTGGGCCACTAATTTGAATGTTATCAAAATTTCCAAATTCAAGATGGTGGATCCAACACGGCGACCAAAATGTCTCGATTTGGACGGATTTTAATGAAAATTGGTATAATGATTATTCTGAGGCCACTAATTTCGAATATTATTAAAATTTGTAAGCCCAAGGTGGCAGGTCCAATAGGGAGACCATAATGTCTCGATTTCAACAGATTTTATTGAAAATTAATACAATGATTATTCTGATACCAATAATTTGAAATACATATTATCAAAATTTCCTAATCCAAGATGGCGGATCCAATATGGTGATGCAAATTTCTCGACTTCATGAAAATTAGTACGATTTTTTTGGTGCGACTAATTTTGATCATTATCGAATTATCAAATTTTCTAGGTCCAAAATGGCGGACCCAATATATATAAAAAAAATTTCTCGATTTCAACGGGTTTTAATGAAATTTGGTACAATAATTGTGTTAATGCCACTAATTTTAAATATTATCAAGATTTGGATATTCAAGATGGCGGATCCATGAAGGGGTTTTCGGGTTGAATCAATTTCTAGGATATAACAAACTAGAACATTTGAGAAGTCTTTAATTAGTAAGTATTTACCCGACGTCGGATGAAACCGGGTAATTTTCCAATATTTGTGAAGTGTAAAACGGTTTACTTAATATTAAACAACGTGTAAGTTTGTTTAACAAATTAATTAGGGATATGAAACGGAAACACTGTTTTCTTATATTAATGGTATTATTTCTAGAAACATGCGAAAAGAAAGAACACGATCAAATATTGGTCGACGCACAGGGCATAATGAAAATGTACCGGGAAGGGCAGTACAACGTCTGCCGGGCCAGCTAGTGTATATATATAATAGTACATTGAATTGATTAATTGAAAAGAACAAATACTCATTCTAAATTTTTGAAGACAACATAAAACAATGCAATATAATTGTCCTAATACAACATTAAGCCAATCACTTTTTAGAATTTAAACTCATTTCAACTCAAAACTCAATGTTTAACTATTAATAAGTTTTAATAAATAAATGGATAAACTGTTTAAATTCCTTCCGGCATAATTAGAAACTGTGAAATTTCCTTCCCATCCCTTAAAATTTGTAGAAGCAATAATTAGAAAAATTTGAGAAAAATATTTTTGGGAACCCGACTCGATTACGATGTGAGTAGATATCGAGAATTTCGATTAGAAAGACAGAAACTTTTTTTTTATTACTAGAATGAGCTTATTTTGATTAGTTAATTTTCAAATATAAACAAAGGCATATATGTGAGAGTTTGAATTGCTTTGTTACGATAAAGGTTACAACACTGCAACAATAGAGACGACTCTCGTTTCTTTCATGGAAAGCCACCAACATTTTGCAAAAAACCTGCATTTACTGCAGAAACAAAAATAACTGCCGTGAATTTATGGAAACGATTAGCAACTAAAGACCACCTACACGAGACGTAGATGGGTGGAAAAATTTATTTTTTACATTTCATAATTTTCATTACGTCATGTGGCATGTGACTTCGGAGTAGTCAAGAGGACAGTCGAGTCGAAATTCGATTCGACCAATTTGGTATTTCCCGGCAACTGTCTACGAAAAATCAAATTTTTCTAAGAATACCATAATTATTAAAGGGAATTGAATGGCCTAAATTACCATTTTATTGCTTGATTGAAGTAATTTCTAGATATATATACATATCTTAATTGAGATTACAAGGATTCTCTGTACCTTATTTAAGGGTATAGAAACATAAGAAAATTATGAAGAAAAAAACCAATCAAGCGCGGTAAGTGTTCCGTATCAACAGTTTTGTTTTTTGTAAATGTTTCAATATTGCGGGTCATTTAAGATATTTTTTACGTTAGCTAGTCATAAATAATAAAGTGGTAACACATGAAAAACTTTCGAAAAAACCTCGTAAAAAAATTAACAAAATCATATAGAAACTCGAGAAACAAGAACTGCAATTGAGTTTATTTTTTGTTTATTCTACTGTATTTAAAGATTTAATAGCATAAAATCCGTAAAGTATGAAATGAATAAGGAATATTACCTTCAAAACATTTTTTAGATAGTATATGTACGTTCATAACTAACGTGCGAATGTAGCCTACATATCTTCTGGAAATTCTTTCATTCATTCTTATATGACCCCTATAAGATAATAAATACATTACATTCATATTAAAGAATAACTCCGGAGTTGATCTGATGACTAACGCGGGTTCTAAATGACTCACGAAAGTATCCAGCACGCATCTATAAATAGATACCTACGAAACATTGCAAAAGGCTTAGCTTTACACCACGTGTGTGTAATAGTGAAAGTTATAAAGAAAGAATAATTGCTTATCTGGAGTTTTCGATTTCCAATTTAATACCAACTTATTTAGTGTTTATCATTTTAAAAAAAATCTAAATTATTTTACCAATTTTTAGGTTTTCGCTCCTCAATAAGGAAAAATGGTTTTTCTCAGAGAAAGTAGAAATTTGGCATAGTATCAAAACTTACTGGCCCTGGGTATTTTTTTAATATTTATAACTTCAAAAATAGTTAGAGGACACATTTCTCTTAAATTTCCTAACATTAAATACCTAACAGACAATTATATCGTGTTAATATCAATTTGTCAGGGTATTTTTTCATTATCGACCTCCACAAATATAATATGTATGTGGTTCGTATAGCTAACAATTTACTTATTTAACAAAACATATCAAAAACAGTCTGCTAAAACTTCTAAAGTGTTCCCAAGAAATGAAAACAGCAGTTTTTATGTAATTTATTTCATTTCCATGGTGCATGTGTTTACCTGCCATCTTAACCACATACGATGATTATTTAGACAATCAAATTCTTGATAAAACTGGATTTTCCTAGTTAGAACGAGCTTTGTACTATGGGTTTCCAAGGTCGCCAATTTCGAATATGAAGACCTATTTATAAAGACTGATTATGTATTGTACATATATAGTACGGATGCATATATGATACTTTAAAGTTTAGTTTATAGACTAAAACATATTATACATGGAAAAACAACTAGACTGATTTCAATGACACTTTCAAATCCTCTAGTAATCGATATAAGGTAACTACATATTTGAGATATGTGAGAACTAATATATAAGGTCAAATACCTAGCTCGGAACCTATTTAAAAAAAAATAACTTTTTTGATCCCAACTGACAATCAAATACGTGATTTTATCCTATAATAATAATAGAAAGTTTATTTAAAATTATAAAGGGTGTTTTTTTTTTTTTTTTTGAAAGGCTTCAGATTTCCGATAGGGATAACTATCAAATGAGCTATCTTTAATTGTAAGTGTCAATGTCATATTTATTTGGTAAGGTCTAAGAACACAGGGCTCAGTTAATAAAATTATAGAGCATTTCGTGAAGTTTATGAACCGAAGAATCGCCTATAAGTACAGAGCCAATGATTCGCGACATTTTGGTACACAACTTCGAGACATTGATGTTGACGTCTTGTGGCTTCAACAGGATGGCGCTACGTGCCATACTGCGACCAATATTATCGATTTATTGAAATTACAACCAAGATCATATGATTTAACACCGCTGGACTACATTTTGTGGGTATATGTGAAGTCTCTGGTCTATGCTGATAAATCAGCTTCGGTTGATGCATTGGAAGTCAAGATAAAACGAATCATTTGGAATATATGGTTGGACTGATAGAATGCGCTATGTAACTGGCAGCTTATATGACCGAAATTTAAATATTAAATGTTATAAAATTATCTTTTGAATAAAACCAAATTAATGGTCGCTTGCTATTATTATTATCGTTGTCTTACACTCAACAAAAAATTTAAAAAAATATATATAGTTGTTTCTATGGTAACCCGTTCCCTTTTTTATGCTTTTCATAACTATACAATTAATAAATACAAAAAAGTGAAGGAATACGCTTATTGACTGAAAACACAATCCAAATAAAATGTTCAAATTACAAGGATTGCTACTATTTGTTTAAAATGGATAAACAACTCGTTTATATACATATATATATACAGTATCGGACAAAACTAAAGAAACTCTAAGAAACTCGGGATGCTATGTTATATAAAAATGGCAAGAACTATTATTTTTAGATAAGCTATACAATATTGATTCCTTCAATTGGTAATGTAATTAAAAACAAACAAAAAATCCAGAATATTATAACAGTGTTAGTAAGCAGCGAGAATGTTTACAAATTTACAGTGTAACCGGTGGACAAAACTAAGGAAACTACAACAAAATGATTCACTAGAATCTAACGGTAATTTCTGTTGCTGCTTTTTCGCAGTAAAATCAACTAATAGTTTAGTGTGCACAGTTTGAATGTAGATTCATCATTTGTCAGCGGACGTAGTTTGCTACTATACTGAGCTGAGGCAGTGTTTAGGATTTTTATCAAAAATGGCTCGTAACAAGTACAATACGGTTTTAAAATCAAAAATTATTAAAGACTACGAAAGTGGTGTCTCACAAAAAGATATTAGTTTGAAATATGACATTCATAAGTCTGTGATTTCAAAACTGATTAAAAAATACAACGTTAGTGGAACGGTAGAAGTTGTTCATAGTGGGGGCCGTCCGCGAAAAACTTCGCAAAGGGAGGATAACCTCATGATAAGACGAATAAAACAGCAGCCCGACATATCAGCCAGAGCCTTAGTGGAAGAATTTAATCTAAATATCCACGAGAGAACAGCCCGCAGACGAGCAGTTGAAGCCGGATTATTCTCTAGACGACCCGCGAAAAAACCTGCAATTTCAAAAAAGAATAGAAGGGATCGAATGTTCTTCGCTAAAGAATACAGCAGGTGGTCTGTTGAAAAATGGAAGACAGTTCTCTTCTCCGATGAATCAAAAATAAATTTGATTCATTCGGATGGAATGATGCGTGTAAGAAGACCAGTTGGGAAAAGACTCGCTCCAATTTATTGCAACCATACAATTAAGCATGGAGGTGGGTCTTTAATGGTATGGGGATGTTTTTCGGCGCAAGGGATGGGGCCACTGACGAAGATACAAGGGAGAATGGATCAATTCCAGTACAAAGACATTTTAGAAAACATCATGTTGCCGTATGCTGAGGAAGAAATGCCTCTTAAATGGAGATTTCAGCAGGATAATGATCCGAAGCATACGGCAGCTTTAGTAAAAAACTGGATTATATCTCATAAAATTGAATCCATTAAGTGGCCATCCCAGTCGCCCGATTTAAACCCCATTGAAAATTTATGGGAGATCGTGAAACGAAAACTGAGAGGCAAATCCTTCCGGAACCAGAATGAACTCTTCGAAGCCTACAAAAACGAATGGAACAGCATACCAAAATTAATAATTGACAACTTAGTAGCTTCAATGCCTAAGAGATGCCAAGCTGTATTGAAAAATAAAGGAAACGCCACAAAATATTAACACTTTTGAAATTAATTCTGTTATTTTGTAATTTAAACTCCTATAGTTTCTTTAGTTTTGTCCGCCATGAAATTGCAATTTTGTTCATATTCTTATTGCTCGAAAAGACTGTTATGAAGTTTTGGATTATATTGTTTGTTTTTAAATAAAATATACGTTGGAGAAAAAAAAGAGTTGTTATTCATCTCAAAATAATACTTCGTGCTATTATTATTTAAGGAAGAATTAAAAGCTACTTTGAGTTTCCTTAGTTTTGTCCGATACTGTATATATTCTTGATCCTTTTATGCTTTATATGAACAAAACTAAAATTTTATTTTGTTTTTTTGAATTATCTTATACATACATATTACAGAGAAGAGAATAACTTTATATGCGACTGTAAGTGTAAGATGCACTAAAATATGATAATCATTTTGCTAAAAATCGATACTGATTCCAATAACTGAGCAACATTTTATATAATATTATGCATACCGATGTACATAAACTGCTGCAGTACATATACATATATATAGTATGTATATAAAACACGTTCCTCTATAAGCACTCATTTGTTATATAATTATGGGAAGTAATAAATAAAATTATTATTAGTTTAAATGTGCAACAGTAGCAAAAGTTGAACCCACGAATTTTATCTGAATTACCTATAAAATCTGAAAGCCCCGCAGCCGAGAGCGATTCCAAGTGAGGGACGGGAGGGGAGCTGAAAAGGACAGGGTCGAATTGCTTGCCAGCTTCGAAGCAAGAAGTTATATGAAAGCATTTAAAATTAGGTGCTAACTTTGTTGCTATCAGTCTCGAGCGAGGGAAAGCGAAAAGCCAAAGATCTGCCGAATGAACGCGGGCTTAAGATACTTGAAGCAGCAAGCAAATAAAGCATCCGCAATGTGGTCAAAGCGGCACAACAGCGACAACTACCATCAAATGGCCGCGAATCGAAACCTATAACAGCCAGCAAGCGCGCGCGAGCAAACTTACCTGCCTGAATTGGAGCGCGCTAGAGCCAGAGTTCTCGCAAGAAATTTTCCGCATTTTAGGTTCACATTTTTAAGACGTCTAGAAGAAAACGAATGCTTCCCATGATTACACCCCGTGATAGGGAGTAGAGAGGAGGAATTGAGGCGAGGCGCCACCTATATCTAATTGAGTTCAGAGACTACGGAATTGAAAATTAAAAAACAATTTTAAATCCTCGTGAGGTTTAAGCAACTCTCCTTCTTTAAGGCGAACTCTCCCTCTACTACCTCATCTAGTTGCTCTTTAAGAAGACGAGGGGGCGCTTAACGAAATAATAATATAACATTAATCAATAATCTGAGCAAAGTCATCATTACATATCGATGCCGCAGGCATTACCGGAATATAGGAGTTCCATAGAGATCGTATAGTATCATTTAATTGCCTCTATAGCAACAGTCAAAAAACCGAATTTATTTATTTTATTTATTTATAGAAGTTATTGCAGCCGTTCAACAGATTTTGTAATAATAATCGACGTACATATTTTCGAGGTGATACATAGTGGACTAACCCATATACCGAATGCTATGCTTCCTATGTATGCGAGAGTAGAAGTTCACTTTTCGTAGGGTATATAATCACTATACGTATGTATATAACCAAACAGATATAGATGTGTACACGTGCCCATATAAATATATATATTTATATATATATATAGGTGTCTGTAAATGAACATTATATATGTATGTCGCTCTGTAAAATCGCACATCATGCAGAAGTGCCTCCACAAAACAAGCTGCGGGCGAGAGGACCAAAGTTAAATAATGTTCCACAATTTTATGCACATATATAGTTAGATAGACTGCGGGCGTTCATTTATACTATACACATATATTCTATATTAAAACAAAAAAGATAAAATTCAAATTAATCCTAGACCTAAAAGGATATATCCAAATAGCCTCATTCACTTCATTGGTAAAAGGGAATGTAAACTATTAGACATAAAATTAATTTTATCTCATGTACTATAACCGCATGCCACACAAGAGACCTTCAACTAGTCATTAAAAGAGACATATACCCATTTGGTATTTATGGTTCAAATAACATCCATATCACTTTATGCTTTGTAGGAAAATGCATCTACGGGTCAAGGGTATACTGGAGGAAAAAAAAACCAACGCTTGTAATTAACAAATGTGAGTATCAGAACCGATTTAACGTAAACATGTTTTTTCTCTCAATTCCAAAGAATCATAATAGTATTGTAATATAATAAACATTAATAAGAAACGTATCTAACAACCTATTTGATTAATTTCTAGCGCCCAGAACAAAAAAAAAACATCTAGCAAAAATTCCTGTTTACACTTTATTTTATATTTCTTCTAATTGATAAAAGTATTAGTCATACTGTAGTCCAATATTCAAGCGCGAAGAAAAATAATCAAATTCAGCTCGGGAATCCAATTCGACAAAGATTAGTGCTAATAAAAAATGTTGTAATATAGGGGACCTATTAATTATTATTATTATTATTATTTCTTCAAACCATTAACCATTATTATATAACCTCAAAAAGTATCCAAAACGAGACCTCTGATATCACGTTTTCTTAATATGGTTCTAAAAATTTAAAATAACTCGTAGTTACAACTTATAGCATAATAAATAAGTTTTGTACAACACTATTATAAATTTTCTTGCTTTTACTTTCTAAAAAAAAAACATTTTTATGACTTTTTTAAAATATTGTTTGCACTTACGTTTTTATTACAACAATTTACAATTTAATTATGAATTCCTCATTTCATTTGATATCTCACACAGTGGACTTTGAAACAACAATTTGCTCAATAATTCGTTGGTTTCACAAATTTCTCCTGCTTCCTTAAATACGAAATTAGATACACACAAAACAACAAATTGTGTGTAATTTAGAACCAAAATTATTGAAAAAGGACAAGGATTTCAAAGATATTCAATACCTTTTTAGGCTGCTTAATGAAATAAACACGACATTTTTGGTTTGTCCAATTTTCATTCCAAGAAAACAAAATTTAGCCACAAATATCAGATTTTTTGATGGACTTTTCCAGCCCTGTGAAAAATCGTATCAAATCGGACAACGAATTCTTGTTATTAAAGTTTCAGAAACTCCTGGGACCGATTTTCCAGGAATTGCAAAAGTTGTTCATGCTTCCTATTCCGAGAAATATCCATCCTAATGCGAAAGGAAATTTAAATATGCTGGATTTTATCATATAAATAATGAATGAGTTATTTCGTTATCTTTTCGGATATACGGATTCATGCAGCTTGGACGTTTCATTAAACTCATTTGGAATATCATTCTATAAAAATTAGTAAAATATCAAATTTTGTGAGTGGAATATTTGATGACATTTTTTCTTATAAAATTGTTCTTTACGCAACATTAAAAAAACACAAATTTGATTGGTAAGTTTGGGTGAGTAAGTTACAAAAATTCAATATGTATCAGATTTTCTCAGAAAAATAGTTTTTCACTTGTCCCTCAAAAGGAAGTTTAAAGATTCCTTAAATGAGGGTGCTTAAGAAAGAATCATTTAAGGGGAGGTTCCTTTGATCGGCGATGAAAAAATCGATTTTTTTTTTTTTACATATTATCAATCTATAATATGTTAAAAACATGATCCTAAAACCGTTTTGCGTTTGATGCAGTTTTTAGAAAGTTACAGCGCTTCAAAGAGAAGCGTGCAACTGTCAACGCGGCACAACTAGCGAACAAGGCGAAATTGGTTCTAAAACTTCAAACGCGTTTTCCCGAAAGTTGATATTTTCAGTGCGCGGGACAGTGTATCTCGAGAACCACTGATCGGATCTACTTGAAATTTTAAAGTCATGTGTAAAATTCAATTTCGGAGCCCTTGAACCATTATTAACAATATATTTTAATAATAAACAATGTATACGCCTGTCTTAAACAACTAAAACACACTCCAAAACACGACCTTAATTTTCAAGTGGATAACTTTCTCTGTTTTTTTTATCAAAATTTCGAAATTTTTGGTTGAAGGGCCGCTACATATGTTTATTTAACTAACTTAAAAAATGTTCATGTTTCAGTGACCCCTACGACCCTCGGGAACGTCCCGCGCAGACGCATATATGGCGCGCAAGGCCTCGCGGAGATATGGCTGGAGCCGCCATTTTGAATTGAAAGAGGGGGGAAAAAATAAATTTAGAGACTCTTTTTATCAATAAACATTGTACAAAAAACCGTTTGTTTATATCACATTTCTTTATACCTCAAAAAAATTCATAAAAGTGAAGAACTTTTCAGAGTCGATCAGAGGAACCTCCCCTTAATAAAATATGATATGTGATATAAATATGTAAGTCGGCCCTGATCGAAAAATACATTCGGTTTATTATTTTAGGATTTTTATGGATACGCTTAAATCGCGTATTTAGTGACATAGGTATGAGTATCAGAATAAGTTCTAATGACGAGAAGTCTATTTATGAGCCCTAATATACAAGATATTTTTGATATTAGCTGCGTTTACTTTATCCGGTTCTGATTCTGGATGAGTCTCCAATAAAACAAAAAACGATCCAGATTAATCACTGGGTTAACGATTTTGAATTTGAGGAGCTGGAATTCCTATTTTTCTAATAAGAATTATGGAAGAAAATCCGTAATCAGGAAAAAGATTTTATATATTATATTTTGTAACTTTAAATAACATTTTTATGTCCATTTGGATCATTGTTCAGAACCAATACGCTTCAAATGTCATTGCTATCGATATTTTAGAAACGAATAACTACAATAACATTTTTATTAGAATATTTTCAAACCATTTATCTGGCTCTTTCTATCGAGAGCCAGATGAAAAAAACACAATTAAGGTAATGGCACCGAATACCGGCCATTTAAGGATTGACAACATTTATTTATTGTTATTGAATTAATAGGAACATTTATTTCAATTGCGTTAGTGGTTTCAATATGAGAAAACGATTCTGAATGATAATAAATTATTCCCGTTCGTTTATTTTGTCGTTGGTATATTTAAAATTAATTTTTAATAAAAAGCTTGCCATTGTTGGACTAGGACCCTAACTCCGGCAACTATCTCGTACTGATCCTAATACCGAGATTATTACATAACTAAAGAATATATGAGTCTAGAATAATTATCAAAATCATAATTAATTATTGAGATGATACAAAAACATTTCTCATTTTTCAAGTATCGATTTTTAGCATTTCATTGACCTATTGAAGCAAAATCTAACCTTCGACCACATTAATAATTTTTTTTCGCTTAACAATAAATAATTTTATTATTTTTTTTTTTTAACTAATTACAAGTACAGTAATTAATTTATATATTTTACTAGTAAAAATGAATTTATATTTAGTTTTCGCATAGATATTTATTAAATAACCAAGTGTAATATGTATTAATTATTATGATGTCGATCAAATAGCCCACAATTAAGTTTAAATACTAATTCAGTTAAAGTTAAGTTCATAATACTAGTATTCCTGATTTCACTACAAAGAGTCTTATTCATATTTTTTCCCCCAATACCCACATGAAATTATTTCATTTTAAAACTACCATAGCGAAACTTTTATATTATTAGTATTTTTTTTTTTTTCAACAGAATTTTTTGTCATCTTCATAAGCGCTTCATACAAAAGTTTTTCATACATTTTCTCTCTATACCTAAGTCAGATCTTTGTGGTTTAATAAGTGTGAAACTTCAATACTGCTTTAGTGCGCAAGATTGCTAAGAGCAAAAAGTGCATATCAATATGAAACTGGAAAATCCCCGCCACATAAAAAACGTATAATTACAAACTGCAATAAAATCAGTGCATTGTTTTCGCCAGTAGGGAAAGAATACTAAGTTAAAACCAATGCAAAAGGGAAAAACTGTTTTTCCCAATGGTAAAACTGATTGATATATAAAGCTAGAATTATATGAATTAAACAACCATTCTCTGAGAAATTATATCTCTTCCATAGTTATAATTTAAATTTTATTATATTCAAAGTTCTTCAGTTCTATAGGGCTTTATAACTTTTTTTCCATGTAAATATTAGTAGACTTCACTATGCATCATAACAGCAATACAGCTTATTATCGGTTGGAGAATAAATCAATAATTCCTCACAGAACGGGCAATACCTTCATCCGGTGTTATATACATATATAAAAGTCAATAGAAATTAAATATGCACATAATTGCTCCAATATTTACGCATATACTCACGTAACAAGGACGCTTTGTAAAAATAGTACACAATTTCTTACAGCCCGCGACCATAACTGAGCGTGAATTATTTATTTAAAATTAATCTAAAGTTGTAGCAAGTATCAAAGATGATTATGTAAGTTAATACTCTTACATTAACCTGAACAATGTTGTCGAAACATATGTTTTTGCATTTTTAAATAGCCCTGCAGAAATGCATAGGCTGCAGAAAACGTATATAAAGTAGGTCAAGCTTATGAAATTGGTTAAGAGAGGCTTTGTAGCTTTTTCTTTTGTTGTCTCAAATGCAAAGGAATACAAAAACTAGATTTCCTTCTATTGTGTATTGTAATTCATAAAACATAAGTTTAAGAATTCCGAATTAAACAATTGAGCACAGAACTCAATTTCTATTATATATTATAGTTCTAATGCTTATAATAAACAATCTTAAATCACACAAATAAGGTTAACTTAGTTGTAAAAGAAATGAATAATGAAAAACAAATTCCGATAAAATTGTATTCCATTAGTCCAAAATTACTCGTATCCTCGTTCTCATCGTATTTTTTATAACAATTTTCTTGAAATCTGATCATTTTTTTCGCCGAGATCGTGATATTAGGAAACTAACTTAAAAACGCATTAAGTTTTTGTTATAGATAAGCGCAGCTAAGTTCGAACATTCAATTATAAATCTTTTTAATATTAAAATTACGAAATTAACAATAACAACATTTGAAGGAAAATTTCTTGTCGTTTTGACCAGCCAACCAAGAGTGCAACTTTTCCAAAAAGAAATTTTTTAATATTCCAAAGCTATACATCGCATAATAATTTCATAAAGATCAGTTAAGGATCCTGTGGACCTCACCAACTTAAAAAATCTGTAACTTCGACAGAATTTATTAAATATCAAACATTATTACATTAAAAAAGAAGTGTGTTCACACAAATTCTGAACTTTATAACGTATCCTAATGCAAAATAAAATCGATCGTGTAATGATAATTTTTCAAGCTCTTCTTAATACTTAACGGACGGGTCAAATCTGCTCTGTCTTTCCTAGTTTCCGGGAATTTTTCAGGGGAATTAAATAAACATGAATGTATGGATTTAAAGCGTTGTAACTACAATAAAACAGTGTGCATAAAAGAAAACCCCAAATGCAACATACTAAAACTTCATGCAAAAACGTAGATCTACGTGGCCCGTCCTAGGAAGTCAGAATGGAAAAACGTAAATCTACGGGGCCCGTCCGTTAAGTGTTAAAACAACATTTTTTCAAAAGTAGTTGGCACATTTGTTTTAAAACTATTGTTCTAATTGACTTGAAATTTTAATTTATAATGTAAAAATTGTTGTATATATAGTAAACTTTTAGATAAACAACACGGTCAAATTTCAGATTGAAATTCTTTGGAATTATCATAGTATAATTACTTCAAAATTCTTGTTCACCACACTCTATTATTTTGAATTTTCATTAGGAATGTTTTTTTCGTAGTTTGAATGTTCACAAAGCTTATCCAATTTTTTCAAAAATATAAAAATCTTTTATACCATGTGCTAAGACTATGATCGAAACTTCTGGAATCTTAACCAAATTGTTAACAGAGTTGGACTAGAAGATGCATAGATCGATCCGATAGTTTTGGGAAAAAGGGGGCGTACTTTTCTTAAGAAAATGTTCCAATTTTTAAAATGGGATCAGTCGTTGTGACACTCTCACACCGAGAAATTGAGTTTACCTAAGCATAATTTTGTATAATATTTTAAAGAATTCTACAGACTGTAAATCATCTAAACAATATCATAACTACTTTTTGAGATAAAATATGAAATATATTGAAGTTTGTATACAATATGCTGTTTTATTACAAATTTACAAAACACTAGATAAATGAAATATTAAGAAGCAAGAAAACTATTTCTGTTAAAAACATTTTCAGTGTGAACTTAAAATGTTTTACAGTGTTAGTAGGGTATATCCAAAGATTATAGGAAACCTACATTTTGGAACTTTACAATATCGCAACTGGCATTATTGGGTATTGGTCTTTTAAAACTATTGCAAAAGTTTCACTGGCATATTTTTTGTCTCATTTTGAACATTTGACTCATGCTGGTAACGCATTTATTATATATTATATTTATTGGCACAGTAAAGGTAGCATCTAATAGGCGTATTACGCTGATTTGAGATTTTGTTTGCCTTGTTTTGCAGCGATAGACCATTTCCTGAAAAGCAAACCTCGTAGACAGAATTATGCATTATGAACCCAATTTTCTTCAACAGGGCACCTGGGGTAATAATTTGATTTTATCATTGTAAATCATCATCAAAATATAAGCTCGTTTTATACTCAGGAATCTCGTAGCTTCATACATTGTTAGTTGGAATTCAAATATGTGATTTTATGATCTTGTTATTTAGTCTATCTATCGTATTATTTTGTTATCTGAAGGGTAATGGTTAAAAAGGAACAGAGTTAGGCTACGGTTATTTTTTTAGAAATTTAATTTTAAACTTTCAGGTCTTTAATCTAGAAATTGAATGATTATCGATTCGTCCTTTCGGTATTATGTAATTCAAAACAATGTGAACCTATTCACCTAACGAGCAAATTTTGAAAATATAACACGATCAGTCCCAACTAGACGGTTTCCTCTTTTTAGGGTTACGTACCTCGAAATGAAAAAACGATACCCTTATTGTAGTTATCCGTCTGTTTGCCTGTCTATCTCAAGACCCTTTTTCTCAGGAACACCTAACGGTATCGTGTTGGAATTAATTCCAATAAGCATACTAAACTCTACATCCTCATAGTCCTGTAAACTCAAGTTTCTAACTCAATCTTGTTCATCGAATATATAAAAAAGTTATAAAAATATTCACAATAATAATTTCCCTGGAAAATAACAACCAACAGAAAATAAAAAATGTTTCAACTAATAATGAATAATCCTTTTTAGAAAAAAAATCTTTTAATTTCCGATTTTATCAGCTACTACTTTCTACTAAATAAGGTTATAAATAAATCGATAATTGTTTCGATTAATAAGCTAAAAATAGATGCAATCTACAACAGAGTCTAAACGGATATCAATACCCTACCAGCCGGTTAAGTGTTAATTAATTGAAATGAAATATTATTGCTCTTTTCGAACAGACTGACGTACTATTGGTTGTTGTACACAAATAATTAATGTCATATGATACCTGGGCTGGGTAAAGCATCAGCCTGAAGAAGTTAGATATACTTAAAATAACTATTAACCAACATTCGTTTCGATTTTAATAAGCAAATACATAAATATTTATTATTATTATATTTATATTTATTAACATATCCTTATATCAAAGAATCTTTATAAATCGTTTCTTCTTTGGCTTTGCAATTACTTTGTCGAAAATACTATAAAAGGTAATTAAAATTAAGTTGATGAATCATATCGATAAAGATACCCGGATATAATACATGCTACCCTCTTTTAAGAATTACCCAACACATCAAATCCCACTTTAATATGAAAGAATCTGATGGGGTGGTTCTTCTTGATGTCCAGTCTGCCTGTGATTCAGCACGATGCTCTTATACATAAAATGATAAATGTCGGTTTCCCTCCTGCGCTTGCTTTAATAATCAGAAATGTCTTGTATAGTCGTACCTTTAGGGTTTATATTGGGATTACTTTTCCCACTGTATTTCCCATTACCACAGGAGTTCCCCAAAGTTCGATTTTGGGACCAATTTTATATAACATTTACTTGGCTGATTTTCCAGAAATCCCTAATTGTTGTTTCTCAATCTTTGTAGATGATACAGCAATTTTTTCGCTCCAACTCTGACACGAACTGCTCCAAGATTATTTTCATAAATGAGAAATTAAAACAAATCTGAACAAAACAGAGTGTATGTTCTTTACTCGCAAACGAATTCAATGTAATATTCCCAACACCAAACTGAACTTGAATGGTTCTCCTATTTCATTATTAGACCACATCAAATATTTAGGTATCACCTTTGATAAAACACTGACATTCAAGAAACATATAACATCAGTTATTAATAAGGTAAATTTATTGATAAAAACTTTGTACCCATTTTACGAGTAAACAGGAAATAGTAAAACACCGAGTCTAGAAAATAGGTTAATAATTCATAAAGTGATATTTCAAGCCCTTATGCACACCTCCTTGTGGTTTCAATGTGCCAAAACAAACATATATAACATTTTAAAAAAGATTTTAAATCCGCCATGGCACTTTTCCAGCACCGAATTGCATCGAATTGAATTAAATCGCATTACCGACAAATTTGTCCATAGCTAAAATAGTAAGTAAATACAGCCTTAGTTTTTACGATTGAGTTTTTAGTAAACAATTTTTTCCCAAAATTAATATATTATTTAACCTTCAAACAGGCGCGCGGCATCGAATCGACCACACTTGATGCATTTTTGTTTATAATAAGTAAATGTGTTTTTTTTTAAATTATCATTTTTAATTCCATTTACTTATTTTACAATATTTTTTTTTATTACTAAATAGTTTCCTAATCGTAAGATAATTAATGGAATTTAAAAAAATAAATGGCTATTTAATTATTTGGTGTTTTAAATCCCTAAAATTTCCAATAGGTCTTTAAGGTTACGCACGACCACTGCCGTTCCAAATGAGTGTTAACACTAGACCAACCGGCACGCGCAAGTTTATAATTTTAATAATTTTCGGCACCTTTAAAGTAATTTGCTTTCACATTTAACCTCGTCCTATCCATGCTTTGAAAATGCTTCTTCTCGTTTGGAGTATAAGGGGTTCAAAATGAATGAGATTTAGGAATTTGAAATCTATATCTTTTGTTCTTTATAAAGAACAATAGGCATAATTAAACAAACCTTTCGAAAAATTAGAAAATTGGCATAATTAAACAATCGTTTCGAAAAATTAGAATATGTCCTTTTCAAATGACACTGAGTTGAGTTTTCAAACCCAATATTCGGAATTCTGTGTAGGACCCGTGAACTGAAAACTCTCATTTAAAAATCTAATTGGGCAGGACGAGGTTAAATTAGTAATTATAAATGGAACAGTTTTTTGATATGTCGTATTTTTAAACCTTAATAAACTTAGGCATAACTCTTAAGTGATAAGTTTAAACAATTTTAAAATTAAATCAAGGAAGTAATTGAGACCTTGGTAGTTCTAGTGTTAAACATATTTATAACCAATAATAATATAGTTGAATTAATTTGAATTCTAGTACTAAATTGTATCCCTTCTATTGTGTATACTTGAAAGGTTCAATTGGAATAAATAATAAAAAATAACGATGAAAGCCTATATTCCCTTAAGGGGTTAATAAGGTAGTAATTATAATAATCTTTTTTTTTAAATCTGTAATATGAAAAATTTGTTTAACATCTTCTACCGATAATTTGTGCTATTCTAACGATTGCATCTGATGATGGGTAGAGCCATTTACAAATTTTAAATTTGAAACCGACTTAAGATCCAAAGAGAGTTCTAGCTTACCTTTTTTTTGTGCCCTAACAATCCTCTTCGTCGTCGTTAAAGGACAATTTATTTTTCAAGTCCTTAGCTGGTTTCTTGGACTTTTTATTTTCCGTTACTGATCCGGAAGCACTTGGCTCATCAATCGACTTCACTTTGGCTTTAAAAATAATTCTCTTGCTGAGATCAGCGGGTTTTTCCTGTTCCTCTGAAAGTAAAATGGAAAAATGGCAAAAATTAGCGTAATTTCTTAACAGTGGCGGGAAATTGGGTCGGTCTAGTTTCTTAATGGATTTTTTTTTGGTTTAATAGATTTTAGAGGGATTTTTGATCATAAACTGCTATTAATTTCGGTTAAACAATTTTGGCGCGAATTTCAAATGAGGAGCGGTTACTAGTAGCCGCCGCGAATATCCCCCCGCGTCCGTTGGACCGAGACATTTTATGTTTTCCTCCTCCGTTCGATTCGGTGCTTTACGCTCGGATCTCTTTTGGTTTCCTCCTTTCTTCTTGCCTCCTCTGTGCCTTCACACTAGCCGTTGTTCTTCTTCTTCTTCCTCCTCCTCGTATTCTGCTTATTCTCCTCTGTCACTTTGTCGAGAATGTTTTTATCGTCAGTTACTTTTTCTCCCGCGTTTGCGTATAACATTATACGTGCGTTCGTGAAAAATTTTTGTACTTACAGCGAAGCATACTGAACTGCCTGGGGAACGCTATTTGGGGCACCACACAGCAGAGCCTCCGTTCGGAGAATTGGCGAGAAATGTACAAGGGATTTTTCAAATGCGCGATTTTTTATCCCGAACTTTAACTTGCAACGGCTTAAGCGGATCACTCCGATGGCAAATAAAATTTGATAAAAACGGGCGATTTTAGCACGGGGCGGGCAGGGGACTCGCTTCGTTCTCTGCCCTGCGAGCCGAAATGACAAATGAAGTTGCAGAGTCGCCCCACAACTGACAGGCAGCAGCAGGCACACTCTTGAAATTGAATTTATTTACTTATTTTTTTATTTTGTCGCTTAATACTTTCGGTTTTTGGAACTTGAATTACGGATTTGCCGGCAAAACAACCGCAGAAACACAATTTAGCACAATTTTTTTGGGGAGTCGCACGATCCGCGGAAATTGTCACAGGAGCGCGGCGGCCAGGGAGCACATGGTGACGACGACGGCGACGGAGCGGGGCGGAGCAGCAGCAGCAGCAGCAGCAGCACCAGCAACACGCACGGGAAGATAACCTAGCCGCGGAGGAGCGGGGGAAACGAGGGAAAATTTCGTTCGGCGCGCGGCCTGCCTGCACCTACCTTTCTCGATCCTCTTCTTCTCTGCGTCTGCCTCTTCCGCCGTTAGGTCGCCAGCTTTTAAGACGACGACTTGGGGTTTCTCGTCCTCGGTCGCCTCCCCGCGGCCGCCCTCCTCCTCTTCGCTGTCGCTGTAATTTTCTAATTTTTGGCGCTAAATGTGGGTAGGATTTTATTTTTATTTATTTTTTTGTTATTGATAAAAACATATTTTATTAATAACGGGAAAGTAATTACCTTAGTTTCAATGGAAGGACCGTCCTTGTATCCAATTTCTTCCTTAAGTCTTCGCAAAAAGCTGGGATCTTGCGGTTTTATAAATGCGACATTCCTTTTCGACATTGTGAACGCAAAAAAAACCCCGTAAATTAACACTATTTTCGACTATATCATTTTTGCACGGCACCTGTTTTTTGCACTTTCTGTTTAATACAAATAATCACGTAAAAACCCTTCTTAATTTCGACAAATTGTACAAATAATCACCAAAAAACCATCAAGAACTTAACCTTACCACAGCGAAGCAGAGCAGAGTTTTAGAGTTCTTCTGCTCGAGGACAAAATTTTAAAGGTACGAATCACTTTTGTGTGTAATTATGTAGAATTATAGTTTTGTGAACCGGAGAACTTGGAAGACGTTAGCGCGATTTAAGCAGGCGAAGGCGAACGTAAAATTAGGCAAATCGGAAGTTTTTAGGACAGGGGCCGGGAGGAGGGGACTTGGGTAAACACGACAACGACCGAACAGTGCTCGGAAATTGCCGAAGAGCTGTAAACATGCCACAAACATATGATTTTGACAGTGTTAGAGGAGGTGTTCAGAACTTATTAGATTGTATTTGAGGTTGGCATTACTAAATTTTTCGTTAAGTGAGCAAATTTTAAGCTACACTAGCGTTCAATTAAAGGATCATTAAAAAAATCGGTAAATTGTTCTAATTTTTAAATAGCTGTATCTTTGCGAAAAATGTATGGATTTGAATGAATAAAAGCTCATTTTGAAGCTTGTACTTTTTACTTTGAAACCTATGTATCTAAATCCCATACCGCACAGTTAGAAGTAAAAAATAGAAGGAGGAATTGATCCCTTAATTTTTTGTGAAGTTTAATTGCTTCTATTAGTGGAGTACCTTAGACATTTACCATGTTTCCATGCACAGGGTTGAGTTGGAGTTGAGTTTTCGTTGAGTTAAGAAAATGTCCGCTAAACCTGAACTGTTTCCATGAGCAACCTTTGAGGAGGAAACTAATGGAGTTGGCATTGTATGGAGAGAATGTGTACAGCAGCCGTAGCCAGAAAACTTTCTTCTATGTGTGTGCACTTTGCTTTTAGGGCAGCCATTGTGACCATCCGCTGTGAAATTTTCGAGCGGCAACTTTGAGGTTCACGGCGATTTTATAATTTTTGTGAAAAAAGTGAAGTTTTTCGGATAAATAAAAACGGATTAATATTATCGTGTCTCAGAAAGGAACAAAAAGTTTATTTTGGTGTAATTTTGTGAGCTTTTGTTAAGTAAAATGGTGAGAAAGTGCCTTGTTTGTTCGTGCAACAATAGCACCAAGAATAGACCAGACGGTGTAACTTTTCATAAGTACGTACAAAAAGTGGAAGGTTTTCAATAAAATTATAGTTTCTGCATGGTGAAGAAAGGAGCTTTTAATCAATAATTTTCGCAAAAGTCATCAAAGATTTACTTTTGTTTACGTTCGGGATGGCT
The DNA here is from genome assembly GCA_949715965.1 of Dysmachus trigonus. Lineage (NCBI taxonomy): Eukaryota > Metazoa > Arthropoda > Insecta > Diptera > Asilidae > Dysmachus > Dysmachus trigonus. The sequence goes on along the minus strand of OX454322.1, from coordinate 78,620,004 downwards.
GCCATTTTTGGGTGTCCACTGGCGCATAGACGTCGTCAAATTTAGGAAAAAAGTGGAATTTCCCAAATCAATGCTAAACCATATATAATTTATTCCGTCTTATTATTTTTAATTTTTTACATTAAATTTTGCTAAAATATTTTAATTTATGTAATTTCCAAATCAAGTTTCTAATTTAACCGCCCATAAGTTGACTGGTAATCAGATATACCGAAAAATTTTAACGCCTTCACTGGTTTTCAAGGCAAAACTTAAAAGTGGCTACGCTGAATTCTTACAATGCCAACTCCATTAGTTTCCTCCTCAAAGTGAGCAACTTGGAGTTGAGTTGACAAAATAAACTGGAATGACATTTGAAGCTAACCCCAACTCAACCCGACTAGTTTCGTGGAGTTAACTTGGATTTAACGAAACTCAACTCAACCTGAGTTTCCATGAACACTAACTCGAGTTCAACTCGAGTTGAACCCTGCATGGAAACACGGTAATTTATTGGACGTTTTTTCAAATGTTTTTTTTTTCATACTAAAATTTATTTTAATGATACAATATTTTAAGAACTGAAAATGTACATATCGAACTTTCTAAAAAGATTTTTTTTTTTGTCTTTAATTTAAATAGGGCTGTGATAGGGCAGCCGCAATTAGGTCCCTTTAAAAAAACGGTTGGCAAATAATCTCAGCTGTTGAACGTCTGAAACAAAAAAAATTCGAGCAGGTTATTCAAATATAAATCAGTCTTTATCGTGTGAGCTAGAATAAAGTATTATGGTTTAGAAAAAAAAAACATAATGACGGACTTTTGAATTTGTTTTCCTCTTTTTTTAGTAAAAATGATTAAAAAATCGGTAAAATATTAACGGATATTTGTAATTCTAGTTCACACCATATGTAAAATAATCGCCGATAATTTGAGCTTAATCGGTTGAATAGTTTTGTAAAAAAGTTGCCAACCATGTCAAAAAACGTGGTTTCGAGTAAAACGCGTTTAAAGTTTTTTTTTTTTTTTATAATTCACCCCCTTGGACGCCATGTATTATATCACGTTGTACACAAATATATTTCTCGGGATTTTTGACTTATATACCATATTGTATATTGTTTTTACATAATATAGAAGTCATAATTTTTTCATTTTGTAACCAAAGCATCACTTTTTATAAATTAAATAGTCAATAGTTAAAACAAAAATTAAAGTAACATATAAAAACGTTAATGGAAGAAGTCGATGGACATAATACGGTTTTATTTAACGGAACTTCGAATTAGATTTAATTTGAATTACGTTTTCAATTTACAGGAATATATTTTAAAATAGTTTTACTATAAATTATATAATAAAATAAAAATCGTTTTTTTTTAAATGCAAAAAAAAAAACATCGGTTCATTTAGAGTAGCGGTTGTCTTTGGCGTCGCGAATCTCTAACAGTGATAAATTTTTGATGTTTTGGTTGTCATTATTACTATTGCTTTAAGTACATCAGTTTTCAAAAAAAATATTTTTCTTTAATAAACATTTACAACAATTTAAAAACCGCGCTCTTAAAATCTACTCGGACGGATATTATCACTGAACTATAAATAGGATCACAAGACCCAAATAAGCAGAACACTTCCTAAAGTTGAATTGTCATCGATTTTCGAATTTTCGGGCTGTCACAACGCCATATTGAATTTTGTGAGCCTTGAAAACGTGAAGCAGCCCAGGTTTTTCTTGAAACGTGCTGTTAATTGTTACGGAAAGGGATTTATAGTTGATATTTTAGATTTTTAACGTACCTTAAATTACGTTAAAAATGAGTGCTGATATAAAAGCGTTCTTCCATGAGTGGTGTACTAAAAATAAAGTCGACCCGAAATTTGATGTCAGACCGACAGGTAAAATTGCATGATTTTGATAAAGTAGATAATTAAATGGTAATAAATGTATAAAAATAGGTCCCAAGCATCGACAACGCTTCCTCTGCGAAGTTCGTGTGAGCGCCTTCCCCTACGTTGGCGCTGGGAATTCAACGAACAAAAAGGACGCTGAGAAGAATGCCGCTCGGGATTTTGTAAACTTTCTCGTGCGAACCGGGAAAATAAATCCCGCAGAAATAACCTGTGATGGCATTGCTGCGGCGCCGCCAGTTGATTCTGGGCCGATGAGCCGAAATGATTCCGCAGGGGATCGTCCGAATGTATTTAGAGAAGGCATGGGGCCCCAGGACCTCGGGCAGGCCTACCGTCCCATAAATCGAGAAGGAGGCGATGATAATCGCTTCGATTTCATTAATCGAGCCCAACAACAACTCGAAATGAAAGATGCCGAATCGCTAGACGTTAATGCGGCGATTCACGGGAATTGGACAATCGAAAACGCAAAGGCGAAGCTCCATCAGTTCATGCAAATGAACAAAATCAACACCGACTACAAGTACACCCCCGTTGGTCCAGATCACGCCAGGTAATTTTGATCGTTTGCTTCTATTTTCGCGACGCTAGTCCCAGAAAGCTAACTCTTCAGATTTGTGGTCGAAAATCTGAAGTGATAGCGACTGATGTAGAACAACTTAGAGAAGGTCACGGTTTGCTGCAAAGAACATGAGTTGTAGAAGTGTCGTGTGAGTCTCATGCAAGAAGCGTTAATGGTTCTCACACGATCACATGACAAGCTTCTACGATCTCTCAGATATGTTTAAATCTTGTCCGCAATTACTACATGAAGAATTTTCACATTTTTAGACATTTTACGGATTTGTTTGAATGGGAGATCTTTTGCAGTAAATCGTGGCCTTACTTTGAATGGTAGAACGGTAAGTAACCTTTTTCTTTGCCTTCTTTTTAGTTTATTTTTGTTGGTAAATTAACAACAATTGATTGCGAGGGATTTATTTAATTTTTCTTAACAAATTTAAGCTTTACTTTGAATATATAATTAATTAAAGCTTCACTTGAAATATATAATTAAATAAATTAAGAATAAGAAAACAGATAGTTCATAAAAGCCAAAACCATTTATAGACTATTATCGGAGACTTTGTTTCATTGTAAGGGCTCAAATTTAAGTAAAATCTATAAATAGGACTTGTGGCGATAAGGTCTTTATTTGACCCCAGAAGACATTGTTTTTTAATAGAGAATACATTTTTTTTTTTTTGTAATGCTCTTTTTTGGAATCACCTGGTATTTTATTTGTTTATCTGTTTGTCCTTCTATTAGTTTGTGTTGCAAAATAGAAATTAATTAGATAATAATAAAATAAAATTATATATAAACTTAAAAATAAAAATATGTTCTTAAAATTTAAAAAAACTTATTTTTCACTTACACACAAAGGAGTACCTTCGAAATTCTTACATATGTTAGGGATTTTACATGCCTCTGCCTTATATATAAAAAAAAACTCTTCAGTACTTGCTAGTGTTCTATGTTAAAGAACTATGTAATAGTATGAAAATGTTATATTTAGTTAGGTAAGGTTTTGAAATTTTTCTTTATTTGGTAATTTACGAACTAATAATCATTTGAATTCCAAATTGAAAAACTTTTCAAAATCAAGTTATTATAGTTTTTGTAAAAGTATATTTCCTATATAAAGAAAAAAGAATTGTTCCTACAGTTTTCGACATAATTAAAAAAAATATTGCCTCCAAATTTTTAAGCAGATTCTTCTTGGTAGATTAAATTAAAAATATTTTTTTATTTATTTATAAAAGAAAGAGTCCACAGTCCTTTTTTGTTAACGTTTACAAGAGTTTTTATTTTGGTTGTTGGCAATTTGAACTATACTTTTGGAAAAATCATTACTGTTGAAGAAACAAATTTTCTCGGCTTCTCAGCTTATTACTACATATTTGCGAATTATTAATGAGCTAATACTATCGGGAATATTTAAAATAACATTAGGAACCTTGTTAATCTCAAGTTATAAACGGACATACGGGCAGAAAAACAAGTTTCTTTTCATACTACGCGAGGAAGAAATTTATATTATAGTTGTTTTATATCTGACTTATCAAATTTCATTAATCATATATTAAAATAATTGAATTTCGGTTTTTATTTTGTTATTTACCTGCTTTTGTGAACTATTTGAAACATATAAATGGATTATACTAGAAATTTTGTTGATATTTGTCGTAATCCGCAGGAGTTTCATGGCTGAAATGACGATCTTTGTTCGCGATCTGAAACGTTCAATAACAGCCAGGGAGACCGGTTCAAATAAGCAATCCGCGAGCAAATCATGCGCCCTTTCTCTTGTACGGCAACTCTATCATTTGGGAGTTATTGAGGCCTTTTCTGGTTCCTTGAAAAAAAGGAAGGAGGATGACGATATGAAGCCGTATCCTGTAAGAATAGATCCAGAAATTATGTGTCGTGTCGAAGATGTTGTACGGGAACTAAATCTACCAGTGATAAATAGCCCACCAGTTAAAGTGGATCCCGAAAATAATTCGTATAGTTTATTGGTATGTATTTATAAAAAAATTTATGTTTTTAATGTCGTAGTAATTTCGAAAATTCTGTTTAGGCCAATATTGGACCTGAAGTACGACGTAATCCACAAAACAGGCAAGATCAAGGTTCTGTGATACCCTGGGCTCCACCACAACCTAATTGGAACGCTTGGAATGCATGCAATATCGACGAGGGCTATTTGTCGACTGCAAGCCTCGATCGACTTTGCGAGGATCTCGATGACGCTGCTCGTGATAAAAAAATGAACGATAAAGTTTATCAAGTATGTATTCATTGAAAGTTGGTCTAGTTAAGAAGTTCAAAAGTTCGGATTATTGATTTCTTGGTTAGAAAAACATAAGTAAGGACCATGTGATTCGAAGTAAATAATCCATCACATAGATTTAGGTCTTGATTTTCAGTGAGGAGTAAGTTAAGATATATTCAAAAAATCTATACATTCGGTGATCAGTTGGAACAGTTTGAATTGAAGAAAGACAATTATAATTCAGCTATCAACTTGGCGATGAGTGTTTTTCGCAATGTTAACTTTAAAGCTTTTTCAACGTTTAAAATCACCTCTTAATAATTAAGATAGACTTGTGATTTTTAAAATATGTACAGCCCTTTTTGGGGAAGAAAATGTACTTGCTTACCAAAAGATGCTGATTTTTAACGATATGCCTTGCACAGGCCGGCTGGAAAAGCTATCAGTATTCCGGACTTTTGAATGTGTTGATCAGACTAATAAAAATATTTAGAAAGCCTATTAATTATTCAATTATTTTTCAGGAGTTTCTTTGTTTCCGTGAGACTTTGCCAGTGGCTGCGATGAGGAATCAAATAATGTCAGCGATTAATGATTCCCCTGTGGTCATAATTCGTGGTAATACAGGTTGCGGTAAAACCACCCAAATCGCGCAATATATCCTTGAGGATTATATTAATTCCGGTCAGGGAGCCTATTGTAACATTTATGTGACTCAACCCCGACGTATTAGCGCTGTCTCAGTAGCTGAACGTATCGCAAACGAAAGAAATGAACCTTTAGGCGAATCAGTAGGATATTCTGTTCGTTTCGAATCGGCCACGCCCCGTCCCTACGGCGCCATTCTTTTCTGCACCATAGGGGTTCTGTTGAGAAAACTAGAAAATGGTTTAAGAGGAATTTCTCATATAATAGTAGATGAAATTCATGAACGTGACGTCAACAGCGATTTCTTGTTGGTCGTTCTGCGCGATATGGTTCACACCTATCCCGAATTACGAGTTATCCTTATGTCTGCGACAATTGATACAACTCTATTTTCCGAATATTTCGGAGGATGCCCAGTCATTGAGATCCCTGGAAGGGCACACCCTGTAGAACAATACTTTTTGGAAGATTGTATTGAAATGACCAATTTCACTCCAACAGCTGAAAGTCGTAAACGTAAAAAAGATGACGAGAAGGAGGAAGAAGGTACTGTTGAGAGTGGTGATGAAAATATGAATAAATTTATTGATCCAAAATACTTGCCACAAACTAAGGCTGCGATGGCACAATTGTCCGAGTCTGAGTGCAATTTTGAGTTGATTGAGGCACTGTTGATGTTGATAAAGGAAAAGAATATTCCAGGAGCTGTTTTGATTTTCCTTCCTGGATGGAATCTCATTTTTGCACTTATGAAATTTTTACAGAACAGTCGATGCTTTGGAGGACCTGAGTACAGAATTTTGCCATGCCATTCTCAGATTCCTAGGGAAGATCAGAGAAAAGTCTTCGAGCCTGTTCCTGAGGGTGTAACTAAGGTATGTGAAAATTTCTTTAATTATTTCTTGTTATTTATCATATAAATTGGAATGATAAAGATTAATAAATCCAACAATTGAAGCTAGTTATCTAAAACAGTTTTCATAAATCTGCATTTTCGAATCAGTAACCAAAATATCTCGAATATCATTGCACCTTTTAGTTTCAAATGTTGTTTTGTTATTTATATAAGAGGGAAAGTAGTCTTTGAACGTTTTATTTTACTTATTATTAATTTATTTATAACAAACGAGCGTTATGATTCAGATCTCAATGTCTACTTTGGAAATCCATCGTCAATTTAATAAAAATTTCCCATTGCCAGTGGTAATTGTCGGTAATTGAAAATTGATTAAACTCATCGTAATTTAGCTAAAGTCGATCTCGACAAATTTTAGAAATTCGGCAAACAGAAAATTAATTTTAAAATAAGATGCAATATAAATTTTTGTTAATATATGTATGTAATTCCGTTCTTAGAAAAGCAACAATTTGTCTATTCTATATTTTAGATCATTTTGTCGACCAACATTGCAGAAACTTCGATAACAATCGACGACATCGTTTTCGTGATTGACGTGTGTAAAGCCAGGATGAAGATGTTCACCTCCCACAATAATCTCACAAGTTATGCGACCGTCTGGGCCAGCAGGACAAATCTAGAGCAACGTAAGAAAAATATATCTTCAAGTATAAACCTTAAAATTAATATGTAAAAAATTCCTACAGGCAAGGGTCGAGCTGGCCGTGTCCGCCCAGGTTACTGCTTCACACTATGCTCAAAAGCACGATTCCAGAAACTTGAGGAAAATATGACTCCAGAAATGTTTCGGACACCACTTCACGAATTGGCGCTCAGTATTAAATTACTGCGGTTGGGATCAATTCATCAATTTTTATCCAAAGCAATTGAACCTCCACCACTAGATGCTGTTATTGAGGCTGAAGTTCTTTTACGAGACATGAAATGCTTAGACGAGAACGATGAGCTAACTCCGCTTGGAAGAATTTTGGCTCGCCTCCCGATTGAGCCCCGCTTAGGGAAAATGATGATTTTAGGGACTGTTTTTGGAGTTGGGGATCCTCTAGCTGCGCTGGCAGCTTATTCAAGTACATTTTCGGAAATATTCTCTTTAGATATTGGACAGAGACGTTTGGCAAATCACCAAAAAGCCCTTGGAGGTAAAAGATGCTCAGACCATGTGGCTCTGCTTGTGGCCTTCCAAATGTGGGATAGAGCACGGGCAAAGGGAGAAGATGAGGAGATCCGCTTCTGCGAATGGAAAGGTCTTCAGCTGCCAACAATGAGAGTTCTCTGTGATGCAAAAAGACAACTATTGGATTTGTTACAACAAGCAGGATTCCCTGAGGAATCTATGCTATCGATGCAAATTGATAATAATAGTGATGACCCTCAGTTGGACATGGCAATTAGTTTGTTGTGTCTCGGCATGTACCCTAATGTCTGCGTCCATAAAGAGAAACGCAAAGTTCTAACTACCGAATCAAAGGCTGCTCTAATTCACAAGACTTCGGTCAATTGCAGCAACTTACAGGTGACCTTCACTTACCCCTTCTTCGTTTTTGGCGAGAAAATCCGCACCAGAGCAGTCTCTTGTAAGCAGATGACTATGGTGGCCCCAATCCATCTTATGCTCTTCGGCTGCCGCAAGATAGATCTAGTTAACGATCAAACCGTGCGACTCGACAATTGGCTAAACTTTGAGATGAATGCTCAAGATGCGGCCTTGATTGCCGCCCTGCGACCCGCCGTAGAAGACCTCGTAACCAGAGCCAGTGAGAGCCCGGATGAAATTCTACAATTCGATGCATCCTATCAAAAATTGATCTCGGTTGTAAGGGATCTCTGCGAGATGACTGCTGGTGATTACGAGATAAAGAGGGAAACGGGGATCAGCCCCATGCAGCAGAGGAATGGGCCCCCTGGAGGACGTGGAGGTGGAAAGTTCTTTAGAGGTAACAACCTCGGCGGCTTTGGAGGAGGGAGCGGTAGTAGTGGTGGATTTGGAGGCGGATTCAGACAAGGTGGTGGTGGAGGAGGAGGAGGCAATTGGAATTATGGGGACAATAGGAGAGGGGGTGGAGGATTCCGCCGATTCTAATTCAGTATCAAATTTAGTTTATAAATTAATTTTACGATATTTAGACTTTTATGGGGGGTAACAATTTTTCCCTTGAAGGGATCATTTGTTCTGCTGAATCACCCCTTGCTGATATTTTAATTCCAAAAATAATCAATTTAAATAAAATGACTATTTAATTAACTACAAATTATCGAATTTTGAATTTATGAAAAGTGTATTATATACTATACTAGCTGAGTAACCTGGTTTCACCCCGCACAGCGTAAATACTTTTCAATTTAATTAAATACTGCTCAAATGCTCTAGTCTGGTATATCCTAGAAATTGTTTCAACCTGAAAACCCCCTTTATGGATCCGCCATAATAAATTTCCAAATTTCAAATATTCAAAATTAGTGGCCTTTAAAATTCTCATTACAATCCGTTGAAATCGCGGAATTTTGGTCGCCATTTTGGATCCGCTATCTTGAATTTCTAAATTTGGACATCGGATTTGAAGTCAGCATTCCATAAAACCCCTAAGCACCAATTTTCATTAAAGTCGCTTTAACATATTCCAGTCGCAACAAAATCGGCGGTGACACGTCGGAATACCTTCCTGGGTAAGTGAAATTGAATAAATGTAAATGCAAATAATCTGAGGGTTTTTTATGGTTCACACCATAGAGTTGTACATCTTAGTACCTATTGTCATATACAGGGTGTTCAATAGGAATGTGTGAAAACTAATGAGTCACTATTTTTTATCAAATGGGGAGACCGGGAAAATGTAATTACTTTTTCAGTTTTCACACATTCCTATTGGACACCCTGTATGTATATATAAATATCTACTTACAATATGGAAAACTACCCCTATTTAGAGGGTATAGTTGTTGAACTTTGAGTAAAACTTAGAGTAAAAATGTGTAAAAAAATAGTTGGAAGTTTCTCACGGTTTATATATTTAAATGCTCACTCATGATACCTATTAATACTCAATTTTAAAGTAGTCACTAGCTCAATATCGCGTAAAATATTAACCCATGGCCATGCCCGACAACAGATTGATCCAAACAATCCAAGTGCTACCCATTTATACCTTCTGGTTTTCTTTCGTGAACAAAGGATTATAAATCTTGCATACTATTAGATGATGTTTTAGGACAAAGGATCGTAAATGAGTAGACCCTTTCGTAAGGATCTCACCTAAACAAATACCATGTTTCCATGCACAGGGTTGAGTTGGAGTTGAGTTTTCGTCGAGTTAAGAAACTAGCCGCTAAACCTGAACTGTTTCCATGAGCAACTTGGAGTTGAGTTAACAAAATAAACTGGAATGACATTTGAAGCTAACCCCAACTCAACCCGACTAGTTTCGTGGAGTTAACTTGGGTTTAACGAAACTCAACTCAACCCGAGTTTCCATGAACACTAACTCGAGTTGAACCCTGCATGGAAACACAGTAAAAGAGTAATTAAAAGATATCCGTGCGTTACTCATGCAGGGACCTTTAAGGAACAAAGAATGATAAAATATCAGCTACTCCTACGAGCAGTCCAAGGTAGAAAAATGTGCCATCTAGCATAAAGAATATTCGTCAGTCGAGGATCGCTTAGGGAGGACTTGAGGGTACATTTCCACACTCCTAATGTCTAATATTTACTTGTCGGCAACAAATTCTTTCTCTTATCCATTCGCATCTTCTCGCACTCTTCATTCACGGTAAACACTTTTCTTGTCGATACGACTTAACTCACAGCCACGGGAAGACAATAAGTCTTAACATATCTTTTCCGAACCAGGACGAGTTTTCTCCTGTGTACACTCGTTACAATTTGAAGAAATCACCCGTATTCAAGGGGTGGAATTTTGAATTTTGAGGCGGAGTCAGGAAAAAACAGTGAAAAACACAATTGGCATTAAGGGTTAAAACACGAACTCGCCTGTCGCGTACAAGAAACACTTAACGGAATTTCTATATGTTTGAAAGCTGCGAAACGGTCCCAAAGCCGAAAAACATCGCATCAAGCTTTCACCGGCGATGTTTCATCTTCGAACCGTTCAAAGCGGTCGAAAGTCGCAAATCCGAGCTCCGAGGAACTGGTTTTCTCCAGCTGACTCTTGGAGAGCTTTTTCCTGCAATTCCGCTCAGTGTTCGTTTGAAAGTCGCCTTCATCAGAACAGGTTGGGTCGGGTGTCCCGTCTTCGCTTGCTCGGTGTGATAGAAAAAGAATTATCATTATTATTATTATTTTGTTTGAAAACTTGCTATAGTTTGTGCGATTGCATTCTCCGTTTTTTCCGACCTACCGTGGTCATCGTGTTGCGTTACGCGTGCCAAGAAAAAGGATCGGGCAGTGCGTGAATTTCTTTAGATCCTCGCGAAGAATTATCCTTGCCGAAATTGTGCCTGGGAAGAAAACGAATTAGTGTCCAGTTGCTGATCGGTGTGAAGAAGGTTTCCTTCCCAGTGAAGAGAAGAATAGGAAAAAGGTTCGTTTTCGTTTATTATAGCGCGTATCTGGGGTCCCAGTCCGGTGCCTTTTTTTTTTTGCATATTCAAAACAAAATCAGTTCGAGTTGTAAGGAGAAAAACGGAAACTTAAAGCCTCTGGTGCGCCTCCGTGGGGCTCTGTGTTGGTGGAGTCGCAACAAGGGAAAAGGAGAAAAAGTGCCCCACAGACACACAGGGTGGGCAAAAACGAGAAATTTGGGTTAGCGAAAAAGGGAGGGGGGTGCTGGGGAACAGCTGTATCGATTTTGTTGTGGTTCAGTTGTTCCTCCTTCGGTTTCTTGCCTCAGCCCGCCCGGCAGCGAGTTTTGATTTATCGAAATTCGCCCTCTGAGAACTCGAGCTAAGGTAGAAAAGTCCTGTGGAGCAGAGCGGAGCGGCTCGGGAGCTCCTCATCCACTACCGTGTGCCCTTCATTGTCATGGATACGATCGGGTGCTGCTGGTAGACGACAATCACCACTCAGGTGTTCTGCGGAGGATATTCTTTCGCCATCCAAATTGCCACCGTCGCTACCAACAAAAAACCAGCAGCAGAGCACCTCCCCAGCTCCTGAGACTGCTCCAGCAGCAACTCGTTACGTGCGGGGAGCTCCGCTGCTTGCCCTCACCCGTCGACACACGCACTCCACAGGCCTGAGGAGGAACGCCAAAACAAAATAAAAGCCCCACACAAATGGGCCCCACTGCTCCAGCTACGAGACGCGAATGTTAAGTGATGCCAGAAGAAGAAACCACGAAGAGCCCCGTTGGTGGTACAGGTGAGTGCAGAATTTACGAGTTTTTGCTTCTTTATATATATTTTCCCAGCGGTGGAGCACTGAGCGTTCGCCGCTGTTCGGTGCGCGCTGCGTACAAAAAGGCGCTCCTGGTGCCCCTTACCAACTCTCCTCTGTGCGGCAGTGTCAAGGTGAAGTGACCTTCGATTCGGTTTTATTATGGGCGACGAATATACGTGCCCGCACCGGCCTGAAAAGATGAAACCTTCGAGGGCTCCCCGCATCGGAGTACCAATTTTCCCACACTGGATCGGCCCCAACAAGCTGCCGTTTATGGAAACCTGCTTCCGGCGATCCGCCTAGCGATTAGTTTCTGACGAAAATGTGCCCCCTTTTTGTCACTGCATCACAGCTCGAAGCGTTTTTCCGGCTTTCCGGCGAACCATCCGTTTAAGTGATGGTGGTGCTCCGTCAGGCGCTGCGCTTTTCACGACTCATGTCTTCTTGGACCCCTGCCACTGTGGAAATAAATAAATATCGTGATAAACGATATCCACGTATAAATTCACAAACTGTGTCACTGGGCTCAGTTCTTCGAGAGTTATTATTGGCCCACCCATCAACCGGAGGCCTGAGCGAGCCTTCTATAAATTTCCTTCCGAGAAAGACACCAGCCTGGCCCCAGAATTATGTAAGAATGCGAACAGAGCCGACTCCTAACCTTTTGGGTCATCCGCCCACAAAATTTATCGTCCCATTGGCCAGAGAGTTTTCTTTTTATTGATTTCGCCGGCGCTTCGTGTGCACTTATCTGCCCTAATTTATGCAGTCGACGGGCGCTGACTGAATTTTAAGAAGCGCCGCCGCCCGGAATCAACTGTCCGGGGACATTAAGCGCGGCTTTGATTTCATTTAGCATTCGAGCTGCGAATATCCCCAGGTAGCCTGTGATCAAGCCCCAAGACCCCAAGTTACTTAATCTAGATTTAAGAAGATCCAACTTGTTGGCTGGATTCAATTTTTTTTCCAAAAAGAAGTTTTTTTTCTTATTTTTAGGGAATTTGATAGTTTAATTATTGATGAACATTTCATCAAAATTTCAAATAAAAATTCCTGAAAACATCGTAGTTCAAAGACTGTGGACTATCTTTAGGAACTTAAAACTTTAAAAGCGATTTTCTTGAAACGTGATTTTCGAAGCTGGTTCTTAAGATTGAAAAGAAACTATTGCATCGATTGACTTGAATTGTTTACTGGAGGTTCAGAAAGAATGCTGTCATCGGTCGATGAACGGAAAATATGATATTTTCTATACTTTATTTGTTATTGCAAAAAATTCCACGATTTTTTCGGCCAAAATCGGACTTTTCACTTTGAACTGTTACCATTTCTCTAAAAAATTATCTCTTTTTTCTTATTCTTCATTGATAGTTACCTTTGTGTATGCACAATACAAAGTGGTATAGTTTTTTCATTTTAAATGACCTTAAGGTAGGTAACCGTGGCAACCCTTCTTTTTTTTGATTTGGAGACATTGCATTCTTCCCATTCAAAATAAGTTTGTGTAGTATTTTAGTAGAAGGTACAAACTTAATAACCACATTTTTGAAGATTTGTTCAATCATTTTTAAATATGTGTATAAAATGCTGAAATCTCGTAACTTCCAACCAAACGTCATTAGTTAAGTGTGTCTTGTTAGAATTGAACATATTCCTCTTAAGGCATGTAAGTGCCAACATGAAACCGAGAAAGCCTGATATTTAATGAAGTGCATTTCATGCGTGTTTAGACCTTAACTGGTAGTTTTCTAACATTATCGAAAGGATTTATTAGCAAAATGAAAAAGAAAGTTGTGATTCCCAGCGCAGATGGAGAAAGAAATATTGAATATACAAAACAAACAAACAAGTCATGCAAAAGGTATCAAAGGTTTGGATAGGAATGTCATCTTTTAAATGCAAATTAATTTTCCCTATTTTACGTCTAAATTTGAGCCTATATTAACTATAACTATGTCAAAATTCAGTTTTCTACTTTGCATGGTACCTGACAACTTCTTAGGACTTCTTAGCAATTCTATACCTCCCCGGCGTTAAAATTTAGGGTCTGGGCATTCTTTACTAAAATGCCAGTATCACATCGATTTAAAAAAAAAGTTAATTATCACCAAAAATCGCTCGGACAGCTGGGCACTGGTATAAGAGTAGGTTGAACATATAATGGTCTCTGCAAAAAATTATTTTATGTGAAATCATTAATATAACATATTAATATAAGTTTTTATATCCTATACATGCAATAGTAGGATTATAATTGCACCATATACTTATTTGACAGTTGGTCCTTTTCTAACATAATCCATTATGGGTCTTGTGAATTTGTTAAGATCTCCTATCCTTTTTATTTCTTCCGGAATTTTATTATAGATATCACTTGCGCTGTTGATGATTGATATAATAAATATAATATAAACTTTATGTATTAAAGATGGCGGTCTGTCAAATTCGAAATATATGTATCTAGACTTTTTAAGAAGATACATTTATGTTTTTTTGTAATATTAAATTGAATGTACGTGGGAAACACTGGGTAAGGGCCGGGTAGTCAATTAAATATATATATTGAAGTAATTTTGAGATCTGCAGTTCTTTCATCAAGACTAATTGTAATGTGATACTATTACGTGCCCAACTAACTGAATACTATCGGAGGAAATAAAATGACTGCTCAAGCAAAATTTAACAAAAGGAAATCTGGTTGAAAAGAAAGAAGAAATTTTTGTAGAAATTGAAGACGAAACAGTAAACACTGATTGCACGTGACAAAAATAGCCGCCGACGTCATCAACGACTTCACGTTGCCAGAGAAAGAAGTCTAAAAAACGCTGAAGGATTTTCTCGGAAATTCGCTGAGCATCCTTATGGCCAAGGAGTTGCAGAACTCGCGAAAATCGATACTACTGTCCACCGGGGGGCGGTTTTGGTGCCCTGACCCCCCCCCCCCCCCCCCCCCCCCCCCCCCCCACGGTTCCAACCCACCATTGCGGAAAGTTGGTCCCCCCCGGCTTATCCCATGATGATCCCCATGCGGCACAATGGGAAGACGCATCGCGGGCAGCTGTAGTACACTGGAAACATGGTGGCGCTGCCGAAGTAAACAAAATCGGAGAGGAAGATGCTGAAACGAAAACTCCATTTAGGGGATATTATTTGCGGAAAATCGGAGGAATGCTCTGGAAGTGGAGACCTCCCGAAAACTGTTCCTCCTCGGGCTCGTCCTCGTCAGGATGGCGTAGTACAGCTGTGCGCCACCCACACTGAGGGAGCTGGCGTGCTCGCTCGACGAAAGCTCCGTCGTTCCGTCGATGTCCTGTAGTGTGTAATGGGGTCCCACATGTGTGGTGGTGGTCGAGCGGAGCTTGATATCCTTGAGGGGGACGTCCTTGATCCAGTTTTCTCAAGAGATACGTCAAAATGTGTTTTTCCGCTCGTTGTGTGTTGGGGGCGCATTGCATGGGAATTATCGCTGCCGCCATTGGTTTTCCTGGCCTCTGTTTCCTTTGCATTTCAAGTGCCTCTCCCACGCCCCCCTTCTAGTGTAGTCGGCGCCACTGGCAGGCCTAATTGACGTGATCTGTAGCACGGTCCTCTCTAATCAATTTTATTATTCGAAAAACTGCGAGCATGTTTTCAGGTTAGAGAGGCCGCGGGGAATCCAGCCGAAGTGCTGCCACAGATTTGATGGCGACGAGATAACGGCACAATGGTCTTGTGTCGTCCGGGAGATTGAGATGCAATTTCCCAGATGCAAAGACACCTCGGGAAAGTTTTTATTTTTAATTTATTCCCAGCTCAGCAGAACCAGAGCCCCCTAGAGGAGAATGAAATCATCTTGGGAATCGCGAATGCTCCCGATTCGGATTTGCCTTTATTTAGCGAATTCATCCGTGATGGAGTACGACACCCTCGTGACGATTGATGGCCGACTTTTATTTTTTTTGCGAGATTTTAAATGTGTCGCTGATATTAAGTATAAAGGCTGTTCGTCTCGCTCAACTTCCGTTTTTCGAGCTATGAGAACTGAAAAAGCTTCTTAATTTAAATTGTAAACAGAACCGTTATCTCTTGGGGGTAAGTGGGTTAATAAAACATGAAAATCGTGATAAAGTCGACGATAGTCGTCGTATTGTCGAGGTGAAAATCCGTCGGGCAAATATTGTAGTTCGGCTCAAATTATTAAGTTAATTTAAAAATTAATTTCGAGGTGTTCCAAAATACACAGCTGTTTTTTTGCTTAGTCTTCTTTTGTGTCAATATTCTTAACCCTCTGTAACTTATGAGTCTGAGAAACGCCTACACAAGAATTTGTTGTAGTTCAGTGGATAATTGTTAAATCAAACATATATGTAATAAAGAGGTTATTTACAATATTTATATAATACGACAAAGGATTCAAAAAGATGTAGTGTCAGAGAAATACGATACAAATTTAATTTTTCAAGTATCTGTAAACAACACAAATATCACTCGTATGACAAAACGTTCTGAATACGTTTACCATTAAAAATGGCAAACTTTACGATGACAATGTCAGATCTGACATATTCACACTGGTGTTGCCATATCTCAAAACTTAAGTAGCAACCTACGTACTGTTTTGTAAATAGTTTTGTCGTAACTCCAAAATACATTCAAATACTCGATCCGGGAAGTATCCTATAGTAGTTTTGTCTCCGTTAATAAATTAAAATTGGCTTGGGGTTGTTTCTCGGCCAATGAGGTTGGTTCTCCACGAAGTGTTAAACATTACAGAGATATATTAGAAACGAGGATGTCATGCCACGTCTTTAGGTGTTTCAACAGGATAACGATCTGAAACACATTTCGAGGTTGGTGAATGATTGGATTCAAGGAATTGAATTGAATCTAATCAACAAGTATTTGGAGTATTATTAAGCAAAAATTGAGTGGCCACAGTTCCAGAACAATAAGTCGTTGTTGGAAGCCATCAAAATGGTGTGGGAAAAAATACCAAATGGACATGGTCATTAAGAAAGTTAGTGAATTCTATGCGACAGAGATGTTCTGAAATGATAAAAAAGAAAGGACAGGACACCACACGCATTGTTAAAGAAATATGTTAGAATACGATGATATTTTTTTGTAGGATTGTTTTTCAGACTTTTGGAGGAATTGTGTTTACAATTTGTTAATGAATAAATGGAATTTTTTGATTTTTTTCTAATTTGAAAATTCGTTACTAATTTGAAAATTCGTAGAATGCCGAAAATTTCCATTTACCACCAAATTGGATAAATTTTCGTGATTTACAATTATATTCGATTCAAATTTAATATTAAGGGATTTTTGGGTTGCGGACTATATTTTTACCTTTAAATAATTTGTTTTTAAAAAGGAATCAATTTCATTTGATTGTTAAATCAAAATTTGAGTAGATGCAGTTTGTTACATTTCCAAATAACTGGCATTACCGATTTCGGCTGAATTAATTGTTCGCTACCGCAAAAACGAATTGAGTTTTCGTTACACTTTCCTTATTAGTTGCGCTTAATGATGAAAATTGCCTCCCAGAGCTTAAGTCTCATCGCCCCCAGATGGGAATTTTATGTGCATATAATCTATAAAAAAAATGGGCTTCAATTTTATGTCCCATGAAATGCAGCGTCGTCGTCACAAGAGCAATTAAAGCAGACCGTCTCGATGATGAAAGGGATCACGGCCCGGCAGCGCAAATGCAATTCAATCTTGGGTAATGAGAGTTCGAGTTAAGAGGGGCGAAAAGCAGACGTTTCGCGATTCGTCATGCTTTTATTGTTTTCCGCGGCCTGGGCGCATTGCATGCTGCTCGCTCGGCTCGGCGGAGTCTCAAATTGACTGACGAGCAACAAAAATCCCGTGCCATCATATTCCATCAAGGCCAATTAATATGCATAGGAAAGATGTGTCCTATTTTTGTAATATTTTTATTTTTTCTTAGCCATGTCATGTCTCACAATTGTTTACAAGTTTGTCGGAGCCGGCGCCGATGCATCACCATCATGAAGAAAGCTGCATCGCTTGTTGCCTGTTCGTGATCGCGAATAAGTTGACTGGAAATTATAAATTATTATTTTTTAATTATTTCTGCAACTCATCTGCGTTTATTTTGCGCTTCGTAAATGCGGCTAACGAATTATTAGCGATTTTGCGGTAACCTCTGTAATTACAGCAGCCTGTTTTACCGCTGATGCGTAATTGTAGCGCGCACCTCTAAGCCGCATCTTGGGGAAATAAATCTTGAGTGCTAACCGTGTTTTTATTTTTTATTACTGAAGATAAGATCGGGTGTCGCACTTGTGAAAATATTCAATTTTGGAATTTTACCTGGATTTACACGTTTTCGAATTCTGTGAAGCAAAGAAAGTAATATTTGGCTGTTTGTTGTTACTGGTTTTCGGTAGGGCTGTGCGAATAGTAATTTATTCGTTATTAAGTAAGGTAGGTGCGGGTAATAAGGCCTGTCGGCTAATAAAGCCTAAGTATTAAAAAATGTAATTTAAAATGATCGATGTCGCTCAAGGTCATAATCGCAGGTAGCTAACACTCATCGATGGCACCTGAAACTTTTTGCGACGCTTTTGTTGATTCGGATACATACTTTTTATTTTATTTCAAATCTCCCTTAGCTAGGCCTTATTACCCGCACCTACCTTATTCGTTACTTGAAATTTCCGAATCCTCTAGTTACTATACTCGCTTCCAAAAAAAAATTCGTTACTCGTTATCTTAATAACTGGCTTGGCTCAGTCTCTTTTATGGTGTCCTTGATATTTTGATATTTTTTTTTGTTTTATTTTCTTTGAATTTACCTCAGTATGAATTCACATAATATAACTTAACAAAACAAGGCACTCATAGTAAATTGCTTTATTTCCTCGATACTATTCTAAGCCCAAAGCATTGATTCTAATTAATATGGAATTTAAAATTTTCGATTTATATCTACATTCTTTGTATGATAAAACTAGATCAATTACATCAAACAAATATAAGGACATGATGGATTTATTACTATATGTATATACCTCCCATTTATCATGACTAGTTTAACATGTTAAATCCTAAATAAAATTCAAAAAATACACATACAGGGTGACTAATCGAAAGTTGCCTAAAGTATACCTATGTCTTTTCTTCTCTAATATGTCGTAGAATGTTGGGACCCCGTAGTTATATACTAGAGTGTTGTCATTTTCTCTTGAGACGTCATAAAGAGAAGTACGTGTACTTTAAAAAGAGTAACCTTAAAAACGGAGAAAAATCGAGTGCTTTTATTCTAGAGGTAAAAACTATACTAAAGCATATAGAGAGGCCTTCATGCCAAGTTTGAAAGTAAAAATGTAGCCAGCCTAAACACTCAGAAGGTAAGAATTATAAAAAAATTATTTGATTTCATCGTATGAACGCCTTTATTAATAATGTTAATATGTAGTTACCCCTGGCCGAATTTTGTCGATTTTTTTAAATCTCAAAAAGTATCTGTCATAAATGTCTGATTGAACTGGAACTAATTTAACCCATTAATGCCTGAATAACAAAAAATGTTACGGCAACTTCGAGGCGCTAACTTTTATCGAAGGGGTGGTCAATTCTCATCGAGACCAACTTTTCTAGACGTATTTTGAGTCGCCCGACACGATCCAACCAAAAAAAAAAAAAGTGAAAAAAATGATTATTATTTTTTTTTTGCAATATTACGTAAATAAATACCATTTTCACGTCATTTTTCTCGAAAAAACGACAGATTACGAATTTGCTATCAGATTTTCGTAATTCAAAATGGCGGATCCAAGATGGCGAACAATTTTTGGCAAAATTCTCAATTTCTTTGAAAAAAAAGTGGGTATTCGGAGTTTTTAGGGTCATTGATTACTGATTAAATGCCTGCATATTTTTTAAGTTTAAGTCCTAATAACACGTTTTATGCACTTTATCGCAGTCAAAAGTTGCTTTTTCCCCACTAAATCTGTTGTTTTTTCGAAAAAAATGACGTGAAAAAGGTATTTATTTACGTAATATTGCACAAAAACAATAATAATAATTTTTTTTTCACTTTTTTTTTGTTGGATCGTGTCGGGCAACTCAAAATACGTCTAGAAAAGTTGGTCTCGATGAGAATTGACCATCCCTTCGATAAAAGTTAGCGCCTCGAAGTTGCCGTACAATTTTTTGTTATTCAGGCATTAATGGGTTAAAATAAAAATGACATATTTTCTGAATTTATATGTATTTTTTTTTTTTTTTTACCTGCACTCATTTTAAAATTATGAATGATTAGTTTAGGCAACTTTCCATTTGTCACCCTGTATAAAGTAATGGAAATTATTAACGAAAATTTATAATTTCATTGGAATTCTTAATAAAACTGAATTGTTTTTTATTATATTTTCTACTGTAATATTAAAAACTGTTTTTTTTGTTTTATTTTTACTTCTTATCAAATAAATAAATATATAAAATTGCACAATATATTGTTTTTGTTATTAAAAAGGCTGATACGACTGAAATATTATCCGTTTAATTAACAATTACAATAATTCATTAATTTTCAAATTGAAGCAAATCGATTTGGGTATAACAAACCCTTTTTTTTTAGCCAGCACTGTAAACACTATTGGAAACTTACGTTATCTAATATTTTTAAATAGTAGATTTATTTTTTGCCCTTAAAAGGTATCATCAAAACAATTATACCATTTAAGGATTAAATTATGCCAAGTTATAGGGGAAGGTCGGGTAGTCCCGAACAAGAAACTAACCACGTTGCGTAGGTAAAGTTTCATTTTAAATGTGCGCCCTCTGGAGTAAAAACAAATCCAACTTAATTGCGGCGTGGGCACAGAGTGAGTTACACGTGTGTGTTTGTGTGTATTGTTCCCGGCAAAAAGTGTTCGTTGCTCCTGTCAAACTTCATTGAAGGTTATCAAGTACAAAAAGTAAGTGTGCAAAATTCATTTTCCATTTTAAATGTATAAAAACCCGTTTCAAAATTACTAAATTTCAAAACATTAGCATCGATGTTAAATTTCGAAAAGAGTTTATTATTCCAAATACAAAGTATCATAATTCAATTCAGAAGTGCATTTTTATTCAGAAGAAAAGTTCAAAATTTGTTTGTAAGGCCAAAAAACGATTGGGCCATCATTGATTACTATGTCGGGGGATAACCTCCATCTTTTGTGCCGCCAAAAAACTTAAACCAAAGTATTTTTAAAATATTTCTTTAAAAAAATTTGTTATGATTACTTATTAATTTTAGATCATCGTGTTATTGAAGAAGTTCCTAGTTTTATTTTAAGAGTAAAATAAAGACAGGAATTTTGTTTATTGGTATTTTTATTTGCAATTCACATAAGAGTTCGGGGCCACCCGACCTTCCCCTATATCATTCAAAAGTTTTCATTTCAGATATATTTTTGTTTAATTCATTAATGTAAAGTTTTATCGTCGTCGAAAATTCCATGATTTCAAAAAAATCAATAATGTAAACTAAAACTCTGCGAATAAGTCCTGAAAACGGACTTTAGTTAGGCCATGCGCTATGATAGGAAAGGATTAAGGAGCTGACTTAAGTGTGCGATTCTGATTCGCACTTGACCTCTGTTTTATACATAGAATCCCGAAAAGTCGGTCAATCAATATGTAATACAGAATATTTTAAAATAGCATTCAAGGTTTTTGTATTCTATTTCCGTCTACTACTGAACATAGAGATTGCCTAAGAAAACAACATGATGAGATGTTAAACAGTCTTTTAAGATATATATTTCTAAACAGCCAACACATCACCGCCGCCTCGTCTCCTTCGTACCTATTTTCTTTATTCTTTGTTCACATTTCCAGGAGGCACGCTCACGCAACATAAATGTCAGCGCATCACATCAACTCTCTTAATATCCGTCCCAAACTGCCTCCTAGAAGTGTCGTGACAAAATTTACGAGAAAAGCGGAAATGTGCGAGCATAAATTTTCCATATGGCCGCCATCTGCAGCTTATGTGGCTCGAAGGTGTGCTTGCAATTTATGAATTGCAGATGTTTGATTTGTTGTGTGTTTTCCACTCGTCGTGGAGGTGAAAAGATGTTTGAGACGTAGGCCAAATCGATATTATACGAGAGTACAACTTTGGCGAAATGTTCTTCGGCATGCCACAGGCAAGAGTATGACGAAACGGAAGTCCTTTATTGCCCTCAAAGAAAAAGTTCGCACTGGGAAAAGGAATAAATTTTGTGCGCAACGCAATTCTGGTCATCGCCACGCAAATAAAAAATTCAATTTATTAAGGCAACATAAGAAAGCGAAAATACGCAGAACAACAATGCTTAATAAAAAAAAAAACAGGAGGTTTCTAAACAATTCGACACAACTTGGAGTTACGTACTTAAGTCACTGTTAAGCTCTTAATATAATTTAGTAAAATTTGAATTTTTTTAATCAAATTCTATCAGAATTAGTGAAGCAGTTTTTGTTTCATTGTCAGTTCGCGAAATCAGTACAAGAACAAATATTTCGTACAAAATAATTTATTAATTGGAACCCTGGAAGGGTGTCACTTGGATCCCAAACTTTCTTTTGATCAAAAATATCTCAGAATATATCCTCTTAGCTAACAAAAACTTTATAACAAAATTTTTAAAAGAAGGCATAGTTCGCTAGATATAGCAATTTGAAAATGTTCTGGGGTCAGCTTGACCTGGTGTGAGCTGTAGCTGCATGTATTTTCAACATGGCGGCCTTTAGACGTCATATTGTTTCATCGAACAATTATTCATCAAAGAATTAACTAACTTTAGGACTGGGAATAATTTTGACTCGTCTAAAAATTATTTTGATAACCGCTTTAACATTAAAGGAATAGTTTGAGATATGTAACTACGGTTTTGTTATTTTTTGATTACTATTAGCTTCAAATTAGCTTAAAATATATTTTATTTTCAGTATTTTTACGGAATTAATTATAAAAGAAAGATGGAAACAAGTTTAATTTAAGGTTTTGCCATAATTTCCGCGAAAACTTTGTTGGATATCGAAAATCGAGGCGGAAAAATGTAAATTTTCGAAATTTTAAAATTAAATAACGATAAAATAAGAAAAATGAATGACACAAATTTTTTCATTATATCATATTAGCATATTCACCATTTTTAACCCCTAAAGAACGTTGAAGTTTAATCAAACCCAACTAGCATTTTAAGTGGCAGATACCAAGCCTTAGTGAATCGCCACCAAAATGTAGTTAAGGGCACGTTTTCTTACTTTTTTCGCCACTATAATGTTGGCCATTACTTTCAAGTTGCTTTCGGAACGTATATGAAACGTGAATATGGGAACTATATGCATCTCAATTTTAAAGTTCCAATTGAAGTTCCAGAATAGTAACAAAACTGTTGCGGAAAGTCGTCAAAGTTTCTGCCACTTTATAGTTGTTTCACACCTCGGTTTGGCACGTTTTTGCTACAAGATTACGACACTAGAAAGTGTCAAAATTAAAGTATTTGTTTTAGTAGCGAAAAAAAAAAAAAAAAAAAAAAAGTGGGACTATAAAGTTTTTGATACTTCAATAACGAGTAGCCATTGTTTCTAGAAAGTAGCTACTACGTTCCTGTCTCTGAAAGTCTCATTTTGTGTTGTTCATGTTCTTGACTTACATTTCTCTTTAGAGTTTTTAGTGATTTAGTTGTAAAAGTAATTCAAAGATCCTAAAATTAATAATTTCGGGAAAATGGAAAAAAACATTCAACGACCTTCTACCGGAAAGTAAAAAAAGAATTGGAAAAAAGTGTTTCAAGTAAATTTTTTTGGAACTATAGAGTGGTTTTTGTAACTTTAGAGTGACCTTTGGAACTATAGAATGATTTTTGGAACTATGGAGTGGTTCTTGGAACTATAGAGTGGTTTTTGTAACTATAGAGTAGTTCTGGTAACTATAGAGTGCTTTTTGGAACTGTAGAGTGATTTTGGAACCATAGAGTGGTTTTTGGGACTGTAGAGTGGTTTTTGGATCTATAGAGTGGTTTTTGAATCTATAGAGTGGTTTTTGTAACTATAGTGTGGTTCTTGGAATTATAGAGTGGCTTTCGGAACTATAAAAAGGCATTTTCAGAATTTTATATTTTCAGATTACTATACAGATCCAGTTGCCATATGGCAATAACTTTGCTTCAGGTAACTGGAACCATGAAGTACCATTTCAAAGTGAAACAAACTTTATAGTGGCAGCGCTATATACCCGCCATTTTCTATTACAATTAATTAGAAGAATTTTTTCACATGAACGAAAATACTTTATAAAAAAGTATAAAACAATGTTTTTCGAATGAAAGTTTTTCGAAATTTAAGTTCCAGATACGATTTTGGGTGATGTTTTTTACCATTTCGGAACGTTTGTACCACGTGGGCGTCCATCGTCCCAATTACGAAACAAAAACGTATCCATTCATTCCCCATTTTAGTGACGAAATCGTTTTTGGAGCGTACCTGACACGTTTCCGTCGCTGGTAACTGCTACTTTATACTGACCATTCTCGGTGGCAGCCACGTTGCGGGATACAAAAAATGCTAGTTGGGAAATCTGTGAGGAGACTTTAAATACGATTTAAGTTGCAATATCGGGTTGCAAAAATCATGAGAGTTATATCGAAATGTAGGCTTCATAAGCTGAGTTAACTATATCGAAACTGCAACCGCATTGAGCAAAGATAACCAGAATTTGTACACCATGTTGTATAAATACTGAGGTATAATGTTAAACACATAACTCTCGGAGCATTTGTCATAATACCTTCTGCAACAAAAGTACATACACAAATCTGAATTCAGCTGAGGCGCAAAATTGGATTTCCAAAAACGAGTCCCCGCCCAATTTCTATGTTGGATAGAATACAGCATTGTGGAGCATATGTTAAAGCTTAGTCCACAATAATTCTCTACTTCAAGCAATAACTCTTCTAGCAAAATTTGTAAGCCTCCCCATAACTTCCCAGACATTGTTTAACCCTTGAAACTTTTTTCATGATAGTCCTGTTGAGAGGTACACCCGGAAAAAAAGTCATTTTCTGCTTGGTGAAATTTCCAAATATATTTAAAGAACTAGTAAATTTCGTTTGTTCCGCACTGTCCCCATTCTCACTATATACAGCAGCGAAAACTATATGAAAATTTTATATGCACTTCTCCTCAAAAACGCTGAATCGTGCAAAATGCATTTATTCTATAGTCCTGCAAACTTGGCTATCCTGTCGAGACGATAAAAACTATAAATTACACATGCGGTTTAGCGGAGCACGTACAAACTAAAGGATTTAAGTCCTTCAGCTCTGTCGCTCTCCACCATAAAATCCGAAAATCGATAAATGCAGCCCACAATGTTCGCTGTGGGAATTGCTGGGGTTCAACGACTCCGGGGCGGAGCCCCCAGCACAAGTTCTACGTATCCAAACATCTGGTCATATACAACTTCGTAATTATGCACTATGCACTGGAGAGTTATTACCAATGTGCTGCAAGTCGGCTCTGATAAGGAGCCTCTGGGGATCTTCCTTGTGCAACGGCCGCCACTGCCCTGAGGAAGGTTTCCAGTTGACCAATTTTGCAGACAGAAGGGCTCTTTTTGAACCCTTTCATGTAACTTATCACGTTAGTTTTTTTTTTAACTTCCTTTGAAAGGTTATGCAGATCGGTGAACGCATAGTTTCCCAGGAGTCATCGTGGGGCCCTGGTGGTCTCGTTATCGCAGGCTTCGTGCTAAACCACCCTGAACATAATAATTTGTAGTGGCAACAGTCGCAGCCAGATAACGTTGAGGGTGTCCTCGATAGAATAAAATTCACTGATAGACGCCGCTACTGAAGGAGACTAGAATCTGTCCAATTAAATAAGGTTTCGAGGCTGATTCAGAGGACGAATTCCATTTCATTGGTATCAAGGTTGCGGGGGCTAAGCTTATCGGAATAGTTTCTGTTTACGAAAAGATCTAAGGTTTGCCCTTGTTTGTTTGCTTTGCCCTCTGACTTTTGTGGTTATTCCTCCGGCGACTTAAACGAATTTGTTCTTATCTGGATGATTTTTTTATGAATATACCACCGCGATGTTTGGTCAATCTTTGACTTTGATAGGGATTATCTGTTATTTACCAAGTAACGAATAAGGGTAGGAGCTCGGAAAAAAAAGTAGGTATATTCGTTTTTTTTATTATAAATGACTTTTATTTCAAGCAGTATCACTAACAAAACAACAAATAACATCATTCACATTTAGCAATCTGAAAAGAGAATCTGCGATAATTCAGTATGCACTTTCTTCGTTTCAGCAACGAAAAAACGGAAAATATGAACGTTTAAAATTAAACCACGGATTATAAGCTTATCTTTTTCATTTCATATCGAGGGAATTAAAACGTACTATTTATCATATACTTAATTTAATATTTAATTTAAACAAAAAACTATGACTTAGTTGACCAAAATTGTTTATTTATACATTTCATTTATTTATTGTAATATAATACCATCATAATAACCGTCTCTGGTAGCGAAACAAACTCTTTTGACGATATTATATATTATTTATTTCGTTAATTTGATAGCGATTTTTCTTTTTAAGTTGTTGATCCCTGCCTGGTTTGTATATTATACATATTGCTTATACTTTCCCCAATAAGTAATCTCACAAAGCATAAAAACCAATTCATTCCAATCTTGTACGTTCAAAGGGCTTTCAGGTGTTCCCCAGGGTAGTCATTTGGGTCCGCTTCTTTTTATTCTTTTTATTAATGACGTGGTTAATAGTTTGTCATATTTTCATTGTTTGATGTATGTATGTATAAATTTTCTCTTCTGTAAAGAGTGCTCCATATTAAATTTGCTACTATTTCACTGTGAGCTTATTAAACATATGCTGAAACTAACCAGATTCAGATAGTTTTAAGACATGATTTGTTTATTGTTGTACTATATGCCATATCTTCTACATCATATTCTAGGTTAAAATGTTAAATTTCCATGGATTAACTTGAAAATGGGTACTTTTGAATTTGCTATTAAAATTGAAAAATTAAAAATGTTCTCAACTTGTCAGGAACACTAATATAGGATCTATTCTCAAAATTTGGAAATTCATGCTGTTTTGTGCCTGTGCCAAAACAATAGGTAGTCATTTTAAAACCCATTAACGCCGAGGTGATCAGAATTTTTACTAACTTTTCAACTTGTTTATTTATTATGGTATCGGACAGAAAAAATAATGCAATACCTCTATTCCTACACGAAATTTGATGCTCTTTCAGAATCTGAGCTCAAAATTTCGATTAGACACCGAGAAAAAAAATATGGTCGATTGAAACGTGAAAAACGTGAAAATTTTCGAAAAAAAAATTTTTTCGCATTTTTTTCCACAATGATACCGCAAAGGTATCAACTTTTTACTATGATCAGAGCCAGAGGTGATCATGGCACTCGAACATTAAGAGGAACTTTTTTCAGAAAATTTCATGGACGCGTTTTTTCAAAATGGCGGCGAGAATGAACAAATTTTATAAAAATCTTAATCTATCGTTTTCTTAAAATCTATAAACTTTAGAAAAAAATTTCTAGGAACAAAAATGTCTTAAAATTAGTCAAAGAACACTCAAATTTTTCCAGAATTTTTGGAGACAATTTTTGATTTTCGAAAATTTCAAAAAATCCAATTTTTGAAAAATTTTTGAAAAAATTTGAGAGTGTTCCTTGACTAATTTTAAGACTTTTTTGTTCTTAAAATTTTTTTCGCAAAGTCTATAGGTTTAAATAAATAAAATAAATGTGTGGCGTCTCTCGAGATCTGAACGCCACACATTTATTTTATTTATTTAAACCTATAGACTTTACGAAAAAAATTTTAAGAACAAAAAAGTCTTAAAATTAGTCAAGGAACACTCTCAAATTTTTTCAAAAATTTTTCAGGTATTTTTGAAAAATTGGATTTTTTGAAATTTTCGAAAATCAAAAATTGTCTCCAAAAATTCTGGAAAAATTTGAGAGTGTTCTTTGACTAATTTTAAGACATTTTTGTTCCTAGAAATTTTTTTCTAAAGTTTATAGATTTTAAGAAAACGATAGATTAAGATTTTTATAAAATTTGTTCATTCTCGCCGCCATTTTGAAAAAACGTGTCCATGAAATTTTCTGAAAAAAATTCCTCTTAATGTTCGAGTGCCATGATCATCACCTCTGATCATAGTAAAAAGTTGATACCTTTGCGGTATCATTGTGAAAAAAATGCGAAAAAATTTTTTTTTCGAAAATTTTCACGTTTTTCACTTTTCAATCGACCATATTTTTTTTTCTCGGTGTCTAATCGAAATTTTGAGCTCAGATTCTGAAAGAGCATCAAATTTCGCGTAGAAATAGAGGTATTGCATTATTTTTTTGGTCCGATAACATAATAAATAAACACGTTGAAAAGTTAGTAAAAATTCTGATCCCATCGGCGTTAATGGGTTAACTAAATTCTATATTACTCGAAATCTGGGTAGCAAAATAAAGTGCGACTGTCGTTTTTTTTTTCTGTTCTAAATAAATTCAGCTTTCATTTAAAAAACTGAACACGAACGTTTCATTAGAATCAAAACATTGTATTTACCTGTACTTCTTATTAACAATATGAGACCTAAATTCTTCAAGTTCTTAAGATTTATTTAATAAAACACAATGCGAACGATTTGAATGGGAATGTAAATTAAAAAAGGCAGCTTCGAAAATGCTCCAATCTTCACCGAATTGATTGTTTTATTTACTAAGGTGAATCTTTTCCAGACACATCGGAGTCTTGTTTATCCAACTGAAGCTAATACAGTCTAGAATGAAAAACGCGCAACGTATACAGGAGTAAACAAGCCATTAAGCGGATCATTGGAGGTACTGCACTAAAATCGATAGTAAAACAAATAAAGCGGCCTGCGCCATCTTCCTAACACCACACTCGAGTGCTGCCCTCTGGAGTCAGTTGGGTGCATCTCTAAGAGGAAGCATTACTCTTTTTGTGCCGGTAACCGGAGAAGGCTCCCATAATTGCTCTCGTTAATAAATTTCTTTATTATTCTTGCGGAAAGAAGAAAAAAAAATAAAATGGAGCGCTGCACGATGTTAAACAAACATTTTAATCGATGTCGTTCTGTTTACACAGATGTCCACGGAGGCGAAGTGACCCCTCTGGGGCCCAGGACACATGTGTCGGTCTCCTTGCAGTTTTGTTCATGATTTCCCTTTTATCTTTTTCTTTTCAGAATTAGGCCACTGCAAAGAGGGTTGCAGATTAACTGGCTAACTGTAGGGGGTCTCTGCAAATACCCGAACAGACGGATCTCGTTGCGTCTGTTCCATTCACGCGAGGTACGCTTAGGCCTTAGACTTTAGCCGCAGACTATTTGCTCTTGCCCAAGGCTTGATTACAAAAAAGCCACTCACCTTTGGTCAACAGAAAGATTTCAATGCGACAAGAAGAAGCCCTACTGTATGTATGTTTTATGCGGATCGCTTGAGCTTTACTTTATGCACGGCCACATACATTTATAGCCGCTCGGACAGTTTCTTTTTTTTTTTTTTTTCCATCTGAGAAACCATTCAAAGTAAAAAGCTATTTCTGTTTTTCCGGATTGTCTAGCGAAAATTGACTACTTGGCCGGTTGCGGTAAACGGACCTCTTCCGCTTTTATTTCTCACCTAAATCCGCTTTTCTGCTCGAATGACTTTACGGTTAAACGTCACAGGATTATTGAGTCGTCGAACAGTTCGGGGTATTTTAAAAAGAAAAGTGGAAAGAATGAATTTCGCAAGTTAAACCTTTTGATTTCCAGTATTTGGTGTTCAATAATATTGTCACGGTATTCATTCAACAGACGATTTGCATAGAGTTTGAACCTCCTTCAAAAAGTCAACAGTTCAGAAAGTATGAAATAACTTTGACTTCGGAGTTATAATGTTAATATAATACTTATGAAATGCTAAATCTAAAAATGTTATGGCAGACAAGCCAAGCGCTATACTGATGAGATTGGATCTTGGATCAATACAATGACTTTCTTTTGATATTGAAATGTATTAGCCTCATTAGCAATGTAGATGGATACAAAAACGTCAAATTTATTACGCTAAAAAGCATAGAAGCTGTAATTCGTATTAGGTTTGCACGTCAAGAGCGATAGAGCATACGTTCACGGCTGTCAATATGTAACGTTCTAGCCAAAAACTTTTTCAAATTCAAATGATGACCATTTTCATTTTCCGATTCACAATCTACGACAAGGTGGTAGTCTGAGATGGAAAAATACAAGAAAAATTAAGAGCAGCTGTTCGATTCTTTTAAAAGTTATTCGAGTTAAGGGACTACTACCGGTTAGATTGCAAAAAAACAGCATAATTTTCAATAATTTTTTTGTCAGCACCTTTATTATACAGGGTGTCCCAGAAATCAACGTCAAGCCGAAATCGAGCATTAGGCCAAGTCGTAACAGTTATCAGAAAAATATGAAAAAAAATCTTGGTCATGTACTTTTCAAATTATAAGGATTCAAAAATAAATCTTAAAAACTGACACCATGTGATGATCTTTCAAGTCCTGTGACTGCGAATATTAACTTTTCTTCAGTTTTTTTTCTGTAATGTAACTACGAATAACCTTTCTATCAATTACAGTTAAAAGTTAAAACATGACTGCCTCAGTTTCAAAGAAAATCTTAGATTTTTACCCAACATTGAATTCAAAATAATTACATCACCCAACTTTAACCGACTGTACTGTAAAAAAAATGTACTACACTATTTTGGCAAGTAACATTAAAAGATGGCGCGTTTAGTCTGGATTCCAAAATGGTATGACACTTACTAATTGCTACTTCTTAATAAAAAAAAATAAAAAAAGACTTTTGAATAAAGTCGGATTTCATACAATGTCGACCGAGATGAATGCTGCTTACAGACGTCGCAAGTTGAGTTGATAGATTGCAGCGTGATTAGCGACCAGAAGAGGGACGTTATTTTGACTAGTGTGAGCGAGACAGATGGTGACGCTACTTTATCAAGTGTGAGCGAGACAGATGGTGACGCTACTTCTATCTAAGAGCGAGACGTATTGATACATTATTTCGTATGTGTAAGTGAAACAGATAGAGACGCTAATCTGGCAAAACAGGGATGCGTAGACACATTGTGCAATACTGCAGTACGTTACGCTCTTTCGTTTACTGCGCATCTTTCTGTATTCGTATTGACTGAATTGTTTTAATCGTGATCCCGTGTTTGTGTAGTGTATTATCATGCCATCTCGATATACCGCACGGGAATACGCCAACATGCATCTCATTTATGGAGAATGCTTATGCAATGCCAATGCTGCAGCTAGAATGTATCGTGAGAGATACCCAAACGCTGAGCGTTATCCCGATCATCGGGTTTTTATTAATTTGCATCGGTCATTATCAGAGGGTCGATTCCCTACTCAAATGGTAAGCGAGGGAAGACCCGTCATGCCCTACGAGGACGAAGTCTTGCAAGCAGTTGAAGAAGACCCAACTATCTCAGTACGTGGAATTCAACAGAGCATTGGAGTCCCCAAAAGTACTGCTCATCGTATTTAAAAAAAAAACGAGTTTCATCCATACCATGTACAACGAGTACAAAGTCTGCTACCCCAAGACCACCCAGAGAGAGTGCGATTTTGTCGAACGATGTTGCAGAAGTACCGAGAGGATCCGCGATTCTTTGAAAAAATTCTATGGTCCGATGAATCAACATTTAAAAAGGACGGTTACATGAACCTCCACAATTTGCACGAATGGCACGTGGAAAATCCAAATTTGATGCGGGAGGACAGATCGCAGTACCGGTTTAAAGTAAACATGTGGACGGGAATTTTAAATGGTAAAGTTATTGGTCCAATCGAGCTGCCGGAGAACTTAAATGCCCAGGCTTATTTGGACTTCTTACAGAACCAATTACCAGATTTATTGGAAGAAGTGCCACTGAACATTTACGGCAACATGTGGTATCAACAAGATGGCTGCCCAGCGCATTATGCTCTCACAGTACGAGAGTTTCTCAATCGAGAATACCCCGATAGGTGGATTGGGCGGGGCGGTACAATTTCGTGGCCGGCCCGTTCACCAGACTTAAACCCCATAGATTTCTTTTACTGGGGTACGATAAAGGAGAAAGTGTACTGTAAACCTATCCAAGATTTAGATGAACTGCGCGAAAGAATTTCAGAAGCCGCTGAATACATCAACTCGAAAAGATACGCCCGTCTTATCACGCGATCATTTTTAAAGAGGTGTAGAGCTTGCATTGCAGCTGAAGGCAAACAGTTTGAACATTTGTTACATTGAACATTAAATCTGATTGAATAAAAATCATAAGGAAACCCAACGACTAAATTTTATTTCAAATGCACCTAAAACTAACAAATTACTTTTTTAAGTACTGGTACCCTTTGATCAAGGTACCGTCACTATCCTCGCTCACTCTTATTAAAGCAGTAAGTCACGTCACATTCATAAAAAATTTTTTTTCCTTAATTATGAAGAAGCAATTAGTAAGTGTCATACCATTTTGGAATCCAGACTAAACGCGCCATCTTTTAATGTTACTTGCCAAAATAGTGTAGTACATTTTTTTTACAGTACAGTCGGTTAAAGTTGAGTAATGTAATTATTTTGCATTCAATGTTGGGCAAAAATCTAACTTTTTATTTGAAACTGAGGCAGTTATATTCTAACTTTTAACTGTGTTTGACAGAAGGGTTATTCATAGTTATACGGTAGAAAAAAAAATGACGAAAAGTTAATATTTGCAGTCACAGGACTTGAAAGATCATCACAGGGTGTCAGTTTTTAAGATTTATTTTTGAATCCTTATAATTTGAAAAGTACATGACCAAGATTTTTTTTCATATTTTTCTGATAACTGTTACGACTTGGCCTAATGCTCGATTTCGGCTTGACGTTGATTTCTGGGACACCCTGTATATCAATTTCAAATTTTGCATGGTGATAATAATTATTTCAAATATTACAAAAAAAATTTTTTTTATTTTTATCATTTTTTTCCTTGTTTATAGAGGGCGCCGAAGTTGGTAGCTCAAAAAATGACTCGTCCCATGGCGGACAACTCATCTCAGAAACGAAGAGTCTGAAACAAATAAACCAAACGGCATTTTATTAAGGAATGTCCCTTACGTAGGAAAAGACCAGAATATGTCAAAAAATTATTAAAAAAACAAAATGGCGGACGTTTGAAATTTTTTTTCAAAAAATCGCTTATTTTTTCACTTGTTTTCACTTGCTACATTTTTTTGGATTGAATTTTGACTAATATTGTGGTTTTTTCCTGTGCAGAATACTCAAATAAAGAAGCACTCCAAATTTGAGCCCAATCGGTTGGGCCAATTCGGAGTTAGTGTGTCCGCCATTTGATAAAAGGTCATTTTGAGAAAATCACGTTTAAAGTTTTTTTTTTACTTATAAATATATAATAGGCGGGCACGCTTACACTGCTGTAACTTTTATATTTTTGGGAATATCCAAATAAAATTTTGAGACGTGATTTCTGAAGGTATATTGAGTTGAAAAATGTAAAAAAAAAAATTGAATTTTTCAAAATTATAACCGGTAGTAGTCCCTTAATACAAATCCTACTCCAAGGTCGCGTTGCACACAATTTGGACTATCCATTCCAAACTTATCATATATATAAATAAAGTAGTAAAGTAGATAAAAACTACACTCTTTCGACTACTGTAACAAAAGACTTTTAAAGAAACGAGAAGATGAAATATAATTTTTTCTCATAAAAATCTTTCACTTGAAATTTTTGTACAAAACAAAAAACCTGAGATAATTTTTGTATGACTTAAGCTAAAGATTGTCTTGATGAAAAATGAATAAGCCGAAACTTCAAGTCTTCTAAGCGATAAATCTTGGATATTCACATTCTGTGCAAATGAAACCTTCAAGCCAGAGCGATGCTTGACAAGTCAGATGCGATCGTTTTTTATCTCTGTAGCATATTTCTTTTGTGCTCATGCATATTTCGCCTTTCGAAACAATAAGCAGTGTTCGCAGGCGGTCATCATTTCCCGCCAATTGCACGGAAGGTAGAAGAGGTGTTGCCATATTTGCAGCACAATTACACGTTTTTTTCCCAAAACAAAGTGAAACTGTCCCATCCATTGCTGCTAAATTATATGCTCAAAGAGTGTGGATAATTAAAAAAAAAAACGAGCGAAGCGACAATGTCATACGATGCGGCGCGACTATGACTATGATAATCGCGGCCAGTTACCATATGCTCCACACACTTGTCATAATTGGCATGTAACGGTATCTATTCTTCCAGCTGCACGTTCTACTTCCCTTCTGGGGTCTGATTTTAGTGCGGTCTGCCCTAGAACGGGCAGCCGTGAGCAAGGTAGAGACCTTCTATGGGACTTTTATGTGCTCCGTTACTGTCCGTAAAATTCGAGACCCGTCCCGCGCGTTTCGTTTCATTTCGCTAGAACGGTGGAGTTGAATTGAAGCGCGGTAAGCGGTGTACGGTGCTTCCGAACGCGCGCTTTCCCGCAAGGTAAGAGGAGACCTCCACTTTGTCTGGTTGCGTGCACTTGAAATTCAGCCTTTTCAGTCTTTTCACCGTGCCCATTTTATTTTACGTAATGCACAAAGTGAGATGTGCAGGTAACATGTGATTGCTCTGTCCTACCTGTGTCCGGCACAACAGCACACTCGACTCCACCGCTGACACTGAGTTTCTTTTCTGCGAAGTAGACAAGATGTGACCACTGCTTAACTTTTTTTTTTTTGCAAACGTCGAATTGCCGAACGTTTGCTGGTGATAAAAATAAAACTCTTCTTCATTTTTCGACCCATTGAGGTTCGTTGAGACCATTTAAATTCTCATTGTTTCTCGTTAAGGTTTGTTGGTCGTTGCTGTGTGTTGTTCGGCGCGTTTCATTTAAATTGATGGCATCTTAAGATCTAAAAAATGAATAATAAATCAAAACGATTAATTGATCGATTTTTAATACTTAAATTTATTTGGTAAGTAATATCTAGTCTATATGTTGGATAATAATCGAGAATTTAGAGTCCATTAGCCTTTAGATACTCTGAAACTTTTTTCGATTTTTCTCAAGTGGGCTCGTCATACACAAACACTCGCCACAAATTTTTTAATCATAGTCAATATCATCTACTTATCACTGACAGAAAAATTGTATTTTTTATAATAAAGAATGATTAAGATTAAATTGAGATTAAAAATTATCGGTAGAAGAAGTTGTAATTTTCCTTATGGAAGAAAAATCCTCATGAAGAAAAACCACCATAAATGAAAACTTTAGAATAAATAAAAAACTATAATGAAAAAATAATGAGTAAGCATCGTTCTCTTGAGTTACTTACAAGGAGAGATCACACCTTGTCGGTCACCGATTTAGCCGAGTCTCCGTGTACTTAAAGATATTCACTAGTGTAGTAAATACCTAAATCCTTAGAGTGCACAATTCGGAAATAAGGGAGTAATTTCTCTCGAAAGTGTTAGGCCCACCATTAGTACAAGTTTTAAAAATTCGATCTTTTGTTAGCTGTTTTGGCGAAGTGTGCAGTGTATATGTTTCTTCTTAAAAAATATTCATTTGCCAGCATAGTTCGACACGTATAAAAAGACTCGGCCAAATAATACAAAATTGTTAATATCTTTTGAAAGGGCTTTATAGAGCTCACCCTGACGGCTCATATACGCTGGTCGAAAACTCAACTCAATTTCGAATCGATCTTTCAACTCTGTATTTAAACGTAGTAATTGGAGGAGAACTTTTTCTGCACAACGGGTTAAATGTAAAATTCTTACCCACAATATCACTATCTCTGTCATGTATCAACGGATGATCGTATGTAAAGTTATTGGGAAGTGAAAAAAACCTACTTTCTAACGCACCCTTCTTTATTATCCTGATATATTGTTAAAAAATTATAATGATTTATGAGAGCGTACCTCCATTCAAGAACATACAATTTCCAATCGCGATTTTTGGGGGTGAAGGGTTGAACTGAGAAAGGGGTTGTTCTCACAAATCATGTTCATCAAGATATTTAATAGATTCGGTAGCTATGGCTTGGAACACTTAACACATTTGCATTATAAGGAAGAAGGAAAAAAGCTCTTGTCACCAATTTTTTTTATAATTATATTTAAGTAGAAAATGTACAACAGACAAAAAGGATTTCATATTTCAGCATTCTGTACACATTTCATAAATAAATTATATTTTTCGCCCCACTCGAATTCATTCCCACTTTGATTATTATCAGAATCAGCACTATCGGATCTTATTTCAATAATTTGTCTTCGTTTTAGTGGTCTAATTTCTTCTTCATTTTCATTTCTAAGAGTACCCTAGCTTCCTTTAGATATAGTTTTTATACCTAAAGTGAGCACAGCAACAATCCTACCAAACGGAAAATATAATGTCATTAAATTCTCTTGTGATAAGGAACAACAAAATTGAGCGTATATATACAGTGCTGTGCAAAACATTTGCAACTAAAATCATAGTTTATTACAGATCATTATAAACTTTCCTAAACCACTGATACCAAAAAAAGTTTTACAGTGCATTATTCTTTATTATGTCTAGTGTCCAGATATAACAATAGCAGAATGTAATATCCCATAATAAGGGAGCAATATCCAGTTTTTTATTCAACGTAACGATTTTGCCTGTGCAAAACATTTGCAACTTTATATATCAACAAATACTTTTCTCGGAATAAATGAGAATTGGCAGTACTTTGTTAGTTAACTGTTATTTTCTATTCCATATATAGTTAATAAAAAATAATAATTATAATTTTCTATTCCGATCCAACTACTGCAGGGCATATAATCCAGTCTGTCGGTCAGGTCCATGAGCGGAAGTGTATTATTAAAATATTTTTTTTCCTTTAAACGCAATTAAACTAAAAGTTCGTAAAATGGGAGTAATTAATTTTACAACGAAATAAAAAACCGAATAAAATAGCTAAATCCACCATATCCAGAATTATAAGCAGTTTTAAAAAGACTGGGAGTATTGAAAATATTCATAAAGGGTGGTAGACCAAGGAAAACGACAAAGGCTGAGCATCGTAGAATTTAAATTTTAATTAAATCTCGGCCTTTTGAATAAAACCTGGATGTGGATCCTTCGACAGTAAGAAGACGAGCCATAGAAACCGATCTTAAGAGCTACAGGCCAGCGAAAAAGCCACTACTTTCCGAAGAAAATGCCTGAGCTCGACTTGTCTTTGCTCGAAGTCATTTAGAATGGTCCCTAGAAAAATGGAGAACTGTCCTTTTTTCGGATGAGTGTTTAACTTTAAGTTTAACTTAGTGGGGCTAGATGGAGTGCAAAAAGTTGGACGACCGACGAACAAACGACCAAATCCGCGATAAACTGTGGTAACTGTGAAGCATGAAGGTGGTAATACAATGGTCTGGCGGTGTTTATCAGCTAAGGACATGGGACCTCTTTATGAAATACCACGGATAATGAATGCGGAGGACTACAAAAACATTATGGAAAATGTTATGCTCCCTTACGCAGAGGAAGAAATGCCCATGCGCTGGCGCTTCGAACAGGACAATGATCTCAAGCACACCTCTAGACTTCTTCAGGCTTGGTTTTCGCAGCAAAACATTGAAGTTTTGAAATGGCTTGCACAAACCCTAGATCTCAACCCCATAGAAAAGCTATGACAACTGGTTAAGAAGAATATGAGGGGTCAATTTGACAACAACCGTGACGAACTCTTTAATGGTATAAAAAAGGCTTGGAATGATATAACTTCTTTGCATATTCAGTCGCTATTTAATTCTATGCCAAGAAGATGTGCAGCAGTTATTGTAAATAAAGGCTATTCAACCAAATATTAATGATAATATATATTTAAAGTCGCCAACATTGTTAATGTCAAGGAGTTGCAAATGTTTTGCACAGTCGGTTTTGTATCTTAGTATGAAAAAACGAATATTTCTCCTTTTTTATTGAATAGTTACCTTTAGTTTTTTAATATTCTTAAATTAGATATAATAAAGAATCAAATACTATATTAGCTTTTTTGTTTTTAAGAATTTAAGGTTTGTTGTAGTAAGACATAGAAAATTGGGGTTTTAGTTGCAAATGTTTTGCACAGCACTGTACGCTCCGGCGATAGTGACCAGGGAAATTGAGCGTATATATACGCTAATGATGCATATGGGTTAATTATGAATCACCTTGTATATGGTTTATGCCAGGTATATTCGGAGCACCAAAGATAGTATAATAATGAATTTATATAATCTACTGCGCAGAACTAAAAAGCAAAAAACAATTTAATTGCTCCAGGCAATGTTCCAAATACGATTGGCAAAGATTTTTTTACTTGTGGAAACGAAGATTATTTATTTAGGTTACGCGAAAATAAGACATATAACAAATTACAACAAGGAATTAAATTGATTCTGAGAGTTTCTACATAGATCTGCAACTACACAGTATTTTCGATGAAATAGTCGGGGAGGAAAGAAACTTAATTTAATAAAGAAAATTTTGTAAATAAAAACAAGTTTTTGCCTTAATCAACATAGTTTGCAAGCGCTACTAGCATAAAAATGTGACAAAGTTGCAACTGCGCAAAACCGCGATATATCGGTTGTTTTCGAATTTTGGCCGTAAAGATGATTTGCTTTTTACACACCTCTTTCGATATCTTGTGGATATCGACGCCAATGTGAACTCATCCGTGTGAAAGTGGTAAAAACGTTCAAATTATTTTGTTCCCAGCGTGGAGCCGGTTAAAGAAGATCAGAATGTAAACAGATCTGTAAAATTCCTGGACGCAATTTCTTTTCGCGTACCAAAAAGAATGCGCTTGCGGACATGTTACAGCTTTTTGCCGGTCCGTGAGATCCGCAAAATACAGCGGCTAACTGGCTTTTAATTCAAAAGGTCTCCGCTAAAACGGTATAAAGCTGGCAAAAGAAGACGCGAAGGCAAACAAAACGCTTTAAAAATAAGAAAAACGCTCCAGCATGAATCTTTCAAGAAGCCGAGAAAATGGGTTAAAGGAGTTGAACTGCTGCGCGAATTTTCTTGTCTTGTTGCTGGAGCGCGCGCGGAGCTCGGTTGGGTCGGGTGTGTCAAGTTGTCTGTTTTCAATCAGCTTCCGATGTAAGCGCTCGTGTCGACACACGGCGACTTCCCCACCAGGAGGAGCCCAGCGCTGCAGTTGGGGCCGAATAAGGGAAGATGGAGCGGATAAGGGGCCACTTCCATGCATTGTGGAGTCAGCGAGACGTAAGACAAGCTTCCAAGTGCTCCCGAAGAA
Source organism: Dysmachus trigonus (assembly GCA_949715965.1). Classification (NCBI taxonomy): domain Eukaryota; kingdom Metazoa; phylum Arthropoda; class Insecta; order Diptera; family Asilidae; genus Dysmachus; species Dysmachus trigonus. The sequence continues at coordinate 78,581,015 of OX454322.1, read as the reverse complement.
TGTGGATCAAGTGGCCACTGAGGGCCGAGCCGCGGTGCAGCCAGTTGATTGCTCCCCGAAGTATTGTAAGTCGATGCAGGGCCGGATTTAAAGGTGTAGAGACCTCCAATTATTTTTAAACCGAGATGAAATATAAACTTTTGGATGGACTTATGAACGAAATTTACAATTTATCTTATCATCTTCGAATTTCTTAAAAAAATTCACACGAATATTTCGTCAAATCAGATTTTAATGTGTATAAATGGATTTTCATTTCAAGGTAATATGATAATATTTGAAATTGAGCACGTAGGCTCGAAAATCTCAATTTTGTCCATAGTGTGTCACTAGAATTACAGTGTTTAAATAATAAAACCTGTGCTTTATCTTTTGAATAATACGATTTTAATGAACATTTAGTAGGGATGAAATGGTGATCATACTCTTGTCTAAAATAAATTAAAAATTATAGTTTAAAAGACTAAAAACTACGCTTTCATGAGTATCGTACTAAGAAGTTAAAAATAAAATAAAATAGGTAATTAAATTTAAAAGAGTGGAGCGCACTTATATAGGGGTTTAGGCCTAATGGACAAAATGTTAAGGTTAATATCAACGTCCAAAGTGCAATTCCAAAAAGTCAGTAATAAACAAGGAACGCAGAGATCTCAACGAAGGCTATCGAAGGACTGCCAAAAACTAGTGAAAAAAGCATTCTACTATTAAATGTAACTATATTAGGGGCATAAAAGTTACAACACAAATACCAAAATCATTCAATATCTCGAAACATGGATACAATATACGAAAAAAAATACAAACGACGGAATTTGTTCATGACAGGATCATCAGATGTCGATATAATAACACAGGGTGGCGCAGTTATGAATGAAATTAAGGTTAACTTTCTTTTCAAATAAAAATACTAAGTCAGGATTTTACACTTTTTACAAAGTGATAACACAAATGTGATCAGTATATTCATATTTTTATTTAGATATTTACGTTCTTGCGAATCTTGCAAAATGCGAAATCTTCATCATCAGCATATCTAGAAAAGCAACATTTTTATTTAAAAAAAAATTCAATTGAAAGACAAACTTAAAAGACGACTTAAAGTGAACCTCTAAATTAAGGTATTGTTTCCTATGAAGATTTATACCTTTTAATATAGTTGGCATATTTTCCCATCTCTTTGGAAATTTGAAAAGAACTTGTTCCCCAAAAGAACCAAATACAACGACGATACATTGACGATAGTTGTGATGTGAAAAGTAGAGCATGAATAAAACCGCAAAAATCTCAGAAGTTTTCTATAAAAGCAGCGCAATTTAATAGTAAGCTAAAAAGGCAAATTGTAATATCACCGTCGCGAACGTGTTAATTAATAAAAGATGCGATTTTTTCCAGCAGGGAATTCGAATCTATAATCCAAAATGGAAGTTATCATTTGAAAAAGTTAGTTAACCTAGTTTTAGCCACTTACGTTGAAATTTATATCGTCATCTGGTGACCCCTTTCTTGATATAGGAATTTGACACAATTTACTAAAGATTGCAAAGGAGAGGAAATGAGGAGAAACATCTGTGGATGATGTGTATCCATTACTTTTTTTATTTTATTATTAGTAAAAAATCCTTTTATTATTTGTTATTAATTTATTGTTATTCTTTATTTTTTTTTTAAATCTTTTATTATTAATTATTTAATTTGTTACAATTTTTTATTTATTTTACTATTTATTTAAATTTTTAAAACCTTTTTTTAATACAATTAATTTTTTTTGAATCTTCTTTCTTTTACGTCAACCTATAAACTAACTCTCAAAAATTATTTTTTTGTTTTAGCTTACTTTATATCTTTATTTTTTTTAAAATCATTGCCTCCTTAATTTAAAAAATCGTCGCCTCCTCCACACATCGGTCAAGTGCGAGTGGTTTACTGCAAAGTATAAAAGATCCTAACTTTTTTGATAAGGATACATTTCCGAATTTATCTGTAATAACATTATTTTATTAGTTTGCCGCACTTGACTGTCTTGTATTTAAGCGCTAACAAATTATCTTTGCTCATTTGAGTGTAGTTCACGTTTACATTGAATAGTTTTTCAAAATTAAAGGAATAATTTATTAAAGTATGTAAACAAATTTGTGCAGGCTTCGGTGTTTCAGTCGCTGTGACTCTTCTTATAAATTCGGGTTCGAGTCGCTGCTATTTCAGAATCGCGCATTTCACCAAGGTGGCACGTTTGTTCCAGTTGCGTAACGTAATACTGGACCAGGCCGGCGATCACCTTTTATATCGCGGAGGGAGGTCGTTAAAGTGGTCATCTGCGTCTTAGGCTGCTTTTGACTGATTATTGTCTCGCGAGCCAAATGCTGACTTAACCATTGCAAAATTATGCAAATGACCGGCAATTTGTAGTGCTGTCAGCAGCACCGGCTCCGTCCAGCTCGAGCGCAGCCCCGACCAAGCCCCAGCCGGCTGGAGCGGGGCCCCGCAGAACGAGTTTCTTGGAGGCAGGCAAACCTAAGGCGGGCGGGCGTTTCCTATTAGCACATGCTGTTTACGCCTTCGACGCCGCGATTATCCGCGTCCGAGTGACCGCAAGCCAAGGTGGGCTCAGAACGCCTCACTTTGTCCGCGAGCCTCGTTTCGCGACAGTCGTGCCAGATGGGTTTGGGTTGATGACCTTCAATCAATGAAATTGGAAACCCCGTGGGACTGCAAATTGGTCGTCGCTAATTTTCGCCATTCGATTTTCCCTGCTGCGTTTTCATGCGAACTATGGGCGTCGTCGTACGCTGGAGAGCTAATCAATGGGGCCGATAATTTCCCTCGATATCGCTGCTCATAATCTTTCCTCAGACATATATGGGGGCTATTAACCCTGTTTTGCATAGAGTTAAAGTTAGTTATGATCTCTGCATCTTTGATGTGAAATTTCGAAGCCGAACAATTAAGGAAATCAAAATCAAACACTAAAATTGAAGGCCTCATTATGCTTTTCCGGATATATAATACATATATATATGATATAGGTACTATTCAAGGTAATATTAATTTGCGAGTTCTATAATTTCCGTGGCTCTTTCGTTTGGAAACGGTTTCAGTAGCAATTTGCCATAGGAAGAAATCATTAACTATTAAAAGAAATTAGAGAATAGGTTTTAGTGGTGCTTACACAGAAATAAATCGGCATTAAAATTAAGCAAATTAGAGTCGAAATATGAAAAAACGCACAAAAAAAAGATACTTTGTTTAAGAAAATTAATGCTTGGTCAATAATTTACAAAAACACACTCAATAGGGGAATTTCCCAAGTTGAAATATTTTTTCTCTTTTATATTTTGTTGTCTGTGATGTTTTTATCCACTGTTAACATTTTATCAGCTCATCTAGATAACCTATTTTTAAATTATTAGTTCTTTCTGTGTAGGAATGCACACTTCTAATACCTACCATATTATATTTAGAGTGTGCTGATTTCTTATAATCAAATTATCGGCTGGTAATATTTTTTTCATTGTCAAGCTCATGTGTTTAACTTTTTGTCAGTAACATTGCGGTGCCTTTAAAACGAACCCAAACACTTCTACTGTTCGCCATTAAGGAGTTCCACAATGTGCTAGAAAATTCGTCCGCCATATTGAATTTCTGAATTTTGATCAAACATTTAAAATTCGAAGCTCCGGAAATCCGTAGATATCAACTTTAAGTTGGATCGGGATGTAAATGACAAAATTCGTCCGCCATATTTAAGGTGCCATTTTGAATTTTTTCAGTATATAAAATCGTTAAAGTTTATTGTCATCAGAACTACACGTGTATGTAAAATTTCAACCCAATCGGATAACCAGAAGTGGGTCAAAATCGACTTGCAAGATTTGACCTATATAAACAAACATGTGAAGTTAAATAAGAGCTTGTAAAAAAAAATAACAATTATTATCCAGACTCAAAATTCCAATTAGTTAACAAGAGTTTCAATTAAAAGAAGGCATGTTAATGTATTTTCCAATAGTTAATTCGAAAATTAATTATCTTACTGATTTTTAACGATTTCAGTTAGTTGAAAATAAATCTCAACTGATGTTTTCTCACTATGAAATTTATGATCAAAGTTAATAGTGGTTTGGGATAAGGATGAACTCCGATTTTGTATTACTTTGTTAATTTTTTTTATCCTTCAAAATGTTTAGATTTAATGACCAGGACGTATTTGAAACTTTAAAAGGTAAAAGTGAGATTAATTTGTGTGAAATTAGAAAATTCAATATATGGACAAGACAAAGGACATCACAGCCATGACCAAAACTGAAATTTCGACGTATTTGGAAGTAGGATAGAATTCACGTTCGTAAAAAGTTTCAAAGGCTGTATTTAAATAAAATAATATTTCACCTAAATAGAATTGGGTGGTCTACCTAAATCTATGATTAATTTTGTATTGATTAGGAATGTTAACCTGTATTATATGATAGTTGGTTCAGGAGAAAATTGTTTTTTTAATACTTTACACCATTGCTTTAAACAAAATAGCAGTTGGCAGCGGACGTGCTAACCAAAATAGTCCATCACCTACAATCTCCGTGTTACTGGATTCCATAAGGTGTCTAAGCGAGCGCTAGCGCTCCAAGTGTAGAGGCATTCACACGTGAATTATACCCACACGGTCGATGAAAGGAAAACTCCCCCGACGAACTGGCGCTATCGCAACATCGCATCGGTTTCGCTTTCGTGATTTTATCAAATATTAATAACAAACATTTCGCTGTTAGGAAATCCACGTCTTGGAAATTGATACGGTCGATGGTGGCCGCCAACGTGGAAAACGACAAGCGAGGCGAGTTGTCTTGTTGGTGCAGGCGGCGCAACCAGCCACATGTCGAAAAGAGAAGGTTCCGAAGTCCGAAGGCGATCAGCTGACCGAACATCTCGCGAGAAGTCACCGACGAGTGCATCTGCACGTTTCAATACGTGTCGTCATGTCGATGCACAATGCCATCGGCCGGCGGCGTAGTGACTGGCGAGTGTAGAAAGTGAAAAGAAGCAGTGTGAGGTCTGTCATTTTATTTAACGAAATTTATCGTGGCCGAGTAGCGATTAAAGGAGAAATTTGAAACTATTCGAGGGCTGGGATAAATTTTGATACCGATTTGTTTGGAAAAACAATCAGTCTTATTTTGCAAATTTCAAAATAAATTTAAAAAAATGGAAATTCTATAAATCGGAAGGAAAATGTTTTTAAGCTTGAAAAACTTGAAAAACTTTAATATTTGATATTCATTCCATTTTTATTTGTCAGTAATTCCCTTTAAAGTCTTCTTGTTTTGTTTTAAAGTGTTCATAGACCAAATTACAAATTAATGACAATTTGAGTGTCTCGTAGAAATTATAAATCTGAATCGCTATTGTTTTAAAAAGGGTGCCATCAACACAACCTACCAAATAATCTGACTTACTATCAAATGTGTATTTACTTTCTTCAATTCCTTCAGCAGTCCTATTGAAATTTATCCACTTCGGGCATAATATATCGGTGCAATCCTTAAAACAATCAGACATAGTAGTTTGAGTTATATTAAAACCCTGACCTGGTACTCTCTGATAGCTCCCATGGCCCAAATAGCTTAAGGTCGCTAATAATTTTAATATATACTATTAGGGTGCTTTTTTTCGCGACTATTTTTTTTTTTCAGTCCCACCTCGAAATTTTGTGGCTAATACCTAAACATACATTCCCTGAAAATTGGAGCCCAAAAAAATAATATTTAGTACTAGACCAAGACGCATAAAGTTTTCCCATATAAAATACACGTGAACTTTCATTATTTTTCTTCAAATCTCTATAACTCAGAGGCATTTTATGGCACAATCTTGGGCAATGGTAGGATTTCTTCAGAATTGAATGCTCTACAAAAGTGTCCATTGCGGTGTAACCCTAACTCCCACCAGCGAGGTAGTACGGGTCACTAACCCCAATTTTTCCATGAAATTCTCGCTTTTTGCCCCTATTTCGTAAACAACAAGAGGTACAGAAAAAGTGAATATGACAAACTTGTAGGAAATTCAATTTCCTACGAAAAGTTCTAGAACACCAAGTCGCTAACATCGATATTTCTTGAGATATTGGGTTTTGAAGTTGAGGTAGTGTTTCTACAATTTAGCACAATAATCCATGAAAATTCCACACTACCTCAACTTCAAAGCCCAATATCTCAAGAAATATCGATGTTAGCGATTTGGTGTTCAGAGCTTTTTTGTAGGACATTGAATTTCCTACAAGTTTGTCATATTCACTTTTTCTGTACCTCTTGTTGTTTACGAGATAGGGGCAAAAAGCGAGAATTTCATGGAAAAATTGGGGTTAGTGACCCGTACTACCTCGCTGGTAGGAGTTAGGGTTACACTGCAATGGACACTTTTGTAGACCATTCAATTCTGAAGAATTAACCTACCATTGACCAAGATTATACCATAAAATTCCTCTGAGCTGTAGAGTTTTGAAGAAAAATAATCAAAGTTTACGTGTATTTTATATGGGAAATCTTTATACGCCTTGGTCTAGTACTTAATATTAATATTAAGGGCTCCAATTTTCAGGGAATTTTTGTTTAGGTATTTGTCACAAAATTTCGAGGTGGGACTGAAAAAAAAAAATAGTCGCGAAAAAAAAGCACCCTAATATATATACTATATTTCGAAAGTTTAAAATTCAAACTTCAGCTCGAATCGAAAATCTCACTTGGGACGAAATCGAAATCGAATTGAATTCCCCGATAAGTCCAAATGATATTTTAAATCATGGAACTTTTGGAACTTTAAGGTATCAAATTAAAGGGGATAATGTAAAAAATATTATTTTTATTCTTAAAATTACGAAGAATAAATTTCCAACAGTATTTTATACAATAGTATAAATGTTACAAATATTTTAAAGTGGATTTCAAACTTTTCAACGAATATATTAAGCAAATTATTTCCATAAAAGTGAAAATTTAGAGGTTCTGGAGAATTCAACATTTTTTACTACTGAAATTTGGATATTGTAATCTAAATGGGGAGCCAAAATGTCGAACAAAATCTTTCAACTTCAAGAGATTTCAATTAAATTGAATATTATGAAATTTTGAAGGTAATTTTACTTTTGAATCTGTTATTGAAATTTTAAAATTCAATATATCGCATCCAACATACAGCCCGTAAATTTTTGGCCTATTGAATTCAGATATTCTCAATAGTAAATTCAAAATCGTCGCTTTTTAAAATACACAAGTATGAAGAATACTATCTTATAGCTTTACATATTGCCTTAACATCTTTACATAATTTATTTTCTTAGGATGTTATAGAGTTGTAAAATTTCAACAAAATTTCAGTGCAGAAATGCTTCCGCTGGCCATTTTTGGTGTAGACAAATGAAAATTCGAGAGTAATAGTTTTTAATTTTCACGCTCTAACAATAGTACAATGCCAGAAAATGTCTTTACTAAATGTCCCATTGTTCTTGATGCGGTATATTCCTTTAAGGTATTTTAATAATTTCAGGTGCGCGACATTTCAATTATGTATTTCTAATTTGCGAATCTTTTGTTTTCCTTCTAGATGCGGCCAGTGTGCAATAACATGAGCGTCGACAGAGAGAAATCACTGCCGCAGTGAATGCAAGTAAGTTTATGATATTTCTGCTTTTACTCGTCGGCGTCGAAGGAGCGGCTGAAGCTGGCGTGGGCCCCTCAAGTGCTTTCTTGTAAACAGCAATTAAATGAAAATTAATTAATTTTAATCAATTTTCCCTTTGAGAGCTAACCCACGACAATATGCTTAAACTGCCGCTTGCCTGCCTCAATTCAGTATGTTTCCTAAACTTTTCATGCGCTTGAATGCGAAAATTATTCAAATGATTTTTTCCGAATGGAATCATTTCCTAAGTTTAATTCGAGTGTTTGCGTATTGGAGTAGAAGTCAGGGATTTGAAAATCTAAACATAAGTTCAACTCATCGTCTCATTCAACTCAAAAGTTAACATCGTAACATCTTGATAGATGGACATAATTTTAACTTATGCTGACATTGATTCGATCCGTCTCGTACAAAAATCATAATAAAATCCTTTACCTACAATATAGACAGAACAGATAACTAGCTACACTAACTCGTCTATTAATTTGAGTAATATGCTTAACTGGGTAATTGATTCTGGTTTTTATTTTTATACCAGAGTTATAAAACCTAATTTACCACGAACTATTTACGAGGCTGACACTCAGGTAGCAGGTAATTTACGAATAATCAGTTTTATCCTATAAAGTAAACAGCTGTTTTCACCTTGCTTATTTTGATTACTTATTGCTGATAAATTGCAAAAATTTCTCACGCGAGTTTAGTCACGTTTTTTGATGGATTTTTGTCAACTGCGGTTGCAATAGGTCTTGAAACTTTCTTCGCGTGTCAGTTACCTGCTTTTTACTATTGATTGAAGGTTGTGATAGGTGAATCTGAAAGTTTAATAAGTTTTTGATTTTTAAATCCGAAGAAAAATTAAGCTTGATAAGATACTTTATTCATAAAAATGATGCAATAAATATAATATAGGAGTTATAACGATTTTCATAAAATTAATAGCAGAGTTTTTCGACTGTATAAACGAAAATCTCATATATTTTATGAAGAATGAAGACTGAGAATGAAGTGCACAAAATACACAGTGTAAATGCTTATTTAATGCAAAAATTTCATAAAGTATTTAGGTATATGTTATAAATAAAGATTATAGGGTATAAGAGGTGATAATCTGACGGATGGCCTCCAAGTAGAGTGTCCTGGATAAACCCAAAATTTGTTTTTGATTGTCAGCATTCCAAGAAGAAATAATTTTGTTTCCTTATTACCCCGAGCGATATATATTACGCGTTTGAAAATTAAATTATATTAGTTTTTTTCCATAATAATAATTTTAATAAACTTTCGATAAACTCGAAAATATATAGATAATACCCCTTTTTTCAACTTTACTGTTACTTTGTAAATTTGACCTTCAAATGCCCTTGACTCTGACCTGATGGGGTCAAACCGACCTCGGATTCGGATTCAGCGACCTCAAAAACATAAAGATAATGTAGTCCAGTCAGGTGCACATACACATTTTTTTTTTTTGTGGGGCTGTGTTACTGATTTCCAACTTTTTATTGCCCAAAATACACGAGGTCAATCTGGTTGACATTTGGTTTCAACAAGACGGTGCCACATGCCACACAGCACGTGAAAAGATGGACCTATTGCGAAATGAATTTGGTGAGCAATTCTCTTGTTTTGGACTAGTGAATTGGCCGTCTAGATCGTGCGATTTAACACAATTAGACTACTTTGTGTGGGCGTACGTCAAATCAGCATCAATTCAAGCACCCTTTATATCTACAATATGAAATAATTAATTAGAACTTGATGAATGTATAAAAATTTAAATAAATAAATAGATAGAAGAAAAAGGATAGTATTATAAACAGAATCATGTACGTAACGTGTTAGTTGGGAAATGGTAAGGGAAAGAAATGTAATCCTAATGCTCTCTTCTATAATATATTCCAATTCTAAGAATTACCCTTGCAAATATTTGACCTGTTACGTTATTTTTACAATATAAAAGCATAAAGAAAAAACTGTTTATTAAAATTCTTCACATAATTTCATTATAAAACGTAAATTCAAGGAAAAAAAATCAAATATTGTCTGAAAAATCGGGAAAAGTCAGGGAAATTTGGTCTTGAGAAAAAATGGCCACCCTGCTAGAAAAAGCCTTAATTTACATTCCAAGGTTCGAATCTTCTGAAAAGTTGTAACAGATTCTATTTATGGGAAACGGCCATATTTCTTTTTCTAATTACAAATAAGAACCTTAAACCAATATCAATTTAGGCATGGCTATCACAAAATTAATCAAATAATTGCTAGGAACATTATGAACTAAAATTGGTTTATCGGACGCCATTACCACCAAAAGGTCGACAAACTTATGTTGGGCCTGTTTATTAAAAATTACGCAATGTATATACTCGTCGGTATATACCTCGTCAGTATCTACTTAATATAAGGACCAGATCAAATAAACTCGTTCGAAGTTTCTCATCGTCTTCGGCTGACTGGCAAGAAAAAAAAAAAAACCGCCGAACGTAATTAGCTCGATGAATATAAAGAAAATCGTGACCGAAAATCGCTCTTCGCCTGAACGAATCTTTTTGCTTGCCGCGCGCCATCGAAAAGTCACCACCGTGCGAACTCGAGTCGTCTCAAGCTGTGAAACATTTGAGGTGTTCGGAAAATTCACATCGTGCTGACGAAACTAATTTCGTTTCTCGCGGTTTGGACCTCTTTAGACTCGCTCACTTGCCGGGGCGTAATAAAGTCCTAAACTTTAGGCTTCGCATAGGAGTCAACGGCTTTTCGATATTTTCGCGGCAGAGTAGCAAAAACAGAAAATCTTCCAGTCAATTGCCGAAGCAATAGGAAGCCGATAGAGACATAGGAGGTAGCGAAATAAAATGATGTGATGACTGGTAAGAGGTAGAGACGTAGAGTCTCCGAGGTTTGTGTTAGAAGATAGAAAGTAAATCTGCTGGAAACCGCGGCTAAATGCTGAATTGTAGTATACCTTTGCGAGGGGCTTGCGCTTGCTGCCGCTTCTCTTCACTGCCGCACGTTTTTCCAACAAATTCTGCTAATTCGTCAAAATTGCTTGTCGTCGGCAGTTTCTTCAACTGACGCAAATTGCAGACAATAGGCACATATTCGCAGAGGCCATGGAAATGTTCCACAATTGCCCAATTTATTAATTTCATTGAAAAGCGAAAATTTTCAGATTTCATGTAATTTTGTCGACGAGGCAATTTTAAATTTTTATATTTTGTAAGCGAAAGCAGCAACATTTTGCTCGCGTATGCCCGAAATTTCAAACGCGTGTGTGTAAGGCGTATGGCATAATTTTTCGCAGTCGTATTTCAGAAGATGATTAAGCAATTAATTACGAGGGGTGGCCTGATGCACATATGTATATAATTTAATAAATCACTCTTCGGTTACCCAAAATTCACTCTTTGGGATCATGTGCGTGTAATTTATTTACCTTTGCAATAGAGTGAACATAGCAACATTTTACATCAGACAAGTGTTTTGCATTTATAATTTTTGTTTTTTCGGCGTGTTTCATAATTTTTGTTCGTGTACCAAATAAGCATTCAATATGAACAAAAACTTTATAAGATTTCTTTCTCCTTGTATGAAATTCGATGGACAAATAATCAGAATATGACCTTGCATTTTATGCACAATTGAAGCTCATATTATAGGGGTTGTGATTAAAAAGGTAATTCAACATCTTAGAGCGTCTTCCATAGTCTATTTAAAATTATATTAGATATACTATATTCCATTGTCATCGGACTTATACACTTGTGCAACATTTCAAAGCTCTAGCATAATTAGAACTAGTAAAATTTTTGATTACAAGATTTGTCCCGGATAGAAAGTGCAAATCACTAAAAAAAATTTTTATTCATAACACAATTCTAAGTGTCACACCTAATATGTAAAATACTGGAATTACTTATTGAAATATTCGCTTATTTATTTTTGGAATAAACTGAAAAAAAAGTCTTCTGTAAAATTTTATATTAGTTGTTTTCTATTTAGTTCTAAAAATAGTTTACTGTAGAATTACTGATTCCATTTGCAACAATTTTTTGATTCTAAACAAAGTAGTTTTTAATTGAACCGTGGGTACACTTTCTTAATTCTGCAGAACTGGTAAAAAGCAACAATTCCGCCGTATAATGCAGAAAGTAGGAAATTAGATTTATACTTTATACTTTTTCATCTGTTGATATTTTCACAATCGAGCCTCTGTCTAGCAAAACTAAAACTTGACGAAAAATCCTCTAAGCTCGAGAACAAAACTAATTAAATTAACCGCGGTCACCACGCCTCCTTTGATTTCAAAAATTTCATCCACTCAGCGCGAAATGAAATGAAATTGGTAAAGTTCCAAAGTGTTGTCTCCAATTTCACGCAACTCGGTTTCCGCTCGAGAGCAAAATTTGACACAACCAGGCGGCAAATTCGTCACAATGCCGCCAGAGAAGAATTAATTCGCAGTGAAGGTTAATTGACCCCTGGTGCTTATACAAACATACAAATTTCGTCCATTGAGCCTCCAAGTTACTGAAAACCAAAATTTAGTCCAGCGGAACATTATTACTTTTTAACTGTGTGTTTTTTTTATTACAAAAATACTCCAGTGAAAAATGTGTATTAAATTAAATATGTGGTTACCGTCCTCGTTTAGAAGAACAAAATGACCCAACATGTTGTAAACCTTTTCGGTTCACTTTCAATAACTTCAAACATATTTGAAACAATTCACATCGATATTATTGGTCCACTTTCCCAATCACATGGTTTCAGATATTGTCTCAATGTAATCGATCGTTTTATTCGATGACCTGAGGTAATACCATTGGTCAGTATTTCAGCCGAAATCTGTGAGTGGATTTCTCGTTTCGGTGTTCCCAAAATTATAGTCACCGACCAGGGAAGATAGTTCAAATCAACTCTTTTCAAAGAACTTCCAAAATATTTGGATTTAAACATAATCGTACATTGGAATACTTTCATAGAAGGCTAAAAACAGCATTCCGAGAAGGATTTGTCACGACACCGGCTGAATTACTTTATGAACAGTCCTCAAGACTTCCTAGAGATTTTGATGTATTCCCGGGGGTTTCGCATGAAGTATCTATAATATTTTCCTTATTTGTATTTTCAGTAGACAGAGAGCAAACTAAATTAATAATTACACCCATTGTTTAAATTGTATGATATATTTGCTGTCAATTATCAAACGAAATACTATCGGAAACCGAATTATTCAGAAAAAGTTCATACGTTTATACGTATTCAGAAAAAGTTCATACGCTTGTTTTGATTCAATATATTTTTTTTTTTTACAATTTATTCGTTCACTTGCAAATTTCTCCCATATTGCAGAGCAATTTGTTTTCGTTTTCAGCAAATCACGAACTTCTTGTTCTTTTAATTTTTTTCAATTTCTGCAATGAATAATTGATTTTCAGTCTCTAGTCTTCTCGGCTATGAATAAAAATGATAGATTTTGTCCTTTACTTGTTCTTTTTAATGGATAGCGCGTTGTAATGCTCATAACTAATATATAGTATAAGTGCGAAAAGGGCTAAACTCTAGTAAACTGTTCGTAATTTAGGTATAAATGATCAAGAAAAATTGTCGTTAAGCAAATCGTAAATTATTAACTTTTCTTTTGTAATTTAGCGCCCAAAATGATTATTAGTACATGGCACACAGTACGTAAATCAATAATTAGTACCAATCATTAATTTAGGTATGCTGTCTGTCTAGGGCATTAGTGTAGGTATAGTTTTGAAAACATTAAAAATAACCAGTCTTATCTGCCAAGACAATAGTAGTCAAGAAAACGTTAATTTAATAAAATCTTTTTTAAAAAAAAGTAATTTAAAGATATAATCATAAAAAGAAAATTAAATAAATTATAACAGGTAAGACAAATCAATAAAAAGGAAGCAACAACTGGACTTCTTCAAGGCTTTCGTAGAAAGAAAGTAGTAATTCTTTCAGAGATATTTGAAGTTAAAAACTCAATATTTTAAAAATTTTAATTAATTAAGTAATTAATTATTATAATTTTTTTTTAAGGAGTGTGAACATTTAATATGTAATACATAAAATTAATTAAATATTAATTTTTAAACTGAAGCAATGGTTGATTCCAAAAAAGACGTAAAGGAATAATTTTGGGGGAAAATATATATCAAAACAAAAACAGTTTAATATTCGTCCAACTTATACCAATAGTACGTTATGCTATATATACTATACTTTCGTTTAAAATTGAGAGATGTCCACTATATCTTCACAAACTACGTTAAGATCTAGAGCACTCATTTGAAAACTTTGTACTTTTCAATCTTTTATTTAATTTGTTCTTTCAATCCACGCATTTCGAAACAGACACTTTCCCATTTAAGTGCGATTTTTTTAATTATCGCATAATTTTGTTTGATCAAGTTGTCGAAACTTAAACTAGACTTTCAAATTTTAAGTGCCTCTGACCCCAGACAGACATTTGAAAACCGAAAGACTCTTTAAAATGCTTTCAATGAATTATTCAAAGTCATTGGATTTTATAGTTAACTGATTAAAATTTAGAAAGGAAAAGAAAGGAATCTACACTAAACTAAACTAAAGGTACTCCCTGAAAATGTGCTTAGGCACGATTTATTTAGGGTCGTCAAAATATGAATTAAAAGATCACTGTTCCCATAAGCACATAAATTAATAATTACTTATTTTAAATTCTCAAACCGTTGTATCTTCGTGAAAAATAGTCAGATTTGGACATACTAGAGCTCAACTGAAAGTCTTTAGGTTATATTTTTAAAAAATTCAAAATATTTGCTATCCTCTATAAAAGTTAAAAAATATTCCTTCCATTGAAAATTTTCTAATATGTACTAAAAAAAGGTTTCTATAAAAACTACTTATGTACTTATTTCCATTTGTTCTTATATGTTATTTGTAAATATGTAAATTTGATAGTATATTAATTTTTAATTAAAAAGTATTTGAGTAGTAGTTCTGCGAAAAAAAAAAACTATACATATTGAAATTAATAATGTTGCAATTCAACTTTATTTTGGTCGGTCTGGAGTCGACTTGCGCGTCCAAGACAGAAATAGACGATGTAACCTGCCTGCAACTTCTGCGGGGCTATATTTAAAGCCGACCCACAATTGCCGCCGATGACACTTATGAGGCCCCACATCCACGGGGCAATTCTTCAGCCCACGGCGCGCTAACTAACCAGATTTGTTCCGTCATTTAGTGCACTTGAGTGCATCTTTCTTGCGCTCCTTTCATTGCAGCGTCTCATGTGTCAGAATTGGGGCTGCTTGAAGGCTCCGCTCCGTTTTCCCTAATGAAGTTGCGCCGCCGCCGCGACATGAAGTGGGCTCTTGGTGAGATTTTATTTCTGGCTGACGACGACGTCGACGGCAGACAACTTCGACGACGCACCGCACTCTTAAGAGGCTTTTAAGATACACTTTGTCACCCGAAATGTGGCCTTCCATAGGGACCTCTCACCGTCCCTGGAGATTGCCTGCCATCCAGATTCCAGAACCATTAGCTGATCGGGAGTAGCCTAATTACAACAAACAATCAACGAATGCCCCAGCGGACCCTAAGTGGGACTCTTCCACTTCCAGTCGCCTCTGATTTTTATGGGCACTTTCCATTTTCTATAATTTATGTGTCAGTGACTCCCAGAGCCGCTCCTCGTAGCTGGAGGAGATGCCGAATCGATGGGTTCTGGATTTCCCCCGAACCGAATTGGATCGCCCCAGTATTTATGTCGGACATAAATCCCAGCCGGAGGTTATCTTTGGGCATCGTTCGCATATGATTCATGCCCGCCCTGCCTGAGCTTGACAGAATTTTCGGAATTAATTCCAGCCAAGGGATTGCACTTGCTTTAGTTTCCATGTTCGTTAGCGTTGCTATTTACGTGTTAGCAAGCAGTTATCATGTCCTTGGGGCTCTTCATAACAAAATCACTCAAAAATATGGATATATAGTATGTAGTTTTCGTATCTCTTGCCATCCTTGGAATAGAGACTAGCCTTTAATATAGTTCTTTATAAGCTACGTTTTATTTATCTAACCAGAACCATAAAACATTTTGTGTGAAATGGAAGCTTACTAGCAGCTACCCAGAAGATTAGACATTTTTGAAAAAGTATTTCTAATTGTCATCATCATTTTTATAAAAATGTTGAACGTTATTTTAAGACAATCTTAAATCTTTGCTGTGGATACTTCAAAACAAATTTCGGTTCAAGTTAAGGGATAAATCCTTTTAATCTTGTTTAGAACAAAAAAAAAAAACACGCAAGTCTATTTGATAAATCAAACACTTTGCAATGAAAGAATCTATTTTAAATCATCCTAAATTCTCTCTCATCGTTGGTCGATTAAAACAATGGCGTTAATTTTAAATGTTTTATTATACGTCTACTTGTTACAGCGGTCGTGCTTACACTGGCTAGGAGTCTGATTAAACGACATACGATTTATTAAAAAATTTAAAAATATAATTAAAGTGAAACACATTCACCTAAAATTATTTCACGCACATTGCAATAATAATAATAATAATAAGGATAATAAATTCCTTCTCTACAAGGCGATTATCAAACACATTTGTACCTATGCTGTCCAGCTTTGGAGGTTGCTTCAAAGTATTTAAAATCTCGAACTACTGCAACGATCAGAATTTAAAAATCTCAAAAACCTCTTTCAGCACAGAAACCTTGGAATATCAACTATTTCGCGAAGACATTAAGTTACAAAACCTGAAATATATTGCAAAACTGCTATCCCAACCCCCTAAAATCCAAAAGGGACCAAATAGGCCAAGAAAACTTAAAAATATATTTTTATAAGTGATTTAATAAATAATATTGTTAGTCAGTATTGAAATAAATCATCTATAAAAAAAACATTACAATAATAAATGTCGGATAAACCATATGTTCTTAAAAGGGAATATTTTTGACGAAAAAAAAAATTAAATTGATCCGTGATATGGGTAATTCTTTTACAAACCGAACACCTTTTTGACCGACACATCTCCGATTTGGCTGAAATTTTTCGATAATACTAGTGGTCGAAAATGTGAGAATAATGAATTTTTTGGCTTGGAGACTCATTTTCAAAAATTTATAACTCTGGTTTTATTTGAGCTGCAAACTTCTTTTTTTTTCATTTTAAATCTAAAGGACTGAGTTTTGAGAAAAAAATATTTTTAATAAAAATTATTAACAAATTCATGTTGTTAGTAACGATAAGTAAGTTTTTAGTATTTTTATTGTATTCTCTGTCATATTTTACATAAAAAACATGTTTTCAAAATATGGTACCTTTATTATTACTATTTTTAAAACATTAATTAATATAGCGCGATACGTCAAAAAAAGGGGTTTTTTGTTAATAAAAAGAAAATTATAGCTCGGATTAAAAAAAGTTACATATAAAAGTTGTAGATAATAAAAAGATCTACAATTCTTGTCTCAACTACTTTCGACATAACCTCAAACTTTTCGAATAAATTGAAAAAAATGTTAAAAGTCACTTTTCCAAATTTATTTGCCACATTTTTTGCCTCATGTCGTTTCTTTTTTTAATGTAAGTAATTATTATGTTCTTCTTAACAAATAATATTTATTAGCAATCAATACAATAAAAAAAACATAAATTAATAATAAATGATAGAACATTATTTTATCGCATAAGAAAAAATTTATTTTGGTTTCAATACTTATTATTGGCTAATATGTATTTCGTTTGATGGTTAGTTGAGAAACGTATTAAAAACACAAAAATTATATGTTAATTTCTTTTTTAATTTTTTATAGTCTTTTTATCAATAAACAATGTTTCAAAAAGGGAATTTTTAACATTTTTGCATTTTATTCGAAAAGTTTGAGGTTATGTCGAAAAATATTTCAGACAAAAATTGTAGGTCTTTTTATTATCTACACCTTTTATATGTAACTTTTTTTGATCCGAGCTATAGTTTTCTTTTTATTACCAAAAAACCGTTTTTTTTTACGTGTCGCGCTATATAAATTAATGTTTTAAAAATAGTAATAATAAAGGTACCATATTTTGAAAACATGTTTTTTATGTAAAATATGACAGAGAATACAATAAAAATACTAAAAACTTGCTACGAGGTGGGGGCCATTGTTAAAAATTGATTTAAACAATTAAATTGTTACTAACAATATGAATTTGTTAATAATTTTTATTAAAAATATTTTTTTCTCAAAACTCAGTCCTTTAGATTTAAAATGAAAAAAAGAAGTTTGCAGCTCAAATAAAACCAGAGTTATAAATTTTTGAAAATGAGTCTCCAAGCCAAAAAATTCATTATTCTCACATTTTCGATTACTAGTATTATCGATAATATGCGGAACAAAAAAAAAATCCTCGGACACGTATCTCTTATTTTTCGATATAGAATCCGTAAAAAAAGTTTCAGCCAAATCGGAGACATGTCGGTCAATTTTTATCAAAATCCGTACGGTTTGTAAAAGAATTACCCATATACGAAACTGTAGGACAGAAAAATTCAATTTCATTAAAAATTAATTTGGTATAAAACAAATTAATTATTTTTCCATGTATATGCTTGCACATGCTATTCATTAATATTAATAAATCTCATAAAATAAATCAATATATTCATCAATTATCAATTTATCAATCTCTTACCGGTCTGGAGTTGTTTGCTTTAATAATGTTACTGATTAAAACTTAATTGATATTATGGATCATTTTATCATACCACAAGCATTATTAACTTTTTAACGCAATAATAAAATACGTAATTTATTTTTCATAACCGTTGGTGCTAGTTATGTTATTTCTTTAGTAGAGTACATTTTCCCAACCTCATCCTGTTTCAATTCGATAGCTAGTTATATATTTTTTAAATTTTTCATAAAGTAACTAGAAATCAGGATACTCATTTCCAATGGTTACAAAAAAAGATAGTTTTCTCATAAGATCTGAAGTGTTATATGTACATGCAAATAGGTCATAATTATGCTAAAAATTCTATTTGATTATTTTAATAAGGAATCAAATATCTTACCACGACGAGTGTACACATAATACAACCGCATATCTTTCAGACGAAGATAGGTACCAAAATAGATATATTTTTTCAATCCTTAACTGCCAGCTTGCTAAGAGCCGACAAAAAAAGTTCGATTTTGGATTCGATTGCTTCGATAGTCCAATTAGAAATAATTGGACTTCGGATGGCTTAATTGAAGTTAATTGTCGTAAATAACGAAATATCAAGAGCTCACCCTCATCCGTTGCCCGGGGAAAAAAGGGCACACAATCATTTGGCCCTTATTCATGCGCTCAGCGTTTTTCTTATCATAAGCAATCTCGAGAGGAAAGAAATTCGTCGCTTGATTGATTGATTATTAAATCCTTCAATGTGCAGGGCTTCCGGTGAGGGGAGAGGGGGGAGGGTGGAGGGTCGGATCCAACGAGAAGGCGTGTGCAGCAAGATGCGGCAGCCGGAAGAAGCCGCTTGGGTGATTGCAGCTGACAAGCACTTAAACGGCACGCGAGCGTCTTTATCAGGAGCGGCGGGGGTGTCGGGTTTCTTCCCTTCAAGCAGTTTCATGACCCCCGCCACTGTGCTGAAACTTTGGACATGGACGTTGTCAGGATGTTGCTTTTACGTTAAATAGAAAAAAAGACTGACTTCCGGCTCATTTTTTAGCCTTAATTACAAAATCACACATTTCGTATGCAACAATCTTACTTAATATTATACGCTAGTGTTGTTCTACGAAACTTGAAAATGGAAATGGCTATCGATTAGAAAAATACTGTTGAGAAAAATGCGATTGAAGTTTCCGAAGCTGTCCATTTAGCTTCCGGTGGAGTACACTTTATATGTTAAAAGATGAAAAGGATGGATTATTTGTTGGTTTCTTTTTAAATTAGATGTTATTTTGACACAAACAACTCTTTCGCACTCAAAAAATTAACTGAAACACAGTATCATATCTCCGCAGTACGAAATGAATAGATTTACGTTTGAACAATGTTGGGAAATATTGAAAACTAATTTCCAAAGTGAATACTGTGTTGCCGAAACAGTAGGATTTTGAAAATAAATTTCGATTTAAACAATGTTGCAACAGCTGCCATTTGACTTTTTTTTTGTGATGCGCCGGTAAAGATCGATGTTAGGCTGTCAATCCAGAAACGACTCATGCACCTAAGCACAATATTGATTGAGCTATTCGCGAAATAGGGCTTGGAACTATCGAAAATGTGCTGCAAAATTAGGTTGATAGGGTGGACTACTACCAACCCAGCCGAGGCAGATATTTAAATGAAATTATATTCCATAACTAATCGGAGGATGCTCTTTTCAATAAATCGACAAAATTTTAAAGTGTTTTTTTAATACGATATAATAGATAGCATTTTTTAAAAGAAACCAGCCGATGGCCCACCCCATACTTCTGTTCTAAACTTCAAAAATATAAAAATTGATTTTTTGTAAGTTAAAATTAGGCATTACCTCTTAAGATTATATTTGGTAACCACAGAGACAATAGAAGTGCCCCATTTGCCTGATCTTGATTACGCCCATGATTGTGGACCTTGTTGAGCCCCGGGCCAAATCAATTTCCCTCTTGTCTTTAACCTCTAAAGAGCTACCGGGCGATAATTAAGAATCCATTAAATGCCTCGTGCAAGCAGCTAGGGCTGAACTGCACGAGTAAATCACACGCAGTCCGAAATTAGAAACGGCAGGTGTTTGTTGCACTGTCAGACCCCGGGGTTTTATGACAAACGGCTGAGTCGCCATAAAATCCGAGCCGAACTGGGAAAGTGTCTGCGGAAATCCAGTCGAAATGGCACAATAAGTTCGTTTGCGAGGTGATTTTAGAACAATTGTCCATTGAACCTGATGCCTGCCATAAGCCGCTAAGCGAACGAACCTTTCGACTGATCTCGCCTGAAGCGAATCGAAGAAACCTTTGAAGGTTCAGCAGCATAAAAACGGATAAACGACAATAGATGACTTCAGTCGTGCTGTACTCAAATGCAATTACAATGCAATGGAAATGGATGCACTTGTCCAAAGGGTTATTCTTTGCCGGCTTTCCGCAGTGTCTGGGTGTAAGAGGATTATGAAAAGGAAGAATGATTCGAAGAAACTCGAGAATGGAGGAAGAGCAACAAGACAAGCGCCATGTCCGCAGGTATTAATCAGGTTTCTGATCCGAAACTCGCCGCCGTGTCTCAAGTTAATCGCGGCAACTTCCGGAAGATATTCCTTAATCCCCGTTCTGCATCGTCGGGGTTTTTGAGTCTCGTTCGAGTTCGAGTGCTGTGGCAAAGGCTTCACGGCAGGAGGAATGGCGCCGAGTTTTCTTTTTCTGTGTGTTTTTTTTTCACAATTCAATTCGCTCATGGAAATTTTTCGAAGAACTTCAAAGTACTCTTAATATCCAGGAAATTCAATTTGAGGTCTTTTGTACTTTGTGTGCTGCCCTTAGGTTAATTATGAAGGAATTTGTTTAGAATGAGGCATTAGCCGGCTTGGATTAAGATTAGAAATTCGGTTTAAATGAAAGAAACATAAGAAAAAAAGAAACGATTTTTTTCGTGCAGGAAAAAAATCCAGGGTTAAGAGTTCCACTCATCGGATCTGCACAGACAGGCGGAAAGAATTTTACTGCAATTTAACCTGCAAAAAAATCATTAAAGGGTATTAAGCTTAGCGATTTTAAAAAATTCGATGCGGCCTATGTAACTTGCATGTCAAACTTTAAACATATTTTTCTCGAAACTAAATTTATCGAGGTAGCTTCCACGATATTGTAATAAGGTCAATTTGTGACCCACCTCAGATTGAAAAAAAATTTTTGTTGTAGGTCTGATTTGACCTTGTTTTTAAATAATTGAGTATATGCATTTTTTAACTACGTACTCATATTATTTTGGAAATGATAATAAGCACCACAAATAATATCACTAGTACAGGTCAAAAGTGATTTTTAATGCTTGATGCTTTGATCCTTAAAATTTATAACTAAAAGTTTCAAAAAAATCCCTAGCGGTCCCTATTATTACTTTTTCAAAATTTGCATGCATGCAACATGAATTGTGTGCTATGTCTTATTAAAATTAATAGGACAACACATCGAATCCTGAACTGCTGATAGTGCCGATAGTGATGATGATGTATATTTATTATGTTCGTCGACACCTGTTTTGCATTAAAATGCAACTGTGCACTGATTCCAAAGATCACTTTACTTTCTCCTCAGAAAGTTTTCGCATGCGTTGAAACGATTAAGAATTTGTGGCTGGGTGATGTTTCATGATTAGCATCACAGGTTCACCTCGTGGTAGTCGAACCTGCGGAACGAAGTCATTATAATGAATAAGAAGAAAACAAGTTTTTCTTGGCAGACGATGTACACGTAGGATGCGTGCTCTACAATCAGGCTTTTGCCGACGATACGTGTCAATAACTCATTTAAATAATAACAAAAAAAAAAAGTACAGGTATATGTATTTTTATGAACTGACCACATACAGCCGGCGGGAAAATTCCCAAATACCAACCGCAAAATGTTATCTGTCTCGCTGGGTGTATGCTCAATGTCCGTCTACTATGTCTCTGTTGTATGTTTGAAGGCTGATTTTATTCCAGGTGGGCCTTTGTCATCCTACAACATTTTGCGGTATGAGGTCTGATATAACTTGAGTTTCTCTTTTTGTTCTCTCCAGCGCGGTGGACTGCCGCGATCACAAACAACACCACCGGTCGTGTTCCTTTTATTAGAGTCTGGCACTCGGGAAGGTGGGCGATTTTCATTTTCACATCGCAGTGTATTCCCCTCGCCTTATATAATGCCATGATCACACGATCAGGTCGATCAGTGCCCCAGAGGCGTGCATGACCAAAAAAACCGAAGGAAGGTAAGTTTGTGATGGCCACCTCAAGCGGTGATTAATAGTCCATCAAAGCTGGAATGATAAAATGAAAAAATTAAATCTCAATGCGAATGAGGAAAAGAAGAAAAAAAAATTGTTTTTGGGTCAGAGCAGCTTAGAAATGAGGTTACGCAGAGGATTATCTTCTGTCTTCTTGATGGATTCTTTGACCATCACGATCTGACCTCCGGGAAAAGCATTCTGTCAACATCTCTTGTGTCGTCGGAAAATGCCGCCACGAGGGCTGTTCGAGAAAATGAGATGGAAATTATGCGATACGTGCCCGCTCAACTCTATTTCGGATTAATAAAACTGCAACCGGAGGGAGACTGCATAAGCTGTCGAGCGCCAGCATACTTGCCATGTTGCAGAGAGTTGATTTGCAAATGTTTTATTTAGTGCTTGTTTGCATTTTCCGACTGAACAGAGCTGGGCTGTGTGCTCAGGCGTCATGACGAAGAAGAAAGCAATTTAAGCTTTTGTGTTTAAGAAAATTCTATGCATAAAATATTCGGATATAGAGAAGCAATTTAAGGGGAGGTTCTCATCTAGAACGTCAAAAAGTAGGTAAAGTTCGTGATTTTTTTGAAGGCAAATGACAAGACATAGGGAAATGATATTTGGCATTATCTTTTATTGTATATTTATCTGTACGAAAAAATTTTTTTATTAAAAAAAAAAACAAAATGGCGCCCGTTATTCAACTTCTCCGGAGGCATGTTTTTCGAAAATGGCCCAGCTGCGTACAATTTAGGGGTCGCAGATTGGTCTGAAATCAAATAATGATGACATTATTATAAACTAGACTAAATTTGTCTCAGAAAGAGTGGACGACTTTCAAAAAAAATTTAAAATTGACGGAATGGCGCGATTTTGAAATTTTAAGGCCGTTTTCGGCCGTTTTTTTTCATAGTTTATCACTTACAAAAAGGAGATAATGTTACAATTTTCAAAATGTGCTCCACTCTTTCTATGAAGAAAATTGTTTACTTTAATATGCACGAAACTAGAAGTTAATCGGTTGAACCGTTTTTGAGTTATCTTGTACGCAAATTTGAAAAATCTTGAAAAACAAAGTTCCGAGATAATCGTGATTGAACGGCACGGCACAGGCTGAGCGCCCCACTACGATCATGACACCGCCAGAATCAATGGGCTGTAGAATCCGTTCTAGTGCTCGGATCAACTAAATATTTTAAAGCATCATTCTAGACATATTAAACTTTAATAATATGAAATAAAAAAAAAAATCGAAAATTTCAAGATTCTAGATGAGAACCTCCCCTTAAGGCAATAAAGACCCAAACAAAGTTTTATTCAGAAATCAGTGTTAAAAGCACTTACCCACAACCACGGTTTTTTTAGGTGATTACAGAAAAAAAACAAATCGTTGAATTTTTAACATCTAAACACTACCCCAACAGAACCACTCATTTTTATTACACTGGGTTAGCGTAATGTCTACATTGTGGTTTTCTAATGTATTTCAATATTCAATGAATCTGAATCTACACTAATATTATAAAGAGGAAAGATTTGTATTTTTCCAAGATGGCGGATAAAATATGGAGACCAAATGTCTCGATTTCAACCGATTTTAACGAAAAGTAGTACAATGATTATTCTGAAGCCACTAATTTCGAATATTAGCAAAATTTCCAAATTCAGGATGGCGGATCCAATATGGAGACTAAAATTTCCCGATTTCAACAAATTTTAATGAAAATTAGTACAATGATTATATTAAGGTCACTAATTTCGAATATTATATTATTTAGATTTGGAAATCTAAGATGGCGGATCCATAAAGGGGTTTTCGGGCTGAAACAATTTCTAGGATATAACAAATTAGAATATTTGAGAAGTGTTTAATCTACATCTACACTAATATTATAAAGAGGAAAGATTTGTATTTTTTTGTGTATGTAATATATATAAATAAAAGGTAAAAATATAAAAAAAAATCATGTCCACCCGTGCGAAGCCGGGACGGGCCGCTAGTCTTATATAAAAGCTAACATGAAAGTGTCCAATCTTATTTTCTAACGTACCTGTTGTACCTGGTATCTTTTACATACCTCGGAAATTTTCAACACAAATCAGTGATTTGAACGTCAAGAACATATGAGCCGTTTATTTTGAAAATGGTCCAAGTCCAAATGATCATAACGACTATTTTACTTTACAAGAATATAAAATAATGGTCTTTATGATCTCTTGGATTTGGACAACTTTCAAAATAAATGGCTCATATGTTCTTTCATCATAACTTGGTGTCTTTCCGAAAGGGCTTGTCATACCATCCCTGAAGAGACATTTTTAGGTTTTCTCATTCAAAGGGTGTCAACTGGACCCTATTAACCTATTAATAAGCCTACCACGTCTGTCTGTCCGCCTACCATAAGGTTCTATCTTAGTAATGGTAAGAGGTACCTAGTTGAAGTTTTCACAGATTGTGTCTTGTTGTGGCATGAATCATGGCTAATAATAAAAAATTAAAAAAGTTTAATCCTAAAGAGACTTGAGTTTAAAATTAAAGTTATCTTCCAAAAATTCCAAATGTTTCATCAAATCAAGTATTTTTTCAAGAAAACACGTTAATTTTTTTTTAAAATAGGATATGTAGATTTATACAATTATAATACTACAGAAGTGATTGAGTACTCAATAGAAAGCATGGAATTGAATAATTTTAGTGCAGTAGGTATATAAGATTTCCAAAAATATAATAAAGTTAGTAAATTGAAGATACCAAAAAAATTAGTGGTTTGATCTTCTACAAATCTGCAACATTTTAGGGAAATTGGTAATATAAACTTGTATCTATACCTCTTCCTTATTAGATAAATGTGATGTATTTAATAACTAATAAAATATCCATCAACCGTGTTGGCTTAGTTTTCACAATTTTCTTCCTCTATTTAGGACAGGGTTATTTAAAAGTAATTGT
The DNA here is from genome assembly GCA_949715965.1 of Dysmachus trigonus. Taxonomy (NCBI): domain Eukaryota; kingdom Metazoa; phylum Arthropoda; class Insecta; order Diptera; family Asilidae; genus Dysmachus; species Dysmachus trigonus. The sequence goes on along the minus strand of OX454322.1, from coordinate 78,555,424 downwards.
CTCTCAACAAATCTCTTCAATGATGCCAATTTTATTGATGGCCATCAATAAGCCAAACTTCATGCATATTTTCGATTCGTCTTTATAATTTTAAATAGATATTCAAGTGGTCAAATCTAATAAAAATGATTGCGTTTTTATAAGCTGCAAACAAAGCAAATCGATTAATTCCTCACCACCCTGTGGCGCATAACTAGAGGAAGCAAAGCCGAGGTATGACCAGAACTTGGTTGATGTCTCTGAACTTGTTGCTTTAGTTTCAGTGTTTCAGTGCCGAACTATAACATGATATAACGTGAGTATGATTCCTAGATTGGTCATGCAGTTTTTGTCTAATTTTTCGTCTTCACCGATTGAGCAAATGTGTTCCGCCTTCGGGCGATTGCTCCATCTCCATCTCCGCGTATCGATTGCTCAGCCTTGGCCGGTAATTTCCACAGTACTTTCAGCCGTTGCTCCCGATAAAATGAGCGGCGGCAGTTATGAATATTGCAAAATATTTGTTCATGCATTTCAATTTTCAGAATCAGATTCAATTCAGTGTGTTAGGTGTTCGTGTTCTCAATTCGCGCCACGGTACGCGGGGTGCAGCTCTTCAATTTCTAATTGCCGCCGATGTTGTTCTAGATGCATCAGACTGTTAAATTTATTGCGAAAGTTCTCCAAAGCGAGTGTAAACTTTGGCTTGGCGCGCTGATTGAAATGGATTCGAGACGATTTCCCCAGTTCTCGTACTGTTGTCTCATTAAAAAGCCCACAAAACTTTTGCTGGTTTTGGCTCCTCCACGGCGCCGCACCGCGCCGCCACTGTCGTGCATTCCCTGCTCACTTCACTTGTGAATTATGAATTCGCTGCTCCCTTTCGAGTTTACAGTTTACGGCTGGAAAACTCAAACAATTCGCCAGGAAAATAATGAGCGAAGAAGCACTAATGGCGGCGTGCATGCAAATTGGGGGTAATGTAATTTATTCGGCCTGGAATAGAGTGGAACTGCACTCCTTTCTAATCTCCGCAATCACGGCATCCAGCGCGGCGCTTAAATGTGAGAAATTATATTTTTTTTTTTTTGCGGCGAAACGAGAAAACTTTACTCTAAGCCCCTCATTCGTGCTCCCATATATCTTTCGCCTGGGCGCTCTATGCCACTGTTTTCTGGGCGGTAGCTTGCAAATCCGAAATTGGTGCAGTAATTCCATCAAATTAAGGTGCAATTATCTTTTCATTCTTTCTAGCTACCTTAGTAACATAATTCTTGCAAGGGGGTTGCTTTTTAAAGAAGTAGGCAGTTCCTTAGGGCTCATTATAGTCCAAGAATTTACCAAAAACAAGTTGCTAAAATCCTAGAAGAACGAAGAAAGGCCCGAGGATAGTTAAGTGAAACTTCTAATATAGAATAATATATACTAGTGTCGGCTGTTGTCGATATTCGACCAAACTTATTCTAAAAAAGTATTAAACAAAATCGAATTTGTATTGTGTATTAGTGCGTATGTGAATAAAAAATTTGTTCAGTATAAATAAAACTTTACCTGGCTTTCACACCTTTCTCTATGTACGCACCTGAACAAAACATATATTCTGCACATCTATGAAAGAATACCTTTCGCTTGATATATATTTTATTAAGATACGCGTACGGGAAAGAGGTTAAAATGGGATTACAATTTTTGGCTTTGGTTATTAATATATAAGATTTAATTTATTTTTCGTTAAATTTTTAAACCTATATTTTAAGTGAACTTGTTTAACCCGCTTTTTAAGGAACAGGGTTTTCTACCCTTTTTTTATCTGGACATGTTATACCCTTTTTGAAAAGGTTATAAGATGGGTAATTTAATAAAAATAAAAAAACAGGTGTATTAATTACATGAATTTCGGGGAAAATTTCGGGTAATCTTGAATTTTAGGAAATTGCAAAACTTTTTTTCAGTTTCATAACTTTGTGGTAGAAGGTCAATCAACATTGTTAAAATTTTTGGAAAGAACATTGGGATATAGTTTTTTGGCGTGAGCTTCATGTCGCTGCGTTGATTAGATCAAACGATAAAACCGATCAAGAGCGAGTCGAAGTCGCGCAATCAGGGTTCAGTAAAACATGCAACTACGAGACTGACGAAAAATGCGGCAGTTTTCATGTTATATATGATAATGTCCAATTTGTTGCTTTAGAAACCTAGAAGATCAGGGGGGATCCTTGAAACTTGATATTTTCATAGTTTTTTATATGGCAACTGATTTCTGCAGGCTTTTTAAGATGATTTTACTCAAACACCAACCAAACAACCAACTAACCAATTCCAACTAACATAAACCAATACTATGGCAAGTTATCTCTTGATAAGCTGTCTTTTGACCCTTATAACGTCGTCTAATCTTCGTTGATTGTAAGGAATCCACCAACTTCCTTGTGAATATATGCAATTAATATTAAAAAGTGTTTTCTTACCAACTGCAAGCTTTCTAAATTGCGCTCATATCTTTCCAGGTGTAAAAATTAACACATCGCAGATACCAAGACTAACAGTTTCTTCTACGTTAATCTTCTGTATCTACATCTGAAGAAGAAGAAGCAAACAAAATTTTCCATTAACCTCTTGGTCACGGTTAAGTCCAATGATAGTGTCCATGGCATTTAAAATGTTTGCAAAAAAATAAACCGCGCAAAATTATGTGGGAATCGTAATTTGTATAAAGAAGGAAACGCTTTTAGATTCCCCAATTTATCTCCGCAGCTGCCAACAATTTCGAATAAAAATCCACTCAAACTTGAGAATAGTCCAAAATTACTTATACAAAATAATCCAAAATGCTAAAAACAAGAAACACCCACAGATAGTTTCGTTTTGGGGGCAGTATTAAATAACCACCGCCTTGGAATGGACCGCGTAAACAATGCCTCAATTATCCCATCAGAGTCTAACTCTTGCCGGAAGAATTATATTAACGACCCACACGTTGTATAGATTTAAATAGCCACTAGATTTTATCGCAGAGCACCATGGGGCCCATTTAAGTCTCCTCATCGTTTCGGTAATTTCACTTTTCAGATATATGCACAGTACATATATGTACTTATATCCAATGCAATCTTCTCTCGGGTCGTTCTAACTTAGAAGAACCAGTTAAGACGTGATATGCGCACTTCAACTAATACGTATTTCAACTAATGGCTCTTGCGACACTTGTTTCATTCATGGAGTGAAAAGAAAAATCAGCGAATTGAGCAATTTAAACGCGACTTAATCGTAAGACCTATGTTAAGTAATTCGCCGGGGAGTAGGTCGCGGATTTTCGCGCTCAAATCCAAATGCAGCGCCTAGCTAAGGAGAAGAATGCTTGTATATGCTCTATATGTACATTCATAATCTGCTCGGTCTTCTAGATATGGAGTTTGCCGGAGCAGATACGGCGACTTTGGCTTTCTTCGTTCTTTTGTTATCCACCCGCGCGCAGCGTTTCCGAAATAGGGCAAACGTGTCAATTGCTGTTTTGTTCTCATATTTATTGCTACACGCTTGATACTTTGACTACGTGATTGAAAATTTAACTGAGAGTTAATGGTACTTGGAATTATAATTACAATGTTACTATGTTATGGGTAATAATAACAAATAATTTATTTAGAAACATAGACGATGTAACATAATAGTTCAATAGTGTCCACAGTCTTATATACATACATAAACTGAGTCACACCCGGCGTTGTCTGGCTGCAACATCTACCAAATTATAAAAAAAAAACAATTATATTTTATGTTGTCATTTGGAACTCTTTTACGAGAGTTTTAAAGGTATGTCTCCAACCGACTGGGGTTTACATTTCAAACGTGGATGTTACAGAAATCCATGGGTCAATTTGAAACAATACGTCTCAATCAGCGGAATATATGTAGACTACAAAAATTGTTGCATAATTGAAAATAAGAACCATAAATTGAAAAACATTTTGACCAAGTATTTGTAGAATCTAAAGTAATTGCGATTTTGATTTAAGATTTTGACAGTATATTCTGTTCGATTACTTCAAAAAACTACTGTGATTACTTGGAGTTACATTGGAAATAGTGGGACTTCTGTAGCATGTTAAATAAAACATTAAATGAAGCTTAGCTGAATTAAAAATGTTCAATGGTCAATCAACAAATTCCTAAAAATTATAAAACGAAATAAGATTTTGATTAAATTTAAAAATTTAAAGATAGTTATTCTAAACAAGTTTTTGTTTCTGACTTGATGTGCACCCAGGTATGTGTCAATACGTATTTTATAATAAATTGATTCAGTTACTGTACCATAGGTATCTTATTTTGTGTTAACTGCAATAATTGACTTTGTACAATCAGGCTGAATCATAATGTTTAATCTATCTGTACGGCACAATTGACCGCGGTTATACATTCCCAATGCGAGAAAGTTTTCCACGAGAGTGGTTGTACAGAGCTTTCAATGAATGCGAACTTTCAATCATTTGAATCGGACTATAGCGGCAGAGCTTTCCGTGAATGTCGATTTTAGGCGGCGATCGTACCCAGAGAATAGTCCGTGGATGCCGACTTTAGGCGGCGATAGGGCCGAAGTGGTAGTAAATTGTCGAAATAGTGCATACAGATTCTGCTACCGCTTTTTGCTTGTTACCTATACTAAATTAAGAATAAAATTCGAGGCACATTTAATATTCCTTAAAATTAAGAACAAATTGAAGCATATTTCTTATCTCAAAAAATTTCTGTTACAGCGAAAATCGATTGATAGGCGAGAACATTTGCCAAGGGCTCTTCAAGAATCAGCAGAGTAACGATTTCGCACTCGAGATGGCAGCAGTTGTATACGGTGGCAGCCCCCGCCACCACAGTCGCATGGCGAACACACACCACTTACATCACCCGAATGCCTTACAACAAACTCACCACTATATGGGGCCCCCAAACCCATCATCGAGCCAGCCACTCCAATTCAGCTCCCATCAAGCTCCGACGGGGATCCTAATGCCGCCGGCCTCATACCTCTCTTCGGGGACTCCGATGTCCTCGTCGCAGCAGCCCCAATCGTACCCCCAGTCGCAACAGCAGCAACAGTTCCATTTTCAGCACGCGCCCCAACCATCGGCACACTACCATCACTCTTCGGTAGTGTACGCGAGCCAACGGCATCATAACAAGCGCAAATCCGCCGTGGAGCTGCTCGCAGAAAGCAAACCTTTCTACGTTAAATCGGAGACTGTGCTGGACCGCCATCAGCAATTAAATTTCCGGACCGGTGGTCCTAATCCTGCCTGCATTCTTTCGCCCTCAAGAACGCACAGCAGCCACAGACCCGCGAACCGCAGGAGTGCATCATCCAGCTCCGATTTGCTACAGACAAAACTGAGAAAATTATTAAATGCAGACGCTAAGGATTCCATTCCGGAGGTGCCCCGCTACAAGGGGGAGCCCCAGAAGTACGACACTTTCAGCAAATATCAGACGGTGAAATATAGTCAAGAGGTAAGTTTAAGGAGGCTCCTCCTCCTCCTACATATGTGTGTCTATGCGCCTCCGCAACCTTTAAATTATTATTTTCTGTTGTCGTGCATATCACGTATTATTGCATAGAAGCCGTTTAGAATAATAATGGGCCGCGACTCAATTGTGACTATTGCTGGGAGCCTGCAGAGCTTCGGCTCATCTTAATGGACCCCAAGAGCTCTTCGTCTTCCAGTCGAATCATATTCAACGGAACCGGCGCTTTCCACATGTGATTCAATTCCTTTGGCGCTGGTTCATTTAACGCTTCCAAAACAGCAGACAAAACCCGTTTAATGATACATCTCAAAATTGTAGGCTTAATTTCATAGCACTATGTTTTCTAAAAATATGCCGTAAATATTGAGGATTGTGAGGTAAAAGAAAAGTATTCAGTTTTCATAAATGGCGATGTTTCTCATTAAATTATTCACACAATGATACTGTAAATGGCTTTTAATTTATTTTATATATAATGAAAAGAGCTAATAATACCTTAGGTCGAAAACAGGGCTGCTTTCAAAACAAAATTAAATAAACATTTTAAATGTTGTCTCTTGAATTTTGCTTGAAGTTCTTATTATAATTTCTCTAGATTTCGGAGTTGTGTACTACATTAGAATCTCTTTAAAGCTTTCAGTACATCCCTCGAACGATCAAGGCGATGTATCCGTAATGTTTCCAAGTGCATTTCTCTCACCTCAATCGTTGCCGCCCCATCCGGCGTCCGATGATGACATCTACTCGTATGGAATTGATGAACCCTTAGTCCTAACAGAAGACTACCGTGCCATCAGCCCGCCGGCGGAATATGCTGCAGCAGACAGTTCACCAGAGAAGGAGCCAAGCACCAGGTAATTTTGTGTGTAATTTACTCATTTTAATCCCCTGATGTTTTTTCCACGTATCCAGATGTAGTTACCAGCGCTCGTATTCGCACTCCCATGAGGCAGCATCCGATGACCCGGACTATTCGTCACCATCATACAATATAAACAGTCACAAATCTCTGCCGGACCTTCATTCACAAATCAGCCGACATTCGCCGCATAGTGAGGTGCTTAGTTGCTGCAGCAGAGGGAACAGATCAAATAAATCTGGCGGCGGCAGCTCCCTAAATCGGGATTCTGGTGGCTCCTCGGGTCATTATACACATCGAAGTGAGCCCTGCTGCAAGCAGAAAGATTCTAGCAAAATGTGCATTAGTTCAGATTTTCGCAGGGATAGTGGCTCCTCGACACAGCATAGTGGAAACTCTTATTATACGTACGGCGTTACAGCATCACGTTATGATTGCCCAGAATGTCGTGCCAAATACCAAAAAGATTCAGAATGTTTGCTCAATTTCACCACTCCTGAGGTACCCGAAGCATTTCAGGACGACTATCCAGAAGGTCAGCCTAAACCTGCACGATATTATGAGGATCAGAAAATCAGCAGCCGCATGCTGTACTCTCAAAAACAGGGCACGCACAAAAATCCTGATGGTATCAAGGATGAGCTAAGTCCTCCTTTAGGGACCTTTAAAAGGCAAAAATGCTTGAGATTTAAACACAGGAACCGATATTCCTCTTCGAATGATAGAAATACAACAAGAGATTCAGAGGAGGATCGAAAACCCATTCTTAGGTCAAAGAGTGATATCAGCGATCGTTATTGGAGTCGTAATTCACCCTCAGAGGGCGCAAGTAAATCAGGAAGCGGTCTAGAGAAACGTGGCAAATCGGAGAGTCTATCACAGTTGGAGAAATTCTTCGATCGTTTAGGTCTCAATGATGAGAAATATGAAGAAATTTATGATCCAACAAGGCGATACAGCAGCGATAATGATTCGGATCAATCAAGCACTGTATTCTTCTCGGATGTGAGTACAGTAGATTCGACACGGCTGCCGGACAGTACCGAAACAAATCAAAATAGCCAGACCTATAGACCAAGTGAGCCGCCTTCAATTGTTGAACGTAATGCTCGCATTATCAAGTGGTTATGTAACTGCCGAAAGTTGCAGTTGACATAATTCTCGTTGTATATTTACCGTTAGATTTATTATATTATTTAGATGTAAGAATTTCAATATTTACGATCATTCCCTTCGTAGAAGGCTATAAACTATATTATTGTACTATGTTTAACTTCCGCGCTCAATAGTGGGTTCTGATACGTCCTTCGAACAAGGGTAAATGTGCCGCGGAATATTTCTATTCGGATTATTAGAAGAAAAACACACAAAATTAATTAAATCGGTTTCCGCTTATTTGTGATCATAAATAGAGTAAGCTTGTTACCCTTGTAGTAATCAAATTCAGTAGTAATATCCATCATCTTCTATCACTAGGAAATTTTTTTCGTATAGCTGAATTTAATACTCGCTTCATTGCTTTATAAAATCATGGTTTAGACAATTTTATCCTACGATGGATGCTTCAACTAGTATAATACCTTTTTCAATTTAATTCGCATCAAAGAAAAACAAAGACTTATGCATTGGAATAATATGAAGGTGTATTATTTTTCTATTGTCGAAAATTAAGGGCTCGAGTCCTACTGGCACTTGTCTGTGTTTTTGTCTTCATTCAACAACAAACGTGGTGACAATTCACACTGACCATTAGTTTCCTTTAAAACTACAAAATCCAAGAAGTTATTGTCTATTTGAAAATATGTGGAATCAGGTGTTATCAGAATCATATTCAGCTTCCAAAGAGAGTCATATACCATGTTTCCATGCACAGGATTGAGTTGGAGTTGAGTTTTCGTCGAGTTAAGAAAATATCCGCTAAACCTGAACTGTTTCCATGAGCAACTTGGAGTTGAGTGGACAAAATAAACTGGAATGACATTTGAAGCTAACCCCAACTCAACCCGACAAGTTTCGTGGAGTTAATTTGGGTTTAACGAAACTCAACTCAACCCGAGTTTCCATGAACACTAACTCGAGTTCAACTCGAGTTAAACCCTGCATGGAAACACAGTAATAGTTACTCCTGTTGCATTACTGAGCATTACCAAGAACCGATTTGAATTTAATGAAACAAAATAACATTACTCCAAATTACTTCGTTTCCATTTAAATAAAGGTATTCATGTTAATAATGTAAAACTCAAAAATCGACCTCTTTTTTTAATTTTGAAGTATTTGATTAATTAATTACTGGAGAAGTACTAAATACATCATGCTAGTAATGCTTGCATAAAATTAAATATATTGTACTGGTATATAAATTTTTTTTAATAATTTTTAAAAACACTGCTATTTCATTTTGTTTGCAATTGATTTGTAATGAATTTTAATTACTAAATATTCAGCAATGCCATGAGTTACTATCAGCTACGAAATTAATTTCCTTGTGTCCTTGTCAGCGAATATTGCTAATAGTCCAAAAATAAATACAGTCAATTCTATAAAATTATCCCTTCTTATGTTTCTAAATATAATATATTAATTTGTTTTAAACAGAAGGACATTCGAAATCTGACGAACCTACTGAGGGAGAAGAGCTAGAGATATAAACGTTTTTTTTTTTTTTATTATTGATGGAACAATAACCAAAAATTTATTAAAATACGCTTAAATAATAAATTTCGTTTTTAGGATAAAGTAGTTTAAACACTGAACACAGCCCGACGAATAAATCAAGCTGATATACAGAAACTGTTAAGTCTGGCAGGACAGACAACCCCCGTGCTAGTTAACTAAACTCGTAAGGCACTCAATTATTTGCGAATTGTGTTTAAAGTGATGTTTTAATATTGCAACAATTGTACGATAAAAAAACTTTTAAGAAGGGACATTTACTGCAATTAGCCGTTTAATGTTTTGTTGTCATTTCACGTCCTCTTTGTTTCAATAATGAGTTCTAATGAGTGATCTAAAGAATCGAATTGTTGCTCAATCTGTAAGGTTTTATAGTAATTTTCGCGTGTTTCTATTGCCACTTGTAAGCTATTTAAGTTATTTGTATGGAACATCTTGTTTACAGTGTTATTCTTTAGAGTCTTTTAACCGTGTACTGTAAAGCAAATTTTATATAAAATGGAATTATATTCATTCATACTTGATATAGGATATACAGCTGCAGTCTCAATTACCACTATATTGCTCAATTTAAACAGTGAACAGAAAACTATCTACCTTTTTCGCCAGTCCGGCAAATGCATGCGGACTAATGTATTCGAAAATATTTAAGACTATGTAAAACCGTAAACTCAACTAAACCCCAAATGATGTTCAAATCTTATTAATGAAAAATTGAAAAATAAAACAATTGAATTAACAATCCTGTTGTATTTTTAATCCTTTCCCACAATGTGCGATACAGTTTCACCTGAGGAACGAACCTTGGATTCTACTGAAATTGGAATTCTGCTCTCTAATGGTAATTAATATTTCGCTAGAAAATAGGGCTCCTGTAACAATATGGGGCACTACGAAGTGGTAAACATTTTCAAACCTTTAATGATTGATTGTTTATTTTGTTTGTTTGGGGTTGTTGACCTGAAAACAGTCGTAGTTATTAAAATAAAGGAGGATCAAATTTCGGAAGCAATGAAGAGCAATTTTTATATATGTAACAACTTTTTTAACTAAAACGTTTATATTACGGCAATAGAGTAATCAGAAATTAAAACTCAAGGCCTTGGATTCAAAAGTCACTGATGACTCAAAATGTAGGATTTATGACTCACGATTTACCTAAACCCGGACTCTTCACCTACAGTTCGTTATTCCCGAAACGAATGTGAGTCTCGATTATCTGTTCTGAAGTTCCCGACATGTGAAAAGCAAAATCTATTTTGCTTAGTGGCATATGAGCCTAATGACGTAGGACATCGAGCAATCACAGGTAATTGCAACTCTGGTATGCGGACAGTTGGAGTATGTGCTCATGTTGGAAGCATCATTATTCAACTTAAGTTGCTCTCTGACAATGTTGAAACAATCATCGGAAGCATTGATCCTGAAATTATGGTTTTCGATGACGAGTTCGAAGATCTTCTCCCTCCTGAAGCATCCCAGTGATTTTCAAGAAATGATTAGCTTACAATCAGCCATAAGATTGGTCTAAAATCTTTCCATTTATATGACAACATCAAGCAAAAACATTCAATTTATGATAAATCATTTAAAATGTCATCATCCATCAAGGGTGACCCTCGACTTTTGATTCGAGTTTTCTCCATGATCCCCCATACGAATAGTAATAAATGACATATCATTCGAAAGGATATTAAGGGGGTAAATACAATTACACGGGCAAAAATTACGCATTAAAAAACATTTTTTTTTCACAAAGAAGGTTTAATGCAATCATTATAAAGCTTTGTACACTTGTTAAGGTATAAATGAGGAATGTAAAAAAAAATTTTTTTAATTTTTGAAAACAAAATGGCGGCTGCACGCCGGCGTGAAGTTGACCTTCAAAACTAACTGCAACCACTCTGGACGTCGTGTTATTGATCTGTAACAGCCCATTAAAAAAATGTGGATTAAATATACATGTAATTTGTCGGTAAGCCTCAAAAATTAAAAAAAAAAATAATAATTCTGGGTTTGGTAGAAGTTTTTGTAAAAAATCGATAATTTTCACTATTTTTTCAGCCATTTTTGCATTAATAATCCAATTTTGCAACAAAAAATTCCAAAACAATTAGGCTTACAGACAACCCTAAGGTATAACAAAGAAACCCTAAAAATTTCAGCTAAATTGGACAAGTAGTTTTCGAGTAATCGTGGTTGCAAATTTTAAAAATGTTGTTTTGAGAAAAACGAGTTTAAAGTTTTGAAAACCTTCTATGCGCTATTCTACGGGAAGTTTTCTAACTTTTTAGAGGAACAAAAAAAAATCGATTTTTTCGACCTTCTAATTGTATTTACCCCCTTAAATGCCTAGCAATATATGTTTACGGTCATAACATGAACAAGAAACAATTTTATGGCGTTTTGAATGTCTTGTGATCCAAAAAAAAATATTGATGCTGCGATGGTCGATGACTTGGAACAAATATTTTTTTGTGCAGCTTTCCGCAGGCCCCATTGTTGGATCTCTTTCCAAACTCGAGAAAGATGCAATTGTTTGTTAGATATATTTGAACCTATAGCTCGAAATCTATAAGAAATAGAGGGATGGCCCTGTTGAGACATTAGTTCTGCTTGAGATGCTCTATCATATGGTACATCATCAGAATTTCCTCACGGAGGTTGAAAGACTAGGTCTATGGAAGTACCGGGGGGCTCTTTCATAAAAACACTTTTTTACCTGCAGTAGGCCAGTAGATTGAAAAATTTTTAAAAATGCTGGAGAAATTGTATTTACCGCGGTTTTTTTCCATTTCTCCATGTTGCGAAATAGATTTTTCTCATTATTTTCCCCTTGCTCCCTAAAATGTGTTTTAAAAAACCGTTCTCAAACCGAAAGACCACGGAAAGAAACACGAAAAATCCTGAAAGAGCGCAATTTTTGCATTATGTTGAACTGTATAACAGCTATGCTGGAAAGGAGTTTGAAAATGGCAACCTCCCCAACTAGTACGTTCTTCAGTAAAATTATTTGCAAACAGCGCAAAACGTCAAAAATTCCTACAGTCAGCTTAGCTTCGTGTTTTTGCGATTTCTGAGTTTAAAGTATTTTCATTGATTCCTGCTTAGTACAATTGCCATGCCGCCGAGGAAGAAACACGCCAGCTCAAGTTCCGCCAAAGACGACGACTACAAAAAGAAGCGCGAGCGAAATAACAAGGTGACGTTACTGATTGCGAAATAGACCCGCGACGGGCAAACATCATGAGTCAACCAATTTTCTTTTTGATTTGCAGGCGGTCAAACTCTGTCGGGAGAAATCGCTCCAGACAGCGAAGATAGTGAAGGACGAGACCGATAAGTTGAGGAACAAGAATGCCGAATTGAAGGGCAACATCAAGGAGAAGGAGAAAAACATCACTACCCTCCTGGAGATCCTTCTGTCCAGTAGCACCTCCGAGCAGGAGCTGGTCGAGATCCGCAGGATTATGGGGCCGCTCAAGAACGATATGAACATCGATCCGGAAATCTACCAGCGGCTCTTCGGAATGGTGTAGGTCAAGGGTGGAGGAGGCTACCCTTTTCCTTGGGGCTACAAAACACGTAAGACGCCGATTTCCCAGCTTCTTGTAATGAGCGCTATTAAGTATCTTAAATATTGCGTACAAATAAACCAGGCTTATCGGCTATCATATAAAAAAAAATAGAATGTTTGTCAGCGCGCAGCGCGGTTAGGTACGATTGAGCCCGCGCTAAGCAATTTTCAAAATTTATACATATAAATTTAAGTTATATAAAAACTTTCGCTTCTAATTTATTTGATTATAAAGTGGTATTTTAATGTAACAAGAATTTTTCACAAATCTATTATAAAAAGCCCATGAAAGTTCTTACTTTGCATAATGATTTTTGTAATAAATTGACTTATATTTAATGATTGTTTAAAATTGGTCGGGCATCAGAATGATAAAATGGAAATAATCGGCAAGAATTATAGCACTGCAAACACTTTGTTCAGTTTTATCAGGAATTTGCAGAAAAAAAGGGTCACTTTTCGAAATTTTAATATTAATTATCTCAGAAAGTACATGAGACCACTAGGACGGAAATGTTAATTTCTTACCTCATAACACATTTCATGAAAATCCGAGATTTTTTCCGAAGAAGTAAAGTGTTTGTAAGCCTTTATAGTCGAAAACGTTTCTATTGTAGTAATAAAAGTAATAGCACCTCTTGCATAAAAAAGTGTTACGTTACAAATTTGATAATATAGCTAGTTTTGTTAGATATTTGTAAAGAGCTATTTTTCAGTCCAATTTCCACCTAGCCCAGAAAAATTAGGATTTGACTTCCGTTCAAGCTGGATTTTTCCGGAGACTTATTTTGTAGTCCTAAGCATATCCTTAAAAGTAAGTCTTGAATGAAGGGAATGAATTCTAGTTTTTCCCAAATATCCTGTTATTTCGTTACATAGAGTCAATCGTTTTTAAGTAAAATGTGCGATGAAGTTGCAATATCTATTTTCTTTTTTTTAATGCTTATTTTTTTTCCACACCGTTGGTATAGTACTATGTATATTTTTTCATGTGGTATCCCCAGGAAGTCTAATAAACATTGAAACATAAATTCAATAATCAATTCATAAAAAATCAATTAATCAAGTTATTCGGTTATTTTCATCATTTTTTGTACTAAGAGAGCCAATGGATCTTTGTTTTCATCAATATCTGTATTATACTCTATCCTCTGTGTAGTGTTCTTAAAGGGCTTGTAAATTAAAAAATACTTCAGCAGGTTTACTTAAATTAATATATTGACTTTAGCCATACTTCTTTATAGCTTCACGACTCGAGCTAGACCGCCTTAGGTTAGTTAGTTGCCTAGTTAGCCTACTGCTCTTCTATTTGTTCTGAGATAACTGGTCTGTGATAACTGTGTTAGCTACTAAGTTATTCTTACATATTATAATCCTATAATATTTTATATAATTCTATTACATATACTACACTCTGTTTTGCATTTTAAATATGATTGATGAAAAGCGGAGGCCTATTTTTCTGCAATTACAACTCGCATTACAACCTTTAGTGGGATTGTAAAATATATTATTTGTTAATTGATCAGGATCCGGTGACAAAAGGTTTTGAACGGATTATCATCTATTGTTGTTAATCGTCTACCCCCAGTCTACAGAATTTAACTCATTATCAAGCCATTTTTGGGCCTGAAGATAGACATTTATTTAAGGTAGTAGTTCCCTCAAAATTTTCCAAAAAATCGGTTTTTGTTTTTTTGCATTTTATGATTCCTTATACCTTCAGGAATCATTTGCTAAATTTTTACAAAGAAATTCGAAAAAATCGAAGAGCTACAGCAGTTTAAGTGTGCGCGCATTTTTGAATATACACACATAAATATCTCGTAGAAAAACTTTAAACGCGTTTTTCTCGAAACTACATTTTACAACACGACGGACAGTCAATCTCCGGATTGACTAAACCGATTTGAATAAACATTATAGCATTTTATTTGTTAAGGTCTATTGTAGGGCAATTCACCAGAATATTCCGAAAAAGTTGATAAAAAACATATTTTCAAACCGAACAAAGCAAAAAAAAATGCGATTTTTGCAAATTTTTTTTTCAAACATCCGCCATTTTTTTTTTTACCGATTTTCTTTACTAATTGTGGTGAATTGCCTTATAAAACATCTTCCTTTTTAACATGCTTTTTTGTTTGCTGAGATTGAGTGTCCGCCATGGAACCCTCTTTTTTTGGACTGCTCATTTTTGAGAGCCCTCTATATATATAATAAAGTACTAAAAAAAGAAAAACAATTTTTTTTGTCAACTTCAAGACTTATATATTCAAATAAAAAAAGATCCAGTTAGATTTATTATAAAGGAGCTGAGAAAAAAAATAAAGTTTAAAAGATTTTTTTTTCCTATTCTAGAGAGAACTAGTACCTTAATGCGGTTGTTAAAATTGTCGAAACTTTGGGTTGAATATGAAACGACCATGGTTCGAATTAAGGGTACTTTTCACGATATTCTTAGAACATCAAAATGAAGGTATCCACAAAAGTCCACTTTAATCGGGATTCTCTCGAAGTTTTACTCTTTTTGAGTCTAATTTTACTGGGCTTACCACCTTTCACCAGCTATACAAAATTTAGCAAGAGTGGTATCGATGGGAAGTTTTCAGACCTTTTTTAAAACAATATGAAGCCGTCTACAGAAATTCAGCATTCCCATTTTTTCCTAAATTGACCTAACAGTAACAGTTTTAACTGAATTTTATGTTTTAAACAATCTCCCTTCCCAAATTTAAAAATCCCTTTCGAAAGCATCCTCGCAGAACATAGCGGATGAGTAGGGGAATAATTTAGTTTTTGTATTTATCTCAAAAAATATGAATTTTTAGATAATAAGTGGAGTTATCATTTAAATTTCTCAGGATTTCATTGTTCTTACTATTCATTATTTTATCCTTTATGCCAGGATTATTTAACAATCGCCTATAGGCCAAGGGTAAGTAATGAAACACAAAATTCAATCTACGTATGTATGTACAAATCTTTACGAAACCTTTGCGTGAATCCTTAAAATACCTTAATCTAATTAAACCTATAAAACTAAAGCACTATTCCGCCAAAATCTTCTCGAGCTTGGCCTTGTCCTGCTCCGAGGGGCTGTTTCGGACGTGCAAAATGAGGTCCTTCAGCTCCTTGACGGTCTGCTGCAGACTGCCAATCCTTCCCTCCAGCTCGGAGTTTTCGTTTTTAAGTTTGTCGATCCTGTCTTTTGTATCCTTTGCCTTTTCGTTGGACTTTATCCTGCACTTTTTAACAGCCTGAAACGAGACGTAAATATGTAATTGAAAAAATATTGCCACATATTGTGCAAAAGTTCGACCTACCAAATTGTTCCTTTCTCGCTTTTTCCTGTACTCGTCGTCGTCGTGCGAGCTACTCGGACTGCTTGCGTTACTCCTTTTTGATGGCATCGTTTCCATACATCGGCGAATCTTAAACCAGATCCTAAAAAATTCAGGTCAAAGGTAGATAAACACGGAAACAGGAACTATTGGCAAAACAATTTCGTCACAATAAGAAACTGTCAAAATGGGTGACATTTTTCCGTATAACAGTTATGGGATGACAGTAAACTAGTACATTTTTCTGTTTACATGGAGAGAAACGTAATTTTTGACAGAAAGCAGGAGCACGTGTAGTTGAAGGAGGTATTTGGGTCCGAATTCTCGAAGATGGGAAAAGCTGAAATTGATTTGAAAAATACTAGTAATAAGAAAATTGTGTTTGACGATGATGGAGAGATTGCGTCTGAGGAAACCGTTAAGCAGGGAGAAATTAAAACTGGCCACAAATCTCATGGAAAAAAGCAGGACAAGGGGAAAGAAAAAAACACTGCTCATAAAAGGAAGAATTCAAGGAATATTGATGAAGACCAGAAGAAGTGGTTCGAAGTGGTAAGAAGGCTTCTGATAGACAAAGAAATAATAATAATTGCCCTTCCAATTGCTTGTTTTGGATCCATTTTTTGACGCACACGAATTTATTTCTACCGGCTAAAATTTGTGGAGAATTTCCTAGGTACATCCATCCCTAAATTTACGCGGCAGAAACGTTGTAAGAAAAATCGTTTAGTCGAAACCGTGTAAAACAGGACACCGCATATATACAGCCTTGTTAAAAAGTATTAGGCACCCCTAGTTTTCTTCAAAACAAGCCGTTTAAGACATGTGTAATAAAAAATGCACATATTTTCTAAAAAAAACATGATAATTTATTAATTTTATTAATACTTTGTATTTCCCCCGTTTGCTTTTATCACCGCTGCAATCCTTTTCGGCCACTAAGGTGGCACAAATATCTGGAGATATTTTCTCCCATTCCTCAAACACGGCTTGGCGCAGGAACGAAAGTGAAGTGCAGTTACCTTGGTGGACTCATGCGTTTAATATGAGCCAAAGATGCTACATGGGGGATAAGGCTGGTGGACTGTGAAGACCAATCAATGAATTGGATATTGTTGTTCGCGAATAACTCGCGAATTTTCTTTGCTGTATGGCATGGAGCATTATCTTGTTGAAAAATATAATTATTAAGTACTCCTCCGAGAATTTGTATTATGGATGGCTCCAAAATTTGTTCCATTATGGGCTGTATATTTTTCGGAATTCATCCTTCCTTCACACACAAATGGCTTTCCGATTCCTGATGTGGCCATACAGGCCCAGATCATAATACTTCCGCCACCATGTTTCACTGTAGGGACGAGGCAATCCGGACGAAAAGCTTCCTCCTTCCTCCGTCGCACGAACTGTGCCCTAGGTTGGGCGAAAATCTGTAATGTAAACAAAAAAATTGAAACAATTAAAAAAAAATGTTTTCTTAACTAAGAGCCTCAGAATACTTTTTTTTTTTTTTAATGTGAAGAAGAACAGTTGGCATATTTACCTCAATATTTGATTCGTCCGACCATACGACTTTTGCGCAGTCCTCATCTTTCCAATTTTTATATTTTTTCGCCCATTCAAGTCAGTTTTGCTTGTTTCGCTCAGAAAGCCATGGATTTTTCCTTGCCATGCAACCACGTAGTCCTGCGCCTATAAGTCGTCTTCTAACTGTTACTGCAGAAAAACTAGCTCCCGCTTCATCCTGAAGATCTGCAGCGAGATCTTTCGATGCTTTTCTGCGGTTCCAAAGAGGAAGACGATCTTGCCTTGATGTGGTGGCACGCTTTCGTCCGCTTCTGGGCTTATTTTTGAAGGATTGAGTCTCCTTATACCTTTTGAGTGTTGTTTGTACAGAACAACGTGAGCACTTTAGTTTTTTTGCAATAGCTGTTTGACTAACACCTTTTGCGTCCAAAATAATTATTTCTGACTTTAACACTTCCTTATTAAAAACTTAAAACCAGTTTTTAAAATCACTTGAAACCGAAAATTTGAAAAACATCCTCGTTTTTATAGTTACTGGGATTTTACGACCGGCAAACCCCATCATTAAACTGGCAACAGTTGGGTATGAACACCTACTATGTTAAATTTTTCTGGAATCCATTCAGACTCCATATATCAATGAATATCGAGGGTGCCTAATACTTTTGAACAAGGCTGTATAAAATGGAAGGATAGGTTCAAATAACCTTTAGATTGAAACGCAATCTTAAAATGAAACTACTCTCCCTGTTATTTATTTACAAATCTTCTCATTTCCCTTAACGTCTGCGATTTACATGTACATATAGAAATTTGCTTTTTTTTTAAATTTAAAAACCGGGCGCTTCTATCATTTGCGTGGTTCATGTCCAAAAGAATCTAACTCGCAAATTCAATAAATATTTTGTATAAGGAAAATCTTCAGTCAGTAGGCATTTTACAAAAATGAAAAACTTTGGATTTGAAAAGCGAAAAACATTGCAAATGTAAGCACCACTGTATCCATTATTCCATCAACGGATGATCTTATGTAAGGTATTATTGGAAAGTGAAAAATGCCTACTTTTTAATGCAGCCTTATTTATTATCCTGCAGTATCCTTATTATACCGTTATACCGATTATTCCATTCCAGAACAAAAAAGTTGTTCAATATTTTTATCAATGATAGTTTAATTTTTAACTAAGTGCATTCCTTTCACAGTTCACAGAATACAACAAAAATGAAGACGTAATAGACCTGAAAGATCATGAATTAACTCAACTAAGGACTTTGTGCAAGAACAGTTTTGAAGCCGAATTAAATCACTTCAAAAATAGTAATAAATATTTTACATTCCAAAAGTTTTGTAATAATAATAATAATAATAATTGTACCTCGTAGAGAATCCATCCGATGCGAAATGGCTCGAAACCACCCTGCATACTGGAACAGCAAAAGACAAGGCAAATGCTGGCGCCCTCCTCGTTACAAGCAACCCAATGGCAAATTTGCAAACTCTGGACACATTAATTGGATTTTGCAAACTATCCAATAAAGCGAGTCCAGAGGTCATCTCAGTTCTCACTGATCTTTTTATAGAAGCACTTTTGCCTCTGAATCGCAAATTGATATCAATTCCTTTGAGGGGTGCTCACTGGAAGGCACTGCAGAAACGAGAGGATTTACCCAAAGAACTAAAACAGAAAATATACGCATACTGGCATTTTGAGGGCGAATTAAAAGATCTTTATTTTGGTAAGATGAACTTTTTATTATTTCTTACTTCTGAATTTCAGCCTTTTCTGTTTTTATTATTAGAATTTTTAAAAAATCTCCAACATTCCATGCAAAGCGGCCAAGATGTGAACAAAAACTGTTGTATTATAGCAGCATCAAAATTGTTAATCTTTGCTCCAGAAAAAGAACAAATGTTACTTTCGATGTTGATTAATAAATTGGGAGATCCCTCAAACAAAGTCGCCTCTAAAGCGCTTCATCATCTTTCAGAAGTTGCCTTCAAGCACCCAAATATGTGCGGGGTCATTACAATTGAGACAGAAAAGTTACTGTTCCGAAATAATATTTCTGAAAGGGCACAGCACTATGCCCTATGTTTTCTAGCTCAAATTGCACCCAGTGGGCGTCCTGATGTTTGTACGAAATTAGTCAACATTTGCTTTTCATTCTTTAAAGTCTTGGTGAAGAAAGGAGCAGTGAATAACAAGACTATGCAGGCAATTCTTCGTTGTCTCCAGAAAGCTATCGTTGAAGCGAAACCACCAAATGGAAGTACTGAAATTATGACCAAGGAGATGCAAGACACTGTCTATCGCCTTGTCCATTTAGCCGACATAGGCGTGTCCATCCAAACGCTTGGTATGCTCCTCCAGGTAATAACGATAAAATCCGAAAAGAGCGATAGATTCTACAATGCACTCTACAGAAAATTGATCGATTTAAATTTGGCCAATGTTGGAATGAATACTGCTTCTCAGCTGTTACACATAGTGCATAAAGCAATCCACATTGATCAGAACGTTCCAAGAGCACAAGCGTTTATTAAACGATTGCTTCAGATGTCCATGTACTTGCCCGCTCAAATGGTGTGTGGCTGTCTTATTGTGGTGAATAAACTCCTCAAACTTAGACCGGACTTAGCAAGGGATGAAACAGCTCTTGAGGGAGTTAATAACATAAAAGAGGAGGACCTAGCTAAATTTGATAGTGATGGTGAGGAGAAATATGAAGATGTTCGGATGGAAGAAGACGAAAATGAGGCGACGGAAGTAAAATCTGAAGAAGTGGTGAAAGAAGAACCTATACAGGAACAAGTTGGAAGCTCTTGGCATCACGCTAAAAATTTGAATAAAGTCGCTGAGACAGGAAAAGTTAGCCAAGTGTCGGTGATTAAGTACGATCCTTACCACAGGGTTCCAGCTTTTGCTGGAGCTGAGTTCGCAATGAAGACCGAATTGAATTTGCTGAAGGACCATTTTCATCCCACCGTAAAGGTTTTCGCAGAAAGCATAATTCACAGTAAGTAGAATTCTTTTAACATTATTTTATGTTAATTGTAGTAGGGTAAAGAAATCGCGTCCGAGATAATAGAAAAAAATGCAGAATGGATTTGTGATTTTAGAAAAAAAAAAAATATTTACATAATAAAGCTAATTAAATTTAATTATTCTGTTTTTCTTCAGGGAAAAAAATTGATTACTACGGTGATCCATTAAAGGATTTCAACCTAACACATTTCCTAGATAGATTTGCATTTAAGAACCCAAAGAAGTCAGATGGCAAAAAGGCCTTTGAAGAAAGAACTCCTGTTCAAATTATGCATAATAAATTATATTCCGCATATGGAACTCGTGGGAAACCAGTTACGGACCTTAAAAAAACCTCCTGCACTGAGGATGAACTATTCATTTTTAATTATTTAGAAAAGAAAAGAGAAATTCAGGTGAAGCGGAAAGACCAAGAGGAAGAGGACGACGTTCAGGTCGATGACGACGAATTTGAAGCATATTTAGATAGTCTAGGCAAAAAGACAAAGGGTGAAGATGCGGAAGACGACGAAGAAGATTTAGACTACTTGAAAGATTTGGGTGTCGAACTGCGTCAGGAGAAGAAAATTAAGAAAACTAAAAAAGCTGACGAGGAAGATGAGGATGACATTGATTCGGACTGGGGTGATGAAGACGATGATGAAGAAGGCTCCGAGTTGGGAAGCGATGTTGGATCAGACGACAAGTTTGACGAGGAGCTGGACAGCGATGACATGGGATCAGTTTCTTTAGATGAAGACAATGACGATAGTGAGAACAGTGCCTCAGATGAGGAACTATCCGATGGCAGTGATGAGCCCAAATCTAAAAGATCGAAGATATCTACAGGAAAAGACTTCCAGAGAGCCCTTAAGAATAAAGATGGTAAAATCAACATTCGAAAAATTTTAAATTTTAATTTAATTTTCTAAATTTTTTTTGCAGATATGAGTTCCTTGTTTGCTGCCGCCGATGATTTTGCGGAATTGCTTGAAGAAACCGGAAAAACTAAAGGCCATGGTACTTCAAATGCCGTCTTTAACAAAGATAAATCTTCTGAAAAGCAACTCAAGTGGGAAGAAAAGAGGAGATCTTCTCTAGGAAAGAATTTTAATTATCAAAAGAAATTTGACAAGTTTAACGGTAAGAAAAATAAAAGGAAGTAAAGCGGAAAAGTTATTGTTTTAAAATCTTAATCAGTGATCCTAAAAAATTCCAAGGTAACTATGAAAACTATTGTTTAGTTATTGCAATAATTTTATCTCGTTAGTTGGGTTGATTTTTCGTTGTATGGCTTAAGTAAAGTGGAAAAGTGGAAAATTAAAATTACATAATAAAGAAACAAACAAATTCTAGATTTCTCAAAGAGTACCTTTTTTGTTTAAAGCAAAAGGTAGTTTGTAACCCACCCTAGCTAAACATTTTCATGCATGGTGGCACATTTTTAAACCATCTCAAAGTTGAAATTATTCATAGTCATACAGTTTAATGTTTTATGTGGAGTTTTCCATTTCTTCCTTAGATTAAAACAAATGTATGGAACTTGGGAGCTTTCTTTAAGTTAAGGTGTAATCCGGTCTGGAAATTCAAAGAAATGGATGTCATCCTGTTTTATTTTGAAAATTTGGAGTTTTTCAATCATTTTTCAGCTACAAATCAGTGCAATTAGTTTTATTTTTTTAAATCGACTTTAGTTATTCAACCTAATAAATATATGATATATTTGTTTCAGAATTTTTATAGTACCCTCGCGCAAGAAAGGAGCATTTTATAAGAAAACCTCAATTCGAAAGCAGTTAATTTATTAAACAAAACAAAAATACTTTATCATACATTTGAAGTTATAAAGTAGCATCATTAAACAAAGGCACAAATTATACTGTATTGATTATATTTACATAATTGGAAAAACAATTATCAGAAATTAGCCACAAGAATTGAATTCGTAAAATCGCTGTTATTTTGTTTATAAAGTTTTACACTACTTATATAAAAGAGTTTAGTATTTTACCAAAATTTCATCAACACACTTCCTTTGTAAATTGGGAACTTTGCAATCCTCGGCAGCATATCCCACCGGAAGCAGAACTAGCAACTTTTCATTCTGTGGTCGATCTAAAAGGGTCCTTAGAGCCGGTCCACAATTGAGTGGAGTGGTAACTAGCGAATTGAGACCTGCTGCCTGAATGGCCGAAAGCAAGATCCCAGTTGCGATAGAGACAGATATCTCATTGTAGTAGTGCTGTTTCCTCTTTCCATCGCTTCTGAGGCCGTATGTCTGCTTAAAAATTAAGATCAAATAAGGGGCGTCGGTCAGGTATTCCTTCACGTGATACGTCTTTAGCGGTCGAAGATCAGTCCTCCACTGCTTATGCATTCGCTGGTTGTAGTTGAGAAACTCCTCAGCTTCGATTATATCCCGAATTTGTGATTTAATTTCAGGATCGCCGATCACACAAAACGTCCAGGGTTCTGTATGAGCTCCACTTGGTGCTGTTCCAGCTGCCTTCACACAAGCTTCGATTATTTCGAAAGGTATTGGTTTTTTGCTGTACGATCGGACGCTCCTACGATCATTCATTATTTCGTAAAATTTGTTTGCGCCACCTTCTAAAGTTACAGTCGCCCCTGAATAGGGCACATGCTCTTTTTCCTCAAGTGCTGGCGTAAACGCCTCCTCTTCAACATTGCCACCACTGTATTCTAAAAATTAAGGTAAATAACGATCAGTTCTACTAGAAAATGTAGAAAATAAACCTCCAATGTATTCCTCTCCATCCAACTTAGTCGAATTCTTATCGCTAGCTTCAGGTGTAGATTTAACATTCTTCTTTTTGTTCAGGAAGGTAAAAACGATAATTCCAATAATTGCTGGTAGAACATAATTCCAATATTCCACTATTAGCGATTTTTCGGCCAAAAAACTCATTTTCACCACTTTTCTTTTCTCAGAGGTATTTTTTTCAAGTACGCAGTTTTAAGATTGTTCGACGACTGATCCTGCGGCACAATTTGTAAGCCGCCTCTGAAAATTGGGTTAATGGCCTCAATTGATAAGACGCCCGTAATTTATCAGCCTTGTGTATTTTTTAGCTCTTACAAAATAATCGCAATTTAGGGTCAAAGGATTTGCAAAATCACTGGTTTATCTACATTTTGCTATCTCAGCCGCGTATTTTAACGTATACGAAAATTGATATCGTTTCTTGAGATTAATTTTTCTTTTCGTTTTTAGTGAAATTACATTTTTCTTGATAACAAAACTAGAGAGATCATACGATATTTAATTAATGCGATGAAATTTTTTATACCACAAAGTTGATAAGTCTAAACAATATCGAATCAGATCTTTCAGATATTAGGGGTATGAGATTTCTTCAAGTAAGGTCATCTTAATGTAAATTTGTTATAGATTAATCGTCAGGCCGAAAAATTAGTAATTTATAAAAAGTTTTGATAACACCCCGCAGATTTGGTGTATAAGTAATTAAAAAAAAATGTTTGAGATGCTTTAATCTCTGTTTGATAATAATAATAGTAATAAGTCAAGGCAAGTTGATATTCTTTTGGGAATCTTAATAATTTTTGCAATGGGGAACTTATCGTAAAATTTAATTCAATACAAAATTAACTGAAAAAACTCAGCTGATGTTAGTTGATTAGTTGAATTTTAGAAGGTCTGGGACATCTTAGGAGATTTATTTAAAACTATTCCATAGAGAAATGGTTTTTATTTCGTATTTGTGGAAGTTCTAATGAATTTTTTCGAATGAAACAAAATGGAAATGATGTCTCATAAATATACTAACCTTTTGTTAGTAATCCGGTTTCCGGGGGTGGCAACCCTTATTTTTTATTGCAGAAAAACGTTTTTTTTTTATAATTTTGCGTCACCAAAATAAAAGTTTTAGTTAATAATCATTGAAAAATATTTTTTTACATACGATTTTGAAAAATAAAGTTGACGTGTTTTTGGGTTTTCATAAAAAAAGCTTCTCAAGGGGGTAGGGTAAACAACCCCTAGCACTAATACTTAAATGATCTATATTCTTTCAGACATCAGTTTTTTCGTTAAAACCAGTATTAAGGGGTTTTTGGAGTCGCTGATTACGAATCTGATGTTAAATTTAAAAAATTTAAAATAGCGGATCCAACTTTTGAAAAATACACCAATTTTTATAAAAAATAAATAAAAGTACCCCCTAAATGTGCGTATCCGCAGATAAAAAAAAATACGTGTCTCTTATTTTTCGATGCTCTATAACATATTTTAATTTCATCAAAATCGGTGAGACACACCTGAGAACGTTTCCTTGTAAGTCAGAATTTAAAATTTCACCGTCCCTTACATTAGACACTCAGCGACAAATGTTGGCTTCGTCAGCATAGCAGAGGATTTTAGAATTTTTTAAAATCAGAGATACATCATTGATGTAAATAAGGAAAAGCAGTGGTCCCAGATGGCTTCCCTGTGAAACGCCAGAAGTGTTGTTTATTTCGTAAGGCAGAGCAGGGATAATTCAAGAAAGAGAATTTTATGATTAATTCTGTCGAAGGCCTTACTACAATCTGTATAAATGCAGTCAACCGGCTGTTAATTTTCCAGGGTAGCCGTGCAAAAGTTATTAAACTCTAATAAGTTTGTCGTTGGAGGACATTAAAAAAAAAAACAATTAAATCCCATTTCCCTAGCCAGTCTCCTTGTCCGCTGTAAACAAAATTCCCCCGTTTCCCGTTGTCAACAAAGGAATAGTCGTCGCATATGGCAATAATTGTGTGACAGCCCATCGAGAAGTGAGAGTGTGTGCGTGGTCAGCCCGTTGCCTTCGCCGAAGAAAGCCATTTTTAAAAATAACTACGCACTCCGACTTATCGGTACGTGGACGTGTACGCTCGAGTGTATTTCCTCCTTTTGCAGACCGTTTCGTTTTCCATTCAGTCGGACAGCCCTTTGGCAAAAGTGCTAAAGTGATAAAACGTTTGAGAATAGCCCCGAAAAAGCGCTTGGCCAGTTTCGTAAGTGGAAAAGAATTCTCCGTAGTGCTCCGCTGTCACAGAAGTTCACATAACCTATTTACCTTCACATATGAAAGGGGAAAATTACTTGGCTGTGGCTGGGTGACAATTTTCGTGAATTTCAACTTGATCCGGTTGAGCAAAAAAGTGTTTGTGAAAACTATACAATAATCGTATTTTTGGGAAAGTGTGACTAACAGTTAAGGAAAATATTTCCAAAGTTATCATCTTGCAGCCGAAGGCGGTGGCGAAGAACTTTTCTCGGAGAACCAGCAAGAATTGCTCAAGGTAAGTTAGGTTACATCTATTTTGCCTCGGCTCGGCCCGCAGACTGTGTTTGATGATTTGATATTATCATCGTTTGGGTGGAAATCGAAATCCGATGCATCTGGCGGCGCTCGCCGCCTCCGCTGGGCTGTTGCATTTTATTGCCCAATGGCCCCTGCACCGACTGTCGCACATTTTTTGAAATCCGATAGGTGACAGATGTCATGTATATAATGTGACCATGAAGTTTTTAATTTTTAAACAATGCTCGCGGGGCCGAGACCTGTGAGTTTGTTGACCGGATCCCGTTTGGGAGATCCGATTCGATTCAGACTCGAGTCGGAATTTGCGTCAGTCCAGCTGCTTTGATTCTGATTTTTGTTGGGATTTATTCTTTGTACCCTGTCTTCGTATAATGAGGTTATGTGCGCAAATTGAGGATGTTTTGATTGGTTCTTGCGCCCTTAATTCGCAATTAGCTCACAAACATTCGCATTATTAGAAATGGAATCTATTTGGGGAAATTTGGAAACTTCTGCGTCTTTACCCTGACATTCGATCAAAGGTTCTACTGTCGCACCTGCCGTCGCTCTGGGCTGTGCGTTAAGTAAAACTTTGATCCAAACAAAAATTGGAAGTTATAGGAAATGAGTAGTTTTCAAGAAAATGGATTTTCCGGATTGTTCCGAATCATTTAATATTTTTACTTCAAGGTTGTGCCGTGGCGGGGGCAAAAGCGAGGAGCTAACGGAATAGCTTGCTATTAAAAATACACAACTGCAACTGCACAGTGTTAGCTTCAAAGTTATATGCCTCTAGATTGCCTTTTGTTAACAATAATTGTGAAATTGCTCGGTAATACCTGCAGAGAGTATTTGTGTAGAGCATAATTCGGAAAATTTATGGTGACTAACCAAAAAAACAGCGAATTTTGTTTGCTCAAAATAAGTGAAAGAGACGCACACAAGTTGCTTTGCTATGATGAAAAAGCGCTGTCCTAAGAAAACGATGTAAACTTTGGTTTGGTTGTTGTATCATTAGGAAAAATAATTTTATTTTTAACAAACAATGGATTATAAAGTGGAATGCACTGACATATAAGAACTGGACTGCTGATCCCGTACAAAAACTCACATCAAAAGCAAGACCAAATTTTGACCGAATTCTAACTATCTCGCTCTTTCTTAAGCCCGCAGGCAGACAAATTTACAAAAAAAAATGGCCAATAGCCAAATGAAGGTGGCGCCATGTATGTGCACTTCTTTTGGTTTTTTCTAGTATCTTCGCGTGTGATACATCTTTTTGATACTCCCAATAGATAAATAAAAGTAAACACAAGCTTTTTGCACTTCACTTTTACCCACGACAGCCTTTACAAGTTGCCCGCCAACTCATCATTTTCCGTTGCAATCAGCTGTTAGAATAGTTTAACGATGTCCAACAGATGGCTACTTCATTTTGTAATACAACTTTTAGCTTGGGTTGGTATAAACGAGAAATGTGAAGGTTAGACAAAGGCAGAAAAATAATTTGTATAGCTATCTTTGTCTTTCTTAAGACCGCAGCTGATTGCCGCGAGGAACATTTTTGTGAAAAAACTTAAAATTAAGCGTGATATAAAAGAAATCGGTTCATGACAGCTTAATTATTTTTTATTTGCTTCATTTTAAACATAATTGTGCGGTATTTTAGGGAATTTTTAATAGCATGATTTGCGCCATGTGGTTTGAGCCTGCGCTAAAAATGGTCTCGTTTTTCAGACGGCGTTTAGCAGTCCAGTTCCTCTATGTCAGTGGTGGAATGGATTAGTTTTTAGTCTTCTACTTGACACTTCGACGATAGACTTTGTCTACAAGTTCTCAACAAATTCCAAGACGGGTTTTGCTTATTAATCACAATGCTTTTTGGCAACCTTCCTTTCGAAAAGGGTTTTGATTTTCTGCATATTCACACAAAGACGGTGAAAATTGTGGAGCACCTTAAAAATAAAATTTTTTTTAAATCTACCAACACTAAATAACTCTGTAAGAATCCTGGAAATACATAAATAAAATTAACAGAACAGTTTTCATTACTTCAGTCTGTCACACCACAAATGCGTGCTTGTCACTGTCGAAATGTCGAATAAGATATTTTCCCTTAATTCGGGTATTTCGATGTTTCGTGGAGAATTTTTTAACTTACAAAGTTTTCAACGAGCAGTAATCCAATTTTGAATCACTTTTTCATAAAATGTTGGATTCCAGGAAGCAAATTTACACTTTATCGTGGATTTCAATAAATCGATGGTGGCCGCCGTATGATATGTAGCGCCATCCTGTTGAAACCACATCTTGCCAGGATCAATGTCATCTATATTTTCAAAGAAATATTCATTGATCATGGTCCCGTAACGATCTCCACTAACCGGAACGCGAGTCCATGCCTTATTTATTAGATTTATAAATTTCAAATCTGAAAATTAGAATTTTTTGAGAGATGTGTTTTAAAATTATTATAATAGTTTTTCTTAGGAAGAAGTATTATTTAGGTACCTCTAATACGCTAACGTAAACCTTAGCCTGAGGTCCAAGTTACTTTATAATTTTTTAGTAACCAGCATGAACGAAAAACATCGTTTTCAGAAAAACCCATTTCAGCTTTCAATTTTATATTTATTTTTTTTTGCTACAAAACAACTTTATCTGTTCGACTAAAATAGTTATAATTCGTATAAATTTTCGAATTTTAGCCTAATATTAGCTGTCCATAAAACTACGTACTTTAGGTAAATGCAGAAAATAAGAATTTTAAATGGTATCCTTCTTAAACTACCAAAAATACGCATTAAGTTTCCAAATTTCAACATGTTTAACACTACTTTTATATATTTTTCTCAATTTTTAAAACGGTGACTTTATAGACCATAAATCAATATCCAAATTGCCTATCTTCTCAAAACGTGAATTTCTTAGATAAGATTATCTTTTTCTTAAAGAAATGTTTTGTACTATTAAGTAAGAATTTTCTAAACACCATCAGTATGTCACTTATGAATTCGTAGAATTCTTCTGAGTCATACCCACATCCATCCAGTTACATGTCATAAAACTTTCTAACGATATTGTAAATTTTAATTATCTTCAATATTTGGAAGATGGGATAATAATTAGCATGACGCCTCGGTTGTTAGCAGGTCATTTTGAACAGTTCAAACTCACTTTGGAAAATTAAAGAAAATCGGGTTTATAACTTAATAACTGTTTTGGTAAATAGAAAAAGAAATTAGTGAGGTTTCTAAGGAGGTATGTTACTTTTGTTTTCATTAAGAATAATAACGAGAAATAACGGTTCAATTGTACTTTGGCACATTACACGACTTAAAGAAATTACCTTAGGAAAATGGACAATTCCGAAAAGGTAGTAGGTATGTTGCTAATTTTATTGTTAGAAAAGGTTTTTGATGCAATCAGTCGTACAGTTTAATTTAAAAGTAAAACAAATCATACCCATCATGATTCAAAAATAAAACAGTTAAAATCAAATGGGCGTATCTATTCAGCGAATGCTGTTGAGTTTATACATCCATATTGGTTCCACCATCTTAAATTCCAAAGAATTATTTTTAAATCCCATAAAATTAAGCAACAAGCGGCTTTCCTTTGAAGAGCTAATTGGGTTATGAGTAAAAAAGCCAAGTTAATTTACAATTTTTATACTGGTTAACTTGCTAAACTTGCCACAAAATGGCTACAAGGAATTTTTTCAGAATCGGTGATTTTAAATAAATTTAAGATAGAATCTAATACAATCATCTAAGTTCAACTTCATTTGGTGAATTGAATATATACGCTTATTTTCAATATTTTATTTCTTAAAACAAGATTTAAGATCATGTTTAACGTGAACTAGTAGTTGAGATTTCTCTAGGTTTACTTGTTAGTGTTTTATTTGCATTTACAGTGCTGATTAAAATAATAGACGATAAAGTTGAGAAGTAGTCTAAATATCAATATCGTTGAGAAGTAGTCAAAATATCTATATAAAATAATGATACCAATTAATTTTCAGCGGAAACAGATTTTAAACGCGAAATTGCTCTTTAGACTATTTTGTAACCTTATTACCTATTATTTTGATCAGCACTGTATAACATACTTTACTTGGTTGTATAGTGTCTTGGCTTTCGATCGAATATAAAATCAAATACCGGGATAGATTTGAATATTGGTGATCACGTGCAGAAAAATAATAATAAATTCCTACCCCTTAATTTTAACCCTGAAAAGGGTGACAAGATGCCACAATACGCAGTAAATTTAAAATGTTACCTTGAATCGACTACTTTACAGGTCAAAGCCTTTATTACATAATCAGATTGAATACAGTTCAAAGTCGACTTATGTATTTTTTTTCTTTGAATTAAAAAGATTACGGTGTTACCGTGTACCTATTACACTTTTATTGGATCATGATAGTACTCGATAGTACCCTTTAATTAAGAAGTAAGAACAAAGAGATTTGTTTTTAGAAAAAATTTAAAATTTTACCACTTCTCAAAATGTATTTATTTATATATTTAAAACACAATGCCAAATTCAATTATTGTTATATGTATTTCATATCTGGCAAGGTAGCTTTAGCGCAATATGGGTAATTCCCCAAGGCGTTGACCACGAAAAAATTAATATATGTATAATTACATTTGGGTAAGTTTTCGAGGTGTTAATAAAAACTCGAAAATTCTATGAACATTTTCATCATAGTTAGTAAAATCCGTCCATCTAGTTAACATTTTAATTCCGGATCGATACGATGATCAGCGAAGAGAAATTGGCTTTATTTTTTCTTTTAAAGTCAACGAAAAAAAAAAACTTAATGAAAGCGTTTCGCCTTAATCAAATTGAGCATAAAAATTCGCGAAAAATTATCATTACAACTACAAGCTTAACGAGATGGCCATTGTATATTAAAGTTAAATTCATACATAAGCTCTTCAAAAAAACTTCTACACCTTAGCTTGATATATTACAGTCAGTATGTTGATAGTTTCATAAAAAAACAGAAGTATTATAAAAAAATAAGACTTAAACAAGAAATGAAGAGCTGCCAGATACTAAACACAATTTTATTAAACTTGAATCACACGTTTAGCGGCTAATCTAAATTCAGCCACTAGTGTTTGTTGAGAAGAGAAAAAAACAAAAAGATTTCATCGACATTTTAGGGAATGGTTTTTTTCTTTTATATCTTCACTGATTATACAAATCGTTAGAGCTTTATTGTTTTTGTTTTTCGCAAACCGCACAACGACGACGACTCTGAAATTTCGATTGTTTTCGAATTTCTCTCTATATGAAAATTAAACAGATACGAATTATGACAAACGACGACGTTTGAATGCCTTTAGAAAATAATAGATGCAGACTTTTTGCTGATCTAATCAATTTTTACTTTATACGTGCATTGCTTTGATAAGATGAGATAAGAAAAGCATTATTTTATTTTGCTTTTCATATTGAATTCGTTGGAAAGATGAGATAAATTTAATAAATGAAGGCAGTTAATTCTAAAAGTATTATTTTTAATTAAGTGATACAATTTTATCACCATATAAAATCGTATTTATTGTATGGAACTAGTGGATTACTATAACAATACTATAAACAATTATTATAATAATACCTAAAAATATTTTGAATTGTTTGAAAGAATAAATTAGCAAATTGCATTACATCAAAACGTTTTGAAAGTTTTTACATCACTGAAGTTGTGTTTCTCAATCTCAAGAGATTATTTGCCAAGGTGACTGATAAAATTCAAATGCTTTTAAGTATGTATTGAAATTTTCTCCATGATTTCAAGAATGCAAACTTGCTTTTGGTGGTCATAATCATGCTGAAAGATACCCAAGGTCAGTTATCTTTGAATTTTTCTATTCGGTGGTAGAAGAGTACACAATAGCACAATTTTCGGAGCTCTGTTTTAGTACAATTTAGTTTAGCTACTTGAACGGCAGATAACTTGGAAATTTAATGTCTTGGAGCTCTCTCATGTTTTGTGGCATGACTAATCACTTAGCGATAAGGCGACAACTTTGTAAATTGAATACACCACAGGAAGAGTGATAAATGTTAAACCAAAAACCAGCTTTTGAATAGTAATTGACATTATTTTTTTTTTTGTGTCTTTTCTTTGATATAAGACAATAGAGCGCGTTCTTTGGATCCCTTATTTATAGACTACTACTAGCTAACTTACTAACACACAAAGCCCTATTTTTGCTTTTTTTTTTGTGTGGAAAGTTGGGTGGTCGTTAAAAAATAAATGTTTAATGGCTGTCCATAAAGCGATAGTTATTAACAAAAAAATAATTATTTTGAAACCCTGTCTGTAAATTGAGGTTTCATTGTCTCTCGAAAAAAAGAAGTTCCATAATCTGCTTTTTCACTCAACAGCTGTATTTTTGAGAAAAATATTATGAGCGTAAGAGCATTCTCTACTTCTATGAAATTTGTTATCAGACCCCATAGATTTGTAATTGATTTAACCGGTCTCTTGACTTATATACCGATTGCATAGGTAATAAAAAATATTACATATTGTATGGATCCGATTATTGTTATAATTACAAATTATTTGGATAATTAAAGTATTTCGAGGATCCATTACCGATAAAAAGTATTTCAGCCATCCATTACTGGGTAATGAAAGTAATTGCTCGATTCTTTACTCATTATGTGGGAAAATTTAAAGAGTTATTTACTTAATTAGTAAGTAATTAATAATTGATAAAAATAATTATGAATTATTTGAGATTATTGACACTTGGAGAAAATGTGAAATTTTGTTGTCAATCTCTCATAAAGATTCTTTTGGAGGTTTTTTTACTATATCGAGTGTGCTTTTTTAAAATTAACTATTGCGTGTATAATAATATTAAAGTGTTTATTTAATAGGAAATACTAAATAATTAAAAATGTTAACTGTCCAAAGTATTCCTTGTACCTCTATAAAATTGTAATGATTAAATTTAAAATGTGGTACAAATCAAATTTACCATATTTAGTTATGTTGTTCCTAGTGAATTAAGAAGTGTATTGAAAAATAAATAAAGTGGCACCCTTCCACGGAACAAATCTTGCTTCATAATTGACCTTATTGAAATTAATAACCCCAATTTTGTACTTAGTGATAATATCAACTTTAAAATCATTAGTGGTCTAAGTTTTGTATTTAGTTTATTAGTTTTTGGACTCGATGATATGGAAAATGTATATATATTGCTATTGTTTTGATATTAAAGCAGAATAATAGCTTAATATATTTTTTTTATAGACAAATGATCCTATTTTAAAAATTTTGTCTTCATCTTTTTGTTAAGAAGGAATTTTTGGAAGGGGTTAGGAAAGATAGTGAGGTTGGATATACATTTAGAACGAGAAAAAAAACTCATTTTTGAAAAAAAATTTTCAAGGGGAAGTTTTTATTCAAATCAATCGAAACTTTTTTACAATTATAAGTGTATCCATGTAGTATACAACAATTTTTTTTAAATTGTTTTCAACAAAATGGCGGCCGTTAGATGGTGTTGAAAAAGTCGTTGTATTTTGCTTGTGCCGGTTCTCCTGGTCGCAATTTTGATCAGAAATCAAAAAATCAAAAAAATTTACATTAATTACATTCACAGTTAGTAGATGAATTGAAAAAAAAAAAAATTTGCACTTTTGGCGTAACTTTTTCGAAAAAATCAACATTTTTTCCGCCATTTTATCACATTTTTCCATATTTAATAATAAAATATTACAATAATTTTTAATTCATATAGAAGGTAATACTATAATAAAGAAATCCTATAAGTTTCAGCTCAATCGGATAATTAGTTTTCGAGTTATTACCGGCATAAACTCCGAAAATGCTGTTTTGAGCAAAACACGTTGAAAGTTTTAATTATCGAAAAATCGTACTTACATTTTAATCAGCAATCCCGGGAACGATGAAAAAAAAAACACTTGGAGTTCGAATTTCGAAAAAAGGGTTTCAGGAGCGTATTCTACGGGAAATTTACTAACTTTTTATGAAAAAAAAAAAAAAAATTGAATTTTTTGGTCATTCTAAATGTATATCCCCCCTTAAATGAATCCTGTTGTAGTAGAACGTTATCCTTCTGTAATATCTATTGTAGTTTCTTAATAAAAGCTGTGACGTCGGCCGTTCAAATTGTTCGAATATTACTTTTACATCAAAGTTGAAATGGACCAAGTGCAAAGTGCAAATATTTACAATTGTATCTGCCCATTATAAAGTGCTATAATTTTTTTTAAATTATGAGACAAAATAAGGTTGCTAAACATTTACCGTACTATCTGAAATAATTCACTTCAGCTTTGAAGTCATCAAATAATATTCTATAAAAATAAGTATAAGTAAAACGCCATTTTAAAAATTTGAAATCAATGTAACGCCTTAAAAAATACTAACCAGTTTTTAGGAAATGTCAACCTTTCATAATCTTTTTATAATATATTAAACAAAAATATACTTTAGAGAACCGGCTTCGATAGATTCCTTATGTATATAATTTTTAAGACAAGGAAGGAGTACAACAACCTTTCTACCTTCTAATAATATGAGTACAAAGAAAACATTTCTAAAAATCTAGTTTGGTATAAAAAATGATTTAGCATGAAAATAAAAATTTAAAAATTCAATATACAGGGTGTTCAGAGGTGGGAGGTCAATACTGCAGGGGGTGAAAGGTCAGACCGAGACAAGCAAAAAATCGTATGGGTGGGGGGGGGGGGGGGGGGGGCATCTCGCACCGTTTGGCAGTTACAGGGTGATTCGTAAATCAGGATTTTGCCTTATATGGGAACCGCTCTTGTATTTTTATCTTTTTTTCTACGCATCGCAGCGACCCCAAACTGATTTCAAAAAATCACTATTTGGAAGCCCTTTCCAAAAAAGTTTACACCACCCCCCTATCCCCAACCCCTTGGCCACAATCCCCCCTGGAAGTTGAAAAAATTAACTTTTATTTCACGATTTTTCACATTTCGCCCCACTTTTCTCTGAAATTCATGTTATTAACATACCCACTTTTTATTTTTTTTAAGTTGCCTATCTAATTACCTTTCCAAAAAGGTGCAACATGCCCAGGTAGAAAAGGGTTGCAACAGTCCTGAAATTAAAACATCCTCACAGGTACCTATTTACTTTATTGCACCATAATGGAAAAAGTCGTTAAGTAAACAATTTTTATGACAGCAAGTTCGGAAATGTTTGTTTAGGAAACAGAGGTAGTACATTTTTATTATTTCAGCAAAACAGTAATAAAATAATAAATGTAATCTCGTTAAATAGCGTTATTAGTTTATTATATCCAGTATTGACTCCTAAGTATCCTGACGCTCCGTTTCTAATACTTCGTATGAATTATGGTATAAAAATGGGTAAGTTTGAAAGGACATTGACCACAGTTGAAGAAGCAAGCGAAAAGGACGGGTGTTTAATAGAAAAAATTAAGATAAAATGGCAGAATTCAGTGTTGACGAGTATGCCGATATAATTTACGTGTACGGTTTAGTAGAAGGAAATGATAATGAGGCCGTACGAGAATACCAAAGGAGATTCCCGAATCGGCGGGTACCCAACAGAAGGGTATTTTCAAGGCCTTTCAGAAGGTTAAAAGAAACCGGAAGTGTAACCGCCCCCAGAGCAGAAACGCGAGCAGGAAAATCGGCCGATTCAGCGGACCCCGACCAACAAATCCTCAACATCGTCAGGAACAGCCCTGTAATAAGCATCAGGCAGGTCGCACGAAGGTCAGGATTGTCTTCAGGGAGAGTTTGGACCGTTGTGAACCGAGAGGGACTACATCCATACCACCATATCCTGGTCCAAGCACTAGGGAAGGAGATTCCGAAAGACGATTGCAATTTGCACTTGGCTGTTCGAGTCTGACATCGAAAACAGAAGGTTTCTAGACCGAATTCTGTGGACGGATGAATCGCAATTCACCCGGGATGGCATCACAAACTTGCACAACCTCCACACCTGGTCAGATGTGAACCCACATAGGACAAGGTGTCGGTCCTTCCAGCAAAGATTTAGTGTCAATGTCTGGGCTGGCATCATCGGCAACCAGTTGATAGAACCCTTCATCTTGCCCCAAGTGCTGAATAGTCAGCTATATTCGGACTTTTTGGAGAATACCCTTCTGGATCTGTTGGAGGACATCCCCCTGGCCACCAGAAGCGCAATTTATTTACAGCACGACGGAGCACCTGCGCATACTGGGAACATTGTTAGGCCAAGGTTAAATGAACATTACCCAGAGCGCTGGATTGGACGAGGTGGACCGATTCCTTGGCCTGCTAGGTCACCAGACCTTACTCCACTGGCCTTTTTCTTATGGGGGATGATGAAAGATGAAGTTTACTCAAGACTAATCAACACTAGAGCAAAATTAGTTACCAGGATTGGGACTGCAGCCACGAAAATACGGGAGAGACTGGTTACCATAGACCTGAAACGTGAAATAAGACCAAGGCTACTTGCATGCATCGAAACTGGCGGAGAACATTTTGAACAGCTTTTAAAGGACAAACGTTTTAATTGTAATTAGTTTTTAAGCAAACAAAATGTATTTTTTAGTTAACTTCAGTATAATTTCTTAAAAATTCAAATTATCATGATATTCTGTAAAAGGTTTTTTGTAAATAAATTTTCGTATCGTTTTCCTATCTGGGCATGTTGCACCTTTTTGGAAAGGTAATTAGATAGGCAACTTAAAAAAAATAAAAAGTAGGTATGTTAATAACATGAATTTCGGAGGAAAGTGGGGCGAAAGGTGAAAAATCGTGAAATAAAAGTTAATTTTTTCAACTTCCAGGGGGGATTGCGGCCAAGGGGTTGGGGATAGGGGGGTGGTATAAACTTTTTTGGAAAGGGCTTCCAAATAGTGATTTTTTGAGATCGGTTTGGGGTCGCTGCGATGCGTAGAAAAAAAGATAAAAATACAAGAGCGGTTCCCATATAAGGAAAAATCCTGATTTACGAATCACCCTGTAACTGCCAAACGGTGCGAGATGCCTCCCCCCACCCATACGATTTTTTGCTTATCTCGGTCTGACCTTTCACCCCCTGCAGTATTGACCACCCACCTCTGAACACCCTGTATATACCATAGTTTTGATTTCTTTGTACTTCATGTACTCAACAAGATTTTATCAAAAAAAAGCTACAGAAGGAAAATTATTGTTTCAGTTTTAAGGGCAACTAAAGGCGTAAAGAGCCAGAGACATGGCTGACTTTGACGAGGACATATCGATTGATAGCGATGATGACGATTATCTAGACAATGATAATTCATCCGATAAGAATTCATACTCCCAAAATGGCAAGAGGTTCGCAACAGATGCAGAGCGGAGAGCCCACCACAATGCCCTAGAACGTAAGCGAAGAGATCAAATTAAGACCAGTTTTATTTATCTTCGCGATTCGATACCATCGTTGAAAGGTGAAAAACCAAGCAGAGCTCAAATACTCAAAAAGGCTTCCGAATATATTGACATGATGGACATGAAACGTCAGTCGCATCGATTGGATATTGTGCGATTGAAGAAACAAATTCGGCAACTTGAACGGGCCGGACATAGATTGACGAAAGATGATTCGCCTGAAGTTAATGTTGATTCAGACTCCGAAGATACTGGAGACAGTTCGAGCACAGAGGAGACCACTAATCCATAGCTGGAAAAAAGTTAATTCTAAGAATAGATCGGCATAATCGAAATAGAATAGTTTTAGATTTAATGTTAAATAACATATAAATTTTAAATAAGAATTCACTTTTTAATAACACACTCTTTTTCAATTTATGCACATAATAAAGCTCTCTTTACGATCCTCCGATTGTTGGAGGATCTGCAATTGTACCTTTTCCTAAAATTGGAATTCAATCTTTCCATGCGAACACCTTTTATGATTCGATAATGTTTTTTGTCAATATATTCCAATGTCTTATGCATGGAGTTTCTGAACAACAATAAAATATTGTTGGTAAATTGCAGACTTCATTTTTTTCTAACTATCAGAAAGGTTTTTGTGTTTATAGTATGTATAAAACTACTTCAACTAAAAGTAGTTAAGTTTTTTCATTAAAAAATATTAATAAGTGCAATGCACAAAGACCGTCTAGTCTAAAAATATTGTTGCTTGGTTCAAAACAAATTAAAGAAAAAAAGCAAGGTTGTAAAATCTAATTACTGAGAGCTACGTTAAAAAGATGTTTTAATGTGTCCATAACCTTGAGAATTTTTGAAAAATTTTTGTAGATGCTAAATGAACCACTTTATGTTTTCGCATTTTCAAAGGTTGGGAGTAGAAGTTATAAAATTATAAGTTCTCCAACATCTTTAAGTAAAACCTTTATTCCAAACTAGACAGAAACCTATAATAAAATTATTTATGTATCTATAAAATAAGAAAATTAAGACATAACTCTTAACACCATTTTAAGAGAGACAAGAAACCTTAAAGATATTGGTATGTTTGAACACCACAGAACAGCTAGATCAATGTAATCAATATATGAAAATCTCTACTAATCTATGTAAAACTCTAAAAGTTTTTAAAAAAGTACACATCTGATTTTGTGTATTATGTATAAAGTAACTCGAGCGAGATCATCACTACGAAGTTAAAAAACTCGATTTGAGTGCAATTTTTCTTTATGATCTTACAAAATGTGGAAGGGTCTGAAATAATAATTAAGTGAAACAAACGATTGGATTCTAAAAATACTCCACTAAGACAATAACAAGAACGTTTTCGCTTTGGAAAACACAAAATGTTTAAATATTTTGAATCAAAAATTTATTTTTTCATTGGTCAAAATACAATTATTTTAAAGTATGGGAAAAAAGAAAGAAAAGCTCAAAATTCTAGTAAATCAACCATAAATTTTGAAAAACCGAAATTCGTTTTAATCATTTTAAAAGTATATTTAAGAAATACTTATCTGGTAAAATGGCGAGATATAATTCTGTTCAGTTTGAATGTTATAGTTCAAATAGTAAAGGTATACTGTCCGTCGTGAATTTTAACATAATTAAATTCCCTTGTCTCCGTCCGTTCCTTAGTAATTTCTTCTTTTTTTACATCTTTAACAATGAAATTTTGCTCATTGACACGAAACCACAAAATTATAACAAATTTAAACTCTGTTAAACTAACAAGTTCTAACTACTCATTAGGCAAAATAAAAATTTGATAGTAAAAAAAACAATATAACATTCCTCCATCAATTATGCATCTTCACAAATAATGTTAATGTTAGTAATTAAAAGGCCTTAAAGTACATTAAAAAAACTCATTCCTCTAAAAGTGCAATGAATGGTCAAAAGAAATTATTATATTCACATTTCAGTAGAAATATTTTTATACATCAAAATAAAGTAGCTGTTCTGTTCATCTCTGTTCAAAGGCTTATTATAAATGCACGATAAAAACCCTTCAAGTCAATTGTATGACGAATTACAAGAAATACGTAATAATCTAATTGTAAGACGTTTTATAAAAAAAAAAAAAAAAAAAAAAAAAAAACAGTGATTTTTCTTTGGATTTTAACGTAGAAATTAATAAATTTTTTAAGACAAGCTTACACTTACGCTATTTTATATGCAGAATTAATTAAAATAAAGTAATGTTCACAAATTTTGTATAGAAGTAGGATATAATTCAATAAAGTTAACTACTGAAAGTATTAACGCGTTTTCTATATCTAGTAAAAATTTAAATGTTTTACTGATACTATAGAGGTGCTTTAGGATAAAATGTCATTTGCCATGTGTGTAAACAGACTCTTTTAAACAACTGTTGAATGCTGGAGTTTTATTTGCTGGAAATGGTTTTCAATGACGAAATTTGATTTCCTTTTGTTTTCGAATAACGTATTATAGTATAGTATAGAAATGAGTAGATTAACGCTTGAACAACGTTGGAAAATATTGAAAACTTATTCCCAAAGTGAATGCTGTGTTATCCTCATGTTCGTCTTGTGCACTCAAAAGAGAATATTTCTGCTGTTGGCGAGTGTGCACCTAAACTCGAGAACCTCAAGTCACTACTGATAAAAATGGCAAGAATTTTATGGTCAACGGAGAGCGTTACAGAGGCATGATAACCAATTTGTTTAACCAGAAATTGAGGAGTTAGACTTAGGTGAGCTCTGTTTCCAGCAGGATGGCACTATGTGCCACACAAGATGTGCAGCAATCGGTCTTTTGAGCATTAAGTTCAATAATCGTGTAATCAGCCGTTTTTAAGATTTGCCATGGCTACCGCACATTTACGATTTGATGCTTTGATTGATTTGATGATATGCTGATAATGCAGAATCCAGCGATTAAGAGTATCTTTGAAAAGAAACCGGTATTAAAAACAGGATTATATAGTACGTCAGACTTCATCTTATTTCATAAAATTTGTCTGTAGGAAACAAGCTGTTTTCTTTAAGTTGGCCTTTAGTCCGATTTTGCAAAATCTTTAATTACTTAGTTTTGTCAATGTAAGTGGGTGAACACTCTTAGAAATTAATCACTGTTTAAAATTAATCAAATATCTCGCAAAGGGCAAACGGAGTCCTTTAGATTCTCATGGTCCATGGAAAACTTTAGATGCGAACAAAAGCTCAAAGACTATTTCAAATATGGGTATGGAACCGGTTCAAGTATTGTTCTGAAGGTCCAGAGAAACTTAAATATTACCTGACTGATATCCTCCAAAGTATAGGAATTGTCGTTTATATTGTACTTTACACTGCGTAAAGATTACACAAGTTAACAAAGGACCCCGCACAAATTGTATGGAAATCGGGTCCCGGTCAAATTCGCTGAAACTTTGCAGAAAAGTAGTTCTCAACCTGCTGATCAAAAGTGTCAATGGGCCCAAAGTCATCCTATGATTAGTTGCGGAGATATAGAGGGGTGAAGTGTGAGACATTTGCTGTAGACCCAAGTACGCTTCACGAAGTCTCTAGTCGCTTAACTCGGAAACCAAGGTCCCTAACAGAAATCTTTGAACAAAAAAGTTGTTTGTAGTTATCAAGGCATGTCATTACAACCATAAACATTTTTGGTTGACCTTGGCCTTGACCATGGACCTTAACCCATTAATGCGCAAAACGAGAATTTTGTGTACCCAAGTTCAATTGTACGATTCGAATAGAAAATTGGGGCGATTTTCTTCCAAAATCGTATATAGGGGGTTTTCGGGGATGTTCTTTCAGAATCTGGCATTTGTTTTGCATAAAATCTTCAAAAACCCTATTATTTTTTGGGTTTTTTTAAAAAACTGCGAATTTTTGTTGGTCTTTTTTCTTTTCAAAGTTGATTATCTTGTTGTTGCTACTATCGAATGATCATATAACCACCAGAAATCGCGGTCCGAATGTCTAGATATTCTCAAAACATGGTTTTGAAAGTTCTTTTTTGCTTAAGTTTTTGCAAAATCGCCATTATGTATAGCAATGTAATAAAAAATTTCGCGATTTTTTTACACGAAAAGGATCAACTTTACAAGAAAATTGTATAGAACAGGAAATACTTTAAATTATTAAAGAATACCTGTGAATTTTTTCAGAATTTGTCGGGACATTTTTGGATTTTTC
Organism: Dysmachus trigonus; assembly: GCA_949715965.1. Classification (NCBI taxonomy): domain Eukaryota; kingdom Metazoa; phylum Arthropoda; class Insecta; order Diptera; family Asilidae; genus Dysmachus; species Dysmachus trigonus. The sequence continues at coordinate 78,513,981 of OX454322.1, read as the reverse complement.
AAAAATTGGCCAAATCCAAAAAACTAAAAATAGTCGAAAAATTCTGAAAAAAATCACGCGAGTTCTTTGGCTCATTTAAAGTATTTTCTGTTCTATACAATTTTCTTGTAAAGTTGATCCTTTTCGTGTAAAAAAATCGCGAAATTTTTTATTACATTGCTATACATAATGGCGATTTTGCAAAAACTTAAGCCAAAAAGAACTTTCAAAACCATGTTTTGAGAATATCTAGACATTCGGACCGCGATTTCTGGTGGTTATATGATCATTCGATAGTAGCAACAACAAGATAATCAACTTTGAAAAGAAAAAAGACCAACAAAAATTCGCAGTTTTTTTAAAAAACCCAAAAAATAATAGGGTTTTTGAAGATTTTATGCAAAACAAATGCCAGATTCTGAAAGAACATCCCCGAAAACCCCCTATATACGATTTTGGAAGAAAATCGCCCCAATTTTCTATTCGAATCGTACAATTGAACTTGGGTACACAAAATTCTCGTTTTGCGCATTAATGGGTTAAGGTCCATGGTCAAGGCCAAGGTCAACCAAAAATGTTTATGGTTGTAATGACATGCCTTGATAACTACAAACAACTTTTTTGTTCAAAGATTTCTGTTAGGGACCTTGGTTTCCGAGTTAAGCGACTAGAGACTTCGTGAAGCGTACTTGGGTCTACAGCAAATGTCTCACACTTCACCCCTCTATATCTCCGCAACTAATCATAGGATGACTTTGGGCCCATTGACACTTTTGATCAGCAGGCTGAGAACTACCTTTCTGCAAAGTTTCAGCGAATTTGACCGGGACCCGATTTCCATACAATTTGTGCGGGGTCCTTTAAAAAAAATTTTTAGATTCCGAGTTTTCAATGCTATTTTCTTGTTGCTTGCGTTCAAAAGGATGGAAAAAGTGCCGTTATTTTGTTTAAACTTTGCTTTTGTGAAGGAAAAATTGACATTTTTTGGATAGTTTGAACCTCAATTACAACTAAATGCATGGTGCAAAATTTCTGATTTTTTGCCAAAACATATGTCATACTTCAAAATACAGTATAGAATTTTTTTTGGTTGAGTTCCAAAGTGGTGAATGAAATATGGCGACCGAATAGTTGCAATTTCATGGGACGTTTTATTGAAATGAATCAAAGAACTTTTAGGGTCGCTGATATTAATCCTGTTATCAAAATATATAAATTAAAGATGGTAGATCTAATATAGCTGCCGAAAATTTTAAAAATGTCCGCCCGCAAAACATTTACAAGGAAATGAAAACATAAAGATTTTGGAGGTTGGTAATTTTAAATTTCCTATCCTGGGCACAAAAGCAAAGTTTTTTAAAAATCATGTCGATTTTATACACTTGTAAGACGAAAGCAAAGAGAAATGACCACACAAAAATCGTGTCGACTTGTGTTATCCATGTAGCTGTATTTCTCGAGAATTGCGAAAAATCTTATTTTTTGCTATTACAGCGCCACACTGAAAGAAAAATCGCTGTCATATTGGAAAAAAAATATTGGTTGCAAAAACCCAACAATAAATCTACTATTTCAAGAAATTTTTAAATAAACAATTATTTTTACAGAAAACTAAAACAAAAACGCACTCGACAAATATCCTGACGTGAAGCTAATAATATTTTGTCATGAAAGATTATATTTTCAAATATTTAATTACTTTTGCCACTAATGAAAACATTAGAAAGATTTGTGTACATTTGAAAATATGTATTTGTTGGCACAGTAAACTTTTTTCATTGATTTTGTCTTGTTATCTTATTGAAAATTATACATTTTTGAGTGGAGAAAATAATCGCATATTGGAAAATTTTTCTGTCTATTTCAAAATGTTGATGTTATAAAATTTTATGAGACAGAAAATTAATTTTCAGTCCGCTCAAATTGTTATCATATTAACAATATCTTGTTGTCGCTTCGTTTCGTCTTGTCCGAAGTAGTTCTTCGTTTTCTAAATTAAAGTGGAAATAAAAATAAGTGCTTTTATCAGTAAATGGTACAGGTGTATGCAATATCTAGAATTGAGCAGTTTTTATTGGATTATGGGATTGATCAAAATATACGAGTAATAGACGAATTTAAACTCGCCGAAAAGTTGAATAAAAAACCCAACTTTATTTTAAGGTATCTATAAGTCGATATAAAAAGGATTCCAATGAACAATGAGAAAGTAATTCTCAAAATGGGAATTTGTAAAATCGACAAAAACTCCTTCACTTCTATTTTCGATATATTATAATCGATATGTTCAATTTCGATATTATTTACATATTTATTATGAACCTATCTACGACTTTTCTTTATATGCTTTGATTCGATTTACACGGTCTAAAGTTTATTTGAATCTTCTTTTTTACATCTTTGTCTTTTTACAGGATTTTGATTAACACGATTTTTCGTTGAAATTATTAACCGTGTAAATTGGGGGATATATTGACACACAATAATAAGGCAGCTTTGAGAATGTGTCTTAGTTTGCATTCGAATAAGAAATAGACCTGAATAATTTTTGGAGATTTGTAAACGTTTATCAGCACTTTATTTGTTTAGAAAATAATGGCTCTATGAGTCGTACAGTTTAGAGATGCCACGAATAGTAATTTGGCCGAATACCGAATACCGAATATTCGGCGAGGCTCTTGGCCGAAGCGCCGAACATTCGGCAGCCGAATATTCGGCCACACTTAGTACTTTCCGCGGGCGACAAGTCACAACTGTCGCTACAGAAAATGTTCGTTCAGATGAAGGTGTGGAACAGAAAAATTCTGTTGCAAATGAACTTGATTTTTACATGGTATCTGTTCGTTTAGATCGGACAGCAGACCCTTACAAGTGGTGGTCAGCAAACGTGAAACAATATCCAACCCTTTCACAATTTGCTAAGATTTATTTATCATCTCCCGGTAGCAGTGTGTATAGTGAGCGGCTGTTTTCGGAAGCAGGTATAATTTATGATATCTGCTATCAACAAACGCTGAAAAAATTGTTTTCATTCATCATAACTTACCACTGGTAGATTTTAAATATTAATTTGTTAGCTCTTTTTTTTGGTTAAATAAATATATCTTTGTGAGTAATATTTTGAGTTCTTTTTTCATGATTTATTTGGTAATCCTTACTATATTTTATCATAAATACGAAATTAAATCTGTTTATCACGATTTCACGCCAAAACTGCTGAACCGATTTAAATGAAATTTGGTACACAGATACATACTCTAGAGCCTTAGAAAGGACATGGGCTATAATTTACGCGGACGAAGTCGCGGGAAAACAGCTAGTAATAAAAAAATAATAAATAAATTGCTATTCGGTATTCGGCCGAATAGTTAACCATATTCGGCCGAATACCGAATAGCGAAAAAAAGTGGCCGAATACCGAATAGTTGCCGAATATTCGTGGCATCTCTAGTACAGTTGAAGGATTTGTACTCAGATTTTTTATTATAACTATGCGTAGCTTCATTAATTGTGCAGTATTAAATTTATAATTTTTTAGATTAATTGTCACGCATTTTTGATATTTTCTGCAATAGCTTACCATGGGAAACTGCCTACTTACTATGATGGAAGTAATTTGTAAAAGCTATCAAAGATATATAATTTTTAGGCATAGTAAAAAGAAATCGATACGCGACATTGGTTTGACTTTCAAATTTTTTTTTTTTTTTTTTTAGTACGAATTGCATAAATTCGCAAAACGCCGGGTACGGATGGGCAGGTCGAGTCCGACTGTTGCACAATATTTTTTCTCCGCAAGTAAAAGTCGCCAAGAAATTCGCGTGTTGCCGGAGAACGGCTTACACGTGCCGGTTGATTTTTATCTGGCAGTGCTGTGGCGGGCCCCATCTGGCGCTTGTTGTACACATGACAGACGGTTGGCTCGTGGGGGGAGTGGAGAGCAGCTGCATGGGGACTGCTCCAAGAGAGAGCGATTTCGATTTGATTGTGGAGCTTCATCGGTGAGATGGATGGAAATCGCCGAGAAGTGGCAGAAACGAATAGAGCCAGTCTTGAAGTTCGTTGAGTGCAAGAGGCTCGTGTGCGTGTTTATTTACTCAATTTTCATTTATTTCATTTTACGTCGTGACCCCCCGAGATTGTGAGATTTTCTTGCGAGCAAAAATTGAGAAGTTCGCAATGTTTGGCTTGAGGAGACGACGACGATGTCTGCTTCTCGCCTCGGCTCGGTAACAGTAGCAGAAGTAAACGGCGTGAATCCATAACCTGAAAAATATTGCAGAAACGGAATTATAACTGTATCATCTGTCAAAAAAGGGGGGCCGTGTCCCCATTCCTTGGGAATTACTTAATTCGACCGCGATGTACGCGGGTTGTGTCGTTTTTTAACAACGAAAAGTCAGTATAAATTTATTTTGTGTGTTTTCCTTCAGTTTAACCGTGACTTTGTGGGGGCCCTATCTATATCTATCTGTCTGTATGCATTGGGCTGAGCTCATTTAAATAGTTAAAAAATAAAAAGTGTAGTGAATCTAACTCGGGGATTTTCTTTTCTTCCAGATGACGTCGGCCACATCACGCTCTGATAAGAATGACAGCACCAGCCTGAGCAGTTGACACATCGTATGGAATGTTGACTGCTGCTGGACACCAACATCAGCGGCAGTCTTGGATTTTATTTATTTTATTTTATTATTATTATTTTCTGTTTACCCTCCGGGATTTATTTATTTATACCGTATTACGTCTCAGGCGTTTCGTGACGTTTTTACGGGAAATACAGTTCCAGTCCCGCTACGGGGGGAAACTCCATCGTTTTGGATCTCTCGTATTGCTCTAGTGAAGAAATGTCAAAAGTGAAGTGAGAAGAAGAAGAAGGCTGCCTCTGTGCCGCGGCCCGCTAGTGAAAGGCATTTCTTAATTATTTTCTCTCTAATTTCATTTAAAGCGCAGTAACAAGTGGAAATGGATACAGAAACCCAATTGCTGTGATTAAAACTTTAAAAAAAAAAAAGTAATAATAAAGTGGAAGGTGTGTGTGTGATCTTTTTTTTTTTCGGTAATACTTGTGCGTTTCAAAACAAAAAACTTAAAGGTAAATCGCGAAAAAAAAGTGTCTTTCGTTCCAGATGAACGAGACGTGTTACATTCATAAAAAATATCAAATTATGAAAATGAGTAGACCGCAGTGCTCCATCCAGATTTTGTCCTCGAACACCTACATACCGAAACAGTCCGGTAGCACGATAGCCGGCGAATCTACTACAAAAATGGGTACCCGCAAGGAGCCCGATCACGAGAGCGGCTACTTTGAGGATAATATTGTCGACTACAATCGGTACAGTTCAGCGGCATCTTATAGCTACCAGCCAGCATCCTCGAGTAGTAGCAGCAGCGGTGGTGGTGGCGGTGGTAGTAGACGTCGGGCTGACCCTGCTTACAATCCTGCTGAGACCTCAAGTGCTAAACGTCAGCGGATTTCAAGCTCCGGCAGTGAAGGTGCAACCGCTTCAAAAACCCGCCGAAGCAATATGCGTGGCGGCGACGGTGGGGGTGGTGGTGGTGGTCGCTCAAACAAACGAAAATGCTATCATGGACGCACTTATGATTCTGGATGCACGAAAATTGATAGTACAACAACAACTCATGCAATTATTGAGCCGATCAAGAGCGCGGTTATGACCCCCTGCGAGGAGACGCACCTGAGAACTTTTAATTTTGTTGATAATAACTCGAAATGTGATATCAGTGCAAAGGGAACGAAGAGGCCTGCTAATAAGCTAATCAAAGACTGTGATGATCCTTCAATAACTCAAAAGAGCCGCTTGGATGTTGTCGTTGTCGGCACCACTGCTGCTGCCGCTGCCAGTGGCAGGACGCTCGATCCAATGAAATCGTCATCATCATCATCATCAGGGCATCCTGGACGGAACGACGCTACTAATTGCTCCTTTGATGGGGCCAAGGATAACAGCAATAGTGGCGGAGGAGGCTGCGATAGTGGTGGCAGCAGTAGTGAAACTAGTGCTTTAAACGGCAACACCAACAATTGCCATGTTGATGCCGAAAAAAGACCTCTATCCGATGATCCGGCAGTATCGAAACGCGAAAGCAGTGGAGAAACATCAGAGGCAGCTCGTATGAGGACTGAAAAGAGTGATTCTGTCGTGTGCACCGGTGGATTCACGCAGTTTGAACTTGAAATTGAGGAAATTTCAAGAATACGTACCAAAAGTAAGTACAATTTTCATTTTTATATATATATATTTTTTTTTCAACACGATCATAGGACTTATGTACTTCCACTTTCACTTCTTCCACATTGATGTAACTCACAGACTATCGAATGGCGGCATATAATATGCTGCAACAGCACCGCTATCTGGGTGTCTTGATGGCTGGCTCATTTTTGTTTTTTTATTTATTTATTTTTTGTTTTTATTTCCATTTTTCGCGAACGACTATTGTTCATCGCTTTTACCTTTTTAGCGGCTCTGACCCAAATTTTCAGAGGCAGACTCATCGAACAAAAAAAAAAAAAAATACTCTGTCCGTGATGAACTTCACATGATCGAATCGTGATTTCGATTTTAATTGGTATATATTCTGTCTGTCTTGCTGTAATTCTTCTATAGTCAATAGATAGACTATTGCTTAAATCTATACGGAATTCCCTGAACTGCTTTTATCATAAAGACCATTGATCGTGGCTGTGAAATGTTATTCAATGTTCTGTATTGTACCATATTTTTTTTTTAGATCTTAATCTACCTTAACCTACAATATTATATTTGCTCTATAATTGAATTGACTGTACACAACAAATACCTAAACAAGACTCAAGAATTGCTGCATTATGTATTTAAAATGTCAATTATTTAAATTACTTTTGTAGGAGAAAGCATTTTTCTTCTTTTACCCTAGGCAGATATTTTGACGAAACTGTACTGATTCTGATAAAGATTACTAGTAGTAAAGGGTGTCTCAAAACTGCATATTTCATTAAAACTGTGAGACTGTTTTTATTTCAACATAGAACATTGATATGAAGGTTACGACGTGTGCATCAAAATATTTTAAAAATGCCCGTCTAGACTCTGTTGGCAAACGTTCACTCTTTTGACAAAATTTTCGATCACATTTTGGCATAATTTTGGCTGAAGTTCGTCAAGAATCTGTGAATTAATTGTATAGACTTTCTCTTCCAAAAATCCCCATAGAAAACAGTCTAATGGTATTAAATCGCGCAATCTTGGCAGCCAATCCACTTTTTTTCCGGCGTGAGATAACATTCCCAGAAAACGTTGTCTGCAGTAACTGCATTGTTTCGGCCGCAGTGTGACAGGTTGTGCCGTCTTGTTGGAAGAACATGTCATCCACATACATTTAGTCCAATTCTAGCCATAAAAAGGTGGTTAACATGTTGCGATAATGAAGATCATTGACTGTATCTGCATTGCCAATTTCATGCCGCGATGTTTTCAAGCGAGTGTCTCGTACGAGGACGGCCATTATGAATTGAACTAATAGCCTCGATTTTATTGATTTAATTCACCATTGCGGGCCGAGATCGCGCGTGATGATGACGGAAAAATGTGTGGCATTTTCGTACAGTCTGTGCAAAATTCTCACCATTTCATAGTACTGAATTTCCACATCTAATTACTTTTCCTTATGATTTTTACCTAACAAGATTACTGATAAGCATAACCAGAGAAATCTATTAAATATTATAAAACTATCTTGTTATTTAAACCACATATTTAGTTGAAACGATGTGATGGGATTACTTGAGACAACAAGATCCATTAACACTAGTACGACGAACCCGTCAAATAGACGGGTCTCAGACTTATTAAATAATTTATCCTAACTTATATAAATCCTATTTTTTTCTGACATTGTGACATTCAATTGATTTTTATATCTGTGCATTTAATTCTTTAGAAGTAATGGGAACGTAGAGTAAATAAATAAAATTACAGTCCTATTCTAGCAACCGTCAGTGACCAGTCATAAGTCACAAGAGAATCACAAGGGTGTGGTGAATGACTATTTGTGACTTTTTGGTATTCTGAGTTGGAAATCACAGGACACTGAAGTAAATTTATTGTGATTTTCCTAACTCAGAATACCGCACACATCAACTATCATAATCAAACATCACAAGAACTTGTGACTTGTGACCGGTCACAATGCCAGAATAGGGCTATTAAGCTATCTTAGGCCACGGTTTTTTATTTAACTCTCGAGCAGGCATCTTATAGAAAAGGCTATACATGCTTGTGGAAACAAACATCGATCATGTTAATTTACGAAGAATACCTTATCAATTTAAAGTGGACTAAGAGTTAAATTGTAATGATTTCTATTTAAAAATTAATAAATGTATTATAGTAAAATTTACATGCATCCTCTTGAGTTCAACAATTCTCTAGTAAAATTGACATTTAAATAGATAAGTGAACTACGATCTAGTTGATTGAAACAGAAAATGCGTACCAGATGAATTAACAATAATTGAATGACTGTGTTACAAATTTCATATAATTTGGATACTGAAGAAAAATCTAAACCACTTCTCTTCAAATCTAGTTTTTGTCCTAAAAATATGTAATTTTTATAATTATTATTTTATATTATATCCAAAGTTTTATAAATCAATTTAAAGAAATTTAAAGTTCAAAGTGGGCTTACTATATATTTTGACTAAAATAAATAACATTATGGCGTGGACAGGTCGATGGACGGGAATATTTGTTTTTCGAAGAATTCCAATCTTCCAAACGGTTGCGGCTTTACCAGATTTTGTTGTATATCTGAAACGTGCAATAAGAATTGAACTATTTTATATTTACAATTATGGTATAAAAATAAAATGAATATAACCGCAGATTTGGTCTGTTCGCCACGTCTGAACAACGAAACGACGCGGAATGCTTCCTTTAATTTCCCTCCTCTTCGAAAATAATTTCAACAATATCCACAAGTATTTTATTATGTAAAGCTAGTTCACAGAGGGAAATTTCGCAGTAAATGCAATGACTCAAATTACTTGCGATTAGGAAATATGCTTTCGTCCTCCTCGCGGCTCATTCTTTCGCATATAAAAGAGAAAGGCAATGACTTACCCGCAAGAATGGGTGCATAGAGATGGGGCCTGAGCGTGCCCGCACGGAGTCTCTCTTGATACCGCCGAGCCCCGCCAGAGGGACACGTGACCCCATGCCAACAGTTTTTTCTTCTTCAATTCTTATATTGCTTCTTCAACAGAAGCCGATTGAGGCGGCAACTCAGTCTTAAAAATGTGGAAACTATTGCGGAACTTTCGCGAGCAACAACACATACCGATGCAGAGGAGCTCTATTTTGTTTTCGTTAACCTTGCGAACTTCTTAGGAGTGGGTAACGCCGCACGAGCAGCAGAAAAAAAAAACATTGCCTATTATTATTATTTGCTTAGACCTCAGAGAATTCTCGGGAGTCATGAATTAATTGACACTGATGTAGACAGCAGCGTACGTCCGGCGTATTTTTTTTTTATTATGTAAGCGAACAAATGTTTAGCAAACAAATAAATTGCACTATTGCAAATATTCTCGTAGAAGAGCATTACACCGCAATGAGTACGTTGCAGTTGAATGCTTTATTTAGCTCTACGGAAGCCCCTGTCTCTGAGGTGCAATGAAAGAAATCCACTTTCTTTTAATAACATTTGTTGTGTATCGCTTGAAATCAATATCATATAGAAAAATTTGTTGTAAGCACTGTAATTGAAGTTCCACATGGAATAAACCACAAGTCATGTAGTTTCTTGTCGGGAGAAAACAAATCCATTTCAAATTGGGATTTAAAATCTATTCATTCCTTCTACCGCAATATTGAAGAATAAAACAAAATCCGACTACGTAAAAAATTATGCTCAATAATACAAAAGGTTGGCATTCCATTTAAATTCAATTACGGGGTGTGTTTGAATAAGTTTCAAAAAGATGATAACGTCTTCCCAAATTTGGTTTTAATCCAATTATGTATTTTGTAACAGTTTAGACCAAGAATTGCGAAGTTTGTTCATCCATCTACAGTGGAGGAAATTCATATAAACGCACCTAAATTTTAAACTTGTCGAAGGAACAAATTAATACATTAAGGTTAGATAACATTAAGATAAGATAAGATTAAGATGGTATTAAATGAGAGAAGACTCAGATAAGATTAATCAGGATATAAGATAACATATTAACAAAAACTAGGGGCATAGAAATAAAAGTACATTACCAACATTTAAAAACAAAGTCGTTACAAAGAGGAAATTCATTTAAACGCATAACTAAAACCACTATAATTCACAAAGTTCATTTAAAAAAAAATTAAGTTTAATGATCCTAATACTTGGTATGGGCTCCTTTCTCTTGAATGGTTGAAAAAATCCTACTTGGCATGGATTGCAGTAAACCTTGAATGGTGTCCGTTCCAATACCTTCCCAGCAGCGTTTTATTTCCGCTTTTAAGCATCCTACGTCTGCGTATTGTCGCCCATTTCGGTAAATTTCTCTGGCCATTATACCCCATAGATTTTCTATGGGGTTAAGGTCGGGGCTACAGGCGGGCCACTTCATTACAGGAATGTCTCGAGCCTGAAACCACACCATAGTTTCTTTGGAGTCATGCACAGACGCGTTGTCCTGCTGAAAAATAAAGTAAACTATGTCTTCCAAATACGAAATGAGAACCTCGTCTAACATTTCGCAATACTTCTGCGAGTTAAGCTTCGAAGTAATGAAGCATAATTTCAATTTTCCATATGAGGAAAAGGCTCCCCATATCATCACACTACCTCCTCCATAGTTCCTACTCAATCTCGGTGGATTATTGCGACGTAGGTCATGTCAATAATAGCTCAGCCCATCTGGACCATCCAAATTAAACTTTTTCTCGTCAGAGAAAATAACGGTTTGCCATTTGTTGGTCCAATCCATATGTTTTTTTGCAAACTCCAGACGGGCAACTTTATAGTGAACTATAAGTGCTGGTTTTTTCACTGCTTTTTTGAAAACTAGATGGGGATTACTGGACAAAATTTGCCTAACGCGACGTTTAGCCACTGGTAAGTCCAATTTTGCCACAATTTGAGATGCCGTTAGCCAATTTTTTGCCGCTTCAATAGCAATTGTATTTATTTGCCTACGTGTCAGTTTTGTGTTTCCCTTTGTATAGGCATTTTTCCCATAATTTTCACCCAATTTCAAAAAAATTTCGTATAACACATTCTGATCTATTTATTTCCCTTGCAATTCTTCTATTCGTTTCACCCCTCTCCTTCAAAATGCGAATTTTTATCTGTTCTTCATTCGAAAGGTACTTTCCTTTGGCCATAATCTTATTTTTATCCTTAAATGACTAAATTAAACTCTAAAAACAATTTAAATAAGCGTATTCCTTACCAAACGAATTATATTAATACACAAAACAGCAAAAACTACTAATTTCTTCAGAAATTTTATTAACAAAAGACACTGTTATTACTTGCGTTTAAATGAATTTCACCTTAAAGTGGATCGTGCTAAACGTTTGCGGACTCAAACTCAAAATGGACCGATTGTCGGCAAATAATTATAAGAGCGACGAATTACATACAGTGAAGTAAAATGTATTACAGTTAGGCGATCTTGCCAGAAAGTTTTTACTGAGTCATTTTCTACATAATTCTTAAAAACTCAGTTGCGTTTAAATGAATTTCCTCCACTGTATCTATCCGATATTGAATAAACTTTTAAGTCCTACCTAGATTATGATAGATTGTGAATAATGTCAATGGATATTCTTATTTGATTTATATTTAATATTACAACAGGTATATAGTAAATACATATCAAACTGGCTACAAGTAAAATCTTGGTTAGCTATACTTGCTTGGTTTAGAGATCGAAAGTTGGACCAAATGGTTCAATTGTAAAAATTTCGTATCGGACGAGGAAGTAATTTCTGAATTATATATAGCGTCAGTATCCAAAATTAGGGGTCATTCAAAAAATCAGACAGTTTTCCAAAATTTTTGAACTGCCGTAAAAAATAAACGGATTTGGACTAATAAGAACTCAATTTTAAGCTTTTGAAACTTTGAAATCCATGAATCAAAAAAGAATTTGCGAGTAAATTCAAGTGAAGAATTTTGAAGCAGGTATTTTTCCATTTAAAACGTTATTTTTTTTAATTCTCCTGTGATGTTCAATCGAGCTGTGAGCTGTCAAAGCAAAAACGTAATTTTCAACTTTGAGCTTCCTTATCTGCAACGCAAAAAAATATGCTTTAATTTCAAAGTCAATGATATATCAGGCTTTTTAGTAAAAAAAATTAAAAACCAAAAATGGTTGACGATCGGAGCCCTATGCAACACATCATTTAATACAAATTCTTATGATACGCAACAAAATGCGTTACTATACAAACTTTTAATTGAATCTAAAATTCAAGATACACACAAGAGGGTGTAATAATAAACATAATTGGTTTTTTTTTTCGTTCGATTTGGAAATAGTCAAGTAAATCAACTTGTTTCCAAATCTTCTTCATGCACATCACCGAAAAATTGGTGATGCGGCTCAAAGAAACAATGTGCTCTTAATCTGGGATTTACAAAATCCAAGGCGAAGCAATTGATTATCCAGAAATAAAGTAAATTAAAGCCGTTTGTTGCTGTTCTTCTTATCGATCCAACCAGTCAATTTTGACTTCCGCTCATCGAAATCAATATGAGCAAGCGGGTTGGCGCGCGGGCGAACTGTTGCATGTCAATTCGGCTCCATTTTGTCAACAAAATTCTTCCGCTTTTAGTAGTAACAAACCGAGCTTGCGACTACGGGCGCATTTGACCTACATTCTTTCCACTTTCCTCGGGTGTGACTTTGAAAACTGCTGCCTCTCAGTCGGAGTCGCATGCGCATGCGCATGTCATCATGTGTGCCGCTCTGGCTGGCTGTTTACATGTTTCGTTTTCTCGGCCCATTCGGCCCCAAAGTGTGTATTAGCGGTCGGCAGCTAATTATGTCACCGTCGCGCGTAGTCAACGAATGCAGCCGCAACAAAGTTATTTTGTTTTAAATTCTCACTTTAGAAGAATTGCGCCTCTCAAGTCTCGTCCAAGGATGGCGGCGTGCGAGGAGAAATTTATTTTTGCCATGTTCGCAACGCGCTTGTTGATCTCTAAAATGCATCGACCGACGACGACACTATGTATGTGCGTTGTTATTGTTGTATTCGCACACTTCAGAGACAAGGTAATTAATAAGTAATTTACCTGCAATGTGAACCACTCGAATGTTAATGGAAGCGAAAATATGCGAGCGAATTGTTGCGTTACAATAAAAACGAAGAGAGCAAATTGAAGTCGTCGCGCAAATTAGAGACGACCAATTCCATCAATATATTCGGAAAAATGCGTGTGAGGTAAATGCTCTGACGTCCGTCTAGACTAAGGCCACTCGTGGCTTCATAAAGATGCTTTTTTTTGGGACCTGAACAAATAAATCAGAAGATGTTCGGGATTTTTATGCGTTTTTTTGTTTCTGAACATTATAAAATTGTGATATTGTAAATATTATTTTATTGTAAGTTCAAAAACATTCGTATGTACCAAAGAAGTAGTCTAGAGTATTTTCAAAATTCGTTGATATTGTACTAATCTAATCGTACTTTACACCTGACTATCGGCAAATTTTCGGAATTTCATTAGGATGAAGTTTTGAAATAACCATTGAATTTCAAAGCGATTTTTATCACATACTTATTGAACATTGACCAGAAACCCTAGTCACAAAAGGCCTATAATTGCCTAAGTGTGTCTTCTGACAGCCACATCAATCTAATATAGTAACTACCCATACTTTTTTACCTTGGCTTACGAATCTGTAAACAAAAATGTTCCATTACGTCATATAGGGTTAAAAAATTCAAAAAACTTTAGTTTGGCTATTTTTAGATGACAATGGAAATGTAGGAATTCTACATGTAGCACAAACGAATGCTTATATGCTCGAATGTCATATGTTCGAAGTCAATTTTAAATAATAATTTAATGAATTGATCCTTCGAATAAAAATTTGTTTGAAAAACTTCTCCAAACAAGTTTAGTAAAGTTTACAAACAGTTTTACACTACTTTAGAAGTTTAGATAAGATTTCAAGGTTTTATTTGAATTAAGTTTCGAGTTCCTATGACATTTCGTTTTGTTTATACAAACTTTTAAAAAAGTAAGTAAAAAAAATCATTTTTTAACCTTGTTTTCTCAAAAAATCGTTTCCAGAATAGAAATTTATACGCAAACTATTATTAAATTGCCCTATCACTTCTCTGGCACTTCTCTGTTGGCTTGTGCTATTTATTGGTGTTAATTGGAGGTCTTAAAAAAGTATAACGATTACAATTAATATAAAATTAGGCATGCTTTATAGAGGAATTGAAAGTAATAATAAAAGAAGGTTATTTTAGGGCCAAATTAACTAACTTCTTAAACACTCGACTCGTTAAGCAATCGACCTGTTATAAACTAAAACCGAAATCACCCGGTCTCAAGTTATGTCACAGGAATGGGAGCTCCGTTAGTTCATAACAAACTGAGGTAAAACCGTTAGCCTAAATACAATTGTAACTGAAAACGAGACCTGTTAAACAAATTCCCGGCACGTCCAATCCAAATGCTTCAGACAATGAAAAGAAGTTTGTGGGTAGTAACACGGGGCTAATGATGTTATTGGTTGCGAAGATTCGATGCGTAGTCTCCGCATATTTGAACTCGTTTATAATTACCCTGTATAATTAACTATTCAAATCGGTTTTTGATTTGATTAACTTATGGCTTGTGGTTTTCTGTTTACAACGCTTTGAGGTTTTGCTCCTAAAGTGGGTTATCAAATTGATATCTGGCACAACAACGTGCTTTTTAGAGTTGCAAGCAGATATAAACCTGATAAATTTCTTTATATACGTATTTTTGATCGGTATCAATTGAATATTAAAATTTATTTATTTTTCTTTCCAAATTCTAAGACCCAAAACTGAATTGTTAAAATATCGATCAGGAAATCTTTTTTTCTCATTGATCCTAATTTTCAATTAATTTAAAATCGAATAATTTGGTTAATTTTTTTGATCGTTGTCCTGTTTTGAATGTTCGTGTTCTGTACATCTCTTCGCCCCTTTCCTTCCATAAACGTATGGCCTTCCTCGAACGACTAGTGTCCTTACTTTTTACCCGACTACGGCAAAGCGTTTGTATGTTTGTATTTACGTATGTTCCACCGTAGCGCCTAAACTACTGAACCGATTTTGATGAATGAGGTGTCAATCGATTCGTTATTATGGTCCGGGTGACATAGGCTACGTTTTATACGAACTAAGTCAATATATTGGATTTTAGATCCAAAAGTTGGAGGTCCCTGGAAAAAAAAATTTGTTTGCTATTGTTATTATGTGGGATGTCAAATGAAAGAGGAGAAAACTCGGAGTTCAAAAATATAAATATAGTACAATATTAGAAAATGGAAAAGTTTA
Organism: Dysmachus trigonus; assembly: GCA_949715965.1. NCBI lineage: Eukaryota > Metazoa > Arthropoda > Insecta > Diptera > Asilidae > Dysmachus > Dysmachus trigonus. The sequence continues at coordinate 78,498,454 of OX454322.1, read as the reverse complement.
AACTAAAAGTTTAAAAAACCGTAACCCGACTACGGAAAAAAATTGATATAATTAAGGGGGAAAAAAAGTTTCAAAACCTTTAACTCGACTAGGAATACATAAATAAAATAAACTAAAAAATACGAAACAAGTTCCTTCTAACAGTTTCACATTAATGACGTTATAATTCAATTCAAATGCCAAAAAAGCAAACATTCTAATTTGATAGACAAATAAAACCAATAGAGATGCCATCAATCAAGGATAAAAAATACGCACGACCACGGCCCTTGAGTTTAATTATAACGTGATTAATGTGAAACCGCCAGGAGGAACTTGTTTCATATTTTTTAGTTTATTTCCCTAGTCGGGTTAAAGGTTTTGGAACTTTTTTGCCCTTAATTATATTTATTTTATTCACACACAGTTTTCAGCAGCTTGTAAAACTCTCAGAAGTTTTCTATAGTTTCCTCAAAAGTTTTTTTATTTTCTGTGAAGTTGAATAATACTTTTTGAATTAGTCGCACTTAGTTTTTTGCTTCCTCGTCTGATTGAAAATAAAATGATTCGTATGATAGTAATAGAGTTGATATTAAATCTCAGTTCGGCATTTTTACTGAAAATTGATTTATTAAAAAGTTAAAAGTAAAAGTAAAAGTTATATATAAAGACCGAGTTATTTTATTGTGCCATTACCATAAAATTTAGTACGCTGAGCTGCAAACTTTCTTAATTAATATTCTTTTGATTTTTGTGAAAAAATAATTCACACCTTCAAAAACTCATTTATTTAAAGTGAGACAATAGTTGTGTTTTTTCACCTATTCAGGATTAGGCAAATTTTGTAGAAAATTTGAATTTAAATGAAAATAATTAAAGGCTTGGCTATATAAATAATAAGTTGTGGTCAAGTGTAATCTTTTAGAAATAAGAGTTTCTTTAGCTAACAATAAGATGCAAGTTAATCCTGCAACAGATTTTCCTTATAAAAGTAAACCCTCCTATAACACGGTGATCTTATAAAGCGATCTTCTTCTAACATGTTTTTCATAAAGAACATCCCAACAACTTAAATATCTTAAAAAGTTTATCTAGGACTTTACTTTTTCGATGTATTAAATTTTTGCAGTTGAGATTAATGGGGAATCCCCTTTTTTGTAGTGAGTGCGAATCAAGTTTCAGTTATCAGGGAATTTCCCTAAAAATGAACAAATGATGAAGCATTGCTCTCTTTTAATTTAGTATAAGATTGTTTTTAAATGTGTACAGACGGATGTGTTATACGTATATTAAATAAATCTAAATTCAAATATGTAAACACACTATATATATAATATATTCATTGCCATTTGTATTATAAAATTTTATTTATTAACCGCATCCGTCAAAACTTGATGCTTTGAGAATGCAATTTTTATATGTATATCTATTTATTGAATTATGTACAATTTATTTCTGAAATTCACATAACGTGGTTTCTATAAAACGAGGTACGAATTAATCTGATTTGTAGTAATTCTGCATTTCTTATACCTCAGTTCCATATACAACGATAAGAATTAATCGCATTGTATAGGAGGGTTGACTGTAGCTAGAGTTTGAAAAGTTTTAGAAGAAAGTTCTTAGGATAATCAAATATTTGTTATCCCAATTAATTTATATAGTACGACAACGTAATTACCCTACCCTCCATATTATTTAAAATGCTCCAAACTACGACTTTCATTGTTATGTAATAATTATTACAAAGAAAGCTGACTGCAGCCATTTATCAAGGAAGTTGCACAAAATTTTTATCGCTTACAGTAAAGTCCGACGAGAAGTTTTATTATTACAGAAATTCAACAACAGTAGAGAGAGACATGCAACACTCGGACGCTTGAAATATTTTCTTAACCTACTTCCGCTTTTTCTTCTTCTTGTGTACATAGTCGCCAATCTCCACTCTGTTATATATACTACTGTAGCATATAAAATGCCAGCGACACAATTGTGTCTGCGGCAAAAGCTGATCCAAACATCTCCAATACCGAATATTGCTCCTCACCTGCCCCCCGTTTCAAAGGTGCTGTTTTATGCTGTATATAAAGATAAAATTCAGCGTTTAGGAGGACGCAGTGGCGGCGGCGGTAGCGGAGGTCCCCGTGCAGCACTTACAGTGGCCTTGAACTAAATTTCCACTTGACAAGTTATCGAAAAGTGTGCCGCGTACTCTCACAGTTTCCCGCTGTGTCGTCGTCGTCGTCCACATGCACCACCGTCGTTTCGCGGCCGCCGCGCATGTTGCACCTCACATCTGCTCAGGTCTATCGCTAGCTAGCTAGTTAGCCTCAGTCAAAAGGTGAGGCGAGGTGAGACGATGACGACCGGCCCAAGCGGGTGAGCGCGGCATGTCGATGTCGACGTCGAACAGCGAAAGGGATACACGAATGAGTAGCGAACCTCCATTCCACCAAGATCTAAAAGTAGCCAATTCAAGCGCCACCAGGGGGGGCCTCCGCAGGGCGGTTATATGCCTCGCTTCTAAAACTAGGTTAGAATACGGAGCTTCTTAACTCCATAAAACTGTAAATGTGGGTTTCTAACATAGAAAAACTTTCGTTCTGTGTAGAATCAACAGGTAAAAAGGCAGTCGAGAAGAAGAAGAAGCCAGGTAAGCAACGACGCGACCTGGTGGTGCCGGCTCTTTGGGCTGGATCTGGTGGATGATGCATCTTATGTACTCTCCTCATTCCTTTCCCATCTGGGAGCGACCAAACGCATTAACCCCAAAAATCGCATCCGGAGATGGACTGGCCCCGCGCTCGAACTTGGCTCGGATGAAGGAGTGGGAAAAAAAAGCTCGGTATTTACGTGCCTCTTTGCCCGCAGCCCATCTTCTTGCTCATGTGATTTTAAACGTATATTCAAATTTCTTCCCGCATAAGAGAAAATGATAAGAAATGTGGGACTACTACACAGACTCTTGGAGTTTTCTACCACTTGCGTATTTTAGTGGCGCTCCGAACATAAGTTGTGTGATGACATGGGGTTCTGGAACTTATCGTGAGTCATGGATTCACTGTCACGAATGTTATTGTAATCATTCCCCCACGATGTCATTGTAATCATTCCCCCCTGCGGAATCAAATGTGGGTTTTTAATCTTTCAAGGTTTGGGTTATTTTAAAATTTAACGAACCTTGGAAGTGTCTTTCTATGACAATATATGTAGTTTTTGAAGTAGCTTTGATATTATTACTAGGCATTTAAATTTTGGAGGTAAGATACAATTAGAGAATTAGAGCAACTTTTTTTTAAATTTTTCCATATATACTCGTAGAAGTCTCCATAGTCAAAAAATTGTGATTACTATATTTATCAATGAAAATCATGGAATGCGAGAACCGTACTAAATATTATCAATTTTTTATTGATGGTAGTATCAAAAGAATAAAAATTAATATTATTCAGAAAATACTTTGATATCATGTAAAAATGTAAACAAAATTGAATTCTAGCAACCGGTCTCATTTTCAAATCCCACTCTAATAATTCCTATTTTTGCAATGCCAAAAAATAGACATATATAGTATATACAGACATCTGTCCTTCCATTGTGGCAGGTCGATTGTCAAATTATCGGACGTTTGAATAGCTTCCTAAAAAATTTTTAAATTTAAAACAAAATTTAGTATAGTTTAACTTTAGATGTCTTTGATGGTTTTAGCAATTATATATCTTAAGATTCTTACTTACATTACAAGTTTAAAAAGTTGACATATAAACATCTGCCATAATTATACGATAAACCCCAAATGGTATCTTATCATTGCTGATAAATCAGTTTGGTCTTTAAATCGACTTGCAGGTGAGAAACCTCAAACTAGGTCAATTTTTGGACATTGTGATACAATACTAATTTTAACTAATTCTGAATAATTTATTAAACATTGTAGTATTATTATTATTTTTTTTCTGGGCTTTGACAGAGGTAACAAATGATTGACAAAAATTGTGATTCTATGAATAATCAATCAACTCAAATAAGCGTCAAGTAGGGAGGGGATTACAAAATTGCACTTTAGCGGTTTAATAATATCTTTTTAAAAATAGTCTTGTACTTGTTACACATGACTATTTGTAGCCATGAACTCTGAGATTGCTTTATCAAAGTAATATAGATTTAGATAATGAATTGTGAAAATAAATAAACGTTTTCTTCTTTTGTGAACTCGATTATCTATAAATGGTTTTAGGTAGTATATAATTTAGTCATCGATCACTAGACTTTGATAACACAAATGGAAATGTTTTTAAACAAATTTTTTAGATTGAAGTTTGTAACTAAGGGGACAGAATGTGTCAGTTTTTTATACAATATAATTTTTTTTGGAAATTTATACAATTTTTCTGGATATAGGTAGACAAGATCACTGTTTTAATGTTCATCAGACAACTGATGATAGTGAGACTTTGGTAATTTTAGGTAAAATTTCGCATTACCATCTTCAATACTCTTTTCATTGTACTGCCCCCACCATGTCCAAAAATCTTTTTTTGCAGCAGTTGTGGATTTATTTAGACTTCTTGATCATAAATAGCTTACAAAGTTATACAATTTCCCATTGGATCTTAATTTGTATTGGGTGTTGTTGCTTCACAAATTTAATAATTCTTATTTTTTTTCTCTCTCTCTCCCTTTCTTCTGGTTTCTTACCTAGTTAATACATTTTTATAAGTAATTTGGCGTATTTCCTGATTTCATTTGGATTCGTATACATCAATCCATATAAATTAATATAGGTGTATTGTTAGGGTATTCTATCCAATTTTGGGAACTTATTCCTTCCAGAGGTGTCGAATTATGCATTATTCTTGGAATTCATTACTATATTCAGTACTTACTGCAAGCAATGTAGACAAGACAAATTATCAGTGTTGGTACTTCCAAAAATTCAATTACCATTACCAAGTAATCGTATTGGTATTTTACTATTACCGTACGTCAGAGGCATTACTTAGCATTACTCAGCATTGCCTGGTATTACTTAGGAATATGCTGTACTTGTAATTTTAATGGTAATGGTAGTACAATTTTTTTCCAGCTCAGATTCTGTCTTATTTTTGAATTAATAAATGAATATATTTTGACAATCTACTTCGGGAGATGAGTCAAATTTTCAATAAAAAAATCTCCCTCGGTCTGCCTGTCGGTCTTTTGGTTGCTGAATTATAGCGAATTTTGCTAGCTAGCCGTTTTTTTAATCATCATCTTCTCGCTTCTCTTAGATTTTATGCGATTTTTAAAATGAATATGGAATTACATTTAAAAATCCCCTTTCTTTGCATCATGGTTGTACGATATATTTCGAACTTTTGAATTGTTGTGCGTGATTTTTTCTTCGAAATTAAGTTTCTGCCTATACATTTATTATGACTTTTGACCTCATGTGTATCGAATTCTAGATCGAATTTCGAGATTTGGGCTTCGCCACGGCCCGAAGATTATCTAGATCTGTCTATGTTTTAAATTTCGTGCAAATCGGCCAAAACATCTCCGAGAAAAGTGCAGTGAAAGATTTGCAACTTTGAATCGCTGTTGTTAAATTAAGGTTTCCTAATTGTTGATTGAATTTTACGGGAAAGCTGATTTGAACATTCAGCCATAACTTACAAAGGTAGCGGGGCACAGAGCAGAGTCGCACGCCAATCCGCGTGTAACAGGGGGAATGTTGCTATGATGACGTACGACCTTGGAAATGTTACGTCATTTAACTCAGCTTCAATAAAGTAGTTTTTGTAATTTCGTGCTGGGATTGGTATTAAATTAAATTTAAGTCAAAAGAAAGTGCAGAGGCTTTAAAAACGATTTTTATTTATATAAACTTATACTAAGAATACCCTTTACTAATTTAAAATTGATATGTAAGCAAAGACCATTTATTTTTATAATAATAATAATAATAATAGTAATTTATTAGCATATTCATAGCCATTTTATAAATATAAATATCTTATACAAAATATTCTCTCACGTACTGAACAATTTTAGTTCGAAATAATCTGAAACTATTTTCTGTCTTAATATCTATTGGTAATTCATTAAAGTTCTGTAGCCCTCTAAAAAACAAACTGTTCTGTGCAGCGGCATTTTTAAATTGTGGCAATCTAAAGTCTTCACCTGATCTCAATAGATAAGGTTGCATGTCCCTTGTCAAATTAATATAGTTTGTTAGGTACTTTGGCATCATATTGAACTTCACTTTAAAAATAAAAATAAAAACGTTCATCATTATTCTCTGTTTAACACTAAGCCATTGTAACGAACTAAGCATCTGATTTATTGGCGTGTATCTATCGCATCGCAGAATGATCCTCATCGCTTTGTTCTGAAGGAGTTGCATCTTCCGTAACATTTGCTGGTTACACATAAACAGTATAGTGCTGCAGTACTCAAAGTGCGGTTTCACTATAGTGTTGTAGATCTTAATTGCTGTGAGTGTCGATATATTACAGCGAATCCTTCTCAAGAAATCAACTTTCTTCCCTATCTTGGCCGTTATGTTGTCCACGTGAACTTTGAATTTTAAGTTATTATCAATTAAGATTCCTAGGTACTTGAATTCCTCTAGAGTCTCGATCCGTTCTCCATCCACAGATAATCCTAGCTCCTCCACACTGTTCACGAACATCGATTTTGTTTTTTGAGTGTTGAGTTTCAACTTATTCGCTTTTAGCCAGATGTTGATGTTATCCAGATCTTCTTGTAATTTAAGTCTGATTTCGTTCGTGTCCTTTCCCGCGATGTATAATAAGGTGTCATCAGCAAAAAGTGCCAGTTTGGAATGCCTTATAGTAGTTCCCATGTCGTTGATATATAGGACGAAAAGAAGAGCACCCAGAACTGATCCCTGTGGAACTCCCAGGTCCACGGCAGTAGGCTCAGACGTGGCCTGACCAACTCTCGTCCTTTGGGTTCTGTTAGTCAAAAACTCTCGAAACCAAGCCAGTTCCTTAGACCGTACTCCGTAAATCTCAAGCTTCTTTAATAGTTTCTTCCTGTCGATCGTCTCAAACGCCCTCCTGAAGTCAAGAAACACACACGCTATTTTATTCCTCGCAGCAACTTCTTCCTTCCATGAAGCCAACACCATATTAATAGCTGTTTCACAGGAATGCCGTCGTCTGTATCCAGACTGATTTTCGATAATGATATCATTTTCTTCTATGTGACGTATTAATTGCTTGTACACAATTATTAATTTTAATTTTTTTTCTTTCCTTACAGTTAACCTATCCCGCGAAGATAAAGTCAATATATCCCACTTCAATCTGCTGAAAGTACTTGGTACCGGAGGTAGGTACTAGTTTAAATTTGAATTTCTTTTCATTTTCCACTTAATAAATTCATCGCAAAACTGATTATTCTCAATAATTTCAGCTTACGGTAAGGTATATTTGGTCCGCAAAATAGGTGGGCACGACCAAGGCAAACTTTACGCAATGAAAGTGCTGAAGAAAGCAACAATTGTAGCGAAAAAGAAGACAGCAGAACACACAAAGACAGAGAGACAGGTAAGCAAGAAAGAGAGAAAAGAATACTATACTCGCGTATGTCTGTTCGTTTTTCCTCTGGCTGACTTTCAGCACGAAGACACATTGTTTGTTGGTCCCGGGTCGGGTGAATGTAAAAGCGTATTGCCTTACTTATTGCTGCCGGCCTTTCTTCATCGAATCTCGAAAATTTCACTAACTCCGATGTCTGCAAGAAGGCGCAGCAGCCGCAGATGTAGACAAGTTTGTCGATGGAAAAAGACTGGAAAACGACGGCGAAGCTGATCGTGCTCACGTCTTCATGATTTTCCTCCGTCTCAGTTTATACTATATATATATATATACATTAAATTCCGGTCCGGTTGAAATATTCAAATCCCGTTATGTGGTACCGGTACTCTACACACTATAAACTAAAGTTATAAGAAAGTTGCAAGAAAGAAACACAAGAATAAAACTGAGTTTGTGAAAGAAAAGTCTCATTTTTATGTCTGCAATGTGGAGAATGATCTGCTGAAAAATGTTTCACTTTCGAAGACTCTAGCGGTTTTCGACAAATTGAGGTTTTTTTTTTATTTATTTTTGCGGCAGGTGGTATGTTAGCCGGTAATTTTTCGAATTCCAAAGAAGGAATTTCATCAATTCTAGGGTACCTAGAGGAATCACGCTCAGACAGTGGGTCTAGGAATGGATTCCATCATTTCAGAAGATGTCGTAGGCCTCAATGATTCATCACTGATCGGTTTTGTTGTTTGAGAATAATTGATTAATATTTTGAAATCATTAGAAAATTTATTTTCCCAAATTTTGTTTTGGGTTATATAATAGCCGATTCACATGATCACACACAATTCTTTAATTTTTTTTTTTATAATTATGACATATCAGAAAAACAAATAATTGGTAATCATGGGAAATAAGTCATGCCCGCAAATCATTTCTTTTTCCTTTCACACTTTCATGCAACAATACGAATAAAGAAAGTATTGTGATCGTTAACGTTCGAAATAGAGTTTTTGATGGTAACGATAAAAATATCCGTATATCCATTGATCCCACACTTAAACTGCTGAACCGATCTCTTGTTTAAAATTAATATCTAGATATTGCAAAACATTCTCTAGAGCAAAATATTTTCAATTTTTACCAATCCATATGAGCGTGAACAACGGTACGGTATTGCTTAAAAAAGTAACATTACTTTTTTCCACAATAATTCTGTAATTTCTTAGTTATGCTACAAAAGTTTTAAATAATTTCAAGCATATATAAAATAATGTTAGAAGTTTATTTAGTAATATTCTTATATTTATCTCCCAAACGGCTGATTACTTGATTATTAAACTTAGTGCACAAAAGATCGATTGCTCCACAGCTTGTGTGGCACGTAGCGTCATCCTGCTGGAACGAGAGCTCGCCGAAGTCCAATTTCTCAATTTGTGGCCAAGAAAACAGGTTATCATGCCTATGTAGCACTCTCTGTAACATTATTACCATTTTCATCTTCGAAGAAAAATGGGCCAATCATGGCCACCAATCCAAAAACCACAATAAAAATTATCACGGCCCTTTATTCTTATTTTTCTTAAAAACGAGGAGGAGAGAACTATTACTGAATAAAATTCTATTAAATTGGAATGGTAAATGCATACTTATCTCAACTGGATTTACGATAGAATTTTAATCGAATCATATACATTAGGGTTAATCATCGTTAAAATATAAAATTTTAAAATCTCTGAATATTTATGTATGTAAAATAAAATTTAAACAATTTACTTGTATCTGAATGTAGATTAATACAAATTTGGTATATCCTAGAAGTTGTTTCAACCAATGAAAACCCCTTTATGCTAATTTTCATAGAAATCCTGTGAATTATTGTAGAAATATTGGCTCCGAAAACTCGATTTTCGACAGATTCGAATTCGATTGAATTCTCTTAAAATTAGGAAATTTTGGTTGTCAGATTGAACGCGTTATATTGTATTATATTTCGAACTTGAAACAACAGATCCGAAGTATTTCATGAAAATCATTTCATATTTACATAAATTTGAAATGATTTTTATGAAAATTGCTACTTAGGGGTTTTGGGGAATGCTGACTTCAAATCTGCTGTCCAAATTTAAAAATTCAAGATAGCGGATCGAAAATGGCGACAAAAATTTCTAGGATTTTAATGAAAATTAATACAATGATTATTTTGAGGCCACTAATTTTGAATATCATCAAAATTCAAAATGGCAGATCCATAAAGGGGTTTTCAGGTTGAAACAATTTCAAGGATATAGCAAACTAGAGCATTTGAGAAGTGTTTAATCAAGAAGTATTTACGCAACGCCGGGCGAAACCGGGTAATTCAGCTACTCTATAATATATTTTGAAACCCTTTCAATTATCGAGATGAAATAAAGAGCAGATTGTAAATATAAATAAATACTCACTATAATCGCTGAAACTTGAAAATTCACCCAGAGGCAAAAATTCTGAAAAATATTTATGCTTAGATATCGTGTAAATAGCATATACCACTTAGATATGCGTATTAATTTGTATTCAATTCTATTTATTTGTACAGATTGTTACAAAGAAAGCTCAAGTGCCTTATTGGATTCTATATTTACATTTTATCGTATTCATTTCAGTTTAGTTCTTTAGATTTCGAACGCTAAAAATACAAAATGATGGAGCTGTAATTAAGTGTATCAAATTCAGAAATATTTTTTTTTCTTTAAGTAACAAGATGTAATAACGTCAAAACAAACTCAATTATTCGTGTAGTACACAAAAAACTTGAGCCGGCACTGACGTCACATACATAAGAACATAATTTCCCAATCCGTCACATTTACTTTATATCTTCATAAATAAATATGTAAAGCTCCCCAACATATTCTCATACCTCCTCCTACATATCTATCTCGCATATTTTTGTTCGAAACTTACACATGTTTGCAAAACAGGAACCTACTTGGCATGAGTGCAAATTTCTTCGCAAAATAAATGAAAAATATATCCGACGATCATTCACACTTAAGGTAAACAGCCACGTGCTTAGCGAATGCCAAACTGTGAACGTGATTTCTTTAGATAAAGAAATGTTCAATGTCGCATATTCGCTGAGCTCAGTTTCATGATGGGAATTGTGAATTCGCCGCAAAAAGGAAATCTTACAAATTGATATTTTTGACTGCTTTTGCTGTGCGTGTTGTGTTGGGTATATTATTTAATTAATTAACATTATTAACGATTGGAAATACGTTTAAAGCTCAACTTCATTCAATGACTCTTACATAACACGTTTAAAGAAGCAAGTTTACATCTGAACTTTTCATATGCTCAATGCAAAAATTATATTTCGTTCCGTTTACCTACTGAAATACTTCGTAGACAGGTTTGTCGAAAAAATAAGTCTACACATTTACTAGGGTAAATTAACTTCTGTTATGGCATTACCATGTTTATTAATTAATTGTAATTTGGAGTTTCAATAAACTTCATACAGAATTATTAAAGATTACCTTTTATTGGTAGCAAGATTTGTTACTTACGCTCACTGAGGTACTCAAGAATATTAAAGTCTTTAGTGAATTGCTATTCAAACCCACATGCTTCACTTTTAGAATTTTTGGGGTAATGAAGAAAAGGGTTTTATCGAAAATGTTGAAAAGTTTTGAAAATCGTGATTGAAAAAATACCATTGTAACTGAATTTATTCTTTTATAAGATTTTTTTTTGGGCCACAATTTGTTTTGCCGCTCTTCGATTTTTTGCGATTTTTAAAATGGATATGAAAATTGAGCAATAGAGAACGTTGTAATTGTAAATTTTGGCGACGATACTCTGGGTCCATAAAAGGTTCTCAAATGAATGAACGCTTCAGAAGTGGTCGTGTCTGTTTAAAAAAATTGTGGTTGCAAAAACATAATGTAAAAATGGGACGAATTGCTTATAAAATCACTAGTTATCGGTCTCTCTGATCAATACATAACTTTTGGCGCAATGAAATTTTAAATACCATATTGTAAAAAGATTCAGTTGTAGGAAATTGAATTTACAAATTTAATAAACAAGAAATTTCGCTCTCCTAAAAAAAGATATTATCGTTACCAAATACAAATTCGAATTTTTCGACCCTCGATAGCTAGGGCTTCCTTAATTATATTTTAACTGCAGACATTTTTTTATAATATAATTAAATCACTTTGTTCTATACTTTGCAGGTTCTAGAAGCAATACGCCAAAGTCCTTTCCTAGTAGGAATGCATTATGCCTTTCAAACAGATTCCCAGCTGCATTTGATTTTGGGTAAGCATTAGCAATTCAGAAATTTAAATAGATTAAACTAATTGCCAACAATTTTATACAGATTATGTCAGCGGTGGTGAACTATTTACCCATTTATACAAAAATGAACACTTCACCGAGGACGAAGTTAGGATATACATAGCCGAAGTTGTTTTGGCTTTAGAACAATTACATAAGTTAGGAATTATCTACAGGGATATCAAATTAGAGAATATTTTATTAGATGCAAACGGACACATTGTTCTGACTGATTTTGGGTTATCCAAAGAGCTTACACCAGGGTCCAATGAAAGAGCCTACAGTTTTTGTGGTACACTTGAGTATATGGCACCAGGTAATTTATTGCTATTAAATCGAATTGAATTTGTTTATAATACAATTTTTAATTATTACAGAGGTCGTGCGTGGAGGAAGTAATGGACATGATACTGCCGTTGATTGGTGGTCAGTAGGGGTCTTAACCTATGAATTGCTGACCGGAGCATCACCATTTACAGTAGTTGATGAAAAGAATACACAACACGATATCTCGCGAAGAATATTAAAAACTGAACCACCGATTCCTGGTGACCTGGGATCTGATGTTAAAGACTTTATTTTGAAACTTTTGGTAAAGGATCCTAAAAAAAGATTGGGTAAATTGAACATTACACATGAAATCCTATAAAGAAAAATTGTTACATATAAATTTTGTTTAGGGGGAAGTAAAGCTGATGCCTCCGAGATAAAATCGCACCCATTTTTTCGGAAAATCGATTGGGATAAGCTTGCTAAGAAACAGATTCCTGCACCTTTCAAGCCAAAAATTGATAACGAGTTGGATACAAGCAATTTTAGCGAAGAATTTACAAAATTGCCTGTGAGCGACTCCCCTGCACCAGTTCCTGCTAATTCAGAAAGACTATTTCGAGGTAATGTTGTCGGCCAAAATGGGACTATGGAGCTTTATTTTTGATGGACTCTTTTTGTTTTTATTTGACTAGGCTATTCATATGTTGCACCGAGACATTTACGTGAAAATAGAAAACCACGTATCGTGAAATTTGACAAGGTAATTTGAATAATTTTCTATTATTTTATATGGGGCCTAATTAGTTCGTGCAAATCTCTTTGATGGTGTTTAAGGTTTTTTATTTATTTTTTAGTTTGTGCTTTATTTAAAGCTCTATACTCTGCATTACAAAAGAATTGAAAGTAAAAAAGTTTGTTAAGAAAGTTACAGAATCTTTCGTAAAAAAATATCCAAATACAAACTGCACATTTATTGTAAACGATTTATTTTTATATTGGAGTGTCTTTTCACAAACATTGATACTCAATAGAATTTTGGAACACTTAGTTAAAAAATGCACTGAGAAATAATAGATATTGCACAAGAGATGTGTTGGAACTAATGCTAATAGGTAGTTTTGCCCCGGGCGCATATCAGTAAAAGAGTCTTGTTTATTAATATGCGTCCGCTACTACTTTGAATATTTAAAAGTTTTGAAACTTTAACAGGTATAACATTCAGAAGTATAATATATATTTTTTTTTTTCAATTATTTCAGGGTTCTCCATTTTTTGAAAAATATGAGCTGGTTCTGCCACAAATCAGCAATGGTGCCTATTCGGTTTGTTATAGATGTATTGAAAAAACAACTCGCAAGAAATTCGCAGTAAAGTTCTTAAAGAGCGAAAGTGATGTTACTGAAGAGATTGAATCACTTCGCATATGCAAAGGTCATCCAAATATTGTAGAATTTCACGAAGTCTTAAAGGACTCAACGTACATTTATCTCATTATGGAATTACTTGAAGGCGGTGAGTTGTTAGCTAGAATAAAAGAAACGAATGGTGGATTAAGTGAGGACGATGCCAAGGAGTATTTTAACCAAATCGCCAATGCTGTCTTCTATATGCACTCGAAAAAGATTATACACTGTGATTTGAAACCGGAAAATATACTATTTGATCGGAAAGGATCTCGAGACCTTAAAATAGTCGATTTCGGTTCAGCAATAATTGAGGACGGTACCGGGGAATGGTCAGCTTGCTACACATTAGATTATGCAGCTCCAGAAATAATTTCTTCACGAAGGAAAAATTATTCGTACGCTTGCGATATGTGGTCATTAGGTGCTATTTTGTATACGATTATTTGTGGTCATCCACCTTTTCGGGTTGAATATGAGACAAGAGGTGAAAACAATACAATTCCTAACATTTCCGAACGGATACGGCGGGGCTACTTTAATAAAGATTCTAAGGGCTATCGTTTAGCAACAGATGAATTACAGGAGTTGATTCAAGGATTATTAAATCCAAATATTTCAAATCGATGGAAAATTGAGGATGTAGTAGGGCATAGTTGGCTTAAACAGTATACAAATTCATTATACCAAAACGATGATTCAGATTCTGTAGAATTTATAAGCCAGACAGTGTATATTAAGGATGCAATGAGATCAAAGACAGTTCAACGCAGGCGAAAGAAGAAGTCTAGTGTCCTATCACTTTCGAGCAGTGGTAGCGAAGAAAGTGTTACAAGTGGCTTAGGGAGGAGTAAAAGTTCGAGTGGCATCATCACGTCTGACCCAAATAATCATTCTCTTAGTGTAGGCAGCTCCTCCAACTCGGATAACGAAATAACATGTGAATACCCTCAGGAAAATAATAATGTTAAGTTTATGTCTAATGAAGAACAAAATAGTTATTTAAGTGTAAATAATAGCAAAGACCATGCAACAAATCATGATAAATTCCTTCCTGCTGAAAAGCAAAATGCAAACAACCGAAGCTGCCAGAATTTCGATGGCAGCAATGACCAGAGCAATAAAGAGGACTGGGAGGGTGAATTCCTTGGTTTTACGACAAGTGAAATTAATTACAATAGAAATATAATAAGACGGTATGATACAATCCTTAAAAATTTATCGAAATCACTCGGTAAAAATGTAGCCAAACAAAATCGACAAAAAGTACCATACACGCTAAGAAAGAAGACAAAGTCTTCACAAAAACGTATATCCTCTGTTAACTCTTGCGATAGTAAATTCTCGGCTAGTGAAACAACAATAAGATCAAGGTCGAGAAGGGCCAAAGATTCTGCTAGCAAAAAGGATGACCATCCTTTAGTTGCTGCAAGAAACAATTCGGTCCAGGATAAACATCACCAGCAGCAGCAGCAGCAGCAACATCAAAAAACTACCCAAGGTCCTATCACGAGAGCCATGCGACGAAGAAAAGGAATATCTGACCGACTCGAACTCTTAGAGGAACAAACAAGGCCAAAGTTGCGGAGGCAATGATTAATGTTAATTCAATGGGTGCCTAAAGTGCTACAAAAGATTTTGTTATTTTTGTGGGTGGATTAAATTATTTGAGACGCCACTGGATTAATAATTTTTTAGACTTTTAAGCCTATCAATTTGTTATGGAAGACTCCGCTGTTTTGTTAAACGTTCTTATTATTTTGCAATATAATTTTTTTTTTTAGATTATATAGATACGGTTAAGCCACAGTTGTTGGAAATGAGAAAGAAAATTCTAAATTTTGCACATGTTTAGTGTTTTAGATTTTGACATCGTTTTGTGTTGATCCAGACAAAACTTTATTTAATTCTATTTTAAGATCTTATTGCATAACTTTTTTTTTTTTAAGTAGAATTCCCTACTGACAGTCTCTCCTTACTAATTGTAGATGGATTTAATTACTTTGTGAAATATACCTATGCAAATCACACTTTAATTTTTCTTATATTTTTTTTTTCACTTATACGAGGAAAACTATTCTTCATCATCAGGAATTTTCTCACGTTAGAGCCCTCATGTACATGAATCTAAATAACTTAAATGCAGCTACGTGATAATAATGATAAAAGAACTCGAAACAGATTTTAATATATGAAAAGTAGGATCATTACTAATTTGGTATGAAATTAAATTTATATGACTTAATTCTTCTAATGTTTCAATGATAAACTGCCTATGGGAAAGGGTTAGAATCGGGGTATTTTAAAATAAAATTATCTAGTAATGATTCCGATCTCATTGACATTGTATCATAATAAGAAAATCTGTTTTTCGAGTTATTACCATACGTACCGTAATTATATATATTTATATATGTAGGTTTTTTCTCGCAAACTGAAATTGTAAAAGTTTTAGAAAGAAAAAAAAAAAAAAATTCAAAATTTAGTTTTTTTTAAAAAAATTATATAGTCCGTGTTATTTTGTTAATTAGAGTTTTTAAGAGTCAAGCATTTTATTTTTAGATGATAAAATTAAATTGGTGAATATTGACGCGATATTTGTATATAAAATTTTGAATTAAAAGTTCTAGGCCCATTTTACTTTTCAGTTTGAATCTTTCCAAACTTTATCCTCTTTTAACTCAACCAATGAATGCCTGTTTTTTTTTAACTGTTTATATACAACACAAGAATTATAAATAGTCTACAAAAAAATTATTAAATTTCAAGTGTTAAAAAAACCATTTTTCCGTATAAATTATGAAATTGGAAATTAAAATTTCGCCTGGTTACATTTTTTTTTTAAACAAATTACGATTTTTCACTTTCTATTTTTGTGTTCTAGGTACTAATTATTTAAAAAAAATTCAAAGATTAATTTATTAACTTAAATTTTAATTATGTTGACTTATTTATTTTGAAAAAAATGCATTCCTTTTAAATTTAAAATTAATATAATTTATTCTTATACTACACGCTTCTTTTGCTTGCGAGAAATCAAAAGATTTGTTTAAAATCGCACAGATCGTACAGATTAATCAAAAAGGAAAAAAAGATTCATCATGATGCATCAAGGAGAACGCAAAATTGATGAGACTATTCCAAAATCCCATAAATATTATATCTTAACAGCGGTGTAATTCAATCTACAACAGTTTGTTTCAACGTAGCCAATACCAAATTTACATCTTGATGAAATTGTACAAAGTATAAAAAATTAAATCCAGCTGCAAGTAAGTGCGTCTTTTTCCTAAGGATAATCCACCATTTATGTCTCATAAAATTCCACTTTTATTTTATGCTCACACTGCCGAATCCCATTGTTGTCGAACCTCTAATATACAAAGCTACACAATTTGTGCAATAGTAAGAATTTACTATTTCATTTATAAATAAAAAGAATTAAAAGAAAAGTAGAAAACAAAACAGCTTTAAGCTTAGAGAACTTAATTAACATTATGTAGGCCTTGGTAGTTTACATATCTTCCTCGAGACAATTACTAACCTTTAAACCTTTCTGCATCAGGTGAGGGAATTTATTTGCCATCAGCAAAAAAAAAAAAAAAAATAATAAAATTAAAAAAAAGGAAAAATATGAAGTATTCCGCATATTCTAAAAGTAAAACTAAATGTAACATAAAAAAAAACGCTAAGGATTTTCATACTTGATTTGTGCAAATGCAAAGCTTTTAAGGATCACATTTTGTTTCTTCCAAGAGCAAACATAAGACTAGTTAAAAAATTTTAGAAATGTAAGACAGCAACAAAGACGAAGAGGTATAAAAGCCAAAAATATTTTTGTAGTCAAATTACTAAAAGAAGAGAAATATGTGTTTTTTCTATCAAGTAAAAATTCTCTTGTCGTCGTTAGCATTTGTTTTGTGTGTGTGTACCAAATGCAGCGAACACAATTTGTATTTATTATTATCGATGATAAGTCGAACAAGAGTAAGCTGGCGGTGAATTGTATTTAAAAGTTTAAGTGGTGAAGTTAGCCAGAAAACGAATTAAATTATTTTTTAGTAACTCAATTAGATTTCTATGGAATTAATGGTTTTTATTATTACTATTATTATTATTATTATTTTTTTTTTAGTGAACATAATAATATTTAATTAGTGCGTTAAGTGTAGTAAAGTGACCGGTTTCGTATGCCTTAAGTGAAGCTCCAAGCTTATTTTGTACGTAAACAGGAATGATATTAAAAAACAAGTTATTGCGGATTTAATCGCAAAACAGCAACATATTGATGTACATATATAGAATTTGAAAAATGTATACAAATCATGATTTTAGGCATTTTTCACGCAATCATGAAAGAGGAAATAGCAAAAGTTGGTTAAATTTTTTTTTTTTTTGTCGTTCTTAAGAGAAATGTGCACTTTTATTATTAATTAAATTTGGATTTAATATTGCTAACAGTGATTATCAATTTAAAGTGTTACAACCTTCTTATATGCCATAAGATGTGAAACATGAGCATTGTTTGTTCATCCATCTGCAATCAAATATTATGAAATATTTTAATAATTTGAAATGAGTTTGTTTAAATTTTGTGACCTGTTTCACGGCTATGAACAGACTAATTAATTTAATTTCTTTTTTCTTATCGAGTTGCACCCGATTTATCTTTAATGGTTCTAAATTTTTATTTTTTTTTATCTCTTGTCTAATAAACATATGGGTTCAATTAACAGAATTAATGGCAAAGAACAACTCTCTATCTCTATTCGATTTGATTTGATACTTATACACTGTTCCATTAATTCAAATTCAATAAAAGACTGATGCCTAGGGATCCACATTCTATCTATTACTTTAAATCCATCATATTCTTCTTCACAGTATCATTGTGATCCAGAAGTTGGCAATGCCAATAGATAGCGAAATTCTATAACTGGGATCTCACCTGTATGATATGCAATAATGCGATTAATGGAATACACCCCTTCATAGTCAAGATAAGGTTCGACTAATTTAACAATATTACAATTTTGGAAGTACTAAATGGTCAATAATGATTCATTATGAGTATACAAATTTACTCACGAAGTTATTCCTAATTTTTCTTCTTTCAAATAAGAATGACAATATCAAAATTTCAATGTTGAACCAAAACACTAATTTTCCATAATAATAAAATATATTATCCAATTTTATATATTTATAATAATAAAATATATTATCCAATTTTCTGTACAGATATCTATAATTCAACAATTGCTTACAGATTGCCTTTTGGAAATCCATTTTAAATTTTCCGCCTACATCGATCAAATTGTAATTTTAATAATTTATTCTTTTACATTATTTTTTTTTTATATGTTTTATAAATAATATTCTTCTTACCAAAATTTTTTCTTAATTTTGAATCTCTTGAAAAACAACGTTTTATTTTACAACTCGCCTCCTTAAGAAATTCTGACGATTTTCCACTTGTCGTATTTTCAATTAATCGCTGCAAAAACACATATACTGATAGTGGGAGTTATCGCCACATGTTCTTCGATTACGAATGAATTCCTTTTTCCAGATTACCTTCCAAAGTCAAAAGTTCAAACAATGACTGATTGAAGTTTGGGTCCTTTATCGAATGACTAATCTGTTGAGTAGTTTGTAATGGGGACCCTCTATTTGTTGAATAGTTATTAATGATAACTATTAAACTCTTTTCTTCAGGCTCAACCCAACTACAGAGCTTGACATTTAGTTGGGCTAATCTTAAAAAGTAAAATGAAATTAATGAAATTCGTCTGGTTTTCCTTACACGGGAAAATTATTAATTTATTGAACAAAGGTTGTTGAAGTATATCAGCCATTATATTTGGGTGGTTTTGGTTTAATTCTACGATAGTATTTCTCCACAGTTAATAGTTTCGGACCTTTTTGTTTCAACTCGTCGATTTGGGGTTGGTACGTAAGCTGTCGTCTGGTTTTCTTCTGGAGCCTTGTGAGTGTTAACGTAATTTGCATTCTAATTCTACTGATTCGCAATAATTCTAACACTTTTAAATTATGAACCGTCACGGAACTGAACTTTTTTTAGGTTTGCTCGTTGGTTATTTCGCACGACCGTTCACATTGGTTAATCAGACACTATTATGATTTTCTGATCCCAGAGGTATTTAGGTCCCCTCCCTCGATCGATCGGAAAATTCCTTTATTTAAATCGAATATCTTTTCGAATTTCTTCATACCCGACTTTGATAACTTCATAATATCTCTTCGAGAAATATTCATGGTCTAATTGATCACTATATTGGGCGCGTAATTCATAGTCTGTGGTCTCGAAATCATCCTACAACTGCTCCAATGTTTTCAAACACGCTGATAGACACTGCTTCGTCATGCGAGCAGAACCGTCCTTGTAATTAACAGCAATCCGCTGAATCTCTTGCTTCGTAGAGTCTTGTCGGACACCAAATTCGTTGAGGCTCATTTTTACGTAAAAGAATCACGTCGGGATCACCACATTTTTCCAAATGCCTTTATTTGGATTGAGCTGAGATGCTAGTACATTTGCTCTATTATAATTGTGAGCGTGGTGCAATGTACCACTTCACAAAATTGAGTAGATGACCTTAGGGCGAGAAGCCTTAGTACGTACCCGATGGCCGATGTAGAATTAAGATTTAGCCGAGGAATGTTAATTAAAACACCACGGTTCCTACTGACTGACTGATTCGATCTTTATTTCCTTCATTCTCTTAAATATAGTCAAAATTGACAACTTATTCAAAATTAATGATGAGTGATTGCATTCATACGCGACAAATTCTACGAACTCTATTTTTGCTCCTGGGCGAATTTGTGATCTTACGGACGGACGGAAGAATTCAGCCGATTAAAATAACACTTCGTTTTGAGCTAATTTTATTCTATAACTTTTAAACACTTAATTGTTGTACCTTTTAAATCTTTATTTCTTTACATATTATTTAACCTCAGTTTTTTTTCGTCACTTATAATTTAATTTTAGTTTTGTTTTAGGTCACATGATTTAAAGTCAGAAAAAAATTACTTGATCATAACAACCGATTGAATACGCTATTATTATTATAAATACTAGCTTTAACAAACTATTTGGAAGCATCTTTGCTTCAGCAATGATTGCAAAAAAATCGATATTTCTATCCTATTTATACCGAATTTGCTAATCAATATTAAGCAATATAAGCAATTAAAGGCTTTAAGTACTGTATCGGGTTTTATTGTTTATGTGACCTACTTTCAAAGGCGGCTACAAACGATTTGATCAATTCTCGTATGTTTAGCAAGGATTAATGTCTTAATGTTGTAGTGTCCGCTAGGGTGTGTGGCTCTGGGCTTGTAGTCTTTCAAGTCGTCTTCTTAAAATATTGGGTAGCTCAATAGAGCAACTATACCAGTGGGTGTATTGAGGAAGCTCTTTTTGAGCAGGAACCTCTAGGGAATTGAACAGGCAGTGTTAAATAATTTTTTGCGATCTCCTCCCTGAATGCGAAGGGAAGAGATAATTATTTAACGTAGCTCCTAGGTGGACTTTTTGTTGGTTCACTCGACACTGCCAACACTGCTACGGACGGGTGCGGGAATTCGGACGAGATTCAAAGTCTTGAGATAAATGAATTCACTTTATTTACTCGTTGAACACACTTATAATTACACCAGGCAATTACTTTACTTTCTTATTGCTAAACGAACACCGATCCCGTTTTTCTGTTCCTACTTTAGGAACAACCGCGTCCGCGCACTTTTACTGATTTCTTACGACCTTTTCCGTTTGATACTAAAACACGACTCAATTTTGTTTTACCGAGGGGACTTAAGGTTCCCTCGGTCGATCGATCGGAAAATTCCAGTCGATCGCTGAGTGGGCCCAAATTCTTGCGCAAGTTGCGTGGTCAAGTACTTTTCAAGTGTTCTTGCCCTCGCAACCTGAGTCGTTTGTTGTTTTGGGTCATCCAGCCCAGACTTTTTGTGTTGTAATATCTTTGGGGTGAAGTGCCTTAAAATGCCTTTTGACTTAAATGCATTTTTAAAGTGCTTCACCCTAATTTATTGTTACCAACTGGTACAATCTTTTTATGGGACATTAACAATTCTTAGAAATGCCTTCTTTATCAAGAATTCATCTATAAGATATTTTTCCCTGCACCGTTGGTAAAGAATTCTAATGTTTATTTTATTTTCGAAATATCGGATCAATATCCCGATATTTCGCTATGCAACAGCAGCAAGAATGCACGGTCCCGAAGTGAAAGCCTTTACGTCTTCTTTACAATTCCCTGTTTATTCCAAATTTACCAGCCTATTTATGTTAAACAAATCTTACAACTACATATAGATAGATGGTTCCATATACCATGTTCTTAATACTAAAGACCGATATTGGTCAAATATTGTTAATTCGGCAATTTACACCCTTAGCGCATTAGCCCCGGGCAAAACCGCGCAATCGGCACGATGCGCCGGCTCATAGTTCAATCGCCTTCGCGCCCGTGAGCCGGCGTAACCCGAAACTCACGTAAGAGTTAATTGGGTCACTTGAAATGCTTGTGTGTGCCTTGCACTTTTGTGCCTGGTGGTATGCATTACAATGTGATTCACCAATCTACTAGTTGTTGCAATATGAAATGTGTAGACTTGGGAAGAATTTGTACGAATTCTATGATGCGTATTGTCTTTCATGCATTCAGTTCAGTTTATTAACTCAGTTGCAGTAGAGAAAGCAAATTATCCGCATCATTTACAGTTCAACACTAAACATACTCATATATTTTACACTTTAAATTTTTATATAAAGGATTTATATTTCGGTAACTACTCTCAGATTAGAAGTTCGCGTATACAGCGAACAACAACGCAAATGAACTTTTAATTTCTTCACCACGGCAAAAAAAAAAAATTACAATATGAATTTATTTCCTTTCAAAAATAACTTTGTTATTTATCGTGCCGAACCGAATCTAGGTGACTTGTGGGTTAATATTATTCCATTCCTTATTAACCATATCCCATAATTCATTGACGTTATTAATCTTATTTAAAAGAATAATTTTTTTTTTTTTTGAGAATACACCACAGATTTTCGATTGGATTCAGGTCAGGAGATTATGACCATTACCTGAATACCATTTTCTACAAGCCAATCTGTGGTGATTCTGGCTTGGGGGGGGGGGGGGGGGGGGGGTCACAATTGTTGGGTGATTTTTATTCAGTTGGCCTTGAGATTTCAACGGAAGACGTCAAGTAAGAAGAGCTCTCGTGGTGTCGGCGACTGTCGTGAGGCAACTGAACTTAGCGCGCGAGAAGAGAATTAAACTGACAGGTGGCCCGCGTCTAGATGGCCGATACTCTAAAATCGATATTCGATCGTTAATTTAAATATTTGGATTTGAATTAGATTTTAATATCGCCGCTACAGTCATTGTCTTGCATAAACCACATTTTCGCGAATTCAGAAGTTAGTTAGTCCGCTGCAGTCATTCTGCCTTCTATACTGCGAAGAAGTCCTAATTTACTTCCCTGGAAACAGCCAAAGATCATCTACGATCCTCCGCCAAATTTTAACGTCTGCTGAATATTCTGGGAAGTAAGGGCTACCTTCGGATCATACCACGCCCTACTATCAGAGCCTATTCGATTTATTTTAGTCTCATCAGACCACGTTACCAATTTCCATTGATCTGGAGACCAATTGATGTGCTCTTGTACATCGAGTCAAGCGTGTTAAAGGACCGGTTACATATTTTACATGTTTGGGTCAAAACTGTAGGGGTTAGGGAGTTTTGTTGGTTTATGGGCTCAGAGGACCCCACATTAGTTATCCGAGACATATTTCTTTGATGTGGACCAACAAATAAAAGATTAGGAAAAATGGATAGCTGAATTAAAAAGTTTCCACTTGATTATACCTACTGTAATTTTTATTCATAACAATAGGGGAAATTTAAAATAGCGCCGTAGTTATGATAAATCACTTGACAGTAATCTGCAAAAATAAAAAGAGTATGAGCATTCACCCAGAACGCCCAGTGAGTGGTCCTTAAATAGCCTTATGGTCAATCACACACATACTGTTTCCGTTGTAGGCAATGTAGCGCAGGAGGAGGCACTACCGTAGTGGACACAGCTGTAAACCGCGGAGGGTTGAATGGGAGATTAAGAGTAGAAAGGTGGTGTTACTGGGAATGAGCCCTTACCGTTGGTCGGGGGAACTCAATGTGGGAGACTTGGGATTAAAACTCTTCGAATCGTTTCTTAACACGGACTCGCTTTATTAATAATCTTATTCTCTATATATACAAAATTTATTTGCTTATTCTAATTTAGTCAATGCACTTTGAGCGCGTACTGCAAGAATTAATAGCTTATGTTGTTAATTTTGGTCAATGCACCTTTAATGCGCTGATCGATGCTGGCTGAATGGTGCGGACGCATAGGTCACGGGAATTATATGTATGGAAGGTTGAATAAAAGATTAGAATATTCAAAACGTGTCTCTTTATTGAATTTCCGGACAGAACTAACTTACTGGTTTACAAAGATTAACTGGTCACCTAGTGACTTACAGGTGGATCGACGTAGTACGGAGTAAAATGAAGCCTGGGAAAGCTGTGCCTGGGAAGCTGAATCAGATGCTCATGTTCTTTGGGAATAGAACATTGCAAGCAGGGGTGCTGATGTAATGGCATAATTAGGTGCATCGATGTAGTTTGGAGAAATGTGATGCCTGGAAAAGCTGTGCCTGGGAAGCTGAGTCAGATGGTCATGTTCTTTGGGAACAGAACAGGTATGCAAGCAGGGGTGCTGATGTAATGGCATAACTCGGGCGCCTGGTCTGCTGATTAGCTCACGTGCCGTCGTGACCTAATTATTTATATGTTCAAGCCTGAACACACACACATGAAGATGGGGACAAATCCCTAACATTGGGAACAAATCCCTTCTTTTGCATCGGGAACAAATCCCTTCTTTTGCCTGTTGGGTGAACCCCAACGAAAGAAAACATTTGTTCGATTTACAATTCACACTTTAATCTTCGAAACTTGTTCGATTTACAATCCACACTTTAATCTTCGACACTTGTTTGAAAATTGGAATAAAAGGCTTAAGGTACTTGCACCTTAACCTATGTTGGCTGTGTTTGCGGTGCTTAAACCACAACACAATTAACAAGGGAGAGCTGAAATGTAAATTGATTAATTGAATGAAGAGAGCTGAAATGTAAATGGTTAATTGAATGAAGAGAGCTGGAATTGAATCGTATTTAAGTAAAAAGTCTTGCTTGCTGGTTTGATGGCAACTAAAATTTATTTTGAAGCCAAAGTGGCTTAAATCAGATTTAATACAGCTAAGTGATAACAAACACATTAAAATCAAAAATAAGTTCTCACGAAAGCTTTCTCAAGGGCGCGAGCACCTGCGCTAGCGGTAGCCGGTGTCCGTTTTCGTCTGGCGGCACCGTGGAATTTTTTTACTACGCAAGAAAACTTTTGTGAGAAGCACATTAATTGTACAATTTGCGCACTAAATTAAATAGCAAAGAATCTGAATCTTATCAACACTGATGTTTTTAAACACCGCCCCCTCAAACGCCCGTCTCGCACGATTAGGGTCTGCGTTCTTCTGCCGTTCAATTTTCACTCCCCAAGAAAAGAATTAGATTCTTTTCCGATAGTCCAACAAGCAAGATGACGCGAATACGCAAGTTCTTCTGGCCTGGCCCGAATATTTTGCGTAGTCAAATTTCTTGCCTTAATTGGGAGCGCATACTGACCTACCTTGTGTCGTCGTTGGGTGAAGCGCTTAGACTTCATATTTCGGCGAGTAAACGGTGTGCAATGTGATTTAACCATGTTACTCGTGAATTTCCCAACGTAGGTTTCCGCGGCAAAGAGTCGAAAGAGTCATTGTACATGACACACCTAACACACATACTCATTGTATAAAATTCACCACTCATCTGGTTTAATTTAACACTTATTGGCTGATTCAAATATAATTAACTTTCAAATTAAAATTCACTACTATTCTACCATATGACTGCAGCTTTCGCTGTCTACACTGAAACTGGCTAATTCACTCTGCTTGGGGAGATCGCCCATCTATCCCTAACAAAGAAAAATATACCTACTCTAGTTTTTTCCTAATTCCGCAACAACATATCCTAGGTGACCTATTCGGGTACACCGTGGACTTTATTACGGTCGCGGTCCTAAGTAAATATTCTGTCGCCCGATGCACGATCACCTAAATCCTTTTCCTTCTCGCATGCGCTCATCTAATTTCCACGGACGTATTTTCTCCGTGGCCTCACATCATGCACCCTCAAAAAAAAGGTCTGCTATTCTATTTCTAGTTACATAAAAAAAGACCTGTCTCAACATGTGCAAGTTCTTGTTATTTTGCGCGAAAAATTTACGTTTCAAACAAATCAAAGGTGGTTTTTGGTTTTGACGTAACATTTACTGAAATTATTAATTTCAGCATTTACAAATATTTGATTTTTTTACAATAATTTCCACGATTCACTTCAATTTCCTGCACCACAAGGAAGCATACAAGTGGATTCTTCAACCAACAAGGGTCATGCAATTCCACTAATTCACCTCCTTATCTCCTAATCCCAAATTCAAAGTCGTCGAAAAGTAAAAAAAAAAAAATCCAAAGAGAAGTCCAAAAATAAGGCCGAGTCGTTGTCCAAATCCAAGTTCCAAGCACGTATTATAATTCGCAAAAAGGCGAAGATCAATTTGACAACCCTAGGGACCTATGAAGCCTACTTCCGTTTGCCGCATTAACTTGCGTTAATGCGTTACCGGTAAATAATAAAATATAGCTTAAAATTATAATAATAAAATATAGCCTAAAATTCTACATTAAATCCAAAACACCTTGATGAGGGTATCCTGGCTTCCTTTTTCCTTTTGATCCGATATAAAGAAAATATACACTTCGCACACACTTTTGGGAAAGTTGGAAAGAAAACGCGAAACCGTTACCGTTTGATTACTTTATTCTAATAAAACAACACAACACCGATAATTAAAATTGTTAAAATTAAGAAATTATTACAAATAACAAATTATAAATTCCAAATTACAAATGAAAAAAGTAGCAAAATTAGGAATGGACGAATACGTAGGCGGACTATCGACGGAAGACTGCCGCTGAAAGCTCCTCTGGGTCCCCTGCTGGCCGGCCGGCACGGGTGATCGCCGGGTCGTAGACCTCACTCCACCGATGATAGGTCAGCTGTCCTACTTTCTTCGGTTGATGACCGTTGTCGAGCGCGGTCAGCACGTCCGGGACGACGACCCTCCAGTTGGTGCATGGAACACACCTACTCACCAATTATTAATTCCCTATTCCAAATATAATTTACTTGTTTTTTCCTCACACTGTTTATCTTCAACCTTCACTCTGTCCTGCCTAACTCAAGAGTGAGATATTTCTGCCCTGACACAGTACCTGCGCGACTTTCTACTTTTCTTGCAGTGCAACCCTTCCGTGCCTCAAAGGAACCCGAGAGATAAGATATTGGCGCACATGTTTAGACATGCTTTACTACCCTTTGTCTCATCCCAAAGGGATCCGATCCGGCGACGAAAACAACTGCAAAGCAATACCCTAAGCTAAAAATAGGCTCCTTGTTTCAGCATTTCGCCTGTTCTCGGACTAGCTAAATTCGTAAAATAATGAAATGTTATTACTTTACCTCATCGTGTTAAGCATGCTTAATCATACGCATTGGGTACCGAAAAGTACTTGCCTTCGTAACCTAAGATCACCTTCCACCTTCATAAGGGTGGGAATCCTATATCTAATTTTTATACTCTTCGCAGAGCCTATTGCATTGCGCACTGCAACAAGCTTCTGTCAAAATTGGCGGTTAACTGTGATATTACAGGAATCGGAGTATAGGGCCCTATAAGGCCTTTTTTAGCTGCAGTAACATTTGGCATATGCCATATCAATTTCAGAATATTTACAGTTGCTTTTGAAGTTGATTATCACATACTTAAAACTTAGTGGCGCGAATTCATTTGGCTTCTTTATTATGCTTGTTCAAGGGGGGAACTTAGGGTTTTAGAGTTATAAGAGAAAACGACTGCTTTCGTTGCCAGTCCAAGTAAAAGTAATTTATTGCGCCCACTTCTTACAATTAACAAAATTCGGCAATAATTAGCGTTACTGAGGTGGCACGTGATCGTCGGTGATTGAACTTATTAACTAGAACAAAAAAGTAATGAGCGATCGATCACGTGCAATCTCAGTAATGCTTTACATATGCATGTTTTATTGCTGACTGCTGCGTTAGCCAGTGCGCTGACCGCCCGTTAGGTCAGCGGATATGCTGACCGCCGCATCACCCTGGCTACGTTGTAGACAATGCTACTATACTAATTTCAATCTTTGATTAACAAATTAATTTAAGGAAATTTATAATGATTACAATATACCAGAACAAAATAAGAATCAAATAAAAACGAAGGAATCTTATGTAGGGCCTTGTTCCGGTTGTCACCTCACTTCAGTGACAAACCTCACCTCGCATTCAATATTCTCGTTGTCGGGTGACGTGAGGAGCATATAAACTGAGTCCTGAATCGAGTATCGTTTACTTTGACGTTTCATTGTTTCTTGTGATTGAAGAATTTGTGGACAACAAAAACTAACATTTAAAGATGAGTTATGTTGAAGAGGTTCAGGTTGTTCTTGAGGCGGAGGATCAAGTTGTTCTTGGGGAATTGATGAACACTCAACTCCTCGATCGACTTCTTGTGGACTCCTCGAAACTGTCGCCTGCGAAATCCCAAATCTCCTCCCATCTTGATGAACAGCTTTATTAAATTGCAATAAATTTACAATAGATTCCCCCAAAGGAATTTTTATTATAGACCAGTTTTCTTTCAGTTTTGAATTTATTAGTCGGTCCATATCTAAACGTATATAACATTAAGGTTGTATAAAATTCCCACATATTTTATTATGTTAATTGTACCTATTGCCAAGCTATTGTTGTACGAATAGGAGGACCCAAACTATTCAAAGATGTTACTTCTCTCCACACATCGTTATATTTGCCCCTATCTGTATTAAACTCGCCAGACAATTTTAGACCTCTGGCAACATTTACATTTTTTCCATAATACCGACTAGGAGCTCAAATTGTTTTTTATTCGTTATTTTAACTCTATAATTAAAAAAATAAACTGATTCCAAGATTCCCGTTTTCCTACCGGTCAATTTCGATCGAAACCCGTTCGATATTGCTGATCTGTCACACGCTGACGTCTGAAGTGTCACCTTGCACTTGATGGCGACCAGATTTGTTGATTACCGGTGTACAATGATGGTCACATAAAGGTGCAGGTGCATTGGCCGGAAAGGAATATGCGGAATATGCAGGCTTTGACACTTTATATTATTTGAACTATACCATTATGTATGGAAAACAATATCATTAGTAGTTGTAGACCACCTGTACCCATGAGAAAGTGGCTACAGAGGCTTGGTCACATAAATCGGCTTCACAGGCCATGAAGGAAATTGGCCGCTTTCCTACACAAATTTGTGTAGCTGTCTACAGGGTGTGTGTGGCCACCTACATGGATTTGTGTAGCCGTCTACATGATTTTCTGTAGCTGGCTACATGATTGTGTTGCCGCCTACATGAATATATGTAGCCTGCTACATGGATTGTGTGGGCGCCTTCATGGATCTGTGAAACCGGCTTCATAGTTCTGTGTAGCCTTCTGCATGAGTATGTGTAACCGCCTACACCAGTATGTGCATCCGCCTACATGAGTGTGTGTAGTCGCCTACATGAGTATGTGCAGCCGCACCTTCATAGACCTGTGAAGCTGCCTACATGAGTACATAGAGCACATAAAGAAATCTAATGGCTACCACTTTATGGACTTTCAACTCTTACATTGAATTATAAGCTACACACAATATGAAATGTAGGGAAAATTTGAAAAAAAATTACATACCTTGCATTAGCTTCAAAATTATTATTTTAAATGGCAGAGGTTTGATACACAAATGCAATTTTTAAAATGGAATGAATACATCTTGGACGGAATGCTTATTTATAACATATCATACATAAAAACTACTTGACATATATGTACACAAGAGATGGCAGGCAATACATGATAGCATTATGAATAGTCAGTGTAAAACAAATTTAGTTCAGCAATAGGCAAAAAATTACATATTATTCGACCCCGTGGTTATTGACATTTTTTTGTCTCGCGGTCCCATTTGCACTGCTGAAGGCGATCTTAACCTCAAAACCTTTGACTCATTAATTTTTCTTTTCTAAATTACAACTAATAACCGGTATTTGTCTCTTTCTCTTAACTACATATCCAAAGCCAAATATATAGGATATCTATTTCAATAAAGTTTTTATTGTCTTCAAAAATTATTATGGAATTTTTATTTAAATAACCAACTTTACTACAAACTTGTGCTGACTGATAACATATGCACGGAGCCACACACCGAGCTTACATGGACACACATGCACACCGCTTGTATCCGCCTACACACAGCACGGCTACAAGGCATGTAGTCGTCCACATAGAAGTAATGTGGCTACACAAGTATGTAGCCAGCTACATGGCTACATAGGCGCATGGCTTCATGCCTACACGAGCCTCATGTGGCCAACCACATACAATTATAGCGGCTACACAATTATGTAGCTGGCTACATGGGCGCATGGCTACATGGCTACACAAAACTCATGTAGCCGTCCACATAACAAGAAAGTGGCTACACAATCATGTAGGTGACCACACAGAAATGTGTAGCTGGCTACATATTTTATGTAGCCACTGTGTAGCCATTTCCTCCTGGGTACTTACTGAAAATTTAACGAAAACTCGCATCTTTTATACATAAAGTAGAAGAAAGACTGAAATTTTTTTCAGAACCAAAGCTTAAAGCTTATTTACTTTAAATTGTGCAGAAATACTTTGCATATAAATGAGAAATTCGCTACTTTAGTTGTATCGTCTCTATTTGTGACAAGCAAAGAAAGTATAGGTATAAAGAACTTGCAAACCATACATGAAATTTTGTACGAACATTTTCGACTGGGGTGTATTACGAGCTGTTCGCTTGCTGTTTAGCTATTGTAAGTTCTTGGCTCAGTTTGAGTTATGTCAAATTTTAGCTCACAAATTGAGACTGAAAATTCCGTTATCGCGGACAACAGTCCACACAAGGTCCATTATGTTCAAGTGTTATTTTTGTCTATATGTTCTTTGCTATAAGGAAGTAGTTTGATAGCGAGTTTAACTCGTCTACCTGTTTTTGATTTTTTTTCTTGTCCGGAAAAAAAATCGGAAAATAAATATAACAATCAAACAAATCAAAATAAAAACATAATTTTTGACCATATTGGGTTTTTACAAATTTAAAATAATTGATTTTGTACTCCTTCTTTAGGTCCAGATCCTGGACTTTTAGGCACTTGCCCGATCTTCGAGATTCTGTTGTTTTAAAATGTTTATCGTGTTTTGTCTCTTTTGAACTAAACACCTGAAATTGAGAGGAAGCCTCTTAATCACACTATACGATTTGAGGAGTCTGCACAATAAAACAACTTCTGAAAATTATAATACAGTTTAGTCCTTCTGGTAAAATGGTAACGGGTTTGAAAAATGAGGATTTCGAATAATACACTAGATTAATAATTTAAACACTTTATTTCAATTTTTTCTACTATACTCGTCGGCCGTTAAATCTGGAAGATCGATGCTTCCACGAATGCGTATAAACTTGGACTCCTCGAAACTGTCGCCGGTCCGCCGTGACCTCCCTTCAATATTTTGATCAGTTCGCTTCGCTCGCACTTGTCCACTTTTTTTGAATTAGTTGTTCCCATCATGATTGCTTCCTGTCTGTAAATGATTACTGCCAGTTTGTTTTCCATCTTATTTTTATTTATGGACGACTTTGTTTATGCGTTGTGTTTTGTGCAATTTATTGGGTCATTTTTCTTTAGGCGAGAAAAACTTTTAGCTTGTTTAATTTACTTTTTTCTTTACTTAATAAGATCTGGTATTTAGCTCGTTGTTCTTCTGTCATCGCTGTCCTTATTAATTTCTTAAAATTTTCAAACTCTAGCCTCAGTTTTTGACGTTGTCCACCTCGGGTTGGATTCGGTTGTGGCTTCTTTTGCTGCGTTTGTCTCATTCTATACTCCTTTGTCTGGCTTTGTCGATTTTATCCATTTGTTATCCGAAAAGTGCAGATCTGATGTAGTGTTATCTGCTGTAACGTTCCTAGCTACGAAATCACGGTCGCCATGTGGTGTTCCTATGTTCGTCAGGTGTTTGACTTATATCTACACGTATGTATAATCAATAATTATTGGTTTCTGCTCTACTCTACGAAATACCTAATAATCACCGGGTCAGCTATTTGCTCATGTCGCAAAAGCTGAGCCGACCTCTCGTGCGCCGCTTAGTGGGTCGCATGTCACGTAACCTCGCATGAATCATTTTAGGTTTCATTTGCAATTGCACCCGCGGCGGTAAAAGTGCTGTGTGACATTTTTTATTTATTTACTAATTGTGCAGCGCGTTCTAGACCCTTTGGTTATGGTCTTGAGCTTGGTAACTTGTATCTCACATTATTTGTTACCGAGACCTTTTTCCCTTATGTTCATGTTTGATTTTTATGCGTCATAGTTTGATACGAATTAAGTACATCACACTATTTTATTAGGGTTACGTATTGAGATATCATAGATATGCCAATATTTAACATACCAAAGATTTAGGTATACAATACCAAATTAATCAACAATTCTTCCTCATATTTAAACAAATTTGCAAAACGTGGTCCCTCGCACACAACAGTGAAGAAATGTAATTTTTAACGTGCGCAAGAAGTCAATCTTTCTTGATTTAAGAAATTTTACTTCAAAAGTTCTGAAACGTACTATTGGGAGAGTATTGGGGAGTACAAAATACGAGTTTTAAGCATTATATCTTCATTTACGATAACTTAAACGACTCGTAATGCAGTTTAAGGAATTTAAGAAGGCAAAGCAAGTGCAACAGTTACACTGCACAATAACGATGTGAAGTTAGCGCCATTTGGTATACTACTAAAATTGTCGAAATATGGCCACGATTTGATCGATCCCAATTTTAACAGTGGCAAACGTCGACATATCTCCTATATTTTTCAATATATTAGTTTATAAATATTTTGTAAAATGTTTTGCGATTTTTGCCATCTAAATTTTTATTCATGAATACTTCAGTAATATGAGGTTGACTTTTCCCAAGAGGTAAAATTACTATTAAAAAATTGTAACGCTTTAAATTGATAAATTGTAATTGAAAAGTAAGAGTAAAAAAAAAGAAAAAAAAAATTAATCCAACTTTCCATCACATGACCAAAATCTGTCTATTCCCAGCAAGTGTTTGAACCACAATAAATCCAAACAATTTTGCTAAACAAGAATATATCTCCCGCGATATTTAAATGTGATATAACAATGAAGTAATCATTAGAAACTACTACGAATGTTTCTCACCTCAAATCTTTACATTCTCCGAAAATCACGATCCCAATTAGGAGCAAATTAATAAATTATATTATTGCTCAGGTGCATTAAAAAGCAGCTAAATACATTCACAGCTCCCTGTAAGTAGTAACTGTGTATTAATTAATTAGGAAACTTAAAAAGAAATGAACTAAAATAATTGTAAATACAAACAAAAACAAAAACAAAAAGTAAATAAAATAAATGAAAAGATGAAAAACATTTGTGTGAACAAACGATGCCTTTATCAAGTTGCCTTACCAATTAAATTGAGAAGAAACTAACGAAAGTTCGTTTACTATTTTAGTTTTAATATTAGAATGACTTCTAATTGTTTACTGTACACAACCGAGATCTTCTAGTTATAAGTGACCACCAAGGAAGTGATTTTTTGCCTGTAGGTAATGAAACCTTCAAAATAGTAAGTAATTTCACAGCATGCTGAAAAATGATATAATTATTATTATTATTATTATAATGTTTTTTTTTTTTTTATTTATTTCTTACGAGAATGGGAAAACAATTAAGTTTAAGTCTTTAGATGTCAGTTCTTGTTGCTTTCTTTTATTTAAGCCAATTGTTTCCCCCCTTCCTAGAACGTTCTAATCAATTCTTCTAGTTGCATACAGCAGTTTTGTCTTAGTGTTAAATATTAGGTTAATTTATGACGATGAAGGTGATGAACACATGTTAATACTGAGCTAAGAGTAAACTAAATTATAGTGGAAATATATAACAGTAAAAGTGAAATAATATCATATTTAGTGAATAAATTATTTAAAGAATAGACCACTAATATATTACGACTATATGACTAATACCGATAAATATGTACGTTAAAAAGATTAACAATAAAAGATTATATTTCAGTATACTTCCACACTTTTATTATTCCTGTTTTTATTTTTGGTATTATATCTAGCTATTGTTGGAGGGCCATTGATCTTATTTTAACCATTGGAAAAAACGGTTTGGTGACTAATATAAAAATAGCACAATTTAATCTCAAAGTCAACATTACCAATTTTGATCAGCTTTTACAGGCATGTTTCTTATGATTCTGATGAGGGACGTCTACACTTTGTTTTATTAAATACTATCATATTAAAAAGCTTATTGACTAACAAAACTTCCAATTTCTCTTTTCCAGAAAAATTAAAAACTCCTACTTCGAAAGATTTCAAAATGAAAATTGCTATATGGGTAATTCTAAGTTATGAGGTATTTTCAACGGCAATGATAAAAAATCATATATACATATTTAAATTATTTGAAATAAGCCTGTTATATCTTAAAAGTTACCATCTTCTTTATGGTCACTTAAATTCACGAATTAAGTGTATTTAATTTTGTCACAAAAGAGCCTAAAACATGAAAAAATGTATCTCCCCTGGTCTGTCCCCCAACAGATTATGTTAATCAATCAGTAGTTTTAACTAACTTGAAATTATGTTATAAACTATATTTCATATAATTTATAAACTAGACTAATTAAATTAATGTAATCTAAGAAAAAACAATTACTAACATTTTCTTTTTCATAAAAACTATAATGTCTACATTTGTCCTTCATATTTAGCGTCTCTTCCCCTGGCGTTTTGTATTCGTTTAAAAATCACAAATGTTTAAATTTATCGCGTAAATTGCGACTATAAATATAAAGCATTCCACGTGAAGTTAGCAGCAAGCCTTCACGACACAAGCGTACGGCCATTTTGCTCGCCATTTCAGTGACGCCACTTACTGGAAGTAGTTGTGAATCCGTGAATGCGTTCTCTCCCCTGGTAAGTTTTTTAGCGCAATTATAAGCCTAAATAACTTGTTTTCTTTATATAATTACTGTAAATTATGCATAGAATCATATTCTTCTTTGTTAATTACGTATTACAAAAACTTTGACGTTTATACCAATTTTTTAACAGAAAAGTATCTCCCCTGTCTTCTCTCCCCTGCCTTCTAAGGTGCCAGGGGAGATACTTACTGTCCAGGGGAGATAAAAATATGTCGTGTTGGAGTATTATTACAGCCAATACGTGTACAGTCAAATCCCCTATAACGCAGTGTTTTTATAGCGCGATTCCCATACAACGCGGTGTGAAAAATGCGACAAGTTTTCCTATAACGCGGTCTCTTTATAACGCGTTTTTGATACAAGAACATTCTAACAACTCAAATGGTTTGAAAAATTTATCTATGGAAACACTTATTCGATGTGTTAAATTTTTGTATGTACATAGTTAACATTTGTGGTGTATTCCCCTGTTTAACAATTCTAGTATTCATTAAACCAAAATTTAAATATGTAAATATCTACATATTCATTGTAATTTCTATTATAAAATTTCATTGTTACTTTGAGCATGTAGTTTTTATATAGGTCTGATTTATATAGAATTTATTTATTTCTGAGATTCCATATAACGCGGTACAAATCATTTAATTTGTATTAATTCTGAGTTTCTTACAACGCAGTTTCCATAGAACGCGGCAGTGGTTTCCATATAACACGGTATAGATTATTCTGATTTATCGTATTTCTATGTTTCTCAAAACGCGGTTCCATAGAACGCATATCCTGATTTGAATTAATTTGAAGTCTCTCATAGCGCGGTTTCCGTATAACGCGGTACGAATCAATCTCGTTATAGGAGACTTGAATGTACTGTTGTTCATAATTCAGTCAGTACAACCATATTTTATTATCGTGCTCATTTCACTTTTAAACTTAGGTACTTAATGAAACAATGTTTTATTTTGAATGCCGATTGTCTGAGTGTTTATGAGTGGATTTATTTTATCAAAGCAAGATTAGTCATCGCAGATCCTCGGGAACTTTTTATATGTTTTTGTATACCAATATTTTTGGGTCATGAATTCAGTATAGTACACCAATATCAAGCATTGAAAACGAAGAAGGAAACCCTAAATGATGAAGATGCTATCATACGCATGGACTTCAGCGAAAACTATTTTACCAAATATTCTGAAGAAGTGCAGTCCTTCCATTTCGGGGGTTCAAGGCAACAAATCAGTATGCAAACAGTTATAGTTTATACCAAAGAAGTTGGACAAGACATAAAAGGCACATGTTTCTGCACTTTGTCCAAAAATTTGTCGCACTCACCTCCAGCTATATGGGCCCATTTGTATTTTGCATATTCAAATAAGAATTTAAGTTTTTAAGTTACTTTTATAATTACTGATGTCTGTTGTACAATAAAACGTCTGATTATTATTAATTAACAATAAAAATAAAGTTGATCCTTAAACTACTACTGGGATTTGTTTCATAAAATAACATAAATATCTCTCCCCTGTTCATAAAGTATTCTACCCTGTACGTCTTGTCTCTCCCCTGTATCTAGTATCTCCCCTGGTCAGTTATAAAATAATAAAAAATAAATAAATTGACTGGCTGCTTTTCGCATATGAAGATAATAAGTGTTTCGATAAAAACATACTGCAATCATATTAACATTCTATTATTTTTGTCGTGCCGCCTCTCCTAATAACTTAATACCTCTTAACTTAGAATGACCCATATATTGGTTTTCCGGATCGCAAAATTTGAACATATTATAAAATACGATTCCATAAAACAAATTACTAAAATCGATAAAATCCTAATATTTTTGTTGAGAAATTAAATTAAATTTTTTAATTTATAATTTAGAGAAATAAAAGAATTGAAAATATTAATTCATCATTCTTTTAAATTAAAACTCAAAAAAACTGCATTTTTTAACAACTCTCACTCTCTAATAAAATTTTTTCGGATCTAGATTTCTGCCAAGCTTCGATAAGAGCGAGAATTTGATCGTTTTCAGGATATTATATTATTATTTCCTTTCTAGGGGTGACCGTTGACCCTGCGACCGAAAGGTCTTTGGTGCCGAAGTCCCTTTTTTAAAGTAAAAGACGGTCTGCTACCTTAAGGAACGTCAGAAGGTCTTTAACAGAAGATAAAGCGAACTTCAACCGAGTCCAAAAACTCTTTACTGAAGATCTTAGCCCTTGATGGTCAGTTAAATAGCCTACCAACAATCTGAGATCTGCTTTTCTCAGAGCGTTGATTTCAATGTAGGAATAGGGTCTGAATAGCTCTTCAGCTTGTCGGATCACAGAGAAATTTTCCCAGTACCTGTACTGTTGATTTCAGAGTCCATTCTTCTATCACAGCCTTGGTAGAAGACCAGCCATTACTGCAGAAGGGCTAAGGACCCTTGCGTTTTCAGGATAGGTTGACTTTCAGTTTTTCAAGTGGATGTTCAAGAAGGGCGGGCGGACGAACTTTTCTTCCAGGTAAGTGCGACAAGAATATTTTTAATTTGGAAGTATTTACTATTTTCCTACAAATCTTGTAAATAGCTGAGTTTTTTTTTATCGTCTATCCACAACAATAAAACATTTTGTATAGAACGGAAGCTTATTAAGAGCAACCCAGAATAAAGATTTGATATTTTTGGAATTGTATTACAAATTGCCATGCTTTTCATACATGCACAACTTCAAATCCTGTAATGAAGATTTTCTAGAGTAATTATAACTAAAAAGTAACCGTATCGTCTCTAGGTCTTCTAAACTTATTGAATATTTATGCCCCTGGGACTTTTCTTAGGACCAAGGGTATATTTCTTAAAATTCCTATGCTTAGAATCAACTATGGCCTGTTGATTGCTTTTGGCTGGTGTAGTGGTAGTTTTGTTATATTTAAAATTTTTATTATCTACCCAGTAGGGAAAAGGAGGCATCAAAGTTTAAATCTGGATGTCTCCTAAAAGAGATATTTCCAGGATGTCTCCTTTTGACATGATTTTTACGTTAGCATGTAGAGATGCCACGAATAGTAATTTGGCCGAATACCGAATACCGAATATTCGGCGAGGTTCTTGGCCGAAGCGCCGAACATTCGGCAGCCGAATATTCGGCCACACTTAGTACTTTCCGCAGGCGATAAGTCACAACTGTCGCTGCAGAAAATGTTCGTTCAGATGAAGGTGTGGAACAGAAAAATTCTGTTGCAAATGAACTTGATTTTTACATGGTATCTGTTCGTTTAGATCGGACAGCAGACCCTTACAAGTGGTGGTCAGCAAACGCGAAACAATATCCAACCCTTTTACAATTTGCTAAGATGTATTTATCATCTCCCGGTAGCAGTGTGTATAGTGAGCGGCTGTTTT
This sequence comes from Dysmachus trigonus, assembly GCA_949715965.1. NCBI lineage: Eukaryota > Metazoa > Arthropoda > Insecta > Diptera > Asilidae > Dysmachus > Dysmachus trigonus. Next base: position 78,460,149 of record OX454322.1, on the reverse strand, counting down.
CGGAAGCAGGTATAATTTATGAGGAGAAACGCAACCGTCTGCTATCAACAAACGCTGAAAAAATTGTTTTCATTCATCATAACTTACCACTGGTAGATTTTAAATATTAATTTGTTAGTTCTTTTTTTTGGTTAAATAAATATATCTTTGTGAGTAATATTTTGAGTTCTTTTTTCATGATTTATTTGGTAATCCTTACTATATTTTATCATAAATACGAAAGTAAATCTGTTTATCACGATTTCACGCCAAAACTGCTGAACCGATTTAAATGTTTGGTACACAGATACTCTAGAGCCTTAGAAAGGACATGGGCTATAATTTACGCGGACGAAGTCGCGGGAAAACAGCTAGTAATAAAAAAATAATAAATAAATTGCTATTCGGTATTCGGCCGAATAGTTAACCATATTCGGCCGAATACCGAATAGCGAAAAAAAGTGGCCGAATAGCCGAATACCGAATAGTTGCCGAATATTCGTGGCATCTCTATTAGCATGTCATTGCAGGCGAAGCCTCGTTTTACGCCCATGAAAAAGTAGAAGTAGAGAGATCTTCGAGACTTAAAATCATATTGTCATCCCTTTCTCCTCCCTTGGGATTTTACTCTTTAGATCGCATTACTCCCTTATACTTCCGTGCCGCTTCGCCTAATCCAGCCGTTTTCTTTTCATATTCTGCGTAAGTAGCGGTTTCTTTGCCAGCCTTCTGGCAACTAGTCCAACTTCGGTGAGCCTCCTGCGTATCGTCCTGCTTGATACCACTGTTCCTGTTTTCTCCACAAACAACCTTCTCAATTGGCTTGAGTTTGAGAAACGACTTCGTAAACTTAACCGCTCCAGTAGCCGATCTTCCCTGGGGGTAGTTTTTCGTTTTCTTCCACTTCCTTTTTTCCGGGATAATTCCTCAATTTCCCGAAATTTTTTCAAAAAACGCTTCACTGATGACTCGTTACATTTTAGCCGTTTAGAAATATCCACATTTGATAATCCTGCGTCCGAAAAACGCAATATTTTAATCTCTTCCTGCTCACTTAAAACCATTTTTGTTTCACAAATTGTGCTTCGTTTATGAGACTCAACCCTTTCAACTGCCACAGCACAACAGACATCACTTCAAAATTTGACACCCTTTTATATTCACATAGGTAGGCAATCATTTAATTAATTTAAACGTTTTGCAATGCTTCATCATTATCTTTTTATGAGGAGTGCTCTCATTTCTGAGAAAACAGGTAAATATTTCAAATCGGTTTTTTTTTTTGCCAAAATGTAATTTTTGTCTGTGTTACTCATGAAAAACTTCAATCCAAGGAATAATTTCCTTACGTTCTGGGTAGATGAAAAAAACGTGTTTTATGACGAAAGGCAAACCCTAAAGAGTGCCAATTAATTAGGTAATTTATTTCTAATCGTGCCAGAATTTGCTTCGTGCGACAAAAAATCTATTTTCTCCACGAGATTTCATTAACTTTATAAATTAACCAAATGATCGATAAAGGAGAAAATTTTGCAACCAACACTCGTCGACTAATAGCTGGACTTACCTTTGACCTCTGTTTTTGGCATCACGTCACTATCAAGAGAATGTATAACGATGACGAGAATATGAATATAGAAAGGTACAATTATTGTTATCGACCTTGACTTCCTCGAGTGCATTAATAATTCATATTTAGAATTCTCAAGGACACGACAAGGCTGCATCAGATATACCTGAAAAACTGCTGGCAATTGCTTATGACGAATTTTGTTATTATTTTTGCGAAATTGTATTAATTTTGATAGGTAGTAAGAAATATTGATGTTCAAAGATAAAATTTTATTGCGTCTAAAGTGTGCCTACAAAACTACGTGTTCTTTGATTTTTAATAGTTTTAAATAACATTTTGAGCTTAAAATATCACAAAACTTTATTTCCTTACGTATGCTACTTCTAACTCTAACTGGAAGAATGCGGCAAAATTGTTTTTTTGATTTAAAATCGCAGATAATCATCTTTTTTTACACGATTGTGTAACGTGTCGCAGGTCTAGCGTCGTACGCTTTTTCAGTCATGTGGTTCTGGATGAAGATGCTCTTGCAGATCGTGTACGTGTAGAGGATAACATACGGAGCGGCTACCGTGAGGAAAATATAGAAAATATATGATATTCTATCGGTGTATCCGAACGGGCAGAACCAGTAGCCCCGCCGGAGAGCGTCCCTAGTGTGATGCGTGAAGAAGGCGATACAGACGACCCCCAGCAGGAGGCTCGTTTTGAAATAGTTCAAACAGCAGGTTGCCACGTAAGTGAGGAAGAGCACCAGGGGGATAGTTGAACAGTGAAGGAATGGACGATGCGTCAAACTCGTTGCTTTCTGTAACAAAATAATTAAGCTGAAATTCCCCCGGGGGAGCTCCGTTCACGAAGAATATTTTTGGAATGTTTCACTCACCTCTAGGCTGAGGCTCCGCGCCTCAACGAAATGGTCCAAATCGATAAAGGATGATGTAACGAAACAGGCAAATATCAGAATCCATCCTGTCGTATTTGTTAACTTATCGTGTAAATGTATAACGAATGTTATTCCTGAGATGGCCCCAATTGCGGCGTGGATCCCATTATCACAGAGCGCCTTTAACAGCGGATGCTTTGTCAGCTCAACGTAATTGTCGCCAATTAAACAGGTGAGGATCACCAGCGTTAGCAAAATTACACGCACGTAAAACATTAAGTGGCAATACATTAGACCACACAACGGAGAAATTATTTAAATTTGTCGAGCGCGCGTCCACTCCTTCAACCCATCTTCTTATGCGACAACTTTTCAACTGTCACATATTTCGGCATTATGAATGTACTAGATTGCCGGTTGCAGGAAAGTTACTGTTCTTGTAGTAGATTTTGAACAAATGGGAAGAAATTAAACTTTATATCTTATAAAACTGAATTGAATTAGTTTGAATTTTTTTGCAATAACTTCACAACCACTTTTTACGCCCCTATACAAGGAAATTAAGTATTTTCTAAGGATTTTAAAACCAAAAATCTCCATGCATTTGTAAGGTTTTCCAGATTTATGTCATTCTACTGCCATCCGTCATTGGGAGGAGAAAAGTCAAAACCATTTACACGAAGAACGGTATTTACCGAGTTTCCTGAGTTAACGTTTCTCGCAACTTGTAATTTCGGTTGCAGTTTATTCTTAGTGAATTCACCATAAAATATGGATGAGAATAATTCAGTCATTTACGGGCTAGAATTCCAGGTAAATTGTGCAAAGTTTGAAAGGATTTTCGCAAGTCCTTAAATTTCCCTTTTTCAGGCCAGGGCACTCGCGCCGCAATCTGCGGAAAGCAACGAAGTCAGATTTTTCATAGCCACGCAGTCCCTGAAGCCGAATAATCAAATTCACCTAGCTGAATTCAACGAGGAGTCATCCGCGGTTAAAGTTAAAGTAAGATAGGATTTAAGAATAGGTAAACAAAATATATTCAAAAAGTGGGAAATGCTGGACGTGAATGAGAAACTTTTTTCTTTTATAATAATAATAGATTTCATAACGCACTTCTCAGCATGTTGCTGGAAACATTCACCTAATTCTGAGCTGCCTAGACCAAAGAATATCTATTTCAACAAGAAGGGACACTTTAATACCCTCTCAAAATTCTAACCCATATGCAATTGCTCTCGAAAATACAACCAGCAAAATTTCCCATTAGATAAAGCAGCTCAGGGCTACTACCTCTGTAAATACCTATAAGAATTGTAGAGAGAGAAATAGTCACTAAAAAGTTCTCACAGATAGCTTTTACAGCGTAAGCTATAAATTGAAGGTTTTTTTATGAACGCTTTTTTAAAGGCGCCCTGGTTTGCTGCACTAGTACTAGGTCGCTCAAGTTTACCTCCCCTCGCAATGCGAAGTTATAGGGAATTGCCGAATCGGGGAAGGGAGAAGAGGCAGGTAGGACACACTGAGCATGAATACGGATGAGACTGTTTACACTTTTTCATTGTGCATTTTCAAAGGCGCCCTGGTTTTAAATTATTGTGTGCTCCGCCTTGATTTGTTCGGAAATGTGAACAAGCTTAAAAGCGTTTGAGTAAAAAAGTGCTTTTTTAGAAGCAATTGATTAAATTAAAGAAAATGTGCTTTAGATAAATGATGATTAAGCATAATATAATGTGTTTGGTGTGTGGCTGTGGATAAGGCAGCTTGTAATGTGTTCATAGAAAAGTTTTGTGATAAAAAATTGTTGTGAGGTGCACCCTGCAGGAGTGTTCCACTTTTCGCCCCAAATTTTTATCTTTCTCTCACCTATGCCTTCTTTATTACTACCTATTTCTAGCAGAAATTTCCACTTCGTTCATGTAACGGTACCAAGGTCGAAAAAAGATAAGGAAAAACGTCACGAGTGTCCCCTCTTGTTATTCTTTGGCCTAGACATTCGAATTTAGGTTCTGCGGATCTATTTTCTGAAAATCTTAAAAACTAAATAAGAAATTTTAAAAATATAAGTTTATTCTATTTTGTGCTTGCCAGACAAATAGTATTTGGTATAAGGGGTTACACATGAATATATAATATTATTAAATATTCCGCTTCAATGCTGCTTAATTCTTTGATTTAACAAAACTTTATTAAGACTTTTAAATTCCACAATGCTGCGAGCATTTCTTATTTCGTCTGGTAAGCTATTATAATAATTAACTGCAAATTAAATTGGATCATATTTTAGTGGCTTCGTCCTTGCTGCTGGAAGATTATAAGTTCCCATCATTGCTTTCCGTGTATTATGATTTCCTTTCGATATTTTCGTAACGAAAGAAGTTGTAGAAAACAAAATGTTAAGCATTCAGAAACAATAAGGACCAGGCCAACCCAGATTTAAAAAAAAAAACAGGCATAACAATACGAACAAAAAGCAGGGAAAACTTGAAACAGAAATCATTTTAATGTAAAGAGGCCTTGATATGTATTATGACATGCGTTATGTCATGTTACGTCACACGTTATGTGACGAGGCGTGCTATGCATTGTGTCACGTGTCATGTCATGTCACCTAGCCTAACAAAATATATACTAAGACTTGGCCAGAGAACATTTCTATAAACTAAAAGAAAAACATGTAAATCGGGATCAATGTCGTTCTCGAGTCACAAGCGCAATAACGGACAGACAGACATAGAAATGTTGTGTTTGATAATTATTAAAGATGTAAATTATTGATGCCTTCCGCTCGGCAGACACCTTGACGTGGTGCGGAAGCTTAGTTGCGATGAATCAAATCGGCTATGCTGACGGGAATCGACTGGATAAATGCTGGTTGTTCCTGGTAGGGCCACCCTTGTCAGACGGGCGTTTGAGGAGTACAAACTAAGATCTGCCAAGCCCCTAATCCAGGGTGTTATGCGGACCGTGCCCATTGGATGGTTTGCAGCCAGGGGTTAATACCGGCTGTATTCGAACGGTGCCTTTCTGATACCTGTCCGCCTCAGAAAGTAGCTGTGGACTTCCCATTGCAAGGGGCTCTGCTGTGGGTGACATATTTTCCCCTTTCGAATGCCGAGACCACGAGTACTGCCTCGTTAAGAAAGTGGTCGTAAGAAACTGATGAAAATGAATTATAAAAAACACGCCTCGGATCAAACCGAGAGAACAATTTCTTCGCCTATCTGCAGAGGGAGGCTAATGACCGATCAGGCTAAGAGGTCCCACACAGATGTTATTGAGTCTTATACGGACAAAACATGCTCAGGTGCTTCTTTGACTAATACCAGGCATCCAACCCTTAATCCCGGGCTTAGTATACCCCCATCACCTGTTTGGATGGAACAGTACACAGAATCTAGATGCAATAGATCTGTTTCTCCAATGCCAGATAATTTCGTAAAAGATGGTTTGTCTTTGGCCACTAAGCCAGAATTAAACTCAGCGACAACGCCTCGACGGTGCGTAAAACCCTCCAAAGTGGCTTATCGAAACAGACGGGCTGCTTTTAGAGTTTTGGACAAACTCGGTGCAATTCCGGAAGACGAGCTGACTGAGAAGGAGAAATCCTCATTAGAATGGGCAAAGCAGATCGTTGCTGAACGAAATGTTGCCAAAAAGAGCACTGAACAGAGCGTTGAGCCTGCCCCCAAAAGAAAGTACTCTCAAGAAGAGGAACAACAATCTTTTAAAAGGATAAAATTGGATCCTTCCCCAAAACAAAATCCTACATCGTTCAGTGAAGTCTCAAATGATTCTATTATCTTGATAGTGTTAGATCTCAACAGCGATAATGGCGCCATTACGTCGCCCAATTGGAAATTAGTACAAATCGCATTGTTAAAGGTATATAAAGATGTTCTGGAAAAGAATCCTGGACCCCCACCAAATTGCCGAGACGCCGGTTGGTTTCAGGGCCGTTTTAAGATGATTGCTTGCGCGGATCAGCGCTCAGCTTATTTATACAAAGAGGCGATCTCATGCCTGGGTGAAGTCTGGCCAGGTTGTAAACTCGCAGCTGTTCCAAAAGATCAAATTCCGAACAGACCTAGATCTAGAGTTTGGATTCCGGCAGAACCTTCAGATCCTAAAAAAGTTCTGGAACTGATCCAAATGAGCAACCCAAACCTACCCACCCATAATTGGAGGGTAGCCAAAATAAGTGCGGTTAAGGGTAGCTCAAGACAGGCTGTCGTTGTGCTGAATAAGGAATCCTTACCTCAACTCGCTATATCTAATGGCGTAGTTAACTACGGCTTCGATTCGGTTACCTTGATGGTCTATCGTCAAGATCTGAAGAATTATAAAGCGGCCACTGCAGTCTCAAAATCGGAGATTGTGGACACCAGAGATGAATCACATCGTGTAGTACCGACTTCTCCGCAATCATTGGATGAAGACAGCGATGGGGATGCCCACTCGACATCCGGGATGATAAATAACTTGTACGATTGTTGGAGAAGTACGGATAAAGAAGACGATCAGGACAACGATTACCTTTTTTTGGATGCCGAGATTGCCGATGATACGGTCATTGAGGCATCCTCCCACAGTCGGGACTTTTATGGAAGTGGTGCAGATTAGTCACCACATCTTCAAAGCAGCTTCTGCTGCTCCGTTCCTCCACCTGTCACTGGATTAAATCTACAAGGCTATAGGGTCTTGTAGTACAGGGTATAGGTAAATTCAGAACCTGTATGGTTAGAAGTAACTACAATGCCTTTTTTTCTCACATTTTAGGGATAAAGAAAATACTTTGATGATGTGATACCATAGAGCTTCAATTATGTGTGAAACGGTTGAACTCTAGCTACATGGGCTACAAATTATACAGAGTCTTCCCTCCACAAAAATTTCAAAAAGGCAAGCTGGCAGGCGGGGTTTTCATAAATGTCGGTATTAACATCAACGAAGACGGTGAGTGGCTTTTTCAATATTAAAATATATATTTTCAAGCCTTTATCTTCTCATACCTGGTGTGGGTAACGAGCTCACCTTCGTTAAGAGTACAGTATACCCCCATTAAAATTCTTGAAAAACAAATATGATTTGCTTCTCATATTATGTATATTGTTTCAAGAATGTTGTGTAAATTTCAAGTCTAAATTCCCTTAGATTTCGCAAGTCGGTAAGCAAACCGAGCCGTACTTACTACTTACGGAAGGAGGGAATTGTAGAGAAGTTGTATCGTAATATTAATAATAATAATATATAGTAGGAGCTTCGCGGTAACGATCATCGGGTTGGCATGTAGGTGGGAAGCGCGCGGAAGTAGCAGCGATTTGTTTGGTTGTGGCTTGTTCCAGATCTAGAAAACCCACACCAGTTGTAAGGTCTATTCGACCTCAATTACTATATTTTAAAAAAATTAATCTTAAACTTCTACAAAATTAAATTGCTCCTCAACTAAGTCTATAAATAATAACCATATCTACCTTCCATGTCTAGCATTTCCCATGAGTGAATAAATTTTGTTTATCTTTGAGCTCAGCTTGTATGCGGAAAATTAATTATTTTCTAATCCTAGATATTTGCGCATCCTCTTGGAGAGGTTTGGAATCTCAATAGCAGTCCTCATGATCCTAGAACTCTACTATCTTGCTTTAGTAGCCAGAAAGGTGTCCAAGTCCTTACACAAACAGCAATTTTAAACATTCCTGAAAACGTTGATGAAAATGAAAACAGTCAAGAGTTTCTGTCCTTCGAGAACACGGAAATTCTGTCTACAGAAGTAAAATGTTTGCAGTAGTACTAGATTATTATTATTATATAATTTTTATTTTAGGAATATGGAACTGAAGTGAAGACCACTGAATTCCATCCAACAGACAGTAAAACTCTAGCTACCGTAGTGGATAGTAAAATATTAATTTTAAATAGGGCTGAATCTCAGACTCGTGTAGCAGCTGAAGTGAATGTGAAAAATTGTCCGAAATTCACAACAGGGAAATGGTCGCAGCATCATCAGGGAAATCAATTTATCGCTCTGCAGGACTGCAGCGTTAAATCGTACGACATTCGGGACGTAAATCATTGCGCGTGGTCGATTGAAGACGCCCATGGACAACTGGTACGCGACATCGACTGCAACCCGAACAAGCAGTGCCACATCGTCACTGGGGGTGATGATGGCTGCTTGAAAATTTGGGATTGCCGAATGACGAAGGAGCCTCTCTTCTTGCGCAGCGATCACTCCCACTGGGTGTGGAATGTCCGATTCAATACCTTCCACGACCAATTGATTTTGTCTAGCAGTAGCGATTGCAAAGTGTTGCTCACGTGTGCTGGGAGTGTCAGCTCAGAGTCTAGTGAAGAAGAGGGTGAAACCAAAAAAAGGTAAATTTATTATAATTCTTAAAATACAAAATATAAGCATTTCGGAATAATTTCAGGCTTCCTGATGGATTACTACAAACCTTTGACCAGCATGAGGACTCTGTTTATTGCGTTGAGTGGAGCACGGTTGATCCTTGGATTTTCGCTTCCCTCAGTTACGATGGTCGCGTGATTATTTCTAGGGTCCCCAAGCAGTATAAGTACCAAATTTTATTTTAAAGAATATAAATAAAATAAAAATAGATACGGTGACAAATTTTTTGACCGACTCAAACAAAAAAGTACTTTTTTCTATTCCGCGTGTACACTAACAAGTATGAAATTACATTGGAAAATGTATGATACATTAAAGCATAATATGTATTTTTATCACTTTAAAAGGGTAAACATTAATATAACAATGACTAGTTATAAATTATAGCACCACAAAATGTATTTTAGCCCGTATCCTCTGATGTGCAGTCCGAAGAATCGTTGAAGTTATTTGCGTGCTCAATGGAGCAAATGCGTTTAATAAGGTCGTTCTCAACAGATTTACCATTATCGGTGCTCTCCTCCATTTGCACATACTCAACCGTGATTTGGTCCTTGTCCTTCTTGGCGCCTTCCTTGTGCTCCTTCGACTGCTTCTTATCCGCTTGCTTGGAGCTCGATGGGTTCTCAATGATGCTGGGCTCGTCGTCGTCCTCTGCCTCCTCGGCTAAACTGCTTCGCTGAGGTAATGCATCTGCATAAGCGTTTGGATATTGTTGGCTAATCTTTGCCTTTATGTTTCTAATCTTTCGAAATATATAGTCGAGGTCTTTCTTCATTTCGTTAAGAAGTTTTACGTGCTTTTTGAAATCTTCTCCTGCTAATTTGAGACGGCTCGCACTCAGGCTGTTGCAATTCAAAAGCATTTCGTTTGTCTTCTCAAATCGTTGTAGCCTGAAATATAATTTCGTTGGTAGCTTGATGTATGTAATTAATACTATTAGCAACCAGTTGGACTGTTGCTTTAAATGTGAAAAGAAATATGTATTTCGAGTTGTAGCATGAGAAAATATTCGAAAGAGATTACTAAAATGTAAATTAAATTGTTGCTTATATTTCAAAAACTACACGATTTAAAATTAAAATAAAAGCAGTGTTAGAATGTTTAATGCTTTTTCGACTCTGCAAAAAGAGGAAAAGGAATATTTCGATAACATGTTTAGTTTAAGTAATAAACTTCTTTTTATGTATCCAACGGAAAAGGATACTATATTTTTAGAGACTTGCCCTAAGGCCAAAGGTATTTTATTTGGAAAATAAGACCACTTTACCCTATCGTAGTGTTTGTGCGGACCAGTTTACGGCTTCTAATGGTTTTGGCCCTGGTCAAGAAGTCGCAGTGGGATCCCGATCACTCATGATTTATCGATATATTAATTAGCATTGGTTTTTTTCTTCTGTCCAACTGTGGGCAATCATATTATTTAACGCCCCTTTAAACCCTATTTGTGGCAATTCGGAACAAACTCAACCATCTGATAAAACTGCCATTTTTTCGCATATTCGAAGTCTGACTTTTGTTTATCTACTTCCTAAATTTACATTTTTCAGCCTTAAGGGTTCAATAAAATGAAGCTGAGGAAAAGTTGGTGAAGAATTATTTATTTATTTATTCGCTTAATACAAGCTACAAAAATAAAATTTAAACTAAGTTTAAACTATGTTATGTTGCGCTTTATTTTATTCGTAAGAGAATCATGCAATTTCCCTAAATTGTTCACCAACTTTGCCGCAGCTCTATTTTAAAGCCAATTTTTTTATGGGTTTGTAGGAAGTCACTGTGTTCCTACTGCTTGAATAAATAAAATCACTAGAGTAGTTTTTAATAAGATAATTAATTTTTATAATTGAATCCAATTCTACCGACGAAAATATTCACACTGCATTTCTTTTCCTAAGAAATTCAAATATAACTTGATTGGATGGATACAAAATTAAAATTTATAAAGCCTGTTTGTTTGAGCTGCCTCCACAGGTTTTAATTGGTAGCGCTAAGAAAATGACGGGAAATAATCTATTTGTTTAATATCTTTATATCATCATTTCAACCCTTATGACCGTTGCAGCCCTTATGCCTAAATTTTGTTGATCCCTATCGTTTTATGAACGTGGCAGAAGCAAGAAAATTGTCGCTGTACATAGTTTTTTTTTTATTCAAATGAAAATCTAATTTTCACAGGGAAAACCACAAGGTCAACGGTCAAAAGTTACCCTTATTTTGCTTAGCTCCAGTACCCTTCGAGGCATAAGAAAATCGGGACCCAAATCTGCCGCTATCTCCCGGCCTTTAGCTCTTCCAAAATTGTGCACATAAACACGTTATAGGACACTATTTAAAAAATACAACTCAATGTAAAATTCCAGATCCAGATAAGGCCATTAAAAAACCCAATTCATATAGTACACGGTTAAACGTGATTTTTATTTGTTTATTTATTTACTTATTCGTTGTCAGTAGTCTACAATAATTTATATGCAGAGTTTGGATTTTATTAAGTTTCATTACACCTGTGATATCATGATTTTCTTTGTGACTACGTTTCTGTTAATTAATATTTATAATAGAGGAAAAATGGCACAGTAAAGCCTCTCTATGATCGGTTAAACGTGAAAGGAAACTGATTAAATTAATGAACCTGAACTCAGATTTTTGCTACATTCGAAATAAATAGGGAAAAATCGCTCTTACATTTGTTTTTGTGCCCTGATCATCACCTCGACGTCCCCCTGGTTGACGATTCCTGCGAGGCCCTGGACAAAAACCTCCGCTGCGGTGTAGTTCTGGAAGCATTCTATGCTGAATTCACTTTCTGGCGTGCCGTGGAGACCGCCCAGCCGCCGGGAGTGCATCGAGCTGCTCATTTCAGATGCCATTTCAGGAAAATTGCTTAAAAACTCGGGAACTCCCGCGTCCGCCCTCGATTTATTTACTAACAAAGTGACAAGTTGTCAAAACAAAGTGGAAAGTTTGATGTTTAGCTTTAAGACTTTGTGAGAGGTAGGAGATTTTTAAAGTTTATAAGGGATGTGCAAGATAGATGGTTTTTGTGTAAAGGTATTGATTTAATGTAGTGTTAAAAAATGTAATATTTTAAAAATTTCATCCTTTAAGTGCTTTTTAGAGCAAAAATATTAGAGCGTATTACTGTTGAAGGGTTTACACATCTGGCACCACTACCTTCCAGTGGAAGTGCATTTCGTATTTTTAACCGTCAAAACTGTCAGACGCTCTGTCAGAAGCTTGTTCGTGGAGGAGAAAATTTTCCAGCCAGCGAAAGTGGAACCAAAGCATTTAATATCTATTTATTTCATTAGCTGTAATATAAAAAGTTAACAAATGGCGCAAAATATCAATCCTGAATATCCACAGTCTTCGAATTTGTCCAAACAGAGCGAGGAGGCGGTCACGATAAAGGACAATCACGCCGTGAGCAAAAGGTGCGTACGCGTTGTCTTATTTACAACTGCACGAAGGGGGTTTTCGCGGGCGGTGAAGCGACCGCGGAACGCCACTTTAAAATTAAAATTGAAAGAAAAAAACACCTGCAAAATTCATTCATTTAATTTCAGGCTTCACAAGGAGCTGATGGTCCTGATGATGTCCTCCGAGAAGGGGATTTCCGCATTCCCAGACGGCGAGAACATCTTTAAGTGGATCGGGACGATAACAGGGCCCGAAAGCACCGTTTACATGGGACAAAAGTACCGTTTACAGTTAGAATTCCCAAATTCCTATCCTTATTCAGCGCCAGTAGTGAAATTTCTAACGCCTTGCTTTCATCCGAACGTCGATTTGTCGGGTTCAATTTGTCTGGACATCCTGAAGGATAAATGGTCAGCACTCTACGATGTCCGAACAATCCTCCTGTCGATCCAATCCCTGCTGGGCGAACCGAATAACGAGAGTCCCCTCAATGCCCAGGCCTCCATGATGTGGCCAAATCAGGCCGAGTACAAAAAGTACCTGGATGTCTTCTATGAGAAGCACAAAGACGTTTGAGTTCGGGCGGGAAATTCCTCGCGGATGCTCGCGAAAAATGTTCAAACAATTCTTTTTCGATTTTATTTTTAGTTTATAGATTGCCTGGTCGGGAAATTGTCTCATCGCCAATTTAGTTGCATTCTCTCCTTTCGCGGTTCCGTTGCGATTATTATTATATTTTTTTTTTTCTTTTTGATATATATTTACCTTTTTTTTATTAGAAAAATTTCGTTTCGTAAGTTCATTTTACATTGCATCTCTACTATAAATTATTTGTATGTATGTATGGATTGTATTTGATTATTGAATAAAGTTTAAGTAATGTACAAGCAAACGCCAAGTTTTTGGATAAGTAGAGAAAATCTGTAAGTTTTAGTTTTAGGTTTATTACGAAATTCGGGGATTCTATCATTTCTCTGTGTTCTTTAGATTTAAGAACGATTGCTAAAACATTTTGTAGAAGGTAAACAAGGGAAAAGTAGTAAAAAAAGTCTATCTCGCATAGTCCTAAAGGCAAAATATTCGGATTTGAAAAGAAAAAGCGTTTTGTCTGTGGGACATAAGCATAAATTTTTATCAAGATCTCAAAAATTAGGCGAGATAGATTTTTTTTCATTATTTTTACTTATTTTAGTCATCATCAATACAACTGATTATTATACATAAATGTACAAGCAAAGTAGTCTTAGCTAAGTCGACTCTTTATCTAGTGTTTAGTAAGATTAAAATCAATAAGATTAAAGAGCGAGCTTGGACCGAAATATGAAATAAGTCAAGTAACTAGAAAGGGCAAACCAAATAAATCTCCGCTGAACGCCCTCAATGCAAATGATATGGACCGTATTGTAGGAAGACCAGACAAGGCAAGCATACTCAAGAATGGGCCAAACAAAAGTGCAATAAAGTTAGTTATTATGTTAGGATCGTTGACAACCCGTCTAAGGCCGTCCTGGTACCTTTTACAAAAAGGTACCGTCTGAACTTGGATACTATATCCATCCAAGGAACGGTTGTTGAATATTCCAATGAACTAAAATACTAAGGTATCTGGCTGGATAAGCGGCTAAATTGGAATACTCAACTAAATTACTCATTAAATAAGGCCACGCGAGCTATGTGGGCCTGTATGAGACTTTTTGGTAGGACATGGGGTCTCAACCCAAAGATGATCCTGTGGTTATACAATAAAATTGCCAAGCCAATTGTTGCTTACGCTGCCCTTGTATGGTGGCCCAAAGTTCAGCTGCAGATGGCAATTGCTAAGTGCAACAAGCTACAACGGCTTGCTTTCCTCTCCATAACAGGAGCCATGAGGACTTGTCCAACACTCGCCATGGAGGCGATAGTAGGACTCGAACCCCTGCACTTTTTCATTTTGAAATCAGTTGCAATTAGTGCTCTGAGAGTGCAAATCACATCCAAAATGCAAATTGCTGACAATGGTCACATGAGCATCCTGCAGCGCATCCCTGACTTAAGGATCTGTTATATAACAGACTACATGACCAGGGAACTGAGCTTCGGGAGGAGATTCAGGATTCTCATCCCTGAACGTGCAGACTGGAATGGCGGCGGCCTCAGTCTGGACCCCAGAACTCTCCGTTGGTTCACAGATGGCTCAAAAACGGATATGGTGTTGGTGCTGGTGTCTATGGACCCAACACTAAGGTCTCGATAGCAATGGGAAAATGGCCCAGCATTTTCCAGGCTGAAATCCATGCCATTGAAGCCTGCACCCTTCTCAATATTAACAAGAGACTTAAAGGTGCCAATATCACTATCTTTTCCGATAGCCAAGCGGCCCTCAAGGCACTCTCGTCATGGCGCTTCTCGTCTAGACTTGTTAAAGAATGCTTTGATACCCTTCAACAGGGTTACCCTCTGTTGGGGAAATGAGGTTGCTGATGAACTTGTCAGGGAAGGTTCATCTTCTCGACTCAAGGGTCCTGAGCCCTTCTGCAGCATTGGCTGGTCTTCGTCCAAAGCTGTGATAGAAGAATGGGTCAGGAATCTACAGTGCATACACTGGGATAACTTCCCTGGGATCCGGCAAGCCAAAGAGCTCGTCAGACCCTATACCTACACTGAAATCAATGTTTTGAGTAAAGCGGATCTCAGACTGTTGGTAGGTTACCTAACTGGCCACCATGGGCTAAGATACCGCCTATATAAAATAGGTCTGTCAAATGAGACGGAGTGTCGTCTGTGTCTTGAAGACGACGAAACTACATCACACATTTTGTGTGCTTGTCCGGTTTAGCACGGTTAAGAAGAAGGATCTTCGGTCAAGAGTTCCTGGACTCGGCTAAAGCTCGTTCATCTTCTGTAAAAGACTTTCTGGCGTTCCTTAGGGTAGCAGATCGTCTTTTACTGTAAAGGGGCTTCGGCACAAAAGATCGTCTGGTCGCAGTGCCCACCATGAGGGTCAGCCCTAACAATAATAATAATAATAATAATAGGATCGTTCACCTCTTCGGATCATCGTTTGACCAAACCTAGAGTGGCTTTTATTTATTTGTTTAGTCTATCAATTACATATGAATTTAACAGACTAGAAACAAAAGTTACAATAATAATAATAATAACCTCATACCTTTAAATTTTCCAAATAAGCTAATCTACTTTTATATTCTACTCTAGAAATTGAAACTTAGAACATATGGTCATAACTTCACATAATCCATAATTTGTTTGATGTAGGGGCATATGCGTAAAAATTTACTAAATTCAATAACTCAGGACAATTAATATCATTGCACAATAAGTCGCTAACAAATAAAGCGCAATACCTGTCACGTATATAATGAAGGGTTGATAAACCAAAAAACAGACACCTTGAATCATATATGCACTGTGTTTCCATGCAGGGTTCAACTCGAGTTAGTGGTCATGGAAACTCGGGTTGAGTTGAGTTTCGTTAAATCCAAGTTAACTCCACGAAACTAGTCGGATTGAATTGGGGCACTAAGCAAAATAATGCTTATAAGTATTTTAGGAATAGTATTCATTAAAGAAACCGCCCTATAATTTTTAATTAAATACTGGTACTAGTTTTAAAACTAGGTTTAATTATAGATGTTTCCCACGAATCGAGAAAATAACCTTCAATAAGTGATTAATTAAAGATTAAGGTTAAGAGCTTCGAAATTGAATATGCGCATGACACGAGAAAGGCTGGTGAGTGGTGAGGTATTGTCCGAATCAACCCTATTATTCCAGTCTAGATCATTCAATGCGTTTATAATATCTTGCTCTTTCAAAGCCAATATCCAAAGAATTTTCAATGTTATCCATCGAAGGATAATTAGAGTCTGTATCAGAGTAATAAACCGATGCAAAGAATACAGCAAATAACTCACTTGTTTTTTTAAGATTATTGGATTTCATTTATGACTTATAACAACGATCTTTTCTAAATATCAAGTATTTAATAGCGTCAACATGGTCGTCAAAAGACATTCTAGAATTATATAAGACTCTCAAGTCTTTCGTTTTAATAAGGCGGATTGATCGTCCCACTAAAGAGTGTGCGAAGTCCAAAGGTATTCGTAAAAAGGACATAAGAATGCAGAGGATTTTCGATTTGTTCCAAATCAGAGAAGAGTCTTTGATGTAAATTATGAAAAGAAGAGGTCCAAGACGGCTGCCCTATGGTACACCGGAAGTGTTATTTATTTCATTAGATAGAGCTTCGCGAAAATTAACTTGGTGTATGTGTGGTCAGACAAGTACGAGGAAATCCAATTTACGAAAATATTGGGGAAGCCGAGAATAGAGAGCTTATTAATAAGAACAATGTGATTAATTCTGTCGAAAGCTTTACTAAAATCTATCGATTCTATTGCGGATATACAGAAATTAGTAAATTCCAAAAGGTTGTTGATAGTAGATTTTTACCTTTCATAAATCCATATTGGAAAGAACTCAGAAAGGTTTGTAATAATAATAAAGAAATCTACTTCATAATTGAGGTATGTCCATTCTATTGCAAAATTATAAATTCAGCCAGAAAATTTGAATTTTTTCTACTTTGCAATGGAATTTTGGAAAACTTTCTTCAACGAAAGATTGTCGCTAACAAATAAAGTGCTTACTTTATGAAAAGAATGCATTAATGGTAAGAACTTTTACATTATCTGAGAATTTATAAATCCACTTGTAAATGTACATGGAAACATTCTTTATTTTATTTTTTAATAATTTATTTGACTTCCATTAACCTTCACTATTTCAAATATTCTCATACTGGAGAGTTTTTTCAACAATTGGACATTATCTTTTACCATTCAACTATACTAAATTGGCAATTATCAGCCTAATCAGCCTAAATTCTCCAATAATCACTTTTTCCCAGTTCTTAGTGGTATATCTCAAGGCTCTTGTTTAGGACCCCTTCTTTTTCCAACGTTTTTTTTTCTCGTTTCATATATAATGGTTATTTTGTTTTATTTCCCTTTTATTTTTTCTTACTATATTAATACCCTTAAATTTGTATCTTGAATTTTGTCAACTCATCTTTACACGTTTCCTGCATATAATTATAAAAAATGTTCTTAATTGTGTAGAGTTTAAATTCAAATAAAGAAAATATATTTGATAATTTGGTTTTTAAATATTCACAGGTCTTTGAATAAGATAAAATAAGAGAAAAAGGTTAAATGTGTGAAAATATCGGAAGGGTTTGCAATTTACGGACTACTTTTTGTATGAATGGCTTATAATTAAAAAATAATCCAGAAAATGATGTTGAATTTTTTTATTAGGAGTTCCAACTTCTGTGAAATTAATTACAAGCTTCAAAAAATAAAATTATTGAATGTCTGCCCTTCCCGAAAAAAATACGATGACAAATTTGCAAGTGTGCGCAAAAATAAAAATTTGATTAAAAATCTGAACGAAAACAACATTAATTTAAAATCTCTCAAAACATGTTTCTCTCACCGATCTCATTATAGGTTAAAGTGTTAAAATCGAAGTTATAAAACAGTTTATTTTGCCTTCTATCTGGCCGTTGACGAACAAGTATGCACTAATTAAACCCGAAAAGAAAACATCTCAACGGGAGGTGTGCAGTTGTTGAGTTGTCCAGATAACTCTCAGCGGGAATAAAATAGATTTAGTGATTTTGTCCATTCGCAAAAAGTTTAAATTAACTTTTTGTTTACGGAGAAATTATTCAAAATAGTGACGAAATTTTCCACGAAATGGGTTAATTCCGCGCTTTTTATTTAGTTCAGTGCTAATGAAATATGTATTTTTGCTAATTTTCGTATATTTTAGCAATAATTTTGCCTTCCGAGAGATATTCTTTAATACACAATTCAAGTTTTGTTAAAATTCATATAGTATATAGGATGGCCATCTGTTGGTTTCTTTTTCAATTACATGTTATTTTGACATAGACAGCTCTTTTGCGCTAAAATTTGTTTACAGAAACACAATATCATATCTCCGCGGTACGAAGTGAATACTACTGTGCAGCTGCGATTTGACGCCGTTGGACTTTATACGCTACTGAGAAACAACAATGATGTTGACTTATGTACCTCAGTAAAAATATCTAAAAATGTTAAGAAGGTTGCAACTTTGTTGACCACACGGGGTCCGAATCCGGGCAAAATTCGGTCGCACGATGGCCGCACTGTAAAATATATCAAGAATGGGACTAGTATATGCAAATTCATAGATCCTCCCTTTAAAAGCTACCACGGCCGCACGATTTATAAATATATATCTTTATAAATTGGTTCGACTGTGGTGCAACGTAAAATATAAACATTGTTAACCTTCTACTGCAAACCTTAAGATCATTTTTAACTTAACCCTTTCTAGAGTCAAACTATGAAGAGAGAAGACTATTTTAAAATTTAACAATAACAATAAAAATAAAACTTTTTTTGTGAATAACGAGGCTACAAAATCATTTTTTAGAAAGTTCGATATGTATGTTTTCAGTTCTTAAAATATTATATCAATATATAAAATAATAATAATAAAACGAGATTATTTGTTTTTTAAATAAAATTTCAAAAATTACAAATTTATATGTATAAATCCCAATTCTAACTGGCTAAAGAGAAAAACAAGTGCTTACAAAAAGGCACTTAAATAGCTCCACATGACCAGCACACCTAAATTGGGGGGACTGGCGTAAACAAAGTTTTCATCAATGGAACTCTTTCTGCTTTTGCTCCGGAGTCTGCCACCTCCGGGACAGGTAGGACGGCAGAAGCATAAATATGCTCCAAACGACTGTCTAGATCGGTGCTCCCCGCGATGCGGGATATATCTTTCAATTCGGAGCGTTTAAGCGCGTAAAATGCTCAGGATCTCTTCAAAATTGGGCAAGCCGCGAAATGATGTGTTGGATCAACTTACCAACTGTTTTCGGATTTGTTTACGTATCCAGTGCAAGGCAATGAGCTTCCAAGCCCCAAAAAAAAGACTAATTCGGGATGAATTCCGATGCACCAATCACTCTGCGATCTGTTTAGAAGATAAAACGTTGAATTAAGTGCGAGACGTAAGAACCATCGTTATTGAAAGACTATCTCAGACGGAGTCAATAGATAATAATGTTGGTCGAAGAAGTATGTTAATTTTTGTTGTGAGAAACAAAGAGCATGTTAAACATCAATTTAATTAATATACAGAAATGTATGAACCAAGGGCAAATTGAGCTATTGTTCATTAATTTTGTATATGGGTAATTCTTTTACAAACCGAACATCTTATTGACCGACACATCTCTGATTTGGCTGAAACTTTTTTCACGGATTCTATATCGAAAAATAAGAGATACGTGTCCGAGGATTAATTTTTTTTCCGCATATTTTCGATAATACAAGTGATCGAAAATATGAGAATATCGAGTTTTTTGGCTTGGATACTCATTTTCAAAAATGTATTACTCTGGTTTTATTTGAGCTACAAACTTCTTTTTTTAAATCTAAAGGACTAAATTTTGAGAAAAAAATATTTATAATAAAAATTATTAACACATTTTTATTGTTATTAACAATTTAATTGTTTAAATCAATTTTTAACAATGGCTCCCACCCCGTAGCAAGTTTCTAGTATTTTTATCGTATTCTCCGTCAAATTTTACATAAAAAACATGTTTTCAAAATATGGTACCTTTATTATTACTATTGTTAAAACATTAATTTATGTAGTGCGACATGTAAAAAAACGGTTTTTTGTTAATAAAAAGAAAACTATAGCTCTGATCAAAAAAAATTACATATAAAGGTTGTAGCTAATAAAAAGATCTACAATTTTTGTTGTAACTATTTTTCGACATAACCTCAAACTTTTCGAAAAAATGCAAAAAATATTAAAAATCACCTTTTTTAAACATTATTCTATAGCAGTGATGGCGAACCTTTTTGAGAAGTGGGTCAAATTTTGTTCATTATTTTTTTAGTACTAGCTCGTGGGTCACTAAGTCAGTCCCACTTGGAAGGAGGGAGGGGAGGATGGTTAAAACCTACTTTTTATTGGTTCTCACTTTTAAATCCTCTAAAATTTGACTTGTCCTTTTAGTTTTACAACTTTTGCTTTTGCATGTGAAGGGCAAAAAATAAAGGTCGAATTCAAAAAATTGATATAAATGGGGAGAAACCATGAATTATTACACCAGGTGACAGGATCCCCAGTCGGCAGTCTGCCCCTGCACTGAGTATTTGAATGAACAAGGAATAAAGAAAATGTACAAATGAGGTTGCCTACGCACGTTGTTAATAATATAATATTATATGAATTTGTTGAAACAAATGTTACTTTGTTTAATAAATATACATGTGTTTAAATGTAAATATGTTTATTGAAATAATAATAATAATAATAATAAGACGACAGAAAATCAGCTAGGCAATGGCCGCTTGGCAATATTTTTTTATAAAACATTCGACCTAATATAGATATAAATATATCATATATACTTTATTTTTCTTTTAAATTTTGATTATATATTCTTTTTTATAATATAAAAAATCCCTATATATATATATAAAAATCAAAGTTTGTTTGTTTGTTTGCTGCTCAATCACCCCTAAACGGTTGCATTGATATTCTTCTTTTTTCCGAAAATATGTACTACTATTCCACCTTAACATATAGGTTAATTTTTTTCGATTTCACAACTGGAAATCCAAGATGGCGGCTTAAATTTGAAGTGATTTTCATGAAAATTGGTACTTGGGGAATTTTGGGATACGCTGATTTCAAATCCGCTATCCAAATTTATAAATTCAAGATGGGGCATACAATATGGTGACCAACATTTCTCGACTTCAACGGATTTTAATGAAAATTAGTACGTAAATTTTGCGGCCACTAATTTTTAATATTATTAAAATTTGGAGATTCAAGATGGGGGGATCCATAAAGGGTTTTTCAGGTTGAAACAATTTGTAGGATAAAACAAACTAGAACATTTGCGAAGTGTTTAATTAGTAAGTGTTTACCCAACGCCAGGTGAAACAGGGTTTATAAAAATCAATGCGTGGGTCATTTCAAAAGCCTGTCAGTGTCTGACCCGCGAGTCATAGGTTCGCCATCACAGTCCTATAGGAATGATATATGACTTGCTGTTGGAAAAATTAAATATTAAATTTTGACGACCAGTGTAATTTTAATGAAAATATTAAAAACAAAAAATTTTGAAAAATTACTGATTTATTTCTGTTCCTCTAAATAGAATATTTAATTATCTAAATGTTGAACATGGATTTTATACAAAAGTGCCAATTTTCTTTTATGTCTATAGTATTCGTGCTGAATACGGAAATTTGTCCAAGATTTCTGAGAGAATTCGTATCAAATGGTTAGCTAATTATAGCCGAATCAAAGGACATATGACCCCTCAGATTCTTTGCTTATTGCTTCCTTTACGTCGAAGATTCTGAAAGATTAGAATTAGCCCGGGGGCTTGTGAAGGCAATTTAATCGCCCCATCAATCTCATATCCGAAATTCAAATCCGAGCGAAGCACGGTATCATGCCGAGAGCATGCCTAAGAGGCACCAGGATCCAAACACTCGAGATAGCATCGCAGTAACCTAATAATCTTTTAACTGGCGAAGTGATTTTGTCATCTGCCACCTCAATCGGCTGTCCCTCGCCTCGCGGTATCGTCTGAGATCTCGACGGGAGGAGCGCTCCTCAGACGGCTGGTGTGTAGGAAGAGGGCACAAAGACGGGAACAACCCTATTATATGGCTGGATAGGGCAGGAATATGAAATTCGATTCTCGATATGAATGGCAAACAATGGAGGGCTCGCTCGTGCCGTACGCGACTGCCGGATTTTTAAAAGGGCCTGGATATCCGGCATGTGCGCGACAACGATGAAGGAGCCCGAACCACCAAGAGTGAACGGCTGCTCCGGAGGCAACACACGAGGAGGAGGAGGAGCTGAGGTCCCAAACTCAATGTCCCAGTCCGCGAATTATAAGTATGAAAGCCTGAGCTTGGAACCGCGGGTTAAGCGGCATACCTGCGGCTCTAATCACCACCTTGGAATATCTATTTAGTAAAATTACAGGGAGCCGCGTCACGGAGATTACCGGCTGCAAGCAAAGCCAGTCGCCCTTCGCTGACTTCCTCCTTTAAACGGATGAAACTGAAGACAAAAGTTCGCGTCAAGGTAAGCAGAGAACTGAGTGAATGGCCACCAAGCAGCGCCACAGCACTCTGATTTGCATAAGTTGAGTTTAAGGGTGGAATTGAAGTCGAAGGAAAAAATGTAAAATAAATAAAGAATAGCCCTTTCGAGACAATCATCAACCCAGCCCGCTCAGTGGTGCCATAGTGAGACCGCTGAGCTCGCGATTCGTGGCGACGACGACGACTTCCTCAGCAATTTCATAGTCGACGACTAATTCCAAGAGTCCAATCTGCAATCCCACACCTGACACCAGGTGCATACGACACCGCAGCCCCCCCCTCCCGGTGAGAGTGACTTCGCACTGTATTGCACCATGACCGGGGGTATTAAATCTAATCCAGACTCCTATTTGAAGCTTGGGGTTGGGGATAACATGACGCACCGATTTGTAGGGCTTCGCCCTACAACTCGTCCACCACACAATCGAAGCTTGGTGTCGATTTACATGTCACAGCCGAGGGCAGTTAATCAGCCCTCTCGGGGTGTCTTCTGTGATTTTAATTACTCCCCAGTTAAGGCGACGATTCGACGCTTGCTAGGCTGTGGGAATAGGAATCGGCGAAGCGGCAAGGCTCTCTAATTTATTAGATTTTCATTAAAAGGGCGAGCGCGTTCATTACCTCCCTCCACATCGCACCGGAGCAGCACAGTACTGCAAGGTGAAAATATAATTATGGGGAAAAGGTGGGTTGCTGCTCGAGCCGGGACCTCTGCCATTTAGTAGTAATTAAATGCGAGCGCAATTAATTGCTCGGGTCGGTATTCCTCTGGGGAAACAACTCTGCCTTGTTTCCGCATAGGAAGAAAATTTGTGGGAACAATGCCGATCTCTTCCCATCCCCACGTTATTTTTATGCACCCTGCAGGAAATTGCAGAATTTAATTCCTACCCCCATCACCCTCGGAATTTCCGAAATTCTATTGAGGTTGCGAAACATATTTGAATCGGTTATTTTCACATTGCATTACGGATGCATTTCCCCGTGCAACACTTCATTTTGTGGCATTATATCGACATTTTTGATGGTTTTGTAAAATACATTTCAAAAGTTTCAAGAGGAAATTACTTACTGCGGTAGAAATAATTTTTATTTACATATAAATAAGCGGAATTTAATGCATATTTTCAATTCAAATCGTTTAAAATTGTTAAAGTTATTTTTTTCTCTCTATAGTTTGCATTGTTGTAATAATATATAAAGGTAATTAAATTAATTGTTGCAGTTGACTAAATTTTAATGTTTTCACGCAAGGAAATTAAATTTTAATTGTACGTATAACCATTTAGATCAAATAATTAGTGGGATTTAGAAAGCTGTTTAAAATGTAAAAGTTAATTTTTAATTTTTAGTTAACAGAGAGTGGATGAAATTTAATAAACGGTATTCATCCCCTAATTTTCCACCCTTAGAGGTTTGATATTTTTTTCAAATTTAAGTGGGACCATCCCCGAGATATAGCCTATTCAATAAGAAAAGGATCAATAAAATCGGTTCACAATCGGCGAAGATATCGTGTAACATACACACAAAAACAAAACAAAAAATACAGTCGAATTGAAAACCTTCACATTTTTTTAAAGACGGTTAAAAAGATGACGGTTCAACCCTAAGCTTTGAAAAGCAATTTGCTTAGTTCATTTTAGTCATTTTAAAATTGAATTGAGGTTTGGACCAAATTCGACACTGAATAAAATTTAAGTAGTTGAAAACATATGACTTTTGATATAGATATATTGGGTAGGCTAAAACAAATACTTCAAAGAGAATAGAAAAATTGTTCTGGATAGTGCTAAAAGTAGTTAATTCATTGACCGCTTCCATACTTGGAGTAAACATTTTGGGAAGTTTGTTTTTATTAAATAAAATTGATCTTCCTCAATTTTCAACCCTACTTTGACCCCGGAGCAAAGAGCTATTAAAATTAAATTGATGATATATTGTACGAAAAATGGTACAGTCAAAAATTTAACAATATTGAAGAAGAAAAATTTCGAATTTTGTAGGCCACTGGCGAGATTATCAGAAGACATATAAAATTTAATTTTATTGCAATGACAATGATTTAGTCAGAGACAAAATGTTTGCAGACATTCATGAATACATTCCTGAATCGTTTAGCTTTCTGCTACCAGAAATACTATAATTTTAAATGATAAGAAAAGTATTATTATAATAATAAATGAAAATCAATAGCGCATGCCATAATATCAGCAGTACGCCCACGATGGTGGAACTTTACACAATTTAGGATTAGAGATCGTATTAAACGTTTGAAGGAGATTCTATGTGAATCTAAAATTTCTGAAAGAGGAAAAGTCCTTCTTGAAGTACATCTAGCCTCCGCAGGTGTAATATTTGAAAAAAATTAAGGTGAAACTATCTGTAATAGAACTAGATATAAAAAATCCACTATATAGCCAATTGAGCTTTCTTTGGATGTACTCAAATCCAAAACTGAATGGAATGGATTCATGAATCTGTTAACAAATGTACATGATTTTGATAAATTGTCAGGTCCAAGTGATTATAACACAATGGTGATAGTTGTTTAAATGCATCTCCTATTACAAATATAATTAAAGTAGAAGAAAGTGATGAAAGTGAATAAATTCAATTCTTAATATAATATAATTCGTAAAATAATTTCTGCATAGAACGACTTTATTAAGTCTACATTGTGTAAGATTATAAAGGATGAAAATTGTTTGATAAGTTACAAATACAATATAAAAGGAATTATTTTATTCGAAAAAGTATGCATCTATTATATTGTCTATACACTTTTGCCATTTAAGCGGTACACACATCCATGTGGTTTAAATTTTTTCGTCCGCCATCTTGGATCATTTTTATGTTCGCAAATCTGATCTAAGATTCACAATCGGCGACCACGAAAATCCCCTAGAGCTATTTCATGCTCAGATTTATAAAATTTTA
Organism: Dysmachus trigonus; assembly: GCA_949715965.1. Classification (NCBI taxonomy): domain Eukaryota; kingdom Metazoa; phylum Arthropoda; class Insecta; order Diptera; family Asilidae; genus Dysmachus; species Dysmachus trigonus. The sequence goes on along the minus strand of OX454322.1, from coordinate 78,434,716 downwards.
TATATATGTATAAGTTTCTAAATAAATCCATTAAGAACTTCTTTTTTAATAGTCATAATATTATATGTCATTGCATTTTTGACTTTCAAACGCTATTTTGGACACCGCCATTTTGAATTTCAAAGCGTACTCATATGCAAATTAAGGAACAGGGTCCGATGGACGCGATATTATTGCTTTTCCGCCAAATTTTTCATTGGTTTCGAGCCATAAATAATGATTTTCCCAAAAAAATGTTTGGATAAAAACCGATTTTTCTTAAAATAAGCGAACATAACCTCTGTAGTTCCAATTTTAATTAAAAATTATATTCATATTCTGAAATTCATGAAATTTTATATCAGTATTGACCAATTCAGAATTTTTATGTGAAGGTTTCAGTAGAATTTAGGGCGTCTGAAAAAACTTATGATAATGCGTCTGTTTGGGCCTTAACGGGCTAAAATAATTTGAATCCGAGATTCTTGTATTTTAGGCGCTTGAGGTACTGCACTATTTCTTTTGATCATAATAGATCAACATTTTATTATTTAGCATTGAATGGATTTTTATAAAATCATACCGTGATACACTGATCTACAGGAAATAGCTGCTGCCAAAAAATCAATTTGCATTTTCGTAGTTGTTCAACCATTCCATACACACTGAATTTACTTTGTTTACCCATTTTTTGTTCTTTGGTTTTACAATGTTTTTTTCACCTCATTTCCTACAGAAGGGAAGGTGTTCCGCCGTCAATTGTGGCGGCCGGAACAAAGTACCGACCCGCATATTTTCAAGCCCTTGAGGTGTTAATTAAAACGCGTCGTGTCGCTGCAAAAATCCAACCTCGGTGCCATCAATTGCGTTGCGCGCGGCGTGTAATCGCACACCTTTCGTAAGCAAGCCGCTGCCTGCCCGCTGCCGCGCCGACGGCCAGTGAATCGGATCATTGAATTTGAATCGAGGCTGTGTCCTGTGTAGTGCCATATGCGAAGGTTTCCTATAAAATATAAGTATATATAAAAAAAAAGTTGATAATTTCGTGCATTAACCTTCTTCCAGGCGTACGCGCGACTACTTGTTCCGGTGTCGAGTTGCACGATTCGTGCCGGCGCTCTTTTTCATAAAGAAAACCAGAAGTTCGTGTGGATATAGGGCAAAAAATCGCAAAAGGCTCACATTTAGAGCTGAGGTGAAGTGCGTCGTCGTCGGGCCTTTGCCTTCCTGGCCCCATCCGATCCTCGGGCAGGGCAGGGGCAGGAGGCACCACAGAAGACAGGAAGAGTCCCGAAAATCCACATCCAACAACAACCGGGACAGATGTTTCGGAACTCAGAACTTCAGCTTTGTTTTGTTTGTGGTCTGAAAGAATTCGTGGCTGGGCCGCGGGGTGGCGCGGCAGTCGGAATGGTTCGGTTCGCGGAGTGGTCCTCGAACAGCGCCAGGGATTCATTCTTTTGGCCGGAGCATATTCCTATTTAAGGAGTCCGGGACTCGAAAGGCCTCTCCCCGGATTAATTGGATAGGCTAGGGCCCTGAAATGGCCTGGCAACGCACGTGTCACGGCACTCACTTTGTGGATGATCGAAAAAGCCCTATGTTCCCTGGTCCCTTCCCTCCCGCCAATTTCAAGGGCCAAGGGCTAATGAAACAAGTGATTGCCGCAGTAATCGATGGTGCGTGCATATCGACCTTTTGCAGGGGTTTGCCCTTCTCCGCCGGCCGGTGCGGTGCGGTGCCGGTGGTTGCCTGATTGTGCCGCATTTTATTGGCAAAAGACCGATTTTTTTTCGTTTTTTTTCGGTTGGGTATAGTCAGGCTCCGGCGAAAGGTGCTGCTTGTGGCAGAAGTACACGTCTGCTCACAGCTGGGCATCTGCCCTAGGCCCTGCCCTGGCCCTTTGAGCCCTCAGGTAGCAGCCAGAGCCCAGACTTAACCCGCAAGTCCTGCTCAATTAATAAATTTTCGGGAAAAAAGTGCCTGACACGCTACTAAAGGGCACAAGTGACTAACACGGTTGATTACCTTTTATTGGGTTATTGATTCATCGCACCGTACCGGGATTAAAGGGTTGTCTGAGCTCTTTGATAGCGCTTTTTTGTTTTGTTATTTATTTATTTACAAAACCGTTTTTATTGAATCAAGGTTAACAGATGACACGGCATTACTTTATAGATATTTGCTAACAAAGGGGAATTTGTACTTTTATTAAATTAATTTGGACCATGTGTGATGGGAATTCTATGTATTTTTACATTATATTTTTAATTGAATTTTATTTAAATTTATTTAATTTTCCGTAGTTAATGGTCTTAAGAATATACCTTATATAAAATTTTGGATCGAAATTACAATTATTCTGTGTAATTTCTATTTATAAGTATTTGAAGCGGATGATATGCCTTTATATGTACACATATATACTCTTTTAATTTAAAAAAAAACTATTTTCGAATGACAGAGGTCTGTTTTGAATTAAAAAACTAGACCTATTTAAGTTAAATATTTCGACTTGTTTGTAATAAAAATATACAACTTTTGTAGACACATAATACGTAATTTAAACTTTATAAACGCTTTTATCAAAATAAGAATCAACATGAGGTACCAAACTCCGAGATAAGTAATATCGAATCAACTTCAGTTTTGGTGTACATTTGGAGGAGGATTAAGGAGAATGCATGGAAGTAGCCACAATTTATTTAGAGAATTAATAAATGTTTAATAATTTATCAAAAACAAGGTATTATTGTTTGTATTAAATGTTTGTTTATAGACATCAGCCTAGGGTAGGCAAACCCCGACAAAAGTAGCATATTGTGTGATTTCATGCTAAAACGTCCTTTAACACGATAAAATTCTCAATAAAATCTATTAAAAACAGAAAGAACCACAACTTACGACTTAGGTTACATATTCAAGATTTTGGATTGCGCTAAATAGGACAGATAACCAAGCAATATTATTTTTTTATGATATTTATGTCAGCTTTTATGCTGGGATATTTCGAAACTTGTATGTTGTTTCATTGACAGTTATAATTCCTAATTGTTATACGATTGTACTTCAATAATGATCTTCTATCACTATCTATTGTATGACATAAATTAGGTTAATTTAATGGGATATTTCGTAAGAGCTCCTAAAAATTCTTGGAATATGCTCTTATACTTTTTTGCTCTATTTTTTTAAACCCAGAGTGATGGAAAAATTTTTTTTCGAATTTAGCAATATACATCTTTAAAAAAAATTTTTAAACTTAAAAAAACTGTTCTTCAGCCAAATGCAGACCCATGTTATCTATCTATTAAAAATGTATTTCAAATACATATCACGGAAAGAAAATTTTAGTGAATATCACGTCTTTTCTGGCAATATCCCTGAATTTTTAAATTAGCTTCAGAGATCACTTCGAAATCATATTTAAAACTTCTTATTATAAATTTTCTTCTCAGTGTAATAATTATAACTATACATGTTTGTTGAAATAAATATTGATCATCAAAAGGGCCACAACTACTCTAAAGTTGAAAAAATAAATTTTAAAATATTTAAATCTCTGAAGGCGAAGCCTCATGACTTTTTTCATCCAAACCTACTTTAAAAATTTCCTCATTTCATTGACTATTTATCCTCTACATTTTATTGAGCTAGCTCTATGGTATGATACTTAAAATTCGATCCAAAGCATACTAAGTCCTAAACCTTAATTTTTGGTAGTGAGTGAAAAATGTAATTAAACTTCCGATGCTTATGCTTTTTGTTGTACATACAGCTTGAAAACAACTTTTTCTACGTATGTGCCAAATGGTATGAATAAGAAAATGATTATAATTTTCACGAATTTTCCGACAAAAATTTTTTTGTGGGTTGTTTAAGGAGTTATATACCTTAAAATGCAAAAAACCAAAAATATTTCGTTAATATAATGTTTTATCTTATAATTAATCGAAGGTATAAGCAAAATAAATTTTTTTGACAAAATGGCGGCTTCTTATAAAAAAAGAATCGATTTTTAACAAAAATGTAGGCCTTAAATTGTTTATAAAATTGAAAATATTTATCGGTGAGAAAAAACCTTATAAAAAATATACTCGAAGAGCTTGTGTTAAAATTTGAAACTGATCAGTTCATCCGTTTCCGAGAAATCTTGCTCACCGACTTTAAAAACACAATTTTGAGAAAAACGCGTTTAAAGTTTTAAAAGCACTTTACATATAGTAAAAAAAACTTGGACATGTCATTACAAATATGCGTGTAACTTCGAAAGTATTCACCGAATTGACATGAAATTTTCTGTGAGTATACTTAAATATATGTACATTACGAAAATTCGGTTTTGTGAAAATTCTCTTAGACCTTGAGACGGCCGGGATTTGAGAGCTAACATCGCCCTTGAAAAGTGCCCAAATTTGTATCTGGTATCACGTATCAACTATATACAAAGTTCATATCATAGGGCGAGCCGATATATCGGCTCTCCGGTCCGGTAAGGGATAGGAACAATTTTGTAGAATTAAATTTTATGGAATTGCTAAAATTCGGTGAAAATGTGACTCTAGGGATTTTCGGGGTCGCTGATTACGAATGCGGAGTCAGATTTGATCAATTTACATATCCCAACCCCCCACTCTAGCTCCTCCGCTACAATTACAATTTTATCTCGGAGAGGCATTTGATGAGTAGGGGAGGGGGTAGGGTGAATGCATTTATCAAATCTGACCCCAGATTCGTGATCAGCAACCCCAAAAACGCCCTGGATCTTGTTTATAACAACAAATTATTGATTTTCCTCCAAAGCCGATATATCGGTTTTCCAGTCCTCTAAAGGTTAAGATGAGAACTTTCATACTTTAAATTGGCAACGCTAAGAAAATCACGGAAAATTCTCTATTTTTTTTACATCTTTACATCATCATTTCAACATTTGCTGTCTTTATGCCTAAAATTGGTTGATGATAAAGTCGGTGCTTCCCTATTCGTTTTATCAACATGGCAGAAGCAAGAAAATTGTCGCAGTACACATAATTTTTTTTCAAATTAAAATCTAATTTTCACAGGGAAAGCCACAAGGTCAACGGTTAAAAGTTACCCTTATTTTGCTTAGCTCTGGTGTACCTTCCAGTACTCTTCGGGGCATAAATAATAATAATACCACACCTAATTAGAAATAATAAATGCGTCTATACTGTTAATTGATTTCGCTAATCTATCGTCATTAAGAAGGTGCTAAAAACAAATGAAATTCAAATTCATAGAAATTGAACGCCATTTTCCATCGGCTTCAAAACATTTCACACAAAAGTGAAGAAGCGGACCTGCTGTCCAATGGTCAAGTGAACGCAGCAAGAGTGGGTGGAGCGAGAACCACACGTTCCTAATTTGGCTATTTTCTTGCTTGGAACGTGAAGAAAGACGTCTTCGTTGCCATAACATTGGGACTCTCTTATTTCTTAGTCGGCTGCCACCAGAGCGAGAGGCTCTTCAGGTAAATAAGGTCCGTGGTGAAGAGACGGCCAGGTAACAGGTGCGGGTCGTGTTCGAAGGTGTGCGGTGTGTCCCAAGAATCTCTATTTACCTGTTGGGACTTGGGATGATTGAGACGCTTGGGACAATAGCACGTGCTCTGGTCGGAAGAGAGATGAGGTAAATAGTAGAGATGAGTTTTAAGAGACATAGTCTTCGCGGAGAGGAGGCGATGTCTTTTGGTTGGGAGTTGGGATTTGGGATGATGCTCCTCAACTGAGGCTGAAAAGAGAGTTTTATTCCAAGTCCATCCATATTCCATGTGGTGAGTGCAGCCTGCAGAAGAAGACACGGGACGCGGAATTTGGCCGCTCTGCTCCTCGAGGAGCTCGACCGGCATTGGTGGTGGCACATGGACGGGACCGTTCGCTGGAATGCAAACTTGAGAACGGTCTCGGCGAGTGCAGGCAGGCAGGAGTTCGGAGCCCCGGTCCGCAGTCACCTCAAGCAAGTCACCACACCGCTGCGCACCGCAGCACCGGTGGCATTCTATAAAATTGTTTCGCTGCTCGCGGACGACAGTCAGTTGCGAACGGTGCGTTGAGGAGGTAGGAAGTTGGTTGTCGAGCTCGAGCTGTGTGTATTGCCCCTGTATTAAAGAAAATTGTTTCGGAACCTTCTACTTGAGGTTTGATTTTAGTTAAAACCTCCTCTTGACGAATTAACAAGAAGGAATTCCTCCTCCGTGTTTTGTGCTCAAAAAGTCTAAAGTCAGTAAAAGTGGGTTTATTAATTAATAATATTTTCTTTGTAAAACATGAAACTTGATACCTCGCATTAAAGCGCTGTCAGTGGGTTTCTAATTATTTTTGCAAGTGAGAGCCTGAGAAATTTGAAATTTTGTGAAGAAGAGCAAGTGGTGGCTTCTTAAAAGAGTGAATTTTTCGCGATCTTCTATGATGCGAAGAAGCAAGTGATAAATAGAAGTTATAGTGACCAGAATGGATTACTCCCGCTAACGGATCGACGGCCAGTTTCAGTTCAGAAGTGAGATCTCGCCCAATTTGCATAGGACAAGCGAGGAGATCGGCCGATAAGTTACACCTCAAGGTGGGTACTTTTACCGTTTTTTTTTTTTCAGAGAGCGTGTGGGCGCTGCGATCTTGCCGGAGTTCCTCTATCAGCTGATATCGCTCCGGTCGAGATCGCGACTTGTGAGACCCGCTCGCTGAGCTCATAGTGTGACTAAGTCGTAGATTTCGTCAAAAGGTGAAAATTACTACCTCTCGGGGGGACCAGACAGGTCTGGGGGCTCTTCTGGCGGTCGTAGCTTCGGAGTGGGACCAAATCTCTGATTTAGGGCCAAACGATCAAATGACAGCTTTATAAGTTTTTGTCGTTTAAAAGTGGGAATCCCCAAATAAAATTAGATACCTCACCATTATTTGCATTTTGCTTATTTTTTCAAGTTGGAATTATTTAAACCGATTGTAAGCCAATCCAGATAATTAAAAGAAGAAAAACGTAAATCGGCGAAAGAAAGCTCCAACAATTTTTTTAGAAAAGGTTTTGTATATTCAATAAAACAAGCTTAGATAGATAAATCTCATAAGCTCATTAGCCAGTTGTAATAAATTATTTTATTTTGCTCTAAATTAGTAAAATTATAAAAAAGTTATAAATTTTAACAAACATTTCTGTACCTATGAGACAATGTATTGTCAATTCATTCTACAGAGTAAGTTACTTGATGTAGGTCAAACCTTTAAAAACTAGAGAAAAATTGTTAAATAGGTAACACATTGGATAGAATGCAAAACTCAAAGCTAAGCGGAACTTTAAGACCAGGTAGCAAAAATTCTACATATTTGCACAATGTATACGAGTAGCAATAGGAAGGTATAATGAATCCCATCTTAAAAATTCCAAAAGAATATCTTTAAGCCAGTGAGCAAACATTAGCGAAAATTGCTCGGTGTAGAATGTTTCCAATAGTCAGATGTTTTAAGTCAAATCTATTTAGGTTACTAAGAAAATATCCCACTTCTGAAAACATAAAATAAAATATCAAAGCAAAGCATTCGTAAATGTCTGAATTTAATTTACATATTATTTAATGCGTGTAAAAGCAGAGTTTCAGTTGTTATTAGGAAAATAAAAAATAATAGTTGAAGTATTTTTGGTATTTCTAATATACTTTGTAACATGTTCAACAACAGGATCCAATTGATAATAGGAAATATGCATTATTTTAGTAAAATGGAATTTTTTATTATTTTCCAATGTTTTTAAATAAATAGATAAAAGCATCTATTATAATGTTTAATATGCGAATACTCCTGACTAATTTTTTCTAACCCAATCCCTGTCCCTCAGTTTTTGCCGTTGTAGGGAAATTAAATTAAATACTATATGAAATAACAAGAGCATGTAGGAGCCTTTGATAGCCAATCAAGTGTAAATTTACCACTTACGTTGGGTTGTCCTACCCACCTATTAGGCAAAAGCTACTGTAAGCCACAAAAGCCCTATATAACAATAGCAAAATTTCACACACAAATTTCACCACGTATGATGGAACATACAGAGCCCACTAAACCCCTAAATTTAATAAATGGCCGAAATGAAACGAGCAAACCACATAAAAAAAAAACAGAATACCAGTCAGTTTGAGTTCTCCTTTGAAAGACCCAATGTCCAATATTTGTCCAAGAGTACTAATTAGGTATGCATCAATTGCCGGACGATGTGACCAGGGTATGGTAACCAGGTAACTTTACACGAAGTAATTGAAATGAAATGACGATATGTCCTAGCCAATCGATACCCTCGGTCAGCAACTCCTGAATAAATGATATCGCGTGACATGACAACCCCTTCGAGACTTGAAGCGGGGTGGGTTGAGTGGAGAGGGTCTCAGACCGTTGTTAACTATTTCTCACGAATTCTAATCAGCGACTTTAACCCTCGTAATTCGTAAAGAGCCCGTCACCACCGTTGCTCTTTAACATCTTCTCGACTTAGAGGATTGCATAATTTCTTAACGATTTCGCGCAGCCGATTGCGTGAATCTTAAATGGGTTTTTTGTTTTTACACGCGGCTGCACAAAGACGTTTACAATAGATCCATTGAGGGGGCTTTTGAATCGAGTCATGTTTTAATTTTAGGGCTAAAATACAATTGGAGTTATTTGCTACCTTGATTTAGTATTGCTGTAAGAAAACATTAAAAAAAATTAACGAGTGTAGATTGACGTTGATTTTAATTAGAAAAACGAAGATTAGAGTGGAAAACATGTGCGAATAGCGTAAAAAACAGTGTAATTAAAGAAATCCAACAATAATAATAAAGGAAACGTAATTATCTAGGTTTAATGATTCAAAAACTTAAAAGAACTGTTTAAACTTGGCATTTCCAATGTCATTAAGATCTCGAGAAACATGTTTTCAAAAAAAAGATACTTGCATTACACATCAAAAGCTTTGTTCAGATAGTACAGCGTTAGATTCATTGCATTACGATATACATAATTTGGTTCCACAATTTTTTTGAAATTTATTTATTTTGATTGTTTGTCTGTTATTTTGTTCTATCAAAATGTATAACTATGATATTTCTATGATTAAGACAATTCTAACGATATCTCATTTATCAAAGTCGGATACTAGAAGGCAACATAATTTCATACCTATAAAACAAAGTAGGTCCTAAGTTTCTTCCTTGTGGTACACCAAAAATAGCTGTTATTTGATACAGGAGATAAAATTAACTTATTTTCAGAGCTTAGTTTAATACTGTTGTACATATTATACAATCTTTTACAGTATCCTTGACTGCGGGATATTATTTTATACTAAAAGAGTCAAATCGTAAAATATCTGAAAAATGTATCCCCAATTATGAACACTTTTTCCCCAAAATATTTGACTTGTTAAATACCTTGTCGCCTGAAACTCATCCCGTGACTCGTAGTAATTTTGTTCGCAATGAAAAGGCTGTAAATTGAGATATACCAAAGTGAGTGAATTTTTATAGCATCGAACAGTCCAATTAAGAGAGACCGCGGACCGGACCAGACCGCTTTAGTAACGGCAAGACATTTTTGTCTGATTTTATGAATTTCCATTAATGTCAAGTCCCTCCTCTGCCGAATTACTCTAAATGACAACATATAAGAATAAAAAGTTTACATTCTTGTGGATGCCTCGAACACGCTGCAGGTGGGTGGGCACCTTTACCTTGGCCGAGGTGAAAAAGAGAAAAATACAAAACAAAAAAAAAATTCAAAATAAACCAAAACCGGCGACGAATGGACTGAGAACCCGGGCAAAAGTGCGCCATCTAGAATGAAAGCGTTCCGATGACGGAGCACAAGAAGAATTACAACGAAGCATGCTGGTTCATCGGTTGACACTTGCCTGACCGCAACCTCTACTAACCCATTAATCAGAGGCGCTAGAAACACGATTAAGTCAGAGCCGGCTAACTAAGCGCGCACAATCCAACTAACTGTGCACTACTGATCGTCTTGCGTCTTACGTCTTGCATTCCAGCCCGCTTCATTACTTCGCTTCGGCTCGCTTTCGATTGATCTCCGGGATCGCAGCAGCCGTGAGCCGCCTGCCGCCGAAGTCGATCTCTGGGACGAAGAGCCGAGCCGGTTAGGCTAAGTCAGCCGAGTCAGCAGTCAGCACTCAGCTTTAAGATTGGCTCGGCCGCGATCACCCCGGAGAAGATCAGATTCAGATTCACCAGCTGCAGTGAGTTACTGATCCGAGTCCGTCACAGCAGGCAAGGTTCTTGGTGGTGCGCCAAGCCGCCGTGCGAAGGGGGCCTCATTACAAACTTTCGATGCAAACCTGGGAGGCCCTGACCGGCCGCCGCGGCCGCACCGTATGGCTGAGGAGCGCACTCCTCCAGATTGCGATCGATCGATTGCGGCTGGAACCGCTGCGATATGTGCTCATGTTACGGACCAATGGGGGGAAAAGCGGAAATTCACACGGAAATAATTGTCGATGGTAAAGGGCCGGTGGTCAGTTGCATTCGAAGAAAGCCGGAAAAGGGAGAACGGCTGCGGAGGCAAAAAAGAAATGTTGGAAATGAGGGAACAAATTAGCCTTACAGGTGATTGAACGCATTTTTTCCAAACACCAGTCTTTAGAAGAGTTCTTCGTATGGCTAACAAGGGGACAACCAAGCATGGGAATCATCGATTTTGATGAGATTCATACATGTTATAGAATGGGTTATCCTTAGTTTAAGATTCAAGGGATTTTAAGATACGGCACTCCGTTCAAAAATAAACATACATAGAACATAATAATATTTAAACAAACTTTTACAATTTAAGAACTCATTAAAATTCAGTAAATTCAACAATACATAATTAAGTGCATAATAGTTTGCTTAGTTGTCACTAGAGACTTAGAGACTATCTATCTGTCTTTTCTTCTTGATATTGGAAAAGATTTAATTAAATGTAAGTTACAAATAAAAGGGAAAATTAAAAAACAAATACAAAAGAGTAAAAAATTATATCTGACCTGATTTTCTGACTTATGCACGATCGTCTTCTTATCTCTTAAAGTAAAAATTCGATTATTTCTTGCATTTGTGTCATAAGCAACGCGAGAACTGACCCGAACTACATTCAGTACAAGAAAGCACCTGGAAACAAATTGCGGTGAACACGCCAATTTCCCACAGATAAGTTTAACTGAAACAATTCCCAGGAATTCCCAACGATCGGTGGTGAGAGTGTAGCAAATTGAAATGCGTGCAAATATTTGCATACCCATTAGAAGCAACAAAAAAAAAAAAAAAAAAAACAGGGGAAAAAAGGCAACCAAGAAAAAATTGCAGAGAATATGCGTTTGCGCCCGCTCCTATCTGGGCGCGATCATATTGTAAAATTGTATTTTTTTTCTTCTTATGTTTTAAACAAGATCATTTCATACGAAAAGATAGTAAGTAGTTTTCCACTTTCTCAGCGCTTTCGCCACAATATTTTTTTCTCGTCCGGATTTCATCATTTTGTGTGTTTTTTTTTTTTTTTTATCTTCTCTCGGCCTGAACTTTACATTTTTACCACATTTTCTGTATTCGTTCAGTGTGTATATATCTCTCTTGCAGTAGTCATTCGTTCTGGGCCAATAATTTTCTTTAATTGAAAAATTAACTGCAAGAAGGAAAATAATAAAAAAGAAACAAAAACAGAAGAAAATGAGCCACGATTACACCGTGCGATCACCTGGCTTATGCCTAAAGTAAAGCTGATCTGATTGCTTTTCACAATTAAAGAGTTAATCAGAAGCGGGGTTCGGGGAGAAGTGTTATATTTTAATTGTTTTCAACTTCCCTATCTGATATATGTAGGTTGGCTGACTTGGTTTAATGAGTATGTATGTATGTTTGTTTATACCAAGGCGCCTGATGGTTTTAATTTTACCAGAAAACATAAAACACATTATGCCGTCTTGATGGTGAAAATGATCAAGAAACTCACCGAGCATAAAACGAGGGCCAACAATGAAACAATGCTAAAACCGGGCGGCACAGGTGTGTAGAGAGGCATATGCGAAAAGTATGGTGCAACCGAGAAAGTTACCAAATATTCATATATTCGGTGCGAAACAGAAACAGAGCCAGATGGCTATGGCCACCGGCGGTGAGGATCGCGGAAATATCACTTTTTCTTATACTTTTTTTTTCGTATATACATATATACGCTTTCAGGTAGACGGGGGGCAGTAGCGTTATGTAACTGTTTTTGTTCTACCTGTTGCGCGCCGCGGCTTGATAAGCCTCATCAATAAAGCCACAATGAGATCAATTTGGCTGATCTACACTTGGCCCTAATTACCCTGCGGCGTGGCGGCTGGATGAAGAAGCATCTAACGCAAAATATAATGTGATGCATGCGCCCCGCATCCCGTCGTGATGATCTTGCTCCGATCTCTGGAGCTCTCGTGAGAAGCTTTTGCAGTGGGACTTCACGCTTCCTTCCTGCTCATATTAGGGGCAGAGCAGCAGGTTAATCGAATCCCGAGCTCCGAGAATTGGTTGCCAATGTCAATTTAATTTGATCATTATGCGATCTTATCGATTATCGATCTTGTTATTGAAGTTATTAGACCCAACACCGTGTCGTTGTCGTCGTCGACGGGGTTTTTCCATCTTACTTTCCGTAGAAGGAGCTATTCTACTCTAGATATTCACGCGGTCGGACACGGTTTGGTGTGTGATGAGAACTTCATTTTTGTGGAGTTATTGGTTTTTTTTTCCAATTGCTTCACATCCAATTGCACCTTTTGTACTATGAAAAGATATTGCAATTTCGATACGATGGATTGGACGGACGTACGGATTTCGTGCAGCTCATTATAACATAAAAAAAAATTTCCATTTCGCTTGCTATAGCAGCTCAATTAGAGTGGAATGGCAAGGCAATGGCTAGCGCTCCTTACTTAGGATTACCTTGGCATACCAAAGAAACACTGGTTTTGTGTATTGGGAAGATGAAATATACGTAGAGTGTAGATGAGCTGCTTATATGATTAAAAGCCGAGCGCTACTAATGCAGCTTGTTGTGATGTCATATTTTTATTTGCATATATTTTGTAACATAGTTTTTGTATAGTTAGCGGCTGCTTTTGAGTTAATTTTTTATTAAAAATTAATCGTGGGAAGATGTTGGACACGCTATGCCAAATTTTATAAAAAATTTATATTATTTGCATACTATACGTTCTATAAATGGAGTGGAATCATTCATTTATTTTATTGAATATCTTTAAAATCTTATGCGCCAATTTATCTTATGTAAAATAATATGCTAATTCGTTTATTTTATTTTAATCAGGTAACGAAAATAATCTTGTATTTTGGGATTTTTGAACAAAAAAAGGTAGTCGGAAAATTTAACAGGTGTACTGCTAGAAGCTTAGATTTTCGAAAGCTTTCAAAATAAATTTTAGTTTAAAAGAAATGAAAAAAAAAAAAAATTTCTTTTTCAGATGTTCCTGTTGAGCTTTTTGTAAGGTTCAAAAACTTTAATGTCACTATATGAAAAAGTGACCAAACCAGGGGTACGGTCCCTGGTTTTAATAATATAGCTAAATCTTTAAAGAACATCTTTTGATACTATCTACCTCAAGATATTGTATAATGCTTATTAGCCAACATTTTGGAAAATTAAATCCCAAATCTTAATATTTTTGCATACATTTATGGAATACAATTTAGTTGTTTTTTCAATAAATAATAAAATAAGTCTATCTAACTTTTACATCATATATAAATATCATAAACAATGTGTTTTGACGTCACGAATATTATAATAAAAAATCAGAACGATTTAGAAACCAGTTTCGAAGTTAATTAAAAAAAGATTTTCGAAAATACCAAAGGACATATAATTGTAACTGTCAAAATCGGGAGCTTACGATAAAAGTTATGAGCAATTTATTAGGGAACACCATTGTAAGGGTCGTTATTTTTAAAAATATAATGAGATTATTTATTAAGTGGTAATGTGATCGATTGATGGAACTGGTGATTGTTGCAGTTTATATATATTTTTTATATATTGTATCATATTAATGTTTGTGACTAGTGTACTACTAAATTCAATGCAATTGTCCTTAAAATCCTTTAATGTTTAAGTTCACAGTCGATTTAGAGCACCGAATACCCTGTAATAAATTCAAATTAGAAAACTGTTTCACCTTACGAGGACGCGCATCTTTCATCATTAACTTGAGATCTGCCTTGAACTCGCGTGTCCTCAGTACGCGCGAGACGTGATGCCATCCATCGCATCGTCTAGCAATGCTTGCAATGTCCCCAGCAGCAGTCTTTTTGCCACGTTGTCTGCTGCTTCTGCTGCTGCTGATGCACGGGAACACGGGAAAATTTAAAAATAGAAATGAAAAAGGTCAATTTCCGAAAAACTCTAAACATCTGTTTGATGGTCCTCCAAAATACTGCAAACGGTCGCCAGAACCAGAAAACAGCAGCCACAAATTTTAGTCGACTATCGGAGAGTTGTGATTCGATTCGAGCGAGCAAACGAAAATTGCAAAGCTTCGGAACGTGCCCTGCACAGCAATGTTGTGTTGTAGTTCGGTTATAAATTAGAACATCACTTGGGAGTCGTTGATCCTATATTTTTTTTTTTTTTTGGGGTTTTTTTAAATAAAAATGTTTAAAAAAGAAGGGCGTCGATGTAACTTTGGTAGAGATATCTTTTCGCCACATTAAGGTGTCATTATCAAGTTCTAAAAAGTCTTAAAACTCTCGTGCGAGGCAGCGAGCGGTTTGCTTATTCCCCAAAAAAAAAAATGTTTTCGTTGTGGAGAGTTCGAAATCCTTGCCGGAGGATAATAAATTAACATAAATGGCCTGGTCTATTTGCATAATCGATTACACAGCCACAGGGCCAAACGATGGATGGGGGTTCTTTTTTGTATGTAGGATAAAAAGAGTCAATGGCTCTTGGGGCTGGCAGGTGGATGATGGAGGGAATTAAGGCGTCGCATGTCCAGGTAGAGAGTTGATTAAACTCTGTCCTGGAGGAGTTGTCGATGTGACTTGTCGATTAGAACAAAAAATAAATAAAAATATACTATATATATATTTAGTATATCTACGGATCGTCGCCTGTCGACTATCTCGGATGACCCAGACAGGCTGAGTCGAACTGAAATTAATTTCAATGTTAGGTTAAGTCTAGACACAGACGGGAGTATGCCCCTCCCCGGTCCGCTGCCCTTGGTATTTTCGCACATGTCACAGTCGCGGATAATATCACCGGAGGACGTATCTGAGCGGCGGCGTCAGCGGCGGGAGCTATTTGGCACGAGTCCCACTGAAATGCCCCGACAAACAAGAGTAATGGAATCGTCAGAAGTAGTTTCCCTTTTCATTCATGGCGTCAACGAGAAGGAAGGAAAAAAAACATATATATTTATTTCCAACATTTCCTCCAAAGGCGTTAGTTTCCTCCTTTTCCCTGCTTATACTCTCCCCGTTGTCGTAGCCTGTCTGGGGGGAAATGGAGCACAAATGCAAGTACTCAAGAATTCGCGTAATGTGTCGCGCGCCTTGCCGGGAAAACTGGATAACGCCCCATCATCATGCCCCAAGAAGGCCCCACATCTTCTCTAACCGACACGACGAGTGTACGATTGATAAATCTTCACTTCTCACTTTTTATCATTTCCTTTCCTCAAAAGTCTATTTATATTTTGCGCCATCTATTTTTATCAACTAAAATTAACCTTGATTTTTGTTTGTCAATTTTCAGGTCTCGATGTCTAATTATTTGGTGCTGGCGTCATAGTGCATTTTAATCCGAGACAAGAGGCGCAACGTCCAAAATTCCGTCGTCGTCGTCGACGTTCGTCGTCGCCGGTGCATTTTTGTTTGTTTTGTTTTTTTTCCCTTTTCTTTATAAAAGAGGGAAAAATCAAAGGAGATAAATTTAGTTAATTGTCGCTAAAATAATTTACCAAGGACGTACACGATTATAATACAAAAAAATACCGAAACGTCCAGGACGATTACATTTTATGAAATCGACTATATATGTGTGCGACAAAATTTCGACAAAACGACGACGACAACGGTCCAAAATCTATACAGAGTTGGATCTGTACGAGAACGATTTAATCGGGAACCATTCAGCCGTTGTAGATCCAACTAAGGATGGTTCAGCCATTGACTGTTATTGACATTCCAACAGATGACATCAACACGAATGCTGACAAAAAATATAATGCTGATCGATATAAGTGCTGCCCACCACCACTCTTTGTGATACTCATATCAATGCTTGAGGTAAGTTTTCATATTTTTCCGTATTTTTTTCCATTATTTATGTGTCACTCAGTTCACTTTTATTAAGTTGTCAATATCAAAAATGTCTGTAATGTCGACCATTGTTATAATATTATATATGACTTTCTTTCCATGTTTCAAAATAAGTTTTCATGTCGCAAAATTTAATTGAAATAGTACACGACAGTACGCGTGATATTGAGATGAGGTATAAACATTCATTTTCGTAAAACGAAATTCGACGGAACGACGGAAATCAAATCCGTTCGGAACATTTATAAAGTTTAGCAAGATTCGAACTCTCTGACAGTGCCAGCCTATTTTTGAATATCCACGTTCCAAAGTCGTATAATATAGGGTAGGCTATCGGATGGTTTCTTTTTAAAAATGCTATAAAATGAACACTGTTTAATATTTCTCAAAGTTTGTTGATTTATTGAAAAGAATAAACTTTCCGATTAAGTTATGGAATACGATTTCATTTAAATTGCGACCACGGATGGCTTGGCAGTAGCTCATCCTGTCAACCCAATGGATTGTCAGCATAAAATTGATCTTGAACAGCACCTTACAAAAAAAAAAAGTTCAACGGCGTCAAATAACAGCCGCGTATGAACTTGCATAATGCGGGCATGGTTGGTTTATTATTCCGACCGTTTCTTTTCAAAATTCGCATTATTTCGGCAACACATTTTGAAAATAAGTTTTTAATATTCATTTCGTACTACCGAGATATGATACTGTGTTTCTATCAATTTTTGGGGTGCGAAAAACGTGTCTGCTTTAAAATAGCATGTAAATTAAAAAGAAACCAACAGATGGTTTTCTGTTTTCTGGCTATATGCACAGTATATATTGCAAAATCATAGTTAATTTAAACAATTTAAGGTCAAATCACACCATCAGAATAAATTACACATCAACCTGACATGACCCTCAAGGCGCACAAAATTTAAAATTTCATATCATTTTCTTATCTAATTTTATGTTATTTTATCACACGAATTATATTAAAAATTCTTGAGTTCTTAAAGAAAAAATTTTCTACAAGTTTACCTTGCGCTCAAAATGGGATTACAGCAACTTTTTTGCATGCATAATAATTTCATGTCGGTCAACAAGCGATTAAAGGAAAAACATGTTCTGGAAGGAGAATTATGCAAAATATAAGCGCTAAGCATGAAGCGTTTTTTATTATTTTGCGGAAGTAATTTATTAATATATTTTTTTTAATGCAAACTTGTCGCATGTGCAAGTGAAAACATCTAAAACCAATTAACCGAAAAGCTGCATTTACGTATTTATAAACTTCTCCCTGAATTGCTGAGTAAGCTGATCAACAAGCATAACACTTGAAACGAATATTACTGAAGACTTTGAACGTAATATCAAAAACATTTCCTGTGGATTTGGAATAAATAGTAACTTTGAAAGATAAAAATCACCCATTTCTTGCAATTTGAATCCCTTTTCGAGATATTTATAAATTTAAAATTTAAAGCGACTTTTATTGTAGATTTCTTGCAATGCAATCGTTTTTATGTTGCGATATAAATCGTTTACCGAGTTCTGCACGGAAAAAAATTGCCAGCAATTGCATTAGCATATATACCCTTGACGAATTCCCCTAAAAGGGGGCTATCAGATTACGTCATTTGCTTAAAAACGTTCCGACCCCGAAATGGGATTTATTTATGAAATTTCCATGCACGTAAATAGGGGCATTAGAGCCGTATAAGAAGAAGTAGTCAAAACGTCGGAAGTACTTGTGGCCGTTCTCCCTCGGGATCCTGAACTTAATTAATCATGCTCTCCTTAATGCTGGGGGTGCGCACATCAAATACGGAAAATGAAAAATCGACAGGACTCCGGTCGCAAGGAGCAGTCTGGCAGACATCTAAATCACTTAACCCCCATAAACAGATCGTCGGGAATGTGGGGGAGTAGGTTATTTTCTTCGTCTTAGAATCGAAGTCCTCTTCTACGACGACGTTGGTGCTGTTTTGACTTTTCCCATTTTCTTTTCCTTCATCTTCCCTGTTCTGTGGGATCGAGTTTATCCTTGTTTGTCGAATAGGTGAGTGAGCAGTCGCCAGTTGTGCACTCAATTTGAGCCCTATGTTCGAGTCAATGTTCGGAATCAGGAGTGTAAACAGGAGAAGAATCGACTATATGTTAGTTACAACTATTTTTGGGTTTATAGGTGGATCCGGGAAGAAGCCATCGACGACGAGATTACGTGTGCTTCATGCCGAGGGTGCAGAATTTTAAATGGAATCTACTCAGGTCAGTCTCGTTCAAAGTACGTCATCATACTGGTCAGCCGGAACACTGATGACCACATCCCCTCACCTGAAATCATCATGGTGAACTAGTTCAGGCTTAGATTTTAATTCTAGTTGATGGGCGTCCTCTGTCTGCAACAAAATCCCAACACCGAACCTATCACACTAGATAATTAAGAAAGCTTAAAGGGTTATTTCCGGTGATGGTTTCTCCTCAACAGGAACTTTAACTTCACTCATTTGGCAAATAGAAGATTAGTTGAGCAAAATGGGGCGCCACACTGTGGTTTGAACAAAAGTAAATGGGGATTTACTGAAGAATTTGTAAGAAACAGGGAACGCCAGGAGGATAGTAGAGTCCTTTATTAGAATCGGGAGGAAGAATGCTGTTTGGCTTATTTGGAAGGAAATGTTTACGATGCACAAATGCGGGGCTCCATTAGCTCTAATGGAACTTGAGACGAGTTGCATACCGAGAAGTGCTCTATTAATGAACATATGAATTTGAGAATGGTGGGAGATTTTACGGCGCCCTTTCGATATTTTCAAAATTTGACTGTTCTCCATCATAAAATCCAAAAATAAATTCATATTACATAATTTCGATGTATTATGTGGGAATATGACTTTGAGTTTTGGTTGTGGTTTTAAATTGACTTAGGTAGAACAGGGCTAGAAACGCACTGTCCAATTCTTAATTTACGTTTATTTTAGATAGATAGATTTGTTTTTAAATTACTAATTCTACTGAATTTGTATACCTATTGGATAAATGGAAAAAAAAAACTTTACAAAATTCGTTACATATTAAAAATTGCAGACGAAATGTATTTAAACCTTGCTCAAAAAAGTAAGGTGTAAATGATTTTATATATAGTATTTTCACACTTCAGCCTTTCAATTCTAAATCTACCCAGAGGTTGACTCAAATAAGGTAATTAGAGATCATCAGTACAACGATGAATTGGGGGAAAAAGCGGTAAGGTATCATCATTAATATAATGAGAGAATAAAAGTGGTTCGTGTGTAGAACCTTGTGGTACCCAGTAATTAATGCTAATACGAGTATAAAGATTTTAACAAAAAAGTTAATAATTCTTAACCCATTAAGAATGGTGATTGAGAAAATTGAAATTTCTTGTTTTGTTTAATTTTCCAAGAAGATATACACCACTACAATATCAAATGCAATAAAATTATTGTTAACGATCTTACGAAGTCCAGAAATTGACTATTCAGTTTTAATTTGAGTACCTTACAGTGCAGTTATAATTCGCAAGGAAACCTAAGTTAAAGAGTGCTAACATTCAATAGATTCATTATTGCCAAATTAGTCGCTAAGTTTTTCAGAAGCTTAGTAAAGATATAAAATAATGCTACTGGAAACCGGTAAGGCTATTTTATGGTATGAGCACAACATAAGTCATTTTGAAATATCTTATCCATGTTTGTTGTATTTTATACTGTTCTATTTTGTAGAAATACTTAACATTTTCTGTATTGAGCTTAAAAGATATATAGTAGGTATAAATCAATCAATTTTGTTCCGAGAAGTTTTTTCTTTGACTGTAGAAGGTATCATCAAATCCAAAAAGCTGCAAGTGCAATACCATCCGTTTTTCCTCCGATGACCCATTTTTGTTCAAACACCAGGAAATAAATTGCAGGCAGTGGAAACGTTTAAAACGTAGCAAAGCGATATTTAGTTATGGGCGCTTCCTGAATCCTGACCTTCTTGGCACCGATCCCTTCTCGCTTGAGAGTCGATTCTTTTGTGAGAAATTAATTTAATTTTATTTGGGCTCTAAATCTTTATCGTGTATTTTCCTCTCAGGGTTCTTATCTTAGTAGACGAAGTGCTTCAGCTAAAATTGAAAGCGAAGGAGAAGGTTGTGAAGCAACCTTCTTACCCGTTTCATTTCTAATACCTTCTGGGCGCCACTGTATCTTATTAGCTAAGAAAGAAGGTCTCAAGTTGTTGCTTTATACACACTGACTTGTATGTGGAAAGACTTAAGGTTTTTCGCGAATTACCACTTCCCACTGTATTGCGATTGGGTAGCCAAAGGGTATTCCCAGCCACTCGATACGAGTTATGGTACCGAAATTTTCACCTTAATTAAATTTTTAATGAAAAGAAACCCCTCGTCTGCGATATAATAATGCCAGAGAAAAATTTCATAACATTCCCATAAAGCTGAAACGAGCGAAGGAGAAAAGACGAGCGCGGTGTGGCATACAATAAAAATTCATTGACCGCCTGCAATGGGTCTGGACCATATGAGGGCTAAGGAGAGGAGATGCCACCCAAGTATCGAAGGTATATATATTCAAAAGTGTTATGTTGTTATGCTGTATGATGCTGTGTGCGGCGGCGGCGGCTTCCCTTCCCTGTTTCCCAATATACATATCTTTTGAGCCTATCTCGCCCTATACACGCCGGGGGAACTGAATCGAAATGAGTATGAATATAAAAATGCCGAGGTCCTCTTTCTGCGTTGTCGTCGTCGTCGTCATCGTCGGTGCAATCAAGAGGGAACAATGGTTACACCCTCGACTATGTAAATAAACACAAAAATTTTAATAAGAACTGACGTGACACATAAAATTTATTATCTTAAAAAGGGACAATGAAGGGATCTTATTAAGACGAATCGAATTCAATTTTTCTCCTTCTCCTCCGCAAACAGGTTGGTGTCTTTGTCTACGACCTCCTGACGACCGAGACACAGATGGAGCCGGCCGGACCGATCCCAATTGATTCGGTCCTCATCTATCGGCCCGACCGGCGGCAGGAAATTTGGCGATTCTTTTCGTACATGGTGCTGCACGCTAATTGGTTCCATCTGGGATTCAACATCGTCGTCCAGCTGATCATTGGCCTGCCTCTGGAAATGGTTCACGGATCCCTAAGGATAGCCTGCATTTACGTCGCGGGGGTCTTTGCTGGGTCTCTGGGGACCAGCGTTGTCGACTCAGAAGTGTATCTCGTCGGCGCTAGTGGCGGAGTCTACGCACTTTTGGCTGCTCATCTAGCCAATATTCTATTAAATTTTGGTGAAATGAAGTATGGCATTTCAAAGCTGGCATCGATTGTTATTTTCGGTAAGTTTACTTTCTTAGTCATTTTAATTTTTTTGTTTTTTTAATTTTTAATATCTAAATTTTTATAATACCATCAACTTCGGCCACTGAGAAAAAATACACAGATAATAATTTCTCAAACAAAATAGTTTTCTCTTTTACTAAAAATGTGTAGCTTACAATTTTGATTTCATGTGGATATAAAAATTATAAGAGCGAAGTGGAAATTTTAAAAAAATTCAAAAATATAAGTTAAAGGTTTTGTTTGAAGTTTTTAAAGCTTTGATTAGACTAAAATAAAATCGTGGAGCGCTTTTAGTAGAAAATTGTCTTTTTTTGGATGTGATTTTATAATTTTACTACAATATTAAGGTCGAAGAAGATAGTCGAGATAGATAGATTATCAATTTTTATCGATCGAATATTGAAATTATTATCATAATGTTGTGTTGTCATGGGGACTGAATATGTGTTCGAAATTCCAAGAAAATTTATTAAGTAGAAGTAGTTGAAAATTCAGTTGCAAGATTTTAACCAAATATATGGAACGTGAAGCTAAATTAAACATAACTTTTGAGTTTGTGGAATAGATTTGTGAGATGTAGAATTGGTTTGAAGGTCATGGTATTGAGAATACATAGGCTGAAATTTATAAAACTATTAAGTTGCTCAGTGGAAGAAGAAATAGTTTGAAAATTTTACTACATATTCTATATAAGTTTTTCAGCGTGAGTTATACTAATTTGAAATTTTTTCTATTTCTTCTAGCATCGTGCGATTTTGGATATGCCATCTACTCAAGATATGTTACCGAAATCAATAGTGCGCCTTCAGTGTCGTATGTCGCTCACATAACCGGCGCGTTGGCCGGCCTCACCATTGGCCTCCTGGTGCTAAAGAACTTCGAGCGCAAGCCACACGAACACCTTTTGTGGTGGTCAGCGCTCGGCATTTACACGGCATTCACAATATTTGCAATTGTATTTAACCTGATAAATACAGTGACGGCGCAAATACTCGAAGAAGAGGGCGAAGTAATAAAACAACATTTGCTTCATGATTTGGGTGTTTCGTAAATTCATTATAGTTTCGTAGCCAAGTAAGCGTAAATAATTAGGTTTATTACTGCAAGGAAGTTTTTCTTTTAGTTATTATTATTATTATTTTTTTTTTTCTTCTTTTAAGTTATTTTTTTCTTTCCTTTTTGTTTTGTAAATTATTGGAAATTTTGCATTTCTTGTAAATAGCCTTTTGCTCGGAGACTTGTTTATTTTATTATTATTATTATTTTTTGTTATATTTAAGTGAAAAAAGATCCCAAAACGTGAACCAAACTGTTGTGATATTGCCAAAGACTGATTTGTATAGATTTTTTTTTTCCGCATAATATTAAGTCTAAGGTTAAGATAATTGTATGTATGTATGTGTATTTACATAGAGGTTGGTGTAAAATACTGTATTTATCTGTAAAACCTGTAAAGAGGGTTAAGGAAAGAGAAACATAGCGTTGTAAGTGTATGTATATTTTGATTTACATACATTTTGCAAAATCTGATAAAGTGGGGGTATTATGCAACAAGGCTGTTTAAAAAAAAGCCCTTGTTGGTGAAACAGCCTTGTATGCAGTAATTCTTCCCATATTACATTTTTCTGGTGGAATAGAATTGTAAAAAAAAAAAACAAAAGACATTTATGTACCACTGCAATAAATAATTTTCCATTCAATGAAATTTTACAAATCGAAACAATTTATAAACCACCACTTTAACGCTGAAGCTACAGAACACTGAAGGAATTTCGCCGCTTATTTCATAGTCACAAAAAAACACAATTGAAATCACTTAAGCTAGTCGACAGTCTATAATAATCATAGTGTAGTAAGAAAATAAAAGTGAAAAATCATTACATAGGTTGTTATCTGTAGTAGATATTGTATAATTGCAGAGAACCTTTAAAAAAACCCACCACCCTTCGCACTCGGTAGGGCAGAATATTGCGACAGCGGGGGTGTGCTCGGTAAAAAGAACATCAAGATGATAAAAAGTTTATAGCGTAAAACTGAAGAGTATTATTATTTTATTTATTTATTAAAAATCTATATTAATTTTTTGTTTATTTATATTATCACTGTAATAAATAAAAATCGTAGAAAGTGAGAGCAGTCATGTATTCGGTAGAACAGGATTGCGGTTTGTGAATATAAATATTACCTTGGTGTGTTTGTTGTTGACAATGTAAACGAGTAAAGAGAGCCAAAGCCAAAGAATATTAACTCTAGCTGCTGAGGATGAGACAATTACTTCGCCCAGTACTGTTTTCATGAAAGCGTAAACACGATTATTGTTAAACTGAATGTTCTCAAATCAAATTCGATATTGTACTCATTTTTGTATTATTTTGTAAAACATCACACGTTTTCGATAGAAAAGAAAAACATATTTAAAACCTGCCAAAAACTTGAAATACATCAAGAAAGAAAAAATCAAAATAAAATTGATCTAAACAATATAGCAAACATTTTTTTATTTAATCTTATCTTTTATAAAGTCCCTTTCAGACGTTTTCAAAGTAAGTATGCATCATTAATGCGTTCGTCATTGGTATAGATATGAAAAGGTAAAGATGTTAAACATAAAAAAATTGCCATTTTTAGTATTTTAAAGTTAGTTTTACGAAAAGTCCATAAAAATAACTATGATGAAAGTTGATGTCGGTCAACTCGACTAGTGAAAACATATTTTCGAAGCTGAGATGCTAAGAAATTACAAAAAATCTATATTTAGCTAGGAAAATTTTCCTAAAATATAGACATTATTCCGCACTATAATAAAATACTGAACCATATTCGACCAGGTGGTTAAATTAAAAAATTCAACGATTGGTTCGTTCGACGATGAATCGACCAAAATTTGTCGGTCGTTACGACTGGTTTTTGCTTGAATGGTTTAAGTTGATCGCCTTGAGGAACAATTTGAAAAATGTAAGTGAAAACTAGTAAAAAATGCTCATATTTAAAGCATCTTAAAACGAATATTATAATAGAACTTCAGAAAAACGTGATGGTAAATAAGAAAAATGAGTGATAGCATTAACAAAAAACAAAAAGAGTGCTAAAATAGGCAAACTCTTTGAAATTGTGGGAAATTGTAACATCAGGGTTAAATTCCAGAGCTCCGCCTATTATATTAATAAATTTATGCATATCACGCGAATAATCTTTCTTACTCTACCTCTTTTAATTTTAGAATAGACATTTTGCTGTTGCTACTGCTCATAAAAACAATTTGCCAACTATTAAAAACATCTTTGAATACAAATTTTTTTTACGTTAAGCGTTTTGATAAGTCCGATTCTTATGAAGTGGATTTTTATTTGACTCGGTTCATCGACTAAAAAATTAATCGAAACACAGATACGTGACTAACACCAGTGTCAAAAATCCAATTGAGTCAAAAAACCAATTTTGCATTGCGAACGCATCATGAACTTCAAAACAGAGCAACGAACGAACGCGCATCATGGGCACGAGTTCGATTTCCGTGGTCAGTCGACTTGAAAGGGGTTTCCGAAGCCTTTTGTCATGGTAAAAACAGGAAATTAATAAAAAAAAAAGTCAATTTCGGAATATATATTAAAAAAACCGGTCAATTGCGAGTTCGACTTGCGCGTAGAAGGTACCGTACCATATTTTCTAGAATTTCTAGAAATGTATAAAATGCCTATATAATCTAATATTTTTTAAAATTTTAGTTTTAGGGTCCGTAATTGGGAACTCGACTCGATTACGATTTGAGTTATTATCGAGAATTTCGTATTTGGTAAATGATTTAGAAACCGAACATTTATTTGCATCGATTGTTCACACGAAAAGTTTGCTGTTATCGAGGGTGAAGTCGATCTGAAATAAAGCGAATTAGTTTTTTTGGGTTAAGGTTAAAACACTTGAATAATACAAAACTCTTATTTCATTCATGGAAAAGAACCAAAAGTTTGTTAAAAATCTGAATTTGTTGGAGAAGCTAAAACAACCTCTGCACAGTGGTCAGAAGCCACGAAAACGCGAGATTCAATAAATGCCGCATCCATGTTTTGGATTACTTTTTACCTGGGTGCTGAAGGGGTAAAGATAGAGATGGTAGATTTTTACGTGTTACCGAAAATAACAAGATGCATATCGTTTCATATGTTTTCGAGGATGCAAAGCACATTTCTGGAATCATTTTTTACTCACAGGTTGAAAAGGTGAAGATAGAGGGGGTAGTTTGTTTCTAAATTATAGCTAGTGTCAAGATGTATATCGTTTTATACGTTTTCCAGGACGAAAAGGTCATTTCTGAAGTTACTTTTTACCTAGGGGTTGAAGGGGTAACGATAGAAGGGATGGTTTTTTTTACCAGTTATCGAAAATAACAAGATGCATACCGTTTCATACCTACGTTTTCGAGCACGCAAAGCTAATTTTTGGAATTATTTTTTACCTAGGAGTTCAAGAGGTGAAAATAGAGCAGCCAGCGAAAAAAAATAATTAATTTAGTGCTTGTGTATGAAACTTTACACTCTGGATCCGATGGGAAACCGAACAGTCCCTCCAATACTGACTCTATTTCGAAATCTTTTAGGGCCTTCCTACTCATTTTCATTCAATCTGTAAAATAAAAATACCACCTTGCGGTTAGAGGAAACATTCTTACCACCAAGAAAAATTAAAAATACCACCTTGCGGTTAGAGGGAACATTCTTACCACCAAGAAAAATCAATGAAGAAAAAAAATCGTGCAAGATAAACCTAAAATATGTCTCATTTTTAAGATATTAGATATAAAAACACAAAAGCTAAAAGAACTTACTACATATCACCATGAAAATTCGAAGATTTATACCGATTTCGGTCGAAGTTGAAAAACACACCAATTTCCACTTTTCACTGCAGCCGTTTCAATAAAAATCATATGGGATCTGTCAATGTCAAATTAAAAAAATAATCTACATTCTTTTTTTTTAATGTAGCCAAATCTAAAAAATGACTGCGATTGATAGGTTTGTTTTTCGTTTAAAAAAAAATTGGTGGTAATAATATTCTCTGTAACCGTAAAAGGGTTAATAGGAAAATTAGACCCTTTCTTCAAATATATTCAAACAAAAAACCGCCTTAATCGTAGAGACAAATAACCTACATCATAATGAAATGTGTTACTGCTGCAAATGGGGTAACTTTGAGGGTGTACCATGACCTTGCACATGAGTGAATGGTAAAATTTCAGGCAGAACATATTGGTGCGGACTCTTAGGAATAAGAAAATGCACTTGAGTATCCAGGACTACTTTCGAAAATAGGCTAAATCCCGCGTTTTCGTGATTTCTGACCACTGTACTTATGGGAAGAATTGACAACTAATTGAACTTTCAGAGACCACCAGAGATGTTGATAGGTGGAAAAAAGGGAATATAAAATCGCAATATTTTCACTTTGACCATATAGTATATCAAACGAAAGACAAAATTCAATTTTGTGAACTGTCATATATTCCGAAGTCAAGTCGATCGTTTTTCAAAATACCAACTGAGAGGACAGTGGAGTGGAAATTCGACTCTATATGACTAATCTCGTTGAATTTCCAAATACGGGCCCAGTAGTTTCGAAAGCAAAACAGCTCTATTTTCGCAGAATATCCTTTTAAATATATTTTTGTATTCTATATAACAAGC
This sequence comes from Dysmachus trigonus, assembly GCA_949715965.1. Taxonomy (NCBI): domain Eukaryota; kingdom Metazoa; phylum Arthropoda; class Insecta; order Diptera; family Asilidae; genus Dysmachus; species Dysmachus trigonus. The sequence continues at coordinate 78,407,350 of OX454322.1, read as the reverse complement.
CCTTTTAAATGATGACCTCTCTTCAGGGCCGTAGCCAGGATTTTTTTTCGGGGGGGGTTTTCAAAATAAAAAGTTGAAGACGGGGGGGGGGGGGGGGGGGGTGGTAATTTACATTTTTGAACTAAATTGAAATTTTTTTTAAATAATGTTAAAATATTAATTTAAAATAAAGTTTAATTTTAATTTTTACATCTTCAATATATATTTAATTAAATATTTTTAAAAATATCTATACTATTAGGTTATTCGGGTCAAACCCGCCCACAAAATTAAAATTTTTGTATATAGTTTTTTAGACGGCTCTGTTGCTGATTATATGCACATAAATTTACTTTTGCATACTCCACTCGCACATTTTTTGGATCTTTATCACGTTGACTAGTCTTCGGTGGACTTCAGGATACATAAACTTGATTATTTGACGCTGTAAAGAAACATCGATAGAGTTACGAACTTCTAAATTTGTATTATATATGTATATATATAGTGATCGCAGTGAAGGAGGAAAAACAACTGAGTGCTCCTCTAAATAGTGCCAAAATAAGATTACGCAATAATAATTAAATATTGAGCAATGAATTTTCAAAACCGGGCGGGTTTGATCCGAAAGACGTAATATGTTACTCTTATTAAGGTGTTACACCACCCTGACGCTCGAAAAAATAGGCATAAAAATAAACTTTTTTTTTGGCTCGGCCATTAAAAATATGAATTATTCTTTATTTTACGTATACATATAATAGATTTATAAACAATTTCCAATACTGAAATACTAAAAACATTAAAAATGGGTGAGATATGAGTCGCTCAGTGGGACCCTCTTTTTAAAATCCTTTCTGACGGTGTACATGATTTCTCCGTTCAGCATTTTCCGAAAAAAAAAAAAAATTCCTTCTTCAGAAGTATTAGCTAAGGCGTGATGGAGGGAAAAAATTAAAATTTTTTTTTTTTTTGAGAAATGACAGCTGTTCTAAAAAAAACTCGTATTTCCGTCAAAATTTTGAGTTATATATATATATATATAACTTTTGAATACGGAACTCAATCGAAAAATTCACGTCAAGCTTTAGGTAATATTATAAAAAATAAGTGGTGCAAATTTCAGTCAAATAGGTTCAGTCGATTTTGAAATATCGTGTACGCCAGTTTGAAAAAAGTAATTTCGAAAAAAACGTGAAAGAAAAAAAGGTCGAAGTTAACGCCTTAAAAGTAAAATTTTTTTTAATTACTTTCAATCTGCGATTCCTGGCCCATACATAAGGTTTTGCGATGTCCTCCGTTACCTGAGTTACTGTTAGTCTAATCTTTCCAAAGGAATTATATTATTGTTAAAAATAGATAGATACGTAACGGTCCGAACGCTACCTGAGTTTTGGGTCGGCTCCCTGACGCGCTCACTTATAATTGCTATAACTTTGTAATAATTTGAATTTTGGAATGTTTCAACGCTTAAAATATTGTTAAAAGTATAAACAATTTATTTAGCCAAAAAATACTGTTTTTTGAAAATTTCATGGTTGTGTAACCCTTTAAAAAAATTCAAAATAAAATTTCTAATTTTTTAAAACATTTAACTTTTCGAAAAAGATATCTTAGAAACGTAAAAAAGAAGGATTTCACAAAAGAAAATCTAGTTTTCGACTTTTCGCAGCGAAAGAAAGAGTAAGAACTATTTTAAAAAATATGTCTGCACTTCTTCAGTTATCAGTTACAACCTGAGTAATCAATAAGTGCTAAAGATGTTTTGATCGCATCTAAAATGTACTACTTATAATATTCCACTACTTTCAAATTGAGTAAAGGCGTATTTATTGCCTAGTGGAGAGGACCTATTATCTTGTTACCTTTATTAATGAATTTTGCAATGAGGCATCTGAACTAATCTATTTTTTCATTCCGAGGGCATTTTTTTCATATATCAATTTTTTTGATGGAAATACCGTTTTTTTTTAAAAGACCCTTGAAAAGGTAAATGCTACCTACCTTTGTGCTATGATAAAAACATCACTGATTATTTTTAAAAAGTTACATGTCTTTAAGATATTTTATCATTGTTAAAGAAAAAAGAAAAGCGGAAGTTTTACTCATCTGACTGTTCAACCCTTTAAAAATCATGTAAATTTTTAGTTAAGTTTCAAAATTTCGGGGGGGGTTCTAACCCCCTGACCCCCCCCGCTGGCTACGGCCCTGCCTCTCTTTAATTCTTTTGGTTTAATAAGATGTTTTACTATGCCAAAGGACCCCGCACATTTTGTATGGAAAAGTGCGTACAGTCAAATCGACTGAAAATTTAGTATGTTGTACTTCAGGACATCCTGATCAAAAGTTCCCATGGGCGCAACTTCAAAAAATGGCCAGTTTTAGAGATACAGGGTGTTTCATTTTAATAGACGTACTCACATATCTCGAGAACTACGCATCCTAGGAAAAAATGTTTCGGACAAAATTTATAGAGTACCACAAGGGTTAACTAGCGGTGACCTTGCCTTTGACCTTGAAGTCAAGGATCAAGGTCATTTCAAGGTCAAATCAATTTTTCATAGTGATCTCTACTTCTGACCCCGGAAATGGAAAAAGCGCAACATTTTGCATGAACATGAACAATGAGTATATGTATGTCGCTAATATGTTTAGTTTCTTTAATTATTTCGATTACCAGCGTCTCTTATATTCAAAAAGCAACAAAATACAAAATCGCCAAAATTAATAAGTCCGCATTGAAAAGATCCAAAGACAAAAGTGGAGAACCGGAATGACTAAAATCCAACAATTCCCGACTCCCTATCTAAGTTCGAACTAATATTTTTCTACCCTCACAGAAGACTCGTTCTTGATTTTCCAAGATTAGATATCGAATATCTGAAAGAGCTAACTGTCGGTATTTATCAGATTAATTTAGCACCTGCTTATATTCAGGATAAACTAGTACGCGATGGATCCGAATTTTTTGAATTTGATGAGCACCGGTATGCAAATGGTTTCCTCAGGGTACGGCTGTACTCCCGCTTCCGAAATTCGACAAGGTATCAGTTATGGATAACTTATAGACCTCATGAGGATCAGAATAATGAGCCTATAAGAGGTTATTACTGTACTTGTGTATCAGGTTCGAGAACATTAGGTTGCTGTGCACATGTCGCAAGTGTGTTATGGTTCTTAGGGTATGCGCGACACCAGCCTCATATCAAATATCCAAGCGTCACTTTACTTGATAATATAAGAGACGCTGGTAACCGAAATAATTAAAGAAACTAAACATATTAGCGACATACATATACTCATTGTTCATGTTCATGCAAAATGTTGCGCTTTTTCCATTTCCGGGGTCAGAAGTAGGGATCACTATGAAAAATTGATTTGACCTTGAAATGACCTTGATCCTTGACTTCAAGGTCAAAGGCAAGGTCACCGCTAGTTAACCCTTGTGGTACTCTATAACTTTTGTCCGAAACATTTTTTCCTAGGATGCGTAGTTTTCGAGATATGTGAGTACGTCTATTAAAATGAAGCACCCTGTATCTCTAAAACTGGCCATTTTTTGAAGTTGCGCCCATGGGAACTTTTGATCAGGATGTCCTGAAGTACAACATACTAAATTTTCAGTCGATTTGACTGTACGCACTTTTCCATACAAAATGTGCGGGGTCCTTTCAAGTTTCTTCTAGTAGCTTGATTTCTGAGAAAGTCAGTTGTGACAGACGGACAGACGAACAGACAGACATACACGCGAGCGATCTTATAAGAGTTCTACTTTGTTACCTTTGGAGGTATGGAATCCTAAAAACTTTGCGTAAAACTAAATATGGGTCATTTTGCGCTAGTAGATTGTTTAGTTCAATATTTTGGATGGGTAAAAATCATCGCAATTTGATGTGTGTATTGCAAATTATAAAACCTTTGCAAAATAATCAGATCTAGATCAGATCATTAAAAAGACGCGTCTATAGTAAGTTTTTAAAATCTCTAAAATAATACAAAATTTAGTGTTAAATCTGATTCGGATTACTTGATTTTCAAAAGATTTTTATTTGTTTGGGCTCAAATTTAAGGTTCATCGGAGAGGTATGCATTAAACAAAAAATTTGAGTTAAAAATACCTTTGTTTTCGGACTTATGTACGTATTTAATAATCGTAATGATCATCCGTGTTAAAGACCACGAGTGAGAAAAGTTAAACACACATCATTTTTTTTTGATAACATCATAATCGTTTTCGTCGACGATTTTTTCCCACATTAGCCGAAGGTGATGCATTTAGCAGCAAAAAGTGCCCAAATCCCCCCGAAGCGATCTATCAGCGCCCGAAGAGCAGCAGCCTTGTCTTCTTTGGTCCAAACAAAAGAGGCTTAAGTCTGGCTAACTGAAGCCTGCGCGCGCACCTTGCCTACGCGCGATTTGGGCCTCATTTGGAGGCGACCGCGATGCCACCCATGCGCCCGGCCAACGTAAAGTATCCCATCAAATGTTGTTTAGAGTGACATTTATGATATCAAGAAACCATTCCGATCCTCGGTCCCTGCGCGGCCGCGTCTTCCCGCCTTAATAGCCGCAATAAAGAACTCAATTTGGTTCTTGGCGAGATTTTCTTGGCTCTGGATGCGGGAGACAGGCTTAGAGAGCATTTGACACAGGAATGCGCCGTCCGTCGCCTCGATGAGGTGACCAGGAGTGAGAAAGTCAAAGAAAATAAAATAAAGTGAATTTAAAATAAAAGAAAATCTGTGGTCACCACCTCACCGGCCGGTGCGGCGATCCCTGTTTACTCTACGGAGCCCTAGCTCATAGCTGTCAGCGTCGGAATGGATGTGATTATCGCTGCGCGCTGGTCACAGTAAGCTCGCCGGTAAACAAACTCCTTCTGAAAATAAATTGTCCGACTTAATGAGGATCCAATCGAGGCGAAAATGGCTCTTAAGCCGGCCAATTATAACTCCCTTCGGCGTGTATCGACCGCCGCGCCGCCGAAAATACACACAACAGAGCGCGGACATTAAGCCATCAGCAATCTTTACTTTTCTTCACGTGTTGCTTGACTTTTGATCTAATCAGCTCCTCGGTCCTGATCATCGCCTTTTGGGTTTCTTTTTTTTTTTTTTGGTTTGATTGCCTCGCGATCGACTTAAAGGGAGCCCCCGTTGTAAACAAGGCGCTTCGATACGTCTTCTTCTCGACGCGTCGTCGATTGAGCCAGTCGCGCATGCCTTTCATGTTTAATTGGAGCAGTGGCGCGCATGTTTGGGTGCTGTGAACCGCACGATTGCAGTCTCGCTAGTTTGGTGTTTCCTCATCAGCGGAATAATAAACAGACGCTTCAATCTTTCGGATCGAGCTGGCGTTTTTGGTGCCTACTTTCTCCGATTATTTCGAGGAAGAGCTGCTGCCAAGCACAAGAAAGGGCGAAATTTTCACAAGAAACAAAATATTTAAGAAGCTATTTGAAAGTATACTGCATAAATTTATTATTCTGTTCTGCATGGCAACAGATAGTTCATAATCTTCAAGTAAACATTTTGCGCTAGTCTTTAATATTAACGACTGGCTGTTGAACTGACTTATTGAAATAATATCCATAGGTTCTTGATGACTTAGAAGACATGGATTATTTCCGGGATGTTGATATCGAAAAAAATATATCGATATAAATAGGGTCAACTTTTGCAGGCAGGTGCCCGACATATAAGACATATCAGCGCCCGAAATAAGAATGGAAGTAAATAAATATGTTTTCAAAATTCACACAAAATCATATACTTAATAATTTTACTTTAAAAAGATTGAAGTTAGCTTTTCTTTAAACATTTGTCTATTATTAGTTTGTTATAAAATTATTTAGTTGGCACTATGTTGCTCGAATTTAGTTTTTATGTTTAAGATGCCTAACATTTTGGTTGACTTAACAATACATACCTGTGCAACGATATACCTACGCAACATTTGTTAAAAATAGGTCTTAGGTTAAATTGAATTGAATTGATATCTAATTCTATAATAGTTATAAGCCATCTACTGGTGTTTTGTTAAGAAACAGGTGTTAAAACTACTTGTGGCCATTCATTAGCAATTCATTATTACAGTTTATTCAATGCAGAAAATTGGTTAAAAAGCGGCCAAGTTAGGCAGTTTTGAAACATACGCAAGTACTTTGAGTCTAATTTGTACCGAGTTTTCTTAAAAGGTTTGTCTGTATAAGTTTATATGAATAAAAGACTTTAATTTCGACTTCAAGCACCGACAATAATTTTTATTAGTCTATTATTTATCAAATGTCCAAAACGTAGGTGTGGTTTTGATTACACAAGTCGACACGATTTTTGATTCTAATTAATATGCAGTCATTCCTCATTGCTTTCGTCTCACAAGTGAAGAAAATCGACATGATTTTTAAAAAAGTTTGCTTTTGTGCCCAAGACAGCAAATTTAAAATTACCAATCATCATAATTGTTATGTTTTTATTTCCTTCTAAATCTTTTGGGAGCGGAAATTTTTTAAATTTTCGGTTGCTATATTAGATCCGCCATCTTTAATATATATTTTGATAACAGACTTAGTATCAGCGACCCTAAAACCTCTTTGATTAATTTTGATAAAAATTCCCATAAAATTGCAAGTGTTCGGACGCCATATTTAATTCACCACTTTGGAACCCAATACAAAAATATACCTATACTGTTTTCTCTAATATAACGAACTTTTTGGCAAAAAATCAGAAATATCGCAGAACGCATTTAGTTGTAATTGAGGTTCAAACTATCGAAACGAATGACAATTTTTCTTTCACAAAAGCAAAGTTTTAACAAAATAATGGCACTTTAACGTTCTTAAGAAAATAGCATTCATAACTCAGACTCAAAAAAAAAGTTTAATTTTGTTGACCTGTGTTACTTTTTAATTTTATTTCATTATTCGTTTCCAGCTTTTAAGAGTTCCGAACCAAATATCGTATGTAAAAAAATTACATGTCAAAAGCTATCAAGTCGTTTAAGGGGAGGTTCTCATCTAGAACGTCAAAAAGTAGGTAAAGTTCGTGATTTTTTTGAAGGCAAATGACAAGACATAGGGAAATGATATTTGGCATTATCTTTTATTGTACATTTATCTGTACGAAAAAATTTTTTTATTCAAAAAAAAAAAAAAAAATGGCGCTCGTTATTCAACTTCTCCGGAGGCATGTTTTTCGAAAATTGCCCAGCTGCGTACAATTTAGGGGTCGCAGATTGGTCTGAAATCAAATAATGATGACATTATTATAAACTAGAATAAATTTGTCTCAGAAAGAGTGGACGACTTTCAAAAAAAATTTAATATTGACGGAATGGTGCGATTTTGAAATTTTAAGGCCGTTTTCGGCCGTTTTTTTTCATAGTTTATCACTTACAAAAAGCAGATAATGTTACAATTTTCAAAATGTGCTCCACTCTTTCTATGAAGAAAATTGTTTACTTTAATATGCACGAAACTAGAAGTTGATCGGTTGAACCGTTTTTGAGTTATCTTGTACGCAAATTTGAAAAATCTTGAAAAACAAAGTTCCGAGATAATCGTGATTGAACGGCACGGCACAGGCTGAGCGCCCCCTACGATCATGACACCGCCACAATCAATGGGCTGTAGAATCCGTTCTAGTGCTCGGATCAACTAAATATTTTAAAGCAACATTCTAGACATATTAAACTTTAATAATATGAAATAAAAAAAAAATCTAAAATTTCAAGATGCTAGATGAGAGCCTCCCCTTAAGGCCTAGGCGGGGAAATATACGAACTATGTATAGGTGATATTACTAATATTATAAATAATACTCCTCTCAAAAATACCTTTCATTTAATATCACGATAGGCTTTAAAATTTTGTTTATAATCGACATAATGGAGTCAAGTTTCCCTCATATTGGAATTATTGAAAAATAATAATACGTTCGCTGCAATATGGCAAATGGTTTGATCATTTTTATGATGAGGTCAAAGTCATGATTCGAACGTAAAATTTGCCTCTCTTTCCACTTCTGGGGTTAAAAGCATATCTTCCTATGTAAGCAAATAAACTCGACCTTGAAATGGCCTTGAAGGTGATGGATAAGGCCACCACCGGATAGCCAAGGAACAATCCTACAAGTTTTGTCCGAAAAATTTTTTTCCGAAAATCCACTCCTGGTGAGTTATCTGCTGTTCCGGTACCTTGACCTTTCTTCGATATGATCTTCAGGGGCCAAAGGTTCAAGTTGCTCAAAGTCATATTCAGGGAGCAAACTTTTTCTTTCTTTCCAAATCCGCAATAAAATATGGGTGTTACGATTTAAAAAATGTGTCTGACCTTGATATGTCCTTCAAGTTCATGGTCAAGGTCAAATCCAAGGTCGTCGTTAAATAGCCCGACAAAAATCTTGAAACATTTGTATGTTTTTCTCAAAAGTGCATTGCTGACTTTTTCCTCACCCTGTATATATTTATTAGGTTTAGCCAAATTTATGTTCTAACGAAATCAAATGAAAATATTACGAAATCAAATCGATAAATAATACTTTTGCTGATCACTGGTGTACACTACTCAAACTCTGAAATTTGGTATGATTTGTATAGTGTTAGAAAAATATATGGATGGTTAATGTGCGCTGTACATGAGAAAAATTAACGCTTTTTGATGGAATTTGATTATCTTTTTGCCTTTAATCTGAACTAATACATGATTAGTAAAACTATTTAAATTTATAATACGAAATTTTATAAAGCTAAATATCTCGAGAAGTACCAATCGACTGACAAACATTTTGTGCATATTCGTCACATTTAATCCCGAATGAATTCAAACTCAATTAAGCCGCTTACCGGATGAAAAAGTAATATATTAATTTGAAATGTTGTTTTGTCATCTCTTTGATGGATTACAATTTTGTTATATTGTTTCAAATAAAAAGTTTCGCTCAACCAAATACAAAATTTTGTCACCAAATGAAAAATTCAACAAAATATTTTCCTGATGTAACAGAGTCAAGTTGATACCTTAACAAATGTTTGTTTATTTTTTGTACCTCCGCAAAAATAAAATTTATTAATATGACAAGAATATTTGTTACGTATTTGTCACGGAATAATAAATTTAAAATATTTATTTTATTTAATTTTTTTGTATCGTGAACGAAACATTTTTCTAAGTGTGTGATTTACGGCCTTCAAAATGTTTATTTTAGTTCTTTGCATTTATTACTATGGATGAAGATAATTTTTTGAAATTATCATATTAATAATTTCCCATAGAGTAAAATATATACATATTAGGGTGCTTTTTTTTCGCGACTATTTTTTTTTTTTCAGTCCCACCTCGAAATTTTGTGGCTAATACCTAAACATACATTCCCTGAAAATTGGAGCCCAAAAAAATAATATTTAGTACTAGACCAAGACGCATAAAGATTTCCCATATAAAATACACGTGAACTATGATTATTTTTCTTCAAATCTCTACAACTCAGAGGCATTTTATGGCCCAATCTTTGGCAATGGTAGGGTTTCTTCAGAATTGAATGCTCTACAAAAGTGTCCATTGCGATGTAACCCTAACTCCCACCAGCGAGGTAGTACGGGTCATTGACCCCAATTTTTCCACGAAATTCTCGCTTTTTGACCCTATCTCGTAAACAACAACAGGTACAGAAAAAGTGAATATTACAAACTTGTAGGAAATTCAATTTCCTCCAAAAAGTTCTTGAACATCAAATCGGTAACGTCGATATTTCTTGAGATATTGGGCTTTGAACTTGAGGTAGTGTGAAAGTTTCATGGATTATTGAGCTAAATTGTAGAAACACTACCTCAACTTCAAAGCCCAATATCTCAAGAAATATCGACGTTACCGATTTGATGTTCAAGAACTTTTTGGAGGAAATTGAATTTCCTACAAGTTTGTAATATTCACTTTTTCTGTACCTGTTGTTGTTTACGAGATAGGGTCAAAAAGCGAGAATTTCGTGGAAAAATTGGGGTCAATGACCCGTACTACCTCGCTGGTGGGAGTTAGGGTTACATCGCAATGGACACTTTTGTAGAGCATTCAATTCTGAAGAAACCCTACCATTGCCAAAGATTGGGCCATAAAATGCCTCTGAGTTGTAGAGATTTGAAGAAAAATAATCATAGTTCACGTGTATTTTATATGGGAAATCTTTATGCGTCTTGGTCTAGTACTAAATATTATTTTTTTGGGCTCCAATTTTCAGGGAATGTATGTTTAGGTATTAGCCACAAAATTTCGAGGTGGGACTGAAAAAAAAAATAGTCGCGAAAAAAAAGCACAAGTACATATACTTATAGCTTTCTTAACAAAAAATAATCAAAATTTTAGTGTTCTTCGAATCGATAAATATTTTCTAACCTTAGCGCTCTAGGGTTAATAAGCATAAGAAAAATGCCTGTGTTAATAAACTCCAAGAGGTCACTTGCATCTGTGATGAATAATTCAACTCTTTGTTTTTTTCTCGAAAATTCAGTAATTACAAAATTGCAGCTCCTTTCGCTGCCAATCAATGCAGTCGCGAAGCAGATAAGATGCAGAATCTAAACGCACTCATTAGTGCAGCCGGCTAATTTCGCATGGGCTCTGGGGAATGTTTTTATTAAAAAGTACGCATGCACACCTGGATCAAGAGGCCCCAACAGGTTGCATGCTTCGCGGAGATCAGCGCGCAAAAACCCTCGGAAACATTTTCCAATTTAATAAGACGTTCCAAATTTTGTGTCTGCATGAAACGAAAGCCAAGCCCGGCTGATTCGGGATGAGGCCAGCAGCCCGGGATTGAAGAAGCTAACTATCTTCGGCGTTTCTTTCGCTGGGACACGGGACGGGATCGGGAGTCGTGTAATTGAAGAAATCGCTACGACGCGGCGCTGCAGTGCAGTGGCCGACGAACTGGTCTCTTCGTTGGAAGCTAGTCGCCGGACAGACAGAGGTGAATTTTTAAAATAACTAAAACACTTGAAATAACTAATTGATAGCTTCGGTGGAGTCGAATCGAATAGCCCAGCAGGACCGGCTTATCCCTCTGAGACGTGCCAGATATTTTCGAGTCGCAACTTCTGCTGAATTTTGAAGAATCGCGCAGAAAAAGTTGCGGCTGCACGCGAGCAAACTCACATATTTCTTTGAAGGCAGGTCCGAGGGGATTAGCGATCATCTCCAGACGAATTTTGAGCAGCAATGAGCTGCAATTTATGCCCTGTGCGCTTCTTCTGTTTGGTTATTATCTCCGAAATTATGCAGTTTGGCGGGTGAATAACTTGAAGATGCCAGTTCTACCGCACAAATCCACTGCATTGTATTAGGGAAACCTAAGATTCATTAAAATTTAAATATTATTTTTTTTATATGTATGTGGGATCGGTCACAATCCTCCTCAGAACGTCGAAATTACTCGAAGGAGTCGGCAACCAGTAGTTCACTTGGTTAGAGCATCAAAGCGCCAAATTGAAGGTTGCAGGTTCGAGCCCTACCTGTGTCCGGTACGTTTTTTCGAATAATTCCCACCAGTACAGTATATAATTGGAAAAGCGCAGTATATAACAAACTAAAACCTTTTTGATCTTTTACATTTCTTTGACATTAATTATTTGGCTGAAGTTTTGTTATTACTTTTTAGAATTTATCTAAAACTCCTTGTGTATACTGGTTGCTTTTTGAAACTTCTTTTTAATTTAGAAGATATTTTATATTTATTTTTATTTTTTAATGTATGTATACTATGGAATAAAAAAGCGCAAATATCTCAAGCTTTTTAGCTATATTATTGGGTATTCACGCTTTGGTGCAAATAGGTCTTGCTCCTTTGCTTCCGTTGTATCATAGCATGTAAATTAAATGCAATGATACAACAATACCCTAGACGTATTACAAAATTGCATTAATTTGAATTGCTGTATTTTTAATATGCAGATGCAATTTTTTTGTGAATTAATATTATAGATAATTTTTTTTTTAATTTTAAATTACTTGTTCTTTAGAATTAAGTTTATTAAAATTTTGTTCGTTTTTCATCCATTCTAGATTTATATCAAACATATAGCAGAAATTAATTCTGGAAACGCCTACTTTTATATATCTAACAAGGAGGGGGCACGATCTTGTGGAAACGGATTTGAATGAAATTTTGTCTAGTAGTAGTATTTCATGTTGGTATACTAGCCATAAAATATTTCCGTCCAATGCCCAGTAGTAGCGGAAAAAAATGCACCCAAAGTTATACATATAAGTTAAGTTGAATTTCAATTGAGCACATCGTATCGTATGGTAACGTTCCCAACTCGTACTCTTGCATGCACGGTTTGAGCCTACTTGATTGGTTCATTGTATAATCGTTTTTAATTATTTAGTCAATTATAAAAGTGAACAGACTTTTTATTTATTTATTAACTCATGTACTTTTTTCGTTATTATTTCTATACGCTATGATTTTAAATATATCTCCAAAGGGTTGAAAAAGGCCGGAAAAATGCGCCTCCCGAAAGTTGAGAGAGAGCTACTTATGTAGAGTTTGGGCATGGGTTTAGTCTTTTTCATCAACTCTTATGAACTATATGAAGGGTAGAATCTCTTAAGTGAGAAGTTTGTTCATTTCTGCATTAGAAACATAATTAGGGATATAAGGGTACCAAGTGTACGAGTGGGGAACGTTACCATATACGATACGATGCGCTTAATTGAAATTCAACTTAACTTAACTTATATAACTTTGCGTGCATTTTTTTCCGCTACTACTTGGCATTGGACGGAAATATTTTATGGCTAGTATACGGACATGAAATGCTACTACTAGGCAAAATTTCATTCAAATCCATTTCTTCAAGGTCGTGCCCCTTCCTTGTAAGTTTCCAGAATAAAGTTTCAATCGTGTCCTAGTATGACTCTTAAATTACAAAATCAATGGTCTACGATTACACTAGGCTTAGAATTTGTAAATTTTGTATTGTCCGTAAAATAAAGAATATGTCATTTTCGAAATTAATTGGAGAACATGTAGTTTTTAAAAGCTTATTATAATAATAAAAATTAAGTTTTAATTTACTAACCTGCTCAACTACCTATGTAACTACGTACACCTGTATGATGAAAGCCTGCAGCTAAAGTCGGTGCTTGCTCAGGACATTAATCCAGTCCTTGATCCACCCTTTCCCATTCAATTAATTTTTCGAGATCATTTCATAAATTCGCTTGTCGCAACTCGATTATAATCCCGTAGATCAGCAACCTGTCCTCTGTCCCCCGACGATCAAGGGAAGGGTTCCGCAGTCCAACCGCCAAAATCGCGGCTCCGACAATTCAATCAGTCAATGGTGAACGTGGGTCTTCGTTGGTCCAGGAAGCAGGCAGCGTTCCGGGACAGGAGTCGGCCCCGCGATCGGGACGCGATTACTTGTCCCTTGGGGTCTCTATGCGGCCGCGGGCTCCCGATGAATGGACGTCGGACCACCGCGGGGATGTTGAAAAAATTCGACAACTCCGATATGTGCCCCAGCGGTCGCAAATAAACGCGCCGTGGATCGTGGATCGTGGACCAATAAACGTAACGATCTCTCCTGGGTGTGCGGATCACTCCGCACCGCATGACGGGCCAGCACTTGCTGTTTGCGCAACTTGCGGGCGCGGGCGAGGACGTCGGCCGCACTCTCTGGAGAGATCCCGTCCACGAGCAACAACAATGGCCCGCATTCCAGCGTGATTTTTTCTTCAGGTCGCTAAATGCGTCCAACCCACCTTAATGAAGTCTTCAGGTTTTTGCAGTGTAGTCGTATTTTTTCAGGCCGGCCGCCATCGACAGTCAGCGGATCATTTTTTGCTCGGTATGATTTAGTGCGCCGTGGTACTCCGCAAACAAATCCTTAGCGTCGTTTAGCAAGACATTGAGGAGACAGTTTCGAGTTATATGAGTTCGTCGTCGGACCTCTTGAGGACTTTTTGATGTAAATTCCGCGAATGCTGCGCAGCCTTTTAATTGGGGAAATTTTCTGGGACCTTCGGACAGGAGACAGAAGTAAACATAATCTTCGACGGGAATTTAAGATCTTTTGGGACCTCCGTAGTTGGGATTTTAAAGCGGAATTTATTGAAATATATTCCCAAGAGTACGATACTGCTTATACAAAATTGATTTAATGAATAGAATTTTTATAAACGAATTACATAGGCATGGTTAACAAATTTCTGTATTACATGTATCACCAGACCATACAAAAAAAATACTAGCTTATCTATGCCCGGCGTTGCTCGGACGCAACCATTCTTCTAAAGAAAGCAAAACCTTAATAAAAATATGATCTAACTAACAAGCATAAAAACGCAACTAACCCGTAGGGTACAAGAGTGCTCGAAAACTCTTATCATTAATTCTTCTCAATGCACGAATTTAAGGAATTCATTAATTTGAAACTTGCAGAAGTCAATTTACTAATTTTTAGCGTTATATGTTACATTTAACTGATATAATAATACGATAATAATGTCCTTGTAAATTCCTTACCTCTCCAGTTCCTAATTTCGAACTGGAATATATTCTAAACCTAGTTTTTCGAAATCCCTAAAAATCGTAGAATAAATGCCCGTAAATGTCGTGTTAATAATATGATAACGGGGTTTTGTGTCAAACTTTTCAGCTTCTTGCTGGAAATATTAGTTTAGCTTATTTATTTACTTCGCTTAATACAAGCTACAAAACTTAAACTAAGCTTAGACTAAAACTAAAACTAAACTAAAACTAAACTAAAACTACAACTGATAAAGTTAAAAGGTGACAACGAGGGGGAGTTGGCAATAATTATGGTGGTGGGTCAAGGTGGTAAAGGGCATGTCTGAGGGAGGTTTTATCTAAGTGAAAATTGAAGGCGGGAGAGTTGTTAGTTTTACGTAACATTCTAGTAATAGTAATAATATTAAGGTAATATAATAGGTACAACAAGAATTTACAATTTAAGATTCAACTGGACGTTGAGTGATAAGCATTAATTTATTTGATTTCTAATTCGAAGGAAAAATTAGGCTATGGGGAATAACTTAAAAAAAACCCTAAGTCAGCTGGAAATATCCACCGAACTCTACACTATCGAATCGCAACAGTTTGGGCTCTCTGGGTATGATCCGGTTCGCAATTTCCTTACACCACATATACACTACAAAGTTAAAAAGAACAGAATTTAAACAAGTAATGTTTGATAAGATAAATAAATAACAATAATGTACTGTATGTATATTATTAATAGTAAAATAATATGAATCCATATAGGTACATGATATATCTACAATCAATCTATATGAAGTATTTTTAAAATAAAGTAGTCACTTCTAAATATTTTGAAAAAGCTGTTAAAAAAATATATTATAATCCTATGAACATTGAAAAATTGAAACTTTCCAAATATTGTAAAGTGAAACAATTTATTTGATTTGTTTAACCCTAGGACCCTACACAGGGGTTCCCCAAATCTTACAAAATTAGTGAAAAATGCTAAAAAAAATTTACCTACTTTGTTCAATCGTATTTTTCATGGTAAAAAAATAATACTAGGTTTTTCCCAATGACCCATTCCGCTGTTCAGATTTTGGGCATGAAAATGTAAAATAAAAATTTCTCTACCACCAATAGTCAGCTTAGTGTGGGGTCAAAACCCCCGGAAATAATAAATACAAGCCGTGAAGTAGACCTTCTCACTACCACATGTATAGGGTCATGTAGTCCGATGATTGCACAGAAATAACATTGCTTCTTATGGCGGTAGAGCCCATTCATTCCGCTCCACAGGGCGAATCTGCTAAACTATCGCTTTTACGGAAAAGTGATGTTCTACTGACTGTAACTGGGGAGGAATACCGTTCTTATGGTACCAAAATCATTATAGGGGTAAGAACAAAATATTAAAGATATTGGAGGTCAAAAGTTACTCTTACTGCCCATCGAACAAATTACCACGGAAAGCCGTGCTGTCAAGTTGACCTGCCGCTGCTGTTTTGTTCAGGGAAATGGTTAGAGTTGTGTTTAAGTGCAAAAAACTCTAATATTTTGTTCTTACCACTATAACGTTTTTCAGATCACTAGAAAGATATTCCTCCATAGTTATAGTTAGTAGAACATCATTTTCGCGTAAAAGTTATAGTTTAGCAGTTCAGACGAGTTGAGTGGCATACTTTGGATCATCCCCCATAAGAAGCAATGTTATTTCACGGCGATTCTCGGACTACATCACTACGTATGCATTTTCTACTTCACGGCTTGTGTTTATATGTATTCCCGGGGGTTTTGGTGTGGTCCTAGGGTTAATAAGTATAAGTATCGTGTTAAATTTCATCTCGATCGGATAAATACTTGCGCGACAAACAACCAAACAAACTTTTCCCTCTTTATATAATAGTAAGTAAGGTAGGTGCGGGTTATAAGGCCTGTCGGCTAATAACGCCTAAGTAACAAAAAATATAATTTAAAATGATCGATGTCGCTCAAGGTCATAATCGCAGGTAGCTAACACTCATCGATGGCACCTGAAACTTTTTGCGACGCTTTTGTTGATTAGGATACATACTTTTTATTTTACTTCAAATCTCCCTTAGCTAGGCCTTATTACCCGCACCTACCTTATAGATATTTCTGAGAGGTATTAGTTATGATTGAAATAATTAATATTTTAACAATTATTATTATTATATTAGATTTCAGCACCACCAAAAAGTAGTTTCTATTTTTATGGTTAAGAATTTAAAACTAGAAATGTTAAATGGCATTATGTGGTTATTAAATAGGTGAGATTTATAATACATTCTATATTTCTTGTAATAAATTTCGAAAAAAGCATATATTTAATTTCAAAATGGTTTAAAAATCGTTTAATAAATATATATGTATGTGTATCGTCTATATCTCAGAATTTTGTCATATACATATTAAATATAGTAAGTCGCCGCAAATAATTTTCGTTGAACTTGTAAAAAGAAGAAAGTATTATATGACATTTTGATTTATTTAAAAATATCCGTTTTAAGGGAACTTGACACACCCAAATTTTCAGAAAATCAATATTTTTTTATGATTAATTTTTATAGGAAATACTTTCAAGAACAAGAATTTCATTATATTAAAGTCGAATTCGGTTTCGGTGCAGGCATTGCATATTAAATTTGGGTAAGTTTTTCCTTTAAAAATATCTTTTAAAAACTTTAAACGCTATTTACTCAAAACTGCGTTTTTAGAGTTGTTGTACACGATTTAAAAAAAAACTATTCGACCAATCGGTCAAAAATTTTGATATGTTATTTGATACATGGCTTTTCAGGGATTTTAATAATATACTCTGAAAATGTTAAAATTTTAATCAGATTTTCTGGGCCAAAAATGTGCATTTTTTGAAAAAACGCAGCGATTTTGTTATTTTTCAATGAACAATTGTCCTTTTGGTTCAATCTCTAGAGATTTTCATACCAATTAAAACCCTTTTTTATGGGTCAGACGTTCCAGTGACTCAAATTTGCGTACATCGTGATTTGTTGAGGTCTTTTTGAAAAAAATCCAACAGCCAAAAAACAGCCTGGAAAAATCTAAATTTTTTATTTCTTGTATTCTTTGAAGACTAAGAAATAAATATGCAAAAGTTTCATTTATATGTCTCTTATTTCCCTTCAATTTACCTAATTTCCAAAAAAAAAAAAAAAAAAAAACTTATGGGTGTGTCAAGTTCCCTTAAAAATAAAAGTAATAATTTCGCGGCCCTTTTCAAGTATATAATATTTACTTAACTTAACTACAAACGCGTCCAAAAATTAAACTTCGTTTTTTTACAATATTTTGGTTTGACTACTAAATAAAATCTTAAATTTCACATTATCAAAATTTCGATTTAATAAGAAAATCTCGTTTTAAAAAAATGAAAAACGTTTATGCGATTTTCTGAATATTAAGCGTTGGTGGACACCGTAGAAAATCCTTAAGTTGAAGATGTTTTCATCACATCCGTGTAAATAATTACGCAAGAATCCTGCCGAAGTAAAAAATCGAATAAAATATGGTTAATAAATCTTACAATAATTTTCGTTGGAGTGCATTTTAAAGAATTGACTGTTAAAAGAGTTCTAATTCAGTAGTATAAAATTGTTATGTGGCTTTTATTGGTTATAGCACTTTATTTTCAGTAAGCGTTTATCCTCTTCTGAATCCATAGTTTATTTAACCAGACTTTAAGGTCTCATATGGTTACTAGATAAAAGAGCCACTAGTTTTAAGCGATTTACATACTTTAATCAAAAGTGAGAACGGTGGCGTTAAGCCTTATCCTAAGCCACGGCCATCCAGGGCACATCAAAGTCGTAAAATGTTGAGCAGACAGCATAAAAGCGGTGGCATCTGCCCCTGCATATAAATAAAGCGGTGGCTCCCAGTTCCCAGCTCCCAGTTCCCACTTTGCCCAGTTCAAATCCCGACTGTGGGTCTGGGAACGATTCGAAGCCGGGAGCGCCTAATTACTGGGAATATTTTATTTTCGAATATTCCGTGGTGCAGTTGAGAAGTGTTACCCAAGTAGGCGGGTGTGAGCGGCTCGTCGTCGTGGTCGTTCGAGGAAGTGCCATGCGAGAGAGCCACTTGCCCAAGTGCTGCGAACGTGACCATAATGCAAGCGGGCCAATTGATAGGGCTCGTCCAGCTGCTTCCCAGAAAATATTCGAAATATTTCTTTGCAGAGGAAAGTAAGCCACCAGAATACTTGAGTGAGTGCCCCCGCTCAACGCTGGAAGCCGCCCCGCGTGAACTATTGCGCGGAAGGCGGACCGCGGTGGCGGGCGTTCCTGGGTCTTATTGCACACCCTAAGGAATGCGGAGAAGTGCACTCGGTTATATTTCAAATAAGCGCGGGTATTAATTTCTGATAAATTGAGCAGGTATCCGCGGCTGGTGGCAAAGGAACCGTGAGCGGTCTCACCTGCATAACAATTCCCGCGAATTCCTGAAGACCCTCCCGCGACTCGATGCTCCGATTAGAATCTTCCGGGCGTGTTTAGTTCGTCGTGTCGCGGTCTTGCGACTAATTGATCGTTGTATTGAGAGTCTTACTTTCGGCTGGAGTCAATAGCCCGTCAAAAGTAATTGGGCCAAGCGCGGAGGAATTTGTTTACGCGCCCCGGCCAGCGAAGGTGCGCATTTTTGTGGGGTACTTCTTTCCGCCACGGAGAGCTGAGGAGGGTGCTCCGCGTGGCTCGAGTGATGCAATCCTTCGCTTAAATCGGGGAAGTTCTGTTTATTTACATGCCCCAAGAGTACGTCGGGAGCCTGCCTGCGCCCGCACTCACTTGTCGGAGCGTTTCACACCTTACCGCGTCGCGATCCGCTGTTTTTGGTTACTTAACACTCCATAAAAACCGCGGTGGAGTAAACTTTCTCCAGCCGGGTCTCACAAGCGAGCTTCTAGCTCTAAATGCGATAATTTGTTTATAGGCCTCCGTCAAAGCGTTTCAACTCCCAACGAGGAAGAAGATGTCGAACTCGCCGCGAAAGAAGATTAATAATTAGTGATTAATTAGCGGTAGCTGAGACACGCGCTATTTTGGGACCCGTGTCGACGGGTGGTCCTGCCCATATGGCCGGGAAGTATCAACGTCATGGTTTAACTATAAGTTGGATGGTTCTCTTTTTTTGGTAAATTTTGATTTATTTTCGATTTCATTCGGAATGAGACAAAATTGATCAGATTAATTTTGTACGATGCGATTAAATAAATCTATGTTTATATAAAATTTGATAATACTATAGTGATATTCTTAAATAGAATGCTAGCTCTATACTCATTTTAATTATTGATATTTTTGATAGAAACTATATGGAGAGCAGAACCGATCCAAGCATATCATACATACAATTGGACTATTCAATCTTGCATTTGGCTATAGAGAGTACAATCAGAGCTGGGTAAATTCAATTACATTACAATTACAATTTGAATCCTCTGGAATTGTAATTTGTAATTGATATGTTGAATTCCTTAGTACTGGACTTGGAAAAGTTTCAATTCCATTAGGAGGAATTGTAATTATTAATTGATTAGTAATGAACTTGATTTATTCGTCAATTCCATTCCAAGGAATTGTACTTGTAATTTCGTTGTTTCCCATTCTAAAAAACAATTTAGAAAGTATTTGGAAAGAAAGGAATTTTTGTCAACGTGTAATCAATTATTATTTGGGGACTTGAATTCCAACTTCTAAGAACTGATTAGAGATTATTTTTGGGAATCAGTTCTTAGAAGTTTGAATTCAACTTCCCAAATAGTAATTGATTACACGTTGACAGAAATTCCCTTTTTTCCAAATACTTTCTAAATTCCTTATTTATATTATTATATATAAATTAGAATGGAAAAAAAAAACGAAATTACAAGTTCAATTCCTTGGAATGGAATTGACGAATAATTCAAGTCCATTACTAATCAATTAATAATTACAATTCCTCCTAATGGAATTGAAACTTTTTCAAGTCCAGTACTAAGGAATTCAACATATCAATTACAAATACAATTCCAGGGGATTGGAATTTCAATGTAATTTAATTCCTAAAGGATTGATTCTACAATACAATACAATATATAAAGTATAACTATAATACAATTTATATCTTAGTAACTAACCCAAACATAATATTTCTATTTCTTTCCTAGACATATAAAATTCGAAAAATCACAATGCTTATTAAATATATAAATATATAGCATGATTTAACAATTCAAAACTACTATAATTATTCCTACTTAATTCCACAGTATTAGATTATTGCATCTATGAATTGTCATTACTTTGTATTTGGAAATGTTAAGTGACAGATGATTTATTGAGCACCATTCCTGCAGTTTTGAGATCATTCTGCAATGATTGACAATGGGAAAATGGGTGAATAGTAGCATAAAGTTTTAAGGGGGTAACCCACTGTTGAAGCCCAAAAAATGGAACTATTTTTAAAAAATCGATAAAAAAAAAACTATCAGAGATATCTTTTTGATTTTTTCCACATTTCTTTACAAAGGACTAAAGTTTATATTGTGATTATAAAAAAAAACTTTTTAACAAAATGGCGGCCGTCACGATGCAGCGAGCACGCAGTCCAAAAAAAAATACAAATCGCCTCGTAAAATCCTGGCCAAAGTATGCACCTGCAAATAATATATATACCAAAGAAAAATCCTTCAATATTTGTTATAAAGGATAGAAGTAACCTATTGTTCCGGCAAAAAAAAAAAATCTGGTGACTTAGTGCACGATCGAACATTGATCTATCGATTTTCGTTATTTTTTAACACGAAAAAGTTGATCCTAAATCAACAAAATTTCCTTTTTTACTCTAATAATAGGGTATTTCTATAGTTAAGTACTTAATAAAGGTGTATGCAAAATTGAAGTAAATCGGCCCAATAGTTTTTTCACAATTTTACGACGCGCACCGAAAAAGAGCGTTTTGAGAAAAACGCATTTAAAGTTTTCTTCAAGAAATTTTGTGACATAAGTAAAAAAATTTTCAACTAACCCTTAATCATCGAATCCCAGGTTATAGTGGGTACCTTTGAATTATAATAGTATAAGGAACTATGTTTTAGTGCATTATGTAATATACATTTAGAAAGTATTATAATAGGTAATACACGCGGCAGCTGTTTGAGCGGCTACAAGGCCACGCGCGCTCCGAAATCGTAGTTGAACGGAGGTGGACTGTGAGAGCTGTAGAAAGAACAATTATTTAGATATCGATCTGAAATCTTACACACATATTCTTGAAGTGTTAATCTATCCAAATATATAAAAAGAAAAAAATCGAATTATTTTTTTTTCAACAGTGGGTTACCCCCTTAAATCAACCACATATAGAAGGCATTTAAGGAAAAAATTGAAGCAATATCATTAATGAATAATAAAAGAGCAGTAGGCCGATATGACTACCTTAAGGTACACCAGATGTTGCATCAACTTTTTTTGAGAGTATATCTGTTTCACTTAAATTGGTTTTGTCAGGGACTGACCAGGTTAGGCTGAGATCGGTTGCCTATCAACGCACTGTCCAATGTTTTTGAAATGTTCATTTAGCTGATTCTATTCGTTCACAGAGTTCATTCAATGAAAGAATAGTAATCAACGAACAGTTCAATTAGTAAAATTTTCTAACCCCTTACAAGCTCCGGTATCCCCTATAATTATAAAGAATTGGCCATCAGCTGGTTTCTTTTTAAAAGTGCTATAAAATATAAACTGCTCAATATTTTTCAGCGTTTGTTAATTTATTGAGAAGAGTAAGCCTTCCGATTAGTTATGGAATATGATTTTATTTAAATAGCTAGCTCGGCTAGTTTACCAGTAGCCAATCTTGTCAACTCAGTTTTGCAGTGCACTTTTTCAATGGTTTGTCATTTTTCAAACACACCCTACCACTTGTACTCGTGAGAATTCGAGGCGTTAAATGTTTTGCGAAGCTCGTTTAAAAAAGCTTTTCCTATCTACTTTCAAGGATTTCTAACCTAATAATTCAAAAGCTGTACATTTTTCAGCTTTGTGCCCGTTGATACTTTTTATCTAAACTATCTATTCCCAAATTTTCAGAAGAATTGCCGAATGTTTTTTCTCATAAGATTTGTGCTGGCTCCTTTCTTTTCCAAATTAGCAATGTTTCGGTAACACAGCACTCACTTTCGAAATAAGTTTTCAATATTTCCCAGTGTTGCTTAAGCGTAAATTTATTAATTTCGTATCGCGGAAATATGATACTGTGTTTCTCTCAATTCTTGAGCACGAGAGATCTGTTTGTGTCTAAATAACATGTAATTTAAAAAGAAAGCAATAGATGGTCCACTTTTTATTAGTTAAATACGCATACGCTTCGTTTTCTGGCGAATAATATTTATGTTATAATTTAATATTATACATTTGTTATGATGTCTACTTTTATTTTTCGACTAAAATTAAGATTTTTCTTTATGGTGACTAATCTTAAGCTTGGGAAAAATTATCTTAAAGCGTTAGAATGAAAAGCAAGCTGTAGATAGTTCTGATTTTCGACTTATTTTAAAAACAACTTTTATAAAACATGGAAAGAAGTGGAAAGTGTTCGATATGTGGCGGATGTTGATTTAAAATCTGCTTAAATTTTGTTGCTCTTTCATGTCTGTCAGTCGTCATTACCCTCGTTAGTGTGCACGAAGATTTCGGCACACGCGTCACAGAGCATCTCATTGCTTGTTGGCACTCCCTCCCGCCCCCGCTCCCACCAGCATTCCTTTTGATCACGGTCTTGATCGACGACTCGTGGTCACCTCTCATTAATGAGCCGCGCGCTGTGCTGCCCACAATCGCGCTCGGAAGACCGCGGCTGATGGGTCTCATTATGATTCTTGTTTGATCGGGCAGCTTTCGGTAGTTGCCGCTTCGTATCCACTTACCGTGGCGCGGCTGCCGAGCCCCAGGATGAGCCCCGCTACTGCCAACGAAGACGACGACGACGACGAAGACGCACGCACGGAGGCTCAGGTGAAGATGCGCGAACACTCGCTCCGGCCGCTTCGTCCGCCCCCCTGAGCCGCGCGTAATTAAATCAGGGGAACATGTGTTCTCGCATTAAAAGCTGAAAGTCGTCGTTAATGATCGTAGTTATGCTGCCGATGCTGCCGCCTTGTTTACATCTCTCTCTCGGGCTTGCTGGGGCCCAGGGGGCGAAGCTCCTTTAATTACTGGGACCGGGGGACTGGGCTGGAGTTGTCTATCGCTCCGCGTTAATTTTGACGGATGCTGGGCGAGTGCATAAATTTTTATTGTCAGCCGCGAGTGTACCGGAATTTATGGGCGGATATTTGATGAAACAACAAACAAGCCGCAGTGGTTTCCACGATTATGGAGAATCACAGAAGATTTTATCTGGGGCTCCGCTGGCTTTTTGTCTAATTCTTAATTGTGTTTTGGGGGCCCACGAGACAAGGTTTATGGGGAGCTCGCGCGCGGGATGAATAATTTGTAGCGCTGCAAGGGCGTTATTAATCGAATCGAATTGACTTTATGAGCAGTTAGCCGAGGAGAGTGTGTCGGCAACTATAAATATCTGGGATTTATGCTAATCCCCCGTTTATTTGAAGATAGATAATATTCAATTGAGCGGAACGACGGCACGCGTGGGCGACTCTTCAAAAGCCCGAAGACGTTTGATGGAATTTCTCCAAAAACAGCGGCGTCGAAAAAAGAATTTCTATTTCTAAATATGGATATCTTGTTAAATCTCGAGTGATTGACAACATGCGTGCAATCGATTTCGCATGCAGCTTGTTCCACATTTAAATAGAGAAGGTGACCGGATGGACCTTAAATAAGTATGACTGATCCGATGTCGCGCTTTTCTAAAGTTACTAACTTCTAAATGGGGGTTTTATTAGCTGACCGAATTTTACTATTTTGATTTTAATAATGCAAATTTATTCGTTCCACTGATTTTTAATTTCAAATTATAAGGCATAAATCGTGGTTATAGCGTCATATTTAAATGTTAAGGGATATTGAATCCTGTCTTCATATTTGTAGGTAATAAACCTTTTTAAGATGTTTATCTAACAGACTGATAAGTGTTATGTTAGTGGTTTTAGACATAAACATCTTTCAACAATCTGATAGGAGAAAATTTCAAATTTGGAGAATGTGCTCTTTACGACTTTGAACCTAATTAACCCCACTGAGACAAAAATCATTATGTAAAAATGTTAAAAAGATATGTATAAAATTCACTTTTGTTTTGTTACGGCAATTCTCAGTCTTCTAAGACAATCTTATACAGAAAGCTAAGGAAAATTACTATAAGGGTAATCGTATACAGGTAGCTTATGTGAATGAAGTAAATAATTTGGAAAATAACCTAAAAAATTAGGGCAATTTTATACAGGAACCTTAGGTGAATTTGTATCATCCCGAGTAAAAATATAAATTTTTTTTAAGAAGGCCGCAACACTACCGCACGAGATCTGCACTTTGAATGTTTTATTCGGACGCGCATTCGAGACAAAATGCAAAATATATCAAAAAACCATAGGTTTGCTACTTACTAAACCAATTGCTACGTCTCCCCGAAAACAATCGAGTTTATGCTATAATTTATAAATAAAGTATCTCATTCACCATTAAATTAAAGAAAAGTTCATGAAATAAAACATGAACATGAATAAGAATTTTTTCCATACCTTTTTAGAGCGTTTTCTAACTTAATTTCACTCAAGTGTTGCTCAAGTGGTGATAGTCAACATTTCGTCAATTTTATGGGAAATAAATGTATTAAAATATTATTGATCATAATAAATTTATGTATGAAAAAGAATCTCCATATGTCTTCTTTTGAAAGCAATTTGAGGCATTTTGATACCTACATACATTTCAAAATAATTGCCGATTAGTTTCAGCAACTTCCCGTGGGAAACCCTGTATTTATCTATCTATATTTATCTATGTATATTAGGGTGCTTTTTTTTCGCGACTATTTTTTTTTTTCAGTCCCACCTCGAAATTTTGTGGCTAATACCTAAACAAACATTCCCTGAAAATTGGAGCCCTTAAAAATAATATTTAGTACTAGACCAAGACGCATAAAGATTTCCCATATAAAATACACGTGAACTTTGATTATTTTTCTTCAAATCTCTACAACTCAGAGAAATTTTATGGCACAATCTTGGGCAATGGTAGGGTTTCTTCAGAATTGAATGCTCTACAAAAGTGTCCATTGCGGTGTAACCCTAACTCATACCAGCGAGGTAGTACGGGTCATTGACCCCAATTTTTCCACGAAATTCTCGCTTTTTGCCCCTATCTCGTAAACAACAAGAGGTACAGAAAAAGTGAATATTACAAACTTGTAGCAAATTCAATTTCCTCCAAAAAGTTCTTGAACACCAAATCGCTAACATCAATATTTCTTGAGATAATGGGCTTTGAAGTTGAGGTAGTGTGGAATTGTCATGGATTATTGAGCTAAATTGTAGAAACACTACCTCAACTTCAAAACCCAATATCTCAAGAAATATTGATGTTAGCGATTTGGTGTTCAAGAACTTTTTAGAGGAAATTGAATTTGCTACAAGTTTGTCATATTCACTTTTTCTGTACCTCTTGTTGTTTACGAGATAGGGGCAAAAAGCGAGAATTTCATGGAAAAATTGGGGTTAGTGACCCGTACTACCTCGCTGGTGGGAGTTAGGGTTACACCGCAATTGACCCTTTTGTAGAGCATTCAATTCTGAAGAAACCCTACCATTGACCAAGATTATACCATAAAATGACTCTGAGCTGTAGAGTTTTGAAGAAAAATAATCAAAGTTCACGTGTATTTTATATGGGAAATCTTTATGCGTCTTGGTCTAGTACTAAATATTATTTTTAAGAGCTCCAATTTTCAGGGAATGTTTGTTTAGGTATTAGCCACAAAATTTCGAGGTGGGACTGAAAAAAAAAAAAAATAGTCGCGAAAAAAAGCACCCTAATGTATATATCTACCTATCTGTGTATCTACCTATCTATCTTTCTATCTTTTACCTGTCTATCTCCTATCTATCGATCTATCTTCTTTCTGTATACATATCTATCTGCCTTCCTACCCTTTCCCGAAAATAATCGGTTTTATGCAAATTTCAATAAAAATTCAAAAGCGGAAAAAATTGTGTGAACATTTAAAAACATGATAGCCTATGACACTCCCCTTTATATAGAGACTATATAGTATAAATTTCAAGGAGATCGGTTCAACGGTTTCAGAATCTATAAAAGACGAATAAACAAACATTCTTTTTTATAACAACGCAGTTCAATTTCAACGTAATGTCATACTATTGATTAAATCAAAATGAAAATAAATCGAAATCTATGAAAATTCAATTTAACAATGCAATAGGAATAACTGAAAATGTTAAGTGACAGCAGCTGTCAAGAAACACGCTGTGCGGCATGATCAAAGTTTAGTATTGTGTGTGTTGCTATCACATTTAACAGATGGCACTTCCATTGCCGTAAAATATTTAGAATAGCGTGTGTTGCTTTTACATCCAAAAAATATGGTATATAAAAACACGTGCATATTCGAATGCAACGTTGTGTCAAAATTTCAAAGCAATCGATGTAGAACTTTCGGATATATAAGATTTTGAACAAACGAATATTTACATTTTTATTTATATAGATATATATATATAATATAGTATATTGGTTCGGCCAT
This sequence comes from Dysmachus trigonus, assembly GCA_949715965.1. NCBI lineage: Eukaryota > Metazoa > Arthropoda > Insecta > Diptera > Asilidae > Dysmachus > Dysmachus trigonus. Next base: position 78,380,129 of record OX454322.1, on the reverse strand, counting down.
GGTGCAGCCCAAGTACGCCTGTTGTCTTTTGTACTAAAGTTCGGCCCTCATACGGTCGAACGTGCAGCCGGTAAAATTGTTTGCAAATAATTCCTATTCCGTGCGGTTGTCCATATGTGCAGCCGTCGCACAGTGGGCCAGCCAAAAGGACTTGTTGGCTATTAAAACTCTGTAACTTTTGTTGTCTTAAAGATATCATAATGAAACTTTGGAAAATAAATCTTGATATTATTACCCTTTAATTGAGTAGAAAAAACGTTCAGGTGGTTTACAGGGTGCCTCAAATTTTTTTTTAATTAGTCAATAAATAAATTATTAATGTTATTTAAAAAGTTTTAACAACAGTTTTAACTTAATCTTTAGTTATTTTATTATATCCATAACAGTACTTAATACAAAAAAAAAATATATTGTCCTTAAAACTTTATGGATTGTTGTTGTTAATTTATTCCATGCGTATTTCTCATTTAGTAATATTTCGGTTTGTTTTGCATATGTTCCGAATTTTTCGGCATTTATAGAAAGACCACAAAAAAGAACATTTAATATGGTCTTAAATTGCTTTATAATTTCCACCTTAATTAAATAAGTATAGTATACTTGAAAGTTCTCTTGGCTCTAAATACTCTTATCATATTATCAAATTGGAATTTGCTAATTAATCAAAGCAGTGTTGTGTTTCCTCTTTTCAATTAAGAAAAAGAATGTTCAATACGCAATATATTTTCCTGTTTAAGTAGCTAACTTCTTTAAATATAAATGATGTCATTAATCCTTTAATGGTTTATTAGAAAAACTGTAATTTATTTCCAAAACAAACATTATCCAGCTTTAAATATCATAAAATTCCTGCATAAGTGGGATACAACAAGGTAGACTTAACTTCAAATGCAATTTTCTCCAAAAGCCGCAGGTGGCCGCAGACAAATATTTCTTTAAACGATACAGGAGAGTTTCTACTTTAATTTGATACCAATTATAACGTGGACATCTCTGGAAATGTTGTGAAAAGTTTAAAGTAAATACAAATTTGATCGAAAAGTCACCCTTTTTAATTAAAATGCTATTATTAAAAAAACTATTTGACTTTTATCATAACTTATTGGCCTTATTGGCCTCCTCCTATACAGTAAGTGATTTCATTAATAACAATTCAACCTCCACATACTAACATTTTCACAATAGAACTTCGAAATCATAGAAAACTCCAACATTTTTTTAAAAAAATGAGATGTTAAAATGATATGACATAACGAAAATCGATTTTTAGTCACACAAGAATCGTTTTGGCCCAATAAAAATATTTTTTATAATGAAATATTATTAAATAAATTTAAATATTCTATATAATGAAAGAAAATACTTCCTTGAGTTTCATTATAAAGAGTTTACACTGTATATTAGGTTTGAATTTTATTATTTTGATGATCAATTTATATTCATTGGATATTCACCAATGATTTTTGAATATTTGAACCTATCCGTACGTGTAGGTAAAGATCCAATAACCTGAAACCAATAAACACCAAGAAGACGACGTATAACAATCTGTCTAATAGGCTGTGAAATTCGTAAAAGACATGCTATCTGCTTTTTTTTCAGCCCCACTACGAGCAGGGATCGCAATTAGCACACATCTAGATAAACAATTTGCTCAAAGTTACCAGTCACCGAGACGACCCCATAGCTGTCGAGGATAATTACAGCGCACCGGGAGGAGCAAGATTCAACAAATTTCAAAGTGATTTGCAGACCGCCTTTTAATTACCGAAGCCAAAAAATCCCCCTTCGACGAAATTGCAGAAAAATCGCTTGATTACGAGTTGATAACGATCGCGACGACCTCAAACAAAACAAGGTAACAAACAAGCGTCCGAGCCACAGGTAGAACCGATCATTCGCACCGCAAGGTCCTTCTTGTGACCGTCGCCTGTCCTACTGGAACTGGAACTGGTTAACAGCCGCCAAATGGTGAAAAGCGACCACAAAAAAGGTTAATTCGAGAAAAAATAATACACGGCGAGCCACTGAGAATTCGAGTAGGTGTTTCTAAACGAGCGTACTAGCAAATTTTTTGGCGCCATCAGGCGATATATTTACTGTGCAGGTTCAGGATTTGATCTAGTGAGAGGAGAGCCGCGCGGAGGAATTAGCCTGGACCTGGACCCGGACCCGCAGATGACTCGCGATTAAAGATGAAGCCCACGCATGCGTGCCGGCCTACTCGAGAAATCGGACGCAGCTTCTATCAGGCCGGTGGTGGTCGAGGCTCGAACTAGAAGTAGACGGACGGTACTGGAAGTTGAGCATAGGCGGGATTGTAGCATGCAAACCATTCCTCTGCGAAATACTTAATATTCGTGAATTCAACAGAAAGATTTCCAGGAATAGAATAATTTCGTTTATGCATCTGTACCTACATGAACTGAACGAAAAGTTTGAGAGGAAATTGACTTAAACATGTTATGCTGTTGTGATAATGACTTGTTTTGGTGCTATTATACGTTATATATTAAAAATAGCTATTAGTTTTAAATAAAAAATAAATTTTATTTTAATCGTTCATCGCTATCTATTTCTTTTTTCTATCAAAACAAGTGATAGAAGGAGCAACGCCTTGTTAATACGACCGGTGAAGTAGGTAGACAACATGCGGTCGAGCGTCGTCGTGCAAAAAAATCACCTTGTCTTCTCTTTGGGCATATTCGGGGATTTTTTGCTTCAATGCTCGGCTTAAAGCGATTAATTGTTGTTTAAAGCGATCGGTTGTAATAATTTCACCAGGTTTTAACAGCTCATAAAACAATATGCGCTTTTGGTCCCACCAAACATACAGCAACAACAACTTTTGTAGTATGCATTTTTTGTTTTGGTGTCGATGTTAATGTTTTTATCTTTGAACTAAGATTTCCCAAGCCACCAAACATCCTTCAGAATTTCTTCTTGTCAAATCATGTGGTATCCATTTTCCTTCTTTTTGATTTATTTTCAATGCACTGCTTGGTGCGGTTTACAAGATAGTGATATAATTGGATTGTATTTCTTTAAAAATGAGACAGGAGCGTTACGGTCAATGGAGATTGTTACCGGACCATGATCAAGGAATATTTTTTCAAAATTATGGATGATATTGATCCTGGCGAGCTGTGATTTCAACAGGATGGTGCTACATGCCATACAACGACTCAAACCATCGATTTATTGAAATCACAATTTTGCGATAAAGTGATTTCGAGTAATGGCCCTGCAAATCCCTGCGAGGTCTGACACCTCTCGACTATTTTCTACAGGGTTTACTTGAAGTCACTTATGCTGAGGTTTATGCTAATTATGTTTGCGTTGTTCGCGACATATGGCCAATATTGCTCGAAAAAAAGTGGTCCAGAATTGAGCTCACAGGATGTGAGTCGGTGGCAATATACCTGAAGTAATTGTTTTAGTATTAACGGCATGAATTGGTGATTCGAATAAAAAACATGTTTCACCAGAAGTTAACTCTTTGTGTTATTTTCTTAAATTTATAGTTCTATCGGGCTTAAAAATAACTCCCGAATACTTTCAAGAGTTAAATCTTTAAGAATATGTAAAAAAATATTATACAAATCGATTGTTTTGACCCAAAAAAAGTAGAAGCCCTCTTAAAAGGGGCTCACGTGGGAACGTGTTAAGCAAGAAAGTGTTGTCAGAGCTCAAAACGTGTAGTTGCAAAATTTTCATGTACTTGCATATGTATATATTGTTTCACGCTGAAAGGCATGCGATTTTCTTGATTTCATGTCATCAGTTAAGTACATTCCGAATGTATGCTAAAGGGGGTTTTTATCTTATTTTTTTTTCCCATAAGCGGCATCGCAATTAACACTTCAGAGAGCCATATCGCGTAATCGCCGGCCGTCAAGAGGCTGAAGTGAAGCAGGTTGTCACAAAAGAAGTTGCAGCTACGAGGAAGTCGTTGCGCATTGTTTTCCCAGCGTAAAAGCAGATTGCGTCTGATTTACACACGTTCGGGCGGTGAGGCGGGTGCAATTAGACGAGGTCATAGGAAATGCAGATGCAGATAGAACTGCAGACTTGCGATCCGACTCCTCCCCCAGCTTCTTTTGCGCTCTGTGCAGATTGTTTTTGTATAGTGGCAGTATAGAGGCTGTCGTCGCTGCGGTATCTATCTATCTTATACATCTCGAGGCTGTTTGTCTGTCTGTCTGTCAGGTTGTACTCGAGAAATTCCACTTGCTTGCTGATTACACTCGCCCCAAACAATGCCCGCCACCTGTTGAGAAAGAAGGCACAGCTAGCTAGGCAAAAAAAGTGCACCTTTGTGTGGTGCGCCCCTTTGTATATAAGACTTTTCTCTTCGTGCATCGGGGCCCCATGAGAAAGTAAACATAGAGTTTTTGGGTGAGAAATCAAAAGAACGGGGGAATCCAAGAAGCTACATAAAATTCAGGTGCGGAGATACCGCGGAGATACCGCGGAGTCCGGGACATGCTGCACCGCGGCGCGCCACACCAGAGATAAGAGAAGACAAAGTGGTACAAAACCTGCGCCACAATGGCCATAATTAAGAGCAAACACATGCCGGCGGCGGGAACGGGAGCATAACTTAGCCGCCGATGGCTCATGTGGAGGCTCATTATCGTTTAACCTCTATTTATTAATAACAGGTGGATTGTTTGTAAACAACACAAATTCGAGAAGGGATAAACACTGTGACGGCCTGTCGCATCGGATATCTCGGGCGAGTGCCGTGCTGCCTATGATTTTTCGAGGTTCGGTTTCGAGGTCCAACCGACAGGTAAATGAGAAGTTATTTGTCGGATTGTGGCCTCTTCGGGACGGCACCGCGAGCCGCATAAAAGTTACCTTTGTCCTGGACTCTTGGGATCTGGTGGTAATCGTCTGGCAGATATTTTCTCACGTTCGCACCGTGCTGCGCTGGTCATGTTTGCTAACGCTCGCTAAGTTCACCGAAAGGCTGATAATGAACTTTATTGTAACCTTCGGTGCGGCCTATTTAGGACCCAACGTTTCGGATCATTTTATAACGCGGGTAAATTTTGCGTTTATTGTTTACATCGCAGACCCTTCCTATTTACAATAATATTGAAATGCTAATTAGGTGAGAACTTTTCCGAGAAATCTTGGTAGAAAGCATGTGGAGTGTTGTTGACATAATTGTCATGTTGTCAGCTATGTACCATCTCTAGTAATCAAAAGATCGTCTGTTTCATTTTTTCCATGCATCAATATATTTTCAAATTTTGAATTTTAAAAGTACATAAATACAATTAACAAGAAAACTAGAATTCTTATAGACGAGACAATGAAGGTTTTGACTTCTAAACAAACCTGGCAAATAAACTCATAATTTATAAAGTAATTTTTCAAGTTCTTTTGCTCTATGCTGCTCTTATTTGGTCTCAATATGCAAAGACATATTTAAATTAATTACAAGTATTACAAAACAAAATTCTTAAAATGATAGATATTAAATTTACCCTAGCACTTTTCTACCTCTGAACTACACGATAGGGTCAATCCGGTCAATGTGGAGTTAATAGCAGACCAATTAAAACGAATTGTTATCAAATTCTCTGAGAAATGTATAGTGTGTTATATTCAATTATTAAATATCAGTAACATAACTAAAGGATCCGATAATTTTTTGAAGCCCAAATTTAAATTTTTGAAAAATTTTGTAAAATTTGTTTTAATATTATTAAATCCGGTTTTCGCAAAAAGAAATGATTTTTCTAGAAATTTTCCAAAAAGTTTTGTGAATTCTACAGGTCTCTTGATAGTCTTATTATATTGAATGAACGTAAATTTTATTGCAACTACTGAGAAAATTCAATAAACGATTTTGCTTCAATTCTGCAGCAACTTTTCACAACTTGTGCGGTATGCGGTTTGGCATTATCCTGTTGAAGAATTAATTTACTGTGCCTATTCACCCATTGTGGTCGTTTTTCTTCTATGGTTCCCTTCAAACGCATTAGTTGTCGTCGGTATACTTTTCCATTAATAGTTTGAGAGGGTTCGAGCAACTCATAATAAACAACAACTCTCTGATTCCACCAAATGCAGAGCATAACCTTGTCACAGTGAATATTTTTCTTTGGCAGTGAAGGGCCGGGTTCATTTGGCTTCACCCAAGCTTTTTTACGTTTAGGATTCCCATGATATATCCATTTTTCATCTTCTTTGATTATTCGATGCAAAAATTCTCTTCTTTGCTGCCTTTGAAGTAGCATTTCACAAATTGTTTTTCGACGTTCGATGTCTCTTTCTTTCAATTCATATGGAACCAAGTTACCAACTTTTTGAACCATTCCCATTGCTTTTAAACGCTTTGCAACAGTTAATCGTTCAACATTTAATGCTGCAGCCAATTCTGATTGAATTTGGCAAGAATCCTCTGCCAATAATGCTTCCAATTCAGCATCTTCAAATTTGTTTGGTGGTTTTCCATGTTCTTTGTCCTCAGTGCCAAAATCATTACTTTGAAGTTGTGGAAACCATTCCTTACAAGTTGTATTAGATTGAGCATGCTCACCGTAAATCTCCACAAGCAAACGATGAGTTTCAGCTGCACTTTTCTTTGTAATAAAATAGTGTAATAGCACTTCCCGCAAATGATGTTTACTTGGAACGAAAACCGACATTTTCAAGGAGGTAAAAGCACTTGTTGCTAATATTTCAACCAAATGTCACGTAGTGCTTTTGACAGCTGACATATTATATTGTAATTTATTGTATTATGCGTCCCGCCATTAGAATAAATAAATAATTTTTTGCACCTTCAAAGTAATATGTTTTTAGCTTTGAATTATTAATTATAAATGGAAAAGATTTTAAATATGTCGTAATTTTGAACTTTAATAAGCTTTGTTATAAAGGAATTGAGTACCGTGAATTTGTCGGATCTTGATAGATTTAGTGTTAAATATTGATGTTCTTTTTCTAGAGCAAATTTTGACTTTTTTATGAGATGTAGAAGTAATTAATTCAAATTATCAAAGAATTCTACATTAATACTTAAGTAACAGACTATGATTTAATTTCTTATAGGAGAACATACCTCACGATGTACAGAAAATATTGATGCCAACCGTCTGGGTTCCGGCAGTTGGAATTTCAAGGGAAGTCTGGCGTGCGTCTGGAAGGCGCGACGACGCTTGATACGTGCGCCGAAGAATGCCTAGTTTTCGTGTTCGCCGGGTAATCGGACCTCAAATGAGCGCAGACACAGTTACACGAAAGTCCCATCCATAATTAGGTTTCGTGGAATCCCCTCGGAATTCCTCCAAGTTGATCCTGTCCCACGTCGGAAGTTACGGGAGTCGCAATGTGAATCTTAATCGAGCCAACCCTAGGGTGGGGCCCAGCTGCACCTCCTCCATACATGTGTTCGGTTCGCGCTAGGCGTCTTACTCGTCTCATGCAAATACGGTCGCCGTGTCGCCGATTGGGGTCCCAAGGTATTGCGAAGACGCTGACAAGACACGAGATGGACACTGCTGCTTGGTCTGGCATTTTTAATGTGTCCACCGGACAGTTGAGACAATTGAAAAATTCCTGTGAGTGCATCATCACGAAACGACAGGTGTGAGTCGGCGCCTGAACACAGCCTCTGGACCAGGGCGCGGACTCTTTTTGCTCTCGCGGCGGACGCTTGAAGTGGATGCGACGATGCGAGGGACGACTCATTCTGCGAGCGAGTTTTGTGCATCTTCCCTCAATCAGGCCGATTCGCCGGCTGTTGCGCGGACGGATGATGGCCGGGCGCTCCTTTGTATTAGAGTCGCAGCACCGTCCTGGACAAAAAGATGCCCCAAAAATACGCCAGAGATGCGAATTGAAATGCACGAGACTCGGCTGCTTGCTTGTTGGAGGAACCTTTGTTTGTGTCCGCGACTCCACTTTGTGCAAATTCCCCGCCCAAGGCCCTGGACCGCAGCAGCCCGAGTGAGTGACTTCCACGCTCCATGCCGCGCCGCCGCCGCCGGGGACGCAAATAGAACACGAAAAAAGACGAGGTCTCGGACAACGGCACCGGGCCCAGCAGCGATGCCGGCCGATTGTTTATTAGAAATTCATCACATGTTGCAGTCGTGTAGTCCCGGATTGTTGGCGGTACCGTTATTTCGGGACGCTCGCGACGGTCCAGGACAAAGAGGAGACAACAGGATCGAACGTAATTACCGGACTTGTTTTTGTGGCCCGGCCGCGCATTTCGTTCGCCGTCGACTCCGCCTGATTAGGCCCGAGATTTGTCCACTTTTTTCGACTCTCGATTTCGGCTGACAGTTGTTTGTCGTTGGCCTTCTCAGCAAATTGCGACGTGCCTGCAGATTAGCTGCTTCTTGGCCAAAATTTAACATTGAACCTTCAGTTCGGACATTCGCCATATGGAAGCTTAAGGAAGGTATAAAGGAGTTTCTTATAAATTAATTATAATAATCATCTCGAAAATGTTCCCATAGCAACTTAAATTCTTATAATTATCCTGTAAATTTACATGTGCGGATTCATGATGAACAAAATTTGCTATATCAGACTTCTATTTAGTTATTTATTTATTTTTACTTATTTTAGACATTGAAATGTTTTATTATAAAAAAAATTGTCCTTTTATAATTCCCACTTGATATTTTAATATTAAAACGTTTAAAGTATTTTAATGTAAGACGTCTTAGGCGTTTGCAATATATTCTATATAATACTGTTGTAATTTTTCCCGTCGGCATAACTACAAAATCCGCCTTTGTTACAGTTTAGCAAATTTGCGGTACTGTGGTACATTCTTGAGAAATATCTCGTCCACCGAAGTAAACGAGCCCAAAAAGATCGACGAGTGTTTCGATGACACTCGCAAAGGAGGAATGGAAAGCTAATCCCTTTATCCACCCGATTCAAACTTTCAGTGTGAATTATAAACGAAAGAACATTTTGGTTAGTTAAAACATTAAAAACGTTTTATTTGGATAAACGTTTCTATTAAAACCTTTCAAACGTTTTATAATAAAACATTTCAATGCCTAAAATAAGTAAAAAACGCTTAGCTGTTTTTATTTTAAATGGTTCATCAAATAAAACATTTGAGTGTTTCAAAATAAAACGCTAAAATGTTTTGAATTAATACACTAGATTTATAGTCTTACTATTTTCCAAAATTGTTTTAGCAATAATATAGAAATAATTCATGGATTAATCATAGTTAAAGTTACATTTCATAAAGAACTAAAAAAGGTACAAATCTCATACACTATAATCTCTAAAAATTATGTAATTAACTTTTAAAATTATGAAAGAATGAAAATATTTCACTGTACTATTATTAAATAGTAGAAATCATACGAATAATAAATAACACTAGTTTACAAAATGTTTGTTCCCTTAAAAAAATTACTAAGATTCTCTGATTTCGAAGAAAATAATAAAAAAAAATTCCATTACATCACATTTTCAAGAAAAATTAGGTTAAATCCGTCTTTTAGCAATTTTTAGAATTCTTTCTTAAAAATAATGGGATCAGTTAATTAAAACTTTTTTCAACGTTTGTTGGACAGACAAGATTTTCATTAGAGTGGTTCATTTCATTTATCAGAGGAAAGATTCATGAAAAACTTGTTTCCTGAATAAATCTTTGATTTATATTTTGAGCTGCTACGAAATGCCGTTGTTTTTAAATTTTTTTTCCAAAACTGGCTAAAATATGGTTATTTTCACTTTTTTACCCTATTTTTCTCAAAAATTTAACGTGATGGAAAAAAATACGATTTTACATTACTGATTACTTTCTATTAAAGGAAGGACAAAATTACATTTCGTGTGAAGGTAAAGAAAAAAGTTAAAATTTGTAAACTAGTGTAATTATACCGCGGATTACATGCAAGGGCATTAAAGGACAATATACAAAATTATTGATGCTTAGATATTTACAATATCTAATTAGCTATATTTGAATTTGGTACCAGCCAAGGTAAGTTTATAAACCTACAGTAATTTTAATTTAATGCTCTTTTCTTTAAAGTAATAAAAAATATTATTTTTAACTTTTTATTGTAAGTTTGTACATATAGGTAAAGTTTTGAACTCAGTTTTTATTTTGTTGTAAAAATTTACTTTATTTTTCGATTTTTAATTGGGTTGGTTGGGGGTGAAGTGGGTGAAATTCAATAAACGGGAGTCATCCCCTAATTTTATTATTAAATTTAAATGGGCCCATCCTCGAGATCAGTTCACAATCGGCCACGATATCGCGTAACATACAAAAAAAAAGGAGGAGTTTAGCACAACAGACCTCATAGGTCGCGCTGTTATCGAGAGGCATCTAGAGTGCCTACGCGTCCCACTAAATAATAATAATATAATAATAATATAATAATAATAACTACAAATCGTAGTTCAGTCAACTATGAAATTTTACAATTTAGCTGAGTTGAATCCTTTTTGAAATCAGTAAATTCAACTATTTGTGTTTTTGAGTGTATATTAGGGTGCTTGTTTTTTCGTAACTATTTTTTTTTTTTATCAATCCCACCTCGAAATTTTGTGGCAAATACCTAAACAAAAATTCCCTGAAAATTGGAGCCCTTAATATTAAAACTAAGTACTAGACCAAGGCGTATAAAGATTTCCCATATAAAATACACGTAAACTTTGATTATATTTCTTCAAAACTCTACAGCTCAGAGGCATTTTATGGTATAATCTTGGTCAATGGTAGGATTTCTTCAGAATTGAATGCTCTACAAAAGTGCCCATTGCGGTGTAACCCTAACTCCCACCAGCGAGGTAGTACAGGTCACTAACCCCAATTTTTCCATGAAATTCTCGCTTTTTGCCCCTATCTCGTAAACAACAGGAGGTACAGAAAAAGTGAATATGACAGACTTGTAGGAAATTCAATTTCCTACAAAAAAGTTCTGAACACCAAATCGCTAGCATCGATATTTCTTGAGATATAGGACTTTGAAGTTGAGGTAGTGAGGAATTTTCATGGATTATTGAACTAAATTGTAGAAACACTACCTCAACTTCAAAGCCCAATATCTGAAGAAATGTCGATGTTAGCGATTTTGTGTTCAGAACTTTTTTGTAGGAAATTGAATTTGCTACAAGTTTGTCATATTCACTTTTTCTGTAGTTCTTGTTGTTTACGAGATAGGGGCAAAAAGCGAGAATTTCATGGAAAAATTGGGGTTAGTGACCTGTACTACCTCGCTGGTGGGAGTTAGGGTTACACCGCAATGGCACTTTTTTAGAGCATTGAATTCTGCAGAGACCCTACCATTGACCAAGATTATACCATAAAATGCCTCTGAGCTGTAGAGTTTTGAAGAAATATAATCAAAGTTCACGTGTATTTTATATGGGAAATCTTTATACGCCTTGGTCTAGTACTTAGTTTTAATATTAAGGGCTCCAATTTTCAGGGAATTTTTGTTTAGGTATTTGCCACAAAATTTCGAGGTGGGACTGAAAAAAAAAAATAGTCACGAAAAAAAGCACCCTAGACTGTATATATAGTTGCAATCTCTAACAAAATTTGTCGCGCATACTTGTTACGTTGCTTTCGCATTTTCTTCACAATCTATGTGAAATTCGACTATAGCAAAATAATAAATAATAATAAAAACGCAAACAGCGATCAGTAAGAATTTGTCACTTATAAAGTCATTTCTGGAAAATGACGAAAGTGTCCCAGCTTACGCTAAAGTGGGTTAAAATAAATTAAAGTATTTTCTATATGGGCATGGTTCGCTACAATTAAACGTGTACGCGGGCGCTAGAATGCCAGCAGCGTTGCACCTGAGCCGCATTCGCACTCACCTCCAACACGGAGTTACGTAAAGCGATCGGGGCTGTCAAACGCGCGTATCTCTACACCTGGACAGAAGGGGGCCAGAGGTGCTACGGCTCGGCACGCAGCAAAAAGTGAGTTTCTGTAACAGGCACCCGGGGAGCAATAACTTACTGCCCGGCAGTCACACACATCACCGGGCAGCGGAGCAGCTCCCGAGTCCCGCGGCCCGATCCTGACTGCTATTTATTGGCAATCTGCACGTACGGATGTGTCTATTCAAGCTCGCGGGCATAAATCCGCCGTGCCGGAGTGCTCCTCGAAGCGCCATATAAAACACGTCCGATTGGCGGAAGACAATGCCCGGACCTGCGAGGCGGTGCGGCGATCATTGTGGCGGATTATGGTCGCACGTGACACGGGCAGAGCTGGAAAATTTTTGAAAAATGCATGGAACCATGGAGTCCAGTCGGGAAGCTGCCCAGAGACTCCTCTAGAACGAGGAACGAGCTGCTCTGGGAAATTGTATGACCTGCCGGGCGGATAGTTACGACAGGGCAACAACTCATGCCGGCACGGACCATTTTTACAGCACACGTGGCAAGAAGGAGCGAACGAACGAACGTAACACTCTTCGTCCGCGCGTCACATTTCCGGGCGACTTAAAAATTGATGAAGTTGCGAGCTTTTATACGGTGGGAGATAAAAATTGGGAACATTCCTGGATTGCTGGATTGTCGCTGCCGCCACCGGGAAGGATACAGAGGAGCAGAGGAGTCCGAATATCCCTGAAATATGAGCTGCAGATGCCCGCTGTTAATGGGGACTCTCTTAAAATTTTAATTTTATTTATGGCCAAGCCATGAACTGCAGCAAGACGATGCAATTGTTTTCCCTGAAATGCAAATACGACCGAATCCACGAATGCTTTTATTTATCGGGGGGAAAAAAAAACGGTGCAGAGCTCTACAGCTTCGCGGTCTGCACCATTTTATCTCTGCAAAGGGATAATGGTCGTTCGAAAGGTGCTTTAAACAGGAATTCGACTGCGGTTCGGGGAAAGCTTAGAATAATTTAATGCTTTTAATGGAAATCTATTAATGATGTTATATGGGAACTTTATTTCTTTTACAAACGGTGCAGAATATAATACATATTTTGATCGGTAAAGGAGGGGACTGAATCCTTCTATTGGACATTTAAATTGAGAATATTAAAGACACTTTCGTCTTTCAATAAAAGTCGACATCGTGTGTGTAGTTTAGTTAGGTACATTATCATTCGTTTTTTGTAAAATTATTTAATATCCTGAGTTATACGCAGATAAATGTTAAACAACCAGTATTTTATACAAGAAATATATCTTTTAGTGTAGTGTTAACTCTACACACGTTAACCCTGATCATTCAAGATTCGAATAAAGACTGAGGGGTTGAAGTTTTAACCCGTTAAGGCCCAAACGGAAGGATTTTCACGTCCTAAATTCTACTCAAACCTTCACATAAAAATTCTGAATTAGTCAATACTGGTGTAAAATTTCATGAACTTTCAGAATATTATGATAATGATATTTAATTATAATTGGAACTACAGAGGTTATGTTCGGTGTTTTTTAAAACAAAAATCGTAGCTTTTCAAATTTTTTTTGTTAGAAAATCGAAACCAATGAAATATTTGGCGGAAAAGCAATAATTTCGGGTCCATGGATTCTGTTCCTTACTTTGCAGATGCGTACGCTTTGATATTCAAAATGGCGGTATCCCAAATGGCGTTTGAAAGTCGAAAATTCAATTACATATAATATTATGACTATTAAAAAAAAAGTTCTTAATGGATTTATTTAGAAACTTATAACTACATGGAGGTTTATGAGTTCGCTGATTGCGAATCTGAGATCAAATTTAAGAAATTCAAAATGGCGAACAAAGACATTAAAATTTTATAAATCTGAGCATAAAATAGTTCCAGGGGGTTTTTGGGGTCGCTAATTGCGAATCTGAAGTCAGATTTGAAAAGATAAAAATGGCGGATCCAAGATGGCGGACGAGGAAATTAAAATCACATGGATCTGAGCAAAAATTTGCATTGAGGGGTTTTTGGGGTCGCTGATTACGAATCTGAGATCGGATTTAAAAAAATCAAAATGACGGACTTAAGGTGGCGGATAAAAAAACAATGTAAATCACATGAATCTGAGCAAAAACTTGTAGGGGAGCGCGGGGCTTGTTGTAACAGGGGTAAGTATTAACAGACCTTTTTCAATAGGAATTTAAACTTTATTCACGAATTTGTTTTACCTAATCTTACAATTATAACGAGCCGCGCCGCTTCATCACAGCCAGTGTCCCGCCAGGTGGCGCAGTGAGTGGTTGTGTGCAAGCGCTTCATTGTCGCCAGGTAACGTATAATTTTACTTTCGTAAATTTTTGGTTAGCTTTACTATTTTCGACTAATTGGAGCTTTCTGTATTTTATTTGATGCTAAAATATAACTATTTATGAGTTAGAGTATCAATCAAAGTTTAGTTAGTGGTAATTTAACCAATACACCTCAAGATATATCATTATTTTTTAAAATTGTTACAACAAGCCCCTCGCTCCCCTACTTCGGATACCGCCATTTTGAATTTCAAAGCGTACGCATCTGCAAATTAAGGAACAGGGTCCATGGACGCGATATTATTGCTTTTCCGCCAAATGTTTCATTGGTTTCGAGCTATAAATAATGATTTTTTAATAAATACGTTTGAAAAAACATGATTTTTGTTTTAAAAAAACGAACATAACCTCTGTAGTTCCAATTTTAATTAAAAATCATTATCATATTCTGAAAGTTCATAACATTTTACATCAGTATTGACCAATTCAGAATTTTTATGTGAAGGTTTCAGTAGAATTTAGGACGGCTGAAAAAATTTTAAAACTTAAATTTAAATATACTATATGTATCTAATTGGTTAATATCAGTAAGGTAGTGTGAAAATTGCAATTGGTGTGAGTAGGGTCTGCAGGTTCTAGAGTAAAGGAAAGTTTTACAGATAAACGCTACTCTGGCGCTGGAATTCCCTGGATTAATATAATTAATATACAGAGAATTATACTATCGAAAACATCATTATGATGTAAGACGTCATTATGATCTTACTTTTAATGGCGTGGTGACACACAACATTTTACTTCATTAGAACTGACAAGTTTGACGAATCTTTCCCGACTAGTTGTTATTAATGTGAAAATCGGGGAGGTTGAATTTAAAATCGATTAATTGATCCAAAAACAAGTGCAGTGTTCACAGCTCATACTGGGTTCTGATTTTGAATGTCAAAAACGCCTCTGTTTAACGTATTTAACGACTTTCGCAAATAGATGGCTTGGAAAAACTCAAAAGTAGTAGTAGCTCTTTTCATTATTATAGAACAAATCAAGAATCTTTCGCTATTTCATTATGAACCATTTTTAGGGTTCCGTAGCCAAATGGCAAAAAAAAACGGAACCCTTATGGATTCGTTATGTCTGTCTGTCCGTCCGTATGTCACAGCCACTTTTCTCCGAAACTATAAGAACTATACTGTTGAAACTTGGTAAGTAGATGTATTCTGTGAACCGCATTAAGATTTTCACACAAAAATAGAAAAAAAAGCGGCCAAGTGCGAGTCCCGATACTTAGAACTGAAACTCAAAAATTTTTTTACATCAAACCCATACGTGTGGGGTATCTATGGATAGGTCTTCAAAAATGATATTGAGGTTTCTAATATCATTTTCTTCTAAACTGAATAGTTTGCGCGAGAGACACTTCCAAATTGGTAAAATGTGTGTCCCCCCCCCTGTAACTTCTAAAATAAGAGAATAATAAAACTAAAAAAAATATATGATGTACATTACCATGCAAACTTCCACCGAAAATTGGTTTGAACGAGATCTAGTGCGTAGTTTTTTTTTAATACGTCATAAATCGTAAACCGCAATTTACCTTTCATTCAATCAACTCAAATAAAAAAACAAGCCTATATGGGCTCGCATATAGTTAGATCTAAATCCCATCATTTAGGTACCTAATTGTAATGTTTACTTATCAATAACTTAATTTAAAAAAAATACACTATTATTAAAACATCGATCAAAGTTACAACGAACTACAAGAACTTTTATATTATGTTATTTGCTGCTACGGAACCCTTCATGGGCGAGTCCGACTCGCACTTGGCCGCTTTTTTTCTCTATAATCAAGTACTACTTCATAATATATGTAGTGTCTCGATGGTATTAGTAATATTTGAAGATTAATGAGAGGAACTTAACAATATTTAAAATGCAGATGCTCTTAGTATATTTTTCTAGGGAGGGCCAGATGACACGCTATTTCTCGGTTTGCCCGCTAGTTACGCTTATAAAAATGACTTAAATACAGATAAAAGATATGTATTTAGTGGGTGCAATTTTAAATGACATAATTTTTGGCACTCAGCTGTCACCTAAGACGAATAGAATCGCATAAAAGTTCCGAAGAGGGAAGCGCCAACATTAGCAAGTCATTTATAAGATCCTTGAGAAAGTCACTTGCATTTAGACTAACATAAGTAAGCGCGCCCTGTTTGTATAAGATGCTGCCCAGAGCCGAAGTTGTTTCCAGGAAGCAGCAGATATTAAGTGTAAATTTCTTGTCACGCGTTATAACTCACGAAGATTGAGAAATTAATAACGCGGGCCAGCAGCGCTTGCTCCTTACTTTTACGAGATGCGAGGCGAGTCTTGGGGTCCAGACCCGAGGGGAGGAGACATTGACTCCTCTGGACCGCGGCGAGGAAGTTTTTGTCCACTGTCCACTGGTCCCCGATGTTCCTGGTGGACGCCGCGTGCAACAAGGCCGGCGCGCGTTGTAAAACTGTTGCCCGCCGGCACAGGTGAAATTAATGAATTTTCGCATTGTACGCGGACCGGGCTGGTGGCAATAGGAAATGGTGAACGTTAAAAACATTGCACAAACTAATTGCGCAACATGGAGCTAATCGGGCAGCCGCGCCGCGGGATGTGCACTTGTTCGGCATGCGGAGGAAAATTGCGGTGCGGTGCGGTCGGACTTCGCCCGAAAAACGCACACCTCGCAGCCTCCGTTTGCGCCGGTGAAAGGAAAAATTCAAACTATTCGCGGACACGGAGCGCGAACGGCGTGGCATTGGTGGTGGTGGTGGTGGTGTGCATTCCAAGGAGCTCAGGTAAAAATGCACCTGTCTTGTGGCGATACGCTCCACTGATCCGCTGAGATGCGATCACGGAAAAGATGCACTTCTTTAGATAGGAGGACCAGCGCGGCGCACAATTCCGTCGTGCGATTCACATAGGCCCCTCGCGCTGCCCAGATGAGGCTGCTCCGCTTGTTGGGGGCCGCGGCGCGGAGTCTTCGGCACGGATGCCTTGAATACGAAACCAAGGGCGCTTTGAGGCTAGAACAAAGGTGTCTCTTGGATTGGATACGAGACTAGCGCGCGGCATCGAGGTGCTCCTGCTGCTGCTGCTGGCTGGATGTGGTCCATTCTCGCGCGAGAAGAAGAATTCCGCGGGGCCCCCGGAACTAGGGCATCGCTGCCAAGTTCATTACCCCGGGAGAGCGCTAATTAGTTTCAGATCATGCCGCTGAATAGCCTTGACTCGCGATATGCGAGGAATTTCGTTCACACACCTCGCGAGGTGGCTGCAGCCGCACGAATTCGCACCTGAGCCGCATTCTCACCTACAGGGAATTGCATAAGACCGGTGCCAGTGCATATAACTGCAGCAGCCGGGCACTGCGGGTGCTCAAAAATTGATGAGCGTTTCAATTTGAGAAACTTGTTGGATTTATTTTTTTTTTTAACAAGTTACATTTTCAAAAATACTTTAGATATTTTAATTTTTGTGTTGAAAACTTTTATTTTGAAAAGGAAAAAACACGTCATCAGGGTATATGTATGCTTTTTCATATAGTGTCAGGAACTCAATATAAAGATCGTCATTTAGAACTAATTTTACTACAGTATAGTTTTATTTTATGGGGATCATTTTTATGCGATTTTAAAGTAAATGTGGTTCGTACGAGTATGAAACGCTAACGCATCATATTCGTGTCGTGTAAGTCCTTATTAGAGTTGAAATCAGTAAATTGTATAACAATTTTAAAACTAATAATGCTATTATTTTTATTAGTATTATGTTATCCTAAATTTTAAGGATATCTCGAAGGTTTTACATTTAAGTCCTCTTGTTCCTCATTAGCTTAATTTTACCTTCAAATAATAACTCGAATAAATTATTGCGTCTCTCATAACATCCAATTTGAATAACATTCGCTGTACATTTTATATTACCTTAATAATAAACTAAAAGTGTTTTTGAAATGTTGAAATTTTGTATATTATTAATTTATTTTATACTATTTATAGTAAAAATCACTGGACCTCATGAACATAGGTAGAACCTTCTCAGTCAGCATATTTATTGTAAATTGAAATTGTAAAGAACTTTTTTTCAAGATTTTTCTTTATATGATTTTGAAACAACACAGTCCAAACCATTTTTGTTTTTATACACGATTTATTTATTCTAACGCGATTTTAAAATAATTTTCTTGGAATTTCTTCATGAAAATCTTACAAGAAAAAATACATTTAAAAAATTTAAAATAAGGAAAATTCACAAAAAGCAGTCCACGTGATAAAAATGATATTACCAGACGGAAATCTTCATTGGGATCAAGATTGGCGTATAAATTTGTCTAGGGAAGACAGCGATCTCGTCGAAAAGATATGCCCTTATTATTATTATAGTCTTTTTAGCTTAAAATGTTTTATACTACCTGTTTGGGATATGTTGCAAATTTTATATAACACGATTTTAGGGCTAATTGCATTTTTGTATTGTACATATATAGACATGTAAGTGTATGTTTATCTCACAAGGAGAAGGCACCTACTCGTCATCACCGATTTCGCTCAAATTTATAGCACATGTAGGGCTTGGATACAAATGAAAGTACCCGAAGTGGGAACTCCAGATGACCAAGCGTTTAGAAAATAATAGTATACAAAAAATTGTACGCGGCTCTAAATCCCATTCATTGTAGCACAGTAGAAACAACGTTATGATTGTAAAAATGCGGCGTTTATAACCTGTGCTAGATGCAGAAATAATTACTGTTTCCCTTGCTTCTGTAATGAATATCACCGCGACAAATATAAATCATAATAATGAAAAATAATTAAAGTTTGAAGTTTAATGTACAAAGTCTTTTGGTATGCGCTTTAATTACAATCTTTTGCTGAAAAGTCCAAATCCAAATGTTTTTCCTTATCTATGTCTTTTGTGCATAAATAAATAAAAAAATAAAAAATTTATCACTTCGCTTAATTGCGAAAGATCCGGAAAAAAAAGTTCCCGCACGCAGGGATTCGAACCCGAGACCACTGAATCACAAGTTCAAGTCTTAACCACTACACTAACCGCCGCTTTGGGAAAGTGCTACAATGAATGGGATTTAGACCCGCGTGAAAATTTTTGTATACTATTATTTTCTAAACGCTGGAGTTCCCACTTCGGGTAGTTTCATTTGTAGCCAAACCCTACATGTGCTATAAATTTGACAGAAATCGATGATGACGAGTAGGTGCCTTCTCCTTGTCAGACAGAATTTATATAATTACATTTTTATCAGATATATTTTCCCCATTTATATATGATTCTTTATTTATTATTTATTTAACACGGTGTTTGAATAATATGAAACGTATTTTACTATAGGAATCCTATCCTTTTGGCACGTTTTGTTTTTACACGGTTTTTCGAGGAACTTATCTACCGTGTAAAAAAAGAGAAATAAGGTGCATTTACATGACAAAGCAATTTTGATAATTACAATTCTGGATTATGCGGAAGAAAAAATTAAAAGTGAACGAAATAATTTGTACCGAAATACTGACATATGGTAGATATTTAATTTTGTCAGGTAAATGACCTGGTAAAATTTAACAAGATTTTAAATAAAATGTTTATTTGCTCCGCATTCCGGAAATGGATAAATTATTAATATTTAAGAATTGTACTTACACATATACATACATAGTATGTGCCGTAGAAAAAGACAGGTCGAGAATGTTAAATTGTTAATCGAAAGCTACAATCGATTACTTCACAGGCGATGTTATTTTTATTGTTGGGTTGATTTCTAAAGATCATTACATTTGTTGCAACTGCATTCCAGGTGAGAACTCTGCATCTTCTGCCTTTCTTTTAAAAAAATCGATATAGGAGTCAAACTAATGTCCCCGCACAAATCACACCTTTGCCGGCGGCGGCATGTGCCAATTTTGTTTCAATTGTTGGGACTTAATTTAAATTTAACTAGCGCGAGTAATAATTAGGGCGATAAAGCAGGCGATTTATTTCTTGCGAGGCAATTATCCGTTTCATCTCGCACAGTCATTACGGTAGAGTCCTCGCCGGTATTTATAACCCTTCGAATCCGACTCATATTTCAGTCAATTAAAGAGAACATGCCTATGCGCTGGTGCGGCCTGATCCGCGGTCTCGCAGGTTCGCGGTCCTGGCCGTCGTCGTCGTCGCTGTATGGGAACGCGAATCGAATGGATAGCTTCGGGCTAGTTGTTGCCACTTAGGAGGAATCTCCGGGGCTCCTCTGACCGAGCAAATTCCCGAGCTGGAACTTCCCTGTCCTGTCCTCAAGCGCGAACCAGCTCGAACAGCTGTTCGCATTTTTTTTCCACCTTTCACGTAAATCAGAAAGGGGCTCCGGCAACAGCAGCGGCGCGGCGGCCAGTGGTGGTGCTACAGATTTAATTCAGCCGCGCAGTCAGTCAGCCGGCTGCAAAAAGTGGTCCTCGTCCGACCGCAGAGTCTGCGCCAAGTGCATTGGCGGGCTCTCGTAAAAACGGAATCGAGGAATGCATCAGCCGCAATAGCAATAATTGCTCGTTTTAGCTTATTTATCTCTTCGTTTTGAGCATCGTTTTTGAGCGGCGCAGGTATAAAAAAATATGAACTTGAAATTGCTGAATGGATCAGCGGCTGGGACGCGGTGCACGGCCAGGCCAAGGTGGTGCTCTGGGAAGACGAAGGCACGAAATTACTACCGGAGCACCGCGTTGACCAGCCAGCGGCTGAAAGGGAAAAAATCATTCGGGGGGAAATAAGCAAATAATTCGCTAGTCTCTAGTACAAACGTCAGTGGACTCGACTGATCCGAGGCCCCATAATCTCCTAGGCACAGGAGTTCCACAGCCCAGCCGTCGTCGTCGTCGTCCGGCCGCGCGCGCTGATTGGGATTCAGAGAGTGTAAAAACGGAGATTGCCTCCGGCCGCGGATTGTGCAGGTCTCGTTTTTAGCCGCACAACCAGCGGCTGATTGTTGTTAACGATGACCTCCTAGAAGGAATACCTGCCGCAGCAGCACCAGCGAGCGCCCCACTGAAAACAAGCTCGCTGCGATTGATATCGACTGCAAATATAAACGAACCAAATTGAATTACTTTTAGATCCAGGGCCAGGGGACGCCGCCAGTCACTTTGGAGCACCCGATCCCGGGGGAATAGCGCAATTATTCGCCCCTCGGGCCCTTCCAGCAAGCGCAATAAAACGCTCACAGTGTTAGAATTTGCTCCGAATTCAATAATAAACCTTTTATGGGGCTCGCATAAATTATTTCGGCGGAATGAACATATCAACGCCAGGGGTAGCTTTATGGTTTTTAGTAGTTTAATTAATCTCAACGCCCGACTACAGTGCAGCCAGGATCATGGCAATCGGTTGCTTTCAGTTGGGGCCGCATAGTTGCGTTCAGCACAATAGCTAATCATTAAAGCGAATAGAGGTAAAATTTGTATAATACATGTGTCGACTGTCAAGGATTTCGAATCAATATTCTTTCGGAAAGAATATTACAAACAAACAATATTTCAAACCCCTTTGTTTCATCTTGCCCTAATTAACCACCCAGGCTAGCTAGCAGCTTTATTATGCAATTCGTCTATTTGTTCGACAAAATTAGTAATCTAGCTAGTAAGCAAGCAAATGTATTATAGTACTTTCTAAATATTTTTTCTAGTGAAATCTTATTATATAGTGTGTAGTGTTAAGTTTCTCTAGGTTTCTAGTATAAAAAAGCTACTTCTACTGAACCTCCCCCAAAATTAATATCTACAGAAAAAGATATTAATTGATTTGGCGAAAAAAGCTCGAAATCTATTGGCAACACTAAAATTCTGTTTGGATTCATTGAAATTCTAGTTGTTTGATTCTGCAACACAATATTCTCCTATAATCAAAAATTAAAGCCAATTTGTTTATAACTTTGAAAATTTCTATTTATTCTTCCAAATCTATATCATCCCCTTCAAAGTAATCGCCGCCCGATACAATAAACCTATGCCAGCGATTTTTCCAATCTTCGAAACACTTCTGAAACTCGATGATTGGAATGGCCTTCAGTTCCTTCTTAAATTTTTCTTTTATCTCATTAACGGTGTCCCCGAAGCGGTGGTTGTGAAATAACATGCATCGAATTTTTGATGAAAAAGTCTCGAAGAACCAATACAGTGTGAGAATGCGAAATGGAATGTTTTTGGAACCAATCGAGATGTGACTCTTCTCAAGAACAAATGTTCTTTCAAAATGGTTTGGACCGATCCACATGAAATGTTTACAGTATCAGCAAGGTCTCTAATTGTCAACCGATGATTTTCGGGCACCAAATCTTTGATTTCATTGACATGAGTTCATTGACTGATGTTGATGGTCATCCAGGACGCTCTTTGTCTTCAACGCTTTTTCTACCTTCTTTGGACTGTTTATACCACTTGTAAACATTTCTTTCAGAAAAAACCTGATCGCCGAAGGCCTTCTGAAACTTTCTAAATTTTTCTGCAGCAGAAATTTCATTCCGTGAACAAAATTTAATACAACTTCTTTGCTCAGTAAAATCACATAGTGTAAAAATCCAAAAATTCACTTTTAGTTGCTGGCATGACACAGATATGGTTGACAGTGCTGCCAACCTAGAAACAAGAAGATTTGCTCGAATCGATGTACTCGCGCAGTTTAAATTTAAAATTGGCTTTACTTTTTGATCACAGTAGTAGAAGCTTAATATGTTGTTTCTGCCGCTAGTGCATTCTGCTAATGTGTTCAGCGTATGTGTTCCTCAGTATAAAAATTATACAATAATTTCGCGTTTACTTTTTATAAAGAGTGAAGTGAGGTTTCTGCCAACATTTTTCAAATTTAAATTTTTTTTTATCTAGTACCATATGTTCTCTAGTTTTTTTTAATTTTCTTTTATATGTAGGAACAATTATTAATACCATTATTTTTGAATGATAAATAAGCGTTATTATTTACACCCCAAAAAGTGACAGAACTCTTTTGGTTTCTTGTTATTATAAGATTATTATAGATTTAAAATTAGTCAGTTTGATTTAGGAATCAATAATAATTTCAGGAGCATATAATTCCAAACGAAACCTTGAAGAGAGCACTACAAAATCGACTGGCATATGCTGGAATATTTTGAGCCAAATAGTCAAAAGGCAGCTTATTGTGTAATGTAATTTATAAAATGGAACAGAATAATTCATAAAGTATTTAAAACATCTTTCTAGAAGTAGTTTTCATCGTATGGCTTTAAAATAAAAGAATGCAAGATCCTTCGCATTTATTAAATACGTATAAAGTATTTTTGACCTCGAAACTTTCGCCCGGAGTGCACTAAGTTTTAAATCGGATTTAGAGTTTGAAAACTCTCAAACACACCGCTCGAGCAGAAATAACGCCTCATTATTAGCCTCTTCCGGCGCCTTAGGACTCCAGCTCCTTTTGTAAGCAGGTCCTTGACGCGACGGAGGAGTGCACTTGAAATTTTCCCGCCATTCGATCAGAGGAATTTTTGAATAAGTTTTCCTTCCCGCGAGCGTTCCACAAAGCGAAAGCGGAGCCGAGGAGCGGAGTGAGTGCGCTTAATGGCAATTAAACCCACTCCGGCGTTAAAAGTTCCGAAGCCCGACAAAGATTAAGTTGCAGGGGATAATCCGCTGCTGGTGGCGCTTTATTGACCGACGGCGACTCAACGGGGAGTTCACTCTGCAGGTGGACCTGGAACGTGCCCTTGCAACTTTGGAACTTTTGACCGGCGAAAAGGTGCTGCGGGTCATTAAAACCGCGCCGGGTTTGGGTTGACTCCAAAGTTGGCCAAAAGATTCTTGAAGGCAGCAAGTGGTCCTTTAGCCGTGAGACAAGTGGGGATTTCACAAGAAGCTGCAGCGGTAAGTGTCCACACGGGCTCAGGTGGTCAAAACTCGAAACATTGCGCTCGTTGTAGTCCTCTAGAGCGGAATATTATTTCGTTAACTTTACACAGAAATATTAATGCTCTCTATGTCCAACTTAGATTTCTAATTTTCTAAATTCCACATTCCTCTAACTTGTCTTTCTACATATTTCATAAAATTCTATTTAATTTAGAAGTGGTTTGTTTTCTAAACCACTGTTGCCGATTTTATATTTGTAGCAAATAGGATCGACTTTAGGCAAAAGTGTTAACACATAATTTAAACAGACAATTTCGAAATACGATATTTTCGAAAACTAAATACACGAAAGTAAAATACGTAGCAATAGATATTGAAAATATATCCTCTTCCAGGATACCGCCACATATGTGTAGGCTTATTTTTTTGTTAGTCAGGCAAATTGTTCAAATATTTCTTATGTATTAACCGCATTCAATTCAGGGACAAATTTTGCAAAATGTACATGGTTTCCTCACAATTGGTAGGCCGTTCGTCTGCATTCTGCAGAAAATGTGTCTACATAAACTATGTGTAATTCTCAGGAAAGTAGAAAAGGGGCATAAAATCAAATCGTTCTGAAAATGTGCTCCGTTTGCTCCCTATAATTTTAGAATATCCTTAGGTTAAATAGGCTTACTATAGCTTGGGTACCAGGCCACGAAGGAATAATTGGAAATGAAAAAGCGGATGAACTCGCCAGAAATGGTGCAAAATCCGCGTTCATTGGACCGGAGCCTTATTGTGGCCTGGCCAGGAGCTATTATAGATCCTACCTTAGGCTATGGGAAGAAGACAGTAAAGCCTCACACTGGATCAACCAAACCAGATTAAGGCAAGCGAAACGATTCATCCACCCCTCTAATGCTCAACAAACCGGATTTAAAAATCATTACTGACCTCCTAACAGGGCACTGTACCCTAAGATACCACCTTAAAAAGAGAGGTGTGGAGGACGATGATACATGTCGCTTCTGTCTTGAAGAAGAAGAAACAGCGGAACACGTACTCTGCCAATGCCCAGCCTTAGGTCGACAAAGGCTGACACACTTCGGAGCATCCCTCATAACGCCCGAAGATGTGTCGAATGCGACCCCCCAGCACACTATAGCCTATTTTAAGGACCTTGATATGGAAGGGGTTTAAATAAAAGGGACTAGCACAATAGATCTTATAGGTCGCGTTTGCTATTCGGTAGGCACTGGGAGTGCCCTAGACGACCCAATAATATAATAATAATAATAATAATAGGTTATTTTAACAACAATAATAATTTATCGTATAGAAATGAAATCGCTATTAATGTCGACAATTTCCCCAACAGATAATTTCCTATAAAATTGTAAAATAACTAACCACAGTCGATGAAAAAAGGACTTTATATCTTATTTCCTTATTGAAATAGGTGAAAAATCTGTTTTTATAAATGATTTTGATATTTTCCACAGTTTTAGATATTTCACCTTAGGTTTAGGTGAAGTTTTAGGTGAAAAGAAATCATTTTAGCTCACCTACATAGGGTTAAAAAAAAAAAAAAATAGATTGTTTATCTAAAGGCAGTTCTGAATTTGCGGACTCATATAAGATGATTCATTTACCTTTGTGGATTTTTCACCTAAAGCAAGATTTGTCTAAATCTGTTTTCTCGGTGGATATTATTTTTATATTTTTATAAAATCAGGCATGTTGATAATTTAGTATTCAATTTATTGGAATTTATGTCTCGTGAGTATGTTGTTAATATTTCTTTTCGTATATCTTCTCCTTCTCTGCAATTTCTGATCAACCGTAGGGTAAGTGTAGATTTTATTGTAGTTATGGTTTTAAGTGGCCCAGACGTTCTGAGGTGGTTCCTTCAAGAGCTGCGCGGCCTCTTTAATTAGGACTTTTGCGGCGATGCCGGACAAAGCACCGGAGCTCCCGCAGAACATTTGCAATCGATAAAACGCTCGCGAGCTCTAACCCGCAACCGATGATTACCGCGGCTGATTGTTCGTACCGGTCCACATTAGCCAGGAATGAGGTTTCTAATTGTCGCACGGCCATTCAGAGGCCTTGTATGGATATCTGAATTGCGCAGCCACCTGACGACGGTCACCCTTCAATCACCGGGGGCCAGGTGAACGCTCCGGAATAGCTTAATAATCAATGCCACAAGGGAATTCCTGGCTATAAATTTCGATTTCTTGAATTGCCTCGCCACGCCGCGCGCCGCCCGCAGCACTGCCCAGATTATTCGATAGTCGTCAGGTCGTCACATCAATGCGCCGTGAAATAGCACCGTGGCCCGACACGACAGCGAAGCCAGCAGGGCCCGACACCAGCCCCAAGAAGGAGCCCCGGTCCCCGTGAGATCGTGAGTCGCTTGAGCTGCTCCCGATCCGAGCCCCAGATCCATCCGGATGAGCGGCTCTTGTTAAAAATGCGACTCACTTCGGCAGGCTTTGGTACAGCGCGCATCTGCGCACCACCACCTTGATTGATGACAAGTCCGAGTTCTGCGCGCATGCATTTTTCAATATGCACGCTTGTTTCGCGCAGCCTTCTCCAGCCTCCCGCTGGACCCCCGCCACCCCGGCAGAATGAAGGGGAGCAATTCCATTTCACTTGATGGTGGCAATGTCGGACCTTTCGTTTTCGCCTCTTTGTGGTATGTTTTTGTTTTTGCACGCGCGTGTGCACCGCTGCGTGGATCGGTTCGCGACTTTTTGTTGCCCAACTCTAATCCGCACCAGTAAACATGAACCAGCATCGGCCGGACAGTGGTTCCCTGCGATACGATCCGATCCCATCGGGCATCGGATCGAAATCGCGCAGGCTCCTTCTTGTCATCGAAGATCGCCTATCCGCGCCGCGCCGATACCGTAAAGATGCAGGCTGGCGAATAGGCCGGCGCGGACTGGCGAGTGCTTTAATATACTCGCGGTGTTGCGAGAATCAGGTTCTAAGGAATTTTAATTCACATCTTCACATTTTTAAGAGTACAAGCACGCGTGTCTCTGCAGACAGGTGCAATTCATCGTTTGGAATTTCTTTCGGGCTCTTTGGACGACGCGATCTGATGCCTTCTTTTTCGTATATATTGTGTATATAGCTGTACATGCGCGCATTATTACGTGGCCGCTTGAAACGATGAAGCGACAAAAATTTTTATGCCCAGAAAAGCACTTTCTTCCAGCAATTAGCTCGGGAAGAACGACAGAAGAGATAAAGCAGCGGGTATCTTGTTAAGTTGTTACCTGCGGGATATAAAGGAGATAATCAGTGAAGAAGTTATTACCCGCTTTTTTGATCGACATGTAACAAAACGCAATTATTTTTTTTACTCCATATTATCTGATTAATATAGAATTACTGTCTTATTAAATAATAATATGGTATTATAATTTTGCTACTCAATAGCAATCGTGGATATTTTAATTTCATAACTTATGAGAATTTAATATAACAAAGAGTATTTTTGGGTTTCGAGTGCTCAAACGCATAGTATAAATAAACAACAATATAAACTTTTGGACAAGAAAATTGTTTACTAACCATTTGACTTACAATTTGAATGTCAACTAACCCTTTTATTAGTAGTAAAAATTTAATATTAATATTATTTACATTATCTATACCCATAGAAGACTCTTATATAGTGCGGAATTTTATTATTGTAATATGTAACGTCGTTCTTGTGTGTATATTTGCTATATTTTTAGATTTTGTATTGTATATACGCCTAGATACAGTTTTTGATGAAAAGAAAGAATTTTTAATTCACCTAAATAAGATTATGTGGGTAACAGAAATCTTGTAAGGTGACAATTGTCTTGACTTAAAGTGGATTCAAAACAATTACTGCCCTGCACATTAGGCATAAGAAGTTCGAAATTATTTAAACCAAACATATGCTGAAAGATGGTTTGTCTGGCCTTCCCGCTAAATTCATGCGATTTATAATGGATATTAAAATTGCAATAAGTAACTTCGTAACATTTCATATACCACACGTTTATATAATGCCCTTTAACATTACATTAATTACCCATCTTTGGCCCATGAAATACCCATTGCATGAATAATCAGAAATTTATCATTGAAAATTACGAACTATTTGAGTTCGAAGGATGAGAATGAATTAACGATTGATTAGATAATACAAAATTAAATATCACCAAATATTTTGATAATTGTGAATTTATTAATTACTAACTGGGTTACCCGGTTTCAACCCGGGGTTATGTAAATACTTACTAATTAAACATTTTTCAAATGTTCTAGTTTGTTATATCCTAGAAATTGTTTCAACCCAAAATCCCCTTTATGGATCCGCCATAATCTTCAATCTCCAAATCTTAATAATATGCGAAATTAGTGGTCTCAGAACAATCACTGTACTAATTTTCATTAAAATTCGTTGAAATCGAGAAACTTTGGTCGCCATCTTGTATTTGGAAATTTTGATAATATTCGAAATCAGTGACCTCAAAACAATCGTTGTACTAATTTTCATTAAAATCTGTTGAAATCGAGAAATTTGGTCTCCACATTGGATCCGCCATCTTGGATTTAGAAATTATGCTAATATACGAAATTAGTGGCCTCAAAACAATCGTTGTACTAATTTTCATTAAAATCCGTTTAAATCGAGAAATCTTGGTCGCAGTATTGGGTCCGCCATCTTGAATTTCTAAATTTGGAAATCGGATTTTAAAGCAGCATTCCGCAAAATCCCTATGTACTAATT
Organism: Dysmachus trigonus; assembly: GCA_949715965.1. Lineage (NCBI taxonomy): Eukaryota > Metazoa > Arthropoda > Insecta > Diptera > Asilidae > Dysmachus > Dysmachus trigonus. Next base: position 78,351,260 of record OX454322.1, on the reverse strand, counting down.
TCCATCAAAATTGCTTCAAATTTAAAATTTTCAGCCACCATCTTGGATCCGCCATTTTGAAACCCTATGTATTATCCGAAAAAAAATTAGCCTATATATTAAGTTGGAATATGTACCACCTACGGACAAAAAATGAAAAATATCGATGCAAGCGTTTAGGCGTGATTGAGCAACAAACAAACAAACGAACTTTCATTTTTATATATTGTATAGATAGGGATTTTGTTGAATTTTTCGATAATTTTTATATTATTGCTTATAATTATCGAAAATATTGATGAAAATAATATTTTTGCCAATCTCTGATTATTAATATAATATTTTTACTTTTACTGACCCTGTTCTATTTTGTAAGTACAACATTTTTTTACTGAGAATCAGAACGAAAAGTCATAGTAAAGAAGCTACAAAATGCTTATTTAAAAACTTTATGGGTTTCTGGCCTTAAATTTTCGTATCTCCTAACAAAACGTATTTAATATTCTCGAAATATCACAACCATGAAGTACGGTCGTCGTCTAAGACAAAGAAAAGATGTTTCCAAATCTTACTTTTGCCCCGATTGAATTGATATTCATCCCTTTTGCACGAGCAACGTGTTCATAATACAAAGGTCCTTTTGTCGGGCATTTCCCTGGAAACATTAACCGACCGGGAGAAATGAAAAACAAATGGGGACCGGGCGCAATATTGAGTTATCAAATTTACCGTAACCGAAATCCATGTATATTCCCTAAAAATCTCGTAGAACTTGTAAAAACAAAAACCCACCTAATCCCGCCGGTTCCCCGAAGTGTCCTGTGCCAGAACAGAAGTCCCGGCCGCTCGTCGTAATCTCTGCGGCTGCTGCTCGGATGCTGCGATTGCTATCGCTAATTTACGATTCTGTAAGCGCCACACGGGGCACAAAAAACGAGACGAGAATTTGATAAGCCCTGGCCTGGCAAAATCGGTGGGCCGCCGCAGCCGAGGTGTAAACCCGCCGAAAAGAGGATTAAAAACTTTTCGATTTTTTCTCGACGCCTTGGAAAAATACCAAGGGAAGGAGCGAGCAGCAGCAGCAGCAGCGCGCTCGACACCTCATAGATCAGGCGAGGTGTAAGAACAGGTGATCATAACTCCGTGATAAGATTCGAAATGGGTCCCTCGAGATGAAATTACGCGATAGCACCGCCGAGAAGAGTCCTCTCCGAGGAAAGTGCGGATTGTCGAAGTTGCTCCCAACGAGGACGATTTATGGCCTGAGAAAGTTGCACCGCTGCCTGATGCAACGCAACGGGCTGCCTCAGAACGCTGCACTGATAAGTGATAATTTCGCCGTGCAGTGGAGGACCTCACCGCGACATCTTTGATGAAATCTTTCTTCATCTTCATCTTTATCTTCTTCATAAGCCAGCAAAATGCGAAATTCGGAGTCATACTATCAAAAGTCTTTGCCCTGACACCAGAACCGTCGAGATATTTATTGTGGCTTGGAGCAGGTACTTTCAAGAGGTTCCTTAGATAGTTAATATTGAAACTTTAAAGTAATTCTGTGTGTGTATTTGTATAACGAAAAACAGAAGCAAAATTAATTTTAATTTTTGCTTTTCGAGAACATTGTCTACAATTTAGCTCAATAATCCATGAAAATTCGACACTACCTCAACTTCAAAGCCCAATATCTCAAGAAATATCGATTTAAGCGATTTGGTGTTCGGGAACTGTTTTGTAGGAAATTGAATTTCCTACAAGTTGTCATTTACATTTTTTCTGTAGCTCTTGTTATTTACGAGGTAAAGGCAAAAAACGAGAATTTTGGGCCACCGAAACTAAAGGCCCAACTATAATGTGCATACCGTACCGTGTAGAAGCATATGCAAACTTGCGATATCACACATAACCTATCCTCGAACCATAATGGGAATAGTCGTCCGTTTCGTCAAGTTTCGTCAAGTTTCATTTTCCATATGCAAGGTTCGATCTAGAGCGTGTTTTGCATATGCAAACTGACAACAACTGACAATGGACGAGGAAGTCAGAATTTTTTGAAAATTTAATTAATGGTGTGCAGAGTTTAAAATAAAATAAAATAAATAAATCTTTTAATTCACTTAATCCTTCCTTTTTAATTACTGTCAAAAACTCAGAAAAGCACAAAGAATTATTACACTGAATATCTGACAGCTGTCGAATATGCATAAGCTTCCGTTCGTTGACTTTTGATAGCTTTCCGTACTGAACGCTATGCACATTATAGTTGGGCCTTAATACGGCAGCAAAAAAAAATTAAATTAAGTTAATTTCTGTGTATTTACGATTTCCCAGGGTTGCTGATTTTAAACCTAATATAAAATTTTAAATTAGATGATTTCCCTACGCTTTAGTACCATTTTGGAGTAGTTGAATTGTCTTAATTAAATACTTTTAAACACTACATATAAATGACAGGTTGAGAGATCGAATCGAGATTGGATTGAGTTTTCGATCCGTGTATTTGACTACTTGGGATTGAAAAATCGTATCGAAAGTGAATCCAATGATATGGAGACTTCAAGAATAATTAATACTAAATGGTTGTAGAAGTTTTACTTATTTAGTACAAAGACTATTAATAGGTCAGACGCGATTACGAACTAGTGATGAGCAGAATCGGTTTTGGTCTTGCAATTTTGGTTTCAGTTTTGAAGAAAATCTAAGACCAATACCAATATTGTACCTGTGGTAGCAAGACCAAGACCAAGACAAAATGAAATGATGTAAGACCAATACCAAGCCTCTCGTAGTCTTGGTGTTGGTGTTGTTTTCCTCATCTTTATTAAGAACAAATAGAATAATGAAAATGAAGTATTGGTTAATCAAAATCTCTCGATCTGGTCAACTAAGCGAGGTCGAATTCACTCGATCCAGTTTCAATCCAATCTGCGTAAAAATGGGATTGAATCCAGACTCAATCTAGATTCGATTATGCATGTATATATAGTAAAATATATTTATATTTTTCGAGATATATGAAGTTTTATGCATGTTTTAAGAAAGAAAGAAGGACCCCAACTAAAATGTTTTCATAACATTGCTGCTTGAGTAAGTTGAAGTTCATAAAATATTAACAAACTAAACAGATGGACACATACATATGCATATATTCATATTGCGAATTCGAATTAATACTCATACATGACTCATGTTATGGGAAAAAGCTCCTGTAAATAGGGAAAGTTGAAAAAGAAAAGCAGACTTCCAAAATATCGCTTACTAGATAAGAGCAAAGAATTGTGAGGACCAAAGCAATTCGCCCATTAGCCGGAATCGGAATGGCATCGGAAAATTGTTTTGAGGCGCTCCTCGCATATCTTTCGGCGGGCAAAAATAAACTCCGGGCGAGCATCGTCCAACACGACAACATGAAAGAACAATAAACCATCAGAGATGACTAGAGCAGCAATCGAAAATGTCTCTGGAGAACAATGTCCCCGTTTATTACACGGCCGGGAGGAATGCTTCGAGCCGGCCATCTCCCGGCAAAAGTGGAGGGCAATTTTCTATCCCAATAAATCCCGGTCATTATCTTGTAGTAGGGATCAATGCGGAGAAATTGTGATTCGGATTTGCGCAGATATCCCATCGCATTAGCATAAACACACGGCGGAGGCCCGGCTAATCTCAGGAATCCGATCTCCTACCGGACTCGCATTCGAAATCAAAATTCACCCGGCTGAGTGATAAATTTCAATTTCCTCTATGACGGCCTCAGTTTCGTGATGGGGTCCTGGTTCTGGTTCTGGTTGTCGTCATCCGCTGATGATGCACATCGATGCCAATTTTTACGTTTCCTACGGCGCGGTGCATCGGCCGTCCACCACTGGACCAGGTCCATTCGGCTACAATAAACGTGGTCCCGCACCCTGACAAGGACCCCGGACACTGGATCCCTGGATTCCCTGCACAGTGTAGCGGCAGTCTATCTGATTTCCATAAATCTTGATAGGACTGGCGAAACATTTCACGCAGATTGTAGTCTCGTCTGGTCCGGCTGGCGGGCGCTCCGCTCGCAGCTATTGTGAAAATCAGAGATTTTCACGGGACTTCCGCTAGATTCCGCGCGATGGGCGCGATTTATGTAAAACAAAACGACATGTTACTGCCCACGTGGGAAGCTCATTTTCACTTGATTGCCCACAAACTGCACGGCTGAGGTCCTGGAAATCACGTTGCCGCGGGCATTCCGATTCCGGCCTGTGATAGATGGACCCAGTGCAGGCGACCAGGAGCAACATTACCTCAGTAAGTAATTCGCCGGGAGTCGAGGAATCAGCACGTTCCGCGGGAATTTACGGGGGTGGCGAATAGTCAGACACTAAAGGTACTAGTTCCTGTAGTCAGGTCTGCAAAAAAGGTCAATATGCTTCACAGTAAAGTTTTTATCAAACAAAGAGCGCTGTAAAAAGGTAGTGCTCGCAGGACTAATTTGCATTTTCCTAACCAAATTCTTTTGGTATTTCCTCTAAGACTAGGTTTAATGGCGCCAATAGTGCAGTGAAAGTTCACTCCCTGACTTTTAATATAGCACTTTAGGTGAGGGCAGTATATAAATTAGCTTTATGTACATATATCTTATATAAAATCAAGTAGATCTTATTTTCCACAATGTTTCTTAGAGAGTGGCAAAGAATTTGGTTCAAAAGTAAGTATAAACACTAGAGGGACTTAATATGTAGCGAAGCGTTGGTTGTGAGCCAGCCGGGCATTAGAGGTTGTGGGTTCAATTCCCACCAGAAACTTTGGTCACAAAAAGTGGTATAATGGAATAGATTTAAGTAAGATAATCTTTAATTTTAAGAAATATTATGCGATTTAATGAAATATTTCTTTAAAAATAGGAAATTTTGGATTTTTCCGTTGTTTCCCTTTTTTAAGTACACAATTTCGGCATCTGAGTTTGAATTGTCGCCATGTGATGAATTCGAAGAAAACAAAAATCGGGAACCAATGTTTTCTATGTTTTTGAGGGTGTTCTTTCCAATAGTGATGGTAAAAATTTCTCCAGAAAAAATTTAACCATGAAAAAATCAAAAATACGCAAGAAAAGCGTGATATTTTAATGGTATTTTTTTTGTTTTTTTTCGACTTTCGACGTGGATTAAACCAACAATAGTGTGCCGATCAACTCGCTGCGACTTTTGGTGATGAAGTACCATCTCGAGCCACCGTGTTTCGCTGGTTTTCTGAATTCAATCGTGGTCGCACTTCGTTACAGGACGAATTTCGTGAAGGTCATCCAAAATCGACTGTTGTGCCAGAAAAAATCGATGCTTTGCGTGAACTGATATTGCAAGATCGTCATGTGACATACCGTGAGATTGAGGTATGCTTGGGCATTAGTTCCACTCGCATACATTCAATATTTTATAAACATTTGGTCGTCAAAAAAATTTGTTCGCGTTGGATACCGCATAAATTGGCAATCGCTCAAAAAAATTATCGTGTCGATTGGTGCAAACAAATGTTAAAAAAAATGGTCGCGTGTTTTTTTCGCAATAACTGGACATGTTTCCACCGTTCCATTAGAGCAACGTAGAATGGTCAATTCTGAATGGTACACTACCATTTGTTTGCCAGAAGTGTTCGAAAAAATAAGGGAAACCAATTGCAGAAGACGAATCATTCTCCACCACGACAATGCAAGCTGTCACACATCAGCTCAAACAAGTGAATTTTTGAGCATTCAAAACATCGAATTGATGGGTCATCCGCCGTACAGTCCTGCTTTAATAAATTGCGAGATCAACGTTTTTCGACGCCTGAAGAAGCGGTTGATACGTTCAAATAACATGTTTTAGAGGTACTTCAATCGGACTGGAAAAAGTGCTTCGAAAATTGGTTCAAACGCATGCAAAAGTGTATTGATCTTCAAGGAGAATATTTTGAAAAATAGTAAAGCCATTTTCGATTATAAATTTTTGTTTTTACTTGTCTATCTCAAATCTTAAGTAGCACCCCTCGTAATAATGTTATCTGATGGTTTCTCAACCTTTTCATTAAATAAACTGCTTATTTCTAAATTCTGAATTATGAAGTAACACTTTAGTTATTATTGTTACTGTTGTATTATTTTTGACACCTTTGAAAGAAAATACAAGACCAAGACCAATACTATATCCACAAGCAAGACCAAGACCAAGAACAAGACCGAACTCCGAGATTTTTGTTAACTGAAAAGTATTACTTTAGTTTCTTTAGGGAAGGTCACTAGTTTTAAAAAAATAGTCCTATATTTTAGTGAAAATGATCAGAATTTTATGAAATTTTAATATTTCTATTGATGCAAGGTCAAGACCAAGATCAACACCGAGTGCGTAGACTACCATAGTCTTGGTCTTGGTCATCCCTAATTTTAGATATGTACTTAAAATGTTTTAAGGGTTTGTTTAATTGCTTTTGAATTCTATTGTATATTTTTTGTTTTGTTTATTATATCAATCAATTGTTTAATAAGTTAAATATTTCCCTTTAATATCTACCTTGGCAAGATGCCGCCAGTCCAGACGCGTCGATGGGAAAGCAAAGGCTCCAGCTCAGCTCCTCACGGGCTGTGGAGACATTACGCTTGGGCTGGCGGCGTATCGATTCGTCATATTTCTCGCATGGGGGCCAACGACATATTTTATGCTACCTCACCTTGTGCGCCATTTGTCATGGCACGCTTTTTAGTTACTATACACCTCTGTCAGCCGCCAGATGATGGCTCCTTTGCCGAAAGAGCGCCGCGCCGCCGTTCGCTGCACGCCATGCCCCCGTAATTGGGGCCTTAATGTGGCCCCAGCGAAGGTAGATGTCGGCAAACTTCTACAGTGATTTCGCTGACACAGCGTAAAAATGTGTGGAAAAACAGAAAAATAAAAAAGCGTCGAGCTTTGATTTCAAAAATTTCCATGAACCCGAAATTTCCCACATGCCAGAGGTGCGCGAGGCCATGGATGGGAGCCCCCATTGCGCCGTGGAGCCCCGGCTTATCAGCGCTTTTGGCAAATATTTGTGGATGATTAGGGGACAGCGCGCTTAGAACAATGCTGGGAATCACTTTATCGCGGGCGGCGGCGCATACCTGCAAGGCGTCATCTCACCTCGGTAAATATTTGCCCGTCGCATGCATGAACTCTGGGACGCGAGGTGTGTGCCGGCGAGAGGTCCAAAAATGCCTTCGGGTGGTGGGTAAATGGGACCCCGATCCGAGAGTGAGTCACCGCGGGGCCAGGTTCGCAGTTCGCACACTCCCCTGCAGTTAGCGCTCCGAGTGAAGTGCCGTGCCGCGGCAGCATAATGCGCACCCGAAGCTGTTTTACTTAAATTTAATGCATTAAATTAACGAGTTATGCAAATCTCGGCGCGGCGAAGGTGGATGATAAATGGGCAACTTACATTTCCTAGCGGAGTTTCGTGCCGCCAAGAAAATGCACCCGAGTAGTCGTCTGCAGCTCACTTACAATCACGCGGAGAGCTTGAGCCCCACAACACGCTCGACGGAGCCACTTTAATTTCGCTAACGCGATACGATGCGAGGATTACATATTAAGCAGCAGCGACTCCCAGGAGCATTACGCAAGTGACCCCAGTCCCACCCTCGTTCTTCGGACGCAAGCAAGCGCGTGTTTCGAAAAACAACGGCAGTAAACAGTTTCAAGCAGCTCTTCTTCTTCTTATTTGTGTAAGGCAGCCACCTCTGGCCATCCTTGTTAGCGAATTATTGTTTCTTAAAGGGTACTTTTTTAATCCCGATAGAATCTTAAATTTTAAAAAAATAATACCAGGAATTAACTTTCATTCATTCATTACTAATTCACAATATTTAAAAAAAAATTTAATAAAATTCTTACATGTTTTTTAATTTTAAGACAATTGTTTCAGGAATTGCAAAAGTCTCACAATTCGGAATAAAATGCATTTACGATATACAGGGTGTTCAGAGGTGGGTGGTCAATACTGAAGGGGGTGAAAGGTCAGACCGAGACAAGCAAAAAATCGTATGGGTGGGGGGGGGGCATCTCGCACCGTTTGGCAGTTACAGGGTGATTCGTAAATCAGGATTTTTCCTTATATGGGAACCGCTCTTGTATTTTTATCTTTTTTTCTACGCATCGCAGCGGCCCCAAACTGATATCAAAAAATCACTATTTGGAACCCCTTTCCAAAAAAGTTTACACCACCCCCCTATCCCCAACCCCTTGGCCACAATCCCCCCTGGAAGTTGAAAAAATTAACTTTTATTTCACGATTTTTCACCTTTCGCCCCACTTTTCTCTGAAATTCATGTTATTAACATACCTACTTTTTATTTTTTTTAAGTTGCCTATCTAATTACCTTTCCAAAAAGGTGCAACATGCCCAGGTAGGAAAAGGATACGAAAATTTATTTACAAAAATCCTTTTACAGAATATCATGATAATTCGAATTTTTAAGAAATTATACTTAAGTTAACTAAAAAATACATTTTGTTCGCTTAAAAACTAATTACAATTAAAACGTTTGTCCTTTAAAAGCTGTTCAAAATGTTCTCCGCTAGTTTCGATGCATGCAAGAAGCCTTCGTTTTATTTCACGTTTGAGGTCTATGGTAGCCAGCCTCTCCCGTATTTTCGTGGCTGCAGTCCCAATCCTGGTAACTAATTCTTGTCTGGTGTTGATTTTTCTTGAGTAAACATCATCTTTCATCATTCCCTATAAGAAAAAGTCCAGTGGAGTAAGGTCCGGTGACCTAGCAGGCCAAGGAATCGGTCCACCTCGTCCAATCCAGCGCTCTGGGTAATTTTCATTTAACCTTGCCCTAACAATGTTCCCAGTATGCGCAGGTGCTCCGTCGAGCTGTAAATAAATTGCGCTTCTGGTGGCCAGGCGGATGTCCTCCAACAGATCCGGAAGGGTAATCTCCAAAAAGTCCGAGTATAGCTGACTATTCAGCACTTGGGGCAAGATGAAGGGTCCTATCAACTGGTTGCCGATGATGCCAGCCCAGACATTGACACTAAATCTTTGCTGGAAGGACCGACACCTGGTCCTATGTGGGTTCACATCTGACAAGGTGTGGAGGTTGTGGAAGTTTGTGATGCCATCCCGGGTGAATTGCGATTCATCCGTCCACAGAATTCGGTCTAGAAACCTTCTGTTTTCGATGTCAGACTCAAACAGCCAAGTGCAAATTGCAATCGTCTTTCGGAACCTCCTTCCTGTAGTGCTTGGACCGGGATATGGTGGTATGGATGTAGTCCCTCTCGGTTCACAACGGTCCAAACTCTCCCTGAAGACAATCCTGACCTTCGTGCGACCTGTCTGATGCTTATTTCAGGGTTGTTCCTGACGATGTTGAGGATTCGTTGGTCGGTGTCCGCTGAATCGGCCGATGTCCCTGATCGCGTTTCTGCTCTGGAGGCGGTTACACTTCCGGTTTCTTTTAACCTTCTGAAAGTCCTTGAAAATACCCTTCTGTTGGGTACACGTCGATTCGGGAATCTCCTTTGGTATTGTCGTACGGCCTCACTATCATTTCCTTCTACTGAACCGTACACGTAAATTATATCGGCAGACTCTTCAACACTGCTTTCTGCCATTTTATCTTAATTTTTTCTATTAAACACCCGGTTTTATCGCTTGCTTCTTCAACTGTGGTCAATGTCCTTTCAAACTTACCCATTTTTATACCATAATTCATAGGAGGTATTAGAAACGGAGCGTCAGGATACTTAAGAGTCAATACTGGATATAATAAACTAATAACGCTATTTAACGAGATTACATTTATTATTTTATTACTGTTTTGCTGAAATAATAAAAATGTACTACCTCTGTTTCCTAAACAAACATTTCCGAACTTGCTGTCATAAAAATTGTTTACTTAACGACTTTTTTCATTATGGTGCAATAAAGTAACCTCACACCTGTGAGGATGTTTTAATTTCAGGACTTTTGCAACCCTTTTCTACCTAGGCATGTTGCACCTTTTTGGAAAGGTAATTAGATAGGCAACTTAAAAAAAATAAAAAGTAAGTATGTTAATAACATGAATTTCGGAGAAAAGTGGGGCGAGAGGTGAAAAATCGTGAAATAAAAGTTAATTTTTTCAACTTCCAGGGGGGATTGTGGCCAAGGGGTTCGGGTTAGGGGGGTGGTGTAAACTTTTTTGGAAAGGGCTTCCAAATAGTGATTTTTTGCAATCAGTTTGGGGCCGCTGCGATGCTTAGAAAAAAAGATAAAAATACAAGAGCGGTTCCCATATAAGGCAAAATCCTGATTTACGAATCACCCTGTAACTGCCAAACGGTGAGAGATGCCCCCCCCCCCCACCCATACGATTTTTTGCTTGTCTCGGTCTGACCTTTCACCCCCTTCAGTATTGACCTCCCACCTCTGAACACCCTGTATATAAAAATAAAGTTAGTTTGTTTCCACTTTAGCATCGGACATGGATCCTTAGGTCTTATAAAACCTAGAGCCTTTCGTATGGTACCGATGTGGCTACTATCGGAAGCATCTCTCTTTTGATTTGATATAAATTTGGACCAAATTGACTTGTAGTTTCTCATATTACCTCACAAAGTATTAAAATAATTATTAATTATTATGAAGAGACAAAGAACACCGAAAATGCCAAGATCAATCAGGGACGAACAAGTTTATTGTTTAATTTACTCTCTGTCAACTGTCAGTTCTCAAATTAACCAACTACCAACTGACAAGCAACACACAATTTGCAATATATTTAAATTTATTTGATTTTCCGGCAAAATATCAATTTAACAAAAATATGGGGCCAAAATTATATGAATTTTTGTTTTTGTTATACATCGAATGAATCGATATTTTCCGACATCACTAGTACTTGACGAAGCGCATTCTGTTAGTCCAAGTTTGTTACTTTTTTAAGCAATGTCGGTCGTATTGTCATGAATAATACGAACAACGTTGACTTCCAAGTTGTAAACGTGTAAATAGTCGAAAGGTGTCAGATCACACTACCTTAGAGATCAAGTTGCAGGACCATTTATCGCAATCGCTTCATCGCCAACTTGCGATTTCCATAAATCAATGGTTTGTGCTGCTGTATGACACGTAGCGCCATCTTGTTGAAACTACATCACTCAAGGATCAATGTTATCAATATTTTAGAAGAAATATTCACCAAAAGGTGCATTTTTCTGGATTTAATAGGGTCTTTAGAGTTTTAGATTCGTGTCACTGCAGAAGCGATAATTTTGCTTATTAACATTCCCATTAAGACAAAAATGAGCGATGATTATATGCATCATAAAAGTTGCATATAACAATAAGCAATATCAAATTATTTTATGTGTTTTAATCACAGTTTTGTCATTCAATTTTTTGTTGTGGTACCAAATTTATCTGTCCAGATAGGTATATATATATGGCGCCCTGCCCTATTAAAACGTTGGTACTGTCCTTGTTTCTATTGACGTGAAAGTGGATTGTATTTTAATATTGTAGTACATATAAAGATAACGAAAATTATTAAACAGACCAGGGCAATATTTTTCAATATCACTTAAATCGAACCGGGTCACATTTCGTTTGATCACCGGAGTTAAGCAAGTTGTTTCCATGAAAATGGGTAAATTAAATTAGAGATTCTCGAGATTCTTTTTTCTTATAGATACGTAATATTCTATTATAAATTTTTAAATATCATACAAGAATTATTTAAGTGATTGATGATTCCCCATATTGCTTATTTGTTTTATTATTTAATATACACCAGCATTCAAATGTGATTGTTCTTTCTTTCAAACAACATTCATGTTATTCTTACCACCGATCCTAATTCACTGTGATAATTCCCATAGAAGGCCGTGTCAAAAAAGATTCAATTGATATTTCCATCGATCCGACATGAAGTATCTGAGGATCATGGGAACATCTCTGCTCACGCACCATAACAGTAACCGACCGATATCTGTCAGGAGGTGCTCAAACAAGCCGACAAAAGTTTTTCCCAAGCTGCGCAAAAAAAACTAAAAAAAAAAAAATTATATTAAATAAATTCACAGGTGAAGAAAGCCCGTAGTCATGCTGAGCCCGCTGATGAAGAACTAACTCCTTTTCGTCACAACGGGCGTATCAAAAGCATAATCGCTCGGTGGGCAATTGATCCACACCCATGATCGATCGACGATCCATACCGGCCTACTTGAGACGCCGCTGCGCCCCGCCACGCCGGCCGACGACGCTGGGCTTCACTATGACCGTCAAAATTGATTTATAATAGTCGACCGGAGTTCTCACGAGTCCGCAAACACCACAAAAATCCCTGCATTGATCGCTGTCGGAGCCGCAATTGTGTTTTGCTGAACTCATTTGTTCCCAAATTGATCAATTCGATCCAGATAAAGTCTTATTTATATATTGAACGCCCCGGCCGGCGGTTCGTGGTGTGCCCCAAGCGCGGTCAAAGCAAATAAACGGCCGCCACTCATCACCGCATCAGGCAACTACTGGCGGGATTGACAGAAAGAAGATCATCGCCCCAAGACGGCGACGACGACGTCACGGCTGATGCTGATATATACCTGTCGGCTGCTGCCCGCTGCCTCGATCGTCACCTCTACCTGCTGACGCGTTCGCGTGGTCTCAACCGCAAGCAGATCGGGGAGCGGGGAGCGCCGGTGGATCCTTTTTACGATCGAAAAGGTCCAATCTTCACCGGCGCGGTGAGGTGGCTCGAAAAACGTGTGAACATGGTCCGTTTTAATTGTTTTTAAATTCCCCCGACCGCGATCTATTAGAGAGGACTGCGGTTTTGGGGTGTCTGATCTCCACGCTTATCTGGTCTCGTGAACCGGCACAAAGATCGAACACACCATAGCGAATCGGTCCGCGCTTCTTTGAGGTCTGTTCGAACTATTTTTTGTGTTTATGGAGCGGGCGATCTCAGGTGAGAGATACTTTTCTTTCACACACCGAAAATGCACCCATATTCACCTCCTCGCCTCGGAGGAGAACTCCCTGCGGAGAGCACCGCAGACACGGTGGCCTATGTGAATTAAGCTTTAGCCCCCATAATCCGTAGCCAAACACATCAATTTAGGTAAGTATGCAGCGGTAATGAGTCTGCGCATTACCTTTCAGGTACTTTTCGCGTCGAAAACGTCTTCCGCTACCGCCGTCGTCGTGCGCGTCACGCCACCGACCGCTGCGGACGGACGGCCGCGTTCGGCATTTTCGGTAACTTTTACTACCACGTGGGACCTTCTTACGTCCCACCCAGCGAATGGTAATTACACGAAATTTTTGTTCCGTCTGTTTACGGTTTGTCCGCGGTTTTTAGTTTTTACCCAGTGCCGGCGCGGCGTTTTCCAAGCTACACACATATTTTTTATTCTTTATTTTCTGTTGTACTCGTCGTTTTTGTAATTACCGCAAATTAGATGCAATGCGAGAATTTATGGTTGCGGGGCCGTGTATATCTCATGCTACCGGCACAAGCGGCTCATGTAAATCGGCGGCTGGAATTGTTTCGTGCTTTTCCCATTGTAAACGATGGGAATATTTTCGCTAATCAAAGCTTATCTCGAGCTGAATCGTGTTATTCGCGTTACAAATTCTCCAAACAGTTGTTTTGATCACGGGTTAATGGGGGGGCATTGTCTCGCCACACACCGGGCCCCCCCATTTGGGGTCTATCCGGGCAGGAGAAATTAGGAAACAAAATTGTTCAACATGGAAATTGAGAAAGTTCTTTGAACTGATTTATGGTTTTTCTTTTTTTGTGAAGGAGGTTCGCTGATAATAAATACTCTACAGCGGGAAGTATCTTTAATCAAAATTATAAAACAAAGAATTCCTCGAGTAAAAATAGTAGGCCGCTCGTTCGGTATAAAATACTATACAGTGAAGTGCAAAACTGATCACATGATTCTACATTTTGACTTCTGTCGACTCCTGCACACGGAAAAAAGCTCTGATTTGAGTGAAATAAAATTCCCTGAATTCCTCATGTTTAGTATAATTCTTAGTAAAAAGCACTCTCAGTAATTCTTCATACAATTTACGTTTAATTAAATTTTCCGCAAGTAACTCATGTGATCAGTTTTGCACCCGGTTGAATATATAAATGAAACTCCCATATTTTAATAATTAATCCACAACCCTTTATTTTTCTTTAATTAATTAAGACTGTTTGGCATTGATTGGTATAGATTATCAACAATTTGTTGAGGGATTTTATTCCATTCGTCTTGGAAGCGATCCCATAACTCGTTCAGCCCTTTTGGTGGTTCTGCATATCCTGCTAATTTTCTTTTTACGTAAGCCCACAAATTTTCAATCGGGATTATATCTGGGCTTTGTGCCGGTCACGTCAACATTGAAAAATATTGGGTTCCCAGCCATTCCCTCACTATTTTGGCTGTATGATTAGGGTCCCCATCGTGTTGAAATATAACTTTTTCCTCAGGCATCCCACTTTTCTTATTGCCTGAGGTAAGTTGCTCTGCAAAATTCTCAGGTAGTCCTCCTTCTTCATCCTACCTTCAATTCTACATACGGGACCAACACCATTCCTGGTAATACACCCCCAAATTCTAATGGATCCACCCCCGTGTTTCATCGTCGCGTCGGCGTCACTGAATTACGATGAAGTAGTCTAGAATTGTTAGTCCAACACCAAGGCCGCCCATCTGATTCAAACCTGTTTATTTTGGCCTCATCGGACCATATAACCTAATAATATTAAAACATTTTTCTTTATTACAATAAATATACATATATTCTAGAGGACTTCATTCTAATTCAGTGACGCCGACGCGACGATGAAACACGGGGGTGGATCCATTAGAATTTGGGGGTGTATTACCAGGAATGGTGTTGGTCCCGTATGTAGAATTGAAGGTAGGATGAAGAAGGAGGACTACCTGAGAATTTTGCAGAGCAACTTACCTCAGGCAATAAGAAAAGTGGGATGCCTGAGGAAAAAGTTATATTTCAACACGATGGGGACCCTAATCATACAGCCAAAATAGTGAGGGAATGGCTGGGAACCCAATATTTTTCAATGTTGACGTGACCGGCACAAAGCCCAGATATAATCCCGATTGAAAATTTGTGGGCTTACGTAAAAAGAAAATTAGCAGGATATGCAGAACCACCAAAAGGGCTGAACGAGTTATGGGATCGCTTCCAAGACGAATGGAATAAAATCCCTCAACAAATTGTTGATAATCTATACCAATCAATGCCAAACAGTCTTAATTAATTAAAGAAAAATAAAGGGTTGTGGATTAATTATTAAAATATGGGAGTTTCATTTATATATTCAACCGGGTGCAAAACTGATCACATGAGTTACTTGCGGAAAATTTAATTAAACGTAAATTGTATAAAGAATTATTGAGAGTACTTTTTACTAAGAATTATACTAAACATAAGGAATTCAGGGAATTTTATTTCACTCAAATCAGAGCTTTTTTCCGTGTGCAGGAGTCGACAGAAGTCAAAATGTAGAATCATGTGATCAGTTTTGCACTTCACTGTATATCAAAAATGGAACTATGACATGTAAGGCCGTAGTTCCGTCACTTAAATACTACCCCGACAGCACCCTCGGCCACACCATCAGCTAAACCAATTTATAAATACACCTATCCGTTGATTTATATGGCACTTGAATTATTCGGTTTCGTTTTTACACGATTTTTGAATTTAAATAAATGGAAATTTCTATATGTTATTATTATTATTTTACATACCTATATATGCATATTGAACGGTCCTCCACAAATTCGATTTATTATTAAAGAATCTTCTTCGATGTCCATCGTAGATGTTAAAAGGAATAAAAAGATGTGCAAATAAATAACAGAAAGAGTAATTTTATGTTTTTAAGGTACTATTACCGTCTAGAAGGCGAAAAACAAGCAAATTTTCAAGAAGTTTTTTCTCAGCTTTTTTATGAAATCCCAATATTATATACTTTTATAAAAATGAAAGTTTATTTGTTTGTTTGTTGCTCAATCACGCCTAAACGCTTGCATCGATATTTTTCATTTTTTGTCTGATGGTAGTACATATTCCAACTTAACATATAGGCTAATTTTTTTTCGGATAAATCATAGGGTTTGAAAATGGCGGATCTAAGTTGGTGGCTGAAAATTTTAAATTTGAAGCGATTTTCATGAAAATTCGTACACAGAGGTTTTGCGGAATGATGATTTCAAATCCGGACGGATTTTAATAAAAATTAGTACAATGATCGTTTTGAAGTCACCGATTTTGAATGTTATCAAAATTTACAAATCCAAGATGGCGGATCCAATATGGCGATCTATATTTCTCGATTTCAACAGATTTTAATGAAAATTAGTACAATGATTACTCTGAGGCTACTAATTTCGAATTTTTGCAAAATTTTCAAATTCAAGATGGCGGATCCAATATGGAGACCAAAATTTCTCGATTTCTACGGGTTTTAATGAAAATTGGTACAATGATTATTTTAAGGCCACTAATTTTGAATATTTTTAAGATTTGGAAATACAAGATGGCGGATTCATTTACACGGTTATTATGAACATATCTACAATTTGTCTTTATATTCTTTGATGCAATTTGCCCGGTGTAAAGCTTGTTTGAACCTTTCGTCCTTTTTTACACGTATCGTATCTTAAAAAACTATTGAAATCCCTTAAATATTAAGTGACTGTTTTCTGGGTATACTTGGACTCTAATAAAATGTATCTTGCTTCGATTTTTCCGACATTCAATATATGTAATATATATAGTAACAGCATAACGCCTTAGCACAATAGATCTTTCAGGTCGCGTTTGCTATCGAGAGGTACCTAGAGTAACTTAACGACCCGCTACAATAATAACAGCATAACCCCAAAATTTTGTCAGGAAAGAATGATGGGGATGCTATCAGGTCTATTTGAGGCTTTAAAGTTTTAGAGAATTGATTTACCCCATCAGCAGATGTTATGATTAAAATAACTATTACATATACGAATCATATAAATTTATATTTATTTCCTACATATGTCATTCGGAAGTAAGTTCTACTGAATGGGGAAAGAATTTCTCTGACAATACACTGATTATTCCTCAAACTTATAAATGATATTCATTAAAATACAAGTAATATTCTATATTAAAAAGAGATTCAATTCTGAGACTATAAGACTAGACTAATAGATAAATACCGCCCTCTATCGTAAGTTCTGAACTGTTTGCAGAGGTATAAGATCAAGTTGATTAATTAACTTTCATTACCTCCCTGCTGGAGGGCAATTAACCTGTTATTCACCTAATGCTTGGCCATTTGAGACTAACATACATAGGTACACAAATAGTCACTTTACAAATGGTCTTTAATGAAATCTAAGGTGTGCTCACTTCCTTCCTACGCAAATCAGAGCATCTGTTGATTTGTTTGGAGGAGGCAAACACGGCAACCGGTGAGCACGAGTCAAAACCCTAGGCCCTAGGGTTTCGGAGCCCACTGACACAGTGGCATTTGATCCCTCAAAATCAATACCAGGAACTTTCTTCTCCACCGGGAAGGGAAACAGAAGGGTTAGTCCGGGTCGTTTGAGTGAACCTTTGGCATGTGGAAATGTCGTTGAACAAACATTGGGGGTTAATGTTCCACTAACTCGTCCGTGATGACTCAAGCAAGCCGACACGACAAAGGTGTGCGAAGGCATTTCCATTTGGCAGCGACTGTTTGCGAAACCAAAAGACGACGAACAACAGCCCCAGCCCTTTATCTGACCAAAAAGGCAACCTACCGGAGGAGTAATTAACGAACGGAGCCCCAGACGTTGGATGGTGCGTGCTGAGTGCAGCAAATCTAGAGCTAGTTACCTCGAGCTCCAGTAGCGCATAATGGAAGTGTAATGCAACCTCCGGGGGCTCGTGTTTATAATGGAGCCCACCTGAGGCTGCTGTGGCGCTTGTGAGGCTCATTCACTTCCTGTCTCTGCCCACACTCGTGCAATTCAAACCCTGGGCATCGTACTAGGGCTCTGCCGCCAATCTTTGGGGCCCCATCGTAAGCCCTCGGAGGATAGCACTCCTTTGATTAAAAACTGAAAGTATATTCGCCCCAGAACCCGGCCAAAGAAAGCCCCAGCGTGAGCAGCACGTCATTAGCTTTTGAATTATGGACGAGATTTCACCGGCGTCGGATTTTATAGCGCAATAATTGATTTTCCCATAAATCTTCGAACGAGTTTAGCTGATTTTGCGTGTCGGCGCAGACTGTTTGTCTGGTCGCCTCCAGATGAGGCGACTTCCTACGCGGCACCTTGACTATTCCATTTTGATCAGATCGGAGCGGACTTAATGAATGAACATTCAATTAATGGGTTGCTTTAGTTGCGCTCGATTCGATCGCTCGGTCGAATTGATCAAGCTCTTTAGCGCAATATAACAACGGTTTAGTCGCGGTTCGCATGCAAATTTTGCGTATTGTTTACCCAGGAGATTTGAAAAATCACTCGCTATCTAGAAGTGATGCGGGGGCGACTATTTACTGAAGGTTGGATGTATGGGTGTTGCATTTCAGCAAACGTTGTATGAAAATTCGCACTGTAAAGTGATGCAATCTCTTTAAAACGGTGCTGCTATTTCATTCATTAGACCATTCAAAGCTCAATTTATACTATATTTATAGTATGAACTGAGCTTGCTAGACAAACTCTTTTGATTAAGAGATTTGATTAAAAGGTTTCGAACTTTGCAACTTAAACGTTGAATTAAACTGCTACGCTGAGGGCAAAAATAACCAAAGTGGGTTTATGGGATAAATTCATGTACGTGTAGGTATAATACAAATTTGTTTCAGTTGAAAAGAAGTCATGTATTTATACATTCACTTAAATCTACTACTTAAACTACATAATCGTTCTTGTTCCACTTTTGCAATTTTTTATTAAGTTAAGTTTGCTAAATGCACACCTTCCGTAACTTTGTCTGGTAGACTGCAGAAATTTGCTAAAAATGTGCCCAATTACAGCTTGTAAATGCCATTCAATAATGCTAAAGAACCTGTATTTTGTGTAATTGTCGCATGGTAAACTTGCTTGCAGGCTTTAGCACAACCCTTAATGATAAAAATAGCAATTTCTAAGTTTTTGTAATATAAAATAATTTCCCAAGTATCATACTATTTCTGAATCTGCATTAAATTGAGTAGTTTTTAAGATAATTTGTCAGTTTCTTTTAGTACATTTTTTTTTCCACGACTGATTGTCAAAGTTAAAGTTACAATTTTGACAGAGTTAAAAGGTAACACAAATGAGTTATTTGTCTTGGAACGTACACTAAATTTTGGGAAAATTTTACTTTTAACGCCTGAAACAACTATTCAAGATACCTGAAAATTAAAAAAGTAAACAACTTGAAGTTATTTTTAGCAAGGGTGGTTGAAATTCTAACTAAAAGTAGAGATTTTAAACAAAATTAAAAAAGTGACAATATCTCGAAAACTAAGAAACTTTCACTAAGGTCATGTTTATTTTATCTGACATATCTAAGGCTAACCTATCTTCCATGTCACTTTGACCTGGTATTTTTGGGACACCCTGTATATGAAAATTCTTCAAACATCATTTGAAGTAGGTAACTACTACATTCATTGATTAGATAAATATCAATAATTGCATAGGGTGTATCGACGTTGTAATTTCTCCTATCCGTAACCTACAGCATTACTTTTATTTAATATTTTTTTGTATAATAAGAATAGTTTCTATTCCTACAAAATGGCAGTATAAAATATTAAAAAATCATTTATCCTGACACAAAGTTTCTTCAGTTTATTACTAAGCTGCACGTTTGGAATTAAAAAGTCCTTTTGTAAGATTTACAATAGTTTTGTTGTCGTGGGAATTTCACGTACTTTAGTAGTGTTCTCTTTTAAGTGTAAACTTGTGCACGTTTTACACCTTCTTCGTAATATTTAGTAGTGCAATTTTACTATTATTATAAAAGTAATTCAATTTCCTACCTTGATAAACGTAAAATTACATAAAATATTTTTAGAGTAGGTAACTTTGCATAGCAAGACCATTCTGTCATAAGATACTTGTCGCTTTATGGCGCTGAATTCCGGGAACAAGGAGTGATGTATTAGTTTTCGAGGACTTGTGGATGTAGGGTCAATAGTACCCTCGAAATGTTATCATTAGTTTCACTTGCAAAAATCACACCCACACCGCGCCGAGCTGGCAGCAATCAAAAGCGGTGACTGAGGTCTTTTTGTTGCACCCGCACAGTTGCTCTGGTTGCTCGCAAGCGGCACGAAGCGGTGTGGTCTGGCCGCTGCACGAACCCGTCGAGCGGAAATCTTAAATTAGTTCAACGAGACACAATTGTCTCCGGCTATGAGAAAATGTCACAAATTTACCGAAATTCTTGCGTCACTTTTCCGCATTTTGTTTTCCTACGCTCCGCGCTCTTGTGCATGCCCCCAGCCTGGATCCAGCGGCTGGCTCCATTTATCTGATGGGGCTCCATCCGCGCGAGTGCCAGGCGAGGTTTGCAAGAGTGGCACTTACC
Source organism: Dysmachus trigonus (assembly GCA_949715965.1). Taxonomy (NCBI): domain Eukaryota; kingdom Metazoa; phylum Arthropoda; class Insecta; order Diptera; family Asilidae; genus Dysmachus; species Dysmachus trigonus. The sequence continues at coordinate 78,330,719 of OX454322.1, read as the reverse complement.
AGATCACGCTATGGCGGAAAAAATGCCGTGCCGCGGTCGACGCTTGTCGTCATCGTCGTCGTCGCTGTTGTTGTTGTCGTCTGCCCGCCTCGCATCGGGGTTAGCTGGCAAACAAACGGTAATTAGGGAATAAGGAACGGCTGCTCCAGATTCCCGACTTACAAATTTTCTGCCCGCTACCGCCCACCGTCCGCGAAGATGCTATCGCGGTCGGCCGGAGCAGATTTCCCAGATTTCCTAATCGGAATCGGCGTCATCATCCCACTTCTGCTTGCAGCGATTGACGCTTCAGGTGTGGTGCAGTGTGCACCTGCCCTAAGTAGACCACATCGACATCCATCGCCGCGATCGCAATCGTAATCGCGGTGCGGTTAAATTGCCTGTGAACTACCTGTCGCGGGGCAAAATGACAAATTATTTAGGACAAAAAAATAATAAACACTCGGCGTAACCTCGCGTCGCCGCCGCGCCGTGACAATAGGGAAAACAGAAATTGCTCAGCTAACGCGTTTTTAATTACGCGAACATCATCTCTTCAGGTGGTGAGAAGCGGAGGTGTCAACACACAGATCCGACACGCTGATTCTGTGGGAACTGGCCGCAAAACATGAATTAATGGGCCTTTATGCCACTGTCCTGTTGTGCAACACGCCGCGTTAGATGGACCCTCATCTGTAGGTCATAATTTCCCGCTTGACTTGCATTCTCGAATTGCAGCAATAATATTGCAATTTAGACACATCGCAAAACAGTGCTGCTCTGTGGTCTTTCAATTATTTCGCTAATTAAATCTATTTTCCAAGCAGAGTTTACCTAAACGAACTACTGAAATCAATATTGCCTCGCACGAAGAGATGACCCTGTTTATGCGCACACATTTCGATGAGCTGAAATACCAGGCTGAGCTTAATTTGAGCGCATAAACTTGTCGTTAAGCACGTTAGCTCTATTACTTTAGCTGAAACACGCTTTTGTATGTTTAAAGGTAATTGAGAGTCCCACAATCATAAATACTCTCATTTTAATTCAATTATAATTCAGTTCTTACTACTACAATTAAAAAATGAATTTTTATTTACAAAAATTCGTCTTTTTTTTTTCTAAAAAGGGGTAGCTTAATTTTGCCGAAATTTCCTTAAAATAACCATGTTAACACCTTTCACGATGGAATTCTGAAAAAAAACCTTTCGAGACAGAATTATGTATAAAAATTTGACTATAGTGAACCTTTTATACCCGACTACGGCAAAACCAAATGGCGGGTTCTGAATCTCGCAGACTATATGAGATAATGTGTGAGATATGTATTCAGATAGTTTGTTATCTCGTACAGCCTAAACTACTGAATCGATTTCAACAAATGAGGTGTTGTAGCATTCGTTTTGATCTAGAGTATGTCCTAGGCTATATGATACCACAGCAAACTCAATATGGTTGACCCTAGACGTCATGATGTCAAATCGTGGGTCCAAAATTTACTACTATATGATAACAGAGATTATTTCTGGACGTAGATATTAAAATATCATTGTAGTAGGGTTTTCTTACTTCTGGAAACACTTTCACCTGACTATAGCAAAGCAAAAGGGAGGATTTTGGTTTTAGTCATCATATTTTGACAAATGAGATCGTTTTGACATCGGCTTAGTGTTCCGCGGATTGCATTCCAGCTTGACGAACATGACCTGCAAAATACGCAAAGTAAAAAAACAAAGATAAATTAGACAAATGCATCAAGTTTTGCATCAAATCAAAGGTTTTAATGTGCAGATTACAAAAATATATAATTTTTATATAAATATATACGTATATATTCCTCCTAAGTTTAATAATAACAAAATCGATGTTTTTGTATTTTCAAACGTGGTCTCTAGTAATATATAATACATTGTTTTGTAATTCCTAGCATTTTGTTTTTGAAATTTCTGGAATGCTCGAGTTAAATTTTATTAAACGTTTTATGATTTTAATAATTCTCTGTACACATTTTTATTAATAAATACCTAATATTCATACAGTTTTTTAAATTTCTTAATTCTGTAATATTTTTATCAATTGAAGCTCTGGGTTTAATGATCAGTAATAGAAAACAACAATTTTACCCATTTGTTTATATCATGTGTAATTTATTAATAAATATCACGTTTTAATGAAAAAAATATTTGTAGTTTAATCAACAATAAGGGCTTCTTAATTCGTTGTGGTAGGCAGTTTTTATTTCAATCAAGTACATTTTGGTTCATTTAACTATTTTAATGTGAATTTTACAAGAGAACTATGAATTTTACTAGAATACAAACAGAAATTATTTCAATTCAACTTTTAGTCCAGAGCTGTAAAATAATGCATTATTCTTGGAATGCATTACCATAATTAGTACAACTACAAGTAATGCAAGCAAAACAAATTATCAGTACCATTGATACTTCAAAAAGTTTAATTATTATTATCAAGTAATGGTATTGGTACTTTACCATTGCCGTACTTCAAAGGCATTACTTACCTGGCATTACTAAGAAATACTCAGTCATGCTAAGTAATACCAGGTAATGCTAAGTAATGCTTCTGAAGTATGGTAATGGTGAAGTACCAGTACCATTACCTGGTAATAGTAATTAAATTTTTTGAAGTACCAATATTAGTAATGATACTGGTAATTTGTCTTGTTTGCATTACTTGTACTGGTAATTGTAATGGTAATCGTAGTATTTTTTTACAGTATTCTGCATATAATAACTTAACGTGGTCGATGCTTGTTTCAATAAACATTTATAATTGATGCCTACTTGAAAGTGAGTTTAACCGTAGAATAAGTGTGGCTTAAAATGTTTAAATCTTAATTTTTTGTAGAATAGCTTAATTTTCTTTATTTTCTGTATGTTTTTCGATTATTATTAAAGAATTAACCGCACCGATATAAGAATCAATATAATCTAATATTGTAATGTTGTATAAGTTAGGGTAAATTATTTAATAAGGCTGAGATTTATTTATTTGATAGGTCATACTAATGTTAACATGTTAACAGTGGGTCTCGTTAACTAAACTAATGCCATCATATCGTTTCAACTAAATAGATAGGTGGTTTAAATAACAAGATATACTATAGGCCGCGTACAGACCTGAGCCAAAATTTAATTTTGTTTATTTTTAATCATATCTTATCTTAAGAAGTTTAGCTCATTATATTTTATTATACTTATTGTAGATTCAACATAGAACGAACGATACAATAAAAAATAAATAAGCCGAACCGTTGATGCAAGAGTTTAAATCATATTTGTATGACTATAATGCTTTACAAAAAGCAGATTTGCAAAGGGCCAACGAACCTTCATTTAGAAAGTTGAACTCACACTCAATTAAGGGACTACTACCGGTTATAATTTTGAAAAATTCAAATTTTTTTTGTTTACATTTTTCAACTCAATATACCTTCAGAAATCACGTCTCAAAATTTTATTTGGATATTCCCAAAAATATAAAAGTTACAGCAGTTTAAGCGTGCCCGCCTATTATATATTTATAAGTAAAAAGAAAACTTTAAACGTGATTTTCTCAAAATGACCTTTTATCAAATGGCGGACACACTAACTCCGAATTGGCCCAACCGATTGGGCTCAAATTTGGAGTGCTTCTTTATTTGAGTATTCTGCACAGGAAAAAACCACAATATTAGTCAAAATTCAATCCAAAAAAATGTAGCAAGTGAAAACAAGTGAAAAAATAAGCGATTTTTTGAAAAAATTTTTCAAACGTCCGCCATTTTGTTTTTTTAATCATTTTTTGACATATTCTGGTTTTTTCCTACGTAAGGGACATTCCTTAATAAAATGCCGTTTGGTTTATTTGTTTCAGATTCTTTGTTTCTGAGATGAGTTGTCCGCCATGGGACGAGTCATTTTTTGAGCTACCAACTTCGGCGCCCTCTATAAACAAGGAAAAAAATGATAAAAATAAAAAAATTTTTTTTTGTAATATTTGAAATAATTATTATCACCATGCAAAATTTTAAATTGATATATAATAAAGGAGCTGAGAAAAAAATTATTGAAAATTATGCTGTTTTTTTGCAATCTAACCGGTAGTAGTCCCTTAACAATAAAATACAATGTTAACTTTTATAATACATAACGAATCGTACGTAAAGGTTGGAGAGGATATAATTTCAATAAAAATTAAATTTTCCAAGGTTCAGTGGTTTTGTGCATAATTTCTTAATAACACAAAGGGATTTGCCCGCTCGTCTCCTTCTGATCCCCCAAAAAGAAATAGTTTAATCCTGCAGGTCGCGAAGCGTTAAAATTCGCATAAACGGCGACAGGAGCCGAAATGACTTATTTCGTTGCGTGAAAAAAACTTTCCGACCGCGCAAACGGGTGACGACGTCCACGGAGCCCATAAATTCAGACTCATTTATGGCGCATTCATATTTTCAGCAATTCCCCTTTTAAGTCGCCTAAAATTTACGACCTCATGAGTGGCTGCCTCTTCAGGGTCCAGAACGAGGAAATCGCCCTGGGAAGAGTTCCGTCTCTGTCGTGTGGAGGAGCGGAGGAGCGCGGAGGAGCTGAGCTGGCACGCAGCAAGAATTTGAAGCCTACCTATGTGTAAGCCCCACCTGTGACTGCAATTCGAGGCTCTTAAGGGAAGTTATGTAATGGTCCCGATGGAAGAATGCAATCGTAGACAAAATGCTCGGACACCATTAATAGCGACCCGGAGATTGCGCCATAAATTTGGGATTTACGGAGTTGGACTCTTTCAGTGTTCCAGTCCAGCCGAGTCCAGTTCAGTCCAGCCCGTGCCATTGAATTGAGTAAGGAGCGTCTTCGGCAGGCAGGGAGTGTTATCTATCCGAAAATCGGTGTACGATTTGCACTTACCCGCTCGCCGGTGAGTCGCAAACAATCTCAGTTTATCACTGCGAAAATACATCTCGCGCGGACAAGATACAAAATTGGCCAATAAAAATAAATCGACCAATTGAAATGCACAATTTATGGTGTGGCTCCGCTCTCGGGGCCATCTCCAACTCGAAAGAGAAGATGTCCCACAAGGGCATATTGCACTTTTCAAATTATGGGCTAGTCCGAGTTGGAATTTCGTCCGGCGGAAGGTCTACATTAAGCTGCGGCGCAACAATTTACACAATGACAAATTCTGGACCATGGTCCGGTCCGGCCGATCGTGCGGTCTTGGACTTGGTCTCGGTCCTCGCCTTGGGGCTCCCCAGCTCCTCTGGGGGCTCTCTGGGGCACTGTGCCCGCTGATCACTCGTTCGTGATAGACCTTCTCGTGCTGCTGCGCTCCGCACTCTCAAGTGGAACAATTAAGCAGTAATCAGAGTAACCTCAGATGTGTTCCTGCACTAATGAGGAAATTTTCACTAGATCTTAAGACACTGTGTGGCTGCTCCAATTAAGTCTTTCACATGATGGAAAAATTTAATAAGCTTCCAAGAAATAGGGAGGAAGTTCTTTGGCCAGACTTAGCAGGGGAACCGACTCTAGCACGTGCAATTGCAATTAACCTGCCGGCCTCGCTTAGGTCAGCTAATTTCGCTGTATATGCATGATGATGATAATAATTCATCCTGCACCTAAGCACGCATGCCTCTTCACTTTATACATAACTCATAATTTTATTGTTTACAATAATGAAGACTAGATAGTGGCCATGCATCAGAATCGCTAGAATTTTTCTTGACTGTCCCTTTGCATTGAAACAGATAATGCTAATTTGAAGACCTTGTAAAGTATCCTCATTGTTCACATAATTGGTGATTTTCCCAACAGAGTTAGCAAGTGATATACAGGGTGATTCAAAAGTATGGAAACGGCTAAATAACTTTCGAGGAATGCATTTTGGAGAAAAAAGTTTTAGACAAAAGTTTTAGGAATTTTCCCTGGCTATTCGATAGTGGCCTTAGATTTGACCTTGATCATGACCTTGAAGATCATTTCAAGGTCAAATTGACTTTTTTAAATGGGAACATATATTTTTGACCACGGAAATGGAAACCCATGACCTCAAAGCTTGCATCAAGGTCAAGATGGTTCTTTAAGGGGGTAGTCCAGTGAAAACGACTGTTTTTTCAACGATTTTTTTTTCATATTAGAAGTCAATTTTTATTAAAAAACTTTTTGACATATCATAGTACAACTATTAAAATACACAAAAAAAAATTTTTTTTTCTGTTTTCGATGAGTCATCCCGACAAAATGGCCGCTCCAAAAAAAAAATGTTTTTTGTTGGCGGACGTCGAATCTCTGTAACAGTTCATTTGAAACAAAAAATTCAAACGAGGTTTTAATCTGTAGAACATTGGCTATCGTCGGAACTAGAATTATTAATTTTCAATAAAAAATAACAAAATGGCGGCATTTCGAATTTTTCGGGTGTTTTTCGGGTGCTTAATTTGTTTATAACTTTGTAAATAAACAATGGATTTTAATAATTCTAGTTCCGACGATAGATGCACAATCAAGAAATATACAGCTAAATTTTTAGATCAATCGGAGCAAAAGACTCTGAGATCTGACGTCCGCCGAGTCAAAACATGCTGTTTTCAGAAAAACGCGTTTAAAGTTTTTTATGCGGAAAAAAGCTAAAAAAATTAATTTTACCTTAGTCAGCGATGCCTGCTCCATACATAACGCGATGCCTCCTAAATACATAACTAACCTTAAATACAAAGCAGAAGGACCTAGACCGTTATAAACCGAAAAAAAATGGGCGAAGCAAACAGAAATACAAGAGTCCTCCTTGCTCCGAAACACGCCAGGGGACCTTCAAGCGCTCGGATTACACGTCTCTCGAAAACTCTCTGTATCTTTAAAACTATTCAATATTTTGCTTAGATATTTTAAGGGAGTATTTTCTAGGTGTAGTAGAGTAGATTTAAGCAAAAAACAAAAAAACGAAAAAAAATTTTTTTTTCACTGGACTACCCCCTTAAAGGGGAATCTACATTCTAACTGCGGATTTCGAAAGAGCAAAAGTTTTGCGTCCGAATGTGAAATTAACCACGACCTTGACTTTGTCCATGACCCTCGAGGTCATAGTCAAGGTCATAGTCAGACGTAAAATTTTCCGCTCTTCCCATTTCCATGGTTAAAAATATGGGTTCCCATTTAAAAAAATCAACTTGGCCTTGAAATTACCTTCAAGGCCATGGTCAAGGTCAAATCTAATGTCGCCATCGAATAGCCAGCGTAAATTCCTAAAACTTTTGTTTAAAACATTTTTCTCCAAAATGCATTCCTCGAAAGTTATTTAGCTGTTTCCATACTTTTGGATCACTCTGTACCTATAAGTAGGGTGATGTTTTTAAATCTGAATGTGAAGAGATTTAAATCAAGTGTATTTTTATTTTCTGACATCAATCCGGCTGTAATTCCGTTGGTTGTTTGAATTTGAACAAGTTTAATTCTTAATTTATATTTTCTAATGGGATGAAACCTGTGCGAGGTACAGGAACACAGTTTGTGACTTTGTTCTTGATTCAATATCGCGAGAATAAATCGCGGCGGATTGAAGAACAAGTAAACTTCCCGTTGATATTTCTATTCGCCGTTGGGCATTTTACGAACATTAATTCATTTGCATTTATTAAAATGGAACGGTTCTGTGCGAAGGTAGCGTCAGTTGGTGAACATATCTCAAGATTGGCACCAGCAGATTATTGGCGGGATCGCCGCTGTCCCGCGCGAGACGGTCGCGGCGCGGTGAAAATATTGCCGGGCATGTCAATTAAATCGCGATATAATTGCCTTGTAATCACAGTAATAATGAATCATCAGGTCAGCGGCGACCGCGGGATCCCAAGGGTTCACCGTGTGCGCTGTCAGGATCGCAATATGAGCCCGGCTCCCCAGTCCTCGTCCGCTCGCGCTGGCGATTGAGCTGGCAGATATTTAGATACAACAAGCCCGTGTCGAAACACTCCGAATGATCCTCTGACGTGATTGCCCGTTTAGAGGAGTTCTGCCTGCCTGCGTATTGTACGCGGCCAACCATCAATAAAACATCTTCGCCGAACACGGCGCGGGCTTGTAAGGCGTGGGCTGCACTCGTTCCTCCTTCGTTTTATAAATCATTGGAGACGATTGTGTTCGTTGTGTCGTGTTATCACCACATTGTCTCGGGCGGCGGCCCGCTGCACTGCGACCGGAGCGCTGCAAGTCGCCGTTGTCTCAGCCAAAGCGCATCACATCCCGTGCAGCCTCGATCGCTTTTATCGCATCGCACAATTGTCTTCAAGGTGATACTGCAAATGAGCTGCTATCAGAAGACGAAAAGGCAGGGAAAATTGGAAGCTATTCGAAAGAATTCTGCTGTTAATGATGGCAGGGAAACAGCACACAAAGGAATCAAAGATTTAAAAGTAGTCTTGAATTTGATAAAGATCTGGGAGAATTTTTATACAGAATTTAAAAAGAACTTTATTCTATTATATGTTCAACGCATTTAATTTTAACATTAATTAAACAGTAAAAATAAAGATATTTGGTATGTCTATATACCCTACAGGATAAAAAATATTGGTATATTGTCATATATGTCGGGGTTCCACAAGGAACGGTTTTAGGACCACTATTATTCGTATTACACGTTAATGATCTGTTAAATACTATGCTTGAAGATATAATTATTTCATTTGCCGACATACTTATACCTTACCATATATATTTCTGATTTTATAAATAGACTAGTATTTTTATATTTGCTATATAAGCTATATAATTAAAATAATCTCGTAAGTTATTTAAAATTGTTTTCTTAGGGAAAATAAAACAATCAACGAAAATCAAAAGAAGTTCTTGGCTGAATATACACGTGTCCAAGCAAAGGGATATGGCTAAAGGCATAGTAAAATGTTCGAATGGTAGAATGCAGACACAAAAATTGTGAGAAAATGCTCCTGCTATTAAGGCTGCTGAGTGGAAAAAAGGATATGAAATGCTTACGAGACATGAAGTATAAAATGAAAAACTACAGGTGGACCAAATAAAACGAAAAAGTTTTCTACACTAGAGCGGAATCCCTTATATATCCCTAGTGGAATAGAAGTTTCAGTGACTGGGATAAAAGGCAAATCTTTTACAGTAAAAAATAATTCAAATAATTGTCAGGAATTCGTTCAGGCCCTCGCTTAATGAATTAATGCATAAATTGTTAAGTGATGAAGAAAACTCTTCAAGATCTGCAAGAATAGCTACAGAAGATGCTATCCCAAGTACATCAAGAGACTTTTCAACACGCAGGAAGAAGATAAAGAATAATGAAAAACTTAATTCGTTTAAGTGATATACTGCAGTAATGGAAACTAATAATTCTGTTTTAAAAAAGATTCTTTGTGAAAAAAAGAGAAAACGTGAATTTGAAGAAGAAATATTAAAATTGAAAAAGGAACGCTGGATCCGCAAGAAAGTTAAAGAAATGGAGCAATTAACGTGCAAGCAAAGGAAATTAGAAATTTCCTTGGAATAGGTAAAATTTAATAGAGAACTGAACAGCTGTGATCCCATAAGCGTTCCGATTTTACCTATGTTTAAGCAATCCAAATGTAGTTGTAATATAATTAATACTTATATTTTCGTGAAATTATATGTACATATAAATTACCGAATTTGAAGGAGATCATCCTTCGATAGAATCGCCAATTTTGCATATTATATATAAATTTTTTCCCCGAAACCGCCTATTTGTAATAGTTTCCGAGATTATAAGTTTTTCCAAGAGGGTAAAGATTCAAATTTTTGCTATATTTTTAAAAAGAACGTCCTTTTTTCCTTTCATAGAAATTTCCTAATAATTCACTTCTCTTCTATATTTTAAGAAATTAAATTGCACGATAATATTTTAAAGGAACTTCTATTTTTTGTTGCGCATTTGGAAAGAGCGGAAAATTTTACGTTCAATATGACCTTGACTGTGACCTTCAAGGTCATATAAAGGTCAAGGCGATTTTTTTCATATTGTTCGCAGATTTGGAAAGAGCTGAAATTATACGTTCAAGAATGACCTTGACCATGACTTTTGTCTGAAATTTTTTTTCCCAAAATGCATTTTCCGAAAATTATTTTAATCTGTTAACTAATTATGTCGTATATATGCGTCAATTTCAAAAGTTTCATATTTTTGCATAAATCAGTTTGTAATTATAAAACTACATTTAATGTTGAATCAAACCCAATTGAAAAATATTGCACTTTTTCAACTTTTATAACGCATAGTAATTTACTTTGCTTATGTCGTAAATACGCGTCTTTGCTTGAAATGAATTCAGCATATATCGAGCTTTCTAAGAAAAACTAATCAGTTAACAGGTTAATGTTTCAATACTTTTATGACACCGTGTATATAGTATACGGTGAACTTTGTGTGCGTTTTTCTCCGTTACTACTGGGCATTGGGCGAAAATATTTTATGGCTAGTACACCGACATGAAATACTACTACTAGGCAAAATTTCATTCAAATCCGTTTCCCCAAGGTCGTGCCCCCTCCTTGTTAGATTATTATTTCTAATTCTAATCCTCAGGCATACTACTGTATACCTGTTAATAAAAGTAAAGACATATTTGTTGAATAATTCCTATTCATTGATGTGTATGCAATTTTTCATCAATCTCATATTATTTAACTTTGGAAACTTTATGAGAATTACTTTTCGATTATTTTTGGTTATTTATTTCGCCGTGATTCCTTGATACCTTCTAAACTAATGTTTTCATCAAAAAACATCTTTGGAGAATCACTTGTTGCAAGAGCTTAAAATCCATCAATGACAACCCTTAAAGAAAAGTGCTAATGAACACTAATCGCAACTAATGAAAACCTAATGAAAATTAATTAACACTAATGAAAAATTAATGAGTTCGTCAATGTTTTCAAGAGGTTCATTAGTGTATTTCCATGAGGGAAGACAACTATTTTTATTCATATGTACACAGAAAAAAATTGTGTCCTTAGTATGGTATGAATTTTCTGTTTCAATTAACTAAAACCTAGTTCATTTTACCAATTTTCATGCCAGTTTTACTACAGAATTGTTGAAACGTTATTCATGTCAAATTTACTAGAATACATTTGTTAATATTTAAGTAGAAATCGTGTTTCAAGTGGTAATAATATTAAAACTTATAATAAAAATTAAAAAATGATTTTGAGGTGATTTCGAATCATGTTATACGAATTTAAGTTGAAGTAGTTTTATAAAAAAATTGAGTTACTCATGCAAACGATGAGCACCAACTCATTAAATTTTCGTTACAATTTTATTAGTGTTTTTATAATAGTTTTTCGTACGTATTCATAATTTTTTTCCTATAAGAACAATTTATAACTTCACCTACGGATAGTTCTCATCTATTTTTATCATTTTTGATTTTAGAATATAATTTTTTTGTTAGTGTTAGATTAAAGGATTTTAGTACCAAAATTCTAATTGACTAGATGTTTAGTTAGATGTACAATGAGCCTCGTTAACCGAAATAATTCTATCATATCGTTTCAACCAAATATCTGTTTAACTAACAATCTTGGGTGAAAATGAAAAGCAAAAATAGTTCAATGATCTACGAAATTGGATGATTAAACAAAATATTTTTTGGGTGTAACTTTCATATTTTTTTTATGGAGGAGAAAGAAAAAGATTTTATGATTTCCTTTATACAATCTTCGAAGTTATTGTAGTTAACCCTTTAATGGGATTTTTGGGGATGTTGTTTCACAATCTGGCATTTGTTTTGCATAAAAGTTTCAAAAACCCTATTTTGGGTTTTTTCAAAAAAATGCTAATTTTTCTTCTCAAAGTCGATTATCTTGTCGTTGCTGCTATTGAATGATCATATAACCACCAGAAATCGCAGTTCGAATGTCCAAACTTTCTCAAACCATGGTTTTGAAATTTTCTTTTTGCTTTGGTTTTTGCAAAAAATTTCCATTTTGTACAGCGATATAATAAAAAATTTCGCGATTTTTTTACACGAAAAGAAAGAAGAAAATGCTTGAAATTAGCCAAAGAACACGTGTGATCTTTTTCAGAATTTTTCGGGTTATTTTCAAATTTTTCAAAAATTTGACAAATCCAAAAAATGAAAAATAGTCAAAAAAAATTCTGAAAAATGGCCCGAAAAATTCTGAAAACATTCACATGTATTCTTTGACTAATTATAATCACTTTTTGTCTCGTCAAATTCATTCGTATTATTGATCCTTTTTGATTAAAAATATCACCAAGTTTTTTTTTATATTGAAATTTGGTTATATTTTCACAAAAAGTGCTTCTAAGAAACACGTGTGAATTTTTTCAGAATATTTCGGGTCACTTTTAAATTTTTCAAAAATTTGACAAATTCAAAAACCAAAAATAGCCGAAAAAATTCACACGTTTTCTATAGGAGATTTTGTTGTTTTTGGAAAATCGATTTTTTAAAAAAAAAAAAAAAAATAAGTGTACTGCCCCCTTATTGAAATTTAACATCTTAAATACTTTGCTTACTACAAAGGCATCATATTGTGAAAATATAAGTTTGTCATCAACATTCATCCCTAGATCTTTGAATTCGGAGACTCTCGAAAAGGGTAAGTTCTGTATTTTATATGTATGTTTTGTCATATCTGCGAAATTTAACATCAATTTTGGTGGACATATCCGTGAAAATGCAAATAGACAGAAAATCGATTATTTTTACCAGTCACATTCCCTTAAAGTCAAATCATGAGATTTCCCTGAACGCACGTTCACTCTATTCCAAAACATTCAACTAAGGGTCGTAAAATAGATCTATGGTGATTTATTGCAAACAGGCAGCTAGGTGAAATCAGGGCGCGACTATGTCTCTTTTTCAACACGACACATAGTTTCGTAGTGTTTGAATGTAATAAAAACGTATACAACACTTCGTCGAAGCAGTTGGACTATCTAAATGTAAATATGTTTCAGACGGTGCATCCCGATTCCATGTGACGCACTTGAATCCATCTCGTGGCACATGCCAGGTTCACAGGTTAAGCTCGTAAAATTAATTAAAGCGAGATACCCGGGGACACTTGCTACCTCCATTAACCTTAGCTGGCTGCGGAGCCCCATCTCCGGCTTCTTAATGACTCGTGGGCCAGAGGAAGCCAAAATCGTGCAATAAATTTAATTTACGGCGATGTCGTCGATTTGAGGTTAAACAGAAATTTCCCCAAGACCGCGTCTCCCGTGGAATTGGTAAAAGGATTTGGCCTAGCCATAAAATTGATGATTTACGCCCTGCTCGGTTTGTAGGGCCTGTGTGGCATTACGTGTGGCACCGTGACCTGGAGATATTCATAAAAATTCAGAACAGAAGTCGAAAGTCATCCTGTCCTTAATCAAGATCGAGGCAGAAAGTGAAGGAGTCACCCAGAAGGCGGCATAGGAGAAAAGTGAAATTAGTTTGGCATGCGCCTCAGGTCACTTCCTTGGCCTGGTGAGAGTGTGCTGCGGGTCACTCCTGCGCCAGATTGGCCCTTTCCTGCAATCGGAAGTCATCGATAGGCTGCGTCAGTGCGTATGCTATTGATGGCTGACAGCACAGTCCGGACCCTTCGGCACACAAACAACACCACCAAAGTCCCATTAAAATTTGTCGAAATCTACTAAAATTTGATTTTTATGAGAGACGTACGCCACGGCAGCTGTCGCTTCCACTTTTACCAGAAATGAATTTTTCTGTATGGTTTCGCTTTCAGCCGCGTGTCGACCTCCCTCGGCACTAATTTTGAATTTTATTATCCTTGAAAATCCTCGCCAATGGCTGTGGACGGAACTTGTGTGTGCCAAGTAGCATTTGGTCGAATGTGGAAAAAACATTGAAAAACCGAAAACTTCCTCATCATCATCATCATATTTTTTTTTCGTCTTTCGGTTTTTGATTGTTTGCGGGCTGCGGACCCGCAGCTCGCGACTCCTCCGAATATCGCAACACATGGTTTCGTTTAGGGCACACGTCCCAATCTTAATTATACTCCTCAGAGGGATTCTCGGAGTTCCCTTAGAATAGAGGTAATCAGGCCCTATCAAACCACAGACACCTCCTAAAAAATATATAAAAACCGAAATGGATGCGAGCTACCTGCACTTTTTGATTTGATTGCGAGATATCGCGAGTCCACGAGATCGCCAGGATGGCGCGAGATGTTCGTTCGTTTCGTGCTCCGGACAACATATGGCCGGTAGCTGAAATTTATTAAAACTTTTCCCAATGTAATTCATAACACGTGCTCTGGGGCTAAGTGCAGATGAATTTCGACACCCATTTTCGCTACGAAAATAATTAATGAAGCTTCATGCCGCTTTCGCGGACTGAAGTTATTTTGTGAGTGATTTACGACCAATACCGATTAAACTCGATGGTTAAATGTTTTTATCAGAATTTTTGGTGGTTTTTTGGAACATTAAAAGGCATATTCTAGACATATTTTTCTACTTTCGATTCAATGTGAGGTCACCGAAGAAATTACTTAATTATTTTTTGGCGAATATTATTTTACTGCAAAGCTTAATATATGACAACCAACTTCCCAGCTGTTATATGAGTGTACAGTGTCTAAGAATTTTGGTACAGGAACGAGATTTTTGTTACATCGATGAATTGAATCCGCGATTTACAATTTACAAATTTTCGTAATAGATTTGAAATTAGTGGCTTCGAAATTGAATTTTCCTTCCTAATTTTATAAGAATCCTTTGAATTTGAACAATTTTGGTCACCATTTTGAATTTAGAAATTTCGAGGTTAGATTCGAAATTAAAATCCCTTTTGTTCTAATTTAAGAATCAGTATTTAAAAAATTTTGGTTACCATATTAATCTGCCATCTTGGATTTACAAATTTTGATAATATCCAACAACCCTTGTTCTGAATTTTATTAAAATCCATTGATATCGAGAAATTTTGGTTGCCTTTTTGGATCCGCCATCTTTAATTTCCGATTTGGATAGCAGATTTGAAGTCAGCGTTACCCAAAACCTTAAAATTTTAAATTTGCAATCCACATCTTGGGGAAGCCAAACTGACTGGAAATATAGGGTTTCCGAAAAAAGTAGCCTACATATATGTTAGGTTCGAATATGCACTACCTTTGGACAAAAAATGACAAAAATCGAAACAAGTGTTTATGCATGTTTGACCAACGAACAAACAAACAAACAAACAACGGCATTTCATTTTTTAGGATTCAAGGAAAATTTCAGATTGATACTAGTCTTATCAAAATTTGAAAGTAGAAATTATTAGAATTAATATGATTTTTTAGAAATTGTTGTGATGTTTATATACTATGTTTAAAAATAATTTTTAGAACTTAAATATCTAATTATACAACAATTTCTGAAACATATTAAAAAACAACGCTTTTAACGTACTGAAAAGAGTACACATTAGAATTGCTCGATGATTTTCATTTTTTAAATTCCACTGTCGTTTTCAAAGTTTGTGTGATGCAAATAATTGTTTCATGTATGTATACATATATAAAATTGAAATTTTTTGCAGACAAATTGTAAGATGTACTGTCATTATAATTGATTGATTGATAGTATTTTTTGATATGAAAATGTCACTATCAATTTGATAATCTAATGTTAAACCAACAAAATTACTTTCTTTAATTTTTTTTAATGTTAATTTTTTAGTTTTGTTTGAAAATATTTTTTTTCAAATTAACATTTTTAAGAGATCAACATTAAGAAAATATCATTTTAATAATAATTTTTGTTTTTATTTTATTTATCTACGTCTTACAGATTTGGAGAAATTCTTGAAAATATGGTACGGAAACTATGCATGTGTTTCGAATTCAGAGTTGGCCGATTTATACATATACTATATATATATAGGGATTCTACTGCCAGGACAGTATTTTTTTTTTTTTAATTAGAAGAATTTTCCACAGAATCCTTCTAAACTTTTAGTTTGGACCTAATAAATAATCGCACTTAACTTATTTTTAAAAAAGCACATCTCGGCTCGGCAGTTTAAGATTTATGACATAATAACCACGATCAAATTCGTGTGTACCTAATTCTCTTATTAATTTTTATATTCTCCAAAATTGTTTTATCATCTTCAATCAAGATTTTGCTATAAAAGCATGAAAATTACGTAAATGATTGGACTTTGTCACAATAACCATCTCTGCTAATTTGCTTTAATTACGACATGGTCATTTAGATTTTCTTGTAAGATAAGCAGATCATGATAAAAATGAATGTTAATAACAAAATCGCTGAATGAAAAGGCCACCCATATTGAATTTAATATCTCATAGTCGTTGCAGCATACGATCTGATCGTTGTTAGATGCTATAAAAAAAATTTTATGATGCGTGTATTTTTTTAAATTGATCGTATTCATTTCGAAATACGATCGACACAACAATATAGACATGTTAACGCGCATCTGTTGTGATCCAAATAAAAGTCCTATCCACGCGCGATTATCGTTAACATATGCTATAAAATGTTTTGAGGAGTCCCTGGAGAGGATCAGCAAAACTGAAACGAAAACGAGCAAAAAAATAATTCAAATTTGGCTCAAGAAGAGGAAAAGAAACCTTTCGCCGCAAATTATCTTTGGTCCAATAAAACGAGTGCCAGAGAAGATCAAAGCGCATCTCCGATCCGTTCGAGTTTTTTAGCAAACAAAGTTGCCGGGATCCAATTTGCCTATGTGGCCTGAAAAGCCTGAAGGTAACAGCGTTTGACCGCTGTATTTGCACAGGTTCGCCCCTATTTTCGGTTATTGGGCACAATCTGCGGTTATGCTTGCGGAAATCGCAGGGCAATCAAAGGTATACGAGAGTAAACAGGGCTTTCTTTTCTTCGTCTTTATAAAATATTATCTGCTGCATCTGATTTAGGGCAGTAATTGCCCTCGACACGACGGGCCTTTAGAAGCCGCCGTTCTGCCACAGTTTCGTGTTTTCCGAGTTTTATTGTCGTCAAGTGGACAAATATTGGCCGAGGATTATCAGGGACTTGTCGGTTGGTACAAAACAGACCCTACAAATAGACCCCCGACTATAGAAGAAAATAAATCGTGGCCCGGACAAATCCGTCGGATCTATTTCCGATATCTCTGTAGCATTTTATCAGAAAGAAAGATCCTTTCGTCGATACCAGATGTTCCAGCGAGGATGCTGATTGATGTGGGTACTCGGGACCCAGCAGAAGCCCGGCGCATCCCATTTTTAAGGTCAAGGTTCAGCGGATGAAGAGCAGATGAAAAATAGCCCTTGACTTCTGCTCCAGTGGCCATCTCTTTTGATTAGTGTCTGCTGCACGCCGCCGCCCGGCCGCACCGATCATGACCACCGACTAATCGGACATTGTGTCTTGTCTGGCGATCGCATCGGATCACATCACACCTGTCGGAGGTGGTAAAAACAGAGAGAAAGAGAGAGCGGCCAAAAACGTGAAGTGATTATGGTCACGACAGCCACGCGTTCGACTGATCGAATTACGATCGGCCTGCATACGGATATACGTTTATATACAAAAATAGGATCAGGAGCGCTAACTGAAAAGAAGGTGATGGCTGCAAACAGCCGGATCGATTGATTATGCGCCCGATAATCCGGAGAGCATCGTGTAAGATGATCTCGGCTATCTGATCTTTGACACAAAAACGCTTGTCGGCGGTAATAGTCCCCGGCTAATGTTGGAGGTCGGCCAGCTTTTTCGGCAGAGGGTGACTTTGCTGAAATTCGATATCGGGAACAATATGTTACCTCGAGCTCTTTCCTCATTATGCACATCTTGTGTCTGTGTCGTCTGATGCATCAATTCAGGCTCTTGAGCTCTTCTGGCGGTTTTTCTCCATATCAACGCTAATCCACACAGACAGCTGCTTGATGTCATATGCTGAACATAATTTTTTTTTTTTTTTTTGTAAAAGCTGTATGTTAATGTGCAATATGCCATTTTTCGGCAAAATTTTTAGTTTTTCTTGATTCAGTGAAAAAGAAGATGACAAATTAAAAAAAGTTGAACCAGATTGGATTGGATGATTTTTCTTTTCTTTAGTTTGTATTCTTTTAAAGAAAACGTACTACTAAAAGCTTCTGTGCCTTTTCTTGTGTAATATATTATAAAACCTGACTACCTAATATATTTATTTAAGTCTATCTCATTTATCTCAACTATGCGAGTTCCCTGTAATAGCATAAATATATTCATGTTTAGAACTTAAGCTTTTAAGCCTGATATTACTTTTTATTTGATTTGTTGCTTGTTGGAATAATTTTGTTCCCGCCAGTAGAAATCATATTTTAATGGAATCTTAATCAGTTGAGATTGAATTAAAATCAATTATTGGGTGTGTGAATATGACTCCGCCCTTTCCCAACAGATGTGGTTTTTAGTATTGCTTACGTGTACTAATAAATGGCAACACTTGTGTTCGATAGTACTTTATGTCAGCTGTCAAACGCACTACGTGACATTTGGTTGAAATATTAGCAACAAGTGCTTTTACCTAGAAAAGTGCAGCGGAAACTCATCGTTTGCTTGTGGAGATTTACGGTGAACATGCTGCATATGCAAAATGACATATGTTTTAAGAAAATAATATTTAATTTTTTTTTTATATATACAGCAATGAAATTTTAAATTAGTCAAATTAGTGTTAACAGCCGCACGACAGCCCTATGAGGGCCGAATTTTAGTACAAACAACCGCACCCTGCCGAATCAATTTATATACTACATATACATATACTAGATTTACTAGACCTTTTGAATACACTTTACACTACGGTCGTAGTAGCCTTTAGGTGGCGGAGCTACGGTTTACATGTACTAGTCCCAATTTTTATATATTTTACAGAGCGGTCGTCGCGTCGTGTGACCGAATTTAACCCTGCGCGGCCAAGTAAATTATTTAAATGGTTTTGCCCTTCTAAAACATATTAAATATTTTTACTTGGAGATATTCACACGTCTGTATGATACCAAAGAAAAAAATAATAAATGTCCATTGAAACCCTCACGAAGACAGTCTAATCACCTACAAGTGTCCTAGCATGTAATTTCCGGCGATTGGCATGAGTTAATTTTCCTACTGGTAATTCTCAAATTGCCCCTTATTCGATCTGGAACAATAATTGAAGTGACACGACTTGTAAGACGATATCTCAAGAGCTTAATCTAGTTAGTTCAAACTGGCAGCATCAATTAAACGCAGCCCTTGACATGCCCAGAGGTGCACTAATTAACTCAGGAATACATCAAACGCTGACACGGATGTGATCAACTACTCAGTGACAAATTAATCCTCAGCGCTACTGTTACAATTGTTAGGGGAGCAGTTTAAAGTTTTTCTTGTTTTTTGTAAATTGACTGGTTGGTTGGTTCCCACTTTGACAGTGGTCTTGGGCAATTTTCTTAATAAATGTGACACTGTCCTTATTACGCTATAGCGAACTGCCAAATCTGAGGAATAAGACAGATGAGGAAATCGCAAATTTGTCACTTGTAATTAATCGTTATAATATTTGATTTTGTAAATAAAAATAATAAATAATAAAAATAAGAATTAAAAAGTCATCAATACGAATATCTGAGAATATCACATTGTAAAATCAAATATGCCCGAAAAGGCATGCCAACCGCATGCAAACTAAATTTATATTTAAGTTGCTTGGTAGAAACAACTTTGAAACTATTGAGCGTTGCGTGAATTCCTTTTGGGTAATTACTCACTTACTCAAATATAACAACATATATAAAAATCATTGAAATCGGAGGCGGACAATCTTGGCGGTCTCCTTGTAAATTTTGTTCAAAATAAATAATAATTTTCACCGGAGAGAAAAGTAGCGGGAGTTTTTAATATCATTGCAATTACTTCATTACAATTTCCTCATTACCTCCCATAACCATTATGATGATAATAGTAAGTAATGATTACCAAAGTATTTAATTATTTTAAAAGTCTAATACCTTCTCACACACAAATTAGAAGAAAAATAATTCCTTCCACTACTTGTGTTTATTTCCTGGAGCATGCCATCACTCACCACTGAACCTTAATGTGGGCATCTTAAACTATTGTATTAAATTAAGGAGATATGCGTCCTTGATGCACCGCACACGGCAGCACCCCATTCAAAGGAGGAATCGTCCCGATAAGGAGCCGCACAGAAGTCGGGGCTGCGGAGTGTGATGTAACACCCGGCACACGACAATTCGTCATGAGAATCGAATTACCGAGTCGAGTCGATGGTCCGAGGAGCGTTTTCTCGGGTGTCCGTCCACTTTAAGATGACAAATGCGCTCATATCCACAAGCGACCATTTCGTGGAGTCGGGACGTGCGGTCATTTCACCGGGACTAGCTCCAGATGGCCGCATGGATTGAGTCCAGTTGCGTTCGCACGTCGATTTCGTATTCGAGTAATCAATTTAAGCCCAGACTCCTTTATCCGAGGCGCAGGGAAATAAATCGCATGCAATTTCTCAAATTTTATCTATGCCAAAGATGCGCTCCTCGAAAAAATGCTCCCATTAAAGACATCAGGCTCCGGGTCTGAACGTGACGGACGGGGCGCGCAAGGGAGAATTATTGATGCCTTGCTGCCAGCAAAAGGGAGCTATAAAATTTTTCCTTATATTCGCGGTTGATGCCCTCCTCGTTATAATTTGTCTGCTACCAGAAATTAGACTTTCAGCCACGGATCCTCCTACTTAAGGCTAGAAATTTCGAAATAGCGGCTACCTGCTTAATTTGGAACAAAAAGGACTTCTTTTCCTTTTTGGTCCATTTCCAATTCTTCAATTTTGATCAGATCACCGAAGTTGCGTTTTATATTTTATATACATATATATCGAGCAAATGAACCATCTGTCAGCCTGTCTCGAGTGCGGAAACTCTAGTCATAATAATTATGTTGTCCAGGAGCTCGGAAATCTGCTAAAAATAGACAGAGACCAGAAGGAAATTTGTAATTCAATCGGCCGTCTATCCCAGCGACAAGACGACATCCGTGCACCCCACCTGGCGGCTGACGAGGTTAACTTGATGTTAGTTAACACTGCAATGACCCGAAATTAGAAAACTCACCCTCACTGCGCGACCTTTTGCTCATCATCTTGTTCCAGAAAGGTGCCCTCGGGCTCCGGTTCGGGCTCGGGCTTCTTCCAGGGCATCCGGGACGAAAATTAAGTGTCCTTCGTGCAATTTGGGCATATGTCAACAAAGTCATGTGTCACCGGCGAGCACGTGTCCTTTGGAGAATTTGTAAATTATATGTCCGGGTTGTGCACCGAGTTGTGCATGCAGGCGGGTGTTAGATCCACTTACTGGCCCGTCACGAGCACACCCTTGGGGAGCGTAAACAAAATCCAGGCAAAGGTTAATCCCAGAGCAGAAAGTGCATTTTTCAGTGATTTGAAAGAGCAGCTGCTCTAATTTTTTCTTGTAGTTCAGAAACGTGCCTAAAAGAAACCCGTGCTGAAGCATAGTTCTTAAAGGATACTATTTTTGGATGATTTGCCTTTTTCGGCTTTCTTTGATTCAACACACTTGAGAATAATCGAACGCTTAACTTTACAATTATAATTTTAGTAGTTGTGTCCGCGACTTTGTTAGCGAGGTCCTGGAGATTTTCGATTTTTCAACTGTATGGGAACCTTGAATTTCTCAACACTTCACCTTGAAATTCAAAATTTTCATAGTCGATTCGAAATCAGTTTAAAAGCTTTTATAACCATAGCAACGACAAGATAATCGACTTTAAAAAGAAAAATGATTTTTTGAAGCTTTTATGCAAAACAAATGCCAGTTTCTGAAAGAGCATCCCCAAAAACCCTTTATACGAATTTGGAAGAAATTAATTTGTCTGTGTATATTAATTTAATCGGTCCGTGTAAACGGTATATGAAAGTCCTCTCTGCAAAGAAGAAAAATAAATATTACCCTAAATACATTTTTAAACTTCTCACCATTCTTGGGTAAAATAGCTTAACTTAGTGAACAAGCAGGGCCGGGACCGGTGTACTTGTGGCAAGTGTTTAAATTTGTACCTTAATTTTGCCAATTAAAGGGGTCCTTCTTCGGCGTGGCGGTTCCATACATTCAAAAAAACGGTCCGCTCCCTTGCAATAAATATTCGCCTCGAGCCCACCCCAGCGAGCGGGTAAAAATTGCCCACCTAAATGATAAATTGCAAGCCGCCACCCCCGGCGAGAATAATTAGAGAAGTTTAATAGACCGAGGGCTAATGGTCCTGCAAACATGGAGGCGAGTAATTACAGGCCTTCGTTTGCATTTTTAATCCGCCCCACGGACGTTTCTTATTTCGAGCGCAGTAAATGGGGTGTTTAGCAGACGCGCATCACAACCCACGTCGCGGCGTCCAGCTCGAAGGACCAGGGGCTAGCGGAAACTAATTACAGTAGCGGTGTAATAATTTTCCTTAAATTTTGTTCCTGTTACTTATGCTGAATTTCAGTCGGCTTCTTTCGCACAGGGCCGCGGAGCTTATTCCAGCATATCGGCCTAATTGCCTTCGTGTGCAAAAACGCGACTATTTTGCATACAATTCGTAAATCACCTCCCGGACAGAGAGAGAGCTCCTTCGGTGCAACCAAATTCATCCGCTCCTGCCGTTTTTCCCTAAGGACCCTAAGTAGCGTTACTTCCTTACGAGCGTTGGATATGGAAGACGTGTTCCAGGTGTTGCCACCTGGATGAAAAGTAAATTCCCACCACCCCATGAAATGTATGCGTCCAGACAGACAGACACGCGGCTGAGGCGATTTTATTCGTAAAACTCCTGCACACCAAATGTCTTCATATTTGCCACACATCGCGTAAATCAGTCAAAAATTGCCATGCAAAATATTCGCGGGGGTCCAAGCCCAGATCCAGTCCACCTGTTCCTCTGAAACTTTTGTGACATATTGCAATTATGGTCCGATGCATTCGCAATGAGGCACGGCGGACGGCGGGCGGCGACGGCAGCAGCTTGGTGCAATAGTGCAAAAAAATGCATTGCGCCCGGGCCTGAACTCTGCGGTGACATGTGGAGGGCCACACTCAATCAGCAATTTGCATCTCGGCCAGAATTGGATCATCGACCATTAACCCGGGGGCCAAACGGGCACCAGTTGGGATGGGTCAGCCGACGAGATGTATCGCTTCGCTTCGATTGCATCATATGTTGCCCAGAAATTTGATCCAATTCCTGCGGCACGTGCTGACTCCGTTTTGTTGGCTTCGTACCTCGCTCGATTACAATCGAATTCCCCGACAGGACGGGCAGGTTGCCTTTTAATCGCCTCGGGCCCGGAAGGGGTGGTATGCGGCACTATCTCGCATCTTCGGTTATGAGCCGCTTCATAGGGGTGGATCTGAGCAACTTTGGACCTTCTGTTTCGCTCCGAGCCACTGCTCGTTCTAATAAAATCAATCAATTTAGCGCCGCTAAACAGCCTCTAAACGGGTCCCGTGTTTTCGTGGTTAATTAGACCAAGCGGCCAAGAATATAGGGCACCACAACCTTTGCTTGCTCTTTATTGAGTTGTTTGAAAATTAATTTCGTTTTTTGCATAAAAATGAAAGACACGATTTCTAATCGATTTAAACGTCGTAAATTTTAGGTATTTTAGTTTTCGTTTAATAATTAATTAATAGGTAGTATAGAACAATTTCCTCAAATTATATTAATTAATAATACTGTAGCTATTCCAGTTCCTTTCCTTATTTTCATTTTTGAACTATTTTAAAATCTTTAAAAGTAGATATAGAAAACACATCCCTTTTCAAGAGTCTTGCCAATAAAAAGAATTGTTTATGAATTGGCACAGTTCAAGTTACAAAATATCTAAATGTTGTCTTAGAAAAAGTAAAAAATTCAAATAGCCGAATTGGCACATGACCAAAGAGTCAAATTCGATGAATTCAATATTTCGACAACTTCTCATGTCGTTATGTAACTTTTTACTTAATATATACATATGTATCTATTTATTTTTTGAATACTTTTCGATCGATAAGATGAAATTTTCATAAGTTTGGGCAGCATACATTTTGTTAGTGCAATTAACTTCCATTGAATAAAACTAATATTGATTTTGCGGATCTAACAATGAGAAGGCATGTACTCGTCATCACCGATTTCGCTTAAATTTATAGGACATGTAGAGCTTGGCTAAAAATTAAAGTACCCGAAATAAGAAAATAATAGTATAATAAGAATTTAGACGCGGCTCTAAATACCATTCATTTTAGTATTTTTCAAAAACGGCGGCTAGTGTAGTGGTAAACACTCGGACTCGTAATGCAATGGTCACAGGTTCGAATCCAATTTCGGATCTTTCCCAATTTTTATAAGATTCGTGTCGCAATTAAGCGAAGTGATAAATTTTTTATTTTATTTATTTACACGCACAAGGCATAAATATAGAACGTCATTTTTTAATAAGCACATAATCGTGAGAAATTTACCGTTGCAAACTTTCCCGGCGGCCGGACATGAACAATTGATTTTCGGTGCAGGTAGAAAAATGTTACGTTACGCGTGGATCACTACTAAATTTAGCGATGAAATAGAATGTTTTATGAATGTAAATCAAATTTGTTTTTCTATGGAGATGTTGAAACAATGTTGTGATTGTACAAATGCGGCGTTTATAACCTGTGCTACATGCAGAAATAATTACTGTTTTCCCTGCTTCTATGATGAAGCTCCGACAAATGTAAATCAACGGATGCAAAAGAATAAAAGTTTGAATTTTAATGTACAAAATCGTTTGCTATGCGTTTTAATTACAATCCTTTGCTGAAAAGTCCGCAATCCCAATTTTTTTCCTTATCTGTGGCTTTTGTGTATAAATAAATAAATAAAATAAATTATTTATCACTTCGCTTAATTGCGACCTGAATATTATAAAAATTGGGAAAGATCCAAGAAACAAAAGGTCCCCCGTCGGGAGTCGAACCTGTGAGCATTGCATTACAAGCCTGAGCGCTTTCCACTACACAAACCGCCGCTTTGGAAAAGTTCTAACATAAATGGTATTTATGTTGCGATAGCGGCGCCAAAATTTTTTTATGATATTATTTTCTAAATGCTTGGTCATCTGGAGTTACCACTTCGGGTACTTTCATTTCTAGCCAAGCCCTACATGCGCTATAAATTTAAGCGAAATCGGTGATGACTAGTACATGCCTTCTATTAGCGTAATAGTGTTTCAATTTCGCATATCTCAAAAACTATAATACAAAATAATTACATCCTTACAATTATATAATATACAAAGAAAAATTTGTAATCACGGATTAAGAGTAAGAGTTTCATAAGTAATGAATTTCAAAATATCTATGGAATATGCTCATAAATTATATTAAATATTCATAAATAATAGAATTTTCTTCTTAATTAATAGGGAGCATTTTATAAAGTAATTTGCATATATCATAAGTATAATTTGGAAATTTCCAAGTACTATGCAATCATATTTACGATATTATTCAAAAAACCTTACTCACAAATCTACATTCAAGAATATTTAAATATAAATTGTGAGTAACTTACGCATAAAACTAAACTGAAGAATATTAGGCCACAATTTATGCGTAACTTAAGCACAAAACTAAATTATGTTCCTCTTATTAAATTTAAGGCATGAATAATTTATCTATAATTTGTGATTATTATTCATAACTTTGAGACTTTTTTGAGTTAACTAATAATTTTTTTTTTTCGTACTTAATGAGCATGATTAATTTGCATTAAAGTAATTAAGTTTAAGAACAAAACAGATGTTTAACTCAGACCTTAAAACTGATTTTCATTTATAACTAAAAAAAAATTAATTAATAAAGCTGGAGAATAATTTACGAAATTTATTCATGATCATAAATTATATTATTACTTTTTACGCAGGGTTTATACTACTTAATTATGAGAATTAAAAGATCATAATTGCATATTACTATGATTTTAATTATAATACAAGAACGCGTTTTAATTAAAATTTATAAGTTATGAAATTGATATTTTGCTATATCATAGATAATGATTTTAAATTGGTGTATTTTTCTCGGTTTGTGAAACTTTGTTGTTAGTTAGGAATAAATATTGAATAAATTTAAGCATACATTTATACGTATTATACATACTACATACAATTATAGTTATGAATTATTTCTGAATAATAACCATAAATTTATGATTAGTAATTGTTAACTCTAGTCGGAGAGCTATTTAAATTAATACTTAAACAGATAATGATTTTGAGGACAGATGCCCCTGGAAGCAATAATAATTATTTAAGGCACTTTGTAGTCATTTAAATAAATATGGTTATTATTGATCCTTATACGTTTCCCGCGAATCTTTTTAATCGTGGTCCCCTAAGGGCTAAAACCGCCTCTGGAGCAAATCGTTTAGTTAGGGGTGTTTTTTAGCGGCTCGACTACCTCAAAAAGGGAGTTACTTCAGCTCGCATAAAGGAAATATTATAATTAGGGTTTGCATGGTGCTATGCGGCATTTTAACTAGATTGACTGAGATATCGCAAGAATGCTCGCTTAGAAGCAGTCAATCAGCGGTAATTGAACGTAATCGATCGCTCCAGATAGGCTTTAATCAGCGCCAATTTTAAATTCCTTCAGAGTTGCACATTGCGTGAGATCGCAAAAAAAGTCTCAGCTAAATTAGTCGACAGTGCGCCACACCCCTCTCGCCCCGAGGGCGCAATTCACCTAAGCCAGCACATCGGCATCGATTGACACCTTGTTCTCACGTGACCTTGTCGCAATGTGCCACCGCGGGCATTCTTTGCCTCACCTTGGGAGCTGTCTGTTGCTCGTTCGCACCTAGCCTTAGTAGAATCGGTTTCGTGTGTTTTTGCAGGATTTGGCCTCTTTCTAGGCTGTCCCCGTATGTGGCCACCAGAACCACAACCACCGCCGCTGGACAGTGGCCAGTCAAGAAAGGGAATTTGCAAATGTGCCAATCCCAAGGGGACGCCATGCCATTCCCAATTAATTAAGTAATCAGTAGAACGTGCAAGCATCACTTAAAGCTGCTGCCAAGGGCTGCGATGGCGTGAGGAGCTCCTATTTGGCCTGATATGGAGTGACACTACACCGGTCTGTCGTGTTCGCCGCGAATTATTCCGCGCTGAATGTCGACAGTAATTACCTCCACTAGCGGCAGATACATGCGAAAAGAATCACTCCTGGAAAATCAATTGTTCGGGAAAGGGCTGTTTTACGGCCTCAATGGCTGGTGACATCAAACAACAATGGGACACATAAGCCGCGATGGTCGCGCGTCCCAGCACGGAAACTAACATGCAATAGAAACATTCATTGATCTCTCTCTATGGAACGAATTTCAATTTGTTAAACGTAAATGCAACAATGATGGCAATTTTTGCAATTTGTAGATTGAGTAGCATGGAGAAATTGCACCCTCAAAGTCAATCATGGTTAATCTAACATCAATCAACATCGCCCAATGCGGTTAAGTCCAGAAAATCTAATATATAAAATTCTTCTGTCACAGTTTTAGTGGTCATACTCCTCCGAAACGGCTTGACCGATGAAATTTAATATGTATATTCAGTAGGTATGAGAATAGGTTTATAACTAATTTTTATACCCCTAAGTGTTAAGGGTGGCTCACCCTAAAAAAATGTTTTTCATTTTTTGGACAAATTTTTTTTTTGTTTTTTTTTATGGTGTGGCATTAAGAAATACATTTAGTCCTAAATTTTTACCCTTCTACCACCAACCCCTACTTTTTAATAGCATTTTTTATTTTATTCTTCGCGATTTTGACCGTTCGCGCGTTCGCGATTTCAACGGATTTTAATGAAAATTAGTACAATGATTGTTTTTGGGTCACTGATTTTGAATATTATCAAATTTTCCAAATCTAAGATGACAGATCCAACATGGTCTTGATTACAACCGATTTTAATGAAAATTATATTAGTACAATGGTTATTCTGAGGCAACTAATTTAGAATATTTTCGAGATTTCCAAATCCAAGATTGTGACCAACAATTTCTCGATTTTAACGGATTTTAATAGAAATTAGTACTATAATTATTTTTAGGCCCCTAATTTGAATGTTATCAAAATTTCGAAATTCAAGATGGCGGATCCAACACAGCGACCAAAATGTCTCAATTTGGACGGATTTTAATGAAAATTGGTATAATGATTATTCCGAGGCCACTAATTTCGAATATTAGTAAAATTTGTAAATCCAAGATGGCGGGTCCAATAGGGAGACCATAATGTCTCGATTTCAACAGATTCTAATGAAAATTTACACAATGATTATTCTGATACCACTAATTTTAAATATTATCAAAATTTCCAAATCCAAGATGGCGGATCCAATATGGTGATGCAAATTTCTCGACTTCAACGGATTTTCATGAAAATTAGTACGATTTGTTTGGTGCCACTAATTTTGATCATTATCGAATTATCAAAGTTTCTAGATCCAAGATGGCGGACCCAATATATATAAAAAAAATTTGTCGATTTCAATTGGTTTTAATTAAATTTGGTACAATAAGTGTGTTAATGCCACTAATTTTAAAAATTATCAAGATTTGGATATTCAAGATGGCGGATCCATAAAAGGTTTTCGGGTTGAATCAATTTCTAGGATATAACAAACTAGAACATTTAAGAAGTGTTTAATTAGTAAGTATTTACCTAACGTCAGATGAAACCGAGTAATTTTCCAATATTTGTGAAGTGTAAAACGGTTTACTAATATTAACAACATGTAAGTTTGTTCAATAAATTAATTAGGGATATGAAACGGAAACACTGTTTTCTTATATTAATAATATTATTTGTAGAAACATGCGAAAAGAAAGAACACGATCAAATATTGGTCAACGCACATGGCATAATGAAAATGTACCGGAAAGGGCAGTACAACGTCTGCCGGGCCAGCTAGTAATTTATAAAATTAATGTTTTTTAATGTACTGCTTTTTTATTTTGATCACAAAACTATATAGTATTTTTTCAAAGGGTATGCTGTGTAACAAAGCAATATGTACAGGATGTGCAAATAAAAACGTAAGTATTTATTGAGACAATGGCAGCATCTTAAAAAACTTTAGGACTTTTGGCAGCTGAAAAAGATAAGAAAGGCTGTAGCAGGATAAGAGTGGGTGGGCCCATGTTAATGTGGTAAGTTGCTACGGTGATGGGATTAATTTATGCCAAATATCAATTTCAAAAAAATGTTTTTTACACTAGTTATAACGAATTTTTGGAAAATTGAAAAAATGACTTTTCTCGGAAATGGCTGAGCCGATCTTGATGGCTTTATATAAAAACAGTATAATAACACTTGTTGTCACAAGTTTTATGTTTATTCACCATAACAAATATTTTCTTCTTTCGAGTTATCTAAATCTACATTTTGATCTCCACGTGTTGTCGTTAATGTCCTGTAAAAATCAGATTCTATTTGAATTTGAAGGTATACACATTAACAAATTCATAATGTCTTTTTTTATTACTCCTAAAATTGTTCTACTATTAGAATACAATAAAGCTTGATTTATATTTTTTAAGATTACGTAAATTACATGAAAGGTATCATCCTCATCAAAATTATATTTGAACTTAATGCTGCTTGGGTTTGACCTTTCTAATTTTATCCACCGCATATTAAGGCAATTTGGCTATTAGTCCAACCAACATATATTAGTCTAAGAGCTAGCAACGTCGGAATTCATCTGATAAGCCATAATTGCCAGGCTTTTACGCTGTAACAGAATGTGATTACATACTAGCATTTTTCCGAAAAGGAAAGCTCAAACCTTTTATATTTTTGGAAAAATTCAAAGCATATCTGTTAGTCAAAATCTTGATACTGATTACGAAGAAATACTTAAACTAGCATTTGTACCCTTGAACAACTTTTTCTGTAAAATGTATGGAGTTAATAACGTTAACAATGTTAGATTTTATTTATTTTCAAAGACTTATGAATTTAAGAAAAAAGGAAAATTAATAGAAAAATTTATTTAACTTTTTAAACCACAAACTTCCGATAATAATGAAAAAGGATCTTTCATGTGAGCATTTCTCCAGAATTTAGTGATTTAATGGATGTTTTATTTTAAATGTAGTGTTATTTACTTTCTTTTAATTTAGTTCAATTCGAATCGTTTGCCTTTTTCTTTTATTACTAATCGAAACCATTTAAAAAATCCGTTGCAGCTGGTACACACGGCTTCGTAGGGAATCTTATTCCAAATAAATTGCAAACGTTGCTTGAAAAGGTCCATAGTTAAGGTAGCTACTCTCGACTTTTAGGAACCCCCTTCAAATTGAGTTCTGTATAGCACGGTTGGGCCGATATTTTTATTACTCTCCATAGCTGGAGTGTTTGGATGAGGCAATTACCCAACCGCTCAACTTTCCACTTTAATTTCCTAGAAATTGGGTTGTGTGTAGCACAGTTGGGCCGATGTGTCGTCAGTTTGTTCCAAGTCATTGACCATAGCAGGTGCAGCGAAAATGATGACACGTAAACGATATACATACATGGGTGTAGATAATTGATTTATATCAAACCATTCCGCTTTTATGGAACAAAGCGAATCCCGATTATTTAAATAGGGATTAAAAGCAAACATCACGATTGCGTCTGATAAATTGTGTCGTGTGGAGAGCACACCCAGTTTTTCACCCTACAAATAGGGCGCTGCAGATTGTGTTGTCTGTAGCCGCCTTTAGTCCTTTGGAAGTCCCAATTCTTTTAAGCGTATCTCCAAGAAACCAGGCGGGTTCAGATGCGGTGCTGACCACTTCTGGCTTGAGATGAAGTCGGGTAGATTTGAAGCGCACCACTCCTGCGTCTTTTTCGCTTTATTTTATGTGCATTATGTTTTAATATTCTCTTCATCGAGTGTGTTGCAACTTGCCAATCTACGGCCAGATTGAGCCGGATTATGTCTTATTCGCTCCGTTACGCATTTGATTATCTACTTCGTTCTAAATCTTCTTTTGACGTCATCTCGATGACGATGTATCGTTTTAAAGTGCGAAAACAAATTTCTTGGTCACACCAAACTTTGCTGAAAATCTGGCACGGTTTTAAATTTTGTAAATACAATTTCCAACTAGCTTCCGTAAGGCGTCCCTGACTCCAGGAAATGGAAAAGTAATTTTAATTTAATACTTATCGTGGTGATTAATTGTCAAGTGGTTACACTTTAAAATAAAATTAGTCCTTCAATAGAATAAAAAGTTTTTTGTGACCAAATTGCAAGAAATGGATGTGGATGACATTTGGTTTCAACCAAACGGTGCCACATGCCACACAGCCTGAGAAACAATTTCAATTACTGCATGAATTATTGCCTGGTCATGAAATTTCCCGTTTTGGTGATCAGATCATGCGATTTAACGTTGTTTGACTTTTTTCTTTGGGTTTTTTTAAAGTTTAAGCTTTATGCCAATAAGCCCACGACCACCCACGCTTTGAAGGAGGAAATTGAGCGTTGTATCAACGAAATTCAGCCACATTTATGTAAAACGATCATGGAAAATTTCAAAAAAAGAGTGCGTATGTTCCAACAAAGCCTTGGAGGTCATTTACCCGATATTGTATTCCATACATAACCCTATACTGTATACTTTACGAATCAATAAAAAAATTACAATTTTTAATTACAAACCTATTCAAAATTACTTCTTGCGTGAATTTTGCGACACCCTTTAGAACTCAATTTTCATTAAGCCTATTTCTAGCTTACTACTCTTTGTTATCTAGATATGCTCTCACTCTAAAAAATATTTACTAGACAGATATAGGAAATTGTGTTGCCTAAACAACTTTAGTATTTCTACATAATGTGAAATTACACATCGGATAGTACATATTTCATGTTGTCTTTAATGAAATTGAATGTAATTCCATTTTCATGTGTACTTTTACAAACAGAAAGAATATCACACAGATTTCGGAATATCACTTACTATGTATTACGTAGATTGAATTTATCTATTAGTAATATATAAACAATTTTCTTGTTTTTTAAATAACAATTCCTTGTAATGAAGCATACTTATAAGGCAAGCTGTTGTAAAACTTAGTCATTGCTCAATAAATAATAATATTCCGTATAATAAATTTATAGGTCTGTTCAATAAAGGGTCCAGCCGGTTATGCAGGTGAAAAGTGCCCCCCCTCCCCCCCCCCCCCCCCTTTGGAAAAACAAAAAATGTTCTTATATAGTACATGAAAAAGTACATCTTTGCTGAAATTTTCAGACGAATAGACCCTCACATAACCTCAAAAAAAAATTAAAACGTGATTTTTCAATGTTTTGGCGATATCTCGGCTTGTTGTGGACGTAGAAACTTCTTTTTTTCCTCAACTTGCAGGGTTTTTTGTCAACTACAATATGATATTTTTTCGAAATTTTTTGGCGGGAAATTCAAATTTTTATAAGCATTCGAAATTTTTAAAATTCAATTTTAAAAAAAACTTAAACAATAGTAACCCCGACAAAAATAGGCAAATAGGTGGAAAAATGTGTATATTTAGCTTTTTAGAACTATTTCTATATTGTAGGTAGTATTTTTGCTTTGAATTTCAAGAAAATACCATACATTATAATATAGACCGAGACTATGTCTAATTTTTCTAGTAAGAATATTTTACTTAAAAATGTTGACTTTCACTTTTGGATAATCATTAATGTTGTAATTTTAAAGCAAATTTTAAGTAATATTCAATACATTTTTTAGTGTGCTAAATGTGAACCATAGATCATTAATATTTTTAAATATGCAAGAAATTCGTGACCTGAAAGGGCTCTACTTTTAAAATTGGCGGCTCTCAATCCGCAAGCCCTATGCCTTAAACTTAAAGGATGATAAACAATCAGGAGATTTTATGACGCCAACTTTTATCCTCCCATTTCGCTTCGCATTAATTATCAACACTTGGGAAGGCCGCTAATTAAAATGGGAGGCATAGTGCTACACGGAACCCATCATAATAACGTTATGGATTAGGATCCTTAAAATTCCACGGCGTCTCATCATTTTAATATTTCGGCAGTCTTTCGCATTCCGCAAAAATTATTGGTTGCGGGAGATGCGCGTTGCGTTCTCTTCTCTGGGCCGGTTTCTTCCCAGCCTATTTCGCCGGCCGGGCCGCTACCGCCATAATTGTCTTAAATTAACCAATCTCCCAGAGTCAATTTGTATGCAACACGGTGGTAGAAAAACTCAGCCCAGTAGATTACTTTCGGACCTATCCCTAAGGCTAAAAATGTCGAGCCTTATGGATTCGCCGAGCATTCATCAGGCGGACGAGGCGAGGCGAGGCGAGGCGCGGCGAGGCACCTTGCCGGCTCGCTCCTTGCCGCCGACCGGCGGAATGCGATCGCCGTAAAATAGTTGGGACTACTCAGTCCAATTTTAATTAGTTTTTGGTATTCTACAACAACAGAAATTAATAACTCCGGCGAGGCCGTGGTCATCGTCGTCTTCGTCCTCGTCGTCGTCGTCGTTGTTGTGGCCCAAGACGACGGCCGTTTGATGGCCAAAAGGAGCAAATCAATCGAAGAAGTCAAAAAATAAATTGCTCTGCACGCGGGATCGGCGGATCGGGCGGGATTCGCCGGTATCCAACACGCCGGTGCGCACAGTGGTCGCTGCGCATACCTGCCTAACGCGGGGCGAAAGCCCGGGGGAGCGGTGCGTACGAGAACCATAAACGATTATATAAATTAGAAGTGGATATACCGAACCGAAGGGCCGCGGCGATGGTCTGCTTTTATTGCGTCTTTGCTGCCCTGATTCTGGGGCCTCGGGCTATGACTTCCATTTGCGTTAATTTCACCTGTGCCCGGACCTGGACCACTAAACATCTGTTGCATACTGTTGCATGACTCCGCCGGCTCCGACATACGCCGCGTTTTATCCGTCTGCGCAGCCGCTTTGCTGCTGCGCAAGGATTCCGAGGAAAATTAGCCTTCAAGTGCAAATTTAGAAGTTTTTTGATTACTGGTTTCAAGACGGCCGCGTCTGAACTCTCTAAAGGCCAATAGCAAAGGTGCGCTGCTCCCAACGAGGTGATGAGATGAACTGCAAAACACGCGAATCCTTGCAATTGGGAAAAAATATGACTACCTAAGGGTAGTTACGTATGAATTAGAATTAGATTAGAGTTTAAAATCAAAATTGTTCGTCTTTATAAATATTATTAGATTTAAAAATCAAAAAACGCTAAGCGCAAAAATCGGTCATAAACGCTTAGTTTTCTTAGCTTCTAACGAAATAGAGAGACAGACAGTCGGCAAAAGATATTCTTTGTATCTGACAACGATATTGAAACTTTTTAGATATATTATAGTACTCATGCTGCATACAAAAACATTTTTTTTAAATTAAAAAAAATATTTTTGTTATGTTAGAAATGGCGCTAAATAAGATCCCCTCAAAAAAATTTACCTGGGTGGTGTGGTAGATTTTGACTCTTCTATTTATCTGAATACTAAAAACTAAGAAAATTATTAATCAGTATGAGTGGCAGCTATGGCCAGAACTAGAACAAACAAACAAAAATGAAAATTTACAGAATGACGTGCTTTTGAAATTGAAACTCTGAAAAAGTGGCCTTTTTCTTACCAATTTTTAAATGTAAAAAAAAAGCTTTTGAAATAAAATGTTGATTCTAGTTCCGGCCATAGCCACTGGTGTTCTGAACAACATATCAAAATTTCAGATGATTCGGCTGAATGGTTTTTGTTTTTTTTTGTCGCCATGCATAAAAAAGTAGTTTCGAGGTAAATGAGTTTAATGTTTTAAGTATGGGGACGGGCCGACCGTTCGCTACTTGCTAATAAGGCTGTAGAATCTGAAATACTCAATATCCTTTAAAAAAAAATTTCACATTATATTCTTAAAAGACTATACTTTCGAAATATCGATTTTTTTGAAAATTCTACACCACAGGGTCCCCTTAAACCTGTATAAAAGTCAGTCATAAAATAGGGTCGTCTGGTTCTCTTCACAAGAATCTGATTTTGATTAGCCCTTCTGCTGGTTTTGGATAGTTTGATACTTTATGATTTTCGCTGATTTTTACTCTGCGTACTGTTGAGTTGACGAGATTTGCATGATATAGAAGGTATTATAAATCAAAGAGCGATTTGAAAGCTGTCAGCACTGTGATAACAAAGACTGCGGCAAAAATAAGGGGTCTTTCTACCTTGAAAAAAAAAACATTTTTTTTACGTATTTTAAAAGTAAATAGGTACTATCAAAAATAAGTTTCCAATAATTTTAGAGTGATATTTAGGTTTAAAATTGATTAGTGCAAGTATAAAGCGAGGCGCCTCGAGACAGCATTTTCGACGCTTCCCCACCTTCCCAAGCCCCCAAATCTGCCTCGTGTTTATATGTCGTTTTAGTCTCTTTTCGACATTTACAAAGCAAATATCTTTGAAATATGGATAAAAAATCATCTAGAAATTCTAATAAAAAATATCCTTCTAAAAACTTTAAACTCGATTTTTTCGAAACTATGGTTTTTGACCTGGTTGACGTGAATTAAGAAAAACGACTTAATCGATTGCTCTGATTTTTTAATATGTTATTGTACACTTTTATAGCTATAGCCCGGACCTAAATCAAAAAGATAGGTATCGAATTTTTCGATTTACAGTCAATTTTACCACCTTAAAAGTGTTTTTTTCTTTTTTAATGGCCGCCATTTTTTTATTTTTTGATGAAAAAAGTTCCTTTATTTCTGAGCTATAGCGACCTTAACTCGTCAGTTCCCAGTGTCACCCGTAGGAGACAGCAGCTTATTATTTTTGTTCCCTATTAAATGCTAACATAACTCAAGATGTCATGTCATCTGTCAAATATTTCTAATGGTTTTTCAATTTTCTATTGTGGGAGTGACTTGCTCTGTAAGTATTATATTTTTTTTATTGCATGTTATTTTTTATTAAATATACTAATATAATCAGTGCATTGTGTGTGGAAAACAAATTCCAAAATATGTGTTAAATTTTCAAGTGTCATCCGTAGGTGACATGTTTTTCATAAAAACCCTAAAAGATTTTTTTATACAATTTTGACTATTCTTCTTGGCGATGTCTAAAGGAATACATAGCAGAAAAATAATATTTTTTTTCTATCAGTCTCGTCATAGGAATTGAGGGTTTACGCTTAATAACACAGTCACACAAAAACAAGTGGTCTGTCTGTACTTTACATGCGATATATGGTTTTCGATGTATTTTCGCGTGCTGAGCACGAATTTGGAGTCAGAATTGAGCCCTCACATCACAGTTAATTCCTAATCAATAATAAAAAAAAACAGGTAAAAAATAGCAAAAATCCGGATAAATGTACAAGGAAAAATACAGGAATTTCTTTTTTTCATATCCAGATGTGTATTTTTATGTAAAAGAACCCCGTGAATCCAATTCCACCGTTAGAGTTGAGGTGGCACGTCATGTTTTTTTTCCTAACCTCAAAAAACCGGGTCAGAAATATCGATTTCGAAAAGTCAACCGATTTACGCTAAATTCGGTATGTGGGGGTTTTAGGGTTTGCTGATCACGAATCTGATAATTTAATTTGCAGAATTAAAGATGGCGGATCAACTATATACTTTTGAAAAATATTCCACATTATTCCGATACTTGAGAGATTATTACACCCCTTTTTATCGTCTATAGGTGGATTTTTAACCCTTTTTGTTGAAAACACATCATATTGCATTTTTAAGATTGTTTTGATATAAATTTCACTCTTTGTAATCAGCAATTCTAATACTGATTTTAGTTGAAATCCTAAAAGTCCTATGTTATTATTTTTGTGTACTACATATCAAAAATTGAAGGGAACTCAAAATAAGTGAGCTTTGTAAAAAAAATAGGAGAAAGATTGAATTTTACACTGATAGATGGGAATATAATATAAAAGTTAGGGCTGATAAAATACGGCTTTATATAATAAATAATATTTTTAATAAAACTATCAAAAGCCGTCAAGCTATTACAGAAAATATGAAAGATAACAGAAATATAAATGTACCTACCTATCCAGAAATATAAACATACTTTTTGACTGAGTAGCATATTTCCCTAGTAATGAAGTTATGAAAATTAAATTTATACGACCCAGATGAGCACTCAGCTACCCCCTGTTTTGTGGGGAAATGAATTGAAGAGGCTGTCACGAGTTTTCGCTGCATCATATCTTATAAAAAGTCCTTATCATCCGCAGGTTATTTGAACCAGAGCAACAAAATGTTAATCTACTTTTTCCATTTTGCGCCCAATTTGCGTGATTGATTGGATTAACGCAAACAGGCGAAATGCATGTGGGGCCCGCGTATGGGGCGCGAACACGCCACGCGAGGAGCTCTGGCAGAGGCCCTTAATGGGTTATTTCCTCGCCTGACGGCCAGCGCTGAAATCAGGATATGAATTGCAGTGCGGCTCGTCGGGCCTCAGGAAACGAAAGCAAGGCTCATTTGACCCGCTCCGCGGCCCTTACTTTAATTCGCCCCAAGCCTCATTGAAGTCATTCATCAGCACTTCCAGCGTTTGGGGGCTCGCTGTGACTGGGCTGAAATTTATGAGACGCTCCAACACGCCGTAATGCGAAAATTCACGGCGCGGCGCTAGGCGTCTACGCTGGCAGCGGGGTGGCGAAAGGGCCGTGGCGGCGGCCTCCTTTTTGCCGGGACCAGCGGCAGCCGGGCGGAAAATCGATGCGGCTGCCTGGCAATAAGGTGGGCAAACGCCCCCCCGATGCGTGTCTGTTATCATGATTTATTCTCAGCGCTCGGCGGTTTGGCGGCGAGAAAGAACTGGGCCAGCGGCAACGTAAGCGCAAATGGGCACTTGCGGTTCCGGCGGACACTGGCGACTTGCCGAGGTCAAGGAGGCGGGGAAGCTTTATTGTAGGGCGAGCAAAACGCAGGACCTCACCTCTGACATGTCAAGGATAATTGCGGCTGGGACGAGTGACAGACTTTACTGGTGGTAACTCCCTTATTCTCATCTCTAAAAAACCGTCATTAAAAAGGAAATTCGTTTTATTACGAGAATTGCAGTTCAATTTGAAGCCCATGTATAAGTAAATGGTATTCAAAGACTAACCGCAAAAGAGGTGTTTTAACCTGTTTTTCAAACACCTGCAACTTGAATAGGAATTAATAAAATGTAACGTATAAGGGCTCAACATTTTTGTCTGGTCATGAACTTATGCAAAAAGCAAGATTTATTGTTCTGGAAGCTAAACATCCCCTTAAACAAAGGATTAACTACCCCCTTATTAAACTATGTAGTACTTAGTAATCAACCATACCTAAAACTCTTTAACTTGATTTTTTACAGAAGGAATCAAGATATCGGTTTGAAATTTTGCAGGTATATTTATTCGCACTTTGAGAGTACAAAAATATTTTATTTTGGATTTTTACATTTGTTTTTTTGTTGGGTGATTTTTAACAATTTTTGCGTTTTATTCTTAAAGTTTGAGGTTATGTCGAAAAATTGTTAGGAGAAAAATTGTAGATCTTTTTATTATCTACAACTTTTATATTAAACTTGTTTTGATCCGAGCTATAGTTTTATTTTTATTAACAAAAAACCGTTTTTGTTTTTTTTTACGTGTCGCGCTATATAAATTAATGTTTTACCATATTTTGAAAACATGTTTTTTATGTAAAATTTGACGGAGAATACGATAAAAATACTAAAAATTTGCTACGAGGTGGGGACCATTGTTAAAAATTGATTTAAACAATTAAATTGTTAATAACAGTACAAATTGGTTAATAATTTTTATTAAAAATTTTTTTTTTCAAAATACAGTCCTTTAGATTTAAAATGAAAAAAGAAAAGAAGTTTGTAGCTCAAATAGAACCAGAGTTATAAATTTTTGAAAATGAGTCTCCAAGCCAAAAAACTCGCTATTCTCACATTTTCGATCACTTGTATTATCGAAAATATGCGGAAAACAAAAAAAAATTTTCGGACGCGTATATCTTATTTTTCGATATAGAATCCGTGAAAAAAATTTCAGCCAAATCGGAGATGTGTCGGTCAAAAAGGTGTTCGGTTTGTAAAAGAATTACCCATATATGGTTTTCGATGTATTTTCGCGCGCTGAGCACGAATCTGGAGTCAGAATTGAGCCATCACATCACAATTAATTCCTATATAAAATGTTTTTTAAATTTTAATTATTGCATGCAGAGATATACGTGATTAAAGAGGTTAAAGTAAATAAAAAATAGAAAACTTGATGAATCTTTAGTTTCGAAATTTCAAAAAAGGAATATTTATGTCATATAGCAACTTAGATTATACGTCACAAAGTCATGTTCTGCACAAAATTTTGAATACGCATGTATATGAAATGAAATTATCAACACCCTTCGTTTATTTTAAATTCTCATATAAAACAATAGGACTAATAGCGGATCCTGATTAAGTTATAAAAAATATATAATGATCCTCATTGTTTCATGAATAAAACTGACGAGCAATTTTCCGAGCAATCTTCATCACATTTCGCAAAGAATCTGCGAAGATGGTGCAATCACTATTAAGTCGAAATAGTCGTGATAATCGCATTGATCCTTTTGACCTCTCCGCACCCTGAAACCAAACCACCTTAAAAGTTCCGCTGGTCTCCTAAGTGCCGATTTTCATCACTTTCAATTAAAAAAAATAAAATAAAAATAGGGAAAAAAGAAGGACGGCACCGACGACGACCACGAAAAAAGCTTCAAGAGGCAGAGAGTTCGTCCCGAATTTAATGACTATCCCGAGCCACCTTGAGAACATAAATCAGCGCCGAAACTGAGAAAAATCCAGAAAAAAACGCCAGCGCAACAGGTCAACGCGAGAAGGAACAAAAAAGGACAATTTACGGCGCCACCAGAAATTATCCTCGTCTCATGCAGCAGCGAAAGAGCAGAAAGAGCCCTGGTGGCTCGGTCCGGGGCCACGTTCGCAGCATTCCGTGAGACGAGGTGTTGGAGGAGGACTGAACCGGACCTCGGACCTGCGGGACCTGGGACCCGGGGACTCCGCGTGTCCGACGAGAAAATTGCCACCAAGCAAGCGGCATGTTTTGACACCCGCGATCGGTGCCGCCGATAAGAACTTTGTTTGTAATTGGATTAGCTGACCGCAGGAGTGGGCAAGATGCGCGTCCCGCGACCCGCCCCCGCCCCGGGTCATTGTTGACCCCGAGCAGGTCCCAATTAAGGGCAACAAAGGGACCTCTCGCTACAATTAATTGGCTTAATCCACTTAGGGATTCCGGGCGATCTGCGGACGTCAATCCTGAAATTAGCGCCTCAAAGCTAGCTTCAGGCGGTGGCAGCGGGATGAACTAGCGCTTTTGCATGCATCTCACCTCCCTTACCTGGTTCCCGCGGGATAATCCCGGCTGAACAGGATTTGCGGTCGTTTTTCCAGTGTAGTTTCTAACAATTTCGGTTTTGCCGGAAAATTGGATGAGGGGCCGGGACTGGGGCTCGATCATGCGAAAAGCCGCGCCGCCAAGCGCGCTTGTTTGCTGAGAGCTCCGGCAGACGAGCGTTTCGCTTCGTGTTGTTGCGGTGCGGTGCGCTCCATTGGCGTTAGTTCGACTTTTGTTGATTTACGGCTGAATACTTTAAAAGTTGTGGTCCAGAAGCGCGCCTGTTCGAGCTGAAGAGGAGCATTTTTAACAAATTCCCCCATGGTTTTTGCGGTTGCTTTTTGCATTTCATACTCGGTGAATTCCATAAATTTCCGAAAATTATGAGTTCGCCATTTGTGCCGAGCCCGCCGCTCTTAATACTTTTCACTAAATTTAGTCTGCGGTTTTACAAACAACACCAAGAAATTAATGAATCCGAACAATGGGGCTCCGTTTTAACGCCACCACTGGCGCAGATGGTGGTTCCCCCCCAGTCCGAAAATCGGGAAACCGGAACCAGGAACAGGAGAAAGGAGTATATTAAAAACAAGATATCAACTTTAAGGCAGTTAAGTTCTTTATTTCCTTAAAATTTCGATATATATATTCTCTTGGCAGTGATTTTTACAAAAAACTCTAATTTTATTTTAAAACTTAATTAGTGGACAGGTGATCTTACATTTCGAAATTCAGCAACAGAATTTCATTTAGACTGAATTTTACTTTTTGTATATTTTTTTTTTGATCGTCCCAAAATTATTTTTGAATTGATGCAATTCGGCTTAAAAGTTTTCATGATGATGTTTTATAATTATAATAATAAGAAAACAGTTTCCATTGCTATTTTTAAAATAATTAAATAAAAGTATGAATCACACAAAAAAGGTACGATTTCATTTTTAGACTTTCTCAGTAACTGCCTTGGTTTTAAATTAAAGAAAAAATAAAAAACACATTTCCTTCATTTAAAGTATTTTATAAAAATATTAAAACACTAATTTGTATCTGTACCATAAACTTAATTCGTGATTCGCGTACTGTTTTTGCATTTTTCTGGCCTTTCCTTTCTCATTGTAAAAAACAATGTGTAGATCGTCTATGCCGGATTTTTTTTCCGTAGATTACGAATCCAAAAACGAAAATAATCCATGACAACAAATTTTTGAGAGAAATTAAACAAACGTATTTTGGCCATTCTAAATAATTCCCACGAAATCTTGAATCCTAATACTTGGGAGGAAAAAAAATATTATATTTTGACTGTTTTCAAAAATTGTAAGCTAATGCTATATTTTTGCGTTAAATTCGTAATCTATGGGAAAAACACTTTCTCGAATATTTTGAATCAAAGTTTGATGAAGATACATTTTAATAAAGATTTTTAAATAAATTTCCAAAAATGGCCAAAATGTGTTTTTTTTTTATTTTTGACTTTGTTTTTCTCGAAGACATGATGTGATAAAGCATTTTATGATTTTGGATTTACAATCTACGGAAAAATCCTCTAAAAATTACTTATGGGGTTTTTGATCTGTGAAATCATTCATTCATTCATTTTATCAAGTTTTTGATCCATAAATAAAATACAATACTAAAACAAAACATAATGGCCGTAAAGCTCAAAATATTGTCGAATTATATTTTCTATACCATTTAGAATTTTTTTTCTTTTGAAAAATGTCGAATATTTAGTTTTTTAATAGAAATTCGTATTATTTATAAATTTAATTTCAAAATATTCAATTTCCAATAGTTTTTTCTTTGTTTTCCGCTAATTTAAACTAAATGATTTCATTAGTTCAAGCGTTGTTATTATTTTAGGTCTCAATTCGTTTCATAATTTTAAATAAGAAATTTTAGAATTTTCTTTAATTTCGATTTATTAATACCTTTTTGTAATACGTTTCTCCCACTAACGAAAAATCATAATATGATATATTATATGGATTTAAGAACTGATGTAATAAACAGTGTTGGAAATTTTAAATTTATTAACAAAGGAAAAAATGTTCATTGAATTTTTCTTTTATCATTATAATTGTTTTTATTTTGTGAGTATTTTTACATGTGTAACTTTAACATGATAATAATTTTGCAGCCTTTTTAAATCCTTTTTTTTTAAATCGTCCACCCCAAACAAAAAAAAACAATTATTCACGGACGGAACGAACAAAAGGGAAAACGTTTGAGAGACAGTAAAGAAACAAACATTCTGACAACATGATTTCTCTATCAATCTGATTTTAATTGTTCTATTATATTTTTTCACTTATAAAAACGGTGACTTGTGTTTTATTGTTGATTATGAAAGTTGCCTCGACATTTTTTCTCGAAAAGCAAAAATTCTAAAAAGAAAGGTAGCAATACATTTATATTTTATTACGATTTAAAAAAAAAAAACATTTATTTAAATCAATTTTTTTTACAGAATGAAAACATATATCGTTTTGAAATTTTGCTTTGATATTTATTTATACTTTAGATATACAAAAATATTTTTCTCAGGTTTTGGAGATCGGTTTTTGAATTTTTATGATTTTTTGGAAAAAAAAAACACCAAAAAATGATGGCGGGCATCATTTCAGGCGTCTGGATCGTCGGACAAAAAAAACAAAAAAACACCAACTTAAACTTTGTTCAAATGGCTTTCCTATGAACTAGAATCGTGTTGAGCAGTAACAAATTTACCGATTTTCTAACCTCAGAAATCGTTTTTTTTTCAAATGTCCGCCATTTTTTGTTTTTTTTTTTTTTTTTTTTGAAAAAAATTATCCTAGTTCACACGATAACCATTTGAACAAGTATTAATTTGGTCTTTTTATTCTTTTTTTCCGGCGATCCAGACGCCTGAAATCATGTCGGCCATCATTTTTTGGTGTTTTTTTTCAAAAAATATTAAGAATTCAAAAACTGGTCTCAAAAATTAGAAAAAAATATTTTTATATATCTAAAGTGTAATTGATTATCAGTGCAAAATCTCAAAACGATATCTGTTTTCTTTCTGTAAAAAAAATAAAATTATTAAAAAAATGTTTTTTTTTTTAAGTCGTAACCCAATAAACCCCCTTAATTTATTTTTTAACAATAGAATTTTGGACATCTCGGCACTACAGCGATTCTTGTAGTTTGTGTTTAGAATATAAATGTGTTATGCTAAAAATTTAAATCTTTAATGTTGTAATTATGAAATTAAGTTTTCAAGGTTTGCTCATACTTAGCTGCAACAACATTAAGATTAAGTTTTCTAGAATTATTCACCTTTGGTGGTTTTAAAAATTTATTCAATATTTGGACTCTTTGTGAATTTAAGTTCTGGATGAATAATAAGCCAACTATTATGTATATAAAATTGTACATATTTCGGAAATCTAAAAACATCGACCGTTTTTGTGCATGATTCATAAGAAATACAAATTTTTTTTCTTCAGAAATTTACTTTACGATTAGATCTATTTCACGATTGGACCAGATAAAGATAAGACATCGAACTTTGTACTCTTCCTTTATTGTATTGTCTACAAGTTAGAAAAATATACATCGAACACACACATTCAGCAAACCGTCCACAAATTCGTTGATTTGAATTTTCTCGATTTAAGAACCTGCTCTACAAAATCAAGTGACTAGCCTCTAAAACGTGATTGTTGCAAGAGTTTATTTCATTTTTAAC
Source organism: Dysmachus trigonus (assembly GCA_949715965.1). Lineage (NCBI taxonomy): Eukaryota > Metazoa > Arthropoda > Insecta > Diptera > Asilidae > Dysmachus > Dysmachus trigonus. The sequence continues at coordinate 78,286,547 of OX454322.1, read as the reverse complement.
AAATTTCCTTACCTATTATCGACTCGTTGATTTTACACTATTTACACTTAAAGTCAGTCTTTTAATTACGCTTACAATTAGTTTTGTACAGCAACAAATAAATAAATAAATAACGCATCGAACTGAACAAACCAAAACAAAGGTGTGTGACCCGTCTGGACCCGTGGAAATGCGACGAAGACAACAAATTGAGGACCAACAAAAAGGACACAAATCGGGTAAATAAATAAATAAACATAAAACTGAGGTGCTGGAGCATAACAATAACAGAAACAAAACAAAAATTAACAAGCATCTCTCCAGCGGGCGGGCGGCGGCAGTGTGCTCAATTTTCCCAAGTTGACTGAGTTGAGGAGGTGTAGAATCGGAACTAAAGATGCGTCCACACGGGCAAACAACAAAGATTCTAGCGAGGATGTTGGACGCCTGCGACGGAATGCTCGAACTATTTTCGCGACAAGCCTATAAATCAGGAGGGAGCCTCCCGCTTAAATCTAGTTTCTGTATTTACATGAATTTGTTCGAATGTTTTAGTTGCTAAATTCCGAGATCGTGGAAGAGGTGCTCCTTTATGACCTCGCCCTCCTCCTCAAGGCGCTGCGCTGTGACCGTGTTCATAAAATTGAAGACGACAGCGAAAATGGTGCAGGCCGCATAGATGCCGAGCGCTATCCACCAGAGCAGCTGCTCGTGCAGCTTCTGCTCGAAATTCTTAAGGACTAGGAGGCCGATAGTGAGACCGGCTAGCGCCCCGGTCAGGTGGGCCACGTAAGACACAGACGGACTTGAGATCGATTCGACTGCGTAACGTGCGTAGATGGCGAAGCCGACGTCGCACGATGCTGAAATATAAACACAAAATGAATAAATTGAGGTAAAACCATAAATCGTAGAAGGTTTCCATAGAAAATCGACAAATTTTAAAGATATCTTTAAATGAACTCAGTTCAGTTCGGGTTTAAGATTAAAGAAATATTACACGCCTCTAATTTTTATGTTTATTTATTAGTTAAGAATTATATTCACCACTAATGTTTAAAAAAAATAATACAGATTTTTCATATCCTACTAAAGTACTAAATTTCTTTAAATCTGCCCTTAGTTTTTATTTAATTTCAAATCTCTACTTAAAAGTATCCCTTTGCTAAAAACCCTTCGTAAAACTAAAAAAAAAAACTTTTTATGAATAATAACAGAGAGCTGAACTAGCTACCGAAAACTTGAATTAAGCAATCAATCTTGATTAATATTTGTAGGTATTGCACCTACGACATACTATACAAATCGTAGAAATTCAGGCGACACACACGCGGAGCAGCACAAGTAGCAACAGCCGTCTGGAATTATGAGAAATAAAACAAAAATAATAAATTATAATAAAAATTTGCAAGAAGTAATGAACGTATCAAATTAACTTCCGTGACATTTTCTCCTAAATTAACAATAACAAACAACTGTCACTTGACAGCAACAATTTTTCTCTGTTGTATACAGAGCGATATATGCATTAAAATATGTGACATATATTTGTCATTTGTTGAAAAATTGAATCGCCAAATTTAAGTAGTATAAAAATGGGCGAAAGAATGGATTCTAATTCCAACAGTGTTCGGTGCAGGTTTCATCCGCTATTTTAATTAGCATACGCTATAAATAACTTGTAGGTTTCCACTATAAGTTATTCAGTGGATAAATATAAACATTTCACTAAATTCCGTTTATAGTAGGTTTTGATCTCATTTTAACATATTTGGAATTAGGGTCTAAGGAGGTTTCCACCCCTATTACAAACACTGACCTTCTTTTTTGGAATTCACCAAAGAATATTGTTAGTGCTACACTAATTAGGGCTGATGGGTTTATATAATAAATTGCTGATATTACTGCAGATTATTTACTAATCACTAAACTATATACATTTGTTAGTTTATTTGTAACTTTGCTTTTTTATATATGTGTTGTACATATTTTTTAGTGAATTGATGTATTTTGTTTGTATCTATTGAAATAATTTTATTTTTAATAAAAATGTTATGTACCAAACGTAAACAAGCGTGTTTCAAGCCATACAATCCTTGATCCAACATATTCCTATAGCTTTTTTCTTTAAATACTATATTGCAGCTATAAGAGGCTGTAATATACATGCTACAGGATAGACGATGTAACATTTGGTCCTTCGAGCCGGATTGCTGCGACTGAAATTCTCAATTAATACAAAATGATTAGTTTCAAATTGTGATGCAGATGGCGCTGTGTGCAACAGAGAAAAATTGTTGCTATCAAATGACAGCTGTTTAGTTATTGCAAATTGGGGAGGAAATGTCACAGGAATCGATTAGGTTTGTTGATTATTCCTGTACAAATCTCAATTATAATCAAGTGTTTTGTCTTTCTTACCATTTCAGATGATTTGCATGTCGCAGCTGCAAGTCAAAGCTGCGACACAGTGATTTAATGTTGTTTATTGATTTTATACCGTAGGTATGAAATAAAAAACGTATAATGGTAAATCTCAAAAAAAAGTTTTATACCAGTATTTGGAATAATATATGCACATATGATTTCTTTTAACTCAAACTTTTTTCAACAGCACTTTATGCAAGGAAATTTACTTTAAGCCTATAAGTTACACCGATATATACAAATATCACTCAAGAAATTTGAAATTGAACACAGACTTCGTTATAACGGGTGAACCATCTGTTGGTTTCTTTTTAAATTACATGCTATTTTGACATAGATAGCTCTTACGTGCTCAAAAGATTGACAGAAATACAGTATCATATCTCCGCGGTAAGAAATTAATAGATTTACGCTTGAAAAACGTTAGGAAAAAATTCCAAAAACTAAATTTATGGTCACTTCTTAAATTTTTATGTGTGCTATTTTAAAAATTCAAAATCCGAACGTTCTTTAAATCGTTAAGAACGGTAACGGCTCTTACTATTTGTTTAGCTGACAACTTCAATTTGTTTCAAGGTGGCAGAGAAGTGATGCAGGATTTGTTCGGCCCTACTAATCGATGAAAATTGGAAATTATCGAATGATTATTTAAATTATAGGGAAGATACACTAATTGACACTTCCATATTAGTGGTGTTTTCGATTAATAAACTTGTTAAACGTTATTATTTCGACTTAAGTCTTGGGAAATGAAAAATTTTGACTAATTGGAGGAATTTTAGTTCAATACATATTTTTTTAAACTAGTTGATTTTCAATGCCGAGTGAGAAACCGATTAGAACACATGGTGGTTGCTTTGTTTGAGATTATCATTAAACCAGTAGAAATAAATATAAGGTGAATATAATCCTTCTAGAGTGCAATTTGACTAATTAGTCGATTTTCTGTGATACGGAAACACACGAGTCTGCCTACCGATTATGAATATCGCAGCGAGCCTGAGGATTCCATACCGCATACTGTGATAATTTAGCATCACGTTGGCCAAGTGGGCGGCCAGGAGCGCGTAGACTCCCCCGCTGGCCCCGACGAGACACACCTCCGGGTCGAAAACACTGGTCCCTGCGAAACAAGACAGACAGACAAATTTGAGCCGTTCGAAGCGACTCCAAAGTCAGGTGCGATTTATGAACTTACCCAGCGAGCCTGCCAAAACTCCCGCGAAGTAGATGCAGGCGATTCGCGCGGACCCGTGGACCATTTCGAGGGGCAGTCCGACCAGGAGCTGGATGCACAGGTTGAAGCCGAGATGGAACCACCCGGCGTGGAGCACTACGTAGAAGAGAAACCTCCAGACCTCGTGCCGCTTGTCCGGGCGATAGATGAACATGGAGCCGACGGGGACCGGGCCCGCCGGATCCGCTTGGCCGGAAGTCATCGTGTGGTATGCGAAGAATCCCAGCTGAAAGTAGAGAAGAGGTGAGGCGCGGGCGGGAGTGGGTGCCGCCGATAAATCACTCAAATCGATTCATTCATCAAAATTGGCATGAGCTTGTGAATGGGCGAGCGGCGTGACGCAATGCGAGTCCAGTGCCACTCCCAAGCTCCAAGCCCGATTCCCAGTCCCAGTCCCAGTTCAAGTCCCGCTCCCGCGACGCGAGCTTTTTAAGGCAACACGCACAAGCGCGCCGGCCGCCGCTGGTGCCCTCTTTGAAATTCACCCGGCGAGCATCCTGTGTTATGGTCACTTCCGTTTTCCATTTCGTTCGGCTCCGCGCGGCTATTGTTGGACTGCGCGCGCCCGTTTTTTACCTTTTCCACCTTTTCAAGTGAATTTTGTTTTCATTTCATTTCATTGACAATTACTCGTCGTAGGCAACTAGCCGCTGTCCCCGGGCGTGGAGTTACCAGATGGCGGCGCGGCTTAACTCCACGCTATAAATCCATAACCGGAAGTCGATTTTAATGGACAACTTCGAGATCAATCCGATCTTTCTTTAGACACCGTGGGATACTACTTTATGTTTTTTTGAATTCCTAAAAGGTCTTTGCATATTAAAAGACTGTGACTGAATTATGTTTGGTTAAAAATCTTTTACGAAAAAGTATTAAATAATTTTTTGTTAAAAATCCTCTTTCAATATTGAATCCTACGATTTTACCAGATGTTTGAAATCGGAAAAAAAAGCCTGACTGATATTATTCATATTCTGTAATGAAGGCAATCAATTTGTCTTATACTTGTTTTTATGAGATGTTAATTTTGAATTTTGAAAATCCGAAACCAGATTTGAGGAGATCAGCGACTCCTATATAGTTATTTTATATAGTTCCGAGTCGTAGAACATGTCATATAAAAAGTAGGTTTATCTTACAGAAAACTATCGCTAAACAAATTTTTGAGGATTTCTGAAAACTCTCTTAATTTTGACATTTTCGCGGGAGATATTTAAATATTTATTTGATTTTTAAATGACTAGGTGCTAAAACATATTAAAAAATCGAAATTGATATAGGTTATAAGTTTCTACTTAACGTATACTATTAATTTAATTGAAATTAGACGACTTTCTCGTATAAAATAATTCTGAAATAATTTCTAATAACAAACTGATCTACACACTATACCAAAATTAGTAAATAGAGAAAAATCCGATTTTGAAAATTTAGAACTCGTGCGTTTAGCGCAAAAATAATCGTGCTTACGCTTCAATTTTCAAAGTGATGTTTTTAAAACAGCCCAAAATCAGTGTTTTTAAAGCGCTGTTTTTGATTTAAAAGTCAGAGCGTTTTGTATTTTCATTGGGACCGCTCATGTTTGGTTGTTAAAAGTTAAATTACAAGCGCTTGTATTTCTTTATTTCATTTAAAAATAATCAATTTAAAATAAAGTACATTCGAATTCAGCTGACTGTCATATTTGAAATTTTTTGATTTAAATTCATTTGATTTTGAAATGTTTTTCTATCAGTGTATATAAAATGTAATATGAAAACTTTTAATTCTAATCCCCTGTAGAATAGGAAAAAATAGACATTTATTTTTTATTTCCGCTCCTTTATTATAAATCTAACTAGATCTTTTTTAATTTGAATTTTTATGTCTTGAAGTTGACAACAAAAATTTTGTTTCCTTTTTTTAGTACTTTATTATATACAGGGTGTTCAGAGGTGGGAGGTCAATACTGAAGGGGGTGAAAGGTCAGACCGAGACAAGCAAAAAATCGTATGGGTGGGGGGGGGGCATCTCGCACCGTTTGGCAGTTACAGGGTGATTCGTAAATCAGGATTTTGCCTTATATGGGAACCGCTCTTGTATTTTTATCTTTTTTTCTACGCATCGCAGCGGCCCCAAACTGATTTCAAAAATTCACTATTTGGAAGCCCTTTCCAAAAAAGTTTACACCACCCCCCTATCCCCAACCCCTTGGCCGCAATCCCCCCAGGAAGTTGAAAAAATTAACTTTTATTTCACGATTTTTCACCTTTCGCCCCACTTTTCTCTGAAATTCATGTTATTAACATACCTACTTTTTATTTTTTTTAAGTTGCCTATCTAATTACCTTTCCAAAAAGGTGCAACATGCCCAGGTAGGAAAAGGATACGAAAATTTATTTACAAAAATCCTTTTACAGAATATCATGATAATTCGAATTTTTAAGAAATTATACTAAAGTTAACTAAAAAATACATTTTGTTCGCTTAAAAACTAATTACAATTAAAACGTTTGTCCTTTAAAAGCTGTTCAAAATGTTCTCCGCTAGTTTCGATGCATGCAAGTAGCCTTCGTTTTATTTCACGTTTTAGGTCTATGGAGCCAGTCTCTCCCGTATTTTCGTGGCTGCAGTCACAATCCTGGTAACTAATTCTTCCCTGGTGTTGATTGGTCTTGAGCAAACTTCATCTTTCATCATTCCCCATAAGAAAAAGTCCAGTGGGGTAAGGTCCGGTGACCTAGCAGGCCAAAGAATCGGTCCACCTCGTCCAATCCAGCGCTCTGAGTAATGTTCATTCAACCTTGCCCTAACAATGTTCCCAGTATGCGCAGGTGCTCCGTCGAGTTGTAAATAAATTGCGCTTCTGGTGGCCAGGGGGATGTCCTCCAACAGATCCGGAAGGGTATTCTCCAAAAAGTCCGAGTATAGCTGACTATTCAGCACTTGGGGCAAGATGAAGGGTCCTATCAACTAGTTGCCGATGATGCTAGCCCAGATATTGACACTAAATCTTTGCTGGAAGGACCGACACCTGGTCCTATGTGGGTTCACATCTGACCAGGTGTGGAGGTTGTGTAAGTTTGTGATGCCATCCCGGGTGAATTGCGATTCATCCGTCCATAGAATTCGGTCTAGAAACCTTCTGTTTTCGATGTCAGACTCGAACAGCCAAGTGCAAATTCCAATCGTCTTTCGGAATCTCCTTCCTGTAGTGCTTGGACCGGGATATGGTGGTATGGATGTAGTCCCTCTCGGTTCACAACGGTCCAAACTCTCCCTGAAGACAATCCTGACCTTCGTGCGACCTGCCTGATGCTTATTACAGGGCTGTTCCTGACGATGTTGAGGATTTGTTGGTCAGGGTCCGCTGAATCGGCCGATTTTCCTGCTCGCGTTTCTGCTCTGGGGGTGGTTACACTTCCGGTTTCTTTTAACCTTCTGAAAGTCCTTGAAAATACCTTTCTTTTGGGTACATGCCGATTCGGGAATCTCCTTTGGTATTCTCGTACGGCCTTACTATCACTTCCTTCTACTAAACCGTACACGTAAATTATATCGGCAGACTCTTCAACACTGAATTCTGCCATTTTATCTTAATTTTTTCTATTAAACACCCGGTTTTATCGATTGCTTCTTCAACTGTGGTCAATGTCCTTTCAAACTTACCCATTTTTATACCATAATTCATAGGAGGTATTAGAAACGGAGCGTCAGGATACTTAGGAGTCAATACTGGTTAGAATAAACTAATAACGCTATTTAACAAGATTACATTTATTATTTTATTACTGTTTTGCTGAAATAATAAAAATGTATTACCTCTGTTTCCTAAACAAACATTTCCGAACTTGCTGTCATAAAAATTGTTTACTTAACGACTTTTTCCATTATGGTGCAATAAAGTAATTAGGTACCTGTGAGGATGTTTTAATTTCAGGACTTTTGCAACCCTTTTCTACCTGGGCATGTTGCACCTTTTTGGAAAGGTAATTAGATAGGCAACTTAAAAAAAATAAAAAGTAGGTATGTTAATAACATGAATTTCGGAGAAAAGTGGGACGAAATGTGAAAAATCGTGAAATAAAAGTTAATTTTTTCAACTTCCAGGGGGGATTGTGGCCAAGGGGTTGGGGATAGGGGGGTCGTGTAAACTTTTTTGGAAAGGGCTTCCAAATAGTGATTTTTTGAAATCAGTTTGGGGCCGCTGCGATGCGTAGAAAAAAAGATTAAAATACAAGAGCGGTTCCCATATAAGGCAAAATCCTGATTTACGAATCACCCTGTAACTGCCAAACGGTGCGAGATGCCCCCCCCCCACCCATACGATTTTTTGCTTGTCTCGGTCTGACCTTTCACCCCCTGCAGTATTGACCACCCACCTCTGAACACCCTGTATAAAGAGGGCTCTCAAAAATTAGCAGTACAAAAAAAGAGAGTTCCATGGCGGACACTCAATCTCGCAAATCCGAAACAAAAAAACCAAAAAGCATTTTAAATTAAATTGGTAAAAAATCGATAAAAAAAATGGCGGATGTTTGAAAAAAATTTTTGAAAAAATCGCATTCTTTTTTATATTTTTTTTATCAACTTTTTCGGAATTTTCTATAGTGTTTCTACAATTTAGCTCAATAATCCATGAAAATTCCACACTACCTCAACTTCAAAGCCCAATATCTCAAGAAATATCGGTGTTAGCGATTTGGAGTTCAAGAACTTTTTGGAGAAAATTGAATTTCCTACAAGTTTGTCATATTCACTTGTTCTGTACCTCTTGTTGTTTACGAGATAGGGGTAAAAAGCGAGCATTTCATGGAGAAATTGGGGTTAGTGACCCGTACTACCTCGCTGGTAGGAGTTAGAGTTACATCGCAATGGACACTTTTGTAGAGCATTCAATTCTGAAGAAACGCTACCATTGACCAAGAGTATACCATAAAATGCCTCTGAGCTGTAGAGTTTTGAAGAAAAATAATCGAAGTTTACGTGTATTTTATATGGGAAATCTTTATACGCCTTGGTCTAGTACTTAATATTAATATTAAGGGCCCCAATTTTCAGGGAATTTTTGTTTAAGTATTTCCCACAAAATTTCGAGGTGGGACTGAAAAAAAAAATAGTCACGAAAAAAAAGCACCCTAATATTTATAAATGAAATATGCCAAAAATTATTTTTTTTGATCCTTCTGAAATTTTATGTGCACTTTCTAAATAAAAAAAAAAAAACTAGTCCTTAAACGCGTGATTTTTTCATTTTTTGTAATACACCACCAATCGAATGAGTTTTTAATGAAATATTTCGTAAAATTATTTTTTCAAATATAATAATAATACGATTATATTTTAAATTATAATAATAATAATAAATGTAAATTTTTCATTTTTTAGATAGGTCAAATCAGAGTAGGAATGTTGTCACCAGAAAACTCCATTTACATAGACAGCACAAAATAATATCTCTAGTAAAAATGAACGGTGGCTGCACCTCTATCGCAAGTTTTTGTGCTGTGCTACGACGGCTGCACGCGGTCCGTAGTGCTTTTAAACACTACGAAAGGACGAAGTAGATATTATTTGTGAAAAATGTTAACGTCCACACGCTCGACCGTACTAATTTACAAGGAAACGTTCTCAAGTATGTCTCACCGATTTTGATGAAATTGAAATATGTTATAGAATATCGAAAAATAAGAGATACGTATTTTTTTTTATCTACGGATGCACACATTTAGGGGGTGAAAACCACCCCTAAAGTTTACCCCCAAAAACAGTTTTTCCTAAATATTTCAAGTTCTAATGAATATTTTCGAATGAAACAAAATGGAAATGATGTCTCATAAATATACTAACTTTTTGTAAATAATCCGGTTCCTGGGGGTGCAGAAAAACGATTTTTTTTTTATATTTTTGCGTCACGAAAATAACAGTTTTAGTTAAAAATCATTGAAGAATATTTTTTTACATACGATTTTGAAAAATAAAATTGACCTGTTTTTGCGTTTTCGTTAAAAAAGCTCCTCAAGGGGGTAAACAACCCCTAGCACTAATACGTAAATCATGTATATTCTTTCAGACATCAGTTTTTTCGTGAAAACCCGTATTAAGGGGTTTTTGGAGTCGTTGATTACGATTCTGACGTTAAATCTAAAAAATTAAAAATGACGGAACCAACATGGCGGACAAACTTTTGAAAAATACACAAATTTTTATAAAAAAAAAAAAAAACAATAAATAAAAGTACCCCCTAAATGTCCGTATCCACAGATATAAAAAAATACGTGTCTCTTATTTTTCGATAATCTAAGTATAACATATTTCAATTTCATCAAAATCAGTGAGACACACCTGAGAACGTTTCCTTGTTAGTGACAAAAAACGGCCGCACCTCGGCTGCACCACGGTCGAACCAATTTATTTAAATATATAGTATATTTATAAATAAGCGTACTAGTCCTATTTTTTTATTTACAGTGCGGCCGTCGTGCAATCGTCGTACGACCTTGATGCGACCGAATTTTGTTGACAAACAGAAGCCGTGCGGCCGTGGTTGCGGCATTAACATTTTTTTACATATTTTCTCTCACTAAAAAATAAATTATTGCTTCAAATTTATCCATTCTCCTTTCGTTCGATAGCCACGCTTTAATTTTTTTACTAAATTCAATTCTATAATTCCAAAGATACTAACTGCAGTGATTTTTAGGACGAGTTTCTTAAGAAGTTAACTCGAGTAACCACTTCTTCTCAGAAAAAAAAAAAACCATCTTCTACAATAAATATTTGATTATTATTAATAAGTCGCAACAAATAATTAACGAACCGAACTAGTCAATATTTACTGTGTGATTGTAGTTTTAGAAGTGGCCTATTATTTTATATTTATGTTGAACTTTTCCAAGTATTTTAGAGTATAGCTAACATCCACAAAATGCTTGCTTATTCCCGATGTTGATCTATTATAAATTTTTAATGATACGTATTCTTGTATCTGGTTTTTAAAGAACGCTTTGTTTTGCCTATATAAATTGTAATCAATCTAAAGCTGATATTTTCTATTATTAGTTAGTGACCATAAACATTCATTTCCCTTTTTAAGAAGATAAGTTCCAAATGACTATCGACAAAATTTACGATTTCTTATTACCAAGAACTTCCAAGATTTGTCTGGCGCATAGAGAAACGACTAAATAATAAAGAATGACCTTTCGGCGCCAGATTTGATCCTCTGACTAATTTCACTTGCATGCGCAGTGTGGTTTTTTGCTACATGGTGAATCAGCTATTTTTAAGATACTTCCAGTAACCCACATTTATCTGTATTTCTTATAAATTCCCCAAGGTAAACAAAATTGAGGATCGCTGAGTCTCGACCTGTCGAATTCCATTTCCCTTACCTACTGCGCCGCGACGGAGTCGTTGGACGGGCGAGTCTAATTACAGTGAATTTACCTCCGCATACCTGTGAAATTTGGCGTGTTTAATTTCATTGCAATAGTTTGTTCATGGGCCTATTTTTAGCGTATAATCGCTCACAGTTGCCCATTGACGTCACAGACGCCAGAACACTAGGCCGTGATGTCATTGCTTCAATAAACAAAAATCGATCCGTTCGCGGAGTCCACAAATCACCACAGCAGAAAACACCTGGTAACCCCAGCGGCGCGAATTGTCTGATATCAAAATTCAAATAATATCGGGAAAGGTAAATAGACGTAAAAACGTAACTGCACGGTGCGGTGCGCACACACAGGTAAGTCACGCTCGGTTTTATGAATGAATGAGTCACCACCGCGCACCCGCCAACGACTTTAATGGCGAACGTGCGGTGCAAAGGTGAATTACATTCGCGCAAATGAATGAATGGGACGCAGACAGGCCGCGCCGTAATTGTGGATTTTGTCGGCGGCGTGGTGGCGAGCAGTGAAAAATAAAAACGCGGGGCACCGACGCGCGATGATGGCAAAAAAGGCGGAAAATTGTCAGACGACGATCGATGCAATTTTGCTGTTGCGGCTTCGATACCTCGGCCAATTACATCGCCAGCGCCAGGTAATGCACCAACGACGCCGGGCCAGGGGGCGCCGCTGGCTGTTCTGCGTGTAGGTGAGAGATTGCGCGTTAATTTCGCCCGCGAGAGTTGGCGGCAACGGCGGCGGGCGGCGGTGGTGCTGATTACTCCGGGCCGGGGGTTCGCCACGGGTAACTAAACTTGTTAATTTTTTGTCTAGCGCGGCGCTGATTGCATTAACACCTTCTTGCGGGAGCCTGCCTCAAGCTTGCCTCCTCAAGCCTCAAGCAGGCTGCTTACCTCAATGATAGTCATGAAAATGATGAAGAGCGGGGGCGGACAGCACGAGTACTTGTCCGCGTAGTATTTCCGGTCCCTTTCCTCGGGCAGAACCTCCAGCGCAATCGCATGGACCATTTTCTTGAAAAACGGCGGCTCCTCCAGCATCAGATGGAAATCGTTTTCTGAACAGACTTCGCGATCTCGATGGTGGACGGCACATTTAAAGCTTCGAGTTCGTTTGCCGCTCATCTGAAATGGAAAAGATTTAAAACAACGTCAGTGCGGAGCTGAAGAGGACTTTGACTCATCTCAATTTAAATCTGTAAGTTTGTATCCTACACATTAATCTACTGCCATAAGGGATACGTTTATCCTAGCAGAGTTTCTGTTGTGTGTAAGTACCTCGTTTAAAATAAAAGAGCTTTTCAGCTTTTTTCATATGATATTCGCTTAATAACAAGAATGATAGATAATGATTGGGATTTTTTCAATAATAAATACATGTTCAGGCCCAGCACAACAGTTCTTATTTGTAAACTAAATTTGGTTACCCGATTTCACCCGGCACTGGCTAAATACTTCCTCTTCCTACTTAAACACTTCTCAAATGTTCTAGTTTGTTATATCCTAGAAATTGTTTCAACACGAAAACTCCTTTATGGATCATCCATCTTAAATATCCAAATCTTAATAATATTCCAAATTAGTGGCCTCAGAATAATTGTAGTACTAATTTTCATTAAAATCCGTTGGAATCGAGAAATATTGGTCGCCATATTGGATCCGCCATCTTGAATTTCTAAATTTGGAAGGTGGATTTGAGATCAGCATTCCGCAAAACCCCTAAGTACGAATTTTCATGAAAATCACTTCAAATTTAAAATTTTGAACCGCCATCTTGGATCCGCCATTTTGAAACCCTATATATTATCCGAAAAAAAATTGGCCTATATATTAAGTTGGAATATGTACTACCTTCGAACAAAAAATGAAAAATATCGATACAAGCGTTTAGGCGTGATTGAGCAGCAAACAAACAAACGAACTTTCATTTTTATATATATATACGGATATCATAAATGTATGTAGGACTCGCATCATGAGTATTCAGTACCGTTATAAAGTGTATTAAAAAATTTCTCTAAGAATTTTTGGGTCGGTATGAGACATTGAACAAATTTGAAAATTCCAGAAAAAAATTAATAATTCCACATTGAATTAGAAATTAAAGATTTTCGGATTTTTGCCCCTTTAATTGTTTTATGAGACCTCCTTTCATGCCAAATTTCAAGATTTTAGGTCAACGGAAAGTATGCTATAGTTTTTGATGTGTCTGTCAGTATGAAAATACAATTTGAAAGGTCGTATCTTTTTATTCCATTGAGTTAGAAACTTTTTTACAGCACTATGAGGCTGTAGACTTTATTATTTGATATTAAGAGTCTTGACGGACAAACAGACAGACAACAAAGTCATCCTATAAGAGTACTGATTTTTTTATTTAGAGGTACGGAATCCTCACAATATGATTTATAGTCTAAAAAATACCACTTCTTATTAAGAAAATTATACAAAATTTGGATAGTTTTTAATTGTAATTTTTTTTAACATGACTATATATACTGAAATCTTACAATTATATGATAAACTGGTAGTGTGACGTTTTATCTATAATATTTAAGGAAGAACAAGCACAAAATAACACGGTCCAAAAAATATATTGTACTTTAAATTTTCAAGGATAACTTCTGTTGTAATCATCCATAATAAATGAAACAAAAAAATCTAATCAGAAAATTTAGTTGTCGCTCGAAATATGTGGGAATTTTCAAAAATAATTATTTAAAAAGTTATTTGAGTTTTAATTTGATCTTATTTCAACATTATAATTCCAGACCGGGTTCTAAATTACTCTAATTACTCGTGCAAATTGATTAATAATTTTTCACTTGAGCGCCTGACTATAAACCTTCAAAATGTCTGCCTCTAATTAAGATCTTCTTTCCAGAATCTGTTAAATATTTGTCTTTCTTTTGTATAGAAGCCACCCCCAGAGAAACTAGTCAAAAATGACTATTTTACAACTATTATCTGGTTTATTCTAAGATAACTAGAAAAAATAGTTGCATCTACCCAATTTTAATTATTAACTATAAACATAATAAGTTTTTAATTAAACCTGCCTATAATTATAGTTTATAAATGCATAACTATTATTATGGTAATTTTAACGACACTTATAGTTACTTATGGTTGTTCGTTGTTGACTATAATTTAATGTTTTATGTACCACTTATAATTATGGTCAATATATGACAAAAGCTGCAATCAATATTTTGGCCAAAAAATTTCTTTTCACTTCAAAATTAAAATATTTAGTATTTACTGCAAACGCAATGATTTTGTGCTTATAGTAAGATCAATTAGAATTTTTTTCAAAATATCAAATGCCTTTTTTGCAATATCAAGAGTTGTTTTGCAAATAATTATTTGCGATGAAATGTAATTTTTTTTTTCTCAAAAAAATATTAGAAAATATATGATTAAAAACTATTCTTTAGCTGCACAAGTACGTATAGCATTACCTATTTTCAACCATTCAACTATTTCCATATTTTTATTGGAATTTAATATAAGTTAAATAGTTATAGGAAAAGGTGGTAATATGGCCCCCTACTTTGCTTTTACGTAATAAAAAAATATTAGACCATAACTTTAACTAGAACTTTATGCCAAAATATCATGCACACATTTAGTCAAAGTAATTAAGGTCGGAAATGTAAATAAATCCACAGCTTTCAAAAACAAATTTATTTTTCAAAATAATGTGAAAATGCAGCGATATAAAATTGTGTGGGTAATATGGCCCCCCATAATAAATGTATAAAAGGACAAAAAATATACCGAGCATACAAAATTCCCATTGGTTTTCTGAGAGCCAATCGATATTTGTGCCTGTTTAGAAAATGATCTAACCATAACCATGATCAACCAGCAACACCATTTCTGAATATGTTTGGGATGCTATTTTTCGTGGCTAACTGATAAGCCATTCTTCTTACGTCCATACTTTTCAGACCATAGTATTTACTTCCCATTAGCAAAAGGTAATCAACCAAATTCTCTTCTAAATGAGGTTGTAGTATACATTTTCTACCTAGTGGTTTCTGCACTAATAAATCCAGTAATTCCTCTGCATCTTCGACCAGCCTCGTCAATGTCGCTCTTGGTACTAACAAATGTCTGAAAGCCTTCTTATACCACATAGTTTTACTTCGTACTGCTTCGACTGGCCTTTTCATTAGATCTGAATCCAATGTCTTCCTCTTTTTTTGTATGTTGGGAGAAATATTCATTCGAGGCATCTGGTAGTATCAATAAATACACTAGTTAATAATTGTTTTCGTGCATATACTCAATATGGCCCCCGGGGCCATAATACATACAACAACAGGGGGCCAAATTAGACCTATGAGCTTAGTTTCAATAACAAATCAGGAATAAGTTATTAGTTAAAGTATAATCTTTTTACCTTGAAAATATTGAAAGAGGAGTTGATGCACTATCGAATAATTGCCACAGATTATTTGTCTCACACTTTTACAATATTTTAAAAACATGACCTCTCGGCAGGAAAACAATTTCTTATTGCAGCACATTCACAAAAATGAAATAAATGTCAATACTTGGCGACAGTAGCAGTCTGGTTACTTTTACAGTAGTTGTAGGGCTTAGAAGTTATGGCGGAGCAAACAAACAAAATTATCTCTTACAGTTTTATTATTAGTAAAGATATGTATGCATATAGAACACACTATGTCTTAATCTATAATCTTTTATTATATTAGTCTGCCCCGAAGAATCTCGTAAATAGTGCTATATAACAATGCGTCTTAAAAGGCAAGAATTAATCTCTAATAGATTGTTTCCTTCCTCTCCTTTCCGGAAATAAACCAATTCGAAATAATATGAAGATAGGGTAGCAAACCTGCTTCCAGATTGAATCGTTGCCGAATCAAAGCAGCTTACGTTTTAGCCGCCTTCTAAGTGCCATTTACGAGGCATTTTATGGGATTACACCACTTCGGTGCGGTCCTCAATCGTGTCGCCGGCTTTGAATTTCATTGTGGCGAAATTGGATTTTCGCGCTTAAGCCGAGCTCTGGAGCAGCTCTTATCAAATAACTATTAACTTTATATTCAGGTGCAACTGCAGCGCGGCGACCAGCGCTCAAAACACACGCTTGCTAGGCAGCGCACGTACGCGGGCGAGCTGAGCAGCGGCACCGCTGATAGCCACATCAATTGCAGGCCCAGCGGCTGGCTCCTTGTTCTTGCGACAGTGGTCATGGCCGGCGGAGGAAGTGGGAGTTAATCGGTGCATAATAGAACAGGAAGTCGCATTTGTATGCTAATGGCGCCCATTTCGTAGGAACTGCACGGGCAATCAAATCAATTGCAATTTAGAGCCAAGGGCTTCTCGGACCATCCGATTCGATTCGAGCTGATTCGCGCGTGCGGATGGGAGACGGGTGCGCTTCCTGGTGGGGCGGGTGGAATTCGATTTTCCGCACGCCGCTAGAGGGTGCCCTGCCTTGCCAATTCAACGGTCTGCTTGATAAAAGCGCCGAATTAACTCGATTTCTGTTTAATTTAAAACCATTTCGGAATCGCTCTGTGGCACAGCTTTCCTGCCTTGGCGAGCATTTCGTCGGTGATGAGCTCAGAATTTTAAGCAGCCGATCGAGTCACTTTGCTCGAAGCTCGCTAGAAACGACGATGAGTTCATCAATTTATTTGACGAGCCTGGACAATTGTGATAATGGCATGCGTAACGCAATTGAGGCAATAAGCAAATCTTCCTCAAAGGAGCGAAAGTAATAAAACGATAGTCTTTCACTTTAAAATTTAACGATTCTAACCTGGTCCCCACCTTTGCCTACAAGCGAAACGAGGAAGAATAAATCAACGTTTCCTCCGTTCATATTTCCTGAACCCTCCAAATCATGAATGATACCCGTAGTAGTGGTATTACTTTCCAATTTTCTATTTTCTTATTATTCTAAGCAATTTTTCACGAAAACAAAAATATTTGCCCTATCGCGAAGTAAAAGTATACCCCTAATTATGTCTATTCCACCCATTTTTAACTTAACTGCTTTATTCAAAGTTTTCTTTGATGATAAATTAAAAAGATGAAAATTAATTAAAAACTAGATTAGGCAAAATGACCCTTTTCGACCCAAGCTATATCAACAACTTTAAGGCTCGTAATCGACGAATTTTTATATTAAAGATATTACTCATCCTGTTTTTTCTTATTCACCAATTAGGTCAAAGGCGTACTTTCGAAATTAAATTTTTCAAATTTCCCCAAGTCAGCTGAGTTGTTTTAATTTAAGGGGAGGTTCTCATCTAGAACGTCAAAAAGTAGGTAAAGTTCGTGATTTTTTTGAAGGCAAATGACAAGACATAGGGAAATGATATTTGGCATTATCTTTTATTGTATATTTATCTGTACGAACAAATTTTTTTATTCAAAAAAAAAACAAAATGGCGCCCGTTATTCAACTTCTCCGGAGGCATGTTTTTCGAAAATGGCCCAGCTGCGTACAATTTAGGGGTCGCAGATTGGTCTGAAATCAAATAATGATGACATTATTATAAACTAGAATAAATTTGTCTCAGAAAGAGCGGACGACTTTCAAAAAAAAATTAAAATTGACGGAATGGCGCGATTTTGAAATTTTAAGGCCGTTTTCGGCCGTTTTTTTTCATAGTTTATCACTTACAAAAAGGAGATAATGTTACAATTTTCAAAATGTGCTCCGCTCTTTCTATGAAGAAAATTGTTTACTTTAATATGCACGAAACTAGAAGTTGATCGGTTGAACCGTTTTTGAGTTATCTTGTACGCAAATTGTACACAAACATGCCTCCAGAGAAGTTGAATAACGGGCGCCATTTTGTTTTTTTTTTTGAATAAAAAAATTTATTCGTACAGATAAATGTACAATAAAAGATAATGCCAAATATCATTTCCCTATGTCTTGCCATTTGCCTTCAAAAAAATCACGAACTTTACCTTTTTTTTTTGACGTTCTAGATGAGAACCTCCCCTTAAGCTACAAATTGTCAATTAAAGTAAAAGTAAGAATAAAGTTAGTATCGTTTGCTGAAATAATATTTTTTAAATAAGTCAAAAATTATCACAAATTAAATTAATGAAGGAGCTCAATTTTAAGGCTATTGAAACGAAGAAAAAACCGGCCTTATCTAAAAAAAATATATGTAGTATAAAGGTTCGTTTAAACTATGCCAGGAAGTAGAACACTTGGTTTTCTGTCGACTAGAAAAAAGTCTAATGGTTCTAATTATCTAATGAAATAAAAATAAATGTGAAACAGACAGCGTGTTGTTCGGTGTTGAAAATCCCTATATATTGGGTTGGCACGAAAGTAATGAGACACTCTAGAAAACTCTACTAATGTTGTTTTTCTAATCAATTGTTTTCGACCATATTTTAGTATGTTATAGAACATTCTAGGTGCTTCAGTCCTAGGGGTATATAAAAGCGCACGCACGATTAATTCAGTCAGTTTGAAGAAAAATGGATGAGCGACAAGTTCGAGTATTTGTTAGGCCATAGTGCGCGAGCTGCGGCAGACAACATCAACACTGCATTTGGCTCAGATACTACAAGTCACGCAACAGTGTCTCGTTGGTTCAAACGCTTCAGTACAGGAGACCGAAGCCTCGAAAGTCAGCCTCGCTCGGGACGACCACCAGCTTTCGACAATGATGATTTGCGCCGTGAACTGCAACAGAAGCCGGATGCAAGCACTCGTGAATTAGCGACAAAACTCGACTGCAGCCATCACGCTATAGAACATCACCTGCACGAGCTCGGATATAGGAGAGTTTTATCCCGATGGACACATGCCCTCACAGACGCCATTCGTGCTGCTCGGGTCGCCGTCTGCCAATCGCTACTACTTCGACCGCGCCGGAAGGAGTTTTTGGAGGATTTGGTCACAGGGGACGAGTCGTGGATTCTCTACGAAAACAATACGCGCCGTGCCTTCTGGCTGCCACGAAAGGAAGACCCACCAACTCAACCAAAGCAATATCAAAACCGCGGCGAAAAAGTTCTATTGTGCTGCTTTTGGGATTCTCAGGGCATGTTGTTTTATGAATTATTATATAATGAAACAGTTAATGCTAACACATATGCGGCACAGCTCGATAAACTAGCCACAGCTATCAAAGAAAAAAGACTAAGAAGAGCCAATGTCATTTTACTTCATGACAACGCTCGCCCGCACACTGCATCCACACACTGCCAACAACTGCAGGGCTTAGGCTGGGAGACGGTACCTCATCCACCATATTCCCCAGACATTGCCCCTTCAGACTATCATTTATTCAGAGCCATGAAAAATGATTTGCGTGATAAACGCTTTAACACTTTTAATGAAGTTGAAACCTACGTAGCCCTACATTCTTTCGTGCCAACCCGATATATATAAAAATGAAAGTTCGTTTGTTTGTTTGTTGCTCAATCACGCCTAAACGCTTGCATCGATATTTTTCATTTTTTGTCCGAAGGTAGTACATATTCCAACTTAACATATAGACTAATTTTTTTTTAGATAATATATAGTATTTCAAAGTGGCGGATCCAAGATGGCGGTTGAAAATTTTAAATTTGAAGCGATTTTCATGAAAATTGGTACTTAAGGGTTTTGGGGGATGCTGATTTCAAATCCGCTATCCAAATTTAGATATCCAAGATGGCGGATCCAATATGACGAACAGGATTTCTCGACTTCAACAGATTTTAATGAAAATTAGTACAATGATTGTTTTGAGGTCATTGAGTTTGAATATTATCAAAATTTACAAATCCAAGATGGCGGACCCAATATGGGAACCAATATTTTTCGATTGCAACGGATTTTAATGAAAATAAGTACAATGATTATCTTGAGGTCAATGATTTCGAATATATAAATTTCCAAATCCAAGATGGCGACCAAAATTTCCCGATTTAACGGATTTTAGTGGAAATTAGTACTATAATTATCCTGAGGCTAATAATTCCGAATATTATCAAAATTTCCAAATCCAAGATGGTGGATCCAACATGGCGACCAAAATGTCTTGATTTCGACGGATTTTAATACAAATTGGTACAATGATTATTCTGAGGATGCTAATTTCGAATATTATCAAAATTTGTAAATCCAAGATGGCGGATAAAATATGGAGACCAAAATGTCTCGATTTCAAGGTCTTAGGACAAAATATTTAATGCAAAAAAAAAATTGATTGTTTGTCTCACTAAAATAAAAAAAAGTGGTGCAACACTGAGTCTTTGGAAATTACTAATTTATGAGTTATGTAAGAAAAATATCATTTCTTTTTGTTTTATAAATAAAGCTTTTGAATTATGAAATAAATATAACTTTTCAAACAAAAATCTGCTTTTTAGCCCAATTCAAACAAAAAATTTAAACTTTGCGTTTATTTTTTCAGTTCTGCTCCTCACTGTATATCAAATTTATGAACTGGAGAAATCAAGGTAAGTGGAACAAAACTTTCGTGAATATTTGCAACGGACACATAAAGCCAGCTCTAGTTTTAATCAAAATTTAATGCCTGAGGCCCTGAGAGCCCACAAATCATAATTATGCACATACCTGAATAGGTATAACTCTTAGCAGGGCTTGCAATAATCCAGAGCCTAAAATGCATTCCTCTCGGTCTATTGTTGGTCGACGTTCTCACACTGTTTTTACCGAAGAAATGTGCGACTTACATTAATTGAAACAATTAAAACAGCGTCTAAATAAGTTTAAAAAAATTGCCCAGCCCCAGCAGAGAAAGAGCCGAGGAAAAATGTAAGAATGATTTGAACATGGGAACCAGCAACATGCCGCCTTCAATGGAATTCTTTTCCTCCCGTTCTGCGTTCCTGAGGAAATTAATTCCGCGACTTCCAGACAATGAGCCATTTGCGTGCCGAGAAATTTTCAGACTGGCTGACTGGATTTTATTGACAACGCGACTAATGGAGACTAATGAGTTCCAAGTAGCCTTTAACTCCTGTTATCGGGTCAAGTCATCTGAGATCCCTTTACAAATGGAAAAGGACGTTTTCTCCCTCCCTCCCATCGACTCCCTTCGGCAATCAGGCTAACATGCGCTTAATTAATTACGACTTGTCGGTTAAACAGGAAACGTCGTGGAAGTGGAAACTTCTTGGGTAATCCCCAAGCTTTACGAACGCTTTTTATTTTTCTTTCACGATCCTTAAAGTCGTTCTTATTTAATAACAGACAATTCAAAATAAAATGGTATACGCGATTATTTACTGAGATAAAAAATCATCTCCTATTAAAACTTAAAATTATATAAGAAATTTCTATTGATCCTACATTTCTCGAGAGTCTAGAAAGTAAACCAATGTCGTTTTCAGGAACAGAATTGAATTGTTATGCAAACTACTCCTGTACCAAATAGTGCAAATAAATAGAATAAATAGAACCATTCGAAAAAACATCGGATTCTCTAATTTATACCACCCATATGTGGAAAATCAAACGAATTGCTTCAAAAGGCTGCACGATTTTGTTACAAAAAATCACATTCCGTCACGGTTTCCGGAAATAAAAGTTTTTCTTGATGTGCTCTATGGGTAAATTGATAAACTTACATATTTTATCTTTGTTTCCTGTGATATTTTCTTGGTTCTTATTTTGAAAATGTTTTATAACGAATAAGAAATATAATTTTTTCCAGCCAACGCTAAACTTGTAAAAGACACGTTTTCCCAAAAGAGGCATTGCATGAAAATTGAATGAATTTTCCAAATATGTATGTAGGTACATACTTTAACACTTCGACGGCCGCATAGCGATCTGAAATTACGAAAAATTTATAAAAAAAGAAAACAATTTTGTAGTTTTTGAGGTTGCCGCATCCATTTTTGGGGTTATTTTTTATTTAAGAGTTGAAGGAGTAAACTAAAGCTAATAACAAGATGCATATAGTCTGTTTGATAGCATTCTGCTGTTCGTTAATAAGTGAAAGATTAAGCAAAATTACATTTGTACAAGTAGAATCAGCTTTTATTGTTTTAACGATAATTGGATACATTGTGAGTATCACCCTGTAACCTTTATACTTTTGAAAAGAATCAATATCTATACTTTTATTTAATATGCTGGTTGCAACTTTTTCAGTATAGCATATTTAGGAAAAATTGCCACAATATTGAAATCACGTGTGAATGACTTCAAATCACGTATATGCAACAGCGGATTTAAGGTACTAGTTCCCTGTAGAATATGAAAACATAGACATTTAAACTTTATTTTTTCTTTAAGCTCCTTTATTATAAATCTAACTGCAACTTTCTTTATTTGAATATTTAAGTCTTGAAGTTGACAAAAAAAATTGTTTTTATATTTTTTATTGATGTTTGAAAAAAAAATTTGAAAAAATCGCATTTTTTTTTCGCTTTGTTCGGTTCGCAAATACGTTTTTTATCAACTTTTTCGAAATTTTCTGGTGAATTGCCCTAGAATAGACCTTAACAAACAAAATGCCAAAAAGGTTTATTCAAATCGGTTCAGCCAATCCGGAGATTGACTGTCCGCCGTTTTGAAAAATGTAGTTTCGAGAAAAACGCGATTAAAGTTTTTTTACGATATATTTATGTGTGTAAAGTCAAAAATGCGCGCACACTAAAACTGCTGTAGCTCTTCGACTTTTTCGAATTTTTTTGTAAAAATTTAGCAAATGATTTCTGAAGGTATAACGATGCAAAAAAACAAAAATCGATTTTTTTGGAAAATGTTGAGGGAACTAGTAGGTACCTTAAATCTATACAAATTCGATTTTTCCGATTTAACCCTTAAATGTGCGATTTTTCTTTTTATTGTGAAACAAATATACATATTTGGTAATATTCAGCATATAAGTCAAATAAAAAATATAAATATTTATCTACCGCTAAAACTTCCGAACATTAGTAGTTGTCACTTTAACAAGGCCATAACATAAGCATCCTTTAAAGAAAGATTTTACAATTTTAATTAATTAAATATACGCATGGTATGAGTGAATTAATGCCCAAATCGACATATTCGTCCTCGATCGTGGTTTTCGAGACGCAAAAAACGTATTGGAATCAAAAGGCTTTACCATATTTATGCCAGCCTTAAAGGGTAAGCGAAATCAGTTGCCAAGTAAAGAATTAAATCAGTCTCATTTTGTAACAGAAGCTCACTGGGCAGTAGAAACTGTACATGATATAATCAAACAAAAATATCGTCTATTAGACAATAAATTCCTTCAAAAAGTTGGATTACACTTGAAAATCGCAGCGTTTTTGCACAGCCAGTTCAGGAATCCGCTACAATCAAATGTCGCATTTTCAGAAGATATCCCGTAGCTAAGGAGAAAAGATGGTTTCGTAAAAAACGTATGTTTCAAAATGTTTCATCCAACGACATTCTTGATTTTCGATACATAAGAGAGAAAGATCTTAAAATCTTATTTACCGACTCATATATATAAATGAATTTTCGACTTTTTTCCCACACTACTTTGATACCCTGTATAACATATATTTTTGCCATCATGATCGGTTCAGCCATTTTCGAGAAAATTAATTTTTTCAATTTTCCAAAAATTCGTTATAACTAGTGTAAAAAATACTTTTTGAAATACAGTGCTGTGCAAAACATTTGCAACTAAAACCCCAATTTTCTATGTCTTACTACAACAAACCTTGAATTCTTAAAAACAAAAAAGCTAATACAGTATTTTATTCTTTATTATATCTAATTTAAGAATATTAAAAAACTAAAGGTAACTATTCAATAAAAAAGGAGAAATATTCGTTTTTTCATACTAAGATACAAAACTGACTGTGCAAAACATTTGCAACTCCTTGACATTAACAATGTTGGCGACTTTAAATATATATTATCATTAATATTTGGCTGAATAGCCTTTATTTACAATAACTGCCGCACATCTTCTTGGCATAGAATTAAATAGCGACTCAATATGTAAAGAAGTTATATCATTCCAAGCCTTTTTTATGCCATTAAAGAGTTCGTCACGGTTGTTGTAAAATTAACCCCTCATATACTTCTTAACCAGTTGTCATAACTTTTCTATGGGGTTGAGATCTGGGGACTTCAAACTTCAAACTTCAAACTTCAATGTTTTGCTGCGAAAACCAAGCCTGAAGAAGTCTAGCGGTGTGCTTGGGATCATTGTCCTGTTCGAAGCGCCAGCGCAGGGGCATTTCTTCCTCTGCGTAAGGGAGCATAACATTTTCCATAATGTTTTTGTAGTCCTCCGCCTTCATTATTCGTGGTATTTCATAAAGAGGTCCCACGCCCTGAGCTGATAAACACCCCCAGACCATTGTATTACCACCTCCATGCTTCACAGTTACCACAGTTTATCGCGGATTTAGTCGTTTGTTCGTCGGTTGTCCTACTTTTTGCCCTCCATCTAGTCGCACTAAGTTAAACCTAAAGTTAAACACTCATCCGAAAAAAGGACAATTCTCCATTTTTCTAGGGGCCATTCTAAATGACTTTGAGCAAAGACAAGTCGAGCTCAGCCATTTTTTTCGGAAAGTAGTGGCTTTTTCGCTGGCCTGTAGGTCTTAAGATCGATTTCTATGGCTCGTCTTCTTACTGTCGAAGGATCCACATCCAGGTTTTATTCGTTTTTTACCTAAGTACCTTGAACTGAGGAAAGGCCGAGATTTACTTAAAATTTAAATTCTACGATCCTCAGCCTTTGTCATTTTCCTTGGCCTACCACCCTTTATGAATATTTTCAATACTCCCAGTCTTTTTAAAACTGCTTTTAATTCTGGATATGGTGGATTTAGCTATTTTATTGGGTTTTTTATTTCGTTGTAAAATTAATTACTCCCATTTTACGAACTTTTAGTTTAATTGCGTTTAAAGGAAAAAAAAATATTTTAATAATACACTTCCGCGCATGGACCTGACCGACAGACTGGATTATATGCCCTGCAGTAGTTGGATCGGAATAGAAAATTATTATTATTATTTTTTATTAACTATGTATGGAATAGACAATAACAGTTAACTAACAAAGTACTGCCAATTCTCATTTATTCCGAGAAAAGTATTTGTTGATATATAAAGTTGCAAATGTTTTGCACAGGCAAAATTGTTACGTTGAATAAAAAACTGGATATTGCTCCCTTATTATGGGATATTACATTCTGCTATTGTTATATCTAGAAACTAGACATAATAAAGAATAATGCACTGTAAAACTTTTTTTGATATCAGTGGTTTAGGAAATTTTATAATGATCTGTAATAAACTATAATTTTGCAAATGTTTTGCACAGCACTGTAGATATTTGGCATAAATTAATCCCATCACCGTTGCAACTAACCACATTAAAATGGGCGAGATACATGCGGGGCAGCCCACCCACTCTTATCCTGCTTCGGCCTTTACATTTTCAGTCCTTTTCATTCTCTTTTTTTCCAAATTGTTTATTGTGGCTGGTTATCAGCATAAACCAGTGACCTCAGATCAAGAAATAGTCAATCACACGACCTCGGAGGCCAATTTACAGGGCCATTTCTCGAAATCACTTTATCATCAAATCGTAATTTTAATAAATTTAAATTCTGTCTAAGCTAAAAAGAACACCTTTTACATATGACAAGTTTTTTAAAGCATTTAGAATATTGGCATATGTGTTCCTTTTAACCTATACCGATAATTTATGGACCTTCCCTAATCACGAAATTGCAAATTGACCATAACTTAAAAACTGGCAAAATGCAACAAGTAGGATTTTAAAAGAGACAAATTCATATGTAAAATCAATTATAACTCTTCTCAACTTTTTAATTTCCACAATTGCGTTATGTCAATATTAAAAACTATCTCGAGGTCATTAGTCTGATCCATGCGACAAGAAACATTTCAAGACTCCGCGGGTCTGTGCCTCCTCATCGCCGCGCCGCGCCGCGCCGAGCCGCACGTACATAGTTCCAATAGCTAAACAAACAATTACGGCTGTCACAGTAATTTCCTACTTTATCAGATAAATGACACATGATCGCCAACAGATGGGATCGCTCTCGGTCTGCGCGCTCGAGTCCCGGGATTCTGCAAAAGACGCCAGGTAAGGTGAGATGTTATGAGTCATCGTCATCATCCTCTAGACTCGGCAGCGTCTTATCACGGCCCGATCGCGAAATAATCTCACGCAATTACACCAGACAAGAATCTCTCTCGCGCTGCCCGGAGCTGCGCGGTGTTCGCGAGCGAGGCGGCGAGATTCGTGGCTGCGGCAGCGCCAAGATCTTCCCCCCATTCCCATCTTGTCGCGTTTTGGTCCTCGCCGTGGATGCTGCGGCGGAGCTTTTTTACAATCGCGTGCTCCACCATTGTCGTTTTTGTGGACACCTCGAGGCACATAGTGTGGTCGTCCCTGTTTTCGTAATAAATACGGATTGGGATTGGGATTTGGCGCTGTTCGGGAAATGGGAAGAAGAAGGCCCCAAGTTTATTGCATTCCCATGTTGCCAGTTGAAAGTATATATATATACAATTATAAAAAAAGGCCATTAAAATCGCGCTCTGGCTTCACGCTGGGATAATCAGCGAGAAACAAGCTCGTGATCGTCACATTCCGCACTACATGGAGGTGCGAATTCCTTACAGATTATTTGGAATTCGGACAAAAGATGTCCCGAAATGGGGTTACCATAAGATACCCATTAGAATGGTTCTTATATGAATAAAAAAGCAACGTTTTTAGAAGCACCCTTTGAATATGTTTTATATAGTATATTTAAACTAGTAAAATGAATAAATCGTAATTGTATATACTACAAATCTATATTAAATAATGATAAATTACAATAGAAATAAATCTACCGAATAAATATCACAGATCATTAAGGATCGCAGATATTAGGTGCCATCGTAATTAGCCGGATATCGAATGCAACTTTATCAAATCCACTAAACTAAGCTTTTATTAAAGATAATTCTAGAGAGACCGTTTTGTTGTTATCCGGTTTAAGCAAAGTTTTATTCAAGCCTTTCACACAAAAATTTTTTCTATACATCTTTATATTTATATTTTCTAAATAAGTTTTATCGTTGACATTCCCCCAAATAAAATTAATACAGGAACCATGGGTATGCAAAAAGTGAATCTATAGCTTCGGTATGATTAATTCGGGGCAATTCATTCATTACGAAAGAGCGGAACGACCGGGGGCATGCAATATTGTGTCTAGTACAATCGAGGCCACAATGTTGAACAAGTTTTGAAGTCAAGCCATTGTTGTGGTCAAAATATCCTACAAGATTTCGGGAGCGAAGCAAGAGACTATTTTTGAATCGTCTTACCTACCCTATGACTCCACTAGCCACCACCGCCTCCTTTGAAGGAACTGTTGGATATTATAGAATTCACAGAATCTAATAAGTTAGGTCTGGTTATTGGATGTGATGCCAATGCTCAGCACACCATTTGGGGCAGCAGAGAACAATAAGAGATATAAACCAACTTTTGTCACGACTAGACGACAGAAAGTAATCCACTTGGTACTTACCAACAGAAAAATGTCGAACCTTATTCGGACCACAGATATCTAGAATACCGAAAAGACATCGACATTATACATATGCCGGGTGGACGGAATCCTAAGAAGACTAATTCAAATAAATTCGTTCAACGAAAGAAATTAGTTTACTTAAAATACACTTCACAAAGGATAGTGAGGATGAGACCCATAAACTAATTCAGACCTTATTAGATACCTTCGAGAGAGCTTACTTTGTCAGAAAAAGCTGATGTGGTAAGAATGTCTTTTGGTGGAATAATAACTTTCAAAAGCCCAGAAAAACAACCAGAAAACTTCTTAAGAGAGCCTTAAGAACTCAAGAAGATGATGATTGGGTGGCCTAACAAACCTCACAGCGTGAATATAAAAGAGAGAAAAGATCTGCCAAGGTCTCATCTTATAGAAAATAATGTAAGGAACTGGTGGGACAACAAGGCTGCATAGAGTCATCCAGAAAAATAACACAGCCAAACTAGAGTCCCGAGATACAACACTCTAATTTAAGAATAGCATTCTGAAACTTTTCCCCGCCAACTCCTGCCAAAGATACGTCCACCTGAAAGGGGATACAATTTTAAAGTTTGAAGAACTGCACAGAAAAATAATCTATAGTATACTTACTAATATATAAAAAAAGTGAATTTGTTTATATGTAAGAGTTAATCTCAGAAACTCCTGAATCGATTTGTCGAATTCTTTCACCAAAAAGTTATGTCTTCCTGATGGATATAGGCTGTCACGAATGAACACTTTTACATTACTTTTTTATGACAGAAAGATTACTTTTCTTGCTTCGGTTTATATGACTCAAGATAATTTAGGTAGTGTGGCGAAAATGACATAGGATATGACACAAGACATGACACATGACATATCTCAACAAACAATTTGAAAGACTCAATTCTTAGACAAATTTGAAATAGACTTTTAAAGCTCTTTTTAGCTTTTTCATATAATATTCTGATTACTGTGTTACAATAATTTTGTATTAGTGTTTTATAAGAAAAGTAAGAACGCATTATTGTGTTTTTAAACTTTTTAAGAACAAATAACTGAAGTCTGGTACTACGATTTTAGAAGATCGTTATAAGATTTAACATTTATTAGCTTCATCTGATTGGTCTTCCGTTCTTGACTGCGACGATTTAAATACTGCTGTGATATCTTTTTATTGTATCGTATTTGATTGTTTTGTAAACTCTGTTCCCTTTACATGTAAAAGATATTTATCTATCTCACCACCATGGTTTGACAGGGAGTTAAGAAATCTTAAAAATAGAAAAACAAAAGCTTGGAAGAGATACATTCGGCACAGTTTGATTTCTGATTATGAAAATTATATTATCTTGCGTCGACGTTTCAATATACATTCCTTAGCTGCCTATAAAGATTATATTGAGTCTATTAAACTTAAATTGCGTTCATCTCCGAACGAATTTTCTAGAAATACGTCAACTTAAAGCGGAGGGTTCAGAATATACCTGAAGTCATGTCGAATGGTTTCTTATCATCAGACGATCCCTTTGAGATATCTAATATGTTTGCTGACTTTTTTAAATCTTCTTTTATCTGTCATGACGAAGTTGGTAGTCCAGCTAATCATTGTGACTCTATTGATTCTGTTTTGGATTTTAATATTGCGGACATTGACGAGTCCATCGTGGCGATTTACTTAAATAATTTAAAAGATAGTTTTTCTCCTGGACCTGACGGAATTTCAGCTTCTGTGCTGAAGAAATGCTCGGATTCTCTTTCACTTCCTTTGTCGCATTTATTCAATCTCTCCCTTAAACTATCGACGTTTCCTGACATATGGAAACTATCATTTATTACACTTCTGCATAAAAATGGCAAACGAAACGCTGTCTCAAATTATAGACCTGTCGCGAAATTGTCTACTATTCCTAAGACGTTTAAATCAATTATATATGACCGATTCTACTACTGCTGCCGATCTGTGATTTCCAATAAACAACATGGTTTTGTCAAGGGTAAATCCACAACAACGAATTTGGTGACGTTGGTTTCATACGTTTTAAATGCTATGGAAAGAAACAACTGTGTTGACTGTATTTATACTGATTTTAGTAAAGCTTTTGATACGATTTCCCATAATGTCCTCTTATCGAAGCTTTCATCACTTGGGATTCCGATAAATTTTTTTTAATTGGCTAAAATCTTACCAGACTGATCGTTATGAGCAAGTCATATATAAATCTGTACTATCTAATAGCATTTCTGTAACGTCTGGTGTCCCTCAAGTGAGTCACTTGGGACCGTTATTATTTATCCTTTTTATTAATGATATTCAGGATGTAGTTATTAATTCTGAACTCCTTATTTATGCTGACGATGTAAAGATATTTAAAGAGATTTCCTATTTTGACGACTGCCTTTTATTGCAGGGTGATCTGAATCGTTTTGTAGATTGGTGTGACCGTAATCATCTCTGTTTAAATGTAGATAAGTGTTTTGTCATGTCATTCTCACGTAAAGTCCTACCTGTTGACTTCGTTTATGTGTTGAGTGGATCTCCTTTGTCGAAAGTGGACCATACTAAAGATCTGGGTCTCATACTTGATTGTAAATTAGATTTTAGACAGCATATGGACTATGTCATCAATAGATGTAATTCTCTGTTAGGCTTTATAAGGCGGTGGTCGAAGGACATAAGGGATCCTTATGTTCTTAAAGCACTTTATGTGGGGCTGGTTAGGCCGTTCATTGAATATGGTAGTGTTATATGGTCCCCATTTTACTCTATCCATATATCAAGAATTGAGTCTATTCAAAAAAGATTCCTCCGCTTTGCGTTGAACAACTTGCCTTGGCAGAATCGTTCTCAGCTGCCTTGTTATAGAGACAGGTTGAAACTAATTGATTTGCAGACATTGGAAAGTCGTCGTGAGATGTTTAAAGTTGTTTTTGTCCACTTGCTGCTAACCGGCGAAATGAACTCTCCTGAGCTTTTGTCAATGTTGAGTATTAACGTACCAGTAACTAATGAATCTCAGGAAACAAAGCTTTTTACGTGTCAATAGCCATAGGAGTTATTATGCAATGTATGGACCGATTGATTCCCTGTTGGCCACTTATAATAAATATTTTAATAGGGTAGACTTTAATTTGAATAAGATCCAAATAAAACATAGGCTAAGTAGCATTGTTGTTTAATTTAATAATAATTTAATAATTTTAATTACATATATCTATATTCTAATTGTTTATATGGTCAGGGCTCATGTCTGTTGGCTGGATGAATAAATAAATAAATAAATAAAGAATGAAAGCTACTAAAAATCTATATCCATGAAGTTAAAGTAAGATTGTAGTTTTATAAAGACTTAATACATAGAAGACAACAACATTGAAAAAATACATAACCTTAACAGATTCATTTCATACGCCACTTCTTGGCTAGTAATGGTCTTTACGAATTCTAAGGGAGTTATTTTTTGAAGGTATTATCTTAGGTAAAGCTCTGTTTAATTCTCATTTAACTCTTAGAGGGCTTTATAAGAAAAAATATTGTTTGTTGGCATAAGACATGGAACAAGACGTGGAAAAAGGATGAGAAGTCATTTCGTTCCATCAATTGTTAAACGTGAGAAGTAATATAAAATACGATAGGGAAATTGTGGTTGAATTTTGGGCTTTGGTTTGCAGTATTTTTTAGGACAAGACCTACACTTCATTTACCCTTTCGATTAGTTATGTTTTTATTTAACTTTTTATGCCTATTTTTAGAAGTTATATTTTAAGTTTAGCTTTCTTTAGAAGACTAAAGATTGTCTTGCATTTGTCGACCTGAAGAACATATGAAAAAAAAATGCGACATGATTGTTTTCTATGATTTTTAATTAGGCCCACTATTATTTTTAACTACATTTATGGTATATGCCTATAGAAAAAGTCCAAGTCCTCTTTGAAGAGTATGTTTGGTAACCCTAACCCGGAACACTTTGGGGTCTCAGCTCGGCCGTTCGAGGAGTTTGAGAAAGCCGCGCCCGCGCCTCGCTGCGACTCTTAAAGTCCAAAGTTTACTGCTTGCATCACCGCCAGGTCAACAGTTTTGGTACAGAGACCGCGAAGCCGGCGTTTAAGACGACGTCGTGGGGCTCCGTGGGATCTTGGTTCTTCGACTCGAGGAGTCCCAGCTCGGCCCGGCCGGGAAGAATTCGGCGTGGGCGACGCGTCTCGACAGTTTGTGTGTGGCTCGCAAGAAGACGCCGAGCCGAGTGGCCATGGCCAGAAGAGAATTCGTTCGTTATTATCTTTTTTGTCCGTCGCCATTAAGCAAACATAAGTATGCCCGGTTTTTGCGATCGCATATATTGGCCAGATCTAAGTCGCACGTAGTAAAACATAACAAGACTCCCGGACACCTCAGACCGAGTCCCCCCGAAGAGTTGGCCCTTTCAGGAATTCCCATTATCCCACTATCGCGCCACGCCGCTGCACTGACATGCGACTCCTCGAGGTGTATCTGGTATCACTTCCATTTATCAAGCTCTGATCTGGGTGGTCATCGCTGGACCACCGTTTCTTAATTTATCTGTTCCAATTTTATCCCCGCTGCTCGATGGGATGATAATAAAAATCCTCAGAGCATGCCGCTGCCGCCGCACCAACAGATAAAGACATAAAAAATCGTTTTGGAAGATAATCAAGATAAGTGAAGGTCACCACGAAATCAGGTCCAGATGACCATAACTCACGCGGCCGCCGCACTGAATTTGTTTTAATCGAAGGGGTCTCCGGGGGGAGGATAAAAAGACGCAACAGATATTTTCTTTTTTTCCAAATCGTAATAAATTCAAAGCGAACAAGCCGAATCAGTCCGACGACGACGTCTTCGATCAGGTCTGAGGAGACCAAATTGGACGACGCGAAGATGGCGCGTAGGCTTCGCTTACAGGTCTCTCGTCTATCTATTTGGGATCTCATTAAGGCGCTCGCATCTTGAAACTATCTAAGTATCTAAGAAAGACAGCGCCGCGGACGAATGAGTGTAATTCGTTCGTTGAACCGCGCACTCAGAAAAATATCGCCGTTTTGAGCGATCGCCATGCGATCAGTCCAGGGGCTCCTTTGTTCCACAACCGGGCAGAAGAAAGTTTCTGCCCCGCGATAGTCACCGAAATATACTCAAAAAGGCTCTTTGCGGATTTCCGCCGAAATCTCAAAACTCCTAAGTATCACAAAATTTATAGCAGACGTAATCCGAAACGGACATTTGATATTGTTAAGAGGCACCTTTTTGGGGAAGTTTTGAATGTTATCAGAGATTAGAATCAAATATATTTTATTATGTGACAACAGCCTTTTATAGAGTCATAAGTACTTATTTAGTGATAAAATATTAGCCAACCCAGATATTTTAACTTTGGGACTGTACTATGTATCTGACACTTTTCGAAAAATACCTAACAGATAAAAATAAAAACATTATGTAAGGAATATTTGTTAAAAACTACACAAGATCAATACCGTGCCTAAAAGTTACCCAATTCAATTAAAAGTTATCATTAAATTATTTATTATTATAAAGCATAGTACATCACAAGACACCCAGTCTCACAATTTATCAAAATCTATATAAATAATTTCGGTTGCCCGAAAAGTTCTAAGCGTTTATGGCATGGCTGTGTTTGAGCGGCGCCTATGGAACCGTACGGTTGGAAAACATATGGTTTATTGGTACTGTTATAAAGAGGAGATTTCACTGTAACTATCACAAAAGTTGGATCGCTCTATGATAAGGTTGTGTTTTTTTTATCTTGTATTCAAAATGAGTGGTGAAATGTTGCATTTTCGACACATTATGCTTTTCCTCTACAAAAAGGGTGAAAACGCTGCACAGACTTAAAAGCAGATTTGCGAAGTTTATGGAGACGACGCCGTAGGTGAATCAACGGTTCGAAGGTGGTTTGCCAAATTCAAAGCTGGGAAATTCAGCGTTGAAGACGCAGTAGATGACGACCTAATCAAGGTGCAAATTGAGTCTAACCCAAAATCTACGACCAGGGAAATAGCAGAGGTTCTTAATATTCCCAAAAGTACCGTTTACGATCATTTGGTGAAGCTTGGATACACTTCTCGGTGCGATGTTTGGGTCCCTCACGAACTGTCACAGAAAAATTGTTTGGATCGTTATTCCATCTGTGATATGCTTGTAAAACGGAACGAAAGTGACCCTTTTTTAAAACGAATGGTTACTGGAAATGAGAAGTGGATCCAGTATGACAATGTTGTGCGAAAACGATCGTGGGGTAAGGCCGGCGAACCAGTAAAACAAACACCGAAGCCGAATATTCATTCAAAAAAGGTCATGCTTTGCATCTGGTGGGATTTCAAGAGTATTCTTTACTATGAGCTGCTCCCACAAAATCGGACGATCAATTCTGATATATACTGCAGCCAACTAGAGAAATTGCAGGAAAATTTGCAGCAGAAGAGGCCAGAATTAGTGAATAGGAAGGGCGTTGTTTTTCACCAGGATAATGCACGCCCTCATGTATCTTTGCTCACCCGTACAAAGATACACGAGTTAGGCTGGGACGTCTTACCTCACCCACCTTATTCCCCAGATATTGCGCCATCCGACTTCTACTTGTTCCGGTCTCTTCAAAACTCTTTGAACGGGAAATCGTTCCAAAACCTCGACACTGTCAAACAGCACCTCGATGTATTTTTCGCCTCCAAGCCAGCCCAATTCTACGCGGATGGGATTTTTAAGCTACCAGGAAGATGGGCCAAGGTCAATGAAAAAAGTGGAAAATATTTCGACGAATAAAGAAATATTAACAACCTTATAATATTTGTTTTATTTTCATAGTAAAAAACGCTCAGAACTTTTCGGACAACCCATAATATAATTAATAAACACTCTTCAAAATAGTTTTCAATGAAATAACGTGTAATTCTGAACAACAAATTGTAAGAAACCAAAGCTCTAGAAGTTGCGCGTCTGCGGATACAGGGTAATCGCTTTTTTTATTTATAAAACTAAGACAGATAGCAGGAAAACACATAAATATTATAGAAAAATTACTGAAATATCTTCTGATTATATTGGACGACCCTGATCACATTAGATTTCGAGTTACACACCAATTTCACCTTTTTAGGAATAATTTCCGAAAGATAATATACAGGGTGATTCGTAACGACGTGTTCCAATATATGCCAATCGATGCAATGGAATCCTCCGATCAACGTTTGTTCCAAGAGTCTCTCTTTAAAATGTGTCGTTTAGGAGCTACGGGCTATTTTATGTGAATAGATATGATTTTCATTCAACACCCTGTAGTTTTCTTAAGACACATCCTACGAATTTTATTAAAGTGACAATTGATAGATAAGTGTTTTTCTCGTCCAATAAGTTTTCAATGACTTCTCTTAGCCGCTCCAATCAAAAGTTTAAAATTGTCAAAGATCAAAAAGTGTTAAAATTGTCACTAATTTAATAAATAATAATAATAAAATTTTAAAAATTAAAACAATCGGTATTATATTTTAAATTTTTCAGTTATTCTAATTCCTAGGGTGTATAAATAAATAAATAAAATATTTTTCAGTTATGCATTACTCGTACATAGCCACTCTCCAATTTTATAAAATGGCAATAAATACTGATGGTTAAAACCAAATTTATAGCAACGGAGCAATTTTAAATCACAATTATTTCAATTTAAACTGAAATCTATAATAGATTTATTATTGTTTGTTCTTTTTCTTTCACACTAACATTCTAAAGCTCCGAAAGTGATTCCAATTTAGAAAATAATTCACTTTTTTTCAAAATGGCGGATCCAAGATGGCGGTTGAAAATTTTAAATTTGAAGCGATTTTCATGAAAATTGGTACTTAGGGGTTTTGCGGAATGCTGATTTCAAATCCGCTGTCCAAATTTAGAAATTCAAGATGGCGGATATAATATGGCGACTAAAATTTTTCGATTTTAACGGATTTTAATGAAAATTAGTCAGCGATTTTTTTAAAGTCACTAATTTTGAATGTTTTCGAAATTTACAAATCCAAGATGGCGGGCCCAAGATATCTCGATTTCAAATGATTTTAATGGAAATTAGTACAATGATTGTTTTAAGATCACTGAATTTGAATATTATCACAATTTACAGTAGGTTCTCGTAAGAGATTACGCAAAAATAGAACGGAGTTTCATTTAATATAACACATATTAGTGCCATGGAAACACGGATTTTCGTTAAGTTGGCTTAAACTCCACCAAACTAGTCGGGTTTCACTGACACATGTCATTTGCCTTCATATTTTATAGTATAGTATGTTTTATCGCTTCAGTTTTTCAATAAAATTCTCTGGTAGCAATTTTTCTATTTTTGTTGTATTATTTACAGAATATTAAATTTTGAATTTTGATCCAATATCCAGCAAAAAACCATAAACTTTTATTTCCCATTTATTTCTATCAAGTCGTGATCAATTCATTGTTAACTCAACTAAAACCAAACACAATCCAATGCATGGAAACATGGTAATAAAGAGATTCAATATTTTTGGTTTGGGCTTTATATTTCCAGGAATGAAATTTTGATGAATTTCAATAAAGCATATTATTAAGTACTTACCCCAAACAAATTTACTACCACGCTCTTTTGTTCTTTACTGAATTCGCGTATAGTGAACGTGTTCAGAAAAAACTTTCACTAAAATGTGCTCGGCGGTGAGCGTTATGGCTTGTGGGTATCTCTTTGCATCTAATTAAGTCTCCGTGAAGCAATTAAATCGCTGAATTCGCCATGCTAACTTGCATCATACACATCCATTGCTATCTAGACACATTAAGTGCTGGTGGCTACTCTAAACGCTAAATGAAAATGCACTTCGCTATAACATATAACGTGGTCTCATAAAATTTTTATTTTAGTCCTTGCTTTCATGCAATCGCTTGTAAACTCGTGCATTTGTTGGACGCAGAAAATAAAAAACGTTGATGAACCTTTTTTCCTCGAAAAAGTGATTTGTGAGTGGTATTATGAATCGATTGACCCCACTCAGTGGTGAAAGGGACATTTTATTAAAAAGTCCACTGCACCTGAGGACACTTTTTCAGCAAATACAATAAATGGCGAATATCGCCAGGGTTTTCATTAGTTCGTTAGCCTTCTGGAAATTCCTGTCGAGACTGAACCTATCGATTGGGGACATCTAAATTACACTGGTCGCTCGTTAGCTAGCTCCTGCCCTTAGGGCTAAGTAGGATATTTTGTTTACATAACTGATTGATAAGGGCGTACGGGAAGGTTCCCTACTTGCGCTTAAATAACCTTTTAATTGCTTTTATGAATCCATTTCCCTGTTTACGACCAGACCACGTTTGGGTAGTACAAAAACATTTAACTATCGTCTTAGGGATGTTCCCGAAGAACGCAATAAGCATTAGAGGCGAACGAGAGCCGGGCAGCGGCCAGCATAAGCTGTCAATCCCCGGGAACGAACTTAATCATGCGTTTTTATCTGCGAACAGAGCCCTGTTCGCGCAATGTGGGCTTATGCTAATGCTTCTGGCGATTTGCAGTCCTGTGAGGACTCCCATGTTTCTTATGTTCCACAGCTACATGCCTTTGCAGAAAAACTGTAGAAGTGAGCATAATTGAAAAGAAACAAAATAGAAAATCCTTTGTAACTTAAGCAATTATGTGGCTAATTAAGATCTTGGGAAAATATATGGATGTTGTATGGATACGATTCTTCATATTAAATATGTGAGAATTTTAGCCTATAAATCAGACAGACATTTTTATAAAATCGAATTAATAACTTCTTCTACTGCTCTGTATTAATTATATATATATTTTTATTATCATTAGTATAATCCGATACATTTTTTAACCAAACCATGAAACCAAACCGAACCAAACTAAACCATTTTCAATTTCAAATATACAAGGTGACAAATGGAAAGTTGATCTAAAAAGAGATTTAAAAAAAACAACAAAATTCGGCCAGGGGATAACTATTTACATAAATGCTTGAAAATATTATTAATAAATGCGGTCATACAATGAAATCCAAGTTCCAAGTAAACATAATTTGCGGGAAGTGCTATTACACTATTTTATTGCAAAGAAGAGTGCAGCGGAAACACATCGTTTGCTTGTGGAGATTTACGGTGAGCATGCTCCATTTAATACAACTTGTAAGGAGTACTTTCGACGATTTCAAAATAATGATTTTGGCATTGAGGTCAAAATGAGGAACATGGAAACCATCAAAAAAAATTTGAAGATACTAAATTGGAAGCATTATTGGCAGAGGATTCTTGTCAAACTCAATCAGAATTGGCTGCAGCATTAAATGTGGAACGATCAACTGTTGCAAAGCGTTTAAAAGCAATGGAAATGGTTCAAAAAGTTGGTAATTGGGTTCCATATGAATTGAAAGAAAGAGACATCGAACGTCGAAAAACAATTTGTGAAATGCTACTTCAAAGGCAACAAAGAAAAGGATTTTTTCATCGAATAATCAAAGCAGATGAAAAATGGATATATCATAGGAATCCTAAACGTAAAAAAGCTTGGGTGAAGCCAAGTGAACCCGGCCCATCACAGCCAAAGAAAAATATTCACTGTGACAAGGTTATGCTCTGCATTTGGCGGGATCAGAGATGTGTTGTTTATTATGAGTTGCTCGAACCCCCTCAAACTATTAATGAAGAAGTTTACCGACGACAACTAATGCGTTTGAAGGGAGCCATAGAAGAAAAACGATCAGAATGGGTGAATAGGCACAGTAAGTTAATTCTTCAACAGGATAATGCCAAACCGCATACCGCACAAGTTGTGGAAAGATATTTATTTTTTTTTTATTTTATGGACAGAACTGGGAAATGCTACTTCACCCGCCATATTCGCTAGACATAGCTCCTTCGGATTATCACTTATTCCGAAGAATGCAGTCAGATCTTACGGGAGAACGGTTCACTTCATACGAAAGTATCAAAATTTGGATTGATAATTGGATCAGCTCCAAAGACCAGGATTTTTTCATGCATGGAATAAGTAAATTACCTGAAAGATGGGCGAAAGTTGTAGCTGCCAATGGAGCATACTTTGTATAAACTTTTCTTTAATTTTATAAAAAAGCAAATGTGTTTTATTATAACAAAAAAGGGCGGAATCATATTCACTCACCCAATATGTTGAAGTCGACATCTTTAGAGTTGTTGATTTCTTTAAATATCAACAAATTGTCATGAAAATGAGCATTTTGGATTTCCAGGCTTGCTGATCTTGAATTTGCTTTTGATTTTAAAACTTCGAAGATTTAAAATCACGAATATGGCGACCAAAATTTCTTAACTCTAAAGAATTTAAATCAGACTGTTTACATAAAATCGTGGCACTGCAAAATATTAAAGAATTTTTGATTGATTTATCGACTTTTCTTAAAAATCTTTGGTGAGTAGACGAATAAAACAATTTTTTTCAGTTTTAATTTTTATAGTATATCAGGTATAATTATTTTTATTGTTACGTGGATCTCGTATTATATAGTATGTAACAAAAGTAGAGTTAAGTGTTAAGTAAGTGTTCAAGTAATTAGTATTTCCTTTTTATCTTGGATATGGATTTCTTTGGAGCTAGTGTAAATTAAAGGTTTAAAGTGGGACCAAGGCAACATTTAAATCTATGACAAAGTTTTATGTGCAAACGTGAAAGCTTTATTTCTGTAGTAGTTTCGTGGACAAAAACTATACTAGGGTTACCATACAAAAGGATAAAATTTTACAAAGCATTATATCTTAAAAACAATGGCTAGATTTGATTTTTCCGCTCCAATACTGTTCAATTGTCGAATATTTCGATTTATATAGGGTCAAAGTTGAATCACCTCAGCAGGAATCTGTTTACTTTAGAATAAAATCCCCCTAAGAGCTGTCAAGAAAACTTTTAAGGTTCCGCTCTTGTCCTTACTCCAATCACAAGGATAATTCAGCTAAAGAATTTCATTCCCACAAACAAGCAAACAAACCCCCAGAACTGCGAGAATTCCTTGCTGAGCTCAAAACAAGTCAGGATTCAAGGAAGATTGAAGTTCTTACCGTTCCCGACGACTCCCGTGACGAGTGGCTTTGTCTTCTTTGTTTTAACCCCCGAAAAGTTGGTCTGATTGAAAGAAAACCGTCTCAACGAAAAAGAACCACCCGGCTGACGGAGGTCGTCTATTAAATCGCGACCGATTCCACCTCAGCGGTCGAAACCCGAGGGCCAGGCCACATGCCCGTGCCGGTCGCCGCTGGCTCCATTGTCGAGGCTATTAGCCCGCTTTCTAAGAACTGTGCCATTGTTCAAATCAATTAAAGAGTTCTTCAGCTCAATCAACAAAAATAATTCAATTGTGAGTGGCATGGCGTGGCGTGGCGGCGTGTTTTGACGAGCCCCGCGCGTACCAGCGTCAATCGGAAGAGCCGCGCCACCGGAAGACGAGGGCGTCATCTGACAGTAACTCACCGAAGTAATCACACACCACCGCTGAAATGGGGACCCCTGACAGTTTGGCGTTGCGGTGGCGCTAAACCTCAATTCGCAGGAGCCCCATGTTGGGCGGATAAGGCCTGCGCGTTCCACTACTATCACAGGCTTGTCGTCGCGTAATACTGCTCCGCCACGCCGCGATCACGGTGAAAAATTGCGCGGATGAAGGCGATGACAACAACCGCCGGATATGCCAATTGCCTGGCACTGGAGGACGTAAGCGTGCGCGAGTAATTTACAAATTAACGAGAGGAT
Organism: Dysmachus trigonus; assembly: GCA_949715965.1. Lineage (NCBI taxonomy): Eukaryota > Metazoa > Arthropoda > Insecta > Diptera > Asilidae > Dysmachus > Dysmachus trigonus. The sequence goes on along the minus strand of OX454322.1, from coordinate 78,246,193 downwards.
CTCCAAACGCCGCGAATTGGGGGTAGGCAATTTTCATCGTTAGTCTGTTAGTCATCCTCGACTTTATGCAGATTTCGCATAATCAGAGGATGTGACTAAAGACGCTGTGGGTGGATTACGAGTTTTATGTAACTTGCGGCTCTTTCTGGCGTACTCCCGCGCGCGATTATCTTACTTGTGGTTTTACTTCGCTGCTCCGCAGGGAACTCACAAACTCAATTGGGTTATGCAATCACTGCAACGAACCCATTCAACTCAGTCTTAATGGTAAATCTTCAGTAAAACAAATTGCATAAGATGACCTTGAACTTTGTTATAACATATAAAAGCAAGGGTCAGCCAGCGATTCAAATTTTTTAGCATATCTTATATATATACCTATCTACAGAGGAATCACTAACAAAATGATCGATACTGCGTAAAATTTAACATTATGTCAGTTCACCATATTGAAGCTACTTTAATATGACCTGTTGCTATGCAAGACAAAGACCCCATCAAAATCCATCGAATAATTCGACGTTTTCCTTAAATGATAGTAGCGATTCAAGGAAGTAATAAGAAGCTGAATCAAAAATGTTCTGAAAACTATACAAGGAATTGTCTAGCAGACAGATCGAATTAAGAAGAAGGCAGTAGTGTTAAAAGGTGAAAAACATGGGCAATTTTTAAAATGATACAAAAAAAAAACTATAAAGAGTTATTGATTTAAGGGGTTAGGTGGGTTTCAGAGGTTCAAAAAAAGGGTATTTTTACAATTTTTTTTTTTAATATATAGAATCATATATTTTATTTAAACAATTCAGCATATCAAAGATACATATTTAAACAGTATTTTGTGAAATTTTTATTTAAAAATTCCGAAAACTCAGCCGTTGGTACCTCATCTCCCTTGACGTCTAAAAAAAAAATGCTTTTGCCGTGGACAGCATAACTCATTATTGGTTCATCTAAAATCAAAAAACCAAAAATATTTCGATGGTACATGGATAAATCTCGTTAATGAACGAAGCAAAAAAAAAAAATTTAAATTTGAATTTTTGACAGACTTTGAACAAAAAAACACATTTTTTGGTCAAATTTTCGCCATGTATTGGCTCGAAAAATTAGTTGTAATAAAAAAACAAAAACAAAAATTCTTCGTTCATTAACTAGACAATGTTATTTCAAAGATGTGTGCAAAATTTGAACAAAATCGCTTCATAACTTTTCGAGAAATCATGTCCACCGACTTAAAAAATTGAGTTTTGAGATAAACGCGTTTAAAGTTTAAAGCGCTGCACTGACGTGGCCTGATGGGCGGAACTTCCGAAGGGTCTATCTCTTCGAATTTTACTCGGATCGATTTGAAATTTTAGGAGAATATTTTAAACATATTGTACTATTTAATAAGACAAAAAAAAACAAAAATCGATTTTTTGAAATTTTCAAACCCAACTAACCCCTTAATTTTTTGTATACTTATTAATTTTATATTAAATTGCTCTCTTAGCCGCGCGTTGGCGACAGACATGATTTGCGCGTCACAATGCACAGCTGCTTCTGAGGTCTGAAAGCAAAATATAATTTTTTTTTTCTTTAGTTTAGATCATAAACCACAATTTAAACCTTAATATTAATTTGGGACAATTTGGCACATGTTTGAAGTTGTGTGAATCAATTTTCGTCTGCTTTCTAAGACAAAAAGGGTGTTACTAATTTGCCCCAAGTTATATTTTTTATCTAAACTGAGGTCGCTGAAGTCGAAAAATAAGTAATAAATATGTGTGCAAAATTTGAGCTAAATCGTATGAACAGTTTTTTCTCAATACTGGTGACGCGCAAATCACTTCTGTCGGCCGGGATGGATTATTGTAAACAATAAAAAATTTAAATTTAATATAAAATAAATAAGTATACAAAAAATTAGATCGGCAGCTCTTTATAGTTTTTTTTAATATCATTTAACACTAGACACTTCTGCCCCCTTAAGGCGGTAGGCCTAATCAGTGACGTGAAAAATTTAGTATTTCCAATAATATTTTTTTTACAGTAGTTTAATTTATTTTATAAAACAAATAATACAAAGTTATTATGTTATGTTTTAACTTTATTTTACAAAAATATTAAAGCAAATTAATTAATGTAGACGAAGTTATCGCTATATTTGTTGGACTACTTCCCACAAGTAGTGCTTTGCGGTGACCATCGTACCACTTTACGGGTTCATCGAAATTCAATCAAACAAAGAAAAATCAGCAGTTTAATAGTTAATCTCAGGCCTAATAAAAACAATTTTTTTTTTCTAATTAACAAAGTGGAAGCTTCTAATAATGTTATCGCTATTATGTTTTCAAGGAAAAAATCGCTAGTTTTTTGTTTATAAAAACTATTAGTTTAAATACAACAGCAAAATCCTTCGATGAGGCCTAAGTTTTTTATGTTTACTATAAACTGTATAAATTTCATTAAAATCCGTTTAGTGGTTTTTGAATTACAGTGGTCACCGACTTTGAAGACATTGTTTCAAGAAAAACTCATTTAAAGTTTTACACTCGCCCATCGATGGTCGGAGAGTCCTTCAGTAATTGTAGGATATCTCGAAAACTATTCATTCAATTTACTTGAAATTTTCATACCATATTTTTGAAACATCATTCTTTAAGAATTTTGAAAATCCTGACTAGCACTAACCCCTAAATCATTATCCTAACAGGTAACAGGGAAAAGTCTCTACAAATGTAGACAAAAAACAACATAATTCATTTAGTACATTTTAAAATTTATTGCAATCAAGGAAACAAAAAAGTTTAGGGAAATATGAATTTATAAGATGAAGAAATAAGCCCGAATGCGTACCTAGCAAATTTAAATCCTTTTATTTCTTATTTTTGAACCTGAGATCACAGAGAATAGGACTGGACACATGTCAGTTTAGTTAAGGGGGGAGGGGGGGTGTGGTTTGAAAATGACTTTTTAAGCAAATTTTTGTGAAATTTTTTTTTTGGAAGTATGGCTACATTATTTTATTTTTAAATTAAATAGGCTTTTTAAGTATAATTCAAAGAATGATTATATGAATTTTCAAGTAAAAATATTAAGAATTGTGGCAACGGTAGCCATTTTTCGCAGACACATTCATCCAAAAAAAGTGAATTTGCGGTGGACATCAGAACTCGTCACTGGATAATCTGAAAAAAAAACATTCAAAAAGAGTTTATGAGTTTCTCGATGGAGTGACGTCGAGATAATTTTTTTTTTATGCATATGTTTTTATAAACAATAATAAATATGTTGATTTTCGCACTTTTTTTACACAAAATTTCATTTTTTTGACTTCTAAGTGATGCCAAAAACTCAAAAATCGATAAAAATTGAAAAGCTCGACGTCACTCCATCGAGAAACTCATAAACTAAGATAATCTTTTTGAATTTTTTTTTTCAGATTATCCAGTGAAGAGTTCTGATGTCCACCGCAAATTAATTTTTTTTTTGGACGTGTCTGCGAAAAATGGCTACCGTTGTCACAATTCTTAATATTTTTACTTGAAAATTCATATAATTATTCTTTGAATTATACTTAAAAAGCCTATTTAATTTAAAAATAAAATAATGTAGCCATACTTCCAAAAAAAATTCACAAAAATTTGCTTAAAAAGTCATTTTCAAACCATACCCCCCCCTTAAAGCAATTTCGTCATGTAGTGGTGGTTTTCTCTCTTGTGGTTGTGCGTCCAGTGCAGGCGGATATTTTAATCAACATAGAAAAGGGGCCCTAAATGTAAAGCAAACAAACGTAAATCTCTATGATCTAACTTTTGAACAAAAGTCTAATTTTGAAGTAAAGTAGCTCAATTTTAGGATACGTAGGTGGACATTTTGATTTATATTAATGTGGGTTTTAATCAATACGCTTTTAGCCCAAACCTACTCAAAAATATTAAAATCCCTAAGCAGTTTTGATAATTGCATATTATTATTATACCGTTCTAATGTTCTAATGTTATTTATAAGGCAATATGAGTAATATACTCAATTTCACAGCTATTATAATTTAGATCGATCATATTATTCCACCTTCCTCCTCTAAGTATTAAACAATAACTTTAATCAACTGGAAAAAGTCATTTTTCCAAAAAGTGATCTTATTAACTGGCAAAATCCGCTAATTTACCCATTGAAAAATGTTGGAGGCTTCTTAAAATGTAGCTGACCGAGCTGCTGACAATGACGACACTATTCTGCATCACTTCACACGCCTAGCGAGAGCTCCCATACGTCTCCCATATATGGGGTCTCAACTAATAACTGAATTTTTGGGGTTCAACGCTCCACCGGCCGAAAAAGGCAAAGACCAATATGCAAATGATCGCAGAACTTTTTGCGAATGGATTTCAACCCGCGTAGGACGCCTCCTTCTGATCGCTTCAAATACTGAGCCGGGCGGGGTGGGGCGGGGCGGGCGGGGCGGTGCGGCGGCTGAGCATAAGAAGAAATTTTTGGGTGATGCGATTTAAAAAAAAAAAAGTCACCGCCTAAATTTATCATAATGTTTACGGCCCTCCGCCAAAATCTTTTGTTTCTAAGAGGAGGCCATAAGATTTTATTGTTATTGCTCATTCAGCTACGAATAATGTTGCCACTGTTGTGGCCGATTTATGATATCACTCAATTTAACTAATTTTTGAAATGATAAACCTCTTCCTGGTGTCAGCTGTACAGTTAAAAGTTCAAGACAATCGGGACATCGGAATAATTATGTTTCTTTTTTCGGTGTGGAAAGCTTTAAATAAAATTTTGTTATCCCTATTCCTATACCTTGTAACATCTTCCCGGACAGTCTGACTCAAGTGACCTGATTTTGTTTAAGACAGTATTTTAAATTAATTTAATTGAATGGGTGATGCATATTTTAGTCTTACTTTTAGTCTAATTTATGTGAAGAAATATTTTATTTGACCTTGATTGGGAAAATCAGCTGCGTGTTCATATGTGTGGGCAAATGTTTCGAAATGTTTGAATCGTTTTAATAAATGGAATTACTTACGTAAGAGAATTTTTTTTTTAATCGATATAAATATATTATTTAATCAGATAAGATTGTGGATTATGTTGCCCCTACTGGAGATATCACGTAAATAAAATGCGCCACGCACTCTACCGTGAAGATGGTGCGTAAAAGAGTGAATATTATAAAATATTTGAGTTTTTCAATTTTTTAAATCGCGATAACTCACGAACAATTATTTATACGAAAAAAAAAAAAAATATAGGAATCTTTTTTGTAGGGAATTGCATGCTCTATAAATTTTATTTAAACTATTTTTACAAAAGAGATATTTTAGAAACCCCGTTGTTTTTGCACCTTTGTCCTTGAGTAAAATTTTTAATCAAATTTATTGACGATTCATTTAAAACGAGGATTTAAAGGTCTGTCTAAATTTTCAAATACATCGGAATTTTTCCGAGGTTGAATGTCGAAATCGAACAAAACGTTGAACAGCTTATGAAGGTCAACGAGATCAAGTAAAAAGCATGGCAGGTCTTCTTCTGAAGTATGTATAATAGTCCACATAGTCTAAGTGCATCGCTTGATTGTCAAATGTGCTATGATTTAACATCAAAGATTTCTGATGACAACTACGAAATATCTGAATTCTATAGTTGACTCAACGAAAATAATTCCAAGTTCAAAATGAAAGCCCGATTAAAAACGGTGGCTGCACCTCGGCCACACCACGGCCGCACAATTTGTAGACAGTGGTATGACGGCCGCACAGAGTAGAAATAATTTGTGAAAAATTCGGCCGTATGAAGGCCAAACTAAAGTATAAACGACAACCGCTGAACTTGGGCTGCACTACGGCCGAACCCATTTATACAGAATGATTCTTACTATAACTAAGTCTTCCAACATACATGGAGGAACATTTTTAAGCCAACCCGTTGTGGTGGCAGGCGTTGAATTTTAAAAAAATTAAAAAAGTAACCAAAGAGAAAACAAAAATTTCAGTCGATTAAAAATAAATAGAAAAATAACTCATCTTTTCAGGAATAATAAATTAAAATTTAAAAATAATAAGTTAAATAAATAATAAATAAAATATAATAAAATAATTAATAACTTAAAAGATAAAAAATTTCAATAACAAAAAATAGAAAAGTTTTATCGGAAGAATCCTACAAAAGTGGTGAAAATATTCACTACAAAATTGGTGACCCCGACGTGATTGACAAACAAGATGGACGAGCCGAAGAAATCCTCCGAAATCAAGATGTTAAAAATATTTCTAAAATTTCAGACATTAGCGAGCGAGGCTTTTTGCCCAATCTTCCAATCAACCAATCCAACTTCTTCCAACCTAGTCTATATTTATCAACAACGATCAACCCTGCTCTTATAACCTCCTCCTACAAAAAAGTAACCAAAGAGAAAACAAGTGGTGAAAATATTCACTACACCCCTATCAATCGCTATTGAAAAATTTATATTATTTAATAAAGGTACGCTCACATAAATCGTCATAACTTTTTTCAAGGATATTGCAGGATAATAACGAAATAATACCTTACATACGATGATTCGTTAATAAATTACTAAGTAATGTAGTTGTGCTTAAATTTTAAATTAATGAAAATTTTGGGTAAGAATTACACATTTTACTAGTTATGCTGGAAAAGTTCTCCTCCAGCGATTCAATTTTTTTTTTTAAATATGAACTATGTACCCTATGTAGCCCTTTTACACAAAAAAGTATACCTCATAGTCTTCAAACATGTTAGAGATGCCCATTTTGACGAATGCAAGGTCTCACTCTGAATCCTTAACGAGTATAGTTTCTTACTATACCTTCATATTTTATTAAAAATCTTGAATATATTCTTAAAGCTTTCTGACTAATGGTTTGCTTCCTGGGTTTTTATTTAATTTTTTTTTTTTTTTTAAAGAAAGCTAGTCATGTGCAGAGAAAATGCAAAGAAAGGTGTGCCTTATGAACTAAATCAAAACGTGTAATGAGCAATCAAATGAAGTCATCATCTCCAGAACTAAAAAATATTTAAATGAAGTACTTCAATGTTGTTCGCCAGACAAAAGGCAGTCGTCGTCGTTCCCAAGTCCCACATGCTAAAGTAAGACCACATTACCGCCTACTGTAACAACATCTTACCCAGGCTCAAGTAACAAATCCCAATTGAATTTCCAATTTTAATAACCACGAGATAAACCTGGGAACAGAATAACGTCTCCAAATCTGCCCATTCATCGGAGCTCGCAACTGCACATGCTCAGCCTGTTTGTCATGTGCGCGAGATAAATCGAGCAATTCCGCGCATCTTATTAAGTCGTCGCCTCTAAATTGATTAAAAACTCATTCGGGTATAACTCAATTACCGCGTCCGCGATTAAAAAGGCTGCGAAACACCGACGCAGCAGCAGCACGCTATGCGCGAGACGACGGCAACAAAACTCGCAAAGGAACAACAAAAGCGCGCGATCGCCGGTCCGTGCGGCGGGGGTGGGAGTGGCCATCGCGACAGGATTCTGTGGGAGACTTATCGCGGGCATTTAGCTACAATCGCAATCACAAATTAAACAAAATTCGCGATGTTCTGCTGCGGGAACGAACAGAAACGGCGATCTATTTGTTTGGGTCGAGCGTTCCACGGAATGGATGTGACCGCGGTGGAGCGATTACAAACAATTATTTCTCAGGTGTCACACCGATCGCATGCATGTGTTCCTTGTAATGTTGTCCAATGTTCAGAGTTATCCATTTCGTAGGGCAATTATTTCTTTTTTATGGAAGACTTACTGTCCACGATTTTCTTGCAGTAAAGAAATTTTCAAATTTTAATAATGTTAAGGCAGTAAAATTTTGTCTTAACCCATTAATGCGCAAAACGAGGATTTTGTGCACGCAAGTTCAATTGTACGATTCGAATAGCAACTTGGGGCGAATTTCCTCCAAATTCGCATATAAGGGGTTCTTGGGGGTGCTCTTTCAGAATCTGGCATTTGTTTTGCATAAAAACTTCAAAAACCCTATTATTTTTTGGGTTTTTTCAAAAAAGTGCCGATTTTTTTTGGTCATTTTTCGTCTCAAAGTCGATTATCTTGTCGTTGTTGCTATTGAATGATCATATAACCACCAGAAATCGCGGTCCGAATGTCTACACTTTCTCAAAACATGGTTTTTAATTTTTTTTTTTTTTGCTTTGGTTTTTGCAAAATGGCCATTTTTTACAGCAATATTATAAAAAACTTCGCGATTTCTTTACACGAAAAGGATCAACTTTACAAAAAAAATTGATATGACAAAAAGTGCTTATAATTATCCAAGGAAAACATGTAAATTTTTTCAGAATTTTTTGGACTTATTTTTGGTTTTTTGGATTTAGCTAATTTTTGAAAAATTCAAAAATGCACCGAAAAATTCTGAAAAAATTCACACGTATTCTTAGGCTAATTATAAGTACTTTTTGTCATATAAAATTTATTCGTATAATTCGTCCTTTTTGAGTAAAAATATCACAAAATTTCATCATGAAAAAACTTGGTGATATTTTTACTCAAAAAGGATCAATTATACGAATAAATTTTGTATGACAAAAAGTGCTTATAATTAGCCTAAGAATACGTGTGAATTTTTTCAGAATTTTTCGGTGCATTTTTGGATTTTTCAAAAATTAGCTAAATCCAAAAAACCAAAAATAGTCCAAAAAATTCTGGAAAAATTTACATGTTTTCCTTGGATAATTATAAGCACTTTTTGTCATATCAATTTTTTTTGTAAAGTTGATCCTTTTCGTGTAAAGAAATCGCGAAGTTTTTTATAATATTGCTGTAAAAAATGGCCATTTTGCAAAAACCAAAGCAAAAAAAAAAAAATTAAAAACCATGTTTTGAGAAAGTGTAGACATTCGGACCGCGATTTCTGGTAGTTATATGATCATTCAATAGCAGCAACGACAAGATAATCGACTTTGAGACGAAAAATGACCAAAAAAAATCGGAACTTTTTTGAAAAAACCCAAAAAATAATAGGGTTTTTGAAGTTTTTATGCAAAACAAATGCCAGATTCTGAAAGAGCACCCCCAAAAACCCCTTATATACGAATTTGGAGGAAATTCACCCCAATTTGCTATTCAAATCGTACAATTGAACTTAAGTGCACAAAATCCTCGTTTTGCGCATTAATGGGTTAAATCCATATGATGCTCAATTCTACTAATTACAATTTATAAAGCTTAAAAAATATATTGGTACCTACATTGTGTTTACACGGTTTTTTATACACCTTCTATTGATTCTAACACCATTATAAAATCACTTCCTTCGAATATGCTCTTGAAAAACTTACAAGTAAAATTACATTTGATGTTTTTTCTAGGAAGAAAAGTTGAAATCACAAAAACTCTCAGAAACAATTTATCTAATCAAAATATGATTACCAGAAGAAAATCTTCATTAACACTAGAACTACCGAAGCAAAAGCTTGTAATTTTAACAACTCTGAATTGGTAATTATAAATGGAAAAGCTTTTTGAATATGTCGTAATTATAAGCCTCAATATGTTTTCGCCTAAATCTTAAGAGATAGCCATGAAAATTATAATTAATTCAAGGGAAGAATTTAGAAGCCGTCAATTTTTGATGGGTCTTGGTAGTTCTAGTGTTAAAATCTAGGTTGCCGAATGTACAAGATCTCTCTGGGGAGCACAGTGATTTTGGTCGATCTCGATGAAAAGATATGCTCTTGATATTATTCTCGTATTTTTAAATAAAAGTTTTCTATCCATCGTTTTTTGCAATGTGTTACAAATTTTGTATAAGGTATCTTTACGGTTAAATGCATTTTTGTATTGTACATACATAGACACTTATGTAAATCTACAGGGTAAAAAATGAATAGTTCCTTAAACTAATCATGAATTTGCACAATTCTTGAAAATTATGAAAAACATGTTGAATTTAAATAAAGAAACACTATAAATTAATTTTCTATATGATTTAGTATAGTTTTTACACCTTTTATACTTTTTGTTTGTAAGGTGTCTCATTTTAATGTACATATGTTGCACTTTGTGACGTCTCAATAGAAACTGACAACACTCTAGTATATAACTACGGGGTCCCAAGCTTCTGCGACACAGTAAAGGAGAAGAGACATAGGTACACTTTAAGCAACTTCCCATTGGTCACCCTGTATATCTCACAAGGAGACCGCCAAGATTATCCGCCTCCGATTTCAATGATTTTTATATATGTTGTTATATTTGAGTAAGTGAGTAATTACCCAAAAGGACTTCACGCAACGCTCAATAGTTTCAAAGTTGCTTCTACCAAGCAACTTAAATGAGCCATGTCATGCTGCCCACTAGGGTACGCGCCGCCCTGCCAATCGCATGCAAACTGAACTTATATTTACCTACCTACCAAGCAACTTTGAAACTATTGAGCGTTGCGTGAATTCCTTTTGGGTAATTAATCACTTACTCAAATATAACAACATATATAAAAATCATTGAAATCGGAGGCGGACAATCTTGTTTTTTTATTTCCTTCTTTTTACTACTAACTTTCGAGTGAATCTAGACTTTTATTAAATGATTAATTTCACGTAACAAAGAATACTGTTTTTTTTTAAACTTGAATAAGTCCTATTATTATTATTTTTTTGTTCTTTTTTTTTAAAAAACGCCATTTTATGTCAGTGATATGGATATGAAATCGGCGATCCTTAAAACCTTCACGCACCCATTCAGTTAACACTATAAAGTCCCTTACTAAAACCCGTGTTCCTTAAAAAGTTAACTCCACATAATATTGATTTTAGTCAGCATTCAGTTCAACATTCCAAGATGGCATAAAGTGGAGAGAACAATGTTTAACCTTTATTTTACCTGTTATTACTAACCACAAGCAAATATTTGCTTTCTAATTTTCTCTATTACTATTGTAGTTATTGATTTTTCTTTGATTTGTTTTTTATGAGACCAAAAGTTTACGATGGTAATTTAATGGACATTTGCAGCCGCTACTGTTTAATTTAAAGGAGTTATTTATGGTTTCGTCACGACTTTCATCATCGCACCATAAACCACAATTAATGATCGTTCTGTTTTATGGAACTGGTACAGAGCATTCACCGTGTAATTACTCACTCGAACTTGACCTTTTTTCTTTAGTATTGCATAGCAAGTCGCGTGTTTAGAATTTCGTCATGTACGTCAATACGTCACTTAAATATACCTAAAAGACATTTTCTATAATTTTATTTTATTGGATGATTTATATGCCCTCCACTTTACAATTTTTTAGAGTTCTCATCGAAATTTCAAAAGGATCTCTAGTATATTCCTACCTCATAAATAAAATAAGCTGCAGACTCAAAATTAGAAATTATATGTATAGTACATAGGTATCTACATTTTAAATTTTATAGAGAGAAAAACGGCAAGAGTTCAAAAAGAGGGGAAAACTAATGTCAAGTAAGAAAAAAATGTCAGTTTTAAGCTTATTATGTTTAGTTTTTGATGATTGATAAGAAAAAATAACAATGATTCATCATTTACAACAAAATCTGTTATAAACTAAAATACAAACAAAGCAAAATAGCTCGCCTGCCTCAAAAACAAAGCAAAATAGTTCGCCTTCTCTGGTTTTCTTCTGGTAGAACTTATTTTTTGTTAGATTGTTTTCAAAGAAAAGTCAAGTTCCCAGCTTCACATTATATATATATTAGGGTGCTTTTTTTTCGCGACTATTTTTTTTTTCAGTCCCACCTCGAAATTTTGTGGCTAATACTTAAACAAACATTCCCTGAAAATTGGAGCCCTTAAAAATAATATTTAGTACTAGACCAAGACGCATAAAGATTTCCCATATAAAATACACGTGAACTTTGATTATTTTTCTTCAAATCTCTACAACTCAGAGGCATTTTATGGCACAATCTTGGGCAATGGTAGGGTTTCTTCAGAATTGAATGCTCTACAAAAGTGTCCATTACGGTATAACACTAACTCCCACCAGCGAGGTAGTACGGGTCACTAACCCCAATTTTTCCATGAAATTTTCGCTTTTTACCCCTATCTCGTAAACAACAAGAGGTACAGAAAATTTGAATATGACAAACTTGTAGGAAATTCAATTTCCTACAAAAAGTTCTTGAACACCAAATCGCTAACATCGATATTTCTTGAGATATTGGTCTTTGAAGTTAAGGTAGCGTGGAATTTTCATGTATTATTATGCTAAATTGTAGAAACACTACATAGTAGCAGTAGTGTTCCTAATTATCGTAGAAAAACAATATTTTTTTGTATTCGTACAAGAAGTCAATCAAAAAGCGTGCAGGCGAACTCTTTTGCGTCAGGGTAGTATAATTATAATATTTTATTAAAGTGATGAATTTTAATTGCGAAGTCTTACAAATTGTAATACGATACGACAAAAAACTTGATTGGTTTTTTTTTTATATTATACATTTAGTGGTTTTCCTGACAGAATTTCAAAAAGTAAGAAAACTAAACAACAATCTAAAGATCCTGACAACACTGATTCGAGGGTCTTGACGAAATGGAGCTCCAAAGAAGCGAGTGAGCACGGCTTTACTTGCAGGAATCCGAGTTGCGAAGTGCATGCATGCAACTGGAACAGAGCCCATGACACCAATCGATGGGGGCCCCGGACAGGAAAAAGGTGCCCTGTGCATGTCCGGTGATGAATTGCATTGGGGCGCACGAAATGCAACTTTCCACTCGGAGCTCTAATGAAAGTGGTAAATCCTTTGTGACCGCAACACTCCTGCTGTTGCCCGGGACCGGGAATTTGCGGCACGGACGCTCTTCCCGACTTTCCCCGATCAATCTGGACAAAACTGCTGGCCATTGCTAATGGCCGGTTTCAAGGGGCGGATGGGGTGCAGGGGACGAACTCATTATTACAAAGATTCTTTTAATTGGGAACTTTATAACCTCGAGGATTATTTGAGCTCGGTCGAACACAGAAGAATATAAAGTTGAAATACTTTAAGCCGGGTGAACGGATTCAAAACGAAAGCTAAAAAATTGCTTGTAATTAATGACTTTGAGGAAAAACTTATGAAAGATTTCTACCTTTTCCTACAAGAAGAAATCGAATAGTAATGCAAGAATTCTTTTAAATTGTGTTAGAAAATACAATACATATAAAGGAATCTCAGCAAGGAGGTCGGCAAGAATTCTTTCCCCTTTTTCTTTGTCTAAAGTAAGGAAAAGGTTTTACACATTTTTCTTTTTTGCCATTATGCTGCATTGTAAAAAATCGGTCAAGACATACAGCAGACGTATGTTAATTAAGTCGCCCATAAAATAAAAATGGATAAGAAGATAACAGCAGTAAATTTTTTTAATGTGTTACGACACGTAAAGCCGACAGTATTTGAATTTACGCACGAAAAAAGAAAATATTTTTATTACTCTTCATTAAATTGTACAATTAAGAAAATATAGTTAGTTAAAGCAGACAGAATTACTATATTCATGTAAATCGCAAAAGCATGGAGTTTATGTCTCAAAATTAAAAGTACATTGTCTTAAAAGTTAAAGTAAACGCATTTTGTTACAATTGTTACAAAATTAAATACGACCGATAGTTTCTTCGATCAAAATAACTCAGTAATAAATCTGCCGTCATCTCATCGCTAGCATCAAGTCAGTATCATAATACTGTACTACTTAAATTAATAAACTACTATAGTAAAAGTAACGAAGGCAACATATTTTGAATTTAAAAGCTGGTGGGCTGTTCGTATGTAATGGGCTCAAGAAATGTTGTAACTTATTCCCAAAATTCGACGTATAGTATAAGCTCAAAGACTCTTGCCAACTATAATTATATTATTATACACAGTATCTTGATCTACAAGCTATCTGTTCTTGGTTTTCCCACTGTTTTCGTGAATTGGATCAACTCATATCTGTCTGGTCGGGCGCAGCGAGTTAAATTCCGCGAAACTTTTTCTGATGTAATATAAAAAACACTTCTGGTGTCCCTCAGGGCAGCCATCTGGGACCCTTGCTCTTCATTATTTACATTAACGATGTATCTCTGATATTAAATAACTGAAGGATCTTGTGCTATGCTGACGACGCCAAAATCTTCCGACTTGTATCCAATGAAATGGACTCTGAACTTTTAAATTTTGACTTAGACATCTTTTAGAACTTGACTTAAGGTCAGTTAAAATATCAGCTTTCTTGAGGTCTGTTTAAATATGTATTAATCAGTGTATTTTGATGAATCTTCAATAAATAAATAAATAAATAAAAAGAAATTATCTAATAGGCATATATGAACTTGTTATCAATTCATCACTAAAACTTTGTAACATTATAAAACATAATCATCTTAATGCTATTTCCAATAGAAAAATAATCAATCAATTTTGTAAATTGGAAATATTGAATGTTTCTTTAGAAATATACATAAAGAAGTTAATAAATTAACTCCTCTAACAATATATAATTTAAATGGGTTGTGACTGGTACCAAAAGAGTTACCCCTATACAAATATTATTCTTATTTTATTGGCGACATTAATTTCGGGTTTAACTATTTTGCCGACAAGATTCGACTAAGTAATCGCACTTGAGGTAAGCGGGAAAGACGGCGAAAATTAAGTGATCCCAATCACGAAATCAGCTCCGTTGTATTTCTAATAAAGCAGAAAAATTAATCGTCCAATGGCGTGCTAAATACCATCTCCAACCGAATGGTCCTTACGTTCTTCTATAATGATATTCTATTTGGTTTGACCTGTTTGTCGTGCTTGCTTAGCGGTCTGTAAATTATTGCCAATTGATGTTGCGCTCAGAAATAATAAAAGTACGCGCGACACAGGCATTAGTTTCAGTTCCGTGCAGGCGTGAAATTTTAAACTAGAACTCGCACGAATCCCGTGAATTTTTGTGGATTTCCAACTATAAAGTTTTTTTTCATTTTAAAATTCCAAGTGGGGTTATGAATTCATATCCTGAATATTATTTTCTGCAGCCCTAAGCTCTTGTCCTTAATAAAAAACTATAATTATCTTCATAAAAAGGTGTGATTGTTGGGAATATTGCACAGATGTTGAGCAGATTATATAGTGTACAAAGGACTAATAAATAAACAATATTGTCCCCACCTAATCAAGTGAAAAGACGCTGAGGATGTGTAATTACTGCCACCGCTTTTGAAGGGTGTGTCCCTTGCAGGTGAAGGCCAATTAAATCATAAGCAAGTTATCGCATGGCCTCTACTTAATGCCACTTGCGGACATGGGTAGTTAATCAATAATTTACATGCTTGTACCTGAAGTCAGCAATTTATTGACGATAAATGGGTGATTGACTAACGAGATAATGGATCTAAGGCAAGACATTGCGTTTGAAATTGAAATCTAGAGAAAACTATAGGTTGCGGTTGAAGGAACATTGTCACCACTCCTTAGCTGGAATAATATAAATATTTATGTCATATAATTGACTTACCCTATTTCAATTTAAGGAACTTTTGTATTGGGGACGGGAGAAAAATTTAAGTGCTAACACTCATACCCTGGTGTTATTGACGTAAATTATATTATTCACTACTTATTATTTATACACTCGCATTCGAAATTAAGGGATCACCAAAAAATCACTAAATGTTCCTAATTCTTAAACAGCTGTCATAAAAAAATGGCGGGATCATGAAGGTTTCCAGGTTTTCTTTTATCTAAAGATACCCCCTAAAGAAATGCCAAAGAGCAAGTCCCTGCAATTTTTTTTCCTATTGTATTTAACTGCTAAAAGTTCAAAGAATTAAAGGATAACATAAAGGCCGTGGAAACTCCTCGTGGTGCGCTTTGGATAATGTTAATGCCGTCAGTGAAAAATGATTATTTAAAGAGAATGTTAATTAAAAAAAGAAAAAATGGAAGATCCAATTTTTTCGAAAATATCAAGTTTAAACATTTTAGTGTGATCAAAGTATATATTGAAGGCACAATACAAAAAACATATTTTTGAGAATACCGAGTGAAAGCATTTTGAAGAGGATACTTGAAGCTTTCCAATGACGTGGTGGATTATTATACGGTCATTAGTTAAGGCGTTATAGAAGTTCAAGTTTGAAAATTTCATTTTTGCTTTGACAGCTCATTGAACAAAATCGCCGGAAAATTAAAAAAAAAAAAAACAGCGTCTTAAAGGGTATCTGCTTTAAAATGCTTCACTTGAATTTACTTACACATTTTTTATTCAAGCCTACAGAATCCATTAAACTTCAGTTGTTGACTCTAACTGAGCGGTAGAGGATAAAAAAAAATGTTTTCAATACATAGGTTTTAAAATAGAAAGTACAAGCTTTAAAATTATTTTGAATTTAAAATTTATTCATGTAAATTCAATAATTTTTCGCGAATATACAGCAGTAGCGATTCAACGTTAACACCTTGTTTCGTGCGTGTTCGAGAGCGAATTGAATTATTTTTCTAACTGATTTGACTAGCTGTTTAATCATTCCCCTGAAAAGAACATACTAGAAAAAATTCCATATTTGGTAATGATTTGATGGTACTTTCTCTATACATTGAAACATATAAATTTCACTTTCCCCTGAATGCTATCTTTCTTTCTATGGCTTTCCTTTTCTGCTCTAGTACATTTTGATCTACATCTACCGAGTCTCGGATCTAAGTGACAAGTGGAGAGTTAAAGTGAAGTGTAAACATTCAATATAAACATAGAGTATAAAATGGTAAGTATTTTTAACATTAGTAATTTGTTTTGTTAATCGTGTCCTACTTTTAGTTATTAAACCTGTTCCTTACACTTATTTCTAGGTGCAGAAAAAAAATGCTGTCTAGAGGCTATCGACGACCTAGATGTTGACTCGATCCATGCTCGAGGATGTCAGATAAGTTCTGGTTTAATTGTTTAGAAGAGTTGAGTTCTTTGTGTTTCCCTCTATTTCCAGGAAGTTGGTTGCTGACGACGAGACATTCTCCCGGCCTTGGCATCGTGCGGTAGCATATGATGTCAACTAAAGATTCTGCTGTAAAGAATTCGAACAAAAAATGGGAAGGGTTATAGCGCCCTTGACTCGCTTTCAGGAAGTTGAGGAAGTGGAATGTGTTTAGGAGTGATATTTTACTTATTAGTATGGTAATCTATGGTATGCATTGTTTGTTTAATTATGATTTCGAACAAGGAATCGGCAAAACACAGATTTTCGCGATCGGTCGTTTTATTACCGAATTTTGCGTTTTCAACGTTACGACGCGTACGAGGCCATCTGATCCAGGGTGTGTGTTGAGGATACGACCTAATGCCCATCTACAAGGTGGTATATCTTCGTGCTTTATTAGTACGAGGTCGCCCACTTTAACGTTGTCGATTTTGTTTGTCCATTTTGGTCGTTGTTGTAAACGACTTAAATATTCGGAGCTCCATCTCCTCCAAAAGCTTTGATACAGGCTTTGCAGTAACTGCCATCTATCCAATCGATTAATATTTAGGTCCAATAATGTTGGTTCTGGTGGAGTTATTAATGTGTCGCCAATTAGAAAATGGGCTGGTGTTAGAGGGTTCAGATCGGAAGGATCACTGCTACGCTCGCACAGTGGCCGTGAATTCAAACAAGCCTCAATTTGCGTGAGCAGTGTGTTAAATTCCTCAAAAGTCAAGACATGATTTCCCAGTACTCGTTTTAAGTGGAACTTTGTGGAGCGAACACCTGATTCCCACAATCCACCGAAGTGTGGTGACGCCGGAGGAATAAAATTGAATTTCACTCCCTCGGTTTCAATGGCTTGTGCGATATCCTTATCCAGTTGTTGAATCATTTCTTGTTGCGACCTTTGAAGAGCTTTACTGGCACCTACAAAGTTAGTTCCGCAATCGCAGTAAACCTCGTTACACTTTCCTCTTCGTGCACAAAATCTTCTGAAAGCTGCGATGAAACCATCTGCGCTAAGATCGGTGACCAATTCTAAATGGATTGCTTTGACTGCCATGCAAATGAACACTGCTATATATGCTTTGTATTTCTTTGGATTACGGCCCTTGTGAGTTTTGAGTTCGAACGGGCCACAATAATCCATTCCTGTGTGTGAAAATGGTCGATTGGCTCTAACTCGAGGCATTGGCAAGTTTCCCATTAATTGTGTTTGCGAATTAGCCTTGTATCTGTAGCAAACTACGCATTTATGTATATGATGTCTGATAGTATTCTTGGCATTCAATAACCAATAATTTTTCCCAAGAGTGTTTAGCATCAATTGTAAGCCGCCATGCAAAGTTTCTTTATGTATCTTATCAATAATTAAATTGGTTACATGACATTTGTCTGGAAGAATAATGGGACATTTTTCATTATGAGGCAAGTCGGCATATTTCAACCGACCTCCTACCCTGATTAATCCGTCATTCGAGTCAAGAATCGGGTTTAACTTTAGCAATCGACTTTTTCGCGAAACAGGTAGATTTTGTTGTAAAAGTTTCAATTCTTCCGAGAAATGTTGAAATTGAATTTTTCTCAACAACATTACGAGAGATTCTTCTATTTCTGTTGTTCTGATGAATCCATGAATCCGATTTTTTGGTGATTTTAAATTTCGAATGAATCGGAGACAATATGCGGTGACTCTCATTAATTTATTAAGCGACGAATATCGACTGTCCCAATCAAGTTCTATATGTAGGTGATGAGCTGCAGATTTTCGAATTTCCAGATTCGTTGGGGTGATGTTTAAATTCCTGGGCCAGAACGTTTTTGACTTCCATAGCCAGTCCGGTCCATTCCACCACAGTTTGTGCTGCAATAGGTCCGTTGGACATAATCCTCTGGATGCGCAGTCAGCAGGATTTTCTTTAGTTGGAACGTGAGACCAAACATTTTCCCCTAATATGTCATGAATTTGAGAAACTCTATTGGCAATGAACGTTTTCCATTTACTCGGGTGAGCTTTTAACCAGGCGATAACTATTTCCGAGTCTGTCCAAGCGTAAATGCATACTTTTTCTAGTTTCAATGCTCTCAGCACGTACTGTATTAATTTAGCTAATACTGCAGCAGCGCACAGTTCTAGTCGTGGCAGAGATACTGTTTTTAAAGGTTTAACTTTTGTTTTCGAGGCTAATAGACTAACACTTCTCTCTCCTAACTCATTTATCGTACAAACATAGACAACAGCGGCATAGGCTTCTTCGGATGCATCCGAGAATCCGTGGATTTCGATTGTATGGCTAGATGTTAAATAGTGTACCCATCTATTGATTCGCAACTTTTCAATGCATTTTATGCTATTTCTATATTTGCACCATTCCCTCTCAAGTTCTGGAGTTACTGTATCATCCCATCCTAGGCCGGCCAACCAAAGCTTTTGAATGAACATTTTCGCTATTATTACAACTGGGGATATCCAACCTAGGGGATCGAAGAGTTTTGATACCTCGGACAAAATAGTTCTCTTTGTCCAAGTCGAAGGTTCTTTGCCGAGAGCTACGGAATACGAAAAACAATCATTCGACGGATTCCAGTGTAAACCGAGTGTTCGTACCGTGTCTTCATCTTGGACACACAGGGGAAGATTCCTTTCTCTGTGAGTTGACGGTACAGAATTTAGTATTGCTTCACAATTCGATGTCCACTTGCGTAAGGAAAATCCTCCGGCTTCCATCAGCTGAATGAGTTGCCGCTGTGCTTCTAAAGCCGATTCGATTGTGTCCGTTCCTGAAAGAAGGTCGTCTACGTAGAAGTCGTTGAGCGTTATTTTCGCAGCGATAGGGAATCGATCTTTTTCGTCTTTGGCGAGTTGCTGTATCACCTTTGTGGCTAAGTACGGGGCGCTCTTCGTTCCAAACGTTACGGTAAGTAACTTGTAATCTTCCATCGGCAGCTCCGGACTTTCTCGCCATAATATTCGCTGGTATTCAGCATGGTGATCTCGCATCTTGATTTGGCGATACATCTTTTCGATGTCTGCCGTAAAGACGATTTTATACAATTTCCATCGAAGTAGTAGAGCAGCCAATTCATCTTGTAGTACGGGACCTTTCATTAATCTTTCATTTAGTGAGATTCCACTGGTTGTAGTTCTGGAAGCATCAAAAACAACTCGCAGTTTTGTAGTGGAGCTGCTTTCTTTTATGACCCCATGGTGCGGTAGGTAACTGCACTGATAAGATTTTGTATTGCCAAAGGTTTTCACATGTTCTTCCTCAGAAGTAGAAACTCTGATCGCGTGTCCCAGCTCCAAATATTCATTTATACACTGAGTATAGGCTTCTTTCAAGGAGGGATTTCGAATAAATTGTTTCTCAAGTTGACACAGTCGACTCGCGGCGATTGTACGAGAGCGTCCTAAATATTCCGTTTCGGTTTCATCCTTAAATGGGAGCTCAACTTCATAACGGCCATCAGGTAATCTTTTACAGGTAGAAGTGAATAACTCCTCACACATTTTTTCTTCTTCGGTATAAATTTCAGTGTCGGGTAATTCCTCTAATTCCCAAAATTTTTTCAACTGATGGTTAAGGTCAGAGTAGGTATGGAAGTTATTTACACTTATAGTTTTCTTTGGGTGTTCATCTGTTCTGCCGGAAAGAACCCATCCTAATATAGTTTTTTGAGCAATTGGAGTTCCATTTTCCCCTTTTATAATGCCGTCCTGAATTATTTCACCGTAGACATCAGCTCCTAATAAAAGATCGATGGAACCAGGCCTATAAAAAGCGGGATCAGCCAACTGCAGTCCATTAATATGATTCCAGGTGTGCTTAGTAATGGGAGTGGGTGGCAAAATATTTGTAATTTTGCTCAAAACCAAACCTGAAGCAGCGATTGGTTTATTTCCATACAACGATTTGATGTGGAAATTTACTAAAGCATTCGAACAGTTTGAGCTTTTACCGACTCCGTGAACTTCAGCGTAGATTGGTTCCTTTTTTAGTTTCATTCTTTGAACTGTAGCTTCGGTTATGAAGGAGCTTTGCGATCCTTGATCAATTAAAGCTCTCACAGTTTGTTCTTGTCCAGAAGGTGCAGATATTTTTACTAAAGCAGTTGCTAATAATATCTGATTATTAGTAGTTCCATTTGCAAACAATGTAGTGGTGGCATTATCGAGATTGGGAATGAATTCTGGGGATGAAGCAGAGAGAGAGGTTGTCGCAGTTGCCACGGTGGGGCTTTCATTAATCGCACTATTCTCAATACTTGCATTTACTGCTGGTTGCGGAGAAGAATCCCCAAGCTTACGATGGAGAAGAGTATGATGCTTTTTCCGGCATTGACCACACGATTGTTGACTGGGACAATTGGTTAAAATGTGTCCAGAGCCGAGACAATTAATACAAAGTCCCTTAGCTTTTACAATTTCGAATCTCTGAAGTGCATTCGCTGCTGAAAATTTGGGACATTGACGGATACTATGATTACCGGTACAAATGATACAATTGGACTTAGAAGCTGCATGATACGATTGTTGCACTAGGTGTGTGGAGGCACTAGGCCGATTGCCTTGATTTCTGGTTTTAGGATTTCGCTTTGTAGCAACGGCTTCTAATGTACGAAATCGGACTTCTAAAAACTCGCTAAGTTCCTTCCAGGACGGCAAATTCTTTCTCGTGCTAACCTGTTGCTCCCACAATTCATGAGTTTCAGCTGGTAACTTTTGTACTAGAAGGAAAATTAGGATAGGATCCCAACCCGAAACGTCTATGCTTAAGTTCTCTAGAGCTTGCAAAGATTCCATAGTTGTGTCCAAAAGGCTTTTTATTCCTTGACTAGATTCTGCGGTTAGTGAACTTTGAGAAAACAAAACTTTTAAATGGGCGTTAACCAATACTCGCTTATTATCGTAGCGATCGGTTAAAAGTGTCCACGCTGCGTCGTAATTTTTCTCCGTTACCTGAATGTGCCTCAGTAGATTTTCTGGTTCACCGCACAAATGCAACTTTAGGTATTGGAGCTTTTGTACGGAGGACAAGGTCTTATTTTCGTGTACAAGGCTTTTAAATAGATCGTGAAATGTGGGCCACTTTCTATAATCTCCACTAAACTTTTCCAACGATATTTTAGGTAGTTTTATTGAAGTACACGTTTTCTCTGGAGCAATTGTCTTTATAGCAGGAGATTGTTCAGGCTGCTGAGAAGTTCGAAAGTCACTTTTGAACCTCTCTTCTATTAAGGCATAACTTGTGGTAAAAAATTCTTCAACCTCGGAAAATACGTCTTTTTCAAGATATTCGACTTCAGTAGTTTGGTCATAGCTCAAAACCAAAATATCTGAATGTTTTACTTTAAACGCGTCCCACAAGGTTTGAAGCTCATTTAATTTTTTTTGGTAATAACTTTCGGTGCGACGAGCTGTCCCATCTTTCTTGTAGTTACGCACAATCTTTTCCATCATGTCTTTACGGGCTATTTGTATTTTAATCAATGCCTCCATTCTTGATCTTTATTTTTCCACCACCAAACACGAAAAAATGGGCTTACCTTTATCGTTGATTTAATTCTTCCTGGCCTTTATACGAAGTTTCGCGCGACCGATACCGAACCGTAGACCGTAAGTATTTATCTCTAATTGTTTGCACTTCTTTTTTCCACAGTTTTGAAGTTCTCCACAATTTTTGTTTGTTTCACAGGTTTCTAGTTCTCACAGTTTTCTAGTTTTCCACAATTTTTAGTTGTCCACAGTTTTCAACAATTTTCCACAATATTTCACACTTTTCAATGACACATCCGGCTCGAAGGACCAATAAAAAATATGTGACCAAGTATGAAATATCGTTAGGAAAAAATAAGAAAAAGAAATGATTTCAAAATTCTGATTTCGTTTATTATACAAAAGATTTCCAACGTTAACACCTTGTTTCGTGCGAGTTCGAGAGCGAATTGAATTATTTTTCTAACTGATTTGACTAGCTGTTTAATCATTCCCCTGAAAAGAACATACTAGAAAAAATTCCATATTTGGTAATGATTTGATGGTACTTTCTCTATACATTGAAACATATAAATTTCACTTTCCCCTGAATGCTATCTTTCTTTCTATGGCTTTCCTTTTCTGCTCTAGTACATTTTGATCTACATCTACCGAGTCTCGGATCTAAGTGACAAGTGGAGAGTTAAAGTGAAGTGTAAACATTCAATATAAACATAGAGTATAAAATGGTAAGTATTTTTAACATTAGTAATTTGTTTTGTTAATCGTGTCCTACTTTTAGTTATTAAACCTGTTCCTTACACTTATTTCTAGGTGCAGAAAAAAAATGCTGTCTAGAGGCTATCGACGACCTAGATGTTGACTCGATCCATGCTCGAGGATGTCAGATAAGTTCTGGTTTAATTGTTTAGAAGAGTTGAGTTCTTTGTGTTTCCCTCTATTTCCAGGAAGTTGGTTGCTGACGACGAGACACTCTTAATTTTAAACGCCAGTGTATATAGAATCATTTTTTCAAAGAAACGAGAAAATATTCAACGAAATTACGAAATTTATATCGGACTAATCTAGATTATGCCCTTCCTGAAACAACAAAATATCCAAAAATGAGAAGTCCCAAACGACAATATGCAAAAGAATAAACCTATACTACTTATAATATATGTATCGTTCGTAATTATATTTCCAAGAAAGCTTTCATCAGGAAGTTATATGGGTAGTTCTACAAACTAAGGAAGAATTCGAGTCTGATTTCGGCCCGACATTTTTTATACATTCTGGTGGCAGAATTCAGTCTAATAACTAGAGTACAGTGTCTTTTAGCTTATCCTAAAGGGAACAGTCAAAAAATTTAATATTTTTTGATTTATGTCCATTTAAACTTAAACTTAGACCACCACCAAAACTAAATAACTGTATATAAACAAATTATGAGAGTAAGTTCAATTTATTTATTAAATTATTTATTTGTAGTTTAATGTTTATGTGTAAAAAAATACTATTATTACACAGAAACAATATTTTTAATATGATCTTCTCAGGATCCTGGATGGTTCTCAGTACCAATTGGACAGGATCCTGAGGCCAGGTTCCTGAGAATTTCTGTCTAAAAATAAAATAAACAAACCAATTTATAACTTTCAACAAAAATTAACCTAAACTAGGCCTATGCGCTAGCATCTTACATAACAATACGCTAAAATTAGTCATATTCATTATTTATTTCGTAAATAAAAATCTTACCAGGATCCTGAGAATTTCACTGATTACGACACCACTTCACTCGCCGAACGCACTAGGTTCACTAAACAACGTGTTAAGTGAGAATAGATAGATGACATTCTTTATCTCTTTCGTAGGTACTATCGACTCAGCGGAATGGTAAAGACGCAAGGCAAATAGTCTAGTAAATATTTGCTAATTCAACAGCGAACAGGATACTGAGATAAAATGGTGGGGACAAAATGTAAACAAGATTTATTCAATATTTTTCAAGGAAATACTATAGTAATTGTTCTACCTAGCCAGCAAAAATAGTAAACCTATTAATTTGGGATTCTTTTAAGACCCTAATGTAGAAGTAAACGTATCACGACGCACTTTGAACTAAAATTTGTACGAGGGACACTGCAGGATCTTGAGAATTCGGCACTTTGAACAGTAATTTTGTTCAGAAAAGAATTGTGAATCTTAATTATTTTTAGTGACCATCTAGAAACAATTGTAATTAATAGTATTCCATCCAAAAAAAATTGTTATTAACAATTTTTCTATCATATTTTGGCTGAGCCGCCAAAAATTCCTTAGTTTGTAGAACTACCCATATGTCAAAATGTATTTGACGTAAAAACTTTAATTTATGTACCATTTTCGGCCCATTTTTTTTTAAATTTTTTTTAAAGTAGTTTTAGAAGAAGATTTGAAGCAGCTTTAACCCGTAATGGGCATATGGTGTCAAACTGACCCCACTGTAACCTTACGTCAATATATTTTTATACAGGCTATTCAAAATCGATCTTATCGCGCCATCTGTCTTTGTTTTATGTTACTTAAATAAGCCAAAGACTTCCAGCAACTCAGCGCGACGGCATACATCGTTTTGTGTGAATTTAAATTCCTTTTTTTTAGTGTGTTAAATTGCAGTAGAAAACGAAAATTATATATTATTTTGCATGATTTTACTATAATATTTTTCCGAAAATTGGTAACTTCAGACTTGTAAATAAATATACTTTTTGCAAAGTTCAGTAAAACCATAATATTTTCTTAAAATCATACTATTTCAAGAGTACAATGTAATTTTTTGTTTGTCATATTGCAAAAAATAAAATTTGTATGAATTTTTGTGTGAAAAAAGTCAAATTTTTCGAATTTTTTATGTGTTTATAAAAACTATTGGATTATAAAGAACAGACATTAACCTAGAGTTTTTCAAAGATTTATGTCAATACATGTGATAGAACGAAAATAGCAACTATTTTTCTGCATGGGTCAATTTGACCCCATATGACCAATACATTATTATTTTGAGGTATGACCATTACGGGTTAAATATAAGTTTTAATTAGGGAGTTTCACTTTCAAACTTTGAATATTCACAATCCATGACCACGTCCACGCAGAGGCTCACCTTGAAATTTCCTTGAAGCAGATTTACCTGCTTTTCGTAACCCCCATTCGCGCAGTCTGTCCACTGGCGCAGCCTCCACAAGCAAAAGGACTGCCGCTGCAGCAACAGAATCAAATGAACAGTGGAATCTGGAATGCCACCAATGGCGCTGCGATCGGCGGCGGCGGCGGCGGCGGCGGCGGTGCAGCAGCACGGCTCCTCTGCGGCCTGCTCCATGGGCTCCACTTAATTTCTATATCGCCGCGGAGCCCCCAGAAGAGCCGAGCTTCGATCGAAATGTTCCTTAGTCGACCGCGCGCTTGTGAACAACAGGTAGATAGAAGCAGCGGTCGCGTCCACTACCCGGCCGCCCTGTGGACCGGGCCTTAGGTAACGCTTAGGTATTTGTTGTCGTCGCTCCTTGGTGCTCCTTTTGCGCTGCTTTCTGTAGCACCTTTTGTCAATTCCCACGCCGGACTCGCGACCACGCTCGGCGGCTATTTATTATGCTCGCTCGTCTCCCATACGTTGTGCTCGGCGTGTTTTTTCGGCCGTCCCGCGCTTGCTCCTTTGCATCTGTTTTATACGGAGTGCCGGCCGACATCGCCGCAATGCGCACTGCACTGCATTGGCGCGTTTTCACTTTTTATTTGCCCGCCATCCTGTCTAATGACCGTTACTTGTACCAGCAATGAGACCCGCATGCGCAAGTGGCTCGCGGTCAGCGCCAAGCGTCGTCGGGTCGGGCGGCGGTCGTTTCCTCGGAATCTGCGCGGTGTTCGTCGGCGTTTCCGAATCAGCCGGGAGGAATATTAAGGTCATTTTCATTTTTTATATTTATTTCGCTTTCAGCACCGGCCGACGACAGATGCCGCGACACGGGCGGCTTTGATGGATTCGCTAAAAGCGAGAAGGCGATTTTCGGCCGTCCATCGCGCGGATTAGGGAAAGCCATCGCTCTCCGCGCCAAAATTAGCATAAGCACGCGTGAACTCGACCGACCTACGCAACTATTAAAAAGCGATGAAACCGAAACCGGGTGGCAGCTTTCTTGTAGTGCTTTTTAATTGCGTACAGGCCGCGCGATATTTATCGCTTCAACAAATTATGTTGTTTGGGGAGAGGAGGCGTTGCTAATTCGCTCGAATGGTAGTCTTAAGAGCATAAATCACGACTTGCCGCAACTAACTGTAAAACACAAAATTGAAGTAGGTGTGTTGTGACGTGTCGACCGTTTTCAACATTTCAATTTTAAGTTAAGTTTGCACATGGGCTCACCTTCGGGCGCTATCTTTATGGTTTAAGATTGAAAGACCACAAAACTAATTTGTGATTGTAGGGAAAACGAAATTAACATATTTTCGAAAGATCAAACACAAATCTAGACCGGTTTAATTAACCCGTGAAAAGTGTCGATTCTTGATTTTTTTTATTTTGATCACTATAAATTATTCTGCAAAATTTGAGTAATTCATTTTTTTAGTTTTAACAACAATTTTTAATGTTATTTAAGGTTCTAAATACTAATCTGAAAATCAATATTTTTCACTACATAGGGTTTTTGAGAAATATTTGACTAAAATGTGAAAAAAGCGATTTTTTATCCTTTTTTTTTTATATATGTTTAAAAATCTAACTGAATACTGAAAGAATTTTGTTTCTTGGCTTAAAAGTTTAAATCTTGAACTATTAAATGGAAATTCAAAAACCTTTAAAATTTTACAAAAAATACAATGGCCTGGACTTTTTTCCAAAACGTATTATCTCATAAAGCAGATATTGGAGTGATCCGTTGAAATCGAGAAATATTGGTCGCCATATTTTCATTAAAATCTGTTGAAATCGAGAAATTTTGGTCGCCATATTGGATCCGCCATCTTGGATTTGTAAATTTTTATAACATTCAAAATCAGTGACCTTAAAATAATCATTGTACTAATTTTCATTAAAATCCGTTGAAATCGAGAAATCTTGGTCGCCATATTGTATCCGCCATTTTGAATTTCTAAATTTGCACAGCGAATTTGAAATCAGCATTCCGCAAATATCCTATGTACCAATTTTCATGAAAATCGCTTCAAATTTAAAACTTTCAGCCGCCATCTTGGATCCGCCATTTTGGAAGCCTATTTATTATCCGAAAAAAAATTAGCCTATATGTTAAGTTGGAATATGTACTATCTTCGGACAAAAAATGAAAAATATCGATGCAAGCGTTTAGGCGTGATTGAACAACAAACAAACTTTCATTTTTATATATATATATAGGGATAATACTCAACTGAAGCCAACGAACGTGAATAGAGCCATTTAAATTTGGAAAAGTACTTGTTTTTTGATATTTCTCGAAACATTTTAAAGTTATCGAGACCGCAATTTCACATCACATGAGGTGGTATAATTTTATGATTTCAAATTCTTTTTATGAGGTTTATACAAGAAAGTAATGATTGAAAATTGGATCATTTTTAAAAACGAATTCCAACATCGGACCTATTATTAATCATTCAAACAATTTTTAACCGATCTGCTTCATCAATTTAACAGCAACATAAAATTCCTTAATATCCAATCAAAATGGAATAATTAACAATTACGGAGAAAATTTGTGTAATGATTTTAATTTATTTAATTTATCTGGTTTAAAAGAAATGCGCGTTTTGATTTCCTAATAGGCGTCATTCTAACATTTGATCTGCTCTTTCCATCGTATGGTTAATTTATTTATTGAAACTTGCAGCATCAAGCTAGAAATGAAAAATCTAAAAAAGAATGTAACAAACTACACGGAAAAAATCTTATTAGACAAAATCACCATGCAATGTTGTAACAAGAAGATAGTTTGAGAGTATGAAAAAAACTACTAGCTAATTTGTACTATGTACACTGTACCTTTTCATAGAGTTCGTTTAAAAAATTGTATACTTGCAAATAATAGCATAATACTTTCGAATTGTCTTTTCACCAAATATGGGAAAAAACTCTATGCAGTATATCGAGATCAATGTAATATATTAACTGCAAAAACTGCAAAAACTGCAAATCAGAGACAGAAAAATATCCCGAGGATGTACATTTTTATAATAATTCACTGAAAATATCAGATTCATCCAATTAATTTTTCTGTGTACACACGAGCAAAAAAATATCCATACATGGCAACGCGGATATTGATACTATATATTTTTATCCATTCGAAATAATTAAAATCCTAAAAATTCCCATAGTTTGTTCTTTAAATTTAAAGGCATATCCTTAAGGAGTATATTAACTCTGTTCGGTATGTACGGTCATATATAATAGTTCAAAAAATATTAAACATCATATTTAATCAGGTTAGGGTGTAATGTTGTTCGAATGGATAAATAATAGTCTTTTCGAATATACAAAATCCATTGCAGTGCAAATTGTAATATGAAAGGTGGTCAGATTAAATATTCTACTTACTTTTATTACCCGAAAAAATTTAATAAAATACACTCATATACCAGTGTTAAAAATACACCAACATGTTATAAACTCCATTTATTTAACACCGATTTTGTACTGTGTAGTTAAGTTTATTTTCTGCCCTATACACCTCATGAACCAGATCAAATTAATTATGCTACAAAAGACACTTTAAGTTCTCATATGAATGTTCAATCGCTGCTCCATTTTTTATAGTATAATTGTACAAATCTGAAATATCATACTTTTTGCTAAATTACATAACAAAAATTACAATATTTCTTGAGAAAACTTGAAATTAAAAATTAGTGGAACTCAAGAGTTGTATTTTCTAAATGGACAAAATGTAGTACAGAGTGAATATTAATTTAAAAATTCCCTATATGTGTATTACTTTCAAGATTTGGATCAGCAGTAAACATTTTCATAGTTAAATCTATAGATACTATTTAAGAGTTAATAATAAACCTAATAAAAATCTCTTTTTACGATCCAACTTTACTGAGTTATTAAACATTATGCAGAAGTAGTCACAGACGTACGGCCGACGTCGTTCTGCAATTTATCAGAGGCGTTTTGATTGCCCTAGTTATGAGCTATCAACCCCAGTCATAACTAAAAAGCACGTATCATTCTTTATTAAGACAATCAGACTACTTTTTATGGAGTCCCTTATGATGGTTATAAATTTATATGCAATTGGTGCATGCTACCTTTAATTTAACAGCATTAAATTCAGGCAATTAAAAATTATAATCGCCTACTTCAAAGTATACACAGGAATTGTGCGTTAAATATAAAACAGTGTTCTATAAAATAAAAAAACAATTCATTTTTAAATTGCATAAGATGATAGAGTCGTTTCATTTTATGTGAGCCTCAAGGCTCTGATGTTGCGATTTATTCGCCGGTCTACTTCACGCCGGTTTGTAATAAAAGCATAACTCGCTAAGGTGTACCTTTTAGGGTGCAGGCACTTATGATTTTCTATTTCTTTAATTGCATTTGCCTGCCATTGTAAGCATAATTCTGTTTATGCAGCTTTTATATTTCTATGGTAGGCCAATATCTACTACATTTTTGTATAGACTTTAGCTGGCCGCACACGGAATGGTTTTTTGCGTACAAGCACGCGAAAAAACATAAGATCGTGTTTGGGTAACTTGGAGTAAAGTTTGTACGCTAAAAGCTATGACCGGCTTATGATATTTTAATTACTAAAAGAAGACAAATATCTAGTACGTATCATTCATTGCGTTCATTTAAATTCGTTCTCCTTTTACGTTTTTTATGAACACATCTAATGACTCAACATTTCAGTTTAGAAGTTTTAATTCTCAATGTAAAATTCTCAAACAAATTTACTTCTTAACTTTGCTACGATTGAGCTGAATAAGGTACTTTAGCAAAATTAATGGGCTGCATCAACCTTTTGGCAATCTATTGTTATTAATTTTGAATGAAGTGTTGGAGAATTTACAGTGGCAAACAAAATTCGTCGTTTAAGGCAGTGATTGAATTAGAGAGAAATGTGTATAGGAAAATAATGCTGATGAAAAAAGTTAATATTGGGTGGGATAGATGCCATGTTTTCGATTATGTTCCTATAAAAAGATGTTTCAAGTGTTGGGGTTTTGATCATATGGCAAAGGATTGTGATAAGGAAGTGGTATGTGCAAAATGTAGTGGTAATCACGAAACAAAGACCTGCGTTAGCACGACATTGAAATGCAATAATTGCGTAACAGCCATGGGAAAGCTGGGAATACAATTAGATGCAAAACATGATAGTCGAGATAAAATTTGCAGTGTATTCCAACGTAAAGTAAAGATGACCAAGAGCCGAGTGGATTATTAGCAATTACAGTCCATCAATTGCCTATACTTAAATGTCCAGGGTCTAATAAATAATTTCAATGAACTCGAAGAAATAATCCAGGACAGTGCATTTGAAATGATTATGCTTTCCGAAACGCACTTAACTATTGATATTGATAATACGGAATTAAATATTAATAGTTACGATCTGGTAAGATGTGATAGTATTTCAAAACATACCGGTGGAGTGGCAATGTATATTAAGAAGGGGTGGCAATATAAGGTGGTCCATGAATATATGCATCAAAAAGATTTTTGGTGGTTAACGGTCAGATTATCGGTTAATTCATTTAAAATGTATGTTTCAGTAGTTTATAAGTCGCCAAAGGCATCAAATAAGTTATTTTGCGAGAAGTTTGAAGATCTTATTTTGAACCTTAGTGAGGTGAACTGCGAATTTGTCATGGTGGGTGATTTGAATATTAACTGGCTAAGTGTTAATGATACTTACAGAAGAGAATTAAATAATATACTTCAAGTAACTAACGCAAAGATGATATTGGACAAGCCGACGCGAATAACTGGGATATCTAAAACGCTGATTGATTATGTAATTACAAATATGAGGAATATAAATGCGGCAACGGCGTCTGAATTATGCGTGAGTGATCATGAAAGTGTAACTATCGATATACCAATCCAAGTGAAACCGGTTATCAAAACAGAGTATTATAAGCAGATAATATATAAAAAAGAGGAATTCATAAACAAAATAATGGAAAGTGAACTAATGAATATCGAAAAGGATTTCACTGTGAACGAGGTAGCTGAAATAGTGAAAAATGAACTTACGAGAGTGTCTAATGAATATGTTGTGGTGAAAAGAATCAACAACAAAAATAAGCAGTGGTTTACGAGAATCACATGCAACCGAAAATTGGAGAAGATAAGGGCACGACAGCGGGCAGTTTTCACGAATTCAGAAACTGACTGGGATCGTTATAGGTTGTTGCGAAACGAGTATAAGTCAGAATTACGAAAAGCAAAGAGTGCACACATAAAAAGAAAGTTGAATGAATGCAACGACCAAAAACATATGTGGAGGACACTAAAAGAGCTGGTTTTAAAGACTAAAAGGGACATCATTGACCACATTACTGTTGATGGGGTAATTGTGACAACCGAGGATGAAATGGCGAGCCAATTCAACCGTTTTTTCGCTGAAAGCGTTGAAGAAATTCATCAGTCCATTCCTGATGTATCGTACCTGGATGATATTAGTTACTCGGGTAGTGTTTTTACCATGAAACCAGTAACGCTTTTAGATATTAAAGAAACTTTAAAAGGAATGAAGAATAAAAGAGACCATGACTTTATCAGCCCAGGAATAATTTTGGATGTTCTCGATGGAATTGGCGATGTGCTTTTAGATCTCATAAATAAATCACTCGACACGGGTGTTTTTCCAGCGTCGTGGAGGGAATCAGTCATAACGCCGATAGCGAAAATTAAGTTCCCAGAAAGGTGTGAAGACTATCGTCCTGTCAACATGTTACCTATTATCGAGAAATTGTTGGAAAAGATTGTGTACAAGCAATTAATACGTCACATAGAAGAAAATGATATCATTATCGAAAATCAGTCTGGATACAGACGACGGCATTCCTGTGAAACAGCTATTAATATGGTGTTGGCTTCATGGAAGGAAGAAGTTGCTGCGAGGAATAAAATAGCGTGTGTGTTTCTTGACTTCAGGAGGGCGTTTGAGACGATCGACAGGAAGAAACTTTTAAAGAAGCTTGAGATTTACGGAGTACGGTCTAAGGAACTGGCTTGGTTTCGAGAGTTTCTGACTAACAGAACCCAAAGGACGAGAGTTGGTCAGGCCACGTCTGAGCCTACTGCCGTGGACCTGGGAGTTCCACAGGGATCAGTTCTGGGTGCTCTTCTTTTCGTCCTATATATCAACGACATGGGAACTACTATAAGGCATTCCAAACTGGCACTTTTTGCTGATGACACCTTATTATACATCGCGGGAAAGGACACGAACGAAATCAGACTTAAATTACAAGAAGATCTGGATAACATCAACATCTGGCTAAAAGCGAATAAGTTGAAACTCAACACTCAAAAAACAAAATCGATGTTCGTGAACAGTGTGGAGGAGCTAGGATTATCTGTGGATGGAGAACGGATCGAGACTCTAAAGGAATTCAAGTACCTAGGAATCTTAATTGATAATAACTTAAAATTCAAAGTTCACGTGGACAACATAACGGCCAAGATAGGGAAGAAAGTTGATTTCTTGAGAAGGATTCGCTGTAATATATCGACACTCACAGCAATTAAGATCTACAACACTATAGTGAAACCGCACTTTGAGTACTGCAGCACTATACTGTTTATGTGTAACCAGCAAATGTTACGGAAGATGCAACTCCTTCAGAACAAAGCGATGAGGATCATTCTGCGATGCGATAGATACACGCCAATAAATCAGATGCTTAGTTCGTTACAATGGCTTAGTGTTAAACAGAGAATAATGATGAACGTTTTTATTTTTATTTTTAAAGTGAAGTTCAATATGATGCCAAAGTACCTAACAAACTATATTAATTTGACAAGGGACATGCAACCTTATCTATTGAGATCAGGTGACGACTTTAGATTGCCACAATTTAAAAATGCCGCTGCACAGAACAGTTTGTTTTTTAGAGGGCTACAGAACTTTAATGAATTACCAATAGATATTAAGACAGAAAATAGTTTCAGATTATTTCGAACTAAAATTGTTCAGTACGTGAGAGAATATTTTGTATAAGATATTTATATTTACAAAATGGCTATGAATATGCTAATAAATTACTATTATTATTATTATTATTATTATTATTATTTTCTTTTACCTTACCCCAGTGACTGAAACGTTTAGAAATTCAACAAGCAACGAATATTAGGTAACTCTAGTTTGTTTATTATAAATATCCTTTTAGTCGGAGTGCTGCTTAACGACTAATACGTATTTAATTAAAGCAGACAATTTGCAGAATTATATTTCTATATTACCCGATAAATAAATGGCACACCTGACGGGCCGGTTTTAAGTTTTAGCCAGGCGGTTTTGAAATTGCATATATTTCATATATAAAAATATCATATGTAGTGTAAAATACGTAGTTAAAATCGTGTAGAATTTATTTATTTTTTCTATTATTGGTATGTACTTAATTAAACTTGCATATATTGCAAAAGATTTGGAAGTATTATATTACGATTTTCATAAATATACATGCATGATGTTTTTTCCGAGTCGCTGATTTCAAATCTCCTGTCAAAATTTATGAATTCAAGATGGCGGTCTGCCAGATTCTAAAAATGATGACATTTTCTTGAAAATAAAGACATAGAGTTTACAGACGTTGATTTCCAACAGACTGCTATAATCTGATATCATACTAGATTTTATTTCATTATGAAACAAGGAAGTTGTGTATTTATCTCCATAACGTTTTTGACTGAACGAAATTTATCATAATTTTTAATTTCTTATGGAAATTCAGACGAATATTGCGTCAAATAAAAATTTTGACGTATATTATTCGTTAAATTCAATGCAATATTATAATTTTGACATTTTGTACGTTCGAAATGCTAAATTTCGTTCATAGTGTGTCAGTAGGATAAGTGTGTTTTATGTGTATAAAGAGGCATCACTAGTGTGACATGTTGACATTTTTTTTTTAATATATACCTAAAATGGCGGATCCAAGATGGCGGACAATTTTTTGCAAAATGTTCTATTTATTCGAAAAAAAAGTGGGTATCCGGAGTTTTTGGGGTCACTGATTACTGATTAAATGCCTGCATATTTTTTAAGTTTAAGTCCTAATAACACGTTTTATGCACTTTATTGCAGTAAAAAGTTGCTTTTTCCCCACTTAATCAGTCGTTTTTCGAAAAAAACTTACGTGAAAAAGGTATTTACTTACATAATATTGCAAAAAAACAATAATAATAATTTTTTTTTTCACTTTTTTTTTTTTTCTGTTGGTTCGAGGTTTATGGCACGAGAAATACCTGCTAGTTTATTAAACTTTTTGGTGTTTTTGATTTCACGTACTGTGAAGGTATTTTTTTGAGCCTTGGGAAATTGCGAATAACTCGCTGAATTTTAAATTTTTTGGTCCAACAATTTTATCATGCATTTTATATATATAGATTTACTATATATCTACAAATATATCTTTAAAATATAAAAACATTCCATGCAGTAGTTGTCTTTAAAAAAATTCCCAAAAATCACCTTTTTTTCAGGCGGTCATACTAGTGGTGCCCCTTAAATCGTATAATTTAAAAGTCTTCTCTTATTCAGTTTTTTTCTTCTATATTTTACCATACCCTAAATCCACCTAATACCTAATATGTAAAATTTTTACCCCACGGGAATTTTGTAAATTTTCTCTCTATGTTTCACAGCGGGTCACGTTGAAATAAAAACATGGTAATAATAAATCCCAGTAATTAACCAAATTAGTCCATCGTGGAAAGTGTGCGCGAAATGAACGAGACCCAGACTACAAATTGCCTCAATAAAGGTGACCTAAGAAGTGACATCACTTTAGGGGATCCTAAATTTGCCTGGCCAGGTGATTTACGGGGGTTTGGCAGTCCAATAGAGGGCGCAAACGCAAATAATATTCCCGGGGATAATAAACCGGGAGCCGACCCGAGTTGAGTTAATGCCCCGGGCCGGCAGCTCGTTGTCTTGCTTCGGCTGCGTTCACATAGACGGCGGCGGCGGCGACGGCGGCTGTCTTCCCTTTGGGTGGGCAAATAATCCATTGGCCGTCGTAAAGCAGCCGTCTGCACTTGTCAAGGTGGCGAGTTCGGCTTGATTTATGACTTAATGACCGGCGCGTACCGCGGTGTGACCCTTCTGGCCCAAGCCCGCAGACCACTGCTCTTACACGAATTATGAGCTCATTAGGCGAATATTAACAGGAACCTTTCAGAGAGGAGTTAGCGCGATTTGAGGCCGTTCAGCCTCTACTTTACAGATTCCGGCGACTCGCTTAGGCAGGGCTGTCCAACCCGCGACCCATCGATGTAATAGATGCATCCCAACATAAGATCTTAAACTTTATGTATTTTTATTTTTTGAAATCTACGCGACGGCGTTATAATATATTTAGTTTTTATTGAAAAAAAATTTCACAAGATGTCGTTAGTAGGTATACACTTACAAGGAAGTCTAAGGATTTGTGGGATTCTTTGGCTTAATTCAAAAGAACATGACGTTTTATCTTCATTTACGTCAGTGTAGCATAATTGTGCTTGATTATTACATGTAATATTATTACCTCATTATTCTGTAGATTCTATTCTATAACATTCTGCAATTTTCTTAATTATATAGTTATTTTCTTCTTTTTGTGCCCATTTTCAGTATTTTCAATGATATAAATAAAAATGTCCATTAAAATATTATTTAACTACAGAAAATCACAAACCAAGTTCTAAGCAACTGCGTTTTTTTATGATTTATATAGTTCCGGATCACAAATCATTAAAAAAACGATAAAGTAAGTTAATGAAGTGTGAAACCGAACCCATTCTCGCTGCTTAGAAAGTGTATAACTTGAAAAATGTAAATTGGAATTTGATTGAATAAAGTTATAGAATTTGACGTTTAAATATAACGATTTCTGTCAAACAATCAATTATTTTTAGTGTTTTTCACATTAGTTGTGAAGATCCCAACATTCTGACATGTGAGAAATTTTTAAAATTTCCCTTTATTTATTTCACTCTACTGTTAAAATGCAAAGTAGAACCCTAATTTTAAAATGATGTATAAAAAAAACTACAAAAGCAATCGATTTTATTTTTTGTTGAGCTTGAAAATTAATGTTTATATACATTAGGGTGCTTTTTTTTCGCGACAATTTTTTTTTTCTGTCAGTTCCACCTCGAAATTTTGTGACAAATACCTAAACAAAAATTCCCTGGAAATTGGAGCCCTTAATATTAATATTAAGTACTAGACCAGGGCGTATAAAGATTTCCCATATAAAATACACGTAAACTTTGATTATTTTTCTTCAAAACTCTACAGCTCAGAGGCATTTTATGGTATAATCTTGATCAATGGTAGGGTTTCTTCAGAATTCAATGCTCTAAAAAAAGTGTCTATTGCGGCGTAACGCTAAGTCCCACCAGCGAGATAGTACGGGTCAGTAACCCTATTTTTTCATGAAATTCTCGTTTTTTTGCCCCTATCTTGTAAATAACAAGAACTACAGAAAAAATGTGAATGACAAACTTGTAGAAAATTCAATTTCCTCTAAAAAGCTCTGGAACACCAAATCGCTAACATCGATATTTCTTGAGATATTGGGTTTTGAAGTTGAGGTAGTGTTTCTAAAATTTAGCTCAATAATCCATGAAAGTTCCACACTACCTGAACTTCAAAGCCCCATATCTCAAGAAATATCGATGTTAGCTATTTAGTGTTCAGAACTTTTTTGTAGGAAATTGAATTTCCTACAAGTCTGTCATATTCACTTTTTCTGTACCTCTCGTTGTTTACGAGATAGGGGCAAAAATCGAGAATTTCATGGAAAAATTTGGGTTAGTGACCCGTACTACTTCGCTGGTGAGAGTTAGGGTTTCACCGCAATGGACACTTTTGTAGAACATTCAATTCTGAAGAAACCCTACCATTGATCAAGATTATACCATAAAATTCCTCTAAGCTGTAGAGTTTTGAAGAAAAATAATCAAAGTTTACATGTATTTTATATGGGAAATCTTTATACGCCTTGGTCTAGTACTTAATATTAATATTAAGGGCTCCAATTTTCAGGGAATTTTTGTTTAGGTATTTGCCACAAAATTTCGAGGTGGGACTGACAAAAAAAAAAATAGTCACGAAAAAAAAAAGCACCCTAATATACATATATAAAATGTGAAAAAAAAATAAAAATGGTGGCGACCATAGCCAGGTGACCGAGCTTGTGCTTTTTTTGCGGTTGGCAGTGCAGGTGGCGTGGTAGTGATCTGGAACATTAATATACAATTTTTTTCTTTAGATTTAAGGTTATAATGGAGGAGAATAGCCTAAATTTAGAGTAAAATATTGTTTTTTTCAGAGTTTGGGACATGTTACACGATTTTTAAGTGTTTTCGTAATAAAAAAATTGTTACCAAATTGTAGAAAAAATTAATACTTATGTTATAAACGGAAACGAAGATAAAGATTGTTATGTTACTACGTTTGCTTATTTGTTGGCATGATGGATATCATATGTTGTATATTATTATTTACTAATTTTTTTTTACTTAACAATTATCGTCAGAATTATTTTATTTTATATGCGATCCGAGATAGTTTTTCGGGTTCCGTACCTCAAAAGAAAAAATTCAAGCCCTATAGAATCACTCTTTTGTCCGTCCGTGTGAAGTTTGAATTTGAAATTTATGCTAGGTCTTCGTGACCCGCATATAATTCAAATGGAGGTGAGTTAGGCTGAATGGGTGAATTTTTGGTGAATTGGTTATAAAGGTATAGCCCAAAATGTGCGGAAAAACACAGATCTCCCTCTTGATCTTCTAGGTTTCTAAAGCTAGAATTTTGATATTATCAGGGTTAATAGGTATTGAGTCATAGCTAACACGAAAACTACGGCTTTTTGGTGTCGAAGTTGCTGCGAAACCCTGATTACGCAAGCCCCAGTCGCTCTAGACCGGTTTTTTATTCTTCAAAAGTGACACTAGGAATCTAAAAGGTTGCCCGCCTCTGCACTAAGGGTGCCCATTCGCATTGTCTTTTAAATTGGGACCGATGGGAAGTCTTAATTGTTCCTGGCTGCAATTAGTGTCTATGCCCTCTATCGTGGGCCAGGCCTCGATCCTTCCTCGTTAAAGACTGATTAATTAAATTCGACGGAGGTAAGCGCGCTCTGCGAATTACCACCCGAACTGCAAAAATATATTTTTCCTTTCTACATTTCACGGGCAATCAGTGCGCACTGAAATCGCCTCGGCTTCCGTGCGCCGAGGTTAAATTGCTTCCGGTGGACACTGAACTAATGAACAAAAAATGCGCGAAGTGGGCATTTTGGGGCCAGCGGCGGCGCCCCAAAACAAGAGGATTCTCATTACGAGAGTTTGAGTTTTACTGCAGTCAATGTGGAGCGCCACTGAATAATAATGGTAATCTACCCGTAATTCAGGTAGCGCCGGTGCATGAATTAATCCAGAGGATGCGGACTTTTTGTGCGACTTATCTGAAATGGTTTTATTACGCGGTCTCCCGGCCGAGCCGAACCGAGCCTGTCCTGTGGCCGGGCCTTTCACGATTATTTTTTTAAGGGCAATTTACTCGCAGGGAATTCACTGCACCAGAGATATCCAAATCCACACAATGGACTTATGCTGGCTGTTTGTCTCGGTTTTATGCCACCGCTAAAGAGGATTTATGCGCCGTAACAATCGCAAAAGGAAACATTATATAATAGGAAAAGGAGTAATTGTCTCCTTGGTACACCACCGCAACCGAAAATGTCTTTTGAATTAGCTCAACACTGTGCGAATATTATAAATGCATAGGTCGCGTACTCTCGAGGAATTATTAGAGAAAACTCAGAAACAGCTTTTATCCGTTTCCGTTTTACAATTTAAGTTTTTAATAATTTCGTTAAATTTATAGCCCAAATAGGAAAGTTATTTATTTCATCCCAACGATTTTCGCCATTAAGCTACTTTACTCAAGTTCTGGACTATGTAGATGAAGTAATAACACTATTTAATTGAAAGTTTTGCTAGTTTCGAAAATGTATACAAAATAACATCGGAGTGAATGTGACCCTTCTGATCTTCAAAAACTAATTTGTTCTATTCTGTTTATCAGATGCATTAAATTATTTATTAAGTCAGATCTAAATAGTGTGAAATGTGAAATTTCTTGAGAATCATATTTAGTTCTGTATGAAGAAGCAATCAATGTCATTTATGAATAATATAAACAGAATAGGACCGTAGTAGCTTCCCTGCGGCACTCCAGAACAGGTATCAATAACATGAGACCGTGAGTCTATTTTAATAATCTGTTAAACGAGCAAATCTACTAAAGAAAATTAGAATGGAAACCTATTTTTTAAAGCTTATTTAGAAGAACAGATAAGTCGACCTT
This sequence comes from Dysmachus trigonus, assembly GCA_949715965.1. Lineage (NCBI taxonomy): Eukaryota > Metazoa > Arthropoda > Insecta > Diptera > Asilidae > Dysmachus > Dysmachus trigonus. The sequence goes on along the minus strand of OX454322.1, from coordinate 78,206,183 downwards.
GTCAAAAGCTGTGTATATGGCATCTATTTGTTAACTATTTTCAAGCGAATTCAAATAAAACTTTATAATAGTTGCCAGATTGCCAATTTAATTTCATTCAAGATATTTATGCAAAACCTTTTTTAATCTTATATTACTCTTGTATAAGAGCAGTTTTGTTTAAAACAAAAATGTTTATCCACAGAGTTGAATTTAAAAGTTTTTCTGAAGTTGAGAGAGAAGACAGTAAAAATTAAGAAGTCTTACGATCATACATATAAAGTTATTATTCCAATGTACATACATGAGTTCTATATATTTTTCATAATTTCTAAAATCAAGAAAAATCACATATTTATTTTTTCTAGAATAATATATCTTTCTCTATTGAAAGTGTAGCGAAAAATAATCATACTTAAGAACCTCTGATATCCTGCTACAAACTGCAATTGATATATAGTAAAGTGTCTCAAAACCAACTTTCATTTTGACTTTCGAATTTTGAATCATTTTCGTTTTATCAAATATGGAATGCTGACATTTCATAGAATATTCTGCTAACATTTTAAGGTTAAATCGTGAAGCATTTCACAATCGAGGAATGCACTGAAATTGTGAAAATTTACTACTGAAATGGTGAGAATTTTGCAGAGATGGTACAAAAATGCTGCATATTTTTCAGTCATTATCACCAGAATTGAATGAAATGGATGTGGATGACATGTTTTTTCAACAAGACGGTGCAACAGATCACACTGCGGCCGAAACAATACCGTGATTGTAGACGAAATTTTCTGGGCATGTAATGTGGGAATTATGCCAAGTATTTGTCAAATATTATGTTCCACATGTAGCCTCCATATCCACATACTGTCTTGGAATAAAACTGTTTTCACATTTCAATTAAATATGCGTTTTATTAAAAAAATATAAACAAAACTTTGAGACACACTTTATAAAATTTTAAAACCATCTTCAAAATTCTTAAAAGTAAGCTATGCGGTAGTATGTTCTATGTACAAAAGTGTACAGATAATATTTAAAAAAGTTAAAAATCAAATAGAAGAACAGCTTCTGCAACACATTGTACAAATCAAATCTTTAATTAAGAAAGGAAATAATAAAATGTATATGGAAGAAATTTTTTTTCAGACATATTTCTCTTCATATGACATATTTTTCAATCTGTGACTCTGTGCAACTTTCAAATCAACATACTAAGACTTATAATACATAATTTAACATTCGAGCTTTAATACTGTGTTATGGTGATGCAGATTCTCAAGACTTTAACGAATTGCAACTAATTTTCGAATTATGTATGTCAGTAACAATGTTTCTAAAAAACAAACAGAGAGCCAAGTGTAGTTATTTATCAAATTTTCGAATCCAATTGGGAGTATTGCGCTAGTTTCCAGCAATCGACTGGGCAGCTGCTCTTCTTCTGTGGAGTTTTCAGCATTAAAACAGGTCTTTGCTGAGTGAATACTCATAATTAGGGAGACAACTAGAATTAAGAAGGTTATGTAAATTAATTAATATTAAGATTGTGTCAATTTGCGAAATATGTAACTAACCGCAGAAAGATATTCGACCACCACTCATTGCTTACTTACTTATAATTACGAATAGAACTGAGCAATTTTGGGATTAATGAGCGCTATTTATACACAGAGAATTTCTTGCTTAAAAAGCTTTAGAGTTCAATAGTAAATCCAATATGATCCAGTATGAATGAAAAGCTTTGATGAAGAGCAAAACAGTGTTGCGAAATACACTATTACGATATGAAAATACTTTGCGAAATTGTAAACCGAACCATAAATATTCCGGAGGCACGTATGCAAATATACTATTTACAGAACCCGGTTGATTAGCAGAGCGATTGTTAAAAATTGAGTGTGACATTTATTACTGATGATATTAGGAAGGAATTCAGTCTGCTTAAAACTTGCATTGTGTCTGGCAAACGTGGTCTAGCTTATTTAATTTAATGATTTTTATTTACTTTCACAGCTGTTTAAGGGGAGGTTCTCATCTAGAACGTCAAAAAGTAGGTAAAGTTCGTGATTTTTTTGAAGGCAAATGACAAGACATAGGGAAATGATATTTGGCATTATCTTTTATTGTACATTTATCTGTACGAAAAAATTTTTTCATTCGAAAAAAAAAACAAAATGGCGCCCGTTATTCAACTTCTCCGGAGGCATCTTTTTCGAAAATTGCCCAGCTGCGTACAATTTAGGGGTCGCAGATTGGTCTGAAATCAAATAATGATGACATTATTATAAACTAGAATAAATTTGTCTCAGAAAGAGTGGACGACTTTCAAAAAAAATTTAAAATTGACGGAATGGCGCGATTTTGAAATTTTAAGGCCGTTTTCGGCCGTTTTTTTTCATAGTTTATCACTTACAAAAAGGAGATAATGTTACAATTTTCAAAATGTGCTCCACTCTTTCTATGAAGAAAATTGTTTACTTTAATATGCACGAAACTAGAAGTTGATCGGCTGAACCGTTTTTGAGTTATCTTGTACGCAAATTTGAAAAATCTTGAAAAACAAAGTTCCGAGATAATCGTGATTGAAGTTAAAGGCACAGGCTGAGCGCCCCGCTACGATCATGACACCGCCACAATCAATGGGCTGTAGAATCCGTTCTAGTGCTCGGATCAACTAAATATTTTAAAGCAACATTCTAGACATATTAAACTTTAATAATATGAAATAAAAAAAAAATCGAAAATTTCAAGATTCTAGATGAGAACCTCCCCTTAACTAACAAACAAATCTTGTAATCGAATTTTCACCCACTTTCCGTCAATCGATTGAGTTGGAATTTTGCACATATGTGTAGTTCCGATGACAATGCAGTATTATGGTGACATGAAGTTGATCTGATGATGCTGACGGACAGTGGTCAAGGGAACTCTTCAGCGACTCTCAGTTGCCGCCTCGTGTCTCATTTGATTGGAATCGATGAAGGCATTTGTTCTAGTTAGATAGTGATGGAATTTCATTTGAAACTAAGCGGCGACGTTATTCAGACGTTAATCAATTTTTAATCATTAAAAATTTAAAAAATTTTGAATTAAGCATTCTATATGCTTAGTGGTAGAACGTAGTCTTTGTTTGTTTGTTTGGCAACAGTTTCTAAAGTTATCTAGGTCTAGACATGTTTTTTGATTGTTAATTTAATTTAATAACGATTGTAGTACCTCAATGATTTTTGAAAAATCAAATCTTAATTTTAAATTTCATTGTTCACGTAATAGTGATATTAAAATTAAAAATATTAAAGTAATATATAATATAAAAATATTTTTTATGATTAATTATATTGATGAATGATTGCAGAAAGAGTAGCTCGTCGATATTTAACGAGATTAAATTAATCGAACCCTATTTTGAGCTACGTTCACATAATAATATACACTTATAAGTTTACACCTTGTAGTATGCTAATAAATAGTATGAAGTGGTTAGAAATACTTTCATGAAAATAAAATCGTTTTACGTAAAATTTAACATTATATATTTGGTTAGATGAGTTACTATTTAATTCATCAGACTATTGCAGTAGAATTTTTTCTGAGATATCATAAATATATACCATATCCTGTATATTATAAAAAAATAAGTGTCTCTTATTTTTCGATACTCTATAACATATTTCAATTTCATCAAAATCGGTGAGACACACCTGAGAACGTTTCCTTGTTAGACTATACCGGACCAATTCCAAAAAACCAAATCCAGATTGATTTGTTTAAATAATATTAGTATGAAGAAATTTTAAAATATCCCCCAAAATTATTGTTTTGTCTGATTACACAGTATGCAAACGACTTTCAATAGTACTCCTCGCTAAAAAAGTGGTCCAGTGGTTGTCAAACCCTCAAGTTTAAAAGAGTTTTAAAAATAGAGTTAATAATGACAGAAAGCCTATATTTTGTCATTTCTGAAAACATAAGGACGCGGTGTAGAAACTCATAAAATAGCTGAAATGAAACATTGAACTTTGCTGTATAGCCCTAAATTGCCACTGCAGTATACATTTTGCTTAGAATTTTTTAGGGAATTTTTTCATAAGTAATCATTTGTATTACGAACCCGTACACAAAATAGTCCCAACTACTGAGAATCTGTTTAAATGGCCAAATATGGTATTTTTTTATTTAATTATTTATTATTTTTATGGACAACTTCAACTTATGGGACAGAATTAATTTAAGTATGATTGGGTTAATTATTCAGACGAATTCATTGTTAAATTAGAATAAATTGATTTTATTTTATCTTTAACTATTTCTACATAAATTCTAAACATTTAAAAAAATATACATATAAAAATAAGATTCATAATCATGTAATCACTTCAGTCTTTGAGCAATACAAACATTAACGTCGAATTTACTTCTACGAGTACTTGCGTACCTTAATTAGGTAAAGCTTTGGGTCTCCACGCATTAAATCCAGCTTCGATGAGATTTAATTTATCTGATATAAAAGATCAGCATCCTTTCCATTAGATAAAGAGGTAACCAAATATATCCCTGAATGTGAATGCTTGGCTCAACCGCGGTCTGCTTGCGAAAGGAGTTCACTTCGTCTGCATTTGTGCAGTTTTCGGCACTTTCTTCTGGCCGGCAGCTCGCAGCAAGCAGTACAACTAGAAAAGAAAACATCTTATTCATCTAAACTTGATTCATTTGCGAAATAGCCAACTTACCACAAAGCACAATTCCCGCGGCTCTCATGCTTCTAAACTCGGAGCGAACTGTAAAGCCGCTGGTGAGCCTGTTTAATTTATACGACCGAGAATTATCGCAAGCTCCGCGAGCTTCTGCGGCCGCTTGAGAGACATTGCGAAATTTATTTCAGCTAGGTAGAGACTATCAGCGCTTTATCGCTTTTATTTTTGTGAAATTGGTACGCTCTAAGAATGTGCTCAGACCAGATATTTACATTGAGAATTTCATCAACAAGATTAATTTCGAAGAATCTAGCCGATGTTATTGGCAGGGGAACATATGCTGAAAATTATCGCCTTTAAAGTTATTGGTTCGAAATTTTAATTTATCGTTTATGTCGAAAATGGAATTACATATTCATTGTACTGTATGCATATTTATTACCTTCATAAAGTATTCAAAATTGGAATTCATAATAAATATTAGGGCGTTTGTACAAAATAATAATAATAATAATAAATAATAAAGCTTAGCCTAACCCTTAAACACTGTAACGATTTTGAAGCTGTAAATCAATTGCGAATGGTTCAAAAGTTAGCCGTGAATGACAGACGGACATACGGACAGACAGGCACACAGATAACACAATCTTGCGGTAATGGTCCCGTTTTTACCCAATTTTAACCCATTAATGCGCAAAACGAGGATTTTGTGCACGCAAGTTCAATTGTACGATTCGAATAGAAAATTGGTGCGAATTTCCTCCAAATTCGTATATAAGGGGTTTTTGGGGGAGCTCTTTCAGAATCTGGCATTTGTTTTGCATAAAAACTTCAAAAACCCTATTATTTTTTGGGTTTCTTCAAAAAAGTGCCGATTTTTTTTGGTAATTTTTCGTCTCAAAGTCGATTATCTTGTGGTTGCTGCCATTGAATGATCATATAACTACCAGAAATCGCGGTCCGAATGTCTACACTTTCTCAAACCATGGTTTTGAATTTTTTTGTTTGCTTTGGTTTTTGCAAAATGGCCATTTTGTACAGCAATGTAATAAAAAACTTCGCGATTTTTTTACACGACAACTTTACAAAAAAAAATTTATGTGACAAAAAGTGCTTATAATTAGCCAAGGAAAACATGTAAATTTTTTCAGAATTTTTTCAACTATTTTTGGTTTTTTGGATTTAGATAAAATGTCCCGAAAAATTCTGAAAAAATTGACACGTGTTTTTTTATGATGAAATTTGGTGATATTTTTACTCAAAAAGGACAAATTATACGAATAAATTTTATATGACAAAAAGTGCTTATAATTAGCCAAGGAACACGTGTGAATTTTTTCAGAATTTTTCGGGACATTTTTGGATTTTTCAAAAATTAGCCAAATCCAAAAAACCAAAAATAGCCCAAAAAAATTTACATGTTTTCCTTGGCTAATTATAAGCACTTTTTGTCATACAAATTATTTTTGTAAAGTTGATCCTTTTTGTGTTAAAAAATCGTTTTAGTTTTATATTACATTACTGTACAAAATGGCCATTTTGCAAAAACCAAAGCGAAAACAAAAATTCAAAACCATGGTTTGAGAAAGTTTAGACATTCGGACCGCGATTTCTGGTAGTTATATGATCATTCAATGGCAGCAACCACAAGATAATCGACTTTGAGACGAAAAATTACCAAAAAAAAACGTCACTTTTTTGAAAAAACCCAAGAAATAATAGTGTTTTTGGAAGTTTTTATGCAAAACAAATGCCAGATTCTGAAAAAGCACCCCCAAAAACCCCTTATATACGAATTTGGAGGAAATTTGTCCCAATTTTCTATTCGAATCGGGTTAATGTGAACCTTCCGAAACAAAACCCTTTTTTGAAACCAAAATCATGGAAATTCGTAGTTATACGTAGTACGATCCATGAGTTCTTAGCCTCATATAGTAAATAGAGTGTGTTCGAAAAAATCTGTGTGACTCAACAAGCTCTACACAAAGTTTCAAGATGCTTCTGTAATCCGTTTAATTATAATAGAGCTCGAACGACAACTCAGAAAAGTGATTTTAAAAAATGTCTCAAGCAAGAGTATCACGCTGTTATAAAGTTTTTGACTAAAGAAGGTTTAACGTCAACACAAATCAAAGAAATAATGGAAGCTGTTTATGGTGAGTCGTGCCCATAATTTTCGCTGGGGATGAGAATCATTAAAAGATGACCCACGTGCGAGGGAGGTCCTGTGGCGGTGACTACTCCAGAAAACATTAAATTAGTGGAAAAAATTGTTTTAAGTAACCGACGCTTAAAAACAAAAGAAATGCAGCACAAAACAAATGTTCTAAGGATCCTACATGAGTATTTAAATATGACAAAAATTAGTGCAAGGTGGGTTTCTCGAATACTTAGCGCAGTGCAAAAGCAACAGCGAGTAGAAAATTATGTGGAGCAATTTTTGGAGCTTTGCTGTGAAGAACAAAAAGGAGTAATTCAATGAGTTGTGACTGTGATGAAACTATGTTCCTCTACTATAATCTAACATCCAAAAGAGATTCAATGGAGTGGCATCGAAAAAGATAACCCGTGCCCAAAAAAGCAAAGGTCACTAAAAGCACGGAAAAAGTTATGGCTACAATTTTTTGGAACTGCGAGAGAATTCTTTTGATTGACTTCAAGGAATCGGACACAGTCATTTACGCGGATATTAACTCTGACTTATTAAGGCAATTTCGTCAAAAAATTATCGAAAAAAAGACGCGGAAAAATGGGCCGAGTTGAGCAAATTGCTTCATGATAATGCTCCAATCCACACTGCTTCACTTTCCAAGGTTACTGTTCGTGATTATGGTTTTACAGAGATTGAACATCCCCCATATAGTCCTGAGTTGGCCTCATCTGTTCTGTTTTATGCTCTCAAAACTCAAGACAGATTTAAGGGGTAGAAAATTTAACCGCGGCGATGAAACTAATCTGGTATTGTACGACCATTTTGACTCCAAGGATGCATCATATTTTTACAGTGGTGTGGAGAAAATGTTGTTATATTTATATTTTATTTTATCTATATTTTTATTATTCTAAACATATTTATTTATTATTGTTATTTTATTTAAATTTATTTATTTTATAATTAATATTATTCTTTTTTGACTTGTTATCCGGATAAAATCTATTTCCCAACTGACAATCATTAAAAAACAAAAACATAATTTTCTTTCTATCAATGAAAAGCCTACTAAATTCAAATCAAAAATTCCCCACCTACTATCTTCTCCACAACACCCTCCCACCAGTGAAACGATTATGCGAATTAGAGATGATGGTGGCTGCTGGTTGGGCTGAAATAGGGTTGTTTTTGACTCGATGGGCCGATGACAGCTCGATGGGCCGATATTGGTTTGTTTTTCGGCTCGATGGGCCTATATTGGGTTGATGACAGCTCGATGGGCTGATGATTGGGTTGATTTTCGGCTCGATGGGCCTATATTGGGTTGATTTTCGGCTCGATGGGCCTATATTGGGTTGATTTTCGGCTCGATGGGCCTATATTGGGTTGATGACAGCTCGATGGGCTGATGATTGGGTTGATTTTCGGCTCGATGGGCCTATATTGGGTTGATTTTCGGCTTTGGGGAGGTTATAATAAACCTCCCTCGACCGATGTACCTGTAACTACGGTCGGCAGTCTGGGCTGAAAGCCAGGCTTTTATGACTGCCGACCTAGAAAATTTATTAATTTTGGCGTGATGATCCGACTCCATTTTTGGCTATTAATGTCAGTACTGGAGCCGGTTGTCGGGGTCACCAATTTGTGGAGAAAATGTTGTTATATTTATATTTTATTTTATCTATATTTTTATTATTCTAAACATATTCATTTATTATTGTTATTTTATTTAAATTTATTTATTTTATAATTAATATTATTCTTTTTTGACTTGTTATCCGGATAAAATCTATTTCCCAACTGACAATCATTAAAAAACAAAAACATAATTTTCTTTCTATCAATGAAAAGCCTACTAAATTCAAATCAAAAATTCCCCACCTACTATCTTCTCCACAGTGGCTTAGAAACTTTAATTAGACGTTCTGAAAAGTGTGTAGAAAGCAGGGGAGAATATATTGAAAAATTTCAACATTTTTTTATATTTATGACCTTTCCTTCTATGTTAGGCTAAGAACTCATGGACCGCACTACGTAAATATGTCATTCAGAAACACTGATTAAATGCATTCAGTTCTACATTCCACGATAAATTAAAATTGTATATAATAATCATAATCAAATTTCTTTCCTTGAAGTACTGCGTAATCTGAAGTCGATCATATCAAAATAGCATATTTCCTTCGTGTGAAAGCCTAAAATGTGTAAATGCTGTACTTTAAGTCTCACTGAAGTCAAAATCAAGCTAAGAAAACGGAAATTTAACTGAAAACAATGTAACCAATCGCTTAATCGTTATCATTAATTAAATTCTAAAGTATCTTGCATTCCGATATGCAATTCATTCACGTTACATAGCCAGCTGGCTACTTACATTGCAATCATTGGTGTCGATCAGCAGAATGCCTTTCGAAGAGAACGACGGCAAATCCTTAAGCGTGCAACTCACCGCCATTCGCGCATGCCTTCACCTTCGAGTGCTCTAGCCCCAAATACCTCCCGTCACTTTCGAACAAAACTAATTTCATGCAGCGGCCGGCAGTGGCCGCGGGCTAATTGACCCCAAACAGACACAGATGTTGGTTGCCGATCGCCAGTGACGTCACCACCGGACAGACAACCTTCAGCCGGCAGTAGACGACGACTCCCGCCTCAAGACGCAACTGTTACGCAAAAAAAGTGAATGAGCGCTGGTTAGCGCAGCTCGTTAACAAAGCACCACCGCATCACATCACACATGTGACACCAGCCTTAATCACATTACGAGCCGTGCGTCCTCGCCGCCGACACGCCGAGCGGACAGAACTCGTTCGGCGGGCTCCCAGGCTGCGAACATACCGCTATACGAGGGCCGGCCGGTGGCGCGAGATAAGCGGTCACTTGTCTCGAGTGTTAGATGAATAGCCGGCGCGGTACGGCCGGTGGGCAACTCGCGGAGAAAGTCGCATTCGTCGCGGCTTTTGCGAAAAGATTCTCGCACCTTCCGCGCCTACATTTCACTGGGAGATGCTCACACTCTGCTGCATGCACACCTTGCACCCATTCCGCGGTGATTGCGGCGCAACCGGGCTGGAGGCCGCCGAAACAAGCTCCATATTTTTCTCACAGGTGCTTTAGATACCGTCTGACCACGCCGCCGCCCGCCCGGTCGCTCCCAGATGCAGGCGACAATATGAGAAGGTGCAAAGAGAGGCGCGCCTATCGCCGCCGCGCCGCCGCAGAGTGCCAAACACGCCAGGTAACAGTCGTTAAGGTATGAGTAATCGCCGGATTAGCATATTTACAAGTGACGGCGAAATACCTTCAGGTCCAATGACGTGTTGCGTCGCGGAATTCCACTTCTGCAGTTGGGCGTGGGATTTCCGAGAAAAGTGCTGGACAGTTGCCTCCGGCTAACGCGGTCTTATACCACCGCGCAGTGGGGCAAATCACTAAAAATCTGTGTCTAACATTCAAAATACTAACAGAGAAGCGTGAAATTGTGTATATAGAGGTTTTTGTCATTGCTGATTTCAAATCTACTGTCAAAGCTAAGAAATGCAACATAACGAATCGAAAATAGAATTGGGGATTTTGCACTATCACTAAACTGATTAGTGATAGTACAGAGTGGCGTAGAAGAAACGAAGGGGTTTTTCTTTATTTCAGAGTCATTTCAATTTTTCTTTCTTTTAAATACATTAATGGAGAGGCTTCTTCGAGGCCCTAACTTTTATCGAAGGGGTGGTCAATTCTCAGCAAGACCAACTTTTCTAGACGTATTTTGAGTCGTCCGACACGATCCAACCAAAACTGAAAGTGGAAAAAAATTATTATTATTGTTTTTCTACAATATTATGTAAGTAAATACATTCTTAACATCATTTTTTTCGAAAAACGACTGATTTAGTGGGTAAAAGCAACTTTTTACTGCAATAAAGTGCATGAAACGTGTTAATAGGACTTATACTTAAAAAATAGGCAGGCATTTTTTTTCGTTAAAAATATTAAGCTGCATAAAAATTGCAACATTGTAAATTATCTTCTATTTTCATATTTGCGTTACTTTAGATCACTTTTTTTATCTCACTATGTTCGACTATTCCTAAAAATGTATACAGGGTGTCCTAAAAATACCAGGTCAGAGTGACATGGAAGATAGGTTAGCCTTAGATATGTCAGATAAAATAAACATGACCTTAGTGAAAGTTTCTTAGTTTTCGAGATATTGTCACTTTTTTAATTTTGTTTAAAATCTCTACTTTTAGTTAGAATTTCAACCACCATTGCTAAAAATAACTTCAAGTTGTTTACTTTTTTATTTTTCAGGTATCTTGAATAGTTGTCCAGGCGCTAAAAGTAAAATTTTCCCGAAATTTAGTGTACCTTCCATGAAAAATTACTCATTTGTGTTACCTTTTAACTCTGTCAAAATTGTAACTTTAACTTTGACAATCAGTCGTGGAAAAAAAATGTACTAAAAGAAACTGACAAATTATCTTAAAAACTACTCAATTTAATGCAGATTCAGAAATAGTATGATACTTGGGGAATTATTTTACAAAAACTTAGAAATTGCTATTTTTATCATTAAGGGTTGTGCTAAGGCCAGAAATAAAAAAGTAAACAACTTGAAATTATTTTTAGCAAGGGTGGTTGAAATTCTAACTAAAAATAGAGATTTTAAACAAAATTAAAAAGTGACAAAGTCTCGAAAACTAAGAAACTTTTACTAAGGTCATGTTTATTTTATCTGACAGATCTAAGGCTAACCTGTCTTCCATATCACTTTGACCTGGTATTTTTGGGACACCCTGTATATACTAGTCTTGAGGTTCACTAATTACGAATTTACTATCAGATTTTCGTAATTCAAAATGGCGGATCCAAGATGGCGGACAATTTTGTGCAAAATTTTCAATTTCTTCGAAAAAAAAGTGGGTATCCGAAGTTTTTGTGGTCACTGATAACTGATCATATTATTTTATAGTTTTGTATTTTATTCACACTCCCTAATACACAAGTTCTTTTAAATATCCCCAAAAGAAAAAATCGAGAGCTTTTAGACCGCGACGGCCAATTAAAATCACTGTTTCTTGAAAATGTCTATCGATTTTCAAAATAAAATCAAGCAACTTTCCATTTTAAATTTCCCTTCCTTTCTTCTTAACATAAATCTGGAAAATAAATAAATAAATAAATTAAAATAAAGAAATTATAGACTATTCAAACCCCTTCGTTTCTTTTGCACCATCCTGTGTATGCCAAGTGCACTATCACTAAATTAACTAGTAGTAGTGATAGTACAGCGGCAAGTTCGAGTTCAGTAATTGAAGTGATATTAGTGAACTTTGCAGCTTCGGTGACTAATTTTGCTCCTTAATTAACTGATTTAGTTTAAATAACACTTTAAAAATCAACGACCCCGTAAACTTATTTATTATAAATTTTATAATAAGCTCGTAAAAGTTGAAATATTGTAATTTTTGTAATCCGCGCCCTGGAATGCCCCAATGTATTAATGGTTACTTATTTTCTTGAAGCCTAACAACGATTGTTTCAAAAGAATTTCATATATCACAAAACATGTAAATTAACCTATTACTACACAAAAATATCTGCTAAAATATGAAGGAAATTGCACAAAACTTAAAATACTATATATTGTTGTAAATAATGCTAATGGTATGTTTGTTATTCAAATTCAAATACAACCTTCATCGTTAAATAAAAATAAAAAATTCCACTAAAAACCCCAGAGTAATTGGAATATAAATATATCAACGTTTAGCAACCGAACTCGTTAATAAATTGCCGTCTAAAATAAATTGACTTTGTGGTAACACGCGCGGATATGACACTCTACGCGATTTATGAGTTCAACATTAAGAAATATAATTAAGCTATCGCTTTCTTTTACTTTCGTACAGGTTAGTTACCCAATTGTGATAGTTGTTATTTGGATTATTGGTCGAGGTTTTCCCTACATTTTCTCATAGTGCAGGTATTTTGGCCTAAATTATCAGGTTAATTGGCATCAACGTCCCATTGGTCATGCCCTTATTTGCCCGCAGAGTGATAGGTATGGATAATTCAATTTCGGCACTCTTTTTCTGTTTCTTTCCGCACCGTGAATCAGCATCAAATCAGGAGGAGAAACTCTTTGGACAAATGACGAAATTGTCGCAGCTCGCAAACTAGTCGCCAGGTAATTCCCACGACCGGATTTAGACTTTGGATTGCGCAGTCGATTCAACATTATCATACCTGTGGCATGCCCGGAATGCCAGCTACTTTCGTTGCAAGTATCAGCAGCCACCTTCATTCTAATTCGAAGTATTTGCTCGATTGGCGCCGCGGCTGCCGACTGCTTTTCGAGCTGCGAATTTCATAGAATGGCTTTTTTAGACTTGTATTTTGGCACGCCCGATTGGTTATCTTTATTTACATTCTGTTTTGGGGGACATTGCTTATGTTGGCTAATTATATAGTATCTAATCATCTTCTTTTGGGGCACTTACTCATAAATCAATATTTTGCAAATAAAATGAAAAAATTATCTTTGAAACCTATATAGATACAACTAATTTACTATTGAATATGTTTCAAGTATCAAGTTATGATCAAGACCGTGCTGCCGTCATGTAATCAAACTTACCTCAGTTTACGTATATTTATAACAAGGTCTCACTATCCCAACTCGATTAGTTTGAGCTGTATAACAAATTTCTTATACCAGTCAACAACGATTTTTACAAGATAGCGAATAGGTTATTTTGATATGGTTTTTTTGATTGTTACATAATTTTAGAAAAAAAATCCTCAAATTTCGTTACCCGATGATCTAAACTTCTATGTAGCTTAATTTGGGACAGAATAGAAAAAGCACACTTGCTGAAAAACTTCAGTTCACTTTATTTTTTCAAGGAATATAACTCGAAAATACTATTTATGTATTATTTTTCATAAGGGACTCCAATTGGTTAATAGTCCACCAAATAATGTTAAAATTGAAACAAATTTTGTGTTATTTAAAAATAAATTTTTAAATTGAATGTTTAAAAACTAAAATTCGAGTAAATCAGTTCTACTTTTATATACTTTGTTGTTTTTATTATATTATATATACTATTATTAGAACATTTTGAAGTTTTTAATTATGTAAAATATTACTTTTTACTTACTTTAATGTTAGAAATACTGAATAGAATAAAAATTTCATTTATTTATTTAACAAGCAGTCAAGGATTTTTAGCTGCTAATTCTAATTTCTTATAATAAGTGAAACGAAATATATTAATATTTGTTATGTTATATTAATCATATTTTCTATAGGGTGGGCCATTTGTTGGTTTCTTTTTAAATTAGACGTTATTTTAACACAGGCAACTCTTTCGCGCTCAAACAATTAACAAAATCGCAGTATCATATCTCCGCGGTACAAAATAAATAGATTTACGCTTAAGGTAGGTGTCTAGTCTAGAATTTTCAGAAATTCGTTTTTTTTTCCATTTTCCAACGCCTTGTAGTGTCAATAATCACCTCTCGAAAATTGGTGACGAAATTCGCTATAGATAAAAAGTTACAGCGGTTTGTGTAGCGACGAGTGGGAGCGCGCGGTTGGCAGCTGGAGACTTTAAAAGCGTTTTCCTCGAAATCACTTTTTTTCAACTGGCGGACAGATAATCTCCGCAACCGCTCGATCGATTTTGATAAAATTTTGTACGATCCTTTATTAAGGTGTTTTGTGTGGTAATTCACCCCATAAAAAAAAAAATTCACAATATCGAAATTTACAGGACATGAACGGTGCAAAAATAGGTCAATTTTTGAACAATATTTTTCCAAAGCCGCCATTTTCTTTTTAATTATCGATTTTTGTCAAACGGTGGTGAATTACCACGTGGCAAACCTTCCTCTATAAAATGACGTTTTTTGTTTTTGTTTCAGACTCGCAGATCCGGAGATTAACTGTCCGCCATGGAGACATTTTTTTTTCTGCAACCTCGACTTTGGCGCCCTCTACAAATTTTTTATAAAATGCTGGAGAAAATTTAAAAAAAAACGTTCCTATTCTATATGATTAACATAATGTCCTGGTTAAAAATTTATTGTTTTATCTAGCATAGAAGCCGAGAAATTAATGTTTGAAAATGAGCTCATTTATCTCTCTCTAGACTAGACACCTACCTTAAGGGGGTACATGGGTTTCAAAATTTGAAAAAATCGATTTTTTTTTTTGTTTCATTTTAAAGTAATCATAACAAGAGTATTTTCTCAAAGTTTCAAATCGATCGGCGCAAAATTCTAAGAGAGCGAGCGATTTTCCCCACTAAGCTCTACCACCTGCTCGAACCGTATATTCACAACGCTGGTTTCTTCTTCATTTCCAGTCCAGTTTTTCTCGAAAACACATTTTTTAAGTCGGTAGTCACGATTACTTAAAAACTATTCCACCGATCATCCTAATATGTTGCATACTTCTTCTACATAGAATTCTCTAGGGGGTGAACGAAGGATTTTCTTTTTGGTGCATTACAACTTTACTTATGTCGCAAAATATATTGATTTTTTATACCGAAAAATGATTTTTTAGCGCGCAACGCCGCCAAACATTCAAATTTCGATTTTTTAACAAATCCTTCGTTCACCCCCGAGCTATACACGTATACTACAAGAAAACAAAATTGTTTTTTGTTTCAGATAAATCTAAAGCAAGATATCATGCCTACCGCATTTTCACCAAGTTTTCGAAAAATAGCCACCAGAGGGTCAATTTTCAAAATTTTCAAAATTTTCAAACAAAAATTCACAAAATATTGTTCAAATGTTGCTTTTTTCAATAAACAATAGTTTCAATATAATTGTATTTATTGCACCATTAAAAAATGTGTCCAAAGTTTAGTCATTTAAGACCCATGTACCCCCTTAAACAACGTTGGGAAATATTCAAAACTTATTTCCAAAGTGAGTGATATGTTGCCGAAACAGAGTAGATTTTGAAAAGAAATTTCAATCAAGTTGTGATGTAACCACCACAGCTGTAATTTGATGTCGTTGGACTTTTTTTTTTTTTATGGAATGCTGTTAGAAATCGGTGTTATACTGACAAATCAGAAATGATTCAGACACTGAAGCACACTATTAATCGAGCTATTCTGAAAAAGGGCCCCAAATCATCGAAAATATGCTTTAATATTGTGTTCAAAGGATAGGCTATTGCCTAGGCAGCTAAGGCAGCAATTTAAATTAAGTCATGTTCCATAACTAATCGGAAGTCTTACTCTTTTCAATAAATCAACAAATTTTGAAAAATACTGAACAGTGTTGATTTTATAGCATTTTTAAAAAGAAACCAGACGATTGTCCATCATGTATAAAAAAATATGTTTTTAATATTTGTGGGTGTCTAGGCTTGGAAAAATTGTCCCAATAGCAATCTTTGATCTTTCTAAATACATTTCCCAAATATACCATCAACCAATTTATTAAAAAAAATATTTAATAACGGTAAATCTTGATTAATCAGATAACTCATTCATAATAAAGTAGGACTTTTCGGAGCTGCTCTCAAGAAACCGTATTCCGCTGAAGTGAATTTTTTTTTTATGAAATACCCAACAGCAGTTAATTTTTATTAACTTCCGCGGCTTGAATCGCTCCGGTCTCATGCATATTTACTGAGCCAGTGAATAAATGGAATTGCTTTCGCTGCAAGTACTATTGGTTGTCTTTAAATTTTTTATTTTTTTCTAGGTTGGAAAGCGGCCTAGAACTCCTCCGCCAAATCGACGAACGGAAGCGTGTCGTTGACCCTCGCTGCACCGAGAAGTAAATAAGTAAGTAGCCTTAATGACTTCTTTTTTATCGCAGCTTATTACGCACAATGAAAGATTAAGCAAACGCGGTGTAGTTTTTGATTAAATAATTAATTGCCCGACTTCTGTCTGTTCCCTGAGTGTGTGTATGTGTGTGTGTGTATGTACGGCTCTGGCGGGGCATGAATAAGTAATTAATAATCGCGCGGTAGTTCCGCCGATATGCACGCACCTCAATCCAACACTGCGCGACGACGCTTTCAAGAGTTCGAAGTATTTTTTTTTTTTATTGGGGGGTCATAAAAGCCATCTCAAGGCCCATAAAAAAATGAAATAAAATCGCTCAAATGCGGGTTAATTATCGCAAATTATTCCCATGCCGAGAATGACCGGGTCTCTTCGTGTTTTCGTTCGCGCGTTGCCACAGCACAAAAAAAGTCCCACAAACGTGTCGAATCAGCCTCGCGCGAACATGCATATTTATGTGCATGTGTATCTCTCTAAATTTCTGAATTTCACAGCTTTTATTATTCGCGATCGGTCCCCGCATTGTTTTGCCGCGGCTGCCTGTCCCCGCGTGTGGGAAAAATGAAAAAAAAAATAAAACGACAAGCGTTTGTAAACAGCAGCGCGGCCAAGCTGTGTCGGATCGTCAACATACTTCTTGAAATTCCCATGTACACCCACGACACGACTACGACAAAGACGACGACGAAGACGACGGGACGGACGGCTGAGATCCCTTTCGGGCTCCTCAAGGCGAAAAATTCTGCTCTATTGAAGCGTTGCGCGCCGATTTACCGGCTTACGCGGGGGAACATGTCCGAACTTGCCTCGGCATGCGCGCTTTATCTTCGAGATCTCTGCGCACCGCGCTCCGCCATTGTGCGCCGAGAACGAGCGAGTTGGATGTTGGGAACGGCAGCGGATATCCCCGGCCCGGACCTCGGCGCGCAGCCCGCGCAGCCCGCGCAACATTCGCGGGACGGGACCTATGCTATTAATTGTCACTCGCCGAAAAATTCATTCATCTCGGCGAGTTTGATGACACGCTGCTGATTTAATTAGTTGCGAGCAACCTTGCCGCGGGACGGTTTTTTAACGTCGTCGTCGGAACAACGCACGGGTGAATAACGCGGATTATGGCAGTTAGTCAGAATTTTTAGATTTGCATTCTTCATTCATAGCTTCTCATTGATTCAAAGTCGAAACACGGAACTCCTGGGCAAAGCTCTCCGATAATAATATTAGGGGATTTATTCAAATAGCTGAAACGTGATTTTTAGTATAATAATCGAAGTTATTAATTTCAGATTGTAGATATCGATTTAAGCTCGCAATATATTGTCTATTATTGTTATCCTCTTCACCGATTTCAATGAAATTTTGTACATTATCAGGCTTACACTAGGCGTGAATCAGAGTTAATTCGACTTGAACTAAACTTAAACCAGCTTGACGCAAACTTGAGCCAGGCTTAGATCAGGCTTGGGTTAGACTTGAACCAAGCTAGAGCCATATTTATCACGTTCAGAGCTGTAAAAAAGTACTACGATTACCATTACAAGTTGGTACTTCACCATTATCGTACTTCAGAAGCATTACTCAGCATTACCTGCCATTACTCAGTACTACCTTGCATAACTTAGAAATACTCAGCGAGTAGAGCTAAGTAATGATAAGTACTATTAAGCAATGCTAGGTAATGCTCTGTAATGTCAGGTAATGATAAGTAATGCCTCTGAAGTAAGGTAATGGTTAAGTACCAGTACCATTACTTGGTAATAATAATTAAATTTTTTGAAGTACTAATGCGGGTAATGGCACTGGTAAATTGTCTTGATTGCATTACTTACATTATTTTACACCTCTGAACACGTTCAACCCGTCGCGCTTTTTCGAAGTCTACGTCATGGACGAGAGCACGAAATTATAAGCTGCTTATTCTTCTGGCTGAATTTTTTTGATGCACTACTTTATTACGTTATTACTGGCTTACATTTAGTTTATCAAAAGAATTGAATGCCCATATTATAACTATGTGATTATTTTCGTGAAATTCTAAGCATAAAGGCCCAATTACAATGACCGGATCTGAACGGATAGAAATGTCAAAGTACGCAGTGAAACGTATAGGAAAAAAAACACTGATTACAATGACGTATCTGTTCAGATTAAAACGTCAAAGTAGTTTGTTTAAATCTCTAAAGTGCGAAAAGTAGAAATGGATATAAATCGGAAAAGAAAAGCATTTTCAATGTTTCTAATGTTGTGTTTATATGCTTTAGTAAAAGAAAAATTGAAGAAAAATGCAGGTTTTCTTTACTTTAAGTATGGCACTTCAATTCGTCAATCCGTCGATTTCTAAACAAACAAAATTGTAGTGTAGTTCCGATCAAATCCACTTGTATCCTTTCAATGTAATCGCTGAGGTAAAAAACGTATGGTGGAAAAACCAATTTGACATTTCAATCCGGTTCTCTTGCGCTCAGATCCAGTCATTGTAATTGGGCCTTAAAACTCTATTTTCAAAGAAAACCGCCAGATAAAAACAATACCTGTGAAACCCCAATAGTCGACGCCGGGTTAAACATGTCATGTCAAGGTTGAGCTTAGGCATGAAGCAAGCTTAAGCCAGGGTTGAGCCAGTATACGAAATAGTTCTACGACTTCATCGACTGTGATCGTAATTGTGTGCATCTACATATGGGATTAGTAATATAACTATAGCCTTTATTATTGTTCTGCCTTTTTCTACCTTGGTATGTACTCAATGTTTCACTCAATCAAGTTCAAATTTTAAATGCAGTTTTAGCACACATGTTATAATCGTTCTAACCAGAATTTCACTTAAGTAATGTTTCCAATCCAACAGCCTTTCAAAGGATTAAAAATTGCAAAAAAGGAAACGTTAAACCCAAAGAGACAACAACTGATATGAATTTTGAATTTTTAAGGTCTCTACAGACGAACACGATCAACAACATTCCATACAAATGGCAGATCGCAATCAATGATCGTTGGTTGATCTGCAAAGCAGCAGAAATATTGTATGATTTTATAAAAACTCTATACACTTTAAAAGATTATAGCGATAAGGTAAAAAAAATGTCATTGGCCTGTTTAATTGATGACGATTGTCGATCAGTATGATTCACGGGGAAAATTATCACCTGAAACTGATCACGACCATATCAGGTATTTTTATTAAGTTTCATTAAGACTTTGTGAATCACGCAGTTACTGTTATAGAAAAATTACAAAGCATGTCGTAATCATGTGATGACATGCAAATTACCTTACCTAATAATAAACTTTCACAAAATCAGTGTAAAACTTTATATATGACATTTTTCCCAGTTTGAAGATCAAACTTGCGCATTGTTTGCATCGAGCAGGTGTAGTCAAATGCGGAAATAATTAGTTTTTGTTTCTTTCACTTTTAAAACAATGAAAGTTTAATTATAGTAGTTGTTAAAGAAGCGTGCGGATAAACAACATTTGAAAGCTGATGTTAATGATATGGTAGAATTTGCTCTAATAAAGAATTTGTTTTCTTTTTCATTGGTGATGTAAAGAGTCAAATAACCTCAAATTATTTTGATTTTTATATAAGTTTCATATTAATTGTAATCATAATAAATAAATTATATCGTCACTGCTACACTGCGTATCTAATATTGATGCCCAAATAATACATAAGTATGTGACAAACATAACAAAAAATGTTTTTCATTATATAATAATATCACACTCATTAAAAGCAGTTGAAAGAAAGTTAAATTTCAAAATCTTTGTAAAAGGTGATTCCTCAATAGGCATTTTGCAAAAAGGCAAATCGTCAGAATTGAAAAGAAAACAAAAAACATTTTGTTTATAGGACGACAAGACAGATCGATTTTTCTATTATTTTTGCTCTCTTCCTTGGTACAAAATGTTTTAGGATCCGTTTTTGTTAGCAATAATTTAATTTAAAGTAAGTATTGTGAAAACAGAATGTATAATGTTTATTTTCACTGGCTTTTGGCATAAGAAATGTACAAACATTGTCAAATACATGCCTAAGACGTAGTAAAATATATTTCTTGTAATTTATATAGTGCAAAAATAATTTCTTACGAATTTGTATAAATATATATATATTTTTTTGTATTTTTGACTATTAGGAGTTGTTTTCACCCCCTTGCAAGGATGAATTTCAATGAAAACGAACCATTAATATATGCCAATTGCTATTTAATGATCAGTTTAAATAATAACTCATGAACACAATTTTTTTCAGATATTTTATAATTTATTGTAATTTTTCAGTGCATGGGTGTGTTTTTAACCTGTCTAAGGCTTGTATTTAACAATGTTTGTAGATTTTTTTATGTCACTAATAGTTTTTGGTATTCTACGTAACCTAAGCTTTAAAATGAGATAAGGTAAACTTGTTTATCTTCTTTTATTGTCGACATATTAAATTTTTAATGTCAAAACTTCTATAGTACAACTCGATTTGGTCAAATTTGATAATTTGTTCCTCAAAATTTCAACAGATGCTCATCTTGAAAGTTTTCTGAGAGCATTATCTTTGCAAAATTTGTGATTGTTGCGATTGAAGTCGGTTGTTTTTAGCCTTATATAATTAGTAAACAGAAAATTCAATTGATTTTCTTTAAATTTATACTACAAATACTACAAAAATTACATTTAAACTTGAAGTAGCATAAAGGAAAGCCGGGAAATCTTTTCTGCGTAAAATTCTAACTAACTTTCTCATTAAATTTAAAGCATATTTTTGGTTATTTCATTCGGTTATGTTTCGTTTCATTAAGTTGGTTATAGGTTTTGATACATAATCTGTCTTTTCTTTTCTTTTTCTTTCTAGGTGTAAAGTATGAAAAAATTTAAAGATGTCAGAACAGTTTTTAAAAAACCCGATTCGTCGGTGATACATGATAATGACAAAATGGGAAATACAATTAATTCTACTTCTTCTATACAACCTAAAGCAACAACAAGTACATCTGAAGAAAATCGCCCAAAAACTGAGGTACGTGGTGCAGCAGTTTTTATAAATATCAACTTTTCTGATTAAAAAATAACGTATCAGATTTTTTCTTGAGAATGAGATATTTTCCCGCTGTAAACTATATCCTTCCCCAGGATACTATTATATCTTCTTGTCTAATTTTATCGAAATCCGTTCAGTCGTTTAAGTGTGGAAAGGTAACAGACAGACAGACAGAGTTACTTTCGCATTTATAATATTAGTATAGAAGTATGGATTTAGCTGTGCCATTAGACTTTTAACTTTACTAAAGAGTTAAGAAAGCCGCCACATTGTAATAAGGAGAGCGAATGAACTGCATTAATAGGCGTAATTTATGATCTCTCATTAAGGGGGTGTCCTGAATTAGAATGTTCCAAAACAGGGTTTTCTTGTGATTTTTTTAGAAGGGAAAGAAATAAGTGAAGTTATTGAATCTGGAGGGATGGTTTTATACATATTTAGCGGCTACAAAAATTCAATCGGCGGCAAAGATCCACCTCGTAATTCTTGAGTAAAACAAAAAAAACCAAAAAATATTAAATTTTTATATATTTTTCTTCTGGGTGAACTTAAAAAATAGCAGAAAAAAATGTGAAATAAAAAATTTTGGCGGGTTTTAAAAAAAATGCGTTTTTTAGAAAATAAAAATTAACTTTAAGGTGCTATAACAATTATTTAAATAAACTTTTTAACGAACTTTTTTAGTTCACTTAGAAGAGAATTTAATACTGAAGAAAAAAAAACGTTGGTTCAATTATATAAGTCGTTTAGTTTTTTAGCTATCACGCCCGCTAATTTAGAAAACCTGTAAAAATAAAAACTAGAGAAAACGCGTCTCAAAGTTTTCAATAGGCTCGCACACCTGCTCGACGCTCGTCTGTTTTCGGCTTTATATCCTTGGAAATATTTCAAATTGGCCCTGTCACTTTGTATACATATTCTTAGATAGTTTATCTATCGATTTAAACAATAAAGAAAAAAAAATCGATTTGTTTGACATTTTAATTCAGAACACCCCCTTTAATAACCGTGGTTAGTTCAGCTGGACGGCTGCCCCCACTAGAAAAAATCCCTAGCTAAGCCAATGCTGGTTGGCAACTTTTTGAAAAACTATTCAACCGATTGGGCTCAAATTGTCAGGGATTATTCTACACATGTGTGGCTATGGTGTGAACTAGAATATTCTTTAATATTTTACCCTATTTTTATCCCAATACTTTATTCTAGTTCACACGATAGAGAATGATTTCTATTTTAATATCCTGCACTCAGAAAAAAATCGCAATGCAAAATCGACAACAAACATTGTAAAGTTTTTCAATGCAAAAACCTTGGCCCTTTTGGTCTCTAAGTACAATTTTCTTTATAAAATGATATAGAAATTACTAAAATTACATTTTGTAAAAACATATATAAAAGTAGTAAATTTGTGTCGATTTTATACGATTTTTCAGTAGAAACATCTGACGATATGAACTGTACAATATTTCTTTTGAAATCATAAACGAAAAATATTTGCAATAGACTGCATTATAAATTTTACATTGTCACGTTATGCATTTTCGTTGAGCATTGATGATTTCGACAATATGTGTGTTCACTTGGTTACGTAATTTCTTCATTTCCTTTCGTGAAGTGACAGCGAACAGTTGAATTCACCTGAGGATCTCAAATTTGCAAAATTTTTACTAAAATATCATTCCGGATTTGAATCAGAATTTAGTTACAAAAAATATGAATGGCTTACATTTTCAACAGTTATAGATAGTGATGTATTTGCCGGAAATAGTTCAATAACTTTTAATTTAATCAAATGTTTGCTTGAAATTAATTACAAGGACTTTTGTATGAACCTTATTTTTATTTATCTATCTTCCACAATAATGATACAATAGAAGTGTATAAAATTAAAAAAACAATATTCATTTATGAGGAAGAAGTCTTTATAATCAGCAGTGGCGGATTTACAAATTTGCCGCCAGTAGGCTATTAAAATGTTGCCGCTCCTACCGGCCTCTAAAATTCGTTACAACCATATTAATTACAATTTTTTGTCAACGAAATTGTAACTTTATGATTTGTGCACTATCGTCCTAATTATGAATATTATCCTCCAGCTATTAGATGCTCTGGTTGCTTCCAAAACAGCTTCATTGGTTTAGCATATTATTGTGAATGAGCAGCATGGAGTTTTCGCTGGTAGATTCACTATTTCGAATCTAGCGATATTTACAAACTTCTGTGCTCCGAATATAGAGAATATAGAAAATGGTATTCAACTGGATGTACTGTATAACGACTTTTCTAAAGTAACAATTCCGATTTTATTGGATAAAATAAAATATTTTGGATTCAATGGATCAATTTTGAAGTATTTTCAGTAGTATGTATCTTACCAATCGCATACAACAGGTAAAAATAGGCAACTTATATTATAAGAATTTTATTGCCTCATCCGGAGTACCACAAGGGAGTCAATTTGGGCCTCTTTTATTCATATTATTTATTAATGATATTGTTGAAATATTCTCTTTTGCTAAGTGCTTAATTTACGCTGATGATTTAAAATCGTTCGCCTCAGTTAGATCCTCAGAAGATTGTGCTAAGCTTCAAAATGATTTGGATACGTTAGCTAACTGGTGTAGTATTAATGATCTTTCTCTGAACGTTACTTAGTGCAAAATTATGACCTTCCACAGATGTGTTAAACCTGTAAGATGGGATTATAAAATTAAGAAGAATTAAAACAAATATAAAGACTTGGGTCTTATCTACGACTCCAAACTCACATTTTCATACTACATTGATTACACCATTAATAAAACACTTAAACTTTTAGCTTTTATGAAAAGGAACACAAAAGAATTTACTTAGAAATTACAATAAGGTTTATTTTTATCTCCTTGATCAGATCTGTTTTGGAATATGCTTATAGGAAGTCCTCAGCATGATCTCTGGATAACCCGAATAGAATCGGTGCAAAGAAGTTTTACTCGGTTTTTATTCAAATAATACAAGATATTAGGTAATACAATTCCATCTTATGAAACTCGATGTCCACTGTTAGGGTTACAAATGTTGCATAGTAGACGAACTTATTGGCATGACTTATTCATACGAGATATTTCGACTAGCCATATTGACTGTCCTGAACTATTAGCCATAATCAATATTTATGCCCCTGTTGCGTATGAGAAATTTGTTGTATACTCCTGAACATAGAACGAACTATGGGTTTTCAAGACTTTTATAAATGTTGTACACTTTTTTGATTTCCTCAGAAATTAGGAAAGTTTTAAAATACCTTTTTGCGTAATTTGTGAGGTGTGTTACAATTTTAATTTCAAATATTTTTCTATTTATTCTTTATATACTTCTTTATTCCTTTTGGTTTTCATTATTTGTTGTTCTTTAAAATAAATTGTGCAGTCTAATAGTCTTACGATTTATTATCTCTTTTATTTATAAATAATTTATATCTATTGGTAGAATGAGGGCGCTTGCGAAATCACGGACTACTAGTTTAGGTATATAAATATGAATCCTTTTAATTTCTATAAGACATTAAAAGAAAATGTTGCCTCCAAATTTGCCGCCCTTAAAATATGCCGCTCTAGGCTCCAGCCTACTCAGCCTGCTGGTAAATCCACCACTGATAATCAGTAATAAAATAGAAGTAATTTGTTTTGATGTACACTTTCAATCTTTTGAAATAGGTAGAGCTTTACCTCATTTTTACTAGTCCTCCTCTATATTTTTATTTAGCTTACAATTGAAAATGTTACATAAGAAATAAAAATAATTAATTTGGAGTGAGAAAAATAAAGCAGATATGTATGTGCAGATAAATAAAAAATAAAAACTAAATTTGGCGTTTTATTATTCCTAATTAAAAATTTACAAAAAATTTATCATTATTCGGAAAACTAATGTTTAAATTAAATTGATTCCAGCCAGGCAAAGAGAGTTTTTACACTAAAGAATCTTTATGCTTAAAGTAAGCTAAAATTACACATCCACGTTGCATTTTACAATGTAAAATTGACAAGAAATGCGAATGGCGCCTTTTTATATGTGAAATATATGAAATCAATCGCATTTTGTAGCATTTCGCATTGTTTTTTCTTTAAGGGAGGGGTAAGGTTTTCAGCATGAAAAAGAAACACTTTTTTTGCGATTTTTTTTTAGAAATATGGTTTGAGCAAATTTATTAAAATCTTTTGTATATTATTAAGTATGATTTCAGCAATACTCAGTAATTTTTTTATGCGAAAATATCGACAGACAAGCCGGTGACTGAACTTTTTCAAAACCACTTTTTAAAAGTCCGTGTACACTGCTATTTAAAAACTACATTACTGATTCATTTCAAACTTGGTACACACTTTCTATATATAAAATACCTCCCCCCTACGTTGAGTTTTAAATTTTTTTTTTACATTAAGGGGGGTTTCCACTTACAAAATGACGAAATTTTTCGTAAAAAATAGCAGTTTTTACTTTAAATGACCACCA
This sequence comes from Dysmachus trigonus, assembly GCA_949715965.1. Lineage (NCBI taxonomy): Eukaryota > Metazoa > Arthropoda > Insecta > Diptera > Asilidae > Dysmachus > Dysmachus trigonus. Next base: position 78,180,005 of record OX454322.1, on the reverse strand, counting down.
AAAATTTATAAATGAAAAAAATAATAATCAGAGAACGTAGGGGGGAGGATTGAATGATACTCTGACTAAATTTTAAAGGTTTTTAATTTCGGATAATTTACAGCTGAGATACAGTGTACACCGCAAATCGTCTATTTCCAAAGACGTTCTTGGAAAAGCTCCGTTACCGGCTTGTTTGTCGATATTTTCGCATAAAAAAATTACTGAGTATTATCGACATCATACTTAATAATGTACAAAAGGTTTCAATAACTTTGCTCAATCCATATTTCTAAAAAAAAATCGGAAAGAAAGGTGTTTTTTTCGCGCTGAAACCCTTACCCCCCCCTTAAGTGTGCTCCTCAAATTTCTTGTTTCAGACGTTCCACAGCTGAGATTTTCTGCCAATCTTTTTTTTTAAAGGGACATAATTGCGACAGATGTATCATATTTTTTTCTTAAAAAGTTTTATAAGTATATTTTCAGTTCTTTAAATATTGTATCATTAAAATAAATTTTCGTATGAAAAAAAAACATTTGAAAAAATGTCCAATAAATTTTTAGGCTTAAGTCTAGATTAGGGTAACCTCACGGATTTTAATGAAACTCGGTAGGAACGTTCGTCTAGGCTTAGAACGAACGAATATGCAAAAATTTTTTGTCGGAAAGCTCAACTTTCTGAGATATTCAACTTTGAATTTCTAAAAAAGTCGCTTTCACGACTAAAAATTTTCACGTTATTACTGCCGAGTTTCATTAATTTTGCGAACGGAAACAGCACTACACTACACTAAACACTATTTATAGCCTCCTAGTCCATCGTTGCAAGCATAAAAACCCCTGAAATTATAAAAATTTGCGTTATTTTCATTGTACTTACCTTTACTCCTGATGACATCTCCCTGGAACTGTCATCCACATCTCATTCCAGCTCTACTCTTCATGGGAACGTTCAGAAAATTACAAATTTTAGAAACTGTGTATTAAGAGAAATTTTCCTTTTACAAACTGTCTATTAGAGGGAATTTTCCTTTTACAAACTGTCTATTTATTAGAGGGAATTTTCCTTTTACAAACTGCCTATTAACTAGGAATTTTCCTTTTACAAACTGTCTATTAAGAGGGAATTTTCCTTTTACAAACTGTCTATTAGAGGGAATTTTCCTTTTACAAACTGTCTATTTATTAGAGGGAATTTTCCTTTTACAAACTGCCTATTAACTAGGAATTTCCCTTTTACAAACTGTCTATTAACTAGAATTCCCTCTTAATAAACAGTTTGTAAAATTTGTAATTTTCTGAACGTTTCCATGAAGAGTAGAGCTGGAATGATATGTGGATGACAGTTCCAGGGAGATGTCATCAGGAGTAAAGGTAAGTACAATGAAAATAACGCAAATTTTTATAATTTCAGGGGTTTTTATGCTTGCAACGATGGACTAGGAGGCTATAAATAGTGTTTAGTGTAGTGTAGTGCTGTTTCCGTTCGCAAAATTAATGAAACTCGGCAGTAATAACGTGAAAATTTTTAGTCGTGAAAGCGACTTTTTTAGAAATTCAAAGTTGAATTTCTCAGAAAGTTGAGCTTTCCGACAAAAAATTTTTGTATATTCGTTGGTTCTAAGCCTAGACGAACGTTCCTACCGAGTTTCATTAAAATCCGTGAGGTTACCCTAATCTAGACTTGTTCCAATTTTTACTCCCCCTTAAATCTACAATATATTTAGTTTATTTCTTAAACTCCCACAAGCCCTTTTAAAACGCAGTTGTTCACTTTGTGAGATTATGCAGTTTTCTGTTTCAATTGCAGTTTCTATAGATTGCACTGAATATCACTGCAACCAGAGCTTTTAAATGTAGAGTAAAATTACAAAATCCCTTGAAAGCAACAACTTACTACAAAAAAAAAAAAAAAGAGTTCAACTGCCTTGAAATCCGCTCGGTAGTATTTCTTAATTACTCGGTCTAAGAAGCCGAGCGCGGGAGAGGGGATTTTCCTCGACATTCCCGCTATGATAAGAGAATAGAGCCCCATCTGGGGCTCCTGAAGACAGCCCTTTTCTACTCCTTAATCAAATTAACGCGGGGCGCGGAGTGCCTCGCTCGGCGGGTGCACCTCCTTTTCCTAATCCTCGTGCTGCGGGAAAATAAAAAACAGAGCAAAAAGGCCCGAAGGAACTCACTTTGCACCGCGACAGTTCGCACATCAATCCCCCGCTGGCGGCGCACTTTTCATCACCCACACCGCGGCCGGCGCAATTAATCCAGTTGGCGGGCGCGTGTGTGTGCACTCGATTTACCGGTTCAAGTTAAGTAACGTTCACTTCTCAGAGGCGTCCACTCGCGGGGCGGCGGCGTTCTTTTCACCTGGCAAGCGCATCAGTTTAATTAATTAGCGGAGAGCCGCCCGATGGCACTTTTCATCGTTTCGCCCGACAGGTTTTTTTGCACTTTTAAATCACTCGCCGCCGTAAACAGCGCAAAATGACACAACACGACGCCGCACGCCGCACCGCACCGCACACGCACGCACCTGTCACTCGGCGGTCGTCGGATCCGCTGGGCGAATCTAAAGAGAAACGAGTGCAACTCTCTGGAAAATGAACTGTTATGCGAAGAGAATTACTTGCTCTTTCAGTAGCTCTCTCTTAAATCCCTTATATACACTAAAAAAGAGCGATTAAAGAGAAATTCTAAGAGATTCGGCCCAAGTACATAAAGTTTGGGACAGTTTGTTTATGTACAAGAGAACACTCAAAACTCCTCCTTTCTCTTAACCCGAGCGTGCGATTTGAACAGCGCTCTTCTGATTACCGTCGCTTGAGCACGCACTCGACGCCCCAACGCGATTCCACGCGCGGCGGCCGAAAACTCCGCGGCGACGGACCCTGACGCAGGCTGCATTCGTTGAAATTTCTTGCGAACAGTCAGAATTAAAGGGGTAAATACAATTAGAAGGTCAAAAAACCGATTTTTTTTTGTTCCTCTAAAAAGTTGGGAATACGTAGAATACGCTCCAAAAAGTTTCAGGTCGAAAATCGAACTCCTTACATATATTTTTTCTTCATTTTTCGAGAACGCTTTGTTCAGCGCATAGCAGGTTTTCAAAACTTTAAACTCGTTTTTCTCAAAACAACATTTTTAAAATTTGCAACCACGATTACTCTAAAACAACTTGTCCAATTTAGCTGAAATTTTTAGGGTTTCTTCGTTATACCTTAGGCTTGTCTGTAAGCCTAATTGTTTTGGAATTTTTTGTTGCAAAATTGGATTATTAAGGGGTTACATACGTACAGCAGCGCCAAAAATGCGCTAAAAGTAAAACTGTTTTTAGAAGGGATATCAATAGAAATTACGAAAAATAACTTTTACACATTGTTTACTAGTATGTAAACTTTATAAGAAATAGTATTTATTTTTTTTTTTCAAAAATTATAACATAAAAAATCTTTTTCCCCGAAGCTCTATAAAAAAAAAGTAGGTCCATCGTTTACATCATTTCTGCCTGAAATGTTGATGGATCTGCAAAACGTAAAATAATTCTTGTAAAATAAAGTTGTAGTTATAGTCTGTCGAGCCGGATTTTTGAAATTCGAAAAATTTGGCAATTTACGGCAGTTTAAAAAAAAAAGTGCATTTTTTGTCATAAATTTCACACTTTAATTATGTTTATAAAATTTTGTAATCAGAATATCAAAAATCCGGCTCGACAGACGATAGAGAAAACAATTTCGAATATTAAAAAAAAAAGCATAAAAAAATATTAAAATCTGTATGAGTTATCATGTAAACCATGCCGGAAAAAGTAGTTTTGAGAAAAACGCATTTAAAGTTCAGCTCAGCTAAAGCAAGAACTTTATGAATTTTCTATTTTATATTGTTAACTTACGTCTAATCTCTCATTCCAGCTTCATATTGTATGCCTTCCTCGTCAGTAAACAATTGTTGTTGTTTATTTTTTTCCGACAGGCTGAAAGGCTCCGAAAGTAACGGCCAGCTGCCTCAAACAAGGGACAGCTACCTTCGCGCATCAAACTCTCGTCGGGCAGTCACGTTTTCTATAATAACTTTCGATCTATGTGGAATTTTTACAATCGACTTTCACAGAAACACGCCTAAAACTATAGAGAATAATAACCTGTAAAAAAAAAGTCGATTTTTTAAAAATGCTGTACGTATGTAACCCCTTAATGTAAAAATGGCTGAAAAAATAGTGAAAATTATCGATTTTTTACAAAAACTTCTACCAAACGCAGAATTATTATTTTTTTTTTTTTTAATTTTTGAGGCTTACCGACAAATTACATGTATATTTAAGGGGACATTCTCATTGGACGTGAAAAAAAAAATCGATTTTTTTTTTTTTTTTTACATAAAAGTATTCCTTAACATCATAGAAATGCTGTCGTCAAACCGTTGTGAGAAATTCGAAACAAAACGAAAGTTATAGCTATATACGTAACGGTATATACCGGTTTCTATAGATTTGGAGCGTCACACAAAAACTTTAACACGTTGACGCCGGCGCAGTTTTTTGTATTTCACTTCATAGGGCGGCAGTTAAAATCGCATTTTGCTTTATCTTGTGGCGCCTCGCACAAAATTTTGTTTAGCAAAACTTCAAAAGTGCAGTTTCCTTTTACTATATGATTATTAAGACATAATAGTTTTATTTATTATGTGTTACGCAAAGCTGATGTGAGCCAGTGGTACGCGCCGGCGTGAACGTGTTAAACGCGTTTTTCTCGAAACTACTTTTTTTCACCTGGTACCAGTGATATCTCAAATTCTGCTTGATAGATTTAAAAAAACCAAAAAGCATTCGACTCATTAACATAAATACTAGAACATAGACCTTTAAAAATGCATAAAAGTACCCCACCCTCTTTTTTATACACGTAATTTCCCCCAAAAACTTGGCCAATTTTTAAAATTTTTAGAAAAACAGTCCTAAAAAATTAAAAAAAAAATTAAAAGTATCATTTTTAAAGGTCTATGTTCTAGAAAAAAGTCTTAAGAACAAAACCGATTTTGAATTTTGTCTTTATCTTCTCCAGGAAGACCGCAGGAACTGGTACCAGCTAAAAAGGGACTTTTCGTACAACACCCTCTATTGCCGCAAAACATAACAAAAGAAAACAAAAAACAAATTTTTTGTTGTTGTATACTTCAATGCCTATATATTCAATATATCAAAAAAGTTTTTTGAATAAATGCAATAGGGTTTAGACAAAAAATTCCAAAAAAAAAGTCGTTTTTTTGTCCATTTCAATGAGAATGTCCCCTTAAGCCAAATTTTTTTTAAGGGCTGTTACAGATCAATAACACGACGTCCAGAATGGTTGCAGTTTTTTTTTTGTAGGTCAACTTCACGCCAGCGTACAGCCGCCATTTTGTTTTCAAAAATTAAAAAAACAAATTTTTTACATTCCTCATTTATACCTTAACAAGTGTATAAAGTTTTATAATGATTGCATTAAACCTTCTTTGTGAAAAAAAATGTTTTCTAATGCGTAATTTTTGCCGGTGTAATTGTATTAAATTGTCTTTAAGAACTTTGGTCAGTTGAAGTCGTTTTCTTTGCTGCACTTTTCCCAGGCTGCAGTTTTTCATCTTAATTTCCTCAAACGGAGTAAGGAGTTTATGACACAGTCATTGGCGTAGCTAAAGATTTACCCTAAGGGTCGGCAGCCAGTGGCGGATTTACACATTTACCGCCAGTAGGCTATCCAGATTTTGCCGCCCCTACCAGTGGCGTAGCTAGGTAACCAAGGGTCCTGGGGCAAATCAAAAAATTGGGCCCCACTGCTATCTAAACTGGTTAGGTTTTATCAAGTAAAAATATCTGGGGGCACGGCAGTGCCCCCCCGCCAAGTCGAGCAAAAAAGAGGCACGGCCGTACCATCCTTTTCTCGAAATAGTTCAGGCCATTTTCGACCCCCTATAAATACGTTGTGGATAAAACTAGAAGCCTAAATTTTCAGTAATCAAGCAGACATTGTATAAACACGGTATATTTCAAATTTCATTCAATTTGAACCAGTAGTTTAAGAATTATAACTAGTCAAAGTTTCTTAAACAATCTAATTTAATATATAATATGTATTACTTGTGAGATACATTGTATTTTCATGCGATGGCCAAGTCAATTTGTTTATTTAAAACATAAGAAATTTTTAATATTGATATGGTCACTATAAGATGTTGTTAGGTTAGCTAATTACGTAATAACTTAAGACAGAAGGTCCCTTAAGGGGAGGTTCTCATCTAGAATCTTGAAATTTTCGATTTTTTTTTTATTTCATATTATTAAAGTTTAATATGTCTAGAATGTTGCTTTAAAATATTTAGTCGATCCGAGCACTAGAACGGATTCTACAGCCCATTGATTCTGGCGGTGTCATGATCGTAGCGGGGCGCTCAGCCTGTGCCGTGCCGTTCAATCACGATTATCTCGGAACTTTGTTTTTCAAGATTTTTCAAATTTGCGTACAAGATAACTTAAAAACGGTTCAACCGATCAACTTCTAGTTTCGTGCATATTAAAGTAAACAATTTTCTTCATAGAAAGAGTGGAGCACATTTTGAAAATTGTAACATTATCTCCTTTTTGTAAGTGATAAACTATGAAAAAAAACGGCCGAAAACGGCCTTAAAATTTCAAAATCGCGCCATTCCATCAATTTTAAATTTTTTTTGAAAGTCGTCCACTCTTTCTGAGACAAATTTATTCTAGTTTATAATAATGTCATCATTATTTGATTTCAGACCAATCTGCGACCCCTAAATTGTACGCAGCTGGGCCATTTTCGAAAAACATGCCTCCGGAGAAGTTGAATAACGGGCGCCATTTTGTTTTTTTTTTTAATAAAAAAATTGTTTCGTACAGATAAATATACAATAAAAGATAATGCCAAATATCATTTCCCTATGTCTTGTCATTTGCCTTCAAAAAAATCACGAACTTTACCTACTTTTTGACGTTCTAGATGAGAACCTCCCCTTAAGTAGGTACTGAATAAATTAACCGACTTGGTATTACATGGATCTCACAACTTTTTACGGTAGAAGAACTGAGTTGCGAGACTTGGTTTTTTTTTTGCAAGTTATGTTTTTGATGGCTTAAATATACAAATACTTTAAAAATGCTAAGCTACTTTATCATTAGCTCTTTTTCGTGCACTGCAGAGCAGGTAATAAAAATATTAAACAGTAACAACATAAATTACAATTAATACTTGGTGTAGGTATTGGGCAATAAAACGAAATAGAAAAGATTCAAGAGGTTATTATATAAAGGTCGAACCTACCAACTGACTAAATAACAATTATATTTACAATCTTTTCCTAGCTTTAGTTTTCGCAAAAGTATCAATGACTTTGGTTAAATCCAGGCTTGATGCGGTTTTGTTTTCAATTGCTATTAGCGATAAATGTCGGAGTCGAGTTTATTGACGTAATGGACATCAATATGAGTGGTACTAAAATGAAATAAAATTAAACCACTATATTGAGCTTACTTACTTAGCTTACTTACTCCTAAAACAGCATTAATTTTTTAACCGTTCTCGAAAAAAAAATCTTGACTCGAATTCACAATAAAACACAATATCGATGAATAATAAAACGCACATATCGCTGTCCGTCAAATTGACAACACTGCCAACCCACAGAAAGAATTTAGGGGAATTCCCTAGGTATAACTTTCGAATTTCTCTCAACTGAGTTGCCATGATTAAAGTCGGGTTGCAACCTGTCGTATTTATTTTGAAAATGGGAGAAATTTTCTAAAGTTCAGTTCGATCGAGATTTTCTGGTAAGGATTCGAGGGCCCCGGGGCACTGCCCCGCCTAGCCCCTAGGTAGCTACGCCACTGGCCCCTACCAACACTAGTTCATAATCATATTGATTACAATTTTTTTTGTCGATGAAATTGTAACTTCTTGATTTGTTCAATATCGTCCTAATAACACCACCTTTTTCCCGTAATTTCTAGTTTCTAGATTATTTTTATTTTATTTTTACAACCCAACGATTTAGTTAAGATTGCACAAGAAATAGTTTTTGGGTATATTTCTGAGCTAATAAAAGCTCAATCATGTACTACTAGGAAGGCGAGGTAAGGTATGCCTTCATAATACTTACAAAATAATGTACATTCGGTAAATGTAATTAAATCATTTTTATTTCGCTTACTTACAATTTAAAAACAATATACCTATTCAATTATCTGGTAACAATCCGACTGATGATGACGATGAAATTTAATTAATTAAGTTATAAAAGTTTTACAATACCTTTTTGCGAGATTTCCTATTTGCAAAATCATCAATTATATTGTCTTGTTCATTAATTCTGACTAAGGCGTTTAGTTTTTCTTGGCTTAAGCCTTAACCCTGAAGCGGGCGCGCCCCGAGAACTCCCCTAAGCAGGCGCGCGGCGGTATTTGGACCGCCTCTATTATTATTTTTTCATATTTTCATTATAATTCCTCTTTTACTTCTTAAGTTATTCTGAAATGACTTCCTTACACATTTTAGCATATTGTTTGGTAGAAATTAAAAAAAAAAAAAATAATGAATTTTATTTTTTAATTTAATTTTAACATCCCACCTTTTAGAGGAGTCAAGGCTTTGTGTCTCTGGCGGTCTAAATACCGCCGCGCGCCCGCTACAGTTTTAAAGTAGATCTTAGATAACATTTTTCATTCGTTTTAAGGTACTATTACCGTCTAGAATTTTCAAAAAATGAATTTTTTTTTTTTTTACATTTTTAGATTCTTTATACCTTCAATAATAACTGTCTAAAATATTACATCGAAATTCGAAACCAGTGCCGAGATATAACGACTCAATTGAAGCGCGCTCTCGGCTGTTCCCATGTTCTAAATAAACTTTAAATGCGTTTTTCTCGAGTTTAGGTTTTTTTAACTGGCGGACAGTTAATCTCCGGATCTACTGGGCCGATTTTAATAAACTTTGAAGCATTCTGTTCGTTTTTATATCCTGTGTGATAGTTTACCACAATTTGACCACAAAAAAAATATATAAAATTGTTGAGTCTGAAAAAAGGTCGAAAAAAAGGCGATTTTTGAAAAAAAATTTCAAATGTCCGCCATTTTTTTATTTTTAATTATTTTTCAATTTTTCTGGTAAACTATCACGTAAGAGCACTTCCTTTTTGTAACTCTTTTTGAATTTTATGTTTCAGACTTACCGCTCCAGAGATTAACTGTCCGCCATGCAGCAGTGTTTTTTTGAGAAGAAAATTTGAGCGTCCTCTATTAAATGTACAATTAATAGAAAATAAAAATAAAAATTTTTTTCGTAATCTTCAAGAACTGTTTAATACTGTAAAAAAAGTTTGATAACCATATATAATAAAGAAAGTGAAAAAAAAAATTGTTGAATATATGTCATTTTTTAGCATTCTAGACGGTAATAGTACCTTAAGCAAGAAAAGTCGCTCTCACCCGAATAATTTGTCGCTGGTGAACATAGAGCCATGTGAACTCCTATATCCAAGTTTGGATAAACGTTTTTCAAATTCTGTTTTCGCGGGATCCAGAATCTGGTTTCACCAAAAATTCTTTCAGAAGAAAGGTGGCACTGAAAATGTATACCATTCTTGAACTAAGTCAGTCTCTATATGATTAGGATACATTTCTCCAAAGAAAAGAGGCCTTTTCCGTGTGTTACAATTTTAATTTCAAATATTTTTCTATTTATTCTTTATACACTTCTTTATTCCTTTTGGTTTCCATTTTTGTTGTTATTTAAAACAAATTGTGCAGTCTAATAGTTTTCGATTTATTATCTCTTATATTTATATATAATTTATATCTACTGGTAGAATGCCGACAGCCGGCGAAACCGCGGACTACTAGTTTAGGTATATAAATATGAATCTTTTTCATTTTTGTAAGACATAAAAAAAAATTTGTGTTCCCAAATTTGTCGCCCCTAAAATCTGCCGCCGTCCTAGGCTCCAGCCTACTCAGCCTGCTGGTAAATCCACCACAGCCGTCCAGCTGAACTAACCACAGTCATTTAAAGAGGGAGGTATGGTATTTTTTTTTTTTTTTTTTTTTTTTTTTAATTTTTCTCATATAAATGTAGAACATCTCAAGATTATTGTGTTAAAATTTGAAATCGATTGGAGTAAAACTAACGGAGATATGGAGTTATAAGTCTCCGCCGCTCCGATCCAGCTTTGAGCTATTCCTGTGCCTTATAAATTTCAGTGTTTAGACTTTAAACGCGTTTTTCTCACACTTACTATTTTCAAAGTCTGTGGACACTGTAACTCAAAATATACTTGACCGATCCTCTTCAAATTTGATACACTCTTTAAGTATACAAATATATGGGCATTATAATTAGTTTTACTATGAAAATAGGCTGATTTTTACCAGTTTTTTCTTTTTAAATTAGCTTTTTTTTTACTTCAAAATGATGCCAACAATTGACAAATCGTCAAAAAACATAAATCTCAACGTCATTACCTCGAGAAACTCACACACTAACCAAATATTTTCGATTTTTTGATTTAAAATAATCCAGTAATGAGTTCTGATGTCCACTGAAAATTGCCTTTTTTTTTAAGAGTATCCGAAGATTTGCTCTCAGTGGCTTGTTTCTTAATATTTTAGGCTAAAAATTTAATTGAATACTCTTGAAATGATGCTTTATGATGTGTACAATTTTTAAATAAATTCAATTTAGCATATGCTCAGAAAAAATTATCAAAAATATGCTTAAAATGAAGGGAATTAACTCTACTGACGTACAGAACTTTTTTGTTTTCGAATTCGATATCTGCAGAAAAAGTCCTATCGAAATTTGTTTTGTAAAAGCAAAACCATCACTGGCCTGTTTAATATAAATTTTGGTTATTTGATCTTGAACTGAATCGGTTTCGACACATTTTGTAACGATATTTAAAATTGTTTTAAGTTTGACTATGTTTTGTCCGAAATTTTCTTCCAACTTCTGTAAAGTTTTCACCAAATTGATAATAATGTTTAATTTATAAAGATGCGTTATTCATATTTACTAACCGCAATATTACTACTTGACAGCTGTCAAAAATTACAAAAACTATAAATGGCGGAAAAATTAAAATTTAATCTCAAATTTGAATACACTTTACATAAGAGATACCCTACATATATATTTAAACAGAGTGCACATATCTTATACATATATCGTCTAATTTCAGGTGAATAAAACCTTTTGATTACATATAATATCATATTCGATGGATAGCGTGAAACGGAAAAACAGCTCCAAAAGCCATTTAGTACATATGTAAGTAGTCCCATTAAACGTTCAAGCTGATAATTAAGTATAAACTCGAAAGATTTAATGGCCGGGTTTCGGAGTTGCTGTTGCGTGCCAGCACCTAATGAGGTTAAGTAAAAGCCTACTTATTAGAATGTTCGAATTGCCTGATTCGCTCCCTGGCCCCTCGAATGGCAGCCAATTCCCCCGCTACGGAGGAACGCAAATAAACAGGTGTACCCGAAAATTCCACTTCCATCCAGGTGCGTGCCGCCGACTTCCCGTGCCCCGAGACAATGGCACCAGAGCACGTTTGCTTTCCGTTCGTAAACAAACATTTCGGAGTGTGCCTTATCGACGAATAAAAAAATACACAAGCAATCAGGACAGCACACCTGCGCTCCCCCTGGCCCGCCCCGACGGCACCCCTATCGTCCTCGCGCCTTGTCGTGCCGCCGAGGAAGAATTACTGCTTTTCGCCTCATCAGGCGGCAAATTTATCAGTCTTCGCCGGCGGCGGAATTTAATTTCGCGACGAGCAAATCACGGCACCCGCTCATCACCGCTCAGGCACGTCTCCACTTCGCACCTCGAACGCACGACAGATAAGACGATTTTTCTAGGGCAGCCGCAGTTTATTAAAAATAATGCTCAATGCCTTCTTTTTTTTAAGGGTTAAAAAAAATTATTCATTATGTTATCCACAACCCCTTCCTTCACCCCCCCAAATTAATGTTTTTTTTACATTTTATGTTTTTTCTTGGATTCTAATCGATAAACAAATCTGAACAAATTCATGGAATTATTCGACAATATTGCGGTCGAAAATTCAATATGGTGGACGAATTTTTAGAAATCAACTAATTTGCACCTAATTCGGTATATGGGGATTTTTAGGGTCACTGATTACGAATTTGAGGTTGGATTTACAAAATTCAAGATGGCGCCTAAAATTGTCAAAAATGAGCTAATTTTTTCCCAAATTCAGTATATGGTTTTTTTTTTTGGTCGTCGCTGATCACGAATCTGAAGTCAGATTTGCAAAATTCAAAATGGCAGATCCAAGTTGGCAGAACAAATTTCTTAGTAGACATTACTACTCTTAGAACCAGAAGTAACGACGTGGACGTAATAGTTTTCTGCTCCATTTGGGGTGCTTGTTTTTAGTGAGTCCCCCTACCTCTCACTATAAATTTAAATTCAAATTTCGCCGATCATTTTTCGAAAGGTCTTGGCCAGAAGAACATTTTGATACCACAAACTTCAAGGTTCATTAACACCAATTTTGGGTATGCAGGTAATCCGTTCTGCATGAAATGTCCCATATATAAGTAAAAATTTGGCGCGCCATTACTGAATTTGAAATGAGCTTCTTAACAATCGATTTACGGACATTTATTACATGTTTTGTAGGCATTCCGAAAAATAACTTTAGAATATATTCACGTTCGAAATAAAGGGCTCAAGAGGTAAGAAATTTACAAGAATATATTGTAGTATTATTACATCAAAAATTGATAAATACGACTTCTGCACTGAGAAAAGAGATTATTTATAACTAATAAGATTTATTTATAGTAAACAAATGATATAGTTGGTAATGGCGAAATAAATATTTAGTTATTATTAATAAGCCGCATATTTGATGAATTAGTTTACATCAAACCTTCATTTATTAATAACAAACAAATCATTTCATTGTATTAAATCAAAATCGTATTAATTCAATGTTGTAGAGAATTATACAAAGTTGAGTAGTAATTTGAATGAAAACTACATAATTTGGAACAATAAAATAAATTTTTAAAAAGAATAATTGTGAGAAACACTTGAAACGATACAATTTTTGAATAAATTATTTAAAATAATTAATAAAAAGAAGTACATATTCTATGTAGAGATGTAAGATTGCAGTAGCTGTCCGTAGACACACTTAGGCCATTATTACAGTCCCATTGTGATACCACTTTTTTGTGACCAGGGCTTCTCGTGGGATTCGAACCCACAACCTCTAGCGCCCTCCTGGCTCGCAGTAAACAAGTCGCGTTACCAACCGGGCTATTGAGGCCCCCTATTACGACGAAATATGATTTGTTCATAATAAAAACGTTAACAATTTATTGACATGTATGGCATGTTAACTATTAATAAATTCACATTTAAAAAAATATGTTCATTGTATAATTATAACTCTTCAATGAGTTTCATAGCAAATAATTGTATTTTCCTGAAATATAGGCATTATTATATTTCATATATCATTTACTTCAATAAAGTTTATAAGATTTCAATATTTTAAATTATTCATAATTTGCTGAAGTCTAAGATTTATTTATAATAAATAAAACCCTCAAATAAATGGCTTTTTTATTTCAAGCATTCATTACATGGGATTCAAATATACAGTGTAATAACATTTATTAAATTTATTAATAAATACTAAATTTTCAGGGAAATAGTGCAAATAAATATATTTATTTGGCTCAGCCAAACTCTTTTCTCAGTGTGTAAGTTTCGCCACGAAAGCTGAAACCCGTAAAATTGACAGGATTGTTAAGAACTCGAAATTATAAACTAAAGGAATAAAACAAAAATAAGATAAATTCCTCGATTCTGGTAATTAAGTTTTTTCTGTTATCAATTTTCCAACATTTAAACTCTCACATACTTTTAAAATAAGAAAAACTTACCCTCATGCATGGAGCTGAAGCTGATCTTCCATTTATCAGGTCGCGACGATTATCACGTTTAAAAACAGTCGATGCCGCAAATTAACGCACATCTGCTTCTAAAGACATACTCAGGTGTTTCTCATCAAGGAGGGGCCGCGCCGAGGGCACTTCTGGAGCACCGGGGCTGCACAAAGCCCCGCGAACATCTGGTCGGAAGTGCTGCCGCAGAACCTTTGCGCGACTTCCGCCCAGACGGCCGTCGAGGACCTCCACCCTCGCCGGGGCTCGAATAATAAATCGCGGCGCGTCTTCATCCGAGGGGCGAATTATGGCACGCGAGTTCTTTGAATTCCTTCCAGCCACCCTGGCCGCGCCCCCCGCAGCCGCTGTGTGTTTTATTCCGTCACGCATCAGATCTCCGGTTCGATTTATTCACGGAAGGATGTGGGAGCCGGCGCAGCTCATTGCAGCCGCGGATTGAATTACTTTCGAGTGAAGAACGCGTCCGCGCGGCGCGCTCCATCTGTCCGATTGCGAGGTTATGGAAATAAAATTCGCGCAAAGTACAAAAATCTGATAATGGTAAATATGTTAAAAAATATATTACTGGGCTCAAAAAATAGAAAAACTCATTTATTGTGGTGTGGTGCTTTATGATTTCCCTCCGCCCGCCGGGACACACACCGACCGCCGACCAAATACGTTAGACAATTTTTTAATACTGCATCCTCTTTGGCTTATATTTCTTTTAATCACCGGGAACTTAAAGTGCATACTTTATTCTCGGCTGTACCTATAAACAACTCGCGTTGCTCGGGTGACAAACCTCAAACTCATCGGAAAGAACACTTTATGCCCTATGTGCATAATAATCAGGGTATAATTTTTTTAAATTTTTTATCTGAGCAGAAGTACGAGTATACACGATGAATGCGCAGGGCAAATGCTCTAATTATACATTTTAAGAAAAAATTAAAGCAAAACGATCAATGATTTGTGTTTTTATTACTTCTTACTAAAATTTGGAGTTTTTGTTGTAAATTGTAAGTTTTTATCTCACCCGACACGACAACCGCATCGAAATAAAATTTTGGATTCTTTGAAGTCATCATTCCGAACCATAACATTTTTTGTTTTATATTTTTAAATTTTTGGACTCCTTAAAGAAACGAAAGTAATGAAATGATGAAAATTTCCAAAAATTGAGATTTTAATAGATATATAAACGTTTTGAGGTTCCTCTGAATTCATCATTTTGAGCGATCCAAAAATAAAAATTACTTGCTAATAGTTATCAACCAATTGAAAAATAAATATTCACATACAGTGGCGGAAAGATAAATAGCACATGTATCAAGCTGTAATTTTGAAGATCGCAATTGAAGATTAAGTAAAGGACAATTTCTAAGAAACCTATGGAAGTAATTATTCATTATCTTGAGAATTTAATTCGCTAAATTTTTTATTACTTAAAATTGTTATAAGCTGGAAAACCGTTACTATTGGCAATAACGTCATAAAAAGCTTGGAATATTTCCAAATAGCACAATTATGTTTTTCGATATTTTTTAATAACTTAAAACCAATTCATGGCAAAATTCGACAAATTTATTAATTTAGTATTTCGTAGGGTAGCCTCTATTGCTTATTACAGTACTGCATCTACGTTGCATACACTTTCTACGAGTTGTTGACACCGTTGAACTGGGATCGAGTACCATGCCTCCTCAGTATTCCTCCATAATTCATCCAAATTCCCACTTTTCTTTTGCCGAATTATCTTATCCACATCGTTCCAAAGATTTTCGATGGGATTCAAATCCGGACTTTGTGGGGGCCAACTCAACACATCTTAAAAATCTAAATTCTTGTCCTTTAGGGCGACGTACGTATACTTTACCATCGGAGCCGAATCTATTAAATTTCGATTCGTCGCTCCAAAGGACATTATTCCAAAACAACCGTGGCTTGTTTATGTGCTCCCTTGCAAACTCTATTCAATTTTAAACATTTTTTTGGAAACAAGTGGCTTTTTTCTTGCAATACACCCTTTCAACCCTGCTTCAGATAAACGGTAGCGTATAAGCCTTGACGTAATATCTACACCATATTCTGCGCTAATTTCGTCCTTAATAACTTGAGAACTTTTGAAAGGATCCTTCCGGCTTACTCTCACCATTGCTCGATCCATGGCTTTCGTGGTTTTTCTGTTGCGTGGCTTTCTTGGTTTTGGCTCAAATGTGTTGTATTGTGACACGTGTTTAATAGCATTATATACCATTTTCCGTGAGCATTCAAAAATCTCGGCAATTTCACAAACTTTTTTACCATTCTCAAACAATTTGAAGATGGCTTCTTTTTCCCCCGGAGTGCAATGACGACCTCTTCCCATTATTAGAATCTAATAGAAATTACTTAAATTTCAAGTCCTTTAAATAACTAACAGTAAAGATTATGTAAACTGTCATATTTGTGCTATTTATCTTTCCGCCACTGTATAAACATTATTGACCAATGGAAAAATGAAAAACGAGCAACGGAAAAGTGAAAATTACCTCATAATCGTTATTAGCTAATTCATAAATTTTATTTGGTCGAAATAAATTAAACCTTTTATAAAAAGAATTATCGAATCTAAGTAAGTTTGAAGATGAAATAATTGATTTTAGCTTAGTTTTCAGAAATAATCGTTATTTTCAGCCCCTCCTTATAATATACAATTTTAACAACTTTTCCAGATAAGTCTTAACGTGAAGATAGACTTCATGCGATTTTTCCGAAAGGTGGACTTATACAAATTTCAAATATATCGGCTCAATTCATAAATTTAGTCGTCCCTCCTGCTAGATTAAGTTTAACCACATTTAAGGTTGCTCCAATGCAACTTGAAAAAATTGCTAGTAAGTGTGTTTTATCATAAGTAAATGTTTATTCACTCAAATTCAAGTATTTACTCAAAATTTCAGCATTTACTAGAAAAACTAGCAAATGCTTCCAGTAAAAGCATTTGCTCGATTTGTAATTAAAAGTTTAGATTTTTATTCACATAAATAGGCAATATCTCCTACAAATAACAAGTGAAAAGCATTTGCTGGCATTTATTCACTTGGCCTTTCATTTCTTGTTAATGAGTATTTCAAAATTTAATGAAAACCACAATATTAAGCAAGGATCGACGGGCTATTTTAGAAATATGTATATAAAAAAAGTATTGCTTGTAAAGATGAAACCATAACTTTTGTAGACCATTGTAATTCATAATTAATGCAATGAATTGAATGCGACATATTTTTACCCTTTGTAATAAAGTAACCCCGAGCGAACATTGCAAAATAACTTGAAACTGCACGAATTGCATCGGCAAGTAGCTTGTGCACTTGTACCTCGCTCGCTTGTGTTTTCCCGCAGCTATTTCGGCCTAGAGTGGCGGATTTATATTTCTCGGTGCTGGAAAAATTCCTTTAATTGACATTTCAAGGTGAATCGAATAGCGTCCGCGATCACGTCACGATCGCCAAAGAATTATAAATTTTCTTTTTTCGAGATTGAGTCCGGTCAAAATGCAAAAACATCGACCATAAAACAAGGTGGTCTTCGTCGTGGGGCAGCAGCGGTACGGAGCGTTGTGCCGGGGAAATAAGCGTGATTTCGTGTAGCGCCTGCAATTTCTTAGAGGCGCTAGTTATTCTTTCAAGACGGTGCATATTTCAGTTGCTGCCAATTAAAGGAAAATGAGAAAAAAAATATCGTATGTTATATGAGGGTAAATGGGAAAAAATCCAAGTCGCCACCACGCCACGCCGCTAATTAGTAGGAGCAGTCCGCACGCGCGGCAGAATCGGTATTGAGTTGTCTCGGGAGGAAGCGAAGACGACCGTCGGCTTCGGAACGCGCTCTTTTGTGACTAATGAGGTGGTGATCAGAAGCAGAACGGTCAACGGAATGCGGCGAGGAAGTGAAGTGCATGATGCAGCGGCAACTTGCACTTCAAGTCACGAAATCCGATGCACCTGAGGCTCCTGTGCGCTACCGAAACGGTGAGCCGTTTAACGGCCGGTAAACTCGCGGACAAGCGATTAAACGCGAATCCGCTAAATGTTATGCTTCCCGTCCCGTACAATATACAATTTCTGAATATAATCGAAAATTAAAAAATCTTATCTTCTGGAAATTTTTTATTTTATTTTAACCCATTAATGAGCAAAACGAAAATTTTGTGCATGCAAGTTCAATTTTACGATTCGAATAGAAAATTGGGGTGATTTTCTTCAAAAATCGTATATCGGTGGTTTTTGGGAATGCTCTTTCAGAATCTGGCATTTGTTTTGCATAAAAGCCTCAAAAACCCTATTATTTTTTACGTTTTCTCAAAAGAGTACTGGTTTTTTTTTGTTAATTTTTCACATCGATCACATAACCACCAGAAATCGCGGTCCGAATGTCTAAACTTTCCCAAGCCATGGTTTTGAAAGTTTTTTTCTGCTTTGGTTTTTGCAAAATGACCATTTTGTACAGCAACAACGTAATAAAAAACTTCGCGAAAAGGATCAAAATATTTTACTATGAAAAATAGGCTGAATTTTAACGTTTTTTTCTTTTTAAGGGGCTATTAGGTTACGATTTAAAAAAAATAATGTTCAATAAATAAAGGATAATTTTTTTCTACCAAAAAATAACAAAATGGCGGCAATTTGAAAAAAAAAAACGATTTTTGAGGTTAGAAAATCTGCTGAAAATCGGTAAATTTGTTACCGATCAACACGATTCTAGTTCATGCAATACTCATTTGAACAAGGATTAATTTAGTTTTTTTTTTTTTTTGTCCGACGATCCAGACGCCTTAAACCACCCCCCCCCCCCCCCCATCATTTTTTGGTATTTTTTTTCAAAAATTCATAAAAATTCAAAAACCGATCTCTGAATCTGAATCTGAAAAAAATATTTCAAAACGATATCTGTTTTCTTTCTTAAACAAAAAATGCTTGAAAAACATGTTTTTTTTATAATTCGTAACTTAACCTTTAACTGGTGACATGGGGTCTCACAGGCGTCGCGCGTTCTGCTACCACTGACTGTTATACTGTTTTTTTTTTTAAATATTTGATAATAAAAGCTGGTTAAATGTACTTAATGTTTTTTATTACATACCAATGGTTAGATATCAACACAATTTTAAAACATCCAAATTGATTTTTATAACAAAAATTGACTTTGAAAGTAGTAGCCTGTGTTATACATTTTTCATGTCACTGGTTAAAGGTTAATAGCACCCTTAAATTTTTTTTTTTTTTTTTTTACTTCAAAATAATGCAAAAAATTGAAAAATCGTCAAAAAACATAAATCTCGACGTCATTACCTCGAGAAACTCATAAACTAATCAAATATTTTCGATTTTTTGATTTAAGATAATCCAGTTAATGAATTTTGATGTCCACCGCAAACTGCCTTTTTTTTTAAGAGTATCCGAAGATTTGCTCTCAATGGCTTATTTCTTAATATTTTAGGCTAAAAATTCAGTTGAATATTCTTGAAATGATACTTTATTATGTGTATAATTTTTAAATAAATTCAATTTACCATATGCTCAGAAAAATTTATCAAAAATATGCTTAAAATGAAGCGAATTAACTTACCCCCCCCCACCCCTGAAAAAATCAACCCTGAGATTAAGCACCCGTAGTGGGACTAGGATTTTTCGACGACTCGACTTTGTAGCCCTCTATAAAATAGGCAAAAAATCAGAATTGCAAAAGAAAAATCCTTTTTTGTATTCTCGAAGCATAAAATAATATTTAGAAAAAAATTCATGTTCATGTCTAATAAACGAGCTGAGAAAAGAATTGTTGAAAATTTGCATTTTGTTTTTCCACATTAATTTCAACCGCAAAAATTTGATACATCAAAAAATAATGCCATAGATAAACTTTTTAAGTAATTTAGTTGTTAGAATGTTCTTCTAAGAGAAACCTGTTATAATAGCACCGCGCTATATGAGGGCTTTCGTAATTTTCGCTCCACTTTATATGGAAACCGCGTTATAGGAAGGTTGACTGTATTTCCCTTTCAATAAAGCGTTAAGCTGTCGGAAATAGATCGATTTATCGCACAAACTGGACTGTTTGAATTCTAGTCTGGCCTGGAATTCCCGGGCCTTTATTCGCTAGAACGGGAATGATCAAAATAGACAAAATTCCCGGGAATTCCCCGCACAAGGCGTCGTGATCATACAGAAATCACGATCAAGGCCCACCGTGCGTCCCCGGAAAACCGAGCGATCGACGGCGCAGGGCATAAAAAATAAAGCCCCATCGCTCGATGGCCGTGCCTCGCGCCGCCGCCGCCACAAATAAAATAAAAAATCAACGAACGAGTGACAATCAAAACGAGAAAAGTATGAAAGTCGCGTGCGCAGGATTGACAGGTGGCTGAATCGCGATGCCATCGCACCGGCCAAGGAAGCTGGTTGCGCATGCGCGTCTTTAAAAAAATCTCTCTCTGGTTGAATGCGTTTGGTGCGCGATCGCGACGACTGGTGCCCTTTCTTCTTCGCGTGTGCTGGTCGTTTTGCGATGCCCTCAACGTTGCCTTTTTGTGCTCCATGGGTTTTTATCGATTTAACTTGAAAGGTAGTATTTAAGACCCTTCGTCCACTCCCCGGCCCCCGGCGCAACTAATTCCGCTGCATTTCACTTTGCGGTTATTCCTGAATTTTTTTCCAAGTTTTTCTCGAGACGCGGCCAAGAACTACCTTGATTAAGGCAGAGTCTGGTTTTAATTGTTCCAACTGGTCGTGACAGGGGTTTTTATTACTCGATTTCTGAAATAAATAAATGCTCATAATTATTTTTGACATAACGAGAAATGATAATGCCAGCGGAATCCCTGGCATTCTGGTATCCTGGACGATGCTCCTTGCCTTGTCCGGAAAAGAAATTAATTTCGGACGAGTGCAAAAAGGCCATTTGAGCAGTCCGAATAGTCTGCGAAATTAAGTGCGCATTTGATTAATTGAGCACCTTTAATTTAAAGCGTACCCCTTTTGAAGCGAGTGTTATGGTAAAATACTGTAAACATTTGTACGCAGTACATGCAGACATTATTTAATTTTATTACACCATTTTCACTTAATTAAATTGCGAAATCTCATTACTACAATACAAACAGAAATTCCGAACATGAAATTTCTTTACTATGGAAAATTGGACGAACTTACTAAATATGATTTTTTATATTGCTGCTCCATTCACTTGAACTTTTCTTGTACTGTGCTTAAAATAAAAAGTTAATTGCACACTTTAACATATTATAATAGTAGGACAACTGTACAGATATAGGTTTTTATTTGCATATTTTAAAATTATGACACTTCAAAAATGAAACTATAGTTTTATAATACGTACTACATACATAAGGGCTGTTTCCGAATAAATTGCCTGTGATAGCCTCGTGTACTATTATATAGCACAAATTACTACAACCATTGGTCCTCATCATATAGATTGCAAATCTTTAGTATTAATCTATGTTGCTACATAATCTCAAAAAGATTTAAGTTAAAATCTAAATCTCTGACTAAAATAAAATGATTTTCAAGCCGCAAGGATTTTCTTACAAACTTTCATGGAAATAAGTCTTATATCATTTCTAAAGGATTTTTTCGGTTTATTACGAATTCGCAAACAAAAATGTCCTATTACGTCACGTTTTTAAAAAAATATCGTATTTTGTATTGGGTGTGTGAATATGACTCCGCCCTTTTTGTAAAAATGAAACACATTTGCTTTTTTAGAAAATTACAGGAAAGTTTATTCAAAGTATGCACCATGGGCAGCTACAACTTTCGCCCATCTTTCAGGTAATTTACGTATTCCTTGCATTAAGAAATCCTGGTCTTTTGAGCTGATCCAATTATCAATCCAAATTTTGATACTTTCATATGAAGTGAAACGTTCTCCCGTAAGATCTGATTGCATTGTTCGGAATCAATAATAATCCGAAGGAGCTCTATCTGGCAAATATTGCGGGTTGAGTAGCACTTCCCAGTTCTGTACATCTAAATATCTCTTCACGTCTTGTGCGGTATGCGGTTTGGCATTATCCTGTTGAAGAATTAATTTACTGTGCCTATTCACCCATTCTGGTCGTTTTTCTTCTGTGGCTCCCTTGAAACGCATTAGTTGTCGTCGGTAAACTTCTCCATTAATAGTTTGAGAGGGTTCGAGCAACTCATAATAAACAACACCTCTCTGATCCCACCAAATGCAGATGATAACCTTGTCACAGTCAGTGAATATTTCTCTTTGGCTATGATGGGCCAGGTTCACCTGGCTTCACCCAAGCTTTTTTACGTTTAGGTTTATCATAATATGTATACCCATTTTTCATCTCCTGTGATTATTCGATGCAAAAATCCCTGTCTTTGCTGCCTTTGAAGTAGCACTTCACAAATTGTTTTTCGACTGTTCGATGTCTCTTTCTTTCAATTCATATGGAACCCAGTTACCAACTTTTTGAACTATTCCCATTGCTTTTAAACGCTTTGCAACAGTTGATCGTTCAACATTTAATGCTACAGCCAATTCTGATTGAGTTTGGCAAGAATCCTCTGCCAATAATGCTTCCAATTCAGCATCTTCAAATTTTTTTGGAGGTTTTCCATGTTCTTTATCCTTAGGGTCGAAATCATTATTTTGAAATCGTCGAAACCATTCCTTACAAGTTGTATTAGATGGAGCTTACTCACCATAAATCTCCACAAGCAAACGATGAGTTTCCGCTGCACTTTTCTTTACAATAAAATAGTGTAATAGCACTTCCCGCAAATGATGTTTACTTGGAACGAAAACCTCTCCCTCCTGATATGGGAGGTAATCTAAGGCTAAAAATGTATATATATATTTTGTCGCCTATTTATATAAAGAAACATATATTTATCAGACACCTTATTATCTTATCCCTTATCGTTCTGTTTCATAAAGTAGCCTCTAAGGTCTTCTTTCATGATCTGAGATGCAATTTGAGTCACATTAACTCTACCCCGGCTCATTGCGGAATTTTTAAAATTGTGAAAATGTTAAGTCACTGCGATTTGAGCAGTTCTTGCCATAAATGAACCCATTAGACACACGCCTGGAATGGCACAAATTTGTCGTGCTCCATATGTTCCATATGCGTCGCAGGCGCCATATAATTCCGCGACGATGGCAGCGAGAGCGGATCACGCATGCGAAATGAGCGCGAGCAGCATTTGTTACACGGGCGCACGTGACAAGGCCAAATAAGGAAGGCTGCCCGGCTCCGCGGGTGAATTGAAGTTTGTGACAACTATTCGTCGGGCATATATCATCTTCGCGGCCGGGATGCTGGATCCGCAGGCAGGGATCCGCGCGATTGTGATGCCCGGGAACAAGCAGCCGACCACAATGGGGGCTGAGGTGAATTTCTTATGAAGTCGGCCGCACAAAAATCATTTCAATTCCCCCCATTTTAAATTTCAAATTTTTTTATTGAGTGTTGGTCAAGTATTCGCCTGGCCGACTCGATCAGCTCGATCGACCAGATCGTTCGGGCCGCTCCTGCAGCCGTTCCTCTTCAAGTTAACGTTTGTAATTGCGAGTTTTACACAAGAAGACAACGGCTGCGGGCTGCGCACTCTTGAATGACAGGTTGCGTACATTGATCGCCACTTCTAATTGAATAAACATTACGTCACATTTTTTTCACCCTGCAAACTGGTCCAGTTCTTGTGGACCGCGCGCCATCATCTCATCTCGTCCGGGGGCTCTTGTTGAATGGAATCCAAAGGAGATCGCGCATTCGCAGCATCTTGCACTCATCCTGCATCCGCGATTGTATCTGTCTAATTAGTTGCATTCGGTAGGGAAGCAATGCAACCTGCGGAAAAGTATAGCAAAACACTTTTGCAAAATTAGACGGCTGCGGTGATTTTCTTATTCGATTTGCACACACGTATGCAGGACGCGATATCGGTGCACGCTGAGGTGTGCATCGGCTTCGCGTTAATAAATTCCGAGAATGCACGGCATGCGTTGCAGGGTGCTTACTGTACTCTGGCAGAGCGTTCGCGGTCACAAAAACTAGACCGAATATCAAATCTAGCAAATACTTTTATGAGTTTCATATTTCTGTATTTTCTCGGAATTCTTTCGGTTTTTTGGAATGGTTGCGACTGATTTCATCCAGTTTCATACTGAGATAATGATGGATGGCTTTTGAGTTTTTAAAATTGAGAAATTTTATTTATATATAGGCTTGATTACATACACAATACTTAATGCCAGAGTTTTAAGGTAATCATTCCTTTTGGAATCAATTCGCGCATTTATGCCATTCTTTAGAATTGAAATTTATAAATTACACTATGTATTTTTCATTAAAATAATAACTAATAATCATTCCATGTAATAATTATAATATAATTAAAAAGTAATTAAATTTATATTTTAATTCCTTCAATAATTTTATGGTATATAGTTTTCAGTTTAAGTTTTTACTAAATACAACGTAATATTTAGCTTGTTTTGCATATATTTCATTATTTTAATTCATATTTTCATAAAACCAATACTTTATCATTACAAACAATTACTGAATGAATTAGCTTATAACCTGTCTAGTGGGAGTAAGTAAATAGTTAATATAAATATACTATATATCAGGTTTCAATTTGAAAACATTTTCAAAAAAAACTTTGATATTTTCTTCGGAATCTCTTGTGAGTGTCATTCGATTCGATAGAAAAGAAACATCTTAAAGGCACATTACACTGAAAAAAAAATAGAACTTCTAAAGTCAAGAATGATTAAAATTTGTCTAAATGTCTTCGTAAAATAATGCTCAAAAGTACGTGATCTGAGACTAATTTTAAATTTAGTATAGTCTTGGTTTTTCTGGTCAACTGAAAAATTACACCCACAACCCATGACTAATAGTTTGCGTAATTTAAATTTTTGGAAACCATCTGTTATTGTGATTTTTCAATATCACCTGTAATTTCATTTTTGTATGGACTGGATTTTCTGGATAAATGTTAAGATTATATAGATTTAGATTCGCGCATAGTCTAAATCTAAAAATTCTCGAAATACTAAATATATCGATTTAAATATCATTTACACTGAAAGATAAAAATAAAGTTGGTGTTTTTGAATAACAAAAAGTAGTTAATCTGCTGATATAAGCTTTTGAACAAGAACATTTTTTACTAACCATTACTTGATTAACTTAAATATTATGTGAACGATACAATAACATTTCTCGTTGAAGAAGGAAATTAAACTTTTGTTTGAAAAAATGGCAAAAGATTAGCTGCAATAAACACAAACACAGCCATAAATTTTGAGACAAAATCGAAACCAAACATGAAATATAACCAAAGTAAACACATCATAAATACTTTATACATATTGCGTCTTAATTTAATTATTAACTACAGCTTTCAAATACAATTCAATAGTGTTCTTAACTGAATTATATCAAGTCTCTCTCAAAAGGATAGCTTATACCAATGTTGACCAAATTTTAATTGTAAGGACAACTGAAGACTAATAATCGTTTAATTGTTAATCATGACCATAACAACAAACAATCGATCAGCTGTAATTGTGGAAAATTAAAATTAACAATTGTAGTCGTAGCAATTAACAATTAACCAATTGTCAATCGTAATTTGCTGCAGTTAACAATTAATTAATTTCCAATTTTGAAATGAATATCAATAAAAACTAACAATTGAATATGACTACTGTATGTGTGCTCTCGGGCTTACAAAATAAACATGTCACGACTTACAACTTTTTTTTATATTCAATAAAAAAACATTAACAGTCGCACAAATGAAATACATAAGTATTGAATTTTATCTATAAATACTTTTAATTGATTTCTGTAAAGAGAAGTAGGTTATTTGTTAGTTTTAATTGTTTCGTAGAACAATTAAAAAAGTTAGTTGAAATTATTTTAATTGCATACATAATACATTAATCAAAATAATTTAATTGCAATGTGCAACTAATAGTTTAATTGCGATTACATTAATCAGAATTCAATTAATCGGAATTATTCGTTTAATCAATTAACAAGCTGATTGAAAAATTAATTGATTAACGCCCAACACTGGCTTATACCTAGAGATTGTTGCTGTAAAACACAAAAGTGCGATTAAGTAAATTAATTTAAACTAAATTAAACTGTACATATAGCAATAATAGAGAATAAATCTAGGAGTCTGAATCGGTATAAAAATTTCTAGCAGTCGAATATATCTCAAACTACGCCTTGGTTGACTAAGTTTCAAATAAATCCATTTCGACTAATGGTCTAACAACTTGCCTTCGTGTACTGTGATTTGACTGATATAGAGCGTAACTTGCCAAATTCCTAGTAACAAGGGTAGTTGCAAGAGTAGAAAAGTGTTTATTTGGCGCAATGTCATTTCCTTGAACTCACTGAAGGCTAGCATAGTGTAGTAGAACTTTGATTGCACATTTTCACTACTTCCCCTTGTAAATTAATTAGGGGGATAACAAGGGCGCGGTAAGTGGCACCCCATGCGATTATTCCTTACTGTATGATGGATTGCGTCAGACCAAATTAAATCGTTTGCATAAGATTTATGTCTATGCAGTTCCTTGTGACTAGTGTCTTGTATAGCATTCTCCTAATTCTGTTGCAAACGTATGTCACATGCCTGTCCCGTTTAAGATTTAACTTATATTATCACGCCAAGATATTTAACTCATGTCCATATGGTCCCTGAAAATTGTTTCTGTTGTATAAAATTTTAATTTCGGGTTTAAAGTTATATGCTCCGAACGATATAAAAACTATTTTCTTAAAATTTAAACACTATTAAATCAACTTGATACAAGTCCTGCATACCTGAAAATACGCTTCTACCACATTCGATTCGGATGAGGGCAAATGATGCGAGAAACCATTCTGAAAGATTTATTCTACAAAACAAATACCGCCCGGCTATTTTGCACTCATTAAGGTGGGAGTTGCCCGATAGCGTCATCAGACAAGAGCGGTGCGGGCCGCTCAAAGGCACCAAACACTTTCCAGGTCATTTGGCATCACCTAACGATATAATTCGGGCGATGGGGCAGATAAACGCCACAGGTTTTTCTATCACCGCGCTACAGTGGGTGGTCACAAAGTTCCATAAATTACCCTGCACCCGAGAGAGAAGCGGGCAAGCGCCAACCTGCTAAATACAAAGCGACTCGCCGATCGGTTCGGCGAGTTTGTTTTTGTCTCTGCGCAGGTACCCTGTCCTGTCCTGCCCTGCCCTGCCCTGCCCGGGGCTAGGCCCAATCACTCCGCATAGCACCCTGTAATTAGGGCTGTCTAATTACATGTTAATTACAAAATCGCTGCTGGGGCACCTGAGCCGTCCTGGTTGTTATCCTTGTTTGATGATGACGGCGTGATTAGCGCCGGCGGACTTCACAAAAATCAGTTTACCGCCAAAGATATCGCGCCGGCGCGGTCTACTCAGGTAATCACTTATCTTACCTGGTGCTGTGATCAAGTGTCTGTGCGGTCGATTGGGGTCCAATTGGGTGTCCGGACGGCTTTTTGATCCCTGGAATAGTCTTTGGATTTGTTGATTTGTTGGATGATGGGTTCATTTTGTTAATTATATCTACCGTCAGTAATTCGATTTGAAACTTTTGCGAACCTTGAAACAAAAGTGTTGACGATAATATGCTATACATTTACTATATATATATATAACCAAAGGCGATATAAGATATTCAGCATTACTTAGTGCAGCGTAATGTCGAGTAATGGTAAGTAATGCTGAATACTGTTAGGTAATGCTGTGTATTTTCTAAGTAATGCCAGATAATGCTTCTGAACCATTACCATTACTTGTTATTTAATAATGCCAAAAATAATAAAAGTATTCAATTGCCAAAAAATACTGCGAAATTCCAACTTTTTAACAAACAATAGAAAAAAAATTAGAATTCAGAACATAATCACATTCTTTATAATCCTCATGAATGAGTCTCGAGAAACTCCAATTTTCTACAAAAGTAGATGAAGTATTTGAAATACATAACTTTTGTTTGTAATATAATATTTAAAACAAATGCAATGAAAGCAATGTTTTTATTAAAATTTGTTATTTTCGAAACTAACGAATTTCTTTCTTACTAATCGTACTTTATTTTACAATTTTTTAGACAAAACAAAAGATTAATTCAAAGCACCCATTTTTTCTTTATGGTACATATTTTTAAGGTCCCGTCAAAATAAAATCTCTGAAGCGAAACTCTTTGTAAAGCATCTAATTGATCGTTATAATCGAAAAAAGTCATTCAAATTCTTTCTGAATGGTAAAAAGAATATTATACACTTACTATAAAAAAAGTAAACAAAAAAAAATGTTTTTCAATTTCAATTATGGTTAATTCTTCCCTAGATTTAATATTACAGTAGAGATTTAACCTCTTGCGCTATCAATTAGTTAGCAGAAATGTGTGCCCATCCACCAAGAGAAATTTCAAATGAGCTTTTACTTGGAATAATTTGTGTAAAAGCTTCGATCAGATTACATGTACAAAATGCTACATATATGCATATAATACATATATTGCATATAAAAGAGTAATAAAAGTTTAATTTTATAGGTATATAAACTATATAAAAGATCAACCAAGGTACCTGCGTACCTTCGTACATATTGTAACAATCATTGACTTGTTTACATGCATCGGAAAAAAGTTATTAGCAGAAATATAAAGTGGTCGGAATTAGGAAAGGCGGTCGGAAATAGGCCACTTTACGTTGGTCGAATGATATCACTACGTTCACTCTCACTTTCCATTTCAGGGATCTAAATAAAGATAATGCTAACTAAAAATAACAATAAAACTATTATTATACTGACTAGGTTTTAATTTAATATATCACTAGAAAACTAATATAATTTTATTAAAAAATGCAGTTCTGTATAATTGCACTAATTTCACGTTCGAATATCACTATTCTACTCCTATCCTAGTCTAACAGTAAAGAGCTATTACCAATGTGAAATGCAATAAAATGTGGCAAGTAGCACAGTAGTGCAGGAAATTCAGTAGACGTACGCTATACGTCGTTCGCAGTATAGGCAAAAATTAGCAGTGACGTACATTGCACGTCAAAATAGCGCAAGAGGTTAATAGCTTTGGGGAAGTATATGTGCATATATGTAAATTGTTCTTAATTAGCGGCTAACTAACGCGGTTTCTTAATATAAAAGTTCTTTAAAAAGACCTATTAGTTTTGCTCTTTTCCATTAAGTGCCTTCATCATCCATAATTCGATTGACTATGATAAAACGAGTCTTATTTTATCTATATTTCTTATGGCGTTCCGCAGGATGCTCATCTAGGCTCTCTACTGTTTCTATTCCATTCAGTGTCAAGTCAAACTTTACCACTCTTCTAAGAAATTGATTTATTTTTTTTATGTATTACGACGTCGGTGAAATTTCTGAGGGCCCCGGGAGTCTCCCTGTCGAGTCGATAATTTGATTACTTTTGGTCAGTTGGGCATCTTGGTTCGAACTTCCGCAAGCCGGAAATGCCCTTATCGCCCGTTCTCCCGTGATTGCGACTATAACTATAAAAGAGTCGGCCTGCCCAACGGCGCGGATCCTGATAACACTTCCGTGTCCAATTTCGTCTTGGGACAGGCAGCGTGTGCGAGTGTAGGGCCGAATTAAAGCGGAGACGGTGAAATTTTCTCATTGTGTCCAATCGATTGTAACGAAATTTATCCGCCGATAATACGTGCAGCCACCTGTTCGCTGCGCAGAGCCCACACTTAAAATCGGCGCGGTCATTCCGAGCCTAAATCGGCTTTCTCGGTGGTCCATGCTCCGCGGCCTTACGACCGCAGTTCCTTAGCTAATCAACGAAAAATAAAATTGTCCAGAAGACGGCCGGACTCCACCTGGCCGCGTTCGGGGGACGCAACGTTACGCGCACCACACTATCGAAACTGATCGAGAGATGGCGGGACTGTGGATGTTGTGTGAGTTATTGTCCGGCCGATTGCCTCCCCGAACAAAGATGTCTTTTAATTACGAATTAAGGCCGCTGCGGGTTTTTGTCCCCGCGGCTATTGTTCTCTCCTGATGGAGTTATTGTCCCCCGAAAGTGGTTTTGTCATGTCAATTTCCCCGATTTGTTTAGTGCGCGGGGCACGCTCGTTTTTCAATGAATCAATTAATTTTGTGTCTGCATGAAGTCGCGGTTAATCGCATGGGAAGTTGCCTGCCGCGGTGGCGTTCGCCAACCGGAAAATTACCAAAGTGCCCCAAACTGACCATTCGCCGTTTGCTGGGAACATTTCAATTTGTCAAATGCCCTAGAAAAGCAATTTTCCAATAAAAGAATTTTCCCTCGGTTTGCAACCCGCACCGCAGCGCACCACCTCCTTCAAACAGAAAATCTTTTGTAAATGCCTCGTTCGGCTAGTTGAGGGCTGCAACGAGCACGGTGTTGTGGCCTAATCCTTTAGATTTTATCCTTTATTTGCGGCAATTGTTTTGCCGGTGAATTGTCCAGCCGCCTATTCAACTGTCGACGATAAAGAGTTGTTGAGGGATCAATCATCCCGGAAGCCTGTGGGAGCAGTCGTGTTGGAATCTTAAACAAAGGATTAAGGCATTTTCAGATTATCCTGTTCTTACAGATCTCTGGAAACAATTTTTATGCTATCTTTGTTTTTTTTTCCAGGTCGTTTACTTCACATCAGATTTGTTGTCGTTTTTTAAAAAGGGAAAGAAAATTATGTTTTCTATCATCTTTAGACGTTCTATTGTGTTTCCAAGATAATTTAGTAAATATTTTTCGGCGGCAGAGATGACAAACATTTTTATTCGGATATCCGATAAAATTGCTACCTTTTGTATTGTTTGTCCCTTTTAAAATTCTCCGTTTTATAACAAAGAAAGCAAAATGAGACTTTCACAGTATAAAGAATTTTTATTTATGAGTTTCATCCTATATTAAATTTCATTATATATAAACATAATTATACAAATTAAAAATTTGAAAATACCTTAACTCATACGTCCTATATAAATCTCTTAAAAGATAGACTCGAAAAAATATGTGTAATATTCCACAATTTTCTTATAACATATCTGTAGTAAATTTACAATATTTCATTAAATATACATGTTTCGTCTAAAAAGCTAGCAGAATTTTATTATTTAATTTATCTGGTATGTATTTTCTATTTCAATCAATTAATTCCTGTTCAACTAACTATTTTAATACCAATTTCATTAAAATATATCTTTCAAACAGAGCCTAACATTTTGAACCCTAGATAGCTTAATTTTATTTATTTTTTAATGTGTTCTCATTATTTTTAATTATTTTCTAAAGAATTAAGTGCACAGATATGAAAATCAATTTAATGTCACAATGTCAGAAAAAATCACATTTTATATAAGTTAGGGTATCTAAGTTATTTAATAAGGCTAAAACCCGTCAATTTGATTTGGTGGTCGCACTAGTGCTAAAAATGTGCCTCGTTGGCTAAACTAATCGTTTCATCTAGATATGTCATTTAAGTAAATGAATGAGGAAGAACTAATTTCAACATCAGAATCACAGTCTGGCGTCTAATTCAATAGGAAGTTACCGAAAATTGTAACTTGTAATTGAAACCTCAAACCATCAAAGTTGCTACAAAGTTGAGTAAGACTTTTAGTTAAATTGGGCAACAATTTGAGCTAAAATTCATGCATCCAAGATTAATTCAAGCTTAGAATATTGATTCTTATATCCAACATTTCAATTTGCAAGGATTACACACCGAGCGAATCCGATTAAAACTTGGAGCATATCGTAAACGACGAGAGATTGTCCTGGACGATAGAGCACATCGTCAAGTGCATGCAGGTTCTATCGAGACACTACGTTTCACGTTGCACTGCATTCTTGCGAGAAATGCCCCCGATGGTTGCCGTGATAAGCGTCTAATTGCATGCACACATGACACCCCTTCTGGTCCACGGACCCCAGCATCAGCACCTCGGCGCGGGCATTCCTCTATCGCTCCGGCCGTGTTTACATCTCCAGTGGTTGTAATCCACTTCCGGATTTGCGCTCGTCTCGGCGCGGCCTAAGAAGTGATACCTCGCGTCTTATGAGGATGAGTATCAATTGTTCACGTCGTCGTCGGCCGCCGCAGCAGATGTTCAAGATTAACCCACGGCTCTGATGGCATAATATTCCTCATTTCTCTTCCTCCGACGGGTTTTCCGCGCCGCAGCAGCACTCGTGCCCCCTGCCTAATGCCCATGTCAAATTCTCGATTAGCTCTTAATTGTGCAGCGATTACCGCGGTGATCGATCGCGCGAGAAATTATCGCAGGTGCACGGTTTCACTTGACTTAGGCTTCTGCCTTCACTAATTTACCCTAAACGATGGGCCATATTCACAAAAATCAGAGGAAATTGATGAGTTAACGTTCCTAAATACATATTTGGTATGCTGTGTATAATATGTAAGACATAAATTACACTAAACGATACGAAATTCTGATTAACGTTTGTTGACTGAAAATGTACAATTTTAAAATGTATAATGGATGAATTTTATAACCATTAACGTTTGCACAAAGTTTGTGTTTGTTTCAAATTTACAACGAAGTATAATAATGATTCAGCAATTTGTGGAATTGCTTTTGATGTATTGTATATGAATGTAGTTTTAAGGGCGCTCTTAGGTTACGATTTAAAAAAAAAACATTTTTTTCAATAATTTCTGTTTTACAGAAAGAAAACAGATATCGTTTTGAAATTTTGCACAGATATTTAATTACACTTTAGATATACAAAAATATTTTTTTTCAAATTATGATTTTTATGGCCTGAGCTTTAAGAATTTTATGTGCTTTTTAAATATGTGATTTTTTCCATAAAAATCAAAAGAAAAAAATTATTTTCGCATTTTTATTTTTAAAATCGAAAATAAAAATCAGAAAATGATTTTTAGTAGAAAAATCAAAAGTAAAAATCAGAGCAAGATTTTTATTTCTAAAATCGAAAATAAAAATCAGAAAATGACTTTTATTTTTAAAATTGAAAATAAAAATCAAGAAGTGTCCGGCATGATCAATGTTTATATTGCGTGTGTTGCTATCACATTCAACAGATGGCGCTCACATTGCCGTAAAATATTTAGCTTATCGTGTCCATCGGTTGATGGCGTAGTTAAAAAAAAAAAAAAAATGCAAAGCAATCGGTGCAGAACTTTCGGAGATTTAAGATTTTAAACAAACGAACATTTACATTTTTATGTGTATAGTTTTTCTGGTTTTTTTTTTTTTTTTAATAAAAATCATTTTTTGATTTCTATTTCTGATTTCAAAAATAAAAATCATTTTCTGATTTTAAAAATAAAAATCATATTCTGATTTTTAGTTTTGATTTTTAAAATAAAAAATATTTCTTGATTTTTATTTTTGATTTTAAAAATAAAAATGTTATTCTGGTTTTTATTTTCTATTTTAAAAATAAAAATCATTTTCTGATTTTTTAGTTTGATTTTAAAAATAAAAATTACTTTCCGATTTTTATTTCTGATTTGAAAATTAAAAATCAGTTCCTGATTTTTATTTCTGATTTTAAAATTAAAAATCATTTTCTGATTTTTATTTTTTTATTTTAAAAATAAAAATCAAAACATAATTTTTATTTTTATCTGGAAAAATAACAGTCAGGAAATAATTTTTAGATCTGATTTTTACCGAAAATATCATAACCGTTACGGTCTCTGTTTAAAGGTTCCAGTGACTAACAACTTCTATCCTGCCTATTTCCCTTATCCCATGTTTGTCTCCTTTTATTAATGCCCAAATATCTAATTTTTTTCTGGTGTAAGATCTTATACCCTTATTTTTGCCCATTGTAAGAGAAATTAAAAAAATAGTCTTCATCCCAAAAAATTGCATCAAAATAATTCGGTTATTTTAATTCACTTAAAAATGTTTTTAACTAGTACCTTAATTTAAACAGAAAATAGCACTTAACTTAATGCCGCCTTGTGCGTTACTAAATCCATAGATAAAAACAGAGAGCTTGTTGGTTTATGGAAGATCGAAGAAGCGAAATTTTCAATTTTCAAAATGGTTGTAATAATATAGTGTAAATTTTTTGACTTCTTTGAAAGTAAAATACACTTTTTGATTTTAAGAATGATTTTATTGAATTGAAATTTGGTCTCTGTGATTTTAAAATGGTTGGTTTAGAAGTTAAAAAGTATACTCGCCTTTTTTATTCCGCCATTTTGAATTTTTAAAATCTGATTTCAGATTCGTAATTAGCGACCTCAAAAACCTTCATACACAATTTTCAGTCCCAATTCGATCAAATTTAAGACTTTTTCCCGCCAAATTGGATCCGCCATTTTGAAATTTGGTAATCTGACTTCATACTCACAATAAGCAACATCATAAATGTTAAAAAAGTTAAAAAATTTGGAAAAAAAACTCTGTAGGTATATAAATAAAACAAAAATCTGCAAAAATCAAAAAATCGTGCGTAAAAATCGTCATATTGAATGCGCCATATTGGATTTTCCATCACTATCGCTCCTATCTTTCAGAGAACCTATTTATGCCACCAGATCCGGAGAATTAGCACTCTACGTTGATGGCTTCTTGTTATAATTTACGATTATTTGAATCAAAATTTAAAAAATTCGCCACTCTTTCTGCTTTCAGCCGCCATTTTTTTAAAATGGCGCCAGATAGCGTTATTCTGCGATTAGATTCGGGAAGTGCAAGAACAAATACTAAAGATATTAAGTTTTAGCAAGATTGAATAATTTTTTCCTAAAAAACATAGTGGTTAAAAAACTGACAAAATTTAGGTCATTTTGGGCCGAAACGGATTAACTTGACTCTGCTCACAAAACAGAGACGTTTTTAACTGACCTCCGCGTATATATTATTTTTATCACAACTTTATTAGATATGTTTGAGTAACCTTTGTATAACTAGTTTATTTTAATCATTTCATATTTAAGTATTTTTTTACCTCCTGGTGATAATGTAACTCATATTCATAAAAGAAATAAGTACTTGAGTATATCCTATATATGGACGAAGATTTCATTGGATTGAATTAATCAAATTTGCTAAAAGAGGACAAGTTTTTGGATGAAAAGTAAAAATACAAGACAAATACACCTTGAAAATAGAAGATATCTTTTTCTTTGTTACCTATTTTCCATTTTTATTTCAAAACCTTCTTATTCGTGAAAACAAGTGCAACCAACATCCGGGAAATTGCCACACATGATATACATTTCACGCCAATTTCGATATTTTATTGCCCTTAAAATGCATGAAACTCTACGAGGCGAAAAATCACGTGTTGTCTACTTCACCTTACAAGTTAGGACGTGCTCAAAGAAAGAATCGCATCTGCTAGGAATTCGAAAACTCCTTAGAAGACTTGCCAAAGCGTTATAAACTCATAGCAGGTAATTTATGGCAGCATCAATACCTGTCTATTATTCACGTCATGTCTGGATTTTCCCAAAATCCGTGAGAACCAGATGCGTCCTCCTTCTGGACGATGATGGAGTTTTTCCAGAAATATCACGTCTGATCCTTAAGATCAGATGCAAATCACGTCGAATGGGCAATTGTATCCTTTATTACTAAAATGGAAAGAGACCTCATCGGCGGCACAAAAGGAATGAAAATCTGTGGAATCCTCAGTTTCAGAGTTGTGAGATTTGAGCCTTGAGGCATCCTTTTATGCGTGCCCAGTTTTGTGCGTGAAAATCCTCCCGTCTTGGGGGACAATGAAAGAGCTACGGCAAAGATTGGTTTAATTGAATTTCAATGACAGCCTTAAATTACTAAAGCACAAAATACATTTATTCCAACCAAATGATTTCACCTTTTCGGTCGAAGGGTCGATGTCGCTGGGACGACACTTCCAGGCAAAAAAAAAAAAAGAACAAACAAAAAAAGAATTAAGCCCTCCCGAAAATTTTGGCAAGCACACGATCTGACCAAGGACAAAAGATTTGTTTAAAGAGAACCTAATCAATATCCCTTAATTTTCGACCGCAAAGCCTTTTGTCCAGCGGTTCTTTCACGACAGGATTAAGGTGAGGATCGATTAAGCCTGAAATTGTCAGTTCATTATCTCATAAGCGGGCTAAAGCCTACAGAGCGTAGAATGGAAAAGTGGGACACTCGTTTGTCCTTACTTTTGGATCGAAATTGAGGAGATTAAGGGATTTGTTTAATTTAGTGGGAGAAACAGATTTACTCAAAGTGAAGGTTCACAACTTCGCTTAATCAGTTCCTTTAATTTTGCATAGATCAAAATAATATTTTTGAATATACTATACTTCTGAATATCTATTCGGTCATGCCTTAATATCTGTCAGGTAAGAACTCTGGTCGTAATTTGACAAGAATTTGTTGAGTGAGGCTCCCGAGTAAAAATATCCAAAATTTTTAAGAAGGCTGCAACACACATTTTTATTAATTAATAAATCAACTAGGCCGATTCTCATAATTGAAGTAATACTTTTTTTAAAGTATTAAAAGTTAAAAACGCAGTTTTTGTTTTTATGGCGGAAAACCCAATCAACATTTTTTACACCAAAATAAAACCAGCAAAGTGAAAAGGCCTATAAAAATTATGCATTAGAATTGTAATTTAAAGTAAGAAGCTCAGACAATAAAAAGTTTTGAAAAGTTTCTGCGAAAACAATTCAAAATCATAGTTTAAGATCCCAAAGAGATTCAAAATAAGACTATAAGAATAAGAAATGATGTCATATATATATATATATATATATATATTATATATATTACTAGCTGGGTTACCCGGTTTCACCCGGCGTTGGGTAAATACTTACTAATTAACCACTTCTCAAATGTTCTTTCTAGTTTGTTATATCCTAGAAATTGTTTTAACCCGAAAACCCCTTTATGGATCCGCCATCTTGAATTTGCAATTCTTTATAAAATTATCAAAATTAGTAGCCTTAAAATAATCATTGTACCAATTTTCATTAAAATCCGTTGAAATCGAGAAATTTTGGTCGCCATATTGGATCCGCCATCTTGAATTTGGAAATTTTGATAATACTCGAAATTAGTGGCCTGAGAATAATCATTGTACCAATTTTCATTAAAATCCGTTGAAATCGAGAAATGTTGGTCGCCATATTGGGTCCGCCATCTTGGATTTATAAATTTTGATAACATTCAAGATCAGTGACTTCAAGATAATCATTGTACTTATTAAAATCCGTTGAAATCGAGAAATGTTGGTCGCCATCTTGGATTTGTAAATTTTGATAACATCCAAAATCAGTGACCTCAACATAATTATTGAACCAATTTTCATGAAAATAGCTTTAACATTTTCAGCCGCCATTTTGGATCCCCCATTTTGAAAACCTATGTATTATCCGAACAAAATTAGCCTATATGTTAAGTTGGAATATGTACAACCTGCGGACAAAAAATGAAAAATTTCGATGCAAGCGTGTAGGCGTGATTGAGCGACAAACAAACTTTCATTTTTATATATGTATATATAGGAATACACCCATGGACAAATAATTAGAAACAGTTTGATCAGCACTGCTTTGTGCACTCCCCTTCATTCTCCTTAGTTTCAAATCTAACGGTATGATACCAGCGAAAACCTAGCGACCACGTGCTACTTAAAAACTGCACTTTTAGTAGTAGTTCGTGCCCACCGAACATCCTGTGGTGATATCATTTCGCGTGAATGCTATTTTACTTGGACAACTAATTAGAAACAGTATTCATTTTTCCATCTTATTAAACAAAAATTTATATCTCTGAATAATTGGTATTGGTAAATATTTAAGTTACATTAAATATTCATGTTAAGACACTATTTTTGTCAATACATTGTTTATAAGCATGGGCAAAAAAAAAAATGGTAACGCTTCCATGCACATGGAAGTAGTGCGTCTTTGGTAAGCAAAAATGTCTTATTGCCAAATTGCAAACCAATTGATATGCTCTTTAAAACTTGTTTATGGAGTAGTAAAACATTTCCAAGTACACGGAACAATAGAAAATGTTCTAAGATCCCGGAAAATGTCTGAGCTAACTGTCGATCTGTTCATCATCATCATAAGAGAAACGAAAAAGGACACTAGAAAGAATTCTACTGACATCTACCGCAACATTTTCGGTGATAACGTAACGGCAGTTTCAGCGAGAACCGTTAGAATGTGTTTGGCTGAAGCTGGGTTGCACGGCAGAGTTTCCATTAGTGTCCAATCCAAAGGATTGAATTTTGACAAGATTCATTTGGCCTGGACAACAAACCAATGAAAATATGTATTAGGGAGCGACGAAATAAAATTTAACAGAACGGGTCCAGACGGTAGAAGGTCTGTTCGTCGACATAAAGCCGCTGCATTTGATTCGAGGTACTACTCTTGTTGTAAAGTATGGCGGATGATCGATTAACGTGTTGGGCTGCTTCTTCTGGTATGGAATTGATCCCATTCATAGCATAGAAGGCACCCTGATGAAGGACAAGTACCTCGACATACTTGAAAACGTAATGTTGTCATGTGCTTAGGGAAATTTGCCTATGATCCAGGCGCGGATCCAAGGGGGGGGTCACGGGGGTCATGACCCCCCCCCAAAACAGCCAATTCTTGATTACAAACTTGATTACATACTACAAAGCAGTGTTGAAAAAACTGTAAACAAATAAAAGCCATGTAATGTTTAAAAAGATTCTATGAAAAACATCACTTTAATTTAAATTTCAAAATTAGACAAATATGGTTATACATTTGGTCCTTCCAATGTTATTTCACATATTATGAAAATGAATTTACCTTGAAGCATCCGTCAAATGAATCCTTGTTTTATCTTCTTACTTTTGTTGTTTATTTTCTGGTTTTCGTTTTGTTACCTTCTTTTTTTATTGCGAAATGCACTAAAAACTATCCTGGTTTCAACGACACTGAAATCAACAATGGACTGTTGTGTTTTCAATGTTTTGATTGCAAACTGTGAAGTTAGCCACGCTGCCATAAAAGGCGCCAAGTCATTTGAAAACACACGAGGTAACGTTTCAGAAGAAAATTCGAAATAAAAACATTCAGACATTTTTTAGTTATAAGAGTAGATTTTTTATATAAAAAAATTATAATTTTATATAAACAATAAATTTATATATGAATGTAATGAATTTTCAAGTAAAACAAATTGGACGGGTTTTTGCATAAGGTTATTCAGGCTTTGTTTTTTATTCACTGAAGAAATTTGGCTTACATTGTTTATTTGGTTATTCTTGTTATTTTTGTTATTTTTGATTTTTTTCTATCCCGTGACCCCCCCCGGAAAAAAATTCTAGATCCGCGCCTGCTATGATCTAAACATTCCAACAGGACAACGATCCTAAGCACACAGCAAAGCATACCAACAACTCTTCTCAAGCCAACTTTATTAGTGTGCTGGAGTGGCCTGCATCAAATGCGAACCTCAATCCTATTGAATACCTGTGGGGCGACGTACAGAAATCAGTTTCTTCAAAAAACTTCAAAAATTTTGACGAACTTTTTATTGAAATTAAATTAGCATGGGAAAATATACCTGTGAAGAGATGTAGCCGACTTATACTTTCAATAAAGAAGAGGTGCGAAGATATAATATTACAAACAGGTTTTCCTACGAAATATTGGAAAAAAAAAAAAATTTTCATTCCATCCAAAATGAGTGTTTCTAATTAGTTGTCCGGCGAAATTTATGTATTGGAAATATTATGGCATTGTATTCAAAATGTTTAAAAAAACAATTGAAATTTAACTATAATTTTTAATACATTGTAAATCAGAGAATGTTAATTTAGCTCCTTTTTGTACATATGAAACAAGAACATTGAGAATTTCCAACTCAATTCAACATCATATATGTGTTTCTAATTAGTTGTCCATGGGTGTATATGATTAGTGCTAATTTCAGCTTTCTCAGCAGATTAATCAAATATATTCATTGAGGGTGATAAGTTAAAGTAATGTTAGTTTAATTTTGAAATGATCCTAAACTGCAGAAGAACTAACAATAAAAGTTTTAGCTCTCTTTTCTGCTTGCAAGATAATGTCTGTCCATGTGCCAAATTGGTTAAAGCCAACCAACAGTTTTGGATTGGTTGGGTCTAAAATACCCATGACATCTGTGGGCAAATCTTCTTCACATTTTACGTATTTATCTTTGCATAAAATTACTTCCAAAAGACACAAGAGCACAACCGTAGAAATTATGAAAATGAGTCAAGGGTAGATTTGGTCAGCGGATAATAAGAGGAGAATAACCGGCAACCCTATCACAGCACCCAGGTGGGCACTTCACAGGTGAGCTCGCCTAATTTTCTAGGTCTTTGCACCTTTCCTATTGTATTGTCAAATGTAAGGAACACCGTCGCGTCGCGGTCGTCGCGATTCCTCAGCGCGCCTTTCCCAACCAATTTCGGAATTTTGGGGGAAGTATGGCCCGGACAATTTCGCCGCCGCGGTACATTGAAGGTGAAAATTGTAGCAATCATCTAACTCTACTATGATTAATGCTCAGTCGCGGTATTTAGGCAAACGTCGTTAACTTCAAAACTCGGGCTGGTTGCGGCGAAAATGTAATGAGGGAAAATTTTTTCGGTTTTCGGGCATTTCAGAGGTGTGTTTGTCGGCGAAACAATGACGATAATGTGAAACCCATGAACGCCAATTAAACATAGAAAGGCTTCAGGTGTAGATAACTACATGTTTATAGGTACACTTCCGCTGTTTGTTGGGTTTTTGTTTCGGCTATAATTTTTAATTTTTTGGGGGAATCATTAACCCCCTTTTCCGGCCGGGTTTACACCGTTTTGCTGAATATGTCCATATTAATTATGCGGATTCCCTAAGAAGTTCACTGAATTTTTTCTTTGAAGCAGAGGACTTTGAATTTTGAATTTTCCAGTTTCTCATTGTTGTGGCACTCTAACGCTTTTTCAAAGGGGCCCGAAAGTTTGTATAGAAATTAAATGTATTTCTTTTGTAATTTAAGACTTCAAGTTTTTAGATGTTTTAATTATCTTTTTTAATTTCCATTAACATTAAGAGGGTTATCGTGCAAATAGTACATTTAATCCCTAAATAAGTATAATATAGGTATATACACATAATTAAAACTAATATAATCCTAGTTCACATGCTTATCAAAAAGATTCTAAAACATTTCATTGTTTGATAACCGAATTCTAATTATTAAGCATTTCAATATAATTTTTAGTGTACATACAGAGAAAAATTTTGTTCCGCACGAATATAAATTTTTTTTTAAATTAACTTACTGTGAGCAGAACAAAGGGTCTTACAAAAATTAAAATAATACAAGTAAAGAATTACACATTAAAATATAGATAAAGTTCTGGATAAACTATTATCGTCATATTTACTAACCCAAATTGCTATTTATAGTGGCAAAACGTAATTCCTGTATAGCAAATTCATTAAAGTTATATATGATTGAATTTTCATTATAAGGTTTAGGTCCCCAATGTGACGTCATATAATCTTACATATGTAGAGAATATGATTTATAGAAAAATATCCATATATGTACGAGCAGTACAACATTCAATATCATTCTACAGAGTAATAAACGTGTGGGCCATCGGCTGGTTTCTTTTTAAAAATGCTATAAAGTAAACATTGTTCAATATTTTTCTAAGTTTGCTGATTTATTGAACCTTAAACCTTTCGATTAGATACGGAATATGATTTTATTTAAATGTCTAACCCGGGTGGCTTGGCAGTAGCCCATTCTGTCAACCCAATATTGCAACCATCCTTTATAAGAATTTAAAGCATGTACATTTATTTTGACCTTGAGATCTGTATTACTGGAATCTCCGCAATTTTTATAACCAACATTGACAACAATATGATAAATATGACACACTTATGTTATGTAAATAATAATATCATGATAGAAAGAGACATTCATTTTATTATATGTGCACTATTTCTAACTAATATCATTTGTAAACTAAAGATATGTATTATTAAAGCATAGAAACCGAAATGAGATTTAATGAAATACCTACATTATTCTTAAATTATAAAGAGAAATTTATTTCTATGGTCCCGGAGTGAAATATTGAGAGCCTGTTAATAGTTTTTACAATTAAAAAGATATTTTGGATTTTTTTCTAAGCCTAACTCCTCCTTTCCCCATGTCTCGTTTGACTCCTGCTTTCTCTTTTTGCGTGTGACCTAATATATGAACGTATCCAAACCATTGTAGTATGAATACATGCAATAGTGATAGATGATTTTTCGAATGATGGCTATATAGCAAACAAAGTCGCTGAAAGGCGCGCATTTATATAGCTTCTTTTTATATTGGTAAAATATAAAGGGACTTTTCAATACAAGTATTAAACCATATTACCTTCCAGATCCAGACAAATTTGTAAAACCTCTCCGTATCGATTATTTGCTTCACATTTGATTTTTCGCCACCCACCTACTGAGTTTGTCCTTTGTCACAACATTCCATTTTGTCGCCGACAGGACCTCCTAATTGCCCAGGTACATTGCACCGGCATCTGTCCGGTCCGGTCGTCGGCAGATTCAGATACAAAAATGCAACGATTGGCGGAAAATCACAAATGACACGAGGACGGGTCGACCTGCTTTATAACGACTGCAAACAAATATAAATAAATCGAGGATTGAGCAGAAACACGAGATTCCGAAACGATGGTAATGCCACTGTCGCTGCCGATAATGACTTTGTTGAGGACATCCAGGCGGCAACGACAAACACGTCGCACCTCCACTGGACCCTGGAGCGATTCGGAGGGAAAAACCACACCAAATCCAGGACCTGGAGGTAGCCTGAAAAGGGACTCCCTGGATTGAAAGGTCTCCTCGATGACATTTTCATTTAATCTCGACCGGAGCCCTCCGGTTGATATATATTTTCGACTAGAACGTTTGGGGACCACCGATGTCGTGTCCGCTTGTCTCAACTTAAGAAATTCTGGATTGTCGGGAAACAGTGGGTCGTCGGTCGTCGAGAAAAAATTGAATTCTTTTCCCTGTAACTGACGACATGAGCGGAGAAATCAAAGAATGCGACAAAGTTTTCTAAACAAACTAATTCACTCCTTCCATGTACCACCGGGTGCGCAAGATAGTGTAAGATTGCCTAAAGGTTCATGATAAGGCATTATGACGTAGAAGGTATCTCTAGGTGGGTTCGGCATCTTTTGAATTTTACCGTCTTCGGAGATTTCATCCAGTTTTATCGGATGATGAGTGTTGGATCATAAATCAAGTTGTCATTGCATTTGCCACCACAAAGTTTACCCAAGATTTGACCAGGTCAAATCTATTTAGC
Organism: Dysmachus trigonus; assembly: GCA_949715965.1. Lineage (NCBI taxonomy): Eukaryota > Metazoa > Arthropoda > Insecta > Diptera > Asilidae > Dysmachus > Dysmachus trigonus. The sequence continues at coordinate 78,136,610 of OX454322.1, read as the reverse complement.
GTCAGCAATAAGGTTAAACCAATTAAGGAGGCGTCGATGATTGTATTCTACATAGTTGTCATCTTTTACATTTAAAACTTTCTTTCTATTTTACTGAAAATATGTACATATCATACTATTTGTATAACCCCTGCGAATTATTATTATCATATTATTTAACACTGCTCAATAGTGTCAAAACATCAATTAAGTATAATAAAAGTTAAATAAGAGAGGAGTGCAGATTAACACACCCTTAATGAAATTAAAATCTTGAAAAGGCTATTGGATTTTTTTCTCTTGTAAATGATACCCTAATTGGACTGTATGCATTTTTGAGTTGAGCCATTGGCTTTTAATATGTGAGCAAACTAAGCAAAAGCTGTCTCAACTTTTGCCAAGAAAAACCGAGCTCCAATCTTAATATGAGTGAAATAAAACTTGGTTTTTCTATACAAAAAACAAGACTAAGCTTTTCAGCTTTTCAGTTTTTTTAGATTATGCACCAATATTGCAGCCGGTAAGATATAGAAATATAACATACAGACTGAACAATTTATCAATTTTTTCTACTTTGAAGGACACTGGGAAAAACGAACTGAAAGTAAACTGAGGTAGTGAAAAGACACAGAAAGTGATAGACGTAAAAGAGTCTGAAAACGAACTGAAAATATACATAAAATTAACTATAATAAACTAAAATTGAAAAATATGGACTGAAATTAGAGGAAAACCACACTGAAATATATTTTGCGTTCAAATTCAATTAGTTTCTTTTCAGTCCACTTGTCCAGTTGAAAAGTTCAAACTCAAAAGTTGAAAAATTTCAGTTTGTTTTCAGTCTCTTTTCAATTTCTTGCCGGTACTAATCAAAGGTTACTGATATTTCAGATGCAGCTAATAGAAAATTTTCGATTAGGCTTCAGTCTCTTTTCCGATTGAAAAAATATTTCCGCCTCATTTCAGTCTAATTTCGAGTTAAACTTTCTCAATGAAACATGTTTTCAGTCTATTTTGAGCAAGTTTTCAGTGCAAATAATAATTTCCGTCTTATTTTAGACTTCGCCTAAAATTCAATTTTCAGTCTCTTTTCAGTCCTTTTTCATACTTATTTTTTCACACAAATTTTCTTTATGTTATAAATTTCTCTTATATCCAGGCACAACTATATTTACTACAATTTAGATATTATAATGATATTTATTACACCCATGTCTTCTTTCTTCTTAGAAGAAAACGTTCTTAGGTGTGTCTAGGGCTGCCATCACCTAAATGGCCGACGCCGGGCAAAAACTTTAAAAACCTAGGATTTTTGGGTGACAATTCAGTTTTTCCCCGGACACGCCTAAAAAAATGTACATGGTTTAAAATAAAAACATCGTACACATTTGCACTTTTTATTCATTTATACAGCTTGTTTGCGATATAAACTACAGCGTAACAAATAAAATACAGAAGAATCACGATTATCGGAACCCTCAATTATCCGAACGCTGACTTAGTTTATCCGAACGCTTAATTATCCGAACGTTGGCGCGAATTTGTCGCTCGATGCCGCTGTCTGTGCATGGGTAGGTATCGAGCGTGTTGAAACGCTTTTTGTTTCATCGAACGTTGTTATTCCGCTTACGGAGTTTCCGCGCGCAATTTTAATGTATGTATGTACCTTAGGGTGCTTTTTTTCGCGACTAGTTTTTTTGTTTCAGTCCCACCTCGAAATTTTGTGGCAAATACCTAAACAAAAATTCCCTGAAAATTGGAGCCCTTAATATTAATAGTAAGTACTAGACCAAGACGTATAAAGATTTCCCATATAAAATACACGTAAACTTTGATTATTTTTCTTCAAACCTCTACAGGTCAGAGGCATTTTATGGTATAATCATGGTCAATGGTAGGATTTCTTCAGAATTGAATGCTCTACAAAAGTGTTCATTGTGGTGTAACCCTAACTCCCACCAGCGAGGTAGTACGGGTCAATAACCCCAATTTTTCCATGAAATTCTCGCTTTTTGCCCCTATCTCGTACAGAACAAGAGGTACAGAAAAAGGGAATATGACAAACTTGTAGGAAATTCAATTTCCTACAAAAAAGTTCTGAACACCAAATCGCTAACATCGATATTTCATGACATATTGGGCTTTGAAGTTGAGGTAGTGTTTATACAATTTAGCTCAATAATCCATGAAAATTCCACACTACCTCAACTTCAAAGCCCAATATCTCAAGAAATATCGATGTTAGCGATTTGATGTTCAACAGCATTTTGTAGGAAATTGAATTTGCTACAAGTTTGTCATATTCACTTTTTCTGCAGCTCTTGTTATTTACGAGATAGGCGCAAAAAGCGAGAATTTCATGGGAAAATTGGGGTTAGTGACCCGTACTACCTCGCTGGTGGGAGTTAGGGTTACACTTTTGTAGAGCATTCAATTCTGAAGAAATCCTACCATTGACCATGATTATACCATAAAATGCCTCTGACCTGTAGAGGTTTGAAGAAAAATAATCAAAGTTTACGTGTATTTTATATGGGAAATCTTTATACGCCTTGGTCTAGTACTTAATATTAATATTAAGGGCTCCAATTTTCAGAGAATTTTTGTTTAGGTATTTGCCACAAAATTTCGAGGTGGGACTGAAAAAAAAAATAGTCACGAAAAAAAAAGCACCCTAATGTACCTACCTATTTCTTACATCGCGCAGATAGAAACATGAATGCCGAATTTTTCTTTTTTCATTACATATATGTATGTAATTTCGTTTGTTCATTAATTTGTGCCATGGCACAAACCTCCGCATGCGGAAGCATTTGCCGCTTTTGAGACGAGTCTCGAATGTTTCGATAGAGAAGAAGAATGCTGCCCAACGCAACTTATCCTTCGCAAACGGCTGCGAGACTTAGCCGCTCAAAAACGCGTTGCAATCGTTCGTCAATTAAAAATTGACGATTTTATAAAAAAATAATATAAAAAAAGCATTAGACTTTTTCAGGTGTTTTATATTTCAACGTTAATATGTATGTCAAATTTTAATATACTGTACTGTTTTTATGTTTTTGTTTGATCTTGTCCTAAAAAACCCACATTTCGGTTATACGAACTAGTCTCGGTCCCAGTTAGTTCGGATGATCGAGGTTCTACTGTACTCAAAATTATAACTTTCTGAGGTTTATCTTTCAATCAATCGCGATTCCCCTGACACCAAAAGTGTCCGGGTTTCACCCGGACACTTTTTGAGTACCCCTTCCGGACGACCTCCGGACGCCTGCTAAACTAGGACAAATCCGGGGAATCCCGGACGGATGGCAGGCCTAGGTGTGTCTCACCGATTTTGATGAAATTAAATTAAATAAGAAATTGAAATAAACGACACGAATTTTTTTTTATCTGCGGATACGCACATTTAGTGGGTACTTTTATTTGTTTTTTTTTTTATAAAAATTGGTGTATTTTTCAAAATTTTGTCCGCCATGTTGGATTCGCCATTTTGAAATTTTTAAATTTAACATCAGATTCAAAATCTGCGAATCCAAAAACCCCTTAATATTGGTTTTCACGAAAAAACTGATGTCTGAAAGAATATACATCATTTACGTATTAGTGCTAGGGGTTGTTTGTGCTTTTTTTAAGAAAACCCAAAAACACGGCATATGCAACATTATTAAATAATCGGCTACATTTTGAAGGTCAAATTAACGTTGTTCAAGATTACGATGAAATTAAACAATATGAAATTGCCCTTCTCATTTAAGATGTTAAATTAACATTTTTTACTATTAAATTGATATTATTCCCAGCTGTTGGTATTAAGAAATATTAAAAAATTAAATTTTTCCTGTCGGCTGAAAATTATGGGTGAAAAATATTAATTTTATGGTGGAAATATTAGAAATTTTCTGCCGGTGTATATAAGAACTTAGCATATTTTTCACTCTTATTTAACCTCTTATTACATAAATATTTATCATAAATGATATGATCAGCAACATGTTTTTACAATTGGGTCTTTAAAGATTACAACTTACCTATATTTTTTTTAATGCGATACCTTCAATGCATAATTTTGCTTTTCTCCTTAAAAACTACATTCAAATTTGGCTTAAAAGTTTCAGTTTTTAATAAAAACATTGTCCATACCCCTGCCGTAGCCAGGCACATATAGTTTCTAATAATGGACAAATTCCCTTTAATCTGATTTTGTATTTGAGAGCAACAATAGCTACCCTAAGCCTTTTGTGCGCTGCTACATTTAAGCGTTTAATACCCTTCATAAAAGAGATTCGACCTGCTCCCAACACGTCACCAAATCCGAATCTCCCAATAACAATAAAAGTGTCCAGAAACAGATTTAAACCCCAATAGAGCAAACAATGGATCACACGACTGAAGGGAAATTCACAAATTTTACGTTTCGAGCGAGTTACGTGCCGTAGCGACTGATACCCTTCATATAATAGGGCGCAGTCCGTCATCGAGTCCTTCGGGAGCACCGGGAAGCATTTATTTCATTATCAAAGGGCATATGGCGGACGCTGGCAATTTCACCGCATAGCAAATGTACGAAATTGTAATAAATGCTGGTCCCATGTGCTCGTCGCAAGAAAATGACAAATTCCAGATTCATGGGAAATTCAATTCACCCCCACAGCAGAGCAGCTGCGCAATTTAAAGTAGAAAAAGAGCATCAGCAGAGCGACATGTTTACTGATTTGAAATAAATAAAAATCCTTATAGGGAAAAAATCGTATCTCTTAATGAAAAATAAACACATCAAATCTTAGTAAATTGTAGAAATCATCTTGAACAAAATCTAAAACCTTAGAAGTTCCGACACAACTTAAAAACGCATTAAGGTAACTAGGCGGCGGGCACCTTCGTCGTTACCTTGTGATTAATGAAAGAGCCGATGCCCTTTTAGATGTGATTGATTTGTTTTTATAGGCAACATTTGTACTTACCACATTAACGAAATCCTGAAAGGATACCGAACCTGGTCCGTGAGGTAGTTTCGCTTTCATCGCTCTCTCGAACAGGAGCTCACGCTTGTTTATAGGCACTTGGGCTTGAAGTTCCGGCGATTTAAGAGCAACCAAAAAATCATCAACGGGAATTTCACCAAATCCTTCGGGATCAAACTGAAAATGTACAATTAATAAAATCGGTTAATAAAAATTACAGAATCTTTTAAAGCATATTTAATGAAGTTAAAGCGAAAACATTTTACATTTACATTGTTTTTTATATTACAATCCTATCTTAATAATTTCCCGCAAAAGAAGTTTTAAAAACCTTGAAAATTCTAAGAGACATAACGATTTATAGAGTTTACTTAAAATCACGTTTTTCAAAGCTAGGCACGTGATAACTCAAAAACTATTTAACCGAATTGAATGAGCCAGCGCTTATTCTCTTCGTAATATCTTTCTCTGTTTTCTAAGTCTGTGCCATCCTACCTCAATCTCAATGTCTCCCAGAATAATGTTTTTCTCCTTAAAATATGAATAAATATTTCTTATAAACAGAATCATAATAGACAAATATTTGAACCGAAAACAAAATCCTACAAATCTACTTTTTCACTAGTTTAATAAGACTATCCCTTTAAAAATCATGCAGAGTTTCAATAGATATCCTGATGATCTTCAAAAGATATACCTATTAAGAAGCCAAAGATCACGAAAATTGGTTTTTCGTAGTTAGACATTTGAAAATTATATATTGAATTCAGAATATCATGTAAATATACAAGCAACCGGTTTTATGTTGTATGTTCCACATGCATGATCATATGCGTAAGATAGAAATGGATCTTTATCAAATTGAGATTACTTAAACCTCCAAAATTTCAAAAAAATTTTATAGGAACATTAAAAAAAATACATTTACCTCGATCTATAATAATAATTTTCCGAGAAAATTAAAATAGTTTGATCTATTAATAGTATTAATAATATTACAATAGTAACCCCAGAGTTAAATTAATTTAATAGTTTATTTTTGTGGAAACCCATATATATTATTTTTACACACCGTAAATATTTACTATAAATTATGGCATACTAATGTTTGTTAATGCCTTTTACTCATATCCCTATAAACAGCCTTCTGGTGTTTCTCAAGGAACAATACTTGATCCTCTTATTTTTTTAAACTACATTAATCATTTACCTAACCATATTGGGTGTGAATGTCTACTTTACGCTGATTATGAAAAACTACATATTTATTAATGATCTGCCTTCAAAAAGATATTTAGATGCTCGAGTCTTGCTGTTCCGAAAATCTACCTGAAATTAACATAAGCAAATGTAAACTGATAACATTCTACAGAAAAATGAATACCATCAATTTCGAATATAAAATTAGTAACATATCGTTCCTCTGTGTTTTTGATGTAAAGGATCTTGGTTTTAGTTTTGATTCAAGAGTTAAATTTTCCTTACACATGGCATCGTTGTTAATTAATACCTTTAAGTTAATTGGTTTTGTTTTTCGCAGCTGTAAACCATTTAAAAATCTTTCTTTGGATATCATACTTAACAATTCATTAATTAAAAGGTCTTTGGAATACGCTTGTCAAGTGTGCAACCTTTTGTATACCTAATATATTATATACAGACTATATACTCTGAACAAAGTGAATTGGTACAGAGAAAAGTTACTCGCTTTTCCCTACATACATTTAATAGAACCTCCTTTGAATAAGGTTAAACCATTTAAATTTACCAGCCCAAGCAGATCGTAGGGTATTTCTTGCCAACATTTTCCTATTTAAAACAATTAATTCTTGTTATTATTTATTATTAACTTGTTATCAATATTCCTCCTCAAACATCTAAAGGGGCTACTAGTTTTAGACTTACTTGTAGAACAAAGTTAAAAGAAAAATCTTCTGTTTTTCGGATGCACAAATCTTAAAACACTAGCTTCAATCTTATAACGTCCAAGAAACTTTTAATGCTAATCTTAAGGCCTTGTTTCTCGCTTCTATTTTCTTATTTTTCTTTTATTCTACTTGTTTATTTTCCTCACATTTATATCAGCCTATGAATTATTGAATTCTTATTGTGATCTTGAATTTTTATATGCATATGCACATAACAATTCTTCTTTAATAATATTTAATATGTTTAAACTATAGCTATACTATATAATGGGATTTTATCTGTGTACTATCGAATTAACTTGTAAATAAATAAATACTATACTGTGTTATTTCTTCAAATTTGCTAGTTGGAGATCTGCAATATCTCAGTAATTTAGCGTGTTTTATATGAAATAAATAAATGTTGTTCAACTTATAAATCAGTGGATTTGTGAAATATCTTCAAAGTTAAAATTCGCCCCCGTATAAAAATATTAATGGATGGGAGATGACTTTTTATCTAAAATCTATATATATAAAAATGAACCCCTATTTCTGTTGGTCACGCAATAACTTGAGAACGACTTTACCGATTTCATTCATTTTTTTTTTTAAAATTTTCTAATACTTTGTAGATGGTTCTTACGGAAAGAAAAGTTAAGAAAATTGCGCAGAAAATTGGATAATTTCAGAAAACTTAACGATTATTTTAACTTCGCGAGTTTGATCGTTCGCGCGTTCTCGATTTCAACGGATTTTAATGAAAATTATTACAATGATTGTTTTGAGGTCACTGATTTTGAATATTATAAAAATTTACAAATCTAAGATATCAATATGGCCACCAAGATTTCTCAATTCCAACGGCATAATGAAAATGTACCGGAAAGGGCAGTACAACGTCTGCTGGGTCAGCTAGTTAGCGATAAATCTAGTATAGTCTAATCTAATCTAAAGAATAGGTATATAAAATTGCATAATTAGTTCGTCCAGAAGAACATATCACTACCCTAAACCCAAGGTTACAAAAGCATCGGTGGTTCAGTGGTAGAATGCTCGCCTGCCACGCGGGCGGCCCGGGTTCGATTCCCGGCCGATGCATCTCTACTTTTTCCCTCCTTTAATAAAAAATTAACCTTTTACAAATATTTCTTACCATATCAAATAATTGTTTCCATTTCTGCTTGAAAATAATGAATGTGCAGAATTAATATTGAGATTAAATTAATAAAGTTTTAAAGTCTACTTACATCCTTCAGAAGTTCTCGACGTAGTTCAGCTTCGTCATAGTCAGAGTTGAGATCAGTGTGATCGGTATCATAAACTTGTTCATTGGCCCCGCACTGTAATAATACACACAAACAAAGCACAAAGATAATTAACTTTGTCCAAAAAACATGTTTTAATGATGGGTTTATACCACTTTTATTATTTATTAATATTGATTAATATAATTTAAAAAAAAACTATATTTTTAAATATTTAAACTTGTACTACTTTATATTTACTAAACCTACCTGTGATATGCTGCCAATGGAACGTAACGACCCAGCGATTGTTGAAATTCGCTCGACCTCACCATCGGCCAGGCCAGTTTGCTGGCTTTGAATTTCGACGCGTGAACTGCATCTTTCAAATCCTACCCGCATATTCTTCAGCTTTTCCACTTCACCATCCGATATTCAATCATTACGTAGATTTCGAATTAGGTTTCAGCTTGATTATGATTCCGAAAAACATAACAATTTCGTGGCAGTGGTTTGAGTTGCTAATCGGTTAAATTTTCCCATAGCAGCAGTTAATAAGTTGAGTATTCCTGGAACGATAAAAAATGAATTCTTATAAATTTTATTTTGTAATAGAATAAGACAAATCATATCTAAAATTTAGAAGTTTAGAAATATTTCCACATCTACGCCAAAACAAAATAATGCTTTAACAAGTTTAAAAATTAGTGATTTTTATGAATGCTATAAATATAGAACTAATTCTATTTTTTGTTCCTTAAGGATTTTTTTACTTTATGATCTAAAGAGTATTAAAATAAAAATGTTCATCAAAAAATATTGCTATCAGTTAATGTACAATTTGGCGAGCCCAATGTTCAGTTGCTCTTCCGTTTTCAAGAAAAATATGGTCAAAAAGTACAATTGTATCGTATTTTGTTGTTGACCTTTTATGAAAAATCATCGAGGATAATTAAAGAAACTTCTCCAATTACTCTGTAAGTTTTTTGAGATTGAAATAGGAAAAATCTGTGACAAAATACAGCTCACAAAATGTCATTCTCATAATGTGTCTGTTGCATTAATACATCAAATCAAATTTGAAGAAATATCACATTAAAATGAACCTTTTCTTTTAAACTTATTATATAAAAGAAATAAGATAATTTCTATCCGACTCTAAATACACGATCAAAACTTTGGAACTTAATTTCCAATACTTTTGAAGAATAAAGCATCTTTCAATACATCAACGAATTTACTAACCTCCCTCACAATGGCTTTTAAACTTCCTATTTTAGTTTCAAATTCTCAACCACAAAAATAGAAAGTAATTTTTAGTGGATTCAATGTCTAATACAATTTTAATAATTCTTAATATGCTAAGTATTGTAATGTAACCATAGATAATAACTATCAAAAATTAATATTAATAAAGGTTAAAATATGAACTTGCTTTTAATATTTGAAAAAATTTAACAAATTATTAGTGTGATTATATGCATGCTTTATGATTACATACATTTTTGAGATAAAAGTCTTTCGAAATCGAAGTCACGAAGTGCTCTATTAGTTTCCTGATTTCGGAAATAAATTTCCACAATTTAGAATCGTTGCTGCGTTGTATATTTTTTCATGATGATGAAATTTTAGTCCTTGCCGATTAAAAATGACGTTGACATTTACAACAAATGACAGCTCATTTGACAGTTATCCCTTTCGTAAATCCGGCGCCTCTTAAAATAACACTCTTTATATACATGTATCGACGGAATCTCCAATATTAAGAATCAGATACTTGATTGCATACATATGTATATAGGTTCGAAGTATCCGATAAAAAGCGAACCCCAAAAGTATCTCTGAAGGTTTCAAGCATTATACAAATAAAATGAAAAAATGTATTCAATCCATTCTTAGTCATCCTTGTAACGAAACATGCAAGTAAAAACTTTATTTTACCTCCAAAAAGCAACTAGCAAGGTAGCTTAAATGGCCCAAAATTTGCATAAATCAATGTTGCAGTAAAATTAATTATAGGGGATCATCAACCCCCTACAGAGGTTTTTCATGGGCAAAAATAATCCCACTAGTGGCAAAAGCTCTTGAGACCTGTAGCAAATGGGTTCATTCACAGCTAGAACCCTATTAATTCTGATTCGAACGAGCTAATCTTAAAATAGGTGCAAATAACTTCTTGAGGCAGCAACCTTCAGCATGTTATGTAGGGGCAGTTTCAAGGCACTCATCGGTAGCACACAAAAAAATGAAATGCCGATTGAGTTGAACCGATACCAAGGTGACACCCTCGCTCTGTGGCACAATCTTGTCGCTACGGCAACGAAAACAACCCCCTCAGTACGAGAGTTCGGGGCGAGTTGCTGAGTTACCCTATGAAACAGGCTGCATCATTTGACTTGCAAAGCTTCACAGTGGCATGCTTTGCTGAATATTATGTAACATGCCCATGCCCATGTGGGAACCCTCGGGTATACCATGCCATTAAGCTCCTCTGCGAAGGGTGGAATAGTCCGGGAGATGCGGAAGGGCAGGAAATTGTCCCTAATGGGATTTCAGACACCACATACCTACGTCGCGTCGCGCAAAGAAACTGATGGATTTTAGACATAATCTTCCCTTTTCTCAGTTTTTTTCTTTCGTAACTAGACGAAGATTTCTACTCACATTTTTTTTTTTTTAGTGTGATTTGTTTTCAATCTGCGCAAGTCTATTGACTATGTAATAGGTATTTCTGAAAGCAATTCATATATTGGGATGTGATAAGACATCACTTCTCTGTTTACAAATTCATCATTTTTTCAAATTATTATTTTCAATAACGGCTAAAGCAACTATACTAATAAAATTTAGCCACTGACTAATTTTCTACAAGAAAACAAATCGATTTTTCAATTACTATATTTTAAATAAACATTTAACCGCTTTTTATTATACATATATAAAATATCGTATTTTTGCTATTTTTGAAAAATCATTAACAAATAACAGATGGGTGTTGAAACTTGTAACATGGCTCAAATCAAAGCTTGATTCTTATTATAGAAAATATCAAATACCACTATTTCTATAGCTTTTCTAAACATACGCGCTAACAAATTGTTTATGATTTTTCTATTATGATCTTAATTCATCAACTATTGCATGAAATAATCGATTTGCTCGAAAATTTCAATTTCAAGGCATATTTCGAACATTTTTAAGACCTCACGTATTTTGATATAATAGCTCAAGGTTCCAACTTTGATTTTAGCCACGTTGCAATCTTCTATATTAATCCGAATATTTAATATTTTAATAATCTTTCAATTATGTTCCAAATCTTCTTTCTGGCAAAGATTTGAACTTATTCTTCTCATGCCTATAAGTATGCAATTGGTACATACATATAGATACTCTTGATATTTCTCATTAGTAGACCCATTCAAAGTCGCGCGCTGGTTCAGGCCGAAGTTGCCGACTAGATTTTCCTGATTCCCAGGTTCAAATCTGTTTACGAGAATCGATTTTTAAAAATCTCATTATAATGATATTCATCTCAGCCCCTTGAAGTGTACAAAATCGGATAAAACCTCACATTGGATTTATTTCTAACGCTTTGGGGCAATAATGAAAACAATTCCCGATTAATCGTAAGCCAGTTGGCGTTCAATGCTGTGGCTTATTTCATGCTAGGGAAACATCTCTTTTATTTTTGTCTGCATTAATGCATTTCATACGAACAGATATAAAAATATTTAGTGGAAAAGAACATAGGTATGTAATTTTATTTTAATTGCACCGCATTGGGAACTTATTATTATTATATTTTGAAATACGATAGAAGGAATTTAAATAACTATACAAAATGATTATTATAATTAAAATAAAATGTATTATATTATAGTGTTGTGATTGAAAAACTTTAGATGAGAATGATTTTGCAGAAATTAGGAACATGCTCATAATCAATTAATTGATTTTTACTCATTATAAGTATTAACGCACTTACAAATACTAATCAAATCAGATTATTAGTATTTCAAACAAGCAGAAAATAATAATTAATCATTGTAATCTGTATTCTGGATTTTATTCCAGCTGTAAATAACGTTTTGCTGTAATAGAGTATACATATAGTATATAAATTGTTCTATTTGTATCCAGCAAACAATTTTCAGAGATTTCGTTAATTTCGCATAAAAAACGTTTTTAAAGGTGGTATATATTTTTAGTTTAAGTATCGAATGTGAAAAAGTTAAATATAAAATAATTTTAACACTTCAACACGGCTTTTTATTAGGGTTCCGTAGCCAAATGGCAAAAAACGGAACCCTTATGGATTCGTCATGTCTGTCTGTCTGTCTGTCCGTCCGTATGTTACAGCCACTTTTTTCCGAAACTATAAGAACTATACTGTTGAAACTTGGTAAGTAGATGTATTCTGTGAACCGCATTAAGATTTTCACACAAAAATAGAAAAAAAACAATAAATTTTGGGGGTTCCCCATACTTAGAACTGAAACTCAAAATTTTTTTTCATCAAACCCATACGTGTGGGGTATCTATGGATAGATCTTCAAAAATGATATTGTGGTTTCTAATTACATTTTTTTCTAAACTGAATAGTTTGCGCGAGAGACTTCCAAAGTGGTAAAATGTGTCCCCCCCCCCCCCCCCCCCCCCCCTGGAACTTCTAAAATAAAAGAATGATAAAACTAAAAAAAATATATGATGTACATTACCATGCAAACTTCCACCGAAAATTGGTTTGAACGAGATCTAGTGCGTAGTTTTTTTTTAATACGTCATAAATCGTAAACCGCAATTTACCTTTCATTCAATCAACTCAAATAAAAAAACAAGCCTATATGGGCTCGCATATAGTTAAATCTAAATCCCATCATTTAGGTACCTAATTATAATGTTTACTTATCAATAACTTAATTTTAAAAAAATACACCATTATTAAAACATCGATCAAAGTTAGAACGAACTACAAGAACTTTTATATTATGTTACTTGCTAATACGGAACCCTTCAGGGGCGAGTCCGACTAGCACTTGGTCGCTTTTTTATTTTGCAGCTGTGCGTTAACACAGATCTCGATAATCTTATGCTTAGCCAATAAGGGACAGTTTATGACACATTCATTTGATAAAGACACCAATGTAGTAAAAGTATCATATTACAAATTGCAAAATGCAATGCCAGGCATTTAGCGATAATCAAGAAACTGCATAAATGCAATGCAATAAATTTGGACTTTCGTAAGTGAATCGATTTAAATGATTCTTTACTAAATCGTGAAACTTTCGAGAAAAACAAATGTAATTCTTCTTACTACTGTGATCAAAAAGTAAAGCCAATTTTGAATTTAAATTGTGCGGGTACATCGATTCGAGCAAATCTTCTTGTTTTTATGTTGGCAGCACTGTCACTCATATCTGTGTAAAATTTTACGCCAGGACGTCATTTGTTTGGTTAGTCTACTATATACATACTACTTGAAAATATTTTTGAATTTTGAAGAAGATTTTTACAATAATTAAATTAGACGCTGAAAACAGAATTTTTTGGATCTATTATTATTAATTATTTCTAGATTATTTATTATCTATAGATTAGGGTTGTGTAATACTAACACAGATAAAATAAAGATAAGAAATATAACTTTTATCTAATGAAGCAAATTATCAATATCTTACGCATAAATATGTAGCTGTTGATGATGAGTTCGGGATCAGCATAATTATCTACAATGCAGTAAAATATAACAAAATTTAGAATCTACGGTATCCTTTTTAATAACAATATTGAATACATTGAAAAAGTGAAAAGCATGCCTTTAAACATTGTGTGTTTTCTTATATATATTACATAATGTACATATGTGTAGCTTTTTGTTCTCTCATTGTAAGTACTAAATTGCCATTAATTTATATTAGTTAATTGAAAATTGATGATATCAAGGCACTTCAGAAAATGAAAGATATAAAAGTAATCGATTTCCCTATTTGTCTGTTAGTTATGATACATTCAGTCTAAAATGCGGATGGTTATTTTATTGTTATCGCTGCTCTTGCAAACAGCCCTAGGAGCTGATTGGACGTTGAATATTCAAAATAATCATATAGCTCCTCAATCCGTTCAATCTCGTATATTTCGCGGAGTGATTGCAAATTGGGGCACTTTTCCCTATATGGTTCCCATTTTTATAACCTTAGATAGTGGTGCAGACAGCTTTTGTGGTGGTTCTTTAATTTCCGATCAATTTGTAGTAACAGCAGCACATTGTTTGACTGGGTATGTTAATTACAAATTAAATTTGCAAGTTTTGATTAATTTGTTTTTTTATTATTTAGAGTACAAAAAGTTAAGATTTATTTAGGAGCAGGAGACATCTCAATCAAGTCTGAAGCTGATAGATTAGAGCTTGATATTGGAAAGGAGGGACTTATTATTCATGAATGTTATGATGCCCCTAATTTCGTTAATGATATTGCGCTCATTAAGCTTCCCAAAAAAGTAACATTTTCAGGTGATTTTAATTCAATTTGAATGTATTAAGATAAATACCTATAATTTTTGCAAATTTCTCAGATAATATCCAACCCATAAGACTGGCTAGACGCACTCAAACCGATTTGATAGAGCAACAGGTAATCCTGACTGGATGGGGAAAGACTGGGAATTCAGCAGATCGCTCAAATGTACTGCGTTACGCCAGGAAAACGATAATTAATGATAAATTATGTATGGACATTTATCGCAATCTCTACCATCCTTCAAACATTTGCATCGACGGACGTGGCCAGTCTATTTGTTCCGGTGATTCTGGCAGCGCGGCAGTTATAATTGAAGGACAGGACAAGGGATTTACTCAAATAGGAGTTGCTTCCTATGTTCATTCGTCAGGATGCGAATTGGGACTTCCTGTTAGCTACACGCGCATCACATCTTATCTAGACTGGATCAATAAACACACAGGGATCCCAATTAGGGATTAAATTGTGTAGAATTCCATTCAGCCCTTTCATTTCCCAAAATAGTTCCCTTTTCATTTTAAATAAATTGCAAAAGACAGTCATTTTGGAATACGTAAATTTCGCATGGAGCGAACTATTCAAAAAATCAATAGCGTAGGTGTATTTAAATGTTTCTTTAAAATTAGAAGGTTTTCACACAAATTACAATTTTGGCTGTATTTGTCCAAAATGTACATTCATGCACTTTTTTAACAAACACCTGGAAGGTCAGCGGGAAAAAGAAACACTATGAAAAAAACTTTATAATAATACATTGGAACTTTTGGGTGAAAAAAAATTTGTAATTGAAGAGAAATTAACTTACGCTCATGATGTATTGCAAACTCCCTGCGATTGTAAAAAATCCGCTTTTATATGTTGCGCAAGATGTCGCAAAAATTATTGCTTTGTTTGTTTTTACGATAATTACCACTGCGGTTTTTGTATATAATTATTATATAAATAAAAATTGAATTTTTCCTAATCGACTTTGTTATTCTCATTAAAAACCCAATGTTGCTCCTGATATACTTTACAATGAAAAATAAAAAACCGTTATGAATTATTTTATTGGAAAAAAAAGAAAATAATTTTTAAAAAAATGAAAATAATTTAAAAAAAAAATAATGTAAATAAATTTTAAAAAATAATATAGGGATGAGAAACGCTTTTAATAATTGTTAGGATAACAAAAAAGGAAAAAGAAGTAAGATCCGAAGGAGGAATCGAACCCGGGACCTTCGGCACATAAGACCGAGCCTTAACCGTTTAGTCTAGATAGCGGCTCGATGAACGTTTCACATTTTTAACTCATAAGGCGCCTAGGAAATTTTGAATCGATTTTTCTCGGAATTTTCTGAGTAGTGCATCCTACTGCTTTAACTACGTGAGGTGCTACGGGTCCTCTTTCACCACAAAAAAATTCGGGCAAATCCCCGACCCCACGGTGGCGCCGTCTCCTTGTAAGTCTAACAAGGAAACGTTCTCAGGTGTGTCTCACCGATTTTGATGAAATTGAAATATGTTAAAAAGTATCAAAAAATAAGAGACACGTTTTTTTTTATCAGAATCATATAACTAATCCTATCGAATGCCTTACTGAAATCGGTAAAAATACAGTCTACTTAATTTCCGACTTCCATTGAAGTTAGGCAAAATGTGAAAACTCCACTAGATTAGTAGTGGTATAAAACCGTGTTGATAAGTGCTGAAGAATGGCTCACAATCCAAGTATCATAAAATACATAGTGTGGCAGACTTATGTTTCAGAAATGTTAGCAATAGTGGATAAATTGTGATGAGGAATAATACAAAATGATTTTCAACATGAAGAAAAAATACCAAAGGAAATAGATGAATTAAATAAATACCATAGAACAGGTACGAGCAATTCAGAGAAATATTTTAGAAGTTACACACCATCAGGACCGCATTAATAACTATCAACCAAGCTACGTATATGGGTCGTGATTGTTTATCTTTCATATCCAACGAGGTTTAGGGAAATCACGTTAAGTAAATGAACCAATATCACAATTTTCGCCAAATAAATTAGGTATAGTCTCAGGATCATGAAAACCTATTCATCATCGAAAGTTCAACTTCTATCAAGCTAGACTACAGCGGATAAAATTTAACCGTGCTATGGGTTTGATTTAATTTTACTTCAATCGCGCATACTCACTTCGGAGTTAAAGAAACTAATTTTCTTAACATCTCTGCTTTGAAAACGTATCTTAGTTGGTAAGCAATATCGGATTTCATAAGAAGGCCTTAACTTATGAGGAGTTCTGTAAGCTGGAACCCTCCGATTATCTTGAAAATTTCCAGTTTAAAAGCAAACTACCTACAAGGATTTTTGGCAACTCAAAACGCAAAAATTTCATATTTAGTCCAGTCAATTTAACCTCTGAAGCGGAAATTTGTAGTGGAGTGCTAATTTTTGGATATATTGTTGGGGACGGTGAGAAATGAAGCTATAATTTTTGTCACCCCTGAGGGGTGTTTGCGAAGGGGTGAAAAAGGGTGAAAAAGGGTGAAAAAGGTTTTTTGTTTATAACTTTGAATAAAAAAGTCAGCCTGGGTGCGAACGTTAGAGGGTGATATAATAAATGATTATTCATCTTGTATTAAAGTTTCCCCCGGTTTTGTTTATTGCAAAATTGTTTATTAACAATTTCACTCTCCCAAACCGAAAAAAATCACGGCTGATTTTTTTAAAAATACTTAAGCTCGTACGATGTCTTTCATTTTCACAATATCACTAGAAGACGCAATCCCCCATCATATACCAAAAATTCAAAGCGGTTCCATGCATTTCACCTGAGATAATCACCCACATACCTCACCTCTTTTACACCGAAAAATGCACAGTTTTAATCCAAGCCAAGATATCCCCCACGAATCGTCGCCCACCGACCAGATATCGCTGAGCAGCACACATTTTTCACATTTTTTCCCGGCCCACGGCGGGAAAGAAGAAGATTTGCGACTGATTGAAAAACGGAAATCGCTATAACTTTCGATGTATGTAACGGAACTTAATGTATGATGGTTTCAAAATTCACTTATTTTTTTCTCCATCTTTTTCTCATACACCACTTTCACCTAATATTTTTACTTTTTTTTATATTGAATTAAACTTAAAAAAAAAATAAAAATTAATTACATTTTATTCCTTTTCTCCCACAAAACTAAACTTTTTTGAAATATTCTTAATTTTGTAGTTATCTACAGATTCCACCCCTTATTCTCATAATTTTTATTATTTTCCACAAATCCCCCCCTGACCCCCCGAATGAATATATTACCCCTTAAATTTTACAAACAAAAAACCTGCCAAACATTTTATTTTTTTTCTCCCACAAAACTAAACTTTTTTGAAATATTCTTAATTTTGTAGTTATCTACAGATTCCACCCTTTATTCTCATAATTTTTATTATTCTCCTCAAATCCCCCTCTGACCCCCCGAATAAATATATTACCCCTTAAATTTTACAAACAAAAAACTTACCAAACATTTTATTTTTTTTCTCCCAGAAAACTAAACTTTTTTGAAATATTCTTAATTTTGTAGTTATCTACAGATTCCAACCTTTATTCTCATAATTTTTATTATTTTCCTCAAATCCACCCTGACCCCCCGAATAAATATATTACCCCTTAAATTTTACAAACAAAAAACTTGCCAAACATTTTATTTTTTTTCTCCCACAAAATTAAACTTTTTTGAAATATTCTTAATTTTGTAGTTATCTACAGATTCCACCCTTTATTCTCATAATTTTTATTATTTTCCAAAAATCCCCCCCTGACCCCCCCGAATAAATTTATTACCCCTTAAATTTTACAAACAAAAAACTTACCAAAAATTTAATTTTTTTTTCTCCCACAAAACTAAACTTTTTTGAAATTTTAATAATTTTGTAGTTATCTAGAGATTCCGCCCTTTATTCCCATAATTTTTATTATTTTCCAAACATCACCCCCTGACCCCCCCGAATAAATTTATACTATTTACCTTTTTTTTAAATTATTCCCCATTTTTACTATTCAATTTTTTCCACCAATTCTCAATTAATCTCATTTTTTTTTTCACCCACATCTACTTCAAGGTCTTCCGAAACTAAATCTACATCTTTTTCTCCATTATTGCTAATAGTTTGTCCCCAATTGGAGTAGGTCTTTATGCAATAATCGTAAATCGAAACTGGGGAGAAATTAATATTTTGGCCGAAAAATGATCCGCTAGCACACACGGGGGCAGATTGGGGACAAACTATTAGCAATAATGGAGAAAAAAATGTAGATTTAGTTTCGGAAGACCTTGAAGTAGATGTGGGTGAAAAAAAAAGTGAGATTAATTGAGAATTGGTGGAAAAAATTGAATAGTAAAAATGGGGAATAATTTAAAAAAAAGGTAAATAGTATAAATTTATTCGGGGGGGTCAGGAGGTGATGTTTGAAAAATAATAAAAATTATGGGAATAAAGGGCGGAATCTGTAGATAACTACAAAATTAAGAATATTTCAAAAAAGTTTAGTTTTGTGGGAGAAAAAAATAAAATGTTTGGTAAGTTTTTTGTTTGTAAAATTTAAGGGGTAATAAATTTATTCGGGGGGGTCAGGGGGTGATGTTTGGAAAATAATAAAAATTATGGGAATAAAGGGCGGAATCCGTAGATAACTACAAAATTATTAAAATTTCAAAAAAGTTTAGTTTTGTGGGAGAAAAAAAAATAAAATGTTTGGTAAGTTTGTTGTTTGTAAAATTTAAGGGGTAATAAATTTATTCGGGGGGGTCAGGGGGTGATGTTTGGAAAATAATAAAAATTATGGGAATAAAGGGCGGAATCCGTAGATAACTACAAAATTATTAAAATTTCAAAAAAGTTTAGTTTTGTGGGAGAAAAAAAAATAAAATGTTTGGTAAGTTTTTTGTTTGTAAAATTTAAGGGGTAATAAATTTATTCGGGGGGGTCAGGGGGTGATGTTTGGAAAATAATAAAAATTATGGGAATAAAGAGCGGAATCTGTAGATAACTACAAAATTAAGAATATTTCAAAAAAGTTTAGTTTTGTGGGAGAAAAGGAATAAAATGTAATTAATTTTTATTTTTTTTTTAAGTTTAATTCAATATAAAAAAAAGTAAAAATATTAGGTGAAAGTGGTGTATGAGAAAAAGATGGAGAAAAAAATAAGTGATTTTTGAAGCCATCATACATTCAGTTCCGTTACATACATCGAAAGTTATAGCGATTTCCGTTTTTGAATCAGTCGCAAATCTTCTTCTTCCCCACCGTGGGCTGGGAAAAAATGTGAAAAATGTGTGCTGCTCAGCGATAGCTGGTCGGAGGGCGACGATTCGTGGGGGATATCTTGACTTGGATTAAAACTGTACATTTTTCGGTGTAAAACAGGTGAGGTATCTGGGTGATTATCTCAGGTGAAATGCATGGAACCGTTTTGAATTTTTGGTATATGATGGGGGATTGCGTCTTCTAGTGATATTGTGAAAATGAAAGACATCGTACGAGCTTAAGTATTTTTAAAAAAATCAGCCGTGATTTTTTTCGGTTTGGGAGAGTGAAATTGTTAATAAACAATTTTGCAATAAACAAAACCGGGGGAAACTTTAATACAAGATGAATAATCATTTATTATATCACCCTCTAACGTTCCCACCCAGGCTGACTTTTTTATTCAAAGTTATAAACAAAAAACCTTTTTCACCCTTTTTCACCCCTTCGCAAACACCCCTGAGTGTGGAAAAAAGTTAGAGCTTCATTTCTCACCGTCCCCAACAATATATCCAAAAATTAGCTTCCCATCACAAACTTGAGCTTCAGAGGTTAGATTGACTGGCCTATAATGGGAAAAAACGTATTTAAGATTGACCCAAGATATTACTTTACCTACTATTATAATCTATGTTATTTATTAATGTCGTTTTGCAGGGGCACAAGTTTTGTTATACTCCTGAAAATATGTATTCCAGTATTATGTCCTGCTTAATAAACAATTGCTATATTCTACGTAAGCTCATACCAAAACTGCGGTGCATAAATTACGAAAACCCTCCATTTTCCATTTGATTCACAAATGTTACAACAGTACTAGCAAAAAAGAATGACTTCAAAGCAATAATAATCACAGCCGCACATTTGCAATTCTAAAGCGAAAGTTGAAGTGAGCACCGCAAAATGCTACTCATATCCACGTTAAATTAATTTAATGGCTTTTATGAGGATAATCGCATGCATGGGGCACTAGAAAAGGAAGAAAACAGGAAAACTACATGCTTGGCACGTCCTTAGAACTCGTAATACGGAAGGAATGCAAAGGGAAAATACCGCAACATATATTTCCTCCTGAGTCCTGGCTGCTAGTAAAATCCTGGCGCCTAAAATGCCTTCACCTAAATTCGCTCGTGTGAACTCACAGCTGAGAACTCGGATACTTTTTTAAGTTAGGGATTGGGAACTCCTGACTCCTGCCTCCTGTCTCCTGTCGCTCTCCCGATTCTGCCTGTGCGCCTGCCCCTTTTTCTGTATTTTGTCTGTGTCTAAAGTTCTTAGGGTTATTGATCTCAAAACATCGAGATTACAACACGAAGCGTGTGTCTTCTGCAGAGTGCAGACTGTTTACCTTCCCTCCGTATCGCGTCCCGAACTAGAGTGTATTCCTTAAGGCTTAAGCTTAAGCTTAAATTAAACTTGGGTAAGGTCTCACCACACTACACAACGACACACAACACAGAGCCCTTTCAGGGGTTGAGAAACTAGAGGTAAGCAACCTTTGATTCCTTCTTCTGATTTTTTCTTTTTTCTTTTGTAAATCACTCGGGCGGATATTTTCTCAGAACACAAATTTCCCGGCTTTTTTTATTCACCAGCTTCAACACAATTTTTTTTTCCACCAAAAATTACTTCACTGCATATATAACACCACTCTTGTTAAATTAAAAATAAAAGGCCGTAAAAATCAATGAAACCGCCATGCAATCACACAGGCACCCCTTTCATACCGGCAAAAATACAAACCCCTCCGTAGATTTATCGTACGCAATCCCGTCGAATACGCGGCCGACTAGCAACTGACTCAATGATTCTACACCAACTCTAAAATAATTCCACATGCATAGCATTTTTAGGCCTTTGCTATTTTAGATCTTCCTTGCCGGAAAAGCGTTTCTTCCTCCTCGTCGCATCGCTATCGAGGAAGTCGTCATGCGCAAAACGTTCCTTTGGTCTCGTGCGACGACAACACACCCTCTACAGAAGAAACACCCCCCCGACAGCACGGGCGAGTGACTCCTTTCTTGGGTTCTTGAATGGGCTTGCGACCATGTGACCCTCTGCCTCTGTGTCCAACAATCTCCACAACGATTAAGACTAAAGATGCAGAATAAGAGGGAAGGAAAAATAAAAGATCCTAATAAGGGCAACATAACCTCAAAATAAGGGACTTGCATGTTTGATATAATAATAATGATATTCTTTGAAGCTCAAAGAAAAGGAAACAGGACCACCATCGTGTTTAGTTTTATATTAATTTCTTATAAAATTATGCAAAACCACTGAAGGAAGTACAAAGTCTTACTCTAAAAAGTGCTTTAAACCAAGGCCCAAAAATCAAGTCCAATTTCCTATCTTACATTTAATATTACTGGTCACGTGTAACAAATCTTAACTTCTTCCATGTCTTGTATCATATCATGTAATATGTCATATCATACGTCATATTATATATCACATCATAGGTTCTTTAAATTCGTTATAGCCAGGTTTTAGTATATAATTTATTACTCTAGATGATATAACACGGTTCGTAATATAATATGTCACGTGTTATGTTCCGTGTCACGTCAAGTGTCATGTAACGTGGCAAAATGTGTAATCGATTGATTTCGAGGTTATGACTTTTAATAACAACTTCTGTAACTATTAATTTTAATCTCAAATTATGTTTTCATATAAAGGTAGTACACTAAAAAAATTGAAAATCTAGGAGGGTCGGAAATTGGGCCTTTATTTTTATACCTAATCTACTAAGAAATCAATACATTTGATCCATCTTTCTTCTATCCCCCGAATACCTTCCGAAAAAACATTCATTCCCAGCAGCCATCATCTCGCTATTCTCTTCAAATTTCTTGACTCTGAGCTGTTCTTTCAGCCTAAGAAGAGTGGTAGAGAGTTAGAAGTTGCTGAGACCAGATCTTGAGAATAAAGTGGGTGTGTTCAAACAATACGTAGCCTATATCACGAATGGCAGCCATCACAACTTCGGCCTTGTGAGCGCGAGTGCGTTGTCCTGGTGAAACAGGTTTTTTGCTGGCAGTTTTCCTCGAATACTCGTATTTAAAGAATGTATGTACCTCCTACAAATTACGCGCTATTTCTATGATTTTTTTATTTTGAACTATTGAAAATCAGTTTTTTCTTTCTCATTCTGTACATTACAAATATGTGTTAATCATTACTTTTGAATCACTCCTCGTATTTAGATGAGCAAGCATAACTTGCGAAAAAAACGGATGTCATTTTCCTAACAAAATCGGCCTATATAAGCACAGACGTGAATAATTTTTCATTTATTTGTTTACTTCGTTTTCTTCTTTTATTGTCTAATACAAAAATATTTTTTTGATTAGTAGAGAGAGCTTTAAAATATCCAAAGGTTGAGAGTTTGCTAGCAATCAATTTATTCTACTGTTGAATTTATTAATTAGCCTTATTTAAGCGACAACTCTTTTTACCCATATTCTTGATTTGTATGTTTGTACCATATACCTGTATATTTTTTCTATGAGATTTAAAACAAGTTTAAATATTTTTATGTATTTAGTATTGGGTAGAATATAGATGATTTTTCACCTAGCTCGTAACTACTGATACTCTATAAAAAAAAAAGTAGCAATAACCCTTGTGGGGTGTAGATATTATCTCAAAATAACAAACCGAGCGATATTGAAATAAAACCGGCTAAGTGCGTGTCGGAAACGTATAAATAAGGTTTCCTTAGCTGTACGTTTCATGACACATGCACCTTATTTGTACTGAATTTGTTATTTGTGGTTTATGCTGTGATTATTTCCTGGCGTACTTTGAATCCTATTTTAGGCAGTTTAGTGTTATGTTATTGTATTTCTTCTTCGAATCTTTTAATATTTTTAATAAACTTGTTAAATTCTTCACAGCACATAATTATAAAAATGTTTTGTTCGGTTTTTTAAATTGTTGGAAAAAAAGTTTTTCATACACTTTTGAATAAGAGGTTAATATAAGCTGAGATGCTAGCATTGGACTTCCAAAAATTAATGAACATGTTAAAGAAGTCTTATATCATATTAAAAAATTTGTCGTATGTATCTGTTGTAAATTTTAGAACCTTGGACCATTTCTGGTAGATGGACAGATGGACAGGCGAAATTATAAGTGCGATAGGCCTAGGATAGATGCGATAGACCTCTAAAGAAGCGTGATCTCAGAAAACAAACGCGAAAATACTATTTCAATTTTCCATTGCTTCTCGTATAATAAAATTTGGACTGTGCGTTAGTGCGTTAATTTCAGAAAAATTACTTCTTTTCCCATGAAAATCTTTTAGCAGGCCATTAATTCATTTTTGGAAAATAAGAAAAACTCACAAAAAGCCAACATTAGAGAATACTTTGGACAATAGAGCGATTATTAGTGAATTTAACCAATTATGATGCCTTAAAATATGGTTACACTGTACCTATGATAATTATTGAATGGATCTTACGCAACTTCATCCTACGGTCGCGCGACATTGATTTTATAAATAATTTATATTACAGCATCTTTTATGCTACTTACTATGGGAAAGAAATAACTAATGTTTAATCCAAGAATACCCTCGCATTCAAGTAAAAAAGCAAGAAATTATATAAATGCTGCAATATTAAAAAATATAAATAGAATAAATATAACAAAACAAGTTTAACTTTGGCTGTAAAGTTCTGAAACAAATAAATCTCAAAAAATACCCACCTGTTTATCGAATATAAGTACATACCTGAAAAAAAGCTAAAAACTAATTTCGTTTTTCTATGAAGATTTGAATAATAATAAATACACCTAATCCTCGATTTTCACGGTATTTGATTTACACTGTGTTACTTTTACATGGTTTTTAAATTTAAGAAAAAAGTATCTATATGTTATTTCGATTATTTTATATATATGTATTACTAGGGTGCTTTTTTTCGCGACTATTTTTTTTTTCAGTCCCACCTCAAAATTTTGTGGCAAATACCTAAACAAAAATTCCCTGAAAATTGAAGCCCTTAATATTAATATTAAGTACTAGACCAAGGCGTATAAAGATTTCCCATATAAAATACACGTAAACTTTGATTATTTTTCTTCAAAACTCTACAGCTCAGAGGCGTTTTATGGTATAATCTTGGTCAATGGTAGGGTTTCTTCAGAATTGAATGCTCTACAAAAATGTCCATTGCGGCGTAACCCTAACTCCCACCAGCGAGGTAGTACGGGTCATTGACCCCAATTTTTCCATTAAATTCTCGCTTTTTGCCCCTATCTCGTAAACAACAAAAGGTACAGAAAAAGTGAATATGACAAACTTGTAGGACATTTAATTTCCTACAAAAATGTTCTGAACACCAAATTGCTAACATCGATATTGCTTGAGATATTGGGCTTTGAATTTGAGGTAGTGTTTCTACAATTTAGCTCAATAATCCATGAAACTTCCACACTACCTCAACTTCAAAGCCCAATATCTCAATAAATATCGATGTTAGCGATTTGGTGTTCAAGAACTTTTTGGAGGAAATTGAATTTGCTACAAGTTTGTAATATTCACTTTTTCTGTACCTTTTGTTGTTTACGAGATAGGGGCAAAAAGCGAGAATTTCGTGGAAAAATTGCGGTCAATGACCCGTACTACCTCGCTGGTGGGGTTACACCGCAATGGACACTTTTGTATACCATTCAATTCTGAAGAAATCCTACCATTGACCAAGATTATACCATAAAATGCCTCTGAGCTGTAGAGTTTTGAAGAAAAATAATCAAAGTTTACGTGTATTTTATATGGGAAATCTTTATACGCCTTGGTCTAGTACTTAATATTAATATTAAGGGTTCCAATTTTCAGGGAATTTTTGTTTAGGTATTTGCCACAAAATTTCGAGGTGGGACTGACAAAAAAAAAATAGTCACGAAAAAGAAAGCACCCTAGTATTACATATATATTGAACGTTCTCATCCCACAAACTGGAATTATTAATGAAGGCATACTCGTACATGTTAATCGCAGACGTTAAAGGAAATGAGATATATAAATAAATAACAGGAGGAGTAGTTTTGTGTTTTTAAGATTTCATTTGATAGCATTTAACGTAGTATTTAGCCCAATAATTACACTATTACATTACGAAAAGAAGTGGGATGGGAATATGAATTCCAAACAAATATAAACAATTTATTTTCTTTTAATATTTATGATGGAGCATATCTTATTGCATTTTTTGTTTTTACTCTTTGTTGTTTATTATGGTATATTACTAATTAATATTTTTTTCCTCTCATTTTATAATAAATAAATTGAAATAGTACGTAACGTAAAAACTATGAGTCTTTGATTGTTTTATTTGAATATTAGAGCTTCAATTTCCAAGCTCCGTATTCAGTAGAGCCAATCATTTTTTTATCATAAAATATTTGTCTCACTTTACACGGCTATTATGAAGGTATCTGCGACTTTACTTAAATTCTTTGATTCTATTTACACGGTCTAAACCTAATTTTAACCTATCATCTTATTTTATATGCATGCGGCATCTCATTTTACATGGTTTCGATTAACACGATTTTTCTTGGAATGTAGTACCGTGTAAATTGAGGGATGTGTTTAATTTAGTAAGTGTAAGTCTTCGAAAAATTTAAAATATACTAAAGAAATTAAATTTCTACAGTCAGCGCTCTAGTTTCATTGCAAACATTTTGGCGCTAAAATTAAAATGATATAGGCTATTAATTCGCTAATTATTTCCCATGAAATTTTGTTTGAATGATTTCATTCTTGATTCATTTTGTTTAACTAATTTAACAAAAAAAAATAAGCCCAGTCGCTGAAACAAAAAACGCGATGAAGTCCTTTTTAAATATTCACGTTAAAGAACGCAGCGCTCGAACGGCAACTGATTTAAACTCGTAAGTAGCTACTGAAAAGTGATTCCTGCAAAAAGATTTCATTCAAACTATAAAATTATTTCATAATTAATTATAAATGTCGTTTCATTAATGTTTTTAATTCATTAAATTTTAAATATCACTTTTAAATTGGGATTTTTAATGTGTTCCTACTTGAAACTAGATGTCGCGGCGATCTGAAAAGAGGCCATTTTAATTTCGAGCAAAGCAAACGGATCATTCATTTGATTTGAAATTTGACAGCTTGTGAGTTTGGGAGTTGGTTGTGCTTTTGTGCGTCCCAAAGTTTTCTGTATTTTTCAGTGTTTTTAAGGGCAAGTGAACAAACAATTGGAACTCTATATACATCAGTAAGGAGAACTAATTCAAAAAAATAATGAATTCGTCGAGTGGTGTTAACGCTAATCGACAGAAAACAAACCAAAACATTCAAGTTTATGTTCGAGTCAGGTAAGCGTTAGAAAAGTTTTGCATGGGCGTAAGAAATTTACATTTTTACACTTTCCGTGCCCCCCAATCAAAGGCCAACTAATGCTAGAGAAAGAGGTATTCGTTCATTTGAGGTGGTGGAAGTGGCCCCACCGAAGGAGATTGTTGCCCGCCACCTCCCAGACACGAAGATGATGAAGAAATTCACTTTCGACAAAGTCTTTGGTCCCGATTCGAAACAGTGCGAAGTTTACCACTCTGTTGTGGCTCCGCTGATTGAGGAGGTGCTTTCAGGGTACAATTGCACGGTCTTTGCATACGGACAAACAGGCACTGGGAAGACGCATACAATGGTCGGAACTGAGTGCCCTGAAGTGCATTCCTCGTGGGAGGATGTGAGTATTCTATTTTTCTGCACTTTATCAATACCTCGAGAGTACTTCAATTTGAAATGTTAATCGTTAGGAATCAATGGTCGGTATTATACCCAGGGCTTTGAGTCATCTCTTCGATGAATTACGCATGATGGAAGTTGAGTTCTCTATGAGAATCTCCTACTTGGAGCTCTACAATGAAGAGCTTTGTGATCTCCTCTCTACGGATGACGGCACTAAAATTCGCATATTCGACGATCCAAATAAAAAAGGTTCTGTAGTCATTCAAGGTCTCGAAGAGATTCCTGTCCACAATAAGGACGACGTTTATAAACTGCTAGAGAAGGGCAAAGAGCGCAGAAAGACTGCTACAACTTTAATGAATGCTCAATCGTCTAGATCTCATACTGTATTTTCTATTCTTGTTCATATTAAAGAGAACGGTATTGATGGTGAGGAAATGCTAAAAATAGGAAAATTAAACTTAGTCGACTTGGCCGGTAGCGAAAATATTTCTAAAGCGGGAAATGAGAAAGGGATACGAGCACGCGAAACAGTAAATATAAATCAATCCTTACTTACTCTAGGCCGAGTAATAACAGCACTTGTTGAACGGACACCTCACATTCCTTATCGCGAATCAAAATTAACCCGTATCCTACAGGAATCTTTGGGTGGGAGAACAAAAACTTCTATCATAGCAACAATATCGCCAGGCCATAAGGATCTCGAAGAGACTCTCAGCACCCTTGAGTATGCGCACCGAGCAAAGAACATCCAAAATAAGCCGGAACTTAATCAAAAGTTAACGAGAAAAATTGTCCTTAAGGAATACACTGAAGAAATTGATCGACTCAAAAGAGATCTCATGGCAGCTAGGGACAAAAACGGAATATATCTACACGAGCAAACGTACAATGATCTTCAGTGTAAATTGGATAGTCAGAACAGGGAATTAACGGAGAAAATGCTTTTACTTAAAGCCTTAAAAGATGACCTAGCCAACAAGGAACGCATCTTTAATGAAGTGAGCTTGAATTTAATTGAGAAATCAGAGGAACTTAAAGAAAAGGAGAAGTACCTTCAAGATACGAAATCACAATTGGATCAAACCAAAAGAGTATGTATGCCTTCAAAGTCAATTTTCACAATGTTGAGATCATTTTGGTTAGGTTTTGCACACGACTAAAAGACGTTATAAGGAGAGTAAGGTCTTATTGGAAAACCATGTGAAAACTGAGCAAGAACTCAGCACTCAGGCCGCTAAATTAATTGAGGTTGCGGACGTTGTGACTAGCGACACGGAAAAATTGCATGTAAGTAAACAAATATAGGATAATTCAGTGGACTTTAAACTAGTTTACCTGTCCTTGACAGTATTATGACAGTTTTATATATTAGTGTATTTTATTAAATTAGTGGCAATAAAATTTTTTTTATAATGGCAGTTAAACAAAACAAATTATCGAACAATAATTGTTGCATCGTAAACATTAAGAATTCCAAATTTAAATACTAAAAATAGGATTATATGTATTTAAAAGTAAACTAATAGAGGCGCCCAAATATAGCAATGAAATAATAATCATTGAACGTTACTCTTTTTTTAGACCACTTTAGAAAAGCGAAAGGATGTTGACGTTAAAATCCAAACTGCATGTGAGCAGTTCACAGAACGAATGCATAATACTTTAAAAAAAATGGATGATAGTTTAGAAAGCTTGCAGACCGAACATCTATCTCATTCAGACATTATAATGGATGAAATATGTAAGTAAAAGTATTATATCCCTTATAGCTGCTTCATACAATTTTTTTTCTGTGTCATTCACAGCAAAAAGCACAAAACTGAATGAGAACTTTGTTTCAAACGTTATTGGTAAGGTAAAGAATGTTTCTACGCAACATCAGTCGAACATTGAAAGTGTTAGTAGTTGCATAGAGAAATATTGCACTAATTTAGGAGAGTCCTATGTGATGCACAGCTCTACATTTGCTGCAATGATTGAAGAACTCCAGAAAAGGGAAAACGATATGATATTAGATGTTGAAAAGAGATTGACTGACCTAGAGAAAATGATTAATGATCAGAACTCTGTTTTAAATAGTACGTTTTCCAGCATCATACAACAAATTTCTCTGAACCAGAAATCTCTTTCTGATTATTCGGTTAGCGCTCAAGAAAGACTTAAGGTTTTTGCTGATGAAGTACGAGTCCAGCTCGAGATTAAGCAAAATGAGCTCAGTGCAAACACTGCCGCCAGAGAAGCCGGTTTGCAAGCAAGAAAGCAAATATTATTAGAATTTATGGAACGGATGAACACAATTAATAGTGAAGAGTTTGGAAGAATAGAGGAAGCGAAAAAAATATCTCAATTTGAATCGATAAGTGATCGCCTTACTAATAACGTAGAGACTGAAATTAGAATAGTTGACCAGATCACGTCGACGATTGGCGACGGGATCAGTGAAGAAATGGAAATTTTGATAACTAGCCAGAATGATAATAATACGATTGCTCAAAATTGCATCAAGGAAATTACAAGCACAAATACAGCCCTAAAAGATTTTGATGTTAACGAAAAACAACGCGTCCAAGGGCTTCTCGATTCAGTGCAAGAATATAAAAAATGCTTGGATTCCTTGACAGAAAGTCACAAGGATGAAGTTGAAAAAAATAATGAGGTAAATTTAGATATACATTTTTTTTTTATTTATCCCACCAATAATTTGTTTTTAGGAATCTATTAAACAAGTGGACATGAATTTAAAGGAAACCGTAGATTTAGGCAACCAGGAGCGTTCTCGAGCTAAGTCATTGCAGACACACATTATGGCGTTAAATTCGTCCATGAAGAGTGATATTAAAGAATATTCAAATTCCCATAAGCGACACATGAACGACTGTTGTGAATATTTAGAGAATTTCAGAAAAAGTGAACTGAAGACTTATTCTCCTTCAGGTATGTAAAACAAGATCAAGTAACATGTAGTTAGATTTATTGCAAAAATAGTATATGACTAATATTGTAATTCTTCAGGCCAAACGCCCTCAAAGAAAACGTATTCATATCCACGCATCTTGGCTGCAACATCTCCACACAATCTAATAATAAAACGGTTCCGATTCGAGAATGAATGGTCTGACCTAGATACAACGTCAACTATAACAGAAGTAAGATTATGATTAATAAATAGCCGTTTAATAGAAATAAAAACTTTCCCCTTAAGGATAGCGAGACTACTACAACTGAATTATCCGATAATTGCATTGTTGTAAATTCTACACCAATTAGGCCCACCGAGATCATATCCAATCATCTTCAGCCACAGAATAGCTTCAATCTTTCTGTGCCCCAAAATGCCAAACAGCAAAAGTCACCACGAAAATCTCCACAAAAATCTCCTAATTCTCGAATAAAATCGCCAACTTTGATATACAACAATGTAAGTAATTTTCTTATATGGTGAATTGCGAGTTATAAGCTCTTAATTTATTTTAGGAAAATAAAGAGAACTGCAGTTAATTGAATGCGCCTCGCCTCGAAGGTATTCCACCGAAACACTATATTTTTTTTTATTGGTTCTCGTAGTGGTAATAATACGAAGTATTGCTGCCAACAACACAAGGTATTTTAAGCCAATATCCGGAGGACATTTTTGTGTTTTATATTTTGAAACTAAAAGAGTTTATATATAACAAAAAGTATTCATTATTTCACCTTATTAACAATACATATTTTATTTAATCAACTTTCGTGTATACCAGTTTTGGGCGTCATTTAGAATTTACGAGTTTATGTTAAGCTGGCATCTGATATTAAATCCTTTATAAAAAATAATCATTTATTTATTATTAAAAAACGCGAAACAACTAACTACTACAATAACGGCAAAAATAAAAATAAGACAAAAATAAAAGTAACCTTAACTAAACCTGATTCTTTAGCTGATCTCTTGCGAGGAGAAAGTCAATATCGTCAAAGTGCTGGGAAAAAAAGGCGTGATATTAGCCATCGATTAACGAACCTCAATGTAGAGTATCTGGGAATTTTGGCATCGCCCGCATAGCAGAGCTTGTGTGAATTTCTGAGGATCAAAGATACAGCAATGTAAATAATAAAGAGAAGTGGTCCAAGATGGCTACGCTGCGAAACGCTTGAGGCTTTGCAATTAATTTTTTACATGGCAGTAAAATCAGTAAAATTGAATTATATGCACCAGAATAAGAAGTAATTATGGATTTTTTTCCTGTTTGCTATACTCCAAAGAAAAACATAGGTTCAAACAATTAGCAGGTAAGATATTAATTTGATTTTCTAATCAAAGATTTTTATATTTCCCACATTTTAAGGGTGGGGAAAGCGTTGTACTATTTGATTATCTTTTAATGCCTTTTTTAATAATTTAGCTTCGCACCATGACGACAAGAATATAATACATTTTCAATTCTGTATGTCCGTTTTTTTTTTAAAGGACGGGTCATAACTTAAGAAACTAGGATTTTTTTAAAACGTGGGGTCGTCAACGCGTCGTAATCGTTAAAGAAAATTAAAATGTTATTCAGTGTTATAAAAAGGTTTCATTCAAAAAGTGTGTTAAAAAGAAATTAAATACCTACATTTAAATCTAAAAATTCGCGGAACAACGGGCATTTACTTACTCTTGTGTGGATCTGGGTAGAATTTATTCAAAAAAATTTAAGCAGCTCTTAAAAGATAATTTTTTTAGAATGACCCGCATTTTAAATTTCTATATAATTCGATTTGTACAATTCTCACTTTGAAAGTGGCTCGATGGAGGAAATAGGTTGAACCAATCCTTAATTATTAAATATCAATTTGCATCTTTTTTCTTTTTGAAGACTCTGCCGTAAGAAATCAATTTGGACATACACTTTGGGAACACCATCTGATATTTTTTTTTTTATCTAAAGGTAGAGAGCCAACCGATTTAATTTAATAAATCCTTGAGTATTTTCAAATTTTATTGCAAAAGTTACAGGCACCATTTCATAAACAGGGCAATAAAATAAGATAAAAACAAAAAATTTTCAAAAATATACGGAAAAATAAAAAAAGATTAAATAAAATTTTGAATTAATATAAAATTTCAAATTAAAAAATGGATTCATAGCTAATTGAAAGCTTATTTTTAATCATAATATCACAGTCTTAATTTCGAAGATTTCACAATCAAATTTCACATTGAATTCCAGTGGAATGATGGAAACAACTCAGTTTGTTAAACATGTTATTATATAATAAAATAAAAATATTTTTCTTAACAAATTTTAAATATCTTTCAAATAAAAAATAATTCCCCAAAATTATAAAATTACAATACCTCTACAAGTTTTATTTTATCAAAATATTTTGTACTTTTTTTTGTATGTTTTTATATTGGAAGGATAAAATCAAAACATTAATATCAACAATACTTGATACCCTTAAATTTCGGCTTAGAGAAGTTTCATTGACTCATATCTCAGTCTATATTTTTATACAGAAAAACCGAGCTCGATCTCAATTTGAAAATCGTTTTTTTATATATATGTATAATATATAAAAATCGAGACTGAGACTAAGCTCTTAATAAGTTGTTTTCAGAATATGAGAAATTGAATTGGAATACAATTTTAGACCGGACTATTTTCTTAAGTAGTATTACGGTGCGTGTTATTGAGCTGAACTCTATGCGAAATTGATGTTTTAGAAAAACAAACTCGTCTCTAAGCCGACGTTAACAAACTTTTGCTAACATTAATTTTTTGCTTTAAATTTATTTTAACTATTAATCTTTAAGGATTTCTCTTAAACGTTTTCTAAATAGACTAAAATATAAATACTTTTTTTTAGTAGTAAAAGAAATAAAATAGTGACCTGTTGTACTCAGAAAATTATAAATTCGTTTAGAAGGAAATATTAATGCTATGGATCTATTATGGAATTCTAAAACAAAAATACTTTAAGATCCATAATACGACATTATTTCAACAAATATAGGACATTTTCATCCCTGCTATTGATCAGTTAAGCTGTCTCGTTGACTTTTTATGTTTTCTCTCCCAATTTTAGTTATAGATCAATATTAACGTATTCTGAAATATGTTTTTTATAATTCTTGTATATAGGAAATCATGTCTGGAAAAATATCCGCCTCTGGATATGCCAACAAGAGACAGTAATAAAATATTAACTAATAGTCTTTTAGTAAAACAAAAGCATTACTTGAATAAATCGTGACCTAACAATGAATTTAATTTAAGTTAAAATTACTCCCGAAAATTTTTTTTAGTGTTCTAATTCTGTAATTCTGCTTTATAAATAATAATTTGTGCTAAAAACGCCGAACATTACTGAACGCGACAGTAAAAATTCCACAAGCGTACTACAATAATGTGCAATTAATTAAATTGCTTAAAATTAACTAAATACTATTCATTTTCTATTATACAGACGCTTAGAAATAGTTATACTTTAAAAACAGATAAGCGTTAATATAATTTTTTTTACAATGTGTTACAAAGTAATAAAAGTAAGACATTAGTCTTATATCTAATTAGAGAGGAAATAATATTATATTAACCCTAGGATACCACCGTGTAAAACAGTTTCCGATAATGACGCTATTATCATAATTTTTCCACTTTATAATTTTCAAAATACATAACAGTTGAAGCACAGTCCCTACGTTTTCAAGCAAATCAGAAAGCAATCCGTACTGTCACATTTACAACTCCAAACAAGAAACATTTTCTCGAGCTATAGATAGACCTGATGCCAACCTACACTTTATCAAAGTTCTTCAAAACACTTGTTTGTAATGTTGTAAGAATTACACTTTTATTGCAACACATTTTTAGACTCATTCCAGTATGGATTTATTAAAGGTTTAAGACTTTTTTTTTTTTTTTTCGTTTTTGTATTCTGAATATAGTTTTGAATAATATCTTTCAATTCTTGTTACCAATTTGGCCCGCACTTGTTTCATTACACACGATAAGATTCATGAGACCGCAGGGTAGTTAGCTCAACCCCTTACTATTATTAACTTCTATCATGTATTCTTTTAAATTTCTCTAAACTTCTCTGCCACAATGGCGGTGCCAGGATTTTTCGTAATATTCATTCATATTCACAGACCTTTATTGGTATTAGTTCTACAATCTAGGTAAAATATAAAAATATAATTAAATGCTCAATTGTGTCGTAAGAGGCGTCTGTTAAAATTCAATTGTTTTATTACTAAAACAGATTAAATAAGGCTAATTAAAGTTTTTGTCCTATTAAATTATGTAACGAGATTTCTACTTTTATTCGTATACCCGATTTCGTAAGTATGGTGTATGTTTTTGCACACAAAATTGCCTCATCTTGCACCCTAAAGGGTACTTTAAAAAAAAAGATACATCAACAAACATGACTACGATGTGATATCAGTGAAATAAATAATGCATGCAGTAATTAAAATTTGAGATCCTTGACCCAATTTCTTCTTTCAAATCTCTTATGACATACGAACCTACCTCTTTTAATATATTTTAAATATTGTATCTTTAATAAATTTTTTAAAAGATCCCTTTATAAGCAATGCAAAGACAATCAAAAAATGAAAGATAATATGTAAACAAACACACAATTTTTTGTTTCTTTCACTAAATTTTGAGAAACCGTCGCATTCACATAATTTATTTGATATTAGATTTATTAAGAGAATCTTTTAAAATTTCAAAATTTTTGTTTCGTGACAATCAAACGCAAATTATAAGTTAAAAAAAATTAAAAAATTCAAAAGCCTATGTGCACCACTTTTCACAAGAA
The DNA here is from genome assembly GCA_949715965.1 of Dysmachus trigonus. Classification (NCBI taxonomy): domain Eukaryota; kingdom Metazoa; phylum Arthropoda; class Insecta; order Diptera; family Asilidae; genus Dysmachus; species Dysmachus trigonus. Next base: position 78,101,175 of record OX454322.1, on the reverse strand, counting down.
AATCTGTTTTTGTTTTATGTAAAATTACTCTACTTTCTTTTAAAACCAAATCAATAAAGAAACAATTTTACCTTTTTCCTTTTAGGGTTTTAAATAAAATAAAGAACCAAAAAGAATTCTAAAAAGACGCGCTTCAGCACGGGATTTTTTGCTTGACTTCGATAACGAAAACGAGTTTCACGATTTGAAGAAGCGCAATAGGACCAAAAGAATTTATTAAAAACGACTAAAAATCAATTTGTGTAGATGCGTAAGGTATTTCCGCCAGCGACAAATTATAGCATTCGCTTGAATTATGACAAAATATTAAATATATTTCTGCAAGTAGAACATAATGATACATAATTTCATCTCAGCTTAATGCAACAGAAATACATTTCTGAACTTGAAAATTAATTTTATTTATAAAATACCTTTAATAAAATCGCAATAATCAGTCCAATCGTGTTCATAAAGTTCGGAAGTCACTTAAGTGGTAATTCTTTACCAAAAGATCAAAAATATCTTCGTTTTCATTAATATAATGATAAAAAGCGAAAAATAGTTATAAAATACAATTGAATGACCACCAGTATAACATAAAATGCAATTTAGAACTGTTAAATACTTCGGAATGATCACGAGTTACGCCATTCAACAACAGATAAAACAGACTTTTTAAATTTAAGGCTTCAATTTGATATTATGTAAGCTCAAATATAAATCTTTACCCAAAAAAGCAATCATTAGAAATCGATAAATTATATTGCTTTCAAAAAAGAACGTTGTGGTATTCTAGAGTTAACAAATATATTTTGAATATCTTATTTCATGCTGAAAATGGGGAAATCGCAGAATTGAATTGCGTAATGCTGTTTATAAAATCAATTAAGATACTGAGAATTACCATCATTCCATTGGTTTTTTAAAAAAAACATAAATAATACTTTGTTTTGGTTGTACAAGAAGATGACTGTATTCTTATCAGAGGAAATATCCTCGTTTAAAAAAATTCGAACAATTTAAATTGTTTTTCTAATTATTTACCTTAGTTTTATAACAAGTCAAATCGTATTTGTATAAAAATGAAATAAATCACAGCCCTTAGTTCTACGACTAGAATTGTTTGTATAAAGGTAGTCTTCTCTATTAAATACTGTATATAAACAAAAAATATATATATATATTTTCTTTATGCAAAAGCATGATTTTTGCTAGCGGTGGTTAGAACTTTTGTCTTTACATTGAGAGTATTTACAATAAAATAATGGAAACGTAAGAAAGAATACAAATAACAGTTACAAGTTTTTGTTTACATATATATTTTAAACTTTTCTGGATATTTGAATACATTCTTCTTCATATGTTGTCCCCGTTGTCTGGTGGTGCAGTTGTCATCATCAGTATCCGTTGATAGCTGCTCCTTTTTCTTTATCTTTTTCTTTTTTGCATTAATCAGGGTTTCGTCATATTGTAAACTTAAAAATATGATGCGAACGGCTTTGTGTTGATTGCTGAAAATCAATTTCCTTTAACCGACCGTACCGTAAAATATGTAGCTAATGTGCTGGCGAGAAAAACGTTAAAATGCGAAAGACAATACTACCCACAATCTACTGGGTATATCGATGCGTATTTCTCAACTTGCGATATACTACTACTCGTGGATTACTGTTCTCACTAAAAAATTTAGTTGATTAGCTCTCCATGTTAAAATTACTCACAGAAAATGTAAACAAATGAAACTTTTAAGTCCATAGGCATAAAATAGAATTATTAAGGGAACTTTTCGAAAACTATAATATGTTTCACGATTACGCGTCTCCCGATTATTAATGTCGTGAACGATGCTCTTCGCGTCGGTCACGTTCTCGTTCACGGTCACGATCCCGATCACGATCAGAAGAACGGTATCGTTCGTCATAGTAGCCTCGCTTCGATGGTTCACTTGCTGCTTCTGCAGGAGCTTCCGGTGATTTCCTTGGACGTCCGGAACGACTTCCGCTGTTTCAAGTAAATAATGTTAGTTAAGAAAATAAGCATGTAGCAAAGAACAGGACATAACGTGACTCAAATATTAGTTGAATACAACAAATTTCGACTTAATAGATTTCGAGTTATTTTTTGTAATACCCTTTCATACCTATCACACATAGTGTATTATTTCTATCTTGATTAGAATAATTTTATAATTTTTTTTAAAACGAGAGTTAATAAAGTCACTGTTACTTCCACATGTACATCTGCTATTAAACTATTATAAAACAAATTCTGCTGAGTCACATTTACAAAATTTATATATAAAAATAATTTTAATAAAAATAAATAAAAATACTTACTGCTAACACAAATTTTTAATTATCTCAAAAAAAATAATTTAAACCTTACTATAAATCATCTCACAATATTTACAAAATCCTCATTTTTAATTTCCCTTATTCAAATGTCTCACCAAATATTATAACCAGATATTTTCCAACGCCGCAAGACATAGACATAGCAAACAAATAATAATACAACAAACAGCGGCGTGAATAGTGCAAAGGAAGGAGTGATTAACACCGCAAAGAATTATGAATACTAAATTAACGTAGCAGACGTTAACATAACCGACCCGAAAGAAAAGCAAATTATAAAAGCTAAACATATGAGAGTGGGTGGCTTCAGAAAGTTCGTCGTATAATGAAAAATTAATCAAAGGTATTTTTCCCTTCCTTTCTAGAAAAACGCCTGATCTTGGGAGATAAAACATTATTTTCCGGGTTAAAATCTCGAATACAAAAGAATTTTACCTTTCAGTGTTTAGTCCTAAAATAGTGGGTTCATCAACCCATTTCTGTATATCAACATATAAGTCTGGCGTTGTCGTAGAACAAAATAATCTTAAGTCGTTTTCTTTTCCCCAAGACGACAGACAAAAAACGACTAATTCGAATGCATTTTCCTTCTTTTCGAATCTTCCCCATATCGTGCAAATGATCCTGTCTTAAAATAAAAACTCCTTTGCAAGCCCTTTACGTTTTGATCGAGTTTGCATCGAGGCTAGCGAATATTATTTCTCTAAAATCCGACGAACTTTCTAGAGCTTCGAATAAATTTTCCAGAAATATAAGAAAGCAAAAAAGAATATACTATACTTCGAAGACTTTAAAATATCTTGACAAAATTCTGATAACTTTTTTTCAAAAAGCAATAACATCAACAAACTACACTATACTATGAAATATACTCAGTTATGAAGAAAACTTGATTAATAATTAAGTACATAATTAAAATGAGTATCAATGTCTTCTATCGATCAGTTTCACGGTGGCATATGCCGATGAAATAAAATTATGTTTGGTGTGGTGTTACCAAGATTTAAAATCAGTTTAAAATTGATAGAATAAATAACAATCCTCAATTAATTTTTCTATAGATTTGATTGGAAAAAATACTGAATTGTATACGTCCCAAGTAATGGCAGGTATAAAAAAATTAAGTATATTAAAGATTCTCTCTCATTAAGACCTGTAGTTCTATATCATTGAAGTGTAGTGCGTCGATGTTATAAAGCTGTATTTAATAAGCTAGTTAAGGTTAAAAGTTAATATGAGTTTCTGATAGTAATTGCGTGCAATATTAGTTATTAGTACGACTACAATGGTAAAAAAAATAGAATTCTAAGCCTGAAATAATAAAAACACCAAACTTTTCTAATGTACTTCATCACCGAAAACTAATATTTGAGTCAATAAATCATTAAAACAGATTAACTACATTAATATCAGAACGGACCTGTCGTCCCTGTAATGATCATTTGCACCACCACGATCACGTTCCCTGCTCCTTGTTCTATCCCTGCCGCTGTCACGATAGCTGTCGGAATAATATCGCCTGATGTCAAAACAGATACTCCGATGGATAAAAGCACACACTCTCATTAAAACACATTCACACTATTTTACTTACCCTTCACGATCCCTTTCCCGTTCCCTAGATCTTTCCCTATAACGTGATGTTGATCTCTCTCGACGTGGCCTTGAGCGATGAGATCGATCTCTAGAACGTGATCTTTCCCTTCGGCTATAACTTTTCGCTTCAATTCCGTGAAGAGTATCTTGTAATGAGCTGATCAAAATTTTGCAACGCTCATCATGAGCCACTTTAGATTGCTTAATTAAGGAGATTGCTGTTACGAGAGTCTCGATAGCGCTTGAATATTCCCCTGCTGCTGCGTCAGATACAGCTCTAATTTAAAATAAATAGCATTACTCAAATTAGCTAAAAAAATATATATATATATGACAAAGATTGCATACCTTGCAATAGCCGAACTGCTTACTGTTCGATTCCGACCCATTATTTCTTCAAATTCGACTTCACTTAATTGGGGAGCAATTGGTTGTTCTGGGAATGGTCCTGGAGGTTTAGAGGGAGGGCCAGGCCATGGACCACGAGGTGCTCCTTGCTGATTGAAATGTGGAGGCGGGCCATGTTGGGACATGTTCATGCCTTGGTTAGGTCCTGGTGGCCCATGTGGTGGTCCAATTGGTGGTCCGCCACCATGTTGGGGCGGCCCTCCTCCTTGATTAAAGAATGCTGGATTTACATGTGGAGCTGGACCTTGTGGACCGTGCGGTGGTCCACCTGGTCCTCCCATCTGTGGTGGTGGTGGGCCTCTAGGAGGTCCTTGCATATGAGGAGGACCTTGGGGTCCAGGAGGCCCTTGCGGAAATCCACCGCCATGCATAGGAGTCCTATTCCAATCAGGTCTGGGTCCTCTAGGTGGCATTCCACCTGGTCCAGGAGGTCCCTGAAACTACACAAAAAGGACGTAATTTATACAATTCATTTCTTACTCAAGAAAAATGAATAGAGGCAACACTTTTCTTATAAATTCTCTTTTAGAAAATAAAAATGATAAAATTAACCCTTAACTCAATCCGCAAGGACAAGAATAACTCTAATATTTACTTCTATATCATCCTATTAATTTTAAACAAAATATCTGTCCACGCAAGCGTCTGCATAGCCTCAATCTTTAGTTATAAAAAAATATGTGATGTACGTTACAAATTAGAAAACACTATTTTTTAATATAAGACCCACAAAATAATGTAAATCAGTAGTGTTTATGGACACAGCAAAAAGAGTTAAGAGTTAAAATTACTTATCCCATTTAAATCAATATAATAGCAATATCATATCGTATTCTAATTGAATACACGAAATTATTTCGTATCCTCAAAAACAGTCTACGAAGATCGCTGTATATTTATTTTTAAGTTGTGTTATGTTCAGTATTTGCGAGATACTCTTTACTATAAACATTCTCAGTTAATAATGGGGAGATTCAAAAAGAAAGCAACAAAATATATTGCACATACAATACAATCTTCCAACTTTTTCAAGTTGCTTTTTGTTTTAATTGTTGTTATTGAGATGTTATACTATGTTAGCAAGTTATCACATACACAGCAATTATAATTGCCATCAGTTAATATAATTTTAAATCTTAATTTGTAAAAATTTGCAAACATAATTCCTTTTATATGAAACTAATTAGCTGTTAGCAGTAATTTCAATAAAATAATACAATTATAACACTTCACATTAATGATAATAAAACAAAGAAGCGACATGATAATCTTGGAAAATATTTTCTTTTTACATATTTTAAAGTTTTTGAAGCTTTGCATTAAGTATATTGCACAAAGGTGAGAAATATGAAAATAAACTCCATCGCTATAGTCTGATGAAGATTCTACTAAAAATCTAATTAAAGCCCTAAATTTGATGGAAAGTTATATAGTTAATAAAATTATGCTTTTAAACATTATTAGTTATAATTATTAAACATTGGGGAAATATACAATATAGAAATGTTTAATCATCCTCCATGTATCTATTATTTTATGTCTATGGGATATGTACTAATATGCCAATGTTAGTTTCGGACAATGGAAGCAAACATACAAAATATTATTATATTTTCTTAAACCCTCCAGCATTTTTCTTATCAAATAATTGTTGTGATTCTTGTAACTAAAATAAACTCCTAAATTATTTTGGTTTTTTATATAACTCAGATCATCATACTTTCTTGAATATTCCAAAAGGTGTATTATTCACAGCACTTTTACTTATATTAGAAGCAAAATTCTGAAAAATCTCTCAAATGTTCCTGCATAAACAAACTATTTTTGGAAGTATAATTGAAATCATATCGCATTACTAACTACTACTATTTGATTTCTGAAATATAAGATACTAGTACTACATCTAAATTTTTATTAATAATCACTTAAATGCGAAACAACAAAATTAAATCGAAACTCTTATATCTAGAAAACACAGATTATGAATTTCCCTACGAAAAAAACACAATTTTCAAAGGTGTGTAAACGAAATGTTCACACAATTATAGTCGCAACAATCAAAAGACACTAGTCATATTCTGTACGAGACAACTTTTTGTGTAGCATCATTTAAATATTTGGATTTCTAAATCAAATAATCTAAGAAGATAAATCATCCTGTACCTTCTTTACATAGATTATGGATGTTTTACTCAAGTTTCATAATATATCGAACACCGGAAGGTTTCAAATTATTACTTAATTTTCATTCCCTTTTTTCCATTCCACTCCACGTTTTCACCATTATTTTCCATAAACGATTATCTGTATGTATTTATAATTGAAGAATCATTAATTAATCACTTTATTCGAGTATGCTTTTGCATATCCTAACCCTAAAAAAGATGTGGTAAAATAATAGCTAAATTATAATAAATCACGCTGAGTTAATATTTCTACTGCAGTTCAAACATCCAACAGATTTTGAATAATTTGATTAGTTTTATTCGCTGCGATTTATCGAACACTAAAAAGAAGCTAAGTTTATTAGCTGATCCAATGCACACTATATGATAAATTTTCGATTTTTAGTACTGATAACATAACGATTGCAGTTATGACATTAGTCAAGAATTCTTTTTGCTTTACATAACGGAATGAATTACTGTTTTGACCTCCTGATATTAACTGCAATTAAAATTATTATTTTCTTACTAAATGGGCAAAAGTAAAGGGAAATTAAAATATCCAACATTTTTAATGAAAAAATATCAGCACCAGTAGAACATCAAGCAGGGAATTAAAAAGCAAATTGAATAGGAAAGGAACACACGTTTCTGCCAGAAAATATACAGCAAATATTTTGGAAAGCCGGCAATTCTCCATTTCTTTTTTATAATTTAAACTGTCTATAATGAATTAAACAGAAATAAAAGCAAAGGAAAAAATTTGCACTTATTATATTGTTTTTATGAGAAAATTAATAAAACTAAAAATGGTTGACTTAATACAAAAATTAAAGCAAATACAAAACGAAGAACAATCCGAAATAAAAAATATGATTGCTCATTCGAAACATACTGCCAACGTTAATTAATTACTAAAGTCAAAAGTACATAAATATTTTTATAAAAAAGATACAAATGGTTTTTATAGAAGCCGGTTTTCTCTGAGGAAATTACGTTTGTTGTTTTTTATCACTGAAGATAGCAATCATTTGGACAGGCAAGTTGCCTAGAATTGAGTGTGTCTTGCCTTTTATAAAGAATCCAACTTTGAGTTCGAAATGGTATTTGTCCTCTTTATTATGTTTGAATTCTGAGACCATTTAAAAAACATAATATATTTCCACACAAAACATCTGCTGTTAAAAGGACATCTCGTTTACTTTTCAAAATATAATTTGTATTTAATTTCTACGTTATTTATTGCACATTGGCAAATTTTAATTTGCTGTAATAAAAATAACATAATAATACTGATTTTGTGTTACACTCACTAAAACCCACTAAATAAAATAAATAATAATCGCACAAACACACTACCAATTCGTTCAAAATATAAAACCTAATAAAACGATGCATTCGTATTTTATATTTCTAATATAGTACTACGTGTGAAAAGGACAGAGAAAATTTATAGTATTAATGTTTTTACCATTTGTGGTCTGTGCTGAAGTGGACCTGGTGGCCCATTTGGCGGACCAGGGCGTTGTGGGCCGTTCGGTCTTGGAGGACCATTCCACTGGCCTTGATTCTGATAACGTGGTGGGCCTTGCGGTGGTTGTTGCGGTCCCATGGGTCCTCCACCTCCTTGATGCATTGGTGGTGGCTAAAGAATCGGTAACGATATCGAACAAATTTTTTAAAAAATGCTAATATTACTTAAATAAATATATCACCTTTCATAAATAAATTGATAAAGAAATTCTAATAACTAGATAATTAACTATCTGAACGATCTTAAATTATAAGAAATAGTGCGGCTGCACAAATAATAAATAATAATATTGATGCAGAGAACATTGAAAGACGTGTCTTACATGATTCTTCAAATATGTAAACTAACAATCTCTCTTATCGTCCTTCTACTTGATGGACACACTAAATTCAGGGTAAAATAAATATGCATAGTGGTATAAAAATAAAACTAAACGAACAATTCTGGTTTCCTGAATTAATTGAATTAATAGCAAACAGTATTTACTAGCAAATGCTTATATACTTTGTATGCAGATAAAAATTGATAATTAGACAAGAGCGGATTTAACATCGTTTTTTATATTTCTGCCACAGAACTAAAGTGTTCTATCTTTCGAATAAGGAGCAAACAAACTAATCTTATGTTTTATCTACCGTAATGTATTAAGAAAAATAACATAATTAAAACCTGTTTATAGTACAATTCCATGGAGGATTCTTATAAAATTTAAACATTTGTGAGAATATCTTAATCATTGACTTAGATAGAGAAAGTTGCAATAATTTCAATCGTAAGATTAATTAACAGCCCTCTTCTTATATTCACCAATAGGCGAACATTAAAGATTACATTTCGACAATAAAATATACAATTGATGGGAGTAAATTTAATTAGTAATATTTGATATAAATCAAAACAAAAAAGAACCTTCTTTCTTGTTTACATATGTATTATATACTTTGCTATCATTGGTCAAGGAAATAAATACTTATCAGTTATTAATGTTTTATGCATTTTTGAAAACTATAAGTTTCGCTTGCTATTATTAAAACTTGAGAAAAGCATAGAATACTATACATACACATATGTATTACGATATATGAAATGATGATGGAAAACAATAGTATCATACAGTGGAGGAAATAGCTATAAAATCACTCAGTATTATTTTATAAATTTAATGGTATAGTCGTTTCCTAGAATTATTTTTGTAAGGAGTACTCTTATATAGTTCAATTGTTTTATTGACGTTCCGAAAAGGTCAGGTACTGTACTATAAATACCCGTTAAGTGTTGAAAAAATATTCACTTTCAATTTGGTGCTCGAATTGCAAGGTTAAAAAGCGGAAATAATTATAAAATCAGTATATGTATTTTCAATTTCTACAAGTTTTTTTGAAAAAATTATTAAAATTTATAATCGGGTAAGTTCAGATAATTATACTAAAGAGTTTTAACGCGAACTTTTAATTAAAATTACATAATTAATTTAATTTTTTAAGGATGCCAACAGGGGTAGTTTTATTTGAAGAAAAAAAGGGAAGGATCTCTGCGTTTCGGGAAATGGGAAAATTCATTAGAGAAATTTCTCGCCTGATTTCCAAGTCTTTTACTATGGTGCGAAATTTCATTGTTTTAAGCGATGAATACAATAAAAAATCAGCGTCCAGGAGCTCGTCCTAAGTTAACACCGCGAGATAAATGCCAAATTATTTCAAATGCAATGGCAGGAAAGACGGTAGCATCACAAATTCAGTGTGACCTAGGTTTTCCCGTAACGGTACGACGCGTACGACAAATTCTGGCGGAGTCGAATCAGGTAGCATGAAGGAAAAGGATGCGAAAACTGGCACTGACACAAAGCCATAAAGATTAGAGGCTGCACTTCGCGGAAAACCACATGTCTTGGACTGAAGAATGGAAAAAGGCCATCTTTAGTGATGAAAAAAATTCAGTTTAGACGGTCCAGATGGGTGCCAGTTTTATTGGCACGATTTAAGAAAAGAAAAGGAGACAATGATGAGTCGTCATTTTCGAGGCGGATCAATGATGATTTGGGCTCCTTTTTGCTTCCATGGATTGACTCCTGTATGTTTCATTACACATAACATGAATTCCGAAAAGTACACTGAACTTCTGGAGGAGGTCCTCATCGAATTTGGTGGCAATCAAAACGGTGAAAATTGGATATTCCAGCAAGATAATGCTGCAATCCATGTGTCAACACATTCGAGGAATTAGTTTAGGACCAAAAATATTGAACTTTTGCCGTGGTCGGCTCGTAGACGGGACTTAAATCCCATCGAAAACTTATGGGGTATCCTTACCAGGAGAGTTTATGAAAATGGACGGCAGTTTAATAATGTTTCAGAACTCAAATTGAAAATTATTGAGGAATGGAGTAAAATAGACAAAAAAATATTTGAAAATTTAATTTTGTCAATGACAAGAATAATATTTGAGCTTATTAAGAAGCGGGGTAGCTCTATAGATTTTTAATTTATTTAAATTTAAATAAAATGTGTTAAAAATTTAAAGTGATTTTATATCTATTTCCCTTCCGGAAACGCCTAATTTTTATATATTCGATAGTTTTCAAAAACTGTTCACAAAAACTAAAAAAATTTAACGTTTATTAACGCTAAATATGCTAACGAATTATATTTTAAAAGTTGGTTCTAAAACATCCGAACAGTTTCTATATAATTACGAAAATATAAGTGATTTTATAGCTATTTCCTCCACTGTAGAACAATTTTTAATTCCTATATCATTTACTATAGGTATTCACGACTTGTATTTTCTAGTGTATCGTTGGACCGAGTGTAAAATCTTATATTTTCTTAGCTGTTTCTATGACACAGGATTTTTTACACCTTTTACAAAGATACAATGGAAATACAACAAATCGTAAATATCCATACTATTTTTGAAAATCATGCCGCATCGTCTTGTTTTTTATTTACATACCAAAATCCAAATTTTTTAAATATTGCTTTGTATACAATTCGAGCAGTCGCATTTTCAAATCACACGTTTGGTATAGATAAAAATAATTGTACTTATACATAATGTAAATAACGTCACATAAAATTAATTATTTTAAAAAAAAAGATACTGTAAGAGACTGATGCACCTCAACTCAAAGAGATTCAATTGAATTGTATAATTGCGAATTTCTAGTACACTCTTTTTTTTAAATTAAGCCATCGATTGTAACAATATTAATTACAAAATCTATTTGCCAGACATATTATATGCATCAAATTTTAAGCTTTCACAATTTTATAAAAAATTCTTATAAAAATCATATTTCTGCTAAAATATTTTATTATTTATTATAATCCTAGACTTACACGAATTTCAACCACCGTGATATGAAATCGGTAAAAATAAAAATAATGACATACTGATAGAAGGAATCACTTTTGAACTTAACTGATTTTTATAGAAAACAAATTAATGGTGTGATTGTCTTTTTCGTGTAGGTGTTGAAAATAAAAACCATCTTTTAATTGTAACTTCTGAAAATATCAATTAATTTAGATTTTGAGATCTTTAACCGACTCGACCACACACATCAGGGCCTTTCTTTTTTTAGCTGAGAGTACATTATAAGCGGACTAATGGGGATAACAGCCTGATATGTGTGGTTTACGTTAGCTATTCGAATCCGATAAATAATTTCCTACTTTTTTCCCATAATTGAGATCGCTCCACTCCTACTAAGGTAACGTCACAAACGCTTACAAAATTGGAAAGTTGCCATAATTTTAGTTCTGAAATTCGTAGCATGTCTGTAGAGTTCCAGTTCACTATGCCTTAATAGCTTGGCATATTATAAATCAAATCACTCCCTATTTTGTTACTAAGACTGTACATTAAAATTTTATATTTGTACGTCTACATCTAATCTATGCTGTTGCATACAAAAATCTGCGCGGCAACATACTGCAAACAGCTATTTGATAAATCAATAACTTTGAAATGAAAAAATGCTATTACCAAATTTGGTATCGTAAGCGGATAAATTTGCTACAATGGAAACGAATTAACTTCATAATTTGCAGGGTTAAGAGAAACCGAATATCCTGTATTCACACAGGGACGGGTCTTTTACTAATAAAGACATTCCACAAAAAGTAAAACATTAATAGAACAACTAGAAATGTTACTTTCCATTATCCTATGCCATCCCTTGCTAAGATTTACCTAACTTAGCAGTAACTATGTCGAATTTCATCCTCCTAAATTCAATTAAGATTTTTTTATTTAAACAAAGCACTAACATTTGAATAGGACACCAGAGATTGAATTGTTGAAATTGGTTTGCCAGTGTTTTTAACAATATGGTCTAGGATTAAACGACGAAAAAATCACAAAATATTTTTGCGTTTGTCTAAAAAGTGTAAAACAATAACGTTTGAGGACTACAGAATGTACAATTTTACGAGAAATCTCTGTACATAATATCCCCAAAATATGAAACTCTGTAGATTTTTCTTTTCTTTGGGTTAGCTCCCATTCTAGTAGAAAACCTAAGACAGCAAATAATAAATTAGTATAATTATGCTATAGACGCGATGTGGAGGCCATTGATCACAAAAGTCGCTTTTTAATCGATCTGTCAAATTTTGCGCTTTCAGTTTTTTAGTTTATTCATCTACTGAAAAACGACTCTCACAATATGCTGCATAATTTAAAAAAAAATTTCAAATTCTTCTATATTGGAATTTACAACTTCACGTTCTGCGGATAGATTTTAGTCGTCCTTAAAATACTGTATTTCCCCTTGAACTGGATTTCAACAATACATCAAGCGGAGGTGTTAAGTTCCCAGTGTTCTACGTTTGTGAGCCTATTTACATTAAACGTTCCCCCATGGTTTTCAAGTTTGCGCATTGTAGAACAGAACACTCACTACAAAAAATTCGAAATTTCTAGTGAAAAATTCAGCGAAAATTGCAATCTAACTTCAAAATCTTTTTTTTAGTATAGCCTAACAGAATGTCGATGATTACCAATAGAGAAATAAAAACATTCAAAAAGTAGTTGTAGCCTTGAGCAGGTCTTAGCCAAATAAACATATTATTTTAGCACAGCCTTAAAAGCATTATTAATTACACCTAAGCAACAAATTACCAAACAAATTTAATCTTACCTGCATTCTTGGCATTCCTTGATTAGGTCCACCAGGTGGTCCTTGCATATTTTGGGGCATATGTTGTGGTCGGAAATTTCCTGGAGGCATATTTGGATTCATCATTCGGGGCTGATGCCCTGGAGGAGGACCGCCGGGATGTTGTTGCATTCCCGACATATTTGGAATTGGTCCTCTTGGGCCATTTTGCTGCGGTGGAATTGGTCTTGTTTTTTGCTGACTTTCAAACTGATTTAGGGCTTGTTTAGTTGGTAAAGTTACAACGGGAGACTGTCCGTGTAATTCTTTTTTTGGAAGTCGATCCATAACCAGTCTCATGCTGGACTCGGAACCCAGCGAAATGACACAAAACCCTTTTGATTGGCCATTCGATCGGTTTTCAAAGAATTTAACTTCTTGAAAATCCGGCACACCAATATCGTGAACAGCATTCGTTATATCTTGATCAGTTGTCCACTAATTAAAGGGGAATTAGCTTCGATAAATTGAGAAAACCTAAAAGAACAACTCACCCATGTTAAATTCCCAACATAAAGCTGGTGGCGTCTGCCGATATGATTTGGAGCCAAGTTATTTCCGACATGATGGTATCCACCATTTGACTCATTATTTTCGCCCCTTTCATTTTGGGAAGGCGGCGGTCCAGAATTATCCTGGGAACGGCGTTCAGATTCACTCGGGGCAGAAGATATAACATCGTCGTATAAATCACCGTCGCCACCAAAATCGTCCTTTATAAATGAAATAATTTGTTAATTCCAACACTCTTTGCACCGCATTCGATTCGAATTTACCTTCACTTGAGAGAAATCTTGTTCTAAATCGTCGGCATAAATATCAATATCCACGCCGTCCGCCATTTTCGCTTAGCAAATTTTTACGATACTTCACACACAATTCAGACTTGCGTCCATCACCCTTCGGTAAACTAGGGAACTGTCGAGCTATTCGCCTGTGTGGAGGGAGGCTTTAACAAAAATGACAGCTTGTTACTACACGTAAAAATGTAATAGATTAATTGTTATTACTTGATAACAGAAAAGAACATCAATAAATCATTAAAAAATGTATATACAAACAAATAGATAACAAAATTGTTATTGTAAAAACCAATCGTTATAATTTATAGCATTTACTACATTTTTTGAATAAGTTGCATTTGAATTTGAAATAGTTGCTCTTACTGTTGATTTGGTTACTTTAGAGGTGTAAAAAGATGTACTATTAAACATTAAAGGTGAAACAGAATGTGGCGCTGCGGTTTGGTGCTGGTGATAAATCTATAGCTAGCTACGTGGAATTATCTATTATCAATATAAACATGGACCGCTTCAATCTCCTGTCTCAGGCGTCCGCTAATTTTACAATCGAGGTGCCTCAGCAGAACGTGAGAAGACGTATGTAGCGCTGTCCTTTTTGTTCACATTGCGTAGATAGGTCGATTCCGCAGGTTTTGTTAACGCGTAAAAGCTAAAGATTATTAGAATTTAAATATTTAGTTAACAAAAATATAAGAAATATTTGGTTTAAATCCAATAAATATTAATAAAAATCTTTAAAAATGCCTAACATATGTTTTTCAAACTTTATCTCTACTAGATTATCAATATTTATAAGCATTTGTGATTGAGTGCAATAAATTAAGTTGTCTATATTACAGACAAAGGAAACAATTAAAAAAAATGGGGGAAGATTCATCGTTCCAGATTGTCCTGTTGGGGAAGAGAAGAGCAAAGCAGGATTCCTGTTCAGGTAAATATATTTTTATATATTAACCCTTTAAGTGCAAATTACAAGTCTCGCCCGCAAAGATTTTCTGTGCCAAATTCGACTTTGACGGGTTACACCTGCAGCATATTTAAAAACCATATAAATTTTTTCTAACGTGTAATAAACATTTATTATTATTATTGCTTTATAATTCCACGCATAGATTTGCGTTAAATTTAATTGTTTTAACTGTGTGTATGCGCACGATTCTTCGAAAATAAATCGTAAGGCAAAGGGTTAAAGATTTATTGTTAATATTATTTATATATTAAAAGACTTCCCAGCAAAAGGATGAAATAGATATAACCAGGACATCAGCAAGAGTCACCCTCCGGAGAAATGCTGCGCCAATTCAGCGGGAAATCAGCAAGCTGACAAGGCTTTGACATTATCGAACGTTAATTTCACAAGCTGTCATTGCCTCAGCGGGAAAGAGAGGGAACAAAAAACTCAACGTCCGCTTCTATAGGAAATCATACAGGCGAGCAGTCCATTACATTATACGTCAGTAAAAATATAAATTTACAATCACCCTGTGCTACAAAATGTAGTACTAGAACAAAAAAGTAAACTCCCGGCCGGCGCTGACAGTTGTTCTTTCTTTCATCAAAGAAGAGTCGAGTTGGACGTACGTATCATATCAAGATTCTTAAAATATCGATATTTTTGAAGTTTACGAAAGAAATTGATATTTGAATTAATTAATAAAATTCCATTTTAATCTCGGGATATGAATAAAATATAAAAGTTCACGGGATTACTGAAATATTAATAGATTTCTCCCTGCGTTGATTTCAGTCGTCGTGCTGTCAGTGAAAAATGGTGAACGGACGAATCCCGTCAGTCTTCTCGAAGACTTATGTGACCCCCAGGCGGCCCTATGAAAAGGCGCGTTTGGACCAGGAGTTGAAGATCATCGGAGAATATGGTCTTCGAAACAAGCGTGAGGTTTGGAGGGTGAAATACGCTCTGGCTAAGATCCGTAAAGCCGCCCGTGAACTGCTCACCCTCGAAGAGAAGGATGAGAAGAGGCTTTTCCAAGGTGAGTTCATTAAAACACTTCCTTTAATTACATCTACTTTGATGATATACATTCATTACAATCTGACACTTCTTGGCAGAACAGCATTGTTGATTATAAAATTCTGATATTCTAAGAAAAAAAAACCCTATCTACAAGATTTTTCGACCCTTCTTACACGTGGTTTTCTTTTGCAGGTAACGCACTTCTGCGTAGATTGGTGCGAATTGGAGTCTTAGACGAGTCCCGCATGAAACTCGATTATGTGTTGGGTTTGAAAATTGAAGATTTCTTGGAGAGGCGTCTACAGACACAAGTATTCAAATTGGGTCTTGCCAAGTCAATCCATCATGCTCGTGTGCTCATTAGGCAGAGACATATTCGGTAAATATCCAAAAGGATAGAGTAAAATGGCTGTTCTATCTTTTTGAAATGAAATTCAATAAGGCCACTTAAGAGCCGCAGCCAGCACGTTGCTCGGCTCTTAACGTCTTATAAAATGTTCTTGATACTTTGACTATGCATTGTCGTAAGTACACATTTAAATTTAACCTCTATTAGAAAGTTAGTGTTATTTGATTTCTAATTGTAACATTTGAATTTTCAGCGTAAGGAAACAAGTGGTCAACATTCCCTCGTTTGTCGTTCGTCTTGACTCCCAGAAGCACATTGACTTCTCATTGAAGTCGCCCTTCGGTGGCGGTCGCCCTGGACGCGTTAAGAGGAAGAACATGAAGAAACAACAAGGCGGTGGTGGTGCTGCTGAAGAAGAGGAGGATTAAACAAAAACTTGATTTTTTTTATTTATGTTAATTGACATGAATAAAATTTTTTAAGCACATCTCACCATAAATATTTGCAGTTTTTATTTCCAAAAATCATTGACGGATCCGATTGATAAACTAAATTGATGCCAACATCCTTATTTACTAAATACTTAGTAAAATCAAAAACAACATTTTTGATTGATTAATTTATTGGGGTGTGAGGCAAAACACCTCGAACGCTCAGACTTTCATTAGTCCATTGCGCTCAAAACCCCCGCTCTATCTGAACTTCCCCGTTGTCCTAATGTACTGGAGAATCTCAAACAGAGACCGAGAATCGAAATCCTCCATCCTCATGACATCGGCGCCAAACACGTCCCTACGTGCACGAGAGAACGCAAAACACGCACGTCACAGAGAAAATGCTCTGTACTGTCCTCCTCCACCCCACACAAGAGGGCATACAGGGTCGCCGATGATTCCCAGGGTATTCAAGTGTTTGCCAAGTGTGTTATGCCCTGTAATTGTCCCTACTAGAGTCCTGCAATCTTTCCTACCTAAGCTAAGTAAGATTTTCGCAGTATTCTTGTTCGGACTACCTATAAAGTACTTGGTACGTCTGCAGGTACTTAGGCTGGACCATCTGTCTCCGTGAACTAATTCAACGTGTCGAGTTATCCAGTTCTTCAACGCCGCAGAGCTAATACCAATAATGGGCTCTGGGTCTATGGGGTGGGAGTTAGCGCCTTCCCTCTCCAGGGAATTTGAAGACTCGTTGCCTTCTACTCCCTGGTGGCCAGGGACCCATATAAGAATGACCTGATTACACTTTGCAACCGAATTCAGTCGTTTCTTACAATCCCGGACTATTTTTGTCCGAGTTTTGGGATTAAGAAGAGTGGCAAGAGCAAGAGCCACATACCTTACGTCTTACGGTGTGAAAACACCTAGTAGCGCGCGCAATGACAATAACCGAACAAGTGCACGCCGGTTCCTTCTTTCAAAATGCTGGTGATTGTTGGCTTGCTCGCGCCCATTTTCGACACTTTCTAAGTAAGATTGGTATTGAATCTTAAAATAAAAAAGTAATTAGACAGTATAGTAATTCCTGAACACTGCAGATTTTTCTAGAATGGGCAAAGAGGTTTCCAGGATGGGCATTGCCCAACCTTGACCCCCAGGGCACGCACATGGCTATTTATAACATTATAAAGAGACATGCAAAATAATTTATTAACCTTATTTTGAAACCAGACTTTCACAGATATAATAGGAGAAGGGCAATGCTAGTTGTAATCTACCTGCACCAAGGGACTAATCGACTAAAATATGATACAAGTTACTCTTCAGTTAATTATTATAACAACTTGCCAGAAAAATTAAGAAATGCTTGCAGTATTCTGGAATTTAAAAGACTTATTAAACAGTACGGTAAATCGCAAAATTAAGCATCATTAAAATGTAATAATTAATAATATTATATGTACATATATACAAATGTGACCCCTTATACACGAAATATTATTTTCCTGGAGAGCATACAAATTAAATTTTATTCTTTTAAATTTGCTTTTAAGAATTTCAGAAAATGGATTCTAAGAGCCCAAATTCTAATGCCTAGGCAACTCAGACTTGGATTAATGTTTCCAGCAACAATCTATCATATTAAAAAAAAATTATATTAATATATTTATTCTTGCAATAACTGAAAAACATAGAATGCCGAAAATTTCCCATAAAAATCCTTATAGAATTAATTTCCATCTTTGGCTGGAACAACCAGCGCACTCTAGAAATGGGTAGGCGAAACTATATTCACTGACGTGTATTTTACTTTATATAAAAATCCCCTTGCACCCTGTGTGCCAGTTCAGTTCATTCCAGATATTCTAGAAAGTCGAGTGAAGTGGTTCGGTCGTGATTGTGTTCTCGTATAAATTTTCCATAAAGTGCAATTCAATCCAAGCAATCGTTAGTGTGTTGATTGAAGGAAATTTCAACATTTTTTGGGCGGACATTTGTGAAGTAAAATTGTGCTGAAAATTCGTTTGGAAATTTCATATAAAAATGGCTTCTGCGTCTTTTGAGCGTTTCGCAAATTCCTTGGGACAGAAGTTGTGAGTTTTTAATCTTATTTTATCAGTTCCTGTTTTTTTTTAATCAGTATATTTTGTTTAAAGAAAATATATATATAAATATAGTAACACGGCTATGCAATTTTTAGCTCATGCTAGGAAAATTGTGCATTATTAGCGGACAATAGGGTGACATTTTACAAAGCAAAGGTGGCTGCTCACTTGTGCAAACAAATGACATGAATTTACCGCCGTTTTAATCGCTCCAAAATATTTGGACTTTGCGTTTAGTCACCTGATATATTTTAATTATTTGCCCAAGTTTATGTAAAATATTTGTCCTTCGAGTAATTTGCCCCCGCAACAGATGACAAGCTCTCATAATTTAATATGCGTACGACTGTTTGACTTTTGAGCCGTCTTACAAAAATTAAAAAATTAATTAATATTCATTTGCCGGAATCTTCTAAAAAATTCTCAAATAAATGAGTAAACTTGTTTTTATCTGGGGTATAGTATTTCACAATCGAAGGGAGCTAGGCACAAGCTAATTTATAATTCTTTGATGCAATCGGTTAAAACCATCAATTTATCAGGTCATGTTACACAAATACTTGTATATATTATTATCATTAAGTGGTCCAAAAATAGCGTAATATTTTATCGAAATAGATAACACATGCATAAAACCACGTAATCTTGTTTATGACGGTTGACGAGATAATTCGTCATAACATAGAATGAACCGAAGAAAGAAAGCTACAAGAAGGGCACTTAGGGGGTTCCCCGGAAAATATAAATTTCAGTTTTTAGTAATAAAATAAGGAGCAGTAGTTTACACTCCGGGAGATATAAAGAAAAGAAAATTATTTTATTAAAAATGGTGCCATCTATTTTGATCGTATTTAAATAAGCGGACTTGAAAAATTCAAATATAAACCGTGGTTTTTATTGGAAAATTTATAATTGGATAGGGTAATTACAATTACAAGCGGTGATGTGGCCTTTCGATAGGGCAAAGTGGTTTCTCACGATATAGAGAATACAAGGTATGAGGCCCACCAGTTTTTTGACACTTGTCGTGACGTATTAACACTAAACGTATCAAGCGGGGTCAATTGACCCCTTTCAAAATTTACTTTAAAATCGTACAGTCATTGTTATTTCTTGCGCTCATCTAAAAATATAAGTTTGATTATCGTATTCGATATCAGATGTTATGCTGCGAATTATTTGCTTTAATAAGTTAAGAATTTCTGCAGAAATCAACGCTTATTTAATAAGATAATTTCATATCCAATAGAATTGAATAAAATAACACGTTTAAACAACTAATACGGTTTGTTGTGTTAAAGTCTTCATCTTCCCCAACAATGTAACAAGTTTTTTGAAATTGTTGTGAATGTTTTCAAAGATGAAGACATTAACGATTAAAAGCTCAAAAATATATTTTTTATTATATGATACATGACCTAACTCAGAAGAGTTTGCAATTGTTTCTAAATGCCCTTTTGTTCTCTTCTTCCCTGCCAATACTTAGGTATGTTCCAAACATTTTTCGCCAACATTGTGCTACCTTTTAAGTATTTGTTTATCCATAAAAGTATTTCAAAGAATGTCTTGCATTCAACAATCACGCTCTTAACAATGCTCTGAACTTCTTCGAGCAGTTTTAATTTTACTTGGCAATTTCAGATCGTAATTTTTAATTTTCTTCAGCAGGGATATTTGCTTTTACACTCCATGAAAGAGAACTTTTTTAACTTTAACATTTTTATTGCAAAAAGCGATAAGTTTAATCTGTAATTATTGATCACACATTTTTAAACAAAATGTTCACAAAAAAAGAATTATAGTTAATTTAAAAAAGAAGTTTAAGGTGTAATTTTAAACAATATTGGTTGATTAATAAATAGTTTTATGAAATTCTATGAACGATCTTTAACTTTTCCATAATCAAACTAATAGCTTTTTTTATAGACCACTTTTTGTGATTTGCCGAAAATTAGGTAATATGTTATTATCTTTCCTGTAAAAGAATTAAGATTACTGTCCAATATACCGAAAATTATTATACTTGGAGTAAAAAATTGATATCGCTGATGAAAGTATCGTTTCCGTAAGTCCACAAATCGAATTTTGGGCTGATTTCAGATATCACTTTTTTAAACAAGTTACTTATTGTTTAATGGTTTTTATGTTTACATATTTATCTTTAAACCAACGGTTAGCATAAGAGCATAAGTTTATTTTCAATACACAGTTAAAAGTTTTGTCCAGAATTTTTTTGATTGTTTGTTTCGCCAGTGTGCAAAGGTGTTGATTTGCTCGATTATTGTTTATTCGGCTGATTGCACAGTTGGGAAGAACTTTATCATACCGTCTCATTCTTCATGCTTAGTAAAAAGCATATAAGTAAAGCTGGCTGGCCACCATACTGCCTGCTTTTGTGTGGCCACACTTCTGAGAAATATAACTCGCAAAATATTCAGGCTTGCAAAATATTGTCTTCATTATATATTGGATATTATCTTTTGAGCATTTGTATTAATTGAGCGGGAAGAAGAAGGGAAATTGCTCGATAAATTTGATCTGGTTTATATAACAATTTAACATGGTTTCTCGTTGGATTAATTGTAATTACCCTTTTTAGTAATTACCATCAACTTTGATTTAAACAGGCCAAAATGAAGGAAGGTGAACGTACGATCCATTTTTATTATAAAATCTGAAACTTTTTCAATTTCAAGTCATGAAATAGCCCAAATAACGCACTCAATGATGAAAAAGTGACCTGATTTAAAAATAAAATGCGTTGGCTTTTACGATGGGCGCAGACAATTTTAGGAAAGCTTCGCGGTAAATGCAAGCAATCCCTGATATTTTATAATAATTGCAACAGGATAACCCTGGTGAAAAAATAAGGTTGAAAAAGGACTGAAGAGACTGCAAATTGAATTTATTTGAAATTCAATCCGAAATAAGGGAGAAATTATTATTTGCACTGAAAACTGACTGAAAACACATTACATCGAGAAAATAAGACGGAATTCAGACTAAAATGAGGTGGAAACTGAAGAAGACACTGAAATTTTACAACTTTTGGACTTACAATCTTTTTCGGTATAGCAGTTAGAGAAATATATTTGTTTTCCGCCTGATTCTAGTCCACAATTTTCAGTAAATTTTCAGTTTTTTTTTCTGCCCATTTTCATTTCGTGTTCAGTATCTTTTCTGTTTATTACTTTCAGTCTCTACCTCAGTCTACTTTCAGTTCTTTTTCCGACTGCTCTTTAACGGGGAACTTTTTAGTATTTTTAATAAATTTATTTTTTTTTAATTAAATATATTCTATAATATTTTTCGATTTTTAAAGTCCAATAGTGTTTTCGTATCAAATGGCCGCTGTAGATAACTCTTAACTTATTTAAACTCAACGACTTTTACTTATAGCTGACATGATTAAGCTAATTCAACTGAACTGAAATAAAAAATGCTAAATAATTCTTAATTAGTAAGAATTTGGATCTAGCAAATCCCAGGAAAAGACAGAAAAATAAAAAAACAAAGTTGAATTTGATTTTTATTATTTTTTACCTTTAAATTGTATGCAACAAAAATATTTTGGGTGCAGTTTGGGTCTTCGAACAAACGTCGTTCAGAACACTCCAAATTTAATAATAGATTTATTTCACACTTCTCAGCATGTTGCTGAGAACATTCACCTATTTCTGAACTGCTTAGGCTTTAGAATTAGGGCTCTGATGATGCATTTTTTGAAATTCTTATAAGCTAAATAACAAATTTTAAAAATGATAGTTTATTCAATTTTGTGCTCCTGTAATATTTCGTTGATGTATATAAGTGTTACTATTATTTAACTGAAATTGTCGAACCCTAAAAATTACATCATATTTCAAATTATGCTATTACTAGTTCCCAAAATTGTATTAATTTAAGAGGATGCTCTAGCAAAAGCTTTGCCATTCTTCCTTAACAAAATAATGATTCTTGTTTAGAATGAAACCCGAGTTTTTTTTTTGTTTTGTTTTAAATTACTCATCCTAAATTAAACATTTTAAATATTTCAGTGAGCCAGAAGTTCGGTACCATTTGGCCAGAGTATATGGTTGCTTAGCGGCGACAACAGTTGCTGCAACAATTGGAGCAGTTGTTCATCTTGCTGGAATTCTTGAAGCCGGTGTTTTGGTTGCTTTGGCATCTCTTGGTCTAGTACTTGGACTTCATTTTATCAGAGATAATGGTAAAAATTTCTACACCCGACTGGCAATGCTCCTTGGATTTGGGTTCTGTTCAGGTAATTAATAATATCACTATGAGACAAAAATCGAATTATTAATATATTTTTTGGGCTTTCAGGACAAACCCTTGGACCTCTTCTACAGTTTATTATTTTCATCAATCCCCAAATCATTGTAACAGCACTAACAGGAACATGCGTAGTGTTTATCTCACTCACCGCATCAGCACTTTTTGCCGAGCGTGGAAAATTCCTTTTCCTTGGTGGAATTCTAATCAGTATTATTAACACAATGATGCTATTTAGCTTGCTTAATCTATTCGTGAGGTCGTACTACGTTCAACAGGTAAATTTATTATTCCCTCCTATATATAAAAGCAGAAATTGTGATTATAATTTTTGGTATTTTAGGGCCAACTATACATTGGTTTGGGATTGATGGCTGCTTTCATCCTCTACGATACCCAATCAATTATTGAAAAATGCCGAATGGGAAATAAGGATTGCATTCAACATTCGCTCGATCTATTCTTTGACTTGATCTCCATCTTCAGGAAACTTTTGATCATTTTAACTCAAAAGGTGAGTTTAAAATAATTTTCTTACTTAATCCCGTTCCTGACGCTCTTCAACATTTCGGTAGACGAAAGATCTGTATGACATTGTAAAGAATATATAAAAATCTTCAAGATTCGGTATAAATCAAGGCATAATTTGGAAATTTGATATTTTGAAATCTTTCTTTTTTGTTAAAAATTGAAAATGTGAAAAAAAAAACATAAAACAATGAATGATTACGCCCATTATATGATCAATTTGTTACTATTTTTTATTTTTTTTAGGAGGAGCGCGAAAGGCAAAGCAAGCGAAAGAACAACTAAGAACTGCCCATCCCCGGTGGTGGACTCTTTAACATTCTTTTCATTTATGTTATTTGAACGAAACCGTTATATTTATTTTTAAAAAAAATAAAGGAAGTCATTTTTCATAAAATTGTGTTGTTTTTTTTCATGCAGAATATCTATGTATAACAGAGTATAACAAAAATTATGGGACCTTATTTTTGAAGGCTTATCTGAATTGTATGCAAAAGTTTTCAGGTTAACTATAAGACATTTATGGTTTGTGCACAAATTTGAAACAATAATTTAATAGGCTGGGTTTCATAATCGAATATCCGGTTAGCCAGTTGGGATAATATTCCAATTTTAGACCAGCTTTAGGGCCCTATTATGGAAGTCGATTTCGGTCGACTCGACTAGCGAAGACACTAATTTCCTTAGCATTTCAGGCTTGAAAATGTGTCTTCGCTAGTCGAGTCGACCGAAATCGACTTCCATAATAGGGCCCATTAATTAAAAGGCGAAGTTATGTCAATGGTGGTTTTTAATACCTACGGCATCAAAAAAAAAAAAAAAATCTTGGTCTTTATTGGAGGCTCCCCATGATAATAATAAAGAGAATTGGGCAACTCTTATTTGGAACATTTTTTCCAGAGTTTTATCATATTTAAAAAAACAAAAAGGAGTCATACTATTTGAATATGTAAGCAGAAAAATGGCGCTGTTCTATTTCTATAGCTATGTTTTTAATGATCTGATCTGGATCTGGAACTTTCAATTGAATTGGAAATTTATGAATTTATAGCAAAACTTTTTAATTTTGCTAAAAGAGCAACAAATTGCGCTTACTCCTCTATTTTGCACCAAAAAATGAATCCAATAGTTTTTTCAGTTAAAGATTTGAAATTTGGCAAATTTTAAAAATTTCAAGATTCCTAATCCAGATCAGAACATTAAAAAAAAGCAACTTCTGGCTAGGGAATCTATCTCGAAGGTTAGAACTGGCGACAAAAATCAAGATGTGATAATTACTGCTTTAAATTTAGAACTGCTTATGCGTAATGTCCTCTAGGTATACTGTTTTTAAAAAAAATTGTAAGCATTTTTTTTTTTTAACTAAACTACAGAAACTTATTTCAAGGAGAAATTATAAATATTACTAGTTAATTTGCATGGAGTGGAGGTGGTATATTCAAAAGTTGGTGGTTGAACGGGGTATAAAATTACTCATTCTGGTAATCTGAATCCTAAAATCAAAAATTATCCATGTCATTAACCTACTTCCATAAACAAAATAGGCTAGTAGACCCATGTTTGAAAAACAAGAACTTTTTTGCTCTCTCAGTTACTGCAAACAAAGATAATATAAACTACAAGATGCACAATCACGTGTAAAGAGATGGCATCAAGAAATTTTCGTAGACTCAAAGTCCAGCGATATCAAAAATGTTGCGTGAAATTACTCTCCTCCCTTGTTCTGCTTTTTCTTTGCATTTCACATCAGGACCCAGAACATGTTCTAGTAAAATTTCTTGCTGGCATCACAAAACGTTGAAAACGAGCGAAGCAACTTTTGTCACTTTGTTCTTTCTCTCAGTTTTATTTGTGTATGCGCGTAGGGTTCGAAATTGCGTGGGCTGCTGATGTACGCCTGCTTGAGCTACACAAGGCATTTAATGGTATATGAGACACACAAGATAGAATAAGAGGGTGAGGCATTCGGGCACAGCTGATTACTGTGTGGGAATTAGGTCACTATGAAAATCTTCTTAGCATCGGCGCTTTGAGTTTAATTTGCCTGAGGAGTGGATGAATTACCTTTTTTTGTTTTTTTGGGAAGCGCGAGGAATTTGTGTAAAATATTTATAGTTGATTTTTTAATAACTACGGTAACGTACGAAATTTTAGACTAGTACATTTGCAGCAGGTCAAGATATCCTGCTTAACCCCTTAACCTACAACATCGAGTCTCACTCGTGGTCGCTCGATTGGGCCAAAAACGAAAATATCGAGCCTCACTCGTGGTTGCTCGATTGGGCCAAAAACGATAACATCGAGCCTCACTCGTGGTGAGTCGTTTAGGGCAAAAATTATAACATAGAGTTAGGCGCGTGGTGCTCGTAGGACAGAAGGGCAAAAAGTTTTTTTTTCTAATTTATGTGTTGTGATTAGTCCTATGCGCACACAGCTATATTTTATAAATAATTAAATTAAATATTTAAAAAACTTACAGATCAGACTTAGATTTGGATTCGACCCGAAAGGTAAATACAGAATATGCATTTGCATATATTCCGGTATCTACTTATAAACCATTTGTATGTTACACATGTCTTTGCATATCTTAGGGCGCCCAATTTGGGGCCGATTTGTTGTCTACTGCATGGTTGAGTTTGGCCTGCTCTGTTGGAAATTAAATCGTAGGTTAAGGGGTTAAGGGGAACACCACTGTGAAGGGTTGAAGAAATTCGATTTTTTTATTGCATTTTGCGAAAGTGTATACTTTCAAAAATATGTAAAAAAATGTCCAGTCTAAATTCATAAAAATAACGAAGTTAGTTTATCCAACGCATATAGCTCGTGCGCTTGAACTTTTAATTGCATTTTTCTCGAAACCATATTCTTTGAGCTGGCGGTTACTCTATCTCAAAACCTGATTATTGTAGGAAGAATATGTTAGTCGTCAAAGACGTTTCTTATTAGATTATTTATATTAAATCAATCTCAAATATGCAGTGTGATGTGTTTTCAATAAAGAAGGGTTAAAAATCCACCTATAGCCACTGACAAGGGGTATAATCATCCCCCAAATATTGGAATAATCTGTAATATTATTTAAAATTCTAAAAGTAACATACTTTTGTACTTCGAGTCATGAAAAATAAGTGATTGGCAATTCTTGCCAGTTTTGAAGGAAAAATGAACCCCGGACTAGCACAGCTACTCTCTAAGGGGGTGAATACATCCCCTAAACAAAAAATACTGTAAAATATTTTTGGAAATTCTGAATATGAAATACTTTTGCTTTTTTATTGAGGAAAAATATGGTACAAACAGTTTTTGCCCGTTTTGAAAAAAAGAGAACGCTCAGCAAGGTACAAATGCTCTCTAAGGGAGTGAAATCATCCCCTAAATATGGAAATAATATAAAGTATTTTTCTAGGACACAAGATGATTAAATTTAATTTGTTATGTTTTGTAAAATATATCAAATGTTTTATCTATTTTTGATTTTATGAAAAAAGATTCTGAATAGAAGAAATACAACTACATAAATAATTTTGAAAGGGCTGTTTTAGTTTAATAATTTTTAAATTTAAAATTCAAAATATGTGACATCACACCAGGGTAGGGGGGTCATACAAATGTGACCACCTGTGACAAGGACGAGGGGGGGCTCCAAAAGTCATGAAATTCGTGTGACGTAATTTATGGATGGCCCCTTTTGTTTCAAGTGAAAGTATGTTGAATGTATATAATTTCCCCAATCTTCCTACCCTCCATTAACTTACGAAAAAAAATTCCCAAAAAATGCCAATTTTTCATAACTGGTAGTCCTCCTTAAGGAATGTTTAAAAACTGGTGTTTTTTTTTTATTATTGATTAGTATTTTTATTTTTATTTTTATTGATGCGCTGTTGCTGTTGATGGTTGATTGTTTGAGCCTTAAATTTTTCTTTTTACAATATCCTTCTTTTTTTTAAATGATAACAAAAAATTATAAGTAAATTTATTCATAAAAAAATGAGAATTAAAGTTTTTACTTGTTAAACAAAAAATCTAAAATTTGTTATAGAAGCTCTTCTCAGTAGATACTAAAATATATTAAAAAATCGGTCGATTCTAAACGGTGATTTGAAATGGAATGTCCCATATACTTTTAAGAAATATTTAAAATGCTGTTTCTTAATAGCAAAATTACTTTTGAAAAAAACTAAGTAAATATATTAAGTTCATAAACGGAACGATTTTTATTATTTCCACCTTTTGCTCTCAGTACTCCAAAAAGATTTTCAACAATATCTTCATTAAGTCTTTTAGTGAGCAAAAAATCTGCACTTAGATCGTGATTATTTGCTATATCTTCGATTAAAAGCAAGCTAGCTGTGAGAGTTTGTGTAATACCGTTAATACAATAAACTCTGTGTTTTTGAGGAACCGGATTAACATTGGCTATATAAATTTTAAATTGCCCAATGTAATTGTGGACAGTATTATTTTTCTTCAAGGCCGATCTATACAAGTTACTATCGTTTAGCAATCCACTATTTAAGCAATCGAACGCTTTATCCACTCTTCTTATAAAGGCAGCAGTTGCGATTGCAGTATCATTCGAATTTCTACTAAATTTATTACTTAGCACAGCTGTTTCAATTGCTGCAGCAACTGTTCTGCTAAATACTTGTGCTGCGAAACAAACTCTAATCTTTTCAAATGTATTTGGTGCAACGTGTTTTTCTGTCAGCATAGAGCACATTTTAGTAACTTTTCTTTTTTCCATTTCAAATATTTCCCGCACAACATCAAATGAAACAACTCCATCAGGAGTATTCAAATTGTGCGTAAGCCAAACATTTCTCAGCGATTTTAACAAGTGTGGAAAATCGTAAATAGCTTTAAGGGGAGGGTAAGGTTTTCAGCATGAAAAAGAAACACTTTTTTTGTGATTTTTTTTTAGAAATATGGTTTGAGCAAATTTATTGAAATCTTTTTAATTTTTTAAAATTTAAATTATTAAGTATAATTTCAGCAATACTCAGTAATTTTTTTATGCGAAAATATCGACAGACAAGCCGGTGGCTGAACTTTTTCAAAACCACTTTTTAAAAGTCCGTGTACACTGCTATTTAAAAACTACATTACTGATTCATTTCAAACTTGGTACACACTTTCTATATATAAAATACCTCCCCCCTACGTGGAGTTTTAAATTTTTTTTTTACATTAAGGGGGGGGTATAGTCAAACATGCATTTTTTGGATCCATTTTTAAGATTTTTTTTTTATCGATCTGGTAAAAGTAAGGTAAATGGGCGAAGGCCTATACTAAAGAACAACTTTTTAAGAGTATTCAAAAAAATTTTTATTAAAAAATATTGAAAATTGAGTTTTTGACATTAATTTTAAATTGACGCTCCGACAAAAAAAAGTCGATTTGCGGTGAGACACGTAACTCGACAATTACATGACCGATCCTTTTGAAATTGTGCACACTTTTTCTGTAGACAATTTACAAGGTAACCCTGTCGAGATATTTTTTTTTTTTCGATGTGTTTTTTTTTAATACAATTTTTCCCGATTGAAAACAGAAATTCCAAACAAAAAATTTCCTTTTTTTTCGTTTTTTTGACTTTAAACTCACACCAAAAATTCAATAATCGAAATAAATAAAAAAAACTCGACAGCGTTACCTCAAGAAACTTATTAACTAACAAAATCTTTTTGGTTTTTTTGTTTTAGATGATCCAGCTATTAGTTATGTGTCTCACCGCAAATCGACTTTTTTTTCGGAGCGTCAATTTACAATTAATGTCAAAAACTCAATTTTCAATATTTTTTAATAAAAATTTTTTTGAATACTCTTAAAAAGTTGTTCTTTAGTATAGGCCTTTGCCCATTTACCTTACTTTTACCAGATCGATAAAAAAAATCTTAAAAATGGGTCCAAAAAATGCATGTTTGACTATACCCCCCCCTTAAGGTGGGTTTCCACTTACAAAATGACGAAATTTTTCGTAAAAAATAGCAGTTTTTACTTTAAATGACCACCAAAAATTTATAAATGAACAAAATAATAATCAGAGAACGTAGGGGGGAGGATTGAATGATACTCTGACTAAATTTTAAAGGTTTTTAATTTCGGATAATTTCTAGCTGAGATACAGTGTACACCGCAAATCGTCTATTTCCAAAGACGTTCTGGGAAAAGCTCCGTTACCGGCTTGTTTGTCGATATTTTCGCATAAAAAAATTACTGAGTATTATCGACATCATACTTAATAATGTACAAAAGGTTTCAATAACTTTGCTCAATCCATATTTCTAAAAAAAAATCGGAAAGAAAAGTGTTTTTTTCACGCTGAAACCCTAACCCCCCCCTTAATTTTTTGATCATTCCATACAAAAAATGGATTTTCAGAAGTAACACCTAGAGCCTTGAAGCAGTTGCGATTATTTGAACCTTGGTCGCAAACAATAGATTTTATTGTAAATCCCATTTCTGTAAGCATTTGTAAATTTTTCATTATAATCTCCTTCAAAATAGGACCTTTGATGCTATTGGCCGATACAAAATGGTAGCAGTATTGTTAAAACCAGGTTGTAAGTATTTTACAGGTGCCCAATTGTGCAAAGAATTAACGTGGGGTAAGTATAAGCCTAATCTATTTCGCAGAAACTTGTAAGAACTTTGTGACCGGTAGTACACATTCTGAGCTAAAACTTTCTCATCTTCATTCCATTTAGCAGTTTTCTTCTCCCGAATCAACATAGTACAAAATGTTTTGGCATTTTCTGAAATATCCAATCGTTTGATATAAGATCTCACACTCGTTTTATTAATTTTATTCTGTTCCAAATTTCTTTTCTTTAATTTGGCGTAACTAATAGAAACATTTCTTTTATTACTTGTCAATTCTTTTAATTTTTGTTTGGTTTGGTTTAATTCTGTTTTCAACTTAAAATACTTTTTCATATAAAAATCAGAATTTCTTACATTATGCTCACAAAACCCACATAAACCAACTAGAGATTCTTCCGATGAATCCCTTTTTCTTTTTTTTGAAGGTGATTTCAAATCAGTATGATTTAAATATTCGTCCAAATTAATAGATGGGATAGCATCCATTTTTAATTTTTTTTTCTCTATATATTCTGGTACGAAGTGCCCTTCGCACAAAAAAATATCCTCCAAATTACTTACGAAACTGCAAGATTCTCTCCAAATATTACCCAAAATTGAACCTGTGCTAGGAAATTTAGAAATTCGTAGGCCCTGATGAGTTCTCCGAGACTTCCCACAATCTTTAAGGCTACATCTTAATCCACTTTTACAATTATCCATCGTAAAAACAAAGAAAAACAAAACCAAATCCCTAAATACACAATACAAAAATTCAGTCCTAATTAAATCTCGAAAATCCTTAATAACTCGAAAGACACAATCAGGGTAGTCCTGTGCTGCTGCCATACAAAATTCAGCGAAACTCGCAAAAACCCACCCACCCCAAACCAGGCTAATAGATGTGACGGCGTAGGGTGTTCACCTCATTCCACGGTACCGAACTCTTCCAAACACTCAGCTGTGCTCACATTCCGCTCATCCCGCCCCGCCGCCCTCTTATTTTGCTTCTAGCTAGCCATATCGAGTTTTGAGCGCTCGTAAGAGCGACGGATCCAGGCTGCACGCAATCGTAAGCCACAAGCAAAAAGTTCCGGCGCACACCACTTTGCAACGACGGCAAAACAGAGAGAAAAGTTGTTTCGCTCATCTTCAACATGTTCTCAGAAACAAATTTCATAGCAACATGTCGTGGGTCCCAATATCACGACCCAGGAGCTCTTGAAGTGCGAGGGCTCATTGTGCATCTTGTAGTTTATATGATCTTTGCTACAAATAATTGAAAAGGAGCTGGGATGATAAAGTGAATTTTTGGCCCAATCTCAGAATCGGTAAAGAAAAATGTTTGTAGTTCTTTTCGATCTTGTTTTTAAATATTTAAGGATATATATTGGTGGTTACGTAGGTTTTAACTTCATTAAAAGTGTTAAAGCGTTTATCACGCAAATCATTTTTCATGGCTTTGAATAAATGATAGTCTGAAGGGGCAATGTCTGGGGAATATGGTGGATGAGGTACGGTCTCCCAGCCTAAGCCCTGCAGTTGTTGGCGGGTGGTGGATGCAGTGTGCGGGCGAGCGTTGTCATGAAGTAAAATAACATTGGCTCTTCTTCGTCTTTTTTCTTTGATAGCTATGGCTAGTTTATCGAGCTGCGCCGCATATGTGTTAGCATTAACTGTTTCATTATGTAATAATTCATAAAACAGCATGCCCTGAGAATCCCAAAAGCAGCATGTGGAGGCAGGCGTTGCGATTATTCAATTTTTAATTATAGGAGGAGCTCTTTTAAGTTTTTATTTTATACATCAAAAAAAGGACGTGTTTTTAATTAATTTTGTTTCTTTGTCGGAATAGTTCACTTTCTGAAATGTGTCCTAAATAAAATTATTGATTAAACTTCAACTCGGTCCTTTTATTTTGGTTCGTCGCCCTGCCTAACTCTCACAGAGCAATTAAAGATAATTTAAAATAAATAAAAGTGGGATAACTCCGAATCCCATAAGCACAATAGAACTTTTTCGCCGCGGTTTTGATATTGCTTTGGTTGAGTTGGTGGGTCTTCCTTTCGTGGCAGCCAGAAGGCACGGCGCGTATTGTTTTCGTAGAGAACCCACGACTCGTACCCTGTGACCAAGTCCTCCTCCTTCGGCGCGGTCGTAGTAGTAGCGATTGGCAGACGGCGACCCGAGCAGCACGAGTGGCGTCTGTGAGGGCATGAGGTGTCCATCGGGATAAAACTCTCTTATATCCGAGCTCGTGCAGGTGATGTTCTATAGCGTGATGGCTGCAGTGGAGTTTTGTCGCTAATTCACGAGTGCTTGCATCCGGCTTCTGTTGCAGTTCACGGCGCAAATCATCATTGTCGAAAGCTGGTGATCGTCCCGAGCGAGGCTGACTTTCGAGGCTTCGGTCTCCTGTACTGAAGCGTTTGAACCAACGAGACACTGTTGCGGGACTTGTAGTATCTGAGCCAAATGTAGTGTTGATGTTGTCTGCTGCAGCTCGCGCACTATGGCCTAACAAATACTCGTAAAGGTATAGAGTTCGAACTCGTCGCTCATCCATTTTTCTTCAAACTGACTGAATTAATCGTGCGTGCGCTTTTATATACCCCTAGGACTGAAGCACCTAGAATGTTCTATAACATACTAGAATATGGTCGAAAACAATTGATTAGAAAAACAACATGAGTAGAGTTTTCTAGAGTGTCTCATTACTTTCGTGCCGACCCAATATATTACTTTTCAATATAGTCCCCTGCTACTGCAATACGCTTATTCCATCGTTCGTTTAAGTCTTACAAAATTCTCAGATGGAATTAGTCCGTCATTTTATAGACGACGTTACTATGTATGCACCATTTGTTCAGACATGACAATTATTATAAATGATATAGATGAGGGAATAAACAACACCGCCGATAACAAGTTCTATGCAACTGTCTTTCCAATAATACATGCATACTTCCTGCCTACTGGTTTTTGGAAATGTTTACCCTCTTCTAAAATAGTATATAATTTTTTTAATATGAACTTACGATACGAAGTTAACACAAACAATATCGACAACTTTTGTTATTCAAGGGTTTCCATACTTTTTCCTCACGCTGTATATTTAACATAACATTTAAATTACCTACCAATAAATTGCCGACTAAAAGCAACACTAAAAACACAATCTAACCTACCAACTATCGGGCAAATTGAATAAAAATGTGGCATTAAAAGTGATTTTGCTAAAATTATTTTTATAGGGTCGGATGTAAGTGACGCAGAATACCAAAGCGATTGAAAGACTATAAATAAATTCTACCAATCGCACTGTGCAGACAGGATCATGCCAAGTCAGAGAGTTATATTAAATATTTTATTGTTAAATGCTTGCTATCCTCGAGAGAGGACAAAGGGAAGAGTTTAAGCCTATTTTCATAAGGCGGAAGCGCGCAGGGATTGTCCCAATGTAAGCCACGAAGTGCAAAACGTACAAAATTACGTTGGACGGCTTCGATGCGGTTAATGGAAAGGAGACCAAACCGGGCTAGCGTATTCCAATATAGGGCGGACAAAAGTGCAAAAAAGGAGTTTCGTTATAGTGGGATCGTCAAACTCCTTAGACCACCTCTTAACAAAACCCAAAGCGGAGTTACCCTTGGCAATAATAGCGTCATAGTGATCATTGAAAGATAAACGGGAATTAAATAATACACCCAAATCCTTGGTTTTGTCAAGTCGAGATAAGGATTAATTGTCCAGAACATAACAGAAGTTAAGAAGTGACCGTTTACGGGAAAAAGACATAACGGTACATTTACTTATATTTAAGGGTAAACAGTTAATAGAGCACCAATAATAAAAAGTGTCTAATTGTAAGTCAGAATTTAAAAGTTCGCATTCGTTTGCGTTTGATACATTACGGAAAATTTTGGCGTCATCTGCATAGCAAAGAATGCGTGAATTATTTAATAATAAAAAGACAATGAAAAGCAGTAGTCCGAGGTGACTACCCTGAGGGACGCCTGATGTGTTATTTATTTCATTAGAAAGAGCGTTGCGAAAACTAACACGTTGTGTACGGCCTAATAGGTAAGAAGAAATCCAATTAATAAAAGAAGAGGGAAATCCTAAAAGAGATAATTTAAAAATTAGAATTTTATGATTAATTCTGTCGAAGGCCTTACTAAAATCTGTATAAATGCAATCAACCTGCTGTCCGTTTTCCAGAGCAGACGTGCAAAAATTAGAAAACTCTAATAAGTTAGTCGTAGTAGATTTCCCTTTAATAAAACCGTGTTGGAAAGATCCCAGGAAGGGTTTGCAGTGAAAGCTTAAAACATCACAGATTAAAGCTTCAAAAATTTTTGCTATGCAACATAATTTAGCAATAGGTCGATAGTTACTTATGTCGCACTTATTACCCTTCTTATGTAAAGGAATTATTAATGACAACTTCCACTGCTTAGGAAATACACCACAAGATAAAGATAAATTAAATAAATAACACAGTACAGCGACAACAGACGAGTTGCAGCGTTTTACAAAAATGGAGGGAATGCCATCAGGACCACACGAGAATGAGTCTGGTAGATTAAAAATAAAATCAGAAATCGATTCCTCGTCAAGTAATTTCCTTAGGCTGAAAAAGGTAAAATTACTATAACTAATATCACAGTTTGGATCACAGAAAGCGGATTTAAAAGTCACCAAAGAGATTGGTAATGCCAAGGGGATCAGTTCAGTAG
Organism: Dysmachus trigonus; assembly: GCA_949715965.1. Taxonomy (NCBI): domain Eukaryota; kingdom Metazoa; phylum Arthropoda; class Insecta; order Diptera; family Asilidae; genus Dysmachus; species Dysmachus trigonus. The sequence goes on along the minus strand of OX454322.1, from coordinate 78,066,179 downwards.
TATCTATATCAACGAGGAAGGGTAACCGTCACACTTGCGCTTAGATCCCCTTAATAATGTATATAATTCTTTATAGCATCACCATTTCCTAAAGTTAAGATGATATTTTGGGTACTTGACAAAAAGACAATTAAAATTTGCTTTAAAAAACCCATAATATATATGTGGAGGGTATGTGGAGTTGATCGAACTTCTCAGCAGAGAGCAGTTCATAATATGACGCAATAATAGGAGCGACGCAAGTCGGTTTCGTCCGATTAGATTAGCATGAGACATAATGTTCTTAAAATATGTCCCAATATAATATAGCACATTTTAAATGCTGATATTTAACGTAATTTGCAAGGTGCATCGCGATATGGCATCATCGTTTTTCGGCAGCGATTATCATAGATTTGGTTTAAGTCGGAATCCGATTAGCACTAAAAAGGCGTGATATGAAAACTTGCAAAAATCCCGGGACCGAATCGTTACGTGATATTATGAATGGGCCTTTATCATGAATCATGATCAGTGTTTATTTCTCAGTATAAACAATTCTGAAACTGAGTGGGAGCCTCGAGACGAAGAGAACGTTTCAAATTTCAGCATGAACATTTTTTTGTACTTCGATTAGTCATCGCACTAGACGAACAGTTTGTGTTTAGGTCAGCAAAGGGATTTGTATTGCTTTCCCGTCAGATAATTTGTGAATTCGCAACAAGTAAGAAGTGGATTAACTGATTTTACAAGGTAAGTCTAAAAGTTATATTCAATTGCATTTAACTAACAGTTAACGTTAAACTTTCCAGAAATTGTGACATATTTAAAAAGTTTAGTTTCTTTTGCAAAATGGAGGACGTGCAGAGAAAAACTGAGCATGCGCAAGCAGATGATTCCTTAGTGCTAAACAAGTTAAAAAATACTACCAAAACAGATGTTCAAGGTAAGTTAGAAGCTACCTCATGTGTATCTAATGATAATAACAATAATTATCTAGAAGATGCTCAACCCGGTTTGGAGGAGATAATTTTAAAACTTGAAAAAAACATACGAGACGAGATTGAATCCCTTGTTAACAGCATGAAGCAAGAAATTATGAATAAGCTCGATGAGATCAAAACTCAACTATCTCTAGAAATCACAGATGTTATTAAAACTCTAAAGGAACTTGGAGTGCAAACTCAAACTCCTAACAAAACCACATCATCTCTGCATCAAAAGTCGTTGGAAAAGGATGCGCTTGAGGCTGTCTATTTTGGTGCCGCAAAAAATACGTTTTATCCTGTTATTGTGGACTACATAACATCCAGCATCAATGCGTTTAAGAGCAAGATTCCTCAGAACATATTGGAACAACATCCTGAATTCCCTGCGGCCCTGCTTACCACAACCGGACCAATTTCAATGTTATTTGAAAGTTATAGCTTCCTGAAGGACATTCCAGATATTAAACCAGAGGAAAATGGAAAAAGCCAAATACTAATAATAATTAAGGAGCTACAATATAGGGCATCACTTGTGCCAGTCTTGCGCCAATCAACACCCTGTCTTCCTTTTGCTAATTTGATACTTCCTACGAACAAATAATAATTTCTTATATACTTGGAATATGTACTTTATTTTTTTATCTATATACTTGATATATTTGTTTTAATTAATAATAATTGCGATTGCTTTTTTAAGATGTAAATTTTTCTTAACCCCAAAAAAATCCTATATATAAAAGATTTAGATTCAATTTATTTAATTTTTATTGTTTAATTAAAATAAACGCTTAATTTCATAAAGATCCCGCGCCCGAAGCTTCGACACAACTAAAAAAAAGTCGGTGAAATGCGAAGTTAAACTTGCGCGGTATTAATCAATAAAGAAGACAATTAATTTATCTCGATTTCTTAGTGTTGGATTAATATCAGTCAGGTTTTCGCACCGACTCCAAACATCGGGTACAACCTTACTAGGATTCAATATTAAAAATATTAACAGGGGATTTTTATCTTAAATTATTTAATTTTTCTTTGCAGGCAGTTATATATTTTTTTTTTTTTTGAGACGTTTTTATCTGATTATTTTTACTGCTTAAAGAGTTGGTATGGGGCTGAAAATTAGATTATTAGTGCTTTTTTGGAAATATTGTTTTCTTGGTATTTTTGGGATGTTTCAGATTTTTCTACTTATATCCATGTTTAGGCCAATATTATAATTGTTTTTTTAATTTTAATTTTCATAGTTTTAATTCATAAAGTCTACAGACATTTAAATTCTTACAGACTAAAGGAAAAAAAGAATTAAATTAACTACTCCCAGAATAAATATTGCATTACATTAATTGTATTTCTAAAGATTTCTCTAGTCATAGCTACACCAGCAAATGGAGAAAACTTATTAAATTTAATAATTCAGTTCGTGACTGGCTCGTGATAACCGTAGTTGGTTCTATGTGACGGCGCCTTAAGTAACGACCGAGGTCTCATTACTCTTTCTGGCACATAAATCAATTATCAATTTTATAATCAAAATCTATGAAAGATGCTTTTTGTTAAAAAGACATGACTTTACATTTAGAAATATTTAGTGAAAGGGCATTGTTTTTGCACCATTTAAGAAAAGAATCACCATCTTGTTGAAGCAATAGTCACTTAAACTTTTAATGTTATAAAATAATTTTAAGTCGTCCGCAAACATTAAATACATAGAAGACTTGAATAAATTTGATACGTCATTAATAAATAGAACAAAAAGTAAAGGACCCAAATAACTTCCCTGAGGAACACATGAATTGACTAAAATAACCCTTGATAGAATATTATTTAACCTAACAAATTGTCTACGACCAGAGAGAAATGAAGAAATCCACTTTAGTATACTAGAATGAAAGCCAATTTGTTCAAGATTCATAATAAGCAATGTGATGTTAACTCTATCGAAAGCTTTAGAGATATCTGTGTTAATTGCATCAACTTGTGCCCCCATCTTCCATCGAGTTTATTGTCAAATAACCAAAAATTGTGATTTTACAAAATTCAGCTTTTAGTCATGCATGGTTTATCAAAAAATAGGCTATGCAAGACGGACAGACGTCAAAGTGCTTCCATAATTATTATCAACACCTACTTTGCAGCTTATACTTAAAAAAAAAAAAAAAAAATAATAACTAACATGGATAGGTCACATTGTGTGGATCACCGATTTGGCCGAGTCCCCGTATATTTAAAGAGGTTCACTAGTGTAGTAAACCCCCGAAGCCCTAGGGTGCAACACTCGGAAATAAGGAAGTTTCTCTCGAAAATGTTAGGCTCACCAGTAGTATAAGTGCAACAAATTCGATCTTATGAAAGCTGTCGTGGCGAAGTATCATTGATAAAAAGTGCAATTCCATGTATGTTATTTATAATCCGAATTATGTTGGCAAATAAATATGTATTATGAAGAAAGGTAGAAGAAATATTTACGCTTCTCACTTCGCCAAGACAACTTTCATAAGTTCGGATATTTGGTACTTCTACTAATGGTAAGCCTAAAACTTTCGAGAGAAATTTTTCCCTTATTTCCGAGTGTTGCCTAGGGCTTTGGGGATTTACTACACTAGTGAAACTCTTTAAATACATGGAGACTCGGTCAAATCGGTGATCCACACAGTGTGACCTATCCTTGTAAGGCCAGATTTCTCACTCTCAGGTTAAATACCCTTAGCAGAGCAGTTTACTAACCGGCCGATTAAATTTAACGAATTGGTACAGGAGTATTATCGTTTTATCAATTTTCTATTTGATTTTGTGTTGTACGTCTTTTCACTCAAAATTTTGCTATTTGAAAGAAATTCAAACTTTTGGCACAAATCGCTTCGGTAATTCTTCTAAGAATGCAATAAACTGAAGCTCGTGATACTCCACTAAATTCAATTGGTGTGATATATTGCAATCTAAAAAACATGTAAACTAACGAAACACTAAACACTTCTTTCTTTATTCATTTATCATTAACTATCTGCCTGCATAAAATACAAAAACGGTTGAATTAGCTCCAAAACTTCCGCGCCTTTTGTAGACGAAATCTTGTGAAAAACTCATCGTCATCCCACTTATGAATATTATCTGTTCGTTCCAACATTTTGTACTTGCGGCGCTCCACTTGCAGTTCACTCTCCGCTTCATTGTCGCTCCATTCCTCCTACACGTACATAAGTCCCAGATATTTTATATAATTGTATTATCAAACGAAAGACAGTGATTAATTTATCATGTATACTTACAATTATACGTGAATGAAGACATCAAATTTCGTTTATTTGCCTGGTTATCTCTGCTAACCAGGCACAATCCTGATGATGCTCAAGTTAAAAATCGATAACATGAGGTGGAGAAACGCAGAAATCGTCGCAAGAGTCTTACCGACTGCAAAACCGTTGGTTAACATGAGGTAAAGAAATCAGGACTAAATAGCGTAAGCGCTAACTTGCAATGAATAAGTAAATAAATTTTATCTTATCCACAATCCAGGAGTTGAACTAACTTGTTTCATGTTGTATCGAAATTACTTCAAATTGCTTAATATATAGTATATATATAAATGTAAAATAAAAATATCCAATACAATTCAGCTATTTAAAGTTTCGCTGACTAACTTGCACGGAGTTAAATAATTCCATACTTGATAACCAGCGATGATTAGTTTGAATTTCTTGTTAAATTAGTTAATAAAAAAATTAATGTTCAACATTCACGGACATTTTATTCCATAAAAATAGCTTACACACAATACAATAAATTAAGAGTAGAAAAAGAACGCCGTTCTCACATACTAAGTATCAAATAATATCCAATCAATATCCTACACAAATGAAGACGAATTTCAAAAAACTTGTACTCTTTTCCCCGAATGAATCTCCAGCGAGAGGTTCCAGTCGCTTCATGGAGCGGGCCATTGGAGGAATTGGAGCCTGGGGGCGTCAGTAGACGTATGAACACAGCACAAAACAAAAGCTGCTTTTCAGTGGCATAAAAAATATTATTATTATTATTATTATCTACGTTTTCAAAGAGCCGGGCAGAGGTGATCGCCTCCTGCTCGTCATATACTTTGGCTGTTTTAAAAAGAATTTCAATTTCTACATTCATTTGTTCAATTCAGTTTAATCGGAGCTATATTGCTGAATTGTGCAGTTGGCTGTAGAAACTGAATTCCTAAAATTAGCCTTTGTGCACCGATTAATTAATCGGAAGGAATCACAAAAAACAACATTACCGGAACTACATTTTTCTGGGGAGTGTTTATTTTTTCTTAATATAAAGAAAATGTTGGGAGCCCTTCAAAATACCAGAGAAAATAGAATGGAAGGTTTGTTTTTCTTTTTTTCTTTTATATTCTTGAGAGATGCTGCAATAAATTGCATGGCCAAATCGCTTCTATTCGCTCCTTGACGAGCTGGAAGGGAAATGAGATCCAATTAAGTACGGTCTGCGCAATAATGCCCATTGGTTCAGGATATTGATGAGTAAGTAATGCTAGCAGAGCAGTAAACGAACAGAGACCAGCGGTGAATAAAATGAAAAAGGGTAGCTCCTTTTTTGGATAGACAGAGACTTCATGAAAGGATGGCAGAAGTTCTCTGTCGGCACATTCTGTGCATGTTGGATATGGATAAAATAAATGCCCACGCTCTAGCGGATACGGGAGCATACGGAATGTACCCTCCCAAGTACAATGGAGTAAATTAAGGGCTCCCTCGACATTTTTCCAATGTGCCAAATGAAAAAATGAATATGCCAAAGCCTCTGAATCGCCTCGTTTCAGAATATGTTCTGGCGGAAGAATAAGTGGCTTTGTTTCCAGAAGGTACTTAGGAACATGTGGATTAAATTCCACAGCTCGATGTATCGCCTCTACAGCACTCATCTCAGCGGGGCTAAGTCCCCGTTTTGATGCAATATCTGGCGAAAATTTGTCTGCAACTGCTCTTGCTTTAAGAAGGGCTGCTGTATAGCAAATCGTCGCTGATTTTGGAAGGGATATATCATCATATTTGGCTAGCACAGCCTGACAATCTGCATATGCCTGCATCTCCAGGAGGACCTCGATTAGGTTCTCGTGGATATTGAGGACATTCATTATTGAAGGAATCTCTTTTGTTAGGTCACGAAACATTTTGGCCGCTTCCTTCAGTTTGCCTAACTTTCTGGCGCACATGGCCAAACGTCTTTTGATATAAATGAGAACGTTCGTGTCCCGTCTGTGGATCCCTTCTGCTATCGGTCCCTGATGTTGTGTACTCTGGGACTTTCTGTAATTTGTCTCAGCTACTTTAAGAGCAGTTTTTAGTATTTTTTCAGCTTCTAGAATTGTTGTCGCCTCCTCTTCAGCTAGTAAGATGTAAGCAGGAGCACATTCGATGTTGATCTCAAGGGCATTATGGGCAGCTTTTATGCGAACCACCGGATTTCGTTCCCTCCATGCTGTCTGCATTATCTCGTACTCAGCTTTGCCTGCATCACCTAAAATCAAAAACGTTTCAAATAGTTAACTCGTTTTATAGGTGTAATTACATAGAACTCTGCGAGGGGGCGGAATCCCCTAGAAATAGTCGACATGCAAAATTAAGAACTAATAAGTTAATATCCGCCTAACGAATAGCATTTATAATTTATATAGCATTTGTGATTATTATTATTATTATTTTCTACAAACTACTTCATTAAAATTTAGAATTTGATCGAAGTTGACCCCCAATACCACGTAACTGAGATTACAGTCCCCCGCTTTCAACATTTGTTCTTTTTCGGACTGTGATCACAGTCTCCCGCATGCAAAGTGTTAATTAGCAGTGAGCAGTAGTAGATTATATGTGCTAATTAATTAGTTCATTTGTGATTCGAATGTTATTAAGATGATCATACAATATTATAAAAATAAAGGGCTAACTATGCAACTTCGTTTTCTTTCAATGAATTAAGAAAAAGTGTTTGATAAAAGAATCGCCAACTAATATTTTTTAAGGGAAGAAAACCTCTGTGATGAAGGAAAAAATCATTTTTTTTTTTAATTTTTATTTGATTGAATATTTAAAAATATTAAACTTTCTCTCAAAACAATATTTTTCGTTCTCATGCACTCGAAGATATTTTTTTCAAAAATCAATTTAAAGACTAAAAGCTACAACCATACAGATTTTAAAGATATTTTTATTTTTTTTAGGGTTCTGCACCTCGAAGTGAAAAAACTAAACTGTCTGTCCGTCAAGACCTTTGTTCTTAGGACCGGCTAGAGGTACGGAGTTTGAATTAATACAAACTACTAAAGCCTACAGCCTCATAATTTGGTAAAAAGGTTTCTAACTCAATGATATAAAAAGATACGGCCTTTCAAAGTGTATTTTCATACTGACAGACTAACGAATTGAGGGACACATTAAAACCTATAAGGGTACTTCCCGTTGATCTAGAATCTTGAAATTCGGCACGAAGTAAAGTCTTATAGTACAAGTAAACGAAAAAAGCTTAAAATCATTAATTTTTAATTCTATGTGGAAAGTTGTTCAGTTTCTGATACTAATAACACCACAAAATTCTTAAACATCCTATATCACGGTATGGAACCTCCAGGGCGCGAGTCGCCTCACCATTGTTCGTCTTTTTTCGAAGGAACCTTCATGGAGATATTGTCTACTTATAGTTCTAAATTTTAACCGAATTCTAGCTATATTATTTTTTACACTATCTAGTTATGGCCATACATTTAGCCACTTGTTAAAATCAAACATCAACGGCAGTTCGAGTTGCGAGCACAATTTTCCGGGCTGGAAAGTAGATTTTTAAAAGCAAAAATCTTTAATATTTTGTTCTCGTCCTTCGAACGATTTGGTAAGCCTATAGTAAAGTAGATCTGCCGTTCGGTATAATTTCGCGGCAATCATCAAACTACATCATCTTATAAATGTGGTAGTGAGCAGGTCTACTTCACGGCTTGTTACAGTGTCCCGGAAGTTTTGCTCATGCTCTTAGACCAGAATTTCTGTGAGTAGACGTACACGGAAGTGCCAACAGCTTCACTATGGCCAGTGGAATGAATTTAATTCTCGTAAGCTAAACTTAAGGCTATGAATAAAGGTTCTGAGGTTCTGATCCGCACCAGTCAACAATTTAAGTTACGCTAATGGATGCCCTTTAAATTAAGCAAGCAGTACAAACCTTCGCAAGTGAAGAACGTCTGGTGGTCCTGGGCACTCAAATTCATGTCATAGTAGGTGAGGGGTTCCTTATTTGTGGCCCAGTAGAACCTCTGGTACTCTGCACCGCGGAAAAGGTTGAGTGGATTCCTCCAGACCTTGCACTCGGGAATCTGCTGGCCACCATTGCTCCCGTTCGACTCGTTCTGGTGGTCGCTGCCGTTTATCCATGGACTAATGTGATTGATGGAAACTTGCTCTGGAATGTTTTCAGAACTAAAAAACTACCGCCCGCGGAACGGATCCAAAGCTAACTACCTATGAAAGAGGTTCCGTACTTCCGAAAGTACCACCACTCGAAGATGAGGATGAGTCCCGATATCAAACTGGAAGTGCCGGTGAGTGCAACGTAAAATTTCGGAGTCAGAGTGCTTAAAAACATCGAAGAGTCCCACATAGCGTCAGTTTGAAGCAGTCCACATTCAGCAAAGCAGTTCCGCCGCGTTCTCTCGGGCTCCTTTTAGATCCTGCCTCAAATAATCTAGAACTTGGCCAAGCAGCAATCCTCACTCGCTGCGCTATGTACCAAACTACACTCACTTGACATTTGTGCGAAGTGAAGTTGGCTGCTGGAGGTTAATTCTGCTGCCAGAGAAATTTTACAGTCCGCATGAAAAAGTAAGTGTGGTACTTTCTGAACGTGGGATTTCCCTGTATTTTTTTTTTTTGTGGTATATTCAGCAAAATAGGGCTTAAATTGAGTTAGAGGTCTCTTCACTCCTTGTAGTCGTTTGAGGTCAAAAGTGACGGTTATGCAAACAATTTCTGTCGGTCGCTTTAACTTCCCGGGACATTTAAGGTACTATTACCGTCTAGAATTTTCAAAAAATGATTTTTTTTTTACATTTTTAGATTCTTTATACCTACAATAATAACTGTCTAAAATATTAAATCAAAATTCGAAGCCAGTGCCGAGATATAACGACTCAATTGAAGCGCGCTCTCGGCTGTTCTATGTTCTAAATAAACTTTAAACGCGTTTTTCTCGAGTTTAGGTTTTTTTAACTGGCGGACAGTTAATCTCCGGATCTACTGGGCTGATTTTAATAAACTTTGAAGCATTTTGTTCGTTTTTATATCCTGTGTGATAGATTACCACAATTTGACCACACAAAAAATATATAAAATTTTTGGGCCTGAAAAAAGGTCGAAAAAAAGGCGATTTTTGAAAAAAAATTTTCAAATGTCCGCCATTTTTTTATTTTTAATGATAATCCAATTTTTCTGGTAAACTATCACGTAAGAGCACTTCCTTTTTGTGACTCTTTTTGAATTTTATATTTCAGACTTACCGTTCCACAGATTAACTGTCCGCCATGCAGCAGTGTTTTTTTGAGAAGAAAATTTAAGCGCCCTCTATTAAATGTACAATTAATAGAAAATAAAAATAAAAATTTTGTTCTTAATCTTCAAGAACTGTTTAATACTGTAAAACAAGTTTGATAACCATATATAATAAAGACAGTGAAAAAAAATTTTTGAATATATGTCATTTTTTAGCATTTTAGACGGTAATAGTACCTTAAGTGTAAAATTTCAAAAAGCGCATCTTTACATCGAGATTTTCTGCATATACCTACATTTTCGTTAGAATTTTGGAAAATCCTTAAATTAGGGGGGACAGAGGTCAGATTCCGCAGTTTAGAGATATTTTCCTGGGTTCACGAAGCGAAAAATTCAAGATAGCATTTTTAATAATGGTGCTGGTAATTATTTAGAAGTGGACAAAACTCGCCCCACAAAATTTTCTACTCCTTGGAGACCATTCTATATGGTAGAAATAGATGTTTTTAGGTGGGGGGACATTTTATATGGGCTGATTTAAAAAAAAAAAAACATCTTAACTTTTTAAAAAAACAAAACAAAACCAAATTTTTTAATTCTCTGTATGTAATTCATTTTATATAATTAAATAATATAATATTTACAAAACAATGATGGTTTATGATAAAAATAATTAGTGAGTTTCAACTTTAGTGTGAAAAATAGAATTCGTAATTGAATGAAAATTAAAGTTACTCAAACAAAATTTTTGTTTTGTTTATAACAATATTTTTGTGTATAAACAATTATTGAAAATGTCTCCCCCATCATGAATTGACTATTTTCATATATTAAAATGGTGTCCAGAGGGTGGACAATTTTTTGGGGCGAGTTTTGTCTGGAATCCCCACTTCTAAATATTTACCTGGTGCTTATTCTGGCAGATGTCACTTTCAGCTCTTCCTTTTCTGATATTCTGTTCACGTGACAAATGTCGTTAAAATTGCTAAAGCAAGGATTTTGGTTATTCTCGTAGTCGATTTTTACGACAGACGTCGTTGTGAAGTGACGAATCTTGTCAATTTCCTTTTCCAGGTGACAAACGGCGAATACTGAAAAATTGGGAGACACGGCACATAAAAGGTGAGTTCAAAGATTGGTTTAATATAAAAGAACTGGTTATGTTAATACGATAACTAAAAATACGACTTATGCTCTGATAGAACACGAATTAAAAAAAACAATCACAGGACCCTTCAAATCTCTTCGATATGTCAAATCACACTCAAGTTTTACCGTTTAGCTTTTCATTTGTTAACATGTCCGCTGTGTCGCATCACTCGTCTGCTTGAATAGGACCTTGAGTGTCATGTGACAATCAATGTGAGAAATCTCACAATTATTTACTTTAAGGTGCAACCGATGACCTTGCGCTTGCAATATGTCATTCTTAGGATCCTTTTGAACAAGTGTATGTATATACAGGGTGTCCAGGAAGTAGTGCGCCTAAATTAAGGGGATGGTAGCTTGGGTCATGACCTACCAAAATATCAAAATATGACCCTAGTGAAAACCTCACCGTTTTCGAGATATTTGGGTTTTTATGAAAAATTAAATTTACCTTTTAATTTAATATCTCGAAAACGGTGAGGTTTTCACTAAGGTAACCCCTAACAATAATAATAATAATACATATGTGGCAACGGCAGTAGGCGTATTGTTTTAAAATTTAAAAAATCAAGGAATCTTTGAAAGTTAAAGTAGGCGTTGGAATTTAATTTTTGTTTCAGTTGTGTCTAATAATCAGAAAAGAAAGCATCGTTTGTAAATTAAAAATATCGTTTGTAAATTAAAAATATTGTTTGTAAATTAAAAATATAATAAAATAAAGTTTTTAACTTAATAAATAAAGTGGAATAAATTAAGTTTCCATAACTGGTGACCCCGACTGCGAACAGCAGTACCTCATTCGTACGAACTTTGGTTTATTTGTAGCAGAATAACATTCAGCAAATAAGTCGACACGATAACACGAGAGATACGAAGAACATTTTCATTTCGCAGCAGTTGCGACAATTGTCCTGGATCTGTGTTCGGACGATTAATAAAACAATAAAATTATTTATAATGTCTCCCTCAGGTACCCAACAAAATAGTAATCATTCAACTCCGGTACCATCGGAACCCAGAAGTCTCGTGGTTCCAAGAAGACACAGTTTAGCTCCTATTGGCCGTGCTAAATCGACGTGTTTTCAAGGAGATATAAGACTGCCGCGGTTTCCAACGCATCGTTCTTTCCAATTTTCGATGCATTAAATTCAGTTTTAACTTCATTTCATCCCGACGCGCCACTCACAACCGACCACCTACATTTCCAAAAGTTGTTCTAACGTCATCTCCAGAAGGCCCATCGTGCCGCCATCACCCGACTGGCCCATCGAGCCAGTACCATCATCAACTTCATGGCCCATCGAGCCCAAGATCATAACCCTCAAGGCCTATCGTGCTATCATCATCATCACTAATGACAACCGGCACCAGTACCGGCATAAATAGCCGGAAATGGAGTCGGATCGAACCATCATCATCAACACAGACCATCAACCATTCAACAACAGCCAAGTCAATATTTAAACAACCGCAAATCGGTTATATACTCATCTCATCAAGCTTTCGTAGTATAGATTTCAAGTTTTCGTTTACACTGGTGGGAGGGTAGTGTGGCAACGGCAGTAGGCGTATTGTTTTAAAATTTAAAAAATCAAGGAATCTTTGAAAGTTAAAGTAGGCGTTGGAATTTAATTTTTGTTTCAGTTGTGTCTAATAATCAGAAAAGAAAGCATCGTTTGTAAATTAAAAATATCGTTTGTAAATTAAAAATATTGTTTGTAAATTAAAAATATAATAAAATAAAGTTTTTAACTTAATAAATAAAGTGGAATAAATTAAGTTTCCATACATATTTAATCAAGAATATTTTCCAAAATGCGGTATAAATTTTCTTGGAGAAAATAAGTTTAAAATAAACTGAAAGGGGTCAAAATTAGTATTAATAAGGAATACGGCCCCAGTATTCGGAGTAACATTGCACAAATTAGAAAAATACCTTGCCCAACAGATAACAGAAATGGTGGGGGCTCAGATTTGATTGAAAGCAGTGAAGTAAAACTTCTCTTGATCAATCCACCAATTTTCAAATATGGGCAGTTTTCAAAAAGTCAGTTCATCATCTCCTTTGGCTTATCGTTATACTTTAAATACACGATCTCGTGTCGAATGCCAAACGATTAACGATAATATCCGTAATATCTGGTTTTTAAAAGAATTGCGAAATCAAGTTCAAAATCTGATTAATTTTTACAATTTCATACACTTTTCTATTCTACGTTGTATAAATTGAACTTTATGCATTTTTTATATCTCCTGTTTGACCGCGATAATTTTTGATGTAACACAAAAAAGTAAAGAAGTTTATGTTCTTTCTTCAGAATTTAAGATCTTTTTCAGACAAATTTGGGAATAAAATTTAAACAGAAAACAAGGGCCTGCAATGAAATTTGTTTATTTCTGCTATTATAAATATAAATATTAGTAAAAGCAAAATAATGGTAGCGGTATCAGTCGTAAAAGTGTCTATCATCTGCATATGGTTAAATGACAGTAAAATATAAAAAATACATGTATAAATCGATTTATTCGTTATATATTTAAAATTAATAATAAGTAATAATAAACATGATCTTTAGAGACACACATATTCATTTATAGCGATATACTTGTAGCTATTTAACCAATAATAAAAACAGAAATTTCCCTATTAAAGGCTCAAAACCGTTCTTCTTCGCATGAAATACCGTTAAAAATATATCTCATATAATAATAATATAAATATCTTTAGAAATATCTAAATTGTTTGATTCAACCCTTAATGATAGTTTTACACTTATTTATCGTAATCGTAAGTAAAAAAAGGATGGTCACAGCGGCCGGACCTCGCAGGACCCTCCGTGGACTGAGTTTTGATTTCATTATTTTTTATTTACTTTATACTTACTCTCTTCCACACTCTCTCTAGTCCCTCTTTCAACATTTGTTTAATATTTATATAACTTGTTTTCTTTTTTAATTACATGCCATCTGTCATCGGTCACGCCAAGCTCCCTAAATATTACTATGAATCGTCGTTAGAATTTAAACGATAATTTATTTTTTTTTTTCACAGAAAAAATACACTTTAAATTGTTTATTGAGGAATTTTTTTTTTTTTAATTTTTTTATAATTCTAAAAATTTGTTTTAAATCTTATTAACTCTTCATTTGCTCTAATTTTGCAAAAGGTAAGAGGACTGCAGCGCTTCAGGTGCTTTGAGCCCAGCTGAAGTGTACACTGCGTAACTATGATGCACGTGCATTTTTATTTGCAGTAGCATTAAATGGTTACATGCAACAGCGTTCAGATAAATAAAATGATTTCAGTACTAATTCACGTCATTTTCTTTTGATTTATAATATAATTGGGCCTATTCTGAGATCCGATTCACGTGAAAAATGGTTCACATTTCAAAAGTCCTATTCTAACATTTGCTTGAAATGAATATATTCAATTCACCTCCCTTTTTCATGTGAAAGACCACTTTGTATGTTGAAGAAGACGAAAAATATTGCTAAAGGTATGGAGTATACGGAAAATTTCTCAAAGAGAAAACGTTCCACACGAATCGGATCTAAAATTCAAACAATATAATTGCAGAAATATTCAATTTAATATGTATGATTGTTAGGTCATCCCACAAATTATCCGTTTTTCCCAGTTAAATTTTCAAGCAATTGAAATGGTAGAAAGTGAGAAACTACCTACAAGAACATGTTTTTTTCTAGTCTAGTAATTAAATTAAGAAAAGCTAGGGGAATAAAATCTGAGCTTTAATCGGTTCAGTACGGTTGCACAGAGCTTTCCTAGAATGCCGACTTTCAATAATTTCAATCGGACTTTAGACGGCGATCGTACCCAGTGCGCCGATTTTAAGCGGCGATACAACCTAAAGGGTTATTAGTTTTTTAGTCTTCAAGTAAGAAAAAATCAGTTTGAAATAAATTGGATTCCCTAAGCTATACGGGACTGAATATTTCTGTTGAAAAGTGCTTTTATAATTTTTTTACTTGAAGCACTTCGAGAAGGATTTTGCACAGAAAGAAGTCGAGCTTGGTTCTTTTGAGTGATGATCCACTGCTACCTTTTGAAGGCTAATTGAATATAGTTTTGAAATTCTAAATAATTCTGTTCTTGTAAACTAGTTTTACCCTAGATTACTAAACTTGAATCAGTATTATTCTTTAATTAATCATTCGCCTAATAGACTACGAATTAAAAACATGGTATTTTTAAATTTCCATCATTTATTCTAAAAAAAAATATATGTAACTTAAGAAAAGTATAATTATAATTTAATTAAAAAAAAGAAAATTGCTAAATATTAACGTTGGTAATTTTGGCAGATGTTAAAAGTGTACTCCACAAATAGCCTCGTTGCAGTAGTTTGGCATTCTGGGTTTCTTATATGCAAAGAAAATACAAAATTTTAAGTTTGTTGGATGCACTTTTAGTAAGTAACAAGTGCACTTTCGTACTTATTACCTTCGGGTGGCTCATTTTACTATTTATGAAGGTATTGTGAGTGCCACGGGTATATCTAGAAATCACAAAACTGGCAGGGATTGGTAGTCTATTAGACGAATGTTTAGGTATCTAGAATTAAGCAATTTCATTTAAGATATTAGCTGTTTTTTCAACAGGGTCTCAATTCGGACCATTTCATCAACATGTAAATAAATCAATAACAAAAATGAATTATTTACTACAAAACGGTATTATTTATGGGATAACCCAATAATTTTCTAATACGTTTCGAAAAGTATGTTGTTGTGTGGTAACCAACAATACGTGGCACGAAATAATAATTAAAAAAGGGGTTGGAAAATTTTGTAGAAAATCATTTCTTCGCTATACGAAATATATAAAAAGTTCTTGCCAAGACTTATAAGTAGAATGATTTTAGAAAAAAAAAAGTCAGGAACACGTTGCAGATATCTTAAAATGTTGAAAATTTCAAAATCGAAATATAAAAATTTCCGATAATAAAAATTATGCGATAATAATAAAAATTTAATTTTTAATTTGGTAACATAGCTTTTCACAGCCCTCAAATTTAATCCATATAGAAAAGTGTCAACTCTTAAAAGGGTGAAGGAGTAGTTTTAAACGAGAATTTCACATCGATTCAGTGTTCAATAGATTTTTAATACGCACAGCTGAGCTCCACTTACCTTCTACAAAACATTGAAAAAACTGTAGAAATAAAAAAAAAAATCTTAACATTACGTTTAAATAGCCTATGAATGATGCAACAAAAGCTCTTCTTATAGCACACTTAATTTTTGGAAGTTCCAAGACAAAAACGACTTTTACAAATTTTTTACCTCAAATATATATATATATATAATCAGCTAATTACGCTTAGAAAAATCCTTTGAAAAGTTACCGATGTCTGATGGAGCACCGGCATCAATGAACACGTGTGTGACGCGTTGCCCGCTTCAATATCCTAGCGACTATTTATAATTTTTATTTACTTTTCAGTTATAAACATTACTTTAATATCGCAGAAATTTTGTAGCGTGCAACACGATACCGTGTTTTTTTTTTTTTTTACACATAACTATATATTTATAAGTAAATTTCTTTTAAATATTCTATGCTCGCGTATCTATTACTTGGGTGTGTGTGTGTATGTGTTTGTGTGTGTGTCCGTCCTCATAGCTTAGATCTTCATGTAAAACCTTTCTCACAAAATTCCATTCGTGAAATATTGATACCCGTCGTACAGTTTCGTTGAGAGGCTCTTGAGAGAATCCTGAACTAGTTGCTCCACCTTCTTTTCTAACTCCTGCTCAGTCAGATTCATGTGGAAGCGCTTGCGCAAATTTTGTACTGTACCCGAGCAGCCGTTTTTGAAGCATGGCAATTGAGCATCTGTGGAAATTACAAAGAGGATAATTTTAATTAAAGACTAAGAGAGAGTTAAGCAAAATTTATACTTACTGCTGCGCATAATTTCTACAAGATTTATTATTCGATCCATGTGCTTCCGTGCTGCCATTAATCCTTTTAGTAGCAAGTGATTGAATTCCGACCACAGCTCAGATGAAGTGCCTCCCATTACATCAACAAACTCTGGAGTCAACTTGAAAGGTGATTGTTCAAAGCCTGTCCGAAATAATATTTTAGATTATTAAATAAACATAATTCTTACTGAAAATTACGTATATTGGTATTTCGCATTTTGGTGAAACTAAATCTAAAATCTAAGTGATGAGGATAATAGAATGATTGCAACTATCGACAGTATAATAACTGAAAGATTTTAACTATCGAACGATTCATTCATATTTATTCATTGCTTTCTCTATAATATAGAAAATAAGTCATACCCTACGCATAATGTTAAAACATAATTTTGAATAAAAAATTGTTGGCAAGGAAGTTTCGCGGAGGTTTGAAAATCAAAACAAGAAAAGAATAATTTTTAAGCAAACAAAAGTGGAACAATTTTTTAATTTTGCAAATAGAATATCATTATTTATTTTCCGTGGTCAAATTCTTTCACCAGGCTTTCGGGAGGCTAAATTCTTAGTCTAGAGTCTAGTGTAGGGTCAGAGGGGATTTTGGGCCTCAAAGCGTTAAATAAGTTTTTAAATAAATTCATGGTTCAACAAAAGCAACGAAAATTTCCCTATATTCTATCTTTTGTAGAACAGAAGTGTTTAAATTAAGTTAATTTTTTTGGTTGTAATTTCACAATGTTTGTTGGGTTCTTCTCGAATACGGGTATATATTATATATATGTATATATATTTTGAAGGGAATTTCACCAAAACTGAATTTATAATTCGTCAAAATACAAGAACTCACCCAAATTCTTTGGTGATATACTGAGGATAAATCCAAAATCGATGTGAATTAAATGGCCATCTGAGTGCAACAGAATATTCCCATTATGCCTGCAGGTAATTAAGTTAATAGGTTAAAATAAAGCTTAGATTAAAACAAAATTTTTCAATCCTAACCTGTCCTTAACCTGAAGTAGATACGAGATAAGGCAATAAGCGGCACAGCTTTGTACGAAGTTCTTTTGGGCACTTTTGAACTTGAAACCTTCTGGGTCACCGTACTCATCGATGAAGTAATCGCGCAGACTCTTATTTGAATTCTTTTTGATTTGGTGCAGCGAAACTGTGTTGAGTATTGGCTCTATAAGGCCGCTATCATCGGACAAACAAACAATTTTGTACGGTCGCACCCAGAGATCGACGTGTTCCTCTTCCCATATTATTTTGAACATCTGTAGGGTTTCAAAATAAAACAATTCAGCCAATAAAAATGATTTGCATTCAGCAATAATTTACCTGCAACAATTGAGTCGCCATTAATTCCTGTCTTAGGTCATCCCCACATTTAACAATCGCTGACAATAGGCGCCAGTTCGATAAATGACCGTAAGGTGAAGATTCCCTAATTTGTCTCTCCTTCTCGTGCCAAGGTTCCTATAGGAAATTATATTAATTAAGTAAGGTTTTAAAGAGATTCTAAAAAAAACTTAGTACCTTTAAAGCAGCAGCAGACGGATCCTCCGGATCGTTGCTAAATGGCTTTGTGTTTTCACAGTTCAGATTGTTGCAGTGACGAGTTCTCACATCGCCAATATTGAAAAGAGTTGGAATACCTGAATAACGGGTATTGGTGTCACAAAATTATAATTGCTCCCACATCAAGAAACTTACCTTGGTCCCTTGAATCGCAGGAATCCAGCGACATCTGTGAGATGGCATCACGTTCACACATCCTGTGCAGATTCAGATATTGCGCTGTTATTTCATCGTCTTCCTGGGACCAAACATCATCTTCTGTAAAATGGAACTCAGCTTGATCGTTCCTGTTTCCATTTTCGGACACAGAAGAACTCTCTGAGATCTTGGAAACCTTAACATCACCACCATTTTCCTTAGAAGCTCCAATCTTCGACGATGAACAATTATCCTTGGATTCCAGATGCTCTTCACTTTTTGTATGTCTCAGGGATGGCATCATTTTTAGAATAACCGGCGATGAGTATATATCATTAACTTCGACAACCTCAACGTAGATTATGTAGGGCGTTTTGTCCTTCGAATTTAGAACAGCAGTCTTCTCCTCTGTGATCCTAACTATGTGGTGTGGAATGTCCGAGTGCAGTGGAAGCCAAACGCGTGCAGGTAAATTTTTATTTATTAAATTTAAGAACATCCTCAGAGCACTGGTCTTCTCGGCTTTTGTCTGCAAAGATGTTAAATTCTTTCCGATGTTGATCAAGGCCTTCATGAACTCCTTTTGTGGAGCCATTTTTGGTGCCTAAAATTAATTATAATTTAACTACTTTAAGGGTAGGAAAATATAAAAAAAAACTTACACCACAACAGCAGACGGTTTTATGTCCGAGAAGATCATTTACGGTCCCTCGAACCGATTCAAAGCACGTGCATCCATTGTCGAAAGCCTTCCCTGACGTCAGATCACCTAAGCAAAGTTTCGCCGGGGTAGGAGGATACATTTTTGCAGACAGACTGAGAGCTCCAGAAGACGGAAACCGTCTTGAATCGCTCAGCAATACTGTAGCATCGGACTGAGATCTATGGTGAGTTTTTTTGATTGGCGACAAAACTTCAGTCGTCGTCGTTTCAGTCGTTTTCAGCTGCTTTCGCTCCTTTTTTGAGTACAACTCCTTCATAAGCGAGAGATGTGTCTTCTTATTTGGATTAGAGGTGGGGCTAAGCGTGTCAACTTGATAGTTGTAAGCTTCTAATAACCACAAACATTTCAGTGAAAAATCCACTGATTTTCGGCACCTATAGGTTAGGTACGGATCAAGAACTTCAGCCAGTTCATCCATTTGGATATACATCACGATCAATTGCGGTATGTAAAGATCAACATCTTGATCAGGGAAACTGAAGATCTTGTTACCAATAAAACTGAGCACTCCAGGCTCTTTCGAATAGAACAGATAGTGAACGGCAAAGTGAATATTGAAAACAGGGGATTCGAAAAATCTTAATAAACCACTTGGCCCTTTTTCAGTCTTTGTTTGTTGCAGTTGGTCCTTTTCCTTAACGAAACATTTGACTACTCCCGGGACCTTTAATTTATTTAAAGAATTTGTTGATCCTGATTTTGGTAGTGGTTTCGCATCCACTTCAGGCGTAAGAGTCTCTGGCGTTGTCGGTGTACCGACTTTGTTCTTACTTGAACTCGATTTTAAGACGAAAAATTCTTTTTTCTTAAGAATTTCAGTTGGTGACTTAATATCAGTTTCATCCCCTTTATTTTTAGCCGCATTTTTCTTTTCATGATTTTCTATGATACTTTGCGCAGTACGGAATATTGCATTTTTCGTAGCACCGAAAAAATTTTTAAACAAAATTTCATTTTTGATATGTTCCGTCTTTGATTCCGCCTCATTTTTG
Source organism: Dysmachus trigonus (assembly GCA_949715965.1). Taxonomy (NCBI): domain Eukaryota; kingdom Metazoa; phylum Arthropoda; class Insecta; order Diptera; family Asilidae; genus Dysmachus; species Dysmachus trigonus. Next base: position 78,046,156 of record OX454322.1, on the reverse strand, counting down.
CTAGTCTCCTTTTTGTTAGTCGTCTCTATCGTTTTATTCTCCTCAGTTGGTGTTGGTGTGATATCGGATATGGCCTCAGGGCTTGAAGAATCCTTAACATGAGTATCGTCGATTTCGATTGGAACACATATTCGATTATGTTCCATAACGATAGCTACTTGAGACATATTCTGATCTCGATAACGTGCACGATCGTCATTATTTTCTGTAATATTTTCATCATCGTTTTCTCCTTGGTCAAATGGTTTTCGTCTAGTCTTTATTGATCGAAGATCTTTTTCTGGCGTCTGGTAGAAACATAAATCGGACTGTAACATTCGGTATTCCTCGTCCATGGAAGTTGTTTCTAAGATTTCAATGCATTCTTCTTCCGGATCCATTTCTCCGGAATCTAAACTCTCGTGCGATTGACGGATGCGATTGAGCGACACCTGATCAGATTCGGATCCACAAATAATTCCTTTAAAAAATATAATATATATATTATTGAAAAAAAATTGTGTTTCTCTTTACTGATTATAATCAGTTCACAGTTTTTCTATAAAGTTGGAAATGTAAGGCATATTACTTTACTCTTCCTGTATTCTTTAAAATACTTTTGGGTATACATTTTGCGTAGAATAGAATATGACATGATTTCAAATTAAAACAAAAACAGATTTAGAATGTACAAAATTTGACCTTTAGTGAAAGAAATTCGAAGAAGTGCAGGAAGAAAAAGAAATTCGTCAATAAAAATCGCATCATGACTTTCCTCTTGCGAATAAAATTGATTTGAAGAAAGGGACTAAAAATGGTAAAAGGAAATCAGATGGCAGCAGGTGGCAGACACTAACATGAAAGATTGTATACGTATAATGTACATTCAGAGCACAATTAAAACTTGGAGTGTAGACCTCATTAGAAGTAGAGACTAGGTCTGAGAAATTTGGCAACTAAGGTATAAAATTTAGTACTCTAAGGTACATCTCATTAACAAATTTTGGTATCGATAATACAAATACAATTAAATTGTGTTTAAAAAGTATTTTTAGGGGAATTGTAGGGAAATTTCTCAATTGTAATGTTATATTTTACAATTTCTGCTTGTTAAAGACGTTCCTAGATACGATTTCTAATTTTACTTACTAAAATTAATTCTTTAATATTGGAAATTTGGATAGAGAGCAGATATTTATATTTTCGCACTGATTTCGTAATGATTAATGGTAAACATTATAAATTCTTCATGAATTTGATTAACAAGTGACTCAAGCTCGTTCCTATGTGTTATATTTGGTTAGAAAGTTGTTTATTAATTTCGGTTTGGTAATTTAAAAATTATTAATAATTTGTTCATCATATTCATCACCTGAAAGAGTTTTTGGATCTCCTCTCGGTCATTGTCATTCGTTATTCCGGTAAGAAATCTTAATCCCCTACCCTATAAATTTGGTAATCCTCTCATAAAGTTAAGTGATCATTAAAAATATGCCCCTATTGCACATAATAGTTTTGAAGTGAGTGAATTCAATCCAAAGAAAATTTACTGTTAACAGAAATAGCTCTTATTAACCCTTTGAATTCATCGGTGTCGATTAGGCATAATATTAAAAACATGTTAATCATTTCTGATGAATCACTCGAAAGTAACACACATACATAAAATCGGTTTACAATTAAATAAACAGTTGTTGTGTATTTCCCATCGTTAAAATATGTAAACTCACCTGAATCATCGGAGCCAAGACTTGTTAAATCTTCTCGTTTTTTATTATCAGAAGACTTAACAACTGATGAAGAGTTCTCTGTGTTTGGTCCACTTGATTTTGGTCTTGCGCAGGAGTCTGAAATTTAAAGCAAGATTTAGTGAAAATTTAAAATTTTTTGATGAAATATACATTTACCTATAATTATATTGGGACTTGTATTTGAATTACTTGGAGTATTTTTTGTGTTTCCTGTTGACGATGAGACAATTTTCGAGCACATTGTAGACCCAAGAATAGAATTTGTGCAAAAAGTATTTTCTGTTTCGGCGTTAGGCGATGACACCTCCACCTTAAGAAGAATAAATATAATGTATAAAATATATTGTGAACAAATCTCTATTCAAATTGAATTACCTCTGGAATACGCTGAAGCGCACTGTCTAGACTCCGATTCCTGTGATGCTGCGTGAGATTTATCCTTGTGTTTGTTACTTGCGACACGGGTGGCAACAAAATTCCCATAGATCTGTAACAATGCAATGAAAAAAAAAAAAGAATTACTTTTAATGTTATGCTTTTCCTTCTAACATAATTTTTAATGCGACAGGGAACATCTGTCAACTGTCTACGAATTTTTGCCGTTCAAAGTCGGCTTTCAAAAGAGCACTACGCGACCTATTCCTAGATTTAACTAACCTCATCGCTTCGACACTTGTTCCGTGATCGATTCCCGAAAAATGTAAATATCAATTAAAATTCAGCGAATCTTCTCACATTTGCAGAGTCTACCCGTATCTGCAGCAAAGCATGAAGTAAATTGAAATACCAAAATGCGATTCAATGTCCGCCAGCTAGATATAGAGCTATCTTATCTCAAATTACTTTTATTCTTTGTGGAGCTTGAAAAATATCTAGTTATGTGTATATATATGGCAGTTACATGAAATTGAAGTGGTACTGCGGAACGGGGGCCATTCAGTTGACTCACAGATTTTTGCAGCGCAAAGTGGTGGTCTCAATCTGTATTATATCACTTTAGGTGTTACTTTTAGTCAGATTGCATTCAAGTGATTGCTTATGGCATGCACTGATTGTAAAAGACCTACCAAGATGCGAATTTTACGTTGTTTTGCTTTCAATGTGTGTTATAAATTCCCGTTTATCTCCAAAGTTTATGTGTATGGTATGATCAAATTATAGGCTAAACAGCAGACACTCAGTCTCATTTAATGTCTTTTCCGAAGAAATATTTCTCAGTAAACCCACTCTAGTCATTTGGCCAAAAAAAAATGGTGATTTTCGGCAATGGAAAATGTAATTTTTTTTTAATCTATAGTACAAAGTCTGAATTTTATTCCAGCATTTTTGTTAAAAAATAAATAAATAAACTAATCATACTTGATGAGACTGCACGAGGGATTTAACGAAAAATTTACTTTCAACAAAATTACGGCTGTTTACTTTTCGCTCTAAAAGAAAACACTTATTTTTTGTTCATTTGCTATTTGGAACATGGCGGATGGAGGGCATAAACTACAAAGAATTACGTTAAGTTTAATGAAATTTTGATAATAGTTCTTCTTTTATAACGTCAATGTCATCATCATGGAAAGATATAAATCGCATGGACCGAATAATCGCTCATCAGAACGTACTATTCAAAGTATTATTGAAAATTTTGTTTCTAAAACTTCGAGATATTGATGTTGACAATTTGGGGTTTCAACAGGCCGGCACTACGTGCCATACAGAGACCAAACAGTCGATTTAATGAAAGGACATTTTGGACCTGTCAATTGGCCACAAAGATTGTGTGTTTTGAGATGGCAGGACTATTTTTTGTGGAGATATATTAAGTCTCTGGTCTATGCTGATAAACCTGTTTCGATTGACGCATTAGAAGACGAAAATTGGATTCATAGGATGTGTTATATAACTGGCAATTGCGGTGCTCATATACCCAAAATCGAATTTAAATATTAAATTTATTATAAAAAATTATCTTTCGAATAAAACGAAATTTATGACCACTTACTCAATTTTTATGTGTTTTAAAAGAGTTTCAAGTTAAAATAAAAAGGTTGACCAATTTGAAAATTCAGATGTTAAGAAAAACGTGTTTAAAGTTTCATGTGAACTGTAATAAGCTGTTGTAAATTCTTCTATTTTCCTCAGATAAACAAATATAAATTAATTTTATGACTAAGCGTAACCGCTTAAAGCACAAATTTGGTCAATTTGATCCCAAAGATATTTAAACCTTTCTACTTTAAGAAAACAAATTATTTCAGAGTCGAAAATCACAGTTGATATTCGTAAGCGCAAATTCTTGTTGTTATTTTAATTTTTTTATCTTGGACGGATTGAACTGATATATTATTTGAATATGTTTCTTTCAATATTATTGGAAAAACCGAAATATTAGATACTGTTTTGTGGCAAATCTGCATAAGTATTAAATGTAAATTTCGATTAAATTATTTCATTAGTTTTGTTTAGTCTCTGAAAGACAATAAAATATTTAAATTAATAATATAACAAAATAGTTGAGATGTTGGAAATAATCCTATCGAAAACACTTCTGTAGAAACAAACCAAGCTCCAGGTAGCTTAGAATCTAGCCGTTAAAATTAGTGAAATCGATAATAATTTACCAAGTTAAAATAAAATTAATAAGCCAGCAATTTGTATGTTGTACTGAAATGTAAACCTTACATTACAATTCGGTCCACATTTATAGATTTTATATTTTTAAATAGAAATTTGTTTTCTGAAACTTTACTGTTTTGTATTTTAAGATACGTAATATTTTTAGGAATACACAATAATTATCAACTTTTTTAGATGGGAATGTTTAAACATAAGTTTGTCTCGAAATTATGTCTTCCAAATTGGTCACTACGATATCTTATCATTTAGTGAATATTTTATGAAATTTGTGAATTCGATTATTTTCTCTATTATTGATTATTAGAAGAAATACGATATATCAATTATTCTCAATTATTTTATATTTGTCACTAGTTTTTATGAGGCGCTTTAAATAACTTGGAAACGGTCGATAGTGCAAGACGATGGCACGACTATATTTACGTGAATGTTATTTTTATTTTTATAATAAATAAACATTATGACTAAGAAAAAAAATTGTTCTTTTTTGGGTTGTTCTTATGCCAATTTGCCCTAAATTAAGGTTGTATACAGTGATGGTAAAAAATAATGTGGTAAGAGCAAGAAGAAAATAAATAGAAGTCGTCCGAGGTATGATAAAAGAGTCATTCGAGAGGCTCGCAAGAATCCATTTGTTATTTCATCTTCCATAAAAGAGGACTTATCCGTGAAAATTAGTTCCAGATTCTTAGAAGACAGAATAGTTCTGAAACTAATCTCTTTGGTTGCCAGAAAAGTGCAATTTTTCAGTTTCAAAAATAAAAGAAACGATTAGATTTTGCAAAATCAAATAGTAATGAAAGGAAAAACATTATATTTAGCGACGAAGCCAAAGTTAATTTTTTTGATAGCGTCGGACGATTGTATGTCAAAAGGCGAGAAAATGTGAAATTCGATCCTAAGAATATAATAGGAAATATGGTTAAACATTAAGATTTTGGGCGGTTTTTCCTATAAAGGATAAAGCAAAATATGACAAAAGACATGCACATTACAATAATATAAAACACCATACTTCCTTATGCGGAGGAGAATATGCCTGTTAAATGGGTCTTACAGCAGGACAACGACCCGAAACACACTGTTCGGGTAGTTTAAAGTGGGTATGAAACAAATCATTAAATCTCGGTGGTACCATGACCTGCACATGCACTAGACTTAAAAGTTTAGAAGGCAGGTTTCTTTAAAAAGACGACCAACAAACGTAATTTATGGGAAGATATGAAGAAAGTTTGGCTTTCTATTCCTGTTTTAACGTGCCGGCTGTTTTAAAAGAATTAAGGCCATACAATTAAATATTAAGGTTTTTTTTTTTTTGTAAGTTCCTTGATTTTGTTTTATCTTTTATTTTTTTATTACGGAATGTGGTTTTTTCAATGTTTATTTTTTGAAGAACATGCTACTCATTAAGAGATGTGGAATTAAACAATTTTATAAATGAAAAAAGAAAACTGATCTTTTATGAACTTTTATTATTTTGACGACAACTGGACATATGTAATTGCAAATTTCCTAAACAGAAATGTTAAACATAAAAATGTTATTAAACCATAAAACATATATGTATGCATCTATTAAAAATGGTGTAACGTGCACAAATTTTATGACAAGTGCCTTTCTTAATTTTGAAGATATAATAATTTTTATTTCAGCTATATTTAAAATAGAATAACTGGGAAAAATACCAGAAACTGTGTAAGGTATGTGCTCTCAATGAGATCTAAACACACGGATATATAAGAAGAACAACTTACGCCACTTTAATCTTTGTCAACGCGGAATACCTATAGCTTTTATGATGCTCAACATATTTGCTTAAAATGTGGATTTCACAAGACACTGTGCAAGCTTGAGAATTAATTTCATTTCGCTAGACATCCGGTGAGTCAACCATTAAACAAGTAAAACATGTTGGATCGCTGGGTACATCTGCACTCAAGTGATTTTTACGATGTCAACATTAAAATTCCTTCCTATTTATTAAAAGTCTTTAAAGTAGACATTGAACGGAGCTGCTGCAATATTGTTAGAAAAATTTGAATATAGAAAACAGCGCAATACATATTAATTACACTGAATATAAAAAAAATGTTATTTAATATCTCGAAAAAGCTGAATATCAGAAACGGGCGGGTAACAGCCACTTGTTCAATTGCGGCGTTTCTCCCAACATCTTGATCATTTAATCTTACATTGCCGTTTGAGTAAAAGACTTTGGACTCGGCACGAGGCCAAGATCATTTTTTCAGCCCAAATAAAAAACAAATTAGAAAAGTTATATGTATATGAAAGCGATTGGCGCCGCCGCCCGTTTCGAATCCATGGCATCGTGGTAAAAACGTGTGCGCCGCCAATTGAACTTAAGGCTTAAGGTTCATGAAGAGTGTTTTCTTTGTATTTAATAAGTAAATGTACATTTCACGTGGAGCACTGTCGCGAACCAATAAAAATCTAACTGAAATATATCTTTTGTGATGGTAACTACTATGTGAGAATTTATATTTGAATAGATTTATCCATTTGTACATATAGTACGTCATTTCATAATGCTGTTTACGCAAATTGTAACAGCTGTTTCGATCATTAACGTAGGATACTTAGACATTTTTATTTAATCAAATAAAGTTTATAGCGTTATCAATACGTGCAAATTTTTCATTAAAAATTGAATTAATTAATTAAAATAATTACATCGTACAATTTTTTTATCTCATCTAACAATATACTAATAGTGACAAGTTTTTTGCGTTGAAAAATGTCAATTATCAAGCTTTTGAAAGGGTTTTTATCAGGGTTTGGAAAATCTCTCTAATGAGCAGTCGTGGAAGCTTTCGGGCTCATGACAGCTTATGAGTTTTAATGAAAATGATCATCTAAAGGTTTACGAGGTCGCTTCAAAAAAGAATAAGATAATACATTTCAGCCTCGATTCGATATTGTGAGCATTCTGTAGTCTATCTGTTGTAGATGAGCCATTCTGAAAAGTTACGCTCATGAGTGCTCGTGAGCAAGCTCTTGCGAATCTTTGTTTTTAGCATCTCCGTAGATCTAATAATCATTGTTAAGACAAATTTATTGTTACAGGATATTGAAAACATTTCTGACCCCTACTACCCAAATTCTACTTTTATAAAATACAATTTCTTTGTTTAACTGACTATCGTTGTGTAATTGCGATAAACTTCAAAATCCGTGAACAGACGCGGTTTTCATCTAGATTTGGAGTTTTTCTCGAGGAAGGCTTTAGGTATCATAAGGCTTTATAAATCCAAGATGGCGGATCCAATATGATAACCAAGATTCTAGAAATTGAACTGCTTCTTACGAAAATTCGAAAGGCGACTTTGTAGTACTAATTTTCAGTCTACTATCAAAATTTGTAAATTCAATATTAGTCGGGGTGCCAGAGGTTCAAAAAATGGGTTATTTCGTTGTTGGACGGAATTTGATGAAAAATGGCAGAAAGGGAAGGTCATTGCCCGTACAGTGACCCATTAAAAAAGTTAGAATGAGCGATGTCGGGAAGGTACTTTGTTATTGCAAAATAACTTTGATAACCCGTTATTTTTCAGTTTTCTTGGAATAACTCGAAAACGAAGCGTTTCAGCGAAAAATATTAAATACAAAAGTTGTTCAGCTGATGATTTTACGTAGGAATACGGTTTTTTGATTAATTAAAAAATTGTTTTTCCGACCGAAAACCAGCAGAAAAGTAACAAAAATGCAAAAACAATAAGCATTAAAAAATAAAGGAAAAAAACGATTTCCATCGTTGATATTTGGGTTATTGATAGGTATTGGTATTGTTAACCAAATGCACCCGGTCCGGTTTTTCAAAAACAATATGGCGACCTATTGCAACATTGTTAAGTTAAAACTTTGGAACGCTGTAAATTCTGCATGAACAAACGGATCTTGATGAAACAAATTGGAATCGGTAGGTATTAACGGCATCTTTGAGTGTGCCAAATTTCAAAATTTTTCAACAATTACTTTTTTTGTTATTAACCAAAAACCATTTGCTGTGCTTCGTAATTTCGTCAATTTACAACATTACAACAATAACAAAATGCATTTGATTACTCTTAACATCCTACAGTGGTGACTAAAAACGCGAAAATAGCGAGTTTTGATGATTTGATGCATTTTGTTGCAAAGCTTAATGTTGTAAATTGACGAAATTACGAATACACATTGGTTAATAACAAAAAAAGTAATTGTTGAAAAATTTTGAAATTTGGCACACTCAAAGATGCCGTTAATACCTACCGATTCCAATTTGTTTCATCAAGATCCGTTTGTTCATGCAGAATTTACAGCGTTCCAAAGTTTTAACTTAACAATTTTGCTATAGGTCGCCATATTGTTTTTGAAAAACCGGACCGGGTGCATTTGGTTAACAATACCAATACCTATCAATAACCCAAATATCAACGATGGAAATCGTTTTTTTCCTTTATTTTTTAATGCTTATTGTTTTTGCATTTTTGTTACTTTTCTGCTGGTTTTCGGTCGGAAAAACAATTTTTTAATTAATCAAAAAACCGTATTCCTACGTAAAATCATCAGCTGAACAACTTTTGTATTTAATATTTTTCGCTGAAACGCTTCGTTTTCGAGTTATTCCAAGAAAACTGAAAAATAACGGGTTATCAAAGTTATTTTGCAATAACAAAGTACCTTCCCGACATCGCTCATTCTAACTTTTTTAATGGGTCACTGTACGGGCAATGACCTTCCCTTTCTGCCATTTTTCATCAAATTCCGTCCAGCAACGAAATGAAAACCTCTGGCACCCCGACTATATGTCGTTTAAAATTTCTCGATTTCAATGAGTTTCAATGAAAATGAGTTAAAAATGTAATTTCTTGATTGCTGATTTTGAATCGGTATCCTATATACCAGGAGTGACCGTAGCGCGGCTCGCAGGCGAGTGATGCGGCTCAGCTCTTATGCAAATAAAATGTATGTATGAAATATGACTAAATAAGTAATTAATGAATTTCGAAATGGCCGATTCAATATGGAAATAAAAACATCTTGGGGCCACTGGTTTCGATTCTATTATAAACATTTGCAAATTCAATTTGGGGATCCAATATGGTAACCAAAATGTTTTACATTTTTTTGGATTGTATCATAGTTAACATTAGTAAAAAAGATATATAGGGGCCTTTATTTTGGAATCAAAAATCTAAATTTGACACTGTTTTCAAATCTTCTATCAGAATTTGCGAAATTCGAATAAATCCCAATATATTTATAATATAAATACAATAATTCAAAGGATTTCATGAAGATTAGCACAAAGGGATTTTCAGCATCCTAATCAACGCCTTAACTTGGAATTGGTAGGAACAATTGCTAGGATATATCGAAGTAGAACATATGAGTATTTAATTAATAAGTGTTTATGCGATCCCAGAGAACTTGCATATGTACATAAAAAAATAAATGTAATACATACGTACAATCATCAGTATTTTGTAATAAAGTCGTTGCACAAAAAAGTCAAATCGAAAGAATAAAGAAAATCTAAACCAGGTAGGTATGTGAATTGTGTATTTATCGGCAATACGCAGTTTGAGCTGAATTCGATCTTGTTCTGTTCCAGATGACTGTGATTTCAACATCACACAAAAGTAATTGGTGGTGGTGGTGGTCGCATTTCAACTAAAGTTGGTAAAACAAGCACAGAAGAATCGAATTACTTAGAAAAGCTGCAACGTTGCTGTTTCTGGTGCCTTATATTTCAAACGAACAACTGCACAAGCGAGAAAAACTTGCCCATCGTCGCATAAAGAACGTTTTCAGAAAATGTCGCTACAAATTAAGAAAATCTCGCCTAGATACTAAAAACCAACAGTCGGGGTTTTGGGTTACCCAAGAAAAACTGACTTGCCAACTTGAGTTTGAATCTCTGCAAGTAACGAAGAAAGAAATCACTCGAAGCTATATCAAGAACAATCAAATAAGACGAAAATAGCATTAGAAGTGGCATTCTCTGGGGAGTGAATTCCTGGAACAATCACCCACAGAGCCCCCTTAAATTGGGGGGAGATGGGGAGTATTCCCGTGCATGTCATATCATATGCATAAACGACTTCGAAGAAAGGTGCGCCACGATAAACCTGTTGAGAGAACAAAAAGCAACCAAAGCAACTTTACAGAAAAAAGGTTTTTGATTTTATAACTTGCTTTGGTGCACGGACTTGTGGCTTAGAGCTCAGCTCGAAACTTGAAAGCCGTTTAAAATGAGTGGGGTTTGGGTGCCCACTTGCAAAAGGTGCTGAATAGGTGCCAACCTGTGAAGGTCTGGTTCCATCTTTCCTTCCTTTGAAGTTGGATTTGTGCTCGACCTTCAAACAAGTTCCCGGATTATGCAAAGCATTTCTCCCCGAGCCCAGCTGACGTGTTGATTTGCAATTTGCATTATATTCGTCTCAAACTTCGATGAAAATTCGCGCCAGCTGAATTGGAAGATGTGAAAATAGGAGGTGCCGAACAGGTGGCTCCTAGGTCCTTTTTTCAGTCTTTTTATGACCACATTTTAATGATACACTTCCCTTCTTCGTCCAGGTGCTGTCTCATATAAATTGATGTTTAATTTTGAAACCTTTCCGATCGTTATCACCAGAAAATTACAAAATATGAAATTATTGCCCAATTTATCATGCAACGCACATTTCTGTACAATGTAAAATCGCAAATGTAATGCTTTCAATCTCTTCCCATAAAAATGGGCGGTTTTTCTAGACACCTACCGCATAAAACATCATTTTTCACTGGGAAAAAATATTACAATATATAAAAAGAAGATGCCAATGAAAAATGATGCTTTGAATATGCTTTTGGATGGAAAATTCTGTTTGTTATCGTTTTTATGCGGGCACTTTTGATAGATTCCAGTGGGGGTGGTACTAATTCAGCATTAATTCATTCCATTCACCTTTTTGAAAAAAAAAACATTGAGTAATTACAATGTTGAGAAAACAAGAGAATGTTTTTCATCAAAGATCATAATTCCCTGAATCTTTGGGTAAATTTAGATAAAACTAGTGGGGGGCATGCTGTGTCGGGAATTTTAAGTATTTCGGGAGCTTTTAAATCCAGGGAATTATAAAATGACGCACAATTCTGAATATGGTCTCGATGGATGTAATTTATTGAGCAAACGTAAATATTGAACATTTTTACATGACGTGGGCTCTGAACTTGTGATATGATTAAGAGTTTTTTTTTTTCAGTTTTATTTAAATTTTTGAAACATGTCTATAATTAAAAATAAACTTAGGCGCGTGGTAATATGAGTCATTAGGTCGTATTCATAAAAATTAGATCGATCTCAGAGATTTAGATTGATTAATTAGACCGAACTTTTGTTTCGAGATCGTTTTATATTCATATTTATAAAGCTTGAGTTTTTCTTGAGATTTCACTACTATAGGGTGAGCCATCTGATGGTTCCTTTTTAAATTACATGTTATTTTGACATAGACAGCTCTTTTACGATCAAAAAAATGATAGAAAAAAAGTATTATATCTCCGCGGTACGAAATAAATAGATTAACGTTTGAACAACGGAGGGAAATATTGAAAATTTATTTCCAAAGTGAGTGCGGCAAATATGTCCTCAGTACTAAACAACGGTACTAGCGATTTGGTTCACTTGGTTACAAATTCGTAAAACATCGCATACCCAAATCGATCTTTCAACGGTATGGGAATTTTGTGACCGATAGCGATTAAATGTATGCTAAATGTTAACTCAGGATATAAGCTAAAACAATGTCAATGTTTCATAAAAATCCTTGTAGTAGTTTTTTTCCTTTTGTGCACAGACCTTATAAACAAATTTTGATAGTAGATTCTAAATCGGAGGCCTCAAAATGCATTTTGGTAGATTCGAAGTTCGTGACCTAAAAACACTTCTAGTATTAATTTTCATTAAAATCCGTTCCATTCGAAAAATGTTGTCCACTCTTCTGAAACCCTACATTTTATCGGAATAAATAATATTCTAAATGTTAGTGTGATACTTATACAAAAACGACTCGGTTGCAGTATTATTTTATATGTGTACAGGGTGATTCATGATATTTGATAAATAAAAATAATAAAATTTGAAAAAATTAGTAACAATGTTATAAGTTTTTAAACTTTGACAATTTGAAACTCGTGATGAGAGCGAGAGAGAGAGAAAAGTGGTTGAAGACTTATTGCAACAGAGAAAGAGTTTTCTATCTATTGTCACCTTAATAAGGTTCATAAGGTGAGTGTTAAGAAAATTATAGGGTGTTGCATGAAAAAAGTATCCGTACACATAATACTGCATGTAGCTCTTAATTAAGAGGGCGACTCTTCGGAAAAACGTTGATCGGGGGATTCCATAAAATCGCTTATTTACGTTACGAATCACCCTGTAGATGAGCTATGAATGAGCAAATTGTAAGAAATCAAGCGTAAGCTTGTCTCATTTTTTTATTTTAGTTCAACTCATGAATATGACTCTTATTCTTTGAATATATTATGCTACTAAATGTACCAGAAATATACACCATATTATAGAATATGTGTAAGATTTGTACCTATTAAAACAAGCTCAATCACGTAAATATCACTAATAGCATCTACTCAATCATTTTCAGTCGGCAGTTCCATACCACTTTTATTATCATTTGATATGAAATCGAATTTCTTGTTTTTTTTTCACTTTTCTCTATTTCAAATACATTTTCTTTTCAAATAAATAATACTAATGCCACATATTTTTCAAGAACAGTGTAACAAACCTGTTAATTTTTATCTGAATGTTCTCCTTTCATTTATCGCAAGAAAAACCAGCGTTGTTGCTCGACATAGATCAATTATCCTATTATCGTCTTGCAGCTAGCAGGTTAGAGAAATGCTTAAGGTCGACAACAATTTATGAGGAATCAGTATAAACATGGCAGCCGAACTGGGTTAATCGCACCAAAACCTAATGGAAACAAAATGCCTTTTTTTTGCAGCTAGCTTAATGACCACAGTGCCTCTTGCTATGTCTCTTTTAACCTTGGTTTTTGGACAGGTTGCTATTACTTTGTGTATGTCAAGAGTTAATACAAAATTTTGAGCTTCATAAGTGAAAATACCTTTTTAAAATGAGAATAGTTTTTTTTTAATTTAAATTATAATTGCAACAAATTATGCACTAGTTTTTAAATTTAAAGAAATCTTTCTTGTTTTTTGGTCTTCAAAGCAATTTGGAAATCAATTTATCATTTGAAATTATTTCAATATGATTTAAAAATTAATTTGCAATTATATGCTTAAAATGCATATTTCATGAGCGACGATCTCCAAAAGTCGCAGGTAGTAAAGTGGAAAGATAAGATATCGAATATCAGAAAGTCCCTCCTTTCATAAATCTAAAAAAGGAGTTTTGATAAGAAGTTCCAAAATAGTGATTGCACATTTTCAATTTTAAAGAAAAGTTCGTTTTGCTCGTCTAAATAAATTGTAATTTCAAGGAATTCGCATAGAAGTCAAAAATACTGAATACTGATAAAAAAAAAAAAATCTGCTGCTGATTGAATAAATAATTCATTAACAGGGTTACTTTTATGCATTATTTTTTATTTCAAACTTCACAGGTTCTTTCTGAGATTCCTCAGGGTAGACATCTGGGTCCACTGTCGCTTATTTTATTTATCAATGTAGTTAATCAACATTCAGAGCTTAAATTTTAAGACGTATACTTTTATTCACCAAATAATTTAAGTTTACCAATTTTGACTCCTCTACAAAAATTCGAATTTGGTTTAAATTACATTAAACAAAAATTACTTAATAAAAAATATTCGGATCCGTTCAGCTATAAATAGAAGAACTGCAGTAAGGTTTGATCAGAAAAATAAATATTTAATGTAATTAATTCCATAGTCTGGAAATTGAATTCATGACCAAAATCCTAATGTTCTTTAAATAGACATGGAGGCCTTACTAGTTTGAGAACTCCAAATGGGTCAAGGCGATATTCACCAAGGTTGAGAGCGCTTCATTTCATAACCTTTTTTAAGAGTTAGAGTTTGTAAGAGGTCGATACCACAAAAAATATACCCTCACTTGATAAATTGTGTCATTATGCGAAAAAGGAAAAAACGCGCTTCCGTTAAATTAGACTGAAAGTTCAAGCGACAAATCGACAGACAAATTCCGCCCAGCCCACTGAATTAAGGGTTGGAATTACGGTGCGCCACTATCGATTCACTATACGGAAATAGAAGTATAAAGGGTTCTTTGTTTACCGTTGCTGAAAGGATTACTCGCAATTGTAAACAATGCCGGCCTTTCCGAACGCTCAGGTGAAATTAGGTACACGTGATCGCTGTCTTTCATGCAACTGATGGTGGCGATACCATCGAAAATGGTATATAAAAGCGGTCTAACTTAATTGTTTCCGGGCTTTTCAGGTACCTAGATTTACATAAATTTTTACCTTGATGGGTACATTAGTTGATTCCGATTTCTTCACGAGCTTTCCCACCTTTGTGGGGCTTGCCCAAGGAAGCGTGAAAACCTTCTGGGTAGGTTTCAAGGTTCACTTATTGATTATCCTTGGCAACATCTGCATTTTTCCTTGTAGCCTGCGCAAAACGGTGGATATGGCTACTTTATTCACGTAAATGAACTTGGGTTGAGTGTAGATTTTTCCAAAAGGGATAAAAAGGCGGAAATACTTTCACTTCTGAAATATGCCCGCAAGCAGTTCAACGACATTAGCAATAATTACCGAGAAAAAACATTCACCTTGCAGTGATTACCTGAAAAATATTCATCAGCTGATAGCATTCTGGACAATGCCCTTAAGTGTAATTTCTAGTGCTTTGCTCTTCCGTTTGCAATCTTGTCATATCATGGATTAATTGGTCTGCACGCTCCTATCAAAATGATTAATGCCCAACTGATTAAGACGATTGTCCTATGGGTTCAATAGCCCAACCAACCCTGCTAAAATTGAGTGGTGGGAATTCGTGTGTATGGGGTCGCTGATCCTGGAGGACCCATATACAAGGGTTAATAAATATGGGGAATCGCTCAAAGTGCTCATTAAAATAAATGATGCTTTCAGCGAATACATTTTTATTTTCCTGGAAAGGCTTTCTAATGAATTATTCACCAATGAAGAGTTTGACGGTATGCAATGAGGATCGATGAATTTTTCATGAATTATGATTAATTCGAATATTTACGTACGTACCACACCTTTCTCATTTGTTTAAGGATTATTAAAAAATCGTATGAATAAGTTGCTATGCACTGAGTGAGGAAGTTTTATTTAGATTTTGATTTTTTCTGTAAGCTTCCCTTTAAAGCTGAGTATTATCAAATAGGAAAAAAATCCAAAGAAAAATCTCAGACCTTAAAAAATATAAACCCAAAAAAGACGAAACTCAAATTAGGTTATCGCATCTTGAATAATAATAGAAAGCGCTTTTCCTTGAAATTATGTTTTTTTAACGCTAGAACTATCAGAGTGTAAGCTTGTAATTTGAACAATTTTTTTCATCTGTTATGTACTATGCTTTAAACTTTGAAATAGTAATTATAAATGGAAAATATGTCGTAATTTTGAATTTTATTCAAAATATATTTGAAAATATTTTTTCTTTATTATTATATCTGAAAAAATTCCAACCATTTTCTATGAAGATTTAAACTCTGAAGTTATATTTTTGTTCTTAAGTAGTGCATATAAAATACCTACAGTGTACAGTCCCTGTTCATGGAATTAGGACTAGTCTCAATTTTTATAATTTTCCAGAATTCTCTACCTGCAACACAATAAAAATGCGGAATTTTCCAAATATAATCTCTTTACCTCATTGCCATTAGAGTTGTAAACAGAATATAAAAATTTAAAAATACCATCAATCCTTTACTCGTTTAAGGGGTAGTTTTTTTACCTGACCTTCTTTTTATACGATTGAATTCCCCTTTTTCTGGACTACTATACTATAATAAAAGCGGTTAACCCTATACACTTAGCTGGATAAAAATAACAATTTGTATCTTTATCTTGTTTTACTCCAGGGCAGATATTTTTCAACTCCAGAGTAAAATATGATTTTTTCAAACACGCCTGCATATTGTATACATATGATGATATCTGAGATATCTATTGTATATTAATACTCGAATATTTGCTTGCTCTTACCTGAAATCGAGACTCAAATTTCTCTGATGGGTTGATAGTCTGGTTTTTGGCTGGGTCCCATTCGAAGTGGTCGCTGCTAATCCTGATCTCCCGTGTACAGAAGGCATTGAGCTATTGTTAAAACCGCTTATACTAAGACGAGGTTTGTTGTACCGTGCGCTTTTTGGCGTCGTCGTCGCCGAACTTGAGGTCGTCGGCAACTGTGGATTGCTGCTGCTTGAGCTTCCGCCGGTCAAGTCTCCTCGGACCTTGGACATGATGATCGGTTGGGTATGGCCATTAGTTAGAATCGAATTGAGTTTTGCAGCTGCTAAAGTTGGCTCCGACCGACTACTACTGCTGCTGCTGTTGTTGTTGTTGTTGTTCTGGCAGCTGATTGGCACAGCGGCCACAACTGTCGTTACATCACAACTGGTGCTGCTGTTGTTGCTACAACTGCTGCTACACCGGCTGATTTCGGGGCTATTCGGCGATGGAATATTGCTTTCACTTAGAGTACATGTGATAATAGGACCACCATTTGTTGCTATCGCCGATGATGATGATGATGATGATGAAGATGATGACGACGACGACGATGATGAAGACAATGCCTTAGGACTCGATGATTTATCACAATGCTTACCGCTACTAATCGAATAACTAGTGTGTTCTGAATGTTTTATACAATCAATCTCTGGTTGATTAGCTTCTACATTATTATCTACGGTGCACGCGTGGTCTACTACGTCAGTCGTTGTATAGCAGTCATTTTCGTTTAGCATAGCCGGTTTTATGATCGGTCGGTTGCGAATGTTAAGGAGCTCATCTTCGACATCATCATTTACAAGTGGGGTCATCATTTTTGAGCCCGAACCTATTTCTCTGATGTGCCTAAGATTTTCATAGCTATTCTCTGTTGTATTGCAGAATTTTTTACCGCCCAAAAGGGATGATGATTTCTGCTTATCGTTTTTGCTACCTTTAAATGCCGAGAATACTGAGTTCATGGCTGTAGTTTATGAATTTTGATATCTTTTCGGAAAGTAAAGTAGAAGGAAAGATGAAAGCTCATTTTAATAAGAAGAAATTATGGAAAGGCTTTGAGTTTTATCTTATTTTCATCTTTATTTTGAAGTTCCTTGACATGTTGGTATTGATATTTTTCTTTTCGTGCGATCAAAGTAGCTATTTAATATTTTGTGAAGATGGTTTTGATGATTATCTGGAAATAAAAGTAAAACAATTTGTTAAAAAAAATCGTTCACACTTTTGTAATCGAATCAAATTTGAAGTTGTAGTTGCATAATTGAATTTTATTTAAACCCTAATTTTCCAATGAAATAATGGTTATTATTATTTTTAGAGGTAATGTGCAGAAAAATGCGACGGAAATAACATTTTCCAAAATTTTAAAGTTAAATATCTCGAGAGTACACCTAGTCCCCGATTTACATCATTTCGAAGATACGTTTTTGACACATTGCGACATTAAGTTTCGATTTTCGTTACATTGGTTTCGCACTTACATCGTTTTTTTCAATAAAAATTTAAAAATTTCCTGATACAACCCAACATACATGTACATATAAAGGGTGGGTCATCTATTGGTTTATTTTTAAATTACTTCTTATTTTGACACAGACAGCTCTTTCGTAATCAAAAAATTAACAAAAACACAATATCATATCTCCGCAGTAGGAAAAGAATAAATTTACGTTTGAACAATGTTGGGAAATATTGAAAACTTATTTCCAAAGTGATTACTGTGTTGCCGAAACAGTATAAATTTTAAAAATAAATTTCGATTTAAATAATGGTTTTTTTTTTTTTGTTTTTTTTTTTTGTAGGGCGCCGTAAAAGATCGATGTTAGGCTGGGAATCCAGAAACGATTCAGGCACTTAAGTATAATATTGATCGAACTATTCGTGAAATAGGGCCTAAAACCATCAAAAATGTTGTGTAAAATTGGGTTGCCAGGATGGGCTACTGCCAAGCCAGCTCAGGCAGTCATTTAAAAGAAATCATATTCAATACTTGATCGGAAGGTTTATTCTTTTCAATAAATCAACAAACTTTGAAAAGTGTTGAACAGTGCTTATGTTACATCATACATGTTTTTGGGATAAATTAACAATGTAAGTCGGGAACTAGGTGTACATATTTGCATGTTCATCACTTTTGATTGTTCCAACACTCATTCTAGATTAATTAACCAATTTCCAAAGTTTTAGAAGTAAAAAAAATTGAATAACGAATAACAAACGATTACAAGCAGGCTTATGTCTAGAAAAGCGTTTCAAAGAAACACTTACGACCTAAGACTGAATAATGCATCTGCGTGACAGATTTATTATGTCTGTGTCAAAATCCAGACCATAGTAAATCTACATCCGCTGCAGACAGAGAGGTATTTTAAAAGAATTTTAATCCTTTTCCAGACTCCTGGGCGCACACGTATTACTGGAAAATCTTTCGTATGACAGCCATGACTCATACTATGCACGTTCCCCTCCGGACGGTTATTTTTATGATAATTATTTGAGTCAATTTGGCCTCAACATTCGATGTGCCATGGGCGTCCACCAAATGTAATATGTAGTTTCATTAAAAATAACATCCCAAGACGGAAACAACTTCCAACTGAATAGCATCCGTCTGACTATGTAGCTAATTCTTTTCTTATGCGGAAAGTGAAGTGAACCTCATCATCTTGACAGAGTAATTCCGGCGAGACAAGAAGGTCACACACACTGCCAGTTCGGACGACGAAGGCAACGCGAAGATCTAGGCTGGGGGAGAGGTCGAGGGAAAAACTTCACTTCACATCCTCTTCAGAGTTTCCTCTTTGTTGTCGGCCAGCAGAAAAATAATAATAAGTCTGCAATGTCCCAGAGGTCTCTAGATTTCCCTTGTCACATGGTTGGCTGCCTTCACCTCGAGATGTCGAAAGAAGGAATAATTTCTTCTTGTTCTGCGGTGGTGGTCGGTGTTTTGAGTAATTGATGAAGAACATATTGCTGCTGGTTCTTTGGGACCCTAAAGCATTCGTTTTTTTTATGGTCGTTTTACGTGGGAATTTTCACTCATATGTAGATCCTGCATTAGAATAGAATGCACAAAATTAAATATCGCCCCAATGGACGCACTTGTGGCTTCCGTTCGTTCCTCTGACTGACCACCGGCCGATTTTCTTGGCTTCTTATTTATGCAAATGAAAATTGGAGGAGAGACGAGTAATTTACTCACGCTGAGACTCAGTTTAATGTCTCACGGAAAACCCATTTTTAAGAATTATTGCGAGACATTTGAATTGTAAACAGCAGTGCTCAACAATAGTTCAAGTTTTGCATCACTGAGCCCAATGTTCTAGTCGTTTTATGCCCAGTTTTTTTTAAGGTTTGACTTTAAACACCGATTAAATTGCTAAACTGGCGTTTAATCATAAACTTTGTTTATCTGTGAAATCAATTTTTCGGTTCCGGTCCGGTATAAACCTTTGTCATTTCAAACTAATTGCTGTTGACTGAAATATCAAATTTGGTATAATAGCTTTTTGATTATGTTCCATGAGTTTTTGTTAGTCGGTTTCATGAAACAATTCTTCCTTTGTATAAATTAAATCTTAATTTCTTTCTACTTCATAGTTAACGATAAATAAATGTAAATAAAAACGTATTCTTAAACTCTAAATATAAAAAGTGGGCCATCGGCTGGTTTCTTTTTAAAAATGCTATAAAGTAAACACTGTTCACTATATTTCACCGTTTCTTGATTTATTGAAAAGAATAAATCTTCCGATTAGTTATGGATTATGATTTTATTTAAATGGCTGCCTCGGTTGGGTTGACAGTAGCCTATCCTATTAAACAAATTTTGCAGCGCACTTTCAATGATTTGGGTTCTTATTTCACGAATATTGTATTTAAACGCCTGAATCGTTTCTAGATTGTCTATAACATCGATATCGATAAAAATTCGTACTGGTTCGGCAACAGCATTCACTTTGGAAATAAGTTTTCAATATTTCCCTATGTTCATCAAGCATAAATCTATTCATTTCGTACCGTGGTGATATGATATTGTGGTTTTGTCAATTTTTTGATTACAAAAGATCTGTCTGTGTCAAAAATACATGTAATTTAAAAAGAAAGCAACAGATGATCTTTAACTTAAGGGGATAAGGAAAATTAACATTTTTAGTGTTTGGCTTAAAGGATTTTATTGTTAAAAATAAGACAAAATGTTAATTAAACATTATGTATTGGTCCTTTAAGAGTAAGCGAAAATGCTTCAACAACTTTTTATAGTACAATATATGTGTTGATTAAAATTCTTTAGACTGCTGTTGAAAAAACGTCGCTTTACAATCAACAAATTTAACAAAATTCCTGTAAAGCAGTGTTTTCGTTATAGTCTATTGAGTGAATTTTCTTTAATTTCGAGAAAATAGGCAACTTATGATATTTTGAAGTTAAAAAAAGTGTCCTTTTAAATTTCGTTCTTTCGTGACTCAGAAAAATGTAATAAATGGAATATTAAAAATTTGACTCAACTGACTATAATCTTTTTGACTATGTACGCCTTTAAGTAGAAACAAAATAATACTGATTATCATCAATTCATCGCAAGTTGTTAACATTATACAATAAAACCCCAGATTTCTGAATATTAATTTAACTATTCAAATTTTTCTTTCAGTGACATTAACTAACAAAAAATTAGAGAATATCAATTTGTCACTTTTTTACTGGGGTTCATGTTCAGCATTTTCATCAATCTCTTTTAGGGTTTAAATTTCGGCTCAATTTTGAATTTCTCTGTTAAATCAATTGCTATAATAATGGCTAATTTAAAATCGATTTTCTTATAACCTTCTAAAAGTTAACAATATTCCCAAAACTGAGTTAGGATAGATAACCAAAATAAAAACGGTGGGGCGCCCCTTCCCAATCTTGCCACTCCCAAAGAACGACATTGCTTGTATTTACAAATTTTAGTCATAGTTTATATTTACAATGTTCGGAATTAATTAGCAATTTTGTGATTTATTACATTCTCCTTTGATAAGATAAATGATTTCCTTTTCCTTTTAATAATTCAAGCGTATTAATACGCTTAATTGATTCTGGAATTTCATTATATATTTTAGATACTGTATACAGCAGACCCTTGTTTAAGTATAAGTTTTTTTTTTTCGAGGAACCTTGAAGTTTATTGAATTCTTATTTCATGTTGTCAAATTATATTTAATTCCACACAGTTGGTCTGGTTCCTAGATTATAAAGAGAAAGAATAGGACATACCGTGTAAAACGAGATTTGCAATTAATTTTTCGGGTGATGATCACAGTAGAGCCTAAACAAGGGTATCGTGTGAACAATTTCCCCTTTGGGGGTTGCAATACACTTATTTGTTTTGCATTTAGCGCCCCTTTTCTAATAGGGGTACCGGTTAATTCGTGCGGTTTTCTAACAGATGGCGTAACTTGTTTTATATTCCAGTGATTCACCTTTCCAAATATGTGTTGGAAAGCTACTGTCATATAGTTTCAGAATCAGTATGTGTCATTTAGCTGAAGCGTAAACAACAATACTTTTTTTTACTCTGAAAATGTCGAATTTTGTGCCGAATAAAGTGTTTTTGCGGGGAGTACTTCTTCATTACTTCAATATGAAGAAAAAGGCTGCCGAAAGTCATCGTATTTTGGTGGAAGTGTATGGTGTGCATGCTCTAGCTGAGCGTACGTGCCAGAAGTGGTTTGCACGGTTTAAAAATGGCAATTTTGACTTGGAGGACGATGAACGGCCCGGACAGCCAAAAAAGTTTGAAGACCACGAATTGGAGACACTGCTCGACCAAGATCCATCCCAAACGCAAGAAGAACTTGCAAAATCACTTGGCGTCGCACAGTGGGGAAAAAGTGAGGTTTTTCATTCAAACGCACTTTCTGAAGTCAATTTATATCGAATCAAACCTTTTTTTTTTTTAAAATATTCGTCAGAAAATTTCCTATCGATTCCTCTGGCTCGATTTTCAAGTTAAAAGCTTATTTTTTAGTTATCTCGCATATAACCTCAAAAAAAGGACCCCGCAAATTTCTTATGGAAAATGGGTTTCACTGAATTTTCTTCAAACTTAGCATAGTGATAGTTTTCAACGTGCTGATCAAAAGTCTCAATGGGCACGAAGTCATCCTATGATTAGTTGCGGAGATATAGAGGGGTGAAGCGTGAGACATTTGCTGTACACCCAAGTAATAAAAAAATTTCGCGATTTTTTTACACGAAAACGATCAACTTTACAAGAAAATTCTATATAACAGAAAATACCTTAAATGAGCCAAAGAACACGCGTGAATTTTTTCAGAATTTTTTCGACTATTTTTGGATTTTTCAAAAATTGGCCAAATCCAAATCGATATCTAAATAATTGTTCTTTCTACAGCTCTCACAGTCCTCCTCCGTTCAACTACGATTTCGGAGCGCGCGCGGCCTTGTAGCCGCTCGAACAGCTGCCGCGTGTATTATCTATTATAATACTTTCTAAATGTATATTACATAATACACTAATACATAGTTCCTTATACTATTATAATTAGAAGGTACCCACTATAACCTGGGATTCGCTGATTAAGGGTTAGTTGAAAATTTGTTTACTTATGTCACGAAATTTCTTTGAGAAAACTTTAAATGCGTTTTTCTCAAAACGCTCTTTTTCGGTGCGCGTCGTAAAATTGTGAAAAAACTATTGGGCCGATTTACTTAAAATTTTGCATACACCTTTATTAAGTACTTAACTATAGAAGTAACCTATTATTAGAGTAAAAAAACAAATTTTGTTGATTTAGGATCAACTTTTTCGTGTTAAAACATAACGAAAATCGATACATCAATGTTCGAACGTGCACTAAATCATCAGATTTTTTTTTTTTTTTTTGCTGTAAAAATAGGTTACTTCTTTCCTTTATAACAAATATTGAAGGATTTTTTTTTGGTAGGTGTTTGCAAATGCATACTTTGGCCAGGATTTTATGATTCCCAATTTGAATTTTTTTTTTGGACTGCGTGCGCGCTGCATCGTAACGGCCACCATTTTGTAATTTTTTTTTTTTTTATAATGAAAATGTAAACTTTAGTCCTCAGTAAAGAAGTATGGAAAAAATCGAAAAGATATCTCTGATAGTTTTTTTTTACCGATTTTTTAAAAAAAGTTCCATTTTCTGGGCTTCAACAGTGGGTTACCCCCTTAATTTCACTACCATTGCCTTAGTAAGTTAATTTTAATTCAAATTGCAAAGGGATTTTCAGAAACGCTGGTTTCACTCTCAATTAGTGGTAATGAAAATGAATTTACACTATCACTGAGTCAGGGAACTAGATCTGTACTAGCATTTAATTGCTCAGTGGTAGTGATCAGCTAATGATCGTGCCAAAACGCCAATTTCTGCTAAAGATACACGTAATGGATTTACGTCTTCAAACTAAAATTTAATTTAAAATCATATGGATAACGTAGACCTTTTTAGTATTGTGGAATTCAATATAAATTTAGATTTGGAAAACTCGAAAACTATTATTATTTACAGTTACTTTTGTATATGCATATACCTGACTGGTACTTATTTTTATTTTTCAAACACCATTCGTCATGGAACGCTGTGTGAATTCAAAATTCGCCTTGGTTTTGTTGGCGTTACTGGCAGACCCTTAACATTATACTTTTTATCATTTCTAGGCATAAAACCTAGGCTTTATTTCTCTGATATCTGTTTGCATTTTATCCTTCAACTCTTGGAAGTCTCAAGATCTTTCCACAGACAATCGATTGTGATATCTTCCGCAGCTGGGAAATCTATTGTTCAAAACAGTCATTGTTTGCTTTGTAGTATGACAGATTGCTCTGTCCTGATATTAGAACAAACATGTCGTTTAAATTATTAATATGCTTAAAAAGGATCGTCTTGCTGATCGATCAGATGCTATTAAGGGATTATTCTGGTTTGGCGATCGGAAAAATGGTTTCCAAAATCACTAATTATACTTTTTCCAAAAAAATAAGAAATACATGTTTAATCATTTATGTTTTGGAGAACTTTTATTAAGTTTTAAGTCAAGAAAACCGTTAAATTTTCCTCCATATAAACTTTGAACCTACTTATGAACCCTTTAGAGGTTGGATTTTGAAAAATTCCCAAATACCAAATTTCATATTTATTTCAACGTTAGTAAGAATTTTAGCCTGAACAAACAGACGTGTGCCTTTCGTGAAATCAAATTATAACTAGTCAATTGAAAGTTAGAATACCATTCTTTTAATGTGACGAATGACTTAAGCTAGAATGTAGATACCTGTTCGGCTAACTTATAATATGGATTAAATTTGACTACAGAATAATTCGCACTGTTTCCGGTGACATAGAAAACCATCAAATCTAGCCATAATTATTTTAATTACATATTTAAAACGAAATTTACGGAAATTTAAATTTCAATGAAGATCTCAGAATATATTTAAAATGAGTTATTTAATGATTTTTGATTATTACGATGGAAATTATATTTACGAAATTTCTCATTTCCACGGTATCTTCATCACGTTATTGAGTGAGAGCTGTGCAAATAATGGATTAAAGGTCAATCAATGTTTTTAATATTTCAGCGGTGTCCTCGAGTTACTGCAGTCACGTTTGCACAAATATCCAATTCGCTGGAGGGACTTTAACCCCAGTTACGTTGTATGAATTTTAATTAGAGAAGCAGGCCACAGAGTTTTTTTTTCCCCAGAGTGTATAAAAGACATTTGATTTATTTTTACTTTGTGTTCTTAAAGTTTTCAATAGAAAGCTGAGAGTACCTACATATTTTAATGTCGAAGGTTACTTGTCGACGTTGTGAGGAAATAATAAAGTAGGAGAAGTTATTATCAATATTTTGTATTTTGCTTCACGAATAACAAGTAATTTTGTCGCGATGAAGTATAAAACATTATTTAAAGAGTTTCTGCCAAGCATTAACTTAATTGTTTCTCTTCCAGTTTTTAAAAATCTGAATTATTGATTTATTTTATGCGTCTTTTTTTTCTATACACGTTCATCGGAAATTTCAGAAATTTTAAAATTGATTTTAAAGAAATTCTTTCAATTATTTGAACTTTGCCTTGTGAACTTCTTGGAAAATAGGAAAAAATTACGTCCAGAAATTTTTAAGGGCTTTTATTGAAATTGTACTTTTCTTCGAATTCTGAGGTTTTATTTATAATCATAATTGAAATGAGGGATTCCCAAAACCTTCAATGCATTAAATTTAAAAATTGTAGCAAGTTTGGTGAAAGGACAAAATTAAACTTAATACAGTAACTAATAATTCTCTATATTATTACAAATTAATAAGTAGGGTTTTTTGGAGTCGATGATCTCGAAAAGTTATAAAAATAATTGCACGGTCGAAAGTTTAGGGACAGTTTTTAATTTTTATTAATTTAATCCGTATGGAGTGCTAAAAATTCAACCTTGTGATGTGGTTTATATAAAGTGAACTTCTTCTAGTACTCGATAGTGTTAATGGTACTATCTTTTATTTATACTTTATACTAAAAAGAGAGAAATCGTGTGATAGTCTACCATAGAAATCCCCAACGTGGAAGTACCAACGACTGCCGCCACTTAAATGTTTAACTAAATAGTGAAGTACAATTTCTTCAAGGCAGACGTGTTGCGGTGCGATTCCCTAAATATAGTCCCTCTGGGGAGAAATTAATCACCGCCCGAAAGGAGGAGTGTTTTCTTTGAAACTCAAGAAATCCGCTGAGACGGAAGCGTCCGCGACATTAAAAAAGAAGTCTGTTGATTTCAGGAAATTCCGCGGCGAGCATGCGAGTGCAGCGCCCTCTACCCGGTGACACGGTTACATGAATACCCAATACCCGTTGTGTTGTCGCCGAAGAGTGCAGCGCCTCCTCGAGCGAGCAGGGCACCTTCAAGCGAGGCGGGCTTCTTTGAGCTCGCCGCCTGTCTTAATTTCAGGGTAATTAAAATTGCTCACGATCGCGTCGAGTGCGCAAAACCACAGCGGGCGGGGTAGGGCAGGTTTTTCTGCCTGGAAAATTTTTTCCACCTCCCCTCCCCGCTCAGAACCCTAGAGTAAATTAACGTACACTGTAAAAAGTGAATGCAATATTGCAATGACAAAAACATAGTACGAGTATTCACGATTTGGATCGTACACGGTTCTTTGTAATGGAGATTGAACACAATCTTGATGCATTGCAGAATAAAGAACATATGTCAAAAAATCAGGTGTCAGATTAAAATTTCAAAAAAATTAAAGTTATTTGGAATTTTGTACAGGACATCGACAGGACATATTTCGGCTAATATTTGTTACTATATATTGAATTATACGCGAATATGTTTTTCTCAATATATTTATTTATTGGCCCTACTATGGAAATTAATTTAGGTCGACTCGACTACCATATCCCATTATTTATGATATGTTAGATTGACGTGGCTGTCGAAAGATTCACTTAGGCCATTATAGCCCCATTGTAATACCACTTTTTTTTTAACCAGGCTTTCTGAACTGGCTTGAACCCACAAGCTTTTGAGGCCTTCATTATCTGTAATAAGCATAAATGATTACACATATAAAGAGTTGCTATATTTACGTACCTATGTTCAAAAGGAAAGTTTATAATGAAAATCATCAAGTGTATTTTTGGGAAAACAACTAATTTCGTTAGAGTTTAGATATAATTTCTAAAAAGGGTCATATACACTTTAATATTAAATGGGTCATTTAACCCACACTCTTTCTCGAACTATTTTTTTTTTTCTAAGAGTAACATTTTAGGTAGTAGATACTTTTATTTTGCGATGATTTAAACACTTTTTCTATACATTCCTGAGATTTGTTGTATTTAATTAAATAAAATAGTAAAAAAGTATCATATTTTTCACACTAAACGTATCAAACGGGGTCAGATGACCCCTTTCAAAATTTACTTTAAAATAGTACATTTATTGTTATTTCTTGCGCTCATCTAATATTAAAAATATACGTTTGATTATTTTATTAGAAATCAAATGTTATGTTGCGAATTATTTCCTAAATTAAGAATTTCAAATCAAGGGGACATTTGATTGGTAAAAATAGGTAGTGTAAAGTAACTGCAGTCTAAATTAAACATAAAAATAGAAGGTAATAACGACTGTCTATTACTTTTATTTTATTAATTATACTAGAGAATTTTTACAGTGTAGGGTACATTATCGTGGCCTAGTAGCAGAAGTCTAAGAAGTCAGCGAAACAAAAGAGAAATTCCATTCAAACTGAGCCAAGAAATATAGTCGCCGGCCTCAAGAGTCAAGACGATGAGTCGCAGTCGCAAACGAAATGAAAATTTTCGCCCAGCAACGAAGAAAGGGTGCAGAGGCGCGTCACTGTGGCGCATAAATAATTTATTGCACTGGATGGCGGGAAAGCGCTTTTCTTTGTTCGAGGGCGGCACAGGAAAACCGCCGTTCGTGAGGGAACGCGGAGAATGGCCGCGAGCCAGCTACGCCACCTAGCGCCACACTCCAGCAACATTTTCCTCGGATCTCGCGGGCTCCTCCGCCCTAACGCGGGGCGCTTCTGCTGGGACCTGAGGGGGCCCTACACTCGCTGCAGTGAACTTTGGTCAGCGGTTCATTGAACCGGGAGCCGCTTCGTATTTACATTGGGGCCCCGTGCACTAGAGCTGCTGCCACGTCGTTCCGGGTGCCCTACTCCGGGGCTTACAGCACGCCAGAGCGGCCTCCGTGCGGGCAGATAGCTAGATAGACAGATAAACAGATAGACAGACGGAGCTAGCCTGACGAAGATTGAGTGAGAGCTCTCGACTTCAATGGGACAATCAGCATAATTTATTCGCTGAGCGATCGACTTCTGTCTTCGCTTAAGTGGCGGATTGTCGTTGGGTCGCCTAGCAAGGCCCTTGCTCAATGCACTGCGGTTTCCACAAAGAAAACTCTCAAATTGAACAGACATGGAAAATATTCTATGAATGCCAGAAAATTCAGAAAATTGTCACTTTTATACAGTGGACCAATATCTTACTCTAAATTCACATAATAAATCTAATTGTTGACCAAGATCTGTTTTGTTGAATATAGTCTTTCGTAATTCGTATTTGGGGGGCTCAAAGAGGAAGGTTGGGTATAGACGGCGATACGACGGCTGCACCCGGTCCGTATAATTTTAACGGCCACATGTTCAACCGTATGAGGGCCGAACTTGAGTACAAACGACAACGGCCGCATCTCGACTGTACTACGTCCGAACCAATTTCCATAGATATAAATTTATAAATTAGTTCAGTCGATAGTGCGGCCGTGGTAACCTTTAAGTGGCGGAGTTACAACCTTGTATGTACCAGTCCCATTTTTGACATATCGTACAGTGCGGGTGTGGCCGAAAGTGCAGACCTTGTGCGGCCGTGTAGAGGCCGTCATAAAAAAAATTTAAATATTTTTACTCGGCAAGTAGACAAAAATTTTAGGTCGAAATGTGGTGAAAAGGCTTAAATTTAGCGCTTCGATTTACTTTAAGAATTTAAGCGACTTTAAACGATTTTAAAACAAAATCGAACCTCCTTCAAAAAGTTAGAAGCCCTAAAAAATTGCACTTGGGTATTTTCTGTAGCTACTTAAATATTACGTCCAAAAAATGTTGCGCCAAAAATTAAACTGATTATTGATGATTTCTTAGTATGGAATTTACGTCAATCAATTTTTACCATAATAAATAAAAAAAAAAACCTCGGTTGAGTTATTTCAAAATAAAATCGATACACCAAAACAAGAAAGAAAATACCGACAATGTAATACCGCGGAGATAAGGGTTTTGTTTGGCTATCCATCTATATCTATTACTAATAAACGAAAAATGGGAAGCATTTTATCATATCTATAAATGATTTATGAGCAGTGTGAGACGTGATTTAGCGTTTTTCGTCTAGTTATCTTAACACGAAGGTGCTGAAGGATTTAAATAGCTTCACATTTCAGAGTTTGAATTTATTTGTAATATTATTTAAAGTAATTAAAGTACTATACAAGTTTAGAAATGTTTGAGTCCAATAACAATAAAAATAAAAATCTTTACGTTCTTTAAAGGAAAAGGTACCTTACTGCTGAAAAGTTTGGCAAGAATGAGTTCACAGTCGAAAATCGGGCAATAAAATATCTTGATTAATTGTTACTGATTATTTACCATATCTTATCAAAAAAGAAAGAAAGCGATATTAAATAATCAAATTCTTCGTATGGGAATATTTAAGTTATCTGATTGTTTTGAACGGAAGTCAAAGATAATCGCTTTTCTGAGAAAATAAACTTGCTCCATTTTAAGAATTCAGCAAGAAAACTGAATAAAGTTCGCAGTCCAGTAGTGCGATGAATCTCATAATTCGCGCCGCGTAAGAAAAACTGGCGCCTGTGAATTAAGATTTTAGAAACTTCCTCATTTCTCAATTTACGCCCTTGATTACCAAATCTCCTCCTTCGTTGCAGCGCCGCGTAATCCAAACAATTAAACGGTGGCCGCCGCTGCCCGCGCAAAGTAGCAATTAACCGCGGCAGTGCTAAAATTATTCGAAAAATTCGTGAGCTCGCCAAGATAAAGACGCGCGCGTGATGCGCGGTCAGTCGATCTCCTTCCGCGCAATAATTCGAGCGCAAAAGAAGTGCACATCACATTACTTCTGGAGCGGCTTACTCGCTCGTGACGAATTGCTTTCACTTTTGGAATGCCTCCTCGTATCTGCGTCCCCCGACCCGCCCCCAAAGACGCTTGTTCGCTTAAGCCCTAACGTTTTTCGACGCTTTGTTTTACAAACTTTACCTTTTGTGCGCGTGCTGCATTGGCAAGACGAAAATTTTCTTATTTTTATTTTCTTGACTTTTGTGGATGATGCTGGCGCGTGCTTTTAGCACACATTCGATGGCTTTGTGTTTATCCGCGCGCACGGGAAATTAAATGCCGCAGGCTTTTTGTTATATTTTTCGGCAAAGTAGCAGCAACATTAAATTACACAAAATGAATTCATCTATCTACTCGTTTGGCGGAAAAGAAATTTCTTCTTTAAAGAGATACACACACTGTACACGAAGAAGCATAATCGGTTTATACCGCTCGATCGATAAGATTCTAGGCTTGGATGTGTATAAGGTTAAAGGTAACCCCTCTCACATGTGGGGGAAGATAAACTCATTAGTTTTGTTTATTTTTTGCCCCCGCCTTAGGAGACATAATAAGATTTAAAGATTACGATCTTCCGCGCCCTCAGATGTTAACCATTCGTGCCTGAAAATAATATCCATTTACGTTGCTGCGTGTGTAAACACAGCGGCACAAGAAGAAAGTTCTTTGACTCCGCGCCCGGAGTTTTTAATCGAGCTTCTCTCTAAAGAATATCTCGGGGGAAAAGTACACGTTTTAGGTCTTTACCTTCGAGCTTAAGAAAAATTACCTTTTCTACTTTCTTGTGGAAACTCGTCGGGCTAATTATTTCTAAGCGATTCCTAAATTACGCTCGGCTGGTTTTATTAAAACTCTAACGAGCCATTCACCTTTGTAATCTGATAAAATATTGAACTTTGTACAAAATTACATTATACAGATTACATCTTTTTATCAACCTCTACGCTGCCTCTTCAATAGATTCACTTTGACGTGTTAAAATTGAAAAGTATTGTGGCGTATTTTGCGGCTAAAAAGACCCTCTTATAAATTTAAGTTATTAGAAAAAGGAAAACAAAATTTCATCTCTGATAAAGTGACAAACCTGTTGAGAACGGCAAAGTAACCATTCATTCAAGAAATGTTGGCACAATGTTTATTTATTTTTGACAGCAAAGAAATCGACTTTAATAAAATGTTGAGACAGTGTAATTTTCTTGAATGACAGAATAATGGCCAATATCCATAGAAATTTGATGTCACCAAAATGTGTTTAGGAACAATAATGAAACGTCGAAAAAAATGTACAAGTTGATATGGGAATAAAATCATAAGGCATGGTATTTTTATACAGAATTACATTCTTTATTCACCAAAAAACCTGTAATTATAATCCTATAAAGCGCATAATTTCATTCATTCATTAATTTGTCAGATAAAGAACATTTTACTCGTTTAACTAGCGATGAGCAAAACAAGGCCAAGGCCAAGATTATCGTTAGTACAAAAACAGCACCAAATTAGCACCAAACATTCAATTTCCACCAAAATAATATCGATTTTGCTATTGGAAATGAAAAGTACTGATTGACCACCAAATAAAGGACAAATATTTGTTGAAAAGTGTAATTTTTGATGAAAGCTCAAAAACAACACTAAAACAGTACTGCTCATAAAATTCATACACATATTCAGCACCATATGAATATTACATATTTTTAATCTACATAATGTACAACTTCTTTATAAATTTAACTAATTTATCAGAATTGTGCGGAATATTCGCACATTTAATTTATATTACTGATGTTAATAATTATAACATACAGAAAATCTAATACCTTCATGAAGTAGGCTTTGTAATTTTATATAACAAAAGTAGTTACATACTATAAATAGTAATAATATTTATTTATAATTAAATTCTAATGAAAATTAATTAGTTGAACAGCATTTTATAATAAATTTAAGATCATTAACATTGTTTGAGAATTTGCAATAATACATAACGTGTTAATAATATTCATGTATTTTTTTATTCATCGTATTCAAAAGTATTGCTTAATTCATCTATTTGTAATATCCTAGAAATTGTTTCAACCTGAAAACCCCTTTATGGATCCGCCATCTTGAATTTCCAAATTTTAATAATATTCAAAAAAAAAATTTTCTTTTTTGTCCTGTCTTACTCCCTTCGGGAGCATAGGGCGTCTACAAAGTCTCTCCGTTTCTATCTTGGGCTAGTTCCTTAAAATAATCATTATACCAATTTTAAACCCGTTGAAATCGAGAAATTTTGGTCGCCATATTGGATCCGCCATCTTGAATTTGGAAATTTGTCTAATATTCGAAATTATAAATCCGTTGAAATCGAGAAATTTGGTCTCATATTGAATCCGTCATCTTGAATTTCTAAATTTGGACAGCAATTTGAAATCACCATTCCGCAAAACCCCTATGTACCAATTTTCATGAAAATCACTTCAAATTTAAAATTTTCAGCCGTCATCTTGGATCCGCCATTTTGAAACCCTACGTATTATCAAAAAAAAAAAAAAAAAAAAAAAAAAAAAAAAAAAAAAAAAAAAAAAAAAAAAATTAGTCTATATGTTAAGTCGGAATATGTACTACCTCCGGACAAAAAATGAAAAATATCGATGCAAGCGTTTAGGCGTGATTGAGCAACAAACAAACAAACTTCCATTTTTATATATATATAGGGATTTGCAACCCATTATATTACAAATAATATTATAATTTGTAATATATTATTATGTATATATATAGGAAGTGTTATACCTGACGTTCATTGGGGCTAGTTTGGTTCTCGTTTAGTATAGAATTGTTGGAAAATGTTTATATGATGGTTATTGTTTGGTAGTGATTCGGTATTAATGTTGGTGCTCTTTTAGTTTTTTTAGAGGTATCAATTGACTATTTTGTTCGCTAAAAAGGTCTACTCTGGTATTATTTTGGTTTAACTTGAGGAGTAGATTCAGTTTTTATTCGGTGTAAGTAAAATTTGACCCACAATGTTTACTTGGTATTGGGTTTTGATCTCGTCTGTTACGTCTGTCAAGTATTGGTCTAGTTTGCAAGATTCTTGAAGATATGTATTTCCATACTCAAATTCTTTGGTTAACTTATTTACTCGTTGCTAAAGTGATAAAGTTTTTGGTGTTAAAATAGTTATTTCCTTGTTTTTTTTTTTTAAAGATTGATCCATGTCAAATTCATTTTGACGAAACTTTTGATGAATTGAACAAGTCTTAAAAAAATATATACTTCATTTTCTTTAAATTGGCATTAATAACCAATTTAAAATTTCGAATATTTTTCATGAAATTTCATTTCATAAATATATCTCTTTCTACAACTCAAACTCAAGTGCTTGTTCAATTACCTAAATTTTAGTACGATAAAGATAGTTCACACTGAAAGCCAGAAAAGTAAATTCAGCATAAAGAAATGGTTGTTTGGAAAAATAACAAAACTTTGTTCAATCAACTGAAAAATTTTTACTTTTTCAATGAAGCTTTATTATCTTCTGCCTTGTATATTACGAATATAAAGCAGCCATTCAAAATCAAGTGTTCAAATAATTGAGAAAACACCACCTATGTGCTGCGAAATAAAACGAAGAAAACGAACTTGAAATATCGCAGTCGCAGTGTTTGTTCGTGCTCCACTTACTTGGGCACATTGAAAAACCGAGCCGACTAAGTGTTTAATAATAATTAAATGAATGCCCTGCATACGCCAATAAGTCGCTAGTGGAGTGGCAATTTCTTGGAATAATAACCAGTTTAACCGCAGGCATACATTCCATTGCGAATTTCCATAAACAAGCGCAAAATTACCGCACTCGGGTAAATGAGAATCGGGGTCAGCCACGCATGGCGCAGCGCGACGGATGTTTGGCTTTAGCTTTAAGGTTTAAGAAGGCCAAATCTAAGTGCCGAAGATGCGGGGAAACCAAGAAATTTTCAATATTGCTAAAATGTTAACCTCTGCATCTCGAATTTTGCCAGCTAATGGCAAGAGAATGGCTCCATAAATCAATCCGAACACCTGGAGAAATCAAAGAGTGTGCTGCTTTGATTTTAAGTGAGTGTTGATATGATCACGCTTCGTCTGACACATACACAATACACATAATACTAAATAAATTTGAAAATAAATAATTTTAACGAAACTACGAAAGAATATTATTATAAGAATTGAAACTAAAGAAGCTATGCTCTAATCTCAAGAGATTTCGACGAAAATTAGAAGAATGTTTTCAAGGACACTGACTTCAAATATACCTACTATAAAAATGTTAACATTTTTAAATATAGCCATTAGAATTTCGGAGATAAATTTGTTCTTTGTCGTTTGGTTAGTTGTCAGTGAACTGTTGAGTGGAGTTGTTTAAAACTAAAAAAATGCCGAAAGCAAGTGAGCTGAAATTGCTTCAGAGGAGCAGGATCCAGGTTTTACACGAGAAATTAAAAATTCAATATTGCTAATCCAATGTATGAGGACCAGAACTCATAATGATAATTAAGGGATTTCCGATATCAAATATGCTATAGGAATTTTGAAATTTAAGAAGGCACATCCACCTTACTGAAATTTAATCAGGTATCTCCGAAACTGCTACTCATCCCAATATTTCTTTTTTGTATTTTCAAAATTGTGGGTTCTAATGTTCGTCTCTAAGAAATTTATTTAAAAATTAATACAATAGAGCCTTTGATTTTGCTGATTTCAAATCGGCTTCCAAAAATTTCAAGACTCATGGTAAAATTTAAAATTAAAAAAAAAAAATTTAAAGCTGAAACCATTTTCAATCGTTTTACTAAAACATAATACACATATTCAACTTACGTAATTTTTTTCATTTATTTTTCATATAAGGGAGGAAAGAAGTTAAGAAAATTAAAATTTATTAAAAGTTATAAGAAGTTAAAATATTATACCATAGCACAGAGAAGGTATGGGTTGGCTGATGGCTATGTCTGCCCATTCACCAACATTCGAATCTCGTGCGATGTGAATACCTTCTTAATCATTATGGGGGGTTTTTATTATAGTCCGGGAGCCGGTGACAGTAAAACTGCACTTATACGGATTCTAAAATTTAGCATATGAATGAAAAGTATTTAATCATAGCTACAACATAGGCCCGGTGTGCCAGGGTTTAACCTGACCGAAATATTTTTTTTAAATTTTTATTTTTTTAATAATTATAAATAATTTGCACTTATATGGAAATTAATGTTTCTAATACCATTTTATTGCAAATTTTATCTAAGTTCAAAAAAATTTGGTGTGCCAAGGTTTATCCTGGCCTAAAAGTCTGTCACACCACTTTATACAGCGTGATCCAAAAGTATGGAAACGGCTAAATAACTTTCGAGGAATGCATTTTGGAGAAAAAAGTTGTAGACAAAAGTTTTAGGAATTTTCCCCAGCTATTCAATGGTGACCTTAGATTTGACCTTGACCATGGCCTTGAAGGTCATTTCAAGGTCAAGTTGACTTTTTTAAATTGGAACCCTTATTTTTGACCACGGAAATGGAAAGAGCGGAAAAATTAACGACCGACCATGGTGAAGTCGATTAAGGCAAGGTCAAGTGTGTCATGGTCAAGGTCACATCCGGGCGCAAAACTTCTGCTCTTTCCAAATCCGCAGTAGCAATGCAGGTTCCCCTTTAAAGAACCATCGTGACCTTGATATGATCTTCAAGGTCATGGTCAAGGTCATAGTCGGACGTAAAATTGTCTGCTCTTTCCATTTCCGTGGTCAAAAACATGGTTTCCCCTTCAAAAAACCACCTTGACCTTGATATAACCTTCAAGGTCATTGCCGAGGTCATGTTAAAGGTCAAGGTTGTGGTCAAGATCACATTTGGACGCAAAACTTCTACTCTTTGCAAATCCGCAGTAACAATGCAGGTTCCTCTTTAAAGAGCCATTTTGACCTTGATATGACCATCGAGGTCATGGTAAAGGTCATAGTTGGACGTAAAATTTTCCGCTCTTTCCATTTCCGTGGTCAAAAATAAGGGTTCCAATTTAAAAAAGTCAACTTGACCTTGAAATGACCTTCAAGGCCATGGTCAAGGTCAAATCTAAGGTCACCATTGAATAGCTGGGGAAAATTCCTAAAACTTTTGTCTACAACTTTTTTCTCCAAAATGCATTCCTCGAAAGTTATTTAGCCGTTTCCATACTTTTGGATCACGCTGTATAAAGTGGTGTGACAGACTTTTAGGCCAGGATAAACCTTGGCACACCAAATTTTTTTGAACTTAGATAAAATTTGCAATAAAATGGTATTAGAAACATTAATTTCCATATAAGTGCAAATTATTTATAATTATTAAAAAAATAAAAATTTAAAAAAAATATTTCGGTCAGGTTAAACCCTGGCACACCGGGCCTATGTTGTAGCTATGATTAAATACTTTTCATTCATATGCTAAATTTTAGAATCCGTATAAGTGCAGTTTTACTGTCACCGGCTCCCCGCCTATTATCAGCGAATTAATTTCAACCTCGAAAAGTGTTTGAATCATCACTGGTGCTATTACCATCACGGCCGGGTTGACTCAATCTAAACTAGTTTCTTATAACATTTTTTTATCAGAGTATAAATCGGTTCCTGTTCCTATTTTGTATCAAAACCTATCAATTAATACCACCTTCATATCAACGGGTCTAATTGGCCAGAAGATGTAAAAATGTTTCTGCTTATTTAAATTTAGAGATTTTTAAAAAAAAGTGCAACGTTTTGAATCGACAGAGTAACAATGTATCTATAAATTATCAACATCTGCAAAATGTATCCGGTGTCCAATTTTATTTAGATTTTTTGCTTTTCTTATAACGCAATATTTCCGCCTCCATGACCCTGGTAGAAAAATTAATCACATGCTGCAGCGGATCAACGCAACGTGTAACGCAATCAAACCTTTCTAACTCTGAAAAGTTCACGGAGTGCTTGTGCACTTGTCGAAGCCGAAGCGTAGGTCGAAGACGAAGTAGCCAATTTGCATAGTAGAGGCTTCTGGGTGCTTTTACTGCTTTAACATTTTCGCCGTTCGCCTCCAGCAGTTACAAAAACGCTAATGATTTTGCCACTTAGGCCGGCTATGCAAATTTCTAGCGTCAACCTTGGACTAAAAGCGACTCCCCGAACTGAACTGCGTGGCCTGGGCCTTAAGTTCATAAATTCGGACTAGGGGCAGTACGTCTATGAATTATTTCGACTATGCCCCAGGATTACCCTCTCACAGCTGGGAGGGAAACTTTTATTAGACTTTTATGTTACCTTGATTTGCATGGATTTTATCTTGATGATGTCAGCAGTTCGCTTTATTATGAATGTTTTCTTTTTTTTTGCCAAAATATATTTTGTTTTTTTTTTTTCTTATTTTTAGCTAGCCCCGGACGACTTTTAAGGAGCTTGAACTATCGAAACACGTTTAATCCGCTTTTGTGTTACGTTTAACGACAAAGTAAGAATTACGTAAATAATGACATGACCAAACATTGCGCGACTAAAGGTCATTGATGATATCTATTTTCTCGCCTAAGGAAAATTTCATAATATTTATGAGTTGAGTTTATTAATGCAGTAAATCGTTAAAATTACGATGAAGAGAATCAACATTAATGGGGTTATTTAATTGTGTCGCAGTAGATTCTTGATTTTATATGTTTTTATATACTAACAAGATAAAGTATTTTAGTCTCGTGATACAGACTAATGTAAAGGTCGTTGATGCAAGATATCTATTCAAAATTGTGTACAGTTAGGTTACTAACAATAAGAAAAGAGAAAGCAATTGTTCCTTTTTCACTTGTTCTTACATTAGGTGTGTTTTTTCATCCGGCTCTGGTTTTGGATGAGTATAAAAAACGATTAACGATTTTGAGTCTGAGGAGCTGGAATTCTTGTTTTTGATAATCTAATAAGAATTAAGATTTAGACGACAGATTTCGTCAAAGGATATTCAAAAATGGTCTTCAAGATTTTATTTCTTATTAAATCCTGAATTCAGAAAAAATATTCGATTTGTTTTGTAAATTTAAATTACATTTTTCTGTCTATTTAAATCACAGTTCGCAACCAACACTCTCCAGATGTCACTGTTACCACAATATCAAAAACGAAAAACTATAGCAGCGCCTCTGTGAGAATATTTTAGAACTATTCATCTAGGCCTTTGATCTAGAACTGGATTAATACTTATGTGGGTCAGTTAAACTGTTGATACAGAGTCAGAGCCGAATGAAAAAATCACAGTCACTATCATTTCTTTTATAAAATGCAATAGAAATGCATGTACTTATAGTTTTCTTCGTATGTACAAGCATACAGTGGTGGAAATAGCTATAATTCCACTGAGCTTTTTTTCTATTGAAAGCAACTGACTGCTAATTTATAATTCGAAGCGAGCCATTTTATTTCCGTTTATTGTATCATTTCTAAAATCTAACGTAAAAAACAAAAATATCATTAGTTGAAAGCAAAATTTTAAGTAATATTAAAAAAAACAATTTTTAGCATGGAAATATCTATAAATCCACTATTCATATTTTAAGAAATACAATACAATTTTTTTTTTATAACGTGTACTGCCTCCATTAGCCTGAATTACTTCGAAAATTCTCGTTGGCATGCTGTATACCAACTTTTGTAGCTGCGATTGAGAAAATTGCGCCCAAGCATGTTTATGGCCGCTTTCAACTCCTGAATCGTTGTAAATTGCCTTCCATTTGAGTAAACCTGCCGAATCAATATTGCCCATAGATTTTCAATTGGGTTCAGATCAGCACTACGCGACGGTCAATCCAAAACAGGTATGTTCCTGGTCTGAAACCACGATTTCGTTTCGCGAGATGAGTGGATAGCAGCATTGTCTTGCTGAAAGATCCACTCATTGCTGAGATTATCATCGCCGAAGTAAATTAAGATACTATCCAGTAGTTGAATATAATCGCTGGATTTCATTCTGGTAGATATCCAAAAAATGGGTGTCTTCGTTTGGCTGCAAAAAGCAGCCCAAACCATTACCGTACCACCTCCAAAATTGCGACTCATAGCGACCTCTGTATCTTTTCTAAGGTCGTGTCAGTAAAATTGACAGCCATCTGGACCGTCTAAATTGAACTTCTTTTCGTCGCTAAAAATCACTTTCCTCCATTCCCTGGTCCAAGACATATGATTTTAGTAAATTAAAGTCTGGCTTCCTTATGCTGTTTGTTCATTGCCGGTTTTGATATTCTTTTTCTCCATTCTAACGTCCCACTGGTATGCAAAATCTGCCGAACATGTCTAGAAATCACGGGCAACTTAAGGTCATTCACAATTTGAAAAGAACTTAAATGTTTTCTTCCTGTTAACCCAATTATAGAACGCCGGTCCATGTTGGTAAGTTTTGGCGGAGGTCCTTTTTTGTTAGTTTTACCATAATTTTCGCATAAACACAGGAAATTTCGTACAGCTGTGTGAGTTCTTCCATTTCCCAACATCTGAGCAATTCTTCGCAGTGAAAAACTTGCTGTTTTGAACGCAACCACTTTCGTCTGCTCTTCTTTAGTTAATAATTTTCCTGGATAAAATATAGTACTCCTTTTTTTTTTTTTTTGTGCTAAAATATTTAAATTACCTCCAAAATTATTTTTTATATCTTAATGAATCAATAACTCCTTGTTTTAATCCGCCAGCGGCACTTCAACACTTCTGGAATTATAGTAATTTCCACGCGCAATCACAACGAAAATGATTAAAACTCACCCAGAAACCGTTAACACTAACCAATTTGACACAAATTTTGACCAAATTGATTGAGCATACGCACAAAACCGAGGAGTGCAGTTTTCATTTTTCTCTCTCAAAATACAAACCTTTGGCATATTTTTTATTCAGTGGAATTATAGCTATTTCCACCACTGTATAATAAAATAGTAGATTTAAAATTATTAATCAATTCCTAACACCTTTTTATTAATCTTAAAATAAAAAACCTTCGATATATTGGAATCTCAAAATCATTTTAGAGTCAACAAAATTTTACTAGAACTCTTGAGCTTAAAACCCGATTCCAGTCTTCAGTTTTACCTGCGCAACTAAGCTTTCTGAACTTCAACTACTAGAAAATTAAAGTTGGTCAATTCCCATAAATTGTAGATATCAACAATTTTGAGAAAATAGATTTTTTTTCTCTATATTTTCATTACATTAAAGTCGCTATGGCCTTATCCGTAATTATAAATTTTGGTTCATTTGGTCATTGTTTTTATAAACAATGTTATGGGCAAAAATCGAATTTTATTTTAAATTTTTCTTTAAATTCGCGTGAAAATTGATTTTTTTTCCCCCTTCCATAGTGGATAAGAATTTATTTTATTTTTTTTTATTTAATTAACCCTGTTAGGCCCATCTAACAAGCTGTAAGTCATTTTTAAAGGGAACTCATAAATAGCTGCATTCTTCCATTTAATAATATTAATTTTTGAATTATATAACAATCTTTGTATACTAGAAAGATGTATAAATAAAACCCCAAAAGTATTTTTCGAAATGTCGTATAGTTTTTATTTAAAAAAAAAAAACAGAAACATCTTATAACGAGAAATGTTGTACCTTGCACAGAGTATAAATGTAAGTTAATCCGAAAATGTTAAGTAAACAAATTCCTTGTTCAAGAAAACCAACTTTATTATTTTGCGCATTTTCAACCCACGATATTTTTACCAATCTTTTTCTTTTCAGTGGAGATTCTTATAATATCTAATGCGCGTGCAAAATTTCTAATTAGTATCATACTTCCTTTGGACAAGACAACAAATTATTGCGTTATATCTTCTCATATGAGAAATTTGGGTGGGTCGATTTTTTATTTAGACAGTTGTTATCTGAATTTCTAATAAAATTTAATTAGGACTTATTTACCGCCTAAATTCAATTTAAATACCATAAATTAGATAAACAACGCACTGTTTGTAAATACTTAAATTGCTTCAAAATCAAATCTAACATCAATAACACCTTGACACTCCATTACAGGTCGAAATTCTTGAGCTTAAAAAAAAAACTAACCTGGAATTTGTTTTTATTATTTGAACAAAATTGCGTTGTGTATACTTAACACCTAAAAATTAGACACAAGCGCATTATCGCTGCATGGCTCTGATGGAGCTATCAAATTGGTAAATACTGATAGCAATAAAAAAAGTAACCTACATAAAACAAACAGTTAAGGTGCCCGTAGAGTGCCTTTAGCAGAGAATTTATGAATAATTCATAAAACACATTTCTTTTCAGTCAGTATCTGTATCGGGCACAGTTTTTGGTATTCAGCATAATATTGAAATTCTTGATGAAATTCCTGCATCTTTAGCATATTCACGACAAAATAAAAAGACAACCGCTGAATGGACTAGAAGAAGTCAATTCTTTATCTCGAACGAGTCAATTCATGCTGTCGACAGAATTCTTTCACCTATTTCTGACTGACTTTCGTGAAATTCTTGGACCTTGTTAACCTAATAAGGCCCTCCTCTCTCCTCTGTGTGATGGCTGCTGCGGGGCAGCGAGAATACGACGACATGAAAGAGAATTCACCAAAAATTCTATCGGTCTATAGCGGACGAGGGCATTATGGAAATATTATTCCATTGACAGATTCTGCCACCGCAGACAAAAATTATTGTTTATCATCCGCCTCTTAGGAGGTTTGCTTGCATGCGATGAATATCAAGAGGTTTCCAGATATAGTCCAGTCCAAGAGGGTTCGTTGCAAAACCTCCTAAGTTGATTTTTCAACTCTCTTGGTATATATAGACATTATACATAGTCGTGCCATAAGTTCTGTCCCAAAGGAAAAATGAAAAAAAGCTCATATAAGAAAAAAATAATTAAATTTTATTTATTATGTTTAGTAATATACTTATTCTAATTTACAGTAATGCAGACAATTATTCGAAATGCCCACCCTTTGCAGCTACACATTTTTTTAAACGTTTCGGCCATTCATCAATCGCAGTACGCAACACATCTAGTGATATTTCCTTCGCTGCTTTCATCAAACTTGCTTTTAATGACTCAATGTTTCGATGTTGAATAGAGCAGGCCTTCTCCTCTAAAATATTCCATAAGCGGTAGTCCAAAGGATTTAGGTCTGGGCTACCGGAAGGCCAATCTTCATCAGAAATGAAGTCAGGAACATTCGATTTTAACCAGATTTGCGTTTTCTTGTCTTTATGAGCTGGTGCTGAGTCTTGCTGAAACACCCAATGCTGACCATGGTACATCGTTGTGTTGAGCGGCTTCACCATCTTCTCCAGGATGTCACTTTGATAGTTCTTTGCCTTCGTTTTCACGCCTTGCTCACAAAAATGCAGCTCCGTAGCACCGTAATAGCCAACTCCCCACCAAACCATGACTGAGGCGGGATGATGGCTACGCTCTACCTTGGGTATCTTCTCAGCCGCTTCCTTAGAGCTATGCGCGTACACTCTGTCATTCTGTCGGTTAAACTTCTCTTCAATAGTAAAAAGTTTTTCGTCTGAAAAAAGTATTTGTTGGTATTTTTTTCCCGCGTACTTCTTCAAGAGACTTTTAGATCGCATCTCTCGTATCGCACGAAGCTTGTCCGTAAGCCGCTGCCCTGTTGACCGTCGATAAGCACTAAGCTTAAGCTCTTCCTTGATAATACGAGACATCGTCCTTTTGGGTATTTTCATCTCCCGTGCCATCACCTTTTGTTTCCGGAGCGGATTTCTCAGTATGCGGTGACGCATCGCTTCTACTGCTGCTGGTGTACGAGACGTACGAGGCCTCCCGCTCCTGGACCTGTCATCGACAGAGGAAGTCTCACGGTATCGTTTGATAGTACGATGCACAAATTTTATTGTAATTTGTAGTGGCTGAAGAAGCTCAAATATCTCCTTTGCTGGCTTGTTGCACTTAAATAGTGCAATAACGGCGATCCTGTTCTCTTTAATGCCCCACTCCATGTTGCTCCTTCGAAATCCAATGACAAAATGATATTTTTTTAACAAAGCGGGAAGTATTTAAGCTAATTCGCGACAGGTAATCGGGATGCGTCGTGAGCCTTTTAGTGGAGGGGAGGGAGACAGAACTTATGGCACGACTATGTATATTAACTTTATGTATTCACAGATCTTAAGAAAAACTCGCCATCTTGAAAAAAAAAAAACGGGTCAAGAAAAACTGTTTGAGAAGGGGTTCTCAATAGCTCAGTTGGTAGCACGACTCATTGGAGACGATCCAACAGGGTGCTAGAGGTTGTGGGCTCAATTCCCACCAGAAACCTTGGCCACAAAAAAAGTGGTATCACTATGGATCTATAATGGCCTAAGTGTGTCTTTTGACATCCACATAAATCTAACCACTGTTCGACAATGGCTCCCATTGCGACAATCGTTTACTCATTTGATGACGTATTGTGTCGGTATTGTGAAACTTAATCGATCCAAAGAAATAGCGTTACCATGTATAATTTATAATCTGTTGTTTAATTGTGAATGATTTATTTGTTTGAACGATTTTTAAAACTTCGAAAAAAACGTCATGGAAGCAAATTTTGAATACACAAAGGAAATAAATATTATTGCTTTTTGAAGATGAATATGAACGCCAAAAACGGAGCACAAAAGGAAATTGAATAGATTAAGGGGGTAGTCCAGTGAAAAAAAAAAAAAAATTCCTTTTTTGTTTTTTTGCTTAAATCTACTCTACTACACCTAGAAAATACTCCCTTAAAATATCTAAGCAAAATATTGAATAGTTTTAAAGATACAGAGAGTTTTCGAGAGACGTGTAATCCGAGCGCTCGAAGGTCCCCTGGCGTGTTTCGGAGCAAGGAGGACTCTTGTATTTCTGTTTGCTCCGCCCATTTTTTTCGGTTTATAACGGTCTAGGTCCTTCTGCTTTGTATTTAAGGTTAGTTATGTATGGAGCAGGCATCGCGTTATGTATGGAGCAGGCATCGCTGACTAAGGTAAAATTAATTTTTTTAGCTTTTTTCCGCAACAAAAACTTTAACCGCGTTTTTCTCAAAACAGCATTTTTTGACTCGGCGGACGTCAGATCTCAGAGTCTTTTGCTCCGATTGATCTAAAAATTTAGCTGTATATTTCTTGATTGTGTATCTATCGTCGGAACTAGAATTATTAAAATCCATTGTTTATTTACAAAGTTTTAAACAAATTAAGCACCCGAAAAACACCCGAAAAATTCGAAATGCCGCCATTTTGTTATTTTTTATTGAAAATTAAAAATTCTAGTTCCGACGATAACCAATGTTCTACAGATTAAAACCTCGTTTGAATTTTTTGTTTCAAATGAACCGTTGCAGAGATTCGACGTCCGCCAACAAAAAAAAATTTTTTTTGGAGCGTCCATTTTGTCGGGATGACTCATCGAAAACA
Source organism: Dysmachus trigonus (assembly GCA_949715965.1). Classification (NCBI taxonomy): domain Eukaryota; kingdom Metazoa; phylum Arthropoda; class Insecta; order Diptera; family Asilidae; genus Dysmachus; species Dysmachus trigonus. The sequence continues at coordinate 78,001,437 of OX454322.1, read as the reverse complement.
AAAAAAAAAAATTGTTTTGTGTATTTTAATAGTTGTACTATCATATGTCAAAAAGTTTTTTAATAAAAATTGACTTCTAATATGAAAAAAAATCGTTGAAAAAACAGTCGTTTTCACTGGACTACCCCCTTAAGTAACATTTTTATATAAAAAGAGGGAACATCGGATGTCATGGGATTACTATTTTCACTCATTGAATTTACCAGGTTTTCTAATTGCTTTTTATTGTTAAAAATTTTAGTCCTAAATAAATTACTGAAATATTAAATGTTATAGCATAAATATATAGCACTAAAGACTCACATTTTTGAATTTAAAATTAAAGAAAACTATTAAATTGTAACAGTCATCAAGCTTCATCTGATTGACGCATTTAGTCGACAAATTTGAAAAATGTCGATCGCTATTGACATTCACAAAACCGATTCTTGTCAGAGTTATTCATCGTTCATCACAATAGGTTCTAATACTTCTTGCCTCTGAGCTGTTCTTTCAGCTGAGAAAAGATGAATTGAGGTAGAAGTCTCTGAGGTCAGATCTGCAAGCAGTTCGAAGCTTTCTTCACTTCAGTCATGTTAGCGAGTGCATTGTCCTGTCGAAATAGGACTCTCTCTTAGAGTTTTCTCCTATTGCTCGTATTCAAATTAATGTACCTTTCCACAAATTTCTATAATTCTTTTATGCTCCACTATTGAAAGTATGATGAACCCAAATCATTTTTATTTTTTTATTTTTTCAATCTGTGCATTACAAATACCCGTTTATTATTACTTTTAGATTATCATATTTTCCGAACACTATGTAAATCGGAAATGACTTTTTAGTGCGAGCTAATATTAAATTATAGCAATGCTTTAAACTTTAAAGCAATTCTACCACCGCATGAAAACTGGTTCCTAAATTGTATGTGGTTTATTAAGAATTATTGATGTAGGACTTTGAAATGTTAAGTGAATTTAAAATGAAATAAAAAACAAATTTATGCTTGAAGAGTAAATTTAAGTTGTTGAGAGTGTTGAGATATAAAAAGTTGATTTCAATATTTTTTTTTCATGTTGTATTAGCAAAAGGAAGTGAGGTTCTGCCATAAACATCTTTTTATGGTAATTTAGGGGATTTTCAAAAACTTCAAATTAACAACTAAAGCTTTTATAAAAACATTTAAAAAAAATCAATTTAGGATATGTTGGAAGGAAACTCCTTTTTCATGCATGTACATAATATAACGAATGGACTAAAACAGAGAATCTAAGGAATGGACATGGATACATCCAAAGTAGAAATATCCTCTTAAGGGTAGAGCTCGTTTTATTCAACCTCGCCAAGCGATTGCGATAAAATGACGAGGCAGCTTTAAGATGTTGCATAACATTTTATCTAGAAGCAGCATTCGCTAATGAGCTCTCCCAACTGAATCTGAATTAATCGAAGCTTCCAATCGTGCCGCAGATAATCTGCAGCCATTACAGTTCATTTCATTTCACACTTTGATGAGCTGACCAATTTTTTTTTGACAATGCCGAATTAAGAAATGAGAACTATCAAAAGATGTCAGTGAACAGGTTTAATTACGCTATAAAAAAAATATATCTTTGCGTTTTTTTTTTGCACTGTTTGGCTGAGAAAATGATTCTGTCCAGAATCGACCTTGCGCCAGATGAATTCAAATTCTAGAAATGAAGGTCGTCACACTCAGGAACTCATTCCAGTCGAATCGAACTGCGCTATTTTCATTATTTGTTAAACACATATTTCAAGTATGAAGTCGTTTATTCAAATTCAACATCACTCGATGTGAACTCACCTGAAAAGAATGACTCGAATATTAAGAAGGCGAAAGATGATCGACGCGTCCTGCTTTAAAAAATGCTCGCACATTTTCTCTTGTAATTATTTTTCAATTGGAATTGTTTTGGCTACTGCGGTTAAGCTTGGGACGATAACTTTTGTCATTGAGCACAAGTTCACACGTGGCGTAATTATTTTGCGCAATATTAATTAGTTGCGCAATTTTATTCTCTAATTTCAATGATGATTGCAACAATGACACCCACACAATTTTGTTTTGCAGCTAATTGTGTTCGGAGTTTTTATTACATCGAATGCAACAAGGTTTTAAAATTCCTACATACCATAAGAGATATTTTTGTACCTATCTATTTAAAAAAAAAATTATTGCGGCTTTTTAAACATAAGTTTGTCACATTTTGATTTGTTTATTAGTCAAAAGACTATTAACTAAGTTATTAAATTTCACGTCTTTCCACGTAAGTTTCAAGTTATGTTTAAATTCTCTTAAGTTCTCTTCCATTACTTTTGCATAAATTGTATATTATCACATGTATCTAGCTGGCGCTTTTTGCACCTCTATTCGCCAAAGTTTGGCATTTGTTGACACAATTGAAAAAACCGTGGAGTCATATGTTTTCTTCAGTTAGAGACGAATGACGAATATTATGCATAACGCAGGGTGGGTGGGAAGTTTCTTTTCCTCATAAATGTTAAAGTTTTGAGAGCGCAATTAAACATATTTTTGTTTTTAGTTTTTTAAGGTATCATACTGAGATTTAATCTAATTAATATTTGATGTGTAGTCTTCATTTTTCTAAACATTCTTTAATTAGATTCTTAATGACGGTAGAGGACATCAAACGTAATTGAATTCCACTCTTCTGTAATTCTAAGTTCACTAGGCGTATTTTGTTGGTTAGTTTTAGATGCCTAAATATTGAATTTTGATGTCGAATCCACAAGTGCTCAATAAGGTCCAATGAGTTTTCAGGCCAATCAATCCATACATATCATTGTTTGGCTTGATTAATCGTCGTCCCGAAATTGGAAAGAAACTTCCCGTCCATCCTATATAATGTTAAAATGTTAAGTTGATTCGAAGCACATTAATGAAACTTTCAAATTATAACCCCAAAACCAAAATGAACGGCTTCGCAAATTTCAATCGCGTTTTTCTCAAAAAAGTATTTTTCTAACCAATTACTTGCGATTTCTTAAAACCAATTTCGGCCCAATTTTGTAGAATTCAACTTACTAGATAAGTTTTGTCATTGACGGAAAGAATTTTCTTAATTTTTCCGTAGATTATTTTGGCCTAAATTAAAATTTTGGAAAACCCCAACGACTAACGACAGGAGAATAAATTATTCTTGACATGTTGACGCCGGCGCAGTTTATTGTATTTCACTTTATCGGGCGGCATTAAAAATCGTATTTTGCTTTATATGGCGGTGCCTTGTACAAAATGTTTTTAGAAAACCCCCAAAAACATATATGTAAATACATTAAGCCTATTACAGCCTGCCTGTAAAAATAAGCTCTTAAATTTTTCAATAAAAAAATACTTTTAACCACATAAAATTTCTTTCATCTAGCAAAACTATAGCTGATGTGAACCACCAGTAGTACACGCCGCTAGATGAACCATTCGCGTGTGAGCCACCGGTGGTACACGCCGGCATTAACGTGTTAGAGGATTTTCTTTGCTTTCGCAATCGTGGTCGTCCCGTACTGCTGTTCTATTATAGTGGATATTTTTCGATATAAAATATTTTGTATATTGTTAAAAGTAATATACAGTGAAACCTGCGAAAGTGGGCCAACTATGGTGTCAAAACTTTGACCAACATTTACAGGCGCCTGACCCAACTTGAATAAGAACGGAATTTAGTAAAATATATCAAAATCCACACTAAATCAAATAGATAGAAAGATTTCGTAGTTTCAAAAAATAAATAAAAAAATCTTTTAAAAACTTAACATAAAGAAAATAATTCAGTTAAAAAGTTAACATAAATTAAAAACTTGACGCAGACATTTTTTAGAACAACAACTTAAAAATGTGTCTACTACATATGATTACTTTGTTTTAAAACAATTGATTTCAATATGCTATTCGGTTTAAGTTTTTATGTTTAAATTGTCTTATATTAACCAATTATCAGCGCCGCAGAATGGCGTCGAAAGACGTGTATGAAATTCATTGCAGTATACTTGAGCGTTCCCTACAGTGCGAGGTTTGCTATGGGTCAAGAGCTTTTGTCTACCAATTTCATATTCTTTGTTTTTATTCATGCATTGTTTTATTTTATTGTAAGTAAAACCGGAGGAAATATTTGATAGTCCCATTTTAAAAATATCGTGAATAATAAATAAAATATTCTTATTGTTTTGCTCAATTAAATTAAAAATTTTATTTATTTTTTAATTTCATGCATTCCTTTGAAATCCTACTATTAGTTTTGAACAACAACTTTTTTAAAAAGTGCATTTTTTCCATATTTCACTAATTTTTGCCCGTGTAGTTAACACACTACTTTTTAGTTGATTTAAAGGCACATGTAAAAGTAGTTTGTTCTCATTTGTAAGTATATCAATAGCTGTGCATACGACATTGCAAGAAAATACATAACTATTTATGCAACATTTGCAGAAAATTGAGAAAAAAAAGCCAAGTTCCAAGTTAAACAGGTTTGCAACATACGCAAGAACTTTGTACCTAAAGTTTTCATGGTGTTAACATACCTGGCCAACATTCGCAAGATGGCCACGTTACAAGGGTGGCCAACTTGACAGGTTTTACTGTACTATAAAATAAAATAGTAGATTAGTTGTAATTTCTTTTTGAAAAGTCAAAATATTTTTTTTTTCAAGACTATAACTTGGTATCACAAAGATGATGAAATTTTTAAAATTAATTCTAAATTTTGGTCATAGTTTGTCCAGAGTATTACGATGTTTTTGAATTTAGGGGGCGATATGAAACTATAAAATCTTTATTATGACAAATTACTTGCAAAAAAAAAAATAGACTAGCCAATTTTGTATTATATTTCGTCGTATAAAAACAAGCTGCGAATTGACACAGAAGCAACAAAAGCGAGTTATTCGAGTCGTTCTAGGCTCCCGCAGTGTTTACCCTCGTTAAAAAGTAGGCAGCTGCCCGTCTTCAAAACATTTAAGTCTTGGAATGTCGGATAGTCTTGAGCGGTCCGCGCATGGGCAGTGTGCTTCGAGTGCGGGTCGCATTCCTGGGCGTGCACGCGTCGCCCCACACAAAACACAAACATTGGAGACGATTGTGATCAATTGAAGGGGCAAAATATTGCCGCCTGCGTCACCGAAAACAAACAAAACAGCTGGCAAGTGGCGGCCACACAAAATATGAAACTATGCGAATTGAATCCACAAATATGTGTACAAATTAAGTCATGCTGGAATGCGCGCGCTCGGTCGGTCGGCGAGGTTTAATGGCTTCTTTGTGGATTTCTGTCATCAGCGCAATTCGCAGCATTCAAGATAATTACTGCGGATTATCTCCGTCATTATGGGCCTGTGGGAACACTTTCAAAGGGAGTTCTTCTGCTGTCTTTTCAATTGGATGAGTGGACACAGGAAATGGAAGTTTGGAGACTGGGAGTCTGTTTAGTCGACTTCTCCTGGGAACTGGAGCCACTGACCACTTTAAAAAAAAAAAAAAATTTAGAAATTACGCCGCAGATGTTTAATTTTATTTTGCTTTTAAGTGGGATAGGACAAAAAGCAAATTGTATTTTAAGTCTCTTACAAATTCACAATTTACGCAGCTGTTCAGGAACGATTAACTTCATTTTATGTCTATCCAGTAGATTTTACGAGGTAGAATTAATTTGACCTTCTCACCTTTAAAATTATAAATTGGAAGTCAAATCAGCCCACTTCAAGAGTTATTTCCAAAGGTAGCTAAGATATTTTTAAAAATCTAAGTGCTAAAATGCCGAAACGGCGAATTTTCAAAAGAAATTTCGGTTGGAGTAATGTATGAACCGCTTTAACACACTTTTGTTCGAACTATTCGCAAAATAGCGCCCCAAACCATCGAACTTGTACTGCAAACATATTCCATAACTAATCGGAAGGTTTATTATTTTCAATAAATAAAAAACTTTGAAAAATATTGAATAGTGGTTATTTTATACCATTTTTAAAAAAGAAACCAGTCGATGGCCCATTCCATATAACACTTAATCTATAAAATTTATACTGAGCTCGATTTCCACCGTTGTGATAAATTTAATAGGTCACGTAGTATAAATAACTTTATGTCGTATAGAGTATAAATCGAAGTTTTTTTAGTGTTTATTGTTTCCCGTATCAGTTTTCTCATAAATTACATTACATTTATTATAAGACGTGTACAGTATTACTTATCAATTTCACTATTAATATTTAACTATAACCGATCACTATTTAATTGATAATATTTCAAATCAGATATTTCTACTTATAGATTTATCTCAAATTATAATAGATTCTAGTTTCACAGACAATTTAAAATTTGTTTAGCAAAGAAAAGATAAATTATGTTATCAAAAAATTCGGAAACCCCGAATATAGTAATCAAATAATCCATTATTGTTATATACATATTTGGGCATTTCTCCACTAATTGGAAAATCGCTGTCCCAGGCATATATTTTAAAATAGATCTTATTATTGCTGAGTTCAGTGTATTAATAATGACAATATATTAGCTATTCTTGACACGCCATAGCACAAAATAGTAATATAATATTAGAATATTCAATTAAATACACTTCAAACACCTCAAGTAACAGTCCCCTGTCGTGTCCCATTTCCAAAATTACAAGTCTTATAACAAATATTTATTTTCAGTATGACTATTTCCAGAATAAAAAATAAATAAATAATACTAGAATACAGTAAGCATCTATAAAAAACACAATCGTATTTTTAAAATAACAATTTAATTTAAAAAACAGTAATCAAATGCTGTCCTCACTTTTCTGGAACAGTCCCCTGTTACAATTTGAAAATTGCGCTAAAATCACACTATGCATTGGCGCTATCATTTATATCGTGAAACGGAATGCAATCGGTGTGAAGTTAGTTCGGTTGTAGAAAAAACGGTGCTGACGCCATTTTGTGCACTGCCACCACTGCGTTTGTAAATGAAACACGTGTCTGGGCCGCTAGTTGAAACAGTCCCCTGGTTAGCATTTTTTTTATAGTTTAACTGATAAAATTATAATATATTTTCTTAAATAATTACTTAGCGAGTATGTTATCATGTCTGCCTCTTCAATTTGACTAGATTGAAAATGATTTTATGTTAGGGAACTTTCTATGTAAAAATAACAGTCCCCTGGGCACAGTCCTCTGTCATTTTAATTAATCAAATAAATAATGAGTAAGATGAACTAACAGTAACTTATATGAAAATTTGTGATGATAACGGTCACACTTTAAGAGTTGACGAAAATGATGTTTCTGATGTTTCTTTCGATCAAATATTGGAAAAGTTACCAAATCCAGATCTAACCCTAAAAGGGGAAAGATATTATTATTACTTTCCATTAGTTGTACCGGTCTTTGAGAAATAAGTTAAATTTACTAATTTCCTGAAGTGCAATGGTCTGACTGATTTTGTTGTAAGCTGCTAATAATATATATAACTAGTTATTATAAAAAGTTAAATATTTTCCCCTGTATTATATAACAGTCCCCTGTCGTGATTTTTCAAAATTTGGCCATAACTCACTAATTAAGAGGATAATGTGTGAGCTTTTTGTAAACACATATTTCATTTATTAATGCCTTTCATTGTATTTATATATTTTCTTAATATTTAACAAAAATATGCTTGGACAGTTTTATATGGGCCAGTTTCCAATTAGTAGAGAAACACCCATTTAACTTACTAATTCCTTTCACAAATTTATATTTCAAAAACAAAATAAATACAAATTCGATGCTATCTTCTTATTAAATACATTTTGAAATGAAGCACACAAAATACTTCCTTACTAAGGCGCAGAATAGCCCGGTGTTGATAAGAGCTTATTCCAAAGAATAAAGGTCAAACTTTTCGGATTCCCCGGTGCAACTTTGCAAAGCACTGATAATGTTAGTTTGTATGTATGCGTATAATTTGCATTATTATTTGATACTCTTATTCGTATTTGCTTTAGACAAAATGCTACTGCTAATATTGCAAAACTCACTTACCTTTTAGTTAGCATGCAAATCAAGCGTGATTCGGAATAGTCTGAAACAAAAGATATTGATATTAATTTTTATGCAATTTAATAATCTTATATGTATAATCTACTTTTTCCGGGATCGCTCTATGACCGACACCGGTTATAGAAGTGGTCGAAATCTCTCATTCGAATTTGGGATTTTCGAGTACGTTTGAGTTCAATGAACTTGGTCATACTTGTTGGTTTTGATTATGTTGAACCCTGACTTATAATGTATATATAATCAGCTCCAATATGACAATCAGAGGCCCATAGCGTGTAAGCGAGTAAATTATTCGTTTACTAAAAAAATATAATTACAGAATCATCAGTCCACAATTTTAGAAATTATAATTTTAAAATATTCGTCAAAAGATGCATAAGATAGACGCCAACAACGCCATATACTAGTGACAGTAAAATTATAAATGAACGTTGAATCTACCTTTTAAATTTTGATCAGAAAGAGGACCTATGGATTTACATAAATTCTAACTTTTGTGCCCCTCCAAAGTCGCTGATTTCGATCTGTACATATATATAGTAAAGGGTTGCCCAGATTTAAATTTCCCTGCAGTTTTTTATATTTAAGTTGGCAATTGAGCGGTATGGACCTTACAGAAATGTGATATCAACAAGATGATACCACATGCCATACACCAACAGAAACCATAAATTTGTTAAGACAACGTTTTCTTAATTCGATTTCCAGAAATGCTGACGTTAATTGACCGTTCAGATCTTTGCTAACAAACCACAAACAATTCCTAAACTGAAAACAGAAAATCAACGCGTTATTGCTAAAATTAAACAACTGACTTGGGAAAATTCTTCGAAATATTGTTGATCAATTTTCATCGGGGTATGCCAGTACAACTGCAGCGACATTATATACCATAATTAATCTCAACATGTCTACTTTATAAATCAATAAAAATTATTCAATTAAATAATAATTTACTGTGTTTCATTTTAAAATTAAATCCGTCGTACCCGATGGGCCACCCGTTATATACTTGAAGTGTTATATTATCTGAATATGAAAATATCCATTGTTACTGAACTAGACTCAAAAACACTTCGTTATAAAAATAATAAGCAAAATTCTTATTTTAATCTCTTGACGCGTGGTCTGTTTTTTTTTTTTAAAGATAGCACGTGCAGTGTAAGACAGCTGAATGAATGGGATAAAATTGTGTTAATGGGAATTCCTTCTTAAGTGGCTGAAACGGATTATCTCATATATTATGAAACCAGACGACTGAGACTGTTTTTGGTAATTTAATCTACATCAAGCAATTAGCTACTCACTTCTTAAATCGTTCCTGGGTAAGTGCTATAATTGGCAGGCTCTGTTAATTAAAGTAAAAGCCTTTTTGGTATCCTTCTCTCCTCACCTGCACAATATATTCCTTTTCGTGGCAGTACCAAAAATTGCTCGCAATACCTAAATAAATTTTCCTGATTTTCCACCTTCTTCTTAATCTTTGTCAGGTTTCTTTTATACCTTTTGGGTACTCTCCTCCGCACCAAATCTTTTCTGATTAAAGAGTGTCTAATTTCATGTTTTTACTCTTTTAAGGAAATCCGAGATTTCTTTTATCGGATCCTGTTTTCCCTTTTACATAAAAGAAAAAGAAAAAAAAACATGATTAGATCAACCTAGCTGAATAATTTATTTTGTGGAATTTTGCTGTGCACGATAATATCTCGCTTGTGACTTTATATTTCCTCACTTTTCTCTGCTATTTATTTTGCGGAGCGTGATATGAGAAATTTTGTTGCGATTTATCGCTGAGTCTGACCGACTCTCTCACACAATTAGCGACCTCGAGGCTTCCCCCACGACGACCTTTTGTTTCTCTCATCCACTTCTCGACCAATTCATTAATCTTATCGTCCACGGGAATATTTATGAAAAAAAAATTTAATAATCTACGCGAAGAAGTTCATTTTACCGCCTTTCCCTAATTAACGTACCCACCACGGTAAGAAACATTTTTCTCCCAAGAACTTCTCCTTCATATCTTAGCGTAGAATCGCTGGTTTTTCCCTTAACCCTCAGCCACGTTCTGGAATATTGCTAGCAGATAATTATGAATTATTGCCGACATGCGCAGGGGTTGCGCCGCATACAAAAAATATAATGAAGAGCTACATAACATATAATAAAATTTATTGTAGCTCCGCAATTTCTTCGTCGCATTTTCCTTGCTCTTTCGCCGGCGGCGAATTGAACATTTGTTTCGAATTGTTCCGGAAGTCTTGAGGTATGCAAATTTTGATACGTGAGCGCACTGCGTTAAATGGTCCCTCGACAAATTGTCGTGTTCCAAAGATAATTGCATTAAACATGCTTTAACACTTGTCACTTCCGACGTGCGCCTCATTTAAGAAGTTAGAATTGTAAAAACATAAAAGTTTTTATTTTAATTACTCTCCGCATACCTTTCTTCGTCATAAACAAGGCTCGGCTTGAATAAATCTCATTGGGAATGTAACGAAATTATTATATGTTAGCAATAATTATTCGCTTAACAATCGTGTCTACTTGTTAATGAGCAGTTAAAACTGCATTGATAATAAATGAGCACGACAATTCGATTTGCTTGATTAAAAGTGCACTTAAAAGAAAAACTTTTAAATTGCTATTGAAAGGAAAATTCAGTGCGCTGTATAAAGATTTATTTTTTTTTATCTGCGGATACGGACATTTAAGGAGTAGGTACTTTTATTTATTGTTTTTTTTTTTTTTTTTTTTATAAAAATTGGTGTATTCTTCAAAAGTTTGTCCGCCATGTTGGATCCGCCATTTTTAATGCTTTAAATTTAACATTCATGATTCTCAATCAGCGACTCCTAAAACCCCTTAATACCTGTTTTCACGAAAAAACTCATATCTGAAAGAATATACATCATTTACGTATTAGCAGTAGGGGTTGTTTACCCCCTTGAGGAGCTTTTTTTACGAAAATCCAAAAACAGGTCAACTTTATTTTTCAACATCGTATGAAAAAAAATATTTTTCAATGATTTTTAACTAAAACTGTTATTTTCGTGACGCAAAAAAAAAAAAAAAAAAAAACGCTTTTCTGCAATAACAAATAAGGGTTGCCACCCCCGGGAACCGGATTCCTTACAAAAGGTTAGTATATTTATGAGACATCATTTCCATTTAGTTTCATTCGAAAAAAGAACTTGAACTATTTAGGAAAAACTGTTTTTGGGGGGTAAACTTTAGGGGTGGGTTTCACCCTCTAAATGTGCGTATCCGCAGATAAAAAAATACGTATCTCTTATTCTTCCATACTCTATCACATATTTCAATTTCAATCTTTCAAAACACCAGATTAAAAATCTGCTTTGCTCAAGTTACTTTCTTTTTTTATTTTTGCTGTAGTAATCAGTAATTTGATGAATGTGTTGAATAAATAATATAAATAAATAAATAAGATAAATAAACATTTGTGCTACACAGGCGTTGCTTTTAAATGACAACGTGGACCATTGGCGGTCCACATCTAGTTTTCTCTACAAATAGAGTTGCATGTGCATCTTTTAATTTTTTATTTTTCTATAATTATGTTCAACTGATCTGTCAGAGGAAAAACGTCATTTTAAACATTGAGTTTCCGCCAGACTTCATTGGAAAGGTGAAAGTATCCCTTTTCAAAGTACTTTTACTAGATTTTCTCAAAAATACATTTTTTTATATTGTGGCTTCAATATTTTGATCACGTTAAAAACTCTATTTTTGACATTTCTTAGTTTATCAACCCATCACGGATCATGAAGGTTTCCAAGTATTTTTTTATCTCAAAATATTCCCTACAGGGATACGAAAGGGAAAAATTGCTGTAATTTTTTTTTGTTAGTTTATTTAACTGCTAAAACCTTGAAGTTAAAGATCACTAATTATTGATTCTTTAGCACACAGATTAATGACTCTCTTTTCCCTTTTTAAGTAGGTTTATCTTCGCGAAAAATAAACGAATTTGGATCAATAAGAGCTTATTTTGAAGCTTATACTCTACTTCGAAATTTATGTATCGAAAAATTCATCTCCAATCGTCCCATAAAACAAGCGAAAATGGAAAAAAAACATGATCCTTTAATTTTTAGTTGAATACGCTTCTGTAGGCTGTACGTTAAGGGACGGAAAATTTTCGGATTTTGAAGTAGAAAATATAAGCTTCAAAATGAGGTTTTACTGATCCAAATTTGTTGTTTTTTCGCATACATACAGCAGTTTCAAAATTAGGAACATTTTCCAATATTTTGAGTGATCCCTTAACTTTGAACGCATCTCTACACAAATTTTTGTCCGACGTATTTGAGGATATAATTCCCAATCTGGGAAACTCAATTTTAAACTCAGCTCCGATTCTCCTAAACAATGAGAAAATAAAATTCTTACCAACACGAAATGCACGGTTGAATTCCCTTTTTGCTGCACTACTGCTCGTTTTCAAATATTATTTTCGTTTTTACAAAAGTATCAAAAGTTACCCAATCGATAAAGAGAAAATAGTGTAGTTATACCACTTTTTCTTCATAAAAAGACAGATATTTTTACCTATAATTATATCTTTTACCAAAGTAAACATATCCCATTGGTTATTTGAGGTAAAAAAAGACATTATTAGTCAGTAGGCAAAGGTATTTTTTGTGAATGTTGTCTCAGTGACTTGCAACAATAGTTTGATAGTTATATTTTACTAATACCCATAATACTACCGCATCGAAAAATATTAATCTTTTCACGATAAGATGTAGGTAATACTTTACTTTTTTTTACTATTTTCTCGAGTTATATAATTTTTAATTATATTTTTCTTAGCTTTTTATTTTAAAGTCATTCGTTTCCAACATCACTTCAGCAATAGAAAATCTAAAAAAAAAGTGCTTGAAATAAATCTCAGGCGTGTTTTTTCTTAATTTGGAAAAAACTCCGAGCCGAGAACATGGCCCACATGTGGCGCCCACTTACGTAATGAAGTTCCTTTTATTATACGTATGTATGTAAGTACATTTGTGTTTGTGACGAGGAAAGTGTGGGATTAAATGCGGGTTCAGTTTATTTAATTTAAAAGTCGGTTGCAACTGAAAAGCGGTTTAATGGAGCCTTTCAACTAACATGTGAAAGGCGGACGTGCATAAAAACCCTGCACTGCTGCACTATGCAACTCGTATTCAATTACGAGAAAGATGTGATGCAGTGTTAATTTCTAGAACTGCTTACTAGATAAAATTAAGACATTAAGATGTAAAAGTGTTTATCTCGGGGAGCTCGGAGACCACAATTTCTAGCTTTCTGAGTTGCCAAGGGTGCGGCACACATCAACTAAACTACAAAAAGTGGAAATCTGGGACTCGTGCTTACATCAAACAGCCCATCAAAATGAAGCGTTCACCGCCGCACGATAGTTTCATCAGAATTAGCTGGAAGCATGCAACAGACGACGTAAAAGAATGTCGGAATGCCACTGTTGCTAAATACCCGAGATGTTACCTTCCGATATAAATAAATACCCACCGCTCTGGTTCCACTGTTCATCGCGCACAGCAACAGGGGGACGACTTTTAATTAAACCTGATGGATTTTCCATAAAGCGTGAATGCGCGGAATGCAGCGCACTGCGCCCTCAATATCTTTTAAGGCATTAGAAGCTCCCCTAGTTCCCTACTAGAAACATACACAACACAATACATCAAAATTTCGGTCGCGTTTCCTTTCAAAAATGGGAAAAAAATGTGATTTATCTTCGATGAGAGTATTGTCACATATGAAGGTACTACTACAGTCTAAATATAAATAATGACTCAAATTCACGGATTAGGAATAGGTTTAGATCTCTTGTTCTAATGAATATTACGCTCTAAAACATAAATAGATTAACAAATGGAACGATAACAATTGTAAAAATATACTTCGATTGAAAATTTTTGTTCTGTCAAAATTTGGTCAAATTGAGGGTCAAATTAAATAATATAAAGAAAATTCACTGTGTATTCGTTTTTTCATGGTTTAAACATAATGGTTTTATCTATTATTATTATTATTAAGTTAGCGGGTCGTCTAAGGAACTCCCAGTGCCCACCGAATAGCAGCGCGACCTATGAGATCTATTGTGCTAGTCCCTCTTATTTAAACCCCTTCCATATCAAGCTCCTTAAAATAGATGGTTTTATCTAAGACTGACAAGAATTCCATAAAAAACAGCATCATAGGTTCTAAAATACCGGACAGATTTTCGATTGTCATCATACATTTAAATAAAAATTTCATAAATTGCAATAAAATATTCTGCCTGCAGTTAATGAACATTAGGGGGCAGTGCGATTGATTAAAATTTAGGGGGCAGTGCGATTGATTAAAATTTTGATAGGTGCTGAATAGTTGGTAGGAAAATACTGGCAATATTCCCAATTCGTCAAACTTCCTCAAACTGATGCTTAATGCAATTAGTTAAATTTTAGTGTTTTTTCTCGAAAAGATTAATTTTTAGTCATTTGGCACAACGGACAGTGGAATTGAATTGTTTTGAATGTAATAATTGGAAAAATCGATTTCTAGGCTTAAAAAAAATTAACCAATAGCAAAATTTTAGTCATAATTTTTACAGATTCTAGGATTTATTATGACCTAACTTTCCACTTCGCTATAGCGAAAAAATAATTTTGAGTTTATTATAGTCATGGTATACCTTTTGTGTATGATTTACACAGAAAAGTCTCTCGAGAAAACCGGCCATACAATTTACCTAATTTTCCTTTCCTTTCCTTTCCAAAATATAATGCCCCTATTTTAACAATAAATATTTTGATAAAAGAATTTTTCTTTTGTATTTAAACACCTTTGTGTCTCAGAGCTGATAATAAAGCAGAGTTATGCTCAGAACTTATTTTAAGAAGATTTCCATTCTTTACAAAACTAGACATTGAAATCGCACAGTTTCATCTATAGTGGCTCAAACTAATAGTTGGACAAAATTAAAAGATATATATAGATAGAGAAATAATTGCACAAACTGATAATATGTAGTTTATTTTATATATATTTCAATAACAGCCTCTAATTCATTAGACATTCATTAAATTTTGACAAATTGAAGGTCCAATATTAGATAGATTAGACTGAAAGGGTGATGGATTTTTTTAAATACGAATCTGAATTACAGATTACATTTTCGAGAAAACTAGGGTTAAAAAGGCGAAAAAGCCGGATTGCGAAGTTGTAGAAGCTTGAGACATAATTCAAAAGAAAACTTAAATACTTTTCGATATATATGAAATATCAGTTATTTGTAACTTTTATCAATTTTTGTCCGAGAGGCAAGTTTTTCATGAGAGTCTCTCTCTTATATCCCAGTTCGTTCATTTCACAGGTTATAGGGAGAGGCTTATGAAAAACTTGATCCCTAACAAATTTTAATAATGTTAATAAATAAATATTTTACAGAGCTATAGCTAGAGAGCTTATACTTCACTTGAACTATATTTGGAACTAATACGATATTCCATTATTCCTTAAGAAATTTAGAAAAATTTCTAAAATACGGTTTTTCAAATTTTTAACATATTTTTCTTGAAAATGTGACGTGATGGAATATTTTCATTTTTAGATTCATAATCTACGGAACAAATTTTGTAACCTATTAGTTCTTCAAGGCAACATTTTTGCAAATCAGTGTTATTCATAAAAATCCATTTATAACTTTTTTATGATTTTCAAGTCCTTGTGCCCCAAATAAATTAAAGGCATTCAAGTAATCTCTGTTGTCTTTGCCCTCAAACAAAGGTTCAAGTTACGTTGTTCCCAACAATGTATTTGTTTATAATTTATTATGTACTTTATTGTCTGGTCCCTCGAACGCAAAGGTGATAATGTCAACCTGTCAATTGGAATTTCCGGAAAAAACCGTGTCGGTGCGGTGACAGGGAAATCAAAAGTTCCATAGCAACATGTGAAGGTCGCGGAAAGTTTACATGATTCAGTTTGATGGAAACGGCATGCAAAGTGGCAATCTCGTGATAAAAATCGCTCTTCCACCTTTCCATTGATGGAGGACTAAACTCAGGTACTCGGGTACCCACCAAAGGGTTTTGGTGTACCCTTACCTCCCTCCCCACCGCTGTTATTATTGTCACATTAGGGATTTAATTACACCCAGCCATGCGAAGCGAGTGTGCAGGGTTTTGAAATCGGCGTGCAATCGCCGCAATCGTCGTCGCGTACACCTGAGCCGTATCGCCGCCGCTGCGCCGCCACCGGTTGTCTTTTCGTCGTCTTTTGACTGACACAAATTGTGGAAGAGTGGAACATGCAATCAACGGCTGCTGGTAGCTACCTGAGCTTGTGGCTGGTAGCTGGTGCTTCGCTGGTGATGCAACCAGAGGCAGGTGAATGCCATCTGCAAGACAATGGTGATTTCTTGAAGGCAGGCAATCATATGTGGGAAAAGAAGCTAGCGGGCTTCTGTTTTGAAGGTTACAGGTCCTACAATGACCGTCTTATCATCACGCTTTGGTCAATGGGGTGAATGCACTTCGCTGCCGCTCATGTTTCGAAAGAATTTTGTTTTTTAAATGAGCCCGAACAACGTCTTTAAAAGAAACTCGAAAGTGCGGAAAATTGAGGAAAGTGTTGCAAAATAATTTGCGATAGCGTGTTAAGCCCAAGCAGCAGCACTTCTGAAGGTACGAAAATTTATCCACGCGGTAAGATGAATCGAGTACAAACATTCAAGCTTTACAGATAAAATCTATAACATTGGGAAAATTTATCATTTGGATGGAGAGGTTCCATAGTCCGAATACTTTCGAAAAAGGGTCTAGCCAGTTCAGAAGGTGAAAAGTGCCCCCAGAGTTTTAGGAAAAACAAAAAATATCCTTATATAGTACATGAAAAAGTACATCTTTGCTGAAATATGCATACCCATAGACCCTCACATAACCTCAAAAAAAAAATTAAAAAGTGATTTTCAGTGATTTAGCGATATCTCGGCTTCTTGTGGAACTAGATAATTATTTTTTTCCTCAAATTATAGGGTTTTTTGTCAGCTACAACATGATATTTTTTTCGAAATTTGTTGACGGGAAATTCAAATTTGTATACGCGTTAGAAATTTTTTAAATTCAATTAAAACTTAAATTACTTTTATACATCTATTAAAGTAAGTATTTTATATACACCATCATATCTATCATTTATAATTAGCAGTCCTCAAGTTATAGCATGTCAACGCTAATCCGCTCATTTAGTTACAGAGTGTTTGAGTCTTAAAACTTTAAACGCGTTTTTCTCAAGAACTAAAAAATCTAAATCTGAATCTAAAGTTCTTTGAAAATTATTAAAAACAACTACTTTTTCATTAACAAATATAGTAAAACATTTTTTTGTTGTTTGATGTACCATGTTTCGAATTTTCTTTTGCTTTTTTAGGTTCAAATAGAGCGTGTGGATCTTACAAATCTAAAATTTCCTTTCTCTGATGTTTCAGATCAATGCAGCAGGCGCTAGGTTTTACGCCGTGGAACAACTCAAGCGACAACTGTCTCTGAAGCAAGTGTCGTACAGCCATCATTTTTAAATATTAAAAAACAAAAAATCTCATTTATGAAGATTAAATAAAAATTATACCGAATTCCTTTCAAAAATTTTAATTTATCATTTTTTTTTTAATTTTTCGCTAACAAAATTAATTCAAGTACATGAAGACAACAACAAAAATAATGTTCACTGCAAACTATATTAAGAATTACGATTTATGTTATTCATATCACAATTAATTCTTGAAGAATGGGCTACGAATTTTTAAATGATTTTAATCCTACTTCCCTGTAGATAAACCCTGAATTTATTAGGCACTTTAAGAATTCACGAAAAATTTAAAATAAACCGACCAAGGAAATCATTCGAAAAAAGCCCCATTCACTTGTAAGACAGTCTAAAACAGCAAAAATAATTTAATCTCCCACGAAATAATTTTCATTTAAACATTTAAACCTTGCTGTGTAAGAAAATATATAACCTTCACTTTACGATAAAGTGGGCGCCAAAAAAAGCATTTACACCCCTGCACAGAAGTGAAGAGTGGCCGTTCGATGCGTTCCTCGTGATCATTATTATAAAAAGCGTTTATTTAACCTTGAGGTATCATGAGCCACTTGTTGCAAAAAAATAACGAGCTAAAAATACGGATCTTTAAAATAAGCGCAGAAAATCGCATCAGCTGTAAGCAACAATTTTACATCTCTCGATCTCGCCTCGTCCAACTTACACCGCAAGGTCGTTGAACAAAAACGCCGCAAGATGGTGGAGGTGGCGGTGGTGGCGGAGGAGTCGGCGAAACCGGCAAATTGAGATCTCGAACAGTCCTAAATTTTCTGCCAAAAAGTATAATCCGAAGATATTCAGATTTTGCACGATACAGCCGAAGGCGGTGTAAATTCGACACAAATCGACCATTCGGCGATTGGTTTATGCAAGTCAAATGCCAAAGACCTCTGCGCACACCTGACTAAGGTATAGGCAGAGAGAGGTCTACGTCATCGCTATCTTGAGAAGCGTCGTAACGGCATTTCTTTTGCATAATTCGATTTTGCGTCTTTATTCGGCGTTTTATCCAATGATCGATAGAGCGGAGACACGATAGCCACTTGTTGTTTACGCGCGCGGAGACAAGCGGAGCCGTCGCGCCAGTTCGTCATTAAGACCGATTGTGACTTAGCGACGTCAAGCCCCGCGACGGAATTGGAATTGTGGAATTGTGTATAAAAAGGCGTCGCGAAGACCAGCCAACAAAACTGATTCACTGGCTTCCGATTAAATTACATTTTTATATCAGTTGAGTCATCATCATCTTCTACACAATCCTGCTTCGCGTAGGCCTGCTGTATCCGAAAGGAGAGGACCACACGCCCGTCTTCTGTTCCTGTCGCAAATTGATCCAATGTTTGTGAAAACTTTTACGACAGTTTTGCGATGTTCACCCGAATTGGCTTTTTACGTGCCCCGCTGAAAGGTTATTCGTCAGCCTTTGAAAAATTTGCTACCTGAAGCTCTTCTAGGTCGGCATCGGACGTGTGAGCAATTGCAAAATTTCAAGAAATTCTCATTGAAAACAACTCAAGTCAGATTAGAGCCAAGTAATTTATTTTGGTTTTGTTTTTGAATTTTTTATTTCCCAGCCTCACATCGCTTTTTCTGATGTTTTAGGTCATACAGCACGTGGAAATCACCGAGCGAAACAGATGCGATTTTCTTGCTTTGCCATTTTTCAATGTTTCATTTTCTGAATTTTATGTCTTGTAAGATATAAGAGAAATTTAAAAAAAAATCTGCTATCCACGTTGTTCCTTAAATAGAAAAATCAGTAATTCGGCGGGTTCAAGAAGAGAAGGGGTTTTATTTTCTTTACAAATACAATAAAATTTATTCAAAGCGACCAGTTTTAGAATCAAATGTAAATGGATTCATATTGGAGTCGTTGATTTCGAATTCCTTACAGTGGAGGACAAAAGTATTCACACATCACCGTTTGCTGAATAAAACAAGTATTAAAACAAAACCAAAAGAAAATATTTATTTAAATTTTTTGGGAAAATAATTATTCATGCCTAAGCTATTAAATAACATCAAAATAAAATAAATATAATAACACCATATTCTGGAAAATAACAAAATATTTCAAACCGCACCTTTTTGCCTGGACAAAAGTTTTCACACACTGAGTTTTAAACGATTTTCTGCACTACGTAAGTTGTAACACTAGCAAGACTGATATTAGTAATACAACAGGGAAGTCCTGCAAAGTATTTGACAGGAGGTAAAACGTATTTGAGTGCATGGTTTATTTGTAAAGTCCTTAAAGTAGTGATCATGGCTCGCAAGCAAAAAGAAACTACTGAACAAGACCGTAAAATAATGTTGAAGCCTTTTAAACAAAATAAATAGTATGGAGAAATTGGAAATATAATGGGCAAAAGTCGATTTACAATTTGCAATATTGTAAAACGTTACAAAAACAGTTCAGAATTTAAAAATTCTCCACGAAATGGACGTCCACGAACACTAACTACAAGGGAGAAAGCGCAGGTTATTTGAAAACGCTTTATTTCGGCTTATAAATCCCATTGATGAATTACAATTACAAAACACAGGTTGTAAGAATGATTAAGAAAAAACCCAGAACAACATCATCAGAGGTTGCAGCTCAAGTTAAAGTCGATTTTAAAAAAGATGTTCACTCTAAAACCATACGCAGAGTCCTTCATCGTTATGAATATAATGCACGGGTACCAAGACGAAAACCTCTAATTAGTAAAACTAATAAAAAAAGAGGTTGCAATTCGCGAAAAACTATATAAATAAGGCTGAAGGATTGTGGAATAATATATTATTCTCCGACGAGAGTAGATATAATATATTTCGGTCTGACGGTAGAACCTTGATCTGGAGAAAACCCAACACGTATTTAAATACAAACAACCTAACAAGCACAGTTAAACACGGTGGTGGGGGAGTCATGGTTTGGGGCAATATGGCTGCTTCAGGTGTTGGCGAGCTTGTTTTCATTGAGCAAATTACGGATCAAAAATTTTAGCTAAATATTCTGAAGGAAAATTTGAAAAAGAATACCGAAAAGTTAGGCTTAGGTGATCAGTTTTATTTCCAGCATGGCAACGATCCAAAACATACGGCTCATAATGTTAAAATGTGGATAGCCTACAATGTTGCACATACTCTACTGACTCCCCCCAGTCACCGTACCTCAATCCAATTGAGCATGAGGAAGAATTGGAACGGCCCTTGAGGAATCACACAATTTCTAACAAAAAAAAATTTAAAGGAGGTGCTTCAATTAGAATGGCAAAAAATAACGATCGATTACACAAAAAAAAGCTCGTGCAGTCGATGCCTAGGAGACTAAAAAAGGTAATCAAACAGAAAGGACTTCCGACGAAATATTAAATTAAAAAAATTAACTATAATTAACGCAATATTATAAGCTGTGTGAAAACTTTTGTCCGGGCGAAAAGGTGCAATTTGAAATATTTTGTTGTTTTCCAGAATATGGTATTATTATATTTATTTTATTTTGGTGTTATTTAATAGCTTAACCATGAATAATTATTTTCCCAAAAAAATTAAATAAATATTTTCTTTTGGTTTTGTTTTAATATTTGATTTATTCAACAAACGGTGATGTGTGAATACTTTTGTCCTCCACTGTATATTTAAGGAATTTATACAATTAAGCAAAAAAGCTTGGTACTTCCCGGGTGAAAATGTGCATGCCGAAAATGGAGGCCAAAAGACCTCCTAAAACGGGCTCTCCTATTTAAAATCAGCAGTCCGGTATAAATCGAAAACTGGCCGATATAAAATTAGCAGGGCTAGTACAAGCCGGAAAAGGGCCTAAATCAAGACGAGTGCAGGTCGAGAATAAGCCGATTAGAGCAAGAGACCGAGGCCAGGACGAGAAAAAGTCGACACTGGCCCATTAGCAATGGAGCTCACCTTCATATTTTGTTAATATCTATTTTTTTAATTATCACAGTGACATAAGTCCAACGCGAAAATATTACTAAAAAGATACCCTATCCAAAGCAAAAGACAAAACTCTTCTACATGTTATTACTGAAGATACAGAATTTAAAATAAGGTTTTTAATCTTAACAAAATTCGAATTTTTCCCAATCGTTTTAAAAAAATTATATAATTAATATTTCTTTTTTTATTGAATTTATTATTTTATAGTATTACCTTTCCTATATAATTTAAATGTTATAAATTTTAATATAATATTAGTGCAGTGAATACACCGACAATATCAACGTTTTTGGAAATAGGACATTATTCTCATGGACAAATAGCTCAGAAAGTGGAAAACAGCCGATCATTTGTTAGCAAGTTCGCAGAAAATAGAGCTACAAATTTGTCAACAAGTCCTAAAAGAACAACCGAAAAACAACAGGCATCCAGAAAGCTAAAGACGACCGAACCCTATTATCCAGTAAGTCTCTAAGTGCTACTATGCGTGACGTTGGTGTAGAAATACCAGACCAGACAGCGGGGCGTCGACTTTTTCAATTTGTGTGCTATGTGCAAGACGACCACTCAAAAGGCAGAAACTGAATCCTAGGATGATTCAACAAAGAAAAACACAGGCCAATGAACATCTGACATGAACTACCTACAGGCGATTGAGAAAAGGAAGAAAGCTATGGATCTTCCTTAGGACTAACAGAATCCAAATCTGGGATGTGGGACTAAAAATGTCATCAGTGAGATGGCACGTAGGATATAATACTTTTAAAATACAAAGGGAATGTTCATGTTTATGTTTTTATAACATTTTACTGCCGCGGTTTTATATTATATATGTGTTTTGAATTAAATATCGTTCTATGAACTTTAATTCCTGACCGCTCAGATTTTTAACTAGGCCTAACTAACTATTGGAATTTGCCAAGGTTCTTTGTGCAAAACATATAATAATCTAGATCCAAGCGTCCACTAAATTTAGCACAATACAATAAAACTTTTTCGCAAATAGTTTGAGTGTGAGACAGTGCTTTAGATGCCCTGCTTTGTCTGAAATAGAATATTATAAAAAAAATTATTATGACTTTTTTTTCTGCTACATTGTATAGACCTGAATTGGGAACATTTACGAAAGTCGTTAGAAAAAACTTGATGTATGAGACTACTTTCTTGCATAGTGAGCTGCGCAACCCCTCGATCTTTCACAACAGCACCGATGAAAGTTTCCTACTTTTTCCACATTTTAACGATTTTACCTCTCGAAGCGCATTAAGTTAGCTATTTTGTTTTATTGATACTTTCGGATGCTAATAAGTTGCATCACCACACCACGCCCGCCGTCGCGGCTGCCGCTGCCGGACGCATTCCGTCGTTACGTCCGCTGAATTCCCAATGGCGCTCAGTTTAAATTCATAACGACCGGCGCGCCGCCTGTCTTTAATTAAAATGTATTACATGGCTCATCTAATCTTTTCCTGAGCGGGGAGCACCTCATGAATTTACAAGCAGCCTCTTAACTAGCCGAAAAAACATTTCCGGATGCCAAATTTAGCGAAAGGTGATTGATCGCGACCGGACGATTTCCTCGCCGGCCGCCGTGTCTCAAGCATGCTGGCGTAGCAGGTTCTCAATGTCTTCATTTCGCGTATAGCTCTGATATTTCTTTCCCAGCTCAGGAGACAATCTTCAGATAATTGACGAAAATTACTTTCTTACCGCGAGATGAGATTTCCCATCGGAAAAAGAAATAAACCTGTACCTGTGCGTGGAAGCACGATTCCTTGTAAGCGGGGAAAAAACAAAAACACCGCCGGCCAAGTTCGTGTGAAAGAAACCTACACCAGCGCCACACTGCGGCGTGTCTCCTGGCTAATCGAAAAAGGCCGAGAAAGAGTTGCACCGGGCGGCGAAGACAAACCTCTTTATAAAAGCGAATTTCTCAAGTGAAAGCTTGTTGCAGGCTGCTTCAGTTCGCGGTGAATAAATCACTAGAGGTCTTCTTGGTCTGGCTCGCTTTAAACAAACAACGGGAGAAACCGTGGAGTCAATTAAACGAAATTAAAAGGGAAAAACTCGAAAGGCACCAAAAAGTGGGTCCCTGACGTCACCGATTGTGATTAGTGGACGGAATCAATTCATTCAGCGGGTGGTGGAATGGTCTTTTCCCTCCCTTCGGGCTGCTGGCCGCACCGAATCGATTCGCATTTTTATCAATAACCAACGCCAGCTTTTAATTTGTAACGCGGATTGGCCGTGTCGTTCTGGTCGACTTTCAAAAAAATTGATGCTCTTGGCCATGTGCTTGGAGCTCCTTCGTCAACCTTCCGTGATTGAGCAAAAGCAAAAGGTTATCTTGTGCGTTTTATCTTTATTGCACCTGTTGTCGGTGAAACGATGACTTTGCAGCTCATCTAATTTTGATATCTTCGTCATTTTTAACGATTCTCTCTCGTCTTGTTGTTAGGTAACAAAAATTTCTAAGTTGAGAAAAGGTGCGAGACTACAGAAATAACTTAGCACGCACCATTTGGGATTTAATTCTTGATTAAAGTGGATACAACATCTATAAAGATAGACATGTCCCATAACAATTGACTAATCTAGTCAAGTCAAGCTTAAAATACACTGCCGTACCTTTTCTTGAAGCGATTCGGTGTATTTTCGAACCCTCATATCTTAGTTAAGGATAAAACTAGTTATGTATCTCAATATTATATTACCTATTGGTTATAAAAAAAACTGCCCTGTATACAGTCAAACCCACATAAGTGCATT
This sequence comes from Dysmachus trigonus, assembly GCA_949715965.1. NCBI lineage: Eukaryota > Metazoa > Arthropoda > Insecta > Diptera > Asilidae > Dysmachus > Dysmachus trigonus. The sequence goes on along the minus strand of OX454322.1, from coordinate 77,977,077 downwards.
AGTTCGTTTTACTGCACTACCTGATTGAAATCGGTTTACTTTTTCTTTAAATTGCATCTACCTCATTTTCGTGGTAGGTTTATCTTACATTTCCCAGAAGTTCATTCGTTTAAGTGCATTTTGGCTAGGAATGAGATTAAACGTTTAGCCCTTTGTAAATTATTTTCCTGATAAGATGATTTTTCTGATCTAAATTTCGTTGTTTTTTTGTTTGAATAATGCTTTATTTATTTTTGTTTGGATTTTATTGAATAAATTTTATTTTCTTCTGTTAATAATATTATTATTGTGTACGTGTTTCGATGCAATAAGTGCTTTATGTAATTTAGTAAACTTGTATTAATTAACTTGTAGAACCCGATTCTTATATTTCGAATAATTAGAAATTTTGGATCTTTTTTAACGCAAAAATATTACTTTTATAATAAAACATTCGAATTTTAATTGTTTATAAAAACTGAGATACAGGTTAAAGAAAAATAGATTATAAAATAACTTAACTTTCACTTTCATAACTCTTTTACTTCAAAAGTTATTCATATGCTAAATTTACGTCTTTTGACACTAACTCGTGACTCGCGCACTTATGATAATCAAAATTCTAGTCGGTTGTTATGCAAATAGAAGATGACGTGCGTCACAGCCAAGTCACTTAAAATATATCTTATTTTAGTGCTTTATTCATCTAAATTATTATAATTGCATAGCAATTACCTCATAATCATGGATTTATATACTGAAATAATTGTAATGAATACTTACTGTGAAATGTAGACTTTGTTCTGGACAAGATGTCATTTATTTTTATAGGTAAACAATCACGAGACTTCAATCTATTTTTACAAGATTTGTTTCTACCGAGATTTCTTGTTAAGATTTTTATTCTCAGTGCAAAACTGAAGTACTATTTACTATCGACGTGTGTCATTGTCTGTAGCATATAAATGACAGCGTCTTATGGTTGTAATATAAATTGTAATCGGATAAGTACATGAAAGGTGTTGGGATCTATGGTCATATTGACTTGAAACACTCTTGTTTTCGATAAACATGAATTTTTTATTATAAAAATAAAATTAATGTAATATACAAAATAAAAAATACACCAATAAACTTACAAATAAAAGAAACAATTTAAAAGGTATAACAAAATATGAATACAAAAGAAAAACTCTTTACATTAATTAATAAAAACCAATCGCGTGTGAGTTTGACTCGCGCGCAGAGATTTCCGTACCATATTTTCTAGACTTTCGTTGTAATTTTCCTGTAAACTTCAAATAAGGCGTTAAATTCCCCGATTTATTTTTTTTAATTTAAGGTTCATTAGTTTCGGAGTTGGGAGGAGAGGAGAGGAAGAGCTCTATTTTTAAATATTTTTGAGAATACTTTTTTTAACTATGCTGGAGGGATCAGAGAGGTGTTGTTTATTATGAGTTGCTCGAGCCCTCTCAAATTATTAATGGAGAAGTTTACCGACGACAACTAATGCGTTTGAAGGGAGCCATAGAAGAAAAACGACCAGAATGGGTGAATAGGCACAGTAAATGAATTCTTCAACAGGATAATGCCAAACCGCATACCGCACAAGTCGTGAAAAGATATTTAGATGGACAGAACTGGGAAGTGCTACTCCTCCCGCCATATTCGCCAGACAGAGCTCCTTCGGATTATCACTTATTCCGAACAATGAAAGTATCAAAATTTGGATTGATAATTGGATCAGCTCAAAAGACAAGGATTTCTTCATGCAAGGAATAGTTACGTAAATTACCTGAAAGATGGGCGAAGGTTGTAGCTGCCGATGGAGCATATTTTGAATAAACTTTTGTTGAATTTTTTAACAAAAGCAAATGTGTTTTATTTAAAAAAAAGGGCGGAGTCATATTCACACACCTGCGGAAACCAAAAAAGGCGGGCGCTCTTAAACTGCTATAACTTGTTTTCCTTTTGATATTTCTTAATAAAATTTTCAGAGGTGACTTATATATTCGGTATAAACTAGAGATGCCACGAATAGTAATTTGGCCGAATACCGAATACCGAATGTTCGGCGAGGCTCTTGGCCGAAGCGCCGAACATTCGGCAGCCGAATATTCGGCCACACTTAGTACTTTCCGCGGGCGACAAGTCACAACTGTCGCTACAGAAAATGTTCGTTCAGATGAAGGTGTGGAACAGAAAAATTCTGTTGCAAATGAACTTGATTTTTACATGGTATCTGTTCGTTTAGACCGGACAGCACACCCTTACAAGTGGTGGTCAGCAAACGCGAAACAATATCCAACCCTTTCACAATTTGCTAAGATTTATTTATCATCTCCCGGTAGCAGTGTGTATAGTGAGCGGCTGTTTTCGGAAGCAGGTACAATTTATAAGGAAAAACGCAATCGTCTGCTATCAACAAACGCTGAAAAATTGTTTTCATTCATCATAACTTACCACTGGTAGATTTTAAATATTAATTTGTTAGCTCTTTTTTTTGGTTAAATAAATATATCTTTGTGAGTAATATTTTGAGTTCTTTTTTCATGATTTATTTGGTAATCCTTACTATATTTTATCATAAATACGAAATTAAATCTGTTTATCACGATTTCACGCCAAAACTGCTGAACCGATTTAAATGAAATTTGGTACACAGATACATACTCTAGAGCCTTAGAAAGGACATGGGCTATAATTTACGCGGACGAAGTCGCGGGAAAACAGCTAGTAATAAAAAAATAATAAATAAATTGCTATTCGGTATTCGGCCGAATAGTTAACCATATTCGGCCGAATACCGAATAGCGAAAAAAATTGGCCGAATAGCCGAATACCGAATAGTTGCCGAATATTCGTGGCATCTCTAGTATAAACCGAAAATTATAACCTGTAGTGGTCCCATAATTCTCTCCTCACAAATAAAAGGAAACAAATCTATCTTTTATAGCTGACTTTTTCTTTTTTGAAATCAAATACCAATTTTGTTGTTATCTCTCCTATTTGTTTTAAAGAAAGTTTCAATTGGACCCTCTTCAGAAAATGAAACGTAAAACATCCATAAACAGATATTTCCTGTCGTGCAGCATCCGTCCCCGTCCGGACCAAAAGACATCGTCGTTTTACCTGCGCGCACAAGCAGCAAAAACCCAGAAATAATTACACATTCTTTTATTTAGAAACAGAGAAACAAGACTCAAAAACTATTATCGAGCAGTTCAAGGTTGAGACTCGCCAACTTCCGGCCTTTCTTCTTAGGAATAAAGAAAAAAAAAAAAAAAATAGCCGCAGTAATGAGCCATTCATTCAACCCGTCACTCAACTCAGTTCAGCGCGCCACGACAATTTTGCACTCCCAAGTCCGGCCGGAGCGGTCCACCTGCGCGCGGATTTCGCTCTGGCAGCCCCTCAATTTCGAAAATAACAGAGAAATCTGGCTGCTCCCCAGGCCGCACCAAAACAAGGTCTCGTGGGGAGTTGGAGTTCGAGTCGTCGTCATCGAATGTGGGGGGAAAAAGAAATGTTTGAGGAACTCGCGAGCGAACAAGAGAGCGGGCCAAAATCCATCTTCGCAAGTTCATGACGTCATTTAGTTGCATTCTCAAATTCCTTGCAATTCTAAAGACGCATCCGATGCGACTTCTTGGGGATTTGTCTAGAAAAAGCGCAGAGTCCTGCTGAGCCGAACTCTGGACGATTAATGCGTAAAAAACTGCAACTTCCCAGCGATAGGAATGTGGAACAAAAATCCATGACATCACTGATGTGGCATTCATTTTTTTTCTTTGGAATGGTTGTCAGTCGCGCTGGCGATCAGAAGCAGATTCTCGGGTTAATTTTCACTTTGTGTTCGACGGGTTCGTTAATCTTATCACCTGCCCTACTTCTTGCGAACGCCAACCTTCCGCAAAAGACGGTGGCGGACCAAAAAAAAAAAAATTGGCGGCGCCTCTCCGCTGGACTTTGGGTGTGCCGTTCCACTTTCAGGAAATTGCGAGGGGAAAGGAGGAAAACACCACCGTAATACACACACGCATCCTCAGCCAGGATTTGCAACGTTTGTGCACGCGTTCCCTGCGGCTGTGGTTGTAAACAAATCTTCGATTTTGACATTATTCCTGGCAGAAAAAAAAAAAATCCTCGACCTCACCCTGGAAATTCGAATCCGACTGCCGGACGACGACGGGGCGCTTCCCAGCCGATTTTACCGCAAATTTTACTGGATATTGAAACAAATCCACTCACCTAAATTGGTCCTTCGGACCCAGCAGCCACCTTTCCCTGCCCACGGTCAAATTCCTGCCGAGCGCGACTTTTATAATCCCAATCGCCGAGCACGGCAAATGTACACTCTGCGTTAATCCAATTGAGTAGTTCCGGCGGTACACCGAGCGGAATTCGATTTTTATTATTATTATTATTATTATTATGATTTTCTCCCACTAAATCACAGCCTTTTGGCACTGAGGAGAGCACACAAAATGCTTTCCAAAACACCACGAACAATTTTGGGGGAAAAAAACTCACGGCGATCTCGGACTCGGGGGGGCAATCACTGCAATCAAAACACACAAGGCAAAGTGAAAGCACAAAAACAGGAAAAATCTCGGAGAACTCGGACTCGTCGTCGACGTCTCGCACAAAAGACGGGGGATCGGGACGCACCTAGGAAAAGGGTCCGCGTCGAATACAACAGCACTCAATTCAACCGATTTTCTGCGGGATCACTGCGATTCACCTTCTCTATACTGAACATTGCCAGTGGCCAAAGTTTGCTTTTTGGCACTGGAGAAAAAACTCAAATGAATTCGGGCAGCGACAACACGACGGGCACTCCACTTCCACTACTGTCAGCCATTACTACGAAAATGTTCGCTTGGTTGACGAAACGCTAAACACGGAGAGGGAGAGGACCAAATCGGGCTGCCTGATGCGGGGTATTTTGAACTAGTGTGACCAGAAGCGAATTTCGTACAGCTCTGCGGATTTCGAAGGAAGGACTTTCGAATAAAACGAATTCTTTTTAAATACTTTTTTAATTTTCAAAACACAAATGTCACACTTCAATTCAATAAAGTTGTGTTTTTTTAAATCAAAAAGTCTATTTTCGTATCAAAGAAGTCGAAATATTTAACTCAAATACGTCAACTTTAATTCTAACAAGTGTGAAATTCAAGTTAAACAACTTTCAAATTTTCGACTTACAGAGTGACCGTAAAAAAGCCGTTTTTTCGCCTGTATTTGCACATTTCACAGCGAACTAAGGAAAAGACATAAAAAAATGTACCACGTATCAAATTAATCGTCGTAAAAAATCAAGAGAGGCATCGATTTTAATTTTTCGAAAATATTAAAAAATCATCCCTAATTGAGGGTTGAAATCACCCTAAAAGATTAATTTTATCAACAAATTATCATTTAGGACAAAGATGTTTCTTATTACATTATTTCTATTAAATCTATCTAAAAAATGCAATGTGATGTGTTTTCAACAAAGCCTATAGACGCTAAAAAGGGGTGTAATCATCCCCCAAATATTGGAATAATATGGAATATTTTTCAAAATTCTAAATGTAACATACTTTTGTGCTTGGAGTGATTAAAAACACGTGATTGACAATTCTTGCCAGTTTTGAGGAAAAAATAATCCTCAGCCTAGTACATCTACTCTCTAAGGGGGTGAAATCATCCACTAAAAGTAAAAATACTGTAAAATATTTTTTTAAATTCTGAATATGAAATACTTTTACTTTTTGAGTTATGAAAAATATGGTACGAAAAGTACTTGTGATTCTTGAAAGGGGTAAAATCATCCCCATAAGCAGTGCAGAGAACCAATTTGGAGTCTGTCATGATTTTTCTGGTAATCAATTTCTTCCTTGAATTAATTGTATTTTTTTAAAGTTATCTCTTAAGAGTTATGCCAAAGCTTATTAAGGTTTAAAATTATGACATATTAAGAACCTTTTCTCATTTATATTTACTAATTTAAATGTGAAAGCATATCACTTTAAAGGTGCTGAATATTATCAAAATTACACGCTTGCGCGCCGGTAGTTGTAGTGTTAAAATACATATCTAGCAAGGCTTTGGGCGGCGCATATCGTTTCATACGTAAACGATAGCATATAACTAATTTCTGGGTTTAGTTTTTACTTACGGTTTGAGGTAAAATACGCTTTTAAGATGAAAAGGTCATCAAGATCCCTCGACCAAAACTTGATAAAACCAAGAGTTGAGTTTGTTGTTGTTTGACACCATTTATTTCATTCACTGTACATATTAATGTCTTATAGCTAAATGCCTTAAATACTATTGTCTTATATTTCTAGTTAGTAACTAAATCCTAAACAGATATTCAAAACTATACTATTTTATTTTCTACTTCACTTTTCAGTCCCTGGTTATTTTTTTGCTGAGATGTATTATTTTTATTTTTAAGAAAAAAATTTTCAAAAAACTTAAAATCTAATATATTTTTATTTTATAAATAAGTAAAACCTAATCCTAAATCTAAAACCTACTCTGATTTAAACTAACTACCCTACCTAAAAATACGCTTAACCTAATTTTATGCTGTCGCAAGTTCAAATTAGTTTATTTTATTTAGTTTATTTTTTATGATGCTTTTTTTTATTGTTTTTTTTTTCTTTTTCTTTTTTAGGCTTAATACTCAGTACTGCTTAAGCCACCAAAATTTCGAGGGCTTAAGGGCTTCCTCCTTGTCCTTCTCTCGAACACTGGTGCTGAATCGGATCATGCTTTCGTCTACATTAATCGGATTGAATTCAATTGCTTTGTTCCTCGCACCTCTATATATATGGTATATAATTGGAATACCTTCTGAGTTTTGTATCATGCCCTCGCTATCTAGGTATATAAAACCCTCTGGAGGGATGAAGCCGTTTAATCTAGATCGTTCGTGGTACCTGGCGCAGAGACTACCGTGATCAATAAGAGTTGAGTTGGTTCGATTAATCATGTGATCAATGTGGTCTGAATAGTCAAATCTAAAATTTATGGTTAGGCCAAGATGAACAACACGTTCTTTCCGATATAGGGCGTGTTATGAATTTTATAAGTATTGTGTATATAAGGGAAAATTTCCTAATAAAAGAGGTGAAATTATACTTACTAATATTTAAAAGTTGTCCGCATAAGGTAGAATATGTGAATTGAGCATAAGCGGAGAGAAGTCATTAATAAAAATAGTAAACAACAGAGGTTCAAAGTGGCTATCTTGTGGAACACCAAATAGAACCAAGATCAGAACGGGAAGCCGCAACAATTTAAAAATGGGAAGATCTTTATGTTAATAACGTTCCTTTAAATATTTAAATTGAAATAAAATAATATCTTTTACTCACGCCATTTTAGTTCTTTTTTAGAAATTAACTTAATTAAGGGGAGAATTGTCATAAGGATCTTAGAAAAAGAAATTTCTTTTTTTCATACGAAAATTAGGTTTTATTACAAAAATAACTAAAAAACTTTGTGTAAAATTGAAATTATGTTTTAAAAGTGTCTCGGTTTTTTCTTCTTTGTAATGAACATTGTATGAATATTAATTATACTACAGTACTGGTCCCAGCTTGTTTATGATCAATACAGCAGAGGTTAGAGTTTACGCCGTTTTAGTATTTCGTAATAACCATCGCTCAAACGATCTTATATTCTCCTTCTATGTTATTTATTTACTCACTACAATATTTTTATGAATTATTTCTGATTATTTCAATTACAAACCTTGTCCTGAAACTAACTCATAAAAACAAAGTTCATCAGATTCTCTTTTTTCGGTCTGCATGAAATTCAAAAAGTACTGGCCACTTGGTTTGCCACAGCATCTTCGAAAAATGCACACATTTTTGTCTTAAGGTCTATAATTTTGATTTTAGTGGCTGTCTTTCTTAGTGACCGTTATTTAATTGAGGATCAATCAGTTCCAAGTAAAATTGATCACTGTGAACCATTTTTGTAAAGAAGGTCTTCAACTTTTGTAAGTAACTAAGTTAAAAGTTAATTTTTTTATTTGAAATTTTCGCGAATTATCTACGGAATATTGCTGAATTTTCTAAAATAAATATTAGCCCAAAAACTCATATTGCTTCAGTACAATTTCATAAAAATGTAATTTTTTTACCTTCTGATTTTACCAAACCAATTAAGGAGGATAAATGGGTTATTCATATTGAAATACGTAATTTGGAGAAGTCGATTTGAAATATGTTTACTTTTAAATTTCATAGAATTTTCAATAGTTAGGCTTTCGAATATCGAAATCGTTTCCTTAAGTTCAGTTCTAAAATAGATATAATAAATGAGAAATGGTATAAATGGTATAGTTTCCTTCTTTTACGTAGTCAGATTCTAGTTTTTATTAAATTTTATTTTTTATTAAATCTATATTACTCACAGTTATAAATCACAAATGCAATTAACACTGAAAAAACGTATTCGTGACGGGAGATGTATGTGATTGATTCTTTCATCACTCTCTAAAAATTTGTAGCTTCTGTCTGAAAATAGTCCTTGGTACAGAAAAATAAAAATATTTTGAAACCGGATACATTTTATCCTGTAAATGGGAAGCATAAAAAAGGCCTCCTCAAGGGGGAAGAAATAAATGTGGAGAAATTCTCCCGAAAAAAAATCCAAATAAATGTGCGACAAAACGGTCGGTAAGTTTCTTGACGGCGGCCGCACAAAATCGGGCACGTAGAAAATTTGGGAAAAAAAAAAAATATAATCCAATAAACGGCGTGAGTCTCGACAATATGCTGCAATCAATTGAGGGGACAAATGAACGCTTCCTGGACGCCCGTATCCAGAATGATGGCGCGTTTTGGGCTCCTAGGAAATTGCTTCGGTTCGGGCAGGCATAGGCCGATGACATAAAGATAAATTTCTTCATTTCTCTGGAGCGGCCGGCGCGTCCCGGTGCGCTCACAAAATTTTCATTATTATCGTCGGGAGGGATCGGCCGAGGGGAAGCCGTGACCGCAAAACATCAATCAGCACACCCTTCAATTAACCCCATTCCCGGAGAGTGGCCCGTGTACATCCAGACTGGATAAGGAACTCCCTGAAATTCCCCGAAAATTATCCTGGGCCTGGGTAAACACACGCAATGATGATGATTTCGGGCTGAGGTCGATTCTCCAGGACTCCCTTGTTTACGCGACTGTGGCAAAGGCATCGACGGCCAACGCCCGATGTGACGCGCTGAGTTCCCTAGGGCCTGGTCTGCTGGTCCCTGTTCCCGGACGAACACGAATAGAAACCTCTGAAACCGGAGAAGTTTAAGGGCACCACTTTAAACCGCCAAAGACCACATTTGGTTGGGATGAAATTAGCTGAGAAGCTGACAACGACACAATGAGGGCGCTTGTGGGGAATTCGGCGCCAGATGGTAAAATAAAATGAAAATGCCCTTTAATGAGTTATTTATTGCGCGAAGGACATACTGAAATATTTCGACTCGTGTTCTTCATTAACTTCAAATTTTCGAAATATGTTTCAACGGAACAGCAATTTGTGTTGTAGGGTTCATTCGATTTAATATACAATGGAATGGATAAATTCAAAATTTGTAATTTATAGGACATATTAATTAATATCTATAAATATAATAAAATTGTAAAATCGTCTGCCTGTACACGCATCAGGCTAAATGTAATGGACGGATTTTAATGAAACTTTGCATAGTTATAGCGTATGCTCTGAGCTAGCATTAGAGTATTATTTATTTGGATAAAGATATCGAAAATTTTCAAAATTACCCTTTGCACAAGCGTCGAGAGATTGAAGACATTGTTTTTGTCACCAATTATTAATTGGTAATATTGATTCAGCTTCCCTTAAAAGCGAATTCACTTTCAGATTTGAACGAGCGTAATCTTAGGGTGGTGTCGCTTCTACAAATTATTTTATGTAAAAATAACTATAGTTTTTTCCAACCTATTAATCGCATGAGTTTAAATGTGAATAGAAATGCTGACTACTAGGGACTACCATGAAAGTTGGTACTTAGGGGTTTTGGGGGGTGCTGATTTCGCACTGGCTTATGGAATTTGGAAATTGAAAAAGGCGGATCCAATATGAAGCTGAACATGTTTCGAATCAAACAGACTTTAATGAAAATTGATACTAAGAATATTTAGAGGCCACTTGATTTGGAATATACTACCAACATTTTAAAATTCAATATGGCGGATTCAATATGGATACCAAAATTTTTTGCAATTCAACAGACTTTAATGGAAATTATTACAAGGTATTTTGGGGCCTCACATTTCAAATTTTTGATAATTTTTAACAATTTTTAAGTTCTGCAGCTCTAGGCTTACTGAAGGTAAAAAAATGATTTGTTTAAAGACGGCCTACAGAGCTAGTTTTTTCGCGTTAAGTAACGTGTTTTAAGTAAATTAAATAGGAAAATGTACAAAATCCGAGTTAAATCCAACTTTTTTACGATTTTCAACAATTTTTCAGTTCATAACTCAACATAAACGGTTGATTACGTAATTACCCAAATATCTCGAAAACGGTGAGGTTTTCATTAAGGTCATATTTTGATATTCTGGTAGGTCATGACCCAAGCTATCATCCCCTTAATTTTGGCGCACTACTTCCTGGACACCCTGTATATACCTACCAACAATTATCTTTTATTTTATTGAATATAAAATCTAAACTGTTAGGGCATTTTTCCTAGCGTAGACGTTGAATTGTTATACAACTGCTAGACGCTAGATTCCTTCGTTTCGAAAACAAAAGGACTTTAATTTACATCACTGTCGCCAGCAGGACAATCCCCGCGGGTTTTCATAAGTGAAATCGCAGCCACGCGTCTTTAGTATTTACTTTCGGATTTCAAGGATGCCGTGCACAAAAGGACATTCCATTTCGACAGAAACATAAATTATTTTTTAAAATGTGTATAAGAAGCTTCCTGCTGTTAGTTAGGAACCGACCAGACGAAAATTCCTTAATAGCAATTTGAGAGAAAAGTTTTGCAGAAATTAATCTGAGATGTGAGCTTGCCCATGGCTTTAAACAACGCAATTAGGCATTATTGCTTTGATCTATACGATGAATTGTATGAACTTTTAAAGATTCTGGAGTAGATATGACTTCAAATTAAATTTCTTAACCTGAGGACCAAAAAGTCAAAAGCTCAATTAAACTTCTTGCCGACAAACACCAATGCAAAGATCGCAGTGACTTGGATTTTTCGCATATATTTGCTTATTAGAACCAGGCCTGTTTTTGCATGTTTTAATTATTATTAATACATATTTTGACTATTGAGAATTTCGACTTAATGGGTGAGTAAACGACTAGTATCAGTAGCCATACTTTGATCGGCCCAAAATTGTAAACTATTATGTTATTATATATTGTTATCAATTATAACAAATTTGAATGCATTTGAGAAGTAGAAGATAATAATATAATTAGATTTCCATCCCAGCTTTCTATCCAACCGTAAATGTGTAGTATATGTATAGGTATTGGAATATCGGAACAATATACAATTCCTGCGAAGGTGCCACAAGGCTCTGTATTAGGTCCTGCTTTGTTATCTTCACCCATGACTTTCCTTAGATTACAAACAGTAAATTCGCAATATTTGCTGATTATGATAATTTTCCTTTATACCAGTATGTTCAGAGTATTCGAAAAAATCAAAAATATATGTAAAAGATATATGTATAAAGTGTATTAATAAATTAGTTTTCATAAAAATATAGTAACGTACTTGTATAACTTATAACTTTTTTTTTCCAACCATTTTTTTTTTATGTTAGTCTATTGGATCCTTCCGATCTTTTATATTGCTTTTCTGGTTTTTAGGTAGATTTGGATAACACATACTTATTATTCCGTTTCCATACATGAACCTTACTCGATTCCGATCAAACGTTCATCCTATGTTTTAATCATGTTCGAAAACGGAGGCGATTGTCGAAGAACGAGAAGAAAATTGCTACCATGATAACCTTCATACTTCTTAATTTATTTTGATTAAAATTTGACTATGTGTATTTTCATAGGGTCAGTATTTTGGTCGAATTCACAAATGAAGGTGGATGGTCAAAGGGGTAAAATATAAAACATACAGTATACACATACATATAATGGACATTGATTGAATAACAATCGAAAATATGTAGATCAATATAGTGACTTATTTTGGAAAAAATAAGATAATTTGGAAGACGAGTTGAGAGATCGAATCGAGCTGTCATTTTGACTCGATCCATTTTCAATCCAATCTGGGTATATACAGGATTGAATCTAGACTCAAAATTAAGAAAAACCGTCGAAGTTATATGACAAACCATAATTATAATCAAACCTCCGATATTTTATAATAGCAACGCCTGCTTTTATTTATTTTATATTAATTTTATAAGCTAGCTGGGTTACCCGGTTTCACCCGGCGTTGGGTAAATATTTACTAATCAAACACTTCTCAAATTTTCTAATTTGTTATATCATAGAAATTATTTCAACCCGAAAACCCCTTTATGGATCCGCCATCTTGAATTTCCAAATCTGAATAATATTCAAAATTAGTGACCTTAAAATATAATCATTGTACTAATTTTCATTAAAATTTGTTGAAATCGAGAAGTCTAGATCGCCATATTGGATCCATCTTGAATTTCTAAATTTGCACAGCGGATTTAAAATCAGCATTGCGCAAAACCCCTATGTACCAATTTACATGAAAATCGCTTCAAGTTTAAAATTTTCAGCCGTCATCTTTGATCCGCCATTTTGAAACCCTATGTATTATCCAAAAAAAATTAGCCTACATGTTAAGTTGGAATATGTACTACCTGCGGACAAAAAATGAAAAATATCGATGCAAGCGTTTAAGTGTGATTGAGCAACAAACAAACAAACAAACAAACAAACAAACGAACTTTCATTTTTATATATTATATATATAGGGATAGGGATAGGGATAGAAGACGAGAAGATAGACATTGTTATCTCTATAATCAACAATCAGTTCCTTTTTTCGTACTGGCTTATAATCTAGCAACAGTTTTGCATAGAACGAATCTAAGAATGTAGTATTTTAAGTAGATAAATAAGCAGTGTGGTATAGGTATCATAAGAATCTAGGTATTTAAATTTTAGACTTTAACAATAGGCACTTAATTTCGTATAATTTTGTAATATTGCCATTTAATGAATTACTTTTACCCAGGTGTGCTTCTTATATAACTTTTCGCTGCACAGACTGACTGAACTTTGTTAGAGCCGAAAAAGACCTCGGTTAGTTTCCGCCTTCGAGACTTCGAGAATACTTTGCGCGGAGCGGATTGAGGCGCTCTATCTTCGCTTTCCTGCTTCCGGGAATTCTTGACGCTACGAGGCGCACTCCCCAAGATTGCCATTTATCAGTTTCGAAAGACTTTTATCGCCTATGCAGCCGGCGGCGTCGTTACAATTTAGTTTCCCTGCTCAAGTGATGAAAGCCGAGACATTTCAAGTATTTGAAATTTTCCAGAGGCCCTCCCATATCGGGGCTTGGAATTCTTCATTTTTCCCAACGTGACGGAGGTTTCGTTGCACAAAACAAAAATGACTGGCCCCAAAACTAGCAATCGCTAGTGCGATCTAGAGCTCTTCGCGCGGGCGCGCTTCGCCGTGACCAGCTGATTCCGGGATATAAAATTCCGGAGATAAGTCTCCATCATAAAGACCAATTTATCTTTCAAGAATTGTTTATCTGCGCAAAGTGCGTTGCAATATTTGGCCACACGCGGCGTGAAGTTGTCCGCGCGCTTCTTCCCCGGACCAAAGTATTAGGTGCTAGTGCTAAAATGATGAATGATTCGATGAGCAACCGCAACCGCTCATATTTCGAAAAATTCCGTGGGGCTATTCGAATTTGCGCAATTAATTAATAATTTGTAGAAGGTGGCTCTGATCACCAGCCGCTGGCTGCGGACGGAAGCAATTAGCCGCTACGACTTGAACTGGAATTAACTGCAAGAGATACTTAGCCAGTAAAATTTCATATGAGATTTACATCTTGCACCAAATGTGTAATAGTCTGATTTATGGGCTATGAATGTAATATTTAAGCGATTTCATTCGGCGGTAAAAAACAAGTATTATGATGGTAAACTTTCGTAGTACGTTGTTATGCAATGCTACGGAGCGACGTCTCACTTGAAGGACTCTAAATTTTATTATTTTAATACGTCTATAGGTTTACGCCAGTACTAGGGGGCATTTCAGAATTATTGATGTAAAGTTTCCAGGGGGATACAAAACCATTGAATAACTTGCAAACTATAAGTCTGCATTCATTTTGGTATCATTATAATCGGAATATAGTTCCGTTTCTAATAAAGTGGAAGTCACTGTTACGCATGCGTAGTGCGCAAAGGGAGAAAGGCTCAAAACAAAACGAGAATTCCGCCGCCTGTAAAAGTTTCAAATCGGTACAGATGAAGATCCCAAGTAGCTATCACAAAGAGGCACCATAATGCTTTATGAAAAGTAATAATAAAAATGGCCATGCAACGACAAGGGAAATAAACATCAAGTGGTCAGATACAATTAAAAAAAGTTATCTGATATGACTTGCTACAGACGAAGTAAAGAAATGGGATATTTGTTTTATAGCCTAAGGAAAAAAAAAATGCGAATTTAAGAATGGCGAAAAGTTAACTAGCGCACACACACATTTTTTCATTTTGTGTTTTTAATTTGGATTTGGCGATTTGGAATTAACATTGTCATGTGTACCGGTCGCTTACGAAAAGTACAGGGTGATCTTGATTTGTTCGCAAGTAAGAGCGATTGTAAAAGTTTTTGAATAAATAAGTGTGTTTTTAAATGCAATTAGTTAAGGGGTTGCATACGTACAGAATTTTCAGAAAATCGACTTTTTTTACAGATTATTATTCTCTATAGTTTTACGCGTATTTTTGTGAAAGTCGATTATAAAAATTCCACATAGATCGAAAGTTATTATAGAAAAGGTGACTGCTCGACGTGAGTCTGATGCGCAAAGGTTGCTGTCCATTGTTTGAGGCAGCTGGCCGTTACTTTCGGGGCCTTTGAGCCTGTCGGAAAAAAATAAACAACAACAATTGTTTACTGACAAGGAATGCATATAATATGAAGCTGGAATGGGAGATTAGACGTAAGGTAACAATATGAATTAAAAAATTCATAAAGTTCTTGCTTTAGCTGCGTGCGACCTCGACCGAAACGCACTTGACACTTTAAATGCGTTTTTTTCAGAACTACTTTTTCCGGCACGGTTTACATGATAACTCATACAGATTTTAATATTTTTGTATGTTTTTTTTTTTAAATATTCGTAATTGTTTTCTCTATAGTCCACCGAGCCAGATTTTCCATATTGTGATTAAAAAATTTTATAAACATAATTAAAGTGTGAAATTTATGACACAAAATGCACATTTTATTTTAAACTGCCGTAAATTGCCAAATTTTTCGAATTTCAAAAATCCGGCTCGACAGACCATAATTACAACTATATTTTATAAGAATTTTTTTATATTTTACAAATCGATCAACATTTACTGGAGATATCATGTCAACCGTGGAGCAACTTTTTTTTTTTTAGTGTTGTGGATCACATGATTTTTTATATAGTAATTTTTGTAAAAATAAAGTGAAATATTTTTTTTTTATAAAGTTTAAATACAAGTAAACAATGTGTAATAGTTATTTTTATTAATTTCTATTGCTATCCCTTCTAAAAACAGTTTTTCTTTTAGCGCATTTTTGGCGCTGCTGTACGTATGTAACCCCTTAAGGGGAGGGTACAGGTTGAAATCTGTATATTAAGCCTATTTTTGTGAATTTTTTTCGAAGAAATGATTGAATTTATTTATTTCCAATTAAAGTACGTATATTTAGTAATGTTTCAAGAATACTCTATAAAATTTTCAGAGCAAAATATTAAGAAATGAGACTCTGGTAACCAACATGCGTAGACTCTACAAAAAAAAAATGCATTTTCCGGTGGACATCGGAACTCGACACTGGATCATCTAAAATCAAAAAATCAAAAATATTTTGTTAGTTTAAGAGTTTCTCTAGGTAGTGACGTTGAGTTTTTTTTTTTTTTTTTTGCAGCACTTAGAAGTCAAATAAAAGAAAATCTCGACGTTACTACCTCATAAAGTATGTAGAGAAAGCCTGCACAAAATTTCAAGAGGATCGGTTCAGTAGTTTTTAAGATACAGTGTCCACTGACTTTATAAATAGTAGTTTTGAGAGAAACGCATTTACAGATTTTTATCATTGTTCTTCGAAATACTCACACCGCTGAAAACTAGATCGAGAGTAGGGATATTCAAAGCGTTGTATCTCTGGCAGTTTTGCTCCGATCGACTTGAAACTTTCACAGGATATTCTTGAAGATGTCTACTTTCATTTAAAAATGTGTGTACCTTCTTGTTATAGGTATTCTATTGTTTGAACCTCATTTAGTCAACTAGTATGTTGAACCTATTAACATGATACTCCAAAGAATAAAGGATACCATCACCAAGCATCTAATATATATGGCATATCGATTCGTTCTGAAAAACATCGATTTTCGATTTGATTCGAATCGAACGGAATAGGATCGATTCTCGATTAAATTTGGCATTGCCAGATCGATTTTCGATTAATCGATTCATTAATTGATTTTTTTTTTAAACGCTTTTACTAGAGAGATACAAAGAAAACTAAGAATGACGAATTAGTGTACGTACAGATACTGTAAGAAAATAGCAACTTTAATATAAAATTAAAAAAAAAAAAGATGTCTCAACTATACAAAACTATTTATTTTATTCAAAAGTTTTTTTTTTATATTATTTAAAGATTATCACACATATGGAATGACGATAAAGTGACACGTGAATCGGTCCAGTGTTCTAGATCGACCTAAAAAATCAATTATTTAATTACTCGATCTCTGATCGACATGCCTATAATATATAGTATACATATACATATATACATATATACATAATATATAAGAGCAAATAACGATATAGCACAGTGGTGAAAAAGGCTATGGCTGAAATATATGGAAATAAAAAGGCGTTGGGTGAACTATTTTTATTTTTTATTTGTACTTAATATTTTGAATTGAATAAAATATATTTTATTTGTTATCTATCGAGCTTTTGTTTTGGTGAAATTCTTCAAAAAACTTTAAATAGATCGTTTGCTGATGATTGGGCGGATTATTTTGAAAAAGAGTAGGTATTTTAATTTTTGAGATATACGAGTTGCTTAAATCTGATAGTCTACATATGTCTAGATATATACATAAGAATGGTGCGGTTTTTAAGATCTGTAGAGGAGAGTTTAAGATAAGACTGCGCAAAAGAAAATCCTACTTCGGTCTACGCCAGAAAAAAAAAACCCATTGTAAAGCTACTGAACCCAACTTCCTTTCAAGAAAGACCTGCCGAGTTTGAAATTTGTCATGTAAAGCAACTTACCAGTGACCGGCAATTTCCATAAAATCTGAATGGCAATCCGCCCGCGAGGTCTTGGCCAGAGAGGAAGGCATCTATTAAGTTTTCGCTTGGGAGCGTCTTGTTCAAGTCTGCTGGTCAGCCGCAATATGGACTGCCCTGCACCTCCGGCGGCGCGTCACACTTCTTCGTTCTATTCAAGTGATTATTTTCCCGTGGCCAGAGACTCCCTGAGAACCTTTGGGAACATAGGCAACGCAGCACACGCACGTATTTACATAGTGCTGTTCTGGCTGTTTCTAAACAATCAGATTTTATCGCCGGCAGTGCGTTTAATGCATGAAGTGTAGAACTTGAGCAGCACCCGTAATTTCGAGATGACGCCGACCGCACAAAGGCTCCGATAAGACCCTCGAGAGTAGGGAACCGGGGTCCGGGATCCGGGAGGAGTCTCGAAAAGAAGGGAATTGCCTCCCGTTTTTATTGCATAATAGCAGAAATAGTCCCCCCCTGTCTGCTTTGGACATCAATAGCAGACAAACTTAAGATTAATTGTATAACCGACAACCGAAGGGAGGAATTGGGAATTCAGGGGATTCGGGGAAGAGGGAGCATCCATGCGTTGCGGCGGGAGACAATTATTACATTAGAGCAATTCCAGACAATTGGCTCTTATCTTGCATCGGCCAGGGGAGCCGACTCGTGCATAAATTGGAATTATTCGGCCATATATTTTTATTATGTGGAGCTCTGGAGAGCTCTGCAACAAAATCTCAACTCCCGAAGGGATATTTCCATTTTATACATATTTGGGAAATATCTTTATGTCCTGAAAATAATGCAAATCTTTAATGGATTCTCAAGATCGATTGTTTCACTTCTTCGGATTTTAGTCACTGGCTTCTGAAATTTTATTGTGTACTATTACTTCTTAATAGTTCGAGGAACGTCTTTATTTGGCAAAAGCGGTTTTATGTTTAGTTTTCCTCTTCCGGTTTTAATACGGCCTAAGTTAAAGGTTTTTCATCATCTAATATAAAAGTCATTGAGCTTATAATTAAATTTTTGTGCTATAAACGTTTTATAATGGTTTTAACAAGGAAACCGCGCAAGATACCTTATTTCGATTTTGTTCTCCTTTAAGGGGGTAGTCCAGTGAAAAAAATTTTTTTTTTAATTTTTTTGTTTTTTGCTTAAATCTACTCTACTACACCTAGAAAATACTCCCTTAAAATATCTAAGCAAAATATTGAATAGTTTTAAAGATACAGAGAGTTTTCGAGAGACGTGTAATCCGAGCGCTCGAAGGTCCCCTGGCGTGTTTCAGAGCAAGGAGGACTCTTGTATTTCTGTTTGCTCTGCCCATTTTTTTTCGGTTTATAACGGTCTAGGTCCTTCTGCTTTGTATTTAAGGTTAGTTATGTATAGAGCAGGCATCGCGTTATGTATGGAGCAGGCATCGCTGACTAAGGAAAAATTAATTTTTTTTAGCTTTTTTCCGCAACAAAAACTTTAAACGCGTTTTTCTAAAAACAGCATTTTTTGACTCGGCGGACGTCAGATCTCAGAGTCTTTTGCTCCGATTGATCTAAAAATTTAGCTGTATATTTCTTGATTGTGTATCTATCGTCGGAACTAGAATTATTAAAATCCATTGTTTATTTACAAAGTTATAAACAAATTAAGCACCCGAAAAACACCCGAAAAATTCAAAATGCCGCCATTTTGTTACTTTTTATTGAAAATTAATAATTCTAGTTCCGACGATAGCCAATGTTCTACAGATTAAAACCTCGTTTGAATTTTTTGTTTCAAATGAACCGTTGCAGAGATTCGACGTCCGCCAACAAAAAATTTTTTTTTTTGGAGCGGCCATTTTGTCGGGATGACTCATCGAAAACAAAAAAAAAATTTTTTTTTGTGTATTTTAACAGTTGTACTATCATATGTCAAAAAGTTTTTTAATAAAAATTGACTTCTAATATGAAAAAAAAATCGTTGAAAAAACAGTCGTTTTCACTGGACTACCCCCTTAACACTGAGAAAAATGTTCCCCATTATTTGGAACAAAAGATATAAAATTTCTTAATTTTTAAATAGAATATTAATACGAAAGCCGATAAATTTTATATGCCTTTACTTTTGTGTTAATGTGGAAATTATTTTAAAAAATTATAAGAATTGTTATTAATTTAAACTAGTTTTCTTTATGGATTTTTCGCATTGGAATTTTTATTTCTTATACTAGCTGGGTTAACCGGTTTCACCCGGCGTTGGGTAAATACTTACTAATTAAACACTTCTCAAATGTTCTAGTTTGTTATATCGTAGAAATTGTTTCAACCCGAAAACCCCTTTATGGATCCGCCATCTTGAATTTCCAAATCTTAATAATATTCAAAATTAGTAGCCTTATAATAATCATTGTCCCAATTGTCATTAAAATCCGTTGAAATCGAGAAATTTTGGTCGCCATATTGGATCCGCCATCTTGAATTTGGAAATTTTCCTAATATTCGAAATTAGCGGCCTCAGAATAATCATTGTAATAATTTTCATTAAAATCCGTTGAAATCGAGACATTTGGTCTCCATATTGGATCTGCCATCTTGGATTTACTAATTTTGATAAATTTCGAAATTAGTGGCCTCAGAATAATCATTGTACTAATTTTCGTGAAAATCCGTTTAAATCGAGAAATATTCGTCGCCATATTGGTCCCCCATCTTGGATTTGTAAATTTTGATAACATTCAAACCTGTGACCTGTGACCTCAAAACCGAGGTACTAATTTTCATTAAAATCCGTTGAAATTGAGAAATATAGGTCGCCATATTGGATCCGCCATCTTGAATTTCTAAATTTGGACGACGGATTTGAAATCAGCATAGCCCCTATGTTCCAATTTTCATGAAAATCGATTCAAGTTCAAAATTTTCAGCCGCCATCTTTGATCCGCCATTTTGAAACCCTATGTACTATTCAAAAAAAAAAATTAGCCTATATGTTAAGTTGGAATATGTACTACCTGCGGACAAAAAATGAAAAATATCGATGCAAGCGTTTAGGCGTGATTGAGCAACAAACAAACACACAAACAAACAAACAAACGAACTTTCATTTTTATATATATAGGGATTGAAAGATTCAAATTTTACTAAAATTTATAAACTTGCCTTGGCTGGCACCGAATCGAAAAATAGCTGATAAGATACAATAAATATTTAAGTACCAATAATTTTGTATGTTATCCTTTAATACCCTTTCCTTTAAAGTAATAAACAATAATATTTTTAACTTTTTAGTTTAAGTTTGTCCATATATAAATTTTAAAGTCGGTTTTTATTTATTTTTGTAATTGCATAAGAATTGATCATTATAATTAAAACGAACATAACTTTTATACTCAGAACAAAATTTAATGTGGGCTCATAAAATGAATGTGCGCTTCTATGAGGAAATACTGCAATTTGATGGGCACGATACTCGTTCTTAAATCCAATTAATTGGCACCGATATATCAGCTGAGGTTGTAATTGCTAATTATAGACAGGCAGAGGCTAATTTGATCTTATCGGATCTTAATAAACCCGCCTGGAAAAAATTCCAGATTAATTTCCTTTCCTCTCGCGGATAATCCGATTATATGACGCGAAAATCAATTAGCATCAGCCGCTCACCCGGCTGACCTCTGGTGCTGGTGGTTTATTATATTTGCTGTGATTCCGTCCAACACTTTTATTTATTTGCGAGTCGAGTTGGTTATTTTCTCAGAACACCTTCATCACCACATTCATTGTAGCTGGAGGAATAAGAATGAGTTGTTTGTCAATATATTTTACTTGGAAGTAGATAGAATCACCGGATAATATTTCTTAATTAATTTGGTCTAGGCAATGTTAATAATAGAATATAATGTACATTTTATTAACGACCAATTTTTCAATAGTCAGATAAATGTATTCCTTAAATTGAAGCGGTTAATTTGAAAAGGGCGCAAGTCACAAGTTGTCTTAGACCAAGAACATGATAAACTAGGACATTTTATCTAACAAGGAGGGGGCACGGCCTTGGGGAAACGGATTTGAATGAAATTTTGCCTAGTAGTAGTATTTTATGTCGGTACATTAGCCATAAAATATGCCTGTCCAATGCCCCGTAGTAACGGAGAAAAACGCACTCAAAATTCACCCCGTGCTATACATATATGCAGCGTGCCAATTAAGTACCGGGACGGCAGAATAACTTGAAAAGTAAGCATCACAGAGAAAAATTACTTAGACAAAAGTTGTAGGATTTTTCCCTAGCAATTAAACGGTGAATTTACATTTGACCTTCACCTCGGTCTTCAAGGACATTTCAAGTTCAAGTCGATTTTTTTAAATTGCAATCCCTACTTTTGACTCCGGAAATTGAAAGAGCAGGAAATTTGACGTTCAAATGTGACCTTCGCCATTTTAAAAATTTGACCTCTGAAGGTCATATCAGAGAAAGGTCAGAGTACGGGAACTACAGAATAACTCGTCAGGAGTGGGTTTTCGGCAAAAATGTTCCAAACAGAAGTTGTTAGATTATTCCCTGATTATTTGATGACAACCTTAGATTTGACCTTGACCTTAACCTTCAAGGTAATTTCCAGGTCAAGTCCGTTTTTTCAAATGGAAACGCATACTTTTGTCGCCGACTACTACTAGGCAAAATTTCATTGAAATCCGTTTCCCCAAGGTCGTGCCCCCTCCTTGTAAGTATCACGAAAAACCTTCGTATATTAATGTGTATAATAAATAATAAATATACAGGGTGTCCCGTAAGTGAAGGATAATACTGCAACTGTGGATAGGGCAGACAATTTCCTACTATATGCTAGAATTGTACTTTAGTAAAAGTACCACGGTTTTCGAGAAATGTTCACTGTTTTAATTTTTTGGAATCTTCCATCACCGGAGAGACGTACATAGGGATTTTAGAGACCAAATCGTTAAATCTTTTTATTTTATTCAAGACGTAGCAGCACCTCATCGCACACAAGAAGTATTTGAACCATCAATAAATTTTATGGCGATCGAGTTATTGGACTAGGGTAGCCATGCTTTCCTAGGGGACCTTACTCGTCAGACCTCACTCAATGTGATTTCTATTTTATGGAGCTACATTGAAGATCACTGCTGTGAACATAACCCAAAAACAATAAAGGATTTTATTAACGACTTCAGGAAGATCGTCAATGGCATTTCAAATGAAACGTTAGAACATGTTTTTAATAGTTTTAGAAAGCATTTGGATATTTGTGCCAATTTAGTTAGTTAAAATATCGAAAATATATTTTATTAGTAACTAACGTTCTTCACTATAGTTTTAAATTAATTTCTTTTGTATTAAATAGATTTAATTTTTTTATAATAAAATGGACATGAAATAAAAATGACGACTTTCCTCTATTAAGAAATATTTACATTTTAACGATTTCTCCATTTATTAAAGAGTAGTGACTCATTAGTTTTCACAGATTCTTATTGGACACCCGGTTAGAGATTACTTTGACCAGTTATTATATTTATCAAATAAATTGTATTTATCAAAAAAATCAAATTTATCAGGAGAAGGGTCATTCTGACCCGAAAAGGGGTTAAATTAATTTGGAAGAGGATTCATTTGGAATGGAAATGTTATATTTTTAAAATTATGCGTAATTAAAATAACATTGGAAACAAAACAGGTAATCAGAGTTAATTCAGTTATTTACGTACTTATATTAAGTATACACGTACAAGGTAATTTGCAGAATTGAATGAATGCTTCACATTCTTATATTATGATTATATTTTATTTATTATATTATATTTTATTTATTATATTATATTTAATAATCCTATACTTCAAGTTAGCACGTCCAAAATCATTTTTGAAAATTCTTGATATAGGTACGGTATAGTATAGTATCAATATTACTCTATTGTATTCTGGGCATATAAAATTGGATGGAAACCGAGAAAAAATTATTTTCTTTTTTTTTTGTATTCATTTCTATGAAATTTTTAGGAACTTTTTAAAATTTTCAAAAATAGTCTGTGTTATGCCATAACTGCTAAATGTTTTACAGCCTCCTAAGCTCTTGAAATAATAAAGTTTAGATTCCTCACTAATGAAGTTTCTTCGTAGATTGATATTCCCTGGATAAAATATTTCAAAATGAAAATGTTTAACTTAATTTACTTAATACATGTTAATATTTCAAATAAAGCCTAACATAAAAATTTTACTTCGTGATTATACAAAATACCCTTAATAGTGGACTGAATTCGAAGGACCCAGATCGTCTGGAAACTTTAATTACGTTCCCATTTCATTTTTGATGGGCCAGCTGGCCATTAATCTCTAAACGAATGGGCAATAAAAATCTCTTTAAAAAAAACTTCTTGTAGATTCCGAAGGGTTTCTGTTGCGTGTCCATTTTTTTTACAGTAGACGCGACGAATGTTATCTAAGTACCATAAAAAAGCAACAAACGCTCCAAAATTTAAATTACAGTCTCTCGGCAGCCGCGACAACTTTAATGATCCTGTGTAAAGTGGATTGAATGCAGTTTTGTAGATCAGTTAAGAAACAAGATGCTGAAAAAAGAAGACGCAAGAGTATCCAAAGCGAGCTCCATTTGGAGCAGGTGTTAAAAACAGGAGTAAAGATGCAATTTTTATTTATTGGAACCATCTACGCGTTCATCTTTCGGGGTCTGGGGGTAGTAACTCACCTCGGGGGTATAATTTTGGTTTATTCTCTTTTTAGTGTTTGAGCATTTTGTTATTTTTTTAGGTGCCACTTTGCCACTGATATCATCGCTGCAGATCGTAGACACGACGACGCACAGCAGCTGTGGCCTGGACCAGCATCAGTGGCGAGCATGATCATGTGTACGTATGCATGTTTTTATCCCAAGATCAAGCACTTGAGTGTTGGACAGAAAGATCTAATTTTCTCGGTGCCTAAGAGGTTAGAAGACGGCGCGTATCCTCCTCCTCAATTGACAGTGATGATTTCATGATGCTCCAGCAAGTAGGTGTCTATTTTGAGACGATCTTCTTCTGAGGCAGTCGCCAGCGGTTTGATGATAATGATCACAACCATCTGGGATTGAATCGTTTCCGGTGCGTGACGACTTAAAAGGGTGAAGTAATCTAAACCGCACCAATTTTGAATCTCATCTCTCCTGCATGCCATGGGAATGTACTAATAAATTTTCATGCAAACCAAGATATCCAATTTAGAATGTAAGACAATTGCGCCACGGAAGAAAGGAGTTACCTCAGGGATATTTGAATAATCGAATGGGAGCAAGCTCGTTGAGTTGCCTCGTTTTAATTCGGTTTTATTATATTCCACGAATGGTTAATGGGATCTAGTTCTCTATACTGGCCACCTACGTTGAAAAAAATATCCCATGGTAAGATCCAATATGCGTGTTTTTTATTATTACGTTTTTACTATGAAACCCATTTAGTAAGACATTCAGCAAAGTTAAATTTTAATGCTACAACAAATATAGATAATAACGAAAATAAAGCATTTTATTTTGAATTTATAATGTAGTTTCAAAATGGTTTTTTGTCAAATTAACGATAGAAATTGTTAACTCTAAAGTTCAATGTGAAACGTAGTTAAATTAATAATTTTCGGTATTGGCACCAAATCATATTTGAAAATTATTGATTTAATGTTGTTTCCATTGCTTTTACATCGCTTTTTGTTTTCAATTCACCAACTAAATTTATGTATTTATTGCTTTATGCACCGACCAAGTAAGACACAATATAAATTTTTTACAATTTCGACAGACTGTTGTTTTTCTGGTGTGAATTTGATGGCCTAAAAATAAGCAAAAAAGAATAAAAATAGGGCACGCTTTGTCATATTTGATATTGTATCGTTATATTAAGAGTTTACATTTTCATGGCCACCAACTTCTTAACACCTTTTACAAGAATTCAAAAGCATATACAAAAAAGAGTGAATGATAGTGATAGTGTGATTTTTATACGTACATTATTTCTTATACAAATGCGTGTTTGTTAGGAAGAAAAGGATAAAATAATTAAAAACAACAGGATAGTGTCCTTTCAAAAAGGGATAGTTTTTGCGAAAAGTAAACAATTCCGTAAATTTAACTTAAAAAAATTGGTTCGAATATACAATATATAGATATATCCAACGACTCAACAAACTAACCAACTTCTACAATAAATACGAAAAATCAACCAATGGGTACAATATTGTTCGAATAAAGTTAGTTGAAAATTTGAATATATTATGTTGTTTTAAATTGTCAATTGAATCCGTTCAAAACGATATTTAAGGATATTTAATTTTCGGGGTACCAAACTTTAATGGCTAATAGAAAAATATTTTCGATTGTAGTGTACAACCATATCTAAAAATGGAACTCTAAAAATTATACAGATCTGCAAGGTTTTGTTGTTGGGCAGCTGAGGGTCATTTCCGAATTAATTTTCTGCGTAGAATCCGAATACGAGCTCAGAATTGGCCCATTACGTCAGAATTTTGAGATATTTTAGGTTATGTACACGAAAAATGGGGTTTTTTGGCTACTTTTCCTACATATTCCTACTTTTTCCTATATATTCCATCATTTAGTACTACTCTTACTGGTAATGATGGTGCTGTACGATTTTTCCTTCAAAAGTTAAGGCCACTTTAAGATCACGTGATGAGTTGGAAAGTATATATAGTCCAAGCCCAGTACACTATGTAGGTATTCCAATTCATCACGTCATCTTAAAATCGTTTTAACTTTTGAAGGAAAAATCGTACAGCACCATCAGTATCAGTAAGAGTAGAACTAATAAATGACGGAATATGTAGAGCGTTCTGTACATAACCTCAAAAGTAGGCAAAAAAGCAATTTTACATGTACATAACCTAAAATATCTCTAAAGCCTGCCGCGATGGGCCAATTCTGAGCTCGTATTCGGATTCTACGCATGAAATTACTTCGGAAATGAGCCTCAGTTGCCCAGCAACAATCACAATCCCTTTTTTTTTGCAGATCTGTGTTATTTATGGTTTGTTAACATAGCCTCGATTTCTTAAGCAAAGAGGTTTTTTTTTAATGTCTTCGTTTGTATTCATTCATTCTAAAAAAAACTGCAGTTTTTTTTCTTAGTCCCCACCAATTCCAAAGGTTAAGGTCCATGTTACTTTAAATATGCCTATGTATTTTTTAAAAGTATTAATACTACATTGTATTAAAAAATTATCGGAAATATGGACTCGGTGAACGAGTTTTCTAATTCAAAGGTTCTGAATGGGGTTTAGTTAGGCCACTATTATATTAAGAACATTAAAACTTTCTAATTTCCATTCTCAAATGTTATATTTTGATATATCCTAAAAATTGTTTTCATCCAAAACATTCCCAAATAAAATTGAAAGCTATTCGTAAAAATATGATTCAAAAGTAAATACATATATTACTTATAATATTTTAATTTAATCTGTGAAATGAGAGTACGTGTTTAATTTTTAGGGTTGTAGAGTATTACTAGAGTATTATTTCCAATAAAAACTTTTATACACACTTTCGGGGTTGATTTCCGAACAAATAAGAAATACGTGTTTAATTATTTATGTTTTGAAGTACTTTTATCAAGTTTTAAGTCAATGGAACTATTAAATAATATTTCTCCATATAAACGTTGAACCTCCTTAGGACTCCTTTAGGGGTTGAATTTTCAAAAATACTTTTTTACTGAGTCTCTATATGATAAAATAATTTCATGTTTATAGCTTCATGAATCAGTCAGGACATGTGACAATTTTGATTTTAAACACTTCTCAAATGTTCTAGTTTGTTATATCCTAGAAATTGTTTCAACCCGAAAACCAATTTATGGATCCCCCATCTTGAATTTCCAAATATTAATATTATTCAAAATTAGTGACCTCAAAACAATTATTTTACTAATTTTCATTAAAATCCGTTGAAATCGAGAAATATTGGTCGCCATATTGGATCAGCCATCTTGAATTTCTAAATTTGGACAGCGAATTTGAAATCAGCATTCAGCAAAACCCCTATGTACCAATGTTCATCAAAATCGCTTCAAATTTAAAATTTTCAGCCGCCATCTTGAATCTGGCATTTTGAAACCCGTTGTATTATCCGAAAATAAATTAGCCTATATGTTAAGATGGAATATGTACTACCTTCGGACAAAAAATGAAAAATACCGATGCAAGCGTTTAGGCGTGATTGAGCAACAAACAAAAAATTGAACTTTAATTTTTATAGATATGTATATTAGGGATATACCATATATAAAGGGTCATCCAAATGTGACGCCTAGATGTCAGCACTACATAATTTTTACACGTGACATATTTTCAAATGACATAAGCCATTTTGTTTTATTAGAAGGTAGTACAATTTTAACCATGGACAGGTACACATTGCAACAACGCGTTTACATCATTCAAACTTTTTATGAAAATGGCGTTCTTTGAAAAATACCCATCGCAAAATTCGTGATTTTTTTGGTGTAAATAATCGGCCAAATCAATCTTCAATTCAAAGATTAGTGAAAAAATTCGCAGAAACTGGTTGTGTTACTGATAAACCAAAAAGTGGAAGACCAAAGTCTGTACGCACAAATGAAAATATTGCTGCTGTTAGTGAAAGTGTTGAAAATGAACCGACAACATCAATTTCGCGTCGTTCGCAAGAATTGGGCATATCTTATGGCTCCTTATGGAGGATTTTGCATAAAGATTTGCATTTACACGCTTATAAAATTCAATTAACCCAGGAATTGAAAGAAAGAGACCATTTACAACGTCGTAATTTCGCTAGTTGGATTATTGAACAACGAACGACAGATCCATTGTTTTCAAGCAAAATTTTGTTTAGTGATGAAGCTCATTTCACAATGGATGGATTCGTCAATAAGCAAAATTGTCGTATCTGGGGTGATGAAAATCCTCGTGTTATTCATGAAAAATCTCTACACCCACAAAAAGTTACTGTTTGGTGTGCATTTTGGGCAAATGGAATCATTGGGCCATTTTTTTTCGAAGATGATGCTGGAAATGCTGTTACTGTGAATGCTGAGCGATACCAATCAATGTTGAGAGGCTTTTTTTGGACACAGTTGAGTCATATTGATGTGTCTGACGTCTACTTCCAGCAAGACGGTGCTACATGTCACACAACTCGAGAAAACATTACGTTTTTGCGATCAAAATTTCCTCAACGTGTAATTTCACGAAATGCAGATTTCAATTGGCCTCCAAGGTCATGTGATCTAACACCATTAGATTTTTTTTTGTGGGGTTTTTTGAAAAGTCGAGTGTATGCTAACAAGCCACAAACAATTAATGATCTAAAGAACAACATTCAAGTTGCAATTCGTGAAATAACACCAGCAACATGTCGGAAAGTCATTGAAAATTTCGATATTCGGATTGATGCCTGCAGACGCAGTCGTGGTGGACATTTGAATGATATTCTATTCCACTTATAATTGTAATGGATCATATTTTTAATAAAAAAAAACAGCTTGAAAAAATTGCAAATAGTTTGTGTTTTATTTAAAAGAAACATGTAGGCGCGTTTTTTGGATGACCCTTTATAATATTCGAGAAGTGAAGTGTATAATTTATAGACTTATGATCAGGGCCCTAAATAGAGGCTCTGGGGCCCCAAAGGAGCTAGTGATTGAGAGGTCCAACTTTCGTTTCGTAAACCTTTTTTTTTAGGGAAACTCTAGAGAATTCGCATGTAATCGTTATATTTGAGCATTTCTAGTAGTACTGGAAGTTTGAAATTTTTTTATGGTTGCTATTTAGGGTTTCTGGGACTCCTTATAGAATCACTTTGTTGTCCGTCTGTCTGCCCCTCAATACCCTTTTTCTCAGAAACGGCTAGAGGTATCGAATTAAAATTAATACCAAATACTAAAGTCTATAGCTTCATAATAGCCACCTTAATATATTAAGGTTCTTTTCTCATAATCATGGAAAAGAATTCAAGTTTCTAACTCAATAATTCGGCCTATCAAAGTGTGCTTTCTGACAAGGTTTATCTTAAAAGTGAATGAAAAAATAATAGCAGTCATTCAAAGCTAAAAGGAAACATTAAAGGATAGAAGTTAAATTGTTTTAAATGTATAAATCAAAATATTACGTAAATTTTTGTTTCCTAACTTTTTTTTTATAAACAAACTCATTGAATACTTTATCAAAGTTAATTTGTTTATAGTCGGGGTGCCAGAGGTTTTCATTTCGTTGTTGGACGGAATTTGATGAAAAATGGCAGAAAGGGAAGGTCATTGCCCGTACAGTGACCCATTAAAAAAGTTAGAATGAGCGATGTCGGGAAGGTACTTTGTTATTGCAAAATAACTTTGATAACCCGTTATTTTTCAGTTTTCTTGGAATAACTCGAAAACGAAGCGTTTCAGCGAAAAATATTAAATACAAAAGTTGTTCAGCTGATGATTTTACGTAGGAATACGGTTTTTTGATTAATTAAAAAATTGTTTTTCCGACCGAAAACCAGCAGAAAAGTAACAAAAATGCAAAAACAATAAGCATTAAAAAATAAAGGAAAAAAACGATTTCCATCGTTGATATTTGGGTTATTGATAGGTATTGGTATTGTTAACCAAATGCACCCGGTGCGGTTTTTCAAAAACAATATGGCGACCTATTGCAAAATTGTTAAGTTAAAACTTTGGAACGCTGTAAATTCTGACTGAACAAACGGATCTTGATGAAACAAATTGGAATCGGTAGGTATTAACGGCATCTTTGAGTGTGGCAAATTTCAAAATTTTTCAACAATTACTTTTTTTTTGTTATTAACCAAAAACCATTTTCTGTGCTTCGTAATTTCGTCAATTTACAACATTACAACAATAACAAAATGCATTTGATTACTCTTAACATCCTACAGTGGTGACTAAAAACGCGAAAATAGCGAGTTTTGATGATTTGATGCATTTTGTTGCAAAGCTTAATGTTGTAAATTGACGAAATTACGAAGCACAGAAAATGGTTTTTGGTTAATAACAAAAAAAGTAATTGTTGAAAAATTTTGAAATTTGGCACACTCAAAGATACCGTTAATACCTACCGATTCCAATTTGTTTCATCAAGATCCGTTTGTTCAGTCAGAATTTACAGCGTTCCAAAGTTTTAACTTAACAATTCTGCAATAGGTCGCCATATTGTTTTTGAAAAACCGGACCGGGTGCATTTGGTTAACAATACCAATACCTATCAATAACCCAAATATCAACGATGGAAATCGTTTTTTTCCTTTATTTTTTAATGCTTATTGTTTTTGCATTTTTGTTACTTTTCTGCTGGTTTTCGGTCGGAAAAACAATTTTTTAATTAATCAAAAAACCGTATTCCTACGTAAAATCATCAGCTGAACAACTTTTGTATTTAATATTTTTCGCTGAAACGCTTCGTTTTCGAGTTATTCCAAGAAAACTGAAAAATAACGGGTTATCAAAGTTATTTTGCAATAACAAAGTACCAGGGCCGTAGCCAGGATTTTTTTTCGGGGGGGGTTTTCAAAATAAAAAGTAGCAGACGGGAAGGGGGGGGGGGGGGGGTGATAATTTACATTTTTGAACTAAATTGAAATTATTTTAAATAAAGTTAAAATATTAATTTAAAATAAAGTTTAATTTTTACATCTTCAATATATATTTAATTAAATATTTTTAAAAATATCTATACTATGTTACTCTTATTAAGGTGTTATACCACCCTGACGCTCGAAAAATAGGCATAAAAATAAACTTTTTTTTTGGCTTGGCCATTAAAAATATGAATTATTCTTTATTTTACGTATACATATAATAGATTTATAAACAATTTCCAATACTGAAATACTAAAAACATTAAAAATGGGTGAGATATGAGTCGCTCAGTGGGACCCTCTTTTCGAAATCCTTGCTGACGGTGTACATGATTTCTCCGTTCCGCATTTTCCGAAAAAAAAAATTCCTTCTTCAAAAGTATTAGCTAAGGCGTGACGGAGGGAAAAAATTAATTTTTTTTTTTTTTTTTTGGAGAAATGACAGCTGTTCTAAAAAAAACTCGTATTTCCATCAACATTTTGAGTTTAAAAAATATATAACTTTTGAATACGGAACTCAATCGAAAAATTCACGTCAAGCTTTAGGTAATATTATAAAAAATAAGTGGTGCAAATTTCAGTCAAATAGGTTCAGTCGATTTTGAAATATCGTGTACACCAGTTTGAAAAAAGGAATTTCGAAAAAAACGTGAAAGAAAAAAGGTCGAAGTTAACGCTTTAAAAGTAAATTTTTTTTTAATTACTTTTAATCTGCGATTCCTGGCCCATACATAAGGTTTTGCGATGTCCTCCGTTACCTGAGTTACTGTTAGTTTAATCTTTCCAAAGGAATTATATTATTGTTAAAAATAGATAGATACGTAATGGTCCGAACGCTACCTGAGTTTTGGGTCGGCTCCCTGATGCGCTCACTTCTAATTGCTATAACTTTGTAATAATTTGAATTTTGGAATGTTTCAACGCTTAAAATATTGTTAAAAGTATAAACAATTTATTTAGCAAAAAAAACTGTTGTTTGAAAATTTCATGGTTGTGTAACCCCTTAAAAAAATTCAAAATAAAATTTCTAATTTTTTAAACACTTAACTTTTCGAAAAAGATATCTTAGAAACGTAAAAAAGAAGGATTTCACAGTTTTCGACTTTTCGCAGCGAAAGAAAGAGTAAGAACTATTTTAAAAAATATGTTTGCACTTCTTCAGTTATCAGTTACAACCTGAGTAATCAATAAGTGCTAAAGATGTTTTGATCGCATCTAAAATGTACTACTTATAATATTCCACTACTTTCAAATTGAGTAAAGGCGCCAATATTTATTGCCTAGTGGAGAGAATTTTTATTATTTTGTTACCTTTATTAATGAATTTTGCAATGAGGCATCTGAACTATTCTATTTTTTCATTCCGAGGGCATTTTTTTCATATATCAATTTTTTTGATGGAAATACTGTTTTTTTTTAAAAGACCCTTGAAAAGGTAAATGCTACCTACCTTTGTGCTATGATAAAAACATCACTGATTATTTTTAAAAAGTTACATGTCTTTAAGATATTTTATCATTGTTAAAGAAAAGAGAAAAGCGGAAGTTTTACTCATCTGACTGACTGTTCAACCCTTTAAAAATCATGTAAATTTTTAGTTAAGTTTCAAAATTTCGGGGGGGGTTCTAACCCCCTAACCCCCCCCGCTGGCTACGGCCCTGCAAAGTACCTTCCCGACATCGCTCATTCTAACTTTTTTAATGGGTCACTGTACGGGCAATTACCTTCCCTTTCTGCCATTTTTCATCAAATTCCGTCCAACAACGAAATAACCCATTTTTTGAACCTCTGGCACCCCGACTATTAGTAAAGTTTTTAAATGACTTTATTTTGAATGTTTCATTTGAAAAAAAATTGAGTTTGTCTCAAAACTTTTCTTAATCCGATTTCGTGGACCTGTTCGGAGGCCCCTCATACTAGGGAGCGCCGGGGCACTGCCCCAATAATTTTGTTCTGTAGAATGATTCAACTTATGAAGAATAAGTAAACAGGCTAAAAAAAAAAACAAATATGACTTCTGAATGCTTTTTTGAAGCAACCTCACGAGAATAAAATTGTGTAAGAATTTGTACATGCGTTATCGCAATCTCTGCAGAAATTCCCCGATAAAATGCAAAAGATTTATCACCTCGTTCTCAAAACATTCCGGGCAAGGTGTGATGGGGAATGGAAGCGGCTAAAAGTTAAGTTTGTTATAAACATTTGTCGAAATATTCGCGTGATATCATCAGGTGAAAAACTTTTAAGAATTCGAGTACACGCGGAACACTTTTATTATTTTGTTTAGCGCGGTTGGGGCCACAAAATTCCAGTTTTATTTACCGCGAACAATTATTGTTATAAGAAAAGACCTTCACCTGCCCCGGGGACGGTAAAGTGTGCATCCGGGCGATTAATTTGAATTTCGAATTCGAAATTTCACCTCTCGTGTGTATCACACGGGGCTGGGTGCAAAATGCATTCAAATTCCCTTCCGCACGCCGGGTTTTATCGCAAATTTTTAATTACATTGAGAGTCAATCGTCAAGTTGAGAATTCCGCTTTAATTATTTAATTTAATTGAGGCTTTGACCGCATGCCGTGTGTGGCTGGAATCTTTGATGAGTTTTTCTGTTGAAAAGCAATCGACATGCAAACTTTCGTTTTTTCTATGCAATGCTGCGGAATTTAAATGGTTTTAACAAAAAAATCGTAAAATACACAATTAAATGCATTGTGAACTGGCACTTCAGCTCAAAACTCGGTAGAATTACGCGTTCATGGTTGTTATATTTGTAATTTATGCAATGCATATCTATTATTCGAATCGGGAGAACTATTCAAATTGTAAAAAGATATCTACGTTCACATAAATCGCCACAGCATTCATATTCATTCGTTGACTGCATTCAAAGCGAAATTTAAAAAAAGACTATACGTAAATCGTTACAAGTGAACTATAACTGCGAAGTGAACGTCTTAAGTCTTAACGTCCACTTCTAACGAATAGGAATGAATTAATAATTAAGTCATATCAAAGAGGAGTACTTGTACTTCGTTACAAAAGCAAATCTTCTCTTCTATCCTGATCCCTTCCTAAGTAATGAAAAAACTCCTCAAATTCCCACACGTATCACTTTACAGGACAACATTCTTCTGAGCTTAATAAGGAAATGTAAGGAATATCGATATTGATCGATTCACTTCGTTGAGCGACAAAAAAGCACTTGGCTCTGGTTACAAAATTGTTTTTCGCATGTATCGAATTATGTTTATTTTGCTTATACATCTTGTGGATAAACAATTTAATTTAATCAGCTTGTATAACGGGTAAAATCACGATGTCTTCAAATTACATATAATTTATTATCTATTAAAAGCAATCAATAGTTATAAGTACATACATATAAGATTTATTTTTGCTCAGAACCAATGAAATGTGATTGGTTTCGAATTTTTATATTGCGAATACGAAAATTTTCCATTATATCACGTTTTAAAGAAAAATTGTGAACTCTAGTCTGAGAGTCATTTTTGCTCTATGTGACTAGTGAAGACACATTTTTAAGACTAACATGTTAAACTGTAAAATAAATTAAATAATAAATGCACTAAAATAAAGAAAATAAAAATAGAAATAAATACTCTTATATGATGTTAGTAAGCCCCAAACTAACAAGAAGACTGACTGAGAAAGAAACGTTCTCAATTGTGTCTCAACGATTTTTACAGAAATTTAATTATATTATAGAGTATCGAAAAAAAAGACACACGTATCTTTTTTATCTGCGGATACGCACATTTAGGGGGTGATAACCACCCCTAAAGTTAACCCCCAAAAACAGTTTTTCTTAAATATTTCAAGTTCTAATGAATTTTTTCGAATAAAACAAAATGGAAATGATGTCTCATAAATTTACTAACCTTTTGTAAGTATTTTTTATTGCAGAAAAACGATTTTTTTTTATATTTTTGCGTCACAAAACTAACAGTTTTAATTAAAAATCATTGAAAAATATTTTTTTACTTACGATTTTGAAAAATAAAGTTGACCTGTTTTGCGTTTTCGTAAAAAAAGCTTCTCAAGCGGGTAAACAACCCCTAACACTAATACGTAAATTAAACATCAGTTTTTTCGTGAAAATCAGTATTAAGGAGTTTTTGGAGTCGCTGATTACGAATCTGATGTTAAATTTGAAAAATTCAAAATGGCGGATTCAACATGGCGGAAAAATACACCAATTTTTATAAAAAAACAAACAATAAATAAAAGTATGTGCGTATCCGCAGATAAAAAAAATACGTGTCTCTTATTTTTCGATCCTCTATAACATATTTCAATTTCATCAAAATCGGTGAGACACACCTGAAAACGTTTCCTTGTTCGTAAGAATAAAAATTACACAGATCAACATTTTATCTAGGCTTGTGCACGGGAATCGAAGATGGTATCCTAGGGATTTTGGGGTCGCTGATTACGATGAGTGGGTCGGTTAGGCTCCATCACGTCAAGTTAAAGGTCATTTGAAGGTCAAACGGTCAAAAAACCTTCCAATCCAAATGAAAAAATTGAACAATTTCAATCTACGAAATGCACAATTGTGCCACAGAACCAGAATACCTGTCTTAAGATGACCTTGAATGACCTCGAGGATGCATGCAAAGTAAAAATGAACACCGGATTCGGATTCAGCGACCTCAAAAACACGTCTATGCATTTTTTTCAGATTTTTAGGTTGACCGTTTGACCTTGAAATGAGGTCGACTGACCTCAGATTCAGATTCAGCGTCCTCGAAAACATACGTATGAATTTTTTCAGATTTTTCGGATGGTACTTAGCATTTTTCTCAAAACCCCTTCAAATGACCTTGAATGACCTCGAGGATGCATGCAAAGTAAAAATAAACACCGGATTCGGATTCAGCGACCTCAAAAACATTTCCATTAATTTTTTCAGATTTTTGGAAGGTTTTTTGACCGTTTGACCTTCAAATGACTTTGAACTTGACGTGATGAAGCCTAACCGACCCGCTCATCGTAATCAGTGACCCCAAAAACCCTAGGATACTATCTTCGATTCCCGTGCACAAGCCTAGATAAAATGTTGACCTGTGTTATTAATTATTGGAAATAGGCTTGTAAAAGGTAATCTTAAAATTTTTTACACATAGATTTAAATGAAACCAAAACCTATTCAAATATTTAATAATCCTTTATTAAAACCCCTTTAAACAATTCACTTCTTCTTTTGTTTTCCTTTAATTTTCTTCATATGCTTTTTCCGATTTA
The DNA here is from genome assembly GCA_949715965.1 of Dysmachus trigonus. Taxonomy (NCBI): domain Eukaryota; kingdom Metazoa; phylum Arthropoda; class Insecta; order Diptera; family Asilidae; genus Dysmachus; species Dysmachus trigonus. The sequence continues at coordinate 77,940,671 of OX454322.1, read as the reverse complement.
TTGCCTTCTTTTGTATGTTTTCGGCCTGTCGTTTCTTGATCAATTCCAATCGTAATCGACTCTTAACAATCTGTTCAGGATTTTTGAGTTCCGTATCGAAGCCGGCACGCTTCTTCGCCTCCATTTTTGCATTATGTCGGGCATACCGGCTAACTGGGTACCTCTTTTCATGGGATAGAGGAGCTTGAGCGTCATCATCACTGCCCTGTTCCCGCCAAACTTGTTCCTCAATCTTCGACTTCTCCTTCCATTCAGTATAGCGTCCTGTTTTGTATGTGGCCGGTATCCAGATTCCAGATTCAGTACGGATCTTCCCACTTCGAGGATCTTCAACCGTAACCATTTTCTTCTTGATTCTGTCCCATTTCTTCATTCCCGGCTTGTGTTGGATCTCGTCACCTTTATTTGTTACGCTGAATTCAGCATTTTGCGCCTGTCGTTCAAAATTATTTATTGCAAATCCATCTTCAGTGTGCTTGTCTACTGATTGATAAGGGACGAAATGCTCATGATCTTTAGTGTTCTTCTTCTTCTTCTTCTTTTTAGGCTTGTACAAATCGTCCATATTTTTTCTCTTCTTCGGTACGATTACTTCGCCAAATGCATCGTTTATTTTAGCATCGTCCACTCCGGGCAGACCCTGAAAGAAATTTTTATTTACTCACTGCTGGTGTGAAAAAAATATAATAATATCTTACATTTTCATTCTGTTCTTTTAGATGTTGCACCTTTTCTTCTTCTTCCTTGTCCATATCTTCCATTTTAGCACGGAATTTTTCAATTACTTCAGAATGTGCGGCTCGCTTCCGTTTCATAATTTCCAAAGGAACTGATTTGTGATGGGCGTTCAGTTCAAAAATTGTCTAAATAATTAAACATGAATAGACAATTTTAATATCTAGTAAGATTTATCTTACCCCATGTGGTCTGTAGCTTCTCATCTTCAAAAGAAGATCATGTTTCACCTCCAGTAATTTATTTTCCTCTTCTTTTTTCTCTATGTTCGTCTGCTTCGATTCAGTCTTCTTCTTCGACGAATAATCTTCTCCAGTGCCTGCCACCGTTTCGAAATCTTCTAAATGTCTTAACGTAAAGAACTTCATCGTTTTAACTCTTTTGTTGGAATCATGCGATGCAACGGGTCTAGTACTTATGTACTTTTTGTAGGCATTCTCACTTGTTCTATAAACACCAGACTGAAAACAGAATTAGAAAATTTAATTAAAATTAGATAGTCTAGCGAAAAATGTCCCATATCTCTCGCCCATTGTACAAAGCTCGCCAAATATGGTGAAAATATACTTTAATTATGAGAAAAATAATCTGACAAAAAGACGGCACGACTGTGGGGTCAGGGATTTACCCGAATTTTTGTGTGGTGAAAAAGGACCCCTAGCACCTCACGTGGTTAAAGGAGTAGGACGCACTACTCGGAAAATTCAGAGAAAAATCGATTCAAAATTTCCTAGGCGCCTTATGAGTTAAAAATGTCAAGCGTTTGTCGAGCCACTGTCTACTCTAGACAGTTAAGGCTCGGTCTTATGTGACGGAGGTCTCGCGTTCGATTCCTTCTTCGGATCTTATTTTTTCTTCTTTTTTTTTTTGTTATCCTAACAATTATTAATTAACGTTTCTCAAGACCAAATTTCGCTGATTTTATCGGTTTTCTAGATAATATCTGAGTTTTTACTTTACGTTGTATCATGGAACTATATAAAGAATTAAAAAATAAGCTCTTTATGCTTTTATACTGTGCTAATAAGGGAGCGTTCAAGTATTACGTAACGTATTTTTTGTAGATTTTAGACCCTCCCTCCTCCCCATGTAACGCATCGTAAGGTTTTTCTGTTGTTCCAATACCCCCTCCGCCCCTGTAACGCACCGTAACGTTTTACAAGACGTTTTTTTTTGGAGTAAGAATGAGGACTCTGCAAATTACTTTGAATATTCAAATTTCGTTAATGGATCACAAAAATTCAATTAAATGTTAGGAATCCTTATATTCCTTTAAAAGACTTATCTAACGATATTTCAATCGATGGTGAACGTGAAAAATGTTTTCTAACCATTAATTCCAATATAAGGTGAATTAAAATTTAATATCTGGGATTGATCTCGATTAAACAATTAAAAAATTTTGTAACTTACAATATGTTGACTTTTAAGGAATTCTAGAACAGTATAATGTTCCTCCTCGAGCAGATCTTGCGGTATTATGCCCATTGATTTCTTATCATTTAGATTAAATTCCCTGTTCAGAAAAAGATGCAAATCCAGAAGATGTGCCAAATCGTCCGTTGAAAAAATTGAATAAGCTGTTCCATGCCTACCAGCTCTTGCACATCGACCTTAAAGAGAAAATTTTATATTTCTAATATTCGTCTATTTAAAGATGTTTGATCTCTTACCAACTCTGTGCACGAATAACTTTGGCTTTCCAGGAAAATGAACGTTCACGACATAATCTAAGCTGGGAATGTCGATTCCTCGAGCAGCGACATCAGTCACAATCATGACTGAAACTTTTTTGTGGACAAATTTAGCCACGTTGATTTTTCTAGCCGAAGGATCCAGACTTGAGTATACCGATGTATTTGAAATTCCTGCGTTATCTAAAATCTAATAATAAAAGTTTTATATTAAAAACATTTCTGGGAATATGGGGGAAAACTCACATAAGTTAGGAGTTCTACATGATGCTGGGTGCCGGCAAAAACAACCGTCTGGGCATCTTTTGGGATAACAAATTTTAATAGAACGATAAGAGCAGAATACCTTTCATCTGGCCGGCAATGTACGAATTTTAGAAGTAATCCTTCAGGCAATTTTGACTCAACATCTAGGATAATAAAAATTATTAGGAAAACTTATTCAGATAATAAATTATAAAATTTTACCTAATCGGATTAATACAGGATCGCTCAGACCAGCCTTTGCGAAGTCAACTAATAGTTTTGGGAGGGTAGCACTGAACATGACCATTTGCTTCGATGAGGGAAGCCTATTTAAAGTTTCGTTCATCTGTTCCCCAAAGCCCATTTCAAAGAGACGATCTGCCTCGTCAAAGACAACATACTCTAAAAGTGTATTGAATTAAAATTATATGTTTAAAATGTCTTTAACAAGTTACCTATTGAATTTAACTTAAGATCCATTTCCACGCACAAATGCAGAAATCTTCCGGGAGTTGCTACGATCACATCCGGACAGGTGTGTATAGCTGAAAACTGGGAGTCCATTGAGTCACCTCCTAGAACCAAAATTGTCTTCAAGTCCACAAACTTGCCCAGTTCTCTAATAAACTTGAACGTTTGAATGGCCAGTTCTCTTGTCGGAGAAAGGACTAGAGCTCTGGCTCCTTTGGTAGGCTCTCGGCGCTTCAGTTTTTCGAAGAGCGGGATAAGAAAACAAGCAGTTTTTCCAGATCCTGTCTTGGCCATCGCAACGACATCGCGTCCCTCCAAAATAAGAGGGATCGTCTGCAATTAATTATAATTTAAATTAATACCGCCAGCCACCTGGATTTCTTAAAATTGCTCTTACCTTCCGCTGAATTGGTGTTGGAATTTTGTAACCACGCTTCGTGATACCTCTGAGAATGTCTAAACTGAGTCCCATGGCTTGAAAGCCACCACCTTTCTTGGATTTGTTCTTTTTCCTGATTTCTCCATCGTCGCCCGGCTCAGATGTGCCGATGCTGGGAAAACCTGGAAGTTCTTCCGTTTTAGTCCCTTTCTGTAAAGCAAAATGTAGATTTTATATAAGATCACAACACCCACTTATTAAGCGAATTGTTCAAAACAATTTATTATCAGTAATGTTTTCGTAAAACAGAGGAAACCAAGTTTATTTACCATGTTTTCAGCTTTCACGCAGTACACGTGCTAAGTCCTCTTTGACGTTTTGCACAATCAGCTGTATGCAGAATTGGGAGATTCTCGTGCTATTTCCACGGTTTTTGAAGGTTACCCTAGGTGGCGCTGCGTTCATTTAAAGGCACTGTTTAAATATTTTTTGAAAACACTTCTACTAATTTAAATCTCTTCCTACCTTACAGTTTTTTGTGTGCCACTCAAAAATACCTTGGAAAATATGCAATTTGAAAGACATTTATTAAAATAAACGATTTTTACGAGTTTACAAATGGAATCGACTTTGCATCAACGAGTTTGTATTAAATTTTGCGTTAAAAACGGATTCAACAGTGCGAAAACTTTGGAAATGTTGGAAGAGTGTTTCGGTAACGAGGCAGGCAGGCATCCTACATCGAAAACCGACGAAAACATTGATAAAATTAAAGAAATTATTACCGAAAACCACAAATTGATCATTAGAGAGCAGGCAGAGGAATTGAACATGGCTTATGGATCTGTTCAAAGCCTTTGGGTTTATGATTTGGGCTACACACGTGTCGCTGCAAAGCTGATGCCGAAATGACTAGATTTTTACTGGAGATGAGACGTGAGTTTATGAGTATGTCACGAAATCCAGGTATCAAACGAAACCGAAAAAACTACATCGTTTTTAGTCGAAAAAGAAGGCGATGCTCACGGTTTTCATGGATTACAATGGTGCTTTACATCATGAATTCTTGCCACAAGGTGAGACAGTTAGCAAGGTGTATTATTTGGGAGTTCTGAGACGTTTGCGTGAAGCAGTTCGCCAAAAAATACCGGATTTGTGGGAAAAAAACTCGTGGATTTTACGTCACGATAACACCATCGTTATCCGCAATTTTTTGATCCAGAACCGAACGAACACCATCCAACAGCTATCAAATTCGCCTGATTCGGCTCTCTGCGACTTCTTCCTGTTCGGTCGACTAAAAAATGCCCTCCAAGGAAGGCATTTTAGCAGCCAAGAGGAGATAATGAAGAAATCGAAGACAGCTCTGATGGTCATACCGAAAAAGGAATATCAAAGATGTTTTAAGGATTGGATCAGTACCTCGAAAAGAAAAAATGGAACCCTTATTAGACCACTTTGTTGTACGTAAGGCGTAATTAAAGCTTATAATTTATTCTATAAAAAACGTTTTAATAACTTTTATTGTTTAAAAAAAGAACGTGAGAAAATAACTATTTTGAGTTTTTTCCTTTAACCGGGCGCTATTTGTGAATTTGTAGTAAAGAAGGAAGTAAAGTAGAGAATCAAGACAAAATTTTTAAGTTGTACAAATTCTTTGTCCATTTAATTATAATTTTAAGTATAAAAAGTATAACAAAGCAAAATATTCCATGTTAAAGTGAATTCCAAGTGAAACTGGATTTATGTATAGTATAAATATGAACTTCATAAGTGAAAATCTCACAAAAAAATGAAACTATATGACGGCATTCCACTAAAGTGAAATATACCACAAATTTCCTATTTACAGGTACGTTAAACGAACTTTTCAAAACTATATAACTAAGGTTCTCTTCGTCTTCCTCCTTCTCGTTCCTTCTCTAGTTGTTCTATTCTGGTTTTGTATTCTATATTTTGTTTCGTAAGATCTTCTACTTGTTTTTTCAAGATGAATATCTGTCGAGTAATCTCAGGTAAACTCAACACTGGGGCCTTTACGCAATACTGAAAATTGCTTTTGAGATTTGTACTCTTAATCGTAGTTCCCGATATTGATGCAACATCAAAATTCTCAACATTTGCTGGTGATTTGCTTGAAGTGGCATCCGGAATTCGCAGTAAATCGGGTGCACTACTTGAAATTGCACTTCCCTCTTCGATATCACTATCTGAGCAAACTTCGATGTTTGGCGGTAATTCTTCGTCGTCGATGTCTTTCCGCGACAATTTTTTAACGTTTATTATTCTCGCAGTTGGCTGCAGAAGTATTAAATGGATTTTATATACGATTTTAATATATTCCACTTTATTACCTGATTCTTAGCCGAAATAATTTTTTTTAAAGATCCTGTTGGTGGATTTTGAATTTTTGTAATCTTTGTTATGGTGGGTGTATTGCTTCTTTCTTCAGGTCTAATTCGTGAATTTAAATATAATATAGTTGATTTGTTATATAAATAAAATAATAAGACTTACCGTGTAGATTGCGATTTTCGAATATTACTGACCCCATCAGGGCCATACATTTTCTTAAAAGTATCAATTGAAATTATCTTAATGTTCTGAAATTAGAGAAATGTTATTAAAGTATATTGAAATAAGCGTAATTTTTACTTTATTCGGCTTAAGAGGTAATCCCTTAGCGCGTAGTAAAATTGGTGGTTTCCTATTTCCCGATAATTTATTATCCTCCAAATGTTTTCCATTTCTTTCACTTCTTCTAGGGGACAATAATTTTTCTGAAGAATTTTTTAATTTAGTATCATTCAATATCCGTTTTCCTGCTTCAGATAAAACTAGTTTTCTCCCACTCTGTAGCGCTGAAGATATTAAATTATTTTCAGGATCGTCTGCAGGCAGCATTGAGATTCCATGACACTTCAAAAGCTCAAGGGCAGAATTATCTAACTGCTTTTGATCTGTGAGAATATGTTAAAGAATTCGGATTTTACTGAAAATGTTAGATATTACTACCATCATCAATGCTTTCCAGTTGTATAATTGGCTCAACGTAGTCCATGTCTTCGTCAATGAGATCGTCACTGCTTTCGCTTCTGTTGATTTGCAATTCCATTTCCTCTTTAAATGATGGCTTTATCTCAATTTGACTAGCTTCCTGCGAAATTTTCTCCGTTGATGCTAGCTCTTCGTTTAACTTTCCAATATCATAATCGCAAGGATCCGCTATAGAATTTACTGCTTGGTTTGTTTCCGTCTAAAAAATTGTTGTCATAGAAATTAAAGAGTTTATACTTAACCAGTTGTTGGCTTTTAAAATTCTGTAATATAAATATCTCCTATGCTTATTAATATTTTTAATCCCTTTGCGGTCGTACAATCAATATTACGTAATATTATACATATTATAAATGAAAAACAAAATGTATAAATACCACTGCATTTAAACACATTCTGTAAAACATTATTTCGAATTGTACCTCCGAAACTGTCGACTTACAATTACAATTAATATAATATAAGATCAGTAGTTTCTTGCTGTGGTGGCTGAGAGTAGACATACGACCGCAAAGGTTTAATTAATCCTTATGATCAAAAATCATATTTCCTTCTACCTAGTTTCTCTGTAGATTTAATAAATGTATGGGCGTGTTACTAGATACACGGTTTTTAAAGTAGTCGATTTTTAACCTCAACCTTTAATTTATAGAGCCAAAAAGAATTTTTAAACTTTATAGAATTTTTATGAAAACTAGTTCTTGGTGATTTTTGGAATTTAATAGTGTATTTTCATGCAAATTTATGATTTTAAAAAAAAAAACATTAATATACAATTTCTACAGTAAGATGCACATTACAGTCACAATATAAATTCAAACAGTACCCAATAAGTAATTATAAATTTGTTATTTGAAATAAATTTCTTACCTCACTTTGAGTATTTTCCAAACATACTTTCGGACCTTCCCGTTCTTGTCTCTCCTTTTCAATCTCCAGTTCAGCTAGTATATCAGTCTGTTTCATTTGCATTGCAATAGAAATGGGGGTCTTATTAAATTTTGAAACGGCTGTAACATTAGCCCCATGTTTGAGTAGTAACCTGACAATATTTTTATGCCCTTTTTCGACTGCCCAGTGGAGAGGAGTCATTCGTAGCTGCAGACAGAAACAAAATGAAAAAAAAAGTCAATTTATTAAATCACGTACAGAATAAAGTGTAAATTTACCATATCTACAGGATTTACATCACAGTTCTTCGACAAAAGTAGCTTAACAATTTCTTCATTTCCCTCACAGGCAGCGATATGAAGAGGCGTTCTATCCACTTTTGTTTTAGCATCTTTATTTACCCCACCGCGTAGGAGAACTTGGCACACATCGTATTTATTGTGCATGGCAGCAAAATGTAAAGCTGACATACCGAGCTATAAAAATTTCACTATTAATCTTCCTACTTGGTTCAAATCTGAAATTCACTTACCCAGTCTGTAGTAAAAGGTGCTCCTCTGGCCATCAATTCGTGAACTTTGTTAAGATCACCGTCCTTAGCGTACTGAAGGAGTAATTTTCCCATGTCGATGATATTAACGCCTGCCTTGCCATTTTGAGCTTCGAGGTCCTTTTTGGGGAGTTTAAGATTTAATTTAGATCTCTTTATTCGTTAGCGTCTCGCCAATTAGTTTGTTATCGAAAGGGTTCATATTTCGAAATAAAATACCACTTACCTTTACAAGGCTGAGGGTAATTGGTCGTAAACTTCCGGACCAGAGCACTTTATCGCCCCTCAGGTCATCCAGGAGCTCAAAATCCGGCTTCGGGTGCGAGTGTATTTTATCAGTCAGCATTTTGATATTAGCAGTCATTTACAAGCCTCTGCTTCCGCTTGAAGCCTGCAAAAGAACCGGATTCAATTGTGAACTAAACCCACTGGCTTCTCTGCAAATTTCGTTGAATTCTTTGTTGTTTTCACGAAAGCAAAATAACATCACGACAGGTAGTTTTGCGGTTGACAGTTCCACGAACTGGTTCTGTCAAAAGGTAAGCGGAAGTTTTCTTTACACAGGCTCTTTAGCTATTTAGAACACACTTCTACGTCAGTAAATGCGATAAAAATACAAAAATAGGGACTTTTGCCAGAATTTAAACATTTCTTCCGGTAAACAGGATCTGGATGTAGCGTCAATTTCTGCCGGGGCCGATGTTCCGTCAAACGCCATTAAACAGTTCCAGTTCCGTTTGACCGAAGCGGAAGTCAACTAAATTTCAATTTACATTCGTCCGGTGGGGAATTTCCGGGTGCCCGAGAGTTCCCGAAAAATGCACAATTCACGTGAACAATTGCACAACTTACCAATTTGCAATTTTGCACCTTTATTTGCGATTTTCCCCGCGAAATTCGCACTGCAATATGGCGCGTGGAAATTCTGACACTTCACCAGCGAAACTTGAAATGCCTCTCGTTGGCTTGATTGCTCGGGCATCCGCTTTGGCGCGACCGTCGCCGGGAGACCCGCGCAAATGTCATTGCCGGTGGCAAATCGATAAAAACAGGAAATGCCCGGCGAATGTGCGCCTGCACTCGATTCACCCTTTGTTTCTCTTAATGCTTGCTTGCCACTGGTTTTCTGTTTCAACCCAAAAACAAGCAGCACGAATTAAAAACGAGAATTTCAGTATTTGCGCCACAGCAGTTACATGGCCACAATGCAAAATTATATTACAAATTATGCCATATACAAATAAAATTCAGAGTTTTTAACAGAAAATTGTAAGCTATGGTCCGGGTGAATAAAAATCAAGAAGTCCGTAAAAGTAAGTAATTTTATGAAAACTATTTCATTAAAGTAAAAGCAACCCGTCCTAGTGAAAGCTAGAAATTAGCTCTGTATGTTATAACTTACAAGGAAACGTTCTCAGGTGTGTCTCACCGATTTAGATGAAACTGAAATATGTTATAGAGTATCGAAAAATAAGAGACACGTATTTTTTTTTTATCTGCGGATACGCACATTTAGGGGGTGAAAACCACCCCTAAAGTTTACCCCCAAAAACAGTTTTTCTTAAATATTTCAAGTTCTAATGAATTTTTTCGAATAAAACAAAATGGAAATGATGTCTCATAAATATACTAACCCTTTGTAAGTAGTCCGGTTCCCGGGGGTGGCAACCCTTATTTTTTATTGCAGAAAACCGATCTTTTTGTTATTTTTGCGTCACAAAAACTAAAAGTTTTAGTTAAAAATCATTGACAAATTTTTGTTTACATACTATTTTGAAAAATAAAGTTGACGTGTTTTTGGGTTTTCGTAAAAAAAGAGCCTCAAGAGGGTAAACAACCTCTAGCACTAATAAATGATGTATATTCTTTCAGATCTCAGTTTTTTCGTGAAAACCATTATTAAGGGGTTTTTGGAGTCGCTGATTACGAATCTGATGTTAGATTTAAAAAATTCAAAATGACGGGTACAACATGGTGGACAAACTTTTTAAAAATACATCAATTTTTATAAAAAAAAAACAATAAATAAAAGTTTGATTCTAAACTACTACTAATGACCTCACCTTAGGTCAAAATTTATCTTTTTTTTTGCAATTTAGCACAAGTTGGAAAAAAAGTGTCGATTTTTGACATTTTTTCAATTAAAAAATGTTTTGCTATATTGACAAATTATTTTTTTTGGTCTAAACTGTGGTCAGTGTTTTAGATACATAGTAAATAAGTATGTATGTATATGCACAAAATTTGAAGTAAATAGGTCGAGTAGTTTTTTTAAAGTTCTTACGATCGAATTTTTGTTATATATTTCGAAATACCGAAGCGAGCCAAAAGTGAATCAAAAAAAAAGATATAATACCTTTTGTAAACTCTTAAATGAGGGGTTTTCAAAGGAGATGATTTACTAGTAATTCCATATTTTGCAATATTAAATTTTGCGGACACAAATTCATCAAAAAACTTAAAAAGCATCCACAAAGAGTATGATGTTCACTTAGCTACATAAATCAATTAGAAGACAAATTTATACTGTGCGATTTACAATGTTGGCTTTCGTTCCTCTATTAAGATTTCGTGAACCATCTTTAAGTATCGCATTTTCTTCATTCAGTCAATTTTCCTAAAAAAAACTAAAGACAAAAAGGTTTGCACAGAGACTGCATCTACATATAATGACTTCTGCAATGCTTTTAAGATATTAGTTGCGTCAGAAGTCCCGCAGGATAGTCACTTAGATCCACTTATCTTTAATTTATTTACAGGTAACCTTCCTTAAAACACGGTAGAAAAGTCCATAGAAAACGACGTGTTTTATGAAACCATGATGCGTTCCGAAAATTTTCTCTTTTTCAATTCAAAAATGTTTATTAAAAATATAAACATATGTAACACAAAAAACGTAAGTAAACAAAAAATGCGTGTCTTCCTCATCAGTGCTCAGCACAATGAGGCTAGAGCGTTTTTTCGGTCGAATGATATTAGTTGTGTTTTTTTCACCTAACTAGCTCAGGATCTGCATCAGGCAAATTGTGTATAAAATTGGAATTTAAAAGCGACTACTTATAGCTAGAGTTTTAGATTCTCCAACAAATCTATCAAATTCCCACGGTTCGCACATAGAATCTGGTAAAATTTTAGCTTGAGAATTTTTTAGTTTGCAGAAAACTAAAATCATCGCCAGAATTCTTTGCATCTTCTGTCCTCTTTAAAAATCTGTTTTTTAAGGTTGTTTGCTGGTCTTTACAAATCTCATTGTATAAAAATCGTGCTATCGAAATAAAGTAATATCCCGAACTTACGCGATAGGTGGGACTGAGCGATAACCGTGTAAGTCGGGGTATAATTTCGCATATAAATACATACAAATTATTTTTAATTGGGGCCGGAGACTAAAGAAAATAATAATTTAGAAAAAAAATGTTTAATAAAATCTTAGATAATACGAATACAAAATCGCAAGCCGAAGTTAATGTGATGTAGAAAACTTTCCTCGTAGCATGCTAATAATTCTCTAATTCCTTGCTCTTCATTGGAATCTATATAGTCTACAATTTGTAATCCCTTTTCAAATGAACTGAGGCCTTCTGTCAAGTTTCCAACCGTCATTCGATCTTCTGATTGAGCTGGATCTAAAGAATCTTCAATGTCTTGCTCTAGCTCATGCATTTCATTCGTCGATTCTGCGCGACACCTCCGAACATGTACATTAGCTGAACAATAGTGTGAAGGGAGTGAGTAATCAGGACTTGTGTGGCGCTCAAACAAAAGACTAATCGACGAGATTTGAAAATCGCGTAACTACGGGTTCGCGTAAGTCGAGGTATTACTGTACACTGTTATACGAGGGTGTCCGCATTTTCCTTATCGTGTAAGAGCGAAATGGTGTTGTAGGAGGATTACCTTCAGAAATTCAAAAAGATATTGCTAAGAAATTTTCAGTAACTAACTTTTCTGTACATAGGAATACATACCAAATCCAATGTTATTCACATTTTCCATGCATTGTGCTATAAAATAGGCATAAAAGTGGGTGAGAAATTAAACACAAATTAAGGATTTTTGAAATATATTTTTCAGTCATTCTTCCTTGCTTGCAAGATTTAATATTTTCACTTATTTAAAAATAAAAATAAAACAAATAACAAATTACATTGCTTCCGAAAAAATCAAAACCAACGGAAGGAATCTCTTCCTGAACTTCCAAATATTTCCGGATATGTGTTAACAATTTACACAATAATTACAATTACAATTTCGTGCCGAATTAATAATTTAAATCGATTTTTTTTTTTTAATTTTTCATTAAACAAAAACGCAACTACAAAAAACTTCAACGATTCCACCAATTATATAAAATGGAAACGGTCGAGAAACACTTCCAGGTGGTGATTAATTCAACGATTTTTGCTAGCATATTTGCTAGCTTTTTAAATACAAAAAATTCGTACAATGATTCTACTACGTCAGTTTTTAAATGTTCTCTTAAAATAATATCCTTAATTATCTAAGAGTTTTCCTTACTGTGGTGAGTTAGGTATTTGCTGCTAAACGACTACTGTAAATGGTTTCTTTTAGTGGTAATCCTCAGTAAATGCCTTACAATTCTTTCAATTCAAATGTTGCGCTCTTGAGGCGGTCCCATCTAAAACTTATAACGTCCCGAAGGAAAGTCCACACCAACTTTATATAGAAAAATAATAAATATCTGTATATTTCTTATCTACGTGTATACATAATATATATATATATATGCTTTCGAGAGAACACACCCTACTTACATCCACTGCAATAGTAACCCTTAGTTAAATTCAAGGTTTCCAAACGGGGCACCCTTGTGGCATTGCTACAGTCTATTGGTTGCTTGTTTCCAAAATTTACTTTGTGACAATCTTAAACTCTAGTTACTTTCGCACATTCCTCTTACAATCTAACAAATTCTAACTTGTTCTCTTAACTTGGTTATTATCTTTAGTATAAAGCGTACTTTGTCTAATGTTCAGCGATGATTGGGGTGGGGGGTGCTGGTTCTAATTTCTGGGGTTATTATTTTTAGATCCGCTAAGATTTATGGCTAAATTCGGGTGAATTTATGCTTGTTTGTATCAAATTCGATTCTTTACCTTGTAAAGTGTATTAAATTGTTACCGTTTTTACAATTCAAGAAGTGGGAGTGATTTCTTCCTTACTGTGCTCTCTGGAGAATAGATTTATGGTTTTAAATACGGCTCTAAACCGTACTAAGAAATTGGAATTCAGAATAGGTGACTACGTTCTCTTCAATTCTACGGGCTTTCTTCTTGTCTTGCACATTTATAAGGGTGAAGCGACATAGAACAAATAACGATTTTCGATTTTAAGTCTATTCGATAGTCAAGATCATTGTCTCTCTCCAAAAATGTGTTTTATCTGTCGAGGCGACTCAAAATAAATTTGACAAGCCATTGAAAACAACGAACTCGTGATTGTGTGGTGTTCTATTCTGTCTCAGAAGAAAAATAGCCAACTTCTGGTCTAGTAACTTAGTTCCCAAATATGAAATGATTTTCCTCAAAATATACTCTAAATGTTTCGTAGAACAGATTTTGTAAGAGTGGTTAATACATAGGCATAGTTGTAAGTTTGGAAAAATAAATTTTTGAGATTTTTGGTTTTTTGTAAGGTACTCTCTTAAAAATATTCTTTGAAAATTTCAATAATCCTTTTGAACCGCAACATTAATTTGTACTTGAACAGAGCTGTAAACTTTGGAATGCATTAAAGTAGGCATTACCATTACAAGTAATGCAGTTTAAGGATGATTACCAGTACCATTACTAGTAATGGTAATGCAAAAAAATCGAATTACCATTACAGTTACTGGTACTGGTACTTCACCATTACTGTAATCACATGAGCATTACTTGGCATTACTAACATTACTCGGAATTACGTAGCATTACATGGCAGTACTTTGCATTACTCAGCCTTATACAGCAGTACTCAGCATTACTCATAATAAGAAATGCCAATTTGAAAGTATTTTTTTTACATTTTGGTAATAAAATCTTAGATTTATTTATTTTAATATTCATTTACACATGTTTATTGTAATAATTTTGAGTAAGGCTGAGTACTACTGCTATATTGAGCAGTAAGTAATGCTGGTAATGGTAAGTAATGATAAATAATTCTCATGTGAGTAACTAATGCTAGTATTGGCGAGTAATGCTAAGTAATTCTCATGTGATTACAGTAATGGTGAAGTACCAGTACCAATAACTATTACTAGTAATGGTACTGGTAATCATCTTTAAATTGCATTACCTGTAATGGTAATGCATGTTAGTGAAAATGCCATTTTTTACAGCTCTGTACTTGAAACGTATAAATCCGATGGCCATTATTTCCTTAAAACCGCTTAATCGATTTCTAAAAAATGTTGCCAATTTTTTTTTGACATAAAAGACTAGTGGTCGAAGGGTTTTTATTTTCAACACATTTTCTTCTTATATAAGTATATCAATGAAAATTTAAATTTGCTTAACTTAAAATTCATAGTTTCACTTACGTTGCCCACAATTTTGTTCAATAGTACTTTTGTTAAAAAACCTTATTCGATTAAACACTAGATAATTTTATTTTTCTTTGAGCAACAAGCTCCTTTTAACAGTGGCCATCGCAATCAACTTTTTGCAGAAGATTTTCAACGATATTGCGGATAGCTTGGTTAAAAGTTAATATTATTAATTGAAATTTTCACAGAATATTAATAAAGTGTTTATATAAAATCACCCAGTATTTTTGAGAGTTCAAAAAGGTTTAAAAGTTTAAAAGGAGCAAAAATTGGGTTCAATTCAAAAATCTCCACACTCCTTCTGTTTGAGAGAGGATTGAAATTAAGGTAAATTTTTATCTTCTTTCCTGATAAAAAAATTGGATAGAAAAAATCTTTATGTATAATATTCTCATGTAAGAGATCCAACTGGTTAAAATACAGGTTTTACTTCAGTTTTTAACCCTGCTTTTATTGAAAATTGGTTTTCGGATTCACAATCTATGAAAACATCCTGCAGACCAATGCTGTTGATGTCCATAATTTGTAATTGAAATGACCATTTACGTAATCGTGTTATATTCTACGACAATTTAAATAGCCATACCACGTGGTGATTATTTTATAGCTATTTATTCTGTGCCACTTCACCAAATGTGAAATTACAAGAGAAATATTAAATGCTTAATGGTATGGTCTACACTATACATAGATTGTATATGGATGAGAATAACTGACTTTTTACTTTATTATTCTTTCTTCTGCAGAAATCTTCCAACATTTTTTTTTTTGAGTTCAGTGTTTCATCTATCCTTGGTATTTCAAGTGCAGTATAGACTATCAGAAAGGTAACTAGGTGAGGCTGAACTTACGCCTATAAATATACATGGGTTGTAAGTTAGTTGTTTCTTTTATGCAAGAATTCTACCCTATCTTTGAGCATCAAATTTAAGTCGACACAAGTTCTGATTTTTATATGACTTCACATTTTACTAGTAGGCACAGTATAAAAATCGTAGTTATCTAGAAACCGAAAAATAAAAAAAAACGGATTATTATCATCATCGCTGACACCCGAAACAACACTACCAAATTATCTAGAGCCCATGGAATTTCTATGTACAAAAGAAAAAGCTCTTAGTGTTTAGTTATTGCTTTCTTTAATCGAACAAAAAAAAATGTTTGAAATTAATTTACAAAAAAAATAAAAAATAAAAACGAACAGAAGAACAATATAAAATCGAAATTAGAACTAGAAAAAAAAAAAACAAAACGCTAGCACTAACAAAATTTGTGTAGTTCTTGCTTACTGCTTTTCGCTTAATTGTATAAAAAACGGCTCACATGCGCGCGGAAATAGAAATGTACAAACAATTTAATACCCTGATGGCTTACTAAGAGTGCGCCGGTAACGTGGTTTGTTGCCCACCTAATTTTGGTCTTAAAACTTCTTTTTATTATTTTTGTGCGTATCCTGAGCGCGCGGAGCAACTACAGTGTGTATAATAATAGAGATAAATTCTTTCTTTTGGCAAATTTTTTACTTTTCATATTTTTTTAATATGTTTTCTTTTTTCTTTTTTTCTTTTTTAAAACATTTGCGCAGCAAGCGCCTAAAATATACACCTCTGTCAGATGGGATTGTTGCAAACTTTGAACACCGTGTGTAAATTGACAAGGTTTTTGGTCAGTGAGTAGTCTGGCGCTCTGTTCGGGTCCTAAAATTGAGCGGAAGGGTGTTTGAATTGAATTGAAGGACCGCAATCCTATTCCGATATCCTTAAAGTAATGTCGTCTCACACTCTCAGGACGTTGAGTCCTTCACTTTTGACTTGCTCGGCTTATAGCCGAGAGCAGGGCTACTTTGGGAGGAGCTATCTGAATTGAATGCGGCCATTGAGTGATGCGTGGGACTCTGTGTGGGGGTGGAGTTCGTACTTTTCGCCTTTCGGAACCAATTTCCGATTTTTCTTCGGCCTAGAGAGCCTGTATTGTACTCATACCCATCTTTGGCAGTTTTTCTTGATTTTTTTGGCAACGTATCACTGTACTTTTGCAGTTTTGACGGAGATTCTGGGACCTTGTCGGAATCGTACATGCTTGTGAAATTTTCTGTACTCATTCCCCTGTCTATGGTATTGGTTGGTGTATCATAATCGCTGTGGTATTCCCGATCAGATAAATTATCATCGTCTTCGCCAACCAGTTCGGATACAAAAAGATTCGACCCACAGAATTGCCTCTCCACGGCCAGGGTACTCAGAAATCTCAACTTCCTGCTGGCGCTTCTGAAGCAAAAGTCAAACCATTTATTCCGAGATTCGCAGTAAATTCGTAGGGCATTTTTTAGAGTGATGCCGAAGAGTTTCCCATCAGGAAGGTTCAGGATGCGACAATTGTCCAGAAATATCCGCCCTTTGTAAATGTAGTGGTTGCGTTTCAGAATGTCCTTTTTGCAGTATATCAACTGATGGTCGAACAAAAATAACGTGTACGTGTTGTTCCACAAATTTGGCGAGACTCGTGTCGCGTCTGTTTGCATAAAAAATCTAGTGCTGTGGAATGCAATTGGTGGTCCTTGGAAGTTCTCAAAACTCGCTTGAAAACGTGTAAGGTGTTCACTATGCCGTTTCCCTGAAATTTAAGAGAAATAATTCCAATTGATAAGGTTACATTTTCTTCGATATTATTATTTTTATCTAACACATGTACATATTAACCATGGAGGAAATTAAAAACGCGTATTACTGATAATCGTAAAATTTAAATTCCTCCATGTCATTTAATTTCTCTTCTAGTTGCTGAACTTAAAAAGTTTTCTTTTAGCTTATTTGAAATTTTATTTATTTTTATTAATAAAATATAAAATTAAAATTTCAAAATTCGAAATGGTCGGACGTTATTTTTATTTTTTAATATTGATTTACCTTCATTTACAGTTTCAGTGACCTTTTTCATGGCAGCTAATGCAATTTCTAATGTCTCCTTGCAGTCTCCAATTTCGTGACTAGAACATTTCTCATCTAAGCCAGCAACTAGCATTTGTCTTGTGGGAGTCTGTTTAACTAATTCAGCTAAGTGCAACGGATATCTACAAATCCGCTGAATAGGCGCCAAAAGATGAGCTGATAGTGGAAGCTCTGGCAATCGTTCAGCCAGTCTGCAACTAGATAAATAATAAAAATACAAGTCAGTACTTAACACTTAAAGGGGTTTAAAATGTGATAATTACTTTTCTAAAACAATTTTGGCATCCTTACTGCTCGCATAAGTCTCCAATTCCATCAAGGCTCTTGGATAGGAATTGCAGTAATTTGAATAGACCAAAAAGGCCGATTGCTGTTAATAGATCGTGTTAAAAAAAAATTAAAAGGCATAAATATTTGAAAGCAATAGACTTACATGATCTAGAAAAACTTGGGCGATTCGCCGAATCTCAATTCCTTTACGGAGGGCGTCAAGAAACGTTTGCTGGAATCGCCAAATGCTCTCAATGTTGGAGAAAATCAGATTCAGGCTATCTGGAGGGAAAATATCTACTCGCTTTCGCATTTCCCTCAAATAGCTGCAATAAAGAACGACATTAAGTCAGGGCCACCATTAGTGAATGCTCTCGAAGGGCTCACCCCAAACAAAGTGAGGACAGGAGCTTTACATAATTAATTTCCGTTTCGAGAAGCTCCTTGATGACACTATTCCTAAGACTTTCACTGTGTTGCGGATTCAACTGACTAGTAGGGGATGAGAGCATGGATTTGGTGGCTGTGCTGCTGCTGGAGACGTCTAAACTTCTAGGCGGTGGCAATATTGTCGTTGTGCTATTCATTCTAGTATCACAAGATTCAAGAGTATTATCATTTGAGAAATGTCGTCTGTCGTCGTCGGCTTCTTGATGACCGAAAAACGGCGGTATGACACGAACAAACTCTTTGGGGAACCATCCCTGTTGGGGCTCAATCACTTTGGCGATAACTGCGTCATGTTTTACTCGGCCATACCACCAAGGTCCAATGTCCTTCCGAAGGACCTCTATTAGTGAACCCTTTTCCAACCCTAATTCTTGGGGTCCAGCTGGCGTGAAGGGATATAAAACTTCAGCGTATATACTTCGGTGACCTGAAATAACGAGTAAGATTATTACTTTCCTTCTTGTACTTTTGTGCCAAAACTTTCGTAATGAACAACATTATTTTCTTAGTTTATTATTAAACTGCTATTTTTGTATTGAAAAAAAAAGTCGAAAATTAATTTCGTCGATTAGAAAGGGGTAAAAAAATATTTAAATTTATTTTAAATGGTTCGTAATTTTTAATAAGTAAAGATTCTGAAAAGACAGATGTTCACATTTATCAATTTTGAAATTACCTCTAAACGCTGGACATAAACACGCAGGTGAGCTCATCTGAATTAGTCTCGGATTGTACAGGGGAAATTTTCCATAAAAGTTTATGACCGATAAAATGTACTACGGTTTTTCAGATCAACTTAACAATACAAGTCAAAGGCCAACATTTCGCAGGATGGACATAAAGTATTCATCCCTTTTGCTTCTCAGTAAAGTGACTTGATTGCTTTAAACCAGACAACACTCCGGAGCAGACCAAATCAAATTGATTTTTATTCCTGAGTCAGCCAATTTCGAGACACCACACGATATCGCGAAATGAAGCAAAATAAAAACAAATTTGAATGGACCAGAATACGTGTGAAGATGCTGACATTTTATCTGGTCTTATCTGGTTTGGATAAAATTATTCAACAGCCTACAGGGTTTGGTGTGTTTTGTATTCCTCTAGTCTGGAGCAGTATTAACCATTCTAAATGAGAGTTTTATTCAGACTATCCCATAGGATTGTATGCAAAATGAAAATCTATCGTGTTACGTTATTTTTATTTAAGATATATTAGAAAAAACACTGTGGCGATCTGAAGTTATAAATATCACCTGATTTCCTCCGAAGCTTATATCTTAAACATATTTTCTATCTGGTTAAATGCTCTCTACTGATAGTATACTGCTAATTTTAAATGAAATCCAATAAAACTTTTAACATCTAAAATGTTTACTAAATTTTATGAATTGAATAAAAAACCCTATATATTTGTGTGTTTACAAATTTTAAAGTTTTTGTCAGAATGCTCTTCTTAACTGGTAATTTTAGTACAATATCATTTTTACGAATTTTGTTTTTAAAAGTGAGTTTTACACGGATAAGTGTAAAATAAGGTTAAGTTTCCACTTAGTTATTTTTATGGGTTTTTGTACTCGAGAACTGTAATGTTGAGTTTTTAATTTTTAAACATAAGAATTTCAAAATTCTAGTTGTTAATAAATAGCATAATATAAACTTGGGTTTTATGTGTATTATATGTATAAACAATTTGATGCAAATTTATGACACGAAAATCCTCCGATGCCCAGATTTCATGTGGTTTTTTTAAAAATTTTAGATATTTTTACTTAGAGATTTTAAAAAAGATATCGAGAATTTTCGTAGACCAATATAAATTAATATATTATTTATTTTAATGTTACGTTGAAACAATTTCGTTTTTCGTTATATTAATTAAAAAATCAATAAATATTTAGTTTAAAAAAATTAAACTTTGAGTGAACAATTAAAAAAATACGTGTGAATTTTTTCAGAATTTTTTGGGACATTTTTGGATTTTTCGAAAATTGGCCAAATACAAAAAATCAATAGTCCAAAAAATTCTGAAAAAATTTACATGTATGCTTTGGATAATTCGAAGCATTTTCTTTTCTATAATTTTTTTTTTTGTAAAGTTGATCCTTTTCGTGTAAAAAAATCGCGAAGTTTTTTATTACATTGCTGTACAAATGGCCATTTTGCAAAAACCAAAGCAAAAAAAATTTCCAAAACCATGGTTTGAGAAAGTTTAGACATTCGGACCGCGATTTCTGGTGGTTATATGATCATTAAATAGTAGCAACAATAAGATAATGGACTTTGAAAAGAAAAATGCCAAAAAAAAAATCAGCACTTTTTGAAAAAAACCCAAAAATTAATAGGGTTTTTGAAGCTTTTATGCAAAAAAAATGCCAGATTCTGAAAGAGTATCCTCAAAAATCCCTTATATACGAATTTGGAAGAAAATCGCCCCAATTTGCTATTCGAATTGTACAATTGAACTTACATGCACAAAATCCTCATTTTGCGCATTAATGGGTTAAGTTGGAACGAGGTATTAGTGGGGTCTATAGTTTATTAAAATATTTAATAGGGACCCGAATGGGTGGCTTTTGACTAGTGGAAATGTTTGTGATAAAATTCGGATCTTATGAAAGGCCTAAATACATCAAACTATGCTTTGGTACTGATCACCTGCAATTTGCACGGAACTCAATAAGCTGTTAGATAATAAAAAAAAATCTTCAACCTTTCAAATGGCCGCATTTATCTCTTTAATTCTTTCGAAGTTCGATTTTCGTAAGAGTTCAAGAGTTTATGTAATTTTGTCATATGATTAAATAAATGACTGAATAAATATATCAATTTAAAAAATGTGTAGATTTGAAACTCCATTTAGATTAGAGGTGGAAGTATCCAGAAGAGGTAGACAATTCCAAATTAAATTTCAAATGCTATTTTTCTATTACAGCGCTTTAAGTATCGTTTTTTCTTCCAAAATATTAAGGCTTGTGTCTAACAAAATATTATTCTACCAATTTAAACTTGAATGGTTCGCCTTTTGCCTGTGCGGACCAAATAAAGTATTTAGGCATCACCTTTGACAAACTCTTACCATCAATAAACAAATATCGATAGCCATCAACAAGACAAATTTGTTAATAAAATAAATAGGGGTTCAACGCTAAGCTGGGAATAATATTAATAATAATAATTTATAAAGTGATATGGTCTCGTCTGGTCTCGATATGCTCACTAATCAGGTAATTAAGTAGTTGTTAAATCTACTCATGTCAACGCAGGACCACCTATCTGTCGGTAGTTTAAAAATTAGTATTTAAGTATTATAGATAAAGTCGTTTCTCATTGGGTTTCTTATATTAAATGTTTTCCGCCCAAATAAATATAAATTTTTAGAAGTACATTTTCTGGTGTTGCCAAACTTGAAGTAAAATGTTTATATTGTATATAAAAAAATCTTTATTTGAAATAAATAAATAATAGAGTAATAAAAATGAATACTATTCTATTGCTTAAGATCTTTAATATTATATTTTATTAATGTACTAAACCAACCGATTTTCAGCATAAAACCTCCATACATTTTATCTAATCGCCTTTTGAAATCAGAAAAATTCGTATTCTATTTGAGTAAACAATTGGTCTCACATAAAACATAATATTACTTCTTTTGTCCAATGTAAATAAATACAACAGACGAAAGCTTGTCGACTGTCTTTTATTACCGACTAGTGCTTGTCCGAACATTAGGTCAAAGAAAACGAAATTGCTTCCGATCGTCAACAATCAGCCAACAGGTGAATAATGCCTCTTTTGCGGATCTCCACTGATTGATTGTACGGGGCGCTTGTGGGAAATTGCGTTTTACAGGCGGATTAGCAAATCGCTCTTTCGTAACTCTCAGAAAAAATTTCTAAAAGAGGAAAGTTTCTTCTAGGGTATATCGGCGCAAAAGCGTAAGTGTTTATTATTAGCGGTGCATGTAAGGCCACAACATTCCGTGCAAGCTGCGAACGCAGACGCGTGCCCAAATGAAATCTATTCCCACAAGCGAGCCCGGTAATTAAAACAAAATTTCACTGCAGATAGCTGGCCCGACTGAAACGTTCGTTCTTCATAGGGGCAGACAATTCAAAAGACCCAAGATTTTATAAAGTGCCGAAGGTTAATGGAGTCTGACCTTCTTTCTCCCGGCGCATATCGTCGATTTGTTCCACTGGGGGCGCTATTTTGCAGCCAGTGTACATTGACCTTAGGTGTGTATTAAATTAATCGCAGTGTTTGCACGCACTCACCTTCGTGAAGATCTGGGTGAGAAGAAACACTATCCGTATCGCTTTCGTCTAGATCTGAAACGAGAAATCGAGATGGGATGAGCATGAGGTCAGTTTGGGGCCCTCGCTCGTGGCGGCTCTTCTTTTGGGGCGATGATATTACCTGCTGCCCTGGCCATTCGGTCCAGCCCCGACGGCTGGCTTAGGGATCTCGTTGGGAGCGGGGTGGACGCCAACTTCTGTTCATAGCTTTCGATTTTCTTCAGAGCTTTGGCCTTTGCCGAGAGATTTGATGTCATCGACGAGTTGGCCGTCTTCGCTGAGTTTGTCCGCCTCACTCGGACACTGACCAGGGACGGGGATGTCTCCTGTTAGAACGATATTTGCTTTATAGAGAAAAAAATCTCACCTTTCGAATCAAAAACTGAAAAAAACTTACGATACTTTCAGGAGCTTCTTCATGGATGTAGTTCTCATCGTTCTCCAGCTCGATCTGGATGCCCGAGTCGCCGCTGTTGCACTTGTCCCTACGGTTGTATTTTGCTTTTCGGCGCTCTTTGCTCGACCTCCAGATCAGGGGTCCGAATCTGTACTTCCCCGATTCAATCTCAGATGCGCTGGTTTGTGGGGTGATTTGCTTTCCGGAGCTTTTCAGTTGAGAAAATGTCTTCTTGAATTTCTGCAGAACACCTGCGTAATTTTGATTGATTGTGTAGGGGTCTATTTCAGAGGTCACAGGTCCTGTTGTGTTGCAACCGTTTTGTGATTTCTGCACTATCTCCGACGGATTTTCAGACAAAGACGGACTCGATACAGCTCGAATTTGGTTTGACTGAAAATAATAAAAAATGGAAAATATTTAAAATGTGTTTTCGGATTACTTTAAAATTGTTGTGACGGACCAAAATTTATTTTTAAAAGTATAATAGCGTTTTCCCAAATTTTTCCGGCTTTTCGAGAATTAATCTTGCTGATTATACATCCGATTGTTTTGAAACTTATTGAAATATTACTTCTTAACAGTTCTACAGCATTGTTTTTTCATATTTTTGAAGAAACATATAAATGTAGTATTTAAATGATATAAATTATTTGAACTTCAGATATTAACATAGTCATGTCAAATTCAAATAAGTCCTAATGTGTCTTAAACAAGTAAATATAATTACTTAAAATATCAAAGCTATTATAATTACAGGGTTCGGAAAGTTGTATTTATATATAAAACCCAACGCCTTGGAGACTTTTACATCAATATGCTTCGTAAAAATAAGTTTTACGTCAATTAAAACTCCCAGGTCTTTGAATTCCGTCACTCTTATTATAGAAAAATTCTGAATCTTTTAGTCCTACTATTTTTAGTAATAATCGATTAAATAAATACCACTGATGCCACATGTCAAGGTCGTTTTCTAGTAATGGATAGAATGACGCAGAGCGATTAGTATAAATTTTGAGATAATCTGCATAAAAGAGACATTTGGCAGAAAAACAAATTGAGACAATGTCATTGATAAATATTAAGAAGAGCAATGGACCCAGATGACTGCCTTGAGGAACGCCAGAACTTGCAAAAATATTATTTGAGTGTATCTCCAATCTTGACAAACTGCGTCCACTGTACAAATAGGAGCTTATCGATCTTCTAAAAGGACAATCCATGCAAGGGGCGTTGAGTTTCGATATTAAGGCTGTTTTCGAATTCGCATGCTCTTGCACTATTACCTAACCATTTATAGTCTACTTTGGAGAATACTTCAAACTCGACAAATAAAATAGCGCAATTGCAAAGCAAACTACGTGTGTTTTCGATCGCCCTACGCACTATTCGGAGTTTTTAGGAGTATTTTTAGTGAGAAAAAATAGATTTAAGTGCAAGTGCATTTGAATTCGAAAATGGCCTAAGTATATCTGCTTTCATTTGATTTTCACCTTTGAAGATAAAAATAGGATTCTCCCCAAACTCGACCCATCATTACATTTGAAAAACTTTAAGCACCCCTATGTTAGTATTATATTGCGTGGACTTCTTTGACATTGTTGTAGTACGTAGTATACGTTCTTTATTTACCAAGATAGTGATATTATACTATACGATTGGAAAATTAGAGATTATTCTTCTATTTTAGGTTTGTTGATGATTGCAGGCTTATGTTATCTGCAAAGTTGTAATTTGGCAAAATTGTTTTGTTATTTATAAATGAGTTTAACTTTAATAAATATTGCTTTATTGAAAAACAGAGGAAACAATATAGATGAGATAAGATTTTCCTTTTACTGGGGTATACGTTTTACTATCAGAATTATTGTAGATATATTATATCCTATATAACTGCCCATAAAAGCTTAGTAATTGTCCTAATGCAGAAAAATATGAAGTGAAGCGAGCGTCGATTTAGTACATTCAATATCCTATCTATAAAACAGTGTCCTCACTTTTGAGTCGACTGCAAATGGACATTCGTAATAGACCCTTAAGTTAGAAAAAGGCAATAGATCGAGAGTTGGAACATTTAAACCCACTGATAGAATGTCCCAATAAAATCGGTCGGGCAGACATTAAAAAAAAACCATTACGATGTATATTTTCTATGCTACGAATTTCGTCGAGTTGAAATCATTATAATATTTTGCTTAATATTTTTTAATTTATTGTAAAATAACATTTGCCTATAAAATTGCTTTGTTGATACTACAAGGTAAATATAGTAATTCTCTGAACTATTTCTGTGTAAGCAAAACCAAAGGGCAATATTTTAATCCAAGCTGTTAAGTTGCATTAAGTACTCTATCTATTAAAGTATTCGATTAATCGGCGCCAAATTAACAAGAATGTATGTGAGTTTACCTCCAAGCTTGTCAGTTCAGTTTACGATCGGTGAAAAAATAAGATTAGATAATAAATGATCTGATCTTATTAAATGTAGATCAGATCAGGAATTAATTTAATTTGAATCGATTTCACATCTTTCTTCTAGTAGTACTACCAAATTTTATAGGATACAAAAAATAATCAAAAGTCCTTCTTCAGCGACAATAAAAACTCTCAATTTATTTGTTGTATAATTCTCTGTGGTAGTTTTATTAGATATGTATATATATATATATATAGATATCAACACTTTAGATAATTATTTTATTATTGTAATATATTAAAGTGTGAAATTTCTTATCCACAAACTAAAGGTATAAATAGTTTTATATGTATATAGTACATCCAAAATTTGACCCTTTTAGCATAGAAATCAACTAATCTACTGGTTTTTTGTTTTATACAGATCATATAGATTTAATTTTTAAAAGATCACTTTAGATCATGTGATCTGATCACTCTGATCACCAAAAAAGTTATCTGATCTTTGAAATATGAATCTTACAAAAACATTTCTGATCTAAAGCTAAATTGATCTTTCATGGGACCGAGTAAAAGAGATGAGTTGATTTGAGCAGCATACTTAAAATCATGTATCTTCGGTGTGAACTACTGAAACTCATAAATTTTATTAGAGAGAGTTAAAAGTCGTCAGTGGTATCGATGTATTCGATATAACAATCGTGAAACGATATTCTACATGACGAATTGTCCCACCTGTGCGCGTGTGATTCTATTTATTTTATTTTCCTAAACTTGATTACTCCATTATTTGCTGTAAATTACGTGATCTTGTCACGAATTGTGCGATCTTTTTAAGATCTAATAACCTAAAAGCTTTCTTTGACAAATGATGAATACACCTCCTTCTTTTGAACATGTTTAGTTTACAATTCGTCGTTTTCTACAATAAAAACCACCATACCAAAAGAATGTGCGTTATTCTTAAAATATCTCTAATGACGCCAACTATGATTAGAACAGGTGATTCGTTGAATTGCTCAAACAATGGCTTGTTTCTTGTTCAAAATTTAAGACACATGTTTTTTGTGATATAACTTCATTTTCCAACGATCAACAAAACTTCTATCTTAACTTTGTAAAGAGTTAATTAACAGAGTATGTTAAATGAACATTTATCAATGGTTTTAATTGCAATTGGACGCTTCATAAAGCGTGAAAAGAAAGTTGTTTTGACGGTAGTCATTATTAAATTGAATGGTCACTAGCACTGCACAAAACATGAAACACTAAACAAAAACCGCCGTGACGAAAACAAACGTGCCAATACCTCTTCTCTCAAAAGTCTATAAACGCCGTAGACCTCTTTTTCCATTATCACCGTCATATCGAATCGCTTCCGTTTTTTGCTAATTTCATAACACAATGCAAATCAGATGAGCGTCTTAGGTAAATCTTTTAAGCGTCGGTGTCCGAAAAAAAAATACAACTTGCCGTGTTTTCTTTTGATACGACGAGGCGAAAGGTGATGGAACTGTTACGCGACTTTCGGCACTCATTACGCACTGATCTCATTGAGCGGCTTAACCGAAAGCCGAAATTGATTGCCACCGACTCGCTGAAATCTCGCGTAAACAGGCGCAGAGACCTTAGAGCTGCGATAAGATAAAATTCTTTCGATCGAATCAATTGTGAGAAAATACTTGGATGATAACAACCTTTGGCCGTGTTAATGAAATAATCAATTGACTCGATCGATTGGCGACTAGCCATGAAATTAATGATCGTGATAATTACCGAATCGATCAGCGAAACCTCTGAATTTGAAGATGTATTATTATGCAGCTTATGTCGTCCATAAGACGGCGTCTGATGGCGTTACCGGACCGGAGTGAAAATCTTGCAAGTTGTAAACAATCAACAGTTCAACTGACCACTGCAAGATCGGTCCAGAGATGCTAGTCAGCATCCTCATCATAGTTTTTCCTTCAAACCTGCAAGCGAGAGGCTCGTCTATCGACAGTATCTAGAACTTTTTTCTAGCGCTCTCTCATCTCAGAAAGATCTTACGTTTCTCACGTGGAATACCTTACAGTAAGACGGTGCTTTGTTGAAATAAAGACATATCATCTAATTGACTAGAGTAAGGCACTTCAAATTGATTTGATGATCTTTTTCCAGCGGCGAATTCAGTAGTTAATTGGCGATTTATTGCGGCAATCGAGCGAA
Organism: Dysmachus trigonus; assembly: GCA_949715965.1. Lineage (NCBI taxonomy): Eukaryota > Metazoa > Arthropoda > Insecta > Diptera > Asilidae > Dysmachus > Dysmachus trigonus. The sequence continues at coordinate 77,913,109 of OX454322.1, read as the reverse complement.
ATGATGCGAACAACGAAGGTCGGGAACTTATTTCCTCCGCATGTTTGAAAGTACACTAATAGGCATAAAAAAAAAACAAATTTATAAATATGATCTGAGCAAACCCACAAGGCGATCTACTTGAATATGATGTGACAATGTTATTGAAGATCGAGAGACGTGTATGCAACGCTACTGAGCCGAATAGGCATTTATAAGAAACCAGAGTTCACGACTTTAATCAACCCATGATTCACTCAATTACAAAGTGGTGCAAATTGATCTTCTCGTTAGCAAAGTGCAATTAAAATTAAATCTAATCCTAGCCAGGCGTCTTAAGTTCGTAAAATTAAAATCACTCTATTAGAAATGACACAATCGTGATTCTCTGGGGTAAAATTTAAGTGAATAGACAGAAGATAAGATCAATTAATCACCCTATTCACAAAGAAGATTCTACGTTTGATCTGAAGATTACTTTGTGTATTTGTGTATTCCCTTGTAATTCGCTATAGATTTCGTTATACTTTAAGTAATAAAAGTAAAATGTTTAAAAACCCCCCCAAAAAGATAAGGAGACATACATTTGCTAATACATGTGAAGAACAATTCCAGAAGGTTTTATCTCGTTGAGGAAAATCCAAATTTAATGAACTATCTCTGGTAAAATGGGCACAGATGGTATTTGTGCGATAGGTATTAATAAAAAAACATTTATCTCGGCCGTTCTCGCTAATTTATTTTTTAAAAAAAAATTAAATGACCATTGTTAACGATTACAATTTTAAATATCGTCATGCATTTTGTAAGTCTTTATCCATTAAAGTAACTTATCATAAAAATAAATTTGGAAATGAATATGTGTGTTAACCTAGAATTTGTATATAATAAGATAATTTGTATATAATAAGATAACTTTTCTATGCATTGAAAGTTCTTTCGCGATGGCACTTAGTGAACAGGTCAGGACCTGTGGTATTGGGTGTGTGAATATGACTCCGCCCTTTCCCAACAGATGTCATTTTGAGTGTTGCTTAAGTGTACTAATAAATGGCAACACTTGTGTTCGATAGTACTTTATGTCAGCTATCAAACGCACTACGTGACATTTGGTTGAAATATTAGCAACTAGTGCTTTTACCTCCTTGAAAATGTCAGTTTTCGTTTCAAGTAAACATCATTTGCGGGAAGTGCTATTACACTATTTTATTGCAAAGAAAAGTGCAGCGGAGACTCATCGTTTGCTTGTGGAAGTTTATGGTGAGCATGCTCCATTTAATACAACTTGTAAGGAATGGTTTCGACGATTTCAAAATAATGATTTCGACACTAAGGATAAAGAACATGGAAAACCACAAAAAAAAAAATTTGAAGATGCTGAATTGGAAGCATTATTGGCAGAGGATTCTTCCCAAACTCAATCAGAATTAGCTGCAGCATTAAATGTTGAACGATCAACTGTTGCAAAGCGTTTAAAAGCAATAGGAATGGTTCAAAAATTTGGTAACTGGGTTCCATATGAATTGAAAGAAAGAGATCGTCCAAAAACAATTTGTGAAATGCTACTTCAAAGGCAGCAAAGAAAAGGATTTTTGCATCGAATAATCACAAGAGATGAAAAATGGATATATTATGAGAATCCTTAACGTAAAAAAGCTTGGGTGAAGCCAGGTGAACCCGGCCCATCACAGCCAAAGAGAAATATTCACTGTGACAAGGTTATGCTCTGCATTTGGTGGGATCAGAGAGGTGTTGTTTATTATGAGTTGCTCGAACCCTCTCAAACTATTAATGGAGAAGTTTACCGACGACAACTAACGCGTTTGAATGGATCCATAGAAGAAAAAAAAACCAGAATGGGTGAACAGACACAGTAAATTAATTTTTCAACAGGATAATGCAAAACCGCATACCGCACAAGTCGTGAAAAGATATTTAGATGGACAGAACTGGGAAGTGCTATTCCACCCACCATATTCGGCAGACATAGCTCCTTCGGATTATCACTTATTCCGAACAATGCAATCAGATCTTACGAGAGAACGGTTCACTTCATACGAAATACGTAAATTACCTGAAAGATGGGCGAAGGTTGTAGCTGCCGATGGAGCATACTTTGAATAATCATTTCTTTAATTTTCTAAAAAAGCAAATGTGTTTTATTTTAACATAAAAGGGCGGAGTCATATTCACACATCCAATAGTTGGATCAGAAATCACTTTTTCAACTTCTTCATATTAAACATTTTTAAAATTAATAGTCATCCTTATATATGTACTACAACATATGGAAAAATCAACAAAATTGGTATTATATTTTAAAACACTGAGCCGAAGCTCAATCACGATAAAAAGAAAGTTTTTATTATTTATCTCAGACTATCAAAACTGGTTTGTATTTGAAGCTGGTTATTTTTTAAATATAAATAGTGTGTGCATCTTGTGGTTAACAAATTTTAAAAGAAATTAAAGGAACTGTGAATATGTGAATCGAGATATTCACAATGATGAAAATTAATAACCAATAAATATAATAACATCAGTACAGAATTAAAAAATACGTAGAAATACTTAATACAACTAACCAACTAAGCAATATTTCAACGAACAACTTAAAAAAATATTTATAATATCCTACTAGCCAAATGGTACGTCATTTTATCGCCTTAAATGAAAAGAATTAAAGTTCGATCTAACATGAAATTGCCCCACTTTTACTATTACTTCATTAACTTTTCTTTACCGCCAAAGGCAATATTTCGGATTTATATTTCACTTTTCCCGAAAATGATAGCCTGGGGTACCATTAACGACACAGTAACATGACACAACATGATTCAATTAACCACTCAATCAATCACACGGAGTTCTATCATGAGAGTATCATCTTGTTATGGATATCTGTCCCTCACCACACCTGGGTCTCACTCGGCGTCACTTGTAGCCTATTGATTTTTATCAAAGTCTCGACTGTTTCGCTCAAATGTACGTACACTTAAAGAGGATGTTAGTTCTTAATTTAACAAAAATTAGATTGATTCCTTCTAAATACTTAGAAGTTTCCTTTCATCTTCGTAAATTCTATTCATCTCTGATTGCGAAGATGTAAGAACAAAGAAACTGTGCTTTAAGAAGCAGGTTATACATTTCATATTTTAAATTTATTGTAACACAACAAAGTCATGAGTCATGTTTACATCTATAAAAATCACAATAGGAGAGCGAATTTTTTGAAACATAATATTTTCAGTGACGAAGCTTACTTTCTGCTCTGTGGATTTGTGAACAATCAAGTATTTGAGGATTCGGAAATTCAAATAAGCTTTTTGAAGTTGATGGCAATAACTATTCCAATTGTTATAACAGAATGATAATAAAGTTTTTGTGAGACTAACTGGGAAACATGGACATCGAGAATCTTTCGTTTCAACAAGACAGTGCCAGGGTCACATAGCAGGAGAAACAACGACGCTATATTGTCTTGGGCGAAAATCTAGGTCCTTTAGGTTTCCGGATTTGATATAAAATTATAATTTCAGAAATATTTAGAGTTTTTGCTCTACAATTTTAAGAATATCTCTTGTCTTCTGCTATTGTTTAAAGGTATGAATAAATCAGATGAGTATACTGGAAAAACCTAAATTTCAATTCAATTCAATTCAATTCAATTCATTTATTAGGGTACAGTACATTAAGATACATCTTATCTTATAATAGTACACAAACAACAAGGAATTCAGCTCGGAACTTAAGGGGACCTTTACTTTCAAAATCGGGAAAAAACCCACTTTTTAAAAGTTTTTTTTTGAAAAGACCATTATATTTATGATCCTGAAACCTTTTGTACATTATTGGTAAGATTATGAATAATATAAAAAGAATTTTTAAATGCAACTTTAGTTTATTTTAATGCCTGCAGATGGCGTCAACCAAAAGGCACTTTTAAAACGGCCCCATTTCTCCAGGACTTCCTGTAACAGATAGATTAAAAATTTTTAGTGGATTGTGTTCATAAGACACAAAGCTAGTGCCTAAACCTAAAAAACCTTTTATTTTTAATGAATATATCATTTTATACACATTTTTCTAAAAAAGTTACAAAATGACTATAAGTTAGGGGTAAACTAACCTCCGCATAAAAAAGTGGGCGGGTAAAATAATATTTTTAAAGGTTTAGCTTCTAGTATATTTGATAACGAATCGAATGGCGTTTGGTTTGTTAAAATCGGTTGAATAGTTTTTGAGATACAGATGGGGCCATTTTCAAAAATGTGATTTCGAGAAAAACGCTTTCAAAGTTTTTGTTATATAATTTTTACATATAAAACGCGTAGAGCTGCCGTTACAAATATAGGTATAACTGTTTTTCTTTTACGAATTTCTTGAAACGGTTTTAGGAGAGTGTTTGTGTGATGTTAAGAAGCATTTTTATGAAAAAAAAAAAATATTGATTTTTTTCCGATTTTGAAAGTAAAGGTCCCCTTAAACTTAAAAGATTCTAATTTATTAAGAAAGAAGATGAAGAAGAGGGGAGAGAAAGAAGAGAAGAGAGAGGAGTAAATTTAAAATAGAGAAGATAGGAAGAAGTAGATAGAAGAAAGGGGAATATACAGTAAGGCTAGTTTTTCTAAGCTAGGTCGCACGCCTCAATGAGCCTGCCAAAGCTCCCGTGAGAAACCGTCCGCCGAATAAAATCAGGTAGAAGATTCCACCTTCGCGTGCACTGGACAAAAAACGAGCACTCGCCATGTCTATTTCACTACATATTTTAAAACTCTCAAGCACACAGTTAGATATCAATTAACATGGATAAAAAAAACTCCTTTTAAAGATGCGTAAATTAACATTTTGATATCAGTCGCTGCCAAGATAACCCACGTTAAAGAAATACTGATTACTTAAAGTTTGGCATCATTTTCAATTTTATTTGAATTTGTGATACTTTCGCAATTACGCAGAAAACCAATATTAAATAGACAATTTCCAGATCATGCGTTTTTAGTATCGAAATTTATCTTTTATATTATTATTTTTTAATTTCCTGTTCCATTTCGGTTTAGTGTCTTATTATTTTGGTAACTTTAATTATTCCTAAGTTATATCACTCTTATACTTTAGCGGCATAAAAGGATATATCCCTGTATCTGTAAACATTTTTAAAATTTTGTTATTCTGTCGCCTTGTTTACGTATATTTTTATTTCAAAAGAAAAGTATAGGAACAATGTTGAGGTTTTTGGGCGATCTCGAAGATTGACATTAACTTTCGAGGGATTATTGACTTGTAATATCCTGACCTGTCGATTTCTTTATGAATTAAACGCGAGGATAACTCACTTTACTATCAGCAAAGTTAGCAAATACTTCTTTTTACTACCAAGTCCCGAAAGCAACACCAAAGTTAACAATTTTCTCTTCTCTGTCAGTATCACAGATGATTATAACAAACTTTAACGAAAGCAAATGTCGACCCCAAGATAAAAACTTTGGAATATTTCAAGCAAAACAAGAAGTTTTGATGTCAGCAGAGTTTCTTTCTTTTCATACGCATAAGGAAGTGAATTTACAGAAAATTTGTAATTTCATGAACATTGAATGAACAAATCTAAAAGAACCCAGAAATTGAGGTAGATTCTTAAAAAGAATTGTACATATTATTCGAAAAAGTATTTTTTTTTAAATGAAAGTTTCTTATAATTAAAACAAACATTAAAAACTGTGAAGCTGTGACAGACAGACGGACGGATACAGACGAAGTTATGTGTAAGGATTTATTGTTTGACTTAGGAATCGTAAAAATGAATTAACTATGTTTATTTTAAAAAAAAAGCAGGAAATATGTTCTAATATATGTAATATGTACCTAATATAAGTATATAATTTTCTACCGACAGATATTTCTAGAAAAAAATGGAAACAAAATTCTATTCTATCCAGTGTTATGAGGCTAAAATTTCAACTTCTTAATCTTACAAGGAGAAGGCACCTACACGTCATCACCGATTTCGCTCAAATTTATAGCACATATAGGGCTTGTATAGAAATGAAAGTACCCGAAGTGGGAACTCCAGATGGCCAAGCGTTTACAAAATAATATTATACAAAAATTTTTACGCGGTTCTAAATCCCATTCATTGTAGCACTTTCGCAAAGAGGCGGCTGGTGCAGTGGTTAAAACTTGGACTTGTGATTCAGTGGTCACGGGTTCGAATCCTTGCGTACGGAGACTTTTTCTTGGATCTTTCCTAATTTTTATAACATTCGGGTCCGGAATTAAACGAAGTGCTAAAATTTTAATTTTTTTTATTTATTTATACGCAAAAGGCATAGATAAGCAAAAAAAATTGGGATTGCGGACTTTTCAGCAAAGGATTGTAATTGCGAAATCGAAATCGGTGATGACGAGTCGGTGCCTTCTCCTTGTTAGAAAGAAATTTCACTTTCACCTTTATATGAAAAATAGTTACATATCAATACTTGGGAATTTAAAAGTAAGAAAGGAAATAATCAATCGTCAATATGAATAATTTAAAAGTAACAAAAAATAGTGCTCGTATCTTTTATTTCTTTGCCTTATTTACGTGACAGGCTTTGTTTTAATTAATTGAGATAAACTAATGTACTTTGCCGATAATTTTCAATGTTATTTATGTTGGTGGGATTTTGAAATGTGAATTATAAGCGGACTTTGATGGTTTTTTAGTATATTTTCATTGTCTTACTAACCTTACTAACTCTTAAAATTAGTTATTGTTTAGTATTAGTTTAAAAACTAGAGTAAAATAAGTTTATGGGTCCTGAAAAGGCTATAGACACGATTCAAATTTATTTATTAGCTTTTGCTTTCCAAAAGGGAAATTGCTAAAATGTAAAATACGTATAGAATGAAAAGCTTTGCAACGTGAAACTGATCCAAGAAAAACCGTCTCTGTTTTTCTTGAATTGTACTTTTATAAACAATTTATTTTTTCAAAGACTGACCCCTTTTTCAATTTTTTAAAAATTTTTTTTATTGAAATTTTTGGATAGAGGTATAGTGTTTTTTTTGGCGCGAGCTTGATATCGCTGCGTTGAGTAAATCAAAATAATTAAAATAAAAGATGTGCATACCATGAAAACTTCCAATTTATTAATCACCCTGTAACTTTTAGACGGTTGTTTGGTTAGGTGAAATCTTTCACTCCACTTATTTTGGAATACATTGTACAAAACTCTCTGTATACACTTTTCGGATTTTTACATATGTTTTTTTAAATGTTTTCAATAACTGCTACTTTTAAACCTTAATTTTAAATATTAAAACTTTTATTATAGTCTATGACACTCACAAGACGGAGGTTTTTTGATGAATATTTAAATTATTAATATCAGTATAATATTATAGGTTTTAGAAAGGAACATAGATACACAGATCTTCATTTATCTCTCCACATTCCCTTCTTAAACTTAAATCATCATTGTGGCTTTCAGTAGATGAGTAAACAGTTTGTTGGGGTAGTTTTCAAATATTCATCATCAAGTTAAATAAATTAATTACAAAAGTACAACAAGTTAATGATTCATTCCGGCATTGGAGTGGTGGGAATCGTCCTTTACACATTTCTCTCACAGTAATAAGAGGATGCCATCTGTTGCGCGCTTTACGAAGCTCCGCATGTGTAAGTTTCTGAGTCAACGACCTGACCCCAAATTGGATCCTCAAAAGACAAGGCGTCCTCCACAAATAGACAAGCAGCTTCCCCTCCCTCTACCTTTCTTTTGAAATTTTCAAGTAAAGGACTTACACAAAACGTTCCACAAGCGGGAGGAGTTTCAGATTGGTCCAACTTCACATCTCCTCTTAGGGAAAACACAAAGGCAACTTCAACTCACCGCTTTCTAGTGTGTCATCTTCAATTGTTTACATTTTTTTCCACTCGGGCTGAAAGCCCTCCCCCTTCACAAAAAAGTGCACTTTTTACCGAAAAAAAAGGTAAAACACGTTCATTCATCTGTTTCACAATATAAAACAATTTTCGGGGATGAATTATTAACGTAATAAGCACTCTCGCGATTTTATCCTCTTCGGAGTAGAGATGATGCCCCAACAATAGGGCTCCTTGAAACTTCGAAAGTAAGTTTCGCTTCCTTCGACTCCAGCAGAGGGAGCTAGGCCAGAACGCGCGGCTTCGAGTTCGACGGCAATAAATCACTGCACGAAGAAGGCGAAGTGCGAGGTGCTTGATACGCGCGATGTCGGCTTTTTGTCGAAGTCCTCCACACGCTGCAACAATTGAAGCAGACACGACGAGCGACGGGGGAGCTCAGTCATGCGCCATTTAAAGCTTCTTCCGGCGCCTCTAAAATTTTAATCCACCGATAGAGGCCGGTAGCAGCGCCATTCCTCTTTAAATCGAGAAAAAATAACTCGAGCTGGGTAATGAACACGCGGCGCTGCTGACCAATGGCCGGGATTTTGCCTAAAGGGTTGGCCGGAGGTAGGGCAAATATTGGCTCGAAAGTGTTGACAAGTTTGTTCACTTCTCTCCCGGCAATGGATGGGGCCGTTCAGGTGATTTTTCGTCTAACTTCTGAATTAATCAGCAGGACTAAGAGCTCCTCCTGCCGCTTTGCTCTACGCTTTTTTAATCCCCGAAATTGCCGTAGAATTCGAGTTTTCTCAATATCGACTCTATTGAACAAACACAATCAGGAACATAATTAGGCAAAGTAAGGGTTTAAAGTTTATAGGCTTTAGAAATTAAATATTTTGGAATTGGTCTCAATCAAGGAGAATGTTATATTAAAATTTCAGATCAAAATAATTGACGTGTTCAGAACAACCTCTTATAAAATTGGAGAACAAATTTCTTGAAATGATTCGGAAAGAGATGAAAACATCAAACAAGGAATGGCTTTTGAAAATTCTCCAATTGTCAACCAATACAATCAAATTACCGAATCATTCCATTCAAACCGAAGAAAAATTCAGAGCGATTGGAATTTCCTTTCTGGAATTAGGAAGAATCAGAGGGTTCGGGTTTCGAACAGAAAAGAATGATTTTATTATAATTATTTCCGAAATACATTCCCGAAAAGAGATAAACATGATTTTCTCAAAAAAAAGATTTTATTGATTTTGTTTGAAAGGTTTTCAGCGTGAAAAAAACACTTTTCTTTCCGATTTTTTTTTAGAAATATGGATTGAGCAAAGTTATTGAAACCTTTTGTACATTATTAAGTATGATGTCGATAATACTCAGTAATTTTTTTATGCGAAAATATCGACAAACAAGCCGGTAACGGAGCTTTTCCAAGAACGTCTTTGGAAATAGACGATTTGCGGTGTACACTGTATCTCAGCTGGAAATTATCCGAAATTAAAAACCTTTAAAATTTAGTCAGAGTATTTAGCACAATAGATCTTTTAGGTCGCGTTTGCTATCGAGAGGTACCTAGAGGAACTTAACGACCCGCTGGAAATAATAATAGTCAGAGTATCATTCAATCCTTCCCCCTACGTTCTCTGATTATTATTTTTTTCATTTATAAATTTTTGGTGGTCATTTAAAGTAAAAACTGCTATTTTTTACGAAAAATTTCGTCATTTTGTAAGTGGAAACCCCCCTTAATGTAAAAAAAAAATTTAAAACTCAACGTAGGGGGGAGGTATTTTATATATAGAAAGTGTGTACCAAGTTTGAAATGAATCAGTAATGTAGTTTTTAAATAGCAGTGTACACGGACTTTTAAAAAGTGGTTTTGAAAAAGTTCAGTCACCGGCTTGTCTGTCGATATTTTCATATAAAAAAATTACTGAGTATTGCTGAGATCATACTTAATAATATACAAAAGATTTCAATAAATTTGCTCAAACCATATTTCTAAAAAAAAATCGCAAAAAAAGTGTTTCTTTTTCATACTAAAACCTTACCCCTCCCTTAAAGCACTACAAACAATTTTGACCTATGGGGAAGGAAAAACCTTGATTTAGATGTTTGAAAACAGAACTGAAGATCACTAGTTGATAAGTAAAAAAGAAAGTGTTCTTAGAAACCTTATTGACAAATTTAGACGCGCTTAGTGTTTAAGTAAGTAAATTTTATTATTAGAAAATAAACATATTATGCAATTGTCTTTGTGAAGTGTCCTCGACAACATCAACCCAAGTAAAAGCTAAGTGGAAGGCTTTGTATCGAGCATATACAGTGGTGGTGAAAATAATAAGCACTGCCAAATAATTGTTCTTTACATGTCATTTAAGATTTCCATAAATACTCCATAAATTCTAAATAGCCATTGTGGTGAAGCTTGCTTGGGAGTTGATACCAGTGGAAAAATGTCGCAAGTAAATAGAATCAATGCCCAGAAGATGTGAGGCAGTTTTAAAAAATAACGCGGGTGTCACTAAATATTAGTGCTACATATTAACAGTAAATATTAATAATAAGTTTAATTTTAAGTTTGATGTAATTGAAACGATTCCTTTTGTTTTTTAAATGAAATAAATAATAATATGCCACATAAAGTTCGTATTATTTTGACAAGGTCTAGAACTGTATTTTTTTTTTTTTTTTATATATTAAAAGAATTTTACAAATGTGTTCTTTAGTGAATCTATTACTTTATATAATCAATTTACAGAAAAGAATTATTATAAAAAGAATAATTTTTTTCGAACAAAGTATTAAATGTTTGGTCGATATGCCTATTATTTTGGCCACCACTGTATATTGTAGTAAATTAACGAGGGACAGAGAAATGGAAACAAGTGGCTCTAAATTTAATATAAACGATTAATTAAGTTTTTTTTCATCATATTTTATTTACCAAATCTACTAGTCCTTCATCCATATTTTGTTCCGTGTTATGAATTCACAGCTGTTTACCGGCTTTTCACACTTTATGATAACTTAAAACAACGAAAAGCCATCTGTTGAGCGTTTTTGAAACACAAAAACTCTAGCGGAAAATTCAGCGTAAATGCACTGACAAATTACACTTGTTTACCAGCTAGTGTAGTTCGACAGAGTTACACTACTCGTACATTGGCGTACACTGCATGATCCAATAAATTGTTTTGTTTTATGCCTTAAATTTATATTTGTTCGAAAAGAGAACTAATTTCCAGGAATAAGCCAGATCCTGATTCTAACTGCTTTAAGGTCCTTTTAGGAGAACTGGGGTAAATATCTCAATTTATGAAAGCCTTTGAAGTTCAAAAGGGAATCGAACAGTTAATTAAAACGTCTTCCACCAACAAATATCAAATATCAATGCTTCACCCATTTCACCAGCAGGTGCCGCATATAAAACTGACTGAAAGAATACTTAATTTAAACAACTAATTAACTTTTGACTCCAATTATATGTCCGCGGCTGTAGATTGGCCCTATTTTTTGGAAAAGAAATAATGTTTTCCTTAAGCTCAGTTATTGTTTCCTATAGAAATTCTTTCGATTAATTTATCCGGCGAAAGTTTGGAATTCGATTGTATGTGCTGTTTGAAATTTAATTTCAATGCCTCGGGGATATCAATATAATTAGGAAAGAAAAGACATGCAAAATTTTCTTTTTTACTTTATAATTCTTGAAATACAACCCCGAGATGAGAGGTATGTAGGGTATGGTAGGTAGGTAGGCAGGAATATAACCGCAGGAACATAACTGCCTTAATATTTGAATTGTGAAATTTACGAACGACAAAAAGGAAATTTTTTGTTTTACTTTAGGCTCAGTGACAAAAAGATTTCGAAGTATTTTCCTTCGCAATGTTAACGGGTGGGTGGGCAGGGTTTGTTGAAAAATATATTTTCTTAAATCAAACCCTGAGGTGTGTTGTAAAAGTTATCTGTGTATTAAATATCGTGAAATGAGAGCTTAGGTCGTTGACATTTTCTTTAATACGTGGAAAAATTGGCTATCACATGTCGAGATTTAAAGGTCTTTTTAAAATTGTTAAAAATAAAACGGATTTGCTCTTCTTGCTTTCAGTATGAGACGTAATTTTTCTTACAAAACCTCTAAAATAGACTTTGACTTATAACTTTCTTTATAAGGAAACATGATTCTAATGGGACTATATTTAAGGAAAGAATCCAATTTTTTGACGTTTCTTTCTTTAAGATATCTTGCAATTTCTATTTTGGGGTAGGCAAACATTTTTGAGCGGTAGTGTATTCCATAAAACATCATAAGGTCTAGAAAACTGGATATGTTTCAAAAGTGGTCCATAGTTAAGGGAAACTACAGTGCCTTTATATTTGAAAAATCGAAAATCGGAAATTTGCCTTTGTCCATTCATTTAATAAATTAGCGGAATATGTAGTTAAATAAAATAAGTGTTGATAATTTAATTTATTAATAATTCTACTACGACCTATGTAAACCTATAATATATTGGATTCAGATTGGATTTAGTTTTATGTTTTTATGAAATCTATTAAATCTACAGAATTTAAGGTCTATTAATATAATGAATATTTTGAGCACAATATGTGCATTTTTGCAGCAAATAAACAGATTTTTGACATTTGTTTCTATAAAATAATTTCTATTCAAAAAAATGGGACGTTACAGACGTTAAGGGGAGGTTCCTCTGATCGACTCTGAAAAGTTCGTCACTTTTATGAATTTTTTTGAGGTATAAAGAAATGTGATATGAACAAACGGTTTTTTGTACAATGTTTATTGATAAAAAGAGTCCCTAAATTTATTTTTCCCCCCTCTTTCAATTCAAAATGGCGGCTCCAGCCATATCTCCGCGAGGCCTTGCGCGCCATATATGCGTCTGCGCGGGACGTTCCCGAGGGTCGTAGGGGTCACTGAAACATGAACATTTTTTAAGTTAGTTAAATAAACATATGTAGCGGCCCTTCAACCAAAAATTTCGAAATTTTGATAAAAAAAACAGAGAAAGTTATCCACTTGAAAATTAAGGTCGTGTTTTGGGGTGTGTTTTAGTTGTTTAAGACAGGCGTAAACATTGTTTATTATTAAAATATATTGTTAATAATGGTTCAAGGGCTCCGAAATTGAATTTTACACATGACTTTAAAATTTCAAGTGGATCCGATCAGTGGTTCTCGAGATACACTGTCCCGCGCACTGAAAATATCAACTTTCGGGAAAACGCGTTTGAAGTTTTAGAACCAATTTCGCCTTGTTCGCTAGTTGTGCCGCGTTGACAGTTGCACGCTTCTCTTTGAAGCGCTGTAACTTTCTAAAAACTGCATAAAACGCAAAACGGTTTTTGGATCATGTTTTGAACATATTATAGATTGATAATATGTAAAAAAAAAATCGATTTTTTCATCGCCGATCAAAGGAACCTCCCCTTAATTTCTGAATAGCTTCTTTTAACGTCTGAAATGACTGTTTTTAGCATGATGGATGGCCATTACTGTGTAAACAAAAACACTAAATGTCATAATAAATTCATTTAATTGTTCTTTTCCAATAAATATTCCAATTAATTGGTTTTTGATTGAACGACTAAGGGTTTATGTATTTTTATCAAACCAGATTACAGACATTCGATGGAGCACTTAGAAAAAATCATAGTAAAAAAAAAACATAATTCTTCTTTATAACGGCTTAGCGCCGATTAATTATAAACAAATAAATCGCCAACTTCCAACTTTCCACCTGAGAGAAGAAAAACAAAAAATAAGAATAAAAACAACAGTCATTAATAATTGGATATGGCAATCGTAACATACTTCAGGAACTGGTTCAGTTCAAAAATTCACTTTCGCTCGATTCTTGAATGGAATCAACACGTTTGGGTTTGAGTAACACGGGAAATGGCCACTCAGAAGAGGTTTGACCCAATAAACATTAAACATTAGCATATAATTACTACGTGAGGAGATCTTCAACGTCTCTACGACATCGGATATGCGGCCGGTTTTAGTTTACCGGCGTCTTTAAGATAGTCGCACAAGACATGTGTTACAAAATTTATCTCTGAAGCTCGCTGCGGTTGAGGAGCGGGCAATTATTTTTAGTTATATTATTAAGCGTGAAAGTAGGGAATTAAAGCCAACGCAACGGATGACTTATATAATCGAGCGATGTCCTGGTTTACTGCCTTCGAGGAAAACGGAGTAATTAATTGCCTTCAATTACTTTTATTACAACTCGCCAGGCAATAAACCTTGGAAGAGGTTTTGTTTCGTCTCTTGTAATGTTTCGAAATTCTCGAATCTTTACTATCTCGTGGGTTACGCGAACGAATTTCATCACCAGTAGTCGGATTTTTATTAAAAAATATAATTTTGTATGAATGACTTTTAACAGATGTTAAAATTTTATATGATCTTTCTTAAATAAGCTAAAGCGGCGCTAATGATAATGTTGGTGTTAAAATGCCTACGTATGTTTTTTATAATGACCATGCCCACATTTGATAACTTCCAAAAACGGAAGAAATAAATCTTCCACGTCCATATTAAATTCTATAAAACCAACAAAAGTTTACGGCAAACTTGTAATTATTGAAAAAAATAATGACCTTTTCTTAAACGACATGAAAACGAGGGAATTACCCGCCTAAAGGAGAAATGTCGAAGAAAAAGGTTTTATTGAGATAAAAAGCTCATAAGAATTGCCGTCGACATTATTAAAATGAAATATACAAGGAATTGAACCTTTTGTATAATTTCTTAGAGATTATATTATTTTCTTTTTATCAAATTCCTTTTAATATTCTATTGTATATAAATACACAAAGTATCTCATACAAAAAAGTGAATTACAAAGGAAATTTGCAAAAGAAAAGGACAAACAATTTTCTGATTTCCCTGGTTTAACGAGGTTTTTTAGAGTTTTATGTTTCACAAAAGTCTCAGTGCCTTCATTAATAATTTTAATTGTTTTTTTGTTTTGCAGATTTACGTTTTATTCAATTATTTATTTGAAGAGTAAGGAGTTTGAGGTCTCCTTATATTTGTATCAAAATCCTTGTTTGACGTAATATTCGTTTGAATTTTCACAAGAAATTCAAAAATGATAAGATATTTTTAAATTTGTGTACGCACGAAATTTTAAAGTATGTTTGCAGTCTGTCCAGAATATAAAGGTAAGCAATATGAATTTTGTCAGTCATTTGTACATCTCGCGATATTTTAATTTAAAATTTTTAAAAGTGACATTTTTCCGGAATGATTTTTTTGCAAAATCCCACAAAGGGTTTGACGGAAATTGTGGAAAATCCTTAAATTAAAGATGTTTCCATCTTTCTTTTATAAATAATTTCGTAAAAATCCTGTAAATGAGAATTTCCCATTGCTTCGATCTACAATTTCAGATGACTCCCAAGGAAACGTTTTCAGGTGTGTCTCACCGATTTTGATGAAATTGAAATATGTTATAGAGTATCGAAAAATAAGAGATACGTATTTTTTTATCTGCGGATACGCATATTTAGGGGGTACTTTTATTTATTGTTTTTTTTTAAATAAAAATTGGTGTATTTTTCAAAAGTTTGTCCGCCATGTTGGATCCGCCATTTTGAATTTTTTAAATTTAACATCAGATGCGTAATCAGCAACTCCAAAAACCCCATAATACTGGTTTTCACGAAAAAAAACTGATGTCTGAAAGAATATACACCATGTATTAGTGCTAGGGGTTGTTTACCCCCTTGAGGAGCTTGTTTTACAAAAACCCAAAAACAGGTCAACTTTATTTTTCAAAATCGTATGTAAAAAAATATTTGTCAATTATTTTTAACTAAAACTTTTACTTTTATGACGCAGCAATATAATTCATTCTGCAATAAAAAATAAGGGTTGCCACCCCCGGGAAACGGATTACTTACAAATTGTTAGTATATTTATGAGACATCATTTCCAATTTGTTTCATTCGAAAAAATTCATAAGAACTTGAAATATTTAGAAAAAACTGTTTTTAGGGGTAAACTTTAGGGGTAGTTTTCAACCCCTTAATGTGCGTATCAACAGATAAAAAAAAAAAGAAAACGTATCTATTATTTTTCGATACTCTATAACATATTTCAATTTCATCTAAATCGGTGAGACACACCTGAGAACGTTTCCTTGTCAGTGCAATAAGTCGAAAAAAATATTTTCCTTTAATTCGATAATTTCGAAGATCCTTGCAGATTGTATTACAATGCAAAGTTGGAAATATTTATCTACAAATTATTTGCGTATATTTACACACAGGTTCCATTACACAACCCATTTCAATTGATATTTGCAATTCAAATAATGGAGCAGATACTGATTTAGTATCTGGAATCCAACAAATCCGGATAGATCGAATCTGAGATCCGGTCTGAATCTCGGATGGGGTTCTAGAATTCGATACTATCCAGATAGGCCGGATTTTGGATCCTGATAATGAAATTATTTCGGATATCCGAAATATCCGAATACTGGGAAGCGATACTTCAAACCCAATGATTTTCTAAGGTATAATAATTAAGATATCCTCAAGTTTACCCCAAATAAAACTGAAAGGAAGCAGAAAAATCAGAAATTTAGGTTAAGATTCAAGATTCATAAGAAAATTCATAATGAGTCTGTTCCAGGGCTGGTTTTTGGTCCAAAAGAGAATGTTATATTCACGATTAGAGTAAATATACTTTCTCCCTTAGTTCTAATCCTTCTAATTTCTGGTTTCACTAATATCAAATATTCTCAACAGTTTGAAAGTTTCAAAGACAATATGTGATATAAAGCAAATAAAAAGCATGGAGTTTCCCCAGAAATGTGTACAAGTGTTTTTTTCTGCAGTTGATGCGAAATCTAAAAGAAAAATTCACCACAGGGTATAAAAGACAATTTTTTATAAACGGCTGTTTAGTAAAATCCAAACCTATGATGCGTACGGTTACAATAATCACCTGTTTTTTGGTGATTGGAGTTAACTCCATCATGTATGGAAAACCAGCTGGAAAAGTGATACAAAGTGGAAATAAACCCCCAGAAGTACGTGGCCGTGAAATGTATTCTTATATGGTGCGTCTTCGAATAGTTCGTCCAAAGTCGACGATTGAAGACACCATTGATTATTGCGGTGGAGTGATAATTCGACGAAATGTCATTCTTACTGCAGCTCACTGTTTGATCGAACCAATGGAGAAGGCGGTCGTTTATGTTCGTGCTGGAATTTTAGATACTATAATTGAAAAAGACAAAGGATTTAGCACCAAAATGATGGACTATCTCATCCATGAAAACTACAAACCTGAAGATTACACAAGTGATGGCAGGGAAAAATTTCATTACAACGACATTGCGCTTATTTGGACTGAAATGGGATTCCCCTTTGACAGGTATATCGAAGCAGCAAACCTTATTTCGGAAAATAAGAAAATTGATGATCATATTGGATATATTTATGGATGGGGACTTAATGAGAAAGGAGAATTGCCATCTATGATGCAAAAGGGTAAAATGCGATCTATACCTTTGAAAAAATGCAGCAACTATTATGGTAATCATAAACTTAGCGAAAATATAATTTGCTTAATGGCAGACGATCCTAAAAGAACATCAGGTGGTGGTGATTCTGGAGGACCATTCGTTGTTGAAGGTAATGTCGCAGGTTTGATATCTTTTAGTGAACCAATGGACAAGAGTTTAGCTAGAAGACAACCACAACCGAGTACCAGAAAGAAACCCCTCATTTTAACACATGTTGGAAAGTATTTGGCCTGGATTAATGAAAATATTCGCAGAGGACCACCAAAACATCGAACTCCACCAACGAAATCAAAAAAGCTCACTGGACCAGTTGCTTCAAAGATCAAGAAAAAAGTTCCAATAAATCAACACAAGTAAAAATATTTATCAACAGAAATCATTTGATAAATATTAAATACTAGATTATTATAAATTTTTTTCTTTATAATGTTTTAAAAATAAATTTAAGTTTTATATATAAACGAGAGTCGTTTGATAATCCCAAAAATGTTCCATAATTAGCCCGCTCTATGGTACGATATCGGTGATTAAAAATTAAATTTGTTTGCTTAATTCGCCATCGATTATATAACTTTTTTTTTAATTTAAAAAAATTGCTACGTATACAGACACCCACACTTTACCTTAGAATAAACATTTTAAGTCCCGCCCACTCCATCACCCAGACGGTATCTGAAAATCGGCTATAACAATTTTCTTGTGATTCAAACTCTTCATCTGATTTTACTTCTTAAAACTTTTTAGTTATAGTAGGAAAGTAAAAAACGTTACCATTTAATTCATTATTTTTTAAAGGAAATCGTTGGGCATTTAATTAAACAATTAAATCATTTCACCAAAACATTCAAGTCCCAACGAAATAATAATAACATAATCCAATATCTCTCGCTTCTGTTGCCATGAAATGACAAAGATAAGTAAATATCATTGTCTTTCTACAATAAAATTTGCGCGTGTAATCGAACGATTGTAAGATTTCAAATGACTATAAATTAAATCGTTTCTTCAGATGTTTCGTTAAAAATGTTAGTTAAATTGTAGAATGAAGCTGGTTCTAGTATTATTGTGTTGCGCATTAGTAGCCGACATTCTGTCTGTTGCGGGAGAGCCTGTGATAAATGGAAAAGACACCGGAAAAACTTTGGGTTACGAAAAGGATAATAAGAAGAACATAGTCGGTAGAGAAGAGTATCCTTACATGGTTCATCTTGAGATTATTGAAGAAATAAATGAAGACGAGGAGGATTATTCAACGTGCGGTGGCACTCTTTTAAGTGGACGAGTAGTGTTGTCTGCGGCACATTGCTTAGCAAGACGATCACGTCCGTTTGAGGTCTTCGCTGTTTCTGGAATCCTCGATTTAAAGGTCGAAGTAAATCGAGCCCAGGCTGCTAAAATGTACGATTACCTCATCCATGATAAATTTGCTAATTCTAAGGTGCATAAGGGCCACCATGGCGGATTTACAATAAACTTTCCAAATGATATTGCGCTTGTCTGGTTGGAGGAGCATTTCTTATACAATCAAAAAGTTCGTCACATTGAACTGATGCCATCGAATTTGGACCTGGAAACTAAAACCGGATTCATTCTTGGTTGGGGCCAAACTGAAAAAGGAACATGCTCAAGGATGCTTCGAAAAGCGAACTTGAGAGTAAATTCAAGAGAAAAATGCGAATATTCTAAAAATAAAATGAGATACATCCTTACGAATGGAATGTTGTGTTTGAAGTCAGATGACGGGCGATCGCAACAGTGCAAAGGAGATTCAGGAGGTCCCTTCATAGTTGATAATAAACTCGCTGGAGTAATTTCATTTAGCTTCAAAAAGAAAGTAACTCTTCCGTCCGGTAAAATAGTGGAAATGTCTGATACCTCGCGTGGAGCAGTTGTTACTAATGTTGGGTTTTACAATAACTGGATAAAAAGCAATATTAATCAAGGGCCACCGAAAGATCGAAAGAAGAAGATGAATAAGCCTACTACTAAATTTCCTAGTCGACGTCCCGGAAATTAAAGACTTACTAAATACTAATTTTAATTATGTACAATTTAATTAAAATATGTATATAAAATTATAAAAAATTTATGGTATTTTTAAAATGATAAAGTAATTCGAAATTACCACATAACAACATAACAAAGTTCTACAAGGATGGTGTTGAAAAGAAAGGAGAATGAAAATAACCTTTCTACAAGAAACGTCGTTATGGTTTATGGTTATGGCAAATTCTTTCATTTTTTAATATGATCATCACATTAGTTACCTGAAAGTATGATCACTAAAAAAACAGAAGTGGTAGTTTTATTTTCTAGTGTATTGATTAATTTAAAGCACAAATGCGTGCTTGTCAGTAAATTGAAACACCGACAAGTACGAAATTATGTTTTAAATTAATAATCTTAGGAGTTTTGGGAAATTTTCTTCGGTCTTCGGTGATTTGTATAGGCATTTACCATTATATATATATAAGCTGTGAAAAATTCACGTATTTGCTTAACTATACCATATTTAATACAAAATAAATAAAAATGAGAATTTTGGCTTATTTATTTTCTTCGTATATTATACCTATATAAATTTTATTCCTTCTAATGTTGTATTGGTGGACTAAGGTTCAATAAAATCGGTAAGGGTCGATTCACACATCCTTCCGCTCATAATTTTAAATTAACATTCAAACATAAATTGATTGTTTTTTATCGAAGGTATTTCAAGTTAATTTACATAGCATTTTACAAGTATGACAGATACATGAAAATTTTAAGATTGGTAATTCTAAACTTTTTGGATATTATTCATCCAATATGATGTTAATTACCCCTGCACCTTGCAATTGTATAAATATTAAACATTCTTACAATCTGAATAATTAAAGAACAGCTGTTGCTTCAAAAACCAATCAAAGGTTTCCAAGCTACACCAACATCAAGCTTTTTTTTTCGATACCAATATGATGCGATAGTCAGCACAGATATACCATACACACATACAGGTTCTAGTTATACAGCGTTAGAAGAATGTTACTACCTGAAAAATTTTTGTTGGCAATACCACTTTTCACAATGTTATTTCCTAATAAATTAACTCGCATCTTCAGATCTCAAGTTAGTTAGTTTATATAATTCCAGAATGAAGTTGTTAATATTGTTCTGCGCAGTCGTAGGAAGCTTTTTGGATACTACAGGAGAGCCGGTAGTAAATGGAGCTGTAACCGGACATACAAGTGGACATAAAAAAAATATTATTGGCAGGGAGAAGTATCCTTACGTGGTACACCTTGAAATTACTGACCTTCAGATACAACATGAGGAAAATACTTTTAGTTGCGGTGGAACAATTCTGAGTGGAAGAATAATTCTAACAGCAGCACATTGTTTCGAAGCAACTTCAGGAAATGTAGAGGCTTACGTACTGGCCGGCGTACTTCATTTAAGAAATGAAGTAGATAAAGCGCAGATTGGAAAAATGTATGATTATCTCTTACACAAAAACTATGTTCCTTTAAGGACTTTTGTGGATGAAAACGGCGACCATATTGTATACAATCATCCCAATGATATTGCGCTTGTCTGGTTAGAGAAGCACTTAAAGTACAATGAGAAAGTTAAACACGTTGAACTCATGCCACCAAATTTGCATATTACTGGGAAAATAGGATTCATACTTGGATGGGGTCGGACCGAGACGGGCGCATGTTCGAACATACTTCGAAGGGCTGACTTGAGAATACTTTCAAATGATCATTGTGAATATCACAGCAAAGGTAGCGATTACTTTTTAACAAAAGGAATGCTATGTATAAAAGCAGACGATGAACGGTCATTGCAATGCAAAGGAGATTCAGGTGGTCCTTTCATTGTCGATAATAAAATTGCGGGAGTAATATCGCGCAGTTTTAAATCGATTAAAACTTTACCCAATGGCAAGCAAATCAAAATGTCGGATCCCGAATTGGGGGCAGTGGCAACAAATGTAGGATTTTACTATGAATGGATAAATAATAATATGAAATATGGGCCTCCGAAAGATCGGAAAAATAAGCATAATAAGTCTAGTACTACCAGACAACCTGGACGACCCAGTAGGCGTGGCATATTAAAAAAGACATAGGTATGAAGATATTAATTGGTCGAATATTTTACTTGTTTTATATTTTTATTAAATAAATAATAAACAAAAGTAGATTTATGTACTATATTTTACACTTAATAATTCTGGCATTTTAAATATTATGCACATTTTTTTGTTCGATTTAAAAGATGTCCCTAAAGAGCTTGTTTGCAAAATTCTTACTTACTGTCCGACTTAATGTCTTGTCGGAAAAAAACACTAGAATTAAACCTATTGCATTACCGATTTGCGTTAGTTTGTCGTATTGGAAGTGCAGTACATTACCGACACTTTGCGACATTTTGTAATCACGAACATGACAGAATTTTTCTTAAAACTTTGAATTGTTTCTACAATTGAAGCCTCTGGTGGAAGAAGGTGTTAACTCACTTTTTCAGAAAAAAATTTTCTTCCCGCCAAACTATTTTCCGTGGCGCTAAATTTCATTTTGTAATATAAAAATATCATCCATGTGATTTTTATATGGGTTTGCAATTAAACCAAAATGTTACTGAAATAACCGTAGAATTAAAAAACCAAATAGTTACTCATAATGTGTTCCCGTGAACAGTTTGGTAAAAAGTGAGTTAACACCTTCTTCCACCAGAGGCTTCAATTATAAGGCTTACATTTAAAAAAAGGCCGTAGCATGATAAAGACAGCGAATCTGCCTTCGAGTGGGCTATGAAATTTAGAAATTTCCCACTTTTCAAAATGTGGCAAACTTCACAACTTCACTTCGCAAATGCCAAAAATGTCACTGGTTTGGAAGAAAGACATAGCTGAAGAAACTTTGTAAGTAAATATTCATTGAATAAATATAAATTTAAATTAATTTTTTTGTAGAAATCGCTTCATACTAATTATTCGTTTCTAACAATACCTTCAAATTTAAATTTTTCAATTTTCCTACAAGTTTGACACTTTCACTAAGCAATGAGTTAAGTTCGGTCCCACATTTGATTAATTTCCCTTGTCGTTTTTTTAATAATCCGAATCCAGATCATTAAAAAAACGAAATATTAGATTTTTGTTTTTGTTTTTTTGTATCCAACAAGTCGTTAACTTTTTTTTTGATTTTACATATGAACAAATTTTAAGCATTGTCAGTTGTCACCATCTGAACAATTAAACAACCTCTTGTTTCAATGAAAATCAAAATTTTACTTCCAAAATCGAACAGCTCAAGATTTGTAGATCAGGGCGAAGGGGTTGTTAGCACACATATACGCATACAAAAGTTTTAAACAATGTCTTTTTATCAACAAAATTTATGCAGCTGATAAAATATCCATAATACACAGCTGTAAAATGTCATCTCCTAATAAATTAACTCGCATCTTCAGATCTCAAGTTAGTTAGTTTATATAATTCCAGAATGAAGTTGTTAATATTGTTCTGCGCAGTCGTAGGAAGCTTTTTGGGTACTACAGGAGAGCCGGTAATAAATGGAGCTGTAACCGGACATACAAGTGGACATAAAAAAAATATTATTGGCAGGGAGAAGTATCCATACGTGGTAAACCTTAAAATTTATGATCTTCAAATAAAAGATGTGGATAATACTTTCAAATGTGGTGGCACCATTCTCACTGGAAGAGTAGTTCTGACAGCAGCTCATTGCTTCGAAATAACTTCAGGAGACGTAGAAGCTGATGTGCTGGCCGGTATCCTCCATTTGACAGATGAAGTAGAGAAAGCACAGATTGGAAAGATGTACGATTATCTCATACATAAAAACTATAATCCTCTAAAATCGTTTAAGGACGGAAATGGCGTTGATATGGCAATATCTCATACGAATGATATTGCACTTGTCTGGTTAGAGAAACACTTGAAATATAATGAAAAAGTTCATCACATCGAATTAATGCCACCAAATTTGGATATTACTGGGCAAAAAGGATTCATACTTGGATGGGGTCAAACCGAGAAGGGCACATGTTCGAATATACTTCGAAAGGCCGAGTTGAGAGTAATTTCAAGACATCATTGTGAATATCATTATCAAGCAACAGATTTCATTCTTACAAAAGGAATGCTATGCATAAAATCAGACGATGACAGATCACTGCAATGCAAGGGAGATTCAGGAGGACCTTTCGTTGTCGATAATAAGATTGCAGGGATAATGTCACATAGCTTTAAATCGTTTAAAATTCTACCAAACGGAAAAATAATCAAAACGTCAGATCCCGAATTGGGAGCAGTTGTTACTTATGTAGGATTTTATAACGAATGGATAAATAACAATATAAAGAAAGGGCCTCCAAAAGACAGGAAGAAGAAAGTGAACAATCTTTCTAACTACAACTAGTCGACCTGCCCGACCCAGTAGATCTAGTGTTTATAAAACATAGGCGTTAGATTGGTACTTTAAGTTCTTTAATATATTTTTCTGTTTATATGTATTTAATGAATTGTTTAATTATTCAAAAATCAACAAACATCCTTTACTTATTTACAGGGCCTACCCTGTAGATGAAAATGTTTGTTTTATATTTTATGTTTGATATTTCCATTTTTACGAATTTTGTCTCTTCTCGATATTAAAGAACAGAAGTAAAATCTATAAAAACATTAATATCTTTATACTTTTGGCTTCAATAAAGAAGAATTCAATAATTTAGAAATCATGAACAGTATTTGCGATAACTCCCAAAAATATGCACCGATTTTGCTAATTTTCTTCAAGAGAATTCCAACAAGGTTCGATTTTGATACAACTCAATTGTGAATTTTTGTCTTGCCAATATTTTAATTATTTAATAAGTATTGAATGTTCTGGAATTGTATATCGAAAGCTACTTATTTTCAAGATCACCAAAAATGTTTCCTTATGTTCCATAAAGTTGACCATTGTTCCATTTTTTTATCTCCAATGGTTTCGTGGGAAAAAAACACACTACACATGTATATATTCACATCTGCTTCAAGAGTAAAGACTACAGTACAATACAGTAGACTTCCGTGCATTGGCGTAGCTAGGGATTTTTCCTAGAGGGGGCAGCCGTTCAGCTGAACTAACCACAGTCATTAAGGGGTTACGTGGGTTTTGCATTCCAAAAAAAATCACAATTTTTCGGATTTTTTTTACGAAATTTATAAAAGTGATTTATTTCAACTATTAGTATATAAAAGTACATCACAACAAAAAATGAAAATTGAGCCACTGACAGCTGGTTTACGAAAATCGATGATTTTTTACTGTAGACAGAATATCTCGAGTTAAGCTTATCTGAAATCAAAAAAACAAAAATTTTTCTATTAGTAGATACATATGGTTTGTACTTGGACGAAGGATTTGAAAAAAAAATGATATTTGAATTTTGGACAACGTTTTTTAGCAAAAAATTGATTTTTTTTAAATTTCTGTGCACATTTTGGTGATTTTTAACTAGTAAAACGACTTGTAATGAACAAAATTAAAAATCCTTCGTTCAAGTACAAGTCAATACTATGTAGAAGAAATGTGGAAAATTTCAGTCATTTTGCATTATTAATTTTTGAGAAATCATGCCTATGGTAAAAAGCCATCGATTTTAGTAAACCAGCTGTCAATGGCACAATTTTCATTTTTTTTTCATGAAAATATTTTTACTATGTACTTGTTTAAGTGATGTACTTTTATATCCTAATAGTTGAAATAAATGACTTTTATAAATTTCTTAAAAAAAATTCGAAAAATTGTGATTTTTTTTGGAATTCAAAAAATGAAAAATACGCAAAAAAAAATATGATTTTTTTATGACATTTTTTTTGTTCAAAATGATTTTTCGTTCCCTTTTGATTTTTGTAAATATCCAAAACCAATAAAAATCCGGACCTCGATGTCTGAACTAAAAATATATGCGGTTATTTTTATGTAAAAAAAGTTTTGGTAAGATTAAATGACGGTCAGGATGAAATTTTTTTTTTTCAAAACATGACGAATTTTTTTTTTCGAAAACTATAGACTTTAGTAACAATTTTTTAAGAACAAAAATCTCATAGTATTAGAAAAATTTCGACAAACGTCGTCAAAATGCCTGAAAAAATTTGATTGTTTTTTTTGACTAATCCTTACAATAAAACATTTTTGTTATTAACAAATTTTCATTCAAGTTTATAGTTTTCGAGGACAACATTTTTAAGATTTACTACGATAAACTACAGCGGAGGAAATAGCTATAAAATCACTTATATTTTCGTAATTATATAGAAACTGTTCGGATGTTTTAGAACCAACTTTTAAAATATAATTCGTTTGCATATTTAGCGTTAATAAACGTTAAATTTTTTTAGTTTTTGTGAACAGTTTTTAAAAGCTATCGAATATATAAAAAGTAGGCGTTTCCGGAAGGGAAATAGATATAAAATCACTTTAAATTTTTAACACATTTTATTTAAATTTAAATAAATTAAAAATCTATAGAGATACCCCGCTTCTTAATAAGCTCAAATATTATTCTTGTCATTGACAAAATTAAATTTTCAAATATTTTTTTGTCTATTTTACTCCATTCCTCAATAATTTTCAATTTGAGTTCTGAAACATTATTAAACTGCCGTCCATTTTCATAAACTCTCCTGGTAAGGATACCCCATAAGTTTTCGATGGGATTTAAGTCCCGTCTACGAGCCGACCACGGCAAAAGTTCAATATTTTTGGTCCTAAACTAATTCCTCGAATGTGTTGACACATGGATTGCAGCATTATCTTGCTGGAATATCCAATTTTCACCGTTTTGATTGCCACCAAATTCGATGAGGACCTCCTCCAGAAGTTCAGTGTACTTTTCGGAATTCATGTTATGTGTAATGAAACATACAGGAGTCAATCCATGGAAGCAAAAAGGAGCCCAAATCATCATTGATCCGCCTCGAAAATGACGACTCATCATTGTCTCCTTTTCTTTTCTTAAGGGGTTAGGTGTAGTCAGAGGCATAAAAAAATGACAATTTTAAATAATTTATTTTTGCCACTAAATTATTTTGTTTTGTAAAAGTAAAAACATAGCATTATTAAATAAGGTTTCGACTTCACTTGACAGAAATTTTGGAAAAAAAAATTAATTATTTTAAAAGTTAAGGCTGTTTGCGAAGCGCCTTGCGGTGGCCATCATATATCCTTGGAGATTCATCCAAAATCAATTGGACAAAAAAAATTAGTTTTATTAATATCTAATCTCGTGCCTGATCGAAGCTTTTTTTTTTTTTTTTCTTTAAATGAACAAAATGGCAGCCTCAGGAAAAATTTTTCCAGATTTTTGGGAAAAAACCTACAGTTAATTGTTTATAAAAAATCGAAATTAAAAAAAAAAAAAAAAATCCTTCGATCAGGCACTAGTTTTTTATGTTTTCAAAAATCTGTATAAATTTCATTAAAATCTACCGAGCGGTTTTTAAGCTACAGTGGTCACCAGTTCAAAAAACATAGTTTTGAGAAAAACGCATTTGAAGTTTTACACTCAATTTACGTAAAGTAATACGTATTATTTAATTACTTACACCGAGTCATCTATTCCTGGGCCATATAATAGTTCTTCAGCCGTTGTAGCAGCTTCCAAGATATCTATTTGATGTTGTCTACGTAGCATTCTACCTTCTCGAGTGTTGTCGTTAGCGCGCATATCTGCCACTTTCACACGTGCAGTATCGGTTTTTTTGTTCCAGAGCGCCCGAGAACCCTTTGTTAATTATCGAATAACTCGAAAAGTATTTGTCGGATTTACTTAAAATTTTCAGAGAATATTTTTAAGATATTATACTTTAAGAAAATGCAAAAAAAAAAATCGAAACGCAGAGATCCTTCCCCTTTTTTCTTCAAATAAAACTACCCCTGTTGGCATCCTTAAAAAATTAAATTAATTATGTAATTTTAATTAAAAGTTCGCGTTAAAACTCTTTAGTATAATTATCTGAACTTACCCGATTATAAATTTTAATAATTTTTTCAAAAAAACTTGTAGAAATTGAAAATACATATACTGCTTTTATAATTATTTCCGCTTTTTAACCTTGCAATTCGAGCACCAAATTGAAAGTGAATATTTTTTCAACACTTAACAGGTATTTATAGTACAGTACTTGACCTTTTCGGAACGTCAATAAAACAATTGAACTATATAAGAGTACTCCTTACAAAAATAATTCTAGGAAACGACTATACCATTAAATTTATAAAATAATACTGAGGAATTTTATAGCTATTTCCTCCACTGTACGATAATTTTTTTTCCCTGGAAACTCACATTATTCGGGTGTCTACTGTATCTATGGTGTTGAATTTAATAGTCAACGTTTTATTTATTTTTTCTTGGATTTTATTGATCTATCAACAGGCGCGTGTGTTTCTAGCAACAGATGCTTGACGTAAATCATAAACAGTTTTTACAGTGGGTAAAATAATTCTACATACGGTGCTTTAAAATCAATTTCATTCTTAAGAACTACCTTCATATAAAGTTAAAATCGGAGGTATTACATTTTGTAGTAGGTTTCTTGTTAAAAATGTATTTTTAACTTTTTGTAATTCTTCGTTGAATGTAGAAAAAGGATGCATAAAGTAAAAATGATGGTGTTTGTTGAATGATTTCGAATCTTGACAACCTCAATCAAATACATGCATAGCAAAATGCAGTTGTTTCAACAAAATGTTTTATTGTGTTTTGGTAACTGTCAGATGTTTGGTACTGTTGTATTTGCGCATTTGGCACCACACACGTTTTACGGATCGCTTATAAGTGACAGATTTCACATTAACTCTTCAGTTCAGACTTTAATGTCAATAATGAAGTTAATATTTCTGTGCTTTGCGGTCGTTGCGAGTTTAATTCAAATCACACGCGGCGAACCCGTGATTGAGGGAAGTCCAGCTGGAAATATAATAAACCACGATGGCGGTAAAAAAGTTACTGGTCGAAAACTGTATCCCTACATGATTTATTTAGAAATCAAGGACAAAATGTGGAATACTGTCAGTTTTTGTGGCGGTACTCT
The DNA here is from genome assembly GCA_949715965.1 of Dysmachus trigonus. Classification (NCBI taxonomy): domain Eukaryota; kingdom Metazoa; phylum Arthropoda; class Insecta; order Diptera; family Asilidae; genus Dysmachus; species Dysmachus trigonus. The sequence continues at coordinate 77,884,600 of OX454322.1, read as the reverse complement.
TGTCAGCCCGCGAGTTGTGTTAACTGCAGCACACTGCTTAACTGGAAATTCGGGACATATAGAAGTTTATGCGATAGCTGGAGTTCTCCATTTGGAAGCTGAAATGAAAAACTCTCAAGCTATAAAAATGTATGATTATAGTATTCATCAGAAGTATTCTCGTCTTGCGATCGAAACGAAAAAAGGCGTTGAATATGGGATGGCGTTTAATAATGATGTTGCACTTATCTGGTTGGTAAAACGTTTTACATACGGACCTAAGGTCAGTCATATTGACCTTATTTCAGCGGAAGAAGATCTTCAGGGCAGGACTGGATTTATACTCGGTTGGGGGCAAACTGAGAAAGGAACTTGCGCAACTATGCTCCGTAAAGCCGATTTAAGGGTTATTCCAAGATCGAAATGTGAATATTCTCGAAGTGGTAGGCAATATGTCCTTAATTATGGAATGCTTTGTACAAGGTCAGACACCAAAACCAGACAACAGTGCAAGGGAGATTCCGGCGGTCCCTTCATAGTCGGCGGTAAAGTTGCTGGAGTTATTTCGAACAGTTTTAAGTCAACCGTATCTCTTCCAAATGGCAACACTGCACAAATGAGTATCACTGAATTCGGTGGAGTTGTTGCTAATGTTAAATTTTTCCGTGAATGGATTCTTAGTAATATAAAACTAGGACCTCCTAGAGATAGAAAAAAGGAACATCCTAGTAAAATTGGGAGTGGAAGAAATAGAGCATAGATATTTCAGTGATGAGAAAATATGAAATTTGGTCAAAAAATTAAAATATCTATATTATATCTTGTTGTATAGATCATGTTCAAAAATATAAATGTTTTCATAATTTCTTATTATAAGACTATAACAGCGGTCTTCTTTTGTATTTAGGGATATTAAGATCTTCCTTCTCAATAATTGCATAATTTTCATTCGAACGAGGAACATGCTGGATAAAATTTCATGTTAACTATGATACACCCACATATGGGTGTTGTGGAAACGTGTCTTAATTCATTCAATAAAATAACAATTGATAGTAAGCGTTGTTTTTATTCTATTTAAAAGTATGTATTAAATATCGAAAACCTAAGAGAAGAATGCTTGATTTGTATAATGCTTGGATAGGGTATGTTACATTTATCGAAATAATTGAGGTTTTCCAATATTGCAATTTCATTTACTATTATTTTCCTTTTTATGGATTAGTATTATATACCTAACCCAGAGTAGGAATTGTTCCAAAAGGGAATAATTCGGATTTTGTTATGCTTATGAGACAGGCAAAATATTTTAAATTATTCGTAAATTTTGATCTTTCGCTTTTTCCTAGTTGGTCGCTCAGCTCGCATATTTCTTTATATTGGTGACATGTGTGGGGTTTAACTGGCACTAATACTGAAGTTTATATTTTGAAAGATAAGAAAAATTGGAATTCAATAAATTTATTTTCCCGAGAATCTGACTTCCCCTCAGAATAATTTGAAAACAAAATATTGCTCCTGAGATCAATTTCAAACAATTACACAATCAAGGCTTTTTTAATTATGGAAAACCAATTAATAATATATAAAAATTATATTTATTGAAATCTTCTTGCAGGTCCAGCGTGCAATTGGTAATTTTAACATGAATTCTGATATATATTTACATCAGATATAATTGTGATAGAAATTGAAGGCTCAAAATTCCTATTTATAAATATGTTTTTTTTCACAATAAATAATCATTTAAATGAAAAAAAATAAAATAAAAATTGTAATAGCTTTCGTAATGTTTTTAATATACATTATTTAAATTAAGATCGCTTACGTTTCATAGTAATTACAAACGGTGTCCTAAATGATGATCAGATTGTCCGGAACGTGTTTATTTTCCCCTTCATCCCGAGATTTGAATTTGGGAACCAGGAATTGGAAGTTATGCGGAATTAAACTAAGCGTACACATCTTTTCACACTACTGCTGATGTCAGCTTCTTGAAACAATGAAAAACATTTTCAAATGATTGCGTGGTGTACTGAACACCTTTCAATTTTAGGTACAACTACTTGAAAGAATTTTCGCAAGAAAATATTATTGACTTAAGTAATGTAACAGACCCAAAATCAACATACATATATTGAAACAACAAAAATTCGTCAGTGAAAGTCAAAGAAAGCGTGTATGTATATTAAAAAAAAAGCACTTGTCCCAACAAATACAACGTTCTTCCATTGTAAATTAATTAGTTAGTTAGGACGTTGTGTTTCTAACCACGATATTTACACATTTGGCAAAGAAGCTAATCGTTTTCGCTTATAAACGGGAGATAAATCCCCGCATAAGTCAGTAGTAAAATTCGAAAATGAAGATAATCGTTTTGTACTTCGCGGTCGTTTCAAGTTCTCTTCAACGAGCAGCTGGAGGTCCTGTGTTGGAAGGTGAAAAGACAGGACATTTGGGAGGTTTCGATAAGGACAATCAAAGGAATGTTTTTGGCAGGGAAGATTATCCTTACGCAGTATATCTAGAAATACGTGACAGAGTGAAGAAGCTGTTTGGCACCTGCGGTGGAACGATTATAAGAGGAAGAGTAGTGTTGACTGCAGCTCATTGCTTCTCAGAAACTTCAGGAGTAATAGATGTTTACGCAGTAGCTGGTATCCTCCACTTGAAAGTGGAGAAGAAAAGAGCTCAAGTTATAAAAATGCATGATTATCTTATTCACGAGGATTATGACGGTTACGAAGTCAGGAAGGACAAACATGGAATCGAATATATTAAACAATTTCGGCATGATATTGCGATTGTCTGGCTAAAGGAACATTTCATATTTAGCTCAAAGGTTCACCAGATCCCACTTATGGCACCAAATACAATATTGTTAGGAAAAACTGGTTTCATCCTCGGCTGGGGTCAAACTGAGAAAGGAAAGTGCTCTGACATGTTAAAAAAAGCCTATTTAAAGGTCGTAGACAAGTCCCATTGTGAATCTTTCGAAATAGGTAAGCATTATATTCTTGATCCAGGAATGTTGTGCACGAAATCAAAGAATCGAAAGTCGCAGCAGTGCAAGGGAGACTCTGGAGGACCCTTTATAGTCGACAACAAACTTGCTGGAATCATTTCAAATAGTGTTAAAGTAGATGTAACTTTACCAAACGGAAAGCAAGTTGAAATAACTGACGCTGCATATGGAGCAGTCGTGACGAACATTGAATTCTACAACCAATGGATAATACATCATATAAATCAAGGACCTCCTAGAGATAGGAAAAATAAGAAAAAGGTGGAAATGTCGACCTGGCTTTAAAAAAACGAAGTTTAAGATACTTCAGTAACCATGATGCAAAAAGACAATATGTATTTTAATTAAAATAATTATCTGCTGAATCTTCAATGTAAAAAATTTTTTTAAACTCCGTTCAAATGTTGAAAATTACAAAAAACGAAGAAGACTTAATAATGTTGTGAGCATAAAAATCTGAAAACTATGAATTTTACTTAACAAATATCTTGGATTTGGAAAATGTGAGCAGACATAAAATAAATGTTTGATAATTTTTTCTGACAAGTTTACTTTGCCTTATATATATTTTTTAATAATTGTATAGATTTCATTCCAACGAGGAATATCCTGGAAAAAATTAAAGCTGTCGAATTTAGCTCAAACTTATGCCCAGTAGGTACACTAATTTTGAGTGTTGTGGAAACATGTCTTAATTCATACATTTTTTCAATAAAGTAAAAATTGATAGTTAATGTTGTTTTTATTCCATTTAAAATTATGTATTTAAAATCGAAAACCTAAGAGAACAATGTTTGATTTGTATAACGCTTGGTTAGAGTGTGGTACATTTATCGAAATATGTAATTGAAGTGATCCAATATTGCAATATTGCAATGAATCGTGCATTTTGCTGTTTCGCTTTTTGCCAGTTGCTCGCTTAGCTTGCCTATTTCTGTAGATTGGTGTCAGGTGTGGAGTTTTTATTTTACTTACGAAAGATCAAAGAAAAAATTGAAATTTTACCATTTAGTAAATTTATTTGTCCAAGAATCTTCCTTTCAAAGTAAATTGAAAACAATATATTGCTCCTGAGAACAATTTCAAACAACTGAACAATCAAGGCCTTTGTAATTTTGGAAGACAAATGTATGAACATTTTTGAAGCTTTGCTTCCTTTGGGACGTTGTGCGGGAGATTCGTTCACAATTTCCGACGGTAACGAAAAAAAGTAACGAAAATGGGTAACGAAAAAAAGTAACGAAAATGGGTAACCAAAATTTTAAATTTTCGAAATTTTTAAAAGTTTTCAAATTTTCAAAAAATTTTAAATTTTCAAAATTTTTTAAATTTTCAAAATTTTTTAAATTTTCAAAATTTTTCAAATTTTCAAAATTTTTTAAATTTCCAAAATTTTTTAAATTTTCATAATTTTTTAAATTTTCAAAATTTTTTAAATTTTCAAAATTTTTTAAATTTTCAAAATTTTTTTTAAATTTTCAAAATTTTTTAAATTTTCAAAATTTTTTAAATTTCCAAAATTTTTTAAATTTTCACAATTTTTTAAATTTTCAAAATTTTTTAAATTTCCAAAATTTTTTAAATTTTCAAAATTTTTTAAATTTCCAAAATTTTTTAAATTTTCAAAATTTTTTAAATTTCCAAAATTTTTTAAATTTCCAAAATTTTTTAAATTTTCAAAATTTTTTAAATTTTCAAAATTTTTTAAATTTTCAAAATTTTTTAAATTTTCAAAATTTTTTAAATTTTCAAAATTTTTTAAATTTTCAAAATTTTTTAAATTTTCAAAATTTTTTAAATTTTCAAAATTTTTTAAATTTTCAAAATTTTTTAAATTTTCAAAATTTTTTAAATTTTCAAAATTTTTTAAATTTTCAAAATTTTTTAAATTTTCAAAATTTTTTAAATTTCCAAAATTTTTTAAATTTTCAAAATTTTTTAAATTTTCAAAATTTTTTAAATTTTCAAAATTTTTTAAATTTCCAAAATTTTTTAAATTTTCAAAATTTTTTAAATTTTCAAAATTTTTTAAATTTTTTAAATTTTCTAATTTTTTTAAATTTTCAAAATTTTTTAAATTTTCAAAATTTTTTAAATTTTCAAAATTTTTTAAATTTTCAAAATTTTTTAAATTTTCACAATTTTTTAAATTTTCAAAATTTTTTAAATTTTCAAAATTTTTTAAATTTTCAAAATTTTTTAAATTTTCAAAATTTTTTAAATTTTCAAAAATTTTTAAATTTCCAAAATTTTTTAAATTTTCAAAATTTTTTAAATTTTAAAAATTTTTTAAATTTTCAAAATTTTTTAAATTTTCACAATTTAAAAAATTTTGAAAAGCAAAGCTTCCATCGGCCAGTCCCGCGACTGCCATGTTTTTTTTTTTATGGAAATCTTGCAGGTCCCAGCGTGCAATTGGTAATAAATCAGATATAATTGTAGCAAAAATTGAAGCCTCAAAATTCCTATTTATAAATACGTTTTTCTTCACGATAATTAAAAGCATATATGAAAAAAGTAAAAATATTCATTACTTAAATCGTCATACTGCTTAATTCTGATAGTAATTACAAACGGTATTATACATGATGATCACGTTGTCTGGAATGTTTTTATTTTCACCTTTATCCCGAGATTTGTACTTGGGATCCAGGAATTGGAAGTCATGCGGAGTTTAACTAAATGTGCACATATTTTTCTTGAAGTCAACTTCTTGAAACCTCTTGAAATGAAAAACATGTTCAAATGGCTGCTTGGTGAAACTGAATACCTGTTAATTTAAAGTTCATAATCAACTATTATTGACTTAAGTAATGTAACAGACCCAAAATCAACATATGTATATTGAAACAACAAAAATCCGTCATTGAAAGTCAAAGGAAGCGTGTATGTGTTTAAAAAAAAGCACTTGTCCCAACAAATACAACATTCTTCCATTGTAAATTAATTAGTAAGTTAGGACGTTGTGTTTCTAACCACGATATTTGCACATTTGGCGAAGAAGCTTATCGTTTTCGTTTATAAACGGAAGATAAATCCCCGCATAAGTCAGTAGTAAAATTCGAAAATGAAGATAATCGTTTTGTACTTCGCGGTCGTTTCAAGTTCTCTTCAACGAGCAGCTGGAGGTCCTGTGTTGGAAGGTGAAAAGACAGGACATTTGGGAGGTTTCGATAAGGACAATCAAAGAAATGTTTTTGGCAGGGAAGATTATCCTTACGCAGTATATCTAGAAATACATGACAGAGTGAAAAACGAGCTGGGGAAGTGCGGTGGCACGATTATAAGAGGAAGAGTAGTGTTGACTGCAGCTCATTGCTTCACAGATACTTCAGGAGTAATAGATGTTTACGCAGTAGCTGGTATCCTCCACTTGAAAGTGGAGAAAAAAAGGGCTCAAGTTAGAAAAATGCATGACTATCTTATTCACGAGAATTATAAGGAAAACGAAGTCAGGATGGACAAACATGGAACCGAATATATTAAACTATTCCCACATGATATTGCGATTGTCTGGCTAAAGGAGCACTTCATATTTAGCGCGAAGGTTAACAAAGTCCCACTTATGGCACCAGATACAATATTGTTAGGAAAAACTGGTTTCATCCTCGGCTGGGGTCAAACTGAGAAAGGAAAGTGCTCGGACATGTTAAAAAAAGCCTATTTAAAGGTCGTAGACAAGTCGCATTGTGAATCTTTCATAATGGGTAAGCATTATATTCTTGATCCGGGAAGGTTGTGCACGAAATCGGATAATCGAATGTCGCAGCAGTGCAAGGGAGACTCTGGAGGACCCTTTATAGTCGACAACAAACTTGCAGGAGTAATTTCAAATAGTGTTAAAGTAGATGTAACTTTACCAAACGGAAAGAAAGCTCAAATAACTGACGCTGCATATGGAGCCGTCGTGACGAACATTGAATTATACAACCAATGGATAATGCATCATATAAATCAAGGACCTCCTAAAGATAGGAAAAATAAGAAAAAGGTGAAGATGTCGACAAGGCTTTAAGTTCTATAAAAAAAGCAATATGTATTTTAATCAAAAAATCTCTCAATCAATAATATAATTAAAACTTTTAAAATTACGTTTAATTTAGTTCAATAATCCTCTGAGCATGAAAATTTGAAAACTATAAATTTTACTTAATAAACGTTTTGGATTCAGAAGTTTTAAGTAGAAATAAATAACTTTTTTATACTGTTTATTGAGAATTTTATTTTGGGGAGGGAAACGACAAAGTTTTAATTGCTTTTGGGAAAAATGCATTGAAATTATTGTAGGATACTTAACATCATTAAATACTAACTTACGATGTGGTTGTTCAGTAATATAAAGTGTTCCACTTAAACATAACATTTCATCAATATAAAAAAGTGCAACATTATAAAAAAAACTAAAAATAAAATATTGATATATAGTACGTTAAAAAAGGAAGCATTCAATCTGGAAAACTCGATATGAAATTTTTGTCTGATTAAGGGGAGGTTCCTTTGATCGGCGATGAAAAATTCGATTTTTTTTTTTTACATATTATCAATCTATAATATGTTAAAAACATGATCCTAAAACCGTTTTGCGTTTTATGCAGTTTTTAGAAAGTTACAGCGCTTCAAAGAGAAGCGTGCAACTGTCAACGCGGCACAACTAGCGAACAAGACGAAATGGTTCTAAAACTTCAAACGCGTTTTCCCGAAAGTTGATATTTTCAGTGCGCGGGACAGTGTATCTCGAGAACCACTGATCGGATCCACTTGAAATTTTAAAGTCATGTGTAAAATTCAATCTGGGAGCCCTTGATCCATTATTAACAATATATTTTAATAATAAACAATGTTTACGCCTGCCTTAAACAACTAAAACACACCCCAAAACACGACCTTAATTTTCAAGTGGATAACTTTCTCTGTTTTTTTTATCAAAATTTCGAAATTTTTGGTTGAAGGGCCGCTACGTATGTTTATTTAACTAACTTAAAAAATGTTCATGTTTCAGTGACCCCTACGACCCTCGGGAACGTCCCGCGCAGACGCATATATGGCGCGCAAGGCCTCGCGGAGATATGGCTGGAGCCGCCATTTTGAATTGAAAGAGAGGGGGAAAAATTAATTTAGGGACTCTTTTTATCAATAAACATTGTACAAAAAACCGTTTGTTCATATCACATTTCTTTATACCTCAAAAAAATTCATAAAAGTGAAGAACTTTTCAGAGTCGATCAGAGGAACCTCCCCTTAATCCAAATTTGATCTCTTCATCTTTTGACGATGTTCACTTCAAGTTTAAGTTTTGTTCGAATATCTCGCGATCAGTGTCATTTTTGTCAACATGTCAATTATATCAATGAAGATCAACGTAATTTGTAATTTATTTTAAATTTCAAAATTACTTCATCTATTGAAACACACGTCAGAATTAAAAATAAATTTCGAGGTTTTTTTCGCCTACTACCCCAACGCAAAATAGTTGGTCTACCCGAAAATTTAAACACATTTTTTACTTTGCTCTATGTAATTCTCGAAAATATTCAAAATAATACAAACAAATTTTTGACAACAAAAAATTCAACAATTCTTCTTTTTAATTACAAACAAAAATATAGCATTTCCGAGAGATATGTTAGCTGAACGTAAAAGTCGTGTTGAAATTTTCGGATAGACCAACTATTTTGCGTTGGGGTAGTATAATACAATAGGCAAACGCATTTTACTTTAATTTCTGGATAATAAATAATTCAAAGGGATATGGATAAAAATATTGGTATGTCAAGCCCAAGTAATGAACCAATTGTATAAACACAATACTCAAAAAGTATATGTACAAATGGTTTGTTCAGAAGCACATTGTCTGCCTATGACACCGATATGATTAATATATCCAGCTGCAGCAGATTGACGTAATTTAAACCAGTCAATATTTGGGTCTTCACGTGTTAAGACGGTGTCATTTGTCTGTTGAGACAATAGCAACTGTATTTCAACTTTCAATTAAGTTTTTCATCGAGAGTACTGGGTTACCAAATGTAATGTTTTTATCTGTTTCTTAAAATATTATAATTTTTCTTATTTTAATCGTTGAGGAATTTTCACTCTAAATAACAATACTATATATTATTAAAAAGCTTGCGATTTACTCGCAGGCGACATACATTCAATAATTCGAAAAGTCACAAAAAATAGTATTTCAGTCAATTTTTAATAAAAAGCCACAAACTTCATTAACTGACGGAAATAAAAAAAGCATAGAGATGAAAACAAATTTTCTATCGATAGGATGTCCTTTCTTTGAGTTACTCACCAGGTTGGATGAAAATGGGTCAGGCTTGATATTGTCATCCCTCGACGACGTTGATGGGAATCTGAAATGAACGGAGAAGGAATGTTATTAGTTTGTAACAATGGACAACTGACAGCAGATCAGGACGACATCAGGATAGGACGCCTATCATTCATGAATATTTGCTGTGGGACACGGAAGTTTGTGGAGGTTTCTGGGTAAGCATCATGAGAGATGGAGGTTGATTGCTGTCCGCATAACAAATGTGTAAAAATATCGTATTTTTTCATTAAGGGTTTTGTGCATTATTAAATATATCTTCTTCTTCTTCTCTAACTAAGGACGACATTTTCAATAAATTGTTATAGAAGAAATTGGATTTATAATTGAATTTTATTCAAATAATAGGGCAAGTTAGTTAAATTAGAATTAAAGGACGAACGAGCCAACACTGAATGATTGTAGAACGTCAATGTGTGTCGATTTGACCCAATGTTAGTTAGTTACTCATGATTTTTATGGACCTATGTAGATGAAAATCAATTTTTAAGGTTTTTATAACATTTCAAAAGCAAACAAATCGCTATGGAAACTAAGTGGACTGATAAGAAATTGAAAAATGGATTCCAAAACGAAACATTCGATTTTTGAAAACTTAGTGTAAAGTATAGCTTAGGGTGTTTATTTCATGTCTATTTTTTTTTTTTCAGTCCCACCTCGAAATTTTGTGGCAAATACCTAAACAAAAATTCCCTGAAAATTGGAGCCCTTAATATTAATATTAAGTACTAGACCAAGGCGTATAAAGATTTCCCATATAAAATGCACGTAAACTTTGATTATTTTTCTTCAAAACTCTACAGCTCAGAGGCATTTTATGGTATAATCTTGGTCAATGGTAGGATTTCTTCAGAATTGAATGCTCTACAAAAGTGTCCATTGCAGTGTAACCCTAACTCCCACCAGCGTGGTAGTACGGGTCACTAACCCCATTTTTTCCATGAAATTCTCGCTTTTTGCCCCTATCTCGTAAACAACAAGAGGTACAGAAAAAGTGAATATGACAAACTTGTAGGAAATGCAATCTCCTTCAAAAAAGTTCTGAACACCAAATCGCTAACTTCGATATTTCTTGAGATATTGGGCTTTGAAGTTGAGGTAGTGTTTTTACTATTTAGCTCAATAATCCATAAAAATTCTACACTACCTCAACTTCAAAGGCCAATATCTCAAGAAATATCGATGTTAGCGATTCGGTGTTCGAGAACTTTCTTGTAGGAAATTGAATTTCCTACAAGTTTGTCATTTACACTTATTCTTTAGCTCTTGTTATTTACGAGATAGGGGCAAAAAAACCAGAATTTCATGAAAAAATTGGGTTAGTCACCCGTACTACCTCGCTGGTGGGAGTTAGGGTTACGACGCAATGGACACTTTTGTAGAGCATTAGGGAAATCTTTATACCCCTTGGTCGAGCACTTAATATTAATATTAAGGGCTTCAATTTTCAGGGAATTTTTGTTTAGGTATTTCCCAAAAAATTTCTAGGTGGGACTGAAAAAACAAAAATAGTTGCGAAAAAAAAGCACCCTAGTAAAGATATAGAAATACCTTATTTCTATAATAGTACACAAGACTTTAAAGATTTTGATTTCTCCCAATGACACAACTCTGCTACCCTCAATTTATCTCCACCTGTTGACAGAAGACTTTATGAAGATGAATGTATTCTTTATATGTAAATGAAGTAGTTTTGCGGATGCCGGCCTTTTGCAGTACAAATAATGATATTTTTTATTTTTATCTTAACAGCTTGCGTATAATTCGAAACTAATTTCTGTACGAAGCTTTCATTGTAATTAAATAACAATTTCTATAAAGACGACATTCATTCATAGTTTTTGCGATTTGTTTCAATAACCATTACTTTCAATGAGTGGTTCATTCACCTCCAACACAACCAGACAAAAAATGGCGTGAAGAAAACAACAAAAAATGAAATTCGTAAGTCTACTAAGGAAATATGACCCCTACCATAAATCTGCAGTTTAACATTTTTTATCCTGCATGCAACGAAAAAAAGTGTCGTAAATCAAGAAATTCCCACGAAAAAAAAGTCATTGCTACTTCCACCCGCGTCATTCGTTCGGTTCGAGGCGACACCGACAGGAAGAATAAAACAGCTGGCTCCTTCCCTTCTTTCGAAATTCGATCTTCGGCATCCGATCGGTTTGGGAAGTGATCGTGGATATGTTCGCATGCTGGTTATATGTATAAAAAAACCAAAAACTCCATTAGAAGGAAGCAGGAAATTTGGCAACGAGGCAGTCTTTAAGATCTTTTCAAGGAATCGAATTTTACGTGACTTGCCGCTTGATTGGGGTCTTGAAAAACATGCGCGAGCAGGTACCAAAAACATTTGAGTGTACATCTGCTACGAATCGCGCATGTTAACTTAACAATCGGCCTGGGGAATAAGAAAAAGGACGAAACAGGACCATTCTTCAGGATGGCAATTTGGATGGTTGGCCCGGGAATCATTTTGGCGACAGCAATTCAATAAAAACCTGTTTCTCAGACTTTTATCTTGGACCCGTTTTCGGGTCAATTTAATGGGGCTCCACGGCGAGTTTTGTTTAGTGCGAAAGACGAAAGATATCCACGGAATTTTTTCTTTTTTTTTATATATAACAATGAATCTTCTGCTGTAACGTTTCTTCAGCCGACGATATGTGTCGCGACAGCAGCCGCGACGGTGCAGTGTAATTAGGTGAAAGACATGCGCGCAACCGTTTCCAATTTGCATAACCGCTCGCAAGACAATCGTCGCTAGCTCCCCGCTCGTTGCGATTCAATCGCGTACCTACTCGCTGCAAAAGACAGAAGGAAGAGTTATTGGGAAGGCGTTTAAATTATCACCAGTCGTAATTAATTGCGGCCTCATCGCAGCGCATTCATTTCGCAGGAAACTCACAGTTCATTTCGCAGGTGTGCTTAAGAACTTACAGTTATGCTATGCATACGTAATTTTCATAGTGAACATTAATATTGTTAGTAAAATTCTAGATAACTTTGTTGCTGTTACCAAAGAAACTTGGAATCCAATTACTTTAAATGAATTAATGCAAGACCGTTTGAATGATGGTTTTTCGAAAAGTACTAAAAGGTTTAAAAATTTCTTGTTGCTGCTTTTATTTTTTTATAATTTTAAGTAAATAAGTTTTTTTTTGAAATTTTGATAGTATAAACGTCATTTAAAAAAATGGAGATTAGAAATCATCTTTTAAAGATGCTTAGGTATTCAAAAAGGTTCGTAGAAGCAAGGAGCAAGTAGCAAAAAGTGGAGCGAATAGCATTTTTATATGTTAAGGTCATAAATCTTTTATTTATGATCTGATTTTCGTCTTTTTTATCTTCAAAAATCTAGCTTATCCTATTCGTGACGCGCAATATACCGTGTGTGTATAATTATAAGCACTTTTTGTCCTATAAAATTTATTCGTAAAATTGATCCTTTTTGAGCAAAATTATCACCAAGTTTTTTATGATGAAATTTGGTGATATTTTTACTCAAAAAGGATCAATTGTACCAATAAATAAATTTTATAGGACTAAAACTGCTTATAATTTTAACCAATTAACACATGTAAATTTTTCAGAATTTTTCGGGACATTTGTAGATGTATTAAAAATTGGCCAAATCCAAAAAACCAAAAATAGTCGAAAAATTCTCACGTTTTCTATGGCTAATTTCAAGCATTTTCTGTTCTTGTTTGTTCGGTTGATCCTTTCGGTGTAAAAAAATTCAAAGTTTTTTATTACATTGCTGTTAAAAATGGCCATTTTAGAAACTATGGTTTGAGAAAATTTAGACATTCGGACTGCGATTTCTGGATCATTCAATAGCAGCAAAGTCAAGATAATCGACTTTGAAAGGAGCAAATACCAAAAAAATCAGCACTTCTTTTTAAAAAAAACCCAAAAAATATTAGGGTTTTTGAAGCTTTTATGCAAAACAAATGCCAGATTCTGAAAGAGCATCGTCCCAATTTTCTATTCAAATCGTACCATTGAACTTCCATGCACAAAATTCTCGTTTTGCGCATTAATGGGTTAAGTTAGACCCTAAAATGAGTAGCCCATAGCCAGGATCGTCGGAAATGCTAAATAACTAATGTAAACAACAAATATTGCTTCGCTTTTGGAGATGATCTTCAAAAAAATTCCTGGTCTCGAATGGGGTATTCATACATAATATTTATTTAATGTTATCAATTTTTTTTGTTTTATTAAGGAGGAAATTTGATATACATTTAACCGCTATTTGAATATTTTTTTGTATATTAGGGGGTATATTTTCATTATTTTCCTTGACTTACTACTTACTACACTCTACATTTTTGCTTTTAATTTTTCTCGGGCAATTTCCCTTCAATTAATTCCGTTTTTCTTCCCACCCAAGTGTACCCTAAACGATCTGTTAACTTTCTACAGATCCACTTCTGCATTATTGGTAATAGTTTGCTCTCCATACCCTCTCGTGTGTGCCACATTCGGACCCTTTTTTACCATAAAAAACGTTTTTTTCCGATTTTCTCATAATCTGATGGCAGAATTCCCTTTAATTTTACATATGTTATACCCTTCCCCAATACCTGAACAAATTCAATTGTAGTAGTTTTTAATTTTGTGTAATTTTTTTTTTATTAAAATTATTATTTTTAATACTTATTTTTAATATAATGCGGAAGGAAATCACTTTGAAGCACGAACATTTTTTTTGTTTTGTATACTTTAATACTTTGTATGGCCAAAGTTTTTCTGCAGCACAGAATTCGGGGTCTTCGGGGTATTGATTCCACTAGCTTTTGTAAAGTATTTAGCGGCAAACTATACCAGATTTCTAAAAAAATTTCTTTAAACTAAGTTTTATTATCTTTTGAAGAAATTGGAATTCTGCGATCCAATTCATCCCACAGATGTTCGGTGGGATTAAGGTCGAGCAACATTGACGACCATTCAAGAAATTCTAGTCCATTATTTGACAAATATTTCTTAGTTATTCTGGCTGTATGCTTGGGGTCGTTGTCTTGTTGAAAAATAAAAATCCGACCCAATTCCATTATTTCAGATGATTGTTTTAAATTGTCTCGTAGAATGTTAAAGTGTGCCATCATCTTGCCTTTAATCATGTTTAATCGGCCCACACTAAACGTAGAAAATAAGCCCCACACCATGAGACTTCCACCGCCTTGTTTTACTTTCTTCTACGTTCAATTTTCGTCTTGGAGACATTTTTCACTAATGAGGCGTAATACTCCCGTAAATAAAATATTCTAAGAAATACAAATAATATGACTTTATTGTAAAATTCCTGTTAACCGAAACCGAATGCCATCCACTTTAGCAACCAGTGCGATTTTTCGATTTTAACTAACTTTAAGCTAATACAAAAAACTTAAAGTTATAGACTGTTTTGGAAACAGAAAATGCCTTTAAAGGAAGACTGTTAGATTTGATTTTGTAAGAGGATTTAAAGAGTTATATTTAGCATTTTAAAAATGTATGTTTTTAAACTAGTATCTTATTTATTTAAAAATACCTTAACTTTTTAATAAAAACCTTATAATCTTTTGCAGACATAAAATGAAATATATGATTATATTTAACATCAGCAAAAATGTGGTTATCTTTCTGGGATTAAATACGTTCGTTTTTATTCGAAATTTATAAATCCTTGTAAAATTGTTTACTGGATAAACACCAAACCAGACGATTCGTAAATTAATCGAAAAAGAATCTAAATTTAATCAGCTGTGGGACTACTTGGATTTTCGCTAGTGAAGCGTTTTAAATGATTCTTTACTAAATCATAAAACTCTCGGTAAACATGAAATAAATTCTCTTTATTTACTCGCAAAAATTAAATCATAAATGAATTGCTTCCGCACAAAAAAAAAATTTAACTCAATTAAGATTTACCTTTCGCGAATACATAAGGAGAATTATATTCATTTTACATGATAAGTTAAGAATCAGAAAGCTGTCGGCCCAATGGATGCCGCTATTACTCACGATGGATAACAAGTGGATACGGCTGTCAATTTCGAAGCAGTGTTTGGATGTCTTTAAGCGAAATTCGCAGCAGTTTTTGTATCGAGTCGTCACCGTTGATAAAATCTAGATTCAAAACTATACGACAAAGACCAAGTGACAATCAAAACAATGGACTTTTCCAGGCGAATCTGTGCCGAAAAAGGCAAAGACGACCGGAAAGTTCATTGCCACTATTTTTTGAGATTCGAAGAAATTAATCCTCATGGACTTTTTGGAGAAAGGTAGCACTGTCACAGGGCACTACTACAGTGAATTATTGGAGTGATTTGATGAGAAATGGAAAGATATACAGTCCCATTTGGCAAAGAAAAAAGTGCTGTTCTACCACGATAACACACCAGCTCACACATTCGGAATCGTCGCGGCCAAATTGCATGGCTTGTGCTGCCTATTCGCCTGATCTGGTTACCTGCAACATGAAAACGTAACTCGTGGGAAAATTCAAACGAGGAGATTATCGTCGAGACAAAAGCCGATTTTGAAGAATTTGACAAATCGTATTCGGAGGGGTTAAAGAAATGGCAGGGATGTTGGAGAAAATTTATCGACCTAAAAGGGGATTATGTTGAAAAATAAAAAATTTGTGAAAAACTTGCGTCTTCATTCCTAACACGGGTACTTATTGATGTACGCTTGTAAATAATTGAAAATGGTTTTCTCATATTCCAAAATTCCCAACGTTAAGACTATAAAAGGTTAATTATTTCTCCCAAACTACCGTACTTGTTTTTTGTTTTCAAGGTAGCTTTAATAATGGGACCCAAAACAACATTGACACAATTAGAGAAAGCAAAGCTATTTTAGATTGAGGCAAGGCTAATTGACGGTAGTCATTAGGCCAACCCCTCGCAGATTGTGATTGTGTGTGATGGTGTTGTATCGTCGCAACCCGAAGTCATTACTCAGCTAATGATCTTCAAGTAGCTAGTTGGCCCCTGTGTACACGTTTTGAAGGAAATGTTCTTCATCGCTGTTCTGTGGGACGCGAATCGGAATAATTGGAAGTGGCCTGGTCATTTGATCTCAAGAAAATGCTACTTCTTGGAAGCGAGACATTAAAGCATCTTCGAGGCTAATTAAGATAAGTGCTGCTTTGAGAGCATGAGTCCTAAGTCTGTCATCAGGTGTTTAGCAGTGGAAGCGCATACATCAATTATGGTAGTAAACGAATTTCCGCGTGTTGGCATAAATTACCTTAAATTTGTGGATGTTTTGCTTGACGCCCGCAGGACATTAAAAAGCAATTTCACTTAAATAGTTCCCTCTCTCATATCTTGAGATCTAGCAAGAAAGACGACGGCATCTTGGGGTTATGGCGGGGCAAAAATGTGATTTTAAATAAATATTTATCAACGGCAAATGGAATCGGATTGAATTTGTTAATTTAAGCTGGGCCGTGAGAGGGAACCAACACACAGAGGGTAATGTTTATTGTTTTATGCAAATTAATGACAGCGAAAACTTTCTTCGAAGTGGTTGCACACATACTTAGTTTGGACTGCTTAAACATTCGTCCGTTTAACCAGTCTTGAAAAAGTTTTTTTCTTTTTCTGCTGCTTCAAGATCAAATTAAGTTTGTTTATGTTTTATTTTCGCGGGGCATATTCCCCGCTCTCTCTCTCTGCGCTTGGACTGTCTTTTGTTCTGCCATTTCTTTCCTGCTCGTTGTTGAAGAATAAATGGCCGGGGGAGTCGTTTGCTTTCCAAGAACTTTTTGAGAAGTGTAAACATAGTTAAACTGGATGAAATTAAAGTAGTCACGTCTTGACGAATCCTGGCGTGTTGCACCCATGGAAAGATCTCATTGAATTTTTCTGGGCTTTTGCACCTACTTGTATATCATATATATGTGTTTTAATTCTACGAATTTAACTATGTACCTAGAAAATTACATTGCCTTTAGGGCACAGGAAACAACAAGAAAACAAGTTTTGCAAACAGAAAATAAGTATTTAAACAAAACGGAGCTCTTCGAATTTAGCATCTTAAGAAATGAGCCATTTATCTCAGAAATTCAGTAATTTAATAATCTAGGAACCGGAAATTTGATCGTTCTTTCATTTTTGTTTAAGAGAAAACTCTTTAGCAAAAGATTTTGAAAGTTTACATCGATCTCATTCAAACCCCAAGATTTCGAGTCTCCAGTTAAATTCTTATTCGGTTTGGTTTATAATTTCGTAACGTCTGCTTTTATTTATTTATGTTGTTTTGTACTAACGAATTGAAAGAATTCTATCCGAACTTTAAACACTGAAACAGATAACGAGTTCAACAGCCTTCGTTACGACTTTTGAGCATTTGCAATGCCAAAAGTTTACCATCATTATCAAAAAAGGGACTTTTGACGGTACAGTGCCTTCTGTTGTGCGGTTGATAATTTTCTTTTTGTTTTGGATTGGTTTTATTATTATTATTATTATTACATTATCTTAATTTAATAAGCATTTTATAGAAGAAAAATCTTTAGTCAATAGTCATGTAGACAATTTAAAAATCTAGATTTTATACTCCTCCCATTTGAAGGCATTCTAAGCTTTTCGTTAACGTCACCTTTTTGCCTCTTTTAGATTTGTTTTGCGATTACAGAGAATGTCAATGAAGGTTTTACACACTCAATAAGAAAAAAAGTATTACAATCGGACAACCGATGACACTGCACGGTCAAAAGTCTCCTTTCTTTTTGATCATGATAGTATTCATTTGATTGTTTGTTTTGGTTGAGTGTACAACTCTTTAAACCAGGGATGATAAAGATATTGCCTTAGCAGTGTTTTTCTTCATATTTCAAAATAATTCATTACCAGACTTATAATTGCATCCCAAAATGTAAAGAATGTCAAACTGCCAATTTTGACATTTACGGGTGTTAAAAATTGGCAAACTTTCCCAAGAATGAGTATTAAAAACTCGCTTTTCTGTGCAGTCCCCTTCATTTCTGGAAGAATTGCGTTCCAGCATGATGGCAGTTTTTCAAATCAATTTAAAAAAAAAAAAATCAATTAACCGATCTTTAAAGTTTGGATCAAAAATTAGGTTATACTGAAATTTTTTTGAAGATCGGAAATGTGACATATAAAAATAGTTCCGGCTAATCAAATCTCTTTCATCGGGTTTCATAAAGACGTAAGATCGATTGCAAGAAAAATAATAATTAATTTTTACAAATAGGGTCAGATTTACAGGTTAAGTGTGGTACTTAATTTTAAAAGATTTCTTATAAAAAATAACTATTGTTTTTAAATAACAAATAAATTTTATTATATATTTTATTTTATCATTGTCTATTACATTGTGCCACTTTTTTGGCAATAGAATATATATGATAGATACTACTAGCAATCGAATCTTCGACCCATTTCTCGACTTCTTCATAAGAGTGAAAGTTTTGTGTAAATACACCATATTGACCGAAAGAGGCGACAGTCAGAAGGAGCAATGTCTGGTGAATACGGCGGATGAAATCAACTAAGCGCTTCCAATGTATCTTCAACCGATTTCGCAACATGTGGCCGAGCGTTGTCGTGCAAAAAATTCACCTTGTCGTGTCTTTTGACATATTCACAGTGATTTTGCTTCAATGCTCGATTTTATGCAATTAATTGTTGTTTATAAATCGAATCGAACCGTTTCAATAACCTACAAAACTTTGTTTGCTTTTTATGATTTTAGTACAAAAAAAAGCAATATGTTATTCGGCTAGGTACGCTTATTTCCTGGTATATTAAAGCCACATAACAGAAAAATTGTTTATCTCATTTCTTTTATGATTTAGTACAACCTTTGATACCAATTTTTCATATTAAAGTATGGAGGTCTAATAAGGAGCTCTTGGTGTGTAAGATAATTTAAGTCAAATCGTGTCATGCTGTCGTTATTTATTTGCAGTGGGTCAAAATGTGGTAGACAGCGAGGGAGCCGTTGTGATATAAAGCAGAAAAGCAGCACACTCAAGAACCGAATCCTCTCTTCTTTATACAAACTTTGTGGCTCTGCAAACCCCTATGGTGAATTTGTAATATTTTTGTCAAATCCCAGTCCCCTTTTTCATTATCCTTCAGAGAAATTTCTTGGAATTATTCATAATTCCACCGACACCGGGTACCTGTTTGCAGATCTTCTGTGAAGGTCTATTGCTGTGAATGCTCATCCTACGTAAGCATGCAAATTTTATTTTCATCTTGGCAAACAGAAAACATTCTTAGGAAATCCTTTGATTCGCTGCTCGAGAACAAAAAGACAGTGGCTTTACAATGAAATATTACCTCGGTTGGGTGTTTTCCCAGGGAGACAAAAATAGGCTCCTTTCAAATCTCCTTAGAGTCAAGAATCGCGCAGTACCTTAATTAAATAACTTGCCGAGTTCGGTCCCATCTCCGCGGATCATTAGGTAAATTGTTTCAATGGAATTGTGTGTCATCGGCCAAGATAAGACCATTGAAACAGCTGCATCCAGCATCCAGCCAATCAGCCCCAATTTGTTTATTCACAAAAATACGACGATGATTAGAGGCCGTCAGCAAATGATTCACCTCAGACTGACGGTGGTGGTGGGCTTTTTTAGATTATTCACTGCTCAACAAATTGGAGGCTGATGCACCACGCGGAGGTAGCCCAATCGAATCTAAATTATTCATGTCCCCCACTACTGTTTACGTAATTTGTGTTTAATAAGAAGAATCCAACTTTAAGAAAATTATTAGGGTATATTTTCTTAACACAAATCGATCTCGAATTGGGCCCAACCGTATAGAAGGTATATCATTTAAGCCGATTTCGCACTGATGAGGTGATGTAAGTTTGATATCAATTTCGGTGTTAATTAGCCTTTTGTTGTTATGTCACGCAAGAGGCAGTTGTTCCACCAACGAGACAAAAGCAAAGTGTTCCATTCTGGGTTTAATTAAGGCAGATTCAGGTCAAAAAAACGGCTTTGAGGGAACACGACATCGTCTCTTAGCTCAGACTTTAAGTTTCTTCACGTGCTCTATTCTCATATTTTTTTAAACAACAGAATCTGCAAAGTTCCTTAAATGTGGTGAATGCTAAATAATGTAAAGAAACCACTGGCCCTATTTCTCAATCCTCGATCTTAAATGCGGGTTGTTTATTGTTTGACACGTTTGTTTTTTAAAATGGTATAAATCCTGAGATATTCAAGGGTTTGCGTTTGAATCAATTTAAAAATTATAGCAAAAGTTAATCAGTTCGGGTAGTGTTTTTACGACTATAAACTTGTTAAATTATACTCTATAAAAATAATTACTAAAATTTTTAAAGAAAATTATGAAAAATATAAATAATTGCAATCGATCTTGGTGGACAAATTTATTTCTTGAAATACG
This sequence comes from Dysmachus trigonus, assembly GCA_949715965.1. Taxonomy (NCBI): domain Eukaryota; kingdom Metazoa; phylum Arthropoda; class Insecta; order Diptera; family Asilidae; genus Dysmachus; species Dysmachus trigonus. The sequence goes on along the minus strand of OX454322.1, from coordinate 77,863,857 downwards.
ATTTTTGCCAAATTCTCTTTTCAATAAATCGATTGTTTCGGCCGTTGTATGGTACGTAATGCCGTCCTGTTGAAACCACAAGTCGTTAATATTAATGTTCTGAATGGGAGATTATCAAGTCCATAAAATTTACGAAGTGCTCTATAATTTCGACTATTTCGAATCGTTGCTGCGGTGTATATCTTTCCACGATAATTTGTTAGACCTTACTGAATAAAAATTACATTGACACTTACAGCAAATGACAGCTCATTTGACAGTTATCTCTATCGAAAATCCGGCGCCTCTTAAAAAATCGTTAGAAGTATGTAAATTAAATGAGTTTAAAATACTTTATTGAAAAGTTTCAAGATTTAAAAGTTGTCAGTCAGACAATTGTCCCTGACGTAATTGGTGTTGTGAATTGTACACACATCAATACAAGAAAAACTGGTGTGGTCAATATTACATACCCGCTCCTTAACTAACTACTGGAGTAAGACTGAAAATAACAACAAATTTGCTTGTGTTCCCGTCAAGTTGGGGAAAAACAAACCTTTTCTTCGTCCAACCAATTTTTACTCGGCTTTCATTTTAAGTAGCTGCTGCTTCCTGTTTCGACCATTTAAAAAAATTTCTCATAAAAGACAATCGGCAACTGCCAGACGTTTTGTATTTGACACATTCAAAAAATTTTGCAACTTAAACAAGGGCTTAGAGTACGTTTATGAATTGCTCATATAAAAAACGTCCATTAGTGTTAAAGAGTTATTTTAATATATTTTTATGAATACGGCCGTCAGTATTTCTTATTAAACGAGAAATTATTTAAAAGTTTGCAATTTAACACCACCTGAACTGTAAAAAATCATGACTCAGAAAAAGTAACAAAAGAGTCAGGACGACAGCACATTAAACCCTTTTAATTTCCATTTTGGACAGACAGACACAAGTTAATTCACCGGAATTTGTCACCTCTTCTCCGTTATGGAGCTGTTAAATCCCTGACGACTGTATCTCGCAGTTAAATAGCGGTGCTGGGGGAGAGGACGAGGACGAGGACGAGGACGAGGACGAGGACGAAACCGGCCATAAAGCCGAATGTCACGTCTCCAAATAAAATTGTTTGGCTTCCTGATGAGCGTCCCTCAGTCCTTATTTCCACATTTTTTTCCACCCCTATTGAGGGGTTTGTTTGTTTTTCGCCGGATTCAAGCTTCAAGCAGCGTCCGCCCGCCCGCGCCATAATATAAAAGGCAGCTCGTCATCGTGAAGGACTTCCTTCCCACCGCAGAAGGAAGGGACCTTCTCTGCATATTTACATATCCCTGGAACGCTGCTCGGATTGTGTTACAGAAATGTAATTACACGCGCTGGGATTTTTGAAACTGCTCGACTGGTAAATAGTCGTCGCTGTCGTTGGCATTTCGTCCCGCTGCAATTTGCTTTCGAGCAATATCGAAAACAAAAGACATTTCGGCCTTCCTTAAGAAGGACGAGTTAGCGGGAGGTGAAGCCGCTTCCTCCGCGCCATCTGCAGTCCACGAATGAAGGCGTTAAAGGGGGTGGTGACAGCAATCTCGCAAATTGTTTACGAATGACCTAAATTTAAACCAGCACGACACAGGGGTCGAAATTCGAAAAGCGCCTCTTCCTTGTTTTTGGTGCTGCTGCTGCTGCTCCTCGCAAATTTCCAACCTATTCACGTGTGCTCCTACAGTAGCATGTCGATGTTGCCTGCTGCAGCTCGGCAGCTAAATTCAGCTGACGGAAATAATCCGGGAAAGGCATCGACCAGAAACATATTGCCTTCATTCGACGAGGTCTCCTGATGAAAGTTCGTGAACTATTTTGTGTCCCAGTTCCCAGAGCTCAGTGGAGTGGGACTCAAAAACCTTCTGCAAGAGTTGAGGATTCACTGCACGGAAGCCAGAGCATGGTGCACGCTTCGCCAGCTGAAGGTTTTCCGGGAAAAAAATATTACTCTATCCAAAGGCTATGCAGAGCTTTTAGCTCCAAGGGGATTTCTTCGGGGTAATTCTGTTACATATGAACAAATTTTCCTGTTAGCTGGCCACACGCTCGCAAGCTCCCAAGTTGATGGTTTTCCGGAAATCAAGTTAACAAGCAAAATTGACGAATGTGTTCAAGTTTTAATCGAACTTCAGCAGATGGCTGTTGTCCATGTAATTTAATATTCGAGTGTTTGGAATATTGATTGCCATGAAGAGAACTTTCGAAAATTTGAAACATAATTTCAGCTAACAAGGAGACTATCAAACTTGGAATTCCTTTCATTTTTATATATGTTGTAGGGTAGATTTCCCTTAGTAGCAATGTAAAAGTGTAAAATGCAGTTCACTTTATTAATAGAACATTTTAAAACCAAATTATACCCCAGACATTTAAACGACGAACTTAAATGTGTGTTAAGGATCGTTGTCCTGTTGAACTATCCACCACAGTTGCATATTTTCTTCTGTAAAGGGTAATATACGAAACTATCCATCACACCATCAATACGAACTATTTTTCTTACTCCAAAAGCAGAAAAAAATTCCCATACCATGCAATATATATATATTTTATAATAAATTAAATTACGACTCGTCACTGAAAAGTAGTCTTCTATTTTGATGTGGGCCAATTTATGTGTTCTTCTGCAAACTTAAGACGAGCCTGAATGGTTTTCTTACTGTTCTATGCCTTAAAAAACTACCTTAAACCAGAGATCGGCAAAAATATTTTTTTCGTCAATATTTTCGATGATAATAACCAATACCATAAAAATTACAATTTTATTAAATAAATTTCCAATTGTTAATTCATTTGGTAATAAGCCAAAACATATTTTCCATTATCTAAGCAATCGGTAATTCATCGGTGAGAAATTAGAGATTCTTAACTAGTCGGTAATTTTCTGTGTGAAATTTCTGAGTACTCTAGCAATCGGTAATTCATGGGCCAGAAATTCGAGAATACTCAACTACTCAGCAATGTTCTGTGAGAAATTTCTGATTACTCCAGCAGTCGGTAATCCATGGCTCAGAAAGTCGAGAATACTCAACTAGTCGGTAATTTGCTGTGAGAAATTTCTGAGTACTCTAGCAATCGGTATTCATGGGCCAGAAATTTTAGAATACTCAACTAGTCAGCAATTTATCGTAAGAAATTTCTGATTACTCTAGCAATCGGTATTCATGGGCCAGAAATTTTAGAATACTCAACTAGTCAGCAATTTATCGTAAGAAATTTCTGATTACTCTAGCAATCGGTATTCATGAGCCAGAAATTTTAGAATACTCAACTAGTCAGCAATTTTCTGTAAGAAATTTCTGATTACTGTAGCAATCGGGAATCCATTGGCCAGAAATTGAAGAATACTCAATCAGTCGGTAATTTTCTGAACCACATTTTTGATTACTCTAGTTTTCGGTAATTTGTTGACTAGAAATTTGAAAATACCCATTTTCGTGTGATGTATGATATGTTAGGAATCCCGTATCGCATTAGTCATGTGATATGTGACATAACTGTATGTTATGTTTGACAAAGCACATATAACAAATCACATATAACATGTTTGCACATACAGTTATGTTATTTGTAATATGTGATGAGACGCATAACATATGTTACATATAATGAATATGCGGGGAACGCACTTAACATTTCCCATATGACATGTCATGTCACATACAATGAATATGAGATTTGTAACTAAACCAAGCACATATTTATATGTCACATATGTTTTGTGACAAATCACATATTACGTTGAAGCAAGTACCACATGTTCTCTATGGCTATGACATATGACGAAGAGTGTAAGTTGTATGTTGTATACAATATATATGTATATTATACAACATACACGTACACATCAAATATCACATGTGACAACGGCACATGACAACTCATGCACAATAGCTGAAGTGACACTGTATGTGACATGACACTGTATGTGACATGACATGAGACATGACATATGACATGACATATGACATGACATATGACATGACATATGACATGACATATGACATGACATATGACATGACATATGACATGGCATATGACATGACATATGACATGACATATGACATGACAATGACATGACATGACATGACATATGACATGACATGACATGACATATGACATGACATATGACAGGACATATGACATGACATATGACATGACATATGACATGACATGACATGGCATATGACATGACATATGACATGACATATGACATGACATATGACATGACATATGACATGACATATGACATGACATATGACATGACAATGACATGACATGACATGACATATGACATGACATATGACAGGACATATGACATGACATATGACATGACATATGACATGACATATGACATGGCATATGACATGACATATGACATGACATATGACATGACAATGACATGACATGACATGACATATTACATGACATATGACAGGACATATGACATGACATATGACATGACATATGACATGACATATGACATGACATATGACATGACATATGACATGACATATGACATGACATATGACATGACATATGACATGACATATGACATGACATATGGCATGACATGACATGACATATGACATGACATATGACATGACATATGACATGACATATGACATGACATATGACATGACATATGACATGACATATGACATGACATATGACATGACATATGACATGACATATGACATGACATATGACATAACATATGACATGACATATGACATGACATATGACATGACATATGACATGACATATGATATGACATATGACATGACATATGACATGACATATGACATGACATATGACATGACATATGACATGACATATGACATGACATATGACATAACATATGACATGACATATGACATGACATATGACATGACATATGACATGACATATGACATGACATATGACATGACATATGACATGACATATGACATGACATATGACATGACATATGACATGACATATGACATTACACCAGGGACCGTGACGTTTATGATATTTTCGATAAAAATCAAATCTAAAAAATTATTTCCTGACTGTTATTTTTCTAGACAAAAATAAAAAGTGTGTTCTCATTTTGATTTTTAAAATCAGAAATAAAAATCATACTCTGATTTTTATTTTTAAGATCGGAAACAAAAATCAGAAAATGATTTTTCTTTTAAATAAAAAAAATGCTTTTATTTTTATCATCAAAAATAAAAATCAGAAAATGATTTTTATTTTTAAAATCAGAAATAAAAATCGGAAAGTGATTTTTATTTTTTAAATCAATAAGAAAAATCAGAAAGTGATTTTTATTTTTAAAATCAAAACTAAAAATCAGAATATGAATTTTATTTTTAAAGTCAGAAATTGATTTTTATTTTTAAAATCAAAAATAAAAATAAAAAAATTATTTTTATTTGTAAAATAAAAAATAAAAAAAGGGGATGACTTATATTTTTAAAAAATATATATATACATATATATATATTGTATACAACATACAACTTACACTCTTCGTCATATGTCATAGCCATAGAGAACATGTGGTACTTGCGTGATTTGTCACAAAACATATGTGATATATAAATATGTGCTTCGTTTAGTTACAAATCTCATATTCATTGTATGTGACCTGACATGTCATATGGGAAATGTTAAGTGCGTTCCCCGCATATTCATTATATGTAACATATGTTATGCGTCTCATCACATATTACAAATAACATAACTGTATGTGCAAACATGTTATATGTGATTTGTTATATGTGCTTTGTCAAACATAACATACAGTTATGTCACATATCACATGACTAATGCGATACGGGATTCCTAACATATCATACATCACACGAAAATGGGTATTTTCAAATTTCTAGTCAACAAATTACCGAAAACTAGAGTAATCAAAAATGTGGTTCAGAAAATTACCGACTGATTGAGTATTCTTCAATTTCTGGCCAATGGATTCCCGATTGCTACAGTAATCAGAAATTTCTTACAGAAAATTGCTGACTAGTTGAGTATTCTAAAATTTCTGGCCCATGAATACCGATTGCTAGAGTAATCAGAAATTTCTTACGATAAATTGCTGACTAGTTGAGTATTCTAAAATTTCTGGCCCATGAATACCGATTGCTAGAGTAATCAGAAATTTCTTACGATGAATTGCTGACTAGTTGAGTATTCTAAAATTTCTGGCCCATGAATACCGATTGCTAGAGTACTCAGAAATTTCTCACAGCAAATTACCGACTAGTTGAGTATTCTCGACTTTCTGAGCCATGGATTACCGACTGCTGGAGTAATCAGAAATTTCTCACAGAACATTGCTGAATAGTTGAGTATTCTCGAATTTCTGGCCCATGGATTACCGATTGCTTGAATAATCACACTGTTTGGAGGGCAAATTATCGGTATTTGGGTATTCATAAATGTTTGCCTGAGCAATTACTGATTATTTGTGCAATGGAAAATTCTAGAACGATGATTATTAATTTTTGAATAATTGATAATTTCAATGTTGCAATTAGAAATTGTTTACAAATTGAAAAATAGAAAGAGAAATATTATTTTTTTGCCGATCTCTGCCTTAAACTGCTCTTAATTTGTTATAAGTGTTGCAGATATTCTTTATTATTTCTCTGTCTAGTCAACCACTAGTAGTTTGTGGTCTACAAATTTGTAGTATTTCTTTATTCATGTATCCGCAATATTTCAAACGTTTTAAAGTCGCAAAATATTTTTGGCTCTATAAGTAAATTGCACAATTTCCTTTTTTAACTCCACTAAATATTTAATATACGGCATTTTGAATAAACTTGTTCTTTACAACTAAAATCTTCAGACTCGAAATTTGAAAATTCAAAATGTTGAATCTGACAACCGGAAATTTGAAATTTCACCAAATTGGCTTTCAAATTGTTAATGAGGGGCTTCCGGAGTCGCTGATATTGAATATCTTATAAAAGATTGACATTTAGATTGACAAGTTTTCCATCAAAATTTTAAATTTCAAGATCTAATATGGCTGTCAAAATTTCTAAATATGACAAGTAAAAGTTTATTTTATACCTTCAAAACATTTATATGAAAATTCATAAAACTTGTGACAATTGTATTATGAGTACGAGTATGAACATGTTATATACAGGGTGACAAATGAAAAGTTGCCTAAACTAATAATTCATAATTTTAAAAGAAGAAAAAAAAAATAGTATAAATTCAGTAAAGATGTCATTTTTATTTGAAATTAGTTGAACCAGTTGAATCAGACATTTTTGACAGAGACTTATTGAGATTTAAAAAATCGACATAATTAGATCTTAACATGCAGAATGCAGATACAATTTTAGTTTTTACGATTATATTCTTCATCAAATTTAGTAATTCTACTTCTTAACTTCTAGAGATTTCAATAAACGTTAAAATTTTTAGGTTGTGTCTTAAAAAAGTGCGTTTTTACCGCCTGAAAACAGATTTAAAACAAGAAATGGTCAAGTTAAAATGATATAAACGTCGCTGGTTTTTTTTGAGCGTGTACGTACATCGTATAAAAATTTGATAAGTTAAATAATTATTTTAATATAACGGAAATTTTTATAAAATAGTGTCCTTTGATCTTTAAACTCCCCTGGAGTAGATAGGATTTAGTTTTAACACGAGCAAAGAATGGAACAGCCGTGGTACAGCTTTAATTATTTTCGAAACTAACTATTACAGTCCTATTAAAGAGATATGATGATAGTTAAGAAGAACCCTATCTTCTAGAGGAGATCCAAGGTCACCATTATATTAATCGACCTTAATTTACCAAAACAGAAAACTCCACACTATTGGTCGGCCCTAAAAGTCTATGACTATGGGCATGACCACACCGACTGACACCAGTAATATGTCATAATTTGAATTCAGTGCTTGTCAGTGGGCCCACACCCGCATACCTAAGGCGGCGGTCGAACTGTCCGTTGCACAATTTGGACATTAACGGCAGTCGACTATTCTCCTACATGGTGATATAATGTTTCACATCACGACTGTTACCCGCCTGAAAGTCCATTTGTCACCCTCCGTATTTGGAATTTTTAAAAGTCGGTCGTTGTCTGACACGAATACCAAAGAGTCCACTTCCGACACTTCACCAAGCCGAGATTTTATTGATGGTCATAATCGCATTAGGGTTCGACCGAGCGTCCAGAAAGGAGGGACTTAACGAGAACGTCGAACGCGAATAAACTTCTAAAATGGGGAAACTGCCGAGGAAAGTATTAAGATATTAATTGCTTCGCACCAAAAAATCATCCCGCAGCGATGCTGGTTTGATTCCCCCTAAAAGCGCTTTTGTTGTGCAGAACACGAAAAATCTCGGCGAGGGTACTTGGGGAGCGTCTCATTAATCAAATGTCATCCCGCTCATATTTCAAAAAATTAAAAATAACACGCTCCACGTTCGTGACTCGACCCGACCCCTCCTTCTCGACTCCTTTAATAATATGCTCGAGTCGATCGAACCCGGACGTCGTTCGCTTTTCGTTGTCATCGAGCATATCCCATCTAATCTCCGGGACCGGGAAGAATGAGATGTTTTATGTATGTATGAATCCCCCTGGACTAAATTTGCCATCCGCCAGAAAAGATTTCTGCTTCCTGTTGTCGTCGGCTGGGGCATCAGCAACACCGGCAGCGTTTTAAGTTCGTCGTTAACGCGACGGCTCTCGGCGGCAGCGGCTCCTCTTGGTACCCCAAATTAAATCAAATCGCTTGTTTTATTGAAGCTAACCGGATAATTATTCAATTACACTATGCACCCGCGAAATCAAAGATTTGAACGAGGTCTGAACTCAGCCGCCGCCGCCAACGACGTCGTCATCGTCGGGTGAAGAAGGGCTTTCAATTGGGTTGCCAATCCCTTACCCTTTTTTAGACTAGAGCTCTAAAATAATGCATTATTCTTGGAATGCATTACCATGTTCTGTACTACTACAAGTAATGCAAGCAAGACAAATTACCAGTACTGGTACTTCAAAATTTTGAATTGCAATTACCAAGTAATGCTATCTAGCCATTAGCTAAGTAATGTTGAATATTTCTAACAAGGAGGGGGCACGACGTTGAGGAAACGGATTTGAATGAAATTTTGCCTGGTAGTAGTATTTCATATCGGTATACTAGTCATCAAATATTTCCGACCAATGCCTAGTAGTAGCGGAGAAACATGCACCCAAAGTTCATCGTATACACGGTGTCACAAAAGTATTTAAACAGTAAAATAACTTTCGGAAAATGCATTTTGGGAATAATTTTTCAGACAAAAGTGGTCAAGGTAAAATTTAAACGTAAAATTTCCGCTCTTTCCAAATCTGCGAAAAAATATGGGTTCTGATGCATATACATAAATCGCCTTGACCTCGGTATGACCTTGAAGGTCACGGTCAGGGTCATATTGAACGTACAATTTCCCGTTCTTTCCAAATCCACAATAAAAAATATAGGTTCCCATTTGAAAAAAAAAACGACCTTGACCTTGGAATAACCTTTAAGGTCAAATCCAAGGTCACCATCGAATAGCCAGGGAAAAATCCTTAAATTCTTGTCTGAAGCATATTTTCTCAAAATGCATTTTCCGAAAGTTATTTTGCTGTTTCCTTAATTTTGTGACACTGTGTATACATATATAGTATACGATGAACTTTGGGTGCATGTTTCTCCGCTACTACTGGGCATTGGACGGAAATATTTTATGGCTAGTACACCGACATGAAATACTACTACTAGGAAAAATTTCATTCAAATCCGTTTCCCCAAGGTCTTTCCTCCTCTTTGTAAGTAGTGCCAAGTAATGGTTCTGAAGTAGGGTAATGGTAAAGTACTAATACCATTACTTGGTAATGATAATTAAATTATTTAAGTATCAAGACTGGTAATAGTAATACTGATAATTGCGTTCGTCGAGGAATCTTGTTGATCCTTTTGTCTTAACACTTTAGCGACCGCAAGCCTACTAATAGATTCAAAACATAATTTAAGAAATACTTAGAGCAGAAAATGCATTTGGTACGAGAGAAATTGCGGTCGGTAATGTGTTAAAAACCTTATTTTGCCCCTTCATACGGCCAATTTTGAAATATGTTTCAATCATTTGGAGACCGCATTATGATGTGTATACCAATCGCATCGAACTAATACAAAAGCATTTTCTCCGTTTAGCTGGGAATGATTATTGAAATCTTCCTCCTTAAGAAAGTAGGTAGATTAAAACTTTTGAAACTGAAGTCTCTTTCCGCGTAGATAAATTGTTGGTGTTTTAAGGGATTCTTTTAATAGGAACTACGCATTTTTTACTAGATTTATTAAAGTTCAATGTTCGGTTGACACAAATTCACGTGCGCTAGTTAAATTTTTCAGTCATTATAATCGAACCATTGAATGTCTTGTGGAAAAATTGGCTCAACGGCTTCGTTAATAATTTCAATTCGTTATACTTACAACTACGAAAATTGCGTTTATATAGATTGAAAAACTGGTGATTTTTTGTTTTTTCAGGCCAATTATTCTCGATCTAGTGATTTTTTTTTATAGACGCTGAAATTGATCTAATAACTTTATTTATTTTTAATTTTAAAAATAAAAATATATACAGTATAAGTTTGTTATACTTCTTCTCCAAGTCCTAAATAATTACTCTAGTTACCAAAAGAAAAATAATAATTTGAGAAAAAGGGAATTTTTCAGGCCCGTCACGACCTTGCGTTGATTTAGTTTGAATAAATGTAAAAGTATTTAATTGTATTACTATTTGAGCAGTTTAGAATTTAAAAGGGTTTTATAGTTTTCGATTTTATTCTGCTGTCTATTACATTTTCTATATTACAAATCAGTTTACAATTCATTTAGCAACTTTTATAATTTTCTGCAAAGTTATTAGCGTGGTAAAAAGGAAGTGCATTTAATTTGTATTATACTATTCTCACCGAGCAATGAATTTTTAAATTGTTTGTTCTTGTTATTTCATACTCCTTCTTATAATATGCTCATGTCTACTCTTTTTTTATACGCATCTTATGGTAACCCTACTTCTAGGGGGAGTTCGTGCACTTCGCCTCGTTCCAGCCTGAAGAAAAATATCTCGAGAAGCTGTGGAGCTCAAACAAATCAAGAACCCTTCCCCCGACTTGACTGAATGCAGAAAGAACGAGAGTGCATTTCATTTGTTTTGTATTGAGTCCTCGATATCAAAAACTTGCTGCGAACATAACCCTCGAAGGGTGCGCCAATATCCAATCTGAACATATGCGCTATTATGGGGAACATCTGACGAAGAAATCACTTCAGGTCTTAATTAAAACAGAGTAATTGAGCCGAGCGGAGGGTGAGACCGCTTTTAGCGGCGCGTTTTGGGTCCAGGGATGAAAGCCAGACCTGGCTACTGCAGCATTCAGGGCCAAGACAGTGGCAGCGGATGTTTATCCCAGAATTGGTCGCATCTCTCGACACCTACGTAAATCCACCTCGAGATAAGCCAAACAAATCGGTTTATCTATCTAATATTAGCGGTCGTTGGGCTTTTCACGGGCACAAAGGAGCCCTCTGTTATCTGCGGTCTTGAAGGGCCCCACGTCTCCCGGTGTTGCCCGTGTCAGCGCTTCCGAGAAGGGCGTGTGTGCGGCGTATCTTCCATCTCGTCAAATATTTGCCTGCACCTCCTCCACGCTCTGTTTGTTGATGAATTTCGTTGAACTGCACCGCGGAGACGCTCGTCGACGGCGCAGCCAGATCAACAGCCACTTCGTTGAGTCATGAAGACGTTACGTGTGTTTCGTGCCTCAATGGAATCTTGTGTGAAGGTGGCAAGAGCCTCATGGCACGAAGCGAAATTTACGAGGCTCATGCTCAGGTTCATTAAATTTTGTTTTTTTTTTTTAATAATTTGGTCCCAACAAAATTGCTGCTAAAATGCTCTCCCACAATAAAAAATCTCAAATAGAAATTAGTACTTTTTCGATTATATATTTTTAACTAAACCACATTTTTTGGATAATTTTTCAGTAAAAGATACGTAATAAAACTATACTTGGGCTTAAAATTAACACTATACTTTATGGAATCCTAATTTTGTATATAACAGACGTTTGTTTAACATAAACATTAATTTAGCTTTATATATATAAATGTAAAATGTTTCTATAATTTTTTTTTGTATCATCACAAATCTATTAGCGAAACTCAAAGTCCGAAAAGGAGCGAATTCACTAATTTTTCTATAGTTTTTTTTCTTACAATGTAAAAATATCAATTCCGAAATAATTTGGAATTTTTAATTTTGGTTTACTATCTGCCATTAGCAGATTTTCATGTATGACGTGAAAACGATATTTTTATTTTCGTAGTTTTTCAAAAATAACTAGAAAAAATTAAATTAAAAATATTAGCCACAATTATGGAAGTCGATTTCTTTAGACTTTCTTACAACTCGGCTTTAAAAGAATTTATCTTCGCTGGTCGAATCGAGTGAAAACAGCTATTCTATATTAAAATCGAAGCTGAGCTTTCATTTATTAAATTTATAGTATATCCATAATGTATGCACTATAGATGCAATAAATGTGCTTCTACATATATCCAAGTTAACGCAAACTGTTATGTAACTATCACGTCATTGAGTATCCGCTCCTGGCAAAAATTATATTATATATTATAAGTGACGATTTTTTTATAATCTGATGCGGTTCAAATTTTAGGTAAATTTTGTATTGAATTAAAATTTAGGAATAATTAACCATTGTTAAAATTTTAAATTTTGCCAAAATAACATTAAATTGCCTTGACTTTTACCCACTTTGCGTCAAAAATTTGATTAAAATATTATAGTTTTTTTTAGATCAAAATTTGAAGTTTAGATAGCTGTAGTAATTTTATGCGTATTTTGAAAATTTTAAAATCCTGCTATTTGTAATGATTAAAAATATTCAATTTAATTCTGGCTAAGGATCTAGATCAGGAATTTAAAAGCGATTATTTATAGATATAATTTGGGATTTCTCATAAACACCATCCAATTGCATTGAGTCATACCATACAAACTCTCAAAATTTGAACCAAATATTTTCAGGTTCAAATTTTATGTCTCAATTTATGCAAAACATGGGAAAATGATGGATTTGTTAGGAAAATATAAAATACTAGGTATAAAGAGCGCTTTTAAATTCCAATTTTATGCAAACTTCTGCTTGAACACAGCTATTGATTCTGGATTAAGGGGAGGTTCCTTTGATCGGCGATGAAAAAATCGATTTTTTTTTTTTACATATTATCAATCTATAATATGTTAAAAACATGATCCAAAAACCGTTTTGCGTTTTATGCAGTTTTTAGAAAGTTACAGCGCTTCAAAGAGAAGCGTGCAACTATCAACGCGGCACAACTCGCGAACAAGGCGAAATTGGTTCTAAAACTTCAAACGCGTTTTCCCGAAAGTTGATATTTTCAGTGCGCGGGACAGTGTATCTCGAGAACCACTGATCGGATCCACTTGAAATTTTAAAGTCATGTGTAAAATTCAATTTCGGAGCCCTTGAACCATTATTAACAATATATTTTAATAATAAACAATGTTTACGCCTGTCTTAAACAACTAAAACACACCCCAAAACACGACCTTAATTTTCAAGTGTATAACTTTCTCTGTTTTTTTTATCAAAATTTCGAAATTTTTGGTTGAAGGGCCGCTACATATGTTTATTTAACTAACTTAAAAAATGTTCATGTTTCAGTGACCCCTACGACCCTCGGGAACGTCCCGCGCAGACGCATATATGGCGCGCAAGGCCTCGCGGAGATATGGCTGGAGCCGCCATTTTGAATTGAAAGAGAGGGGGAAAAATTAATTTAGGGACTCTTTTTATCAATAAACATTGTACAAAAAACCGTTTGTTCATATCACGTTTCTTTATACCTCAAAAAAATTCATAAAAGTGAAGAACTTTTCAGAGTCGATCAGAGGAACCTCCCCTTAAAGGGGTAAAGTATACATTTATTTTTTGAAGAAATCGATTTTTCACAAACATCAAAAACATAAACTTTAGACCTGTAAAAAGAATATACAATATGGTATATAAGTCAAAAATGCAGAGAAATAAATATATAACGTGATATAATACATGGTGTCCAAGGGGACGCATTAAGTATAGAAAAAAAACTTTTAACGCGTTTTACTCGAAACCACATTTTTCGACCTGGTTTTGAAAAAAACTATTCAAATGATTGGGCTCAAATTTTCAGATTATTTTCAAATTATTCTACACATGTGTGGCTATCGTGTGAACTAGACAAGTATATAAATATCCGTTAATATTTTACCCATTTTTTACCCCAATACTTTATTCTAGTTCAAACGATAGAGATTGATTTATATTTTAATATCCTGCTCGAATTTTGAAAAAAAAAAAAAAAAAAAAAACAATACAAAAAGAATTTTTGTAGAAAGTTCGATAGGTATATTTTAAGTTCATAAATTGTGTATCATTAAAATAAATTTCCGTATGAAAAAAAAGCATTTGAAAAAACGTCCAATAAATGTATACTTCCCCTTAAATATGTAATTTGTCATATGTATGTAATATTAATTCGAGTTGTTCGAATTTTGATTCTAGGAGGCTTTAAGGAATCATTTTTAGAGAAAAGATTATTAAAAAATACAATCCCATTTCATTGAGCTACGAAGACATTACGTGTCTCATCGAAGGCACGGCACAGATTGAAATTGAAGAGTTCGTGGCAAATCTGTTCGACTGTGGCAGGTACAGATACAGATACAATGCCAGGTAAGTTTGTCGAAGCATCTAATTAGCGCGGCGGCTCCGTGGTATGCAGCCCCCGTAATATTCGACTGCTACCACGTGCAAACATTCCAATTGCTTGCGTTTTAGGCAACTGGAGCAAGAATGAGTGTCAGTCGGTGCACGGCCGTGCCGAGTATTTCTCGCGCACCTAGCCCCCGTCAAGCAACTCCAGACTACGCGTATTTTTTTGAATTTTGAATGAATTATGGAAATGTGGGACGATTTGAAAGTTTTAATTCGACGGGCAGACCACCGCGTTTATGCTAAGCCAAGGCGTGCGGTCTTCGATGCTAGGGCTCTTTCTGCCCTACACCTCTTCTCTAAAGTTTGATGCATGAATAAATTATCATTGAGAACGAACGCTCGTAAAACTCCTGGAAATTACGAATTGCTGGCAATTAAACTTTTGTTGAGTTTTATTGAAATTGTTCTGAACTCGGGGGAACCTCAATGAGTACTAACTAACTTGGTTTCTTTTTAAAAATGCTATAAAATAAATATTGTTCAATAATATTCGAAGTTTGTTGATTTATTGCAAAAAGTAAACCTTCCGATTAGTTATGGATTATGATTTCATTTAAATTACTGCCTGCTAACCCAATTTTGCAGCATATTTTCGATGGTTTGGAACCCTATTTCATGAATAATTCGATCAATATTGTGTTTAAGTACTTAAATCATTTTATTTCACTGCTTGTGTGGCACGTAGCGCCATCATGGTGCAACCAGAACTCATTTCCTGAGTCAGTTGGAAGTTGGAACATTGGAAAAGAAAAATTTGGTGGTGATTAGTGTTATTTACAATATTATTAAGTTCTGATAAGTCCAGCAGTTTTTATCTGCCACATTGCATTCGCATTCAAGGATAATTTAAATAACAATTTCGAAATCAGGTTGCTTGCAGAATTCTTTATAGTAATTTTTGTAAGAATTGTTTAAAGTTTAGTATTTAAGGACTCCATTTTAAAGATTAAAAGTTCTAAATTCAAAGTAGCCATGTTAAGATCCTAATTACTCGACTCAATGTTCTTTGCTAGTGCTTAGAATACAATTTTGATCTCTTAGTGGTAATTTTTTAGATATATGATTTTTTTTTTTAAATCACAAACTATTTTTTTGATCTACTTAATAAAAAGACTTCGGACAATTTGGTGCGGAAGAATTATTTTGAATAAAGTTCAATAATTAAGTAAGGACAAGGATTGACAATGGCCTTGGAGAATTTGCAAAAATGTATATTTCTTAGGGTAACTGTGAGTTATCGTTAAATATTTACACTACATCCTTGACTTGCCGAGAAGATAAACAAATTGCATGAATGAATGCCAATGAGGGCTAGTCTGCATTCAAGGTATATTTGTCACTATACCTTCTCACTGTTCGTTTAAAATTCCATCAATTTTTCCAGGTAATGAAGTCGTTGAATATGCAAGTCTTTCATTAAAAATTTTGAACGCGAGTAATTTTAAATTCAAATCAGGTCGTGGAAGACATAGAAGAAGAAGAAAATCGTGCCGTCTATTGATCCAGATGACTTTATCCTTGCCCTAACAATTGACCTACTTAAGCAGGCCGCAGACAAGGAACTTCATTGACTCCGTGAAAATGGTTTATTATTAAGTAATCTCCGCTTTTTACCTTAAAAACTCTGTGAGTTTACTTGAACGAGTGCCACGTAGCAAAATCCACTTTTCTCCCCAGGCGCAAATAACATAAATTGAATTTTCCATGTCTTCGCCTCCGCCCGATTAATAATTGATGTGCTCACTTTGCATTTACCTGAGTTATATTATGCTCTGGCGTTGTTCGAGGATCCTTTTTAAGGTGTCTCATTTGTAGTCCATTTAGGCGCACATACGTCGACGGCTATGAGCACTTGTAAATTTCTTATATACTATATTCCGTCTTCTTATTTTCGTTGTTTTACTGGCTCAGTTCTGGAAACGTTGTAACTCACTTTATTTCGTTACCATTAGATTCTTTAGGCCTGTCCGTCTTAAGGAAAAGTGAAAACTAAGGGAGTGGAGGTACCTTTTGTAAATGGACAAGGGATTTTCCCTTCAGTCCCCAGTGTCCGTTTTAGTTAAGTGACGTGTGAAACTTTACTCAGCAAAGGCCTTCCCTACCTCAATTATGAGATACTTTTTTTTTAAGTTCATTACGAAGGATACATTTCTCCTGGCTAATCCTTTTTTGAAAAGTCCGTTTTGACTTTATTTAAGTCGGGCTTGTCACCCTTTTGCAGCTGGGGACTGGGGACTTTGTGTATTGGATTCCCATTCCCAGCTTTAGTCCGTCACGTTTACGTTGATGAGGGACGAAGTATGTCTTTCCCAGCTCAAAACAGATTTTTTTTTCATGTTTGTAAAGGCAAATTATGAAATCGTTTGAACAATTTGAGGTTATACTTATTGCTGTTGGGACCCCAAACCCCCAATATTTTTCCCCCGAAGTAAACGTGCAGCATTTTAGATGAAAATTAAGCAAAATGTTGCCAAAAGGTTCCTGATTAAGGCGAACTTGGTAAATATGTTTGTACTCAAAGGACTGATGGATTGTATTTTAATTATGCACATTATACTTAGTCGCCCCGGGAGTTCAATTGGATGCCAAATTTTCAACGCTAAATTTATCTAAATAGAACTTCAAAGGTCTGAAAGTGTAAAAGTAAAAATAGGCCCAATTATGCAATTAGGCCTTTTGATGGCGATCGTTTTATTTCTCCAAATAAAAGATAAAGTTTAAAAGCAAAAAAAAAAAAAAAAGGTCGATATTCTAAAGCTGGATTTTAAATTCTTCTGATGGAAAAATAATTGGCTTACAAAAAAAAAAAAAAAACATGATATAAACCTTAATCATCAAGTTTGAACATTTTGAGAAATATAATAAAATATAAATAAATATAATAATATATTAACAAATTTGACTGATCGTCCTCCAAGCTTTTTGGTCTGTCTGTCTGTCTGCTTTGCCATAATTTTGAAGTCACTTATCCTAATTTAATGTAATTGGGAAAACATAAAGGGTTTTCCAATAGGGACTTGACAACTTTGAATTCAATTTGTGAACGCACCCTTTCACTAATCATCGAACTGTCACTGTCAATTTATTCAGTAAACTTAACATTTTCATCATGGTAAAGTACACGAACGAACAACGTCTGCAAATTATAAAAATTTACTACAGAAATTCGGAGTCGGTGACCGCTACTTTAAGAGCGTTAACTCCGATTTTCGGTCGTAATTCTCGCCCTAGTAGACAGGCAGTAATAAGTTTAGTGCAAAAATTTGAGTCTACATATTCGTTGTGTGATGTTGCCGTGCCAGTGAGACAACGGGTTGGTCGAAGTGTCGAAAATATCGCTGCCGTTGAAACGTCCGTAGCTAATGATCCAAATCAGTCAATTCCACGGCGTTCTCAAGAGTTGGGCATCGCCCAGACCACTTTATGGCGAATTTTACGTAAGGATCTTGGTTTACACCCATCAAGATCAAGCTGACTCAAGAATTGAAGCTGATGGACCATTTGAAGCGACGTACGTTCTCCGATTGGGCTCTGGAAAAGATGCACCAAGATGATCACTTTCATCGCAAAATCATCTTCAGTGACGAAGCTCATTTTTGGCTCAAGGGGGTTCGTCAATAAGCAAAACATGCGTTATTGGTCGGGTGAAAATCCACATGTGCTTCATGAAACACCACTTCATCCACAAAAAATAACTGTTTGGTGCGGTTTGCATGCCGGCGGCGTCATAGGGTCATATTTGTTCGTCGACGATAATGATCGTCACATTACTGTGAATGGTAATCGTTATCGCGCCATGATTACCGATTATTTTTGGCCCGAATTGGAAGATATGGACTTGGACAACATGTGGTTTCAACAGGACGGTGCCACAAGCCACACAGCACACGTTACAATCGATTTATTGAAGAGTAAGTTTGATGAGCGTGTTATCTCAAGAAATGGCCGCCTCGTTCGTGCGATTTAACGCCTCTAGACTTTTTTCTTTGGGGCTACGTCAAGTCATTGGTCTGTGCCAACAAGCCGACGACGTTGGAAGAGCTTAGAGCCAACATTGCACGCGAAATAGCAGCCGTTTCGGCCGAAATGTGTGGCCGAGTCATCGAAAATTGGGTCCAACAAATCGACCGCTGCAAACGTGCCCGCGGTGACCATATGAACGAAGTCGAGTTCCATTCATAAATGTTTTGATTGTACTTCAACCCGATAATAAAGTTTTTGAAATACAGTAGAATCCGGATATAACGACCCTCAAGGGACCGGCAACACTTAGTCGTACTAACCGGACGTCGCACAAAACGAACGAACACCGAACAATGAATTTAAGCTTGTTTTATGTATTAATGTTACCGTAATTATGAAATAATAATATACATAGTTAGATTAACTTATATTTGAATAAAACAAATTCATATTAAAATAAACAAAAAATAACTTTAATGGAACTTAAACATATGATTTGCTGACGTAGAAAGTCTGTAATTTTTGTTTGCTTTTGACTGATTTTTGTTCGATAGTAAGAATTACGTACAGCATTGTGAATACCAAACTTTTTATTACATTATCGTCAAAGTTAGATTGAACAAACACATTGAGCGCTTCTGCAACCTTCAGAGCCTCAGACGCGCTGGAAGTCGAATTAGTCTCCTCCGGTTCGGAACTCATTTTAGCGCACTTAATGAGTCCTTGACCTTGGCACATCAGATGAAAAACACTGGCTGATTTACACGCGCTAATCAGAATACGTACGTAGGAGAGGGGAGAAAGCCGGGACGCGGGGCGGTGAGGTATTGCTTGTGCGTAGGTATTGAAAACAACACTGCGCGTCGTTCTAAGCGGACGATTTCTTGTCAAAATAGGTCGCTATAAGCGGTTGGTCGCTTAAAGCAAGAAACACAATGACACGACCGACGACCGGCGAGCGACGGGTGCGTACGACGACACAACGACAAAGCTTATCGAGCATAGGGTACTATGTACATCTAAACACATTGACGCGACACGAGCTACGCGCCGTGCAAAATAGATCCGATTCTATTTTGCACGTCGTACGCGTCGTCAGTGCCAACTGTAAAAAATTGAAACAGACACAACTTTCGGTGTATGCGGTTTAGTTCTCAGCTGTTTTCACGGACTTTCAGCCCTTCACACATTCTCATCGTAACCCCTTAGATCTCCTTCTCCTTAAACTGGCAACGATCGTCGTTCGTATCATTGTGTCATGGCCAACGTAAATGGCGTACGCACCCGTCGGTCGTCGGTCGTCGGTCGTATCATTGTGTTCCGGGCCTAAACCGGAGTCGTACTAAACGGACATGTTTTCATAGTAAGTCTATATAAAACCTAACTTGAGTTTGCATTTTCGTCACTATAACCGGTTGGTCGTTATAAACGGAGTCGTTATATCCGGACTCTACTGTATCTCAAATGGTTTGCATTTTATTTTGAAAAAAAGTTGTCAAGTCCTTATTGGAAAACCCTTTATATAGGGTTATTTAGGGCAAAGGATACGTGAATTTATCGATAGAGCAAATATTATAGGGCGGAACAATGCAGCAATATTATAATTAAAATTTTTTATTTCATGGAATCTCCCTAAAAATGAGTGGATTGCTGATTCAGAATATATTAATCTTATTAATTAAAGATATCGGATCCAAATTCAGTATGGCGACTGAAGATTTTCAACTCCAAGATATTTCCATATAAATTGGAGTTTTTAGAGTCGATGAATCGAAATGAGAAATTTCAAGCTGATGATTCTCTTAAACTGAAATTCCCTTGAGCTATGATTTCGAATAAATTGCGTCGGTGCAAACGTACGACTGAAATCCGTTGTAAATTTGCGTTGTCGTGGGTAATTTCCTACAAAATTTAAGTCCATTTTCAAATAGGATGACTATATTATGATAAAAGGAGTTATATTTGATTGCAAAAATAAATTAAATAGACGACATGTTTAAAAGTAGAAAAACCCAGACCGCTTTTGAAATTTTAATATGTTTTTGTTAATTGTTTTTTCCAATTTTTGTAATTTGTAATATTTTTGAAACTTTTTAACTTAATATAAGGGGGAGATTATTTTTTAGTACATCAATTAATTCATCATTCTCCTCTATACTAAAATACACTCATTTTGACATTTTCACTTGATTTGAAACAGGGATTTGTTCTACTTTCGTCCTTTTAAATGATAGTCCACATAATGTATAAAATTAAAAAAAAAATTAAAAATTTCGAGTAGTTACTTAATTTGCCCCTTCTTTAAATTTTATATGACTTTTTTAAAGTGTTAACAAATTAATAAAATAAGATGCTTTTTGTATTACTAAGCCAAATTTCAAGTTGCTACGTCGGAGGCTTTTGGAGAAAATTTGTTGTGACAGACGTATAAACACACATATGTTATCTTATAAGGGTTCAGTTCTTTTTTCCTTTGGAGGTAAGGAACCTAAAAATAAACCTAACGAATGTTTAGCATTAAAACTAAGCACTAAGTTTCTTGATTTACTAAATTTTCAGAGTATTTCTTGTAGATGGAATTCACTCAATATCTTTTATATATGAAAATCTAGAGCTTAGTCGAAGGATTTAGAAAAAAAAAAAATGTTTTAACTTTGTAGTCTTCTACTAAGGTATAGTCGCCAAATTTCGTCCCCAAACCTAATTTCGTCCCCTTCAATATCTACTCTTTTAAAAACCGCCATCTATTATCAGTGACCCGAACCGACAGCTAGTTGCATCAGTCGGCCATTGTATAGAAGTGAGTGCGTCACGACGTTCGTACCGACAGAAATTCGAAAATCAAAAAAAGTGTTCAAGGTGAGTTTTTCATTGAAATATTCTCGGATTCCATAAAATATTGAGATACCTGACATATTGATAAAAATTTTTTGTCAAACTAACTATTAATATCTCAGATGTTAATCGATTAAGTAAAATTTTCAGGTTATGACACGTTTTTTGCTTAAGGGGGTAGTCCAGTGAAAACGACTGTTTTTTCAACGATTTTTTTTTCATATTAGAAATTAATTTTTATTAAAAACCTTTTTGACATATGATAGTACCACTATTAAACTACAAAAAAAAAATTTTATTTTTTTGTTTCGATGAGTCATCCCGACAAAATGGCCGCTCCAAAAAAAATTTTTTTTTGTTGGCGGACGTCGAATCTCTGCAACGGTTCATTCGAAACAAAATATTCAAACGAGGTTTTAATCTGTAGAACATTGGCTATCGTCGGAACTAGAATTATTAATTTTCAGTAAAAAATAACAAAATGGCGGCATTTCGAATTTTTCTGGTGTTTTCCGGGTGCTTAATTTGTTTATAACTTTGTAAATAAACAATGGATCTTAATAATTCTAGTTCCGACGATAGATACACAATCAAGAAATATACAGCTAAATTTTTAGATCAATCGGAGCAAAAGACTCTGAGATCTGACGTCCGCCGAGTCAAAAAATGCTGTTTTGGGAAAAACGCGTTTAAAGTTTCTTTTGCGGAAAAAAGCTAAAAAAATTAATTTTACCTCAGTCAGCGATGCCTGGTCCATACTTAACGCGATGCCTGCTCCATACATAACTAACCTTAAATACAAAGCAGAAGGACCTAGACCGTTATAAACCGAAAAAAAATGGGCGGAGCAAACAGAAATACAAGAGTCCTCCTTGCTCCGAAACACGCCAGGGGACCTTCGAGCGCTCGGATTACACGTCTCTCGAAAACTCTCTGTATCTTTAAAACTATTCAATATTTTGCTTAGATATTTTAAGGGAGTATTTTCGAGGTGTAGTAGAGTAGATTTAAGTAAAAACAAAAAAATTTAAAAAAAAAAATTTTTTCACTGGACTACCCCCTTAAATGAATGCGACAAAATAAATAGAAAATTCCTAATATCGTCCCCAAAATATGTCTGCACTATTTGTTTGGAGAATTAAAAGTACCTACTTGTACCTTACCAATGATTAAAATAATTAAGAAAGGGCTGATTAGATATTAATATGATAGTTAGGTTCAATTTTATATAATAGAAAAGGAGTAAGTACAACTCCAGTTCACGTACTGATTATTGTGATCTCAATATCGTCCCCGGGAAGAAATTAGGAACCCAAAAATATATTTTCATAATTTGAGTATTTTTGTTAAAACTCATAACTTTTTCTAGCAATGATTATTTTTAAGAATAAAGGAATATTGTACCTAATGTTTGACGTTTCATTTATTACTGTGGCATTTTTTTTTATTTTCTTAGATTTGTTTTACAAAAAAGGGACGATATTTGACGACTCTACCTTACTTGGAAAAGTCCTTTTATTTCCAAGTAGGCAAGGGTTATAACTTTTATCATGTTCACCAGTCTTTGTAACATAATTTCCTTGTTATTAATCCTTAAATATTACTAATTCCCTGTATATTAAAATTATTCCACCATACATTCTGGCGCCTGAGTAGTGTTTACCCGTAAGACTTACCCTATACTTGCACTTGCAGAATTACTCCAAATAACTACAACCCAATTAATTAAATATGTCTAAATTCCTCTAATTCTAAAACTCTACCCTCCATCAAGTTATCAGCTTATAGTTCTCAGAATAGAAGATAGTCAGCATTTACTCAGATCTTGAACGATTAGGTTTATTGAGAAAAAAAGAGTTCTTACCAAATTTCTTCAAAATCAAAAATCGTTATGCTTTCACCCACTTGTTGAATTCTTATAAAACGAGCCTCAATTGAAAAATTTGAAATTCAATTTAAAGATTCATCATGCCCTTATTGATAGTGTTTCTTTTCGATGAATTGTTTCCTACTTATAACATTTCGAAGCTACTAGACTCGAAGTCCCTACATCGGGAGATACCTGGATAAAAAAAAATTCTTGAAGACAATCCGAGTGCAGATCTTTAACCATAAGAATCGATAAAAATTCCAGAGAAATGTAACTCGATCGGTTTCCTTTGGGACTACGTGAGAATATTTTCGAGTTGTGCATTAGGGCAGAACAGAAATCGACGGGGCATTGAGGTGCTCCACCACGCTATGAAACCGGCAATGTCATGCTCCAACAGCGCTGCACTTGGCGCGCCACCTTGCGTTAGAAAGGGGCCCCATCTCCTCCTCGAGGAAAGCGCAGCAGACCTTTCGTCAGACGAGTGGCCACCGCGCTGACTGAAGGCATAGACCAAGTTGGGGCAGTGCTGGCGGCGCCGCGAGTTCAGGTACGAACTACCTGCATTGAATAACTTACGGGGAGATCATCTGCTCTGAATATTAAATAGAGGCCGCCACAACTGAACCCGACGACTTCGGGAAACGCAACCATTTTTTAATTGCCGCCAATAATTGCGGCAGACGTCCGCGTGCGTGGCCCGGCCTGTGCAGGCTATATTACGACTTATGGCAAAACCTATCTGAGAGTAATTGCTGTCAACCGTGCACGCGATGGGCATGGGGCCGTCGCTCGGTGCGTCAGTCGGTCGCGGCCAGGGCCCCACAAAAATAATTAAGCGCCTTTCAAAGGGATGTAATTGTGCGTTTTTTTGAGAAAAGCGAAAGAAACTGCTTGACGTCGCGATGTCAATGAACTTGACACTTCCACAACGGTGTGGCGACGGAGTGGAGTGATTTGCGGTTTCATTTCGACAGAGCCATTCACTTCATCTTGAGAGCAATTGTAATTGATAAGGTAAAAAAAAAAATGGAAAGAAACCGCCGCCGCACGGAATTGAATGCATCGCGCGAGGGGTTAGGCTCAGACCCGCTTTCAGGAAACCGATTTAAACCGTCGCCTCGTGTCGTGTCGTGTCGTCGTTATAATTGGAGACGAGCGAGTTCACCACTTTGGGACCTGCCCTCTCCCGAGGTAAACAGTTATTTGTGACGTTGATGGATGGCAGAGGCGGTGGAGACTTTATTTACTACATCGCCTTCAGATGGCGCTGCCCTATGCGCGGCCGCACCACCGGAAACCTACGGAAAGTAGGAAACTATTGTTTTCACCTTAAAGAAATTTAATAATTCATCGGAGGTGGAAGAAGACACACTTTGGCGCCAAGTTTTCGCTTTTCCTTTGATCGTGTGGGGAGCAAATGACGGAAGTAAACAGCGTCCAAAATCCACATGCTACGGATATATTTTGTGGTATTATCATGCGGTTGCTGGGAGGACTGGGAATGAATATCGCAAACGTTAAAGTCATTTGTTTTTATTTGTATTTTTAATTTGTGTTTGTGTTTTTTATTGTTTTTTTTTCTACAGAAATTGTCAAAAATAAATTGAAAAACTATAAACATTAAATTGTCTCCAAAAATTAATGAACCAATCCCCTTTTTCTTGACTTTATCTGCTTTAAATTAATTTATACGGTTTATAGTTTAATTGAAAATATCCTTCTATTTTTTATGAATTATGTGTCTCGTTTTACACGGTTTCAGTTTCCAGAAGATTTCTCAATTAGTAACGCAATTGTTATACGGCTTGTGTGGCATGTAGCGCCGTCTTGTTGGAAATAAATATGTTTCAGGTTTAAAGCACCTTATTAATGTGACTAAAAGTCAGTAACGGTGGCATCGGCTTCTTTTAAAAAAAACCCTTAACGTCACCACCTTAAAAATTGCATCAAACTAAAACTCATATTACGTGGAGAGGTTAATTAACAATTATTTTTGGGTTTTCGAAGCTCCAGAGACAACACTTTTTTTTTTTTACATATCCTTGAAATTCGAAATGAGATTTTTTACGTCGCTGATTTCATATTTTAAAATAAGCAAAATTTTAGGTCTTCTTATACGCACTTTTAGGGGCACCAAATTAAAAATAATTTTCTTTTATTTGATTTAATTGCCTAGCGCCCAGTTATCATAGTGTGAAATTGGAAGGATTGCAACAAATTTTAGGATACAGCGCTTCCTAAATGTGTATAGCAACTTAAGTTATTAAAAATCTCGCGAAATGTAAGCAAGAGGGTCCAATTTGAGTTGATTCTCCAAATAAATATTTTTATAAAGGAAATTCCTGACTTCAAATCTTTTCATCTTCCTGGGTAAAGAATCCATTCTAATCCATAAGGCGAATGTTAATTTCCTTATCAAACCCTTTTCTCCCCCTTATTCTTGCTGACTTGGTAAATAGATTGTCCGATTTATTTCCAGCGAAAAAATTAGATTGCTCCTCATCCGCACAGGTAAAGAAGGTATTTGAAGAAACCATTAATCAAATTTTTTTTTTCTTTTTAATTTTGACCTTAAAATGCTGCGGCCCTATTCTATAATGCGATGCGATTGCAAAGCAAATGTTGAAGCCTATGAACTCTTTTATATTGAGTTTTACGTATAATAATACCTGAGTTCAGAAGCTCCCGTCTGAAGATCTTTCTTCTTAACCGTGTTAAAGTAGGACAAGCACACAATATGTGTGATGTAGTTTCATCTTCTTCAAGACACAGATGACATTCCGTCTAATTAGACAGACCTATCTCATAAGATATATAGTTGTTACCTTAGCCCATGACAATCAGATAGGTAGCCTATCTATCTTTATAATTTAGTAGGTAACTGTTTTATTGAACAAGTTTTAAAAAAATTAACTTAAATAATCTTTTTATAAACTCATAAAGATAAGAAATAAAATACGTATCTATAATAATATAATAAAGAAATAAAGTTTGTGAGTTTGTTAGTAGTAAGCTCTAGAACTACTTACTGATCCGATTAAAATGGCAGTTTTTCTTTCATGGGTGATATAGGCTATAAATTAGCCTGAATCAATATTTTTACAATAATTCCCACTACTTTTTTACTACAGAAAAATTACTTTGTTTTGTTTACTTTGAAATCCTACACGGTAGTATGACATGACTCAACATGACATGGTCTGACACATAATATGACAGATGACATAATACATGACATGTGACAAGATGACACTTGATACATGGACATTTAGCATGACACATGACATGATATACATTACACAAGGCATTACATCGCATATAACATGACAGCAGGACACGACATAGAGTATGACACAAGACATGGAAGAAGATGAGATTGACCGGTAATATTAAATAGATACGGAAATTGAGATTTTAGGACAAAACTCCTTTCATTTGAATTTTCGAGCACTTTGTTACATTTAAGTAAAGTTTTGGTTTCTTAAAAAGAATAATTGCGCCCAGGCAACGCCGGGTAATTCAGCTATTTTATTATAAAAAAGTAATATTGTTCCTATTTCATTAATCAGTGTTTGAGCGTATTCAGTGAAACAGTTTTTGCCCTGTCAGTTTTGTTGTTCGACATTTCCTCTTCCTTTAGGATCAGAATAACAACTTAAAAGCGATAGAATGGAAATGATGAATCGACAGGACATTTGGAAGCAAAAGGACTCGGGTTCAAATTCGTTTTCCCTAAATAGCCTCCTTGTGGCTTCATCAAAGCTTATCTAGTGTACTTGACAGGCAACCGGACAAAAGAGAAACGAAAATCAATCAGCCTCTGGCCACTGGTGGCCCGGGGAGAAGCCCCAGAGTGAGCACGTAACAATTGGACCACATGAAAGTTCGCAAAAATACCGCAAATTACATAATTACTTTTTATGTTCTCCCGTCACCGAGGGAATAGTTTTGTGTTGGGGCCAGGTAAAAATATACATATATTTATACTTCACCGCGATCTGCGCCCGAATGAGAAGGGAAAAAGGAGAGTCGTCTTGTTGTATCGTGTTAAGAGTAGACAGACGACAGACTACAAAATAAATGAGTTGTTTTTGATCCTGCCCCTTACCACAGCTGTATGTGATAAAAAATGATTTTTGCGGTCAGGTTCTGCCTCAACAGTTCTGTCTCAAGGTCAGTTAATAAAAATCGGCTAGCAGGCCGCTGTTGCTGTTGCCGCCGCCGAAGCCCAGTTCCAACCGGCAAAACATCAAAAACCCAGCGGAGGATGTCTGCTTTCAGCTGCGCCGGATCAATGTCAAGAAATCCGCCCGCCAGAAAAGGCAGATGCTGGTGGTGGTGGTGGTGGTCGTGGTTGTCTTTTGCCGGAGGAAACGTCTCTAGCCGCCTGCCTAGAGGCGGTAGTCGTCGAAAAGGGGCGACAGGAACTGGGGGGCGGAGGACCAGACCAGCAGATGTTCTCAGTTCCCAGATATAGGCATTTTTCATTTCACGCGCGACCAGATCCCTCCTGTGACAGTAATTACTTGCAATATATATTCCAGAGTTCCAGACTTACTTTTCTTTATCGGGGAGATGCCAGCTGTGCCTGGTCCCAGGGGGCGGAGGCGGCGGCGGCACTCGAATGAGGCTCTTATCAGCCTCTAAGCTGCCGTTACATGTTAAATACCATTTCGTTTGGCTCTGGCTGGTCTCGCGGTCACCGCCGCCACGGCCCTGCACTGCACTCATATTTGATTCACTCAAAACATCACTGGCCGCCTTTTTTCGATGCTGCTGATGCTGCTGCTGTACACTGGGGCATTTTATCAATTGGCCATCACTTTTGCGGCTCCTCCGCAACGTTGCGAAGGGAAATCCGGCCGAGATGGGCGACCGCTTCTCTGTCAAATTCAAAACTTCAGCCATCTTTGCCCAAAGAAACAAGGGCCACCGACGGGCATATTTTACAAATTGCAACAAATCCACACACACGCACACACCTGGGAACTGCTGTGGAGTGCGGCTGAATTCCACGGTTTTGCCGCTAATATCAATTCAAAATATTTAAACGGAATTTGCAGGTAACACACAACGGTTCTCGATGAAAACACAACAATCCAAAACCAGAGCAGCACACTTCGCCCGATGGCCGCCAACCGAACCGAGCGATTTCCGTCGATGTGCTCAGCTCAAATCGGAGCGGAGAAAAAATCAAACAGGTGAGACCGGTGCGATAAAACGACGCGGACGAACAGAATGCGAAACTTCTCCTCTTCTTCACCGTTCCTCTGCCGGGGAATGAATACTCCGGCCGGGGAGCGGAGCGCTCCTGAGAGCTGTCGCCCGCCTTCTTCTTCTTCTGCCAGTGTTGTGTTGTAGCTGTGCTCCTCTCGCTCTTCGCTCGCTTTTCTGCACGAAACGAAGACGACGTTTTCATTCCACTCAGGGGAAGTGTTTGTTTTCGGGCAAATCAGGCTGACCAGTTTGCATTTAAGAACCGGCCAAGTGGGGACCCACTGTACAAACTTTTAGTATAAAAAACAATTTTAGCTACATAAAAGGTCTGTCTGGTAACTATAAAGTGTTTACTCGCGGGTAAAATTTTTACCTGAAACTGTTTGTTAACCTCACGGAGGGGAAAAACTGAGCTCTTGACAGCACTTCTCTTACACAATTTTACCAGATTTTACCCACGCTGCGGAGACCGAGTAAATTTGGGTAAAATCACCGATTGCTTGTCATTGTGTAATCTGTCATTTGTGTGTTTCAATTTTGCGTTGCGATTCAGATAGAAGAAGAAGTTATTGAAAAATTGTTTAAATAAATAAAAAACATATTTCAAAATCTTCAAAAATATTAAATAAATCTATAAGTTTTCCCTCTAACATCTTGATCACGTTTGGCAATTTACATACACAAGTAAGATTTACCCAATTTTTACTTGAAGTCGTCTGGTAACTTTTGATGTTTATCCCCACTACCATATGAAACTTTTTACCAGATTTTTACTCAAGAAATGTTTACCCAAAAGTTATCAGACAGACCTAATATTTACGAAAAGACGGACAAGTGCGAGTAGGACTCGCTCCCTAAGAGTTCCGTACCTTTATATATTAAAAATAAGATTTAAGAATTTTGTAGGGTTACTCGGAAATTGAGCAATTTCCGTACAACTTTTAAAATCACAAAAAAAAAAAAAAAAAAAAAAATTATAATAATAATAATTCCACATAGAATTAAAAATTAACGATTTCTAGATTTTTCCCTTTACTTGTGCTATGGGACCTTCCTTCGCACCAATTTCCACGATTCTAGGTCAACGGGTAATACCCCCTATAGCAGTGATTGCGAAACTATGACCTGCAGGTCAGAATCTGACCCAAGCAGGCTTTTTAAATGACCCACGTGTTGATTTTTATAAACTTATTTTTTATATCATAAAAGAGAAAACAGGACAATTAAAAATCTTAAAAAATAAAATCCATACAGGGTGTTCAATACGAATGTGTGAAAACTTATAAGTCACCATTTTTTTTTAACAAATGGAGAGATCGGAAAAATATAAATACTTTTTAATAAAGGAAAGACGTCATTTTCATGTTATGGTCATTTTATTATAAAAAAAAATTAAACCTATTTAATACAAGCTATTAATTTAAAAATATAGTGAAGAACGTGAATTATTAAAGATAAAAAGGAATTTTTAACCATCCTATTGAGTTAGAAACTTGCACTTTTAGGCCGTTTTCGAATTCCCATGCACTTGCACTATTTCCTAACCATTTTTAGTGTACTTTGGAGAACACTTCAAATTCGACAGATAAAATAGTGCAATTGCAAAGCAAACTACGCGTGTTTTCGATCGCCCTACGCACTATTCGGAGTTTTTAGGAGAACTTTTAGTGAGAAAAATAGATTTAAGTGCAAGTGCATGTGAATTCGAAAACGGCCTTAGTATTTGGAATTAATAATCAATTTGATACTTCTGGCCGTTCTTTGGAAAAAAAAGGTGATTCTGTAAGGGTTCCATTGTTTCATTTTGAGAATCGGAACCCTAAAGAGTAATAACAGGAACTACTAATTTTTATAAACATAATAAAAAAAAAAACAATATCAGTTCAGTCCTTGTATTCATTTTTGCAGTTTATGTTTTTTATAATTCAAAATATTATTTTACTCTTTTGTCCAGTGTCCTTTGGTTTTTATGATTCCACCAAATTTTGATTAATTATGTTCTTATTAATTTTTTAATTTTTGTTGAACAAACCATTCTTTAACGATTTTGGCGATGTGCTTGGGATTCAACAATCCTGTTGAATATTTTCTGAATATGTACATTTCTCCACAAAATTGAGTTAATTAATTAAATTAATTTTAATTAAATGAGGCCATGAGATGAGATTTTGTAGTAAATTTACCATACTTTTGTAAATAAAATTTCGTTATTACCCTAATATATCTTACCATTAACATATAGTATATAAATATGGAAAGCTGATTTGCTATTTAATAAAATAAAAAAGAATTGTAAAAAAATAGACCTTTACTATTTTTAAATGAGCTTCGAACCAATTGAAAAAAGGAAATTTTTATTAAAATTTAAGAAACTATTTTTGGTAATGATATTAATATCATCAAGTAGAAATATGTGATGATTTATTTACAAATGCACAAACGTATATAAATATTTACAATTATATGACGACGAATTGAAAAACATTATTACTTCAGTAAGCTCTTTAAAATTTGCAAATTCTTTCTTTCTTTATGTAAACCAAACTACTATGCATATGGCAACACTGAGTCCCGCCTGGATAATCGTTTGCAGCTCTCTTTTCGTGCAGAAAATTTACTCGCTCAGCCGTTTCGCGGAGGAGAAGTTGATTGACCAGGCAACAGCTGATTGGAAAAATCGATATGAGCAGAAGGGCTGTAGCAGTCGGACGGCATCCGCACATGAGACGGAAAGAGATGACAGGATTCATGAGAGAGACGCGAATTCCATTTCTCTGATCCAAGCGCAGACCACGGAGCATTGCCAGAGCTCACGATTTCGGGCGTTCGTCGGGTTTCACACCTTAGCCAACGGTTGGTGGGGTGGGACGAGCAGCATAATTGACGTGTGATTTTTACTACCTTAGCGCCAAGAAGTATGCAAACTCGTGATTGCGGTGCGCCGAAACTTGCGCGGCCACCAACTTTTGAATGCTTTCTCTAATCTTTTGGGGGAGTTTGCAAGAAACTTAAATTTTCTTCGGTAAGTTGGCTGCTTTGATTTAGCTGAAGAAAATTAATCGGGTAAGAGAATATGATTAACCTTTAACGGTCACACCTCATAACTATGTGGTGCATGTCCATGAGTTCTTAGTCTAACATAGAAGGAAAGGTCATAAATAGAAAAAAATGTTTTTATTTTTCATTATATGCTCGCCTTATTTCCACACACTTCTCAGAACGTAACGTGGGTTGAAAAATAAAATAGAACACTATTTTTTGGAATTCTGACATAGGAAAAAGGGTATCAGATGACCTAAACAAAAATGGTACAAGAGTAAAAAGGGTGAGTAATGGCCGTCAAGAAAAATCAAATTTTCTTACTCCAGGCAATTACAGGCCTATAGCTCTGATTAGCACATTCAGCTAAATTTTCGAAAAAGGTAATAAAAGAATTGTTGGATTTATAAGAAATACCATAGGATTTGACCCTAATCAGTATGGCTTTCAAAGTGGAAGCAACACCACTTCTGCTATATTAGATGCCATGAACTACATTAATTCTACTTTGGACAAGAACAAGTATGCTGTTGCTATTTTCGTTGACCTCAGGAAGGCATTTGATACGGTAAATAAAGAAATATTATGTGAGAGTCTCGAAGAAATTGAAATAAGAGGCAATGCATTGCCACTAATACGAGATTACTTGGAAAAAAGTCATACATAGTGGGGTCCCTCAAGGATCAATTCTGGGACCACTGCTTTACTTAATATATATCAAAAATATTACTATACTAAAATTAAATGCAAAGTATGTCATATATGCTGATGACACTCTCTTATTGTATTCAGAAAAATCATCATAAAAAAAAAAAAGTAAATCATTTGAATATATTATAAAAAAATTACACGAGAAAAAAATAGAAATTAAGCTTTTCACAGCAGGTTTCTCAAAACCACATTTTAAAGA
Source organism: Dysmachus trigonus (assembly GCA_949715965.1). Classification (NCBI taxonomy): domain Eukaryota; kingdom Metazoa; phylum Arthropoda; class Insecta; order Diptera; family Asilidae; genus Dysmachus; species Dysmachus trigonus. The sequence goes on along the minus strand of OX454322.1, from coordinate 77,831,141 downwards.
CGGTAGCCACGATTTCTCAAATACTTACATTCCGATCTTACTCAAATTTTGCACACATTTTCTACATAGTATTGACTTGTACTTGAACGAAGGATTTTTGTTTTCGTTCACTACATCTCATTTTACAAGTAGAAATTACCAAAATATAAAAATATTTTCATCGAAAATCATAATTTTTTTTTTAAAACGATGTCAAAAATTGAAATATCATTTTTTTCTAAAACCCTTCGTTCAAGTACAAGCCATATGCATCTATTAACAGAAGAAAGTCTGTTTTTTGATTTCAGATAAGCATGTCATGAGTTATTCTGCCTACGGTAAAACAACATCGGTTTCCGTAAACCAGCTGTGAATGGCTTAATTTTCAGTTTTTTATCGTGAATATTTTTTTTTTGTATAATATGATCAAATGATTTACTTTTATATGCCAAATCTTAGAATAAACCACATTTATTTTTTTTTTGTTAAAAGAAATTTCTAAAAAATAGTGTTTTATTTTATTTTTACAACCCACGTAACCCCTTAAGGGGGTATCCCACTCTAGAACGTTCAAAACATTTTTTTTTTTTTTTTAGTTTTATAAAATTCTGTGTTCTTTCCTGAATCGTTTAAGCTATCTCTTGCCGCGAAATTTGAAAAGCTCGCGTCGCTACAGGCGATTCCGTGCGCAGCTGCACGCTCTCCACCACTCTTAACTTTAACTTTAATGCCGTTTTTCTGAAATATTGGAAAAACTTTAGTAATTGTAAAATTTCTTCAGAAAACAATCCCAAATACTGCAACGGATAGTTTAAATGTGATTATATAGTTGGCTTTATTTTACTGTCATATTTTGATAGTCAGCAGTCAGTTAACAAAACACGATTAATATTATTTGAATCTTCTTTTTCTTGATTGTTGAAAGGAAGAGTAAGTTTCTTTGAAGAGTTCCTTAAAAATTTCATTAAGGTAAGAATAATTGTAACGTTTTAAAAGTGTTGAGAATCAACAAGTGAATGTTCCGAATCGCTAAATTCATGATAAATATTACATATACGTATTTTAAAATTTATCTATAAAAAAAGCATCTACTCTTAGAAATGCAATTTTCTTTCCAAAAAAATATTGAATTAATCCGAGCCATGTGTGTTTTCATAGAATACAGGATATATAATAAATTACTAAGATTTAAATCCACAAATACTTCTCATAAAATAATTATTTTGTAATTCAAATTTAACTTCAGATAATTGAAACAAAATGCAAGGAAAACAGTCAGCCAATGAAGAAAAATGTGTCGCAAAGCCTGTTCTTAAAGGACTTAACCACGCTAAAGCCAAATTACACATTGCCATGGCTATTGGTGCTGCTGCTTTATGGATCTTATGCAAGCTCCTTCACAACAATGCCAAGAAAAGGAAATATGCTGAATTCTATAAGACGTACGATGCTGAAAAATCCTTTAATCGAATGAGAGATGCCGGATTATTGCAATCTTGTAGACCTTCTTCTTCCTCCTAGAACTAGCATCTAGGATAATATTGGCCTCTGTTTCTGTTGATTTACTTTAATTAAAAATGTATATGTCTTAATTGTGTAAAAATTGTTATTTTTTCTCTAATATTCGGCCCAATTCTTCACTCCGACGGAAATTAACATTTTCTTTTTAAATATTTAAAATTAACGTTATAAGGATAGGCTAAAATCTTTTATAGTGAGCATAAAAAATTAATTTTGTTTTTGGGAATTTAGCGGAGAACATTCTTTTAATATTCTTTTTAAACAAATTCGAGCTTATTTTTAATTCAATTTCTTAGAATATTAAAATTCCAGTAAAATATACAAAAAGGAAAAAATAAATCCAGCTTTAAAAATTTCAAGACAAATCAAAAATAATGAAAATTTTGCAAATGCCTTTTGCTCTCAATGATTTCCTCGTTCATGTTCCCGAATACCTAATTATTGACAAGTAAAATAATCTGTCTATCAACTCGATAAATTACCGGATTAAAGTCTGCTGGATTATTATTGAACAAGAAACGAAATTTCGAATGAGAATTTTCATAAGTGTGTCATTACTTAACACGAAAATGTCTACTTTTAGGCTGAATTCTTTCGGAAGTTAGTTTCTTCGTTGCCATCGTGTACGAACAAAATTAGCTCATGAAGATCATGGAATTATATTTTATTAAGTTCAATAAACTTATTTGTAGAAAATATTTATATATACTTTTTAGGGTGAAACTTACGAAACATTATTTAACTCTAATTCTCAGGTGGAACTAATGTCGAACATGTTGTTGGTTTGAACTCATCACCTAATTCATCCAAAAGATATCTAAATGCTTATTTGGATAGGTGAAAATAATTTATGAATATTAAATTTCTTAAAAATTACAACAAACTACGAAATACAAATATCAGAATAAATTTTACTTATTATATGATATTTCAAATATTGAACTTTATCTTGATTGTGTTTTCGAATAAGCCTTTATATTCTCCTCCTCGTTAACTCAGAAAATAGTGTAATACTATTTTCACAATTTTTGTTTACACAATTAAGGATACTCTCCCTCAAAATGCTTAAATAAAACATTATTGAATTTTGAATTTAGTTATAAAAACTGTACGACATATCGAAAAACATTTAGAGATTTATTTATAGACTAGCTGGGTTATCCGGTTTCACCCGGCTAATTAAACACTTCTCAAATGTTCTAGTTTGTTATATCCTAGAAATTGTTTCAACCCGAAAACCCCTTTATGGAGCCACCATCTTGAATTTCCAAATCTTAATAATATTCAAAATTAATAGCCTTAAATAATCATTGTACCAATTTTCATTAAAATCCGTTGAAATCGATACATTTGGTCTCATATTGGACCCGCCATCTTGTATTTCCAATTTTTATAATATTCGGAATTTGTAGCCTCAGAATAATCATTGTACCAATTTTCATTAAAATCCATTGAAATCGAGACATTCTGGACGCCATGTTGGGTCCGCCACCTTCCATTGGGAAATTTTGATAATATTCAAAATTAGTGGTCTCAGAATAATCACTGTACTAATTTCCATTACAATCCGTTGAAATCGAGAAATTTTGGTCGCCATCTTGGATTTGATAATATTCGAGATTAGTGGCTCCGGAATTATTATTGTACTAATTTTAATTAAAATCCGTTGAAATGGAGACATTTGGTTTCCATATTGGATCCGCCATTTTGGATTTACAAATTTTGATAATATTCGAAACTTGTAGCCTCAGAATAATCATTGTACCAATTTTCATTGAAATCCGTTGAAATCGAGAAATCTTGGTCGCCATATTGGGTCCGCCATCTTGGATTTGTAAATTTTGATATCATTCAAAACTAGTGACCTCAAAATAATCATTGTACTAATTTTCATTAAAATCCGTTGAAATCGAGAAATTGTGGTCATCATATTGGGTTCGCCATCTTGAATTGCTAAATTTGGACGGATTTGAAATCAGCATTCCGCAAAACCCCTATGTACCAATTTTCATGAAATTCGCTTCAAATTTAAAATTTTCAAGTATAACAAGAGAAATGTAAGAAAGTTGTTAGATTAGAAAAATTGGTTTTTGGGATTGAAATCTTGTATTTATCTTCTTAAATATATTTCTTAATTATAGTTAATAATAAAAATTAAATCATCGAACCGTTTAGCTAAAAATGTCTTGAAAATTCACCCAAATCGAGTTTATACAAAGATATATGATTTAGCTGTATAAGAGACAACCTAATTATCTATGACGAATAAAAAGTATGTAGGAATCATATTTAGCCTAAGGAGCTTCTGCTTTAATCAGTAAATGTCAGCTTACTCTTTATATAAAATTCCAAAAGGATATGTCTCCCCTTTGGCATGCTTGAGAAAGTGAAAACTGTTCATCATTTGAACTGCTCGCAAGACAGACATGCGAAAGACATCGGAGGATATCTTGAAATGTATATGTAATATTGCGGTTTCCGTAAAGTCAATGCAAAATAAAATATGTAAAACCACGTTATCCAGGCAGAGTATCCTGAGCCCTACTTCTTTCAAGGTTCCACGTGAAAAATTTCGGATACATTTAGGGCACCTTTTGAATAGCAATATCATCATTGGAATTATACAAGTCTTTGATGATTGCCGCATTAGGGATAAATAGTTTAGCTCTTTTATGGCCGAGGTCTCGCCTTGGCCTGTCTTCGGGGCCATTTACTGTATGTATAATTTATGGAAAAAGCATATTTATTTTTTGCCTTTCCGATCGTAGTTTGCAATAAAAATCGATGGAACCCTTCCTTAAACCTATTGAATTACATTCCTGAATAATACATCTCCTGAAAAGCAAAAGGTCAGTACCTGGACAGGTTTAGGAGAGCAGGTGGGAAGGAGTTGGAACTGGAGTTTGAGTTGGTCTCATGTAGTGCTGATTCTGTTCTGAACCTTCCCTTACTGGTCACCAATCAGTTCTGAAAGCCTTTCCCTGATTTATGCTTGCACGTAACTGCAGCATCATTCTACCGGCGATTGTAGAGCTCTAGTTGGTATAAAATGCCAGTTAGATAGTGTCCTTAGTGCGCCCACTATTTCGTTTTATGTCCAGGACGAATAATGTTGTGCAACAACTCCGTAAACCCCTTTTTAGCATATAGCATACAAGGATCCTAGACGAGTGTGGTGGTAGAGTACAAGGTGCAAAATTTCCATATCATTACTTTTTATCAGGCAAAGGTCGAAGCCCGAATCGTTTAATGGACCCACCGCCCCGCACTGTCCGGGAAAACATTTTTTTTTTCGGCTTTTATACGCTTCCTGCTCGGGAGACTTTGAAATTCTCAATTCTTCACACCTGTCCCACGTGAACTAATTTGCATAAAAATCTTCTGGAACAAATTGCTAGAGATAAATGAAAGTCTCTGTTAAAGTGCAAAGTGAAAATTGGGGACGGTTCAGGGTCTGGCCGAAAAACGAGGTGTTATAGAAATACGTTCCAAAAACTTAATTTCCGGAAAGGAGACGTGGGTCAGTGATTACCTGGATGGTCCTCTTACCGAAGGTAATTTAAATTTTATGCCAGATATAAGTGGATTTATGTCCTATTACCTGTTTAACTCAATTTACAACTTCATCGATGTTAGCGGAATAGCCAAAAGAACTAAATTCAATCACTTCTTCATCGTAAAGCGCCCTCTTTATGGTGAATATCTTAAGAAGGGTGCTACGAGAGAGGCAATTTATTGTCTGTTTGATTTGATTTGGATAAAGTGAAGCGAATAGTGTTCGAATTTATGCGGTAACTAATATACAAAAATAATAATTTTTAATTTAAATTATACAAGGTGGGCCATCTAACGTTTGGAATTGGAACTATAGGTTATTTTGAGATTGGAAGGTTTGATGACATTTCCGATGTGACAGAAAGTTAGTTTTATATTTGAACAAAGTTGGGAAATATTAAAAACTTATTTCCAAAGTGTTGAGTCTTCTACTCAAACTCTAAGAAATTTACGGAAAAAATTTCACAAAAAGGATGTGCCAAAAACGCAGTTTGTGGATCAATTTGTGAAGCGAGTTCGTGAAACTGGATCGTTGTTGGATAAAACAACCCGTGTACGTACTCGTCCAGTGCGCTCAACCGAAAACATTGCTGCTGTTGCTCAGAGTGTGCGTGAACAACCATCAACATCAACTCGTCATCGTTCTCAAGAATTGAACATTTCACGCACTTCTTTGAGAAGAATTTTGCATAAAGATCTCGGTATGAATGCGTATAAAGTTCAATTAGTGCAAGAGCTGAAGCCGCATGACCATCCGATGCGTTTTCAGTTTGCTCAATGGACCGAAGACCGCTTGATCGAAGATGGGCATTTTTACCGAAAAATCATCTTTTCAGATAAAGCTCATTTCCACCTCGGAGAATACGTCAATAAATAAAATTGTCGTATCTGGGGCTGAGAAAATCCACACGTCATCGTGGAGAAACCAATGCATCCACAACGAGTGACTGTATGGTGCGGATTTTGGTCTGGTGGCATTATTGGGCCATTTTTCTTCGAAAATGAGCAAGGAAACGACGTTACAGTAAATGGCGATCGCTACCGCGCCATGCTAAGTGATTTTTTGTTTCCCAAAATTGAAGAGTATAACATAGACGACATTTGGTTTCAACAGGACGGCGCCACGTGCCACACAGCCAACGTAACAATCGATCTTTTGCTCACTGTTTTCGGAAATCGCATAATCAGCCGAAATGCTGATGTCAATTGACCACCTCGAAGCTGCGATTTGACTCCGTTAGACTTTTTTTTTGTGGGGACCCGTTAAGGACAAGTGTTACGCTAACCATCCAGAGACGATTGACGACTTGAAACGTGAAATCGAAGTTGCCATTGACGAATAGAGAGAGAAACAATCGAAAATGTACTGAAAAATTGGACTGATCGAATGGGGTATTGTAAGGCTAGCCGTGGCAGTCATTTGAATGATGTTGTCTTCCATTCCTAAATGGAAAGGTTCAATCTTTCTAATAAACTCATAACTTTGAAAAAATATTCATTTGTTTTTCTTTTTATAGCCGATTCAAATTCCAAATCTTAAATGGCCCACCCTGTATGTTAAGTTTTATTCCATTTGTTTAGTTGATGTTAAAACTTAACCCTAATTGTTTAAGTAGTATTTATGTTTTTCTTTCATTCTATATTTTCCTACATCAAACATATTTATACATACATACAAAAATTCCTATTTGAATGTGAAATTTAGCTATTACTTACTATTACACAGTTTTCTATGGAAAAAATTGAGCACCACACTCAGAAAAAATTAACCATAGTAATATTTAAGGGGACCTTTACTTTCAAAATCGGGAAAAAACACACTTTTTAAAAGTTTTTTTTTAGAAAAGACTATTATATTTATGATCCTGAAACCTTTTGTACATTATTGGTAAGATTATGAGTAATATAAAAAGAATTTTTAAATGCAACTTTAGTTTATTTTAATGCCTGCAGATGGCGTCAACCAAAAGGCACTTTTAAAACGGCCCCATTTCTCCAGGACTTCCTGTAACAGATAGATTAAAAATTTTTAGTGGATTGTTTTCATAAGACACAAAACTAGTACCTAAACCTAAAAAACCTTTTATTTTTAATGAATATATCATTTTATACAAATTTTTCTAAAAAAGTTACAAAATGACTATAAGTTAGGGGTAAACTAACCTCCGCATAAAAAAGTGGGGGGATAAAATAATATTTTTAAAGGTTTAGTTTCTAGTATATTTGATAACGAATCGAATGGCGTTTGGTTTGTTAAAATCGATTGAATAGTTTTTGAGATACAGATGCGGCCATTTTCAAAAATATGATTTCGAGAAAAACGCGTTCAAAGTTTTTGCTATATAATTTTTGCATATAAAATGCGTAGAAGTAGCGTTACAAATATAGGTATAACTTTTTTTCTTTTACGAATTTCTTAAAACCGTTTTAGGAGAAGGTTTGTGTAATGTTAAGAAGCATTTTTATGAAAAAAAAAAAATATTGATTTTTTTCCGATTTTGAAAGTAAAGGTCCCCTTAAGAGATTTTATTATCATATTGAAATCTTTACAAAGTAAAAAGTAATCATATAAGCTATATAAGGAACCACCACTTTGTAAATCTGCTACCAAAATGTTATTAAATAACACAAGGAAATGTAAAAAAAGGTTGATCTAAATGAATTTATGATTATAAATGAAAGTGAACACGTTTTAACAGTCTATACCTAGCTATCAATGTCTAAACTACTCGCAGGTACTTCGAAAGTCTGTTGTCTTTACAAATTCCAGGAATTCATTTTGAAGGAAAACTTTTATCGAACTAGCTTTATATTGAGTGGAATATGTATGAACAGCTGGTCTTAGAAGGAGGCTAGAGTTTAATAATTTACGCTTGTACCCCATGTTTCCTGCTTGCTCCCACTACCCGTCCGTATTCGATTGAAGAATGCAATTGTTTTCAATTGATCGATCTTTAAAATTGGGCGAACAGTGGCTACACTGTAGATATACTTCTCCAATTTCCCAATCAGAATGAAGCTTGTCTTACTTTCCGCAGCGCCTTCCCATTTCCTGTTCGATAATTCAAGCGAATGCTGGTCACGACCACCTCCTTTGCTCCTCCATCGACATGGTCTCGTGTATGTCGATGTCGATGTCGAAAACCTATAGTAATAGAAAGTTTCCGCTGTGCACCAATCGAAAAATGAAAAGTCAATTTATGCCAGTTTGCTTTTGTACATGAACACTGGACTCGAACTCATACTATTATACTATACACCCTTATAGTCCTTTCAAAAAAACGTCGACCAGGTCCTTTTGTATTCTACTAAAGCTGTTCGTGTGAAATACAAGATTTTTTGAAATGTTCCCATTGTTCAGAAGTGCTTTGGGGTGTTTTCGAACGCTTGGTCAGTATTAAAAGAAAGGACTGGTGCCCATTGTCGCTCTAATGACTGGTATTAAAATATTCATAAAAATCTCTGGGATCTTGGCAAGCCTTTTGGCAATCCAAGACTGTAAATTGTTACTGTGGGCAGACCTATCAAGTGTCCATTTGATTATGAAAGTAGCTATACAGAACTGGGAGGCTTTCATAAAGCAACCGAATATCCTTAAAAGACCCTGTCTGTTTGCAAAGGGATGGAATGGAATCCAGAATGCTAAAGTTTGCCTGCAGTCATTTTACAGAGGTTGAAAAATCTGGCTTTTGTCAAATTTAAAGAGAATAAGTCAAAGGATTCGTTTAAATTTCTTTTCATTTTATACAAGAAGATTATTTTTAGGTTTTTATCTGATTTTATAATTTGCAATTTATAAAATAAATAATTATTATTTTAGATTTTATGTTCTACTTATATGCCAGGGTTAAAAATTTATTATTTTGATATTAAGTACACAAATGTCAATACAACTTTAAATATTTTTTCTTCATCACACTTTGATATATTTACGAGCTCGTTGTTACTAGTAAAATTCGTTTCATTGCTTTAGACTGAATGGATTTAATTATTGCTCTTATAATTGGATAAATTATAGAAGGGCCCATAGGCCATAGGGCATGATGTAATTGTATTAATTCCATAACTTTGAGCCATTTCGAATTCGAATGTAATTTACAATGGCTCCTAGAAAATGGACTGATTTTGACCTGTTAAAACCTTTCAAATTCACTAAGAAATTTATTAATTAATGTCTTCCCCCAGTGATAACACCAGAAATAGGCGACGAACTGAGGTAAAGGCAATTAGAAGCCTAAAACCTCGTATTGTTAAAAAGCCAGTCAAACCGATTGCCAATTATAGGTCAAATATTAAACATCTATAAGTTAATTAAATTGTTTCTTACCTATTCTAAACATTGGTTTGGCCCCATGGACAGACTTTATTTTGATGTGTATGCTGTCAAGAAACACACTAATAAACCCAGGTTCGGAATGAATATTTAGTTTTGTTTTTGACTAATTGGAAGTAGGTCTTTATAAATATATAAAGGGTGGGTCATCGACTGGTTTAGTTTAGAATATGCTGTAAAATAAACACTTCAATATTTTTCAAAGTATGTTAGTTTATTGAAAAGAGTAGACTTTTTGATTAGAATGGGGTGTAATTTATTTTATCACTCATTTTTGAATCGTTTCTGCATTCTCTGCATAACATCAATAAAAATACGCACTGTTTCGGCAACACAATACTCACTTTAAAAATAAACTTTCAATATTTCCCAACATTCTTAAAATATAAATCTATCCATTTTGTACTGCGGAGATATGACACTGTGTTTCTGTCAGTTTTTGAGCGCAAAAGAGCTCTCTGTATCAAGATGACGTGTTATTAAAAAAAAAACCAACAGATGGCCCACCTTATATATATTCTTTACATATATATTACAGAATATATTATAGTATACAAGTAAAGTTGCAAAGTGAATATTAAAGTTTTGCTCAGGCTACAGCTTAGAGCACAATCATGCATTATATCTTAAATTAAGCTAAAAAAACACTTGAAATGAGATATTTTTGGAACCACTTTTTCTTTTATTGGCGAGATAAATAAAGCGAAAATTATTCGACCAATTGACTTCGTCAGAGAGTTTTCAGGAGATCAAATATTAATATTTCTAAATTAAGTAAAAAATTAAAATAAAAAATAATTTTCGTACAATGAAATACAAATTTAGGTATTAAAATCGATATTTAGCTTCTGAAGTCCTAAGTATTACTTTAAAATATTTGAATAGTTTATAGTTCATCGATGTCCCTACAGAGGGTCTTAATGTGCTTTTACATCTTGTCCAACTGACTGTATCATTCTCAAGTTATACCATGAGAAGAACTTCCGAGTTCGTTTTCTCAGTAAATAGTTAAGTAATAAGATCTTTTGATACATTTACACAGATGGTTCGAAATCCGATATGAGACTTTGGGCTGATATTTTCTCTGATGGTATCAATGTTAGGGAATCTTACTGTCTCCTTGACGTTTTCCAGGCGGAAGTTTTGGTGATTATGAAAGCTTATAATCTTTTAGAAAATAATAGGTAATACCTTGTCTATCACTTTGCTGTGGACACAAGAATATAATCGAAAATTAGCAGGCTGATAGACTAGCCAAGTTGAAAAATTGTATTAGGAGCCAGTTTGTGTCACTCTAGCCCTCTAGGTCTCGTTCCTGGCCACTTTCTCTCAATTGTAAATAACAAGTGGATGAATCTTGAAACTGGCGAGGTTTCCAAATAAACCTGGCTTTCATATGATTTGAAGAAAAAATAAGAGCTTTTAAGGCGAACCCCTGTGAATATCTCCCCTATAGGGGTATACCCTTTAACAGCCGTTGCCGCAGCTGCATAGACCCAGATGAGAAAAATTCCCTTGCTCATATTTTATGCAAATGTCCAGCTCTTGCCGTAGCCAAGAGTTCGGGTACTGGGCAAACACTTTTTTGACGACTTCAAGGAGATTTCAAAAACAGAAATCAGAGAAATAATTTAATTCCTGAATTTCACGGGCTAGCTCTGATTTCGGGTTATTTCCTGGACATCATTAGAGATTCTAGAGCTCTCATCAAGTCACATCACGAGTGTGGCGATGTATGATGACATTTTATGAAATGCCTTATACTAATATTTTGGTAAAAAAAATGCTTCAGAGTTTACTACTTTTGAGCAGGGTATAATTCAGGTTCCTCCTTTAAAAAGTGATTTATATGATACGTATTAGTTGTTTGCTAGCCTGCGATGCAAATTAATTATCAGGACATGACATCTGCTATCACTAATTAAGGCCAATCAAACGTCTGCCACAAGCTTCACCGGTACTCCTCCCCTGATCAGCCCTATTGTAAATAAGCGTTTTGCAGACATTAACGAACACAGCCACAGGAATCGAAAATTAATTGCACGTCCTCATTCATTTGCAATGCAAAGGGTATAGCCGGATAAGCATACCAATTCTGTCCCCGCGGCGTTTTCTATCGACACTTTGGGGATCATTTTGATATCAAATAAAAATAATTCATCACAAATTTCAGCTCTTAATGTTGAACAAGTTTTGAGTTATTTAAAAAAAAAATCGTTTTTGGTTTATATATATTTTTTTCAATAGTAAAAGTAAAAATTAACTAATTGTGATTTTTTCTTGAATACTTGGGAGTATAAGACATGGAAAAACATTTTTCCTATTATTCCCAAATTTGAAGCAAATTTTTAAAAAAAATTAATAAAACTAAAAACATTTTTTTAACTATGTTTTTCAAAACAACCAGTCACCAAATTTTAACAGAAAAGTCTCTCATACTCCTTCATATTCAGCAATTCTTTTCACTTTTATCGATTTGGTGGAACACTGTGAAGAAAATTAATAACAGATTTTTTTTATAAATAATTTTCAATCTATGCAATTCATTTCTAGTTATACCGACAAAAATATAAAGATCAAGTTTACGAAAATTAATTAAAAAATCAATTTTCAGAAAATACCCAGTTTAAAACCTTCAAAGTCACAACTGAAAAATCGCGCATGTATTTAAAACTTCTTTTGCCGAATATTTGTGGATTCAGTTGTTTATAAAACAAGTAAAATGAGAAAGTGCGTCAATTCAATGTAAACAATTTAGCACAAATGGAGAACAATCTCCTCTACACTGTACACGAGGAGGTGGAATATCTGCTTTTGTTTCAGGTTCTATGAAATTAGCTAACGACTTTTCTACTGAAATTCTTCTATAAACTCTTACGTAAAAATGTTTCATGCAAAAAAAAAAACCAGGTCACCGTTCAAAATAAATAATAATCGTTCTTTTGTTTTTCTCCGTCATTTTGACTTTTATCCGTCGTTTTGATTTCAAATATAAAACTTCTTACAGGCTTGATCATGAATATAATGAAGGTTTTATTCAAATACATCAACCAGTTAATTTTTCACGCTATTATTCAGCATACTGAAAAAGGTCGAAATTAATATCACCTGTGCAAAATGTTCTGGTTTCTGTACTACATTATGTTTAAGCTCAACAAAAATGGAATTATGCATGTATATTAGGGTGCTTTTTTTTTCGCGACTATTTTTTTTTTTTCAGTCCCACCTCGAAATTTTGTGGCTAATACCTAAACAAACATTCCCTGAAAATTGGAGCCCTTAAAAATAATATTTAGTACTAGACCAAGACGCATAAAGATTTCTCATATAAAATACACGTGAACTTTGATTATTTTTCTTCAAATCTCTACAACTCAGAGGCATTTTATGGCACAATCTTGGGCAATGGTAGGGTTTCTTCAGAATTGAATGCTCTACAAAAGTGTCCATTGCGGTGTAACCCTAACTCCCACCAGCGAGGTAGTACGGGTCATTGACCCCAATTTTTCCACGAAATTCTCGCTTTTTGCCCCTATCTCGTAAACAACAAGAGGTACAGAAAAAGTGAATGAAATTTAATTTGCTCCAAAAAGTTCTTGAATACCAAATCGCTATCATCGATATTTCTTGAGATATTGGGCTTTGAAGTTGAGGTAGTGTGGAAGTTTCATGTATTATTGAGCTAAATTGTAGAAACACTACCTCAACTTCAAAGCCCAATATCTCAAGAAATATCGAAGTTAGCAATTTGGTGTTCAGAACTTTTTTGTAGGAAATTGAATTTCCTACAAGTTTGTCATATTCACTTTTTCTGTACCTCTTGTTGTTTACGAGATAGGGGCAAAAAGCGAGAATTTAATGGAAAAATTGGGATCAATGACCCGTACTACCTCGCTGGTGGGAGTTAGGGTTACACCGCAATGGACACTTTTGTAGAGCATTCAATTCTGAAGAAACCCTACCATTGCCCAAGATTGTGCCATAAAATCAGCCAAATCGGAGACATGTCGGTCAATTTTTATCAAAATCCGTACGGTTTGTAAAAGAATTACCCATATTCATCATCAAGCCTGTAAGAAGTTTTATATTTTAAATCAAAACGACGGATAAAAATCAAAATGACGGAGAAAAAACAAAAGAACAATTATTATTTATTTTGAACGGTGACCTGGTTTTTTTTTTGCATGAAACATTTTTACGTAAGAGTTTATAGAAGAATTTCAGTAGAAAAGTCGTTAGCTAATTTCATAGAACCTGAAACAAAAGCAGACATTCCACCTCCTCGTGTACAGTGTAGAGGAGATTGTTCTCCATTTGTGCTAAATTGTTTACATTGAATTGACGCACTTTCTCATTTTACTTGTTTTATAAACCACTGAATCCACAAATATTCGGCAAAAGAAGTTTTAAATACATGCGCGATTTTTCAGTTGTGACTTTGAAGGTTTTAAACTGGGTATTTTCTGAAAATTGATTTTTTAATTAATTTTCGTAAACTTGATCTTTATGTTTTTGTCGGTATAACTAGAAATTAATTCCATAGATTCGAAAAAATTTATAAAAAAAATTGCTTATTAATTTTCTTCACAGTGTTCCACCAAATCGAAAAAAGTGAAAAGAATTGCTGAGTATGAAGGAGTATGAGAAACTTTTCTGTTAAAATTTGGTGAGTGGATGTTTTGAAAAACCCAGTTTAAAAAATTATTTTAGTTTTATTTATTTTTTTAAAAATTTGGTCAAATTTGGGAATAATAGCAAAATTGTTTTTCCATGTGTTATAGTCCCAAGTATTTAAGAAAAAATCACCTTTTGTTAATTTTTATTTTTACTATTGAAAAAAATTTATATAAACCAAAAAAGATTTTTTTTTTTTCAAATAACTCAAAAATTGTTGAACACTAAGACCTGAAAATTGGAGTGAATTATTTTTATTTGATATCAAAATGATCCCCAAAGTGTCGATAGAAAACGCCGCGATGGCAGAATCGGCATGCTTATCCGGCTATACCCTTTGTAAATGTTGGAAGTTTGTACCATAAGTCGGCGTGCGCCACACCGCTTTCTAATGGAGTTTTTAATTGCTCCAGCTGGGCCATATGTTTAATTCGGGGAAGCAATTAGCGGACGGTTTTTTTCCCACAGTGGGCTTAATTGCTAAGAAAATGCCTGCAATTACCGGCCGTCAGCTGTTTAGCAATCTCCATGTAATCCCCGTCGTTGCCGCTGCTGGTCGGCTGGCGCTGTTCGCAGCAACTGGCAACAGAAAAAAAAATAGCGCGCTTTCCATCAACGGACACACGTAGATTTCGGGATATATTGCAGCATCCAGAGTCTTATCGGGAAATGTTTACAATAATCCCCATAAGCCGACATTTGCCGGCTATAAAAATTCCTTAAACAAATCCCCTGAGACAGGAGGGTGTCGTGAGGCGGATGGTGGGGGATAAGGGTGCGCTCCATGAAAATATTAAAGTATTTTCAATTTCCGACACCAAGCACCGGAATGCATGAGTAGTCCGGAATATTGACACTGGATCCTCCCAAATATGAAATTAGGTATCGATTTTGTGGCATACGCGAAAATGTGGTGACTGCTGCTACTAGGGCAAGTTTTAGCAATGCGCTCCCTTTGGATCGGATCGATGTCTTTTATTTGAAAATATTCTTTAGTACAATGGAATTTTGAATTCACAAAATGTTTCGGCATTATTGGGAAAATTATTATAAAGATTTTTATTTTTACTCACTGCGTCTGAAGGAATACATTCGGTAGGGACTGGCTCCGCTGCTTTCTGAAGGGACGTCCTCTGTTCGGAGTTCCAACGTTTTGTCGGTGTTCTGATGACCTGGAAAAAGAGACACAAGTGGAGTTAGATAAAAGAGGTATAAAAGGTTAGATTTACTTTGTTGCCATGTCTTTTTTTGTATATATACATTAGAGAGGAACAAATTTCCGGAGAGGTATGTACAATATATATTTTGACAATTCTGGAGACAATAAAGGAATTGATCTGAAAAATACATTTTAATCCTGATAGTAGGTAATTTTAGTTTTGATTTTTTCATCTTTGAGTCCTTTACTTCAAGGCTGCCTGGACTTTTATTATTTCGTATACAATCACGGTATCTAAATCCAAACCAATAGAAGACGTATATTTTTATTATTAACATATGAAATTTGATTAAATGTCAATTATTTGTAGAACATGGATATAATAAATTCTATAACTTCCCACAATTTAGATAAGATTGTGAGAAATGGTGTGCAACATAAATGTGGATTTGGTACAAAATAGCCTGAGTTTACGGTATTGAGGACTATCGAAAATTCATGATTTGTTTCTGTACGTTTATACTATCAAACTATCCAACTTTTATTTGATGGGATGAACTTATATCACTTACGGGTAAAACTTTTGGACTAAATTTTTAATGCTTTTGAAGAACAAAACGTCTTGTAATGCAGTTAAAGTATAACATTCAATATATTATATATTTAATTAATACGGATTACTTTCGAATTATATACTAAAAATATATCGCGAAATAACTAAAATTGGGAATTAGATCCAAACACTGAAAATATTAAATCTTCGTAGAACCTATTAACATCGAAGGTTGGCAAGCGTGGCTATGAGTTAGCGAAGCACTTTAGACCGATAAGTCTAACTTCTTTCGTACTAAAAATGTTGTAATGGATACTTGACACACGCTAATTTCTATTCTACTGAAATGTCTACTATGACAAACTCAGCACACGTATCTAAAGGGTATATTTACGGAGACAGCTCTATATAACGTAGTGCGTACGAGCCTATTGGAACACAAGCAATATACGCTGGCTGCCTTTCTAGACATATGTAGAAGGAGCCTTTAACAACGCCCTTAGCCTTTGGTTAGTTAGTTCTAGGATAATTCAGTTGGACCTCAGTAATAAACCAAATATTGACAAGCTTGAACATGGAAAGCTTTAATATAGATGCATATGCTGATGACTTAATAATCTTGGTATCAGGCTTGTTTCCCTCCATGTTGAGCGATGTCATGCAGGGAGCTCTAAATAAGGCAAATGTGTGGCTCAAAAGTTGGGCCTCGCCATAAACTCGAACAAAACAGAGCTGATGCTGTTCACGAGAAAGTATAATATACCTAATATCAGGTTACCTATACTTAATGGGACAACACTGACATTATTTCGGTGTAATCCTTAAGGCAAAGCTCAGGAGGAGACTAAAAACACTGGGCAACAAATTTTATATGTTTTCTGGGTTCCGAATAATTTCGAGAAAAATAGAGTTAGTATAAAATTCGGTATTTTAGCAATTTTTGAATAATCATTTAAAAAAAAAGAATTTTCATAGGAGGTCGTAATATGATTTAAATGAAAGCCTGATTCCTAATCAAGAGATATGGAGGAGCACTTACCTACAGACCTTACTAAGCATCTTTGGGAACACGTTTATCATAAGGGTGCGCTAGGTAAAATATTCATTAATTATTTATTGTATGAAATAATAATCAGTTTATGGAAAAATTGACTTTCAACTGTAACTGTAATACAGTAGCTTAATTTTTAAGTTCCTATGATAATACCTTATTTTTTAATGATTTTTCAGAAATGGCCGAAAAATTGTGTTTTGCACTTTTTAACACTATTTTTCTCGAAAACGGGAGTTAATTGAACATTTTCGTATGTGAATTCGTAATCAATAGAAAAAATCATATAGAAATTATCTGTGAACTTCGCTGGAACCTAAATCGGAGAATCTAGAAAGCCTGTATAGCTTTTTACAGTTTTTCCATTTTTTGTGGTATCAAAACGACGTGCTTTGCTCTAATTGGAGTCCGGGAAGACTGTTGAGTCGTTACTTAAACCAACCAACCTCTTAATATTATTTTTATTTGCATTCATAATTTTAAATCTTTAATATAATATATTTTTAAATTAAATCCAAAACTAAATAACATCACTTCTCAGTGTCATAATTAAAATCCTAGACTTTTAATAGAAATATCGTTGAGATCTAAGTATCTATGATATCTTTTCGTCCGATCGGTTGATCTACTTATTTACGGCTTCTGTTCATAAAAAGTAATACATATATCTAAGATATATTTTAATAAACACTAAATAATATAACTATTTGGAAAGTAATATACATATTAAAATTTAGTATTTCTTTGGTATACTTATATATGTAAAACAGAAAATGTTGGGAAATACTGCAAAAATGTTGACTGTAGTAAGATCACTGATCTGAGAACAAGGGCACTTTTAAACAAATCGGACTATGTACTATTTAGTTCACTTTTAACTTAACGATTTTTTATTTTTATACACAGGAAACAGCTATTATATTACATTTATTTTATATTTTGTATGATATGATTAGATTTTATGCTCTTCCTCCTTATTAATTTAAATTTAGAGTGGATATATTTTTTTTACTGGTGATTTCGGGTGTAAATTTCATTGGAATGTATTACGATTATAATAATGAATTACCAATAACTGCTTAAAGTTATGATACATTGAGGCTGGATGATATAGAATAGAGGACCTAATTTTTAAAAATAGTAATAATAAATAAATAATTAACCAATCAGTTTTTAAAATATGTACAATGAGTTGCGAAACAAATTAAAAGTTTCGTAATTGCCAGCCATGAACTGATATTTTCTAAAAAGTAAAATATTGTCAAAAACGTCGATTTTTCTATAAGAACAGATGCCCATCTGTTTTAAGAAGTAATTAATCCACATGGCGCAATGTCCTTTCTGGTAAAAAATATTTCATCTCAAAGTGACCTTTTATAATTTGATTTGAATGATCCTGTAAGTCTTAAAATTAGTCGAAAAAACAAAAATGTGTACAAATAACAGATCAACGTTTAAAGTAACCAAACGATCGTGAAAGATATTAATTATACAAAAGGTAGAATCATGCCTTAAGGTACTGAATCATTTAATTATGGTGAACTTGTCGTCGTTTGTTCCGCTTTTTATCGTCACAACTTCAACAAACATCAAAAACAAAAACACAAAAATGCATTTGGAACTCGGAACACGAAGAGGAAGAGAACAGCTGAAACCAACTTACGAAAAAATGAGCGTCGATTAACACGCCCGTAACCCAAGGCGTCTTCTTCAACAATTTTAAGGTTAGTTTAAAAGAGTACTGGGGCCAATACAACGAACCGTGGCCTCAAACATCCATTCGAAAGAAGGTGAGCATGCGACAGATTTTTGTTTTGGAAAAGGTACAGCACAGGATCATGTAAACTGTGAACAACGAGTGGTCAGGCACATTTATAACGCACATTACCTCCTCCGAGCTACTGCACAAGCGGGGTGCATTCGCAAAAGGGTTAAATGGCCCTGTTCGGAAAGTGGCTTCAACAAGCCCTCAGCAAGTAAAGCTCCAGTCATCAGAGTCCAGCGTGAAGCTAGTAGCATTGCTGCATTGAGAGAGTTTCGTCAGATATGAAAGAATAAAGGGAAGTCAGAGCGAGAGAGAGAGAGAGAGAGAGAAAGAGGAGAGAATCGGTGTAGTGCTGTAGAAAGTTAAGGAATGGACCTACCTTAGAGTTCTGAAGTCCGCGCTACTTGATCCTCCAGGGCCCTGTTTATTCTGCATTTCGCCCAGTTTCGCGTGTCCTGGGGAGCATCCCTGGGCCGTTGGAGAGTTCTGAAGATCTCGTTCCCTCGTAATGGGCATTTCTCGTTCGCCAAGAAAAAGAGCTGACGACGCCGACGTTGACGAGGAAGACACAAGCTTTCTAGAACCAGAACCGGTGTTCACGTAAATTGGCGGTTTCGATTTGATACGCTCGATCACCGATCCACGAGGGACCTCGATTAGACTGAAACTCTTACGATTGTATTTCGGCCGCGCACCGCCCGACCGTGTGGCCGAAACTTTAGCTAAACCAACACCACCACTTGTCTTCTCTCTAGCGACATCTTGCACGATAACGTAACCCTCATCGTCTTCATCACTAGCAGCCTTCGCGAGGGCCGGATCGCTGATACTATTCGCAGTAGCCGGTCTAAAATCGTTCGGACGGTCTACACTTGAGTTTTTACTTGTTTTGAGATTAGTAACGCCACAGTGTGGCCAAAAATCACAGGAACTAGCTGTGCAACTGAAAGTAGAAAATAGACAGGCTCGAGACTAGCACGTTACCAAGGGCTAATTAGATAACTAAAATGGTGGAGATTAGAGAGATGGGCATTTATACATATATATTATATATATATATATATATTTAATTTTTTTTTTTTTTGACATGATGTTAGTTGGTGTGCCGCTCTTAAGCTTTGCACCTCGTTACATAATTTGGCTGAGTGAGATAGGCTAGGTTAGAAAGTGAGATCAGTCTAATTCTAGTCTAGCGGATTAATGGCGGTAGAACTAGAATTTCATTTGCGATTCAATACCTTCCTCGTGATGGGGTCGACGATCCTGCTAGCACTTGTTGGTGACCTCGATCGACCACTGATCTCTGTTGATGCTGGAGTTGCGGATGTTGCTGACTTTTCATTGGCTGCCTATAAATGTAGTCCGTTACACCAGATCTTAGCCTTTCGTCAGCCAGCGAGTCTCTCATGGACTTCATTTCAGACTCGGGCGTTATTGTCTCCCGGGTCTTATATCGATCGATCGAGTAACTGCCTTCGTTAATTGCCGGATTGCGCAGTTTCAATCCGTGGTCGTAAATTCGTTCGTTAAGATAATTAATTTCGTTGCCGCCAAGGTTCATTACTTCGCGACTTTTAACCGTCTTTGGTACGTCATAGTCGCGACTAAAGTCCATTATCGGTGACCTGTCGAGTGTACGCCGAAGCATGTCGTACGTTAACTCGTGATCACAGAGTCGTGTTCCGTAATTTTGAGGACTCGTTTGTCGCGGCATCGCCGCCTGACGCTGAATGTTCGGCTTGAGAACGTTCCGATCATCTCGCACTATCCCTGTATCAGTCAAATATCTCAAGTTATTGCTTTGTTCCCTGTAATCTTCGTCGAAGGACCGACTCTTTTCGAAGTCCAAGTCCAATCGCGCTGGTACTGGCTGAGTACCGTACTTCCCGTAGTCAAGGTCGAACGATCGACTTTTATCGATGTCCGAACGCACACTCCTGCTGTTGTTCGCCGTCTGATCGGTTACGATTTGATCCGGACGAATTGTTGGCGGGAAACTTCGAATCGGATGATGAAAGGGGGTTTGGTTAGCCGGCTTTCCAAGACATACCACCATTTTGTGCGATTGCACTGCTCGACTAGGAGAGCGTTCTGTTAATTGTAGAGATCTGGAAAGAGAATTAAATTTAGCACATAATTATAAACTATAGATTTCTCAGAAGTAATATCGTTTTGTTCCTTAGAGGTAAAGTTGTAAAGTAATCGTTATTTTTGAAATAATTTATACTTATTTAAAATATCCTGCATTTTATATTTTTAATTCGGTTACTTTGATGAGAATTAACTTGAACGTGAATCAGTGGCGTAGCTAGGTAACCAAGGGCCCTGGGGCAAATCAAAAAATGGGACCCCACTGCTATCTAAACTGGTTAGGTTTTATCAAGTAAAAATATTAAATATACAAATACTTTAAAAATGCTAAGCTACTTTATCATCAGCTCTTTTTCGTACACTGCAGGGCAGGTAATAAAAATATTAAACAGTAACAACATAAATTACAAGTAATACTTGGTGTAGGTATTGGGCAATAAAACGAAATAGAAAAGATTCAAGGGTTTATTATATAAAGGTCGGATCTACCAACTGACTAAATAACAATTATATTTACAATCTTTTCCTAGCTTTAGTTTTCGCAAAAGTACCAATGACTTCGGTTAAATCCAGGCTTGATGCGGTTTTCGTTTCAATTGCTATTAGCGATAAATGTCGGAGTCGAGTTTATTGACGTAACGGACATCAATATGAGTGGTACTATGTAAAATCAAATAAAATTGAACCACTATATTAACCAGTACTAAAAGGTTTATTGACATTACAGTAAAACCCGCTTAAATGCAACCCGCTTTACTCCACAAACCCTTTTATTGCACACGATGCGAATGCACCGAATTTTTTGCCTTATTAATGTGTAGAAACAAAAACCGCATTATTGCACACCTCTTAAATACACAAACCTCTTATTTGCACATTAATTTCAGGCACGAATTTTCTATTTGAATTAAAAAATAACCGGATAAGTGCAATGTACATATTTTAAATGTAGTTAATATCAAAAATTCATATCAGACTTTTTTAAACCAAAAATTTGAACTTGTTCCTATATGTGTGCATACATACATACTTTATTTAATACGTACATAAAGACTGGATTTATTTTTATTTTACTACTTAAAGAAAGAATTTTATTTTTTTGTTGATTTAAATTTCTTATTTCGGTTGAATAAATGTGGATAATATATGCACATTTTTAGTTTTCTTTATTTTTGGACATTTGAATAATTTGTACATGTAATCCAAAAAAAGTAATCCGAGCTCTCTTAAATGCACAACATGTGCATTTATCTTAAAAACGTTTAAATGCACAAACCGTTTAAATGCACGAAATTTTCTGACAAATTGGATGTGCATTTAAGCGGGTTTTACTGTACTTGACTTACTCCTGATACATCATTAATTTTTTAACCGTTTTCGAAAAAAAAATCTTGACTCGAATTCACAATAAAATGCACATCGATGAATAATAAAACACACATATTGCTATCCGTAAAATTGACAACACTGCCAACCCACAGAAAGAATTTAAGGGAAATCCCTAGGTATAACTTTCGAATTTCTCTTAACTGAGTTACCATGATTAAAGTCGGGTTGCAACCTGTCATATTTATTTTGAAAATGGGAGAAATTTTGAAAAGTTCAGTTCGATCGAGATTTTCTGGTAAGGATTCGAGGGCCCCCTGAGCTTGAGGGCCCCGGGGCACTGCCCCACCTAGCCACTAGGTAGCTACGCCACTGACGTGAATGCTTTAAAATAGAAATACAAAAACCACAACAACACCTTTATTATCCCAGATATTTATCCGTGTCTAAATACAGGAGTCAGAAGAATACTTCGAAAATATTCTGACAGAGACGTTGCTGCCGTACTTTGTTTCTGAAATGTTGGTAGCAAACACAGATTCGAAGTTAATTAGTTTATTGGTTGTAAACAAAGTTTTAATTGGACAACAAAGAGTAGTTTTAAGTCTACAAAATAATTAAAATCTATTTTCTGTTAGGGAATTTAATAAAAAACTAAAATAATACTTTAAAGATCCTTTTTAAATTTCCTTTAATAAAAGATTTCGTCTAAAGAGAATATTTTATTAGATTATCAAGAAATAGGAATCTTTCGTTAATATTAAATGTAATATCTTAATATCGGCTAGAGTAAGTGAGTCAGTGATACTGACTACAGGTTCTAATTGAGTCACGCTACAAACTTCTGTTTAAATTGTTTACATATTTTCAAGGAAGGTCTAAAAGTGATTTTTTGTTAATATAATATAATATGTTCGTATTCGAATTAATAATTTAAGGAAAAATTCTATAGAAATGACCTATCACTTGTTCGGATACAAAATTGCTGTTGACCAGTAAAAAATACAGAAAAATAAATAAATGGTATGGTTTTAATAAAAAAATAATTTAAAAGGAATCGAATTCGAATCACTTTTCGATTCTATTGTCCATTCCAATTAACGAATTATAATTCCATATTGCGTTACTTGGAATGATAACAAAATTTATAATTATCAATAATTTTAAATGGAATAAATTAAGGTACTTTCCATGATTTTTTTTCTCAGCCTCTTTATTCGATATTATCAAATTTTATTTTACAATAAGTTTGATCCTTGTAGACTGAAAAATTTATTTATTTAATTTTTTATTTAGAAATTTGTATAGAGGGCGCTGAAGCCGGCATCTCAAAAATATACTAGTCTCACTGCCCACAGATAATCTCAGGATTGAGATGTCTGAAACAAAAACTTCAAACGGGATTTTAAAAAGGAAGGTCCTTTACCTTGTAATTTACGACATTTAGTTGAAACATTTTTTCTATTACGAATTTTATTTTGTTGAAAATTCTATACGGTAGTAGTACCTTAAAAAAAATTAAATTCAAGAAAATGGAATGGGGGAATGTTACTCTGCTTAGAAATAATAATAGCTTTAGCCTTAATACTTTTACCTGGATAATTAAAATATTGGAGATTACCTTGACCTCCTTATTCGATGCTCTTCTGGTGTTTTAATATTTTTAACAGTTGTTCTGCGGTGCGTGGAGGGGATTTCGTGCTCTCTCCCACTGTAACTAGAACTGGACGAGCTGCGCGAAGGACTCCGCGATTTGTCCTCGTATTTCTGCTTACGTTCGAGTGTGTTACTCCGTGAGCTGGAGTTCTGCCGTGAACTTAAAGAAGTTTGCGAACTTTTCTTCCTTCTGTCCTCCGGGGTCAATGATCTGCTCTCCGGGGTCAGTGAACGTTGTTTTCTTAAGCTCTTTTGGCTGCCAAGCGGATCGTACTTGTCAGGCGTTAGTGATCTAGGCTTTGATTGCTTATACATTGACTGAGGCTGGTAATTGGCTGAAAGGAATTCCGTTGAGGTGTCTTCCTCATTATCCAGCTCGTCGTTGGAGAGATCTTAAAAAATATATTTTAAATATTAATATAAAGCTGCAGAAGTTCCTAACTATCATTTAATTGTTAATGTATCAGAGATCGTAAAAAAGATAGTCAAAGGTTTGACCATCAAAATCAAATTGGACATTTTCGTGCAGAATACTTGCAACTTCTATTTTCCATTAGATTTGGTTCATCACATCAGACTAGTAAAGTTCTGTACCTGCTCCCATTGAAGTCTATTTCTAGGAATTGGCACTATATAATTCCATTTGTTTTCAATAAGTAATGAGAATTATTAATTTAATCCTTGCTTAATGACAAATTAAACAGTCTTAGTTCATGTACTCGTTATAATTTGATGGAGTAAAAGATTTTTTAATAAAATGAAAGGGTATAGCCGGATTAGCATGCTGATTCCGCCCCCAGGGCGTTTTCTATCGACACTTTGGAGATCATTTTGATATCAAATAAAAATAGTTCTCCCCAAATTTCAGCTCTTAAGGGGGCAGTACACTTCTATTTTTTGAAAAAATCTATGTTTTCAAAAACATCAAATTTGTATAATATATATTGAAAAGGCATTGCCGAATAAGCGTAAGATACTTTTTTTTCAGAATTATCTGCGAATTGAATAAAAAAAATTTTAAGCGCGTTTTTCTCGAAACTACGTTTTTTGACCTGGTTAGCAGTTTTTTGAAGAAACCACTGGTCCGATTTGGCTCAAATTTTGCGGACTTATTCCATATATGTTTGCTTATGGTGTGAACCATTATTATTAATATAGGTTAATATTGAACCCTTTTTTTTTATAAATATTTTAATAAAAAAAAAATTAATAAAAAAATAACGTTAAAAAATTAAAAATTCCGCCATTTTGTTGTTTTCTTGCCAAAATACTTCATCGTGGTTCACACGATAGCAGCTGACTTGTATTTTAATATTTAATTTGAATTTTTTGTTTCAGACGTTCCAGAGCTGAGATTTCTTACCAACCAGTTTGAAAAGGTTTTTTTTTTAGGCAGCCATATTACTGCCGTAGAAACGTCAGAAATTTCGAAAAAATTAATTTTGTTTTCTTTGATACATATATTTTAATATGTAAAATTTTCAAATGATTCAATAAATTTTTCTATTAAAAAAAACACCTTTAAAAAATGCAAAAAAGAAGTGTACCCCTTAATGTTGAACAATTTTCGAGTTTATTTAAAAAAAAACTCTTTTTTGGTTTATATATATTTTTTCAATAGTAAAAATAAAAATTAACTAATTGTGATTTTTTCTTGAATACTTGGGAGTATAAGACATGGATAAACAATTTTGCTATTATTCCCAAATTTGAACCATATTTTTAAAAAAATAAATAAAACACTAAAGTCATTTTTTAACTGGGTTTTTCAAAACATCCAGTCACCAAATTTTAACAGAAAAGTCTCTCATACTCCTTCATAATCAGCAATTATTTTCACGTTTTTCAATTTGGTGGAACACTGTGAAAAAAATTAATAGCCGATTTTTTTTATAAATAATTTATATATATAGATTTCGAATCTATGGAATTAATTTCTAGTTCTACCGACAAAAACATAAAGATCAAGTTTACGAAAATTAATTAAAAAATCAATTTTCAGAAAATACCCAGTTTAAAACCTTCAAAGTCACAACTGAAAAATCGCGCATGTATTTAAAACTTCTTTTGTCGAACATTTGTGTATTCAGTTGTTTATAAAACAAGTGAAACAAGAAAGTGCGTCAATTAAATGTAAACAATTTAGCACAAATGGAGAACAATATCCTCTACACTGTACAAGAGGAGGTGGAATATCTGCTTTTGTTTCAGGTTGTATGAAATTAGCTAACGATTTTTCTACTGAAATTCTTATACAAACTCTTACGTAAAAATGTTTCTTTCAAAAAAAAAAAAAAAAAAAAAACAGGTGAATTAATAAAATAAATCGTGTCCTCCCTAGATAATTAAAAATTTAGTAATTTTTTACACTGTATCTGTAAAATTTCTTCTACCTGTGATCACAACAAAACTGGTTTAGGTCTTACAAGAAAATCTAGTATCCCATCAAAATGGAACTTTTCTTCCTACCATGGGTTATCTTTAAAAGAACCATATTTGTTATATTCACTAAGTATTTCCCGATTTAATCTTATCATATATAGAACTGAAATATCTTTCGTTATTTTATACACAACGAAAAGGAGCAGAACTCTATTCGGCCGCCTTTAAATAGATTGAGTTAGTATGTTGACATACAAAATCGCCAAATTAAGGATTTCGTACGAACTTATACATCCAATTAAAAAGAAAAATTGTTTGAAGGAAATATTTTTTTTATTAAATGAACTGAATCCTTTGATTGGAATTGCTGAAATTATCGGCGGTAGTGGCTTTAGTTTAATATAGCCGAAAAAAATTAAAACCGCCTCTGCGAAATCAGCTTTACAGTCAAATGAAATGAAATTTTTGTTGATATTGTACTGAAGTGAGCAGAGGAAATATTTTCAATGATAAATGCTTGTATTTTGCTATAATGATTTTTCAGTGAATATTTATTCTGATTAAAAATGAGTGTGTAGTTTTGTTTGGGTTGTAAAGCCTTCCTGTTACATAGTTATATTGCAAAAGAAAATGTTTATCTATAATATAATTAACATTATTAGGGTTATATCTGCATCATTAATATTTCAGATTTCGATTTTAAATGATGAGTATTTAAAAATTTACACTAGTTTTACGACTTAAATTTTAAAGTAACTTATTTTAAGCTTCATTTTAATTTATTTAAAATTTTTGAGAGAAAATATGTACGACATTGTTATTTTCCTAAATCTAAATATATATATTAAATGCTAATGTTAGTACGTGAAGACAGGGTTTTTTCTATCACCACCAACTCCAATCAACTTCCCGTTCGGGTGGTAAATACCCCTTGGTCTCCAGGTGGGAGTAAGGGAGTTTGGCCGCGGTGGGTGGAAGTGGGTGGTTGTGGGTGGCGAAAATGTTACAAAATATATTTCTGTCCTTTTCGAACTCATAGGGGGCCTCAATAGCCCGGTTGGTAGTGCGACGTGTTCACTGCGAGCCAGCAGGACGCTAGAGGTTGTGGGTTCGATTCCCACGAGAAACCCTCGTCACAAAAAAGTGGTATCACAATGGGCCTGTAATGGCCTAAGTGTGTCTTCGGACAGCCACAACAATCTACATCTACATCTACATCTACATCTTCTAACTCATGAGGGCTTCCGAAAATTCTTAAAATTTCTGGAATGATCTAGAAAGTTCCAAAATGAGTGCAAACTGTTATAATCGATTTAGAATGTTCGAGAAAGTTCTAGAAATTTCTGGAATGATCTAGAAAAATCTAAAATGAGTGCAAACTATTATATTCGATGTAGCACGTTTTAGAAAGTTATAGAAATTTCTGTAATGATTGTAATGAAATATTCTAGAAAGTTCTAATAATTTCTGGAATGATCTAGAAAGTTCCAAAATTAGTGCAAACTATTATAATCGATTAAGAATGTTCGAGAAAGTTCTAGAAATTTCTGGAATGATCTAGAAAGTTCCAAATCGTGTTTTGCACCTTCGACCCTGAATTAAAATTTTAACACAGGCACGGGATCAATAAGAATTTTTGATATTTCATTTAGAATGATGTTTTGAAAGTCTGTAAACATTTTCAAATCTATTGGAATTCTTGATTGTTAATTGTGTATTCTGACTGGGCTAAAACACTTTTAGGATTTTAATGAATTAATTTAATTACCTGACCTAGCACCGCTATCACATGAATTGAGTCGCTGATTCACTGCTGTGTCAAAACTTCGAAATCGAGATGTTGGGTTCACCCGCGAGAATTGAGCTCGTCTCGATCTTTCATTGCGATCTAAGCTTGTTCTGCTGATTTTGTCTAGCTTTTTCGGATTGCTGTAGGCAGGTGGTTCGAGATTTGTTGCATTCAAATATGCAGTTCCCACCTTTTGATATTTTGGTGAACTTTCCCTGCTCCGCCCTGACGACGACTCTCTCTTTGTAAGATAATTCGGGGAGCAACCGGTAAGCGTACTGAAATTTGGCGATCTATCTCTTTGCAGTGGCTTGCTATCAGATAGATTGCTGTCGAAGCTTTTCGAAAATGTTTCAGAATAGTCAGCTGGTTTTCTATCGTATTCGAAACTTCTTGAAAAGACCATGCCTTTACTAGTTTTCGGATCCTTTTGCGGATTTGTTACAATTTTCACATTTTCGCTAGATTTCTTATACTTCGATTTGGAGTCCTGGAATGCAGGCGGGGGTGAGAGTATAGGTGTCACCGGGGGTGGGGATTCGCTGTCGGCGAATGCGTTTACAGGAAGAAAGCCAGGCCGTTCGTTCAAAATCGATGCGATTTGAGGATCAATGATCTTGTAGCCGGGCTTCATATACGTTCTCGAGGTATTGTTGTTCCTTCGCGCTTCGCTGCGTGAAATCAGCTCCTCAATCTTACTGCTAGTCACCTTCGGTACTGCATATATAGGTTTATCTCTAGTAGTATTGTCAATCTGTATGACGCGAATAGAGTTCTTAAGGCTACCATTTTGGTTTTCCAATCGGACCGTATTGGATTTTCGATTGTGAACACTTGCGGAATTTTCGTCATTTATCCTCTTACTGCTTACCTGCACCCAGCCAGACTTGTTCAAATAAATCTCGTCCGTTCTGGAGGTTTTCTTGCTGCTGGGTATGTGGTTTTCACCAAAAAGATAGGTTGGCTTCACGGAACTTTGATTTGTTGCTGCAGTTGTCATATGCCCCAGATTGTGGTAATGCATTTTTCTGGCGTCACTTGTTGTTCTGATAGCAGAGTCAAAACTCTCTCTTCGTTTTGTGGGCAAGTAGCTTTGGTAGTTTCGGGGAAAATCCCTTAAAGTATCATTTTCCCGTCGTAGACTCTCGTGGAATTTGGCTGAGGCAAGCAGATCCCGATTACGACGCTTTTTTGGGGGTAGTTCCGGAAGTGGCAAATCACAGATGTCAATTTTTGATGTTGGCGTCTGATTAGGCGCCTTTTTCGCTGCTGTTTCGGCTTTTGATCTGCTTTCTTCGCTAGATGAATGTTGCTTAATGTCTAGGTATATTGCTTCTTCTTTGTGCTCCTTCTCAACTAGAGCCTTTTCGGTTGTATCCCTGAAAGGTAAAAACAAATGTTATTATTTTTGCCTACTGTTTGTCAGTTTTTAATTTTAATATTTAATTCAATAGTAACGATACCGGCTATTATAAGTATCTATTCGAAAATTTGTCTCTTACTATAGAACTCTATGTATCCCTAAATTGACTTGTTAATTAAAAAAAAATACACTTACTTTATGGGGAAATTCTCACTCGTGCCAATGGAGTCACATTTTAGACTACTGTTGGTGCATAAAACAAATATAGCTCGCATGTAAATTAGACTGGATATTGAATTGAATTACAAAATAATTACATGGCCAGTACCTAATTTCTGCACTTAGCTATCGAGCGTAGACGTATCTCAAAATCTATTGTATGTATTATATTTATACGAAGAAAAAAATACCTGCATCTGGCAATGAGTAAATATCACCGTGTTGACACAAGTGGCCAAATCGAAATATATAATATACATACGATCCATACATTTTTAACCAAGACAGAGCTATCTGATCGACCCACCCGTATATATGTATATGGTTTTTGACACTTATATACAAAATGGCTATGTGCGGGTTCTGTTGATTGAGTTGTTGAGTCTGGTGCCTTATTCTGAGAATTCAAAGTAGCAGACCTTGTTGCCACCTTAATACCAATTTTTATTGAAATTTCATAAAACTAGGTATATGGGGGTTTTTGCTTCAACTGATTTCTAATACCATGCCCAACTTTAAAGATATAAAATATCGAATGTAATATGATACTTACTAAATTCCCATACAAATCGGTGGGAGAGAATTTTCGGGGTTGATGAAATATTCGGGATTTAAAATTTCCGTCGGATATAACCCTGTTTGATACTAGGGCATTTAGATATAAACATGTATCCCTCTTGAGAGTGTACCTTGTACCTTCAGAGACTCTACTAAGGTAAAATTGTATGAAATGTTCTCGGGAATGGCACAGGAAAACAAAATCAAAATAAGTAAAGCTTTCATCTAAATCAGATAAAGATTAAGTTACAAAGTCAAAGCCTTGTAAAAATATCAGAATTAATCTGTAGCATATGACTGATTTATTCATCATTTGGTCCGATGTTAGTAGACATGCGACCACAACCACCAAGCAGACTATTCTTTAGTGCATGCTTACTGACACGAACATCAAACAAATCAGCACTTCTATTCACATTTGACCTCATGCGATTAATAGCTTGGAAAAAATTATAGTTATTTTTACATAAACTAATTTGTAGAAGCGACACCACCCTAAGATTACGCTTGTTCAAATCTGAAAGTGAATTCGCTTTTAAGGGAGGCTGAATCAATATTACCAATTAATAATTGGTGAACAAAAACAATGTCTGCAATCTCTCGACGCTTGTGCAGAGAGTGTATATCGAGGAGCCTCAAACGATCATTATAAGGAGGGAGAAGAACTGGATTGCTCCAAGGTAAATCCTTAAAATTGCACAGATTCAATACAATCAATATGAACTTGATAATCGGGCGACCAAACTTGATTCGCATATTAATTCAAGAATTGGTCTAACAAAAGAAAAATGCCCCCACTCCGAGATTTCAGAGCGAAAATCGTAAAGTTAGTTCACTGTTCGTGTTTCTTATACTTAATAAAAGTCTGCTCCCCCCCCAATAGACAATCTCTAACTCCGCCCATGCACAGATGCCCAAATAATGAATAATCGAAACGTATAAATTCAATCATTTTCAACGATTTTCCACAGTTACTCATTTCTTTGCAACAACACTTGAAAGGATAAATTTCTGAAAAAAATTCTAAACGCTTCTTCTTTCTTAGTGAACTTTTTCAGATGAATACTACATTTGTTGTCCTTTTAATCTCCTGCTTTATTTTGGAGATAACTTCTAGAATACTGAAGGCTGAAGTACATAAATTTGGAGAAAGACAGCATGGTGATGAGAGGTTTTTTACGGACGCTGAAGTCGAACAACCAGATGTCGAAAGAAAATGGCAGAAAAGGATAGTTCAGATTCCTAATTATGTAAGTATATATAGTATATATTTATAGACGACTTGTACGTTTATTTAACTCGCAATATAAATCATTTTAGGACAACAAGTGCTTTAATATAACTTACGTGACAGTGGACAACTACCAAGATGGGCTCTTTGTTTGTACTATAGTAGGTGGAGGTGTGTACTCAAACAATATGACATTGTTTATCGCTTCAAAAGGAATCATGTTTATTCTTGAAGCCTATGGAATAAAATATGCGAGCGGATGTCCCTAAAAACAATGAATATTATTTATTAATGGGAATAAAGAAAATAAAAGTTGTAATTATCCCATAATTTTTTATTAAAGCTTCGTACTCAAACTCTAAAAGCAAGGTTGACTAATACAAAATTGAATTCCATATGTGGGTTTTTCAACAATATGTCCAAATATGTGCACAATAATTTTTTAAAAACAATTGTGTTTCATCGTTTCTTTAAAGAGAAAACAGCTGCAAGACAAGTTATAGGTAAATTACGATTCCCATTAATTGAAAAGTAATCTTATTAGACGAATTAATTAGAGTTTTGGTAAAAAACAATTGAAGAGTATAAAATTATTAGTTCATTTTATGAAATCACCCTTTTTAGCAAGTAGATTTCTTCAAACTTCAGGAGATTTTTATTTAATGCATTCTGAGAATTCAAAGTGGCAAACCTTGGTGCAGTCTTAATACTAATTTTTATTGAAATCTCAAAAAATAGGTATATGGAGGCTTTTTCCTTACAAGGGGACGGCACGACCTTGGGGAAACGGATTTTAATGAATTTTGGTGCAGTGGTAGTATACCATGTGGGTAATACCGCTGTAAAATATTACAGGCCAACGCGCAGTAGAAGCTGAGAAAAATACATCTAAAGTTCACCCCGCACTTTATATATAAGTTATGTTAAATACTGATTAAGCGTACCGTGGCGTAAGCGGTAATGCTTCAGACTCGTACTCCAGCATGTACGGGTTCAAATCCACCTGATTGACTTTATTTTTATTTCTCATGGTATACTACCACTACACCAAAATTCATTGAAATCCGTTTCCCCAAGGTCGTGCCGTCCCCTTGTTAGCTGATTTCAGATTCCATGCCCAACTTTGATGATACAAAATGTGAATGTACAAAATTATACTAAAATTTTACTAAATTCTGATAAAAAGTGGCAGGAGAGGGTTTTCGCGGTTGCTGATTTTAATCTCGGTATAAATTTAAAAATTCAATATGTTGCATCTAATTTTAATATATGTAGTAAATAAAAATTTCATGATCAAAATCAGTCCAATAAGGTCTTCCGTATTCAAATGTAACATCGGTGCTGTTCAAATAAATATTCACTGTAGCTTCTTTTTCTAGCTGGTCATGTACCAGGACCCTAGAAAGTCTAAAAAGTTTCAAATTTTCCTAAAATGATATTGTATAAAAATACAACAAAATAGCTAGCATCTAAATCAGATAAGGATTAAGACGGAGGAGATCTTGAATTATATTTAAAAGACAATACTTATGAAGACTTCTAGTAATTTCTGTAGTGAGTTATTGAGTGTGAGAGCTTCTCAAAATTTGTTTTATTTATGTGAAAATTATAACTTGGGTCTGAAACTACAATCGCAGTTGGGAATGAAGACACAATAAAACGTATTTGCACACATGCCCTAATAATGAATAATCGAAACGTATAAATTCAGTAATTTTCAATGATTTCCACAGTTACTCATTTCTTTGCAACAACACTGGTAACTGAAAACTTGAAAGGATAAATTTCTGAAAACAATTCTAAACGCTTTTCTTAGTGAAATTTTTCAAATGAATACTGCATTTGTTGTATTTTTAATTTCCTGCTCTATCTTGGAGACAACGTCTAGATAGTCGTTTATAGACGACTTGTATGTTTATTTAAGTCACATATGTTTATGTAATATAAAATAATTTGAGGGCGATTGCAATTGGTTGAACATAACTTACAGGAAAGTGGAACCATATTAAATTGTATGTTTTTTCACCAGGTTTTTATTTTGATCTTTTTATCTATGGGAAATATGTGACCAATTCTGTCCCGAAAAACAATGAATTTAATTTATTAATGAGGCCAACGACGAGGCAAAAAATAAGGCAGCTAATATTTTTAATAGATTTACAAATATTATACTATATTTTTATTAATAAAAAAGTAAAAAAAAAACACAACCTTCTTTAGAGATTGGAAAATTTTCTCTGGGATTCGTCAAGCTAAAAAGCACGTCAGACCCTATCGCCTACACTAAACTTGCCGTCATGGACTAAGGTATGACCTAAACAATAGACGAAATATTATGTATGATTTGAAGACTATGGAAGCTATGTTTTTGTCATTCGGATCAGCACTTTAATATGAGAATACAAGAACAACTCCTTAGCCCAGATATTTATCGAAGAGCCAAATGAATAGTTTGAAAATAATCTAACAGAGACGCTGTTGAGTTTTTCGTTTTTGAAATGATCGCAACAGTGAAATTTGAAGTGTATTAGTTCTGCACTATTTATTCAAATAAAAACATAAAAAGGTATTTTAAAGTTACAAAATAAATAAAATCTTTTTTCTGATTATGGGATTTAATAAAAAACAACATTTACAATTCTTATTAGATTAGCAAAAACATCAGGGACCGTAACGTTTATGATATTTTCGGTAAAAATCACATTTAAAAAATTATTTCCTGACTGTTATTTTTTTAGATAAAAATAAAAATTATTTTGATTTTTATTTTTAAAATCAGAAATAAAAATCAGTGTAAGATTTTTATTTTTAAAATCAGAAATATAGATCAGTCAGAAAATGATTTTTATTTTTAAAATCAGAAATAAAAATCGAAAATGATTTTTATTTTTAAAATTAGAAATAAAAATCGGAAAGTGATTTTTATTCTTAAAATCATTAATAAAATTCAGAAAGTGATTTTTATTTTTAAAATCAAAAATAAAAATTAGGAAATGATTTTTATTTTTAAAATCAAAAATAAAAATCAAGTACTGAATTATATTTTTAAAATCTGAAATAAAAATTAAAAATTATTTTTGTTTCAAAAATACAAATCACTTTTTGTTTTTTATTTTAGATTTTAATAATAAAAATCATTTTCTGATTTTTATGGAAAAGATCACAAATTTAAAAACCACGTACAATTTCTAAAGCTCAAGCCATAAGAATCATAATGTTATATTTGAACCAATTTTCCCACAAATATGTCTACATGATTTTATAGTTTGAAATATTAAAAATAATAATAATAATAATAAAAATAATCCTGAAAAACAGGAATTCCAGCTCCTCAAACATAAAGTTGTTGCTCTGGTGATTATTCTGAATCATTTTTTGTCATGCGATACTGATCCAGAACGAGATGGAAAAAACACAGCAGAAATAATAATGCAAAATATTGCTCCATATCGGACGGATGTAAGCCATGTAAGTAGTTTTTAATTTTTATAAATAATAATATTTTTGAATGATTTTTGTTACATCCGATTGCGTAGAAAAAAGCATTTGCACGTTCAAAAAGAATAAAAGATTTCAGAAAAGGAATTGATTAAGGTCATTTATTTTATAAGAGGTGGTCCTTTTCAGTATAAAGAAAAGAGTTGGTTAAGAAATTTTCAATTGTTATTATTTATAGTGGACTAAAGAATCGGAAATAAATTTTTTAATTTTCTGCTTCTTCTCTCGAGGTGAACACAATTTTCCGTGGGACACCCTGTACAATAAAACTTGTAAGATTAACATTTAGATTTCAATTTAAAACGTCGTAGTGATAATATCAAATGTACATTTTATAGATACTAGCTGGGTTACCTGGTTTCACTCGGCGTTGGGTAAATACTTACTAATTAAACACTTCTCAAATGTTCTGGTTTGTTATATCCTAGAAATGGTTTCAACCCGAAAACCCCTTTATGGATCCGCCATCTTGGATCTCCAAATATTAATAATATACAAAATAAGTGGCCTTACAATAATAATTGTACCAATTTTCATTAATACCCGTTGTAATGGCGATATTTTGGTAGCCATATTGGGTCCGCCATCTTGGATCTTGGAATTTCATATATTCAAAATTAATGGCCCAAAAAATCGTACCAATTTTCATTAAAATCCGTCGAAATCGATATAAATGGCGCCCGCTTTGGATCCGCCATTCTGGATTTGGAAATTTTGATAATATTCAAAATTAGTGGACTCAGAATAATCACTGTACTAATTTCCATTAAAATCTGTTGAAATCGAGAACATTTTTTCGCCATCTTGGATTTGGAAATTTTTATAATATTCGAAATTAGGTGACTCAGAATAATCATTAAATTCATTTAACTAAAATCCGTTGAAACCGAGAAATACTGGTCGCTATCTTGGATCCGCCATCTTGAATTTCTAAATTTGGACAGCGGATTTGATATTAGCATTCCGTAAAACCGCTATGTACCAATTTTCATGAAAATCGCTTCAAATTTAAAATGTTCAGCCGCCATCTTGGATCCGCCATTTTGAAACCCTATGTATTATCCGAAAAAAACTATTTTTTTGTATATTAAATTTGAATATGTAAATACTACCTTCGGACAAAAAATGAAAAATATCAATGCAAGCGTTTAGGCGTGATTAAGCAACAAACAAACAACCAAACTTTAATTTTTATATATGTACGAGTATATATAGGGATATAGGGAAAGCTTTTTGCATTTGACTACGATTTTAAACAGAGGCATGCAGTAGAATAACCACACACTTTTTTTTTATGGTGTATAGTAAAATAGATATACATACTTATGCATTTGTGCTAGTTGATTATATTATGTTTTGTTTATTTGGCTTTTGATATAGCAGTAAACATAATAATTTCCTTAATATTCCCTTAATGTCTTGATGTGGTACAAAAATGCAATTCGCTTAAACTGTTTTGAACATCCGGCTGATTGAATAATATCAACCGTGGGGCTCTTCTTTCCTGGCTAAAGTCTGTTAAAACTTCGAAGGACGTAAAAGTTTAAGTACAAATAAAATTTTACAGCATAAATATTCTGAAGGATATTGCTGTAATTCATTGCTAACCTGAATTGCTTTGTCGTTCTTGAAACACGGCCAACATTTTTTTCCGGAAAATGTTGATATTTTTCACATTTATTGTGAGCAGTTCATGATTAAAAACAATCTACCGAAT
The DNA here is from genome assembly GCA_949715965.1 of Dysmachus trigonus. Taxonomy (NCBI): domain Eukaryota; kingdom Metazoa; phylum Arthropoda; class Insecta; order Diptera; family Asilidae; genus Dysmachus; species Dysmachus trigonus. The sequence continues at coordinate 77,794,721 of OX454322.1, read as the reverse complement.
AAGAAAATCGATTTCCTTATGAGAAACGAGAGACCGAATTGAAAAAACTTTTGTACCGATCGCAAATTTACAAGATTGGACGAAGCGAAGCAGTTAGATCTTCGGCGGCTCGTAAATTTTCAGATAAAATAATTTCTGTCGTAAATTCCTTCAGGACCTATAACCATAAAAATTTGCAGAGGTGAAAATACAAATTTTGGTCTTTATCGGCACAAATCGATTTCCGCCGGAAGAAGAAGGAAAATCTTTATGTGTCCTTGCAAGCAAATATTGCTTCAAATGGAAATGTAAGTTGGCACTTATTTTCCTCTTTTTTGCCGCATTGCCTTTCGCGAAATATCGCGTACATGCTTCGGTAGGTTGCGGCCACGGATAAAACGGGAAGCCTCAAATTGCTTACTCTCAAGGACTCATCGGAAAGGAGCTGTTGGATACGTTTAAATCAGAATGATGACGCTCCCCTGGGAACTAGAAATTGGCAGGTAGGCTATATTGGAAAATTTTGGTAAAATTCGATTTTCATCCTTTTCTGGACAAAATCGTGTTATTAAATTCCTTTGCTCAACTAAAAAGAGAAAACGGATAATAATGAGATGTCGGAAAATGCTCACTTCAAAGGGGTATATTTTTTGCTATTTGAAAGGTAAGAATTTTAAGAGGGCAAGTGGTAAGGGATGAAAGGAAAACTCAATTCGTATATTTCAATTTTAACTCGGCAATTGCGCAGTTTTTCGCGAATCGTGACTAAAATTTGTGTTGTATACCTTTTCATTTTAACATCTAAAGCCTACCCTAAGGCGTAAAATTATTCATTTTATAGGAAGGGGTTTCGATGGAAAACTTTTGTGTGTACCAAGCAGATAAATTTTCATATTAATTTTACATTTAAAGGGGTACATCTAAAATTCGCTGGTTTTAAATATTTATTACAGTAGGTATATTAAAAATAAAAAAAATAAAAAAAAAAATAAAAAAAAAATTATATAATAATACGGTGCCTTGTTTTAAAACTAAAGAAAAAATAATCAATACATCAGTAGTATTTGTAAAGGGTCATCCAAATGTGACGCCTAGATGTCAGCACTACATAATTTTTACACGTGACATATTTTCAAATGACATAAGCCATTTTGTTTTATTAGAAGGTAGTACAATTTTAACCATGGACAGGTACACATTGCAACAACGCGTTTACATCATTCAAACTTTTTATGAAAATGGGCGTTCTTTGAAAAATACCCATCGCAAAATTCATGATTTTTTTGGTGTAAATAATCGGCCAAATCAATCTTCAATTCAAAGATTAGTGAAAAAATTCGCAGAAACTGGTTGTGTTACTGATAAACCAAAAAGTGGAAGACCAAAGTCTGTACGCACAAATGAAAATATTGCTGCTGTTAGTGAAAGTGTTGAAAATGAACCGACAACATCAATTTCGCGTCGTTCGCAAGAATTGGGCATATCTTATGGCTCCTTATGGAGGATTTTGCATAAAGATTTGCATTTACACGCTTATAAAATTCAATTAACCCAGGAATTGAAAGAAAGAGACCATTTACAACGTCGTAATTTCGCTAGTTGGATTATTGAACAACGAACGACAGATCCATTGTTTTCAAGCAAAATTTTGTTTAGTGATGAAGCTCATTTCACAATGGATGGATTCGTCAATAAGCAAAATTGTCGTATCTGGGGTGATGAAAATCCTCGTGTTATTCATGAAAAATCTCTACACCCACAAAAAGTTACTGTTTGGTGTGCATTTTGGGCAAATTGAATCATTGGGCCATTTTTTTTCGAAGATGATGCTGGAAATGCTGTTACTGTGAATGCTGAGCGATACCAATCAATGTTGAGAGGCTTTTTATGGACACAGTTGAGTCATATTGATGTGTCTGACGTCTACTTACAGCAAGACGGTGCTACATGTCACACAACTCGAGAAAACATTACGTTTTTGCGATCAAAATTTCCTCAACGTGTAATTTCACGAAATGCAGATTTCAATTGGCCTCCAAGGTCATGTGATCTAACACCATTAGATTTTTTTTTGTGGGGTTTTTTGAAAAGTCGAGTGTATGCTAACAAGCCACAAACAATTAATGATCTAAAGAACAACATTCAAGTTGCAATTCGTGAAATAACACCAGCAACATGTCGGAAAGTCATTGAAAATTTCGATATTCGGATTGATGCCTGCAGACGCAGTCGTGGTGGACATTTGAATGATATTCTATTCCACTTATAATTGTAATGGATCATACTTTTAATAAAAAAAAACAGCTTGAAAAAATTGCAAATAGTTTGTGTTTTATTTAAAAGAAACATGTAGGCGCGTTTTTTGGATGACCCTTTATAACAGTATATAATAAAGAAAGAAAGAAAGTTAGTTATGTGATGTGGATCACTATCCGAGCTGTAAAAGATGGCATTACCAGTAACATGTATTACCATTACAGGTAATGCAATTTAAAGATGATTACCAGTACCATTACTAGTAATAATTACTGGTACTGGTACTTCACCATTACTGTAATCACATGAGCATTAGTTAGCATTACTCGACATTACTAGCATTACTTACTCACAGGAGTATTATTTAGAAATATTTACTATTACCAGCATTACTTACTATTCAGTATAGCAGTAGTAATCAGCCTTACTCAAAATTATTACAATAAACATGTTTGAATGAATATTAAAATATATATTTATTCATATAAAATCGAAGATTTTATTACCAAAATGTAATATAACTTTCAAATTGGCATTTCTTATTATGAATAATGCAAAGTACTGCCATGTAATGCTATGTAATTCCGAATAATGTTAGTAATGCCAAGTAATGCTAAGTAATGCTCATGTGATTACAGTAATGGTGAAGTACCAGTACCAGTAACTGTAATGGTAATTTGATTTTCTTGCATTACCATTACTAGTAATGGTACTGGTAATAATTTTTAAATTGCATTACTTGTAATGGTAATGCCTACGTTAATGCATTCCAAAGTAATGCAATATTTTACAGATCTGCTTTCAAAATTATCATATTGTTATAAATTCAAAGTGCAGTATATCAATATATTTTTATAAGAAATTCAAAGAGGGTAAGACATTTTTTAAATTATGATAAGTACGGAAAAAATTCCTTATAACGATTTTTTAAAATATAGTTTTCCAATATTTCAAAAATATGTGACTTAAGAAGTAGCAACAGCGATTTCGTATATGAAACTTAATTTAATATTTAAATAATTACTTTATGTTCTTAAAAATTCATATTATTATTTGTATTAAATGACAAACAAAAAATTGTATAATAATTAAATCGATTTCTTGAAAATTCCATGCAAGATCTTAACGAAACTCCAAGTTTAAACGTGGAATCTTATCCAAAATAATAAATTATGTTATCGGAGTTCCACAAATAGGGATAATGGCATACTGATTCAACTAATGGTTAACACGATGATGTTGTTTTTTATGAAAAATTTATTTTTAATGTACAATCATTAAAAAAGTACAAAATTTAATCTCAGAAACTACTACTACTACTAAAGATATAAAGAAATTGTGTAAAACTCTTTTTGTAGGAAATTTCGTTAGTTAAAATGTTGTTGTGTGTATTTTTGAGTTGCTACCAACCCTTTTTCAGATATTAAAAACAAAATGAAAAAAGGGTATATTTTTCAAAACGCCGGAAATCAAATATTTAAGTCGACATCTATGAAAATGTATATCAAAACTTTCATATTTATTTCATCTGAAAGCTCCATTTTTACCAGAGTATAATTCAACAATTATTTACATATCTACGAAAGTTTAATGACAAAAACATCAACCTCTTTGAAAAATACTGAATTCTTAAGCTCTTCCCTTAAAAAAAAAATTTTTTGATTATGTTAAATAATTTAGCTGTTGAATAAAATGCAGATTTGGATGCCCGATATACAAGCCGAAGGCTTAAATGGAATCGTTCCCCTATTTATGTTCGCAAATTAATGTGGTCGCATAACTCTTGCTTACTCAAACAACTCCTCCTTCGGCGCGTTCTTGCGCGTAGAACCTAATTTGGCGTCACTTTCAGAGCCATTACTTAATGTAAGCCCGGTCGGGTTGTCTTATTTGGTGTTAACGCCTCCGGGCAAACGCTCGTGCATGCTAACAGTTTCGGAGCGTATGTCTCCTACCCTCTGCCACTGACCAAAGCAAAAAGATTTAATGGAATCTCGGGGTAAATGCGTTTCTTGCTTTGACACGAGACCATGCGAGGGCTAAACTGAACAGCCATTGACAGGGCGCCTTGGAAATTATGTGTCATGTCCAGAGGGTGCAAAGCCGGCGTAACATGGGCTAACGACAGACAACATGCATGACGGTGACAAGGTACCAAAAACAGGCCGAACGCTTAAGCTGGCTGAGCCTATTTTATTGGATCATAACTTGTATAAGCATTTATCTTATAGTACCCGAAAGTATTAGCACAATTCGGATTTTGGATTATATAAATGTACCGAAGGTTTAACCCTAATTAACTACTTTATACATATAAGTGTGGTTTTAATTATAGTACAACCTACCTGTTGCGAGTATTTCCTAAAGTAGGAAAATTAAATTTTTATTTTCGGATCATTCTTTTCCAGTAAATATATTTTATGATGTACAGGGTGTCCGGTAAGTAGTGCGCCAAAATTAAGGGGATGGTAGCTTGGGTCATGACCTATCAGAATATCAAAATATGACCTTAGTGAAATCCTCACCGTTTTCGAGATATTTGGGTTTTTATGAAAAATTAAATTTCAGATTATTGACTAGTTGGTGCACATAAAAAGACATGTTCTCATTTTTTTTTTTTTGCTAAAATATTCTACCATCCCCTTAATTTTGGCGCACTACTTACCGGACACCCTGTATAGTAGATTGAGAAAAATAAACGTTGTAAAAATAATGGGAACAACATTAAATCAATAATTTTCAAATATGATATGGCGCCAATGTAGAAAATTACTAATTTAATTATGTTTCGGTTTTGGAGCAATTTCAATTTCAATTTCAATTTTGAAAACAATTTTGATTTTACAAAAACAATTTTGAAACAACATTGTAAGCGTATTCAAAATAAAATGCTTTATTTTCATTATTGTCTATATTTGTTGTAGCATTAAATTTGAATTTTATTGAATGTCGTATTTAATGGGTTCCACAATTGTTGCAAATAAATTATAAATACAACCATCCGCAACCAATTTTAAAAACTTGATAATCAAAAACGCACACCAATTTTTTATGGGTTTATATGTAAACTATTTCGGATAAAATTTACCAAAAAATTTTGTACTGTGCATACTTTTGATCTCATAATATTTTTATGTGTATGTACGACTAGGCGACTTAGTTTCATTTAAATATGGTACGAATTCTTGAAATAATAAAAATGCTTGAAATTAGCCAAAGAATACAATGGATCCGCCATTTGTAATTTTTCAAATCTTACCTCCAATTCGCAATCAGCGTCCTTGAAAACCCCCTAGAGCTATTTTTTGCTAAGATTTATAAAATTTTAATATCCTTGTTCGCCATCTTGAACCCGCCATTTTGAAATTCTAATATTTGACCTGAGATTCGCAATCAGCGAACTCAAAAACTTTCCTGTATAAGTTTCTAAATAAATCCATTAAGAACTTCTTTTTTAATAGTCATAATATTATATATCATTGAATTTTCGACTTTCAAACGCCATTTTGTAAACCGCCATTTTGAATTTCATAGCGTACGCATCTGCAAATTAAGGAACAGGGTTCATGGACGCGATATTATTGCTTTTCCGCCAAATTTTTCATTGGTTTCGAGCCATAAGTAATGATTTTCTAAACAAACTTTTTGAAAAAACACGATTTTACTTAAAAAAGCGAATTAAAAATTATTATCATATTCTGAAAGTTAATGAAATTTTACATCAGTACTGACCAATTCAGAATTTTTATGTTAAGGTTTCAGTAGAATTTAGGGCAGCTGAAAAAAAACATATGAAAATGCGTCCGTTTGGGCCTTAACGGGTTTACGGTTTTTTTTATATGATACCAAAATCAAAAATGTAAATATATAAACTATTACTTATTAATAGGATATATTCTACCGAGTAATATTACTAAAAAAAAATCTATTAATTTTAAGTGATTTTTCTCTGAATGTTGCGTTTTTGGAAAGATCGAGGTAATCTTGAAATTAAATAGAATTGAACTTTTTATAAAGTACGGTGGGTCTCAATAGTTGGGTAAAAACTGATGCATCGGCAGGATCTTTATAAAATCGTCTGCTCAAGTAAAAATTTAATCATGAATTTTACGGGAATAAACAATTTCCATAATACGAATATATTGGAAAATTCAGAGCTTCTGGTGCATCATTGCATATTTTATGCATTCATTATCATAATGATTGATATGTGGTTCCATCGAGGCAAAATTTTCATTCAAAACGGAGGGCAATTTATAAAGGCTGTCAGTCAGCTGAATTACACGTCATATCGGAAGTGATAAACTTTGGATCCGCGGCATTCATGTCAAAACCACACTCTGTGAAATATTTTCACTCTTGTTTTCCATGCACCATTGCATCCAAAGGCCTCGCAAGTTTAATGAGTTCATCAATTTTTCGCCATGGAGATTCGCGGCGACTGAATTCATTTTTATCGTTGTTCGCCTCGGTCCATCAAGCAACCGTTTCGACTATTGAATAAGTCAGGCGGAGGCCTAAATTCAAATCATCAATATTTACTGAGAACTGCCGGGAATGATTCCCCCGTCACGCTGCCAGCTTCAATCGTCAAAGGAGTTACGTCTTGGCTTCTTCGCCCTCGAGTCACATCCACTTTGAATTCGGGATGTGTGTGCAGATTGGCCTGGACTCCTTGGAGACGGAGGCTCCCTACTCGGGATTAGGCCTATCCCACTTTTAGTGTACGTACGCTCTCTGCGGACGGGGCCTTTTTTGTATTTGCACCAGAGATCAACCCCCAGCCCCGCTAGACCCTGGAACGAGTGTAATGTCGCCATAGAAATTTAATGGCGGTGGAAATCGGATTTGAATTTTTATCGCAATTGTCCCTGACTAGCTGTTGTAGGGAAGATACGACAGGATATCGCTTTGGGGAATCAAGTTGGTGGGTACCCAAAATGGTTCGTCAGTAATAAATATTGATTTGGAGGCTTAGCCAACAGGTTTGCAAAATTAATTTAAATTGTAGCAGATTTTCTTTCGTTCGAATCAAAAGGACTTAAGCTCAAATTCATTTGCCGAATGTAATAAATTTCGGGAATAATGCTCCCTGATTTGGGGAATACAGCGGAGCGGAGCTCGGTAATTGGGTTTATGATTCCGCACTTAGGGAGACAATGCCGCCGTAATGTGTTTTGAAATGTAAACACAGCAAGGAACCGCATTTGCTTAAGTAAACTTTTACCTAAACCTAGACAGTTTGACAATGTCGCAGAATCTTGAGCACCTGAATTCCAGGTGATTGGGAAATTTTGAAGTAAGTGGGGAGTTAAGAGACTTTTAACCGAATCCATAGGGTGGCTTATTTGTGGCTGTAAAATGGAATGGTTGCCTTTGAATAAGCAGAGTGACTTTAGAGATTATATGCTATATTATATGCATAACGCATACTGTAAAACAGTCATACTATTCTTCAAATAAATGAATTAATATTAACACGGATAGTTTTGGTGTAAAATAAAAATTTTATCCAAAATATGCTGATGGTAAAATTTATGTTTTAAAGTTTGCCAGTATACACTATCAAAAATCTTGGACTAAAGGATGTGGATCGATAAGTTATTTTTACTGCCCCAAAATAAAGAATATTTATAATATAAGAACATGGGCGCTTGATAACAAAATAGCATTCTAAGAAAAAGAAAAAGAAACTGATAAGATTTTTTATAGTACGCAAAATTTAATTCAAATACGACCTCTTCAAAGTTAAGAATTTTTTACAAATATTTCTTCGTGGTTCCTATAAAGCAGATATGAGTAATTCTTTTACAAACCGAACACCTTTTTGACCGACACATCTCCGATTTGGCTGAAACTTTTTTTACGGATTCTATATCGAAAAATAAGAGACACGTGTCCGAGGATTTGGTTTTGTTCCGCATATTTTCGATAATACTAGTGATCGAAAATGTGAGAATAATGAATTTTTGGCTTGGAGACTCATTTTCAAAAATTTATAACTCTGGTTTTATTCGAGCTACAAACTTCTTTTTTTTTAATTTTAAATCTAAAGGACTGAGTTTTGAGAAAAAAATATTTTTAATAAAAATTATTAACAAATTCATATTGTTATTAACAGTTTAATTGTTTAAATCAATTTTTAACAATGGTCCCCACCTCGTGGCAATTTTTTAGTATTTTATTGTATTCTCTGTCAAATTTTACATAAAAAGCATGTTTTCAAAATATGGTACCTTTAGTATTACTATTTTTAAAACATTAATTTATATAGCACGACACGTCAAAAAAACGGTTTTTTGTTAATAAAAAGAAAATTATAGCTCGGATCAAAAAAAGTTAAATATAAAAGTTGTAGATAATAAAAAGATCTACAATTCTTGTCTGAACTACTTTTCGACATAACCTCAAACTTTTCGAATAAATTGAAAAAAATGTTATTTTTCGATATAGAATCCGTAAAAAAAATTTCAACCAAATGGAGACATGTCGGTCAATTTTTATCAAAATCCGTACGGTTTGTAAAAGAATTACCCATATGCAAGAAGCATTTTATCCTTTTTTAAATAAAGTTTGTATGTCAATTTATAAAATATTTTAAAACGAAGTTGCTTCTAGGTTGTGTTCATCTCTGTATTGTTATTGTATGTACAGTATATATAAATAAAACACAACGCCCCTCTCGAGAACCATTGATTTGATCTACATGCTTTTTTTAGTTTATAATACACTGAGGAAAATGCAAATAGCTCCATGATAATTTTTGCTTGCGTTATTGAGAATTTTTTTCGGTAAATTATTAATCAGTCATCACTATGCAATACAATAAAAATTTCAATATGAATAAATTTTTTTAACAGTTGCTGCGATATGGGTCGTGGAAAGAAATTAGGTAAAGAAAAAATAAACAAAATTATCACTTACAAAGACTGCGGTCTTTCTAATCGCGCCATAGCCTAAGAAATCAATAGATCACCGAAAGTAATTAATAATTATTTAAAATTAAAGGAAAATTATGGAACAAATTATAAAAATAGGAAAAATTAAAACACGGGATAAACGTGCAATTATTCGTTGTGCAGTTCAAAAAGAAAAAGTGTGCTTCTACAATTCGGGCTTAATTGAACTTAAATGTGACTACTCGACGTGTTAAACAAATTTTGCAAAATGAGACGACCCTAACGTGGCAAAAAAGGTTGCCAAACCAAACTTAACTAGCAGGCATACAGAGGCCCAATTGTCCTTCGCTCGTAAATATTTTTCTTGGAAAGAAAAATGGCGCACTGTTCTTTTAGCGATGAAAAGAAGTTTAATTTAGATGGGCCAGACGGTTGGCAATGTTACTGACGTGATCTTAGGGCAGAACCAGAAATATTTTCCAAGTGCAACTTCGGTGGCGGAATACTTATGGTTTGGGACGCTTTCTCCTATCGTGGAAAAGTGCCTTAGCCTGGATATCGACAAAAATGTCATCTCAAGACTACATTCAGCTGTTGGAAATTAGTTTAATTGAACATGGAGAGACTTTGATGCGAGAAATCTTTATATTCTAACAAGACAACGCATTGATATATTGTGCCAAAGCGACAAAACAGTGGTTAAGAGAGCGAAATGTTGAGGTATTGGCCTGGCCAGCGTGCAACCCAGACCTCAACCCTATTGAAAATCTATAGGGAATTATTTTTCGGAAAGTATATGAAAATAGGAAACAATTTGAATCAATTATTGCTTTGAAAAATATAATTAGAGAGGTCTGGGTGGACTTAACAGCAGAAGTCTTGAAAACGTTGGTTCATTCAATGCCTGATAGAATATTTGATGTTGTAAGAAACAATAGCGGAATTACCAACTATGAACTTTTATAAAAATATGTATATATGCATAAATTTTTAATTTTTTTTTCATGTGAGGCTATTTGAATTTCTTTAAGTTTTCAGCATAGTTTGAGCTGTGTTCTTATTTTTAAATAAAATTTTCCTAATATGAATTATATTCTTTTTTTTTCTTGCAGTAACACATACACAGTGTGTTACGAAGTATGAACTAAGAACTAATTATTCCATATTTTCATTTTATTCCAAGAAATGAAGGTGAGGCTATTTGAATTTCCCTTAGTGTATTTCTATATCTGGCCAGGCTTTAATATATACTATTTTATTACGCTAGGAGATCAACATGACACGTGATATGACATATGACATGTCTTTTGTCATGTAATGTAGCAAAATGTGTAATAAAGTTGATTAATTCTGAGGTCATGACTTTTAATAACACCTTCCCATACTAATAATATTAATTTTAAAATATAAATTAAATGAGAATATCCGGGTAATAGACTTTGTTATCGTGTCACTTGTTTTAAAAGCAAAGCTAGTGAACTAACAAAATTTAAAATCTAGGAGGGGCGTAAATTAGGCCTCATCGATACTCATCTTTTATAATACTCTTCAAGAATAAATTCTTTTGTTTTATTACAACTAAAATATCTAATGGAATATTTTTTATTGATATTGAACATGTTATAAATCATTTTAAGACTAAATAGTGTACTTTTTGAATTACTTCATCAAAATTAAAAGAAATATAGAGTAAATTCTAAATCTGGCGAAGTTAAATAGCTCGTAATACCTTTTAGCATTTCTAGTTTTAAATTTTTAATATTAAAAATAGGAAATAATTAATAATTTAGTAAAATACGTAATATTTCAAATATCTGTGAGAAATATATTTTATTAACCCGTCAGTTCCCAGTGTCACCTGTAGGTGACAGCAGTTTATAATTTTTTTTTCCCCCTATTAAGTGATAACATAACTCAAGAAACTTTTTACTATTAGGATATTAGTGAATAATAATATTTGGGTTTTTTTTTTCCACACTAATGTCATGTCAGCTGTCAAATAAATTAAATTATTTCTTATTATTATATTTCTAATTTTTTGTCGTGACAGTAACTTGCTCTGCAAAAATTGCAATAATGTCAAATGTCAAAAGCCTGAGTATTATATTATTTTTCTTACTGCATGTCATTTTTTAATAAATATACTAATATAATCAGTGCATTTTGTGTGAAAAGCAAATTCCAAAATATGTATTCAATTTCCAAGTGTCATCCGTAGGTAACACGTTTTTTATAAAAACCCTAAAAGATTTTTTTAGAATAATTTTACTATTCTTCTTGGGGATGTCTAAGGAATACATAACAGAAAAATAATATTATTTTTTCTATTAATCTCGTCATGGGAATTGAAGGGTTAAAGACGAAAATATGAATTTGTGTTCAACATTTGGAAAGTATTATAATTTAATATTTATTTTTTTTTGTCATATGTATTGTACAATATAGAAAATGCTAGAAAATATTCTAAAATTTTTGAGCGCAGACCTGCGTACAAAAAAATATTATGATTAAATTTTACCCAATATTTCAGATAACTTTGGGACCTTGACTTTCAAAATCGAAAAAAAAATCAATTTTTTTTTTTTTTTTCATAAAAATGCTTCTTAACATCACAGAAATAATATCCTAAAACCGTTTTAAGAAATTCGTACAGGAAAAAAAGTTATATCTATATTTTTAATGCTAACTCTACTCGTTTTATATGCAAAAATTATATAACAAAAACTTTGAACGCGTTTTTCTCGAAATCACATTTTTGAAAATGGCCGCATCTGTATCTCAAAAACTATTCAACCGATTTTAACAAACCAAACGCCATTCGATTCGTTATCAAAAATACTAGTAACTAAACCTTTAAAAATATTATTTTACCCCCCCCCCCCCCCCCCCCCCCCACTTTTTTATGCGGAGGGATAGTTTACCCCAACTTATAGTCGTTTTTTAATTTTTTATAGAAAAATGTATATAAAATGATATATTTATTAAAAATAAAAGGTTTTTTAGGTTTAGGTACTAGTTTTGTGTCTTATGAAAACAATCGACTAAAGATTTTTACCCTATCTGTTACAGGAAGTCCTAGAGAAATGCGGCCGTTTTAAAAGTGCATTTTGGATGATGCCCTCTGCAGGCATTAAAATAAACTAAAGTTGCATTTAAAAAATTTTGTTATATTTTTCATAATCTTACCAATAATGTACAATGTTTCAGAATAATAAATATAATAGTTTTTTCAAAATTTTTTTTTTAAAAAGTGTTTTTTTTTTTGATTTTGAAAGCAAAGGTCCCCTTAAGTAAAATTAAAAGTTTGTAATTTAAGTTTTTATTTTTCTAGATTAGTAGATTAATTAGTAGGTATGATTTGGAACTTTGTTAAATATTATAATATTTTGTATATCACATCGTTATTGATAAATTAATGTGGAATTTCACACAGAATTCCTTTGATTATGGAATATTTCATTATATTAGGGATATTACTCTACTTTTCTGATTGGTTTTTCTAGTAGAAAATCGGAATAGATAAAACTGGATTTTAATTGAGAATGAAATAATAATGGGGAAGTTTTTAAGTTATTTGACTTTCAATAAAAACAAAAAGATAAAATAATAAATTCTTAGTTCAGCTGTTTTTATGGTATGTCAATTGTATGTAAAAAACTCAAATAACCTTCAGAAATATTATGTAAACCGACCTTTTTTTTAATAAAATATTTCGAACAATGTTTTTCCTGATATTTTCTGGTTTTTAAGATGTGGAAGAAAAGGCTCAATTTTTTTTCTGGATTGAATATCTCTAACGATATTAAAATCTTACTGCATACTTAATTCTTCAAGGTCCCATAGTATTCCCTGCAGAGATAATGATCTTAACACCCTGAATAACCCTTTATAAGTTTCAAAGAAAGACACAAAATATTTTATCAGTAACTCTAGGTATATAATATACTTATATGTATGTATAGGATTATATATTAATCGAGCCCATCTTTTTTCAATCCCTTGTGTATTCTCCCCGAAATAGATGACATGAAATCAATAATCTCCAAAAAACATCATCGCTGAAGTGAGCACATTTGGTTTGATTGACGTTTGGACGTTAATTTTGACATTTTAACACTATCCCTTTCATCCCATTTAAATAAATGCCCTTTAGGTAAAATAAATTTACAAGTTACATATTATATGACAAAGGATGAATTCATTAATTATTAATTTATGTGTTTAACCTTTTGCGGGATAAGGGTGGATGATTTTGTGTTTGTATAAAACCCAAATGTACAAAAAATTGATAAACCCACACAAAGGTATAGTTTCTTTCGTATTTGTGGCGTTGCGTTTGTAGGAAGGTATATCGCCGTGTTCTCCAAATAGATTTAAGTAGATACGTACTATATATAAATATTTAAAATACAAAATATATGCAAAAGTTATATTGCTTTAATCAAATATTAAATGATGCTTGCAGTAGCGAATTTTATCCTGAAACCTTTGATATCTTTTTTCCTTCTTCGTAAATAAAATTCCAGATTGCTTCATTAGTTCATCCTATTTGCTAAGCATGGTTGCTTTCTAGAAGGCCGCCGAGTTCCCGGGTTGTTGAAAACCTTACGAGAATTTTTTTTTTGTTCCTTTTTATTTTTATGTTTTTTTGCGTCTTATTCCTCTGGAAATAGCTGAATATCAAGTTCATCCCGAAAGCCTTGAAGACTATTCGTGCAAAAAAGGTCGTTCAACTCCCCGAAGAACTCAATTTGTGAACTTATATAGATATATTTGTTTACAGAAATTTCTCTGGCTTGAAGCAGAAGATGAGGAAGTTTCCCTGAAATTGCGCGGAATACCCTTACTTGTTAGTCATGAGCGGTTTCTCGAAAGTTGCAAACATCACCGCCCCCTATTCCTCTGAGTAACCTCCGGCCGGCCGCAATGTCAATAATCTTGACAAATTCGGAGGTGTGGGTGCTATTAACAATGTGCGTCTCGTGTGTACCACAGTTCGGCTCAACTCTGCTGATATTTACAGATCTGTGTGAATCACAGCCCGGCAGATTTGAATTCAACTGCTGTCACCTAGACGAATTTATTCAATCAAGGTCGATCCCAGGCCATGTCTAGTTCTAGGTCAATATTATTTGCCATTCCGGTATGCAAATAAATTTCATTCAATTAAATTGAAACCGTGTGTCGTTCGTGCGGAGGCTGACGAATGAGAATGCAATTTACTTTTGGAATTTTATACTCGGAAGAAATTCAGTAGAAAACTTTGCGAGAATACTATAGATAATTACTGTTCTCGGTCGGCATAGCAAATTTGAGTATTTTTATAGAAAGAAAAAATTACATATCGGGTTAGATACTTAACCATAAAAAGATATTTGGGTGCGAGTAATTTACATTTTTTAACTACAATAAATTGACAACTCTTTTAAATAGCGTTAAAATATTATTTTACAATTAAAAAAACAAATTTTTTAATTTTTTTAAACACTTACTTAATTTTTGTAAAAAAATATTTTACAAAATTAAAAAAAAAAAAAAACCATTTCACAAAAGAAAATCTAGTTTTCGACTTTTCGCAGCGAAAAAACAGTAAGAAACATTTTAAAAAATATGTTTAAACTTCTTCAATTATCAGTTAAAATCTGAATAAATCAATAAGTGTTAAAGGTGTTTGTTGATAGCATCTAAAATGTACTATTTATAATATTCCATTGCTCTCAAATTGAGTAAAGGCGCCAATATTTATTGCCTAGTGGAGAGGACCTTTTATTTTTGTTACCTTTGTTAATGAATTTTGGGATGAGGTACCTGAACTATTCTATTTTTTCATTCTGAGGGAAATTTTTTAATAAATGAATTTTTTTTAGGACATATCGTTTTTTTTTAAAAGACACTTTAAAAGGTAAATGCTACCTACCTTTAAGGTATGAGAATAATATCACTGATTATTTTTAAAAAGGTACATCGATATAGAAGTTATATTAATTTTTATATTATATATTATGTAAAAAAAAGAAAAAAATTACAATTATTACCTTTTGTAATTCTTTTACAAACCGAACACATCTCCGATTTTGCTGAAACTTTTTTTCACGGATTCTATATCTATATCTAAATAAGAGATACGTTTTTTTTTTTTTTGCATATTTTCGATAACACAAGTGATCGAAAATTTGAGAAAAACGAGTTTTTTGGCTTGGAGACTAATTTTCAAAAATTTATAACTCCGGTTCTATTTGAGCTACAAAATTCTTTTTCATTTTAAAGCTAAAGAACTGAGTTTTGAGAAAAATATATTTTCAATAAAAAATAAAATAATTTCATATTGCTATTAACAATTTAATTGTTTAAATCAATTTTTAACAATAGCCCCCACCTAGTAGCAAGTTTTCAGTATTTTTATCGTATTCTCCGTAAAATTTTACATAAAAAACATGTTTTCAAAATATTTTACCCTTATTATTACTATTATTAAAACATTAATTTATATAGCGCGATACTTCCATCATAACGTTAAAACTTGAAAGGAAAGGTTTTTCACCTTCATTTGTCAACTGGATACGTTCTTATTTGTCAAATAGATCCTACCAGGTTGCTTTCCGTGGCACCAATTCGAGGAATATCTTGGCTACTTCGGGTGTCCCTCAGGGTAGTCACCTGGGTCCTCTTCTTTTTATTTTGTCAATTGACGATATCACACATCTGTTGAATACGTGCAAAGTTTTAATCTACGCTGATGACATGAAGTTATTCTTTCATATAAGGAATGTTAACGATTGCAATGCGATTCAAAAGGACCTTAATATCTTCCATTCTTGGTGTGCTCACAATAACCTTGAACTTAATATTGATAAGTGCGAAATAGTATCTTTTTATCGTGGTCGAAGTTTTTTTCAATTTGACTACGCTCTGTTGGGTCATACTCTTCGTCGAATGAAGTCTGTTCGTGACTTAGGGACTTAGGAAAACTTGATTTTGTTGAGCATATCAATTCCATGGTTATGAAGGCTTGTTCTGTATTAGGTTTCATAAAAAGATGGTCACGTGAGTTCTCGAATATTTTAGTATATAAACAACTGTACTTTTCTTTTGTGAGACCTATTCTTGAATACGCAAGTCAAGTTTGGTCTCCTCACTACCAAACCCACATTAACAACGTTGAGTCTGTCCAACGTAAGTTCATTAGATTTGCCCTGAAGGATTTACCTTGGGTCGATCCGATTCGTCTTCCCCCTTACGAAGACCGACTGCAGTTACTCGACATGCATTCTTTAAATAAACGTCGTGAAGTTGCTGACATAATATTCGCTCACCAACTAATAGCTGGTTATATTGACTCGCCATCTCTTAAAGCTAAATTCGTCTTTAGGGATAGCCCTCGTAACCTAAGGAATCTGAGTCTTCTACAAACTAACAATTGTAGAACTAACTATGGTATCTATGAACCTATTAATCGCATGTGCATAAGTGTTAACAAGCATGCTGACTCATTTAACACATGTCTTACTAAGCATGCGCTGAAAAAATACTTGTTTTGTCATCATTCTTAACATCATTTTTGTCGTGTGATACGCATGAATTCTTGTTCTGCATGTTGTATGATGGTTCTGGTTTTACTAACAGAACCAAGTGATGATAATAGTCTCATACTCATGCAGCTCTGCTGCTTGTAGCTTGGACTAAGCTGATGGTTAAAAAAAAAAAAAAAAAAAAAAAAAAAAAAACGTTGAGGTTTTCACTAAGGTCATATTTTGATATTCTGGTAGGTCATGACCCAAGCTACCATCCCCTTAATTTTGGCGCACTACTTCCCGGACACCCTGTAAACAAAATTTAAATGTTAGCGCTGTTTGCCGATATCGAAATTTATATTGCACTCTATAGTTTAATTTTATCTTGCGGATTTTTTGCGCTTTGTTTTTAGAATTAAAAATTATAGAAATGACGATTTTCTTAGTATTTCCTTGAGATTTTCTCCTTAATTTCATTGGATTTCATTTAGAATTAGCAATATACTATGAGTAAGCCTTCAAAGAATTTATCCAATAAAAAAATACTAATAATAAATAGACAAAAAAAATTAATTAATTTATTTAAAAAAACTAATTACATCGGCAAACAGCGCTAACATTTAAAATTTTTAACAAACTTTATAAAGTGAATAAAACCCTATATTTTTTTATTTAAAAATTTGAAAGTTTTTGTCACGGTTCTATTTTTAACCGTTAATTTTATTACAATTTTATTTTTAATGAATTTTGTTGTTAAAAGGGAGTTTTACACCGATAAGTATAAAATAAGGTTAATTTTTCACGTAGCTATTTTTATGAGTTCTGTGTACTCGAGAACTGTAATACTGAGTTTATAATTGCTAAACATAGCAATCTTAAAGTTGTAATGGTTAATTAAAAAATACACATAATATAAGCTTAGGTTTTACTATGACAAAGTGGAACTGCTTTTACAAATATTTATTTTTAAATTAAAAAAAAAAAAAAAATATTTATATTTTTCATTATAGTTAAAAAGCCTACATTCCCATTCCCATGCTGGGCCCACTGTGCGCCGGCAGCCGAACGCGGCATTTTTGTTTGCAGCGCTGCTAGTGAGTAGGTAGAACGGGCGCGTCGCACGATTTTTAAAAGCTGTATATTGTATTGCAAATGGCAAAAAGTTCTTTTTCTTAACTTTTATCGACAAAAGTAGATAGTTAGTAGGGACGTAAACAAAATCCAGGGGAGGCAGCTGCCCTCCCCCCCCCCCCCCCCCCCCCCCTTGGGTACGCCCATGCCTATACATATTCAAGATTTGCATTTTAACCTTTTAAGGACGGGGAAAATTGCGTTAAAATTGACCTTTTATTAGACATGAATATTATAAATATATTCAATGAACTTCTTATGTGGAGTCCCCCCCCTCCTTGCTGGTCGATATATCGACCAGGCCCGTCCGCAACGGAAAGTCCCATGTAAAAAATTTGGCGAGACGGTTTGAAAGTGTTTTTCTAGGTAATTTGATGCGCTGAATACGGAAAAATCGTGAAAATTTCAATTTTTGACCTTGAATTCACCTTGCAGATGAGTTTCGCGATTCGTGGTACTATATTTTTCGTACTCAGTACATAAAAAAAGGTAGGTATGCCAACTTTCAGGGCAAAATAGCAAACAAATATTTGACTTTGAAATAGCAATTTTCAAGGTCAAGGATGCCTTCAGGAATTTTTACACTCTTTTTCCCATATTCAGCGCATCAAAAAATGTAGGTATGCCACTTTCAGGGCTAAATAGCAGAAAAAATTTGACATTGAAAACCGCCATTTTCAAGGTCAAGGATGCTTCCAGGAATTTCTATACTATTTTTCCCATATTTAGCGCATAACATGTTCCCTGAAAAACATCAAATATTATGTGTCCTCTGGCTGGTCCATATATCGACCACTCCCGTCCTTAAAAGGTTAAGGGAAAATTGGCTTTTGAAGCATTGGAGAATTTTATAAATATTTTTGAAAATTTGTTTAATATGTCCAGTAGGAAAGAAAATTTTCTTGAAATAGAAAATGTGTCCTTTATTTGAGATCTGTAAGAAAATACCTTTTTTTGTTACATATTAAAAGTCAGTTCAAGAAATCTATTAGTTACATCACACTACATGCACACTACATACGGAGTAAAGTGTATCTTTGTTTAGTATAAAATATCACATATTATTTTAATAACTTCTTTAGTTTAAATCTTAACGTGTAGATGATCTTCATTTTCAACCACTATCAAAAATAACGACTTTCATTTTCAAAAAAAAATTCAACATTCGTAAACTTTTGATTGCACGTTCATAGAAAATTTGGTTTGATTCAAAAGTTTTTCATTCAAGTCAATCAAAAAAGATTCAAAACAATTATTTTCTAACAAATATCTGAATGTTTGGTGGTGGTGTAGTTATTTAATATTTAAAACAAAAAACAATTAATATATTTTCAGACAAATGACAGTCTTATTGAAGGCAAAACCCTTTTGATCAAAATGTTCAAGTAGGTATTTGGATTTTTAAAGTTAGTGAAGTGCTGTGAATAATTATAGACTCATCTATATTTTAATAACTTTAAACAACTATGCTTTTTTGTGTGGATAATACGCTTTTATAAAAATTTACATAATAGGCATGAATTGGTGATCATTTCCTTTTCTAAAAATAAAATAAATGAAAAAAAAAACCATAAAAATTCCCTTTCTGTGAAAAATTGTTAACTCAATGTTATTGTATTCTTTTTATTCGATATTTATCATAGTATTCATTTCCTTTATTTTGTATTACATCTAATATTCAATTCAGAACGCTTTTTACCAGGCTATTTAAAACTCTATTGGAAATCTCGTTCCACGCTATTCTTTTTCTTTTCTTCAGTTCTGCAACATTTTCAATGGATGGCTTTTTCTGGTCGTAGACTTTTCTTGTTAAGATACCCTACAAATTTTCTATGGGGTTGAGGTCAGTATTCCTTGAAAGTATTCATTCTACCATTGACGAAGGCTATTTCGCCCCTTTTTTGAGAGCTTTTCAATTCAGTACAGATCTACCTTCCTGTGTTCTTTGTGATACGATTCTTTTTTCCTTCCGTAAATCGTACCAATATTAATTAAATCCATCTGGTCCATCGACACTGAACTTCTTTCCGTCGCCGAATACGAGATGTTTCCAGAAGTTTTTTGTTTTTTTATAAAATTGTCGGCGAATTTAAAGTCTATGTAATGTTTAATCAATTTGGGGTTTTGTATTTTTGGTATTTAAAGGTTTTGGAGGCTGTAGCACATTTTCTAACCTCAAGTTCAGCTGTCAAACAATTTTCAATGATAAAGTTCATATAGTACTTTTAAAACTGCACGTTTCACATTAGGCCAATATTTTGGAGGTTGTCCAGATTACTTCTTTTCCCCATAATTCTCGATTCCAAGCTTCAACAAATTTTTTATTACACTCTGCAATCTTTAAATTTCAATTACGATTTCTATCTGGGTTTTTACATGGTTCCTTAAATCAACATCATACAATTTTTCAATTCTAAGAAAAAAAACATTCTCATGACTTACTGAAAATATTAAAATTCAACATAAAAACTGAAATCCATGTTAGAAACTCTTTAAGCACACTCAAAACGCCAAGTGAGTTTATTCACCTTTTTTATCTTTTATTTACCATGATTCAAAGAAAGAGAGAGACAAGTAATTGAAAAGGTTTTCTGAGATTTCCCAAATAAAATGTTCAGGCATAAAAATTCATTTCCTAGAAATGTTTTGGGAAAAAATGTTTGAGTCTATAATTACGCTTCTTAACGTCCACCACAGACACAGAAGTAAACTCAACCTCAATTTCAATTTGTCTCGGAATTCCTAATTTCACTTTCTGTATTTTTGGCGGCATTCAGTCAAAGTTTAATTATTTCTGCAGATAAGTACAAATATATTACATATGGATATTTTGTTATATATCTAGATATTAGTATAACGTATGCAATATAGTATACATGTATTTCAAAATTAAAGCAATTTGTTTTATTTACCTCGATATTTAGCTTCATTTGGTTGGAAAATTTTATGTATTTAATTTAAAATGTTTAATTTTACAGCGTTTGACTGAATGTTTGGTTCAAACGTTTTGAAATTTAGATTGAAAGTCGAAGCTTTTGATATGAAAGTATTTTAATTAAACTCGTTTATATTTGGTTCAAAGTTCTGGCATTCAGATTCAAAGGCGTTTGTTTTTCAAGCATTTGGATTGATTTTAATTTATCGAAAATGTGTATTAATAGCAGACTTTTATATATCCGTTGTTACTCGAATTTTTCTTTTTCCTTCCATGTTTTCTTGTAAAGTCATTAGTCAGAAATTTTAAATAAATAAATCTCAATAAATCTACCTAAACAAGTTACGTGTTGGTACAAAGATTTTCGCATTTTAACTGAAAGTTTAAGTGTTTGATTTAATAGTGTTGAGCGTACCAAGTTTGATTAAAAAGTCGTTGTATTCAGCTTAAATATTTGAAGTTTTAAATGTGTTAAACATTTAACTTAATACTCTTAATTTTGATTCTCATATCGTTTGGATTTAAAATGCAATGCGTTTATTAAACTATTAAATTACTATTAAAATCTTTTTAAACCTAAAAACATTTAATATAAAACGTGTTTTCGTTTGTTTTACCCAGGACTTGTTTTTTGGGTGTAGATTCGTTTTTTAAGAAATGTGTTTTTCTTTTTGGTTTTATTTTTTATCCGGATCGAAATAAAAAACTATTACACTGATTGGAATCAAATATTTTATAGTAAAAATGAAAGCTTTTGACTTCTACTTTCAGAAGCTGTATTGCAAAAATCGCTACCATTTAAGCCATTGTAGACCTCAATCGGAATGCTGCGAACCATTTTTTACTCTTTTAAGTGGTAAAATTATACAGGTCACGTGGTTTTAGCGGCCATATTGGATTTTGAGCTACAAAAAATTTTGCGATACAGCTTTTGAAAGTTGTCAAAAGCTTTAATTTGGGCCTTTGTAGATCTCAATCGGAATGATGCAACCGATTTTATAGCCTCATAAATAGTAAAAGTAATGGAGGTCACTTGGTTTTAGCCGCCATATTGGGCTATGTATAGGCGGACTCTTCGAAAGCCAGTATGCATTCGAAAGTAGAAACCAAAACCTTTCTTTTGAGCCTTGGTAGACCTTAAATGGAGCTCACCATTTTTGGACAGCAGGGGGTGGTCCGTTCACAAAGAATGCCTCATATATATATTTTTGACATAACTATTGTCATCTATTTCTTTGTTGAATAATATTTATTTATTAACTATAATTGTGGTCGAGTGTAATCAGAGTTATGGTAAAAATTACTATTTTTATAGTCAATTAGACACTTACCAGAATTAACTATACTTTATCCCAGGATCAACCAGAAAAATAGTTGCAAAATAGTAAATTTTGACTAGAAATTTCTTTGGGTGTAAGGCGATCAAAATAAGGGCAATTTAAAATAAAAGGAAATATTTGCGCACATTTTTTAATAATTTCTTCCAAGTGCACAGAGAGTTACTTAAAACCTCTAAAACTTATTGAAGAACGCTGAATTTGTTTTTGATATTATTTCCTAGATAAAGAGAGGGACTAAGGAGTTTTTGTATAATTGGAAGGTTTTTTTTTTGAAAATAATGTAGTTTTAGTATATGAATGATGCCAACATTTTATGCAAAGCAATCTCAGAATGTTTTATTATTTCTTACACTTTAAAAAATAAAAGAACTTCGTTTACGATAGTTGGAATGGAAATTCAAATGTCTTTGTCTACAGTTTTTAGTAAAAATTTAATCCCAAGGATTATATTAGCACTAATAAAAAAATGACAAACTGAGACCAAATGTGATTCTACACAATGAAGTCCGGAAAAAAAAAAATCCCTCGTACTCTGCTAATTCAAGGTATTATTATAATTTTTTACTACAGCATAGAATTAAATCCTGCTAATTATTGGTCTAATAAATATAACCTCCACTGGCGTAAAATAACCTACCTAATTCGCAATTTCTCCTCATTTTGATCCTTTTGTCCAATCCTTCGACGGAGACGAGAAAAAAGTCCAAAATCATAATTGGAAAACCATCTCGACCTCACCAGAATCCCAGAAGGCATGGTCCGGTCTCCCAGACTTTGATTGAAAATTGGGCGATGATAAAAACATTTTCTCCCCAAAAGACCAAGTGTCAATGTGTCAGGTCTCATCGGACCGGGGCCCGTCGAAGTCAATTCTCTACTGGCCATTGCTTTCTACAGCTTTCGATAAATCTCCTGTTTGTGTTTCCGTTTAATATGAATAGAGAATCTGTATCCGTGAGATATCCGGGAAGGCATATTTGCAATTCAATTTCGTGACTGGGCTATTCGAGCACCAGCCTCCAGTGACCCTATGGTGTCCTTCGGCGACCAAAAAACGAAGGCTTATACAGAAACTCTTAAACAATCCCCCAGGACGATAACGTCGCTAACAAGTGTCTTTTAGGGCGATTTCATTCAGTCGATCACAAAATTGAATCTGGGAACCTGCTGCGATGATGACATACATATATGGACTTAGATACAACTCTTTCCCATAAAAATAAAAAAAAAAACCCTCGGGGGCATATGTCGTCTAAATAACAAAACCCACCCAAAGGCTTGACATCGGTCTTTTTCTGCATGAAAGAATTTCTATGGTGCGCGCACCCAGCAAGCAACTTCTACAGAAAATTGTTCGATTCGATTCGTACTTTTCGAATTTTTTGCTTGTATTGCAAAGGGTTTTCAGGTATAAGGTTCGAGATGTCATCGTTTTCGGACAGGGTATAATTTATCAGAGGTCACGGAACACAGGGTCATTTAATGTGCGTGACATATTTTACAGTGGAGTATAAATCACGTCCACTCCCATGCAACTAATGCACCCTTCCTTGCAAAAGGGTTCATGTAAAGTCGGGTCGCGGAAGCAGATGCAGCATCCGTGGTAAAAGCGAACCCTCTGCACTTTTCTCATTTTCCCGAAGCTCGATAGTGCTGCCGCCAGTTTAATCTACCTTAGAATTTATAGCTGCAAAGTTGAAAATGTATTTTAGCTAGCCCAGGGGATCCCCGTGGTAGTCCCCTTGAAACTTTTATATCTCATCATAGCAGGAAATTTCTCAGACCTCGGCTCAGGACTGCAGCGATAAAAGCGAAATATATATAGGAATTTTTGGCGGGGTGTTTCGCTATACCATCGGCTAGAAAACTTTTACCATTGGAACTTTTTAAGGTTCTCCTGGTTCCGGGCGATATTTTAATAAGCGAATTCAATTTAGCACGGCAAAGGAGTAATGCGGGACACGACTCGGGGCTATCAATCTTTTATATTACCACCAGAGAAAGAAGATATTCTGTTAACCCAAGCGAACTCCTTTCCGGAATTTTTGGGGAATGGAATTCTGTGGATCACGCAATTATGATTTTTAAAATTCCTGTGATTGTGCCAGCCACTTGATTTTCCTTTATTCTCTTCTGGAAGGCGTATTTTATTCAGAATTTTCCCAAGGGGAAAACGTGTGATCTAGGAGTGAATTTGTTCTTGTAAGAATTCCTTAATTGCTTTCAATCTCCATTTATATTGTTTTACTTTTTAAGGTTTCATACCTTAAGGGCTTAAATACAAATTCTTTATTCTGTTCGTTTGTCTGTCTACAGTGCTCAACTTTTTAGACTAAAAGGGCTGAAAAATTTTCCAAATAGAAAAATTTCCAATCTAGAGAGAAAAAAGCTGGACTAGTGTTTGTTGAAACATGCAATTGATATGCAATTACAAAAATAGGTGCAAACTATCTTGGTTTACATTTCGAATAATTCAATATATGAGCTGTTTATTTTAAAAGTCCATTTTCCATAAAAGATGAAGCTAGCTATTTTAATATTTACATCTCTGCGTTATCATCTTTCATTTTTAAGCAAATTGCAACTAATCTATGCATTTAAAATCGCTAAGATTTTTTGAAAAGGAAATTGTCTTTTTAATAGAATGATTAAAATTTTTATTTTTAATGTAGTTTAAGTTGGAGAGTTATTAAACGGTTAGGGAGTATATTATGCAGTAAAACTTTATGGGATAAGTGCTTTATGTTTTTTTTTACTAAAGTATTATTGTTCGATTAGCTCAGATAATAATTTTTTAAATAAATATTCAGTTATACAGGGTGTTCAGAGGTGGGAGGTCAATACTGAAGGGGGTGAAAGGTCAGACCGAGACAAGCAAAAAATCGTATGGGTGGGGGGGGGGGGGCATCTCGCACCGTTTGGCAGTTACAGGGTGATTCGTAAATCAGGATTTTGCCTTATATGGGAACCGCTCTTGTATTTTTATCTTTTTTTCTACGCATCGCAGCGGCCCCAAACTGATTTCAAAAAATCACTATTTGGAAGCCCTTTCCAAAAAAGTTTACACCACTCCCCTATCCCCAACCCCTTGGCCACAATACCCCCTGGAAGTTGAAAAAATTAACTTTTATTTCACGATTTTTCACCTTTCGCCCCACTTTTCTCTGAAATTCATGTTATTAACATACCTACTTTTTATTTTTTTTAAGTTGCCTATCTAATTACCTTTCCAAAAAGGTGCAACATGCCCAGGTAGAAAAAGGATACGAAAATTTATTTACAAAAATCCTTTTACAGAATATCATGATAATTCGAATTTTTAAGAAATTATACTTAAGTTAACTAAAAAATACATTTTGTTCGCTTAAAAACTAATTACAATTAAAACGTTTGTCCTTTAAAAGCTGTTCAAAATGTTCTCCGCTAGTTTCGATGCATGCAAGTAGCCTTCGTTTTATTTCACGTTTGAGGTCTATGGTAGCCAGCCTCTCCCGTATTTTCGTGGCTGCAGTCCCAATCCTGGTAACTAATTCTTGTCTGGTGTTGATTTTTCTTGAGTAAACATCATCTTTCATCATTCCCTATAAGAAAAAGTCCAGTGGAGTAAGGTCCGGTGACCTAGCAGGCCAAGGAATCGGTCCACCTCGTCCAATCCAGCGCTCTGGGTAAAGTTCATTCAACGTTGCCCTAACAATGTTCCCAGTATGCGCAGGTGCTCCGTCGAGCTGTAAATAAATTGCGCTTCTGGTGGCCAGGGGGATGTCCTCCAACAGATCCGGAAGGATATTCTCCAAAAAGTTCGAGTATAGCTGACTATTCGGCACTTGGGGCAAGATGAAGGGTTCTATCAACTGCTTGCCGATGATGCCAGCCCAGACATTGACACTAAATCTTTGCTGGAAGGACCGACACCTGGTCCTATGTGGGTTCACATCTGACCAGGTGTGGAGGTTGTGTAAGTTTGTGATGCCATCCCGGGTGAATTGCGATTCATCCGTCCACAGAATTCGGTCTAGAAACCTTCTGTTTTCGATGTCAGACTCGAACAGCCAAGTGCAGAATTGCAATCGTCCTTCGGAATCTCCTTCCCTAGTGCTTGGACCGGGATATGGTGGTATGGATGTAGTCCCTCTCGGTTCACAACGGTCCAAACTCTCCCTGAAGACAATCCTGACCTTCGTGCGACCTGCCTGATGCTTATTACAGGGCTGTTCCTGACGATGTTGAGGATTTGTTTGTCGGGGTCCGCTGAATCGGCCGATTTTCCTGCTCGCGTTTCTGCTCTGGGGGCGGTTACACTTCCGGTTTCTTTTAACCTTCTGAAAGTCCTTCAAAATACCCTTCTGTCGGGTACACGTCGATTCGGGAATCTCCTTTGGTATTGTCGTAAGGCCTCACTATCATTTCCTTCTACTAAACCGTACCCGTAAATTATATCGACATACTCGTCAACACTGCATTCTGCCATTTTATCTTAATTTTTTCTATTAAACACCCGGTTTTATCGCTTGCTTC
Organism: Dysmachus trigonus; assembly: GCA_949715965.1. Lineage (NCBI taxonomy): Eukaryota > Metazoa > Arthropoda > Insecta > Diptera > Asilidae > Dysmachus > Dysmachus trigonus. The sequence continues at coordinate 77,768,155 of OX454322.1, read as the reverse complement.
TTCAACTGTGGTCAATGTCCTTTCAAACTTACCCATTTTTATACCATAATTCATAGGAGGTATTAGAAACGGACCGTCAGGATACTTAAGAGTCAATACTGGATATAATAAACTAATAACGCTATTTAACGAGATTACATTTATTATTTTATTACTGTTTTGCTGAAATAATAAAAATGTATTACCTCTGTTTCCTAAACAAACATTTTCGAACTTGCTGTCATAAAAATTGTTTACTTAACGACTTTTTCCATTATGGTGCAATAAAGTAATTAGGTACCTGTGAGGATGTTTTAATTTCAGGACTTTTGCAACCCTTTTCTACCTGGGCATGTTGCACCTTTTTGGAAAGGTAATTAGATAGGCAACTTAAAAAAAATAAAAAGTAGGTATGTTAATAACATGAATTTCGGAGAAAAGTGGGGCGAAAGGTGAAAAATCGTGAAATAAAAGTTAATTTTTTCAACTTCCAGGGGGGATTGTGGCCAAGGGGTTGGGGATAGGGGGGGTGGTGTTGACCATTTTGGAAAGGGCTTCGAAATAGTAATTTTTTGAGACCAGTTTGGGGCCGCTGCGATGCGTAGAAAAAAAGATAAAAATACAAGAGCGGTTCCCATATAAGGCAAAATCCTGATTTACGAATCACCCTGTAACTGCCAAACGGTGAGAGATGCCCCCCCCCCACCCATACGATTTTTTGCTTGTCTCGGTCTGACCTTTCACCCCCTTCAGTATTGACCTCCCACCTCTGAACACCCTGTATATATAATATATATAATATATATATTAGGGTGCTTTTTTTCGACACAATTTTTTTTTTCAGTCCCACCTCGAAATTTTGTGGCAAATACCTAAACAAAAATTCCCTGAAAATTGGAGCCCTTAATATTAATATTAAGTACTAGACCAAGGCGTATAAAGATTTCCCATATAAAATACACGTAAACTTTGATTATTTTTCTTCAAAACTCTACAGCTCAGAGGCATTTTATGGCACAATCTTGGGCAATAGTAGGGTTTCTTCAGAATTGAATGCTCTACAAAAGTGTCCATTGCGGTGTAACCCTAACTCCCACCAGCGAGGTATTACGGGTCATTGACCCCAATTTTTCCACGAAATTCTCGCTTTTTGCCCCTATCTCGTAAACAACAAGAGGTACAGAAAAAGTGAATATCACAAACTTGTAGGAAATTAAATTTCCTACAAAAAAGTTGTCAACACCAAATCGCTATCATCGATATTTCATGAGATATTGGGCTTTGAAGTTGAGGTAGTGTTTCTACAATTTAGCTCAATAATCCATGAAAATTCCACACTACTTCAACTTCAAAGCTCAATATCTCAAGAAATATCGATGTTAGCGATTTAGTGTTCAAGAACTTTTTGGAGGAAATTGAATTTCCTACAAGTTTGTCATTTACAGTTTTTCTGTAGCTCTTGTTGTTTACGAGATAGGGGCAAAAAGTGAGAATTTCATGGAAAAATTGGGGTTAGTGACCCATACTACCTCGCTGGTGGGAGTTAGGGTTACGCCTCAATGGACACTTTTGTAGAGCATTCAATTCTGAAGAAATCCTACCATTGACCAAGATTATACCATAAAATGCCTCTGAGCTGTAGAGTTTTGAAGAAAAATAAATAGTCACGAAAAAAAGCACCCTAATATATATATATATATATATATAAAGTTAATTTCTTGGTCACGAGTTAGTTTATTAAACCCCTCTATTTTATAAAATGCTAAAAACTAGAATCAATAAATTCTACAGGGTGACAAATGGAAAGTTGCCTAAAGTATACCTATGTCTTTTCCTCTCTAATATGTTGTAGAAGGTTGGGACCCCGTAGTTATATACTAGAGTGCTGTCATTTTCTGTTGAGACGTCATAAAGAGAAATACGTGTACTTTAAAATGAGTAACCTTACAAACGGAGAAAAATCGAGTGCTTTTATTCTGGAGGTAAAAACTATACTGAAGCATATAGAGAGGCCTTCATACCAAGTTTGGAAGTAAAAATGTAGCCAGGCAAAACACTCAGAAAGTAAGAATTATAAAAAATTACTTGATTTCATCGTTTGAACTAATTTATTAATAATGTTTTCAAGCATTTATGTAAATAGTTATCCCCTGGCCGAATTTTGTTATAACTATCTGTCAAAAATGCCTGATTCAACTGGAACTAATTTAAAATAAAAATGACATCTTTACTGAATTTATACGTATTTTTATTTTTTTTTCCCGTGCACTCATTTTAAAATTATGAATGATTAGTTTTTGGCAACTTTGCATTGGTCACCCTGTATATATCTGCATATAATAAAGGTTCAGTAATCAGCACGAGTACAACACGTTCCTTGCATAATTTCCATGAAAAAGAGTTTTAAAACTGAGAACACGGGTGTCTTCTTGTTTTCGTCCTTTTTTTTTAGTCAATTAAACCTACAAACTCAATTTCAAGTTTATACCCAAAAATTACTCAGCGTAACCCCTATAAGTAGGAAGTGTCATACCAAAAAGCGCGCTAAAAACAATTCAAAACAAGCTGAGTCACCCCCGAAGTCCAGAATCCATATAAAGATGTTCACTTGCCGCTGAGAGTGAACTGTGGGCGACGATTCGATTTACGTAAACAGAAAGATGCATTTGAAGTGTCCCCGAATTGTGCTTTATATCTTTTGAAAAAATGGATTGATTTTAATAAAACCAAGATTAAAGCTTGCACAGATAATGTAGCTATATTAGAAAAATGTATGAAAATTATATTAACGATTAGAGATTTATAAGCGGGCATACTGAAAAATATATGCATATTAAGTTTTTCATAAAAGAAACTACTGTGATCAAAAAGTAAAGCCAATTTTGAATTTAAATTGTGCGGGTACATCGATTCGAGTAAATCTTCTTGTTTTTAGGTTTGCAACACTGTCACTCATATTGTGTAAATTTCATGTCAGTACGTAATTTGTTTGGTTAGTTTCGTTGTGTTTTGTGAGCAACTAAAAGTGAATTTTTCGATTTTTACAATGTGTGATTTTATTGAGAAAAGAAGTTGCATTACATTTTGTTTGCGGAATGAAATTTGTGCTGCAGAAACGTTTAGAATGTTGCAGAAGGCCTTCGGCGATCAGATTTTGTCTGATAGAAATGTTTACACGTGGTATAAACAGTTCAAAAAATGTAGAGAAAGCGTTGAAGACAAAGAGCGTCCCGGAAAACCATCAACATCAATCAATGAACAACATGTCAATGAAATCAAAAATTTTGGTGCTCAAAGATCAGCGGTTGACAATTAGAGACCTTGCTGATACTGTAAACATTTCATTTGGATCGGTCCAAACCATTGTGACTTGAGAAGAGTCACATCTTGATTGGTTCCAAAAACACTCAATTTCGCCATCTCACATTGCATTGGTGGCATCGGGGACACCGTTTTGAATCGACTGATGAGATAAAAGAAAAATCGAAGAAGGAACTGAAGGCCATTCCAATCATCGAGTTTCAGAAGTGTTTCGAGGATTGGAAAAATAGCTGGCATAGTTGTATTGTATCGAGCGGAGAATACTTTGAAGGGGCTGATGTAGATTTGGAAGAATAAATAAAAATTTTAAAATTTATAAATAAATTGGCTTTACTTTTTGATCATAGAAGTATATTTCAAATAGGTATTATTTATATATGGATTCCCTGATAGACTTGCTTTGTACTGAACAAAGTCTGAAAAACCCCTTTAGAGGTGATGGAAATCAAACTAAACAGAATTTTTAATCATCTAAATAGAATCAGTTTTGAATTTCAAAGAATTCTTGCACGAAAGCTGGCTAATGCATTGAAATGCGAAAAAAATACACACAATCAGTCGTCTATTCAGCAGCAAATAATTCACACAACGAGGAATTTATAAATACAACTTTTCCGGGTAAACAGCAGAATTTGAATGGGGAAGCAAAAGCTTTACCTGCAGAAGCTTTTCATTCATTTCCCACAAATGTGTTTTTGTGTGCTCTCGGTCCCCGGGGGTACATGGGTGCGGAGGGCACATCAATTGTTTTAGGACCGTAGTTGGATCAGGGTTCAAATGCTAACGACCTTCGGGAAGCATTTAGTTGCCTTTATTTTTCAGTTTCTATGTATTTAATGTCTCTATAAAGAAGAGGCGCCTGCTTTGGGAAGTAGATAAATACTGCAAGATAATTTATGAAATCCTTTGCCTTTTGATTCTTTTTCAGCGTTTAACTTTCATCTGTATTATATGGTTAAATTCTTTTGATTCCTTTTGAATAGTTTATAAAAACTCACCACCATGCACCAATCAGTGTGTATTCTACCAACGTATAAGTGGACCAAAATACTAGAGATGGACAAAAATCTTTAGCACCCTGTAACGTGGAGTATGTTGTGAATGCACCCTTTCTCGCACCCTGTATATGACGTATATATGAATGACATATAAAAGGATATTTTTGACTTGTATGATAATAAAATTTTGGACATTACATCTTCTTTATGGTAATTCAGAAATTAGCCGGATAACTTTACCATATCGCTAAGGAATTTCTTTGGAGTAATTTGTAACATGAACATTAGTCGGATTTTCCCCCCATTCATTAAAAACATTTATATACCATAATATTTCATTAAGAATACTTGTGTAACATTTTGAGCAGATTCTCTTTGAGTTCATTTCCAGTACTCTTTTACTTTTCCAGTAATGAAACAATAAAACACTAGTAACGCAAGAATATAAAAATTAAAAAGAGCACGCCGTCAGCAATCGTAAAATTAAAAGAAAGCACAGTGCCGCAGGCAATGAAAGGGTTAGAGACACGTGGTATCAACAAAAGCAATCCTTTTAAAAGGACAATGGTTGTTTTCTTTCTCTCTGAATAAAAAGAATCGTTCTCGATTGAAAGCACTTCAGCATACATAAGTATATATCATTTTTTGTCAAGACGTTGAATTGAAGGTGAATCCAGCTGCTTTCTTTGTACGGAAAAAGACAAGGTTTTAGTTCTTGTAATTTCAATTAGACAAATCCTTTCAAGTTGCAGAACAAAGCAGAAAAAAAAAATTCTTTGATGAAATTTTACATTATGAAAGTAATGACACAACTGTAAGGAAAATTGTGCGAATAATGCTCGAGAACGAGTTCTATTTAGATAAAACTGACAATGTTTTAAAATATATAAGAACAAAGTTTATTATAAGTAATTCTTTGCTTATTTACTCTGACCGCCCTGAAACATTTCAGGGTTCCCAACAGATTTCGTTTTGAGTGTTGCTGATAAATGGCAACATTTGTGTTCGCAACAAGTGGTTTTACCTCCTTGAAAATGTCAGTTTTCGTTCTAAGTAAACATCATTTGCGGGAAGTGCTATTACAATATTTTATTGCAAAGAATAATGCAGCGGAGACTCATCGTTTGCTTGTGGAAGTTTACGGTGAACATGCTCCATCTAATACAACTTGTGAGGAATTGTTTCGACGATTTCAAAATAATGATTTTAGCACTGACCACAAAGAACATGGAAAACCACCAAAGAAATTTGAAGATGCTGAATTGGAAACATTATTGGCAGAGAATTATTGCCAAACTTAATCAGAATTGGCTGCAGCATTAAATGTTGAACGATCAACTGTTGCAAAGCGTTTAAAAGCAATAGAAATGGTTCAAAAAGTTGGTAACTGGGTTCCATATGAATTGAAAGAAAAAGACATCGAACGTCGAAAAACAATTTGTGAAATGCTACTTCAAAGACAGCAAAGAAAAGAATTTTTGCATCGAATAATCACAGGAGATGAAAAATGGATATATTATGAGAATGCTAAACGTAAAAAAGCTTGGGTGAAGCCAGGTGAACCCGGCCCATCACAACTAAAGAGAAATATTCACTGTGACAAGGTTATGCTCTGCATTTGGTGGGATCAGAGAAGTGTTGTTTATTATGAGTTTCTCGGACCCTCTCAAACTATTAATGGAGAAATTTACCGACGACAACTAATGCGTTTGAAGGGAGCCATAGAAGAAAAACGACTAGAATGGGTGAATAGGCACAGTAAATTAATTCTTCAACAGGATAATGCCAAACCGCATACCGCACAAGTCGTGAAAAGATATTTAGATGAACAGAACTGGGAAGTGCTACTGCACCCGCCATATTCGCCAGACATAGCTGCTTCCGATTATCACTTATTCCGAACATTGCAGTCAGATCTTACGGGAGAACGGTTCACTTCATACGAAAGTATCAAAATTTGGATTGATAATTGGATCAGCTCAAAAGACCAGGATTTCTTCATGTAAGGAATACGTAAAGCGAAGGTTGTAGCTGCGATAAACTTTTCTTTAATTTTCTAAAAAAGCAAATGTGTTCCAAGTCAAAGAAAAATTTAATGCCAAGAAATACCGTCTCAGTCTCACTGCAGTTGAGGTGCCCAGAAAGTTACAAATTTTTAATTTAACAAAAGGAAAAATGTTATATTAATAATTTGCCTAAAGCAGTTTTAAAACTATGATTCGATTTGTGTTCAGGCTATAAAATAAATAAATCAATTGATTCTTCGAATATCTTTCAATTCAAAGAAACTCCCCTATTCAAATATGAAAATTAGTACTCTAGATTTGAGCGATCACTGATTTTAGTTATGGTATCCAATTTTTGTTCTATAGATTTCATAGAAAGATAGCAGACAGAAACAGAAAAATTTAATTCGTTTATTCACCACACTTATGTTAAGTAGGCTTTATATAATAAATATAATCGATAAATACCTTTATGTAAGTGTTCCATTAATTAATTTTTGATTTGAGTTTTGAAGCAGTAACTCAGGACCAGAAAAACTTGTGGCGGTTTAAATTTACAGATTTACTCCAAAACATTTTAGAGCTGCTAGACTGAGTAAGACAACATTTGCTGATCATTTAATATTTTAAAAATTAATTAAATACGATAAAAATCCATGTTTGCGCCATTAATTTTCGCCGAGCGTTTATACAGTGAATATTTCAATCTTTCTGACCAAAATAATTAAAATGCCTGTTTTATTTGCTATAAAGATTAACTGAAAATTTAAATTACACTTGTACATGCTTATTTTACAACTCATACGAGTATGAATTTTATAGATTTGTGAATATAAGCTCATTTCGGAACAGAAACGAATTGAGCCATTGATGGTAAATTGATTCAGCAGAAATTCTAGTGAACGATGCTTTATAAAAGTAATTGCCATTAATAAGAGTGGCTATTAAAATTGATTAATGGAACCTTTAATATAATTCCGCACCTTAAATAATAAGTGAGTTAAGTTACCACTTCAATTATATTCCTGTTGTATTAAATTAATTAAATATAACATAAAGTGTAGAAAATTACATTAAACTTAGTAATTGTTAAGTAATTGAATTTTCAAGTATGTTTTCATTAAAAGGAAAACCATTTTTTTCGTATTATATACAGGGTGGGCCATCTAACGTTTGGAATTGGAAATATAGGTTATTTAGAGATTGGAAGGTTTGATGACATTTCCGATGTGACAGAAAGTTAGTTTTATGTTTGACATTTATGAAATGGGTCGCTTTTCGCTTGAACAAAGTTGGGAAAGATTAAAAACTTATTTCCAAAGTGGTGAGTCTTCTACTCAAACTGTAAGAAATTTACGGAAAAAATTTGACAAAAAGGATGTGCCAAAAACGCAGTTTGTGGATCAATTTGTGAAGCGAGTTCGTAAAACTGGATCGTTATTGGATAAAACAACCCGTGTACGTACTCGTCCAGTGCGCTCAATCGAAAACATCGCTGGTGTTGCATGGAGGAGGAGTGTGCATGAACAACCATCAACATCAACTCGTCATCGTTCTCAAGAATTGAACATTTCACGCACTTCTTTGAGAAGAATTTTGCATAAAGATCGATTTTTTGTTTCCCAAAATTGAAGACTATGACATAGACGACATTTGGTTTCAACAGGACGGCGCAACGTGCCACACAGCCATCGTAACAATCGATCTTTTGCGCACTGTTTTCGGAAATCGCATAATCAGCCGAAATGCTGATGTCAATTGGCCACCTCGAAGCTCCGATTTGACTCCGTTAGATTTTTTTTCCGTTAAGGACAAGTGTTACGCTAACCATCCAGAGACGATTGATAATTTGAAACGTGAAATCGAAGTTTCCATTGACGAAATAGAGGCCAGCAACAATCGAAAATGTACTAAAAAATTGGACTGATCGAATGGGGTATTGTAAGGCTAGCCGTGGCAGTTATTTGAATGATGTTGTCTTCCATTCCTAAATGGAAAGGTTCAATCTTTCTAATAAACTCATAACTTTGAAAAAATATTCATTTGTTTTTCTTTTTATAGCCGATTCAAATTCCAAATCTTAAATGGCCCACCCTGTATTTCATAAAATCATTAATGGATTTTTATCGAAATTTAGTCAATTTAAAGAGAACATATTGCAGCAATACACCCAACTCTATTTTTACACAGTAGATACGTTCCTCGAAAAACCGTGTAAAAAAAGATATGATTCCTATAGTAAAATGGGGGATACGTTCCTCGTTATCAAAAAAACCGTGTCAAATCAAAAAAAGAATCATATTTAATGGGAAAAACGGCGTAAAATGTTTTATCAACTAGACTCTGGCAAAATTCCACCTATTATTCACAAATTTAGTGACAATTTGAATTCTATTTATCCACTTTAATTAGATTTATAAGTAAATTAACTAAAATTCCAGGTATAAACGATAGCATTCCATAATTTTTGTTTTAATTAGAATTCACAAGAAATTCAATGAATTTCTTTAAACTAGATTTATGTCTAAATTCATGGATATCTGAATGTAAAAGCCAGAATTTGATTGTCTTGTTTTATTAGATTTACGTCCAAATTCAGTGGGTTTCTAAAACCTTTATTAGGATATCTGGAGTCAGCGCGAAAACAAAACTCATTGTTTATAATTTCCTAGTAATGAATTTATATCACTCGAATTAGTTCAATTTCTATTTTGAAGAGGTTTTATTTAATTATTTATACTTGTGGTATATTAAATAAATTTAATTACTGAACTGATATAATTATTACTGATATTGATTTTATCAAATTTTAGTGTTAGTTTCAAATTAGGATGTTTAGAAAAATCTAAATATTTTCATAATACAATGCGTGCATCAAATAAACGCTTTTCTTAGTCATCAATTTATTATAATATATAAATAGATTTTTATTAAACCGTAATTTCCGAATAAGAGGAATTTCAGCAAAATAATTTACAAATCTCGATTTGTAATTTTCATTTGTGGGGACGGTGATTAAAATATGGAAGAATTTATGGTAATTTCCTTTAATGGAATTCAGATATAATGGCATTATAAGGAAATATTGAATATTATCGACATGCGGTGTTCTTTATATATTTTTCTTCATTCCTCAATTAGACTTGTTTTGTACTTTATGTTATACGTTACTAATTCTAATTAATCATGATGTCGAGAGAAACTCACACGATATATGTAAATTCTTCAGCTTTCCATCCTTAAGCACTCAACTTGCTTCCATTTAATTTTGCCATTTGTAGACTTTTCCTCACATGAAGTGATTTGTAAATTTACCCATGACGAATGAAGGAGATTTCAGTAAAACATTCTCCAGACCGAATAGATTAATTTATCATTTAATTTTCAAACATAAACTGAGAATACGACGACCTTTATTCAAAGCTCAATGGTTTTGTAAAGCGAAATTAAAGTTTACTTTAATTTGAAATCGTTTATGCAGCAAATAATTTCGAACCGAACACACACAATGCAACAAAAGACCCCTCCATCAAAATGGAATTAAAACGTTATTACAAATGACAGCCACAACAAGTCCTTAATCTTAATTAAAATTGCCTTAAACCGACAAGACGACCTCACTATAAGATAAGCTACATAAAGGGAAAATCATTTTGCTTTCATCTTTGCCGCAAAAGATAAAACTGAACCTGTCTTAAGATCTGGTGGAATTTTTCTTTTCATTAGGAGATTAATTTCAATGAATTTGTTAAACAGATGACTTTTTTATGAATTTAATTAGAGTCCCTCATACCGTGTGATACCCTGCAAATAATTTATCATAGCAATTTCTGATGTTTTGCTAGAAAATTAATTGCTAGAGAATGCCACCGAAAATTTCGAAACGTGTCAGATGAAAGTGGGTGGGGGCTTCAATGATTTTCCTGTATCCTGGATGTGACTTGTTTTTCCGGGTTCACGTTTACTTCAAATAACAAAGTTATTGCGTTTCTCGCATAAAATTTACTGGGAAAATTTGGCAGCTTTTGTTGTCTTGAATAAACAAAAAGCCCTATTACATTCAAAACCCATTAGAATAGTCCTCAACGAACGCACTCGTCAGTAATTTATGCTGTTTACGCTTCCTACCATGCTACAAGCTATGCTACGACTTGCCTTTTAGAAGTGTACTCAAATGTTTTCCGAAATGTGTTGCACATAAAAGGCATTTGGGGGAAGGGAAAAGTGCCTGAAAGTCATACAATTACAGGGTGACCTTTAGCATTTTTGAATATTTTTAACAATATCTGCTTCAAAATTCTGGTAAATTACGTAACATTTTACTAATGAGTCACTATTTTTTAACAAGTGGAGAGGTCGGGAAAATGTAAATATTTTTTAATAAAGGAAAGTCGTCATTTTCATTCCACATCCATTTTATTATGAAAAAATTAAACCTGATTAATACAAACAATTAATTTAAAAATATAGTGAAGGACGTAAATTATCATATTTTTTAAATGTGAACCACCTGCATTTCTCTGAATCTTCTGTCGCCGGAGAAAGGTACATAGGGATGATACAGACCAAATCCTTTCGTCATGTGAAAAAGAGAGGTATCGTTAAATTTTTTTATTTTATTCAAGATGGAGCACCACCTCATCACACACAAGAAGTATTTGAAGCCATGAATAAATTTTAGGGCGATCGAGTTATTGGCATAAGGGACCCACGCTTTGCTAAGGGAAAAGGAAAAAAATAACCTTACTCGTCAGATCTAACTCAATGTGATTTATTTTTGTTGGGGGTACATTAAAGATCACTACTATGCAAATAACCCAAAAACAATAGAGGATTTTATTAAAGACATTAGGAAGATCATTAATGGCATTTCAAATGTAATGTTAGAACATGTTTTTAGTAGTTTTAGAAAGCATTTGGATATTTGTGCCAATTTAGATGGTTAAAATATCGAAAATTTATATCATTAGTAACTAACGTTCTTCACAATATTTTTAAATTAATGGTTTGTATTAAATAGATTTAATTTTTTTTTATAATAATATGGGCATGAAATTAAAATGACAACTTCCCTTTATTAAAAAGTTTTTACATTTTATCGATTTCTCCATTTTTTAAAAAAATAGTTATTCATTAATTTTCACACATTCCAATCGGATACCTTGAATATTACTCGCTTAGTTACCCGGCATTGTTCGAACGAAATCATTTTTTCAAAGAAATGAAAACTTAACTTAAAATCAATTTTTCAAAAATATCAAAAACATAAACTTTAGACCTGTAAAAACAATATACAATATAGTATATATTAAGGTGCTTTTTTTTCGCGACTATTTTTTTTTTTCTTCAGTCCCACTTCGAAATTTTGCGGGAAATACCTAAACAAAAATTCCCTGGAAATTTGAGTCCTTAATATTAATATTAAGTGCTAGACCAAGGCGTATAAAGATTTCCCATATATGTAAAATACACGTAAATTTTGATTATTTTTCTTCAAAACTCTACAGCTCAGAGGCATTTTATGGTATAATCTTGGTCAATGGTAGGGTTTCTTCAGAATTGAATGCTCTACAAAAGTGTTCATTGCGGTGTAACCCTAACTCCCACCAGCGAGGTAGTACGGGTCACTAAACCCAAGCTACGAAAGGTTTTTTATGACCGTGCGGCCTTGATGACCGACAACCCCTTTATGGATCTGCCATTTTGAATTTCCAAATCTTAATAATATTCAAAATTAGTGGCCTTAAAATATGCATTGTACCAATTTTCATTAAAATCCGTTGAAATCGAAAAATGTTGGTCACCATATCGGATCCGCCATCTTGAATTTGGAAATTTTTATAATAATCAAAATCAGTGACCTCAAAGAAATCATTGTACCAATTTCCATTAAAATCTGTTGAAATCGAGAATTTTATCCCCCAAACCCCTATATACCAATTTTTATGAAAATCGTTTAAAATTTAAAATTTGAAGCTGCCATCTTAGATCCGCCATTTTGAAACCCTATGGAGTATGTACTACATTCGGGCAAAAAATGAAAAAATCGATGCAAGCGTTTGGGCAACAAAAAAAAAAAAAAAAAAAAAAAAACAAACGAATTTTCATCTATGTAGCAGACATCTGCCAACTTTTAGAAAAATCTTAGACAATTCTTTTGTTACAAAAAAATAAAACAGCTGTCTGCTAAATTCACATTCATCAAACGCTCGAACTATCAAACTCGCTTAACTTCGCGAAGTTAAGTTTTCCGAAATTATACAATTTTCTGCGCAATTTTCTTAATTTTTCTTTCCGTAAGAACCACCTACAATTAGAAAACTTAAAAAAAAAAAGTTGAATGAAATCGGTAAAGCCGTTCTCAAGTTATGGCGTGACCAAGGGAAACAGGGATTCATTTTTATATACATATATATATAAAATATAGGTAAAACAGAAAGATAGAATTGACGAAGAAGTAAAACACGATTAATACAATAGATGTTTTAAGACATCAGCTAAACCACTACAATACACATTTAAGATTACATTTAGGATCATATTTAAGTGATATGAAAAGAAATTTATTATATCTAGTTGATGACAATTGCCTTACACCCTCCGTAAATACCAAGCAAAAAAATTGTGCTTTCTCATTTTTGGTTGTATTTCACAAATCTTACACTCTAAGCATTAGCAACACTCGAATATTTACTTGTTGGCATTTATTGCTGAGGAAATATTCTAGGAATTCTTGTGAAAGAAAGCCTCTTAGTCCTTCGATGATTAATGGGACGCGCCTCCAAAGAAACCATACGAAGATGTATGGCTTGTGAAATATAAATGAATTGAAGTCAGTACCCAAACGCTCGGTAAATACCTTCTCTGAGTGGATGTGCTGGAGCACTGATTACAATCAACCGAATCACATTAAACATTTAAATCTCGAAATCCTTTACACTCCAGACACGGCAGTCTGCAAGAAAGGGTGTGAACAATTGAAACGAAGCCGGGGAACTCACATATTCAAGATTAATTATTAATTACTTTTCACATGGTAATTTATTGGATAAATCCAAATAAATTTTTATTGATATTTTCGGTGGAATATTGGAAATTAAAAGAATTTGCAAAAAATGCTGTTGTAGAGATTATATAGGGTAAGTTTAAAAATACTCTTACAAAGAAACGGTGTGTCTCACCGATTTTGATGAAATTGAAATATGTTGTAGAGTATCGAAAAATAAGAGACACGTACTTTTTTTTATCTGCGGATACGCACATTTAGGGGGTACTTTTATTTATTGTGTTTTTGTTTTTTTTTATAAAAATTGATTTATTTTGCAAAAGATCCGTTATCAGCGACTCCAAAAACCCCTTAATACTGGTTTTCACGAAAAAATTGATGTCTGAAAGAATATACAATCATATCATTTACAAATTAGTGCTAGGGGTTGTTTACCACCTTGAGGAGCTTTTTTTACGAAAATCCAAAAACCGTTCAACTTTATTTTTCAAAATCGTATGTAAACAAAAATTTTTCAATGATTTTTAACTAAAACTGTTACTTTTGTGACGCAAAAATATTTAAAAAAAAAAAAATCGTTTTTCTGTAATAAAAAATAAGGGTTGCTACCCCCGGGAACCGGATTACTTACCAAAGGTTAGTATATTTATGAGACATCATTTCCATTTTGCTTCATTCGAAAAAATTCATTAGAACTTGAAGTATTTAGGAAAAACTGTTTTTGGTGGTAAACTTCAGGGGTGGTTTTCACCCCCTAAATGTACGTATCTGCAGATAAAAAAAATACGTGTCTCTTATTTTTCGATACTCTATAACATATTTCAATTTCATCAAAATCGGTGAGAGACACCTGAGAAAGTTTCCTTGTGAGAATAACAAAATTCATTATAACAGCCCTAAAGGTTTGCTGGTTCTTACTATGCTATGATTTATTAACAATCAATACCATTTTAATTGATAGCCAATCGGCCGTATAAACGACTAATGGATTTAATTAGCACAAGTGAATATTAAAGCCTTCTGAATAATTCAAATATTTGATTATCATGTGCAATGGAAACCAAACTTCGTTATCGAAATTAAATTTCATTGAATACCAGCGAAACCCAAAGGCTGAGAGAATTTACACTAGCAAATTATTTCTTCAATGCCCGAAAAATCAATTGACCAAAAAGGGATTGCAGCTTGGCAACCTCGAAACGATTCTCGGAAATGATATTTTATTCCTTCGGGCTTACTGTGGTATTTTATAATTTCATATTTCGATCTCGAAATAAATTCTCTTCAAAATAAACTGGCTCCCGGAGTATTACAGTCAATTGAAAAATTTTAACGTAAGTATACTCACGAATGGGAATTGTCGTAAATAAATCCACGTACCTGCAAAGAGAAAAAAATCTATTATTAGAACAGAATTTCATACGACAAACATGAATTGTATGTTTTATTACGAAAATTAAATTTGTAGATATTTAATGCCATTTATAATAGGCATTCGAGGCCTTTTTTACAACAAGCGGCTAAACATATTTTTAAACCTTCTTCAAATAGCATTTTCCAAATCTTTCGAATCTTTAACGATAAGTAAGTCGCGCTGAGGGATATTGCAGTTGTCATACCAATCAATCACTCTAAATATCTTGAGGTCATCAGCATATAAGAGGGAATTAAAAATAATATTCACGCTCAAGTCATTATTAAATAACAGAAAAAAAGTGGACCAAGAACAGAACCTTGGGGAACACCGTAAATCGGGCAGAAACTGAAATAATGAATAGCCATCAAATATACGCATTTTACGGTCTAGCAAATAAGATGAGAATTAACTTAAAAGGGATCCTGATAAGCTATAAGTACAATAAATTGATGGTTTTAATTACATTTCTGTCCCGCCCTTCCTCCATATTAATTAAATTAATCAATGAGAGTCTGTAAAGATGCGGCGATAAGACTAATGAGTCTCTCCAAGAACAATTTCTAAGACCAAACTCAGCAAGAGTATTTTAGATAGGTATTACAAATTTGTTTGTATTATATATAAATAAAGATCGTCAAATAACCAAAACTTAACTTTTTTAATATCTTAATTTATTTCCTAAATTACGCTACAATGAATAATTTCTTTATGAAATGATACGATGATGCTATAAACTAAGTTCCTTGAGAAAGGGACCAATGCAATTGGGTCTTAAAATTAGACAACGCTTAAGATAGAAGCTGCTGACCATAAAGATTTATTGCAAAATCCTGAAAGACTTTATAGTATCCCTGTGACGTGCGGAATTCTTCCCCGGTAAGTTTCAAAAGGCCGCTTCAGGTGTCCTTTCTTAGGTTTAATTGGAAATTGAAGTAACATTGAAAGTTCATGTGAGATTGGAAATTTGAAGGAGATGGTTAAATCGCAAAATACTTCCTCCGGACATAAGTGTGCTCCATCAGTATAAGCGACACTAACTTTATAACTTTTATGTGAGACGCATTTCGAATTAAGAGTCTTCAAGCCAGAGATACTTTTAAGAGCTTCAGTTCCTGTTAAATCTTGAGAGGCTGTAAAATAAATGAGAAATTCTTCTTGATCAAAGTTGGGGTCGTTGGCGTTAATGTTCTGTTCGTTTTTCGTTGATTCTATTCAAAGGCTGTGTGGTCTTTTAATCTACTTTTTTTATGACTGGAATAAAACACCTCAGATTTTGAATCAGTTGCTTTTTTACAATAAAAAATGTCTTTCAGCTATATTTATATCTACATTGTAAATTGGTTTAACTGCTGGACGTGCTATCAGCGAATCATTGCATTTGGGTTGAATTTTGTTTAACGAATTTTCCTGGATAATGTTTTTTCCTTTTACATTAAAAGGATTTCTATGAAAACTATTGTTTGTATATATTGAACACTAACAACGAATGGATTAATAATCGTTATAAAGTATTGAATAATTAAGGGTGGCCTTCTGTTAGTTTCTTTTTAAATTACATGTTTCTTTAACACAAACACCGCTTTCGTGCTCAAAAATTTACAAAATACATTATTGGATCTCCGCGTTACGAAATGAAAGCTTGAAGAACGTTGGAAAATTTTTAAAACTAATTTCGAAAGTATGTGAATGCACCAAGAGCATAGCTGCGATTTGACGCTAGACTTTAGACTTTCTTTTTGTGGACTGTCGTTTAAAATCGATGTTATTCTGACAATCCAGAAACGATTAAGCCGGAAATAAGGTGAAATAGCGCCCCCAAATAATCGAAAATGTGCCACAACATTATGCTGCCAGGATGGGCTACTTCCAAGCGAGCCCAGGTGGTCATTTTAATTAAGTAATATTCCATAACTAATCGGAAGGTTTTCTGTTTTCAATAAATCAATAAACTTTAAAAAATTTTGAACTGTGTTTATTATATAGCATTTTTAAAAAGAAACCAGCTGATTTTCCGATTGAAAACAAATTTTTAAAAATTGTTAATGAAAAGAGGAATAATTATGGGAATATCAAAATACATATTGTATTATTTTTAGTGCAAAAAATGGTTTTAGAACTGATTTTAATATAGTATAGTTTTACTAGAGAACTAGATTCAGGTATCTGGACCAAGATTTTTATCTTGATTTGAAGGTTCATCTAAAGTTCCAGCATTTAGTTATTATATTTCCAATACACAGTACTAAAATTTATACTCATAAATGTGAAATTCTGTTTTTCATATATTGCACCAATTTTGAATGTATAATAATAATTTTTTGAAATTATTGCAATACTCATAAAAATTCCTACTGTTCATAATTTCTATCCAAATTCACATAATTTTCAAAAGATAATCGAACAATAAGCACGTTGACCCTGTAAAATCTTTCAAAGTGAGCATGCATTTTTCTAGGGGACGAAAATTCGACGATAATTATGCCAAAATGTGATGTGATCAACAATTTCGTCCAAAGAATGAGAAGTTAAACATTTTAAACATTTCAAACATTTTAAACATTTCAAACATTTTAAACATTTCAAACATTTTAAACATTTCAAACATTTTAAACATTTCAAACATTTTAAACACTGAGAAACATTTTAAAGCTAATATTGTAATTTATAAGTTACCCTACCTTTCCTTTTAATCTGTTACTCCTTTTATTACAAAATTAACAAGAAATTATGCGAAATACTTGCAATTCACTTATCGTAGGTAATTGCTGCCTTTACTTATCCACAAATTATCGCTTTAAACAAACTTCTAAAGAAAAGCCGCAAATGCAATTGCGTAAAGTAAGCAAATGTATACGTCTAGTAATTATCTCATTCACAGCACTTAGAATTGGAAGTTATGGCATTTTTAGCCTCCTTAAGTAAAAAGTTTTCCCTAAGAACATTAGCGGAACGAAACTAATTTAAATTGAGGTAAGTTTCGGGTACATACTCGTTTTTGCAACTATGTTTGAACTGAATTTTGATTACGTTGTATGTAATTATTTTCCGTAAAATAGTTGTGCGATTTTGTGGTAACAGAATGAATGCACCTACAATTTTGGGGAAGTGTGTGATGCAAACGCATGGAAAAAATAGTTCAAGCGAGTGGATTTTCACAAAAATTACAAATTTAATTGATTGTAATAAAAATACCGCATTGCAATGAAAAGTGCAGAGCACAAATATTAATAAGATGTTTCCTTATGCGTTTTGCTTCAATGACTTCCTGCAATAAACTGTACGGAAGCGGGTTAAATTTGCATCAAACGTTTCTGTTTGTTCCCGTTTCCCACTTTCCTAGATAAGAATGGCATAGTGCTGATTACGTAATGTTTAATATCACTTTCTAGTCTTTCCCACCCGAAGATATTATACACACAGATGGATTGATACTTACATGGCTTACTTTGCCGCCTAACAACGATTGCGCATGCTTTTGAGGCTTTTTCCCTTCTTCGATGGTTCATTAAACGTTAAATGCGATCGAAATGTGGCATTGAATCGGACTATGTCCAAAAGAAAAAAAAAATATTCGATTGCGTCCACCTACACAGGGTGCCTTCGAAGCAGGCCTCGGAGGCGTTAGCGCTTTACTTTTGCCACTCAACAGTCGACGACTTCGCCGATTCGCCGCCGACTAGACGACTCAAGTCCGACAATGAGTGGGTCGAACCGGCCCAGGTATTTAAAGAAAATCGCGAACAATGAGATGAATTAGTGATTTGATTAGCACCTTTGGGTGTCTGAGATTGCGGAGAATTTTTGCTCGTGCGCAATAAATGATTTAATTCCACCACGACACGACGCCCAATCTCTTGCATACTTGTGGTAATGTTTGCGTGAAAATTGAATTTTTATGCTGGTTCTCGCCTCGCCATAGTCACGATAGAATTCAATTTCCTGCAAGCCATTTTTACATTGAATAAATTTTACCCTTCCCCACAAAAGCGCAAGATAAAATCGCCCTGGGGTGCTTTTTATATATATATATTTGTTTTTTTTTTTTGTTTGGTTCTTCCTGCAGCATCAACTGGACCTATTAAGAATAACAGAAGCGTCCTTTTTGCAAACAAAATTTAAGAAAAGGGACTCCCCGATAAGCGACACATTCAAATTCCTACGGGCGACACCGAGGGAAAAAGTTTTAATTGATTACGTGTCCCAGAAGTTTGTAACAAAGATGAACCATTAGAAAGATTTATCAATGGAGTTGTGCGGGTGGGATATCTGGTTCCAGGAAATAAGGATTCCATTTATGGTCCGGTACATAAAAACTTCACTTACTTATATATTCCGGTCAGGTGCGCTGAGACCACCACTGTATACCAATGGGGAGGGGGGATGTCGCAAACAAACTAATCAGAAATTGGTGTTTTAATGGGCTTCTGATGTTTGCAATGGAAACGGAACACACCTGATTTGATTAACTCCTTTATCCTTTTGCCAGTATAATTGCAATAGTTTTTGTTTTACTACAAACAAACAGTGAGCGCAAACACTGCATACAAAGTAGCTTATGCTGCACATTCAGATTCAGCGCACAAAATACCCCAGAGCTCTCTGTAGGGATGGCGAACAAACAGCTATAATCTCATGAATATCATTAAATCCGTGGTAAATTTAATGTGCCTCCTAAATTAAATGCGCACTCATAACGCTCCCCGCTGGAGGATAAACATTCATTCAGAGGATGGATTTTTGGGTCCCTCGGAGGTAGTTCATAATTTCGGACTTATGCTCCAGAGGGCGCCGCTCGACTGCATCGCACACAGTTTGTTAATAAGTTGCAAATACAATGGGTCCCAATTAAATATGATCAAACTTTAAGGGCAAATCATGATTATCATAATTCATAACGTCAAGGGTGAGGTTTAATCTCTTCGAGGCCCCCTTGTGCCAACGTTTAGCGATTTTATCTGACCACATACATATATGTGTACTTATGTATTTATTTGGTAAAGTTTTTCTATACATACTCGATCTAAAATTAACGGAGAAGTCTCCTGAGGATATACTTTGAAAATTTAGTTTGTGTTTTTGCTCTAAGTTGAAGCTTGAATATTCTAAATATTTGTTAGCTAGAAAAACGAAAGAAAACAATGGTTTTTATAATTATAATTTTAAAGAACTTTGGTATGGCTGAATATCAAATATGTTAAAATTTTTTGAAGCCATTATAATATAGTTCAGAAAAATATAAGCAAAAATTTATGGTGGTAAGAATGAAATATATTGACCGAAATAATTGTTATGTAGCAGGAAACACTTGGTTTATCGCTCCCAATCAATTTTATAGTGGTTTCGGTCAATGTTGTATTTAATAAGAATCATATTATTCTTGATCATTTTTTTGTTGTAGCAAAACACATAAAAATAAAATATTTATGATAACAATGACTATAACTATGAATGAGTGGAATATACCCACATGATGATAGGTACGAATGCTACATTTTTCTATATTAGTTCTACTTGGCGTACTTTATGAGTTGTGATAATCGATATCTAAACAGAAACAACGCGATATGGAACCAGTATGCATCTAATAGATATATATATATTAGGGTGCTTTTTTTTCGCGACTATTTTTTTTTTTCAGTCCCACCTCGAAATTTTGTGGCTAATACCTAAACATACATTCCCTGAAAATTGGAGCCCAAAAAAATAATATTTAGTACTAGACCAAGACGCATAAAGATTTCCCATATAAAATACAGGTGAACTTTGATTATTTTTCTTCAAATCTCTACAACTCAGAGGCATTTTATGGCACAATCTTGGGCAATGGTAGGGTTTCTTCAGAATTGAATGCTCTACAAAAGTGTCCATTGCGATGTAGCCCTAACTCCCACCAGCGAGGTAGTACGGGTCATTGACCCCAATTTTTCCACGAAATTCTCGCTTTTTGCCCCTATCTCGTAAACAACAAGAGGTACAGAAAAAGTGAATATGACAAACTTGTAGGAAATTCAATTTCCTCCAAAAAGTACTTGAACACCAAATCGCTAACATCGATATTTCTTGAGATATTGGGCTTTTAAGTTGAGGTAGTGTGGAATTTTCATGGATTATTGAGCTAAATTGTAGAAACACTACCTCAACTTCAAAGTCCAATATCTCAAGAAATATCTATGTTAGCAATTTGGTGTTCAGAACTTTTTTGTAGGAAATTGAATTTCCTACAAGTTTGTCATATTCACTTTTTCTGTACCTCTTGTTGTTTACGAGATAGGGGCAAAAAGCGAGAATTTCGTGGAAAAATTGGGGTCAATGACCCGTACTACCTCGCTGGTGGGAGTTAGGGCTACATCGCAATGGACACTTTTGTAGAGCATTCAATTCTGAAGAAACCCTACCATTGCCCAAGATTGTGCCATAAAATGCCTCTGAGTTGTAGAGATTTGAAGAAAAATAATCAAAGTTCACCTGTATTTTATATGGGAAATCTTTATGCGTCTTGGTCTAGTACTAAATATTATTTTTTTGGGCTCCAATTTTCAGGGAATGTATGTTTAGGTATTAGCCACAAAATTTCGAGGTGGGACTGAAAAAAAAAATAGTCGCGAAAAAAAAAGCACCCTAATATATATAGATAGATGTATATCATAGAAATGTGTGGTATTGCTATACAAAGCTTGTGGAGATATTCTACACAAACATTTGAAACATATATTTTAGCACTACCCAGGAGTAAAGTTAAAGGTAGTAAGTGGTTTTAAAGGTCAAAATACAAGGTCGTGGAAAAAAGTAAAATTTGCCTTCTTATCCATTCCAGTGGTAAAAAATGTGCGTTCTCGTTAGAAAAAGTCTTTGACCTTGAACTAACATTGATTTGAAGGTCAAGGTCATAGCACGAGCTGAAGGTCAAAAGTTAAATTTGCTCGCCTCTTCATTGCCGCGGTTTAAAATATGGGTTACCATTGAAAAAAGGAATTAATGGAATGACCTTGGCCTTTGACCTTGATTTTGAGATATAGTTGCCATTAACGCTTCTACTTCTAATATGGAATGTTCGGTGCTATTATAGATTTATCATACTGTGGACAATGTATGATGTAAATATCATGATTTCAGTAAATATGCAATCTTTGTGGTTGGAATTAACATGTCATACATACATATATGTCGAGAAACTAATTATAATATGATTATTACAAATATGAGAAGGCTTCCTAATTTGTCGTCCCGTTTAGAGCCATCCGTGTAAATCTGTACAGAATTGTTCACCGAAAGGAGCTCTTTACCCAGTCTTGTCTGGCAGGAATCAAGGAGTTCAACATTATCTCAAAGAAGGACACGAGAAATATTTTATTATAAAACGTAAATATAAATTTGACCGTCATGTTTTATGTACAAAAACTCAAGTAAGTCTAGAAACACGCAAAAGCAGGATTCCATAGTCAATTTTAGATAAATATAATGCATATATACAATACAACTCAATATTAAAACCCTTATTTATTTTTAACCCTTTGCTTTACGATTTAATTTCGAAGATTCGTGCGCTTGCATATAATTAAATTTAATACAAATCTATGTGTGGAGTTATAAATAAATGATTTATTTATTATTAAATGTCATAATAATTATTACAAGTTAGAAGAATTGTGTATGGCTTATAAAACTTTAAATATGCGGCGGATGTAAACCGTCAAAGTCGAATTTGACAAAGAAAATCTTTGCGGGCGAGACTCGTCATTTTTACTTAAAGGGTTAATTTATTTACATATATATTAGTAGTAAGTACCTAAATAGTTAATAATTAAATAATAATTTCATGTATAGTCGGACGATTAAATTCGACTACGATTGGAATTTCCCATTACACTTCACGTTTATAAAAAAAAGAGAATAAATTAATGGATTCAAAATATGTCATAATGGATCTACTGGGTTTTATAAAAATGTGGTTTATATTTTATTACATTAATTTAAAAAATAATACTTCAAATAAAGAACATTTTTTCACTGTCGTAATTTAGCAATTTTGAAAAAAGATATGATTTGCTTCATTTTACGCAAATAACGTAGTAAAATCGTACATTAGTATAATATTGTAGGCCATAAAGGAAGATTCTTAAGTTAGTTTTATTTTTCAATAACTTAATTGGATTTAGAAGAATTAAAAGCAGAAGGTTGGATAGTTTTTATTTTATTAATTTCGTCGATCAAAAATTGAATCAAATCCTTTCTCTTTTAAAGAAAAATTAATAAATAATAAAATAAATTTTTCGGAATTTTTAAAATCATCTACCTACTTCCTTAATAAGAATCGGTAGTGACAGTTTTTCATTCATGCTTGTTTAAAAAGTTTCCCACTAGCGAAGCGATAGCTTTAATTCAAAAACATAAATTATAATCTATGTAGACGTAGCTGGTATATAGTAATTGTCGTATTGTTTTACTTAATTTATCCTACAACTATAATTATCGGCAATCTACATATTGAAAGACATTCACCAGGGAATCCATTGTGCCGGATTGATTAATTAATGATACAACGTTTGTGGCGCTAATGAAGACATGTTGTAGTCTGGAAATTAAGGCAGCTTCAGAGGCATTTCAGGGCGATAAATCACCGCCTCGCGGCCCCACATCACGCGTGGTGCATGGTCGCTGCATGGTCACTGCACGAGTGCGTGGTGGCTTTGTATGGCCGTTGAAACGCATTATGCCTGCGCTTGCGACATTTCAACCTCATTTAAAGCTGCTCTTTGTGGACGTGGATGGGCGCTGTGCTGCGCTCGTCCTTTAATGGAAGCTTGGAGGTTACGAAACAGATGGACAGTGGCTGGAGCGGTTTTGTATGGGCGTCATGGAGAGCCATCAAGATAAGAAAATTTCTTGCCACTGTGCATAATGCAGCAATATATCTTTAATTGAACTTTCTTCAACATTTCAGAAATTTAAAAATATGAGATGTTGTTTGTGAAAGTGGTACAAGTTCATTTTTGGAGAAAATTAGTTAATGGTAGTTATAGTTAGATATATGTAGATATTCCCTGTTTGGTTTTACAATAATTGTCGAAAACTAGCTGAGTATATTATGACAACGATTCATAATCTTATTAATAATTTTAATTATTTCGAATCGATATACCCACGCAATTTAAATTCAAAATTGGCTTTACTTTTTGATCACAGTAGTACAATCAAAGAGATATGTAATATATTTTTGAAAACGTTCTAATATTTAAGCCTTCTAGGTGTATGTAGCCCCTTAAAGTTTGATTCAAGCATATATAGTATTAAACAAAGAATTCCATTCTGATATAATAAAAATTGTTCCCATGAAAACAAATCTACGGCAAAGCTCAACTACTTCAGTTTCTTCTAAGTTATCTCACAAGCTTCTTTATTCATAAAGCTACGTGAAAATTTGATGCCCCTATAACGAAGAAGATTAAGTACTTGGTCATATCTATATAATATTTATTAATTTTATTTTTAAATTACAATTTATTATTCTGTCGGCAAAATTAAAACTCTAAATTAAAAAAAAGAATGTTCTTTCTCCAAGAGTCACTTTAGAAGTGAAAACAAAAGCAAAACTCATCCCACTCCTTATTTCCAGAACACGTAATTTAGCTTTTTTGAAGAAAAGAGATTAAAAAATTTCAAAATTGCCTATTTCACTCGCCCTATCTTTTTTGCTTCAATAGGCCAACAGCCTAGCCTATTAATACTTATCAATTTTATTATCGGTAGTCATAGATGGTATCATTTTCCATAAAATGTTATACTTTTTGTAATAAATACAGAAAGTAATCCAAACTTGACTCGGTTAAGGGTCTTGCAGTTATATTTAACTTTGATGAACACTCGCTAACAAAGCTAACTCGAGCCTAGGGTTTATCAAGCGTTGGACGAAGGAATTTAACCATCCTTACATTACTAAACTTCTGTTTATTACTTTTATTCGTTCTATCTTGGATGGAGTATGCTAGCCCTGTATGGTCGCTTTTCTATACAGCCAAATTTGAGCGAGTTGAATCTACCCTAAAACAGATTTTTACTTTGCGCTCTTCGTGATCTCCCTTGGAATAATCCAACATCTTTACCTTCATATAGAGTGGGCTATCTGTTGGTTTATTTTTAAATCTAAGCGTAAAATAGGGCCCTAACCATTGAAAATGTGCTGAAAAATTGGATTGATAGCATGGGCTACTACCAAGCCAGCCGAGCAAACATTTAAATTAAATCATATTCCATAACTAATCGGAAGGTTTACTCTTTTCAATAAATTAACAAACTTTGAAAAATACTGAACAGTGTTTTGTTTTATAGTATTTTTAAAAAGAAACCAGCCAATCGCCCAGCTTTTATAATTCAATGATCGTTTCCAATTGATCTCATTGGAATCATTAGTAGATAGACGTACTATTTCCTAATTGTTCTTGGTTTTAAGATTCTGACAGGACAATGCAACTGTCCTCAACTATTGTCCTTTTTTTACCTATGCGTGATCAATTGCGATTCATCCGTCCACAGAATTCAGTCTAGAAACCTTCTGTTTTCGATGTCGATGTCGAACAGCCAAGTGCAAATTGCAATCGTCTTTCGGAATCTCCTTCCTGTAGTGCTTGGACCGGGATATGGTGGTATGGATGTAGTCCCTCTCGGTTCACAACGGTCCAAACTCTCCCTGAAGACAATCCTGACCTTCGTGCGACCTGCCTGATGCTTATTACAGGGCTGTTCCTGCCGATGTTGAGGATTTGTTGGTCGGGGTCCGCTGAATCGGCCGATTTTCCTGCTCGCGTTTCTGCTCTGGGGGCGGTTACACTTCCGGTTTCTTTTAACCTTCTGAAAGTCCTTGAAAATACCCTTCTGTCGGGTACACGTCGATTCGGGAATCTGCTTTGGTATTGTCGTACGGCCTCACTATCATTTCCGTCTACTAAACCGTACACGTAAATTATATCGGCAGACTCTTCAACACTACATTCTGCCATTTTATTTTAATTTTTTCTATTAAACACCCGGTTCTATCGCTTGCTTCTTCAACTGTGGTCAATGTCCTTTCAAACTTACCCATTTTCATACCATAATTCATAGGAGGTATTAGAAACGGAGCGTCAGGATACTTAAGAGTCAATACTGGATATAATAAACTAATAACGCTATTTAACGAGATTACATTTATTATTTTATTACTGTTTTGCTGAAATAATAAAAATGTATTACCTGTGTTTCCTAAACAAACATTTCCGAACTTGCTGTCATAAAAATTGTTTACTTAACGACTTTTTTCATTATGGTGCAATAAAGTAATTAGGTACCTGTGAGGATGTTTTAATTTCAGGACTTTTGCAACCCTTTTCTACCTGGGCATGTTGCACCTTTTTGGAAAGGTAATTAGATAGGCAACTTAAAAAAAATAAAAAGTAGGTATGTTAATAACATGAATTTCGGAGAAAAGTGGGGCGAAAGGTGAAAAATCGTGAAATAAAAGTTAATTTTTTCAACTTCCAGGGGGGATTGTGGCCAAGGGGTTGGGGATAGGGGGGTGGTGTAAACTTTTTTGGAAAGGGCTTCCAAATAGTGATTTTTTGAAATCAGTTTGGGGCCGCTGCGATGCGTAGAAAAAAAGATAAAAATACAAGAGCGGTTCCCATATAAGGCAAAATCCTGATTTACGAATCACCCTGTAACTGCCAACCCCCCCCCCCCCCCCCCCCCCCCCCACCCATACGATTTTTTGCTTGTCTCGGTCTGACCTTTCACCCCCTGCAGTATTGACCTCCCACCTCTGAACACCCTGTATATTGAATGAACATTGAACATAAGGCAGCTTAGGAACTGTTCACAGTAAAATCAACTTTGAATCGTGTTTTGTTCTATGTTGTCTACAGAAATGTCCACGTTGTGAATAAATAAATAAGTCCTCAACCAGGCCAATTTACACATTTTTTAAAAAAATATTTTTGGGAATTTTTAGTCGAATATATAAGAGATTGGGAATTGATAGTTTTATAATAATTATTTTCCCGGATACATATTTATATTGAAATCTCTTTCACTTATGGTTTTGAATTGATACAATTTCAATGCAATCTACGTATATTAGGATTTAATCCAGACTAAATTCAGATTTGTTCCTGCATGACGGCGATAGTACTAGTAATAAAAATATATTTCAATCTAATCTTTATAATCTTTCCCGTTGTTATCAAACAAGAACAATTTTTTTAAAAGGAATCTCATTCAAATTTGCACCCATTTAACCCAAAATAAAAAAAGGCAAGATAACAAAAGATAGCGAAAAATCAAAAGGAGCACTGTACAAATTTGAAATTAGTCAAGTTGTGCCCTAGAGGCGGCGGCGGCAGTAGCAGAAGTAGAATTTGAGATGGGTTGGCTTCAGGTCTGCAGAATAAAGCTGATACAGCCCCACTGTGGCCCGTGCCGTAGTGTGGCTTGCGCCTGAGTCACATGAAAATGTCAGGCATTGCGGCAGTTTCTTTGCTATTGCTGCTGCTGCTGCTGATGCCGTGAAATATAAATCTGATACGGGCTGTACGCATTCCAAATCATAATTACTTCGGAGTAATGAAGGTATTATTGAGCCACACAACTCCTAGATTTATTAATCGAAACACACTGACAGTGTCAGTCTGACAGACAATAAGGAAAATGCGGGGAGATGTAGACGATAAAAGGTGCCGGCAATCAGTTTTGATTGAGCTTGACGCATTAAAACTTTATCTGGTGCTTCACTGCCAGACCTCATCATCGCTGTATTTATTGTTTGGATTTTCACGTATGGATTTCATACTGCTTCCGTATTGGAGGGAAATTATATTGTTATCACGTCAAAAAGAGACGCACACGTTCATTATTATTGTCAGTATATAGTCAGTATTTACAAGTACTTCAAGTATTCAATTGCACTGACGAAAGAAAATCATCGACATACACGCTTAGCTAAAAATGTATAGAGTGATGGAATTATGAAATATTGAGAGCATGAAGGCGCGCGCATCATTTCTCTCATCATGACTCAGTTCGAATTGAGGGGTCAAGATGGAAGGTTGTGAAGATTTTGTGTATTCGGAGTGTAAATTTCTTACAAATGAGGAAAGGGTAGTTCATTTAAGGAGCAATGATATTTTGAGAAATTTTATTCAATTATATGAAAATCATCCCGAATTATGGGATTCATCACATCCATGGTATACTAATAAATTAAAAAGAATTCAAGCTCTGGATAAATTGGCCCATACTTATCGCAAATTGAAACCGGGGGCCAATAGAAATGACGTAAGGAGGAAAATAAATACTTTGAGATCAAACTTTCGCAAGGAGGAAAAGAAAATAATGCTATCTAAGGCGTCGGGTGCGATTGACGTGTACGAGCCAGCATCTTGGGTCTTTCACTGTTTAAAATTTCTGCATAGCGACCAATATGATTGTGGAAATAAAACAAGAAAGGAACACCTGAATAAGGTTAGTAAAATTTTAATAATTAAAAAATTTTTTTATAATAATATACACGGTTTCGCTTTTACACAGTTTTTAAATATATAAATTTCCTTTTTTTAATTTTCTATATATTTATACGTTAAGGGGAAATAAATAATAGAAAGAATAATTTTATTTTTTTAAGATTTCATTAGTAAATATTTTTATTAGGTACATATTTTAGCCCAATAATTGAAACAAAAATGAAATGAGAATATGAATTTTTAGAACAAAGAAAAATTATTTATTTTCTTTTAATATTTATTATGAGTGAATATTGAATACTTTATATGAATATTATAGCTTCAGCTTGTTTCTCAATTTACACAACATTTGTTTATATTCTTTGATTCGGTGTAAAACTTCCCTGAACCAATCGTCCTTTTTTACACGTATATAGCGTCTTATTTTACACGATTCCGATTAACATAATTTTTCTTGGAACGTATCTATCGTGGAAATTGAGAGATGGGTGTATTATTAACTAGATAAAAATAATATTGATGTAATTTATTCGTATATTTCTTGTAATTCTTAAATTTTGTAAAGCCGAAATTTTTATTCAACCAGTTGTAAGAACTGAGCTACAAGTCTAGAGAATTTTTGACTTATAGCACGATGTACGTAAAAGTTACTTTAGTTTCTTTTTGTTATTTTGTAGTTTAGTAAACCTCTAGTGCATAGCAATAAACCAGTTTAGTGGACGTAGCTGGTATTATTTTCTAGGGTGGGCCTGGTCCAACTAACAATTTGAAAGAGTCAATTCCCACATAATTTTGAAATATTAGTTTTTTTATAAAAAAATGTTTCGCATCTCCTAATATCGTATTTATATTTTACTTCTTTAAGAATTTGGTCTTACATTAATTTAAAAGCATTCGCAGAGAGTTCGTCCCTAATAGAAACAAACTTCCAACTTTTCAAAAGATATGTTATTCTGATTATTTTCTTACAATGCTTTTGTATTAGTGTATTATAAGTAATAATAAAAAAAGAAATAATTTATTTAAGAGTTTCAGTTCAAACTTTTTTAAGAACAAGCTCATTGAGCTCTGGGACTATTTTTATTGTATTTTAAAGAATACGCTTTTTTTTAAAGAAATATAGCTTTTTACAAGTAAAGGGTTTTCCAATAGGGACTTGACAACTTTGAATTCAATTTGTGAACGCACCCTTTCACTAATCATCGAACTGTAACTGTCAATTGATTCAGTAAACTTAACATTTTCATCATGGTAAAGTGCACGAACGAACAACGTCTGCAAATTATAAAAATTTACTACAGAAATTCGGAGTCGGTGACCGCTACTTTAAGAGCGTTAACTCCGATTTTCGGTCGTAATTCTCGCCCTAGTAGACAGGCAGTAACAAGTTTAGTGCAAAAATTTGAGTCTACATATTCGTTGTGTGATGTTGCCGTGCCAGTGAGACAACGGGTTGGTCGAAGTGTAGAAAATATCGCTGCCGTTGAAACGTCCGTAGCAAATGATCCAAATCAGTCAATTCCACGGCGTTCTCAAGAGTTGGGCATCGCCCAGACCACTTTATGGCGAATTTTACGTAAGGATCTTTTTTTACACCCATACAAGATCAAGCTGACTCAAGAATTGAAGCCGATGGACCATTTGAAGCGACGTACGTTCTCCGATTGGGCTCTGGAAAAGATGCACCAAGATGATCAATTTCATCGCAAAATCATCTTCAGTGACGAAGCTCATTTTTGGCTCAATGGGTTCGTCAATAAGCAAAACATGCGTTATTCGTTGGGTCAAAATCCACATGTGCTTCATGAGACACCACTTCATCCACAAAAAATAACTGTTTGGTGCGGTTTGCATGCCGGCGGCGTCATTTTTTCGTCGACGATAATGATCGTCACGTTACTGTGAATGGTAATCGTTATCGCGCCATGATTTCCGATTATTTTTGGCCCGAATTGGAAGATATGGACTTGGACAACATGTGGTTTCAACAGGACGGTACCACAAGCCACACAGCACACGTTACAATCGATTTATTGAAGAGTAAGTTTGATGAGCGTGTTATCTCAAGAAATGGACCAGTCGATTGACCGTCTCGTTCGTGCGATTTAACGCCTCTAGACTTTTTTCTTTGGGGCTACGTCAAGTCATTGGTCTATGCCAACAAGCCATTTATAAATGTTTTGATTGTACTTCAACCCGATAATAAAGTTTTTGAAATATCTCAAATGGTTTGCATTTTATTTTGAAAAAAGTTGTCAAGTCCTTATTGGAAAACCCTTTATTTTTACAAAGACTTTAGAGAAGACAAGAAAACCCATTCATATTTATTTTTCATTGTAAAGAAAAGGTCGTCGTAGTCTCTTTGAGGTTTTTACAAGAACATATAATTCATAAAACATGAAAATGAATCAAATCTTCATATCTCATAATGCCTCAACAGATTCATTTCATACGACACTTTTCGATTAATAATGCTCTTTATAAAAGAATAATTTTGTAAAATTATTTTCTTCTAAAACCATTTTGAGTTCTCGTAAAATTATTGGAAGACTTTATAAGAAAAATACTTTTTTTTTTGGGTCCTGGATTTGTCTTTGTTCAAACTTTAAAGCATATCAAAAATAGTAAATACTGGTTGGTTGATCTGTCTATTTCAAATACTATTAGTATACAAAAATGCTTCCTTATAAAGAGTTCATCTCATAAAACAAAGACGGAAGGCAACGAGCTTCACAAATATGAAAATGAAAATTAAGACAAATCTTTAGAAAGGATTTTTTGTTATGTGGATACATTTTTTGTTGTTGTTGGCAAAATACTTAAACTTAAATCATTTATATAATTTGTAAATTTCCGAAATTTCAAAAAATTTACGCTATTTTGTTAGTAATATTATTTATTATACTTTGTTCATCATCCTCTCTATTCTCGCAGTTCTCGCTAGCAAAATTTTTAATTGTAGGTCAAATATAACTTACCATGATATTACAAAAACGCTATACACCTTTATAATTTAAAATTTGTGATCGATCGGAAAAGTCTTAAATCAGAGAATCACAATCAATAATCTCATTTTGTATCTTTCTGTTTATCGTCTAATTGTAATCCCATTATATATTTTTTAATTTCATTCATTCTTCCAACATTTGTGATATTTTAAGCAAAAATAGTAACCTGCATACGTTTTTCAAAATGAAAACGTTACTGACAAATAATTTAAAAAATTAAAGTTGGGTTCCCATGAGCTATGATATTACGGGCCGATAAGCGTGAACTCAGGCCGACGCGCCATGGCAAGTATCACGCGCGAATCGGTAACTAAAAGCGTGGCGCGAGCTCCTGCGAGGAAGCCTGTAAATGTTCAGTTTGATATAAACCACACTCTTGTGTAATTCAGCATGAATATCGAATGGACAAATGATGTAATTTTTGAGTTTTTAAGTTTATATGAAAATGAGCCGGCTTTATGGAACACAAAAAGTGCAGAGCATAAAAACAAAGTTGATCTCTACGATGCTTGGAATAGAATTAAAAGTAAATTTAAAGATGGAAATATAATCATTAAAGAAATGAAAAAGAAGAGAGACAACCTAATGTCAACGTATAGAAAACTAAGGAGTAAAGTAACAGAATCTATGAAAACGGACAGTGGTTCAGATGGAATTTTCAAGCCTGATTGGCCGTTTTATAATATTATGGCAAATTTTTTGGATAACGTTTATAACCCAAGAAAAAGAAAAAATTTTGACGTAAGTAGATTTATATAAAGCACGTTCTGCGAATTCTGTTAAAATAAGGACTTGGTTTCTTTATTTTCATAAAAATAAATTTTACATAAACTATTAACCGCGCCGCAAAAACATTTGCCAAATTGGTCTCGCACGAGTCGTGAGAAAAACATTGACGCGGGTAAGACGCGTACTCGCGGCCATTCATTTCACACATGTGGCTCGGCCTGTGAAACCGCAGGCCGTAGCCCGTGGAAAGCCAGCTTAACATACGAAATTTTTATTTCACGGCTTGTTTTGAGATATTACGGGGCGAGGGAGTAATCTCCAACACGTATGTATAAATAATTCAAAACTGCAATACAGACACAGTGGATATAAAAGCGAAAGATGGAAGAATAAATACGGAAAAGTGGCGGGAACCAGCCTGAGCACGATATCATGCAAGCAAGATAGCTTTATCTGAGGCCTGGTTGCCAGAGTTCACCGCTGAGTTCCCGCCACTCAATTGTTACCTATATTGCTTGTATGTGTGTTAGATGGCAGGAGAATTGTCAGTATTGCAAAATGCCATTATTATCAGTTCAGTATATCTACACAATTCTTGTAATACTGACGTTATTACTGAAGGTGTGTGCTGAAATACTGGTGATAAATAAATATGTATTTTGAGCATATAAAAACGCGCGCATCATTTTTCTTCAAACTGATTCAGTTGAAATGGAGGAGCCAAAATGGAAGGTGGTGGATATTTAGTGAATTCTGATTGTGAAGTTCTTAATAGAAATAGAAAGAAAACTCCAGCTACTTTAAA
This sequence comes from Dysmachus trigonus, assembly GCA_949715965.1. Lineage (NCBI taxonomy): Eukaryota > Metazoa > Arthropoda > Insecta > Diptera > Asilidae > Dysmachus > Dysmachus trigonus. The sequence continues at coordinate 77,735,399 of OX454322.1, read as the reverse complement.
TAGAAATGATATCCTTCGGAGCTTCATTAAAATGTATGAAAATCATCCCGAATTGTGGAATTCTTCACATCGATGGTATAATAATAAGGCGAAAAGAATCAAAGCTTTGGATAAATTGGTCCAAATTCTTCGATTATTAAAGCCAGAGGCGAATAGAAATGATGTCAGGTGCAAAATTAATACTTTAAGATCAAATTTTCGCAAGGAGGAAAAGAAAAGAAAGCTATCTAAGGAGGGTGAGATGTACCAACCAGCATCTTGGGTTTATCATTGTTTAAAGTTCCTTCGCAATGATTATCAACCTGATAATTTAAATCAAACAGGAAAGGAAATCTTCAATGAGGTTAGTAAGAGGTTAATCTTAGTTAATATTTCTATTGTCGTACTATAAATAAAAAGGCTTGGGGATTTAATTAAAGGAATAATTACTTATAGCATTAGGATTAAAGATCTTCAAAAATTGGAATTTTAGTAATATATTTTGTCTACTTGTCAGAAGTAATTTTCTTATTTGTGGACAAAAATATAATTTTAGACAGAATTGTATAATGATTAGGAATTAAATTAATCACTCGAAATGTAATGGAAGTGATAATAAAAAATTTGGAAACTACTTTTTTGGCAACAATAATTGTAAATAAATTGTAAAAATAATTTTAATATCTAAAATTAATGACTTAGAATACTTGGGAATATTTTTGATATCCAACAGAGTGACAAATTTACTACTTGTATGTATAATAGCCTCAAATTTATTTGAAGTCTTGACTTTTGATGTCTTTCTAGATTATATCGAAGTAAAACCACAGTAAAAATCCTTTTTAAAAACAAATGTTTGATCATTTGTTATACATAATTGATAAACTTGTCATAATTTCCAAAAATTCGTTGAGTAATTTAATATCACTAAACTCGATTGTACTCAATTTTAAGAAAATTAAATTTGATATTTAAAAAACTATGATTTCTGATTTTCTATTTTGATTTTTAAAAATTGTGTACCACATTTTGAAGTAAATAGATAACAAAATACGAATTTATTTATTTTTGCAGGTACAACCTTTTGAATATGAAGATGGATCATTAAGTATTGTTGATAGAGAATTTGGACAACATTCACCGGCACAACTACCTTCAACGACGACAACAACAACAACATCAACATCATTTAATATTCCTCCGCCACCGGATCAACAACAATCTTCAACAGCATCAACATCATTCAATGCTCCTCCACAACCAACAACACGAAAGAAAAGAAAATTGGGAAAATCTGATGATCATAACGAACTTTTGTCTTTGGCATATAAATTTTTGAAAATGTCAAAAAACACAGAAGATAATGAACCAACTATAATAAAAGTTTGGGGTGAAAAATTGACAGGTCTCGATAGTGAGCAAAGGTTATTTGCAGAAAAGGCTATTAACGATATTCTGTTTGAAGCTAGTCTTGGAAATTTGCACAGATATTCCGTAAAAATAAACGATGAACCTCAACAAGAACATAAAAAAATAGACCGAAAAGGTTTACAATAAGATAAGATTAGAATTTAAAATCAAAGAATAAACTTAATATTTAATTTGTATATTTATTGTGAATAGATTTTGTTTATTATATGGACGTGATTAATTTAATTGAATAATTAAAATGTTTAAAAGAGAATATTATTTATATTTGATTTATTTGTACTTGGTTTTGAGATCATTTTTAACCTGACCATGTATTGGTTTTATATAAGTTAATGTAAATATGGAAAAGTTTAAAAGTACATATGGAAATATTTAAAAATTATAAAAATTGTTATTTTAATTACTAGTTGAAACAATATAATGAAATTAGTTCAGACAACGAGGCGCATTGTTAAAATAACTTACGAACTTGTTAAATCGTCATGAAGATACTAATTGAGATAACGAGACTTATTATACGATCTTGTTGAATCAACATGAATCTACTAGTTTAAACAACGAGACACATTTTCAAATTAGATGATGAGCTTGTTGAATCGACGTGAAACTAGTAGTTCAAACAATTCCATTGAGGACCATTGATCAAGTTTAGTTATGAAGAATACCTAGTCAATTTAACGTGAATTAAAAATTAAGTATTCTAGTAAAATTGAAATACTTAACCTTTTATTTTAACTATTCTCTAGTAAAATTTATATTAAAATAGTTAGATGAACTAGGATCTAGTAAATTGAAATAGAAAATGCGGACTAGATGAATTAACAAGATACCAGAGGCGTTTGTGAAAATTAATTATAAGACTAAAAACTAATTACAAGACTAAAAGAGGGAAAATAATATTCAAAATATCCAGAAAAATAAAAATATATAAAGAACACCCTGTAGTTGTCATTTAAGATTTGGAATTTGAATCGGCTATAAAAAAAAAAAACAAATGAATATTTTTTCAAAGTTATGAGTTTATTAGAAAGATTGAACCTTTCCATTTAGGAAAAGAAGACAACATCATTCAAATTACTGCCAGGGCTAGCCTTACAATTCACCATTCGATCAGTCCAATTTTTTAGTACATTTTCAATTGTTTGGGCCTCTATTTCGTCAATGGCAACTTCGATTTCACGTTTCAAGTCGTCAATCTTCTCTGGATGGTTAGCGTAACACTTGTCCCACTAAAAAAAGTCTAACGGAGTCAAATCGCAGCTTCGAGGTGGCCAATTGACATCAGTTGGCTGTGTGACACGTTGCGCCGTCCTGTTGAAACCAAATTTCGTCTATGTCATACTCTTCAATTTTGGGAAACAAAAAGTCGCTTAGCATGGCGTGGTAGCGATCGCCATTCACTGTAACGGCGTTTCCTCGCTCATTTTCGAAGAAAAATGGCCCAATAATGCCGCCAGACCAAAATTCGCACCAGACAGTCACTCGTTGTGGATGCATTCGTTTCTCCACAATGACGTGTGGTTTTTCTGAGCCCCAGATACGACAATTTTGTTTATTGACATATCCTCTGAGGTGGAAATGAGCTTCATCTGAAATGATGATTTTTCGGTCAAAATGCCCATCTTCGATCAAACGGTCTTCGGCCCATTGAGCACATTGACAAACATGTCAAGGGGGTTGTGTCATATCAAGTTGGCAGCAACCTAAAACCCTTTTTTTATAGCAATTTGTTATGTTATAAATATTTAAAAATATTTTCTTCGGTATTCTCTCATAATTCCCTGTTGACTGAACTATGAAGTTAATTTTTCTTTTATGAAGAAACAAGTAAAAATATTCTGGTGGGAAAAATTTGATAGACAGAATGTCACAATGATTAATCATGCAAATTATAAATTAACTGTCAAATAAGTCGACTATGATGATGATTATCATGGGAATCAAGAATTCTGGTTAAAATCAGTTTCTTGTATTCACATATTTTTGCAAGAATGGCAGAAGTTTTGGGACGAGGATTGAATCCCTTGTGCTTTTTGGATGGATAAGCTCTTTCTTTAAGGGATCAAAAGTTTTATGACAGAAAATAGACTTCCCTTCCCTGAAACTGCACAAAGCGCTCAAAATTATATCATTTGAAAATTTTAGGTAGAGGGGCAAATTCAGAGAAATGAAAATAGGGTTGATTATATAATTTTCGAAAATGTCCAGGGATTTTAAAAGTTTCATGAAGTATATTCCGAATGGAATTAAGTCCTAATAAAAGAGCAAACTGTTGCCAGTAATTAAATTGAAATTCCCGCCTTTTTGTTCATTTTGACTGGAGTATAAAACTAAATTAATAATTCTCAAAGTTTTGATTAATTTTCTTTTCACTGTAAGATAGTTGTACACTTGCAGCTGAGAGGTTTTGAAGAATTGCTTGAAAGGAAGGAATCGAGGATTTAAGATTTCTCATAAATTTGACGATAATTAAGGCGTTGATATGAGCCTGAGGATTACGAGCTACAAAATCAAATCCATTTGAATTATTTAATTATTGCAGACGACTGTGACATCGGATGCTGGATGGCTCCTTCTGTGATTAATAGCTCAACTGCTCGATCTCAGCAAGAAATCCAGGGAAACACAATAAACAGTCCATTAGCTGTGATTTACCTCTGGGACCAGCAGATTGAAAGTTTTCCGCTGGCTTTAAGTCAATATATCCCCTGGTAAGACAAATTGCAGGGAGTTGGCTGAGAATATAATCAATCACCGGGGGTGCGGTGCTTAACGTTTTCTACCTGAGATCCTTATTTTAACAAGGAAACAGATGGCGTTGCCGCCACATACCTGAGCACCACCACTTTGGCCAAATCTTTCGAAATTCACCTGAATTGTTCGAATTCTGTGATCGTGCCGTTGCAGAAACAGTCGAGTACGCTGTCGGTCGCTGGATTTACCTTTAATAGCCCCATTCGAGGCTGATTTGCGTACGTAAGAGCTAGCGGGCGTTACGCCAGAAAAATTTACAAGCGATTTCCCCATGCGGTGGCGGCGCGGCGGCAGCGAAACCTGCAAACTCGCCGTGAGACAATCGGGCTTTATCCGATTCAAAGAAAACGTAACAAATTTAACGACCTTGCGTGTCACACATTCTTGTTTACAGTTTCACCTCACCGCACCAAATTAATTAACAAGTGGCTGTACGAGGCAATGACATAATAACAATAATAGCTTATCGCATTAAGTTAACCTTTGTGCGAACTCGAGTTAATTCGCAATAAAAAGAGAAATAAAATTATCTACTCGGGCAATAGTTGACGATAATTTTAAGTTTGGAGCGCAATATTTAAAAATCGACCTGATTTTGTGAATCGAAATGGATGTCGATTAGATTCGATTCATGGAACTGAATATAATACTGCTTGAATTCCCGAGTAAAAATGATCAGCGATCGAACAAGGCTCGCTGAGATTTTCTAAGGGAGCACAGTGGTTTAAAATCCCGAAGATGCGGGATTTAATCAGTTTTCAAAAATAGTACAAAACGTACATTTTCTAAGTACATTCCCGTCTCTGTATATTCTGCCCGAAATTCTACTAATCGTTCATGTCCAAGGTCATGGTACACCTTCAAAGTTACTCCATTTGCAGCAGTAACACATATCATTATGATGTAATTAATTTGTCTCTGCGATTAGGGCGGTTTTTCTTATACAGAAATGGTAGTAACAGCATATCAAGTGAAAGTATAGACAATTGGACTTTCCAATAGTATAATATAATCTTGCATCTTGCTTTTAGCTATTAGGTGGTTGCATTAATTCCTGCTGTTCACATATAGATGTGGGTAGCAATTTTTATACTGAACTATAATTACTCTGACATGTACATTTTGGAAGCTTGAAAGTGTGTTAATAAAATCCGTTTGATAGTCGGCATTTTTATATTCATTAAGTGATATTTAATATATACAGCGAAAAATGGATCGTGATAAGTTGTTTTTCCGATGTGTACTTCTGAATTATTTCGATTTGAAAAAGAGTGCGGCTGAAGCTCACCGATTACTCGCGGAAACTTATGGGGAATCTGCTCCATCCGAAACAGTATGCAGAGATTGGTTTAGAAGGTTTAAAAGCGGTGATTGTGATGTTTGTGACAAAGAACAGCCAGGTCAACCGAAGACATTTGAAGATGAGCAATTTAAAGCATTATTGGACGATAATCCCGCCCAATCGCTTAGAGAATTAGCTCAACAACTTGGAGTCGATAAATCAATTGTATCGCGACGTTTGCATGCCATTGGGAAGATACAAAAAGAAGAAAAATTGCTGCCACATCGATTGACCGACAGTGCTATTGCGAATCGGCTAAACATCTGCATTTCCTTACTTGCAAAGCCAATAAAGAAGGGTTTCTTATGGCGTATTGTGACTGGCGATGAAAAATGGACCTATTTTGAGAATCCAAAAACGAAGAAAATCATGGGTTGATCCTGCCAAATCGACAACATCGACTCCAAAGCGGAACATCCACGCTAACAAGACAATGCTCTGTATTTGGTGGGATATGGAAGGAGTTGTCTATTACGACTTGTTAGAACCGAATGAAACAATCACCGCTGAGCGTTATGAGCAACAGTTGGAGAATTTGTACAAGAATTTGATGATAAACAGACCATCAATTGCATCGAATCGACGAAAAATGATTCTTCTTCATGATAACGCTCGGCCTCATGTTGTTTTGGAGGTCAAACAAAAACTGATGGAGTTTGAATGGGAAACCCTACTCCACCCAGCGTATTCTGTAGGCCTGGCTCCATCAAATTATCATCTGTTTCGGTCGATGCAGCATTATTTAGAAGACAGGCATTTCAAAAATGATGAAGAAGTCCAAAAATGGATTGCTGATTGGTTAGCCTCAAAGGATAGAGCTTTCTTTTGCCGTGGAATTCAATTGTTGCCAGAAAAGTGGGAGAAGGTTGTAGCTGCCGAAGGAGCATATTTTGATTAAAATCATTACAATTTTTATCATAGAAATAAACGATAAAAAAACATAAAAAACAGCGACTTTTAATGCAACCACCTAATACAATTGAAGAGAAACTAACCCCTGCATTTTCATACCTTTAACATAGGGTATAAAGTAACTCCAGAAATGAGATGTTTTCTAGAACTTATGATGTACATCTTGCTACTCGTTGGAAACTAGGAAAAACTACCCCAAATCTTCACCCCTTCAACCCTTAGGTAAAAAGTAATTTCAGAAATGAGCTCTACGCTCTCGAAAATATAAGAAATGTTATAAATTAGGAAAAACTACCAGCTCTATTTCCATCCCTTCAACCCCTAAGTAAAAAATAACCTCAGAAATTTGTATGAATGATATGCATCTTATTACCAACTGTAGTTAAGAAAAAACTATTCCTTGTATTTACACGGAAAGAATAAACACGAATTTTTGGGTTGTTTGATCAGACTTGAATTTGATTTGTTCTTCTCGTTACAAAAATGGGTTAAATTATTTTCGTTCAAGTGTGTTTTGATGTTCAATTATAAAAACAAAATCGGGTGGGAATTAATTTTATTGGCCGGAAACGAGCGAAATATCAATAAAATCACAGATATTGGTGAAGCTATTCAACCAAGGTATATCAAAATTGGTTGGAAAGGTGATCTAGCGTAGGTAGATGAAGACAATATCACAACCTTGTACGAGTCGAAAATATTAAAAATTTTCAGTAAGTATATATTTCATGTAGCGCATGTCTTCTATATTTAGGATCAAATAAGTATTAGCTACCTAAATTCTAATTAGTTAGAAACTTTCATAATCCTTAAAAATTATTTGCATATTTAATAGTTTAATTTTAATTTATAAAGTATAATTTTTATTTGTTATCTGCAAAACAGCCCTTGTACGCCTCGGCAAAACGTTTAAATTGTGACCCTTTGTATGTATAGCCTTGCTTCAAAACTTGAATATTTTTATTCGGGTTAACGAATTTAGTTTTTGAATCAAATCCATGGGAAAACACAAAAGCTCTCAATATTTTAATTTTCAAAACATAGCCTTCTTCAGAAAAACTTGACAATTTCTCTCGATCCAATTAAATGTTGATTCGATTTTAAAAATGTAAATTTTTATCCCATACCCAAATTTGCTCGACTCTACTAGTGAAAACACATGTTGAAATCTTATATGCTAAAAAATTAGTTTCTTCAAGTGTCGAGTCGAGCAAAAGCTTCCACAATAGGAAAGAAAACAACCATGATTAATTAATTATAATATTCAATCATCCTATTGTATTCTGTATATTAAGAAAAGTTTTAATTGCTTTTTTAACTCTTTAGTATAGAGTTATAAGAAATTTCAAATATTAGTAAATCAGTTGCTTCCTGCATGACAAATTTCAAATTAATAATTATAATGATTTACTAACATACCACCTTTAACGTGGGCAGTATGAGCAATTAATTGGAGATTTATTTATGTTTTTTCTACAAATCATTAAAAATGCTATAAAAAACAAGCATGAGACTTTGTACTGAGGCATGTATGGCTCAAAATATTCTAAATGGTATGAATTTTCATCCCCTTAAGGCCTTAAGCCGATTTTGTAGGGTGAAAAATTGCGTGTGCTCTACACACGACACAATTTATCAAACGCAATCGAGCGCTGCTGAGTGAAACATGGTCCCTTCGAAACGCCAAAAAATCGGTTTTGCATTAATATCGGAGGCGAACTGATGAGAAATCGGTTCAACCGTGTTATACACTACCCAATTTGTAGGAAATTTGAGTGAATTCATGAGTGAATGAAAGTCGAGCGGTTGGGTAGTTGCTTCATTCAACCGCAATAAAAATATCGGCCAAACCGTACTATACACGATCCAATTTGTGAAGTCAGTTTTAGAAATAGGTTTTGACTAAACTGACAATTTATTTCAATGTTTCAAGAAATTTCTGAAATTAATTTATTGAACTTTAGAAAAATTTAACTTTCAATTTATTTTTCAATTTAACTTGAGCAACTCGAAGCTCGAGTTAAACGAGTGCACGCTCGATATAACGACCGATGGGAGGTCGATATCGAATTGCGGAACACCAAAATCTCAATATCCATTGTGGGACCGACTGCAGAGCAAGTGATTGCCTCTGCAGTTTGCAGCTGATTCAAGCTGACCACAAGAACCAAAAGCACTTTTGAGGTGGATCGCGTAGGCGACTGCTTTCGGCAATTGGAAATTAAAAGGCAACACGACTGACCACCACCGGCCGCAACTCGCCGAGCAGGTTTATGTGGGAAGGAATTGGATTTGCCGCTGAGACTCTCGGGAAATAACTAAACGAGTTATGAAATGTTTTCCTGGTGAAAACGTCGCTGTAAAATTGCGGTTGAGCATAAGTTTTTATTCAAATCATGTCTTTTTGAAATGCATTTACTCGTACTCTCTTTTGGAAAACTGAATTACATAAACACAAACTGTCAATAAAAGGCATCGGGTTGCTTGCCTTAAGAGCATCACTCTATCACTTATTACCGAAATATTTTTCAAATATAATATTAATACTTCTTCTATAAAATAATATTAAACTTAGCATTTGTAAATAAAAGGAAAATTAAATAGAAATTCTCTAACGCTCTATTAATTTACATGTTCCGATAATCGACGAAATTTTAATATGTAGTATCACAAAGCTTTTCATTTAAATTATCTTTAAAGGGGAACACCACTATAAAAGATAAAAAAAACTAAATTTTTTATATTTTTCCAAAGCATCTATATATAAAAATATGTAAAGCAATTTTAAAGTAAAAATATTGAAAATCCACGAAGTTATAGTCGATTTAGTAAGAGCAGGTGGCGCGACTAGTCGCATTTTTCACAATTTAGTAGAGCTCCTCACTCTCTTATATTTCTCTACCTGGAGCTCCTCACTCTCTTATATTTCTCCACCGGGAGTTTGACTTCCAAGAACCAATTCTAATTTATTTTTTATCAAGAATTCCTATTTAATTTTTATCAAGAAATATGCCGTGGAAATTTTAAAAGTATCTGATCTTATCAAATCAAAAAATCAAAGAATAATCAAAAGATTTTAAAATTTTTAAATCTTCTTAATGCATTAGACATCTGGGCGCTCATTTCTTTGATGATTTGTCGGATCTGAGTTCAAAGAACATCAGAGACATTGAACACTTCATCAAAGGCACGAAGTGGTTCAAGGTTAGCTAGTTTTTCTGGGAAAAGCCCCCGTGTGGTATCACAATGGGCCCTTGTGGCCTAAGTGTGCCGTCAGGCAGCCACGGCAACCTAACCTAACCTAACCTAATGCATTAGCTACTAAGAAAAAAAGAGATATTGGGTTGGCAGGAAAGTAATGAGACACTCTAGAAAACTCTACTCATGTTGTTTTTCTAATCAATTGTTTTCGACCATATTCTAGTATGTTATAGAACATTCTAGGTGCTTCAGTCCTAGGGGTATATAAAAGCGCACGCACGATTAATTCAGTCAGTTTGAAGAAAAATGGATGAGCGACAAGTTCGAACTCTATACCTTTACGAGTATTTGTTAGGCCATAGTGCGCGAGCTGCGGCAGACAACATCAACACTGCATTTGGCTCAGATACTACAAGTCACGCAACAGTGTCTCGTTGGTTCAAATGCTTCAGTACAGGAGACCGAAGCCTCGAAAGTCAGCCTCGCTCGGGACGACCACCAGCTTTCGACAATGATGATTTGCGCCGTGAACTACAACAGAAGCCGGATGCAAGCACTCGTGAATTAGCGACAAAACTCCACTGCAGCCATCACGCTATAGAACATCACCTGCACGAGCTCGCATATAGGAGAGTTTTATCCCAATGGACACCTCATACCCTCACAGACGCCATTCGTGCTGCTCGGGTCGCCGTCTGCCAATCGCTACTACTTCGACCGCGCCGGAAGGAGTTTTTGGAGGATTTGGTCACAGGGGACGAGTCGTGGGTTCTCTACGAAAACAATATGCGCCGTGCCTTCTGGCTGCCACGAAAGGAAGACTCACCAACTCAACCAAAGCAATATCAAAACCGCGGCGAAATAGTTCTATTGTGCTGCTTTTGGGATTCTCAGGGCATGCTGTTTTATGAATTATTACATAATGAAACAGGTAATGGTAACACATATGCGGCGCAGCTCGATAAACTAGCCACAGCTATCAAAGAAAAAAGACGAAGAAGAGCCAATGTCATTTTACTTCATGACAACGCTCGCCCGTACACTGCATCCACCACCCGCCAACAACTGCAGGGCTTAGGCTGGGAGACGGTACCTCATCCACCATATTCCCCAGACATTGCCCCTTCAGACTATCATTTATTCAGAGCCATGAAAAATGATTTGCGTGATAAACGCTTTAACACTTTTAATGAAGTTGAAACCTACGTAGCCACCTTCTTCAACTCACGGCCCGCTGAGTTCTGGGCAACAGGCATCCAGTCCTTGCCTATACGTTGGCAAGAAGTCATAGATGCTCACGGCGAGTATTTGATTGACTAAATGTATAGTAAAATAAAAATGTTAGAATTTAAAATGTAAAAACAAACAGTCTCATTTCTTTCGTGCCAACCCGATATTAAAAAAAATTATATTTTATTTTTAGATAATTTTTCACTAACATTTTAGTCGGACAATGAAGAGAAGTTACTTTTTATAGCATCACATCGAGGATGATATCTTTGTAAATTTTCAATATTTGTTGATAAAAATTAGTACAAAAATAGTTTTAAGGTTGAAAGTATATCCAATAATATGCCCCTTACCTGTTCCCTAAAAAATATTAATGGTATCTTTCCGAAAAACACGTCACATTCATTCAGCAAATTTTTAATCCGTCACAAGGAACAAGGTTAAAAATTGAGATGGTATAATTAAAAAAAAAAAATCATGTAACTCATAAAATTCGGGGACTATTTTATCACTTTTTACCGACAAAAATCGCAATGGAGAGTTATGTTTTTAGGATTCAGTATGGGTTACGATTGCAACAACTTCGCACATGCCCTCAATATTGATGTTTTCAAATTTTGTACTTGTGGATTTGAATAATTGTATAATAATAATGCATTTTTCTCGTGTGTGAAAGAGGGTCCTATATTATTTTATGGTAATTTATCATATTATCTCTTCAGTTTTCTATTTTAAAATTCTTATTCTACAGATCGTGGTTCAAATATCTAAATTTTCTCAGTTTTGAAAGATTTTTTTTGCTTTGGTTTTTGAAAAATAGACGCGCATGATTTTTTTCAGAATTTTTCGGGACACTTGGATTTTTCAAAAATTGGCCAAATCCAAAAAACCGAAAATAGTCCAAAAAATTCTGAAAAAATTTACACGTGTTCTTTGGCTAATTTCAAGCATTTTCTGTTCTAAGTATAAATTTTTTATGTAAAGTAGATCCTTTTCGTGTAAAAAAACCCAAAAGTTTTATTACATTACTGCACAAAATGGCGATTTTACAAAAACCAAAGCAAAAAAAACTTTCAAAACCATGTTCTGAGAATGTTTAGACATTCAGACCGCGATTTCTGGTGGTTATATGATCATTCAATAGCAGCAACGTCAAGATAATCGAATTTGAAAAGAAAAATGACCAAAAAAAATCAGCGCTTTTTTTAAAAAACCCAAAAAATAATAGAGTTTTTGAAGCTTTTATGCAAAACAAATGCCACATTCTGAAAGAGCATCCTCAAAAACCCCTTATATACGATTTTGGAAGAAAATCGCCCCAATTTTCTATTCGAATCGTACAATTGAACTTGTGTGCACAAAATTCTCGTTTTGCGCATTAATGGGTTAATGTTTGCGAAATGAAATCGTCTCGTAAATTGCCGCCAGGTGGCGCGAAAATCTCATCTTTAAATTGTGAACGCGAGAAACACAAAGATGCGGCTCCAGTCCGTCTGCGGGATGGAGTGCAACTACGCTTTTGCATATTGAAAAGCAGTCGAGTTAATTTCGCACATGCAATAAATTATTCATGTTTCGTGAAGATAATTATGTTCAACAAGATACACGCTCAGAGACCTCGAAAGGTTGCCTTTAATAATTTAGTTAATGCTTCGTTGGCCCCTCCAGTTGCACAGGGTGCGCAGCTGGGCCCCGGAGCAGAATCGCGCCATCCATAAATCTTAGCGATGGAGCTCGTGGCGTTAAATGAATCACTGCGATGTGTAACTGCATGCAGCCGCCGTCCGAGCGAGGGGGGAAATTTATTGATACTCGCGCGTAATTACGAATACAAAAGTGAACATGCTGCTAGCAATCTCGGCAATCTTGCTCGGCGGAACGCGCATCGAGTGCACGCGGACAATCTGAGGACAACAGACACTCGGGTCTATCTCGGGCACATCTTAATTTGAATAGCTAATCAGGGGGCTCCGGGGGCAATCTTGCACGAGCACTGAATTTATATGGGGAAAACATTTTCCCACTTTCTAGCTACGCAGACTTATGGAATTTTCAATAATCCAAGAAATTTAATCTGGCCGTCTCGACGTCTTTCAGGGTGCTTATTGCGTTTTTGTATTCAACGCACTCAAGGGCGGAGAGCTTTAATATCATTTTCTACGTAAATCACGTAACTACAATACTAACAGCGAAATTCATTTATAAATGCTCCAATTTTTTACGATTTCAGGAAATTAAGGAGAGTGTTTCGAAAACTTAGTTATGAGAATTTCTAAGGACCAAAAACAGACTTTGCTTGTAAAATATTTGTTTAGTCACATAATAACAAGCAATGAATTAACTTAAAAAAATATATATATACAGGGTGAGTCATTTGACTTTATCACCTCAAATAACTCATTGAATCCGGTCAAAAAAGTCTACTTCCGGTGCAAACCGGAAGTCGCGAAATATCACACAGGACTTATTTGTTGGTCTACAATAATAATTCGGAATAAAAAATTAGGGGTTTCAATTCAACAAACTCGACTTCCGGTCAAAAAACCCACTTCCGGTCTAAACCGGAAGTTGCACGTTACACCATTAGGTGGCCCCCTCGAAGTCCTGCACATTTTGTTAAGGTTATTGGGTTATTGGGAATCACCCTGTATATATTTTTATTTTATTTCAAAAAGTTTAGCCTATCTGATACAAAAAAATAATTTGGAAAAATACAGTGAAAAATGTTAGTCATTAATGACATAGGTACATTAAAGATCATTGTTATGAAAAGAATCCGAAAACAGTAGAGGACCATATTAAAGAAATTAAGAAGATCGTCAATGGCATTTTACATGAAGCATTAGAACGTATTTTTAATAGTTTCAGAAAGCGTTTGCATATTTGTGGTAGTTCAGACGGCTCTCATTTTAAAAACATATATCATTAATGGTGGATCAGAGAGGTGTTGTTTATTATGAGTGGCTAGAACCCTCTCAAACTATTAATGGAGAAGTTTACCGACGACAACTAATGTGTTTGAAAGGAGCCATAGAAGAAAAACGACCAGAATGGGTGAATAGGCACAATAAATTAATTCTTCAACAGGATAATGTCAAACGGCATACCGCATAAGTCGTGAAAAGATATTTAGATGGACAGAACTGGGAAGTGCTACTCCACCCGCCATATTCGCCAGACATAGCTCCTTCGGATTATCACTGATTCCGAACAATGCAGTCAGATCTTACGGGAGAACGGTTCACTTCATACGAAAGTATGAAAATTCGGATTGATAATTGGATCAGCTCAAAAGACCAGGATTTTTTTCATGCAAGGAATACGTAAATTACCTGAAAGATGGGCGAAGGTTGTAGCTGCCGATGGAGCATACTTTGAATAAACTTTTTTCTTTAATTTTCTAAAAAAGCAAATGTGTTTTATTTTAACAAAAAAGGGTGGAGTCATATTCACACACTCAATATAATGGAAGATGTTTCTCATCTCAGTATTGTTACCCAAAACCACGAAAACCTGAAAACCTATATAAACGATGTTCACGCAGAAATGGGACAATATGGTAAAGATCAGCAATAACATATTTTAAATTAATCGATACATCGGCCAATTGTAAGTGGCATAAAAACTCTTTTTTGCGGAAAAAAGGCTTAAAAGGTTAACTGAGGTCCAATGTGACGAGCAACTTGGGGCATTACCCTACATTTTGTTTGCCTCTAATGTGTCCGTTTTTCGGGTGCCTTTGAAATTTTTCATAAGGTTGCAGGGTTGCCCGGTGAAAAGGTTCAATTTAACCCTTTTCATTCTTCGGTTAATGCCCGGAACAAGCAGTGATTTCACTTTTTTTCCTCCTCCACCCGACCGGTCTGTGGCATCCATCAGTTGTACCGAAGTTATTGCAATTCAATTAGTAAATTACGGAGATAACGAGAATTTAAAACATAAATAGAATAGACAGAGGGTTCTATACCCATATTTTTCAATGTTTATTAATATCTGTAAACTCAAATTTTCAGGATTTTTTCATAATTCAGAAAATGAAAGGTATTTAAGGGGTTTTTTACTGTTTGAAAATCCACGGTCAATCTAAAAGAGGCATTTCGAAATGAGTAAATAAGCCCCAGGTTCAAACATCATGGGTACTTTTAAGTACGAGGGTTTTCAGAAACGAGGTTGTGGTAATTATTAAAATTTATTAATTGCTTTCAAATGGACATGAAAGAAAAATGCGTCTCTAATAGTGAAAGCAAGTATAAGTGATACAAATAGCCTCTTACAGAGAGAAGGAGATCATATGTGTGGGCCATTTTCGGTACACGTGGCATGCAGCTTGCTAATTGAAACTTGATATGGATATAGGTCAGTGTCTTTAGTTTAAGGATGTATCTAAGAAATTACTAACCCTTTTGAGACCAGAAAACTCTCGTGAGAGAAATACTTGTAAAATTGTATTTTCAAAAAGAAAAAAACGTTTACTTTTTTTATTAGTAAATTCACATGAGTTTAAAACAGAGACTGTAATTGTTATAAGTTTTATAATAAAAATTACACATTAATGGTTAATTTTCTATCCCTAGCACTAATACAGGGTGTTCAGAGGTGGGAGGTCAATACTGAAGGGGGTGAAAGGTCAGACCGAGACAAGCAAAAAATCGTATGGGTGGGGGGGGGGGGGCATCTTGCACCGTTTGGCAGTTACAGGGTGATTCGTAAATCAGGATTTTGCCTTATATGGGAACCGCTCTTGTATTTTTATCTTTTTTTCTACGCATCGCAGCGGCCCCAAACTGATTTCAAAAAATCACTATTTGGAAGCCCTTTCCAAAAAAGTTTACACCACCCCCCTATCCCCAACCCCTTGGCCACAATCCCCCCTGGAAGTTGAAAAAATTAACTTTTATTTCACGATTTTTCACCTTTCGCCCCACTTTTCTCTGAAATTCATGTTATTAACATACCCACTTTTTATTTTTTTTAAGTTGCCTATCTAATTACCTTTCCAAAAAGGTGCAACATGCCCAGGTAGAAAAGGGTTGCAAAAGTCCTGAAATTAAAACATCCTCACAGGTACCTAATTACTTTATTGCACCATAATGGAAAAAGTCGTTAAGTAAACAATTTTTATGACAGCAAGTTCGGAAATGTTTGTTTAGGAAACAGAGGTAGTACATTTTTATTATTTCAGCAAAACAGTAATAAAATAATAAATGTAATCTCGTTAAATAGCGTTATTAGTTTATTATATCCAGTATTGACTCCTAAGTATCCTGACGCTCCGTTTCTAATACCTCCTATGAATTATGGTATAAAAATGGGTGAGTTTGAAAGGACATTGACCACAGTTGAAGAAGCAAGCGAAAAGAACGGGTGTTTAATAGAAAAAATTAAGATAAAATGGCAGAATTCAGTGTTGACGAGTATGCCGATATAATTTACGTGCACGGTTTAGTAGAAGGAAGTGATAGTGAGGCCGTACGAGAATACCAAAAGAGATTCCCGAATCGGCGGGTACACAACAGAAGGGTATTTTCAAGGACTTTCAGAAGGTTAAAAGAAACCGGAAGTGTAACCGCCCCCAGAGCAGAAACGCGAGCAGGAAAATCGGCCGATTCAGCGGACCCCGACCAACAAATCCTCAACATCGTCAGGAACAGCCCTGTAATAAGCATCAGGCAGGTCGCACGAAGGTCAGGATTGTCTTCAGGGAGAGTTTGGACCGTTGTGAACCGAGAGGGACTACATCCATACCACCATATCCCGGTCCAAGCACTACAGGAAGGAGGTTCCGAAAGACGATTGCAATTTGCACTTGGCTGTTTGAGTCTGACATCGAAAACAGAAGGTTTCTAGACCGAATTCTGTGGACGGATGAATCGCAATTCACCCGGGATGGCATCACAAACTTCCACAACCTCCACACCTTGTCAGATGTGAACCCACATAGGACCAGGTGTCGGTCCTTCCAGCAAAGATTTAGTGTCAATGTCTGGGCTGGCATCATCGGCAACCAGTTGATAGGACCCTTCATCTTGCCCCAAGTGCTGAATAGTCAGCTATACTCGGACTTTTTGGAGAATACCCTTCCGGATCTGTTGGAGGACATCCCCCTGGCCACCAGAACCGCAATTTATTTACAGCTCGACGGAGCACCTGCGCATACTGGGAACATTGTTAGGGCAAGGTTAAATGAAAATTACCCAGAGCGCTGGATTGGACGAGGTGGACCGATTCCTTGGCCTGCTAGGTCACCGGACCTTACTCCACTGGACTTTTTCTTATAGGGAATGATGAAAGATGAAGTTTACTCAAGACCAATCAACACCAGAGAAGAATTAGTTGCCAGGATTGTGACTGCAGCCACGAAAATACGGGAGAGACTGGCTACCATAGACCTCAAACGTGAAATAAAACGAAGGCTACTTGCATGCATCGAAACTGGCGGAGAATATTTTGAACAGCTTTTGAAGGACATACGTTTTAATTGTAATTAGTTTTTAAGCGAACAAAATGTATTTTTTAGTTAACTTAAGTACAATTTCTTAAAAATTCGAATCATCATGATATTCTGTAAAAGGATTTTTGTAAATAAATTTTCGTATCCTTTTCCTACCTGGGCATGTTGCACCTTTTTGGAAAGGTAATTAGATAGGCAACTTAAAAAAAATAAAAGGTAGGTATGTTAATAACATGAATTTCAGAGAAAAGTGGGGCGAAAGGTGAAAAATCGTGAAATAAAAGTTAATTTTTTCAACTTCCAGGGGGGATTGTGGCCAAGGGGTTGGGGATAGGGCGGTGGTGTAAACTTTTTTGGAAAGGGCTTCCAAATAGTGATTTTTTGAAATCAGTTTGGGGCCGCTGCGATGCGTAGAAAAAAACATAAAAATACAAGAGCGGTTCCCATATAAGGCAAAATCCTGATTTACGAATCACCCTGTAACTGCCAAACGGTGCGAGATGCCCCCCCCCCCACCCATACGATTTTTTGCTTGTCTCGGTCTGACCTTTCACCCCCTTCAGTATTGACCACCCACCTCTGAACACCCTGTATGTAAATGATGTATATTCTTTCAGAGGTCAGTTTTTTCGTGAAAACCAGTATTAAGGGGTTTTTGGAGTCGCTGATTACGAACCTGATGTTAAATTTAAATAATTCAAAATGACGGATCCAACATGGCGGACAAACTTTTGAAAAATACACCAATTTTTATAAAAAAGAACAATAAATAAAAGTACCCACTAAATGTGCGTATCCGTACATAAAAATACTCTATAACATATTTCAATTTCATCAAAATTGGTGAGACACACATGAGAAGGAAACGTTTAGTGCTAATATTAATTTTAATATTTTACGTAACTTTTAATTAATTTTATAAATTCAAGAATATTGCGAACATTTCTGTGGTAAACTGGTGTAATAACTAATTGAAAAACATAACATAACGGCTACTTTCGGCCCCTGAGTTTAAAAATATTTCCTTGTATTTTAATGGTAAACATTTTTCACACCATTGGTAAGACACGGTTTTGAAAATTGGTCGCCATGTGGATATTATTTATGCGAGACGCAAAATATGGTACGTAGTTCTGGCCCTCACCGACACAGATTTTCACAAGCGACACAGATTGATGAGTTCTAAAAACTTCATAATTTAATAATGTAATGCTAACTTTAATTACATAAACCATAATACGTATTTGACAGGCATGATAATTTCATCAAGAGTACATCTGCTCAGGCAAATTGTAATCACCTTGAAATTATTAAGTTCATTCCTCCTTGCCATTCAAAATTCTGTTCCACTTTGGAGTTTGGTTGATTGTTGTAAAGCCGTCGTCGCTAATTGACGTAGACCGATTTAAAAAACAAAAATTCCACGACAGGCTGTTTGCTGAATTGATTGTTCCAGACATCAGACCGCATCGCTCTTAAAAACCCCACTGCTGGCCGTTATGCAAATTTGAAGGAAAGTTTGTATTAATCAGCTATCGCGCGGCTGGCATATAATATTCCATTAATTCTCAATATAAACAATATGAGGCTCCACACCTGCCGGTGTAACTTTTGCCTGCGGCTGGGGGTCGAACTGGGCGTCAGTCATCCCCCTGCAGGGAGACAACTGGCGTGGATCCACCACCCACCGGGAGCCGTCGTCGCAGGCACTGCCAGGATAAGTCTATTAATTTTGACTAGGAGCACTTATCCAGGAGACATAAACTGGGGAGCCCAATAAAAACGACAGAGCGCAGAGAAACTTTGCAGACTGAGCTCCGCTGCTATTATTCGGCTCAGTTGGAGCTACCGAGACAATGGTCCTGTCGGGGTGGATATAAAATGAAAGGGGATTCTTATGAAGATGCCAGGTAGCCAGAGGATGGCGCAAAGCGAATAAAATACGGGGAGAAAAACGGGTTTTATTGCGAACACTCCACAACTTCGCGTAATTGCGTGAGGGAGCAACGAATTCATTTTTGTCCTCTCGAATCGACTTCGGGCGTGTTATGGCGCATTGACTGCAAGCATGCCCTAACGATGAGCTAACAAGTTCACTCTATTCGCGGGTCGCGGGCCGGTAATGGCGCGGGAATTATGGGGCTATCTAGAGAATTCTTTTCTCGTATTCCGCTTCATCCTTCGGGATGATTGGATTTCGAGGGAAGGATTCGGAACAATTTAAGCTTAGGATTTCAAGCTGCCATCTTCAGATGGATGTCCTTGGATTGCTCCCTCTTTTGTCAGATAATGCAGACAATTTGCTTCAATTGGCTCCCAAGTAAAACATCATTTTATTGTAGAGTGCGAAGTCAACAGCATTTTCAGCTCTGTTCAAATAAAATTGATTATTAGGTGTTGCAAGTTATAAAATATTTGAACTATTTCTTTTTTTAACTGCAATTACAATAGTGCCAAATTTCAAGTTGTCTTCATTGAATTACAAATTCATCAATCGTCAATATCAATAGATGGTAAATTATATGTTATTATTTAATAACAGTTTTCAAGTAAGAGACAAAACTAACTTAAGGGGTTGTATACAGTCAGGATTTTCAGAAAATCGACTTTTTTTTATTTTATTTTCGTAATGTATATATATTTAAGTACACCCACAGAAAATTTCATGTCAATCCGGTGAATATTCTCGAAGTTACACGCATATTTGTAATGACATCTTCGAATTTTTGTATTAAATATAAAGTGCTTTTGAAACTTTAAACGCGTTTTTCTCAAAACTGTGTTCTTAAAGTCGGTGAGCAAGATTTCTCGGAAACGGCTGAACTGATCAGTTTCAAATTTTAAGACAAGCTTCTTAAGCATATTTTTTAGTAATTAATCGAAGCTTTTTGTTCACCGATAAATATTTTCCATTTTATAATCAATTTAGAGCGAAAATTGTTGTTAAAAATCAATTTTTTTTTTTAATAAGCCGCCATTTTGTCGAAAATTCTTATTTTGCTTATTCCTTCGATTAATTACAAGATAAAACAATATACTAAAGAAATATTTTTGGTTTTCTCATTTTGGATGATCCAGTTCAGAGATATCGTGCACACCGCAAAACGCTTTTTTTTAGAGTTGCTCCCGGAGATCAGCTGTAGCAGCTTTTAAAATAATTATTTTTACAAATAAAAAACATTAAAATACACTCAAGAGTTACCATTATATGTGCACAGAATTTTACATTAATAACTTAAAAGATCATCTCAAGAAAAATTCTTGAAAAATCGACTTTTTTAGACCTCCTGACTGTATATAACCCCTTAAAAGAAAAATTACGCTATACTACTTTAATTGCGTTTTTCTCGAAACAACATTTTTTGAACTCACATTTCTCAGGCTCAAATCATACGATTTGAAAAAACCAAAAAGCATTCGATTTTTTCTACAAAATACATATTAGAGGAAGTTATTAGAGGATACCTCTAAAAACTTATATATATACAAATCCACCCTTTTTACAGCGGTAACTACCCCAAGAAAAGGTCGGTTTTTCAAAAAATTATGGAAACCTTGAATAAAAAGACGAAAAACATTTTTTTTAAATAATTTTTGAGATAAATCCCCACGGCAAAAGTTTAAGGAATATAACCCATTTTGAATTTCGACTTGACCTTTTTTCAGGAATCTCAAAAAGTGTTTCAGCGTTTAAGACGTGACTTTTGGAATGCGCCCTCTACCGCCGATATGAAAAGTAAAAATTCATAAACAACTTTTTTTTTTATGTTCTTCAGAACATCAAGACCAGACACACGTCTATGCGCACGGCCTGCTTGATTAAAAACACTCTGTGCACTGCCCACACTAAGGGCCGACAACGTGTCGCTGCCTACCAAGTTTGACGTTTCGTGCTACCAGAATTGTCAAATTGTATACATGTGGTCTGGAACATTAATGTCTACTATATGTATTCTCTTAGTATTTAAGCTGTTTTGTTTAACTCTTTCAGATGCAAAATTTGATGTATTAATTACAAACTGTCATTTACGAAGCATGAAGTTTAAACTTGGATAGATAAAATTTATTTTTTTTATCTAGTCTTATAAAATAAAAAAGAACATAAGGTTATGTAGAATTACAGCCACAGTGTGAATCCACTCATGTTCCAAAGTAACCTAATTACTCCATGGCGACCAACATTTGTTGATAATTAAATCTATTCCTACGAAATTAAATCACAATTGACATAGTGTTTTTAGGTCGCTGACGTTCGACAAAAACATGAGATATTTATTATTAAGGTTTGTTTTTTGTATGCTTTTTCTCTACAACAAAGATTATTTGTCTAAAAACAGGAGCGGTTGATTTACAGTGGAGTACAAAAGACCATATTTATTTTATGTATTATAGAATAAAATCTTTCTACTACACCGTCCGCAACATCAAAAACCTGGACTAAATCAACAAATCCTGTCAAATTTGTGATACACAAATCAAATAACCCTATTCACACATAATCGCCAAGTTTCAGCCAGCGTATAGCAAGGCAATTCATGTAAATGTTTGCAATCAAATAAACAGAGGAGAAATAAAATGATATTTTTTACTAGCTTGCTTGTGCCGGGAGCAATCGTAAAGTTATTTTAAATGCAAACAACGATATACACATATTACTTTTTTTTGCACTTTTTGTTACCATAATTTCTGAATTTAGGGATATAACAAATTTTATTTAATTTTTTCTTTATTAAGGCCAAGTGAGAATTGTGATTAATATTTTAATAGTTTAGGCACTGCAGCCTCATTCAAATTGGCCAACATGTAGTAGAATTTAATTTCATAATAATTTGAGTACGTTAAGAGTTTCTATTTTCGATGTCTTTTGTTTAAGAAAAATTTAAAATAATTAAGTTGCATTTAAAAATATTTTCCTCTTAATAAGGAAGCCATTTTAGTATTTTTATTTACGGATCCAAAATAATGTAAATGCAAACAAAATTCTACAGCATTTAAGCTATTAATGGATCAACAGCAAATTGCCCGTTTAATTTATTACTGACGTTGAATGAGTACAGAACATTAAAAAATTAATTGATTTTATCGTCAGTATGAAATCTGGTTGATTTTAATGGGAAAGTAATTGTGTTCGAAAAATATTCATGCCTGAAGCAAGCTAATTTCACTAAATCTTAAGAAAATTGTTCTAGCCGTTTCTCTTTTCCTCGCCTTCCTGTTCATCTGATGGCCTTGATAAAAAATAAAACCGAATATTTCTGGTACTTACGAAGGGACAAATGGTAGAGAAAATTAAAATGAGCTAGACCACCACCACCACCAACAATATGGGTTTAATTTAAAAAAAAAAAAAAATTAAGATACTTTGTGTCGGTGAACTTAATTCCTTGAAGGACACGGTTTTACAGAATGACATTAAGTAGGGTTTTGAAATTTAACCACCTGAACCAGGCACCACCTAATGAAATATTCATCTTCTAGCATAGGGCGGCCACTTCCTTTTGTAGTGTGATTGTACCCTCTTAAAACGTTCCTAGTTAACTAATCTGGCCAAATATTTGCCAGGATATTTCCCGGATTCCCCTAAAGTACTACAATTAAAGAAGGCCAAATGGATCTCCCCAAGGAAATCCCCCGGCCCCCCAAGGGAACTTAAAACTCTAGCAACATCATCGCTCTCCAAAAATAAAAGTTTGGGATGAGTCCCACCTGGAACTTAATAAATGAACATCCTCTGCCTGGTCTTAAATGAACCGGGAAAAAGGAAAGAGCCTCACTTTACTTGTTGATGGTCCTCCTTAAAGCTTTTCGGGGGATCCCCTCTTTAAGGATGTCCTTGCGAGAAGTGCGTGTCAAAATAATCCGCTGATTCCTGGAATTCGTTTCTCAGAATCCTCCCAGCTGCTTACGCAACATAATCCAAGAGGTTCGGCACATCAGAACCGACTCTCCGCCTCTTCCTCCCCGTTCTCCTCTGGTGGTGGGTCAGCTGAGCTGTATAATTTTTTTTTGCAAAAATATCGAACAGAAAAAACACAAAAAATACAAATTTACACTATTTGAATTTTGATTTGCACAAGCACCAAACATAAAACCAAACTCCTTTTTTTCGGTATAAATTCGCTCGAGCGAAATTCCCGGATAGATTATTTATTTATTTTTAGGGTAGACGGGGGTGGGGTGGGACGTACGCGCGGGAAAAAAAATATCCGGGTCCCCAGAGGCACAAGCACACTTCACGGCGCGTTTCCCATTTAGTAGGGAACCACTGCTGTTGTAAATTGACACAAAATTGGTTTCATCGAATTCAAGGACCACGTCGTCGTTGTCGTCGTCGTCGTCGTTGACGTGCACCCCAGCACCTGAAAGGAGAGCTCGCGGGTTCACCTGAACCTTAACAAAATGTAGAAAGCTCTCAGAAGTCGCGGAGGGGGAGAGCCGCTCAAAAAAAGTTCGCGCGACAAGCTAAATTAACGGAACTACGAAAAAAAAACAACAAAAGACGCGTTTACCTGTTGCCAGCTGCTGCACCTGCGACATCCGACTCACGACTGATCTCCTCTGCACAGGCGACCACGGCAGCACCAGCAGAACTGGAGGTAGCTGCTGCTGGATGGACCTCTCCGCCACCATCGGGGGGCTCTGCATTCACGTCCACGTCCACGTCCACGGCCTCCGCTGTAGGTTCCACAGAAGCGCCCGCCGTTGTCGTAGTCGTCGTCGTTGTTGTTGTTGTTGGTGGCTTGGCTGGGGAAGCCCCATCACTCGCCCCAGTTGCCTTTGCAGCCGTCGAAGGCGGGGAGGTTTCTTCGGGTTCCCCTTTAGCAGCATCAGACGTCTTCTTGGGCGCTGGAGCCGCTGCGGCCCAAACAGGTTCCACAGTTTGCTGCTTTGCTTTCATTGATAACTCCGCACTCGACGGAGTCTTCTTCGACTGCTGCGCTTTGGTCTTCTCCGGAGGGGGAGCTTTCTCTGTTCGGGGGGCCCGTGTTGGGGCTTCTTTCGCTGCACTGGCAGCGGTGGCGGTGGTCGATTCCCTCGAGGAATCGGGCGGAGGGCCGCGCTTGATATTCTCTGCGGAGGCTTGAGAAGGCTCCAAGGCTGCTGCTCCCGAAGAGATCGGGACTGCTTGCGGGTGCTGCTGTTTCGCTTCTTTCGGGGGCTTTGCTCGCACCTTCCGGCCCTGCTCCTCATGCTCCCCCTCCTTCGCCTCCTCCTCGCCCTTACCCGATAAACCCTCGATTTGTTTTCGTTGTTCCTCCTCGGTGGGCGGCACGAGCGGCGGTGATGGGCTCTGCAAAACGAAGAAAATGAATAAAAACGTTAATGCAAAAAACATGGATAAAGCGGCCGCTTGGAATTTAATGTGGGGAGAGAATTCTCAAAATGATTTCCATTGCCAGATGCTTGACCTTGGCCACACTGCAATTCCTGCCTCAGTTTCAGGCCTCCCACCCATCACAGCAGCGCCACACTGCGGCCGAGAGCGGAGAATTTACTGGCTGCACGTTCCGACTATTTCGGTTTGGTTTTCGGGGGAGATATGTGGCTCCAAATCACGCGGCGGCCAAGGGTGGAATTGGGGCTGCGGGCGACAATTGAATCTCGGGGTTAAGCGCTCTCGCTCCATCGTGCCAAGTGAAAAAGAAGGGGCTTAACACAGACACGATTTTCCACGAAACGTGCCATCAAGCTCCAAAATACCTGTGCAGGTCTTACAAATTACCTTGGCAGGATTAGCGTTCAGGTTATGCCATGAGAATTTGACTAAGATTTGAGTATTTTAGTTCTGAGTACGAATCTGATATTGGGGACACTGATTTCTCAACCATTCATGCTAATAACATTAATTCTCGCTTTACATTTCATGTATTATTATTATAAATAATAGATTTAATATGAAAATACTGGGTTTTTTGAGCACTGACATATGGGTATTTAGACCCCCACCACTATATATGGCCAATTTTATGGTTACTAGTACGATCAATAACACGTATCCACCTGAAATAGATTTTAAGGATGCATTTTCCTGCATGAGTATATACAAATGAAAGTTCGTTTGTTTGGTTGTTTGTTTGTTTTTTGCTCAATTACGTATCAATCCTTCCTTCTATATTTTTAATTTCTTGCCCGAAGGTACTACATATGCCAACTTAATATATAGAAGATTAACAGATAGGGTTTTAAAATCATAGATCCAAGAAGTCGATTCAAAATTTTAAATTTGAAGAGATTTTCACGAAAATTGGTACCTAGGAATTCATAATGGTGAATCCAACAGCAAGCAAAATTTCTTGATTTCAACAGATTTTAATGAAAATTAGTAAAATGTTTGTTTTGAGGCAACTAATTTTTAATATTACTTCGAATCGGATGTTCAAATTTAGAAATTCACGATGGCGGATCCAAAGGGGTTTGTTTGTTTGTTGCTTAATCACGCCTAAGCCTTTGCATCGATATTTTTTATTTTTTGTCCGAAGGTAGTACATATTCCATCTTAACATATAGGCTACTTCTTATTCGAGTAAAATATAGAGTTCCAAGATGGCCGCGAACAATTCAAAGTAATTTTTATGAAAATTGGTACCTTTTTATGCTGATTGCGAATATACTCACGGGGTTTCCAAATGACCAATCCAGTATGGCGACCAAACTTTCTTACATTCAACTGGTTGTATCATAATTCAAATTTCAAAAAAATTCAAAGTATCTTTAAATACATATATTGGGTACATTGGTTTCGAATAAAATATCTAAATTTGAATTTCGAAAAACAATATAACGGATGTAGCGTCAACAATTTCCTAATTTTAATTTAAAGAAGTTCCCAGCGCCATTATATAGGAAGTTTCTTAGAAAAGTGTCAGCAATAACATATTTATTTCAAGGGCAACTCAAATGCGGATGAGATCCCTAAAGCGAACATTTACCAAAATAACAACAATCCTGACTCTAATGGGATTTGTCAAGCTTTACTGAAAAAATTTTCTGAGTAACTTCTTCTTATTCTTCTTAGGGAAATTCTTAATAAATCTCTTCAAACGGGTTTATTTTTAGATCACGTATCTAAATATCTAAATATCATATATTGTTGCAATATTTAAACCTAGCAAAAAGTCTTGTATCACGAATTACCGTGGGGTTTCCATAATGAAAAGTATTCCCAAGCTTCTTAATTCTTTAGTTCAGTAACTTAGCTGAGCTTCTTCGGAAAGGAAATTATTATTAACCGACTTCAAAAAAAGGAGGAGGTTCTCAATTCGATTGTATTTTTGTGTGTGTGTGTATGTTACACGATATCTTCGTTGATTTTGAACTGATTTTAATGATTCTTTTTTGATTCAATAGGCTATATCTCGAGGGTGCTCCAATTTAAATTTGAAGAAAATATCCCACATCTAAAGGTGGAAAATTAGGGGATCTCTAATCCCGTTTATTAAATTCCACCCACTTCCAATTAATTAAAAGTTGAAAAATAAAAATAAAAATATTACCGAAATGTGAGAAAATAGCCCGAAAATCAAATAAATTCTTAAGCGATGATTTGACAGCATGCCAGATCGAATCAACGCTATTTTTAGTTCTAACAGTGGACCTACTAATTCCAAACAGTTTGTTACGTACTACTGTTGATTCATATTTAAGTTATTAATAATAAACTATCCAAAAACCAAACTTTTCTTTTTATAATATATTATGCTTCTTTAATGAATTTTTCAGTAAAGAAATACAAAATAATTCGATTAATTCGATTAAAAGGGACTGTATTTGAGGAGTAGTTCAAATAAAAAATGTTCTTTCACGAAAAATAATTATTAATTCAGGTGTTCCACAAGGTAATCATCTAGGTCTATTACAATTCTCATTCTTTATTAATAAAATGTTGTACTGTTTTCATTTATTTAAATGTTTGTTGTTTGTTGTTTGCTGATGATTTGAAGTTATTTTGCAGTGTAGATTCTCCAGCCGTACAAAACAGATGTATTTGTAATCATCTGTCGATTGTTTTGAATTACAGAAAGAAAAACCTTTGAAAATAATAATGTGAAACTCTTGCTACAAGACAAGCTAATTCACTAGTATGTTATACGTGCTATGAAGATCGATATTGTGATATCGAAATTGTAATATCAATACCGCATGTGTGTCATAAGTAAAAGTAATTGATTCACACGTGCATATTTAATTTAGTCGGTTAAGTGAATGCCCTTTATCTAAAATTCTTTTGCTTGTCTACAGATCTTAAACTGAATGTCAAAGAAACACCTGTGAATCTTCCTATCTTAGTTATGCAATTTCTGTATCTTTATTTTTAGAGACAAGACACATCAGGACATCGTGAATAACCAACTGCTGTCTTTTCAATTGCAGATGCACCTTGCATTGCATATGGTGATAAACAGAGCAATTTCACTTGACTTGCTCTCAAAACAAATTTCATTTGCTGTGGGACATCTCTCCATTTTGCTAGAAACAATTTGCAAATTTTCAAATTTATTCAGAAGCTGTAAAGCTGTAGGGATTGTGCCTTCTGGATCGACCCATCATCCCTTGGGATTCGAAAAAGTGGTCACGTTGAGTTGTTTTTATTATGTAATTTGCAATATTCTCGTCCCATCCAGTGCTTTAATTTGAACTGTATTGGATTATGGTCAGAAAATAAATTTAAGGTGGTGTAACTATGAAAAGGTTTGCCCTGTCTTGTTGTTGAAAATGGTCTTCCTACTAATAACTCAAATTTTCTTCATGTTGGCCAATATGTAGAATATAATAAAAAAAAATTTGATACTAATGAAGATTTTGTTTGCATATTCAGATTGGATTTTCATTTTTATGTTGTTTTTTTTAAAACCCTCTTTGAATAGTTTCCGAATAGTGGAACTAAGTATACCATTTGGTACTGTGGTACTTTTTAATGTCAGTTTTATAATTATAACATCATATTCCCTTTTCAATTATGATTTAGTGAAATTTAAAAATTT
This sequence comes from Dysmachus trigonus, assembly GCA_949715965.1. Taxonomy (NCBI): domain Eukaryota; kingdom Metazoa; phylum Arthropoda; class Insecta; order Diptera; family Asilidae; genus Dysmachus; species Dysmachus trigonus. The sequence goes on along the minus strand of OX454322.1, from coordinate 77,707,117 downwards.
GTTTTCCTTAAAGGAGTTACTGTACAATTTTTCGTCTACAAATGATAAAACAGAACCATCTCCATTTATTTCTGTTTTAATATTAATTTATACTCGCATTACTTACAGGTAATTTCGAATGATATAGATAGACGCATTAATCAATTTCATGATTACTGAATTTGAAGCAGACAAACAAGTGATGGATTCCAAGAAAATATCCTTAGACATGCGACTAATAAATTTCGTGTCTGGAGCCTTAACATTCAATTACTAATGTTGTCAATCATATGTTCAGCTCTTTAATACCTCAATAGCAAACAAAATCCATGCGTGTGACTGGCAGGTTTTTGGTGTGGTTATTTGCACCGATCTAAGCTAGAGCAGTTTGTCTATTGCAGATTAACTTGCTGTCATATATTTTTGTAGGTAAAAAAACACACTTTCAGGAAAATTGGTGCAAATAGTGTGAGGACAAATTAAATTATATATACGGAAATTATATTCTGGATTTTAGAAATAAAATATCACAAAAATGTGAGGACAAATCAATAAAGAGTTGTCATAAAAGGGCAGATTTTGATATTAAAACTTAAAACACTTTAATATATATAAAGTTAACTAACTCGTTTGTAGATCAAAATTTTTCTGTATGAATACGAATAAATTTAAAAGAATGCTTTCTTAACACTTTGATGGGCGCATTTTTCACAAGAAGTTTTGCACTTGTCGCTGCACAGTTATCTAAAATCACGAAAATGCGGGATTTAATAATAATTGCCGCTCTCCATTTGCGCTCACAGTTATAAAAACAAATAATTTTTAAATTTTTAATGATACCGCATCCATTTTTAGTTATATTATACTTAAGGGTTGAAAGGGTGAAGATAGAAGGTAGTTTTTCCAAGTTATCGAAAATAACAAAATGTGTAATGATTCATACGTTGTTGAGAACGCAACGCTCATTTCTGAAGATATTTCTTACATTTTGGTTGAAGGGGTGAAGATAGGAGGGGTAGTCTTTTCTAAACTATAACTAGTAACTAGATTAATATGATATGCATGAGGCCCATGGTGTTTAGTAGGTCAATTCAAACATTAATTAACAAGGATTAGTTTTAATTTCTTTAACGATAATTGGACACCTTGTAAGCGTCACTCTGTAAATTGACTTTACCTTTATACTGTACAACAAAGGCTAATGTCCACATTTTTATTTGACATGCTGCTACCCTTTTGCAAGTCTATTTAGGAAAAATCGCCAGTAAATTGAAGTCACGTATGCGTGATTCCGGCAGTCACTGAGACTCCGGCCGTCAAAGTGTTAAGTATAAATGGGCTACATAAACTTAGGTTAGAACGCTTGAAAATTGGCTTTCTTTCAAAAATCCACTTAGCTACTTTTTAACTGCAAGTTTCTATGCACTGAAGTTTTATATTTGTGTGATAAACCGAAATTGTGTTGAAGGTGAAGGGGTTTTCAACGTTGCCAATTTCAAATATCAAAATTAATGTCTAAATTAAGTTAATTGAACCTTCTGTCACTGCCTGAGACACGAAGAAAAATTTCTTTTTATACGGTGCGTGAATCGATATATACATGTGAAGTATCTAGCGGTTAGAACTCTTACAAAATGAATAATTTAATAATTAACTTTGTGAATTTGTCAAAATTTAATTAAGTCGATGCGCAATCAATTAGGGGCTATTCATATTAAAAGTTCATAATTCCTTACATTTTTCATCTTTGTCCCATTATTTGTTTGACTTGAAATGGTTTTTATGGTTTTTTGTTGTGTTTTTATATTTCTGTGTAAAACTTGACTGCTAAAATGAAATTTCAGTTGAAGTTCAGTTTGTTATTATGCGAACTAAGCGCTTAAAACCGGAACCCTTGAAGCATATTGACACCTTCCCTAGTAAGACCCAGGTGGAACTTTTTCCACATTGATTAAACCCCACAATTTAAGTGAAGCATGGGGAAAAAATCATTCACGTTGATAGGAGACAAATGCTTTTAGCATCCTCTTGCAAGAAGAAAGAATTCAGCAGAAATGCTGCAGAAAATCCTCTTAACCGTCACCATCACCCCGCGGCCACAGCTCGCACCTGGCTTTTACCGGCGAAAGAGTTCATCAACTATTCATTTTTCTGCCGGTTAGGGGATGACGAGGGGATGGTTGGAGTGGGCGTGAAGAATTAAGATTCGTTATTTGCTTTGAAGCATTGTCACCCGAAAGTGCAACGACTTGGGGCCGATTGTGCATCACTATGCAATTAAAGGCTTTCTGCTGCTGTTGCAGATGGTTGAGAGGAATGCGTTGAGGGTGTTTTAGAGGAGTTAGAAAGTGCGACTTACCTTTTGTCGCTTAACGACACTCATGTCGACATTTTCAGCTGGTGGTGCATCGATAAAAACATCATCGTCTCCCATTTCCTCCATTCCCGACCATTCGGAAAGTTTTCGTTCCCTTTTTTCGGGAATTGTCGACTTTGTTGCCGCGGCTGCTGTCCTTTGCCTCTGCTCATCGAGTGCCCTTCGTTCTTGCCGCGATTGTTCTTTTATCTGCTGCTGCGGATGACTTTCGGTGGCATCACCCTCGATTTTGATGGGGGCGGCCCCGCCACCACTGCCACCCTCACCGGACGCACCCTTTCCCACCGACTGGGACTTTTGGGGGTTGTGATTATCCTGACACATGACTTGCTCCTTTGATTCGGTTCGTTGGCTTTCTTCCGTTTTCGCAAGCGTAATTAATTTTTTCGACTCGACGGACGTTGTAACGTAATCTGCCCTAGTGGGTGGACGCATAGGTATTTTTGTGGCTGCCTCAACCTTCCCGTTCGGCTGGGCGTGCTTGGGGCTGGAGCGAGGACTTCTCGTCGGAACAGACGCAAGCGCTCGCAGTGCGCCTTCTTTGCCACCGGTGGCAGCACCGGCGGTAGGGCCATTGTTGGCGTTGCTGTTGTTGTTGTTGCTACTGCTGTGAGCCCTTTGATTCCGGTGCGATTGATGCGAACTGTTTGCCGAGGAGGAGGACAGCTTAGGGATGGCGCCCGTTTGTTTCCTTTGACTCCGCTCCAAGGAATCCTTTTTATCCAGCCTTCCTGAATTGTTTGAAGAATGATGCGTTGCTGCCCCCGCTTGTGCGTATTTTCCCTCCGAATATTTCAGGCTATTATCCTCCTGCGCGGGGGCCGGCGGTGCGGGGAAGACGACCTTCACAGAATTCTCTTTATCCGTAGTTTGGCCAACGGAGGATGATGTGGTTCGTGCACCGCCGCCGCTGCTGACATTTTTATTATCTCGGTTGACGGCGATGTCCTTCATCGTCATCGACGTATTGCACGGCAGCGGAAGGGGGCTGGGGGCTATCCTGAAAGGACTGCTCCCGGATCGAGATGGCCGCTGCTGATACTGCCGCATTTGCTGGTAATGGTTCATCGATTTTTTCATCTCCATCTGCTTCGGGGGCGGTATTGTCCCGTAGGAGTGATCCCCAGGACCTGGAGTCGTTGACGTTCTCTGCAATTCCGCCTGATAGATGCTCCTCTTGACGTCGTTCACATGCTTGATAAAATCCTGGGCGTATTTGTTCTGTTTGACGTCGATCGTGTCGTTGTAATATTCGTACGATTTCTGGCTCGCGTTCGACATTCCCGTGCTGTTTTTTCGACTGTAGTCGTCAAAGTCCGACGAGAAGTAGCTCGAGGAGCAGTCACAGTTTCTGCACTCGTATCGGCAGGTGTCCGAGAAGCTGCACTTCTCCCCGTCAAGGCTGCACCGGCGGCACTCGAATGCAAAACGACAGCTCTCGGAGCTCCCAAAGTATCGCCTTTGGGTCGAGTACGAAAACATCGAGTCCCCAAGGCTGGAGTCGCTCACCTCCCCGCAGCGGAAGTTCCTGTAGAAATTTAAATTTATTTCTTAGATAAGAAAATCACGATTAGTATAAGGCAAAACTAACAAAAGCGGGTTAAATCAAAAATAAACATTAAAACCAATTTAATCAGAAAAAATTGAATATACCTCGATCAGATGTGGTTAAGAAATTAAGATTAAATGTTCAAAATTCTAAATATAAACGCACGCTCTTTGTCTGTCCAGATTAAAAAAAAAAAAAGATTAAGACATTTGAGCAAGCTTAAAAAAGGCCTCATCCAGATTTTGTGTGAAAAATTGGAGACGGCCTAAGTAAAAAACAATGATAATAATAAAAGTTAAGTGAAGTTACCTTCAGAATTCTTAATTCGAATTTTATGCCGGTAACTTAAGGCTGAATTATGCATTAAATATTATATAATTTAAATAAAAACAAAAAATAGTTGTTACTTTATACATATCGTTTATACTCTATGTTTTTTTTTTAATATATCTAACTAAGACATTAGGCCCGCATAATCCAATATTCTTACGACGTATTTCCTAATTACAATCTTATATCCACTCAATGAGATCTTCCCATTCAGGGACGAAAAGGAACATGCGTTACTTTTGTGATAGGGGCCTAATGCGGTTTCCTTATCAAGTCCTAACGCAGAATTCCCTAAATAAATAGTCCAGCGCCAAAATTGTAATTTCAATAAGTCGAGTGTTTCGGTCGCTGTGTGGCACTTAGTGCCATCGTGTTGATACTACAAGTCGTCAAAATCAATGTGCCGAAGTTTTGGAGATAATATTTTCAATAACACGACGAATAGCACGTTCTGATGGGCAATTTTTCGGTTCTTTATACGTTTCTACATATAACTAAGCCCTGAATTACAACATAAATGTCCACGATTAGATTTTATCGAATAAAAGTGACATTGACACTTGCAATACCTCATTGGACAGTTATTCCTAACAAAAATTTGGTGTCTTTACAAGCCTGGAAGTGGCCAGACGCATACACACAGTGGTACGGCAAAGCAATTTGATTTCTCAAATAAAATGCATTGGGCCTTATCGCGGGCAACGTAAACATAGCAAAACTTTCGCGGTGCATGTCCACCATGACAACTTGATGCATTTTTCTAAAAATTTCAGATCTTTAGTGTGGGTGGGTGATAGTAAACTTTCATTAAATACAAAATGTTATACTGTTCTGGGTAAACGAAAAAAACGCAGCTTTAATTAAGAAAAACTTAACAAATTATGACGAAGTCAAAACCACCTATTATCTCGAATTACACCTGTTAACACTAAACCTACTAATATTTTAGATATACTATATTTATTCATACCATCACTAGTCAGAGGATCGGCTTTAAAATAAACATTCTAAACATCATTGCTAAAAATTGGCGAAACCTCAAACTTGGGTCTCTTGAGTGTTGGACCAATAAACCACGCATTGAGCTACGGAGCCTTTTTGGATATTGCTAAATTTACTTAATTAAATTTTTGTGGAGTTTTCTTCCCTTGTACTAAAGGAAATTCTATCCTCACAGATATTTGTAAAATTGTTGTTCTGTTGTTTGAATCGACATATGTATATTACTTTAGTGTATAGTAAGGCTAAATTCCTTATTATCATCTCAACAACTTCATTCATAAAAACTACGTTTGTAGTGCGTAAAATTTTAGTTTGAGTTTTATAGGTTTTACTCATACGTCTTACTTTTTGTTTTCTAATTATTTAGAACTTTATATATGTATTCAAAAGTACCCTAAACATTTTATCAGACCCTTGAAACTTAGGGTACCGAAACAGGCAGAATCGATTAGTTTTTGATTAGATATCACTTTTAAGGATACTAATTTAAGCTCACTTTTGTTTTTTAATGGTGAAGTAATTTCCTACTTTTCTACATTATTCTTTTCTTTTTGTGCTATTTGTTTCCCCTTATGCCCTTTGCTTTGAGTAAATTTGGGTATAGATACTCTATCTCTTTAAATTTATGTTCTTTAATTTAAATGCTACTGTTTTTTAGGGTTCTGTAGCCATGCGACGACTGATACAGTCTCACGATCATTGTACAAGTTTTTAAGTTGCTGATTTGGGACGATGTGGCGGGATTAAACATTTAAGTGCCTTAGCTCAAGATTTTATTGCTTGGAATGAAATTTTATTATTTTGAAGGATAAGGGTGACTTTTTTCTTACATTTTCCAATGAACTTTATTGCAGTTGCTCGAGGGTAGACCGACGGACAAGAATCTCTAAATATCTTTTTATAGCTGCTTCGTGCTTAGGGCAAGCGAGAGAATACTTGAGTTTCCTGAGGCAGGTAGTCCTACAAAGACAATGTCCTGTAAAAAACAACCGGCAAGGAGCTAGCACGTTGAATTTTTGAAGGGGAAATATGCTTCTGAATCAATTTTGCTTCGCGGCTTTAAAATTTTACCCAGGCCAGGTTTAGAAAATGTCTAGGAAAACAACTGCTGCATAAGAATTAAGGAGGCAAAATATGTACATGTAAAAGATCTTATTATGTGGAATTCAAAAATATTTTAATAATTTTAAATAGCATATTTAGAAAGATATTCTGAAAAATCTGCAAAAGTAGAGCATCCCTTTCTTATTTTCGCAGCTACTGAACCTAAAGTTTATAGGAAAATTACAACAAAGTCCTAGATTCCTAGAAATTACAGAAAATCTGGTACAGAACCCTCTGCATGTGAGTGTTTAAATCACACTTAACCAGTTTTTTTTTTTTTTTTATTATAGTATAACGCCACCACGTATGAATGAAAGTTTGTTTCAATCAATGGTTAAATTCCCTATCATTGAGTTTTCAAGTGGTTTAGACTTTATCATCATAAACAATAAAAATAAAATTCAATTAATTTATGGAAAATCGAATTAAACTTGCCTGTTGGAGCTTTCGCTTCGTACGGAGTACTCGCTGATAATGGACACCTTGGAGTCGCTCTTGTAAATTTTCTGTTCGTACGGCCCCAGCATTTGTGGGGCCCCATAAATCATCGAATGGTTACACTCATAAAGGTCCTGGGCGCTCTGATCCCGGGCGTATTTGTGGTGGAGCGAGTCACTTGACGATGACGACTTCGTATTGATGCGAGTGCCGCCAACTTGGCTGCCCGCTCGCGAGAACCGGCGCTGCGGCGGAGGCTTCTGATTTTCGATCTGAAGTTGATGAATCGGGTTGTAATCGCTCGTGAAGGCGACCGGAGTGGTTTCAATTTTGTACACGCCCGGATTGTTGGGGTTGTACGATTGATACTGGAGGATATGGGCGGCCGGAGCTGTAGGGATTTCCTCGCTAACCATCGCAGGGGGTAAGTTATGGGATCCAGTATTGCGCCCCAGGCTGCCGAAGTACTGTCGATTTTTAAGGTCTTCTAAACAATACTCGCAATTTTCTTTTGTGCATTGCTGCATGCACAGCTCACAGTCGGGGTACTTGCTGTGGTCCTCAGCATCGGAATTCTTATCTACGAAAAATATTTCCTCATAGATATTCTCCTCACTCCGTGAATGGGGTTTTTTCGAATCGCCCTTCGTTAGGGAGCTGCGTTGTTTGTCTACAAACTTTTTGGAAGATTTCAGCCCTTCCTTGAGCAGGTAATAATTGAAGCTCTTAATCCCTATCTCACCCCGGAGGAACCTTTTTCCAATCTGCATTTTCGTGGGCTCCTTCCTTTCCGCGTACGGCTCCTCCCCCTCGGTTGCCTTCGATGAGTCAGACGTTGCCGCCAAACACGAGCTCCAACTTTCCGAGGCGTTTTGCCTTTGCATTGATTTCGGTTTCGATTTTTGCCTCTCAATGCTCGCCGTCTTTAAGGAGCACTCGGATTTCTCGAGGGATCGCCTTAAACTGTTCGACAGCGTGTTATCTAGGCTCAGGTTGCGTTTCTGTTTTGCAGATCTGTCTCGTTTTTCACGCTTTTTGGGGCTTCTCTCGATTACAATGTTGCCGCCGCCCTCTAAACTCTGACCTCGCTTGTGTTTCCCCGGATCTGGGGGCATATTATCCGAACTGCTGGATCCGTCGCTCTGATATCGTCCACTATCCGTACGCTTTGAAAAATGACTGTCCTTGTGAGATATCTTCTTCTTATGATGATGAAGGAGGCTCTCGTCAATTTTATCCGGCCCACTACTTCTTCGCATGGGAATCGCCAAGTGGCTGATGTCGTCCGTGTACGCTGGATCGTCGTAAATTCTATCACGAACATTCGACTGAGATCTCTCCTTCACCTGCAATAGACAAGAAAAAAAAAAAACACTCTGTAATCTTGCTGCCACTTTACGATTTCCCAATTTCAAAAGCTCACTTATCAGATTATTTTCGTTAAAAAAAGAAAAAAAAACTAAACTCTTCAAGAGAACCCTCATCCCTTCGAACTTCACAGAGCAGCTTTCTTTAAAAATTTAATTTAATCCGGATTGCAGTGAGGAGACAATCCCATCAATTAGGATAGCTTTTTAAGGTTAATCACCTACCAAAGAGAATAAATCTGATTCAAGTAACTGAAGCAGAACCTTTTAAAGAGGTTCAGTAAAAGCTCTACGCTCCCTCCGAAGCCTAGGAATCAAGGGAATAAATAAAGCAGAAGAGAAACCAATTTTTTATAGAGTAATTTTTCGGTAAATTGCTTGCTATTGCTTACAACTGCTGTTTCTATTAGAAACTTGTTCCAACACAACATCAATTTTTTATGAATTCTCCTTTAACCGAGGTCCAACCTTCGTATCAATAATGTCTAAGAAATATTTTATTTAATACTGCAGTTAATACGTTAAACGCCAAGACTCTTTTCTCTTGCTACATCAGATTTCACCGAAATGCTGGAGGCCAGAAATCTGTTTAGGTTGCGATAAGGCTGAATCTTTATATTAGAATACTTTTACTGTGTGAATATTTATTATTTATCGTAATTTATTAATAGGAGAAGAAACGTTGCCTGCACGAAAAATCTGGCTGGCACCTAATGTGTTAAATTAGATATGAGGGATCTTCGCCCAAGGGACCTTAATTAGATTAGACTACAAAGCTAGATTTTAAAAATTCATTTCTCCGTTTTTCTCGGAAATCAGAAAATTATTTATTATAAGGATAAGGATTATCCTTTCAAGGACAAACGATTTGCCATTCTTCTTCTATAAACAAAAATACAATGTAATTCATACTAAAATCTTTTATATCAAAATTTTCATAAGGTTGTTTATATTGTAAATTATTAACACTAATTAAGGTTTCAATTTCAAAGCAATTCTAAATTACAAACGGATATAGAAAAAAACTCATGAAATCGATTTGCACAAGAAAGCATAGTTATAGCATGTTATTGGGTGTACAAATTAGTCCGTTTTCAAAAGATGGTTCTGGCTGTTATGAATGTTCCACAGTGACAGCTGATCTCGGTGGTTTCAGAGAGGTTAGACATCTGTCAATAACATTCAGTTTCTATCACTTTGAATTTCATAAAAAACCTTGTTTTTTTTTTGTCGAATATGTCAAATTTTGTGTCAACTAAGCCGCATGTGCGGCAGGTTTTAATTTTTTGCTTTAATTAGAAGAAAAGTACAGTGGAAGCGCATCGAATGCTAGTGGAAGTTTATGGTGATAATGCTCCAACTGATAAATCATGTAGGGAATGGTTCCGACGTTTTAAGAATGGTGATTTTAGCGTTGAAGATAAGCCTCGCCCTGGACAACCCAAAAAATTCGAAGACGAAGATTTGGAGGCATTACTCGATGATGATCCGTGTCAAACGCAAGATGAGCTTGCAGATTGCATTGGGAGTGACTCAACAAGCACGATCTGTACGATTAAAGTCCATAGGAATGATTCAAAAGCAAGGAAACTGGGTTCCTCATGAATTGAAACCAAAAAACGTTGAAAAGCGATTTTTCACTTGCGACCAGTTGATTCAAAGGCAAAAAAGAAAGGGTTTTTCTAAATCGGATTGTTACTGGGGATGAGAAATGGATATTCTACGATAATCCCAAGAAGAAAAAATATTACGCTAAGCCTGGTGAATCGTTACCATCAACCTCTACATCAACAACAAAGCAAAATTTAAGTTCAAAAGTTTTGCTATGTATTTGGTGGGACCAAAAGGGTGTTGTGTATTATTAGCTGCTACAACCTGGTGAACCTATTACGGGCGATCGGTATAGGCTACAATTGACTCGTTTTGAGATTACGAGAAAAACGGCCGGCATATGAACAAAGACATGATAAAGTTACTCTTTTGCATGATAACGTTCGACCTCATGTTGCAAAAGTCGTCAAACAAATATTTAGAAAGACTCAAGTGGGATATTCTATCGCACCCGCCATATTCTCCGGACCTTGCTCCTTCTGATTACTGGTTATTCTGACGGATCCAGCGTAATAAATTGTTATTACATATTTACATCAACACTTTCCTTTGGATACTCATAATTTTTAGTAGACATAAAAAGCCAACAATTAAGTCTAATTTTAAAATTAAAGGAAATTAGTTTAATTAAGTTTTCAATTAAACAAACTTATTTCTTTTAATTAGACAGAACGAGACTCATAAGAGTTTAGATCACCCTTTAATTAATCACATTCGATTCCAAATACTAAGTTATTTTTCTTTATTAGAAAGTGCAAAAATCTGCATACACCCGATATAAAAAAAAATTCCAAGTAAAAGTCCTCAGCTAAGGGCATCTCCACGTCCAATTCTACCAACGTGATATTAATTTCGCCTCTTAAAATTTCGATGTTAACAAGATTAGGATTATAGGCCTTCACAATAATCCGATTAATTCTAAAGTACTTCGCTAGTCCCTAGAATAATTCTATTATTATTAACCAAGGAAGCAATAAAATAGACTTACAGCTTAAAATGGCCAAAGACTCTAGAAGAAATGATTTATTTTTAAAAAATACGAGAGATTTCCCATCTTACTGCTGACCATTTTTACTGAATTTTTCAGCTTTTCTTGGAGTCCTTTCGTAAAGAAAACAAGTAGTAAACATCTGGAGAAGTTTTATTGTAATTAAATTATTTAAATATTTTAATTCAACTAAAAAAGCGGTTTTTTTTTTGTGTGTGAAAGAAGCAGTGTTTATAAACTAAAGCTAACTCTAATATTTATATGTTACACACGTTTAAAGTATCTAACTAGTAGTACCCATTTTTTTGAATACAAAATACACCAAAACAAAAGATACTATGCGTAACAAAATTTAATCAGCTGGTTCAACGTTGGTATATAATAAACAAGGTGTTATCAACCGCAGCATTAAGTTTTCATAATAATAAGTAATTAGAACTTCCAAACAACGTTTTCCTATCGTTTGCTTAGGTGGAAATTAAATATTGAATTATAATTAATAGTCTGGATTCGCAGAACTACGAGTACTATGAGCAGCATTAAATAAAGGATTCCACGCAATGCTGGTAAATTTTCACCACACTATAATATGTACAGATAAAACTTCATGTGTAAAGAGGTATATTGCTCTTAAAGAGAATATTCTACTATATATTATAAGTCTAAAACCGGACAGTAACATTTTTAATAATGATTTTTATAAATCTATGACTTTTAATAAAAATACTATTCGAAAGATGGTACTGATTTCACTATAGATACTCGTATGAAAAGGATTGTTTATGACACATAGTTTAAAATTAAAATTGCAGATTGCAACTTTAGGACATTAATTGAAAATTATTCAAGAAGGTTTTACGGAAAAAAATCTGTGCAGAATGTAATCATTATACATATTAAGAATGTAATCATTATACATATTAGGGTGCTTTTTTTTCGCGATTATTTTTTTTTCTTTCACTTCCACCTCGAAATTTTGTGGGAAATACCTAAATAAAAATTCCCTGAAAATTTGAGCTCTTAATATTAATATACGTAAACTTTGATTTTTTTTTTCTTCAAAACTCTACAGCTCAGAGGCATTTTATGGTATAATCTTGGTCAATGATAGGTTTTCTTCAGCACTGAATGCTCTACAAAAGTGTCCATTGCGGCGTAACCCTAACTCCCACCAGCGAGGTAGTACGGGTCACTAAACCCAATTTTTTCATGAAATTCTCGTTTTTTTGCCCCTCTCTCGTAAATAACAAGAACAACAGAAAAAATGTAAATAACAAACTTGTAGGAAATTCAATTGCCTACAAAAAAGTTCGATAACACAAAATCGCTAACATTGATATTTCTTGAGATATTGGGCTTTGAAGTTGAGTTAGTGTAGAATTTTCATGGATTATTGAGCTAAATTGTAGAAACACTACCTCAAATTCATAGCCCAATATCTCAAGAAATATCAATGTTAGCGATTTTGTGTTATCGAACTTTTTTGTAGGCAATTGAATTTCCTACAAGTTTGTTATTTACATTTTTTCTGTTGTTCTTGTTATTTACGAGATAATGGCAAAAAAACGAGAATTTCATGAAAAACTTGGTTTTAGTGACCCGTACTACCTCGCTGGTGGGAGTTAGGGTTACACCGTAATAGACATTTTTGTAGAGCATTCAATTCTGAAGAAACCCTATCATTGACTAAGATTATACCATAAAATGCCTCTGAGCTGTAGAATTTTGAAGAAACAAAGTCAAAGTTTATGTGTATTTTAAAGGGGAAATCTTTGCACGCCTTGGTCGATTCCTTAATATTAATATTAAGGGCTCAAATTTTCAGAGAATTTTTATTTAGGTATTTCCAACAAAATTTCGAAGTGGGAGTGAAAAAAAAATTTTTTTGTCGCGAAAAAAAAAACACCCTAATTCGACGCCAACTTATTCTTATCTTCCACAAGTGAATTCTGAGAATCTATTAAATCTTTCGCAATAAATTTTGGGAAGCACAAAACTAAGTTTGGTGGAGTTTTCAAATTATCCGCCTACTTCAGCTTTAAGCTCCCGAAAATATATTGCGAAATTTTCAATAGATTCTCAGAATCCATTTAAAGGTTTATGTAACTTTGTATATATATGATTACTTACAATTTCATTAAATTCTACCAAATTTCTACTAAAAGTCACTGAGTTCATCGCTAGTGAATTTTGCTGGTTTTTTAATAAAATTAACTAGTAGAAGAGGTAAAAACAAACTACTTTTGTAATTATATTTGTTAGAAATTCAGTACTAGTCGAATTCTAGCGATTCGTTTTTCATTCGAATTTTAACTAGAAGCCCTAACAAATTCTAGTAGTATTTTACTATATTCTAGTGAAAAAAACTCCAGGAATTGAAAACATTCTTGATTATTTTATTCAAAATATTCCAGGTTATCTTGAAATAAAATAACAAAATTTTACCAGTATTCCAGAGGAAAATGTCCCTTATTTATAATAGATACGAATAATACAAAAAATCTCCAATTATAATGGTGGCGGCAAGGATAATGGAACGTAAAAAACAGAAAACAAAATATTAATTCAAAAAAACTTTTAATTAAACCTTTTTCTAGAGAGTTACACTTCGGATGACCCTGTTTCTCAAGTTGTTTTTATTTCTTCGACTTTATGTTATCAACGAAATTTTCTGTCGTACTCAAGGGGTGCAGTTTATTTTATTTCACTGGTCGTAACTGGGATAGAAAAAGTCGAGTGGATTTGGATTATAATTGTGTGCTTGAAGGGAGGTTCCTTTCCACAACTATTTGTCTGTTTGGGAAAAAGTCAGATTAAATTTTATTTCAACTTTATCTCGAGTAACTTTTGTGCCTCTGAAACATTTGAGTTCAGTGATAAATCAAATCCGAAAATGTTTGGAGGAGGTTTTTAACAGGTAGACAGTTTTAACTCCAGGCCAATTACCACAGTACCAACTTTTTCGTGAAATTGTAACATAAGATTTTAGATTTGGTAGAGAAGTCTACAACCAAGCCATATTTGCATAAAGGTAGAGAAAATTTATTTCGCTCACTCAGCATTCGAAATTACGTTCTTATTCAAAGAGCACATTGCCTTCAAATCCTGTGCAAATCTGAAATAAAGCAAGCAGAGTTGTGTCCTTGTTACAGCCAAATGAACTATTGCGTGCTCCCTGATTCAACTTCATTGCTTTAGTGTAATCTGCATATTCAGGAGCTCTGAATTTCAGAGAATATCACCTTTAAGCCTCACCTCACTGATGCCGGTCCGCATGAATTGTTTTAGTACTGCCCATTTAATCTGGCAAATGTGCAGTAACAAAAGTTCGCTGCAATTTTTCTATGCTTGCACCGACATGGTGAAATTTTAGGCTTGAACAAATCGAGAATACACAATTTCCCCGGACGAGTGCGCAATTTCAATGACATGAAAATTCCCGCCCCATTGGAGCTTACAAGCAATTGTAATATGACATCGATTTAGAGAAAATCTGCGAAATCCCCGAACAAATGGAATATGCGTTGTGTATTTGGTTTCATGCGGAATAACGACAGCATATTTGGAACAACGCTATCTACGTCATGCTATGAAAATACCATATATTTTTTGAAAAATAAAACGGAGAATTTATCCACTTAAGCTTCATTAAAGACTAAATATTTTACTTGGAAATGTTACTCCCTAATTTCTTTCCATATTGTTCTGATAAATAATATAATGATATTTTATATTTTATGTTTAGAGTAGGGGCGAACTTCTAAAATGTATCGTATTAGCAAAATATGTAATGCTTTAGTTTCGAACAAATATGGATTTAGGTTTTAATTATTAATTGAAGGCGATATATGCGATTATTAAGATCGCACATTCTTATTTTGGCCCGACAATTTCATTGAACTAATATTAGTGAACGTAATGAGTCAATGACACTTAATAAGTCCTGTAGCTGCAATGAAAAACCCTTTCCTCGTAATTCTGCTCTTTCCTATTAATTATGCTCCTTAAGGGATACTTGGAACTTCTCCCTCATCGTGACCTTGACTCATGGGCTCATCATAAAACCATCGTGTACAAAAGAAGGGAAAAGGATGTCGTTTTGAATAATCCCCAGGACGAACTAGTTTTTTATTTAACCCGTTTCGGCCCAAAATGACCTAAATTTGTTCAATTTTTTAACCACTATGTTTTTTAGGAAAAATTATTCAATCTTGCTGAAATTTAATTCCCTACAGTATTTTCCTGCACTTCCCAAATCAAAATGGCGGATCCAAAATGGCGGCTGGAAATTTTAAATTTCAAGCGATTTTCATCAAAACTGGTACATGGGGGTTTTGCGGAATGCTGATTTCAAATCCGCTGTCCAAATTTCGAAATTCAAGATGGCGGATCCAATATGACGACCAAGATTTCTCGATTTCAACGGATTTTAATGAAAATTAGACAATGATTATCTTGAGGTCACTGGTTTCGAATGTTGTCAAAATTTAAAAATCCAAAATGGCGGACCCAATATGACGACCAATATTTGTCGATTTCAACGGATTTTGATGAAAATGAGTACAATGAGGTCACTGTGAGGTCACTTACATTTGAGAAGTAAGTATTTACCCAACGCCGGGTGAAACCGGGTAACCCAGCTAGTAGTAAAATAAAACTGATTCAAGCCTGCGCTCTATGTTAAAATCTCACGTAAACGGTCAAGTAGAAAACTGCAAAACTATATTTGGGTACGATTTTCTACAAAAAATGATTGTAAAATTTTTTTGTTTTAATATTAAATAAAACAATGGTATAGTATTAGAGATTTTTCAGCATAGACTTATATTTTTTCGCAATTTGTAGGCTGGTTTTATTAGGAAAGTGACACCTCCCCTTTTGACATCGTAGGTATATTCACGCTTGAGAAAATTCAACTTTTTCTAATCTTGTCTCCGACAAATTTGATACAATTTTTTGCAATCTTGTAGGAAATGAGATCGGTTTAATAAATTACAAACACAATTCCATTTTCTGGAAGGAGTCTATCAAAACATATACATACTCACATCTCACCGAATCTTAACGTTTTCCACAGAAGAAATTTTTGAGTGCAAAAAACCTGAATAACCTTTTGCCGTTGTATCCTCATAGACACCTCAATAACATTTTAGATAAATTGTGAAAAATCAAATTATTTTGTAGAAGTCAATAAGAGCTTTATTTGATTTTTAATCTTCAGGACGAGTCACTCACGCGTTAATATACGAGGAATCTTAACCGAAATAAAACTGAGCAAATAACCTCAAAATGTCTTCATATTTTTGTGTCATGAAGAGGGAGTCCTTCTTGAAGGGAATTTCTGAATTCATAAGAAAAATTGAGGCGGATAGAAGGAAGCCAAAAAATACAGAAAAAAAACGCAATATCTTCGGAGGATCTGAAGAGAGGACCTTTCTGCCATTCGAGGCGAATCCGGAGTAATTCCAACAGAGACTTCAATTAGGGGAGAGGGTGGCAAGATGGGGTACTTAAGGTTTGAAGATCAATAAAAGAAAACTTTACTTAGTGAGACATTCATATTTATTTTTTAATTAACAACTATTTATTACTCTTCTAATATTTGGTGAAATTAGGAACTTTTAATTATGCATTTTAGAAAAAAAAATTAAAATCAAAATAAAGGTGTTTTGCCCCGTCTTGCCCCATGGTGCGGGTAAGATGGGGTACCCCCCTGAGGTAAGATGGGGTAATGAGAATTATCAGACAGAATGATGATTATTCCGACTGGCACAACTCGCAGATGTGGAAGGCTTCGTCATCATCATCGTCGATTCCTGCACAGTTATTATGTGCCCATTTTCCACAATTTGAGCATGATATCCACTCTTCAATGGAAGCGAAATATACTTCTATACAATACATACATGGTGTGTAGTCGTTACCCCATCTTGCCTACCGTGCCGTTTTTTAATAATAATTAAAACAAAAAAGAAACAGTCAGCAATCTCAAGGAAACACAATGTTTATCTAATTGTAGGTTAGTTTAAGCGTCAATAGCAGTCACACGTCACCAGCTAGTATTATTTAATGAACCACAGTCACGTGTCAAACTGGAAGAAAATGTGATAAGCACTTTGCAGTAAAACAGTTTTTTTAGAGTATTTCGGCAAGCGTACACTTGCGAACAAATAATGACTGGACAACTGACAGGTGTCATGGCGGTGCATCGAACGATGCATGAACGAGTGTGATTGGTCAGTTTAAACTGCGAATTTCGCTGGGTACCCCGTCTTACCCGCTACCCCGTCTTACCCCCATCTCCCCTACAATTGGCAAATTGCATGTAATGGGGGCTTTACTGAGCACAAGTGCGGACTTGGGTCGAGTTTGAAGTAGAGCTCGCATTACATAAAGTAAGTGAACAATTCCTTAAGTCGTACTCGTGTCGCAATAAACAGGAAAGGCAAACAGTCCTGAGCTTGCCCTTAGGAAGGGCAGAACTAGAAGCGACATGAACGTGATTCAGCGCACACGATGACGCCGACAGAAGGCGCAAGGGCTGAAAACTCGATTTCGAATTTGTCCATTACTCAAGAAAGGAGCCGTCGCTCTCACCTCCGGAGTATATTTTCTTTTTCTTTTTTTTGCAGGAGAAAAATAATGAGTTTTACCTTTGTTTTGATCTTCTTCCGATTTCTGTGCGGCATTGAGACTTCAGTCAATTTAAGCAGCTTTGGCCTGCTGGGGCGCTTCTGGCCCCTTTTGTCGTAAGATGAATCCTGATAGGCCTCCGATGTCATTTCTATTCTTGCAGCATCTGAAACGGAAAGGCGAACGAAAATGAGAACCTACCTCAATGTCAGGTTGCGTAATTTTTTTATTTTTTTCTTCGTAAAAACAAAAACAATACAACATTTTCTTTTTTGATGGCAGGTTGTTATTTTACGAGGTGGTTTAAGCATATTTTTTAAGAATTTCTTTTTAGAAATTCTGCAGGTGAATTTAAAATTGAATTGACTGCGAAATTATGAATTTTCCTATTTGTTTGTATTATTTTAATGTATTCGATTAATTAGCATTTAGCAACAGAAATTCATCCCACAGAAAAAGGTAAATCAATAACAAAGAAAGAAGCCAGACGCAAACGCTTACAAGCAAATTTAAAGCAAAATACCAAGCTAATAAAACTCATAAAGAAGAAGCAATGTTATGAGAACAGAAATTCCGATTTATAATATACAATTCTTCTGGCCACTAAAGTTTAAAATGTTTCAAGCAGAGCTGCCTTATTTTGTGCAGTTGCATTTTGAAGGTGGTCTCAGTTTTCCTTCGTACTTTTCACAATTTCGACATTAAAATCTGCCCAGCTTTTAGAGTTGTAAACGGATTGAGG
The DNA here is from genome assembly GCA_949715965.1 of Dysmachus trigonus. Taxonomy (NCBI): domain Eukaryota; kingdom Metazoa; phylum Arthropoda; class Insecta; order Diptera; family Asilidae; genus Dysmachus; species Dysmachus trigonus. The sequence goes on along the minus strand of OX454322.1, from coordinate 77,688,997 downwards.
CATATGCCATCTGAAGGCTGCATGGGTGTACTTTCCAACGAGCTTTTTATCATTATCCTGCGATTTCTTTGGCAGGACTTATGATGCTTTCAGAAACTGTACCTACCTTCAAAGGCAAAACATTTTCAATTAAAAAAAAAAGGTGAAGAAGTGATTTTAGATTGTTGGAACACATCATTCAGGAATACCCTGTATAAAGCGATTACGAAAAGATTTTGAAACCGAAAGCTAAAAAAATACTTAATTTGTTATTGTGGTTTTCATAGGCATACTTAAGTATATATGAAGAAATATAAGAAATTGTTTAACAAATAAATCCATAGACTAAAAAACTGAATTTTTATTTATTAAGAAGTCAATTTGTCTAATGATGTTTATACTTTATTCTGTATAATGCCGTTTAACATATTAGTCCAGTCAAATTAGAGAGATGATCAGCTGAAAACTTGTATACACCTTCATTTTGACGTTCTAAATGTTGTGTCAAAAGTCTCATAAAATCTCGTGTCTGCGTCGTAAGTTATTGAAGGTCAAAGGTCACAAAAATCGGCTTTCTGGGATTATCTCTGTTTCTACAGTTCCAATTATGTTAACACCTATTATAAAAATTGTAGAGCGTAAAATTTCCAATAATTTTTGTTGCAATCATTTTTTCATGCGCTCAACCCTTTTTGAGATAGAGGGCGGAGAGCGTGCAGTGTTCACCCATACAAGCTATAATACAAGGTCAATAGTGAATCTCGGTGAGTAATACCTTGTATAAAGTTAATAAATCATTAAAATATTATTAACAATGAATAATATGTATTATTTATTAATTAATACATTGTATTTAATTACATTTCACATATATATAATACATTTATTTAATAATATTTACCTACTTTGTGTAATTAAAAACTCATTAAATTAAAATTTCTTGTATATCTTAATTTCATATCAATTGTAGTATTTTGTATTTTAGTATTTTGTCTTTAAAACGTGTAAACTCTTAAATTCTTATTTTTCTATTAAGATAATAACTGGATTATAACCTCCCTACATTGAGAAAAAAAACACTGGTAAATAGTACTAAAAACCAAGTTTATGCTGACCAATTACTAGGTTGTTCAGAAAGTTTTGAAAGCGGAAATGAAGATACTTTTTTTTGTTGGTTAAATCACTTTTATTGTTCAATATAATATCCCATAAGATCAATACACTTGGTCCAACGGTCTTCCAACTTGCTTATCCCATCATGGAAGTGAATTTCTGCAAGGCCTGCAAAATACTCCTCTACGCCGGCTATAACCTCTTCGTTTGATGAAAAATGCTTCCCACGAAGGAATTTCTTGAGGTGTGGGAACAGCCAGAAGTCAGAGCGAGCTAAATCAGGCGAATAAGGTGGATGCTGCAACAATTCGTACTTTAATTCGCTTATTTTAGTGATGGTTTTTTGAGCTGTGTGAGCGGATGCATTGTCTTGATGAAAAATGATTTTTTTCTTCTGCAAACCGGGTCTTTTTTCACGAATTTTTTTATCCAATTGGTCCAAAAGGTTACAATAATATTCAGAATTTATTGTTTTGCCAGTTAGGAGATAATCCACCAACAAAATCCCTTTCGCATCCCAAAAAACTGACGCTAACACCTTCTTCGCCGATTTCTGGACACGAACTCGCTTCGGTGCCGAAGTGCCTGATTCACACCACTCTTTAGCCTCTTGTTTTGATTTAGGGTCATGATGGTAGACCCAAGTCTCATCCATAGTGATGAACCGACGCAAAAAATCCTTTTTATCCTTTCGAAAACGCTCCAAATGTGGCTCAGAAAGTCGCATTCGAACGTGTTTTTGTTCCATTGTGAGCGAATGCGGCACCCATTGTGCACAGAGCTTTCTAAAACCCAAAACTTCATTTAAAATATGACTCCCACTGCCTAATGAGATGTCTAGGGTCTCTGCTAAATCTCTCTCGGTCAATCGACGATTTTCCAAAACCATATCCTGTACTTTTGCTATTAATGCTGGTGTTGATGCACTTTTTGGACGTCCTGAGCGTGGATCGTCTTCAACGCTTTCTCGACTACGTCTAAACTCTAAAACCCATCGATGCACAGTTGAAAATGAAGGAGCAGATTCCTTTAACACTTTCACCATTTTTCTATGAATTTCCGTTGCTGATAAACCTTCCAAAACAAAGAATTTTATCACTGCACGATATTCGGTTTTTTCCATTGTAAAAAAATACACTGACACGTCAACTTCAAATGGCTTGTAAACAAACAATGAATTGACAGAGTGAAATGAAACTTTGGGTACCTTCATATGAAAGATGAAATATGTATGAAAATGGCGTAGAAATTTTGGTTTTTCTACTGCTCTATAGATGTCGCTTTCAAAACTTTTTGAACAAATGGAGTACGAAACTTAATATACAATGCTCCAAATGAGGACAATATCGATCATCTCCGATATACTCAGTTCGTTAAATCTAAAAAGCTTCATAAACCTGTCCAATTGTCTAATCTTTCGCCGACAAGTGCAGCAGCCCATCAGCATATAAACCGTGTCTATTACCAAGTTCAAAAATGGTTAGGACATGATTTAGAACCCAAGCAATGGGGTTGGGTGCTGTAAAACGAAATCCTGGAGCCAATGACAACAATATTACCACCAGCTCCAGATGAATTACTTAATACTATGTAATTGTAAGAATGGATGATGGCTGAACACTGCGCGCTCTCCGCTCTCTATCTCAAAAAGGGTTGAGCGCATGAAAAAATTATTGGAACAAAAATTGTTGCAAATTTTACGCTCTACAATTTTTATAATAGGTGTTAACATAATTGGAACTGTAGAAACAGAGATAATCCCAGAAAACCGATTTTTGTGACCTTTGACCTTCAATAACTTACGACGCAGACACGAGATTTTATGAGACTTTTGACACAACATTTAGAATGCCAAAATGAAGGTGTATACAAGTTTTCAGCTTATTATCTCTCATTCCGAGGTTGACCCATTTTTTTTGCTTATTTGACTGGACTATATCCCCTTACACCTGACACTGATTTTAAAATATTTTGAAGTAGTAGTCAAATTTATGGCAATCGATTGTTAAATTAAAAATTCTGTACTTTCATGTTCAACTTACAAGCAAGTTAGTTAATTAAAAATTTATTATTTATAGACGTTTGTTAATTCAGTGTCTTTCTTGTAATTTTGTACGGCAAAAACATATTTGTGGATTTTACAATTCTATTAAGTATCCCATCAATCAATGTTTGAATAAATTTAATTGTTGTCTTTAAAACTTTACGGAATTTTCAACTGCATTTGCACTGAATTTACTATTTTTTCTCTTCCTTGGAATTGCACACAAATCCATCAATAGAATTTTCAAAATTCATGATTTTCATGTGAGCCAATCACTTCAATTTTTGGTGGTAAATGTCACACAATAAATTTTTCTCATTTCTTGTAAGTGCGTATATTTTTTTTTTTATAAATTTTAAAAGACATTCCTGACTTGAATTTGTACAGTCAATAAATAAAATTATTATATGTATTACAATAAACATTATAATTATTAAAAAAGTAATTTACACTAATAGTAATGTTACTTTTATTCCCCTCTGAATAACAAATATTCAAATTGACACAAAATGGACAGTTCTCGAAAGAGCCCTACATCAGGCGAATGGTCAAATAATTTAAATTATTCATATATTTTAGGTATTGGGTCTTTCTATTCATTCAAGTGAACGTTTACCATTCAAATTTATTGATCAATACTGCTTCTCTGTTCTGCGAGGTGGAAACACCGATAACCTACCTGAAGTTGGTTCTGTTTGGAGGCACTCAAACATATTGCACGTATGCTAAACAATTGTGAAATATTGCGCGCTCGATTAGACGATCCTATTTCTCTCTACGTTAATACATATAAAACCCTGGCGCACAATGCGAACGGCAGCAAGCCTTTTACAGCTTCGTCATGTATGAAATTCATAAGCAAAATTCATACCATATATCAAAAGTTTATTGGGGTTGGGGATTCGTCTATTCTAATGGCAATAGCCATCAAATGTGAGAGCTTGGACATTCATTGGGGGAAAATTCGCTCTATAGGTACCACAAGTTTCAAATTTATAGTCTAAACAACATTTTATATAGAAATAACCAGAAATTTAGTGCACCCACCCTGTGCTTTATGGGAATTTGAAACCCTGAATTTCAAGCCTTTTGTATGCTTTTGTGTTGGAAGCGGATAACCAAAAGTTGTGTTAATTAGCAAAAACCGATTTACTGCATCTGCCTCGAAAGAGATTATTTTATTAGGATGAGTGGTTTTACAGGTGGCAACAACAAGAGTAGCATTGCTCGTTCTTCGTTTCGAGTAAATCCACCCCTATCCCATAATCACACTAGCACGAACCATAAAACTCTCTGAAATTTATACAAAATGTGGAACGAGAGCCGGCCTTGATCCAGTTGCGTGAATAATGAAGGCGGACGCTTGTTCGGTCCCACAGGTACGTGAGTTGTTTTCCTGTATGGACGTTCCGCTTCCCGGGGAGGAGCGTTCCCTGTTTGTCTTGTTCTAATTACCAACGAACGACAGATAACTTTGTTTACAGTCGCCCACACTGACCCCAGCTCCACTTTGAACTGCAGAGCCCTAGTTTAAAAGTCACCGCTTTTTGGGGTGAAACGATGGTGTTTAATTACATACATTTTCCGGGAATTGTCCGGGATGAGTGGGATGCTGGAATGTGGCTACACAGCAACGAATACGCTCGCGGGGTCAAGGTGAGTCAGAGTTCGCGTTGCTCAATATCGCGTGGTGGTAGATTCAATTATCTATGCTTCATTTAATGCCTATTGGTTTCATAGTTTCCCATATGCTTTGTTCTTACTTTTTTGAAAGCAGATAGTTATTTTTAAAACTGTGGTAGTGAGCGTAAAGCCAGAAAGGCTCATCATACATACATATACTCAAAATAACCTTTAAAGGACTCCAAATATAATCGGTCTTTTTCAATGAGTTCTCACTTGGTTCAAGTTTATTGAACATAAGTGGGATTGGACTTATATCATGTTTCCGTTCACAGCTAGGTAAATTCAATTACATTATAATTCCCTGGAATTGTAATTTGTAACTGATATGTTGAAATCCTTAGTACTGGACTTGAAAAAGTTTTCAATTCCAATAAGTGGAATTGTAATTGTTTACTGATAATGATCAATTACTAAGTGTACTACTTCTTTATTTTTCGTACTGCTTAATATAAATAAATAGAAATCTTTTATCTTTTTTTTCTGAATTAAGTAGAGAAATAAATCTTTTACCTTTTCTTTCTGAATTAAGTAGAGATATATTAAATTTGAAAGTATGGACTATTTTTTAAAAAAATTGTATTTTTTAGAACATTGATTTTAATTCAACTCATATAAAAATTAAAGAAATATGCGCTGCCTTTCATTAATATCAGCATTTCAAAATGTTCACCGGAGAGAGCATGACGTTATTACTTATTCATAGTTTTAATTTACGCGCCTATAACACTAAATAGGAAATTCTGCTACCGTCTTTTTTCGAAAATAAGACATCCTCCGAAAATAAGCCCTATTGTGATTTTCGGAACTTTTTGTAAAATAAGACATCCTCCGAAAATAATCCCTAGTTAAAATAATGTGACAAAAAGAATTCGTTAAAAAATGCTGTTGATTTATTAATTATAAGTAATAATATGTTTAGCTTTCCTAATACTCGTATTTCAGAGAAATGTTTGAAACAAAATATTCCGAGAAATTAATTGTTTACCTCTACAGTTCGTTTCAAATTAATTCTTGGAATTTATCTTAAAAATACAACATAAGGCAGCAGTCTACATTGAGCGACAATGCAGGTATACAACGTTCATTCATTTCAGTCTTGTAAGTTTGATTATTTCCTCATACGTAATTTTATTTAAAAATAAAGTGAATAATCTTTAACCCCAGACTCCAGGGGTGTAAATCTTGTAGCATTCTGTAAAGAGAAGATGCTGGATCTCCGTATGGTACTGAAGTTGTTTTTTTTTTGTTACATTATTGCATGATAATAAAAGCAATGAAGTAAGTGATTGATCATGAAAGCGGTAGTTTTGTAATCTCACCCAGTACATCATAGCAACAAAGATGCAAGAGAAAGACCACTTACGTGATCAGTGACCTCCAAAACGTCTAAATACATGCATCGAGTTGTCATTTCGCATATTTAGAAACTCGAACCCCCTCGATCCGCCCCTGATTTTAATCAAAATTGAAAAATAACGCCAGATTCGTAATCCTTGACCCCTGAAACCTATGAATTCATGCATCGCAGTTGTCATTTCGCATATTTAGAAATTCACCCCCCTGGATCCGCCCCTGGTTTTGTCCCTTTTTTCGGGCTTTCAAACCACTGTGCACTGTTGAGGGGTCAGAATAAAGGTTTACTAGTTTGGGATTCAGCCAGTACTCACCGCGCTAAAGACATGAAAAACTTTCTTGCTGAGAGGAAGATTGATCAAATAATGATTCCGGCAGGAATGACTGGTTAGCTCCAGACACTTGACATTGCAATAAACAAGCCATTCAAGGATCATTTGCGGATGGAAATCAATGAATATATTGAAAACAGAATGGTGAGAAATCATCGAGGTAATTTTGTAAAACCAGGCTTATAAGAAGTTGTGAATTGGGTAAAAAATTCATGGGATAAAATAACTGATAGTGATGTTTCCAATGCACTACGAACAGGCTACTTAGACAAGAAGTATTCATTTAACGATAGCTATATCGCACAACAGGAAATGGATTTGGAAGAAAATCAGAATATAATTCAGAATTTTATTTATGACGATGTTCCAGAAGAAGATGACATGACTGTAATTGAATAAATTTAAATTTCTGTATTCTGTGTAAAATAAATATTAAATAAAAATATATAAATATACTTTTATTTTTGCCCTCCCCCGAAAATAAGCCCTAGCGCGTATTTTGGACCAAACAAGAATGTAAGACAGTGTCTTATTTTCGGAAAAAGACGGTAGTAAAAAAAATAAAACAGAGGTAAGTGACTCACAACTAGTGAATTAGTAATTTTCATTGAAGTTGTAAAGGAGAAAGTTATGATTTTTTAACTTAACTGCTTAAATAACAAAGAAATAGAAGAAAGAAGAAAGTAACTGCTATGAAACGAAACGAATCGAAAAAAATCTATTCTATTGAAATATGTATTCTCTTCCTATTTTGTTTTGATGGATAGCGCGTGCAGTGTATTATTGCATGTATAGGTAAAACTTTACCTGGCTTTCACACGTTTTCCTATGAACGTACCTGAATAAAACATATATTCTGCACATCTATGAAAAAATACCTTTCGCTTGATATATGTTTCATTAAAATACGTGCACGAGAAATAGGTTAAAAAAGGATAACAATTTTTAGCTTTGCTTATTAATATATAAGATTCGAATAATACAAATATATTCATATCAAATACAGTCATCGTTAGTAGTACCTAGATTCTTGTAAGTAGAAGTATTTAACATTTATTTAGTTGGCTTTAATGTTCAAATTGCTTTTTCTCTAAGTAGTTGTTAAATATAAGAATTAGAGCATTGTTTGTACTCGGAAGATTAGCTTGTGATATCAGTGACAAATTAAAATTAGAAAAGTACTGGCCTATTCACAAAAATCGCACATAAATGTAGGAGCAGTCTCTCTCATACATGTACTATATATAAACTTCAAAATAATTTAAAAAGTGAAAATAAAAATATTTTTCAAATGTTTAATCTAACATAAAGATATTTTAGCAAATCAAATTTTTTACGAAATGGAATTTATCTGCTTATTTATTTTTTTATTTGTGTATTTTCTGACACTTAGAAAAATGACTGAAAATGGAGCAGCTTTAAATTTTGATATTATCTAGTCAGAAAGCTATTATCTTTGGAAGTACATATATTTTAGTGTGTGTTTTATGTCATAATAATAATTGGAATATTCTTTAATTGTAACTATTTAATTCATAATTGAACTTATACATTTTTCCTAGCAGTAGGCAAAATGCAGTAAACAACAAATTGAATATTTCAAATATATATTGTATTTGAAAACAATAATAAAATAATTTTAGATAAGGTGTCTAAATTTTAGAATTTTAACTTCACAGAATTAGAATAAAACATAGTTTAAACATTTTTATTTGCCACCTATGTTTTTCGAACGCTTAATTGTTCATGTAGTTTCTTTTGTTGTTGTGATATTTGGTTATTAAAAAAACGATATTCATACGAAAATCTTTGAAATTTAGTTTGTTGAATTTTATCAACATTTTATTTAAAATAATTTGCAGAAAATTATAATTTAGTATAAAAAATTTCAAAATTAAGCAAGCTTTTCTTCCTCTATATAATTCTCGTCTGTGAGCACCCCTTACCACTTATATGTATGTATTTACCCTCATCTCAAAAATGATTTGATTGTCAGCTTTTCGTTTTGATAAGGGTCGCGATTTTGTTTCATCGGATTAGCATACTATTCGACAGCAGATTAAATTATTCCAGTGAGCTTGTTCCCTTAGCATTTTTTCTTTTTTCAAGGTCAGCTTTTTCATCCCTTAGATATCGTAACATCCGTCAAGTGCAATATTTTAATGAACAAGGCGCTTGGCTGCTCAACCTGCCCTCGCACCAGATGCTCACATAATTTCCATATTCCTGCTATTCGTCACCTTTATGAAGATTGTTAATTAAATTCGTCCGTCCTAAAGGTCACAGATAAAATATGTGCGATACAGTATAAAAAAAAAAAAAAAAAAAATTGGACGGTTGAACTTAAAACCATCACGTACGTTGGTGGGCTTTTATCAAGGAGATTCTTACTTAAATTTGCTTTGATACGACCCCAATTAGCATTAATTACAATCTTTTGCTCGGCTAAACATTTGGCCGATCCTTCATATTTTTCGACCCCTCATTGCCCCCAACATAGGCGCATTTTGACTTTGTGCCTTTTTGGTAAATCCATCGTGGACTTTGTGCTCCCACTTAACCATAACCAGGCCGTGGGTAATAATTATTTCACTACTCATTTGCATGAATAATCCCGCATTTTGTTGCTTCCATTGTTTTGGCGTTTTTCGCAATTTTCATGAAAGGCCGCCAGGCAATGAGTTTTTACTACTTTCATCCAGGAATCCTTGCCGACGTTCTGTGGGATATCAGATCTCGGCCTATCCGGGCGTTAAGCCTCCAATATAGCTACAATGAACCCTTTTTGCACGGAAACGTCTCTCTATATTTCCATTTCTTTGCTCAGTCGGTGGCTTTTCAGAATATATTTAATTTCCTGCCACAAGGATATTGGGACTTTTAAGATGTGCGCGTATAGTTTCCTGGTGTTATTCAAGACGTCTTCGAAATTTTCTTGGCACATGTTTCTCAGGGTAAACCACAAGAATGTTTTCTTCCCTTTGTTTGTCGAGAAACGTGTAGGAAACTTCACTTTTGTGGCTGCTTATCCTTGTTAATTGTAAACCGAAGAGGATTTCAGTTGACGTGTGGCTCTGAATAACTTTGAAGAGCCACACAATGTCATTGAATTGATTTTCACAATAAATTAGATTGACAAACAATACATATAAAAAGGTAAATTCTATTCTATCCAGCAAAGGAGAGTAGAAAACCCTTAAAGGTAAATTGTAATTGAAATATACCTAGTTAGTCCCGTTCTTAAGTCGTCAAATCATTCCCAAAAAAAAAAAACGCGATGTAGGTTGAAACGACGTATGGCGAGATATACAGGGTGTTCCAAAAGTATGGAAACGGCTAAGTAACTTTCGAGGAATGCATTTTGTAGAAAAAAGTTTTAGACAAAAGTTTCAGGAATTTTCCCTGGCTATTCAATGGTGGCCGTAGATTTGACCTTGACCATGGCCTTGAAGGTCATTTCAAAGTCAAGTTGACTTTTTTAAATGTGAACCCATATTTTTGATCACGAAAATGGAAAGAGCAGAAAATTTTACGTCCGACTATGATCTTAACCATGACCTCAAAGGTCATATCAATGGCAAAATGGTTCTTTAGAGAGTAACCTGCATTGTTACTGCCGATTTGGAAAGAGCAATGTTTCAAACATTCATGAGAAGGTCTCAAACTCGATTTGTTTTAATATGTGTATGTCTATGGACTTCTTTTAAAAGTTGAAAGAGATAGAGAGAATTATTATGAAAATTTTGTATATTTTCAAATTTTATCTTGGAGAAACGACGCAAGTGTGAACAAGACCAAACCAAAACAAATACATTCATTTAATCAATTTCAAAAAAATATATAGACAAAAGAATATGTCAATATGTATGACACTCTGTAAACTCTAAAATAATTTCCTTGTACTAATGTTATTTTTTTCAAAATAACTATAAGAGTTTGAAAGTTTCCCTTTTTGTATTTCAGATATTTAACCTAGTAATGTAGTCCCAACACCTCCGTACAAAATTTGGGAGCACACACGGGGTCATACTGACCCCAAAACAATTTCAAACCTATATCTCGTGAACAACAACACAATAAAACAAATTCTAATAAAAAGTTGTTTTTTTTTAGCTCATTTCAAGATATTTCAAATCTCAAAAAATGTTTAGGGTCCAAATGAGCCCCTGTGTAGTCCCAGAATTAGTCTATCGTGCAAAACTAAAAACGGATTTAATATAAGTTATAAAACATCATATCTGAATGTATGTAAATACCACGATTTGCCTTCGCCTTTGCTTATATAGATTTTAAGGTATATTCTTATTAAAAATCTTCCGTGGAAGTCCTCAATTAGGGATTTTCATGAAAAACCTCCATAATACTTAGGCATTTCACATTTTATCTAAAGTTTGTCGGGAAAGCAATCAAAGTTGTTTATTTTCTTATTTTTGCGGAATTACATCTCTTATACAGTCCTGGTTTTTCAGTTGTTTATACTTAAGAGCACCTGTTTAAAAGTCTCATAATCTTTTCCAACAACTTTAAGTGTTTACTTTGAGAATGCTTGACTTTTAATTTCCTAACTTCTGCTGCAGCATGCCTTCTAATTTTAACGATCTAGACGTCATGACCCTTGAAGGGACTGTATATGTCGCCAACATGACCTTTCTTAGAAAGCATCCTTTCAAATCCCCTCAAGTCGTACATTTAGGGAAGCAGTTTCAAAGTATAATATTTCCACAGGTATCACCTAAATGAGAGACCTTTTTCGAGGTGGAAATATTCTCTGCGTTTATGGTTTACAATAACAAAATATTTCTAAAAGAATTATGGTTTATATACCTATGTTTCAAAAGGTTTTCCTTCCATTCACGTGCAGCAGGAAGTTCTTAGAATTTGCTTCAATTTCCACGTTTATACGATGACGGATTTGAGCTCGGCACATTCTTCGAATTCCGTCCGGACAATAACAACAACATTTATCCTTATCGTCGTACAATGTTGAGAAGTTGTTTTAGTTTTATTCTTATATGTCTGCTGCGCTATTCCCAAGACAGTTGGGCGTCAGAGATACGGATGATATCTTTGGGGAGGATACTCCTTTTTATTTTCGGTTTTTAGTTTTATGCGAGAATATGAATGAAGAGACGGACGAGATAAGTTGGCACCGCTGCTGCTGCTGCTGCAAGGAACGACGCGGCGGCGGCGGCGGCTACAACAAAACAATCAAACCGCGGCAACACTAGACGAAGCGGCGAGCCTAGACGAGAGGAAGCTACCCTATAGTATATCTTTTGTATCTTTTCAACTATTCCCCTACACAACCGAGCGCGCCGACGAATACTAGCGCAACTTCCATGAGAGTTAGTGTAAACAGACGGACAAAAAAATCGATAACTTCACTCTTCGCACTTCCTTCTTCCTCCGCCAGGATCCAGAAGGAGTAGCAGGACTCCTTCGAGGAGGTGGAGGTGGGCAAAAGAGCAGTGTGATGGGTGGTGGTGGTGTAGGGTACTACTAGGCTTTGGGGGTATAGTGTAAATGCGCCTTCTTCTACTAGAGCCTCCCTCGCCAATTGGAGCACTTTAATCACCTCCTCACAGCAGCGATGCTATGGTTACATCCACCCAGCAGGGACCCATTGATCTGCCCTGAGGACCTCCATCGCATTAGCGCCGGTGTCAACGCCACTAGACATCCATCCCCCAATTGTCTTTAATGGGGCACAGTGCGAAGTGGGCACGAATTAAGTGATATCGTTTAATCTGTCACCTCCTGACAGGACTCTTAAACTGTTGCAAAAAGCTTTCTCAAAGGACACGCACACATATTCGCGCAACACTGCCCGACCCGACCGCACACGTGAAATTTTTTTTTTTTTATCCCTTATTACATTATTCCTTTTCCGGGTGCGATCCTGCACAATGCCGAACGATATGCACACAATAAATCTTTAAGCTTCTTCACGGATACTGCGTATATTAGCCACAATAAAAAACACACTATATGTTATATAATATATATATATATATATATATTTAATCCTCACTAATGCAGGGGGTGTGGCGGGGGGCTAGTTATCATTCAGTAAATTAACGCGACACGGAAGACACATTGCGCTGAACGATTCCGGATAGACTAAACTTCGAGAGCTTTTGCAGCTACGCAGATTCGGGCATCGTATCGGCGTCTCGTTGGAGAATAACAACAACAACACACCGAACACAGAACCCTCCAGGTCTCCTGAAGGTTCCGACTCTGTGAACCTTTAACAGCATCCACCGCGAGAGGAGCCAAAGCTTCGGGAGATGCCCATCCAAAGAGATGCTGTGGAGTGTACATGGTGTGGAGGGCGCGCCGGAAGCTTTCCCTATTCATCTTCGAATTCGCGGAAACCGTTTACTTGCGCTTCAGATAGTCGTCCTTCAGCAGCTCAAAGAGAGATTTCGTCGTATTCTTCTTGAAAAAAAAGGGTTAAAGAATGGGCACCCGGCGGGTTAGGTGAAAGAGGTGTATAGGTACTTACGACCCCCTTGGCTCTAAATAAAGAAGAATAAAAAAAAAAAAAAAACAAGATATTGAAGTAGGGTATAAAAATTTATTGACAACGTTTCGAAAAGTTTCTTGTCAACTTCAACGGAAAACTTCATTAAGTTAGATTATTATCCTACGTTCGGTTATTCATACTAAAGGGTGGGTTTTTTAATACCGATAGAACTTTAAATTTTAAAAAACTAACAGAAAAAGTTAACTTTTGATGAACATTTCTATTTTATTCCAAAGAACAATTCATGACAATAATATTTAAAAATTACTTCGGGTATATGGCCACTGCAACTGTTCTTGACGAAGGACATTCTATCAATTCAACTTTGGGTCACTTTCTGGAGCAATGTCGTCCGTATGTCACGAATAATACGAACAATAATGTTGGTTTCCAAGTTGTAAACATAAGCCAGTGACTTCAAGTTACCCCACATGAAATAGTCAAGACACAACCTTGGAGACCAATTTACAGCACCATTTCTCGAAATCACTTTATCGCCAAATCGTGATTTCAATAAATCGATATTTTTTTGCTGCTGTATGGCACGTAGCGCTATCTTGTTGAAACAACATTTTTCTTTTTCCCTGCTATTGTAATTACCTTTCTGGACCCCATGTAGAGTATCGTTTGAAAAAGTTATGTAATAAAGATTCAAATAATATTTTTTTCAGAATTCTAATGCTATCCTTGCATAGCATATCTCATCACCGGAACTACTAAAGGTAAAATTATGAAATAATAGGGTTACGAAAATTATTATATACCTACCTAAAGGTTACAAGAAAACTATATCGATATAGTTTTTGAGAAAATCAAAATATTAAACAATATTATTAACAAACTTAATTTTGTAGCTTGCGATTATTCGGTTGGGTGGTTTTATTTATCTTATTAATGACAAACATTTCTATTTAGTCATTTACCAGAAAACTGTCATTAAACATTATTGATACAAATATTCGTAATTTTATAAAATACTTTCTTGGAATTTAATCTTTACATAGAGAATAAATATTCTTAAATATCAAATGTTATTGCTGACAATTTTCAAAGAAATACCATATATATACATATGTGTGTTGGAAACCACCCCTTCAATTATTACTAATAAATTAATAAGAGCTGATTGTAGGAGTGAAAATACCTATATAATGGTACCCAAAAAATCCAATGCTTTAATATTAAATCTATTATTTATAAAAGAAGTTGTAGTTTCCGACACATATATATATTATATATATTAGGGTGCTTTTTTTCGCGACTATTTTTTTTTTTTTAGTCCCACCTCGAAATTTTGTGGCAAATACCTAAACAAACATTCCCTGAAAATTGGAGCCCTTAATATTAATATTTAGTACTAGACCAAGGCGTATAAGGACTTCCCATATAAAATACACGTAAACTTTGATTATTTTTCTTCAAAACTCTACAGCTCAGAGGCATTTTATGGTATAATCTTGGTCAATGGTAGGGTTTCTTCAGAATTGAATGCTCTACAAAAGTGTCCATAGCGGTGTAACCCTAACTCCCACCAGCGAGGTAGTACGGGTCACTAACCCCAATTTTTCCATGAAATTCTCGCTTTTTGCCCCTATCTCTTAAAAAACTCATCAACATCAATATTTCTTGAGATATTGGGTTTTGAAGTTGAGGTAGAGTGGAATTTTCATGGATTATTGAGCTAAATTGTAGAAACACTACCTCAACTTCAAAACCCAATATCTCAAGAAATATCGATGTTAGCAATTTGGTGTTCAGAACTTTTTTGTAGCAAATTGAATTTCTTACAAGTTTGTCATATTCACTTTTTCTGTACCTCTTGTTATTTAAGAGATAGGGGCAAAAAGGGGGAATTTCATGGAAAAATTGGGGTTATTATTATTATTATTATTGTTAGGGGTGACCCTCATGGTGGGCACTGCGACCAGGCGGTCTTTTGTGCCGAATCCCCTTTACAGTAAAAGACGATCTGCTACCCTAAGGAACGCCAGAAGGTCTTTTACAGAAGATGAACGAGCTTCAGCCGAGTCCAGGAACTGTTGACCGAAGATCCCTCTTCTTAACCGTGCTAAAGCCGGACAAGCACACAAAATGTGTGATGTAGTTTCGCCGTCTTCAAGACACAGACGACACTCCGTCTCGTTTGACAGACCTATTTTATATAGGTGGTATCTTAGCCCATGGTGGCCAGTTAGGTAACCTACCAACAGTCTGAGATCCGCCTTACTCAAAGCATTGATTTCAGTGTAGGTATAGGGTCTGACGAGCTCTTTAGCTTGCCGGATCCCAGGGAAGTTATCCCAGTGTATGCACTGTAGATTCCTGGCCCATTCTTCTATCACAGCTTTTGACGAAGACCAGCTAATGCTGCAGAAGGGCAGTTGGGGTTAGTGACCCGTACTACCTCGCTGGTGGGAGTTAGGGTTACACCGCAATGGACACTTTTGTAGAGCATTCAATTCTGAAGAAACCCTACCATTGACCAAGATTTTACCATAAAATGCCTCTGAGCTGTAGAGTTTTGAAGAAAAATAATCAAAGTTTACGTGTATTTTATATGGGAAATCTTTATACGCCTTAGTCTAGTACTTAATATTAATATTAAGGGCTCCAATTTTCAGGGCATTTTTGTTTAGGTATTAGCCACAAAATTTCGAGGTGGGACTAAAAAAAGAAAAAAATAGTCGCGAAAAAAAGCACCCTAATATATATATATGAAATGTCTCGGAAAAATTCCCTTAAAAACATCTTTCAAAGGCGAGAATTTACCGCATCATGAAAAGCGTAATTAATTTGTGAATATAATGGTTTCTCATCAAGTCCGAATTTAGTAAAATGCGCAATTAAATTTAGTTTAGCGCTGTTAACCTTATGCAATCTCATAATAGAAATAAAGAAAACTGCCAACGACTGTAAGGATATCCTTGCCAAAGGATATCCTCACAACAATGGGCCCCGGTGGGATAATAGAGGGGGAGTTTATCTACAATATATGCGTATATAAACGTATATCTGAATGAGATATATATATATATTGTAAGAGCTTATCTTTGAAGCATTCCCATTTTGTATAGTGCTCCATTCCATCCACCGCTAGCGGCGCACTGTGATAATCAAGGAGAGCATCGTCCTTGATCTTGAACTTTTGTAATTATGTGCTCGATGTGGAAATGGGCTACCTCGGGGTCAATGTGCCGCAGAGAAAAGCCCAAGATAATGGGGCCGCTTTGTATATTAGTTCCACTAACAACATCTCCTCCGGTGGTGGAACGAGAACAATCCGGGCAAACTCGCACGACATGCTGATGACATGCGATTTGTTCAGGGTGGATGAGTTTCCATCCCAGCACGCAACGATGTCTACCGTCCCCAAGATATGCTGCAAACTTAATTAGCACCCTTCAGCCGGGCTTACTGAGTGTTTAATTTCTTCCCAGCATACTCTAGCATACTCCAGCATCTCCGAGCTTGTTCTATAGCCGAGCCACCTCTGACGAGCCCCAGTTCCATGCCGAAGAACTCTCAGGCATTTCCACAATTTGATTTGTGAATCCTGTCCACGCTTAATTATATTACCTTCTGATTGATGAGGTGCCGGCTCGAAGGACCAGTGCTAGTTTTTTTGCCTAATTTGCTTAATGGAAAACAGATTTATGCTGCAGATTTTTCGCAGTCAAATTCAATGACCTTGACCAATGCAAATATTTCAGGTGTTAAGCCTATAAAATAGCCTATTATGGGTCTGCAAAGGGCTTTCAGTTCTCTACATTCGAAAAGGTGAAAAGAAACAAAAGGAGAGACTTTTCGTAGAGTTTAGAATGGGCGGCTCTAAATTGTTTTTCAACAATGGAATGCTTTATTGCTACGATTCTGCTCATTGTTAAGACTTAGGGATGGTGCGAGTACCCGGAGTGATTGTCAACTGTTTCACTTTATACACAAATTAGAAGACAGAGGAAGGAATTTGTACTGTTTCTAAAATGCGAAACTAATTTAAATTTCAACACATAGCTTTCTTTGCATTTTTTCTGAAAAAGCAAATTAGAACTTGAAATATATTTACATATATACACACAGTAAAGAATTTCTACAATAATCAATACTGGCAATTTGTTGACAATGTAACATAAATTGGTATCTGAAATAGTAAATTTTATACTTTGTAGATGTAAAATACATTGGTATTTCCATTTCAAACAGTTATTCGGTGAACGAAGATGCAGATGTCTTTAAGAAACGTAAGGACATTTGTATTACAACCAAAGAAATATAAATACTCGAAGTTATTGCCCTTTATGTTTCCACTTTTGAGCTGTTTAATGTAAACTCTAAAAAAGGAGAAATTTAACATTCACTAAATATTTTAGAAGACTGCGACCTTGTTCTTTTCGAAGAAAAAACTGAAAATATGAAGAAATTTGGAAAAGGACAAAATAGGCACAATTTTTCCTTGTTTGTATGGGGATTTTAAATTAATAAAATAGGCAAATCCCTTTTATATTGTGATGTAAAATTGAGAATTGTATTTTCAAAAATTTTGAGTATGTAATTTTAATCTCTATTGTGAATGCCTTTAACAATGATGCAATTTTGAGCGAAAATTAAGAATTTTTAAAAAAATACCGTCCAAAATCAAAAGCAATAAAATGTCAATCATACAGCACATTTTTAAGAGCAAACCTGTTTATTCAGCATCAATCTTAAATCTATCGTTCCGTCGAACATAAGAAAATCCGAAAATCAATTAATTAACGCAAACAAAGCGAAAGGTTGACGTACCCTAATAAGCCGCTAAATATTTATCAAAATATTAGCAAAATTTCATAGGCTTGTTCAACAGCCAGTCCCAAAAGAACAAACCCTGCGGCGAAGCTAAAAGGAGCTGGAAGCTTCTTTCCTGCCACCCTTTTGGTAATTAAATATCCTCCTCGAAGGATATTTGCCGGCTCTTTTAATGCCCACCCAGGCCGGGTAATAGCTCTTGCCGTGGCTTCAAGCAAATCCGAGCGTATTACAATTTTGCGGGCGAAATTGCTTCGCTTGCACCATGCCGGTGGATATTTTATTCTCAGCAAGGTTACACTGTAGACGAGAAAAGCATTACATAGCAACCACCTAAGTTGGAACAGAAATTCTTAAAATAGCTGCACATTGGTGTAAAAACTCATTATGATTGCTCTGAATAAGGAAATGTAGCGATATTTGAAATAATTACACAATTCAATCATGAATTTTATGATTAACAATTCAGGAGGTGGTTTCGATTTAGTTTTTTAAGTGTAAGGTTTTTGAAAAAAATAATATCACAGTTTTAATCCTTAAAAACGGATAGTTTGGTTATTCATAACAAACATTATTAGTTTTCCGAAAATAACATCAAATTTTCTCGACTTATATCGATGACTTTGGATTGTTAAAAATCATAGTAAATCTTACTGTAAGTAAAGGTTTGTAAAATTCAGTTCAATGCAAAATTTCTAATCTGATTCAGATCGGATAATGAAAAAATCCCAGCTAATATTAAAATAAAGTTAATCTGAATGTTTGATTATAACTTTCTTGACCATTATATAGTACTCCAACAACAGCGGATTTCGAAGAAAATTATATTGAACTTTAAAGTGTTTCGTATTTTATGAAAATACTAGTGTAAAGTCCATATGAGCCAATTTAACAGTTTTTAAAACAATTTCGAAAATGGCAAAAGAACGATTCTTAGACCTTGTGAAAAATATATTACAAAAATTTTAGCCATTCAAATCAGATCATATATATAGGGATTTCGATATAAGTACGAGGTAAAATTGCCATTTTGTACCGACTTTGCATATTATTTTCCTAATTGAAATTTCAAATTAAGAAAATTATATGCAAAGTCGGTACCAAATGGCAATTTTACCTCGTACTTATATCGAAATCGCTATATATATACATATATAAAAATGAAAGTTCGTTTGTTTATTTGGTGCTCAATCACGCGATATTTTTCATTTTTTGTCCGAAGGTAGTACATATTCGAACTTAATATATAGGCTAATTTTTTTTCGGATAATACGTAGGGTTTCAAAATGACGTATCCAAGATGGCAGCTGAAATTTTAAATTTCAAGCGATTTTCATGAAAATTGGTATCTGGGGATTTTACGGAATGCTGATTTCAAAATCCGCTGTCCAAATTTAGGAATTCAAAATGGATCCAATATAGGGACCTATACTTCTCGATTTCAACGTATTTTAATGAAAATAAGTACAATGATTATCTTGAGGTCACTGATTTTGAATATTATCAAAATTTACAAATCCAAGATGGCGGACCCAATATGGCGACCAAGATCTCTCGATTTCAACGGATTTTAATGAAAATTATTTTAGTACAATGATTATTCTGAGGCCACTAATTTTGAATATTATCAACATTTGTAAATCCAAGATGGCGGATCCAACATGGAGACCAAATGATTTCAACGGATTTTAATGAGAATTAGTACAATGATTACTCCGAGGCCTCTAATTTCGAATATTACCGAAATTTGCAAATCCAAAATGGCGGATCCAATATGGAGAACAAATGTATAGATTTCAACGGATTTGAATGAAAATTACTACAATGATTATTCTGAGGCCGCTAAATTCGAATATGTATTATCAAAATTTCTAAATTCAAAATGGCGGATCCAATATGGCGACCAAAATTGTTCAAATTCAACGGATTTTAATGAAAATTAGTACAATGATTATTTTAAGACCACTAATTGTGAATATTATATTATTAAGATTTGGAAATTCAAGATGGTGGATCCATAAAGGGACTTTGGGTTGAAACAATTTCTAGGATTAGTAAATATTTACCCAACGCCGAGTGAAACGGGGTAAAGCAGCTAGTAATTAAATAAACGTTCGCATAACTTGAATTAAAAATTTACTTTCTTTCACTTGTTCGAAAAATTATACCTTTTGAAACAAACTGTTACGGCATTTCTTTATATGAATTAAAACATATTCTCATTTGAATTAAGAGACGGCTCTCTACTTTGATTTATTTAAAAAAGAAAAAAAAAGTAACTACCTTTATATTGTTTATCCAAAACAATAAAAAGTTTTGTATTGAACGGAAGCTTAATTAACAGCTACCCAGAAATCAAATCTCTACAATTTATTAAGAATTCACGATTTTACAATAGTACACGATAAAACTGAAATTCTAGAATTAAAATAACTCATACAACTTCAATATTTATACATATAAATAGCCTAAAAATTAATTGTGTTCTTAAATAATAATTATGTTGCAAAAATTTTTTTTTATACTCGAAAACTCAAATTAATTTTATGTGTAAAGATAAAAGCCTACATTCTACATAACGAACTAATTTTATACTATAACTACACTACACTAGTTTGCGGTTGATGGCAACTGAGTTGCCTGATAAAGGGATTGTCAGAATATGAAAATTTTTCGAAAAATTTGACTGCTGTGGTATTTAGTTATTCGCTTATGGGTTCAAAATTAGCTCTTCTGTGACGTTCTGCGGTGGAAGAATGCCATGGTTAATTCATAATTAATATAAATATTTTATCTTGGGCTACCAGCTACCCAGAATAAAATTTACAATTTTTGGAAAATTATTTTAAATTGTCATGGTTTTTATCCATACCTTTTAAATTTTGAACTCAAAAATGTTCAGATTAATGTTTGGCTTATAAAAGAAAGGGTTATAATATTTTTTTAAGAACATTTTAAATATTTTCTGTATGATGGATATCATGATAAATTTAAATTTGAGGGATAATTTGCTTTTGACCTGAATAGACGGATTCTGCTCCATTTTAATTTTCTTGTGCAACATATGTATATCTTTATATTAAATATTTCGAAAACTACGAAAGATTAAATTGTAGAAAAGCTCGTTACTACAAACAAAGAAAAAATTGTTATTGTCAAAAATGTTTATTTAAACAATAAAAAACATTATAATTATTAAAAAATAAAAAAAAAAATTGATTAAAATAAGCCTTCTGTTTATCTGTTATCGCAAGCAGAGGTTTCAATTACCGCAAAAAGAGCTTGTTTGATTTTAAATCTTTCTTTCATGTAATTAATGAAATAAGTGAAATAATTTCGTAATAAAAACTCCCGGCGGATCTTTATTAAATCGCTTTTCTACCGCCAGTTCCCAGTAGCCTTCTTTATTCGCGCCACTATGAGCGCAACGAAACAGATTCGCCTATTTCGTGGCGCAATGAAATAGAAAAAGTAATTTAAAAGGCAATTTTGAAAGTTTATACAACAAAAATTCCCTTAATTATTCGGTGAGGCGTGGGAATTTCAAGCGGCACTTGACTCGCTGCCAGGAATATTTCATTTAATGAGAGTTTACCAATGCAAATGCACTCTTGAAAGGAGGAGCCGAGGGTATGGGAGATGGGTTATTTTGACCCAAATATCGAGCGAAAGGAAAAAAACCCGATTGTCGTTTCAGCGGAAATTCAAAGCACGTGTAGTCAGGAGGCTTACATCCTTTTAGGGGCTTTAATGAAACTTATTAGGGAAATTTGCTATTCCTTCTGAGTCCCAACACTCCAGACATTTTGGAGATGGGACGGGGGAAGTCTGGAAACTGCTGAAAGTGTACCCATGTTCCCGCGGACGATTTTATATCTCTACACTTCAGCGGCACTCGTGCAAGACCAATTGAGTGCGCGCCGCCTGCAGATAGCATATATATAACATATAAGCAACATAAGTAGCATAAGTTGTTGCTTTGCCAAGATTTCCGTCGCCAATTACGTCGTTTTCTAGCATTACCAGCTTTTCGCGGCGTTTTATCAGCGATAACGTCGAAACTGAAAGTACTCGTTGACTATACGCGAGTCACTTAAGGGGGTAGTCCAGTGAAAACAACTGTTTTTTCAACGATTTTTTTTTCATATTAGCAATTAATTTTTATTAAAAAACTTTTTTACATATGATAGTACAACTATTAAACTACACAAAAAAAAATTTTTTTTCTTTTTTTTTATGAGTCATCCTGACAAAATGGCCGCTCCAAAAAAAAAATTTTTTTGTTGGCGGACGTCGAATCTCTGCAACGGTTCATTTGAAACAAAAAATTCAAACGAGGTTTTAATCTGTAGAACATTGGCTATCGTCGGAACTAGAATTATTAATTTTCAATAAAAAACAACAAAATGGCGGCATTTTGAATTTTTCGGGTGTTTTTCGGGTGCTTAATTTGTTTATAACTTTGTAAATAAACAATGGATTTTAATAATTCTAGTTCCGACGATAGATACACAATCAAGAAATATACAGCTAAATTTTTAGATCAATCGGAGCAAAAGACTCTGAGATCTGACGTCCGCCGAGTCAAAAAATGCAGTTTTGAGAAAAACGCGTTTAAAGTTTTTGTTGCGGAAAAAAGCTAAAAAAAATTAATTTTATCTTAGTCAGCGATGCCTGCTCCATACATAACGCAATGCCTGCTCTATACATAACTAACCTTAAATACAAAGCAGAAGGACCTAGACCGTTATAAACCGAAAAAAAATGGGCGGAGCAAACAGACATACAAGAGTCCTCCTTGCTCCGAAACACGCCAGGGGACCTTCGAGCGCTCGGATTACACGTCTCTCGAAAACTCTCTGTATCTTTAAAACTATTCAATATTTTGCTTAGATATTTTAAGGGAGTATTTTCGAGGTGTAGTAGAGTAGATTTAAGCAAAAAAAAAAAAAAATAAAAAAAAAAAAAATTTCACTGGACTACCCCCTTAACGTGAAACTAGTCAACTATACAGTCGCGCAAAAAATCTTAGCCTTGCACCGGTCGGTGGTGCAGTTGCGCATTCCCAAGAGACCGGATTCATAATTGCATCTATGGAATTTGTGGAAATATCGCGATCAGGTTCTGCAATCTGCAGCAGGAAGGTGACTGCCATTGTATCAATGAGGAATGGCACCAGTCGGCAGTCACTGAGGAATTTCATTGCCACGGAGAACTACCTATCTATAGATTAACCGGCTCAATCTATATGCTGCGCACTATTATAAGATATATGATAAAATTTTCAACAAATTCTATTGCCACACAGGAGAAAGTAATTTGCTTTGAGAAATTTATAGCAGGCGAAGATCAAACTAAAAAAAAAAATACAAAACATAGACTTACCTGAAAATTTGTTGAAAGTACCTCAGGTTGTTTGCTATACGTTCACTTTTCTTCAAATAACTTGAACTAAAACTGGTTTTAATACAAATTGCAATTAAGTTTAGATACCACGGCGCTCTGCTTAAGATGAAGCTGAAACGGAAGGAGGATTTTAATATGCTTTAAAATAATCCGGTTAAAAGTTTTGTTGTGGGAAGTTGTGGAAGATTAAAAAGATTTCTTATATACCCGCTTTCACCATAAAGTCATTACTTTTCTATAAAGATATGTTATATATTTGCGGACGTTGAACTATAATATGTTGTAATACCGAGGAAGCATTGACTTTGAATTATTCATCAGCTGACTTTTTGAGAAAATTTATTTTAATCACTGGTATTGTCCTTAGACGCTTCTAAAAAAGTCGAACTGAGGTTAGACTAAATAATTTTTGCAAAGATATTTCGAATAATGTATACAAAAAAATTTTTATTTCTGTAGAATGTTACTGAACGATACCAGAGCAAATATAACAAGCGTGAGATAGATTTTGACACTAAAAAATAATTTAAATATGCACTGAAGCTATCAAATAGTTATTTACGAGTTAATTTATACATATGTATGTATGATGATCGATGAAACAGCTGCCGTGTGGTGACTAATCAATTTCTGTATTTCTTATTGAAATGAAAATGTAGCAGACATTTTCTCAGCTAGTGGGTGTGTAAATATGACTCCGCCCTTTTTTGTTAAAATAAAACACATTTGCTTTTTTAGAAAATGATAATGATAAACCGAAGCAACTATGCCTGGTGAATATGACGGGTGGAGTAACACTTCCCAGTTCTGTCCATCTAAATATCTTTTCACGATTTGTGCGGTGTGCGGTTTGGCATTATCCTGTTGAAGAATTAATTTACTGTGCCTATTCACCCATTCTGGTAGTTTTTCTTCTATAGTTCCCTTCAAACGCATTAGTTGGCGTCGGTAAACTTCTCCATTAATAGTTTGAGAGGATTCGAGCTACTCATAATAAACAGCACCTCTTTGATCCCACCAAATGCAGAGCATAACTTTGTCATCGTGAATTGACTGTGATGGGCCGGGTTCACCTGGCTTCACCCAAGTTTTTTTACTTTTAGGATTCTCATATTATATCCATTTTTCATCTCCTGTGATTATTCGATGCAAAAATCCTTTTCTTTGCTGCCTTTCAAGTAGCATTTCACAAATTGTTTTTCGACGTTCGATGTCTCTTTCTTTCAATTTATAGGGAACCCAGTTACCAACTTTTTTAACTATTCCTATTGCTTTAAAACGCTTTGCAACGGTTGATCGTTCAACATTTAATGCTGCAGCCAATACTGATTGAGTTTGGTAAGAATCCTCTGCCAATAATGCTTCGAATTCAGCATCTTCAAATTTTTTTTGTGGTTTTCCATGTTCTTTGTCCTCAGTGACAAAATTATTATTTTGAAATCGTCGAAATCATTCCTTACAAATTGTATTAGACGGAGCATTCTCACCGTAAATCTCCACAAGCAAACGATGAGTTTCCGCTGCACTTTTCTTTGTAATAAAATAGTGTAATAGCATTTCCCGCAAATGATGTTTACTTGGAACGAAAACCGACATTTTCAAGGAGGTAAAAGCACCTGTAAGCAAATATTTCAACCAAATATCACGTTGTGCGTTTGACAGGTGACATAAAGTACCATCGAACACAAGTGTTGCTATTTATTATTACACGTAAGCAATACTAAAAACGACATCTTTTATATAAACTGTAGAAAATCCCTATAAGATAAAATGCCAAATAGTTAAATATAAATAAAAACTTTTATATTATATTTATTGAGCAAAAAATATAAAGCTTACTCAACTGCTTTTTTTGTTTCAGATTTTATTAATTTTATTTATTAAATTAGTGACAATGTTATCAGCTTTAAATTTTGACAATTTGAAACAAGTGATGCAAGCAAGGGTTAGAGAAGTGGTTGAAGACTCATTGCGATGGAGAAAGATATTTCTATAAATTAATGCCTTAATAAGGTTTGTAGGGTGTGTGTTAAGAAAATTACAGGGTGCTGAATGAAAAAAGTATTCGTATACATGAAACTGCCCGCAGCTCCTAAAAGACACATTTTAAAGGTCAGCTCTCGGAGTAAACATTGATAGTAGGATTCCACAGAATCGCTTGACGTATGTTGGAATACGAGTATATCGTTACGAGTCACCCTGTAGAAATAAAACTACATCAGTTTGCTTTTTATTACAAAACTATCAACGAATTGTCTGTATAACATAGTGAGATGATCCGGATCCTGATCTGCTGAAACCTTAAATCGTTGCACTTCAATGAGACTACATTCGTTCTTGTAACTTTTACAAGGTCTCATTTCCCTTTCGCTCCCGCGACAGTACAAGGGAAAACAAACTCCCGTCCCACATAAGGAATGCAATGAATAATTTATGTGTAGAAACAAACGCTTCTGCCTGATGCCATTCTGAACACTTCTCCCTAAACCCCGGCTTCGGTTTCTGGGCTCTGGATTCTGGAAAGAAAGGGGCACTGTAGCATGGCACAGTTTCCGTCTACTCGATGAATTAATCCACCTCGTCCTTCTGCGCCGCCATATTCAACCTAGGGAACGGATGAAGGTCCTACGCTCTGCACCGCCCCCCGCCTGGCCCGTTGCAGTCCTTTTTTTCTGCTGGAGCTGAATCAAACTGAGGTACAGAAAACTGGCGAACAAAAACTTGCAGAATTAAAGCTGCAAGGAGTCAAATTTTCCCTACCTCAGGCAGGGGGCCTAGTGGGCGCCTCGGGGCCAGGACTTGCCAAAAACTGCATATAGACACTCCATAAATATCCCTTTTTCGGTAATGACGGTCCGTCTAGAGTCTAGACGGCGGTAATTAGTAACAAGCTGCAAAGCGCATTACACGAACTTCACCGGCTCGTGGCGCTGCATGAGTTCATTAGTGGGCAGATGTTAACAAATCTGAAAAGTTGGCAAGTATTAATCCGACGTCTTTGCCGAAAAGGTCCTTCGAGTGGAAGTCTGTGTGGCCAGGAAGTAGGTGTGTACTGAGCTGGACTGAGATTTATGAGCTGCTCTATCGAAAAAGTTGATGCACTGACCGGAGGAATGGGGCTTTGGGGCTTTCCCGGCGGATAGACGTCGTCGGCCGGGGCTTCAGACTATTTTATGTAAGGTATAATACATAAAAATAACATTCAGTAGATTTGCCTTCTTTTTGATCTCACTTTTATGAGCATGCTTGAGCTTTTCACCAAACTTAAGGTATATTTATATCATCATAACAGCTACTGAATAGAAAGACAAAAAAAAAAAAGATTTTTTTCTTTAAAATAGTAAACAGCAAACAGAAAAAAGCAACAAGAAAATTTAAAATATAGGACAAATAGGGGAGAGTGGGGCAGCTTCATACAGTTTTTCTATTTCGCTTTGTAGAATGTTGTGTATTATGTATATCTCTTTCAATTTATGACAAATTGATAGTTTAACTACTTTATACTGTAGTAGAAGCATAATATTACTGAAAAATCACGTGCGCGAATTGCCATAATGCTTTGAAAAAAAAAAGGAAAATGTATGAATGTACCCCATTAGTGGGGCACATTCATACATGAAGAGGTAGGTTAATACACACTTGAAAAAAAATAAAAGAAGGATTAAAAATCACTATTTATTCGTCATAAATATTCTTTCTAAATATACTAACCCAGTAAAAAACAAAAATATGTATAACGAATATTTTGTAATCCCTTTCAGCTTTGTTATATCGAGGTTGCACTGTAATTCTTTTACATAACAAACAAATAATAAAAATCAAAATCAAAAACATTACCTATCTAAATCTGTTCGTGACTCTTTTGACATCGAACTAGATAGCAAAAAATAAAATTTTCATGAAATGTACATGATTAACGACTAGTGAACATAGTGTGATTTAGCATCCTTTAGGTTATGTACCAAAGACACTTAAATTGTAGTTAAATTAACATTATTAATTATAACACAGGTCAACAAAACTAAACTTTTTTTTTGAGTCTGAGTTATGAATGCTATTTTCTTATTGCTTGTGTCCAAAAGGAAGGCAAAATTGTCATAATTTTGTTAAAACTTTGCTTTTGTGAAGGAAAATTTGACATTCGTTTGGATAGTTTGAACCTCAATTCCAACTAAATGCGTTGTGCAATATTTCTGATTTTTTGCCAAAAAATACGTTATACTAGAGAAATCAGTATAGGTACATTTTTGTATTGGGTTCCAAAGTGGTGAATTAAATATGGCGTCCGAACATTTGCAATTTTATGGGGTTTTTTATCAAAATGAATCAAAGAGGTCTTAGGGTCGCTGAAAGTTAATCTGTTACCAAAATATATATTAAAGATGGCGGATCTAATATAGCAACCGAAAATTTAAAAAATGTCCGCCCCTAAAAGATTTATTAGGAAATGAAAGCATAACAATTTTGATGATTGGTCATTTTAAATTTGCTGTCCTGGGCACAAAAGCAAATGTTTTTTAAAAATCATGTTGATTTTCTTCACTTGTGAGACGAAAGCAATGAGGAATGACCGCATATTAATCAGAATCAAAAATCGTGTCGACTTGTGTAATCAGTCATATTTAGCTTAAATAGTTCATATCACAAAATATAGGAAATTATTACTTATAAGTTGTTACAACAACAATCTTAAAATCTAGTTAACATGAAGATAAATCCTTACGAAGACTAACATTAATGCACATTAAAAAAAGAGAGATCAATATTAAAGTTGAAAATATTGGCTGTTCTAGCTGTAATAGCTAACTTAGGATCTGGTAGTATCATCACTATGACTAATAAATCAACTGATCCCTCTTCATTAACATCCCCACTCCTCGTCTCTTCTTCTTATAAAGCCTAACCATGATCGTTCTGTGTAACAAAAAATGATAGGTATCATTAAATTGTGAAAAAACACAACGGCAAGGGCACATTTATACAGTATGAATGTGCCCCTTGTACTTGTGTATGAATCTACCCTATCACATGTTAAATGATAAAGAAATATAAAAAAAAAAAAAAAACTGTCTTCATGTAAGATAATTGACAAATCAAATCATAAACTCAAAGTCCAAAGTAAGGTTATTAAATTCCTTACGCGAGGCAAAAACACGTTCCGTGTTGCACACATGCGCTTTCCGCGGTGACTGCTGTCAAACGTCACTAGTCAATACACACCCATAAAAACTACGCACACACACTAACTTCATTCTTTTGCTCCGCGCCTAACTTCAGATACACTCAGTGTATGTAGGTGCCCCTTGTATGAATCTGCCCCACTTACCCCTATCAATCAAAAGATAATTGAGGTATAGATCGAGTTTAAGGTATTTTTAAAGATTGCGTTTATGTGGTACTCCTACTACTTCTCGAGATATTCAACTTTAAAAATTCGAAAATTAGCATTTTTGCATTTTCAGGGAATGCTGAAAGTTTCGTTATAATTTATATAAATGCCTTAAGTTTAAGATATTTCCCTTTATATTATAAAAACAAAATCTATATAAGAATCCTTGAATCAAATACATTAAAGGAAGAACTCTTTTACGACTTAACCAAAAATCTATACGGAGTTTGCCCTGAATCTTCTGTTGCATTTTGGGATAATGCATAATTTTGGTATTATTTGTGAAAAATACGAGAATTTAAAATAACCAGCGACAAATGTTGGCATTATGCTCTACAAATTTTGACCAAATGTGCTACTTTTTCATATTATGTGGTTAATTTTAATGGTTAAAACGTTCCTGAATTGGTTGGAGATTTTAGCTATAAAGTTTCCGTGTAATATATAAGAAATTAAATTTTTATTTATTTTTTATTTGATAATTTTATGGACTCAGCGAAAAAACGCAAATTTTCAAAATTTTAAAGTTAGTCGACAATAGTTTTTATATGTATCGAATATGCCACTGAATACATTAGGCTCCAAAAGAACGTTCCTATACAAAATTTCATCAAAATCTGTGAAAAGATTTCAAACTCAATTTATACCAAGAAAATTGATTCTAACCAGTTCACAAAATTGCACCTTCATTCCATACTCCTGAAAATCTTGGGCGCATCAGAGATATTATTTTCTTAAGGTATTATTTGTCATCATAATACTACCAAAGTGACTTCCTTAAAGAAATTCGTTAACAATTTGAGTTAGGTTGACAGAATGGACTACTGCCAAGCCAGGTGAGGCAGCCTTAAATGAAATTATATTCTATAACTAATCGAAGGGTTTACTCTTTTAAATAAATCAACAAACTTTGAATAATACTGAGTAATCTTTATTATATAGCATTTTTAAAAACAAACTACCCAATGCCCCACCCTTTATTTGGCAATTGATGTATAAAATAAAGAATCAGAAAATTTTCGAATTGCTTTAAGTAAGTTTTTTCTGGGAAAAGCCCCCGTGTGGTATCACAATGAGCCCTTGTGGCCTAAGTGTGCCGTCAGGCAGCCACGGCAACCTAACCTAACCTAAGTAAGTTCGCACATTTCACATTATCTGATATTACTTGTAGAATGTAAACATTTACATTCAAAACAAAAATTTCTTTTCTTATATTTTTCGGCATGTGACAGACATTTAAAAAGAAGAAATACTTTAACTAATTCGTTCAAGTGATATTCATAAAATACTTTTGATTCTTAAATTTTTAGAAAGCTCACGTTTCAACAGATACTAAAAAATTCCACAAGTTCTCCAATGTCCAATCTCAGTCCAACTTTAGCTATCAAGAACATTTTCTTATAGACACATAGTCTCTGTTCGAGACAATTCAAAGGACATAAATTAAAAGGTGGAATCACAAAAAAATGGAAGCACCTTTGGTGGACAAAATGTCGTACGTGGGAAAAACATCAAATGAAAAGAAATGGGCATCCGAGATAAGCGCAGGTAATTAATTTCGCAATGGGCTCGGAATTCGTAATTAGCACACTTAGCACGGTCCAAACACGGATTTGCAGCCAAAGCACATAAATCCTCTCAGAACATATTACCGCACGGAGGAAATTTGAAAGCAAGGCGAGTTATCAAAGGGACATCGTTATGAGGAAAAGTTTTCGGGCATGGACAATACCAAATTAGTCCTTCGGGGTGAAGGTTGAATTAAATGGCTGCAAGGGGAAAATCCATGAAATATTTAAAGGCTGGAAATTATTGGGAGCACTTGGCGAGAAAACATTTTTATTAGATTGATTATTTAATTTTGAGGTAACTATTTTTGCTTTCAGAATTCAAATATACATTTTTGTAGCTACTGCTTTATTCTATGATAGTATATGATGGGGCTAATGTAACTCCCAAAATATTGTGAAAAGTTATGCATTTCATTTCTTGGTTAGGCTATTGGAAAGATTATGATTAATTGAATTGTGATTTTCATTTGGTTCTACTAGTATGACTAGTACCAACATGCAACATGCAGGACAAAGAGTCTAACACATAATGTTATGATGTATATGGCTGTAAATACTAAAGTAATATAAACAACAACACAAACCTCATTAGCCTTCAAAGTTCATGATAATGACTAAATTTCCTGAAAATGTTAACTCTTTATATGCGATTTTCGGAAATTTTCAAATTTCAAGCTTATTTTTTTAATATAAGAAATTGGTCGAACAAGTTTATAATGGGCTTTTGTTTTGTTTAATATATGGACATGATGTCCATACACAGAAAATAGAAATTCTAAATCTACCAGGAGAGGTATACTAGAGCCATTTGAAAATTATAAAAAATTGTGGAAAAAACTCGTATTCTTAGAATGCTAGTATACATTAAAATAAAAATATTTTTTTATTTTCGTATTTTTTTTCTAAAAACTAGCTATTTCATATGAATAATAATCGGCTTAAGATCCCGATGGGGGATGAACATAACCTTGAGATTATAAGTTTTAACCCTTGAACTATAAACCGGGGTAGATATCTACCCCAGGTAAAATTAGAACTCCGCTCCTAAGCTAGTCAGTGGCATTATCGACTGAATTACCTATATCATAATTGAGTTTAATGTTCTAGTAATAGAGAGGCGTCACCAGAACCTTCAGTTTCTTGTTTACTGTGACGGAGTGAAGACATAAAGCTAGTGTGGGGTTGATATCTACCCCGGTTTGTAGTTCCCGTTAGTGTTTTCTGTAGATAAGTAATTTTTTTCTTTCTTAGTAAAATAAATTTAATTCGGGTATTATAATCTTATTTTACAATAAAACATTATATATGGGTAGTTCTACAAACTAAGGAATTTTTGGCGGCTCAGCCAAAATATGATAGAAAAATTGTTAATAACAATTTTTTTTGGATGGAATACTATTAATTACAATTGTTTCTAGATGGTCACTAAAAATAATTAAGATTCAAAATTCTTTTCTGAACAAAATTACTGTGCAAAGTGCCGAATTCTCAGGATCCTGCAGTGTCCCTCGTACAAATTTTAGTTCAAAGTGCGTCGTGATACGTTTACTTATACATTAAAGTCTTAAAAGAATCACAAATTAATAAGTTTACTATTTTTCCTGGCTAGGTAGAACAATTACTATAGTATTTACTTCAAAAATATTAAATAAATCTTGTTTACATTTTGTCCCCACCATTTTATCTCAGTATCCTGTTCGCTGTTGAATTAGCAAATATTTACTAGACTATTTGCCTTGCGTCTTTACCATTCCGCTGAGTCGATAGTACCTACGAAAGAGATAAAGAATGTCATCTATCTATTCTCACTTAACACGTTGTTTAGTGAACCTAGTGCGTTCGGCGAGTGAAGTGGTGTCGTAATCAGTGAAGTTCTCAGGATCCTGGTAAGATTTTTATTTACGAAATAAATAATGAATATGACTAATTTTAGCGTATTGATATGTAAGATGCTAGCGCATAGGCCTAGTTTAGGTTAATTTTTGTTGAAAGTTATAAATTGGTTTGTTTATTTTATTTTTAGACAGAAATTCTCAGGAACCTGGCCTCAGGATCCTGTCCAATTGGTACTGAGAACCATCCAGGATCCTGAGAAGATCATATTAAAAATATTGTTTCTGTGTAATAATAGTATTTTTTTACACATAAACATTAAACTACAAATAAATAATTTAATAAATAAATTGAACTTACTCTCATAATTTGTTTATATACAGTTATTTAGTTTTGGTGGTGGTCTAAGTTTAAGTTTAAATGGACATAAATCAAAAAATATTAAATTTTTTGACTGTTCCCTTTAGGATAAGCTAAAAGACACTGTACTTTAGTTATTAGACTGAATTCTGCCACCAGAATATATAAAAAATGTCGGGCCGAAATCAGACTCGAATTCTTCCTTAGTTTGTAGAACTACCCATATATAATTTTTATCAATGATTTCATATTTTAAGTACAGTGGGAGTATCAAAAAAAGGAAAACGCGAATTTATTGCTCAAAGTGCAAAAATCACAGAGTCATCTACTGCAGCGATTGTGGTGCCTTTGAATAAGTTATTTTTTATATTTATCTTTCTCTTTTTATTACATTTTGTATTTAAAAAAACCGAAATATATTCTTAAAAACCAATATTTCATGGGTTTTTATTTGACTTTTTCGTATGTAAAATTCCTAGTTTTTTCTAAATTTTCAGAGTCCCAAATAAATAGTAATTTTTGGGAAAATATTACGATGTTAGTTTTTTTCTCGAAGCCTAATGTGTCTCCTTTGAAATGGCGTTGGAAATTTTGAAATCAGATATTGAGGATTTATAAAATGACATTTTGACCGTTTTTCAGCACTTTTAACTACTTAAATCGATTTTTCACTAACTAATCCTTAATAATAATTGAATTTGCTCTTTGCCATTTTCTTCAGCATGAAAAATATAATTCATATAATCACAAGTCGAATTACTGATTTTAAAACCATTTTAAAATACAAAAAAAAAAACCCGTGGGGTCAATATTTACCCCGGTTTGTATGTAAAAGGTGAAAAAAATAGGTTTGTAGTTCTAGAGTTAAAATAATTCTTTTTTTACGGAACGGCCTTTGCGCATCTGTTTCCAAAAAATCACCTGCTGCAACTTTTACTTCAATTAATAACCGTCACTCTAAGATTATCGTAAATTTCCTGTGAAATTGAAAATAGTCCCAACACACAAAGATCGGTTCATTGTATTTTCAAAAATATACATACCTACATAAATTAAGTTTCAGTGACTACTTAGACTTAAAAGTAAGGGTAATTTAATTGTAGTACTTAGCCTTATATTGGCAATTTTCTACGAACTAAATTCTCTCCTAAGCCCACAACAATAAATTAATTACCCTTCAGGCGAACGTGAACGTGAACGGCTGGCTGGCAGAAAATCAAAACTTCCTCGCTGTCGCGTCGGAGGAGAAGGAAAAACCTTTTCCGTCTCGATAAAGTTCCTTTGGTCACAATTGAGTGCCCTCATTAATCAGAAAGAGCCGCTGCGCAGCAATTAATCCGAAAGCCA
Source organism: Dysmachus trigonus (assembly GCA_949715965.1). Classification (NCBI taxonomy): domain Eukaryota; kingdom Metazoa; phylum Arthropoda; class Insecta; order Diptera; family Asilidae; genus Dysmachus; species Dysmachus trigonus. The sequence goes on along the minus strand of OX454322.1, from coordinate 77,655,273 downwards.
CCCCGCCAATTACCTTCAGTTTTCCGGGAGAGTTATGGGTTCCTATTTTCTGCACCTTCCCTAGAGGACGTCGGGGTTCTTTACTTGCTCTGACCATAAATTGTTTGTTTGCGTTTATTCTTAAGTTTTTACGCTCGTTTCCTCCTGATCATGAGCTGAACGGAACTGAACTGAACTGAACTGAACTGGACGGTCCTGAGGGCTGTGTAGTCCCGCCCTGTAAAGGGCCATAGTTCATTACGTTCAACCCATCAGAGACCTGGAAATTAGTTCTCTTGTGGTACTCAGGGAACGGGGAATGGAGCTTCCGACTTTTTATTTCTAGCCAATTACTTTAGGGAATTTTGTTTGTCTTTTGGCTTCTTGAAATTTCCAAAAGTTTTAGTGCAGTTGCACTTATAAAAGCAAATATAACGCGTCACTGTGAATGAATGTTGCTTTAACTTCGCAATTGCATTTCAGTCGAAATTATGAAGAAGTAAAGTGCTTTTATCTAAATCTTGATCTCCGCTTTTTTTTTAAGGGGATTCCGAAAATATATATATAAAAATATTTAGAAACACGTCATAATTGGTTTATCAAATGAGTCCACAACACTCTAATCGAAAATCAGCAAAGCTTTATATTGTTAACATTCAGAGTAAAGTTGGTAATTTCGTATTAAATGTAGAAATTCGCATAAACCTGAGATTTCACAAAACCCCAAAGAAAAAAATTGTACGGCGTTAAATCGCTCGCATCGTGGTGGCCAGTTGACGTCAGAATTTCGTGAGATAATTTGGTCTGGAAACCGTTGCTGCAATAAATCGATTGTTTCATACGCAGTGTGATAGCTGGCGCCGTCTTGTTGAAACCACATGTCGTCCAGATCCATGCCGTCCAGTTGAGGCCACAAGAACTCCGTTATCATGTTCCTGTAACGAATTCCCCAGTCTCAGCGTAACTTTCTCCATTTTTATAATGGGTTTTCACAAGGACAACGCATTCTTCTTTCGTGTAGCGCTCCATTTTTAATAATCGGAACAATCATAGGTGACAGCTGTCAAAATTGAGAGTTGCCAATTGCACAAAAAAAAAAAAAAATGACACGAAATTTAAAAATTGCACTCTTACTGAGACACCCTTTATAAACTTTTTTTAAAGCTGTTTTGACGTATAGAGTGTTTGTACAAAAACTTATTTGAATAAACTGCAAAGAACCGAGATTATATACGTTATTATATTATAGAGTATAGGACATCTTAGTTTTTGAGTGCAATATTTAAAATAGTTTGTAAGACTTAGGAAGGGTTTTTTATTGTTAATTTTCCCTACTAATTAGAAATCAGATAAATTAATAGTTCTTACTCAACGTCCAATTAAAATCCAGATTGTAAAAAACTCTGTAACTAATCACTGCCTCAATTTTATGAAATCTTGTTGTACATTTTATATTATCTTAATAAACTATACAAAAAAAAAATTTTATTCTTATATTCAAGTAGAAGTTTTAGTAAGTATAATACGTGCCAATTATTCATAATATTAAAATGTCTTCAATTTTAAGGATTTAAGCTTTTTCATTTATATTACGAAGGTAACACTACTATTCATATTTTTTCTTCTATTACTTATGAATTTAATGGAAAAATATTATTTTCTATTTAGCTCTAAAAGAGCATTTAAAATTTTCTATAAGACTTTTGCAAAAAATCTGCAATTCAAAAATAAGAAAAGAAAATTGACGACAAGCCGACAAGATTAAGATTTTTGTTTTGTCTTACATTTAATATAAAATCATTTGTTTGAATTTAGTGACTCTTTATATCTATTTTATTATTATTTGTTTATAAGAAATTTTGTTTGTTAATATAAGAGGTGCGTTCTTAATTAAAAGAAACAAAATTGTTCGTAGATCTCAAAAAAATCTTTTGCTTTAAGAGATTTTGTTTTCTATACATCAAGGCCTATTACGAGATTTTATATTTAAGTAAATCCTTGAATCTATCTAAAAATAATTTTTCTGAGCGTAGTAAAAAACATAACAAGATTTTATAAACAAATATGTTTTAGTCAATTTAAATTAATTTTAAAGTTTGGCTTATTTCTAAAACTTTATTTTTCCTTTAATACTTATGTTGGTAATTAAGTACATTTTTTTCCATTGCGTAGCAAAACTTTAAATTTTCTATAGAGAAATGATGCCCTTAGATTTAAAGTTATCATCTTACAGATAGAATTAACAATTACTTTTGAAAGTCTCATTTGTACAGAAACAATTTTGGTATACTTTAATTAAGGAAATCCTCTTAAATGATTATTAGAGCTTTTATAATTAATTACACACACGTGATTAATATTCATCAAATTTAAATCATTGTTAAGTGCTATCATTGAATTCAAAATCTTTGTCACCAAGCTCTTAATATATTATTTATTACCCGAAGTTAATTCTTCCTTTTCATAGATATAATTTCGAAAAATCTGTGATAACTCAAAGGTTTCTATTATTCGCATGAGCTATTCACCACATAATTAAGGATAATCATCTGAGAATATTTGGAACTGGTGTTTCTTAGTCACAGTTTTCACCATAATCGACTCAACCGCACTCCATAAGATTTCAAATGTGAAGGGCGTATATAATTATAGACACTGTCATAATAACTTTCATTAATTAAACTGTAGGAGTCATCGAAATTTAGCTATGTCTTTAATTGTAGCTTATGAAATTTATGTAGGTATATTGTAAGACGACTAATTTGAGCTGGAACCGTACACCACTTAGTTTAATTAAAATAGGAGATATAACCCTCATCAATTGCAATAATGACACAACTCAAAAATGCGTGACATGTATGTAAATAATCATTATCAATGCGTAAAAATCAATTCAATTCAGTCTTGTACGTTCAAAGTGTTTTCAGGTGTTCCTCAAGGTAGTCACTTGGGCCCGCTCCTTTTTATTATTAATGATGTGGTTAGTTATCCCTCTTTTTCTCTTGTTGGATCGTCCCAAGGTAATTATTGGGTTTTAGGGTATTATTTGATCCTAAATTAGGAAGTATGTGGACCACAAAGCCTTTAAAAGGTTAAGTTTTAGAAACGTAATTCTGCTGACTTTCAAGATCCCTTCATTTTAACATTATTAATTGATTCGTTATATCATTGAATATGTATTTATTATGCGAATTGAATGAATTAGAAAGTTTTATTAAATACGATTACAGGAAATGTAATTGTATTCTGTAGAATAATTAAATAAATAAACATATCAAAATATTTTCTTAATTTGATTTTAATTCGCCATATTGAACTTTTGTATTGTGATGATTTTAAAATCGCATCGTGAAAGGACAATTTTAGGTTTGTCATACATCATTATAGTATCATTAATTCTACTGAATAGTTTAACATATTATTTTGAAAAAGAGGCATAGGTATTTAAAATAGATCTATTAAAAATAGTACATTATTAAAACATTAGATAATAATTATGATATAGATTAGTTTTAATAGGTAAATAAAAAACCGAAATTGAAGTCAAAGGGGTTATTTTCACATTGTTTTATTATAATAGAAATTCAAAATTGTTTACCTATATTAAGATGAATTCTGATTGTTTTTTTCCTGAGTGTGGGATAAACTGATGTTTAAGAATAAAGTGGTCGATTGATAAATTGTTATATATTTTTTTTTAAAATGACGATTGGGTGGGTAATGTATGCATTTCACTATTTTTCATTATTTATCCTTATCTGATTGCTTCAATAATATACTCGTAGATGAAATAACAGGCAAATTTCATTCTACTGTGATTACAGCTTTTAACCCGGGCTTATTGCAGAGCAAGCTGGGTTGTATGGTTTTGTCTGAAAATAGTAGATACAATTTGTAAGCTACATGTCCATTAAAAGATCCCCTCCATCGATCGGCTGACATCTGCAAATTTCCCAAAGTCCTTCCAAGAATAATTAATTTTCCGATGCATTTCTGCAAGGTACCGCTCGTCCATAAATCCAAACGTCTTGTGGCAACAGTTCTCGATGACTTTAAATTCATGGAAAGAACTGATTAGAAATTTATCACTTTATCCTTAGTTATCTGAATAATAAAACATGGGAATAAAGCCGGAGACCTTGGCTTTGTCTCAGTCCTTTCATAACTTATTGAGTTTTACTCGAGGATCCTCGGCTCCATTGTATGCCGGAGTCAATAGACTTTTCCCCCCATTCAAACTTTGAATGTGTAGCTTGAGCTGAACTGGGTGTTGGTCTCTTTATCGGCGAAAACTCCTAGCTCCTTAGGCTCTCTTGATGGGATTTAAATAGGTTGCTATATTGCAGCCATAACTTGGGATTACCCTTCGGAGGCCCACAACATTCTCTCGCATGTCGCATGTGGAACCAAATGGATGTAATTAAGGTTAATGGACGCCAGATCGAAAATTGCAAAAGGATTGGTCCGGCATAAACTTCAGATATTTATGCTTTTCCTTACTACGTAGTTTCGCTTAAAGCACACATCTGAAATATTGATTCGTATTTGGAAAAAAAAAAAAAATAATCTGAGGTTAATTCAAGTGGAAAACGACACGATATACTCTGAATTTAAGAACTTCTTTTCAAGTGTATGGAGAAAACACTAAAGATAATAATAGAAGTTAAGTTGGTATTCTATTCGACGGTTTCCAAAATTATGGCTCTTTTAATGTTTTCGTACGTTACCGCACTATCTTGCATATTTTATGATACAAAAATCATATGCATGTGTATTGCATATTAAATGTTCAGAAATTTACGAAGTGTAGAAATATAGATAAAACCTTAAGTTGGGATAGTGGTGGTCATGCCTTTAGAAAAATGTATTTACGCTTCAACGATTATATGACCGGTCTTGCAAGGTTGGAAAATGTAACTTTCATAAGTTTTTATTAGTAGTAAACCCGAATCAATATTTTAATTTTATTTTAAATCCACTTTAAATCCAATTTTGGAGGAACGAATAAAGAATTAATGTTATAAAGATTCTATATAAATTAAACCATATTTTGATTCCCAGGATGGTAGATACGTCCGTTTTAGAAGACTTCAGTGGTAATTATAATTTGTTAACTTTATTTAGCTCCTCTATGTTCCCTTTAGTATTCGGAGTATTAGCTCTCATTTGATAATCATTGTACCAACTTTCTTTAAAATCCGTTGAAATCAAAAGAATTTTGGTCGCCATATTAGGTCCACCATTTTGGATTCACCAATTTTGATTATATTCGAAATTAGTGTCCCCAAAAAAATTGTACTAATTTTCATTAAAATCGATTGAATTCAAAAAATTTTGGTCACCATATTGGATCCTCCATCCTGGTTTTGGAAATTTTGCTAATATTCGAAATTAGTGGCTTCAGAATGATCATTTTCGTTAAAATCCGTTGAAATCAAGAAATGTTGGTCACCATGTTGCATACGCCATCTTGGTGTTATGTATATTCCCGGGTGATATTGGGAATATACCTTATTTGCGACTCAATGGGGTTTCCAAGTCGTTTCCCTTAGAATAGGCAACCAGGGAAGAAGTCAAAAACTAGTTGTTTAACAATCACTTAATTTTATTTAAACTTTTCCCGTAAGCACCAACCGTTTTCCGGGACTCGTCTTCACTTTACTCACGCGAATCTCTTTTGGGTTTTTTCCGGTTAAGGCGGATCGAATCTAGCTTATACCTTTTTGGATTTAGAGAACCTCTTTTGGCTTTAACTTAACCACTTTTTTCGGGACCTCTCTGGGTCTTTACCGGACAAATGCAGCTCAACTACTGCTTTCGGGAATTCGCGATTTCCCGATCGCCAATTTCGCGGCCCGGCAACAGGCAAGGCAAAAGTGCGTCGTTCGCACTTTTGACTGTGGGAACCTCTTTGTTCCCTGGTGGTCGCCGGATTTTTAGCTTTTACGGACTTTACAATGTTGCGAAATAACAGGCGTGTGTTTATTTCACAATATTGTGCGCTATCATTTTGCAACATTGTGCGTTGCCATTTCACAACATTGCGTGTTGTAATTTCACAACATTGTGTGTTGTAATTTCGCAATGTTGTGCGTGGCATATGCAACAATTCCTTCCCCCTTGGAAAAAGAGAGTTATTCTTGGGAGAGGAATAACTCTCAGGGGAGTACAGATCTTCGCGAATGTTTTTCCGGTTTAACGGTCGGTGCTTTACATGATATTACATATTTTGCTTATCATCTACTATATACATCTAATATTGTTATATATATATTTTTTTTTTTTTTTTTTTTTTTTTTAATTACAAAAAATTTTTTTTTTTTTTTTTTCAATACTTTGTTGTTTTGATCATTATTAATTTTACAAATAAATTTTTGGTCTACTGACTAATCCTTTCTTTTTAGTTGAAAATTGTATTATTTTTCTTTTCTTTAATTAAAAATTCTTATGCTTATATTAAATTATTATTTTTATCTAAAAACTTTTTCTTAATGTATTTTAATTTAATGTTTTTTCTCTTTTTTTTTGTTTAAATCGACAAATCTTATTCCTGTATATAACAAAAAATGTATTATATTTCTTTTTTCTTATTTATTTACAGTGGCCTTTAAACCAACTGCGTACATTAGTTTGTAAATAAAAAATTGTTTCCTATAGACCGCTTACCCTATACAAAAAGATTGTTTTCCCTGCGCGCTCGCTTATCTTTTCCTACATACCCAAAAAACGCTTAATTCGCTTTTATTTTCTAAAGTCAGAACTTGGGAAAATGCCACGTTTATTTTCTGGTCCGCTCGATCTTGCTCGCGTTTACGTTAAAATTTGTTTACCGCGTTACTTTGTCGCCCGTAAGAAGTGTTATCTGGGCTGGACGAGTGCATAAAAAGAAACTATCCACTTGAGATTCCCGGTGTCCAATTTCCTGGACCGCGACTAAACGTTTCCCGGGTCCGGGAATCGTTCCTCATTAGTTTTCGTGATCTTAAAGTGTGAGCAACGCAAAGATGAGCTTTCATGGTTTTCTTGGGCGGACTTGGCGGCCCTCCTGTTCTTCTCCGGTGCGCCTGAGCACTTTGACCGTCGTATCGGTCGTGCCGGGGTGGCGTGGCCCCCTCCGGCTGTATGTGCGATTCGGGGTGGACGGGGATGGGTGGATCCTGTGGATTACTTCCACCCCCGTCCCGCAGACGCAGGTGATTCGGACGCTACTCCTGCCGGGGATGCAGTTGAGGACCGCAGGTAATAAAATATATTGGAAACACAATCAAATTCAATTTAATTTTTCTTTCCCTTGTATTTAGGGTGTTTACTTTCGTTAACGGGCGAGGAAGTCCCGGGATGGGTCGGACGGACCCAGCGTCTCACCTGGGCGGACGAGCCCGTCGCCCTTAGTCCGTCGTCGTCCCCGTCCCCCAATTGGGACTCTCCTATAGAGGAGGCAGGAGAGGATTCGGAAGAGACGCCGAGGATCATCCGCGGGTGGGCTCGCGGTGTCTTTCCCTTGCGAAGAGGGCCTTTCCCGGGCTGAATTTTTCTTCAGGCAGCAGTTTATACACATCATAAATGTGCGTTTGATAAACTACAATATAATCTGAAAAATCGTAATTGTGATCAGTGTTCTTCTTTAAATTTTTTCCTCCCCACATTCCTCGGCCCTGTTTGTTTTGCTTTGGTTTTATTTTTATTTGTTTTCGGCGTTGTATCTGGGGTATGTTGTTTTTCTGTTTGCTTTGCCGTTCGGCGTTGTTTTATGGGGTGTTGTTTTTCACGCCTATACAGTGGAAATCATTTAATACGAAGACGCTCAAGACGAGATATCAGTTAACACGAGACATCACGTTGGACTCGATTTATTCAAATCCAGCCATATGGAAACAAGGTGTACAGCATTCTGGATGACTTTTAAAATCACATAGATGAAGCCATCATCCACAAAAATGTACAAAAGAAAATTACCGAGTAATTAATTAAAATTAAAAACCAATATAAAATGCTGTTAATTTATTTATGAGTTCAGATTTTGATATACAAAATCTACTTTTAATATTTAATTGCTTCTTCCGTTTTACAAATTCCACAAAGGCTAAATGTATGGACACATGTGCATATATATTTATATTTTTTTTTTTTTTTTTTGTGTGCGTGGTGCAAGCCCGCCCATGTGCTTATATATAGAAAAAAAAATTCTGGTGTAACTACTAACTTAGTTTCGCCAATTTAAAGGCGAACAGCAATGTTGCCTGGTCAATTAATTAATTGAATGGATCTGGTCCGGGGCAAGGTTTGGCTCCGGGCACCAGATTGGGGAAGTACAGCTGGTTCGCTGTAAATGGGTGAGGGTTTTTCTCTTCGAGGTTTGTCGGGACCCTGGGCGGCCGATGTATTTGATTGTGGGGTGTTTTCTTGGGATGTTTTTGGGGTGACTGGGCACCAAACTCGGCACACAGGTTTTCCGTACCTGTACACGAGCAGTGCCAGTATTATGGCCACGATAACTCCCGTTGTGGACATAGCCGAAAGGGCTATGTAATGCGTGCTGGTATTATTTGAACGTTCACGCAGTACCCCTAATTCCCGCTCTAATTCCGTCAGGGAATACACTCCCTGGTTCAGTTCGGAACGCATTGTCAATGCGTCTTCTTTTATTATTTTCTCGCTTATTTCCGTGAATTTTGCGGGTGCCTCTTTCATGAGCCGTATTACTGCCGCTTGGGTTTCGTTTGTGTTCGGGAAGTAATTTGGTTGAACCATTTTTAATGGTTGGATCTCTTCCCCTTCATAATACATAGTATGAGCTGCAATTTGCAGCTCGCAGGGTTCTAGTATAGTTATTAGACCCTGTCCCGATAGTCGGGCAGTGAGCATTTTATCGGGGCAATTCACCTGGATTACCTGCGTGTGGATGAGGGAGAAAAGCCAGGTATTTGGTCGCGTTAATTTTGTGAAGAAATTTCGGGGAGGCAATAAGACTTTTAAACCGCAGTCTGGATTTTCTTCCAGTGGGTTGAATAAAAGTTTCACTACGCACTCGTCCGTCAGGGCTGCTTTAATGATTGAAGACTGCAACTCCAGTACATAAGTTTGTTCTTTATGATTCTGAGTTATCTTCTTTAGCCCTAATGCTTCCGTTTGAGTGAGGAGCAGGAATTCCTGCGTTTGCGGGCGACTTCCGACGAATGCATATTCTATATCCGGTATCAGTGATTGTCCCTTGTTGTTGTGGATCGGGAAAGTAAATATCTTATAGAGCTTCATGGTTGGGGAATCGCAGATAGGTAAGCTTATCTTGATTATCAACTTGCCCTGCAGCAAGTGTGTTCGCACTTTCGCTGTCTGGTACAATATTGTTAAGCAGCTTCCTATTTCTCGACAATTCGGGTGTGATTTGTGATAAACCTCCAGGAGGGCGGCCGGAGACACGCACAATGGGTGGATCTGGTTGTTTCGGCTTGAGGTAATGATGTCGAGCAGGGTTTGTTGCCTGAACTCGACTTCTATCACCTGCAGCATCAGTCCCATAACCACTTCTTGTCTTTCTTGTCGCCTGCTCACCTCGTCCGTTATATTTTCTAGTTGGTTTATTCTGTTTACAATCACACGTTGTCTTTCCATAAGAGAGGTGAAAGGTTTTTGGATTTTTTCGAATGTAGTTTTGATAACGCTTATTTGGCGTTTTTCTAACTCAGCCAGAGCTTGAGTATCAGATTCGAGGTGTTCTAGACGACTGTAAATTTCTTTGTCGTCTGAACTATCCATTGTCCCGAATAGGTAGTGCATGGCGCTGCCTATTCCATCGAATAGGGACCGCACTGCCCTTTGTTTGGGGACTGCCTCTCTTATGGCTGCTGTTCTCCTTTTTAAATTCTCCAGAAGGGAGTGTATATGTACTTCATGTACCCTACACGACCGTGTCGCAGGCCCCTGGACATCACATAATTGGTGAACCAGGTGCTCAGCTCTTTCGGCTATCTGAATTTGCTTATCTAATTCACTGATATCTATTTCGGTGAAGATGCTCCAAGTCTTATGATAGCTTAACAACTTGCCTATTTCCTCGAACAATATTCCCGTATTTCTAGTTGCTGTTACGTTGTATGGCTTCTGTTCCCTTGCACGCGCTCCCGTGATGGCCAGCAAGGCCAAAATTAATATTGCCGGTCCCATTCCCTGGAAGGGATTAAAGTGGATGTTAATCTCACTTGCTAGTATTTGTAACTTATTTAATTAATTTCACTTGCCGGTTATTGATTATTGAGAAAGGGGAAAAAAAAAAACTTACTCAAAATACGGTTTTAGCCGATTGTTGTGTACTATTTTCGTTTTTCTACCCATGCGTATCGTGGTATTCACGGATGACGGGGTAGCGGTTACCAGGTAAGGTCCTATCCATATCTCTGAGAGCTTATGCTTTCGGCTTTCGCTCTTTAGAAGGACCTTATCCCCTACGTGGAATGTTAGGGGCTTAGCATTTTTGTCGTAGCTTACCTTCGATCTTTCTTTGCTAGCTAGGATATTTTTTCTCGCCAGGGCATATGATTTTTGGAGCCTATACCTGAGCATATGATAATAGCTCTCGTGGTTGTATATAGGCTCGGGTTCCCTTTTTAAATTGGACGGGACGTCTGCCGTGAAACCAAATAGGCAGTCCATCGGGGTAAGTTTTGTCCCTTCGTGTGTGCTATTATTGTACACGAATGCCGCTGTACGTAGGAATTGATCCCAATTTTGGGGATCTTCGTCCACAATAGTACGCAAATATTCTATGAGCGGCCTATGGGCACGTTCGAGTGCTCCGTTCGACTGGGGATGGTATGCTGATGTTTGCAGTTTTTTCACTCGCAACAATTTGCATACTGATTTGAACAAGTCGCTCAAAAAATTAGTTCCCTGATCGGTAACTATTCTTTTTGGAATGCGGTAGCGCGTGACAATTTCGTCGAAGAAAATCTGCGCTATGGTAACCGCTTCCGCGTTTGGTAGTGCGTACCAGTCCACAAATTTCGTCAGATTATCCTGAAAGGTCAGGATATATTTATTCCCTGACGTGGACTCTTCCAATGGTCCCACTATATCGAGGTAAACCTTGTCAAATGGTTGCTCGGCTATGTCAGTGATAACCATGGGCATTTTAAATTGTGGCGAAGCCTTAAGCTTCTGGCACTTAGGACATTTTTTAATATATTGTTTAATGTCCCTTAACATATGTCTCCACCGGTATTTTCGTTTAATTCTTTTGTATGTTTTAATCACGCCCTGATGTCCTCCAAAGGGTGAATCATGAAAATCATGTAGAATGATCTTGATTTCCTCGGGACTTGAAATTAGTTCAGGGGTGGAGCGTGATTCCAGTGGAGGGGGAATTACGTCCTCCTTCATTTCTAGGGGACTCGTGAGCTCTTCTTTTTGGTTTGAGCTCTTTTGTTGGGGATGCTTTCCCGCCTGTGCTTCGTTTTGTGTAGCTTTTGGGCTGTCTGCAGTATTTTCTTGGGCTTTTTGTTTTTGGGCCCTAGTAACTGCGCTTATTTTTATTGGAGTTTTTTCCACCAGAGGTTTTTCTTCCTCTTCCGAGTCCATGGAGCGGTGGACTTGTGCCTTTACCGTGAAGGTTTGGCTTTCTTGATCTTCAACTTCTTCCCGTGGAATGCGACTTAGTGCGTCTGCATTCGTGTTATACTTTCCGGGCTTGTATTCGATAGTATAATCGAACTCGGAAAGTTTGTGGTGAAATCTCACCAAACGGGAAGTGGGGTCTTTCACATTGAAGACTCCCTTAAGAGGTTTATGGTCTGTGTAGACCGTGAATTTTCTACCTTGGAGATAGCACCTGAAATTCCTTGTCGCCCAGACAATGGCCAACAACTCTTTTTCTATAGTAGAGTAGTTCTTTTCGGCCTTATTTAATGTACGGCTGGCGTAGGCAATGGGCTGATCTTGTCCTACTACACCTTGGGAGAGGACAGCTCCTAGAGCCTCGCTGCTTGCATCCGTCGTTAAATTAAATGGCTTACTGAAATCTGGGTATATCAGTAGCGGGGGTGTAATTAGGGCGTTTTTAATTGCCTCAAATGCCTCTTGGCATTTATCAGTCCAGGTGAACTTGACATCCTTGCGGAGTAAGTTTGTTATTGGACGGACTATTCTGGAAAAATCAGGAATAAATTTCCTGTAATAATTGGCGAGTCCCAAAAATGATTGGACTTGCCTAACAGTTCGAGGAACTGGAAATGTCTGGACGCACGCCGTTTTACTGGGGTCGGGTAGTGCTCCCTTACTGGAACATTTATGTCCCAGGTATACTACCTCTTTACGGAGAAATTGGCACTTTTCCGTCTGCAATTTAAGATTGTTCTCCCGCAGCTTGTCGAAGACCTTTCGTAACTTTTCGTTATGATCCTCCAGATTTTTCCCGTAAATGACTATGTCATCCAGGTACACAAAACATTCCAGGCCTTGAAGGCCTGTAAGCACGTAGTTCATCAGACGCTGGAAAGTGGCGGGGGCACCCTTGAGCCCGAAAGGCATACGTTTAAATTCGTAATGTCCGTAGCTCGTACTGAATGCCGTTTTGGGGCGATCTTTAGGATCGACCAGCACCTGATGATATCCGCTAGCCAGATCGAGGGTGGTGAAATACCTTGAGTGACCTAATTGGTCAAGTATATCCTCGATCCGAGGGAGGGGGAAAGCGTCGCCGATTGTTTTTTCGTTCAATTTCCGAAAATCAACGACTACTCTCCATTTTTTCTCGCCATTGGGTCCCGGTTTTTTGGGCACTACCAATAAAGGCGAATTCCAAGGACTCTTGCTTGGTTGAACTATTTCATTCTCGAGCATTTCTCTCAATTGCTCGTTTATAACCTCCCTTTGGGTTTCTGGTAACCGATACATTTTTTGGTTTATCGGTGCCTGATCTTGCACCACCGGAATTAGGTGAGTTACCGCATCAGTGTGCGTAAGGTAATCACCTTTTAAGTGGAATATGTCATTATATTCTTGACATAGTTTAAGAATTTCAGCCTTTTCCTGGCTGTTTAAGATTGGACTCAGATTGAGTTCCTCTTCTAATCTGAGTTCGCGATTATTTTCGCGCGACTCGGGATATCGCACGTTGTTAATTTGAGCGCGAGGGGTATTATAATTTTTATTTGGGCTCTTTGGCCGTTTAGTTTCGACGCAGGGGTCGTTGTAATTTAATGTTGGGCTCTTTAGCCTCTGTATTTCGGCTCGTGGGCCGTTATTATTTACTTCTTTATCGTTTAATTTATAAATTTCGACGCCGGGGTCTTCAATACATTTAGTTTGACTTATTGGTCTGTTAGTTTCGACGCGCGGGTCGCTTTTATTTTTTATAAGGCTCTTTGGCCTATGTTTACTTAATATTGGGCTCTCAGGCCTCAGTGCTTCGATAAGCGCTTCATCGCTACTTACCTTTAGGCTCCTTGGCCTTGTTTCTTGAGCTCGCTGGCTATTTTTATTTTTATATGGGCTCATTGGCCTGGTTTTATTTAATATTGGGCTCTTTGGCCTACTTTTATTTAATGTTGGGCTCGTTGGCCTATTTTTATTTAAGATCGGGCTCTTTGGCCTACTTTTATTTAACGTGGGGCTCATTGGCCCATTTTTATTTAATATCGGGCTCTTTGGCCTACTTTTATTTAACGTGGGGCTCATTGGCCTATTTTTATTTAATATCGGGCTCTTTGGCCTACTTTTATTTAATGTGGGGCTCATTGGCCCATTTTTATTTAGTATCGGGCTCGATGGCCTCTGTTTATTTGAAATCGGGCTCTTTGGCCTCTGTATTTCGACTTGTGGGTCGTTATCGTACAATGTTGGGCTCTTTGGCCTCTGTTTGTTTAATTGAGGGCTGCTTCGCCTCTGTTTATTTAAAGTTGGGCTCTTTGGCCTCTGTTTTTTGACGCGCGGGTCATTAATATTTTTATTAGGCCCTGCTACCTCCGCAGGCATGTTTGCGTTCGCTTCGGAACATATCGGGGCTAACGAGTAATCATTAACTGGAACTAACTGTAATGTTAAGTTAGCCAGAATTACTCGGGAATCTTTCACATTGAGTATTCCAATTAAAACTTCTTTAGCTTTATTTGAGGATATGATGCTATTAGCCAGGAAGACTCCATCGTCTATCTCTTGTGATAGACAGAGCATTTCTTCTGGTAGCATCAGAGGAATTCTGACCACCATTTGTGATCGCGCAGGTACGCATATGGGTTCCTTCAAATCCACTGTATGCCGCCTGATTTCGTCGATCAGCGGTGTTTTCGACAGAATTTCCTTCTCGTTTTCCCTCAGCTTCTCTAAAGCTTGACAACCAGCATTCGTTTTAGTGAATGCCCCGAGAGCATGGCAGGTGGATAGCTTAACCCCTTCGGATTCCATCTCTTCTGCCTGCATCTCGTGTTCAGTTGTACTTCGGGACCTATTTTTCTCGGTATCGAGTAAAATCGGGAACGAGAATTCCTCTTTGTTGATTTCCGTGCGAGGAAATCGAAGTTTTTTATTGGGGCCCTCAATATCACAATTTTGTGATAGGAAATCGTTTCCTAATAGCCCGTCATGGGACAGATCTTGTAAATTTTCGATCACCTGGAAATTGCAAGGAATTTTAACTTTCTTATTATTTGAAAGTTTCGTAATTACATTCGCCTCGCAACTTCCCAGGGTTCGTCCCATGCCAAACGGTGATTGCAGGGTATAAGTTCTCTCTTGGTTTATTGATTTGAGAGACTTTAAAGCTTGCTTTTTAATCAAGCTTACCTCAGCGCCCGTATCCACCACTAGTTGAGTCGTTTTTTGTCGACCAATGTCTAGGGGGAGCTCCACTACGGGAGTACTGGGTTTGGACGGCTGAGGGTACCCTGTATTTTTTGATTTTTTGCTTAATGTCGGGCCGGGGATTTCGGGCTCGACCGCCCTCCGTTTCCCGGACCGCGATTTTCCCACCTACGTTTGTACTCGCAGGCTCCCGTCGCGTGATCTCGTCGACCACAAAATTCGCATACCTGTCTTACATTGTATGCCCTTCGATTCGGCGCATTATTTTGGGTGTAATTATTCGCGGCTCGCGGTATTACTTGATTGTTCGTTGGGCCCGGTGGCCCGTTTCGGAAGGGATTGGGGTTTCTTGCTTGACTATTTCGACCCTTGTTACACACTCGAGCTTCGTGCCCATAATTCCGACATATTTCGCATACCGGAGTATTTTTTCGCTTAAGGCAATCCGCGTACGTATGCCCTTTTTTGTTACAAAAACTGCAAACAATTTTCGCAACTAATTCCCGGTTATAATCCGAAGGTCGGCGCACACCAGCTGGCTGGCCGCCGGACCTTGAATTTATTTCTTCCACCCCGATTCCCCGCGCATGCACTTGAATTTGTGTCGCGAGCTCACTTGGACGATAAGACGGCGGATTGTTATGATTAGGCAGCATATTTGAGTTGCTCAGGCTGCTGCGCGGCGCGGGCGATGGCATATATGTGGCGCTCTGCTGTAATCTCTCCATATCGAGGGCTTTTGTTATTATTTGGTCCAAAGTACCTTCCGTCACTGTGAGGAGGTACTGGCACAAATGCGGGTTATTCACTCCACTGCGAAGTGCACTGGCTGCAAAATCTTCCAGCTGGGGTTTCACGGCCAAGGCCGCGGTTGGGCTATATTTTTTGTCAGCTGCCTCTTTACACAAGGCCAACGCTTGTTTTAATCGTGCCGTGAAGGCATTTAGTGATTCCATTGGATACTGCCTAGCAGTAATCAATTTGTTTACCAATTCCTGGTAAGTTTCCCGCGGCAAATATGCTCGATTTAGCCGCTCTTCAAAATCACTAAATGAAGCCGGAGCATCGGCCATAAAAAGTTGATAAGCTGCACCCCGGGGGCGGGTGAGCAAAATTTGGAGGAACGCGGATTTTTCCTCTTCCGTGAGGCAATTCTGTACTTGAGTACAGCAACCCAAAAATGTCTGGAGCTCTTGGCTCAAAGATGGACCGGGTTCTCCCGAGAAAAGGGGAACCATCTGCGCCGTTAACTTCGACACTTTCTCGTAGTTAACCATTTTGTTTGCTTTATTTGTAATCGTGATGTTTTCCCGCTTCGGTGCAATGGGGGACGATTCCCGGAATTTAAAATTTCCCGATTCGAACGAATCGTCTTCGATTGAGGAATTCGCGAAAGACGCACTTAACCAGCCCGATAAACCGCGTATTAACGAATCCGAAATTGTGGCACTTTCACTAGTTTCGCTTAAGTCTAATTCACTGTTATTACTTGGGAAAGGCTGCGAGTGTTCTCGAAATTTTCTAATTTCTTCTCGGAATTCTTCCGAGTCTTTTTTACTTTTTTGTACTCGAGCTTTTCTTAGCTCGCTTGTTTCTTCGAATTTCTGATTAATTATTTCGAAATGCTGGACATTAATTCCAGATTCCGACACTCGCACCCTTTCTAACAAAAATTTTAAACAATTGTCAAGACTTACAGGTAATGAGCGGGGTAGTACTCTTCCGCTCCGAAGTCTAAGCCCTTGGTCGCTTAGATCTGCTGTTGATGGGGCTGATGCTTCCTTCGGCTGGTCCTCTTGTTGAGCTGAGGTGCTGGGTTGCTCCTTCGGCGGCTGCGATGAGGCGCTGGGTTGCTCCCTCGGTGGCTGATCTGATGAGGTGTTGGGGTGCTCCCTCGTTGGTTGGGATGAGTCGTTGAGCTGCTCCCTCGTTGAGTCGGTGGTTTTTTCCTCTTCCGGGATGCCGACGGTTAGTTCCTCGTCCTGCATTCACTTCTTCTTGGAGTCCGATCTAGGGCTATCCCTCGGTGGTGCTCTTTTGCACAGTGAAAGTCGGGAGATCGCTTGTTCACCTGGAACAGCGGCGACTAGAGTTGTTCTCCCTTAAAACAGGGTAATTGCTTGCTCGCCTGGAGCAGAGGCAACTAGAGTTGGATACCCTGGAGCGTTGGGGCCTAGCTGTGGCCCTTCGGTTCGCAGGATCAAGGTTTTTCAAGCTCTTATGGGCTCGGCCAGGCTTCCTTGATCCTACCGGCTGCGCCAATTTTGTTATGTATATTCCCGGGTGATATTGGGAATATACCTTATTTGCGACTCAATGGGGTTTGCAAGTCGTTTCCCTTAGAATAGGCAACCAGGGAAGAAGTCAAAAACTAGTTGTTTAACAATCACTTAATTTTATTTAAACTTTTCCCGTAAGCACCAACCGTTTTCCGGGACTCGTCTTCACTTTACTCACGCGAATCTCTTTTGGGTTTTTTCCGGTTAAGGCGGATCGAATCTAGCTTATACCTTTTTGGATTTAGAGAACCTCTTTTGGCTTTAACTTAACCACTTTTTTCGGGACCTCTCTGGGTCTTTACCGGACAAATGCAGCTCAACTACTGCTTTCGGGAATTCGCGATTTCCCGATCGCCAATTTCGCGGCCCGGCAACAGGCAAGGCAAAAGTGCGTCGTTCGCACTTTTGACTGTGGGAACCTCTTTGTTCCCTGGTGGTCGCCGGATTTTTAGCTTTTACGGACTTTACAATGTTGCGAAATAACAGGCGTGTGTTTATTTCACAATATTGTGCGCTATCATTTTGCAACATTGTGCGTTGCCATTTCACAACATTGCGTGTTGTAATTTCACAACATTGTGTGTTGTAATTTCGCAATGTTGTGCGTGGCATATGCAACATTGGGTTTGGAAATTTTGATAATATTCGAAATTAATGGCCTCAGAATAATCATTGTACTGATTTTCATTAAAATCCGTTCAAATCGAGAAAGTTTGGTGGCCATCTTTGGTCCGCCATCTTGGATATGTAAATTTTCATAACATTCAAAATCAGTGGCCTCAAAATAAGCAGTAATCATTCTACTGATTTTCATTAAAATCCATTGAAATTGAGAAATCTTGGTCGCCATCTTGGATTTGTAAATTTTGACAACATACAAAATCAGGGGCCTCAAGATAATCATTGTAATAATTTTCTAATTTTCATTAAAATCCATTGAAATCGAGAAATCTTGGATCCGCCATATTGAATTTCTAAATTTGGACAGCGGATTTGAAATCAGCATTCCGCAAAACCACCAAGTACCAATTTTCATGAAAATCGCTTCAAATTTTAAAATTTCAACCGCGGACCCCCGTTTTTAAACCCTATAAATTATCCGAAAAAAATTAGCCTATATGTTAAGTTCGAATATGTACTACCATCGGACAAAAATTGGAAAATATCGATCGAAGTGCTAAGGCGTGATTGAGTAACAAACAAACAAACGAACTTTCATTTTTATATATATACTTATATAGGGATATTTTTCCTAAATTATGAATTCGTAAATTAGTAAATCTATGCTGATAAACCAGCTTCAACTGAAATATTTGAAAGTGGTATAAAACTATTTTTTTAACATATTAAAGATTATTACGGGTATTGTTAACTCAACTCAAATATTCATTTAAAATATTATTTTTATTTAAAACGATGTTTCATCAGTTACATACGTATAAATAAAATATCGGCAGGTTAAGTGTTAAATACAAACATAAGCGTTTGCCACGAATTGCTTTAAACAAATTATGCAAAAACGTGTTTAAGTAAAAATCGTAAATCATCCAATTATGTCGTATCTCATTAGATCTTTCTGTAAAAGTACCATAGCGAGATAAATTCGATACCAAGGCCGAATCTGTCGATATCCTTTTGATCCTTGACATTAATTTTAATAATTAAGTTGCAAAAGCTCATTTTCATGACCCAGTTAAAAAAAAAAAAAAGCAACAACATACTTGCCCTGCTTTCGATACACAAGACAATGAAAAAGTGTCATCAAGTTTTCGGATAATTGTGTCAGTAGGCCGGCGAGAATCGAACTCGACTAGGGCAAAAGGAGGACTAACGCGGAACAAAAGACTTTGAGCTAATTTTGGTGCATCAATTTCGAGGCTCTCGGGCTCCTTTCAGCCGCGCATCCGAATTGTGTTAGCTTTTGCTCTTGTTTCACGTAAAGCCCTCGAGATTTTATGAACTGGCATCACTTTTCCTCCGTACAGATGTGCCTGAAATGAGTCCTTTGTGCTTTCAAGGCTTTGATAATGACGATCCTGCAAAATCTCCCCCCCGCTCGCGCCGCACGTGTTAGACGTGTTCTCGGAGCCAGGAATTTGGGGCTTCCTCGGAGAGAGGGGGTCTCATCGAGGATGGGGGGAAAATTTAAATTAGTGCAAGAAAGTTAGATTTTATGTGCAGAGATTTGTTGTGCGGTACTTAGTGGCATATTCGAGGATAAAGTCACGATTTAATTAACCACAAAACGTGTCAAGTGTAATATTACAGACGTTTGTAAATTTAGTATATAAAGTATTTCATTATAATTTTAATTCCTTTTAAAATTAATCGGAGTCTCATGAGATTACAAAGGGTGTAAATATTAGACATACATATTGTTTACTTATCGCAAAACAACATGCCACGCATCTTTACATTAAAAACAATTTTGGTTGAATCTGATTACGGAAAATGTAATTCTTGTAAAAAAGGATACCAATGATTAATACATAATGGAAGATAGGACAAGACGGAGCACATAATAATACTTAGAGCCTAATAAAACGTACAACTTCTAAGTGGGCAACATATTTATATTCAGCAAATAACATTGGTCAGCACTAATTTAGCATAAAACAAGTTATATATCATAAAAAAAGACATATATGTAGATGTGGGTAGCAATTTTTACGCTGAACTATAATTACTCTGACATGTACATTTTTGAAGCTTAAAGGTGTCTTAATAAAATCCAGTTGACAGCTGGCATTTTTATATTCATTAAGTGATATTTAATATACTATATAATATTACTCGCAGAAACTTATTGGGAATCTGCTCCATCCGAAATAGTATGCAGAGATTGGTTTAGACGGTTTAAAAGCGGTGATTATGATGTTTATGACAAAGAACGGCCAGGTCCACCGAAAAAATTTGAAGATAAGGAATTAAAAGCGTTATTGGACGATAATCCCGCCCAATCGCTTAGAGAATTAGCTCAACAACTTGCCACATCGATTGACCATGTGCTACTGCGAATCGGCTAAACATCTGCATTTCATTACTTGCAAAGTAAAGAAAGAAGAGTTTCTTATGGCGTATTGTGACCGGAGATGAAAAATGATTCTATTTTAAGAATCCAAAACGTAGAAAATCATGGGTTGATCCTGGCTAACCGACGACAACATCGACTCCAAAGCGGAACATCCACGCTAATAAGACAATGCTCTGCATTTGGTGGAATATGGAAGTAGTTGTCTATTACGAGTTATTAAAGCCGAATGAAACAATCACCGCTGAGCGTTATGAACAACAATTCGAGAATTTGTACACAAATTTGATGAAAAACAGACTATCAATTGCATCGAATCGACGAAAAATGATTCTTCTTCATGATAACGCTCGGCCTCATGTCGCTTTGAAGGTCAAAAAAAAACCTGATGGAGTTTGAATGGGAAACCCTGCCCCACCAAGCGTATTCTCCAGACCTGGCTCCATCAGACTTTCATCTGTTTCGGTCGATGCAGCATGATTTAGAAGACAGGCATTTCACAAATTATGAAGAAGTCCAAAAATGGATTGCTGATTGGATAGCCTCAAGGGATAGAGCTTTCATTCGCCGCGGAATTCATCTATTGCCAGAAAAGTGGGAGAAGGTTGTACCTTCCGAAGGCGCATATTTTGATTAAAATCATTACAATTCTTATCATAGAAATAAACGTTTAAAAAACATAAAAAACAGTGACTTTTAATGCAACCACCTAATATAATGGACTAGCTGACTCGTACCTTGTCTTGCTGGGAAAGTGCTGAATTAATTTGTTTAAATTTCAACGATTTTTTCCAAGCAGAAGATCGATCACTCGGTACTCATATTATACAAATATATTCAATGTAGCCAATTCTTATACTTGTACAGAGATCTAGCTATTTTCACTGTCTTAAAGCATACTTCACTGAATTTCCATAAGATTTATTTGAAAGTTCAAAATTGACACCGGACAGAAATTTGAAATCTTTATAGGATTTCCGAAAGATTTGGTGTAAAGGGGATTTTGGAGTCACTGATTTCAACTCTATAATATATATATACGGTTTGAAAAAAATTGCTTATTATACAAAATCTTAAAGTTATCAAATTAGAGCCTGAATCTTATTCTATAAATATCAAAAGCTAATAATCTCTATAACTAACCCTATAATCGCTCAAAAATTTGAATTTCAAGACATACTATATTTCGAACAATTTTAAGACCATTCATATTTTGACATAATAGCTCAAGATCACCACTTTAATTTTAGCCACGTTAAATAGAAGCTTCCATAATCAATTACATTTTAACGATTTTTCAAATATGATCAAAATAAGTTCTTTTGACTTTTTCACTCTAACTACATTTCACATATCCCCACAACAAATTATCGGTGTCAAATCAAACGATCTTGGTCCATTTTTTGAAATAAGATTTTCGCAAAATTGTCCTTTCGATAAATCGATGGTTTCGATCGCTGTACAGCACATAGCGCCATCCTGTTGAAACCACAAATTTTCAATATTAATGTTAACCCGAAATTTTAGTGACGTCGGAATTCGAAGTTTAGGAAATTATTAGATTTTCACAACGCGCACCTATTTCAACAGTTAAAGAAATTAAATATTTTTTGCTAATTTGTAATGGGAGTGAGTTGGGCTCCCTCAAAAAAGAGAGATTTTCTTAAGAATGATAAGACACATATAAAATATTAAGTTAAAACGTACATCTTAAACAAATAAAACAAGGAAACTTTTCGCACTTTTATCTACCAATGTCTGCTGTCAACCATGAAAATCTGAGAGCGCATTTTGCATGTCCTTAAAAACAATGTGCACTTAAAGCAACATACATATGTATGTATGTGTGCTCATAAAAAGGAGCCCTTTATGTATATTGATTGACCCAAATTCCTGTTTAGGATCCTCTCATCAGAACGTTTATACAGGAATTGTGCGCCTCCTCATCTAGGCCATTCATCTTGTTACGCGTAGCGAGAAATCTTTTTGTTAAAATTCATTTGCATGTTACAACGGCTCAGCACAGCGCAAACATGACCGAGTGCTGGAGGAGTCGCGTGGAATGTATGAAAACTTGAAAGTCCCAGAATTTCCCGAAAGCTTTAAACGGGAAACCGCGAGAAATTCAAAGGCTGAAAGCATTAGGAGAAAATTCAGAGATAATGCGAAAAGATTCAAAATTTTATCGAGTTTATAAATATGATACTAGAAGCCTGAAAGGCTCCATAATGAGTGAACATCTTCGTACATACTTTAAATGGGAAATTATATTATTAAAGTTAACCGTATACATTATTTTAATCATAATTTTCTCACTTTACTGTATGATCATCAAAGTTAACAAGCCTGCCGAGAAAACATTTTCTAAATTGAATTGATTAAATAATAGCAATACTAATCTTGTTAGATTTTACTTTGATGAAATATATGGTTTATACCTTTAATGAAATTAAATATTCAAACTATTACAGAGTAGATAAATCTCCATAATAATAGTATAGTATGTATTCATATTCGTATTCGTAATGGCTTTTACCCAAAATGCATTTCAAAATATGAATATGGATTATGGTAACCCATACCAGTTATGTTATTTCTTCTGTTGGGGTATTATCTTTTGCCAAATATCCTTTTGTATGGAGACAAGACATGTCATGAATTGTAATACGACTGCTTTTCTACTTGTGAATATGCATTCAGGTCCTGTACCTAAATGATTTATCTTAGAATCGAAAATTTGAATAAACAATGCTTAACTAAAGTGTGCATTGACATTTAAATAAATTTTGCAAAATTTTAAGGTAAGTAAAAAGTACCTGTTTTTCACTAATGAAAAAAAAACTAATTTTTAAAGATGCTAATCTATAATATCGGTGACACACGTACGAGTCAAATGATCTTTTTCCGCGAATCTTCCTTCCTACGACCCTGCAAGTCCCAGATCGCCTTTAAAAATGCGCAATGAAAAAATGTAAATAATGTAATCTTTATTTATGCTCTGTGTGTGGCACCAGCCTCTTCCCCATTCTTTGATTCACCATATCCTTATAACTTAACATTGAAAGGGGATATAGAATTGAGAAACCAATACCAATGCAATCGTCCCAGATCGCCTTTAAAAAACCTTCACTTTATTTCTTATGATGTAAACACTGCTTCACTTTATTTCTTATGATGTAAACGCTGTCTGTGAGAATTTGTTGGTGACTAATTACTTCTCTCTCTATATTTCTTATAAAAATTTACAGAGGCAATAGTCCTGTTCCTGACCTGCTTTATTTAATGGAAAATGATGTTAGGTGTTTTTTTGACTATTAGAGTGTCCCTGAAGTGCTAAACTACAGCATTTACACGAACATGATTTTCTACTCGCGTAACTATGGAGGCACACGTTTCTTTTAATCTGAAAACATTATAGTGACAAAAATAAAATATTAGAGTTTTTTACACTTAAAAACCATTCAAGCCATTCTTCCTTAAGAGTGATAGTTTAGATGTACCCTAAGGATTGGAATTAATGAGGTATACCTGCATAAAAACAATGTCATCGTGGCAATCATCGCACTACAGTATAGTGCAAAACAAACGCAACATTTTATACATTTAGGATAAATATTGAAAAACTATTATAATTAAAAATTGTACTATAGTTTTGTCTATTTATTTTGTTTCAATAACATGTTCTAAGAAAAATCAAAGCATATTCTTTGTTATCAAAATATAAAGAAGAAGAAAAAAATAAATTTCTATTCACTCTCTTACTAAACACCTGTGCAAAACAAATGCGACATCGCTGTTATTTCAATATTTAGTGTAATAAGCTTTTTTTTTATTACTTGTGCGCACCTCTCTGGTATGGAACTTACTTCTTTGTCAATTGTGCGTGGACAGATTTGGTCCCATTCTATTTTTATGGCCTCCATCAGAGCTTGTTTGTTACCAAATTTCTGTCCACTGATTTTCCGCTTAATAATGCTCCAAATATTTTCAATAGGGTTCAAGTCCGGCGACTGTGACGGTCATGGAAGGACTTGTACCCTATTTTGCTCAAACCATAATTTTACAAAATTTGATGAGTGTTTAGGATCATTATCCTGTTGAAATACTCATCGAAGTGGCATTTCCTCTTCAGCATAAGGCAACATGACCGATTCTAGTATATTTCAGGACCCATTCCCTGTGCGGAAAAGCATCTCCCGACCATAATATTCCCACCCCCGTGTTTGACCGATAGCCTGCAATTTTTTGGATCCAGTATTTTACCCTGAGCTCTACAAACATTTTGAATGCCATCTGAGGATATCAAGTTAAACTTGCACTCATCGTTAAAGAGATCTGTCTTACATTTGGAAAGTGGCTAGTATATGTGGTTTAGAGTGAATTGCAGTCACTCACAAGTCCCAGTACACCTTGGAATACCACATTTCTTCGTAACAACATTTTGTGAATATTCGCGATTTATTTCACTGATTAATTTCAATTTGAATTCACTGTTGTATTTCTTACGTGCTATTGTTCTAAGAACTTTGGGAAATTTTTGTAAAATTGGTCAAATACCATTGCGTGTGGCACAAAACTGAATGAAATGAGTCAAACTGCACAATATCAATTGATATCGCATTTGTGTTTGATGAAGTATCGTTTTTCAATAACTATGAAAGAAGTTTTTGCATTTGTTTTGCACAGACATTTAGTATGATGTTTTTTAGTTTTGATGACAAAGAATTTGCTTTGATTTTTCTTGTGACTGAAACGAAATAAATAGACAAAACTATTGTACAACTTACAATTATAATAGATTTCAATATTTATCATAAATGTATGAAATGTTGCGTTTGTTTTGCACAATACTATATATCACACTATATATGTGATAGGGTACATGCAAAGATAATCTAATCATATAGATTTCCACTCTAGAACAACGAAATCGGCCGCTGTTTTCGTAAAGCTTTTTCTGCCTATGCACAACTACATAGGAGACTGAGGTAGCGCTCTCAATCTGAAATTTCATAAACAAACACAACAACAATGCCGTAGTGAATGCATTAGGGAAGAGAGCAAATTTTTCGTGTGCGTAAGTTATCTTTGCTGGGAGGAACCCCCTATGCACCCCACTAACCTGCTACATATATGAATGAAATTTCTGTTGAGACTATTGAGTTGAGATATATTCGAGTTCTTCGAATCTTTTTAAGAGACATGCGATAGATCACAGTGGGATTCTTATTATTTTGCGTATTTTCAGTATATTTTTGATTCTAAGAGTTTTTCTATAATATTTAATATTATATATATTATAAAATTATAGTTTTATATTGTTTTAATTTTGTAGTTTCGTAATTTCGTAGTTTTGTAGATTTGTAGTTTCGTAGTTTTGTAGTTTCGTAATTTTGTAGTTTCGTAGTTTTGTAGTTTCGTAGTTTTATTAACCTATTAATGCGCAAAACGAGGATTTTGTGCACGCAAGTTCAATTGTACGATTCGAATAACAGATTAGGGGGAATTTCCTCCAAATTCGTATATAAGGGGTTTTTGGGGATGCTCTTTCAGAATCTGTCATTTGTTTTGCATAAAAATTTCAAAAACCCTATTATTTTTTGGGTTTTTTCAAAAAAGTGCCGATTTTTTTTTTTTGTCATTTTTCGTCTCAAAGTTGATTATCTTGTCGTTGCTGCTATTGAATGATCATATATCCACCAGAAATAGCGGTCCGAATGTCTACACTTTCTCAAACCATGGTTTTAAATTTTTTGTTTTTTTTTGTTTTGGTTTTTGCAAAGTGGCTATTTTGTACAGCAATGTAATAAAAAACTTCGCGATTTTTTTACACGAAAAGGATCAACTTTACAAAAAAAATGTATAGGGCAAAAAGTACTTATAATTAACCAAGGAAAACATGTAAATTTTTTCAGAATTGTTTGAACTATTTTTGGTTTTTTGGATTTGGCCAATTTTTCAAAAATCCAAAAATGTCCCGAAAAATTCCGAAAAAAATCACACATGTTCTCTGGCTAATTATAAGCGCTTTTTGTCATATAAAATTTATTCGTATAATTGATCCTTTTTGAGTAAAAATATCACCAAATTTCATCATAAAAAAACTGGGTGATATTTTTACTCAAAAAGGATCAATTATACGAATAAATTTTATATGACAAATGGTGCTTATAATTAGCCAATGAACACGTGCAAATTGTTTCAGAATTTTTTGGGACATTTTTGGATTTTTGAAAAATTTGCCTAATACAAAAATCCAAAAAATTCTGAAAAAATTTACATGTCAAAAATTTACATGTAACAAAATATTTCCTTGGCTAATTATAAGTACTTTTTATTATATAAACTTTTTTTGTAAAGTTGATCCTTTTCGTGTAAAAAAATCGCGAAGTTTTTTATTACATTACTGTACAAAATGGCCATTTTGCAAAAACCAAAGCAAAAAAAAAAATTCGAAACCATGGTTTGAGAAAGTGTAGACATTCGGACCGCGATTTGTGGTAGTTATATGATCATTGAATAGCAGCAACGACAAGATAATCGACTTTGAGAAGAATAAATGACCAAAAAAAAAATCGGCACTTTTTTGAAAAAACCAAAAAACTTATAGGGTTCTTGAAGTTTTTATGCCAAACAAATGCCAGATTCTGAAAGACCGCTTATATAACGAATTTGGAGGAAATTCGCCCCAATTTGCTATTCGAATTGTACAATTGAATTTGCGTGCACAAAATCCTCGTTTTGCGCATTAATGGGTTAAGTATAGCAGTATATTTGTATTATGAATAATTGTACTTTAATTGAATCGTTTTTAACTTTTTTTAACACATATATTTGCGATAATGCTTGTGAGTAGGCGATAATGCTGCATTTGTCTGTAGTAGCTCTTCGGCTACGAAAGCAAGATTTTTCAAATTCCCTGTTAAAGACACTAAAAAATATGAAAAGTGGATTTTAAAGTGTTGTGAGTCATATGATTAGATTAGGAATATACAGGGTGTTCAGAGGTGGGAGGTCAATACTGCAGGGGGTGAAAGGTCAGACCGAGACAAGCAAAAAATCGTATGGGTGGGGGGGGCATCTCGCACCGTTTGGCAGTTACAGGGTGATTCGTAAATCAGGATTTTTCCTTATATGGGAACCGCTCTTGTATTTTTATCTTTTTTTCTACGCATCGCAGCGGCCCCAAACTGATTTCAAAAAATCACTATGTGGAAGCCCTTTCCAAAAAATTTACACCACCCCCCTATCCCCAACCCCTTGGCCACAATCCCCCCTGGAAGTTGAAAAAATTAACTTTTATTTCACGATTTTTCACCTCTCGCCCCACTTTTCTCCGAAATTCATGTTATTAACATACCTACTTTTTATTTTTTTTAAGTTGCCCATCTAATTACCTTTCCAAAAAGGTGCAACATGCCCAGGTAGAAAAGGGTTGCAAAAGTCCTGAAATTAAAACATCCTCACAGGTACCTAATTACTTTATTGCACCATAATGAAAAAAATCGTTAAGTAAACAATTTTTATGACAGCAAGTTCGGAAATGTTTGTTTAGGAAACAGAGGTAGTACAGTTTTATTATTTCAGCAAAACAGTAATAAAATAATAAATGTAATCTCGTTAAATAGCGTTATTAGTTTATTATATCCAGTATTGACTCCTAAGTATCCTGACGCTCCGTTTCTAATACCTCCTATGAATTATGGTATAAAAATGGGTAAGTTTGAAAGGACATTGACCACAGTTGAAGAAGCAAGCGAAAAGGATGGGTGTTTAATAGAAAAAATTAAGATAAAATGGCAGAATTCAGTGTTGACGAGTATGCCGATATAATTTACGTGTACGGTTTAGTAGAAGGAAATGATAGTGAGGCCGTACGAGAATACCAAAGGAGATTCCCGAATCGGCGGGTACCCAACAGAAGGGTATTTTCAAGGACTTTCAGAAGGTTAAAAGAAACCGGAAGTGTAACCGCCCCCAGAGCAGAAATCCGAGCGGGAAAATCGGCCGATTCAGCGGAGCCCGACCAACAAATCCTCAACATCGTCAGGAACAGCCGTGTAATAAGCATCAGGCAGGTCGCACGAAGGTCAGGATTGTCTTCAGGGAGAGTTTCGACCCTTGTGAACCGAGAGGGTATACATCCATACCACCATATCCCGGTCCAAGCACTACAGGAAGGAGATTCCGAAGGACGATTGCAATTTGCACTTGGCTGCTCGAGTCTGACATCGAAAACAGAAGGTTTCTAGACCGAATTCTGTGAACGGATGAATCGCAATTCACCCGGGATGGCATCACAAACTTCCACAACCTCCACACCTGGTCAGATGTGAACCCACATAGGACCAGGTGTCGGTCCTTCCAGCAAAGATTTAGTGTCAATGTCTGGGCTGGCATCATCGGCAACCAGTTGATAGGACCCTTCATCTTGCCCCAAGTGCTGAATAGTCAGCTATACTCGGACTTTTTGGAGAATACCCTTCCGGATCTGTTGGAGGACATCCCCCTGGTCACCAGAAGCGCAATTTATTTACAGCTCGACGGAGCACCTGCGCATACTGGGAACATTGTTAGGGCAAGGTTGAATGAACATTACCCAGAGCGCTAGATTGGACGAGGTGGACCGATTCCTTGGCCTGCTAGGTCACCGGACCTTACTCCACTGGCCTTTTTCTTATAGGGAATGATGAAAGATGAAGTTTACTCAAGACCAATCAACACCAGAGAAGAATTAGTTACCAGGATTGTGACTGCAGCCACGAAAATACGGGAGAGACTGGCTACCATAGACCTCAAACGTGAAATAAAACGAAGGCTACTTGCATGCATCGAAACTGGCGCAGAACATTTTGAACAGCTTTTAAAGGACAAACGTTTTAATTGTAATTAGTTTTTAAGCGAACAAAATGTATTTTTTAGTAAACTTAAGTATAATTTCCTAAAACTTCGAATTATCATGATATTCTGTAAAAGGATTTTTGTAAATAAATTTTCGTATCCTCTCCTACCTGGGCATGTTGCACCTTTTTGGAAAGGTAATTAGATAGGCAACTTAAAAAAAATAAAAAGTAGGTATGTTAATAACATGAATTTCGGAGAAAAGTGGGGCGAAAGGTGAAAAATCGTGAAATAAAAGTTAATTTTTTCAACTTCCAGGGGGGATTGTGGGCAAGGGGTTGGGGATAGGGGGGTGGTGTAAACTTTTTTGGAAAGGGCTTCCACATAGTGATTGGGCCGCTGCGATGCGTAGAAAAAAAGATAAAAATACAAGAGCGGTTCCCATATAAGGCAAAATCCTGATTTACGAATCACCCTGTAACTGCCAAACGGTGCGAGATGCCCCCCCCCACCCATACGATTTTTTGCTTGTCTCGGTCTGACCTTTCACCCCCTGCAGTATTGACCTCTTACCTCTGAACACCCTGTATAGGGTGTCCCAATATTCACGCGACAAGTAATTTTGATAGAAAACCCAGATTTACAATTTAAAATTGTAAATTTTTTTTTGATTCAAAAAGTATACAGTATAGGGTTATGTATTGAATAGAATGTCAGGTTAATGGTCTCCTTGGCTTTGCTGGCACATATGAAAACCAATTCCAATTATGTACTGCATGAATTATTGCCTGGTCGTGAAATTTTCAGAATTGGTCGCCCAGATCATCCGATTTAACGCTGTCGGACTTTTTTCTTAGGGTTTTTTTTAAAGTCTAAGCTTTATGCCAATAAGCGCACGACCACCTACGCTTTGAAGGAGGAAAAAATTACAATTTTTAATTACAAACCTGTGCTTTCTATCAAAATTATTTCCTGCGTGAATTTTGGGACACCCTATATTTTCATATTTCATGAAATATAGGAAGTTTACTCGCAGCTCTCATTATTTGAACATTTTATTATTAAGAAAAAGAAACAAAAATATTAAAAGAAAAAGAGGATATTATTGATATTTCCTATTCATTATTTATTAATATGTGCAATATACACATATAAAATTCAAATCCAGTTTTCAATTCGGCGTGCGCAGTTATAACTCCAAAGTTTTGGTACGTAGAATAATTTATAATTAATTTTTTATCTAATTTTTTAATCAAAGAAAATTGTATTTAATTAAATTTCAAACCTAAATTGGGCAAATATATTGTATATTTTATTTTAAAATTATAAAATCATTATTCATCAATTTAAACATTCATGAAATCAAAACCAGGAGATTCTAAGAAAAAATTATAAACCTTCCCTCAGAGGTTTGAAACAGAAGAAAGTGCTCCCTAGTCAATTTTCACTAAGAATCACCGCAGACGAGTTACTGTTTTTGGCAGACAATTTTAATGCGAATAGAATTTCGGCGAATTAATACCCACTCATTTTTCAGGGTCTAACCTGTCTACCGCTCTCCAGACAGTATCTCTCTTGTGCGATAATTCTAAAAGAGCGAAACCAGTGAGAACTTTGGTTGTGAGGTCTGAAATATTCTGATATCGCATGAACACAAGAACTGCTTGTGGGTGCGTGCGATCAGAGGCCAAGAGCTTTACTTCAGAGGCCAAAAATGAAAAGCTCTACGGCCGTTTTTGTTTCTCTAGAGTAGATATCTATATGATTATGTTGTCTGTGGTACATGTCTACTTCACGGCTCGTTCACGATTTATTAATAATAACAATAAAATATACTCTGTTCAGATCTTTGGTATTAATTTCATTTTTCTAACTACTAACTATTTTTTTCATTGTACATATATTGTTCAAAAAAGAACTTAACTGAAAC
Source organism: Dysmachus trigonus (assembly GCA_949715965.1). NCBI lineage: Eukaryota > Metazoa > Arthropoda > Insecta > Diptera > Asilidae > Dysmachus > Dysmachus trigonus. Next base: position 77,624,420 of record OX454322.1, on the reverse strand, counting down.
CTATTGTCCATTACGTATATATTCGTTGTTGTCCACTAAAATTGTACCAAATTCGCAATAAGGAAGAAGGAAAATTGTTATGCCACCAGACTCAGTCACCATGACAAGTCATTTTTGAATTACGAGCAATGCGAGGGTTGTTGAATCAATTCTGAAGCAAATATTATCCAACAGCACACCAGGAGAAACGTATGCGAGTAATTTGCGAAACATAATACGCAGCTTCTGGCGCGCGGGCAAATGGCAAGACACGCTGGCCGTCATCCTGGCGAAAGCACTCACTGCTCGCCCGTAAGTGCTCCTCCTAACAGCAGCTGGCATATCAAGTTAAATCCTCAAAAGGGTTCTGCTAAATCCATTCGGAGCTTCCTCCCCGGGATTTGATTTATGTAAGCTGCTCCGAATTGTTAACTACATGTGTAGCTGAGGAGTGACATTCTCAGCATTATCTTTTCATGTTAACGGATACGTCTGGAGTCGGAGTCGGAGTCGGAGTTTTTCCAGCACCACTAAATCTGAGGAGCTCTCAGAGCTGTAAACGATGTTATGTGGTCCATAAAGTGGTGCCCCCGAGACGTGACTTCGACACCGGAAATTTATTGAACCCATTTTTCGTTGCTTTAATTTTAAAGTCATGCACATGGCACAGTGGCCTTTTACAGCGAATTTATATATTATATAAAAAAAAAAAAAAAAACTGATTGTGCGCATAAGAAATATTAATTTTTTCCTTGACCCTAGTAAAGTAACTACTGGAGCATGTCACTTACAAGAAATAAAGCCTGAAATATGGAATGGAACCCCCCCAACGCCCCATGACATGCCGGGTTGCAAAAACCTCAAAAAACTAGCATTAGTACTATTATATGCAATTTGCTGACATATAACTAATGGACTGCTTACACCATACGAATTGTCTAGGTCCTAGAAAAAAAATCTGCGTTTTTTCTACCCTCTATGTTGCCCGTATAAGACAAAATTGATTGCAGTTTGAGAATTGAAATATATTTATAACGACAATTTCGCTATTCTTAATTCAATCTATTAATTTGAAACAGAATTTGTGAAGCTTTTTTTAGATTTTGGTTTTTTGTTTACAAACGCGTATAAAAATATTTCTTAAAAGGATAAACAAATTTAATTTGACTAGAATAAATATGTATATAAAAAAGAAGAAGTCATTCAACTTTTGGTTTAACAAAATAATTAGTTTAACCGGCTTCACTCAGACTCCCTTTTCTCCGTTTGTTGGCATCAAAGCAATGATTGATTCCGAAACTCATACTTTTTCGCTGGATGGATTTAACACATTAAAAATAATTTTTATTTAGTTTTACTCACTTTTTCGCTCACTACCAAAACTTCGAATTTTAAACTTAGGCCAGCACCCAATTCGTCTTTTCACATATCTGCTATTTAATAATTTTAAAATATTTCAACAATTCAGGGAATCAACTTTTTTCGCATTATATTAAGACTTGAAATTGGTACATGAAAGTAAGGAAAGAAATTAATATAATTTCAGGAATCTATTCCAGATTACTACTTCGAATTAACTAATATTAAGTTTAAGCTCTAAGGTAAATGATTTTTATAGAAAGTGAAGATTTGTCAAGTATCCAGCAGTCATTCCCTAAGATTCAAACCTTTGAAAATCACTTAGCAAGCTGAAAACTAAATTAGCATAGAAATTTGCTTTTCAAAATCTGTGCTGTGATAGTTTAATAAAATTTAGGTAAATAGCGAATGAAATAATTAAGTTTTGGTGAAAAAAATTATACAATATTTTTTTTCTTTTAAATCCTCTAAGATTTTGGAAAAATTTCTTTTTTTTGAACTTTATAGAATTTAAAAATTTCTGAAATTATGCGAAAAATGATACAAGTAACCGATGACCTTTTTATTTTAGGTATTTGATAAAGTTCGTTATCCTGAACAATAATATATATATATTATACAGGGTGGGCCATTTAAGATTTGGAATTTGAATCGGCTATAAAAAAAAAAAACAAATGAATATCTTTTCAAAGTTATGAGTTTATTAGAGAGATTGAACCTTTCCATTTAGGAATGGAAGACAACATCATTCAAATGACTGCCACGGCTAGCCTTACAATACCCCATTCGATCAGTCTCTATGTGGGCCTCTATTTCGTCAATTGCAACTTCGATTTCACGTTTCAAGTCGTCAATCGTCTCTGGATGGTTAGCGTAACACTTGTCCTTAACGGCTCCCAACAAAAAAAAAAGTCTAACGGAGTCAAATCGCAGCTTTGAGGTGGCCAATTGACATCAGCATTTCGACTGATTATGCGATTTCCGAAAACAGTGCGCAAAAGATCGATTGTTACGTTGGCTGTGTGGCACGTTGCGCCGTCCTGTTGAAACCAAATGTCGTCTATGTCATACTCTTCAATTTTGGGAAAAAAAAAATCGCTTAGCATGGCGCGGTAGCGATCGCCATTCACTGTAACGGCGTTTTCTTGTTCATTTTCGAAGAAAAATGGCCCAATAATGCCGCCAGACCAAAATCCGCACCAAACAGTCACTCGTTGTGGATGCATTGCTTTTTCCACGATGACGTGTGGATTTTCTCAGCCCCAGATACGACAATTTTCTATATTGACGTGTCCTCCGAGGTGGAAATGAGCTTCATATGAAAAGATGATTTTTCGGTAAAAATGCCCATCTTCGATCAAGCGGTCTCCGGCCCATTGAGCAAACATTGCACTAATTGAACTTTGTACGCATTCATACCGAGATCTTTATCCAAAATTCTTCTCAAAGAAGTGCGTGAAATGTTCAATTCTTGAGAACGATGACGAGTTGATGTTGATGGTTGTTCACGCACACTCTGAGCAACAGCAGCGATGTTTTCGGTTGAGCGCAATGGACGAGTACGTACACGGGTTGTTTTATCCAACAACGATTCAGTTTCATGAACTCGCTTCACAAATTGATCCACAAACTGCGTTTTTGGCACATCCTTTTTGTAAAATTTTTTCCGTAAATTTCTTAGAGTTTGAGTAGAAGACTCACCACTTTGGAAATAAGTTTTTAATATTTCCCAACTTTGTTCAAGCGAAAAGCGACCCATTTCATAGATGTCAAACATAAAACTAACTTTCTGTCGCATCGGAAATGTCATCAAACCTTCCAAACTCAAAATAACCTATAGTTCCAATTCCAATTCCAACGTTAGATGGCTCCCCCTGTATATGTTGGACGTCGAAACTATAAATTAACATAGCTTTTTCTTTTGAAAATTTTGAAAATTTGGCTCGTTGTTGCCTGGATATATGTACTATACGTACAATAGAATTTTAATGTTTTGCAAATAGTTTCACGGAATGAACTACAAACAGCATGTTCACAAATAGATAGATATCGTGCGATCACTAAGAGACGGATCTTGAAGCTTGAATAATGCGATTTTCAAGCTCAAAAAATATTATATGAATATTATATACTTGCTCAGAATGATCCCCAAAATGACAAATTTTAAGATCAAGATCATCGGGACGTTACAAGTTTTCTAGCTAGATTTATGTATTTTTTAGTCCAGTGTCCTTTAAGTCTAAAGAGTTGAAACCAATGGAATTTTTAGTCAAACTTTTTGGAATCAAAAAAAATCTGTTAGATACAATTTTTACGAAAAATATCCACACATATACATAAAAACAGAAAATATGATATACTTATATTATATAGTATGGTATATAAAAAAAAAATACAAAAAGACGTAGTTTTCAAAAATCTCTGAAATATGTTTAAGGAGCTCGTAATTCAACTCAAACTAAACTCCTTAATTTACTACATACTTTCGATTTTTGAAACCACTTTCTTCTAGAGCATGATGCACTTTATTTGATTTATGTTATTTTCTTTAATCCAGATAAATTTGAACGAGTTAATACGAGAATTAACGACAGGAGTTCGTCTGAGTCTAGTCACGAATAGTTCGGGTTGTTTCAAGTATTTCTTTAATGTCTTTCTATTTTTTCTCTTTGTTGGAAATTCAATAAAGTAAGAGTTGAAATTCATTCACTTTTTGTAGTTAGTGCTTTTCCTCTAAAATCGCCTTATTAAGGACGATATTTGATATATGTTTATTACCAATTCCTCCATACAATCTAATTCTATTAAAACTATTCTATAATTCTTCAACTATTCTCTAATTCGTTTCCTCATATTATGACATCAAGCTCCAACTATTAAGAAAACCTACTTTTTTATAGTATGGGTTGCTCCTACACACACATTTGTGGAAAGTTTCGATCCCTTCTATAGTGTGGAAGGGATGGAATTGATGATTTCTCCAAAAGTTTCAGTCTCGCCTGCCTGCGTCTATACAAAACTTGCACGACGATGAAATACAAAAGGAAATTTGAATTTAACTTCATCAGAATGGAATGCTTGAGTTGTGGAATTCCAAATACGCGAATGTTTTCATGGGACCTCAAAAAGTAAATAGAATTTATGTATTATGGCTAATTTTCTAAATATGCAAAGATATTTGGAGCTACATTTTTGCTTCTATGTGTACAGTAGAGATGCCACGAATAGTAATTTGGCCGAATACCGAATACCGAATATTCGGCGAGGTTCTTGGCCGAAGCGCCGAACATTTGGCAGCCGAATATTCGGCCACACTTAGTACTTTCCGCGGGCGACAAGTCACAACTGTCGCTGCAGAAAATGTTCGTTCAGATGAAGGTGTGGAACAGAAAAATTCTGTTGCAAATGAACTTGATTTTTACATGGTATCTGTTCGTTTAGATCGGACAGCAGACCCTTACAAGTGGTGGTCAGCAAACGCGAAACAATATCCAACCCTTTTACAATTTGCTAAGATGTATTTATCATCTCCCGGTAGCAGTGTGTATAGTGAGCGGCTGTTTTCGGAAGCAGGTATAATTTATGAGGAAAAACGCAATCGTCTGCTATCAACAAATGCTGAAAAAATTGTTTTCATTCATCATAACTTACCACTGGTAGATTTTAAATATTAATTTGTTAGTTCTTTTTTTTTGGTTAAATAAATATATCTTTGTGAGTAATATTTTGAGTTCTTTTTTCATGATTTATTTGGTAATCCTTACTATATTTTGTCATAAATACGAAAGTAAATCTGTTTATCACGATTTCAGGCCAAAACTGCTGAACCGATTTAAATTAAATTTGGTACACAGATACTCTAGAGCCTTAGAAAGGACATGGGCTATAATTTACGCGGACGAAGTCGCGGGAAAACTGCTAGTAATAAAAAAATAATAAATAAATTGCTATTCGGTATTCGGCCGAATAGTTAACCATATTCGGCCGAATACCGAATAGCGAAAAAAAGTGGCCGAATAGCCGAATACCGAATAGTTGCCGAATATTCGTGGCATCTCTAGTGTACAGCATCAAATTAATTTGTTTAAGAATTTGCCATAACTAGATTTACATAAAACTTGTAAGGATACGAAGATAGTTCTGGCTATGCTTTTTTATTAAAATATTACTATCAAGGAGATATTTAATGCTTGACGAAATGCATAAAATCTTTGATTTATACGATTTGAATTACTGAAGTTAGAAGATCGAAATTTTATTGACGAACTTTCGAAATTCTCTGCTTAACCATTGTGAAATCTTTTTGTTGACATGAGTGACAAGAAAGATGATGGATAAATTGATAGTTTAAGTAGCTTTGTATGTTTGGCAGTAGTTGAATGGCCGGAGTTAAGGGGGCGATTTTATTTTTATACACACGTACACTAAAAAATACCGACCCCTCTTTCAATTATTTTCTAATAATTGGTTCAACTTTTCGAAATTACTTGATTCAATCATTCTTTGAGCATTGAATCAACTATAAAATGTATTGATTCAAGCGTAATTTGGGCATTTGAAACAATAGCAATAGGTATTAGGTTAATTCAACGTCTAAATTCAATTGAATCTTCACGATCATGTAAAAATATCATTGAAACTTCGATAAATAAAAAGTTTCCTTACATTTTTACTTGGAACTGCACGATATGTATAATATATTAGTATGAATACTATTTCAAATGGATCACGCACACTCTATATCCCCATACTATATTTATGCATCTATTTTCCAAGAAATCTTGTATTTTAAATAAACCCTTTATTTTCAGCTGCATTTGAAGAATTCACTGTATTACATAAACTCTTATCGTTTCAAAAGTGTTCGAAACACACCTTGCGTATCACATACACAGGCACATTGAAGCGTGGTTTTATCATTATACTTATAGAGGGTAAATGTTATATATAAATAGTTAACAACTTAAAGATAAAAAAAACAGGTAGTTATTGAAGATTAATTTAAATTCAAATATACAATTTTTTTTAAATTTTTAATTTTTCTTCAATTTTGAAACAACCCTTCCCCTGTGGAGAAATTTTAGAAATTTCATAAAATCATTTAAAAAAAGGAAAAAAAATTGTACTAAGCTACTATACGCTTAAAAAAAAGAATTTTCATTTGACTAAAATTGTAATAAAAACCGTACAACATTATTTCTTTATTTTTGGACATTTTTTTTCCCATATACTTGATAAAAGTCTGCACCCCCTATAGATAACCTCTAACTCCGCCCATGAGTAGTTGCTATAATTTTCAATATATAGACAAGTCTTTAAATTGGTAATGTGTGAACATTTAAATAATATATAAATGCTGTAGAGTACATATTGTAGTGTAAAAAGAATCTAGTTTCCTTATTTGTATTTTTAGAATTAGGCTTAGTGTAGGTAGGTACTTTTTCTAAAAAAATAATTTAATTTTACCTGTTACCTCCTTAAGGGGGTGAATACAATTACACGGCAAAAATTACGCATTAGAAAACATTTTTTTTTCACAAAGAAGGTTTAATGCAATCATTATAAAACTTTGTACACTTGTTAAGGTATAAATGAGGAATGTCAATATTTTTTTTTTTTAATTTTTGAAAACAAAATGGCGGCTGTACGCTGGCGTGAAGTTGACCTACAAAAAAAACAAATTTGATCTGCCCATAAAAAAAATTTGGCTTAAATATACATGTTATTTGTCGGTAAACCTCAAAAATTAAAAAAATAATAATTCTGCGTTTGTAGAAGTTTTTGTAAAAAATCGAAAATTTTCACTATTTTTTCAGCCATTTCTGAATTAATAATTCAATTTTGCAACAAAAAATTCCAAAACAATTAGGCTTACAGACAAGCCTAAGGTATAAAGAAGAAATTCTAAAAACTTCAGCTAAATTGGACAAGTACTTTTCGAGTAATCGTGGTTGCAAATTTTAAAAATGTTCTTTTGAGAAAAACGCCTTTAAAGTTTTGAAAACCTGCTATGCGCTGAACAAAGCGTTCTCGAAAAATGAAGAAAAATTTATAAGGAGTTCGATTTTCGACCTGAAACTTTTTGGAGCGTATTCTACGGGAAATTTCCTAACTATTTAGAGGAACAAAAAAAAAATCGATTTTTTGACCTTCTAATTGTATTTACCCCCTTAAGAAAAGATAAAGACCAGTAAATTTCAGAAACAAAACATGCAAGAATTTAAAAGGCCAGATCAAACTAAGAAATTAAAAATAAAGTTAAAAAAAATATATATATATATATATGTATAATATAAAAGGAAACATCAAGCCCTTACAAAATGTATACAATTTTTGGAAAACTGTTTAACTATTAATAATTTGGCAGACATTTTTACTACATATAAGTTTACTAGTAAAAAGTCCTGTATCATTTTCCCTGTGTTTTTAAATTACATTTAAACGCTCTAAATTTCAATAATTTTTGTTCTACTGCTTTTAAGTTATATTTAACCAAAAGATAGGTATTTTGTTAAAATTTCATAAAGTTCTGATTATTTTCACTATGTTTTTGAGTCAGCAAAAATCTTGAAGGTCGGTCTTGTTCTTGGTCTTGGTCCTCCTACCATAAGTATAGTATGGGTGTTGGGTTCGATCTTGTATTTTCTGCAAGTCCAAGACCGATTCTGCTCATCACTACTGTTCTACTATCATGATTTTTTACTTTAGTCGAAACATAATCAAGCAAAGTCCATATAATCCCCAATGTTTCTAGATCGAGAATTTGATAAACAAGACAAAAGCGGTAAGTTTAATTAGTTCTTTTGTCACTTCAACAAAGCTTCCGCAAAACAACAGAATTGGCCTCGTTCAGCGAACAAATGATTTGAGAGATTAAATTACGAAATGACCATGATAAAGGGCCGTGTTTATCAATCGCAGGACAATTAAGAAGCTGTGATTCAGTAGTGCACCTTCCACGTTGATGCTCTGCATTGTCATCACCGATGCCGGGGGTCCCCCATTTGTCCATGTCATCAATCAAGCTCCCAAGTCAATACTCCAGCAGCCCCATTCTCCCCCGGGGCACTTCAGCTCAAACTTTCGCTTTAGAAAACAGGAAATTCTATAAATTTCGATCCGGCCCTTCCTGCCTCACCACCGCGCACATCGTTCCTTCAGGAACATTTGTAAATAGGAGGAACATGAAAGATGAATTTGTCCTAAATTAAAAAATAAATAAAATACTTTAAATTAATCGGCGAAAAACATTTTATAAACTAAATAAAAATTTAAGAAGCCGCTCTTAAATCCGGGAAAGCAATATTCAAATTTCCTATAACGTTTCAAAAAGTTTCTTATTCGCACCACTCTCAAACACCTCAGGTGTGCTAAATTCAATTAAATCAAGCGCTTAGACTGACGGCAGGGAAAAATATGAGGAACAGTAAGATGAATTTAATTTTAAGAATTTTTCCCAAAAAAAAAGGAAACTTAGGAATTTATGAGCTATATAAGCTGCATAATTTATAGAAATATTTTGAAATTTTAATTATACATTCAGCGATTTTAATGAGCAAAAGATGTGTATGTTCAAAGTGAATGACGTAAGTTAATTAGATAGAGGGATATTATCATTATCGTAAAAATAATATCTTAGGTAGGATGCTGCCATTTGTATATAAGATAATCAAATCAAATTCATAATAAGTATAATGAACTTAGCTCGAAGGATGCTGTGAAATTAGGTCGCGGAAATTATGCAACCAACAAGTACTTCAAATCTAATTTAGTTTTACCCTCTAGCAAGTTACGAACATTTTAAGAAGAATAAAGAAGAAAATATTCATTATTTTCAGAAAAGAAATCAGGACTCAAAAGAATTAGTTTTAGACGAAAATATGTCCAAACTTTTATTTTGGAAGAGGATTACGTTATTAACTTTCTTATATAGGAGAAAAGAAAATACCACGACAAGTACTTGAAGGATGGCAAAGTTATGTTCTCCTTATAATGTTTATTTATTTTTGATACCTCTTATACCAAATATGCAATATTTTTTTCAGAATTTGGTTTGGTCTTAATACGTTTAATATAATGAATTTGTACTTCATTAAACTAAAAACAGAAATCACTTTTAATCTTAATGCTATTTTTAAAGTTTATTCTACTTCAAAGTTCTTTTGGGGAATATTTAATGTGGACTTTTACTTTCGATGATGAACACAGTGGCGTAGCTGAGGGTCCGCAGACCCCGCGGTGCGGGGGGGCCCCACGCATCGGGGGGCCCCCGCCAGTGCTCACTACTGTAATAATTTAAAAAAATCTACTATCCCAATAATCCAATATCAACCGCTTTCCCCCAATAACCCCTTAACTTTACTTGCAGTGAATCAACGCATTATGACTTACAATATAAAAAAAATCAATTGACCACATCGCCCAATAACCTTAAAAAATTATACTCGTAAAAAAAATCATTACAAATTGATACTTATTGACGCCTGGTTCGAAGATTACGGCGATTAAATTCAATTAATCAATAGAATGCGAGAGAGCTAAAAAATTAAATATCGATACGATAATAGAAGACTTCGCAAATAAAAATGCCAAGCGCTCAGAAAGATTTCGTTCATAAACTGGAACATTACATGTAATTTGTTTATAATATAACCTAATGAAATAATTTTCATTTTAATTTTTTAACCTGAATTAAAATCCATTTATTAGCCTTATGAATAAATTCTACAATTTTCTGTTTAACTATATAACAGAGCTGAAGTTTATTTTTCCTTAGCTATTGGAATTGAGGAGTTTAAAAATTTTACATTATTGATTTTTATTAAAATATTAAAATTTCAGATTGATGGGTTATTGGGTTATTTAAGGGGGGCCCCCGTTAACATTTTTGCGGGGGGGCCACGCTGACCACAGCTACGCCACTGGATGAACATTTATAATTTCTTTTATTAGCAGCTTTTCTCAAATATGTATATAGTTATAAATTTGTCCTTGTACTGACTGTAAAATTATACATTAGTTTTGTTACAGCAAGTGATTTTTCCACACCTTGTAAGTTTAAGACTTTTTTTTGTATGTATGAAAATTTACTTCTGTGAATGGTAAAATTTTAAATATTTGACTGAATATATTTGAAGACGAAAGTTGACATGTATTAAAAATTAATTTCTATATCTCTGGAATCAATATACTACTGTGATCAAAAAGTAAAGCCAATTTCGAATTTAAATGCCACGGATACATCGATTCCAGCAAATCTTCTTGTTTTTAGGTTTGAAGCACTGTCATTTATATCTGTGTAAAATTTCACACCAATACGTAATTTGTTTGGTTAGTTTCGTCATGTTTTCTAAGCAACTAAATGTGAATTTTTCAATTTTTACAATGTTTGATTTTATTGAGGAAAGAACTTGCATTAAATTTTGTTTTCAGAATGAAATGTCTGCTGCAGAAACGTTTAGAATGTTGCAGAAGGCCTTCGGCGATCAGGCTTTGTCTGAAAGAAATGTTTACAAGTGGTATAAACAGTCCAAAGGAGAAAGCGTTGAAGACAAAGAGCGTCCCGGAAGACCATCAAACAATCAAAGATTTGGTGCTCAAAAATCGTCGGTTGACAATTAAAGACCTTGCTGTTACTGTAAACATTTCATTTGGATCGGTCCACACAATTTTGAACGAATATTTGTGCTTGAGAACAGTCACATCTCGATTGGTTCCAAAAACACTCAATTTCTCATCTCACACTGCATTGGTTCTTCGAGACTTTTTCATTAAAAATTCGATGTATGTCGTTCCACAACCACCGTATTCGCCCGATTTAGTTCCATTTGACTTCTGGCTATTCTCTAAGCTCAAAAGACCGCTTCGGGGACACCGTTTTGAATCGACTGATGAGATAAAAGAAAAATCGAAGAAGGAACTGAAGGCTATTCCAATCATCGAGTTTCAGAAGTGTTTCGAGGATTGAAAAGATCGCTGGCATAGGTGTATTATATCGGTACTTTGAAGGGGATGATATAGATTTGGACGAATAAATAAAAAATTTCAACGTTATAAGCAAATTGGCTTTACTTTTTGATCACAGTAGTATTTATGTAGAATGTAGATAGAAATAAAACAGACTAAATTTTTAAAACTGTTAATAAATAAAACGTTTTTGAATACATCCAAAATAATTTTATATCATATTGAAACTAAAATGTAGCCCTTTTCAAATTAAATCGTCAAATTTATTACAAAAAGTATAGCATTAATTCCAAATAGGACGAATTTAATAACCGCATATAATACCTCAATACATTAACATTTCTAATTTTATATAACCATAAGAAACTAAATTTTGGCGGAATGTAAATCTTAAAAAGAGTACTTCATACACCGAAAAGTACAATCTTTAATTGAAAATATTGTTGATGGCTGCATTGGGGTTTTTGGAATATGTTATATCTGGTATAAAATACTACTTTATTGAAGGTTTGTTAATTTTAGGAATTGGTTTATATATTCACTTATACATAGTAAGCTTTTCAAATATTAAGTGTGAATTATGTTGAATGAAAATAAGGATCTTAGCTTCAAAAAAAGGTGAATTTTTATGTGCGTAAATCTTAAAAGTAGTAGTAGTATATTTATTTATATTATTAACAGTGTACGTATAAATAGGACTATTATATTTGGTGCGAAATATAATAATACATTCATCTATATTATTATTTCACTGGTGTTGTCAGAGTGTGTTTTTCGTTTTTTAATATACATTTTAGGGAAAAAAATGTATACAAACCCAATGAGAGAAATTAACCTAAATTTACATATAAGGTATCTATATCCTAACTTAAATTGCACTAAATAATTGCCTAACTAAGGTATAGTTACACTATCATAAAATGTTTCAGGAACATAACTTGGATTTTGTTTGGGATAATTTTTATTTTCCAATTATTGTAATATCTTTCGAAGATATTTGTTTTTAAACTATAAAGGAATATTTGTTGATCTTTTCTGAATATCTAACATACTTTTAACCAAAATAAACGCAATATGAACAAACAAATCCTCCTTACCCACAAAATCAAGCAGTTTATCAAATTATACAGAACCCAACCCAAGTCTGGTAGAATGTCCTGCGACAAGTAGACCCTTCCGAAACTGCGGTTTAATTAAGGATAATATTTTAGTGCTTCGTGATGTTGTCGTCAGTGTTTTAGTTTATCTCGTGCCTGCCCAACTCGTGTATGTCACTTTATCAGACGAGTCCCAATAGATATTCTGCGTCTAGAGCACTCGACAGCACGGACAGCGGCAGGTTCAAATTCCCATTTAGACAACATCACGAGTCCGTCCAGCTGCCCTTTGCGGGGTAATGGACATTAACTGTGTGCGCCTAATGACCGTAGCTCTCATATTGCGGCCATGTACAAAATTGCTGGCAATTTTCATATAAAAATAACAAGTTCGGTGAAATATAGGGTGGTATTTATGATTCCATGCCCTCCCTGTCCCTCTCGGGAAAGAAGGACGACTTAATCCCTCTGGCGTTTACAACTGACCCAATAACATTCTCTGCGGGATGTATCCCCACCACGTACAGACACACACACACACACACACACAAACACACACACAAAGAGGACACCATTTTGTTATGGTCAAGTTGGGGGGGACGGGAATTTATAATGCATACAAGGCAGATGATGGCGGTCGTCAGACGATCTTTATTGGACAGCAGAAAAAATTCTTAAAATTATTATAAATGTCAACGGATTTATGTTTTAGGCTTTTTCATATCTTTTTTCCTTTAGGGAGGACTAATTTGAGTTTTTCTTAAATTATGGCTTTTAATATATATTCATTAATATTATAAAATCCAATAAAAGTTGCATCTGTATTTGGATATTAGGGATTTTTCTAAAACACCATTGTATGTAGGTAGATACTGTGGTGCCTATCCCGGCTTCGTCATTGTGAATCTTGTTTCATTATTGTCTCGATTTTGTATAGTGAATTTAGTTGATATATGTGAAAGGAAAGTAAGAAATAAACAGAGTAGTAGTTTTATTTGTTAACCATCATTTTTATACACGGTGTCAATTAAGTACCAGGAGGGCAGAATAACTTGAAAAGTAGGCATCACAGAGAAAAATGACTCAGGCAAAAGTTGTAGGATGTTTTCCTAGCAATTAAACAGTTACCTTAGATTTGACCTTGACCTCGGTCTTCAAGGTAATTTCAAGGTCAAGTCGATTTTTTTTTTTAAATTGCAACCCCTAATTTTGACCCCAGAAACTAGGTCAAGGTCAAGGTCAAACTTAAGGCGTCAGATAGCCAGGGAATAATCCTCCATCTTCTGTTTGGAACGTTTTTGCCGAAAACCACCTCCTGACGAATTATTCTGCAGGTACCGTACTTTGATCTTTCTCTAATATGACCTTCAACAGTCAAATTTTTAAGATGGTCAAGGTCATACTTCAACTTAGAATTTGCTGCTCTTTTAGTTTCCGGGATCAAAAGTAGGGGTTGCAATTTAAAAAGCCGAATTGACCCTAAAATGACCCTGAATACCAAGGTCAGGGTCAAATATAAGGTCACCGTTTAATTGTCAAGAAAAGATCCTACAACTTTTATCCAAGTTATCTTTCTCTGTGATGCCTACTTTTCAAGTTATTCGGCCGTCCCGGTACTTAATTGACACGCTCTGTATAGCTATGTGTTAAATAATTAAATATCCTTCCGGATATTCATATATGTAGATTTAAGTGATTTTTGGAGTAGCTCAGATGTAGGTATTCTAAACAAACAAAAATAATTTTTAGGTAAGAAGATCCCTAGGGACAATCAAAATTTCCGAAACGGAAACCTTCAGATCTTCTACAATACCAAAATATCCGTTTTATTTAAATTGAGCTTGAATTTTGGACATAGGTTTGAACCATTTTTCAGGACAAGGCTTCGCTTTCATTTGAGTTTTTGAGCACTCTTTTTGTTTCTTGAATAGTTATTTTTTTGTTGCCCTTTTTATACCTACTTTTGAAGAATTATTAAGCAACGTCAGGTAAGTCAGCTAGTATATAATATACAATATCCTTATAAAAAACTATATCTTCTTGTAATGAACACTACAAAAGCGAAAATGTGTTCCTCTGTCTGTCATTTAATAATGATTGTTAGCTGCGTTTTTTTAATGATTTTATTTGGATCTGAAATTTTGTATTGTATTGACATTTTTTAATGATTACTCAGATAGCAAACATTTTTAATTTTGTTAAAAGAACGTCAAATTGCATCGAGTGGGTTATTCTTATTTTGGGTCAAAAATTGAATTCAATGATTTGGAGCTTGGAAAATTATGGCAATTTGATGTTTTTATTGCAAATTTTAAAATCCTTGCTATAGGTCACGTTTTAAAAAATACAATTCAATGCCAAATTGCAGATCTAAATGCAGATCAGATTATTAAAAAATTATGTTTGCATAAAATTAAATTATGTGATAACTTATCATACACACGATCCATGGTGAAACAAAATATTCCCATTCAAAATATTTTTAGAAACCTAGAGGTATTAATTTCAAATTTTGAATTAAAAGTTAGAAATTCATTATAGCAGATTAAATATTGCGATTTCAAAGAATTTTCATGGAAATCAGTTCAGGAAAGTGTCAAGAGTTACTGATTTCGAATTTATTAACAAAATTCAATAACAAAAATCTTAATTTGGAAAGAAAATTTATTTATTTTTCCATCCGCCCATTTTTTGAAATAAGTAAATATCTGAATAAAGATCTATCAATTTTAACTCAAAAAGCACTTGAAATGTATTTTATTAATAAATTTTGCATTCTTGACATCGTCAGAACCTCAGCTAGTGAGCAACAATTACTAAGTTTTGGTAGATGACTGAAAGGACGCAAAAGTAATTGATATACCATTTTCGGCACGCATACAGCGTTTACCTTACACATACTGGACGTGAATAATCAAAGAAAGAATGTGTACTAGATAAGGGTACTTTTTCAACTTTGCTCATTCTTTAAGAGCCCAATGAAAGTCGAGCTCATTAAGTGGACTTTTATCGTGCGACGTGCATCGATTTTGCAATAAAGGCAACATTATTGCAAATACTTGTGCTATGTGTCACCACTTAATACCCTCCAAAATTGCCTCAGATTCCGCCATGTTCTTACTTTTCCTATTTATCGCACGGAACGTATTATTGCATTTTCCTACATGATAAATGCTCTGCTCCAGTTGCCCTGAGATTTTGCACTTTTCCGTACTCGCGCCCATTAAATACTTACAAAGCGCTCAATGAGTTTAATTTATTGCCGCGAGATGTTAAAGGTGCCATGTGGGTTTTAATTAAATTTTATCGAAAATCGTGACATCGTTGGTAATAAAGGACTATGGATTGCCGAATAAAAAATTATATGAAATATTTATTACACTTCTGTAATTACGAGCTCGAAGGTGCATGACAGGAATATGCTCCTGAGTATGTGGGCACATGTGAAAAGTATTGGGGCTGTATTTTTTGCGAAATTTTTTGATCTCAAGAGGGAATCCCTAATTAATGTTTAATGTAAAAGAGATTGAACACTTTGTACTCATCGATCAATTTACTTATTTTTTAAATGGGAAATTTTGTATGAACAAATATGATTTTGTGGTCGCAAATTTCAAATCGCTATGGAAATTAAGAGATTGATGATAACGGATGGATATCTAGAACTTCTAGGAATTAGTTTAAGGGGGCTGTTAGGTTACGATTTAAAAAAAAAACTTTCATTTCAATAATGTTTTTTTTTTACAGAAAGAAAACAGATATCGTTTTGAAATTTTGCACAGATATTTAATTACACTTTAGATATACAAAAATATTTTTTCAAAATTTTAAGACCGGTTTTTGAATTTCTATGATTTTTTGGAAAAAAAAACACCAAAAAATGATGGCGGGCATGATTTCAGGCGTCTGTATCGTCGGAAAAAAGAAGAAAAAGATCAAATTAATCCTTGTTCAAACGGCTATCGTGTAAACTAGGATAATTTTTTTCTACCAAAAAATAACAAAATGGCGACCATTTGAAAAAAAAAAAAGATTTTTGAGATTAAAAAATCGTCTGAAAATCGGTAAATTTGTTACCGATCAACACGATTGTAGTTCATACGATAGCCATTTGAACAAGGATTAATTTGGTGTTTTTTTTTCTTGTCTGACGATCCAGACGCCTGAAATCATGCCCGCCATCATTTTTTGTGTTTTTTTTTTTTTTCAAAAAATCATAAAAATTCAAAAACCGATCTCAAAAACCTGAAAAAAAATATTTTTGTATATCTAAAGTCTAAATAAATATCTGTGCAAAATTTCAAAACGATATCTGTTTTCTTTCTGTAAAAAACAATGATTGAAAAAAATGTTTGTTTTTTAAATTGTAACCTAATAGCCCCCTTAATCAAAGGAAATTCACAATATCAATTTTCACCTCATTCAAAAAGAACATTTATTTTTGGTAGAAAAATAATAAAAGTTTGAAAATACATTGAATGGAATCCTTAGGTAAAAGTAATCAAACTCACAAAATTGCAGTCAAAACATTATCATCATATCTAGTTAAAAAATGTTGGTCAAATATAAAAAATAATTTTAATCAAGTACACATAATCTTAATCGAAATAATAATTTTGTAAGTTTAAAATCGATGTTATGCTGACAATTCAGAAACGATTCAGGCACCTACCATAAGTCTAATATTTATTTAGTTATTCGTGATATAGGGCCCCAAAACATCGAAAATGTACTGCAATATTGGGATGCCAGGATGGTCTACTGGCAAGTCAGCCGAGACAACCATTTAAATAAAATCATATTCAAGAATTAATCGGAACCTCACCCTTTTGAAGTAATCAACAAACTTTAATTTAATATTAAACAGTGTTTATTTTATAGCATATTTAAAAAGAAATCACCCGATGGGCCACCCTTTATTACTCATTTTTTCTACTATATTTTCCCTGAATTTTTTTCTTTTCCAAAATTCAAAGGTTCTACGTTTCTATGTTATTTGTGTGTAGTTCTTTTGCTACATATGCAACGTAAAAACGTCATTTCTCTATCAAGATAAATACATTCTCATAAAATAGAAAAACGCTTTTGATAATATCAAATGGATAAATGGACTGGAAACGTAAGAGAATAAAAATTTTTTTATTTAGTTGCAATTACATTCCCAGTTTCATCAGGCCGTTCTTTACAAATGCTCAGCGATTCGCAAAATCGCGATGAGGCGTTCACATGGGTTCACAAATTGTTGCCATCAATTTTACCTGCTATCAGTAGAAAAGTTCTTTTTTGGTCTACTTCCGTAGATTTCGAGCGTCTCAAGTGTGGTTGTGGATTTGCGATAGGTAAAGTCTGGGAGGGTAGCATACCTTCAACATACAGCCCAACCAGATACAACCGACGTAGAGACTGGAAGAATGGTTGTTTACAAAATAAATTTCAGCAAAGCCCACGATCCTGACGGTTACCTGTCCCCTAATAAGTACCACAAATGTCTGTGAAAACAGAAAATCGAATCGAAGTCGAAGGAATAGAAAGAAAAAGGCCTCCACTCTGCCGATATTGCGGGAATCCTGCAGGAAATTCTATCGGCCCTATTTTGTGTCAACAGTGATTTTTATTAGGGTCCCATATGTTATCCCTGCGAGCTCTCGTGGATGGAATCCTTCTGTACGAAACTTTTCTAAAATAACATCGATTCTACTCCCCCGCCCTATCGAGGAGGCACATTTAATGGCAGTGTTATCAGGAAATTGAAGTTTACTTTCGCTGCTCTGCCGGAATTGGTGAAAAGGTCCGAAACTGACGACGTAGATGTCTGAAGAACTTCTACACTTTACACCAAATGCAATTAAATTGCCAAAGCAAAGCAGGGAACACTTTAAGTGTAGCCTCAAATTAACACAAAATCAAATTATGGAACAATACTCGAGGCTCGAAAAGTTTAATGAGAATTCCACAAAGAATTAACATACATAATTAGTCGTTTGTGATGCCGGCAAATGCATAGCGAAAAGAAGCTCAACTCAGATTAGATACCAACAAATTTTATTTTAGCTAGTTCTCTAAGCTCCCACTAATGAACTTGGTGCGATTGTGATATTTTGGCACTGTGTCGGTTAACACTCAGGGATTTATTGGATTATTCCCCTTCCCCTGTTTTATATGCGTCAGGTGTTCCCTGTCCAAATTTTGTTTTTGGTGGGAACTTTACGGATAATAATCGGATTT
The DNA here is from genome assembly GCA_949715965.1 of Dysmachus trigonus. Lineage (NCBI taxonomy): Eukaryota > Metazoa > Arthropoda > Insecta > Diptera > Asilidae > Dysmachus > Dysmachus trigonus. Next base: position 77,605,794 of record OX454322.1, on the reverse strand, counting down.
TATTCTCATAGGATTTTCCATGGAAGTTTATAACTTTTCGACAGGTATTCAACGAAATATTATTTCGATGGCAAAGTATTACATAGGAAACTTCTAGAAGTTACTTATTCTTTTAATGTTTGCATTTTTGTTTTCTTGGATTGATATCAAATAATTTAGTGTAATTTAAAATAAAAGGAAGATATTTATTTTTTTAGAAATAGAATTATGAAATGTGGGTTGGCCCAACCACGAAAGCATGGATTTAAGAAAAAGTTTGAAAATTTTGTTGTTGAATAATGTTCATTTTCGGGAGTCGGGGGTAAAAAAATTGTTGCTGAGAGTTCTAGATAAATTTTGTTTTAATGCCTATATACACTACTGATCAAAAAAAAGAGAGCACAGCAAAAAATTCAATAAGTTGGTGTAATAAGGGTGGTAAAACTTAATCAGAGTGAAAATATTTTAACAAAAGTATATTTTAAAGTATTTCACAAATCATAGCAATCAATATACAGGAAAATGTTGCTTATATTTATTAACTAGCGGCCCGTCTCGGCTTCGCACGGATGGACATGATTTTTTTTTATATTTTTACCTTTTATTTATATACATACACACAAAAATACAAATCTTTCCTCTTTATAATATTAGTGTAGATGTAGATTAAACACTTCTCAAATGTTTTAATTTGTTATATCCTAGAAATTGTTTCAACCCGAAAACCCCTTTATGGATTCGCCATCTTAGATTTCCAAATCTAACTAATATTCGAAATTAGTGACCTTAATATAATCATTGTACTAATTTTCATTAAAATTTGTTGAAATCGAGAAATTTTAGTCTCCATATTGAATTCGCCATCTTGAATTTGGAAGTTTTGCTAATATTCGAAATTAGTGGCTTCAGAATAATCATTGTACTACTTTTCATTAAAATTGGTTGAAATCGAGACATTTGGTCTCCATATTTTATCCGCCATCTCGGATTTGCAAATTTTGATAATATGTATTCTAAATTAGTGGCCTCAGAACAATCATTGTATCAATTTTCGTTAAAATCCGTCGAAATCGCAACATTCTGATGGCCATGTTGGATCCGCCATCTTGGATTTGGAAATTTTGATAACATTCAAAATAAGTGTTCTCAGAATAATCATTGTACTAATTTTCATTAAAATCCGTTGAAATCGAGAAATTTTGGTCGCCATCTTGGATTTACAAATTTTGATAATATTTGGAATTAGTGGTCTCAGAATAACCATTGTACTAATTTTCATTCAAATACGTTGAAATCGAGACATTTGGTTTCCATATTGGATCTGCCATCTTGGATTTACAAATTTTGATATTATTCGAAATAAGTGGTCTCAGAATAACCATTGCACTAATTTTCATTAAAATCCGATGAAATCGGGAAATCCTGGTCGACATATTGGATCCGCCATCTTGGATTTGTAAATGTTGATAACATTCAAAATCAGTGACCTCAAGATAATAATTAATCATTGTAATTATTTTCATTAAAATCCATTGAAAGCGAGAGATATTGGTCGCCATATTGGGTCCGCCATCTTGGATTTGTAAACTTTGGTAATATTCAAAATCAGTGACTTCAAAACAATCATTGTACTAATTTTCATTAAGGTCTGTTGAAATCGAGAAATATAGGTCGCCATATTGGATCCGCCATCTTGAATTTCTAAATTGGATATAGCCTATGTTACTCAAGGTGAATGTAGCTTTCTAATGGTGAAAGAATTTTTGAAATCGGCACAGTAGTTTTTGAGTTTATTCATTACAAACATACACACAAAAATACAAATCTTTCCTCTTTATAATATTAGTGTAGATGTAGATAAGGGATGTTTCCTCCTTTGTTTTTCAAAACTTCCTCTAACCTCCTCGGCATGGACATTGTTAAGTTTTCAATTAATGATGATAGAGTTCTATTCCAAGCGGTTTGTACTTATTGCCTAAGTTCATCAATGTTGTGTATGGGATTCTTATGAATTTCTCGATCAATGTGGTCCCACAAATTCTCAATAGGGTTCAAATCCGGACTTTGAGCAGGCATTATTTGAATATTTTTTTCTTCGAACCAGGTCTTCGTATTCCGGGCAGTATGTCATGCAGCATTGTCCTGCTGGAAGGCGTATTGACTTCTGAGATCGCTCAAAGTGGGAATCCTCCCTCCTCCTTTAAGGATATTTATGTAAATATCCGCTTTTATTTTTACACCTTGATTAATTTTTACGAGTTTTCCAACACCTGCTGCGGAATAACATCCCCAAACCATTATTCCCAAATTTTCTTTTGTAGTCGTTTGGACGCACTGAAAATCGTACTGTTCACCGGACTTCCTAATACAGGTTTGAGGACGATCAGATTGCAGACAAAACCTGGATTCATCAGACCATACAATTTTTGTCCAATCTGTGTTTTGATGCTCGTTAGCCCATTAGATTCTTTTGCGCTTATGAGTCGTCGTAAGTAAGGGGACTCGCCTGCAACGATAGCTGCGAAACCCAATCTCCATAAAGCGTCAACTTATGGTGTGTCTTCTGACTTGGGATGCGGAAGCAGTTTGAAAATTTGCCGCGAGCTCCACAAATGCCGATTTTCTGTTTTTTAAAACTTTCATCTTTAAGGCGTGGCTACCTCTCTCGGTCAGTTTTCGTGGTCTACTTGATCCGGCCTTGCGGGAAAATGTTGCACGTTCCCTATACGAAGCAATAACCTTGTGCCCGCCACCCGTACTAATGATGACACCTTTTTTTTCTCATCTCCTCTCTGATGGCACGTTGGGATTTCCCACTTTCGTGCAATACAATAATGTATCCTTTGTTTGCTTCACTCAATTGTTTCCTGGAAAATGAACCAAAATACGCTTATTATGAGGCAAATTCATATTTAAAGCACAGAATCACAATTTGAGCAATAATTTTAATTTTTTTTAATTTTTAAAAAAAACTTTAAAGAAAAACAAACATGGAGACAGTATGGTACTTAAAGTCGTTAAAAGTTACACTTTTATTACTCAAATTAAATAATATTCATTTCAATAAAAAAAAAAAATAGTATTAACACTTACCGTCTCGCCAGAGCCATTATCAAAAGTAATTAAAATAACTTCAGGTTTTTCTAAAAACTTAGGTCACTGTATTTAACTGTGATTTTTTGTCCACTTGCTACCACGATCGATGAAAAACCGTGATCTAGCCATTCAAAACATGTCCATTTATATCTCTAATTAACCCCTTTTCTGTACAGGTAGAAAAAGTGGGTGGGAGTGAGGGTAAAGTTCACATATTAAGAACAAATGTGTGTGCTCACTTTTTTTTGATCAGTAGTGTATGCAAATTTTTAAGATTGGAAGTAAATAAATAAATCTAATGAGTCATACTACAAAACAAAAAAAGAAGAGAACATCATATAAATTAGTCTTAATGGAGAATATACAATTAATCTAATGATTATTTAATTCACTGGAAATCTCTAATCATGAAAATCATGTTTTATTTTAAGCTTCATCCTTCTAATAGATAAGTGCTTCTTTAATAATTTATTATTATTTTCATTCATGATTTTATATTATATTTGAATTTAAAAGAAAATCTGGAAAACTTCCTTACTCAGATTAAAGAACTTTAAAAAAAATGTTTTACTTTTTAATATAGGTCCTTTTTATATCTCGTCAAACATTTTATCTGAAATAAATTGAATAGTTGGAATATATGGGGGACAATGCAGTGAAACTTAAATATTTTCGAATAATGTTTCTAAAGATAATTAACATGAATATAAAGGGTGTCTCAGTAAGAGTGCACTTTTTAAATTTTGTGTCATTTTTTTTCGTGCAATTGGTAATTCTGAAATTTGACTATTTGTGAAAACCGATTATAAAAATGGAGAAAGTCACGCTGAGACCGAGGCATTCGTTACAGGAACATGATAACGGAGTTCTTGTGGCCTCAACTGGATGGCTTGGATCTGGACGACATGTGGTTTCAGCAAGACGGCACCACCATCCACACTGCGTATGAAACAATCGATTTATTGCAATAACGATTTCTAGACTAAATTATCTCACGAATTTCTGATATCACCTGGCCACCACGATCATGCGATTTAACGCCGTGCCAGTTTTTTCTTTGGGGTTTTGTGAAATCTCAGATTTACACGAATAAACCAGAAATAATTCCTGAGCTCAAGGCGGAGCTTCAACGCGTCATCGGTGAGATACAGCCATATCCTTGTGAAAAAGTCATCGAAAATTTTATGAAAAGGGCAAAGGCCCGTCATCAGAGCCGCGAGGCAATTTGCCAGATATTTTATTCTATATTTAATCGAAACATATCTACTTTGCAATGCAATAGAAATATCACAATTCGCTCATAAAATACGTTTTTTTGTTTATAAATGAAATAGTGCACTCTTATTGAGACACCCTTTATATAGTAGTAGTAGAGAAATATATAATGGGCTCATTGTTCAAAATGTGTTATATGTTTATTAATACAAAGCAATGGTCCAAACCTTAAAATAAAGAAGGAACGTAAATATATATATATCACGTATAAACGTATTAACAGTTTATAGAACGCCGCGTTTCTAATGTCTGCAGGCCAAGAAGTAAATGAAACCGCGAAACGTGTAAATGCCTTTTGTATTGATTTAATACATTGTCAATTTGAGACTTTGGACTAACCTTAAAATCAAAAGTTATACCAAGATCACATATAACATTCGAAACGTTAATAGATACCATATCAATATTATATACTATAATAAAACGATCACCAAGACGGTAAAACGATACTTTTTTACATTTAGATGGATTTAATTCAAGAACAATTTATTTGACACCAACTATAAGCATATCAAGTTCATACTGAACAGAAATATAATCAGACAGTGACGAAATAAACGAAAATATTTTAGAATAGGAGCAAAAGGAAAAATTCTACTTAGATCATTTATAAAAATTATAAATAAGAGTGGGCAAAGATGACTTCCTTGAGGAACGCCTGATTTAACTGATAATGTTCTTCACAATGTCGGTAATATGATGTCAACATGCTCTGCACGTTCCATAGAATTCAAAAGAAAATTTTCTAAAAATAGTGAGGCTAGTGACAATTGTTTTGCCACAAATTTGATCATTTCTACCCAACTTGTCCAGAAATATACCTGATCTATGAGACGAATTAAAAATTTTAGATAGAGGACTTTTTTTTATGAACAAGATGAATATTAAATCAGGTCAATGGAAGCTACTATTATCAAGTTCGTCAAAGTATAGTTTGACGTCGCAACAATTGAATTAGTCCTATATTAATAAAATAATAATAATAACAGAAGACAAGTCACAACAATAAGATGAAGCATCTGAAACCTCGCGTCAATTATTAGTGTACACATACTCAAAATGTTCAGCTCATAGATGGCTACTTTCTAGGATATTATTATATATAAAACCATTAAATTCCATATTTATAAGTACATATAGTATTAATACAAGTAAATAAGGCTTTACTATCTGAATATATTGCTTTAATAGCAATTCATACAGGAAGTGATATTCTTTAAGAAGACTTGTGTGAAGTGCCAAACTTATAATTATAATAATAAATATTTATTGCTTTATAGTATTAATAAATTATTTAAAATATCAATAATACGGAATGAATTGCTGTCCAAGATAATGTTAACATCTTTATTCAATTTTATATTCTCGACAAAATAAATAACAAAAATTTCGTATAGTACGTTCAGTCCCGAAAACTTAATTATTATCTCAGCAACGTTTTTCATGCATAAAACTTTTCTAATTAGCCTCCTTTTCGTGAACCACTTAATTAGCCCAACTCATCCAACAAAATGAAAAGCAAATTACATCTCAGTTTTCTCTACATTTCCTTGAAAAAAAAAAAAGAAAAATGAAGAAAATTGTGCATTCGACCGACCTTCACTTGAAATTTGATATCATTTGTTTGCGCTGTTCTGGAAAGCTGAGGAAAATTATAAAACGAATAAGACTTATTAAACAACATGTATTCTTCAGTCTGGTAAGCTTCTCTAGGAGTTTCATATTTTGTCTTTATTCTATAATAAAGTTTAAGTTCATTTTGCAATTACTTCCCGGATGTAATTAGAGCTTCGCAACTTGTGTGCCACACGCTCACTCATCTTTCATCTTATAAAAGGGATAGTAGGATAGTACTTACTTAATCCAAAACTTTATTACAACTAGGGATGTGGGGAGGTAGGGTCTCTCTTGACGGATCACTATGATCCATTATGTTTTATTAGCGCTTATTTCAATTTAATTAGATAGCATAACACAACAACTATCTGAGTAAAATGACTTGTTGGATAAATTTCATCCCATGATCTAAATTCAATAGAGGCAATCCATAATTGTCAATTTGAAAAGATTACATGAAACACGACCGAATCGTTTAGGTAAGCACAGGGTGTCTCAAAAATGTTGCTGTGTTTTCTATTGTGAGCGATTGCGTCATCTGTTTCAGTAGTATCTAAAATACTGTAGTGTACCTGTTTGGCGTGTATAGCCTAAAAGCAAAATCATGCCAGTCCCCCGAAGCAATCACATCTATCAAATTAGGCAGGATGACTGCAGAGACAGTTTTTATTCGATTTCCTCCCTAATGTAGTTTCTTGGTTAGATTAGTAATCTCGCGTTCATCCTTAAAGCAATCGGATCAACTTCTCCTGTCGTTTTCTTTTGATTGATATCAAGAAAAGCCATTTCAGCTGATAAACACCTGGAGGCTTTTAATTTTCAATAATACCAAGTCGATATGTATGTATGTATGTGTGTTGCTGAATGGTATAGGTATTGGTTGCTTCGTAAAACCTAAAATTAATTTTTGTCGGATCAGTCAAAATGCCAGGAAGAGCACGTACCACAAATTCGAATAGTTAACTAATCCTTTTTGCCGGAACAAGGCATGTCTTATGAGTGATTGGCGAGATAAACTATTGTACTTAAATTACCAGTGAACAAGGGATGTTGTTAGCACGTTCCGTCTATTTGGGGGTGTCAGTGCACGACACGAAAATCTCGAAAATTCCTGTGCTCTCCTCAAGCTGAAATGAGCTCCTCACGCGCCGCCTATTAGAAGCCTTCACGAGAATGGCGCTGACAATGAGACGACAGACATTGCGATTTCTTTATAGGTCAAATAGAGAGAATATTCGTGAGCGCCTTTCCGAGCTCTATGAAGTACCAAAAAAGTATAAAAATCCCTCTTAAGATGTGAACTGGCAACTCGACGAAGTGCAACAATTAGGCACAAACAATTGAAATAAAACGTGATTTTAGGGAGGAAGTAGATTCTCTAATTTATACTATTGTAATATACATATAGGTTATAAATAAACATGAATGAAGACTTTTATACTAAGTAACACTACTATTACATGACAGGAGAACTAGTTTTTTGGCATCGGTTTGCTTTTGTTTTATGATAGTTGCTACATTTTACATGACAACGTTACTCGACACATGACATGACATATCACACGACTCACATAACGCATGTCATGATGCGATATGACATGACATGACACAAGGCATTGAAGAAGATAAGAATGTTTTTGTATGCGGATGTAATAATTTTTGAATTTTTGATATATAAAAATTAAAGTTTGCTTGTTTGTTTGTTTGTTTGTTTGTTTGTTGCTCAACCACGCTTAAACGCTTGTATCGATATTTTTCCGAATGAACGTACATATTCCAACTTAACATATAGGCTAATTTTTTTTCAGATAATACCTACATAGGGTTTCAAAATGGCGGATCCAAGATGGCGGCTGAATATTTTAAATTTGAAGCGTTTTTAATGAAAATTGGTACATAGGGGTTTTGTGGAATGCTGAAATTTAGAAATTCAAGATAATCGAATATAATAAAAATTTACAAATCCAAGATGGCGGACCCAATATGGCGACTAAGATTTCTCGGTTTTAATGGATTTTAATGAAAATTGGTACAATGATTATTCTGAGGTCAATAATTTCGAATATTTTCAAAATTTCCAAATCCAAGATAGCGACCAAAATTTCTCGATTTCAACGGATTTTAATGAAAATTAGTACAGTGATTACGCTGAGACCACTAATTATTGCATATACACGTATTGATTTCGAGTTACATCTGTGTTTGAATTTAATAATAAGATTGCAATGTCCAAGCTCTAAAATAAATTATAAAAATATGTATGAACTATAAATGACTATAAGAATGGAATACTTACAAAATATTGCATGATATAAAAATGTTGCTAAATTTGGCACAATAAAACCCAACTTTTATTCGACATCTCCTGCGAATCTTAAGAGAACAACTTTGTTTGCACTTCCTGCATGGCGACGAACGCAAGAATAAAGTCAGTATAAGAAAGCAAAGTACCTCGCAGCTGGAGATATTTTTTCCGGTAACTAAATATGCTCGACGTCTTGAAATTTATGTTGCAATTGCCGACATAACCGGTGATAGGAAGCATACTTTGTTGGTTTGGGCAGAAGCAGAAAGTGGTGGAGCGGTAGGTAGTCTTCTTTATTTATGCGAGCATACGCCTGCCAACTGTTGTGAGAAAGGACTCACTCGTAAATTTCCTCTAGCAAGGACGTTACGTAATCACATGTGTAATTTTGATATCATACAAAGCTTTCATGGTTTCCGCTGTTTTTGTCGGGGTACACAATATAAAAGGAAATATGGGCGAATAAATTTCCACACCCAGATTGAGAGGACTTAAAGAGGTTTAAGTTGATAAGGGATGTGGTAATTGCTCACAGGAAAAGAAGATATGCTAAAAGGACAATGGAACGTGACACTTTTCAGGTGAAAAAAAAAAAAACAGGGAAAGTTTTAAAAATGTTGGTGACTTGATAAGACTATGTAGGTTTCTGGCATAAAATGGGAATAACATATTTCTTTCTGAATATGCTTATGGATATGTATGTCAAACCTTTTTCTCTATCAGATCGTAGCGAAAATATAATTAATGACAAAGCCAAGGTAAGAGAGTCTGCAGTAGTTTAGGATTTTAAATCAAAAGTGCTTAGTCGTACCTATTTGAAAGGAGTCATTAAATCTTCAAGATTTGGTGTTTTTAAGTGAGCTATACACGCTACGACTTATAAAGTATAAAGTATCATATCTAAATTTTGCTTGAAAAGATCCACCCCGCTATTGTATCATAGATTGTGTGGAAGCAGTCAAAATTGAAGCATTTCCTGCTGAAAGAAATAACATTACACTTGCTAATATTTAAAATTAAGTGATTATTTGAACATCAAACATGTTGGAGTCACAAATCATCACTTAAAGATTCAATCGGCTTGAAAATCTTCAAGTCACCGGTGTAAGCTAAGATATGCGGCATACGAATCAAAAGAAACAATTCGTTTATATAATAAAAAGAGTGAAAAGCAAGGGCCCAAGATGACTTCCTTGTGGAACGCCTGATAGAAAGAACGTTTTTGGAAAACGCAGAAGAAAATTTAACTTGAAAAAAAACGATTTTTAATATATGACTTGATCTATTGAACAAGTTCCGTGGAAAAGTAATATCGGAGTAATTTAAAAATTGCGATTTTATGGGAGATCTTATCAAAGACCTTGTTGAAATCGGTGTATATGCAGTCGACTTGTTTGCGCTTTTCAAGAGTGCAAGACAAAAGCTAGAGAACTCAAGTAGACTTGTGTGCATACAAGTCGTAGCGTGTGTAGTACTTTTTATATCGAAGTAAAAGTTTTAACTCGCTTAGATTTCTAGCAATTCGAGATTATTTCTTCAACCTCTGTAAAATAAAACGTATCGAGACGGAAGACACTTTTTCTCTCAATTACATATTAATACAACTCAAAATTTTTAATTTGAGTAAAACAATAACATTTATATATTAATTTTCTTGATAATTGCACTATTTTTAAATGTTCAGATTTAAAATACTTTTGAGAAATTAAATGAGTGCAGTAATAACTCAGAAAATTCAAGAGCTACTTACCAAAAAACTTTTTTATATCCTCCTTAATTTATGCTTTTGGTCAAAAATTACTCCTGCTTTATTTTCAAAAAAATTTCGATAACTATCAACGATTTCTCGAATTTATTTTTTACATGGTTAAAGCGATTAAGCCAAGACAAGCTGCTTCGTCCTTTGAGGTTTTATATGGTCCAAAATTTAAATCAACATATTTCATGTTAAAATTATTTAGATTTTAAATTTTAACTAAACAATTTTCATTTTTTTATTTTTCGGGTAAATTTGCCCGAAAAAAGCAATAGTAAAAGATCTTGTTAAGTTAATAATACATATCCCTTTTTTATTTAACCAGCTTAAAAATGTGCGATACAAAAAAGAACACCATAAGATAATGTTAAATCTACAATTAATACTTAATTAGCCCTATCTCAACTAATTAACTTTCCAAACGAAGAATATCATTAAAATCTCATTTCTTCCTAATTATAAAATAATAATATTAACGAAAACAAGAGAAATGAATATTTTTACTTATGACATGTTCTATATAGCTTGAACAAAATATATATTGTTTATACCATATTCAAAAGCGTTTTCTTCAACTTCCTTACCTAACATCCAACTTCCTAAAGCTCTCGAGTTCTTTCATTGCGAATAATTACAAGCGAATCGGATACAACTTTCAACAGCTGTGGGGTTTTCATAATGATTCTTTGAGTTTGATCTTGTCAATAAAGTGCTGTAGGTCGGCGTCATGGTTTCTTTTCTTTTAATGTCTTTTCTTGTGTCCTTGAGCAATTACGGAGAATTACACAGGAGATATTTTCCAGTCTCTTTTATCCAAAAGGAAGGACGAAATGTTGTATAAAGAGAGAAATAATGAATCAAAGAGGCCTTTTCTGACCTTTTCGCGGATTTTATTGTTTGCAGGTTTCCCTCTAAGCTGTTTTTCTTTATAGGATTTAATAAAATATTTTCAGGTAAACAGGTATTTAGGCACAATTAAAAGAAAGTAATGCAAGAAGATACAAGGTGAACCAATTGAATGGAAAGATATTTTAAATTAACATTATCAACTTAACCTACTTACCCAATTTGTTATTTAGATTTACTCTTAATTAACTTACAACTAAAAGGATACCTCCGTTTTGGACTCTTTTAAAAATATATTAGAGGGGAATATGGTTGATTCGCTATAAAAAAGGCATATTTTAACTAGTGTATAATATTTTGTCATTGATTTCATTGATATTTATGAAGAAATGTGCGATTGACAGCAAATCTTCGCAAATAAAAATTGGATTGCGGCGAACCACATAACTCATGACTGAATCATCAGAAATCAGAAAACCACAAACATTTCATTAGTTAATAAGTTCCTTGAGGTAACGCTGTCGATTTTTATTTTTGTTGTTATTTTTTTTTTAATGTTTGTTAACACTTAAAAGTAAAAATAACGATTTTTCATCAAAAAAATCGAAAGTTTTGTTATTTTAAAATGAGTTAAAAAAAAAAAAAATCGACAGTGTTACCTCAAGGTTTCAAAAGGATTGGAGCAGTAGATTTTGAACTAGAGTCTATCTTCTGCCATAGTTGATCTCAGCCAAGTTTTGAGGCGACGGAGAGTTGAAAAACTCCTTTCTGCAGTGGCTCCAGTAACAGGAAGCGTCTCCAAAATCCAAAGCAGTGTATTAATAGCCGGATAAACAATTTCATCACACGCATCAAGGGCGAGAGGAACTGAATCTGGGAGTTCACCGCCGTTTGCAACAATTCGGTCCCATTTAGCTACCCACAACTTGAATTCTGCAATAACGTTCGAAGGGGGTGTGTTCAGAAGCTTCTGGTACGTTTCTGCTACAAGATGAACTTCTTCAATGTCCTCCGCTGTATAGGAAGTCCGAGGCAGAAACACTCTCAACCCAAAAAGCTTAAATTGGCTTACATTATTTATTTGGTTATTCTTGTTATTTTTGTTATTTTTGATTTTTTTCTATCCCGTGACCCCCTCCGGAAAAAAATTCTAGATCCGCGCCTGTCCATATCTCCGTTAGTTTTACTTCAATCAGCTCCATATTTTAACACAATAATCTTGAGAAGTTGCACATTTATATGTGAAAATAAAAAAAAAAAATACGCGAAAAAAATTAAATAGTATACTTACCTCTTAATGGAAATACTGAGTTTCTCTAAGTTTCTAATGCTCCTCCCTAGAAAATAGAATAAGCTACTTCTGCACTTTCTTCAACATCAACTTAAGATTTAGAAAAAACAAAATCGTCGGTAGATTTTAGTTAATCTATTGCTATGAGGGGGTTTTTGAGTTCAGTGATTTTACATCTGAAAATGGCGATCTTTCAATGTTAAATATTTATTAAAATCTAACCAAATATAAGTATACAGGATCGAAAATTGAACCTTTTTAAAAAAATTAATCAAACAGTCCTCAAAAATGTGGAACCCCAAAAAAACATGAAATAACTTTAACTTTAGAATTTCTTTTATTACTAAAACTTTATATACTGCTCGTACAATTTCTACACATAAAAAATAAAAATCTGGATGTTTTATTAAAGATTTTAGAAATCCAGTGTATTTTGACGTAAATTTACCTAAAAAAAGCCAATAGAATTCTTGGACCTTATTATGAAAAACGAAGAGAAGTAAAAATGAAATGAAATTGATAAAGTGCAAATATAATTTGTGTGTGCTATATATTAATATTTACAGTGTGTACAACAATAAAAGACAATTCAAAATGTCTTAAAAAAATGTATAAGCTTGAAGAAGATAAATTTGCTAAAACAGAGGACACGTTGCTTTAAGACATTGCGATATGAAAATCTTGCCCAACAGTTTTTGAATAGCTTCTGATAAGAATCTTAAACAGGCGGCTAATTTAATTGCATTAGAAATTACAGTTGAGATCGATCTTTCTTAAAATGCTCAAGAAAACTCATCCAGTAAATATGTGAAGGCAAATTTGCAAAAAAAAAAAAAAAAAAAATATACTATATTCTAGCTTTCAAATAAATTTATTTCTAACTCACATTAGTTCCGGTAGCTCCAAAGGATTTGAAGCTGATTTCCTTCTGCAAACAGCAATATTATCTTTATTTTCACATTCGGAAGATGAAAAAAACAATTCTGCACTTAACATTTCGGTAGAAAATACTTTTTTTTGTTTTTTAAAACCCCAGAAAATATAACTAAATCACAACTTGGCAGATGTCAAATGTTACATTTCATACAAACAGCTCGCGTTGCACATGGCAATACTTTAATAAAGAAGCGATCGTTTCTTGTGATACTAAATTGATTTCATTTCGTTTCTTATATTCGTTTCGTTTGGGGATTCGTATCGTTTCTCAAACTTTTTTGCCCACCCTAGAAAAATCGACAGTGTTGAAGAATTATGTCTAATTATTTTTTTATATTAAGATTCAAAACCAATTCTACTTAAAAGAATACAATCAAGATTGTCCGCCTCCGATTTTAATGATTTTTATATACAGGGTGATCCAAAAGTATGGAAACGGCTAAATAACTTTCGCGGAATGCATTTCGGAGAAAAAAGCTTTAGACAAAAGTTTTAGGAATTTTCTCTGGCTATTCAATGGTGATCTTAGATTTGACCTTGACCATGGCCTTGAAGGTAATTTCAAAATCAGGTTGACTTTTTTAAATGACCACGGAAATAGAAAGAGCGGAAAATTTTACGTTCGACTATGACCTTAACCATGACCGGGAAGGTCATATCAAGGTCAAGATGGTTCTTTAAATGGGAACCTATATTGTTAGTGCGGATTTGCAAAGGGTCGAAGTTTTGCGGTAATTTCTAGTATCTACATTTTCACTGGATTTATTACTGTAAATCCTACTCTAATTGGAAGATTGCTAGATATTAGTTGAACATTTTTCTTTTTTTAAGTTATTAATAGTATCTTTAAGTGGTGTTTAAAATAAAATAAAATAAAAAACAGATCTGGGAAATCTCCAAACAAATTAACAGATAAAAATTTTTTTGTAATTCTGATCTAAATTTGAGATGAAAATTTTTGTAAAATTTCGGATTCATAAAAATTAAAATGCACAACATAGGTGAAAGAGAACAAATAGGTCAATTTTAGTACTATGCCTCTTTATGAAATTAAATTATAATTTTAAAGTTTTATATGCGCCAAATGAAAAATTTTTGCGATGGTATTTCCCGCCCTTTATAATTAACTTCCTACTTACCAATTAATGAAAATTTCGACAGAACCAATTTCTTAAACTTCGAGAAATCTTCAAGACTGGCGCCCCTATCCCCACCCACCCGCGTCCGCTGACGTACTGAGAAACAGTTGAATTTTCAATAGGTTTATTACAAAAGTACAAAAGTAATCCTACGAGAAAGTCACTCAAAACTTTTCGAATAATTCACGCCGGCAATGTGCAAGAGGAGGTCGGCAGCGGGGGTGTCTCGAGTGTGGTCTCCGCCCCGCACTTGATCTCCAGCCTGTAGCAGTGGGCGGCGTCGCCCGGTCCCCACTCCACCAGCTGGGCAATTGGCCGGCTGGGCTTCATGTGGAACGCGGGCTTTATCGCGCCGTTCAGGCGCAGCGGGGAAAACTTGTTGACCACTACCGCTTTCGTGGGGCCGCGGTATCTTCGCGGGTCGCCGTAAGCGCCCGCTTGAGCGGGTTCGGAGGTCCTGAAGGTGCTGTTGGCCGCATCGTCGATTAGGCGGAACTCCACGCCGGAGACGGAACGTTGCCCGAGATTATGACAAATTCCCGCAAGTTCTGTAACGTTCGGCGGATGCTGGCGCGGGAAGCACTTCGTATGCCAGATTCCGTAGGACTGTTCAATCACTTGGGCGAAGCCGTCGCTATCGGGGTCATCAATCACTGTCAGTCAAAAGTCATCTATCTAACTCGGAACACAAAGCAACTTACCTTGGCTCGCTCGGCGGCTCTAGACCGTAGCAGTGGAGCTCATCCTCCCCATCGGGACAATCCTGCTCTTTATCGCAGACGAAGTCGTTCGGAATGCACACGCTCGAGCTGGAAACAATCTCTATATAATAAGGGGCATTTTAAGAAATTCGGGTGCAATTATTATCACACAAGACAGTCAAAATAAATCTTGGATTATGAATCTCACAGGCTAGGTATGCATGTGAGATACTTTGTTACCTCGTATAACCTAAACTACTGAATCGATTGCAACAAAGGAGATTGAGTTGGATTCTTCTTAGTATTCCGCATGTCATAAGCTATATAACGTCATATCAAATTCAATATGGTCGATATGACCCACAAAATACGCAAAGCAAAAAATAAATAAAAATTGAAAAAAAAAAAAATATATTGAGTTTGGTATCAAATGAAAGGTTTTAATGTGGTAATCGCAAAAATATATTATTTATATATAAAGAAATGTACCATTCCTCCGTGACAGTTAAACTGATTTTGAATAAAAATGTATTGTCAAATTTACCCTAATTTACAAATCTTCGCAGTTGTAGACCCCAAAATAAAGTTTAAAACCCGACTACGGCTCTAAATGCTTTTAAAAAAAAGTTGTATTTACGACTTCACTGTCTTTAGTGAAATAAATGAAGTATATATGGGTCAAACGTTATATCACAAGTAAATAAGATTAGTTTTTAACTTTATTTTTTCCATATTCGTAACTAATGGCATTAAATGATAATTTCTACAACATTTTAAGAAAACCCACGAGAGAACCTCAAACTAAATTTAAGGGGTTATAACTAGACGTAAATTTAAAAACCGACCAAGTGTGTGTCGGGCACGTACATAAGGGCTACGTTCAACCTGATAATATTCCTTTGCAACTTTAGATACAGATTTGGTACAACATACCATGAACATCTTGAACTTTTCATATATTTTTATTCCATTTTGAAAGACGTATTCAACGATACCAAATTCGATACAGTGAGTGACAAATTTCACTGTATAGGGGATGTGGATGGGTTTCGAAAAAATGTTTTTTTGAATTGTCTTCACTTCTGGTTTTGGGTTATTAACAAACACCTTTACAATAAATTTCACCTCCAAAGGTACAAAACTGAGAGAGTAAAAAGACAGCGACCTACAGACGGACAGAACGGGTGAAACTATAAGGGTAAAATAGGTCAAGTATATGTTAAAATATGTACAAATTGGGTTCTGTAGAGTTACTACAAAAGTAGTGAACTTAAAAAAAAATTACTTTTTTTCCATAAAAATAATATAGGTTCCACAAAATTTATAGGATTTTTCCCCGCAAAGATTTTATGAAGAATTCTGATACTTTATGTTAATGAGAAAACATTTCAAAAACATAGAAATAATAACAAGTCTTGAAGACTTTTTAATAAGTAAAACTTACTATGCAGCATACAAAAGATTGCTATACTGTATGTGACTTTTTACCTTACAGCACGTCAAAAATTTCATTAAAAACTTTTAATTTTTCTCATACTGTCAAATAACCTTTTTGTTTTAACTTTGCTGGTGTCTGCTCTGGAATTTTGCATTAATTTGAAATTTTTAGTTAGTTACTTGTTTGGTCCGATGGTGCAAGAAAAAAGGCGTGTGTAAATTGTAAAAGTTTACTGGTTGCTGGTTAAAACAACGTCTGTCTTTGCCGACGGTTGAATTTCGAAAGAGGCCGAAAAAGGAGGAAAATGCGAAGCGTTGCAGTTTCGATCTCAGTTCATAATAATACAATTGCTGGGAGAATAGTTCAAATGATTTCGATTATTTGTCCGTGAAGGAGCATTCGATTTGTTATCTTGTTAAAAAATAATATTATTATAATACATATATCCAACCAGTCTGTAATTATAATTACAATATCAATTAGAATTAGCATACTAAGATAAATATTAAGATGTAACATTATTCACTCACAGCAAAACGTTTTAATTTTGCTCAATGAGCATAAAATTGCTTTGTCTTATTTCCATTTTATGTTAAAACAACAATCCAATAATATTTTCAGTTAAAGATTTGCTGTTTTGATGGATGTATTTATTGCAAATTTTAAAATTTTTGCTTTAAATACGATTAAGAGCATGAAGCTAGAGACTGCGGCTAGTAGGTTCTTCAAAAATTATCGTTGATCGTTGAGTTCTTTTAAATTTTAATCTGTGCCAAAACGGCCCGACTTTTATTAATTAATGTACAGTCTACAACATTGGAATGAAATTGATTCAATAGTTTATGAGAAATCGTAGTCAACGGTTAGAAAAATACCATTTTGAAAAAAAA
Source organism: Dysmachus trigonus (assembly GCA_949715965.1). NCBI lineage: Eukaryota > Metazoa > Arthropoda > Insecta > Diptera > Asilidae > Dysmachus > Dysmachus trigonus. The sequence goes on along the minus strand of OX454322.1, from coordinate 77,588,525 downwards.
ATGCAATCGGAATTTTGCGAATTTCGAACACTTCTTTAAGATGCTGTTCTTTAAGGAAATTTAAAAAATTAGAAAGCTATTTATTGAAAACTACAACTATAGATTCATAGTTCACTATTATTTCACTACTAATTGACGGCCAAGACCTGTGCAAATTGAAAATTCACTACCATTGATAATTAGTGATTAGAAAATTCAATTCCACTATCACTGACTATCAAATTTTAGTGTAACTTGCACTGATCAATGAACAAACTCGTTTATTTAACTACTACTACTACTATTTATTTTAAGTAAATTTCGATTCGAGTTAGTGATATGATATAGCTTTAAAAATACCTTTTGCAGTGGAATCTACCCTCGTTACAAGCGCATATTTCAGGGTTCTCATCTGACTTGTCCCAGCAGTTCCTGATCCCGTCGCAAATTTTGCCAGGGTCAGCGGCTCTAAAAGATGGATAATATTTAAATATAGTATGTCGTGCATAGTTGCAACTACCAAAGATTGGTTTTTATATTACTTAAGGTACGTGAAGCACGAGCAGACGATCGGTTCGTCGCTCAAATCCCCGCAGTCGTTCTTATGGTCGCAGAATTTCGACTTCTCGACACATTTCCCATTGTTGCATCGGAACTCCAGCGGACTGCAAGCTGTGAATGAAATGAAAATATTTGCAGTGTTGAGAAAACCTCAAAAGCAATTCAGACATTTGTTCGGTGCATCGACGTGACTCGCTGCGAAATTTCTGCAGCAACAGGCGTCGTTTCGCCGCATCCGCTACCCGCACCACACCTTGCAACCTCAGCTGCAACTATGTAGTCGAAAAAGGGTTTTCAACTCACCTCTCGTACGGACGTGGCAAAATTCTGCATTCTCGTCACTGCCATCATGACAGTCGATTTCTCGGTTGCAGATTTTCTCGGGTGGAAGGCACCTTCCCAAAGGACACCGGTAGGTGGCGCAGCTCTGGTACTCGTCCTCGTACTCCTCACACTCCTCCGGATGGTCTGTGAACACACACACACACACAGAGTTGAATATCTACCCCTCGGAGGATCATAAAGTAAAGTAGAAAAGGTTCGGGAACCCTCTCGGGGTGCTCTGGATGTATTATAACTTACCAATTATTTCCTGGATGCGTCTGGACGTCTTTGCAATCGATTGTACCTCGAATGGCGTCTTCAAATTGCAGTTGGTGCTGCTGTAGTTGAAGAATGATTGAGGGTACCACACAGATGCACCTGTTTTGCATACAAGAATCGCCTGATTGATTTTTCCTGAAATCAGTTTTACGGCATTCACATAAGGTTTTTTACATGTTTCTCTTTTCCTTAAATTAAGAATATCATACATCATAGATGCATAGGTTTCTCTCCAAACAAATTTTATATCAAAGATAAAAAGGCCAATCCAGTAACCTGAATACTTATCTAACATGTAAGCCTACAATGTGACATAGGCTACGAAATCTACAAAACAAAAAAGATCAATTAAATTGAAAATTGAAAAAAAAAATATACAGACAAATTTGAAATAGATAAAGAAGAAAGGTAATGTTTATACTAAATTCCTTCAGGCAAAGGAAAAGCCTCTCCTAACTATCAAACAAAATGTTTAAGGCAATAGCATTCCATAATTTGGAGCAAAGAATCCAGGTATATATGAATATATATTCCAGCAAGACGGCGCATCCTGCCAGACTGATAAAACAACAAAGCTGCAAAAAATATTCCTTTTAATGAATGGCCTTCAAATAGCCCAGACCTATCACCCATTAAGCCCTTATGGGGAAAAATTAAAAAAAACAGATGTTCCAACACCCTGTCAAGAATATAGAGGAATTACGCTCTCTAATAAAAAAAATGGTCGACAGTTAGTAAATACTACGCCATATCGGATTAAAGCCGTAATGAAAAGTAAAGATGATGATGCTATAAAGTGGCGACCTATTTTGCTTCGTTTTTAAAGCAGCCGAACTATTTATTTTTGTGTTTTTGGTTTACCACTATGATCAAAAAGTAAAGCCGATTTTGAAATTAAATTGCTCGGGTATATTCATTCGAGCAAATCTTCTTATTTTTAGGTTAGCAGCACTGTCACTCATGTCTGCGTTTCAGTACATTACGTCATTTGTTTGGTTAGTTTCGTTGTGTTTTCTGAGCAACTAAAACTGAATTTTTCGACTTTTACAATGTGGCATTTTATTGAGCAAAGGAGTTGCATCAATACATGGTCAATGAAATCAAAGATTTGGTGTTCAAAAATCGTCGGTTGATAATTAGAGACATTATTGATACTTTAAACATTTCATTTGGATCGATCCAAACCATTTTGAAAGAACATTTGTGCTTGAGAAGAGTCACATCTCGATTGGTTCCAAAACACTCAATACGCCATCTCACACTGCATTAGTTCTTCGAGAAGTTTTCATCAAAAATTCGATACATGTCGTTCCACAACCACCGTATTCGCCCGATTTAGCTCCATGTGACTTCTGGCTATTCTCTAAGCTCAAAATACCGCTTCGGGGACACCGTTTTGAATCGACTGATGAGATAAAAGAAAAATCGAAGAAGGAACTGAAAGCCATTCCAATCATCGAGTTTCAGAAGTGTTTCGAGGATTAAAAAAATCGCTGGCATAGGTGTATTGTATCGGGCGGAGACTACTTTGAAGGGTATGATATAGATTTGGAAGAATAAATAAAAATGTTCAAAGTTATAAACAAATTTGCTTTACTTTTTGATCACAGTAGTATAAAGTATTTTGTTGCAAACGATGAATTACAATGGTCAACAACAATTTTTTTTTCCGAACAAATAGCGAATACTTTATATAAGATTTGTTTAATGAATTTTTACAAATGGCCAAAATACGGCATTTTCAAAAACGTGATGTGTTAGGATATTTTCGTTTGTAAATTCGTAATTTACGGAAAAAATCCTATAGAAATGATATATGACTTGTATTGATACAAATTAAATATTAAATTCGTCGAGCAGTGTTATTGTTGTTTTTTTATCAACCATCAAAAAATAAATATAATAACTTTAAAACTGAGTATAAAAGTTTGTTCTTAATTATCGCCTTGCATACTATTGATGAATTTAGCTGAAAGTGGAAATCGTGGCGATATTTCTTGCTTTCCTTACTTTCCTTTCCTTTCCTTGCTTTCCTTACGGAGTGGAGCTGTAGAGAAAAGTATAAGTCTCTGCTAAGAGGCTGCAACTACTGTAACAAAGTATTCTATAGATGTTCTACGTGAAAAACAGTCCAAAGAAGCGGATAGAATCTTTATTAAACTCCAGAGCCGTTGTCGTTCCTTGGGAAAGAATCTTAATCACTTCCCCCCGAGGTAATTAAAGTTCAGCTCCTTTTCGCGCAGAGTTGGTAATTTTCTTCCCATTTCGTACTTTTCTTTTTTTTTCATAAAAGGGAAAATAATAAAATAACAATTAGTACATACCGCTTCCGTCGCAGCGCGATAGTTCCTTGAGCCAAGTCCTCGCCGCGACCGCGTCCGCGGCCACGTAGCAAAGGAGCTCATTATCTTTGCAATGAGATTGGTCTGTGGACACGCTCAAGAGGATTGGCCTGATTCCGGCGCCCCCCGGGCCGTCGTAGAGCACCGCCAGGCAGTCCTTTGTCCCGTCCTCCCTTTTCATTGCGAGTGGATAGAAAAAAAAAGTTTTAAATGAAATCAACGACTTCCCGGCAAATTCCCGAGAAAGCATCACTCACCCCGTTGGAACGAAAGTGGGCAGCACCCGCCGGGAGAAGTGAGCGGCACGCTCCAAGTGAAGGAGGCTGATGTCCGAATTCTTGACCGCTCGGACGCAACTAACCCTTTGGATCTGCTCGTGAGGACCCTTCAGACGGTGATTAATCGTCCTGCCGAGGAGGACGGCCATGTAATCTCCTTTAAGGCTGAAAGTGGCAAAAGAACCAAAATCAAATTTCCTTCCTGCTTTTGTTCGGGGCGGCCGACGCGCGCTCACCTCGCGCCACTGAGGCAGGCAGTCGGGACAGCAACCCAACTCTTGTCGAGGAGCGCACCCTTGCACCTGAACTCGCCGTTAACGAAGATATCCACCAACCACGGCAAGTCGGGCGAATTCATCCCGAGCTTTTTACCGTGGAACAACTTTTCGGCCAAGTCCACGATAGAAGTGGTGTGAAGATGAGGTTTGAAAATCGGCTCCAGCACGGCGAGGTGGTGCGTCTTGCTTTCCGGTCCGAGTCCCGTCTGATTGAAGGTGCTGGCCTTCGGGTGCGGCGTGCATTGCACGTGGACTCCCATGCAGCTTGGGTTCACAGCCTGGATAAGCTCACCTGCGACCGGCGAAAGGCGTAGTTCGACCTGTGGGCGCTGCCCCGCCTTTGACCTGCGGAAATCTCTCAACTCGTCGCCCTTCAGCGGGTCATACAGGCCCGAAAAGTCTTCGTTTTGAAGAGTGTGCCGCACGTCCGGGTTAAGCACGTGCGTGTCAGGGATGTTCGGAGGAACTGTGATCTTCTCGAAGCTTGCGACCCCGGAAAAGCCGAGCAACTGGCACATTTCTTCGACGATTTCCCTCGAATTCTCCTTGTGGAAACTGATTTCATGGGCACAGACGACGCTCCAAGTTCCGTTTTGATTTCTCGAGAATATTCCGGCGTCTTGCAAAACCGGCCGGTTGTCCTTATCCAAGAAGACGGTACCACCGTCCGTCAAAGCAACTGAAAATGTTAGTTAATTAATTATTGCACCCAAATTGCGTGCCAGGAAAAACAATTAACCCTTACACGGTAAAACATTATTGGAGTAAATTTGAACCAAAATAGTATCTTATATATTAATAGGCAAAGTCCAAAATTGTAATCCTTTTTTAACCTATTTCCCGTGCACGTATTTTAATGAAACTTATATCAAGCGAAAGGTATTTTTTCATAGATGTGCAGAATATACATATATTTTATTCAGCTACTTATATAGGGAAAGGTGTGATAACCAGGTAAAGTTTTACTTTTACTAAAAAAAACATTCTATTCACATACGCACTAATACACTGTGTACGCGATATCCATCAATAGAAACGGGTAGAGAATACTTATTTGAAGAGAATACATTTCGTTTCGATTCGTTTCGTTTCATATCAAACTATGTAAGGAAGCTTTACAAAATCTTTGGTAATAGTACCAAAATTCAAAATGGATGAAAAAGATTTGAATTTGAGGTTATATTCAGTTTCCAGGTCTAACGATTTTTTCTCTGATGCAACTCAGATGTCACTGAGTATCAAAATGTCAAAATCCCATCCAAACTGGTCACCCGTTCAAAAGATATTAATTCTTTTCGAAATTTTTAAAATTAACACTCATTCCTTGGGTGGTAATTATTAAGGGATGAAACTTGGCAAAATTTTTACTCGTGTTAGTCGTGACGACAGAAAAATTATAACGCACATAATCGGCGCGGGGCACTTTATCTTTTCTTATCCCCCTTTGGCTTTTGATGTAAATTTGATAGAAGCGCAATTTATACAAATTATAAAGCCTTAGATTAAAATTATACGAAGAATTAGTCAAATTTACACTAATTAAGAATAAAATTAGTAACTCATTGCCGTAGTTCGATAAGATTTATAATATTGACTTCACTCGTTGTCATATAAAAATTACATGCTTAATAAGATTCTAGGGCAGTGATGGCGAACCTTTTTGAGAAGTGGGTCAAATTTTGCTCATTATTTTTTTAGTATTAGCTCGTGGGTCACTAAGTCAGTGGCGTTATTTGGAAAGGGGAGAGGAGGATGGTTAAAAACTATTTTTCTGGTTCTCCCTTTTAAAATTCTCTATATTAAAAAGTTTACGTTTCCTTTTTTTTAAAACTTTTACCTTTGTAATTGAAGAGCTAAGAATAAAGGTAAAAAAATTTATATAAATGGAGTGATACCATGAATTGCAGCACCAGGTGATTGCACTGAGTGTAAGTATTAGAATGGAAAAGATACAAAGAAAATCAGGAAAATATATTATTTTATATTATATATTAATAGATATGTATAGTTACGGGTATGCATAAGTATTGTAAAGTGGAAGTACTTTTAATGAGAAATCTGCTGTTGTTTAGTTTCAGATAGTTTCTTAATATTAGGTTCATATTCCGTATTCATTAGTTTAACGCATTTCGCAGTCAATTAATTTTTATGGGTAGATTTTACAAAATTCATGGAAGAAATCAATTTCTTACACGAATATGTGGACCCAAACATAATTAGAAGATCATTACCAAGTTTCTTTATTGATACAAAATTATTTGGTGAAGAATCCCATACGATTAATACAATATTTTCAAGTTTCAGTGTGGGATCATTATTATCTGCACTACCTTCTAACATTTTTCCTTAGACTTCGGAAATCAAGTTTTCAAATTTATTTTTCCACACTATGCTGCTTTGAAATTTAACTAATTCCAATTTCTAAATTATGGATACCTAGCCACATAAATTCGGTTATTGTTTCGAATTCCATTTTGTATGGATATAAAATAAAGTGAAATATATTTTCCAAACTTTTAAATTTATTTATTTATATATTTATATTTATTTTTATTTATTTAAATCTCTCCTCAAAATTTTTATTTTTTAATAGCATTTTTTTTTAACGTCAAGCGTATTTTCAAAAATTATGGTGTTTCGAAAATGTTTCTGTAATTGAGGGAAATATTTCATGATTTTCATTTCCAAATCCTTCGTAAAGATGTTAAGGGGAGGTTCTCATCTAGAATCTTGAAATTTTCGTTTTTTTTTTTATTTCATATTATTAAAGTTTAATATGTCTAGAATGTTGCTTTAAAATATTTAGTCGATCCGAGCACTAGAACGGATTCTACAGCCCATTGATTCTGGCGGTGTCATGATCGTAGCGGGGCGCTCAGCCTGTGCCGTGCCGTTCAATCACGATTATCTCGGAACTTTGTTTTTCAAGATTTTTCAAATTTGCGTACAAGATAACTCGAAAACGGTTCAACCGATCAACTTCTAGTTCCGTGCATATTAAAGTAAACAATTTTCTTCATAGAAAGAGCGGAGCACATTTTGAAAATTGTAACATTATCTCCTTTTTGTAAGTGATAAACTATGAAAAAAAACGGCCGAAAACGGCCTTAAAATTTCAAAATCGCGCCATTCCGTCAATTTTAAATTTTTTTTGAAAGTCGTCCGCTCTTTCTGAGAAAAATTTATTCTAGTTTATAATAATGTCATCATTATTTGATTTCAGACCAATCTGCGACCCCTAAATTGTACGCAGCTGGGCCATTTTCGAAAAACATGACTCCGGAGAAGTTGAATAACGGGCGCCATTTTGTTTTTTTTTTTGAATAAAAAAATTTTTTCGTACAGATAAATATACAATAAAATGGTGGGTGCTAGTAACTTATCTAGCACTATAAACACATTTTAATTTAAAAATATTTATATTTAATAAACAAAATAACTTCGTTTAAACAAAATATCATAATACAATTTTAATAGCGATGAATATAATCAACTTCATTTATACAGTCGTGCATGCATATAATATTTAATATTTGGCATGCAAAACTGTACAAATGAGGTTGCCTACGTCCGTTGTTAATAATGTAATATTTTGCGAATTTTTTTAAACAAAAATTTGTCTTGTGTTTTGTTTTATATGTTTAAATTGAAATATATTTATTGAAATTATGTAATACCCATCTTTTGGGTGCGATATCATTAAAGCCAGAAAAGTTACCACATTTGACCCAATTTTGCTCGTCAGTGTACGTCATACACAGTGCAGTGTGCAGATAGAAAATTAGCTAGCCAATGTCCACATGGAAATATTGTTTTTATAAATTCGACATTATATAATATATATATATATTTTATTTTTTAAATATTTTTGATTCTCTGTTCCCTCTTTTATGATATAAAAAATAAGTTTATAACAATCAACGCGTGGGTCATTTCAAAAGTCTGCGTGGGTCAGTGTCTGACCCGCGGGTCATAGGTTCGCCCCCATTGTTCTAGGGGGTGGTTTAGAATTTTGACAAAGTTTTTTTTTTTTTTTTTGATATTTCGAAAGTATATTCTTTCCAGAATAAGAATAAGAATAAATTTTTATAAAGATATTGACACTATTTTAGTTTCTACAGCCTTATTAGCAGATAGGTCGGCCGTAATCCATACTTAAAAACTCATTTATCTCGAAACTACTTTTTTTGCATGGTGTTGTGAAAACAAAACAAAAAATTGATTGATTGAGCCGGATCATCAGAAATTTTGATATGTTATTCAGAACACCAGTAGCTATGGCGGGAACTAGAATCAAAATGTTATATCAAAAACTTTTTTTTTACATTTAACAATTGATAAAAAGACTCGTTTTCAGAGTTTCAGTTTCAAAAGCGCGTCATTCTGCCAGTTTTCAATATTTTGATTAATACTGATTAATAATTTCCTTGGTTTATATTTTTCAGATTCAAAAACATAACAATTTCCATATCGTTGTTAATTATTTTAACCATAAAAAAAAAAAAATCCTAAAAATACGTCAAATTTTCGGGCCCCCCCTTAGACCACCCTTAAGCTAAATTCAGAATTTCGTTATTGACTGAATATTTTCCGTTTACAAAGTGTCGATTTGTCGAGGAGGAACGATCGAACTCTAATTCAGTTGGTATTCTTACTATCATAAACGGAACTAATTTCAAGTGCATCTCAACAGTTTCGTTTCGTTCGTTTATTGACATTTGTTATTTTTCGGTGTTTCGGTACTGCGACCAAGATTTAGGTTTAAAATCGTATAATTTTGGTATGAAAATTATAAATTTGCTTCGAAAGTGCATAAGTCCCTATGCACGTGGAAGTGAGTGCGAGTGTTAGTGGTATTTTTAACCGACTTCAAAAAAAGTAGGAGGTTCTCAATTCGACTGTATTTTTTTTTTATTATTTTATGCGATTTCTTCGCCGATTGTGAATCAATTTTAATGATCCTTTTGTTTTTTGAATACGCTACAACTCGTGGGTGGTCCCATTTAAATTTGAAGAACGTATCCCACCTCTAAGGGTGGAAAATTAGGGGATGAATTCTGTTTATTGAATTTCACCCACTTCCCGTTAACTAACAATTTTAAAAATAAAGTAAATTTTTAAAAAAAAAAAAAAAAAAAACTGACTCCAAGACTTTGCCTATATACAAACTTAAACTAAAAAGTTAAAAATAATATTTTTTATTACTTTAAAGAAACGAGCATTAAAGGACAATATAAAAACAATTTTGATACTTAAATATTTACAATATCTAATCAGTTATTTTTGTAGTCGGTGCCAGCCAAGGCAAGTTTATAAATTCAAATTACTGTAGAAAGGTACGTATAAATACAGATGAATACACGTGTATATAATTTATGGTGTATCATCTGTTGGTTTCTCTTTAAATTGCATGTTACTTTAACACAGATAGCTTTTTCGCGCTTAAAATATTGACAAAACACAATATCAAATCTCCGCAGTACTAAATGAATAAACTTACGATTAGACAAGGTTGGAAAATATTGAAAACTTATTTCTAAAGTGAGCACCGTTGACAAATCATTGCGAATTTTGAAAAAAAAAATGTCGGCTATTGCAATTTGACGCCATTGGACTTTTTTGTGGGATATCGTAAAAGATCGATGTTATGCTGGCAATTGAGAAACGATTCTGACACATAAACACAATATTGATTAAGCTATTCGTGAAATAGAGCCCCAAAGCATCGAAAATGTGCTGCAAAATTAGTTTACTATATGGACTATGCCAAATCACAAGAAACAGAGGCGAATGGTTTACTCTTTTCAATAAATTAACAAACTTTGGAAAATATTAAACAGTGTTTATTTTATAGCATTTTTAAAAAGAAACCAACCGATGACCCAAACTTTAGTACTGCAAATTTTAAAATGGAAATTGACAAACCCTTATAAAACTGTTATTAATTAATACTTACAACAATCCCGTTCATCTTCTTGGAACTCACAGTCAGCTTTACCGTTGCACCGAAGCAAATTGTCAATGCAATGCTTGGAAAAAGGGCAGAAAAACTCAGTCGGCGAACAATTACCTGGAAATTATAATGACGAAAGGCTTTTTACCTTTTTAATCTACAATAGTTAAAATGAATTGTGTGGATGTAATAATTTTATAACCCAGCCCGTACGTACACGCGACCACTAATCTAAAACGTTGAGTTGCAGCAAAACGCCACGTTCCTTAACTCTGCCATATGCACCTTTAGAAACTTCAGCACTTTGGGGAGCGTAAGAAGTTTTTGATTTATGCAATGGCGAATCGATACTATAGCCGCATGTTTCTCAACACGACCAGAATGCATATTCGTGAAGCAGCCACTAACTCAATATGTTTGACATGCTTAATTCAGCCGTACTCGGATACATCGTCGTAAATATGTAAATATGGCTTATGACGAGGATACAGGCATTAACATATGTTTGCGAAATTATTATCGGTTTCCGTGGTGATTTATGCGAAAAGTTTTATATTGTTCTCCTACTATTATAATGTGAGATCCTCCTTCGAGGAAAATGGGTAACGTATATGGAATCTAAAACGCGAAACGCCATAACATCGAATTTATATTGTACGAGTATTTGTGCAACCAGGATATTACCCTTAAAACTACAAAATATCACATACCACATCCTTTCTCGTCAGTACCGTCGGTACAATCTGCTTTTCCATCGCAAATCAAGATACTCAGGCTTCCCTGGAAAATTCATAAAACTTGTTGAGTTTCTAATTAGGAATTTATGAGGAAGTTTTCCTACTTTGAGAAAGTCTCTGCACACACATCCCACTTCATCGGTTCCATCCTCGCAATCAATAATGTTATCGCATCGATTCGACAGATCTATTTTTTGGGGGATCCTATAGAAAGAGCAATTTGTAGTATGGTGTCAATATTTACTCAGAGTTTTGGTTTTTAATATCTTCATAAGATTATTACCAAACTAGTGTAAATTTACTAGGTTTTCTACCCTTAAAAAGGTACTAAATGTTTCCATAACTAAGATTCTCTCTCTGATTTCGAGAAAAATAATAAAAGGATTCAATCACTTTACGTTTTCTACTACGGTTTAAAATTCCAAAAACCATTTAAAATGTCGAGTTGAAGTTTTCGTTAAAGTTTTTCATAAAATAAGTTTACTTTAAAAAAGCTATATTTGTAGAAAAGTGAGAAACAATTAAAATTTGTAAACTAGTTTTACTAACGTAAATTAATAAATCTAAACTATAAAACCTAGATACCACGTAAGAGTAAAAATCTAAGAAGAACTATCGCATGTATTATGCATTCATGTGAAAAGTCCTTTTTTTTTCTTTTTAATTAACAATTTTTATAGAAAATGGTACTGATCCCGAAAACCCTTAGGTACTCGTTTTCGTGGAAATCACACAAAGTAATTATTTTGATTCATCTATTTTAATCCGAAGGTTTATACCTTAGACAGACGGGACATATCAATGATCATTTGAGCAGGAATGATCATTGAATAGGCCATGTGTCATCACATCATAGAAGCAATGATCATTCCTATCGTCATTGTACAAATTATGTCTGCCCAAGCTCATTCAATACGAATGATCATTCCTATTTTCCGACCAGAGCGCCTGCAGTGGCAAGAAAATGCAATTTATTGGAAAAATTTGGAAAATCGGCTAATTTTCTAGCTGTCACTTCATAATACCTGTCAAGTTCCCTCATTTATTTATGTTTTGTAAGAGAAAGAGTTTTAATAATTTTGGAAGGAGAGTCCACAAACGTCTTCGCAACTTCCTTTTTGCACGAAGCAACATTTTAAATGTCACACAACTAACACCAATTTGACAGCTGTCAAATCGAATTGCAACAAATTCGTAATTACCGTGTGTCACCGTAAAATAAGCATGATCATTGAATCTATTACGTTGATTGAATCAATGGTCATTCTTCCGCGTCGTGTGTCTAGGGTATTACGCATCGTGATCAATGATCTTAAAAATTCAAGAGAGCGTAATTTCAAGAAAAACGAATAATGCGTTAGCGTTGTTAGACCTTTTCCGAAAGTAAATGTTAAGATGACACATCAACTATAAAGCCATAAGTTTAAGTGAAAATGATAAATAACTTGCGGGAAACATTGCGCATAGTTTTGAGTAATATGCAAAAATTCAGTTTTAGTTTTGCAAGTACACGGATCCATTTGAAAAACTAGATCAAATTTTTGATTCAGAATTTTGGGCCGTAATTCTGTAGATTTCGAAATATTGTTTAATACCAACAAAATTTGTTTTGAACATTTTACAGAAGTTGACAATGTAAAAAACTTGCTAAAAGTTAGAAAGTTGTTTCTTATGGGATTACCTGAAGTCTAAGGTTTTTATTGAAAACGAATGGATCTTGGAAACTTTAGTTTTCCACGAACTATGATTGAAGAGTGACATGAAGAACTTTCAACAAGGGTTCAGACAGTGCATGAGTGTGTCGATTAGTTTGTCTATTGGTTTTTCTTAAATTTCAAAATGTACACTTTGAGTTTAAACAAATTGGAGTAGAATAATAGGACAAAGATATATGTATATTAGGGTGCTTTTTTTTTCGCGACTATTTTTTTTTTTTCAGTCCCACCTCGAAATTTTGTGGCTAATACCTAAACATACATTCCCTGAAAATAGGAGCCCAAAAAAAATAATATTTAGTACTAGACCAAGACGCATAAAGATTTCCCATATAAAATACACGTGAACTTTGATTATTTTTCTTCAAATCTCTACAACTCAGAGGCATTTTATGGCACAATCTTGGGCAATGGTAGGGTTTCTTCAGAATTGAATGCTCTACAAAAGTTTCCATTGCGATGTAACCCTAACTCCCACCAGCGAGGTAGTACGGGTCATTGACCCCAATTTTTCTACGAAATTCTCGCTTTTTGCCCCTATCTCGTAAACAACAACAGGTACAGAAAAAGTGAATATTACAAACTTGTAGGAAATTTAATTTACTCCAAAAAGTTTTTGAACACCAAATCCCTAACATCGATATTTCTTGAGATATTGGGCTTTGAAGTTGAGGTAGTGTGGAAGTTTTATGGATTATTGAGCTAAATTGTAGAAACACTACCTCAACTTCAAAGCCCAATATCTCAAGAAATATCGATGTTAGGGATTTGGTGTTCAAAAACTTTTTGGAGTAAATTAAATTTCCTACAAGTTTGTAATATTGACTTTTTCTGTACCTGTTGTTGTTTACGAGATAGGGGCAAAAAGCGAGAATTTCGTAGAAAAATTGGGGTCAATGACCCGTACTACCTCGCTGGTGGGAGTTAGGGTTACATCGCAATGGAAACTTTTGTAGAGCATTCAATTCTGAAGAAACCCTACCATTGCCCAAGATTGTGCCATAAAATGCCTCTGAGTTGTAGAGATTTGAAGAAAAATAATCAAAGTTCACGTGTATTTTATATGGGAAATCTTTATGCGTCTTGGTCTAGTATTAAATATTATTTTTTTGGGCTCCAATTTTCAGGGAATGTATGTTTAGGTATTAGCCACAAAATTTCGAGGTGGGACTGAAAAAAAAAAAATAGTCGCGAAAAAAAAAAGCACCCTAATGTATATACAAAATATTGTTGAAGTTTATTGTAGTTACTGCAGGCACGAAGTTTATTGTAGTTATTTCAGGCAAGATTAATAAAAATATTAGGGAATGAAAAAGATTTTGAAACAAAAATGTAAACGATTATCAAAAATAGTCGAATAAAGAAAAAAGGTATTTAGTTGTACCCCTGCAAAACACAAACAGAAAACGGATGTGTAATATTCCATACCAGTGTTTTATATTAGCTTCATTAAATTTATTTGTTCTTGAAAGAGTTATTGAATCCCTTACCTTAATTGGCGATTACTTACCTTGTACATAAAAATCTGGGGCGTTCTTTTTCCCTCTCTAAATTCGTTTCCTGGTTTAAATTTGCTGGTGAATCGCTTTGTATACTAGGATTCATTGTAGAACTTTCTTCAGGAAAAATGTCCACTGTGGGCGCACTGCTAAAACTATGACTAATTGTAGAAAGTAAAGAAGGTGTTGAACGTTCCATTGTAGGTGGTTCTATTGTTGAAAAATTAATATTTTCTGTGATGTCTTTCTGTTTCTCGGTGTTACTGATAGTTGTTAATTTCGATCCTTCATCCTCTGTTATTTTTGAAGTCGTTGAAAAAATTCTAAGTAGATTATTAAACTCTTCGGAATCATGACTGCTTGGTGTAGAATGTTCAGAAGGAGTAGTTACGATGTGTTCAGCTCCAACATCTACGACATGACTGTAGGGACACCCAATTTCATCTTCACCTCCCAGACAATCGGCAACTTTATCACATTTCCTACTTTTAGGGATGCATTTTTCACCACCCCAAATGCACGTAAAACCTGGACAATTTTGCTTGGGTTGAACTGAGCGAAGACTGCGATTTCCAGTTTTAAGATTAATCCAGTCAAGGAAGAGGGCTACTCGGGTGTAGACCCCGGGCTCTCCAGGTCGAGCGCAGCCATGACCGTGGCTTACGACGCCTGCCAAGTACCACTCTTTGTTGTTGGACACGCTTCTGCAAAATAGTGGTCCACCTGAATCACCCTGGCAGGCATCTCGTCCACCGATCGCTTCACCAGCGCAAATATTCTCCGCCTCCTGATCACGCGTCTCCTTGCATTTTCCCATGATTGGTATTCGTACCTCAAGCAAGCTATCACCTGAAAATTACACAATTAGGAATACGTCTCTTAATTTATTATAAAAAGAAAAAGAAAAAAACTATGGCTATGAAATTTTGTTATTAATAATTATAAATTAATAGTGTCGCCTGTTGTCGATATTCGACCAACGTTTCTGTTTCTATTTCGAATTGATCTGACTTCGTTTCTATGATTTCGTCTTTCAATTGGGCTGATTAAAGTAGACCGTGGAGGCATATTTGTAATAAAATAGAACACACTATTTTAAATAAAAAAAATTCTGTTGTCAAATCAAAAACATAACCGGCTTATAAAAAAAAATGCAAAAGGAGAATACTCGCCGCAATTATAATAAGCATCAAACCAAAACCACAAAAAGAAAAAATGGGAAGCACACTTTCCACCGTTACAAGAAAAAAAAAATCAATATAGATAAAACTTTACCTGGCTTTCACACCTTTCCTTATGCACGTACCTGAATAAAACATATATTCTGCACATCTATGAAAAAATACCTTTCTCTTGATATATGTTTCATTAAAATACGTGCACGGGAAATAGGTTAAAAAAGGATTACAATTTTTGGCTTTGCCTATTAATATATAAGATCCAGCAACTTGCCCTGTGGCATTCTTTTAGGGACTATCTTTAGATTAATAAAAAAAACCTGGAAACCTTCATGATCCCACTCATAAATTAAAAAATGTAAAAAAGAGAGTTTTTAACGTGGTCAAAATTTTGAAGACACAATACCAAAAAGAATATTTTTTAACAAACGAGTGAAAGCATTTTGAAGAGGACACTTTTTATTATATTACTTTACTTTATTATAATATATTTTCGTGTTGTAAAATGTAGACTACCTGTCTGCTAGTGTATGCATGTACTGTAAAATCTTTAGTGTGTGATAAATCGTATAGAATTCTAACAAACAGGCAGACAGGTAAACAAATAGACAAAACTATTATACTTACTTCCAAAATTTATTATAACCCATTATGTTTGTGTTAGAGTAGTATTATTATATGTATAGTCAGATGGTTAAAAACTTACTTCCTGGTCCACTTTCCCTCACAGCTCCCCATCCTACGACAGTGCACAAGGTGCCAGTTTCAGGACCCCATATCCAGTCCCCTCCTGAGCTGGTGCGCCCTTTGTCGGGCATACACGCTGGTCTTACCCATTTGTTGTAACGAAGAGGTTCCTCAATTTTAAGCAGCGCCAGATCATTCATCATTGTCTCATGGTCGTAGCCCTCATGTCCCACAATTTGGGATACTCTGACAGTCTGTGTAACAGGAGCATAGCTTGAGCGTCTTAGCAAGCCTACACGAACTTCAAAGTAGTGATTTTGGTATCCTACAACGCAATGAGCTGCCGTAATAATCTGTAAAAGAAGTCTATTGTAAAGCAGAATATCGAAGGAAATTTTACTTATTTTATTATATAATGGTTAGGAGACGGTATGTAATATTTAGTAAAAAACCAAATAGGTAATTCTACTTCTGATTATGTTGACTGCGGTATGATACATATAAGAATATGATTTAGGTAAACTTAAACTATAAGTCTGTGATCTCTTTGATCGAGAAAGGACTGAGTTAACTACAGGGGTTCCGCAGGGATCAATATTGGGTCCCCTGCTATTTTGAAAATTTCTAACTTTTTTTCACTTAGGTAGTGAAAACCTGTAAACAGTAATACAATCAAATGTTGAAGCCTGGCCCTATATTTTATAAAATTCATCTTTGTAAAATGGTGATTGCGAAGTGGTGTTTAGATATTATACTTACCCAATTTTCGTTATAAATAACTCCACCACAATGAAATTGGCCATCTCTGTACAAAGCGATGATAAAAGGCCATTCCGTAGGTTTGCTGACAGCACCTCCCACAACCCTATCATCAGTTCTTTTTTGACGACTTATAGTTTGCGCAATTTTCCCATTATGTGGAGCTGTGTCTTTAACGATTCCACATTTCATTTCCGGACATTGGACAAAAACAACGACATCTCCTTGAGGATCTTCGCGGCAGGATTGTGGGAGCAATGGTTCACTTTGTTGACCTCGTGGCTCAATGAAGGGTCCTGGAATTACTCCTTTTTGAAAAGTAATAATTGGCTCCTCCTCAGTGACCTCGACTTCAGCGGCACAGGCTTCTTTTGCCCATTGTAGGGAATTCTTGCAAGCCGGATACCATTTACCTTTATAATTCCGGTGCAGAAATCCCTTATTAAAGGATACTCCGTATGACTATAATTGAAATTAAACAAAAATAAGTGTATGTTTGCAGTGTTTTAAAAAAATATATTTACCAAGTGATGACCTAATGACCCGACAATCATTGAGCAATCCTTTTCGTCGTTTCCATTTAAGCAGTTCTTGAAACCATCACACTTCTCCATGGAACTGTAGCACATCGAAACTGAAGATCTGTTGCTGTTTTCATATTCTTCCGCGTTATTATAGCAAGAGAACATGAAAAGATCGCAACCGAAGCAACCCTTTTCATCCTCCCCCATAGGGCAATCTGCATACCCGTCGCAGATCTTAGCATCGCCAATCCTCGCTTTGCAAGTGCAGGCTGTCTCGTCGCTAGCGTCCATGCAGTCCACGGAGGAATCGCACCACTTCGATTGGTCTATGCATTGGTGGGTCCCGAAACAGGGCACTGTTCCGAAAGGACAATCGCCTCGATCACTGTTTATTCCGTTTCCGAATCGGGCCGACATTTTATTCGGATAGGTCGCGTAGATGATGTCTGTTTCGGTCGGGATGTTAAGGGCTGCTGTTGTCTCGTTTTGAGCGTGCCTCAGTTTGAAAGGTCCAGGATTGAAAAATCCAGATTGGTGGGGCATGCCACCTGTTGGCATAAAAGTGCAATAGTACGGCTGCGATGATTGCATAAAATTTTTGCCATGTTGGCTACCGTGATGTATTACTCTGGAATATACAATAAATATTATAGAACGTCCTAATATTTAATCATTATATATTTGCTTTGATTTAATAAAACTCCTTAAAGCATAATTATAATATTATTAGTGAAACTTCAAACTATTTACATGAATTTCGATTACCCTTATTTATAGTTCTATATAATAGAGTTTGAAACTGATTTACTAAAATTGTAGTAATTGTTTATATGCAGTTTTGTTCTAAGGATATATACACCAATCTGCTTCATTAATTATTTAATAGTCTAGTCAGAACAGACATTTGATTTTGGAACAATTCCAAGGGAGTTGAAATTTATACAGACCTTTAAATCATCATTCAAAATGAAATATCAAAAGATCTGTGCTAAAAATCTTATTCAGGGTTAAATGTGCAAAAAACGACTTTTCACAAATATCTATCCTTTTACCCTAGACAGGGGTTCTCCAAACCCCACGGAACTAGTGGAAAATTCTAAAAAATATTTGTCGTATATTAATCGTCGTAAAAAATCCAGAGGGGCATTGATTTTAGATTTCCGAAAATATTAAAAAATCACTCCTAATTGAGGGTTGAAATCACCCCAAAAGATTAATTTGATCAAAAAATTATCATTTAGTACAATTGTGTTTTTTATTAGATTAGTTATATCAAATCAATCTCAAAAGAGCAATGTGATGCGTTTTCAACAAAGAAGGGTTAAAAATTTACCTATACACGCTAAAAAGGGGTGTAATCATCCCCCAAACTATTGAAATAACCTGGAATATTTTGCGAAATTCTAAATATAAGATACTTTTGTGCTTTGAGTCATAACAAACACCAGTTTTGAAGGAAAAATTACCCTGAGTACAGCTACCCTCTAAGGGGGTGAAATCATCCCCTGAACATAAAAATACTGTAAAATATTTTTGAAAATTCTGAATATGAAATATTTTTGCTTTTTGAGTGAGGAAAATTATGGGTCTAAGTACACTATAAGAAAAAATTGGCGGCGGTACAAAGAAGATTTAATAAAAAAATTATTTTTTGAAAATTTAGTATTTTTTTTCGACCCCGTTCTAATTAACGAAATTAATTTTCGATTTTTTTTTTCCCAAGACTGCTTTGGTACCCTGTATAACATATATTTTAGCCATCAATTATAATTCACCCATTTTCGAGAAAATTAATTTATTCAATTTTCCAAAAATTCGCTATAACTAGTGTAAAAAACATTTTTTGAAACTGATATTTGGCATAAATTAATCCCATCACCGTAGTAACTCACCACATTAAAATGGACAAGATACATGCGGGGGCAGCCCACCTATTCTTTTTGTCTTACTTCACTAACCCTAGTACCTAAATAAAGAAAATCAATCTTACCCAGCTCCAGAACTGGTGGATCCAAAAGGTCCAATGTTTACTCCCGCGGTTTGCCCATTCGCTGATAATGGTGGCACATAATAGAATCCTTAAAAGAAATTTATACAGTTGATATAACGTTAATAAGTTTAATATAATTAATATTAGCACCTAAATTTCTTCCACCATTTATAGATCGTGGATCAATAGCATGAATACTATAATTAAACGGACTAACATCGAGCGATTTGTGGTTATGAGTCTCTAAAGAAACAACAAATGTATTCACCTGTTTATTTCTACAATACTCATTAGAACAATATAAAAAAATGTTACTTACCTCCTTGGTTAAATCCAGGTATACTTGGGTTAGCGCCGAATGCAAAGTTTGGAGCCCAAAATCCTTGTCCAGGAATTCGAAAAGGAGCTGGAGTGCTATAAAAGCACACAGGGAATGTTGGAACTCCAAAATTTGGATTGTATAGAAGTTGTGCAGAAGCTTTGATGGTTTCACCTGTTACTGGAAAACCAGGCCCACGACTAGTAAATTGTTGAGGTGGACTTGTAAATCCATTGTCAGGGCTCACAGTGGATTTAGGTTTATGAATAATACTATTTTGTGGAACATTTTGGCACAAGGTAGGAACACGTTTCTCAGCATCTGAAAAGTGAAATGTAGTAGTAATATTAATCTAAATTAAGTTTTGTTTTAAATTACCCGGATTAAATGTTTCTATAGCAGAGTTTGGATCTTTTTCAGTTGGTAAATCAATTTCTTCGTCGTGAATCTGATCAATGAGTTCTAAATTTATATCTGTAAACTGATTACGTTCTTTATGAATATCAGTTGATGGCAATGAAGTTGAACTATTTATAGTTTTGTCACCGCGAGTAGTAAGTGAATCTTTCAATTCCGATAACTTCGAATCAAGTTTATTTTCATTACTATTTGCTGAAACTACTTTGACCTCAGTCGATTGTAAATGTGATTCAGTTGTCGATGAGATATTTGTACTTGTTCGTGGTGAAATCGATGGCATTGGTGATGTTGAATTATCATCATCTACAGTGTTTTTTGTAATCTTTATTCGTACTTGAAAATCGGGGTCAACTTCATTCTCTAAGCTATTTTGAATAATTTGTACGAGAGGATTCCTTAATGTGGTTACATCAACAAAAGTTTCATTTGAAGATAATGATGTTGTTGCACCAATAAAAGGTTCAGTTGATGTTTTTACGTCAACCGAAGGACTAGTTGATGGCAATAATGTTACTGCATCAATAAAAGGTTCAGTTGAAGAAACTATTTCTATTTTTCTATTTAATTCTGTGCTATTATCAGATGTAGTTGATGTTTCGTTTTCAATAGTATAATTAAAATTAGTTCCATTTTTATCACCACCACCCAAGACAGTGTGCTCTGCATGAAGATTTGCTGTTGATGTTTCATTTGCATCAGTTGTAGATATTTCAAATTCTTGAGTAGTGGAGGAAATTGTTGTAAGCTGTTCTTTATTCCACATATGTTTAGTAGTTTCATCTTTTGTGGAATCTGTTGTACTTTCTAAGATTCCTTCAGTTGTTAATTTCATTACATGATCTGGTAAATTTATTTCAATGAGAGTGGGTTCAGTTTCTACATTATTTTTTCCAAACAAATGTTCTTCAGATGAACTTGACCGAACCACTGAAGGATCTGTCTCTTGTAATAATTGTTGTAACAAAAGAATTTTTTTCTTAATTTCTGCAGCTTCCTTATACACTTTGCGAGAAATTCTTAAGCATTTGTCATTTTCTTGTACTTGTTTACACGTTTTATATGCAGTTTTTAATTTTTCAAATTCACTTTCCGCCTTACGCTTATCTCGAAGAAGCTCTTTGAAACTTTCGTTATCTCTTAATGTTTCTAAAATATCGGATGGTATTTCTCGACGATGTCGTATTGTATTTGGCCTTAAATCACTTTTCAGTTCATGTTCCTTTTTCACAATTTCTTTGTCTTTTACAAACTGCTTTCGCTTTCTAGAAATACCCCTCTCATAACGATGGATCCTATTAAAAACATCATCCTTCAAGTCGTTCACTGCATAAATATGAGGAGCTATCTCAGATTCGCCTTCGAACAATTTTATTGAAAATTTTTCTTCTGCAATAAAAATTGTGTTTACTATTGTTGTTAAACTAGATTAGATTATGCTACACCTTTTATATCTGTGAAAATGCCAAAGCTTATACTACTCAACAAAATTAGCATAGTAGTCAAAATAAATACGGAGAAGATTTTCCAACATCGTAGAATTTGTCCGTTGTTCTGTGATTCCTTAGTGTCTTCTGGATCAGTGACTGTAATTAATTTTATATTATGGTTATGAATAAAAGAAGGCATTAAAGCTCTTTTAATAAAGAAAAACAATAATCTGAAAAGGCCGTAGCAGGATAAGAGTGGGTGGGCTCTCCCCGCATGTATCTTGCCCATTTTAATGTGGTGAGTTGATACGATGATGGGATTAATTTATGCCAAATAACAATTTCAAAACATGTTTTTTACACTAGTTATAAAGAGTTTTTGGAAAATTGAAAAAATTAATTTTCTCGAAAATGGGGGAATCAATCTTGATGGCTAAAATATATTTTATACAGGGTACCAAAGCAGCCTTGAAAAAAAAGTCGAAAATTAATTTTGTTAATTAGAACGGGGTAAATAAAAAAATACTAAATTTTCAAAAAATAAGTTTTTTATGAAATCTTTTTTGTACCACCTCCAATTTTTTGGTTGTAGTGTACTTAGACCCAAAGCTACAACATATATACTTTTGGAAATTATCGAAAAGGTACTTCATAGTTAAAAAACAAGAAAACTTTTTTTTTTCTACCAAATTCAAGTTTTTAGTTGTGATTTTGGATAAAATATGCACACTTAAAAGAAATCCAACACCTTTATTTGAATTGGAATAAATATTTTACAATTTTAATTAAACTATTTTGAAGAGCTTCATAGTTCAAAAAAAAGAAAACAATTTTTTTTGACACAATTGACGTTTTTATATATGATTTAATTGTGAATAAACACAAGTACACTTACATTGATTAAACTAGTTATTACTACTAATTACAATTACATTGATTAAACTAATTGTGGAAAATAATTTAAAGAATATTTTCTAACTAATTTTGTGCTTGCTTGTCCAAAATCCAAATTGGCGGTGGTAAAAAGAAAATTTCATAAACAAATTATTTGTTGAAAATTTAAATATTTTTTTTTGACCCCGTTCTAATTAACGAAATTAATTGTTGACTTTTTTTCCAAATCTGCTTTGGTACACTGTATAACATATATTTTAGCCATCAAGATTGACTCACCCATTTTCGAAAAAAATTCATTGTTTCAATTTTCCAAAAATTCTTTATAACTAGTGTAAAAAACATTTTTTGAAATTGATATTTGGCATAAATTAATCCCATCACCGTAGCAATTCACCACATTAAAATGGGCAATATACATGCGGGGACAGCCCACCCACTCTTATCCTGCCACGGCCTTTCCTGATTTTGAACACTTTTTATGGGTGAATTATGGTAAAAAATCGTTTAGGAAATTGTTTTTCAAAGAAATTATTCCGACGATTTCTAGAAGGAAATAATTTTACCGTTTTATATTAGATTAATTGATTCATTTAATTATTTATTTAAAATATCATCAATGACTAGTTACTTTACGAAAATATAATGGAAAAAGAAAAATTCAAATTTAAGCAATCAAACTTAAATTTAACAAACGATGAGAAAAAGTTTTGAAGCAAAATATATTTTATTTATGAATAATAAGCACAAGATCTTTACTTTTCTCCTTTTAAGAAATGCAGTTATTATCAATTAGATCCACTTGACAATTGCATTAATATATCATAATATCTGGAATCATTTTCCTATGTTTCTGCCCTAATTATAGAAGAAAAAAAAGTTGGTCCGAATTGGTAATTTATTTACTGAGTGCTCATATTAGTACGAATATAAAAAAAATACCTATGAGTTTAACAAACAAGGTATTTTATGCTTTTTACATACTTTTATTTCCAAACAATTGTTTTTAAAAAATGAGTATTAAGTCTATTAAACTGAAGCCAACTCTTGCAATAATTTCAGTATGCGTATCTAGCAGATATCTTCACTAACTCTCCGGTATCATAATAATCTAAAACTATTTACCAACATTTACTAAATCAAAAGAAACCAATTATGATCTTTATTACAATAGAAATGTAAGCAAATTATACTTAAATATTTTGTGTTTAGTTTGGAATCAATAATTTTTGCTTTTACTATTTAAATCCTTAAATTACGAAGTGAACTGCGCACTGATTATAATAATTACATATATTAACATATTATATATAAATCACTCAAATATAAATTCTTCAAAGCTTTTTAAATGCACATTTATTATCACTATTGTCGGAGCCTGGAGTGGAATCTGATATAAAACGAAAATTTGTTGCGTACCTTGCACTTGCACATGATTTGTAGAACTCATCTTAGCATTAAAACAATTCACACATTCAATTAGAACATATTCACGTGAAAATCACAGAAAACAGAAATTTAATATCTACTGCACCACCCGCACCTTGCACAAAAACTAAAAAGCCTTTCAAAATAAATACTTTTTAGCACTAAGGAAACTCGATCTTGACCATTTGAAGGTCTCGCGGAAATTCAACCGTCTCGCTGTAAGAAAACGAAGTGATCGGGCTGAATTTTTCATATGGGTCAAGAGGTAAGAATTTTTCTTTATGTGAAATGTTTACATACGAGCATAAATCGTTGACAACACACTTTTGTTGGATGAATGAAAATTGTGTCAAAATTTAATATCTGCAATATTGGTCAGAAAATGATGATCTTTCAAGGAAATTGTCTTTCGAAATGATTTTTTATTTAGAGCAAGCGAAAGTGGTCTTCGTAAATGAAAGCAAATTTCTGCTAAATAGGAACTTAAAGAAATATTTATACCATGCAATAACTCGTCAGTTGTTACGTAGATTTTAAAAATTGATTATCATTCGTAGTATAATTTTTTATGGAACTTTTTTAATTTTACTATTGTGTAAGATATGTTTTCATGAAAAAAAAAAATAAATAAATAGATAAAATTAACATGAAATGTTTCGTGGACTTTTATATAATAAATAACTGAAATGAAATGACTCTTTAGAGTTTTATCTTGAAAATCTTATAAAATTTTCAAAATTAAATTTCAACACATTTTCAGCTGTAGATTTAAATTAAATTTTTATAGAAATTGGTAGGAACATTTCATGATTCGCAAATTTCTCTTAGTTAGTTCTCTATTTAATAAACAGAATTCAACTTGGTCGTTGTGTTGTGTTAGTATCCAATGTTTACAATGTTTTCTTAGCAAATTGTGGAAATTCTAAACTGAAGCACGGTACTAAAAATAAAAAAATCAGCATGTAAAAAATATCTTAGATGTACCATAAGTGTAAAATTAGATATGAAAATTATAGTGAAATATGTTTATTATGACCCCGTCTCTAATGATCAACTCTTTATTTTGTCGTAGCTAATATAAATTAAGAAGTTTAGTTTCCATATACACTTCCATGGAATTTATTTGTTTATATTGATATGCCTCTTATATTGACGAATTTTTTTTGAGGTCAGACTTTTTTTGCGGCATTTTCCTAAAATTAAAATAAAATAAATTAATAAATAAATTAAATAACAAATAATAAATAAATTAAATAACACATAGTAAAATGATTAACAATTATTTAATTGATTAACAATTAATTAATTGATTAACAATTAACAGATTAAATAATTGGAATAAAATACAAATAAAAAATGGAAAGCAAGCAAAAAATACTTACACTTACAAATCTATGAATTTAAAAAATAAAAATAAAAAAACTGTCCTTTTATATTTACATGATTAAACCGCACAATTGGAAGCGCCAGACGAATCCTTTGAATAACCGTGTTAAGTTAAATAGGCCTAATGACCATTTTATTGTTTATTTGGACTCTGCTCTATTTTCGAAGGCTTTCAAAAGAGTATACATTTATTTAAACTTGTTGCAGATGCTCACTTCTATACATCATTCAAATTAATTAACACTATGTCTTTAGAACAAATGATCAAACAATTGGGGGCAATAAAAAAAAAACCAAAAATTTCAGATTCAACAGCTTCTATGAATTTGTTATAATTTTATCAACATTACTCATAGCATATAAAGGGGGGGCTTATGCTAATTCGAATAACGCAAACATCTAGAGCAGCGGATAATTGACAAACGCTTATGTAAACTGGCTGAGATACATAAGCAATAAAGCACTTTGCCAGTTACTAAATGCCATTCGATATCACAGATTCCAGCAGCGAAATAAAGCACTCGAAC
Source organism: Dysmachus trigonus (assembly GCA_949715965.1). Taxonomy (NCBI): domain Eukaryota; kingdom Metazoa; phylum Arthropoda; class Insecta; order Diptera; family Asilidae; genus Dysmachus; species Dysmachus trigonus. The sequence continues at coordinate 77,563,041 of OX454322.1, read as the reverse complement.
TCCATGTATTATGGCGGTAAACGTGTCAATAATACAGATGGGTAAGCTCCCGGTGGCCTGGATATAATTGCAAACATGCCTGGGTAAAGAGTTGCCACCTTCCTACGGTGGTGTATAGTATCCAAGTGCACCTAAAGCCGTACCCCCGGCGGGGTTCCAATCATCCCCCGGACCCGGAACCCGGCCCCCAGGACCCAGTACCCAGAACTCGGAATCCAGGACCAAACAGCGAACTTGGCTACGAACACACAATTTGTTGATTTATAAATGAAATGAAATTTGCATATCATCGTTGTTTCACATATGTGACAATATGATATCATGTACTTAGCCTTGACTATGTGAAGCCCATTGTGAAGGCATACAAACAGATTATATGCGATGCGGTGGGGTATGGGCCGTGTATCGACGGATCCCTGTGGTATCCCATGCCTTGGCACTTCTCCGGTGGAGTGGATGAACCCATATGCTTAGTGCATGCGGGAGTGTTAGGTCATGAAGCTCTATAATTATAGTGACTATGTGTTATTTCACACACGATTATCCTGCCGCCCAGCACCCCCCAAACTGCGCTGTCACGTTATAGTATAGTATAGTAATAAAGCTACTCTGCCAGGCGGCCCTATGCCCTGTGTGCCCTGTTTTACCCGGCCCACCCCCACCGTAGGTATCCCCGGGGAGACTTGTGGATAGGTACACCTGCCTATATGAAATGAGCCGCATTAAATGTTTGCTCTTTTCATATATTGCCATATTGTTGCCATTTGTGGTTCATCACTTTATGCCATTTATATATAGTTGACTGTGTAATTAAATTAAATCTGGAATGGAGGCAAATAAATCAGATATGGCCCCTTTTTTGCGGTCGCTATTTTCACGTTTTTCAACCCCAAAAGTGGGCAAGTTGAGGGGTTTTATACGCTCAGATAAAAAGACATATGAGGCCGTGTGCTGTTAACTTTTCATTAACTCTTCAATTAGCTGCCTATTGTGAGGATATTATGCGAAAATAAGGCTGTTGGTAAATGAATATGTTACGAAAGAGAGTAATGGATGTAATGGAGACTTTTTGAGAGGGATTAAATAAAGCGAAATTAATTACATTGATAATGTGTGGTGCGTAAAAAATATATGCGAAATATCGCAATACACTACCGGACATTTAACAATTTATTATTAACGTATTTTATGAGCCATGACAATTTTGTTAAAAGTTTATTTTATATTCATGATATATATGTATGTATTGCTTTTATTCGGTAGTCTGTGTTATGGCATCCGAGATTTATCAAATTACGAGATTAGACCTCATTTTCGATTTATGTTAATAAAATACATTTATCATACTTATCTGAAATTTATTTATTTAAATTGCTACATCCTGTACGTATATGCCTCAATCAATTTGTTTCACACAATACGTAAAATCATAATCTATAAATATGGAGTAATTTTTTTGGACTGTTATTAAAATTAGGAGTTCGATGGAGGAAATTCATAAATTCAAAAACGTTTTAAACAATCTCAAAAAAATAACTCTCTACAGAGACCACCTTTACAAATTTTTTTTTTAAAAGGGTGAAAGGGACTAGAAAAAATGATTTTTAAAAATATGTTATAAAACATTAATGTTTCGAAACCAATAACTACTATAAACTTTCCTTTAATGACTAAGATTTTAATCTTGAGAACCTACCAGATAAAATTAGCATGATCTTATGTGAGTGCATTTTTTTAAAATTTTATGAGGACTATGGCAGAGCAATGGAAAATATGTAGTATAAGATGAGCCGCCTGTTGGTTTCATTAAAATGTGTACTTTGACGCTCAAAAAATTAACAGAAAATCAGTAGCATATTTCCGCGGTACGAAATAAATAGATTTACGCTTGAACAACGACGTTGGGGAATATTGGAAACTTATTTCCAAGGTGAGTGCTGTATTGCCGAAACAGTGCGAATTTTGAATTGTAAGTTGTCAAAGTTAATTTCGATCGAAATAATGCCATGGTATCAAATAGGGCGTATAATAACAAAATTGTTGTATTACATTGGTGCAAAAGTTCTGATTAAAAAAACAACTTCGTTTTTTTTATTATTATTATTTTATATCTTTTGACATTAGCCAACTACATAGTTACCATCTAAGTCTACAACAGTACTCCAACGATTTGGCAATTCGCTAATCCCTTTCGCCCAGAACTGCAAATCCTGTGAGTTAAAAAATGTAACAACGTCCGCATTTAGTTGTTCAAAATTTTGGAATTGTTTCTTACTTAAGAACGATTTAAGATGCCAAAATATGTGATAATCGGTAGGTTCCAAATCAGGCGAATATGGTGGATGAGCCACGATATTCCATTCCAGTTCTGTTAATTTAGAATGCATTTCTTTAGCGGTGTGAGGGCGAGCATTGTCGTGTAAGAGGTGCACACAAGTACGTCTTCGGCGTTTTTTCCTGATGGCTTCGGAAGAAAAGACTGACAAATGTTAACGCGGGTTAGTCTGTTTGCATCAGTTAACTTGTGAGGTATCCATCGGCTCAAAACCCTCCTGTACCCAAGATCGTGTAGATGTCTGACTACTGTTGTACCGAGTATCTTCGCTAACTCACGCGTAGTAGATTCGAGATTTTCTTTGATGGCGCTAAGAATTTGCTGGTCATTGATGACTTGAGGCCGTCCCGACGAGTTTCGTCTTCGAAGCTTATATCTCCTTCACCGTAGGGTAGGAGGCAATTATATTCTTAAAAGCACTATTGATGTTCGCGACAGCTACGCTCACAGAGTAACCATTCGTAATAAAAGATTGCACGTAGATACTCCTTCGCGGTGGAAGCCATAACTAGTCAACTGTGCGTTTGCTAGGCTATTTATATGCGCTAACTGAAACATTCGAGAATATTCTACAATACTATTGCGCAATTTAGAACTTTCGGGAAGAAAGTTATGAAATAAAAAATATCGAAATTTTTTTTTTTCAGTTCTTTTGCACCAACACGATAAATTCGAGATTGAGTGGAAAACAGGCGATAAGAAAACTATATTTTGTGTCTGATGTGCGAACATTCGATTTTTTTGTTTATATTATAAGCATAGTGTGGTACATTGAAAATTCTGAATAAAAATTTTGTAGTTTTGCTATGTTATTTTTCATTTTGAGTTTTTCAATTGTTTGCCATGTTTGAACATTCACAACGAGAACTTTTCAATATTACGTTTTAAGAGATTTCTATAAAAATTAAGAATTTTAGTCCTCCATATTATGTTAGAACTTTTAAAAGTAGCATGTGAAATAGCTAGATATGTCATCTATTCAACGGCAAAAACCAAATAAAAATTTGAATATTGATTTATTATTAAAGGTTTTTCGAAGTGATTAAAGCTAATATAATAATGGTAGGTTAGAATTATTGAAATCATAAAACAATGATCGAATTGGAATTGGTTATTTCTTTGCTTTTCTTATTTTAAACAATTTTTTATGTTTTCGCCAATCTTTCATAAAAGGTAAAAGTTGAAAATTTACATTCCACTGAATTTCTGAAGACATAGGAAAAATTTTCACATATCGTGATATAGAAGAATCCGTTTTCGAACGTTTATCGAAGTTTATCTTCAAAAACTGCAAATAGTTTTGATGCAAACTATTTTATTGGTTCATTTAAATTAATTTTTAATTTGCTGATTTTTTTATGGGTAATAATTATATTTTTCAATTTTTTATCCCTGTTTCCTGAAGTGTATAGTTAGTATTAAATTAAATAATAATTGTATACAATATAATAATAACACTGAAATGCAAAACGAAAACTACAAACACACTCACCACTTTGAATCCCAGGCCTAAATGTACTAATCCACTTATAGTCTTCCTCTCTCATAATCTATGCACATAACATTAGACATAATTCTCAATTAGGTGCTCTGATTTAATCAAGAACTTGATCCCTTGGTCAATAATAAAGGCAATTGTTGTAATTTATCTGTACTAAATTTTAGCCCTTTCCACAACACGGCGGCATTTCTCAAAAGTTATTTGATATTTTAATTGACAAGTTAAATTGTGGCTATTTAGAAGCCTAATCAAAACTTTCAAATCGCCCGGGGTGCAATAGTTGTTAATATTTTAATAGGGAATAATTATTAGTAACTTGGCCACCAATTATTCGAATGCCATGAGTATCTTTCGTAGTGGGAGAGGAGGAGGTGATACTTATATGTGAATGGATGTATATAATGATTATGTATTCTGAACAGCCTACAGTCCCTGGGTTTATGGCCAGAAATAATACATAAATCTATGCATACGTGACAGAATGGGTTTCAGATATATTCTATGGGTATATCCTTAAGGACGTTATTCAGGTCTAATTTGAGACATATTTTCTATAATGAATGTCTTTGGCGTTCGCAAAGGGGACTTCCTTAGTGAAGTTTTATTAAATATTTGTCAAGCTTAGGATGCTGTTGGTTTTTAATAACTCTCGTCAAATTATTCGTGCTACTAGATATACATATGTACATTAGGGTGCTTTTTTTTCGCGACTATTTTTTTTTTTTTTCAGCCCCCCCTCGAAATTTTGTGGCTAATACCTAAACAAACATTCCCTGAAAATTGGAGCCCTTAAAAATAATATTTAGTACTAGACCAAGACGCATAAAGATTTCCCATATAAAATACACGTGAACTTTGAATATTTTTCTTCAAATCTCTACAACTCAGAGGAATTTTATGGTATAATCTTGGTCAATGGTAGGATTTCTTCAGAATTGAATGCTCTATAAAAGTGTACATTGCGGTGTAACCCTTACTCCCACCAGCGAGGTAGTACGGGTCATTAACCCCAATTTGTCCATGAAATTCTCGCTTTTTACCCCTATCTCGTAAACAAAAAGAGGTACAGAAAAAGTGAATATGACAAACTTATAGCAAATTCAATTTTCTACAAAAAAGTTCTGAATACCAAATTGCTAACATCAATATTTCAAGAGATATTGGGCTTTGAAGTTGAGGTAGTGTTTCTACAATTTAGCTCAATAATCCATGAAAATTCCACACTACCTCAAATTCAAAGCCCAATATCTCTTGAAATATCAATGTTAGCGATTTGGTGTTCAGAACTTTTATATAGGAAGTTGAATTCCCTATAAGTCTGTCATTTTCATTTTTTCTGTAGCTCTTGTTATTTACGAGATAGGGGAATTTCATGAAAAAATTGGGGTTAGTGACCCGTACTACCTCGCTGGTGGGAGTTAGGGTTACATTGCAATGGACACTTTTGTAGAGCATTCAATTCTGAAGAAACCCTACCATTGCCCAAGATTGTGCCATAAAATGCCTCTGAGTTGTAGAGATTTGAAGAAAAATAATCAAAGTTCACGTGTATTTTATATGGGAAATCTTTATGCGTCTTGGTCTAGTACTAAATATTATTTTTAAGGGCTCCAATTTTCAGGGAATGTTTGTTTAGGTATTAGCCACAAAATTTCGAGGTGGGACTGAAAAAAAAAAAATAGTCGCGAAAAAAAAGCACCCTAATGTACATACATAGGAGTATGCGGATTTAGTTGTTTTAACTCTAATTATATACTTGAATGAGTATAAAATTCAAAATAATTCATCATATTAGAATACAATTTTTATTAATGGAATACTTAATTCACAAAAAAAACAAAATTCAATAGTTTATTGTGAATTTCTCGATCCGTTCACGTTTAATCGATTTTTCACTTATTAATTAATTAATCTAATTAATTAATTAATTATTAATTATTATTAATTAAAAATAATACAGATTACTAGTTGGCACAGACATATTTCAAGCAGAAATGACAATTATTAGAAATATTTTCAGAATTACTAATTAAGATTTCAATTTAAAAAATTTAAAGCACGAAATAAACAAAGATTTTTGCCCGAATTATTACAAATTGCTAAAAGTAAGTATTTTCAATATACATTTTTGTAATAGTGTAGTGTAGTTGCGTTGAAATTTTTAAATAATTTTAAAAACAGAGAAGTTATTCAATCTCAAATCGACAGAATTTTTTTTTAAATTTTATATTTTATTATATTAAAGGTATTAATCCAGAATCATCCAAAATAAATTTGGTGAAGATCTTTAAGTCGGTTGTTATTTTTCTTTAAAAACCCTGTTAAAATTTCTGCTTTGATTTAATTAAACATTTCGACATATGTATAATTTTCTCCTGAACTACGATAGATGATGGATTCGCAAATAAAAATATTTGTAAATTTTTGGGGCGTTGTAAAAAATTTACTGACTACCATAATTAAAAAGGAACCCATTTTCGAGCAGTGCACTAATAAAACAGGACATTTTAAAGACTTTGAAATCGAATTGCTATGCAATTGATTGCGACTATATCAAACGACTGTCGATATGTTGACTCTATAAAAATCAAATCAAAATTTGACCATTTAAACCACGAGAATCATAATAATACTTTTCAAATGACACTTTCGTGCCCACAAAGGCAATAATAATTAAATGTTTGTTCATTGATATGTGGAAATCCAACCAAATTATTTTTTAAATTGATTTTCAGTTTTTTTTGTTTTTGGAATTTCGTCCCTTAAAGGTTATGTTACGTTTGCCAGAAACCTTGTTCACCCAACCAGAATTCCGGGATACAGTGCCATTTCTACCTTCCCGAGCATCAGGCCGGGCTTTTGTGGAATCGATTTATAATTAAATTAAATCAATTGTGCTAAACTGCGGTAAATAAAAACAACGAAGCAAAAAGCAAAATAGCAACAACCCCGCGACTGATGTCAGTACCAGCCAGCGCCGTGGTGTGGACACTCACCGATACCTGTCAATTTACTCCTCCGTCACAGAGCGTCCGGAAGCGTGTTTTTTGGAAGTTCCCCTCCCCAATTTGCCAGTTCCTCCCTGCCAGCCGGGCCATTGTTATTACTCAAATGCTCGCATTCACCTGCGAGCACCCGCTGCAGCCCGCCCGCCCGGCAACTCTCGAAATCAGTGGACAAAGCGCCGGGCAAACGCGATCCACTCGGCAGTAGTGAGGCGGCGAGTGTGTGGCGTTTGTATCCAAACAGTGCGACAGAATTTTTTCCTTTTTCTGCCCGCCTGCCGACCAACCCGCTATCCGTGTCCCCGCTTAACAATCAGGTGTGGGTGCATTCGATAGCACACTCTACCTGGGGGCCATCGTTACCATGCATATGGAGGTGTAATGTCGCCTGTATCCAGGCGGACTGTGAACGCTTCTACGCGCCTGTGACAATCTCGATGAGCAGTACAGCCGCATCGACACATATCACTAGCTCAATATTGCTCTGTCTGGTGAACCACCCGATGGGGCGAGTGGAGCAGGGCAGGGGGGAGTTATCCAATTATTTCGTTATGCCACCCATTCATAAATAAATAATTCCTTAATGTGTTGCTATGAAGTTTTCGGTTCGCACATATCACTGTAATGTCGTAGATATTGACCTCGCTCTCGTAGATATTAACCTTCGATAAAACATTAAATTAAATAGCTTGTAATGGTTGTCTTTTAGCGAATCATGCAACTAAATAAGGTTATAATGTAACATTTTTCTACTTTTAATTTATCGCATTACTTTTCTTACACATTTCAATTCAATAAAATCGTTTTTAACATCACAACGTATATTTTCACTTCAGAAAAGTCAAAATATTTAACTCAAATACATAGGACCAAATCCTAAATTCAAACAATAGTCCAGTCAAATTAGACTTTGAAGGTTACAAAAATTCCCATAGAGCTAAAAATTGGTATGAATGTTCAGAATACTATTATAAATGAATTGTGAAAAGTCCCCATCAATCCCCCTTGTGCAAAAAATTTTATTGATGGTGAAAGTTTGCAAAAATAGGTTTTTCGCGTTTTTCAGCTAAACGGTGAGTTTTACAGCAAAAATAGTTCAGACAAAAATTGTAGATCATCCAATTCTCTACAAAAAATGTCTCTACACTTTTTTCCATAAGTATTACCATTTCCGTGATATAGGCTATTCAAATTTTGCCGCCCTGCCAACCACGTTAAAAAAAAAGCGCCAAGCACACTACCTCATAGGTGGTGTGGAAACGTGTGCATATTACGAATAAAATAATTTTTCAATTTTTCGAACCGCTATATCACGGAAATGGTAATACTTATGGAAAAAAGTGGAGAGACATGTTTTGTAGAGAATTGGATGATCTACAATTTTTGTCTGAACTATTTTTGCTGTAAAACTCACCGTTTAGCTGAAAAACGCGAAAAACCTATTTTTGCAAACTTTCACCATCAATAAAAATTTTTGCACAAGGGGGATTGATGGGGACTGTTCACAATTCATTTATAATAGTATTCTGAACATTCATACCAATTTTTAGCTCTATGGGAATTTTTGTAACCTTACTTCTATTTTAAGAGCTAATTTGACTGGACTACAATAGACAATAAACAATTGTAAAGGGTGGCCCATCAGGTTGGTTTCTTTTTAAATTACATGTTATTTGGATATAGACAGGTCTTTTGTGCTCAAAAAATTTACAGGAATACAGTATCATATAACCGCGGTATGAAATGAATACATTTATGCTTGAAAAACGTTAGAAAATAGTGAAAACTTATTTCCAAATTGAGTGCTAGGTTGCCGCAACAGTGTGAATTTGGAAAAGAATTTTAGTACGCAAGTTTATGAAGAAAGTTCGGGAGACTGGAATGCTAATTGATCCTATGCACGAGAATATTGCTGCTGTTGTTGAAAAATGTACGACTAAACTCGAGAACGTCAACTCACCACAGATCTCAGCAACTAAACATTATTAACACTAGACTGAGGAGGACAGGAGGAATTCTGCATAAAGATCTGGGATTTATTATTTATTCCCTCACAAGATTCAACTGACATGGGTGAGCTCTGGTTCTAGCAGGATTGCGCTACGTACCACACAAGTCTTGCAACAAACGATCTTATTCGCACTAAGTTTAATAATCGTGTAATCAATCGTCTTGGAGATGTGTCTTGGCAATAGACAATTTATTATTAATTTTTCATTAAAAATAACGATATGTTCTAATTAAGCATTTTTTAAACGCACATATTTTAATCAGTTCATATCAGATTTACTCACGTTTACTAATTTATAGGAATACCTACATATATTATTTACCCATGGTATATTCCTTTAAGAATTAAAATTAATTTTAATTATTTAAGTAAATTAAATTTTAAAACAATCTAAAAATCAGAGATCTCGGCCTGACAATGTAATAGATCTAGACTTAAGTAAGGTAAAAGATTTTAATTTTATTCTAGGATTGTGATAAATCTAAATAATTATCAAATCAAATATTATAGCTAGTTATTGATTTGATTTGAACCTTACAAACATTCAGAATGTAAAGAGAACATTGTTTCTTCTGGATTTTATCCTCAAAATATGAAGCCTTTATTTTCTATTTTACATTGTAGCGATCTTGGCAATGTTATTGATATGAATTTTGTGCTAATGTATTAAGGACTTATTTTACTTGTGACTGTCAATTTTAAAATTGTTCCTCTGCGTAAATTTGGATGTAATTAGATGAACATTAAAGATTTTTAACAATTTTTCCCTAGATTTCCCATCTTCTTCCCAAAAACTTTGTTCAAGCAATGAAAAATTATTTTGTCTTAAAATAAATTGGGTAAACGAAACCTCTGAAGGTTGAGAATAATTGAAATTTAAAATTTTAGAGTTTCAAAATTTGACTGTTTTGTATTTGGGATGATTTACAACCTAGATTTTATTTACTGCATTACGTGATTTCGACATTTTTCTATAAAAAAACGGGTATAAAAAAATTAAATTTCCTGCAAAGTGAAAGCTTTTAATAAGTTTTCCTTATATACTGTAAATTAAAATATATATAATTGTAGGATTATACTGCCTAACAGAACCTAGTTTAAATTAAATTAACCACGCAAGCGAGCATGGTATTAAACAGGGTACGTTTTAAGGGTCGCAATTTACATGGTTATTAGAATTTATCCATAGCATACCCCCATGTGATTATAACTCCATTCAAATTGCATTGATATGCACCTAGCTTTGAGTGGTTCAGGACGTTAGTTGATTCATGCCGATCTATCATACAATTATTGAATTAATTTCAGTTCAGGATATGTCTATACTAGCAATAATGTACCCATAATTAATTACTCAATTAGTGCACCACGCCATATCACGAAAGGCAACGTGTAACCTATTCAACCCGCCTATGTAAAATATCTCATAAAGGGGCTTGACATGTTTCAGTGGAAGATGAATGCCATCGATGAGGTTGCTTTAATCGATGTACAATCCTCTCTGCATCGGTTCTAGAACTTCCACATAAAATTTATGTGCGGTTATGCTTTTTAATTGCATGGAAAAATTGCGATTAAACTCTGAGGAGGAAGAGGAAGGGAAATAATTTGCAAATTTTAAATCCTTTAGATTATTTCAGTTACAAGCCATTTATATCAGAGCTTTTATATTTTAATGAAATTTAATTGATCTCTAATATACTTATTAATAAAGTCGATGTATTTAAATTTGATCCAAAAATTGTTTACTTTACACGCTTATTATTTGCGTGCAAGAATGTTACACGTTTTTGAGCATATTGAGACTGACATTGACAACATGATATTCGAAATTTAGTGAGTGTCGATCATTTAAGTAGCTTTAAGCATTATAATATATAAAAACACTCCTATTTCGATATTTTCCTAGAATTTTTTTCATTTTATCTTTTAACCAGTTAACTGTGGTGCCCTCATCGAGCCATGACGAGTATATTCGTCAATCACAGAATAAGTTGCGCTGGTAAGATAAGGCCATGCACAAAAACCTCTCCTCAGATCGTGATAATTCTATGAATTTTTGAATGAATCGTGGGATAGTCAGTATCGTTTGCTTATTTTTGGTAAACAAATTGATTGAATTCTTGGAACACTAAACCGAGGGAGAAAATTTCCAAAAAAATTTTGTGCCTCTCAGTTCATGTGCTTTGTATTTGGAATGGTTTTTTGTTGACATTTATGCAATTAGCCCCTTTCTCTGCCCGACAGCTTCCAATTCTTTTATAAAATCTAAATTATTTTCAGACTGACAAGAGTTCTTGTAATTTCATATTTTTTGGTCAACATCTAAAAAACGTTATCATCGCACATAAATAAATTCATTATGCGAACTGGTAAACTTTTTCAACCAGTGCATACCGGGACGCATGAGATCATCTCAAACTGTTTATATTTTCTACTTGTTTGTTCTATTCCGGCATAGCCTCAAAATATTCTAAACATCTTTAAATTTGAGAATATGTTTTGTTTTTCTCAAAAATTGCAATTTAAATAGCCAATGGTCACTGATTTATACGCATGGCGAGTATACTCGTCAATGAGAGTTAACTGGTTAATATACATGTGTAAGTTTTTAAGAATTAATAGGTAGCAGTCAGTCAACTCCACTAGATGTTAGAAGTCGAAAAATCAAAACAAACTGATTTCCTCATTACTTAGTACTGCATTAATATTATATTATACTTTCAATTCTTGTGGATAATAACTCCTTGATGAACTACTGTACTAGTAAATTTCAGTCGACTATTTCAATTATGTAATTATACATATGTTGTATATTTTTCGAATTTTGGTGCTCATTTTGTGATTAATGAAAATTCAAAAATTTGTTAGGTTGAAGTATAAATTGTTTAAAACTAATAATGATTATTTGTAGTATGTCCTTACAATCTCCTGTAACTTAACCGTAAAAAACTGCATTTAATTGTTAGACCGATTTTTGATTCTGACTAATATGCGGTCATTCCTCATTGCTTTCGTCTCACAAGTGAAGAAAATCAACATGATTTTAAAAAAAAATTTGCTTTTGTGCCCAGGACAGCAAATTTAAAATGACCAATCATCAAAATTGATATGATTTCATTTCCTTGTAAATCTCTTGGGGGCGGACATTTTTTAAATTTTCGATTGCTATATTAGATTCTCCATCTTTAATATATATTTTGGTAACAGATTAAGTTTCAGCGACCCTAAGACCTCTTTGATTCATTTTGATAAAAAACCCCATAAAATTGCAAATGTTCGGACGCCATATTTAATTCACCACTTTGGAACCCAATACAAAAATATACCTATACTGTTTTCTCTAGTATAACGTACTTTTTGGCAAAAAATCAGAAATATCGCACAAAGCATTTAGTTGTAATTGAGGTTCAAACTATCCAAACGAATGTCAAATTTTCCTTCACAAAAGCAAAGTTTTAACAAAATTATGACAATTTTGCCTTCCTTTTGGACACAAGCAATAAGAAAATAGCATTCATAACTCAGACTCAAAAAAAAAGTTTAGTTTTGTTGACCTATGTAATCTATACCTTTAAAAATAATATACTAAAATTTCAAGTGCCATCTGAAGAACATCCGCTCATCGTATCGAGGTATTGAGAAATGAATTAAACTTTAAACGCGTTTTTCTCGAAACTACATTTTTCAAATTTGCTGCAGTTATAACTCGAAGATAAATTATCCGATCGATTTGTTTCTTATTGTAGCTTCTTGTATATACGTTTCTCCATGCCATGAACTTCCAGTTTTCCGATAGATTAAAAAATGTAATTTTGGTAAGCCAAAAGCATCAAATTTTCGCGCAAAATTTGAAATTTTTTTTAAAAATTCCGCCATTTTGTTAAATTTCAATTTTTTTTTTTTTTTTTTTATCGAAGGTTATGGTTGGGTCAATTCCTTCTAGTTTAATATACTTTTTTTTTTTTATTATTATTTCAGGTACTGTGAAGGTCGCTATCACTGCAGCAGTGGGGGGACTGTTTTTTTTGGAGTTTTGGTAGATTGATTGAATGCTCTATCGCGTTGACATGAATATTTAGTTATCTCTTTTACTTCGTGTGAATCAGCCATTTGATGCGATATTTGCTAGTTTAATTCTATTATTTAGTATAGGATAAAGGATTTAATGAATTATATTATATATATTCAATTTTCAATTCTGTAATCTATTATTTGAAATTCTGCAATTTGAGTTGTGTTTAGAATGTGAAAGTTCATAAAATATTCCTCGTATGTTGTGTAACTTTGTGCTTTCCTGTTGCACTTGAGTGGGAAAGATATTCAGTAAATATTTTAATCTAACAATGCCACAGTAGTGTTCCTCAGTCATGGCATCTCCTCGACGAAACTATATTACTCGAAGCCTTAATGTCTCGGAAGCAATTCTTAAAAGTTTTACTCCAGGGAGCGGTGCCTCCTTAGTCCTCGTTCTGCCGCATATACTGTTTATGCTGTTATGCTGTAATGCTGGCATGTGCACACTGCGAACACAATTGAAGGAGAGCATAGCAAGCCCAGAATACAAGCACACACTCAACTCGACATAGTGGTTGGTTTGGTGTGTCTTGAGAGTATCTGCCCTTAAATCACTGAAGAAAAGGAGCCCCCGAGGTGTCGGGGGCGGGGGTGTATCGATCCAAGGACCGAAATTCTAATGTGGAATAAGGAAAAAGCTCACTCGGGGCTACACATCCTTCTCCAGTGGTTACAATCTAGCGGACTTTATGGCACGGCTAACCCACGTTCACGTTATGTATCTTTCTTGTGCTCACAATTTTCCTTTCAGGATTTGCTAGAGGAAGAGCTTCGGTCGGTGGGTGTACACGGGTGTGTTCGGGAATGGCCCAGGATCCAGGATCCAGGATTCAGGATGCCCTGCCCGGCTTATGCGGAGAATCGTTTATTGATTTAGTTTGACTATTTCTGCCTTTGGCTATTTCTCAGTTGTCTTGTCTGGGTTTTGTTCGGTTTCCTTTCATTTCCCCCGACGCTTTCCATTGGCTATTCGAGCTGAAGGAGCTTGATAAGCTCCATTCACTTGATACATGATAATGTCATGCTGCTGTTTCTACAATTTGTCATCGTGTATTAATTTCGTTTTATGCTTCGAACGATCTTCGATATTAATATTATCACTGCTATTGATTTTCGATTGGAGAGAAAACGTCTAGATAGTGTATACTCCCTAATTTGAGATTCGAAAGTGCGTAGGAAACGATTATGTTTGATATGGCCTACGGCTACTTATCAAATCAAAAACATTTCAGACTATGTAAGTATTAATAGAGAATATCGAGAATAGTACCTTATGTATTAATCTATATTTATGCAACGTTCATATTAGTAAGAATGCATTGAAAAGGTGTCTGACTAATTGCTATGAACTCTAATACATACATAATGTGTATATAATATTGTTAGAAACTTGCGATTTTAATATTACTATTATCTATATATGTATATTACAATTTTCCATTATTTATTTATTTATTCAAAAGTCTACAAATAACAACTAAAAAATCACGATTTTTACATAAAAAGAATGTATTTTTACAAATTTTCCACAAAATAAGGGTTAATTTTTCTTTTTTTAAAGTAAAATTCCATAACAATATGTAATGTATTGAATTGACTAAGTTTTAGAGAAATATGTATGTATTTATTTTTTTAATGTAAAGGTAAAGAAAGCGCAGTATTACACAAAAATTATTCACGATTTTTACATAATAACAATAACATTACAATACGTAAATTATTGAATTTTATTAAATCTTAAGGAAAAATTCCTTTTGATTTAGGTAAAAATGCATGTTTTTTATATAAGTCAAGCAATTTGTGTACTATTCCATATTTTGTGTACACTGACAACACTAAAATGCGATCGCCACACGGTTAAAGTGTATTCAGCAAGGCGGCGCCACAGTCCACACACACAATATACATATAGTGAGTCACAAAAATAAGTATAAAAGCATAGAGAAATAAAGACAAAAACTTAACCCTAGAACTACAAACCAATTTTTTCACCTTTTAACTACAAACCGGGGTAAATATTGATCCCACGGGTTTTTTTGATCTTAAAATGGTTTTAAGATCAAAAAAACCCGATATTTTTGTTTTTTCATGCTAAAGAGAATGGTAAAGAGCAAATTCAATTTTATTAAGGATTAGTTAGTGAAAAATCGATTTAAGTAGTTAAAATTGCAGAAAAACGGTCAAAACGTCATTTTACAAATAAAAATTCATAACTTTTTTTTTCTAAACATCCGATTTCAGAATTTCCAACACCCTTTCAAAGGGGATACATTAGGCTTCGAGAAAAAAAATAATATTATAATATTTTGCTAAACAAAATCTATTTATTTGGGACTATAAAAATTTAAAAAAAAAAACTAGGAATTTTATATACGAAAAAGTAAAAAAAAAACCCATGAAATATTGGTTTTTAAGAATATATTTCGGTTTTTTTTAATGCAAAATGTAATAAAAAGAGAAATTTGATAAATATGAAAACTAACTTATTCAAAGGCACCACAATCATTGCCGAAAATTATATATCTAATGTTTTATTGTAAAATAAGATTATAATACGCGAATTAAGTTTATTTTAATAGGAAAGAAAAAAATTTACTTACCTACACAAAACATTAACAGGAACTACAAACCGGGGTAGATATCAACCCCACACTAGCTTGATGTATTCACTCCGTCACAGTAAACAAGAAACTGAAGGTTCTGGCGACGCCGCTCTATTACGAGAACCTTAAACTAAATTATGGTATGGAGTTTTAAATTTACCTGGGGTACATATCTACCCCGGTTTGTAGTTCTAGGGTTAAAAATGTTTTGAAATTGCATACCATAGGGTAATTTAAGCCAAATCGCCTAACAGCATAGTTGATAGAGCCATGATTGTACACACTGATTATATTTAATTCTTCTGCCGCTGCTTTTTACTCCTTATAATAAAAAATGTTCCGCTTTTGCAACGTTTTGCTCCAACTTAAACTGTTTAAAACATCAAACTGAGCACCCAAGTTTACGGCCGTAATACATTTTTAGTGTCACCGAAATCTGTATTATGACAGTTGTTAAGAGTACATGTATTCCCGATACAGTAGTAATAGTAGTAGAATAGATTTTTCAAATTTGTATGAAGGTTTACGTGTAGTCGTTTTGGGCTTTTTATTGGGTTCATCAAAAGTTGCGTATGTTTAGAGTTTGAAGACCTATAATTCCCTTTATTTTGAGAGATCAACTTAAAACTCTTAGTGAACCTTTATACATATCATGCTATTCTAAAAACGAGAATTGAAATTCTTAGCATGTTTTTTCGCAAAAAAATAAAAACCTACATAAACATACGATGTCTGATATCAAATATACGATTATTAATCCATTCCCCATTGTTCGGGGATTAATAAAATGAGATGAATACATACGAATTATACAAGCATGTTCACAAGGAGTCCTAAAAAATTTATTGGTTTATTATTCAATAATTTCGACTGCGTTTGTACGATTTCACAACATGTAACATAAAGTTAATAAAGATAATCGAATGTTACGGTGCGACGACTCATTCTGCATCTGCTAATGGTCCCCAGCGATTGCCCTCCTTTTTTATCAGTTTTCCAATGAAACCGCATAATTCAATAAAAATACGACTTCAGCAATAATACAATTTTTCACCCGTACTGAACTGCTTAAAAACATATTACCTTTATGTAAAGGGTGCTCTGCTGCTGCTGCTGCTGCTGCTGCTGTATCGATAAATGTTCCCAATAAGTTGATCGTAGTCGGCTAAAAGTCTTTATAAAAACTCTGCGCACGCGATCTTCAAATTAAGAAAAAAACTCGAGTCACATACCCTGCCGAAATGTGAAAATGTGCAAAAAAAAAAAAGTAAAATTGAAATAATAAAAATTAAGGCGTACGGCCGACAGACAGACAAAAGAGAAAAAAATTAAAATGAAGCCAAATTCGTTGCTGTTGCAGCAACAAGAGGTGCCAGCGACAGCAGATGATGTCTTAAGTGGAACCAGATCACTCGATGTCTTCCTTTTTGAGTCGTTTCTCGCGAAAACACCAAAACATTACGAGTTATGAAATTATGAATCCGGTTTTGTACTCGATTGGACGAATTCTCATACCTCTATCGGTGAAATGGACAAAACTGAAGAATCTCGTGATTTTTAGCTACCTTTAAGAAATAAATCCATTTCTGAGATATTTTTTATAATTCGAGAACTTATTAAAATAAAAAAATAAAAAAAAAAAAAAATAATAAAAAATATAATAATATATATAATAATATAATAATATAAATAATATAAAATATATTAAAAAAACATACAAAACAACAAATAACTTCATTATTTAAGGGGTTAGGTGTAGTCAGGATTTTCAAAAAATCGATTTATTTTTTTTTGCATTTTCCTTAAGTATAATATCTTAGAAATATTCTCTGAAAATTTTAAGTAAATCCGACAAATACTTTTCGAGTTATTCGATAATTAACAAAGGGTTCTCGGGCGCTCTATATACAATTTACAAACTTCAAATGCGTTTTTCTCAAAACTATGTTTCTTGAACCGGTGGCCACTCTAGTTCAAAAACCGCTCGGTAGATTTTAATGAAATTTATACAGATTTTTGAAAACATAAAAGACTAGTGCCTGATCGAAGGATTTTTATTTTTGTTTAAATTTCGATTTTTTATAAACAATTAACTGTTGGTTTTTTCCCAAAAATCTGGAAAAATTTTTCCTGAGGCCGCCATTTTGTTAATTTTAAAAGAAAAAAAAAAAGCTTCGATCAGGCACTAGATTAGATATTAATAAAACTAATTTTTTATGTCCAATTGATTTTAGATGAATCTCCAAGGATATATGTTGGCCACCGCAAGGCGCTTCGGTTGGAACTGGGTCAAAGCAAACAGCCATAACTTTTAAAATTATTAATTTTTTTTTTCCAAAATTTCTGTCAAGTGAAGTCGAAACCTTATTTAATAATGCTATGTTTTTACTTTTACAAAACAAAATAATTTAGTGGCAAAAAAAAATTATTTAAAATTGTCATTTTTTTATGCCTCTGACTACACCTAACCCCTTAAGTCAAACAAATAATCTTACAAACTGGAAACAGATGGTAGCACTTGTGGAAGAACGGACAAATATTACACGATCGTGATGAAAGGCGAATTATGAAAGAAAAACCCTTTTAAAACATCAAGAGAACTAAAAATTGCATAAGAGATTATAGGAAAGGATAGTTGTGCGGAAATGTTTTTAGAAGAAACGACTACCATTGCAGAAAAAAAGAAGCCATTTATTTATCAAAGACTCAAAGAATAAAGAAATTCGACTGAAATTTGCGAAATAATATTTACTAGAAAACTACAAATTTTGGAAAACGGTAGGACCCCTTTTTTGTAGCTGTTTGAGCTACTGTACAAGATTAATTATCATAAATGTTCTACTTGCTTCTTATATATATGCACTCGTTTCTTATTTATATGCACTCGTTTTCTTCGACGTTACACTGTTAGAGAGCTCATTATTTTCTAATATTACAAGAATTTTACAATAAGTATATCTAGAGAATATTTGTATTAAAAACTTATCGATATTTTCATTTAATGTATAGTTTAAGACTAACTACGACTGCACCCATTAGACTGTCGGAAGAGACAGATATTGATCGAATTAAGGCTAAAATCATAGATTTTTAGAGTATTTCAGCTCTTTAATACTTCCCTTATAGCTAGTTGCCAAAAAGCCAAACCGTCTTCTGATTTAAATACATAACTTTCAACACTTTCCCTAAAAATGTGCCCTTTTAATTTTTTGTTTTAAAATTAATATGTATTGTGTCTGACAGGCGCGGATCCAAGGGGGGGTCACGGGGGTCATGACCCCCCCCCCCCCCCCCCCCCCCCCAAAAACAGCCCGAATTTTAAAAAATAGAGCTGAAACAATATTTTGCAAACCGAAAAACAAAAAAAAACGAACGAACAAATCTAGGTTTTGCAAACTTAAAAACCTGAAACTCCTTGTTTTATCTTCTTACTTTTGTTGTTTATTTTCTGGTTTTCGTTTTGTTACCTTCTTTTTTTATTGGGAAATGCACTGAAAACTATCCTGGTTTCAACGACACTGAAATCAACAATGGACTGTTGTGTTTTCAATGTTTTGATTGCAAACTGTGAAGTTAGCCACGCTGCCATAAAAGGCGCCAAGTCATTTGAAAACACACGAGGTAACGTTTCAGAAGAAAATTCGAAATAAAAACATTCAGACATTTTTTAGTTATAAGAGTACATTTTTTATATAAAAAAATTATAATTTTATATAAACAATAAATTTATATATGAATGTAATGAATTTTCAAGTAAAACAAATTGGACGGGTTTTTGCATAAGGTTATTCAGGCTTTGTTTTTTATTCACTGAAGAAATTTGGCTTACATTGTTTATTTGGTTATTCTTGTTATTTTTGTTATTTTTGATTTTTTTCTATCCCGTTACCGCCTCCGGAAAAAAATTCTAGATCCGCGCCTGGTGTCTGAATTCTGATTTGGAATAGGTTTCATGGACGCAGGTCAGTCACCTTTCCGCTGATCCTTTAGTTGATTCGATGTAGTTTGGGTAGTGGTATCAATACTTTCTGCAGACAAAAGTAAAGAATGATTCATCTCTTTATTCAAAAGAGGTGATAAAATACGGTTTCAACCGATTTAATGCAACCTACATATTTATTTTGTGTTTTATTTTAATGTTATAAAAATGTCGATGTTTTACTGCATTACATACAAGGTGTCCAACAGGAAATTGCGAAAACTAATGGGTCAAAATTTTTTAACAAATGGAGAGATCGGTAAAATGTAAATACTTTCTAATAAACGAAAGTCATCATTTTCATTTCATGTCCATTTTATTATAAAAAAATTAAATCTATTTAATACAAAACAATTAATTTGGAAATATAGTGAAAAACGTTAGTTACTAATGATATATATTTTCGATATTTAAACATCTAATTTGCCACAAATATCCATATGTTTTCTAAAACTATTAAAAACATG
Organism: Dysmachus trigonus; assembly: GCA_949715965.1. Lineage (NCBI taxonomy): Eukaryota > Metazoa > Arthropoda > Insecta > Diptera > Asilidae > Dysmachus > Dysmachus trigonus. The sequence goes on along the minus strand of OX454322.1, from coordinate 77,543,063 downwards.
TTCTAACGTTTCATTTGAAATTCCATTGACGATCTTCCCAATGTTTTTGGTTATTTTCATAGCAGAGATGTTTAATGTAGCCCCATAAAAAGAAATCAAATCGAATGAGATCTGACGAGTAATGTGGCTCTTCTATTCCTTTTCCCCTAGCAAAGCGTGGGTACCCTAGGCCAATAACTCGATCGCCATAAAAATTTATTGATGATACTTCTTGTGTGCGGTGAGGTACTGCTCCGTCTTGAATAAAAAAAAAGATTTAACGCGGCTCCTCTTTTTCGCATGAGAAAGGATTTGGTCTCTAACATCCCTTTGTACTTCTCTCCGGCGACAGAAGATTCAAAGAAATGCAGGTAGATACCTTTTATGTAGATGGTTCACATTTCACAAATATATATTATTAATAATTCACGTTTTTATCTATATTTTTAAATCAATGGTTTGTATTAAATAGATTTAATTTTTTTATAATAAAATGGACATGAAATAAAAATGATGACTTTCGTTTATTAGAAAGTATTTACATTTTACCGATCTCTCCATTTGTTAAAAAATTGTGACCCATTAGTTTTCGCAATTTCCTATTGGACACTCTGTACATGTATTTCGTCCTTTATAACAATTTTGACAATTACCTTTGGATGCATTTTTCCGAATGAGAACACGAGAAAATATGATTTGATTACATGCTCAAAAGAATCGGAATTTTGAAATGAACTTCTTTCCAGTCAAAGGTTGAATAATTCTGCTTTTTTCTCCATTGAAGAAATTACAATTGACTCGAATGAATGAGCATTCTTTTAAAAATTCTACTGCTTTTCCACAATTAATCCACCGCGGTGATTTAAGGAAATTTCTTACGCTTTAAAGAGACAAATAGATAAATATAATAGTTTCGAAAATGTGTCAGAATTCATAAAGTGGAATGCAGTAAGAAATAGGAATATGAATTCAATTATTACAAACATGAAAATATCATTTTAAATTATTAAAAGAACATTTATGTATAATAAAAACTTCTTTTTTATTTATTTTTGCGCACACACTTTTTTGTCATTATCTAACTAAACCTTACAAATTAAAATTAAACACAAATTTGACATTTTGAATACATTAAAACTTAAAAAAAAAAACAACGCACTTTCGCAAAGTTTTGTCAGGCCTACTTTAAACTTAAACATGGTACACTTAAAAAAAAATTCTGAACGGTTGAGCCTGATATCTTTCTCTCTCACATTTCATGAATTATCCACTGGATATGTAACTACTGATTCATGATATTTTTTATATACTGCTTCTCTAATTTCCTTAAGGTGAGAAGGTGCGATTTGAAAATAAAAACTCACATCACGACTCGTTTTTGCAGAGCCGAATACATTTATCATAAGAATATCTTCAAAGCATTGTGGATACATCAGTCCATGATGATGTTTGAAAGCGCTTTTATCCCGAGGATCTTCCGGCCTTTCAAAGGTGTTCCAGCGATGACAATTTATTTCAATAGTTGGATCATAAACAATACCATCCAATTCATTCCAGAAGTGTATTGAGGCAGTTATTTCGCCCTTGTATGATAATTTACCACATTTAAGATCCACTCCAAAATGTTTTAAGAGTTCAAAAGCCAGCAAACTTGAAGGTACACAAGCACCATAGATGTTCCTTTTGATAAACTCCTCAGATATAATTTTACATGCTGCTTCACAAATGCTATGCTTGTTTTGATAATGTTTTTCCAATTTTTTAACTTTTAACATAGCAGCCATTTCTCAGTTTTTTGTTTTAACTATTTTTGTATAGTCCACAATAGATACTAATACACTAGTTGAGGTTTGAGGATATTAAATAACTAACTCGTATGTAACAATTCTGTTAATGACGTTCTAACACAAAATATATGACGCAATATAATGGACAGTCCCGGTTACTACTTGCAATTTAACGCAACTAAAAAAGTGATATGCTTTCAAATGCCGTCGTCAAATCTGACTGAATTCTTAAAGATAACCCTGCATTTATAGTCTTGCTTATCAATTATAAAAAAACACTAATAAAATTTGTAGTTCTCATAAGAACAAAACACCACAGGAATGTTGAACTTTTTTTTTTCATAAGTTAATTCTACACCCACATCAACCACAACTTAAACAAGCAGAATAAAATTATCAAATACACTAAAATCGCCATGGATCTGCTTCAAATGTAAAAGATTCATTTTTCCATATCACTAACCTGCCTCAAAACAAAATTCTTATCAGCAACAGACCTCACACTTCATTCTGAATTCTGTTTTAAAATCTGTTCATCATGGTCAACGACCACTGATGGAGCACTCTTATCGCTAGCCAAGTTTGCATAATCGCCACAGTTCCTTCTTTTGTGCTAGTGACACTCTTCTTATATAGTGTAAACAACCTAAATTCTATGGTATAAATAATTCGTTTAAGCGCAATACAAAAAAAGCAACATAATTGATTCTTTCTTTTATATTATTGATTCATTTTAATCTCCTGAGTTGCATAAACTACAAGAAATTTTGGAAAAACGCAAAAATACCCACCACAAATTGTCGAATTCAAAAGTGGTTCACCGACTGAAGTCAGTCAAAAATAAGCTTGCTTCCAATTTTTTAGTATAACTATGATTAAATATTAAATATAGTTTGGGCTTACATCTATGTACAGGGTGTCCCAAAAGTAGTTGCTGAAACTAAATGTTTATTTTCTCTTTACAATTTAAGTAGTGTTTGTACATTTAAGGTTAACATACCTGAGACCCTACAGTTTTATTCTAGCCTTCTTAGATAGAAGCAACAACGTTTGAGTCAAGATGAGTGACCTTATGACGGAAGAAAAAGTTTATCTTGTTCAGTGCTTCTGTTCTGTTTACTTTTTGTAAATTATGAAATATCTCTATACAAAAGCGCCCGTTTGTACTTTATAATAATATACAATATATCAAATAAAACGTCCATCTTTTCTCTTTCCAACGGTATTGATGTTTTTTGAAAAACTGCAAACGCTAGAAAATGACAGTCGATTAGTTTCAGCAACTACTTTTGGGACACGCTGTATATGAAATAATATATCAAATCGAAAGATGCATGGGAGAAACTTTTCTGCACATTTAATGCCTTTACTATATACAGGGTATTCAGAGGTGGGAGGGAAATATTGCAGGGGGTGAAAGGTCAGACCGAGACAAGTAAAAAATCGTATGGGTGAGGGGGGGCATCTTGCACCATTCGGCAGTTACAGGGTGATTCGTAAATCGATTTTGCCTTATATGGGAATCGCTCTTGTATTTTTATCTTTTTTTCTACGCATCGCAGCGGCCCCAAACCAATCTCAAAAAATTACTATTTCGAAGCCCTTTCCAAAATGGTTTACACCACCCCCCTATCCCCAACCCCTTGGCCACAATCCCCCCTGGAAATTGAAAAAATTAAGTTTTATTTCACCATTTTTCACCTTTCGCCCCACTTTTCTCCGAAATTCATATTATTAACATAAATACTTTTTATTTTTTTTAAGTTGCCCATCTAATTACCTTTCCAAAAAGGTGCAACATGCCCAAGTAGAAAAGGATTGCAAAAGTCCTGAAATTAAAACATCCTCCTTGGATAGGATTTTGTTGATAATATAATAATCTCTCACTGTTGTTGATGCCGCTTAAGATCTTTTCGACGATTCACCAGTTAACAAATTCAATGATCTTTTCTGTTTTCGAAAAAGTATAAAAATTACAAATTCTCCTATTTTTTAGTTAATTTAAGTATAATTTCTTAAAAATTCGAATTGTCATGATATTCTGTAAAAGGATTTTTGTAAATAAATTTTCGTATCCTTTTTCTATCTGGGCATATTGCAAAATCGTGAAATAAAGGTGAATTTTTTCAATTTCCAGGGGGATTGTGGCCAAGGGGTTGGGGATAGGGGGGTTCCGTTTTGGAAAGGGCTTCGAAATAGTAACTTTTTGAGATCGGTTTGGGGCCGCTGCGATGCGTAGAAAAAAAGATAAAAATACAAGAGCGATTCCCATATAAGGCAAAATCGTGATTTACGAATTACCCTGTAACTGCCGAACGGGGTACGATGCCCCCCCCCCCCCCAATACGATTTTTTGCTTGTCTCGGTCTGACCTTTCACCCCCTGCAATATTCCCTCCCACCTCTGAACACCCTGTATAATTGACCGCAAAACATTATGCATGGTTCTCCTTATTAATTTTCATAAAAAATAAACCATTGACAAACTATAACTAACTAAGACGTAAAAACAATTTATTATGAAAAAAGTAAGTTCACAATTAGGCAGTCTTGCTTTGGACAATATAAGTATTTTCTTACAGAATTTATTGTTGTAAGTTTCTAAGAAGTTAGTTAATTTTTGAAGTATTATGAAAATGCTCAATCAGCTCTCGTTTTCTAGGAATAATAGAGTGAAAAATTCAAAAGAGCTGATTTTGATCATTTTTGACAAATCATTAAAGTGGGAACCTTGAGCTAAAAGTGTCAAACTACGAAAGGTCTTAAAATTTCGAAATATGCTTTAAAAAAGCTATGAAAATTAGTGGTATTGGATATTCCTAAAATTTCGTTTTGAGCCAAGTTACAAGCTCCTATGACTATCTGTTATTTTTTAATGATTTTTCAAAAAAATCAAAAATACAGTCGTTTTGTATTTCCTTCAAAAACTGGAGCTGATTGTGCATTTTCATTTACGAATTTGTGAATATACGCAAAAAAAATCCAACAGAACTGTCTTTATACTTTTTCGGAAACAGAAAAGATCATTGAATTTGTTAACTAGTGAATCGTCGAAAAGATCCTAAGCGGCATCAACAGCCGTGAAAGATTATTATAATATTATCAACACAATCCTATCCAAAATCAAAATTTTATGTAAAAGGCTAAACGTACATGGGAAAATTTTATAAAAATTTTATAAAATTGCATATTAATTGATATTAACGAAAGCTGTTAACAACAAATTGTATTACAAAACAAAAATTAATAAAGGTTTCTAATGAATATGTTAAATGTTGACAGAACCATTCTTCAAAAAGTGTTTTCTAGAACATAATCATAACATTATTATGAGGATATAAAATATCAATATTATTAGTTATATTATATATAGTGATATTAAAAGTTATATACTTTATATATTTTTTAGGATTCAATTCTGCCAAAAATTACAAACAAATGTGAATCACTTTTGAAAAATGGTCATTTTAACGACTGACTAAGAGTATTATATTCAAATTGAATTGATAAATTTAAATGAGTTTTCAATAAGTTATTATACTTATTTTTGTGTTATGACATTGAGCTATACATCGATTTATTTCTAAACTGCAGACGGTTTTAATTGTAATTTTCTAAACTTGGAGGGAATAAATTTTAGAGTTATAGGGATAGTTCAATTTAAATATCTGAAAGTTTACAATGTACACGAATGCTGTGTGGAATTATATCATACATACGATATAAAAACTTTTTTGACAGTACATATGTATTCTATAAAAGTAGAAACATTTTGGAGTGAGAAATTTGTAGCTGCAATAAAAGGAAAATTATTTCTGCTATTACTTTGGTCGCTTGTTAAGCGAAGATACCTAATGGGATTGTTACTGTTATTTATATCCCTTATCAAAATTTCCATTGGATAGTCGAATCGAACGTATACCGTGAGAGTAACTCATCCTTCGAGTCACCCTGTTACATTGGACCCCATGAAATATGTTAATGTGCTTTCGTTTAGTTCGTAGCACGTTCAATTGATGCATCATACAGTGCAGTGTCACTCCCTGGCAAAGAGACACAGTCGTCGCAATATAAAGGGAAGCAGCCCAACATGACTCCGACCATTTATCTGGCACTCGAGGAAAGAGCGAACAAGTTAATGCGGCACATAACACCGAGGAGGGCACGTACCAGCGCCCGTAGCCCCATCTCTCGGGCAGCCAGCAGAGCCCACTAATAGAACCATTCCATTCCGGGGCCGAGGCTCGGAAACACATTTTCTCCTCTGTAAATTCAAGTCTATGGGATTGGGACCCCCGCCCGTACTGCCGTGACGTGATGGCAACCAAAACGTAAATCAACAAATAAAGCGCTGTGGAGATAATAATAGTATCCAGTCTCCACTCTACTAAACGGGCTTGGGCTTAGGGCACACGGGCGCAGCACGGGCACACATGGTACAGGGCTAGGGCGGCTATCTTGGCACTTTGTTGCTGTAACCCTAACATACTATATTCCTATACCCATGATTCCTCTACAGATTGCTCCAAATAGGCGACCAAAAGGCAGCGAGCGGATGCCAGGCCTGCGCACAGTCCGGCGAGAGTACAGCGACAAAACAAGAAGAAGAAGAAGAAGCAGCAGCAGCAGAAGCGACTGCGAAGGACTGTGAACCCAAACCAAACCCCTCTGGGTTCCTTTGCAGTCGCTTCATATGCCTCTGTCCTCCTCCAGAACGCGCGGAGCTCTTTGGGCTTAGATTCATGACTAACTCTAGCATACCATGAATTTTCCTAAAGTGCGCTCTATGTACTTTCTCATAATTTCTTTGTTTCGACATCATATTTAAACCAGTGAATCTATCCTAGCGAATCCGGGTAGGAGCATGAAGGGAGGGGAGGGTCTCAACTGTCGTCTAAGCACTAGGACGATAGAGCGAGTCGACGTCAACCTTTTTGGTGATATCACTCTGTGACAGGCAATGACAGCTCAATGACAAGGATTCGTCAACACCACGAGTTGATAGCAAGTGGAATTCCATCAAGAGCGAACATCGTCGAGGGTGGCGCAGGCGAGACCGGGGAGCAGGGACGGGAAGATTTCCCATTTAATTTCTGCTGTGCTCCCAGCGTAATCTTCTGAAGCCTTTTTACTGCTTACGTGTGGATAATTTTAAACAGGCGACAATGCACTGCTGCTGGCACAAAGTGTCAGCAATCTCTGCAGAACAGAGGTCACACCAGAGGGCTTCTGTTGCACAAAGAAAGGAAAATATCTTAAAATTATGTATTTTGGTTGCAGATCGGTTGCCGTAATGCATACCATTGTCACATATACATATATAGTTGACTTGCCGATATATGTATGCAGATTAATCATTACTAGAATATATAGATTGAGGTTCAAAACTTTTCATATATTAGCTGATATGTTCCGTTTCAACCGGATTGCGAATCGTTTCTTCAAAAAAAATTGCAAAAATTATAACTATTTACAAAAAAACATTAAATACGAGATGTAAATACTTTTAAATCTTTTCTATTTCGCTTTAACAGCTGTAAACTCGGAAATCACATCTTCAAAATTAATTTTTCGTATTGCCTCATTGACTGTCGACATGGCAAAACATATTTAGCTTTGTGTTGCTAATTGACCATTTTTGACCTGAATTAGTTTTTTATTAACATGTTAACGCCTGTGTGTACCACCGGTAGCTCACACGCGAATGGTTTATCTGGCGGCGTGAACCACCAGTGCCTCACATCAGCTTTTCGTAACACAACATTTTGTGCAAGGCGCCGCCAGATAAAGCAAAATACGATTTTTACTGCCGTCCGATGAAGTGAAATACAAGAAACTGCGCCGGCGTCAACGTGTTAATTTTAACTAATGAGTAAATCGTCGAAAATAACTTGAAAGTATAACATTGATTGATTTTTGCTCTCCTGCTCTCCAATTCCAAAAATCAAAAATAACCATGAAATTTCTTGAAGTAAAAAATTTTATATCTGTTACATTGAATTTGATATATTATTTAGATCTACCAGATTTGAAGTATCATGTTATTTTGGTTGAATGATCCTATATACAGCCCCGGATCTACGATTTTTTCGAACCGGGGCAAAACCTTGATAGTGGCGCCCCCTCCCTTCAGTGTTTGAGAAAATCTGTTAAAACTGCCAATGAGTAGCAATTTTTGTGACCATTTGTTAAAATAATAATCTTTTAATAAAAAACTTTTTATTATCTAATAATAAATAACTTTCATTTGTGACATAAAACAGAAACACAGAAAAAATATATAACCAGGAAAGACTACAACTTTACACGACGTGGGTGAAAAAAAATTTGAAAAAATTGAAGGGAAATTGGATAAAAAAAAAATGAAAAGGAAAAAAAAAAGGTTTTTAAATAAAGAGTAAAAATTGTTAAAAGCTTAGTCCTGGGGAGTGAGTATTTTTTGGAAAATGTTAAAAATTTTAAAAATGTCCGTTGAATCTTCTAGTTTTATGGAAAATTATTGAGATTGTATGAAAATGAATTTTTTAAGAGTAAAAAATTCATATATAGGGTATGTTTGTATTTTTTTCAACTTTCCGGACGAATAAATTTTAGAGCCTAAAAACATAAAAATTGAATCGTTAGTTTTTGAGATATAGAGGAAAAAGTAAAAAAGTGTGTTTAGCTTTAGCGGAAGTTTTTTCTTGTTACACGCTTCAACGACGATATTTATAAAGCAGGTACCTACAAAAGCACTGATAAAAAATATACCTCTAATATGTAATTATTTCTTACCTGTAATTCTTGCAAATTGTTGATTTCCACTACGATAATATATGATTTCACTAATAAATTATTTTTTATATTAACGCTGATTACTCGCAAACGCAATCAACTACATAAACAAACAGTGTTGTCACTTGACGTTCGACTGTTTGAATTTGTTCGGCTCGGCTCGTATAGATGTGACGGGGATTCCCCTGGCAGAAAGATCACGGACATTACGCACGCGTTCAAAAATTTACTTGTTCTGTTAAGATGCGTTCATAAATCTCTTAGTATGTGTTCAAAAACTAACTGGGCGTATGGAAATAGAAAAGTTTGTTTTTCAAACATATTATATTAAGATTCGATTACTTGATAAAAACCTATGAGATTGTAGGAAAAGAGCCTTCATTTGTTCGATATTTCGAATTCTTGTCTCAAGGATTTGGCGCCCCCATGAAACTGCCGACCGGGGAAAGTGCCCCGGTTTGCCCCCCCTTAGATCCGGGGCTGCCTATATATGAATTTCAAATTTTACTGAAATCGTTAAAGAGACTTTAAAGTTATGGCAAAAAGGCAAAAACAAATTGTAAAAGTGATCAATTATTCTTTGAAAACGTCTAAAATATAAGAAATTGAAATTTTTGGAATAAGCAAACTTTTAAAATTTTGGTATTAATATTTTGGTCCTTTATATTTCGAAAAAAAATGATAGGAAAATCAGATTGAGATACATTTCTATAAAATATTTACATAATAAATTGCTACAGAATGTTCTCAGGTCAACTGACTTCAATTCTAAAACCATAATTCTTCTGGAATTTTCTTTTTAAGATCAATTAAAATGTTACCTTAAAACTTAATCAAAAAAAAAAAATGAATTAATCAAGATTGGTAAGACATCAACAGTATCCAAGTTGACATTATAAAAATTGCCCTATAAAAATATTAAAAATCTCATATACCAAACTCAAACAAAGAAATTAGTACAAAGCCACACTGTCACCTTTGAATATTTTTTCCTACCTTTCGTTGCTACGTGATATTCTGCTGGAAAAGACATGGACTTGTGTCGTACACGTACGTAGCTTTTTTTTTTTTAGATATTTTAGCTGTTTCTTCTTAATTTTGTTTAGTCCAAGTGGTTCGTACTGCCACTTTCTGGATAGGTAAAGCGACAATTAACTACCACCAATTCACTTCGTTGTTCCTGACCCAAAAAGATATCCTTACACTTAAAGAAGGAATGGTCAGAGGTGGCTGACGTCGTGTTTTAGTTAGCATGGATGTTTTTAAATTGCTCTATTGCTCCCTTTTCACGATGCGGGCGCGGACATCGACTTTTTGGCATTTACTTTGTCGCCAGCCAATACCTGCTAGGTCAAGGATATGTTTGTCACTTGGAATTTGTGCTTGACTCAATTTAGATGGAATCAATTATTGCCCTAATTAGTTTCAATAAAGTTCGATCGATGGAAGACAGAGATGTAAAGATTATCATTTATCATTGTCGTGAAAGCGTCTATCTTCATGCAATCGCCTTTTGAAGTGTAAATGAAAATGTGACAGTATATACCCATGTTGATTAATTAAGCAGTAGTTAAAAGAAATAAGTTTAACTAACCGAGTAATAATAAATAATAAATAAATAAAGAAATCTAGACATGTTCGTTGGCGTTTTCAATTATTCACAGTATTTCTAGATTTCGCCATTATTTACTTAAACAAACTTTTCAAGCGTTGGTGCAAATTTATTTGTCTGGATTTCGGAGATATTTAATACAAAAAATGTTCATTAACATTTTTTTAACACATTGAAGTTAACAAAAATTATTTCGTTTTACATAAAAAAATAATTTTACAATTAAGTAAATACATTTATTGCATTTATTCCGCGTTACACAAATATTCTACCAAATAACAGATCTATATTCACAATAATTGCGGAGCTACTAAAATACGTCTTAATTACCCGAACTACAGTACAATTCTGATTTGCTTAAAATCTAACTTGGGTGGCCGGCCTATAGGTGAGCCAGGTCGTGACACTTGATCGTCTGGGAAGAACTCGGCGCGTGTGGATAGGTCAGCATAACTTGATGAGCATGTCTAGACAAGTTAGCCGGTCACGTTATTGGGTGCGTGATGGTTTTGCTATCCTGCGTGCTTAACTCCTCCCTCCTGAAGTTTCCGCGTCCCGCGGATCAGATGCTGATTTGTACTGGCTGCAAATCCTGGATGCTGGGGCTGGTTGCCATTGAAAATAGGGCCGGGTAGACTATTTCTGATTTCGATTTTTGGTTTTTTATTTTGAAAACTATAAAGATACCAAGAATTATTATAAAAATTGTAGATAAGGAAATGTTCGTTAGGAAGGATATGCCATGGTTGGTGTGGAGCATTTCTAGTTGTTTCCTATTTTTTAGGTGCAAGTCGTGTAGGTATTCTACGTCGAGTTTCAGATTCCCTTCGACTGGTTGCCCCTGGAATATCGTCGGCAGGACTTGGAATGTTTTTATTTGTTTGTTGATATACTGTTTTCCCTTGATCTCAATTGTTTCGTTGCTATATTGCACAACAAAGGTCCCGTTCAATTGTCTGGTTGAATTATTTTCGAAAAGCTCTCCGTTAAAGTTATCGAGAAATATTGTATCGTCACTTATTATTTCAATTTTTTCGTCCTTGTTGTACTCATAGTCACACTTAGCGCTAGTTCCTTTTAGTAGGCTACTAATGCAGTGATCCTTGGGTAGTTTTTCTAACTGGTTTTCTTTGCATATAGTGAGATTTTTTATACTGTTGCATTTAATTTTTATTCCAAACTCCTCCTCCTGGCTAACTAATAGTTCCGTATACCCTAGATGCACCCGTTTATTATTTCTCGTCGTTGGTTTGATGGTTATGTGATTGTACTCGTTTGCGCTTGTTTTTGGTAGCGCGATCACATAGAGGAGTATTGCATCTTTTACCAGTATTGAGGGCTCCGCATATTCTATCGCCTCTATTTCGTTTTCGTACGGAAGTGTTTCGATTTGGACTACTAACTGGTTTATCTCTTCTTTGTTCAATAGGTTTGTATTAATAATTCCTGCTTTTGCCAAATGTTCTGCCATTACTATTTCGTTAATCTCGTTCTTTAAGAGGCTCATTCTATTAAAGAGCATTTGCTCGTGGTTAGAGTTTATTTGATCGTCTAAATGAGTGATAATTTTGTTGTATTGTTGTAACATCATGTCCGTAGTTTCCATTAATTTGTTGTTGACTTTGTATTGTTCGTTATTATTGGATATTAGTTGGTTTTGACTTTTAATTATTTCATCCCAGTCAGCAGCGTCCGGTGATCCTGCTATCCACTTCCACGCTGATCCTATCCAGTTGATGGATCTTCGACTTCTTGAATCCGTGCCCTTCAATTTGTGTATAAGTTGGTTAATTTGGATAATCTGATGTTCCAGTTGAGGTTTAATGATACTTGTTTTATCTAGATGCTTTACTACCGGTATTGTTCTGTTGAGTACTTCTTCGTAGTTGGTCAAATTAACGACGTGGACGAGTTTAATGCTACCACTTATTATTTTCCCATTTCCTTGTTTGATTGTTGCTACTGGTCCATGGTATTCAAATATTTTTGCAGATAGGGCTGTATGCACCCAAAGGAACCTGAAAGGTGAAAAATGTACTCTATGGGTTAATGTGTTTTATGTGTGACTTGTGAATGCGCCTTCCACTGGCGGTGGTAACGGTGACCCTATGATTTTGAGCGACTACTTCTTTTTTGTATACCGGTTTGTGTTTTCCTTGAATTTGTTTAACAGCCACGTAAATGGTTTCTCCGGGATTATACGTTATTGGTTTTTATTTTTTTAATTTATCCCTGTTAAGTTTCGCTTGCTGTTGCTTAAGAATTTGTTCTTTCAAATTTTCGTTAATCTTAACCCTGATATCTAATAAATTTTGGTAATTGATCCTTTGTGAACGGCCAAAGAAAATGTCGCTGGGCTTCATTCCTGTCACTGAATGTATGGTATTATTGTACCTGTCCACCGCTATGTTCGTTAGTTCTTTTAATCTTAGGTCTGGGTATTCGGTTCGTAAGCATCTGATTATTTCGATTATGGTTGAGTGGACTCTTTCCACTATCCCATTAACTTCGCTTTTTTGGGTGGGTGTTTTGTATAGTTCGATACCTAGCGTTCTGATGTAGTTGGATATGATTGGGCTAACAAAACTTTTTTCGTTATCTACTACGAGCACTTTGGGCGCAGTGAAGAAGTGTAGAATTTTGGTAATTTTGTCTCTGAGATGTAATACGGATTTATCTTTTATTCTGAAAAATTTTGCAAATTTTGAAAATTTGTCCACGCAGGAGATAAATTTCTCTTGTTGGAATTCGATGATGTCCATGTGTACTATTTCTGTGGGATAGGTCGGGACGGGTGTTTCTTGTAGCTCAGGTCTGTTAGGATGTCTATCGTACTTATTTGAGTTACAAGTTTCGCAGGTTTTTATGTATTTCCTGATTTCCATTGCCATATGGGGAAAATAATACTTTTCCAAGATTTGTTTCCTGTTTTCGTCGTGGTTTCTGTGAGCTCTTTTGTGTTCTTTTTCTATAATCTCGAATTTTTTTGCCATCTCCGGAACGTCCTGAACTACTCTTTGTGTTAGTCGAATTTTAAATTTGCTAAAGTGGTCCCTATAGGTGTCTTGTAAAATTTGGATGTATTGTTCCGGTATCTTGAGTCCATTGACGATATTTGGATTCAATCTTCTTTTAAGTGTTTTCGTGAGTGTTTCCTTGGTTATGGTTGTCAATTTGATGAAATGTCGGTGGTATCCCAAGTGGGGTTGTTCGTATATGTACATATCTGGACCTTCGGAGATGATTAGTTGGTTTTTAAAAACGTTTATTGGGGCTTCGCAGAATGGAATTAGGTCTGTGCTATCCTCTTCGGCACTGTGTTGAGTCTGTGAATCATGGGATGATAGCATATTGGTTTCCGTCTGCAGCCTTGATAATGCGTCGGCGACGTGGTTGGTTTTTCCTGGCTTATAGATCAACTCGTAGTTGTATTCTTCTATTCGTGATTTCCATCTTTTTAATTTTGCGTTCGTATTCCTATTGCTTAAACTGAAGGTTAATGGTTGGTGATCAGTAAGTATCTTGATCTTTTTTGCGCCGTATAGGTAATTTCTTAGATTGTCCAGAGCCCAGACTATCGCCAACATTTCCTTTTCATTTGTTGCGTAGTGCTCTTCTGTTTTATTTAGCGATCTGGAAATGTAGGTAATAGGCTTGTCTTTGCCAATTTCCCCCTGCGATAATACTGCTCCGATTGCCTGGTCAGAGGCATCAGTTGTTAGTATAAATGGTCTGGAAAAGTCTGGGAAAATTAAGATTTCTTGGGACGTCAACAGTTCCTTTAGATTTCTGAATGCTTTGAGTTCTTCGGGGCCCATGTGAATCTTAACCTTTCTCGATTGGGTCGATTTTATCTGTCCTTTTTCTCCTCTTGTCAAATTCGTTAGGGGTTTGGCTATCTTTGCAAAATCCTTGATGAATCGCCTATAGTATGATGTTAATCCAATGAAACTTTTAAGGTCCTTTAGGTTGTCCGGTGGCTTGATGTTTTTTATTGCTGCTATTTTTTTCTCATCAGGTTTTATTCCTTCGCTGGTGATTATAAAACCTAGAAATTCAGTTTCGGTTTTTAGAAATTCTGTTTTGTCTAAATTGACCCGCAGGTTTGCTTCCTCTAATTTAGTGAAAATTCGTTCAATGTTCTTTAAATGTTCAGATTCTGTTTTTCCAAATATTATTATATCGTCAATGTAGACATAACAGATCTTTCCTATAAATTCTTTTAGCACGTCGTCTATCATTCTTTGGAAGATAGCGGGTGCATTTTTTAACCCGAAGGGTAACCTTGTAAATTCATACTTCCCGTTCATCGTGGAAAATGCTGTTTTCTGTATATCTTCCTCTTTCATTTTAATTTGGTGAAATCCGGACGTTAAATCGATGGTTGTAAAAAATTTAGAGTTTCCTAGGCTCGCTATTGTACTTGATATGTCCGGTATGGGGTAGGTATCTGGAACTGTTACGGCGTTGAGTTTTTTAAAATCGATCACCATTCTGTATTTCTTTATTCCTGATGCGTCCATCTTTTTTTCTACAACCCAAATTGGTGCATTGTATGGGCTTTTGGAGGGTCTGATGATTCCATCCTGCAATAATTTTTTTACCTGTGTTTCCACTTCCTCCCTCATATTAGCGGGGTAGGGATATGATTTTGTGTAAATTGGTTCGTCCGTTACTGTTTTAATTTCCGCTTTCACTGTGGTATTTACAATTTCTTGGTCATTAATTGGTCCGAACAATTTTGAATATTTTTTAATAATTTCGTGTAGTTTGTGTTTTGTTTCTGGTTTAATGTGCTTGTCTCTTATTTCAATATTATTGACCTGGACTGATGGTTTTGCTTTTAAGGGGATTATGATATTTGGTTTTATGTTTAATACGTTATTTTTCCTGTCGATTATGGCTTCAAGCTCTTTTAGTGTATCGTCTCCGATGATTCCGTCGAATGATTTCAGTCCGGGTAGGACGAAAAAGTTTACAGTAGTATCATTTCCAATGCTGGAAAAAAATTTTCCAGCAATTTTTTCCCTGATCTCGATTTCCCCTCCAGCTGATTGTATTTTAAATGGTTCTCTGGTTGGTTTGGTGATGGGAGCTAATTCCGGTCTTATAAAATTTTTGTTAGCTCCGGTGTCGATTAGAAATTTCAAAATTTCGCCGTTTCGTGTTTTATACTCTAGGTAAGGTACACTAGAGAGGCTTGTGTCATAAAATTTATTTCTTGACTTTCCTGATCAATTTCGTCGTAGCACTCGTCACTTACCTCATTTTCGCACGTTTGCGAATATTCTTCAGGTGATAGTTCCTCCGTGTCTAGATAATTCAGTCTTTGTTGCTTTTGTGGGTAGTTTTCGGAGTTGTTGTCTCTTTTTACAGGGTAATTGTTTCCACTAGGGCGGTTCATATAATTTACTTGCCTAGTTTGGATCGATCTATCGATCTCCATTGGGACTGGAGGCTTTGGTTGGCTTGGCCTCGGAGGTGGTTGTGTACTTCGTTCGTGCTGTATATTATATGCTTTGTTTCGTTGTTCAAAGGGTAGTGGCCTTGGTGGTCCTCGAGGCGCTGGCTTCAGCGGATATCCCTGGGTTGCTTGTCTTGTATCGCGTGAGAAGATTTGGTTTACCGGTACTGTTATAGAATTTCTCAAATTCGGCTTCTGGATGGCTATATTTCTAAAGCTTAAATTTTGAATATCCAAACACGAAGTGTACGCTTCTGGGAGTGTTTGGGGTCTCTGAATGATTAGCATTCTAGACAGGTCGCCACTAACACCCCTAATAAAGACGTCGAGAGCTCTATTCCTATACGTCTCTATCAGTACATTTACCGTTTCCGCGGAATAGTCCTCGGTTTTAATTTTGTTTACTATAAGGGAAAATTGGTGGTTAACATTGGCATAGAACTCATCTAGAGTCATGCTTCCTTGATTTAGCAAGTTGAGCTGATGCTCGAGGGTGCGTATGTCTCGCTTATCCGCATAATGAAGGGATAAACACTTCTTGATTGATGGCCAATCGTCGCCGAATATGTTATAAGATATGAGGGCCGAGTCAGCTGGACCTCTTATTTTTTGCCTGATGCTTTGGAGTATTGCCCGGTATATTGGCTTTCCGCGGACTATTTCGTAATCTTTTAAAATATTTTCGACGTTGTGGACCCACGAAACGTAACTAGTTGGGTTCCCGTCGAATACTTGCAGTTCCTTTACACAGTCAGGTAACTTTGATATCTCTTTGAGTTCCTCCTCATTTCTAGGAGGTCGAAGTGAAACGGGGATAGGGTCAGGAGTTTGGGCTTTTTCTGACTCCACTTTTTGGAGCCTTCGATCGATTCCTTTTACAGTTTCGATCTGGGCGTTAATTGCCCCAGTCAATTGCTTTATTGCTTCTTGCAATTGCTCCATTTTTACTATTTAACGATAACTTTCACGGGAGGGAAAAGGAAATTGTTCGCACTCCACTGCTTCGGAAATTCCTCTTTTCACTTAATTCGTTATGGTTTCACTTTTGCAAATTATCTTATTTTTATGCAATTGCTAATTACTTAATGTAAGTGAATAATGGTTGTACTTACATTAAGGAGAATTTCATAGTCGGGAGTTCAGACGTTGAATTGGGACGGGTTGACCTTTATGTTGCTTATAGGTGGTTCAGTCCCTTCCGTTGATGCTGCGCTTGCCGGAGGTTTCGTTGTTATCCCTTTTAGCCTCTGCTTTGAAGTCGTCAGGAGCCTACTTGTGGAACGAATCTTCCTCACTGTTTTTGCACTCGCGTAACCGTTACCGAACTTTACTTCCGAACGATTTAATTTCGCACTCAACGGTCCCTGCTCGGGCGCCAGTTAACAAAAATTATTTCGTTTTACATAAAAAAATAATTTTACAATTAAGTAAATACATTTATTGCATTTATTCCGCGTTACACAAATATTCTACCAAATAACAGATCTATATTCACAATAATTGCGGAGCTACTAAAATACGTCTTAATTACCCGAACTACAGTACAATTCTGATTTGCTTAAAATCTAACTTGGGTGGCCGGCCTATAGGTGAGCCAGGTCGTGACACTTGATCGTCTGGGAAGAACTCGGCGCGTGTGGATAGGTCAGCATAACTTGATGAGCATGTCTAGACAAGTTAGCCGGTCACGTTATTGGGTGCGTGATGGTTTTGCTATCCTGCGTGCTTAACTTTGATGTGTAATAAAAACTGTATAAAATTCTCAAAAAATTGAGAGAGAATTCTCATACTTCACTTTTTGCCTCCTTAAAAATTATTACTAGATTCTACACAGGAAACTTCATCCTAAAAATTTGAAGACTGTCAAAATGGACAACTGATATCCCGTCAATTAGTCGTCAAAAATTTATTAGAGAAGAATTTTGTAAATCATTGATTTTTTCAATCGAAGCTATTTGCATATTCTGGTAGTTTGCAAGAGGATTTTCTCTCTTATTTTAATTTAAAGTTTTTACTAGAAATGTATACAACTGGACATACATCCATTTTAAAAATTCTTATTCATTCAGTTAGCCTTAAACTTATTTATCCTTAAACTTACAGCTTTAACACTACCGCTCGCCTGTTTCCTAAAATATTAAAAAATTTATCTGTACAATTCCTGAATTCCTAAGTAATCATGTCAGAAAATACAGGGTGCTTCGTGTAGCAGTTGCCAAAATAAGTTGAGTGAAATATCTCAAAGAATTGTATAGCGGGGGAGCAATCTCAATCGTTTAGGAGTTATAGGGTGATGCATAAATTCGAAATTTTCATCGTGTACACATCATTATTTCAATTTTATTTTTTCTGGACATATTGTACCAATTTGGAAATGTAATAAGATGGGCAATTTAATATATTTGGGGGAAACCTGAATTTTATGAAATTACAAAACACTTCTTTCAGTTTAGACACTGAGTCTACTTGCAGTGGTAAGAGATAAATAAACACTAGTGACATTTTTGGAAAGGACATTGGGATAGTAGTTTTTTGGCTTCGTTTAATGTCGCTAGGTTGAGTAGATCAAAAGATAAAAATAAAATAATGATGTATATACCATCAAAATTTCGAATTTATGAATCATCCTGTAATTGCCAAATGATTGAGATTATTTCTCCCCCTGCCGTACCATTTTTTGTTCGTGTAGGTGATATATTTCGTCACACTTATTTTAGCATGCGCTATACGAAACATCTTGTATAATAAGCCGTACATTTCTTATCTGGATTTTTAGTAGTATTATAGAATATAAATCTCTCTAATGATAGCAGTAGCAGTCTTTATGACAACAATGCTAGTCAAAAATATATATAAGATTTCCTAGTTGTCAAAGTATTTCTATTAATAGCAAGAGGAACAAACCTTAGAAAATTTCCTTCAAATAGCAGTCTGAAAATGTTAATAAAACAGCACTACTAAAATAGAATGAAGTCGAAAACTGACGGCAGCAACACAGGAAAATTAAAATAGAGCAAGTATAGTAGAACCGATAAAGAGTATACAAATATCTCAGTCTTCCGTGCTACAACATGGAAAACCAATAAAAGCTCCGGTTGTCTGGACAATTTGGCGTCGCTGTACAACAGGAAAAATCCCGCACCCAATTCAACCTACTTTAAGTCGTGAATTCGCCCCGACACACCATCGACACCCGCTGAAATCAGGACGAGTTGTTCTTAAGACTAAAGTCGCCGCAGTGGCACACGCTTGAGCTCATGTGAAGGGGGCACTTGTTGCTTCGGCGAAGAATACTACCACAGGTGGGCTTTACGAGGAATTAGACGAAGTCCTCCCTCTCCTTTTTCCGCTTCGACTGTAACTGTAAATAAAAGGACAAGAGCTATTTTTAAAATGGTTGAATACACAACTAAGAAAAAGGACGAAAAGGAGAAATGTCACATATGCACAATATCTTTGGGGACACACGAGAGATAGATATTCATCCCGGCAATAATAAGGTCCATTGTTGGAACCCTCGTGGTTCTGAACGACCCACCCGAGAGCGAAAGGGGGCACAATAACGCATGAAATGTAGCCAGAGCCTTTGAATGCCTTTATAACTCCAAATTTTAGAGATATCCATCTCTCAATGGCACAATAGACCTACTTCATCTCAAATCCTCTATTTTTCCTTTCCATTCAGCAGGCATTATCCCAACAGAAATTACGGCCCCATCTCACCGGAAACATATGAATCCGAAGATGTCAAACCGTTGGCTCCTTGTACGGTCAAGAAAATCCTTCAACGAGGAAATAATCCGAAAGACGTACACCAATACCAACGCACACCGATTGAAACCATTTAAAGGGGTGTGGGTGATGTCATTTATGAAAAGTTTCAAACTTTGTCCCTCCTTGAAAGCCGCAGAGCAAACCGACAGACAAACACAACCCTTCCTCCTTTTCACCCATTCCCTCCCCTATTCGGCACCCGCAAACCCATTCCGATCCACCTAACCAAATCTCCTTCCCCCCGCTGTTCGTGTACTATTCTGGTACACGCCACTGGCCATTGGGCGTAAATATAATAACAAGACCCCACCGGGGGCACCGCTCTATCTCCGCCACTGCCGCCCCATAACATTTGGCGCACAGCAGAGCGGAATGAAAATTTAAATATTACCCCATTCCGGGATCATCACCACCCTTTCCCTCAAACCTTCAACCAACCCAAATGCTGCGGAATGTGGAAAGAAAACGACAAAACGGAGTGAAAAACTGTTTTTAACAAGAAAAAGAAAGCGGATGAAATCATGTATTTTGCTGCACCCTGTACATGGCTACGTGTGCTACAGGAACGGCACGTTTTATTCCTTTTTCCCCAAGTACCAGGAAGTAACCCCCACCCATCGCCGCCCTTAAGTGATTCCTCGTCAAAGGCTACGATACGAAATACCAACAGGGCAACAGGGTATCAAGTGACAGAGGAGAAAAGCTGCTTTTCTCGAAAAAGCTATTGCAAGATTGAGAAATGAGAGGTTCAAGTGGGTGAGAATAGGAAGGAATGCTCCTTTTTCCCTCCCCAACCCCGGGGCGATTCCTTAAGGATCCCACCCGGCTTGACACTGGTAGGGTAAATGCTTTATCTTAGGAGGGTTGCCAGAATCAAAATCAGTGAATTTCCTTTACATGAAAAGGACAGTCTTTAGAGGAGTTTGATTAATAATATTATTGTAAATCCCGAGTAGATTATTTTATATTTCATTAAGGGCAGCATTTTTTTAATTAAAAAATCTATTACTTACAAAATTAACTATCTTTCGACCTGAAAAACTCGATCCAATTGAATTTTAAGAACACAAGTGTGTGCATGATTCCACAGAGGTCCTTATCAAAAAACTTCTACAATTATAATAGGAAAAAGTGATTTGAATTGTCAAGTAATGGTATTGGCACCTACACCATTACCGTACTTCAGAAGCATTACTCAGCATTATCTGATATTACTTAGAAGTACTCCGCATTATCTATGCTAGGTAATGCTGAATACTCTTAGGCCATGCCAGGTAATACCAACAAGGAAACGTTCTCAGGTGTGTCTCACCGATTTTGCTGAAATTGAAAAATGTTATAGATTATCGAAAAATTAGAGACACGTATTTTTTTTATCTGCGGATACGCACATTTAGGGGGTACTTTTAGTTATTGTTTTTTTTTTTTTTTTTAATTGGTGTATTTTTCAAAAGTTTGTCCGTCATGTTGGATCTGCCATTTTGAACTTTTTAAATTTAACATCAGATTCGTAATCAGCAACTCTAAAAACCCCTTAATACTGGTTTTTACAGTTAATACAGTTTTTCTGCAATAAAAATTAAGGGTTGCCACCCTCGGGAACCGGATTACTTACAAAAGGTTAGTATATTTATGAGACATCATTTCCATTTTGTTTCATTCGTAAAAATTCATTAGAACTTGAAATATTTAGGGAAAACTGTTTTTGGGGGTTAACTTTAGGGGTAGTTTTCACTCCCTAAATGCGCGTATCCGCAGATAAAAAAAAAATATTTTTTTTTACAGCTCTGTTATAAGCTAATGTTCCTATTTTAAAATAATGTTCACTGATATTTATCCTAAAAAGTTCGCTTTTCAATCCAATAGACACTTTATCACCTTTTTAAATAAAATGTAAAAACTTTTTAAAGCTTTCTGAAAAACACGAGCTCAAGACCACTTGCAAACAACAACTTGTTAACAGGTGGAGGAAGCCTCTTTGAAGTAAAACTTCCTCAGTTTGAATTTTATAGAACATTACTTTTCCTAACAATGATGCCATATAATCTTTTATCCAGCATCAATTTTTTGAACTTCCGGACCACTTACGCACACATACAAATTGCTAGTTCACGGCTTCTAATAACAGAAGGTTTTGACTTGTGAAATTAAAAGAAAAAAATTCAAATTAAAGAAGGCGTGACATGATAACTAATCGATTTACTTGCAGGCGTGAAACCCCAGTTATTGTTCAGGTTAAACCTGGGGTTGCTTTATGTAAAGTTGATGATTGATGATTTTATAAGATGATAATGAAAAGATGATTGTTTATGTAAGGCTTTGAATAAAAAGAACCCAGGAAACGTAGAGAGTTTGTTACAAGAAATTAAAAAATACTCTTTGGAAAAAATTGATAACATTTTCCACGTTCGAAAGCACAAAAACATACTGTTTTAAGAAATTCATTATTTTATTCCCCACCCTCGGATCAAAAACTCAAAATTTGAAGAGTATGTTAAAAACAGGTTTTTTAATAGTTTGACAAAGATAAGACGAAACCCTGAATATGTACGAGTACTATACATATGAGCCGTTTATTTGTAAAAATGTTTAAGACAATAATAACAACAGTTACAATCATATATTACTGATTTCTCGAAACAACTATGATTTTTCTCTTTAATTTATTCAAAATTGGTTTCTATAGTCAATTGAGCCATATTTTTTTATGAGTAATATTGGTAATGGTAGAAATTGTTAAATAAAAATATTGTTGCAAAATTTTTCTTCGCTTATAATTCACACTTCGAATTTTAATCGGGCAGATATAAGGATTAGTTTTCGATCCCTCCTTTGTAAGTATCAATGGCAAAGAAGCCAAGTGTCATACTGATGAAATTAGCTTCGATTCTCGGATCGAAACACTCGCCGATCTTTTTGCGCTCGTCTACTACGGGGGACTAGCTATATCCTTAACAAAACGACTCTCAGTCTGTCTGTTTGTCCGTTGGTCGCTTGATTGTAGCGAAGATGGATTTTGTAGTTTTGTCGGCTAACCGCTCGTCGAGCAAAAGTAACACAAACTATAAAATAAGAAGGTTTTCACATATGTTAAATAATGGATTATTTAGAAACAATAAACAATACTTTAAAAAAAAAGCGGCCAAGTGCGAGTCGGAGTCGCCCATGAAGGGTTCCGTAGCAGCAAGTAACATAATACATATAAAAGTTCTTGTAGTTCGTTGTAACTTTGATCGATGTTTTAATAATAGTGTATTTTTTTTTAAATTCAGTTATTGATAAGTAAACATTATAATTAGGTACCTAAATGATGGGATTTAGATTTAACTATATGCGAGCCCATATAGGCTTGTTTTTTTTATTTGAGTTGATTGAATGAAAGGTAAATTGCGGTTTACGATTTATGACGTATTAAAAAAAAACTACGCACTAGATCTCGTTCAAACCAATTTTCGGTGGAAGTTTGCATGGTAATGTACATCATATATTTTTTTTAGTTTTATCATTCTCTTATTTTAGAAGTTACAGGGGAGGGGGGGGGGGGGAGGGGGGGGACACACATTTTACCACTTTGGAAGTGTCTCTCGCGCAAACTATTCAGTTTAGAAAAAAATGATATTAGAAACCTCAATATCATTTTTGAAGATCTATCCATAGATACCCCACACGTATGGGTTTGATGAAAAAAAATGTTTGAGTTTCAATTCTAAGTATGGGGATTCGCACTTGGCCGCTTTTTTTTCTATTTTTGTGTGAAAATCTTAATGCGGTTCACAGAATACATCTACTTACCAAGTTTCAACACTATAGTTCTTATAGTTTCGGAAAAAAGTGGCTGTGACATACGGACGGACAGACAGACAGACATGACGAATCTATAAGGGTTCCGTTTTTTGCCATTTGGCTACGGAACCCTAAAAACTGTATTGTGACATTTAAATTTTATTTCCTTAATAATCATCATTATTATTAAAAAATAAATATATTTGTTTGGAGATTCTGGATCATATTCATATACATTTAGTCTTATTATTATTTATAGCAATTTTTATAAGAATCACGTAATTTTTAGAATTTTCCGTAGCAGGTGGTTGATGCAGCGAAATTGTATGCTCTATATTACCGATATTGTTTGTATTTTTGGTAGGATAAACCTAGAAAATTATGAAAGTCACAAACAATTTTGGGAAGGAAGAATTTCTCTCCTTATCACGAAAATAAAATAAAAAAACTTCCAGGCCTAAAAACACTAAAATTATAATTCTTACCAATTTTTTCTTATTATAAGGTTTAGATTAATAACAAAGATATTTTCAAAATAAACTTTAATACAAATAATTAAAACTTTAATCCAAGAGTCAATGTTTTATCAATCTAACCGAAATTATATGTAATATGGTTATTATTTAAAATTCATATACAATCACGGCTTTAAAAACACGTAATTTTTTGTTAGTATATAACTATTTGTAATCTTAATTATTGGTGTTATCATAAGAAAATAGAAAAAACCAAAGAATTATCGCCAAAAAACGGTACAGATAGTAGATGTTGAGAAGCAAAATCTCATAGAAGCAAAAGTCATTTTTTAATCGTCAGTCTGAGTGAAACGCTTTAAGAGTTTAGATATTCCAAAAAGCGTGCAAGATGAAAAAGTGTTTTATAATTATATTGGTGATCATCACCCTCGAAGTAGTTTCTGAGACCTTTGCAAAGCCAGATAACTATCAATTGTCGGAAAAGGAGAAATCTAAATTAAACGAAATGGGTATTCGGTGGAAAGAAGTGATAAATTGGGAAAAGAACCCATGTAATGAATTCATCGATTACGTGTGTACTTATAAAATACATCCAAGACCAGAATTTAAAAATGCTGAATATGTTTTAAAAAAGATATTTAAAGCAAATCCAGAATTAGTGACGTAAACTGAACAAAAATATTTAAAATTTTCACATAGCTGCAAATACATTAAGGGGTTATTCTACTGTTAAACGGGTAAAAAGCAGTATCTTTTTAAAGGTGTTGTAAAAAAAAAACTATTAGAGATATCAATTTGAAATTTTGCATGCATCTTTATTAATGAAAAAAATATATAATGGCATAGTTGATTAAAAAAAAAAAACAAAATGGCGGCTTCGGTTTATGATTGATGTAGCGCGCGCTGACGGCCAGAGTCGTTTGCGCGGTACATTGCCCAGGTCGTCCAGGTGATCTGCAATCAATTTAACGATGAAATTTTATTAGTTTAGCTAAAAACACACAGACTGAACCTAAATTGAGCCATAAATATTAAATTTTCGCGATTTGACAAGCGTTGGAAAATAGCATGCTCGATTTTGGACCTTTTTTCGATGAAAAAAGTGCTCCCAAATAACCAAATTTCAATTTTTATGGCTCAATTTAGGTTCAGTCTGTGTAAAATTGATATATAACTATGCAAAATTTTTTTTAGCTAAATCGCTTCATTAGTTTTTTCTCTACGATGTACCGCGCACCAAAAAAACACGTTTTGAGTAAATCGCGTTTAAAGTTTCTTTAACCGATTTTTTTGATATATCAACTATGCCATTATATATTTTTTTCATTAATAAAGATGCATGCAAAATTTCAAATTGATATCTCTAATAGTTTCTTTTTTACAACACTTTTAAAAAGATACTGCTTCTTACCCGTTTAACAGTAGAATAACCCCTTAAACTAAAAGAAAGAATTGAGTTCATCAAATGGTTTAAGATCAATAATTCAATTGGAGAATTGCCTGCTTTGGAGGAGAATTGGGACGATAGTAAATTTAATCTACCACTTGCAATTAATGAAATGAATTTCTACAACTATCCAGTTATCTTCAGATATTTCTTCCAATTCCACGATAATGATACATATGAAAATTACCTTACAATTCTCAAAGAAGATCTAATAAACATTGATCATAAAAAGCATTTAATCAAAATCGCTTTTCAAGAGCTTGGGGTTAATAAGCCTGAAGAAGTCCTCGCGGATGCTTCTCTATTCGAAAAGACGTTTAACGAAGCTGCAGAGTCGGTAAAATCTGTTACCAACATCAAGATCAAGTATTCTGAACTAACCAATTACTTCCCCATGTTGGAATTGGAGAAAGAAATAGAGTTAATATATGGCAAAAAGTTTCCTGAGGATTATTTAGTTATGCTGGAATCGGTAGAAGAACTTCAACAAATTTACACGGCTATTTCGAAGCTGAATCCCAAAATTATTGCCAATTACTTCTTCTGCGTGTTTGTCTACAAAACATACGACACAGATTTTACAAAACCAGACTTGCTCTTTAAGCCAGTGTTAAAGGCTTCCATTATAAAACATGTCTACAATGAAAACATGAAAGAAATGGTCCAGTCGATGTTCATAACAATCTTGGAATTTCTCCGGGAGTCTTTTAAAGCTGAATGCAGTTCGGAGCAGATCATCAAGTTCGTCACTGAAGATATCTTCGGACCTACTAACGAAGAGAAATTGGCTGAAGAGTTTAAAGATGTGTCAACTAATGATAACGAATGCTTGAAGAACTACCATTTATAGCAAAGAATTCAAAATAGAAGATTAGCCAACCCATCTTTTAACTGCAAAAACCTATTGCTTAATAAATTGAAGAGTGAAATGCCCGATTACATCCAAAATATCGCCAATTTGGATGGAGAGCCCCCTCCGTGTTCATATTTGAATTTCTAATTTTTTCGATAATAGACAAAACAATCAATTACTACAACAAAGTACATGGATATGAATACACAAGTGCGCAAAAAGAATGCTTTGCCAAGCAATTCACTGACGAAAAAATTACCATTAGAGATATGAATATTATTTTACGCACCCAGTTCACGTTTGAGGTTTACTCAAATTGGATCAAGAACTATCCAGATACCATTCAACAGGAAAATATAGTTTTGCAGGCTTATGGTCTTAGTTCTGAAAAGCTACAAGCTCTATCGTTAGCAAAGCATGTTTGTGAAATGGAAAAAAATGTTAATGATATATTAATTGGTATTGCGAGCTCGGCGAAGTTTCCACAAATATACGACTGTCCAGCGGGATCCAAACTAAATTCGGCTGAAAAATGTACCCTCTGGTAATAGCAAGTGGTTTGGGAAGCAGATATTTTATTAATAAATTTGCTACTTCAATAAAACTTAAATAACATACTCAGAAACATTAAACATAAATTTTAAGTTAAGTCATATTTGTATAACTATAATTTCACCAAGCTACAACAATAAACATTTTTTACAACAATCTTTATCTTTGTTGAATTAACCCATTTCGGCCCAAAATGACCTAAATGTTTTAAATTTTTTAACCGCTATGTTTTTTAGGAAAAAATTATTCAATCTTGCTGAAAATGAATATCCTACAATATTTTTTCCCGCATTTCCCGAATCTGATTGCAGATTAACGCTATCTGGCGCCATTTTTAAAAAATGGCAGCTGAAAACAGAAAATGTAGCGAATTTTTTAAATTTTGATTCAAATAATCGTAAATTAAAACAAGAAGCCATCAACGTAGGGTGCTAATTCGCTGGATCTGGTGGCATAAATAGTTTCTCTAAAAGAGAAACCACCATTTTGAATTTTTAAAATCTGATTTCAGATTCGTAATCAGCGACCTTAAAAACCTTTATACACAGTTTTCAGTCGCAATTCGATCAAATTTAAGAATTTTGTCCGCCATATTGGATCCGCCATTTTGAAATTTGGTAATCTGACTTCATACTCACAATAAGCAACATCATAAATGATAAAAAAGTTAATAAATTTGAAAAAAAACCCTGTAGGTATATAAATTTAATTAATAATAAAAATTAAAGTTAATTTTTTCGTAAATATTATAATCCAAAGAAATACTGTTATATATATTTAATGATTATAGAACAGGAAAAATACTGCAGAATAAAACAAACTTTTGAACAAAATATTTAAAAAAAATCGAGAAATGATGTCCAGTTTCTAATTTTCACGTTTTTCTGTTACTTACATTAAGATCTTAAATAAAAATTAGTTTTAACGCCTAATAGATAGTAAAGATTATCCCACTCGGTTTACATTTGATTAAAAACTGAATGCAGAAATTATAAAGGAGTACGATCTATTGAATTCATAGTATATAACAAAACAATGGAGAAACTTAGGGCTGGCTCTTCATCCAGCCTACAGAGTAGAGCTCAACTTAGGTATAAGAGCCCCTTTCATTTTGTGTCATCACAATGGCATGTTAATTTGGATCAGAAAATTTATATGTACAATACTCCTATTTATTGCTATCTGGCAGCACCAACCAATCTAGTAGAACTAATTTCATGTGTATCCGAACAGTTAGATATGCACACACGAGGGATGTTAATATAGCTACTGTTATAGACACAGTATCCCACTGTATGTACCAAAAAGCATTAACGTAACAAAAGTTTGCCGTTATGGTACAAATTCTGTTCTTGTGGAAAAGGACTGCCACCCTCACCCGACCACACACCACCTTTCGATGCAAGGATGCGACTGGGAAAGGCAAAAGTACTTCGTTCACTCTTGGATAATATCATTCTCCCGTAGCAAAATTATAATGTTTTGGGTCTTTTGATATACCAGCTATGCTGTTCGGGTCGGCTCGGCTCGGCTCAGGCGTGTGTGCGACTCGACTGTACCTGCTAAATAAATGTCTACGGAGTTTTCATGGAACAGAGGCCCCGTGAATATAGATGGATTCCCGCTCCACTCGAGAATAATCGTGTGTGCCTGTGTGCTCAAAGAGGATATACACTTTTCCATCAGAAAGTTTTATCTATATAAAATCATGGTGGAAATGTTAAGTGAAAAGCTGTTTCCAGACATACATAGATAGATATATATGACAGCATCCTTTCAGTTGACAATCGTTTTTTTTTTTTTGCTTCTTTTTGCAAACATTCTGCCAGATATAGGCATATTTATATACACAGGAAAGGGATATGGAAGTTATGGCAGCGAAGAGGTAATGGTATCTGAAAAAAAAAATATTCAAACTTTGTACTCTTTAGTAACTTTTAAAAGGTATTAATATTGAATATAAATTCCAAATATACATACACAATGTGTGTATTATACACCCATACATGTTTTAATACTTACCGTGAACATTATTTGAAAAACCGAGACAGAACTCTGAAAATATTCACTACGTATAAATGCGGGGATTCAAATCGGATTCAATTCAGATTCAATCCAGTTAAATGTCATGTAGACATAGATCAAATCCAAACGAGATCGACTCGATCCGATCCAACTTCTCAACCTGGATCGAATCGAAATTATCGCGTTTAGACGCGGATCGAGGGTTCGAAAGATCGAAATAACTCTGACAGCTCAAATCACTCGAGAAATCAAAATAGCTCTGACAATTAAAATTCTTTTGCCTTATTTGAAGGAAAACTTCATAAAACCAAATAATACCAAAAATTGCAACCAATTTGAAATAAGGTGGAAGAATTTAAAGCGTTATTTGTCATTTCGATCACATTTTGAGCTTTCAATCTTTCGATCCGGTGAGGTTATTTTTCGATAATTTCGATCCTTCAATCCTCCATATATCCGCAGTAATTACTTAACTCTAGCTGCTTGTTTCAGAAATGGACATACCTAACCTACTTTCAATGTCGGACAGAAACGAATCCACTTAGTAACCAATGCCTGCCTTTTTACACTTGCTTTTATCTTTAAGAAATAATTATATATCAGATTATAATCATCAAAATCAATCTAAAGGACAGATACTCATATGTAATTTTTATTTGATAACGTTGATAGATGAAATAGCTCACTGAATACACCACGACTGTGTGAAACATCGCCAATCAGCCAATGCATTGTAGGTTTTTATACCCACTTTAGCAAATAACAAATAAATAAATTCTACTAAAATCCCAATTTCCATTTTTGGGTACTGATGATATCGGAAAACAAAATATCTTAAGGCTCACAATCATTATTTCATTATATTGGATAGCTTCCAGCAGAAATGTTCCAAGTGACATTTTATTGATTGACTAATATCAAAGTACAGCATTTGAGAAGTGTTTAATTAATAAGTATTGACATTTTATTAAATATTTTCTATTTACGGACTTTTCATAGATACTTCTTAAGAATTCTTATTAGGGAATATAGTTTTCAAAAAATAACATATTTTGGTCAGTTTTGGAAATTTTCTTAAAAACAGTGAAATTTCGTAGCAGTTCGTAAGTCAATTAAAATTTTGAACTTTAAACTATAACTTTATAATATGTTATGTTTAAACTATATTAAGATTTATTATTCCTTCTGCCATATGTATGTTAATAAAATTAACCAACGATATGTAGGATTCGAATTCGAATGAAGAACTTCTGTCAATCCAACAAACCTTGATAAAGGTTTTAATTAACTGATGTTTTATAACTATAGTATAAGGTTTCATTTGAAGTATGTTTGATGGTTAAGGTTAATAGATAAAATTGTATAATACAAATGGCAATGAAAATGGAATATATTATATATATTTGAACTTAGGTTTATTGAATATATACGTCCATATTACACATTTAAAAACAATCTTAAACCGCATTAAAAGAAAGCAATGCTTTATCGTTTGCTCATATTTAGGGCAATTTCCTGATAACTGAAATTCATAAACGTGATGCGCACTCAATACAAAAATTCAATTCCCCTTTAATTTCAACCGCCAAACTTTGATACATCAAAAAAGTAAAAACAATATTAAGTTGTTGGAATTTTCTTGTGCAAAAAACATGTTATAAAAGTATCGCAATTTTCGCTCCGGGTTATATGAAAACCGCGTTATAGGAGTATTGACTGTTTTTAGAAAAATAAAATCTACAAATCGGATTTTTACAATTTTTAACACAATTTTTGAAAGTGAAAGTGTTGGAAATACAAAAATTTTAATAATAACATACCTAGTAAGGGTTTTTGTATTTAATGAATTTTCCCTTCACTTAATGCAAAATATTAATTATTTCTTCCTCATTGCCCGATATTAAATTTTAGTCTGTAAAGAACAAAACTTCTGATGTCTGTACATATTATGAATTCTTCTTAATTATTGTATACTAGCGGCCCGTCCCGGCTTCGCACGGGTAGACATGATTTTTTTTTTATATTTTTACCTTTTATTTATATACATACACACAAATCTTTCCTCTTTATAATATTAGTGTAGATGTAGATTAAATACTTCTCAAATGTTCTAGTTTGTTATATCCTAGAAATTGTTTCAACCCGAAAACCCCTTTATGGATCCGCCATCTTAGATTTCCAAATCTAAATAATATAATAATATAATAATATAATCTATAATAATATTCGAAATTAGTGACCTTAATATAATCATTGTACTAATTTTCATTAAAATTTGTTGAAATCGAGAAATTTTAGTCTCCATATTGGATCCGCCATCTTGAATTTGGAAGTTTTGCTAATATTCGAAATTAGTGGCTTCGGAATAATCATTGTATCAATTTTCATTAAAATCCGTCGAAATCGCAACATTCTGGTGGCCATGTTGGATCCGCCATCTTGGATTTGGAAATTTTGATAACATTCAAAATAAGTGTTCTCAGAATAATCATTGTACTAATTTTCATTAAAATCCGTTGAAATCGAGAAATTTTGGTCGCCATCTTGGATTTACAAATTTTGATAATATTTGGAATTAGCGGTCTCAGAATAACCATTGTACTAATTTTCATTAAAATCCATTGAAAGCGAGAGATATTGGTCGCCATATTGGGTCCGCCATCTTGGATTTGTAAACTTTGATAATATTCAATATCAGTGACTTCAAAACAATCATTGTACTAATTTTCATTAAGAACCGTTGAAATCGAGAAATATAGGTCGCCATATTGGATCCGCCATCTTGAATTTCTAAATTGGATATAGCCTATGTTACTCAGGGTGAACGTAGCTTTCTAATGGTGAAAGAATTTTTGAAATCGGCACAGTAGTTTTTGAGTTTATTCATTACAAACATACACACAAAAATACAAATCTTTCCTCTTTATAATATTAGTGTAGATTGGTTTAATAAATTCTTATTCTATCCTATTCTATTCTATTAATAATAACATATTTAGTAAATTGTTTAAGGGTATAAAAACCTTATGAATTAGTGTAATTTTCCTGAATGTACACTCTGGAAAATAGTCCCCAATTTATTGGGAATTCCGCTTCATAATGCTTCCAGAATTTTCCTGAACATCTTTATATAAAAAATCAATAACAACGAGCAGAGCAAAATTACAGAAACTTTTAAAGTGTAGTAGTTCGATTTTAAGGTTTCAGGAGTTTTGCACCCTCGCCGGATCGCCCTATCGACCGAACCATAACCTAAAGCAACAGAAAACTTTATGAGCCCCACCGTCGAGAAAAAATTCTCATCAGCTGATGCGGTACGGGTGAAGCTCCATGGTCCACACGTCTGGCATGAGCCACCCCCGTGAAATGAGTAGGGGTCGAAACCGCGGGCTTTAAGCCCCTCAAAGCCGGCGGTAAGTCCTCGGAAAACAAAAAATTATGTGCTGTTCGCAATTTGCGGGGATGGAGTGGAGAGCGACATTCGGAACGGAATTCGATGGTTCCACCTTCCACCTGGTGGATCCTGGATCCTGGATCCCTTCGGTTCGTTGTGGGAAAAATTCCTTCGATACCTGGGGTCCGGGGATTGGGGTCCTTCAGGAGTTCCTGCACCCACACAGTGTTAAATTAAAGCCACCTTCTGCTTTAAAGCGAGAACTTTTCATGCTCATTTATTTGTTTGCCCACTTTTGTCCGCCGCGCGCCTGTATGTTTTTGCAGCACACAAATCCGCCCCAATGGGGCGCGCCGGGCAGAGGAGCGCTGACTACGTTTCGGCGTGATGTGCTTTTTCGGTAATTTACATTGTGCCGTGGAGTCATGTTGCGCTCTTTTGCACAGTTTTGTTCGTATATCTGCGGGGTTGTTGGTGATTACGGAGTTTTTCCTCGTTTCCTATTTATGATACCACCCGTGCTTGTTGCAGGGCGCCCCTGCGATACCTTGCCCGAGCTCCCCCAGGCCCCCCGAGTCCTCCCACATGTCGGGTTGCCGGGTGTTGGGCGTATGTCAACTTTGCGCTTAACAGTTCGCAAAAACGACTAAAGTGTTGCTTGAGCGAAAATTAAACGCACACCGAAAATTAAAGCCGTCACAAGGGGAGAAATTTTTCACCCCCCGACCGACGACAACGACCGACGTACAACGTCGCAGGAGCATAAAGAACCATTTCATTTGTGGTGGAGTCCTTTGCATATGCTCCTTACCCCTGCAGTTAAAGGAATGCTTGGGAACCTGCCGGGAGCTCCGCTTTAAGTTTTATTGGAAGACAGTGCACACTTTTATGGGGAAAACAATTATAAGACATTAAACCATAATTTTCCCCCTCCCCACAATCCCAGTTGAATGGAAAAGCACTGCAACTACGACAGAAAAGTAATCCTACTCGCTATAATCTTTGCCATAATAGTTCTCCCCTACGAGGAATTCTTATAGCAACAGAGTCTTTCAGATTCTTCGTAGTTCTCTGATTAAACTGAAATATCTCAACTTTTATTCTACACTGAGAAAAGAGATTATTTATAACTAATAAGATTTATTTATAGTAAACAAATTATATAGTTGGTAATGGCGAAATAAATATTTAGTTATTATTAATAAGCCGCATATTTGATGAATTAGTTTACATCAAACCTTCATTTATTAATAACAAACAAATCATTTCATTGTATTAAATCAAAATCGTATTAATTCAATGTTGTACAGAATTATACAAAGTTGAGTAGTAATTTGAATGAAAACTACATAATGTGGAACAATAAAATAAATAAATAAATAGAGATGTAAGATTGCAGTAGCTGTCCCCGTAGACACACTTAGGCCATTATTACAGTCCCATTGTGATGCCACTTTTTTGTGACCCAGGGCTTCTCGTGGGATTCGAACCCACAACCTCTAGCGCCATGCTGGCTCGCAGTAAGCACGTCGCGTTACCAACCGAGCTATTGAGGCTATTGAGTAAATGACATTTACAACCTATCTCAATATAAATAAAAATTATTTTACAACTAATTCTCAATTTACATTTGAAAATTCCATAATTTTTATTAAAAAAAATTATTAATTCATTTTGAGATAAGTTAATTTGATATTCAATCTTAAAATTCATATTGTAGATGTAGATTGTTGTGGCTGTCCGAAGACACACTTAGGCCATTACAGGCCTAAAAAAGTGATACCACTTTTTTGTGACCAGGGCTTCTCGTGGGATTCGAACCCACAACCTCTAGCGCCCTGCTGGCTCGCAGTAAACAAGTCGCGTTACCAACCGGGCTATTGAGGCCCCCTTTTACGACGAAATATGATTTGTTCATAATAAAAACGTTAACAATTTATTGACAACTATGGCATGTTAACTATTAATAAATTCACATTTAAAAGAATATGTTCATTGTATAATTATAACTCTTCAATGAGTTTCATAGCAAATAATTGTATTTTCCTGAAATATAGGCATTATTATATTTCATAAATCATTTACTTCAATAAAAACCCTCAAATAAATGGCTTTTTTATTTCAAGCATTCATTACATGGGATTCAAATATACAGTGTAATAACATTTATTAAATTTATTAATAAATACTAAATTTTCAGGGAAATAGTGCAAATAAATATATTTATTTGGCACAGCCAAACTCTTTTCTCAGTGTATGATGATCAATATCACGCAAGTTATAAGTTTTCTGAAGGTATTAGATTAATGAACCCTACAAGGAAAGAAATTTATATTAAAAAAAAACCAGTACCCAGTTTCGCCCAGCGTTGCGTAAATACTTATTAAATAAACACTTCTCAAATCGTTTAGTTTAAATCCTTTGAATCATTGTAGAAATTCTCAGAGAAGATTTGAAAGCAGTGGCTCCGAAAACTCTTACATTCAGATCTTATATTTATGTAAATCATGATTTCTTTACTTAAAAAAAGGAAACCAAGGAAAAAACCAGTTTTTCTATTTTTAAGGAAATATTTTCTATTTTTAAAAAAATACTCCTTCAATATTTCTTAAAATTAAAGACTGTTTTACATAAATCTATTCCATCGACAAACTTAAAATAAAGAAATGATCGTTTGGCTCGTATTTCTTTGAGTACATTTTTACTTGATTTTAGTAAAATTTTTTTTGAGTGTATGAACTGCTTTTGGAGAGATTCGAAATTACAATGCAGGTTCGAAATAAACGACCAGAAATACCATGAATAGTAATTTTATGTCGCCCTATTGGATTCGTTATTGTGAATCTCAAAATATTGATGTGAACACAACAAGATTCGAAATCAGAGGCTCCAAAATCGCATTTATGCTAATTCCCTTAAATTATTGAAATTTGGGTCAAATTTGGTGAAATTTTCAAATTTCGATAGTAGATTCGAAATTGATTACTCCGTTATCATTTTTTAACGCATTTTCAATAAAGTCCTTCAAATTTCTGAAGGTCGTCGTATTGGATCCACCATATTGAATTTCCAAAGTTTGATAACAGAATTCAAAACAGTGGCCTCAAGTTGTTTTTAGAATCAAAATTCGTCGAATGTGAAAATTGTTGGTCGCCATTATTACATCAGTTATTTGGGAATTCCGTGAAGTTTAAAGTTTTTGTCGTTATTTCGCAGCTCAATATTTTATGCGATAAAAAAGTAGCCTATATATTAAGTTGGAATATATACTACCATCGGACAAAAAATTAAAAATATCGATACGAACGTTTAGGCGTGATTGAGTAACAAAGAAACTAACGACTTTGGATTTAATGTATACATAAAATATATGTATACATATGTAGAGGATAGGATAGCAGTTCGATATCAGCGATCAAGAAATTACTTCTGTACTCATTTTGATAAAAATCCATTACAATTGTGAAATTATGGTCGCCATATTATATTCGCCATCTTGAATTTACAAATTTTTCTTGTAGATTCGAAATAAGTAGCCTCAAAATTCTTTTTATACTGATTTTCAAAAGAATCTCTTGAATTTTAGAAATTTTAGGCGCCATATTGGGTCTGCAATCTTAAATTTACAAATTGCGAAAATGGATTCGAAATTAGTGATCTCAAAATTCGCTTTGTTCTGTTTTTCACTAAAATCCCTTGAAATCGAAAAATGTTGGCCGCCATTTTGGATCCGCCATATAGAATTTTTAAATTCACATAGCAGATTTGAAATCAGCATCCCCCAAAACCCTCAAGTAGCAAGTTTCATGAAAATCCCTTCAAATTTAAAATTATGAATCGCCATTTTTGGGTTTACCATTTTGAGACCCTTGAATCGAAGCAAGGATTAGTGCGTGATTGAACAACAAACAAACGAACTATATGTAGGAAGGGATTATATTTTATATAATGTTAAAGAATTTAAATTTTATGTAGAAAAATAAAAGGAAATGGCTTGGTAGAATAGGAGTCTCTGAAGACATAGGGCCTCAAGCACGTGGTTGTTGTGCTTATCTGTCAATCCGCCACTGACCAGAAGAAATTCAAAGAAAACGAGTTAAATACATATTTTATTTATATTCCAAAGTTAAGTTACGATCAGAAAATTTTTCAAAATATATTTCCACTACATGAAAAAGATCAAATTTGATTATTCAAAAATTATGAAACCTTTCATTGATATGTTTCAAGTTTTCAATTCAAATTCCAGCCAATACAATTTTATATGCTCAAACCAATTTTTATTGAGTCCGTTCAGAATTTGAGTTTACGCCACTTTAACAAAACTTGAGGGGGTTAGTTTTTGATTTGAACGGTTGCTTAATATCAACATTTGAGTATAACCCTGCTACCTAACACTAATTCGAATTTGTTTTCAAAACTTAGTTGTCAAGAAAAACCCCAATAATAAACTTTTAATTTTTGAAAGTTTAATTTTGCGTATTTGTAAGGAAAAAATCTGCATTATGTACTCGTACTTTCACAATTTCCTTTTATCATCGACAGAGTACAAAAAAACCGGAGTAAAACTCGTCCTATGTAGAGACCGGTGTTTGTATAAAACGCACCGTTTTTTAATTAAATTAAATCCTTTTTTACAGAGATAACACTGATGGTACACCCTACTAAGAATGAATTTTTCTTCTTTTCTTTTCTTTTTCTTTTTTTTGAAAATCTTGCCAAGAAAACCTCCCCAGCCATTTGACCATTAAAAAGAAATATTAAAAGGACGAACAGAGGCGAAAAAGAAGAGAGCAAATTACCTCATCCTTCTAAAGCAAAAGATACTTTACGTCTTCCCTGTTCCCGGAACATTTCGCCCCAAAATCCCTACGGCGGCTCTTCTTCTTGGGGTGCTGAGTGTGAGCGAATGATTTTTCACTTTCCGTAGGCCACTTTAAATGAAACCTCAGGCAAAAACAAATAGGGCAAAAATTCGGGAATTCCATAGAAAGCCCGGCCTGTCCTGGCGCGCGCAAAAAAAAGAGGGAATTTTTTCTCGTACGCTCACTCATCGGGCAGGCAGGCAGGTACATTGGACATGGATGGTGGAGTTGGCTTCGAAGGACGCGCTGTTGTTGTTGTTGGATCAATATCGTAAATCCAGGCGGGAGACTTCCTCCTAAGCAGATCCCAATCCCAGTTCCAGTCCCAGTCCCAGTCCCAGTCCCAGTCCCAATCCCAATCCCAGTCCCAATCCCTGCTGAATAGAACAATGTTGCTGTCCGTCTTCCTCCCAAAAAGTTTGCTTTAACTCCTGACTGACTGGGAGCTGCCGCCGTATCCCAAAAACATTTTCAGAATTTGCAGAGAATACTCGCAATCTTCCGACCTTTCCCAGCTCTATCATCGCACAAAGGAGCCCTGCCCTAGTAACGCTTATGCGGAGGACGAAAAGTGGGTAGGACCGATGCCAATGTGTAAGTGGATATTATTCGAACGGATACGATTTCACATTCCAAGGATGTCGGTGTTACGGCAGTTTTCTTTTGTATCCGATTAAAGGAACTGCTTTCTGGGATCTGACAGCAACAATGGACGCCACCGCATCAAAAAAAAAAATAAAAAAAAATAAGTCCCCAGCCATATTTAGCAGAAGATACACACTTCAAGTTCTCCTTTCGCTTCGTCTTTTCTGTGACCTTTCAGATGCAAGGATTTCTAGCATGTGTGAAATTGTTCTCGTGATTCTTTCTCCGCAATGTTGGTGAATACTATATATATATATATATATATATATATATATTCCGCAGTCATCCACCTACGGATCCGAGTTGGGCGTTATTTCGGTCAATTTCATCATGTTATATATTTTCGAATAGAGGGAATGGGTCGTATGAAAAAGATTTCTACTTACTCCATAATGTGAATACTTGAGTTTTATCATAGAAAAATGATGACAAGAAGTCTCATCTACAACAACAGAACGCATTTTTCAAAGCTCATTTCCTTGCGATGCCTCCAAACTTGAAAATGTTTTGAAATTGCATATCATAAGGCGGTATTATAATTTTTTGTTTTATGAATTGGCATACGAATTCGAATTATAGAGCATTAAATTCAAATAAAAATTCTTTAAGATATTGCTCTAGATTTTGTATTGAAATGCTACATTAACATATCCAAATTTATAAAATATATTTATTTATCGTAAATATGGGATTTTAACTTTAAGCAAAAAAATCTTATTGATTGAAAAGAACTTTTAAAATCCAATTCCACCCCCTTAGAAGATAAGCAAATTAAATAGCAAGGATTTTAATTTACGTACTTACTATTCATATCTAAAAACTGCCATTCTTTTCATTTTTAAGTTTCGCGCCTCAAAAAAGGGAACACACAACTTCATTCTTATTTTGCTTTTATCTGTCTGTTGCAGGCCTCTCCTATAACTAAAACTAAGCTATTAAACGTATCAAGATAAAATTTGATACAAGGACAGAAAATTATGACGCACATATAGTATATAGTATACGTATGCATATTTTAGAAATGAAAACTACTTCTTGTCAAAAAATATCTTGTAAATGATAAATTTCTTAAATGTTTGCTTGAAAAATTCTTAATTTTTTAAAAGTAAAATTAAAGTTTTCGAAGCATGACTATTTCCTACCAGAATTTCGAAACCATACAATACCTAAAAATTTTAAATTAATTAGATAGATAAACTGTATTGATTCTTAAACTTGCGAATAACACCTGAATATGAACTTTACTAAAACCGGGTAATATGAAAGGTACGCAAATCAAACTCGTACTTGACTACTTGTTTCGATAAAGTACCAAAATAGATTTTGATCAAATATTGTAGACATGAAAAGTAGTGAGAATATTTTTTACCTATACGGAAAATGCTATTAGAGTCGGAATTAGGATCATTTTACGAGAAATCCAGCAATATTTTATTTTAAAAAACAAAATTGGAGTGTGTCTCATCCATATAAGCGCACGACAAAACAATTAACAATTTGGCCAAGTTTCATCCCTTAATAATTAACCCCCAAGGGTGAGAATTAATTTTAAAAATTTCGAAAAAAAAAATTAATATCTTTTGAACGCGTTGACCGATTTGAATGGAATTTTGATACATATGTTGTAGATGCCACTAAGGCGAATTTAAGGTATCACTAAGGCAATTTACGGGGGGAGTTTAAGATTGAGGAATCCCAGGAAATTAGGATTAAATAGGATTGTGAGATTTGGAGAAAACATGTAACTAAAGGATTTGGGACAGGAGGTTAGAATGTGGGTAATTGTGAGGGGTGAGGGGTTGTGTACAGTGTGGGCAAAGGGGTTCGTCTTTACGCCGTAGGAGGTATTCATGTCAGTCTGACTAAGGAAAAATATATATTGTAAAAAATATATATTGTAAAAAACTGTGGCGATATAGCTCCACAGGGCGAATCTGCTAAACTACAGCTTTTATGAAAAAGTGATGTTCTAATGGTAATAAAATCACTATAGGGGCGAGAAAATAATATAATAATATTTGCGTTCAAAAGTTACTCTTACAAACTCTTGAACAAATTACCAGGGAAAGTTGCCGCTGCTGTTTTGTTCGAAGTTTAAATGCAAAAATCTCTAATATTTTGTTCTTGTCACCATAATATTTTTCAGATCAAAAGAAAGGTATTCATTCCTAGTTATAAGTAGTAGAACATTATTTTCCCGTAAAAGTTATTTTTCGGCAGTTTAGGCGGTTTTTCACACTCTACCACTAGTCTTACGCATGCGCTACTTACATATTTCCATGTCATGTTCGATTTTTTTGTCTGGGGCATTCAGATTCGCTGATTCGCTAAAGACTTAAAAAAAAATAAATAATCTCGCTAGGTTATATTTAAAAGCCAAAAATCCTACAAAAGTTAATCTAAATCCGTGAGGAGATCTCAAACTCAATTTAAACGTAAATTGTTCGGTGAAAAAGCAAAATACCATGCTTTTACACTACCTATAGAACATTATTCCATTATTTGACGTTTACAACTCAACGATTTATATTTTATTTGTCAAGATTTTTGATTCTTATTCGTAGTTCAGTTCAGAGAATTCTACATAATAATCCTATAGTTGCTGTGTAAAATTACCTGGCATTTTCTTATTTTATAGGTTTGTAAAAAAAATGTATCTTAGCATTTCCAGCATACCGAAATCTGTATTACATTCTATTTGTGATTTTTAA
Source organism: Dysmachus trigonus (assembly GCA_949715965.1). NCBI lineage: Eukaryota > Metazoa > Arthropoda > Insecta > Diptera > Asilidae > Dysmachus > Dysmachus trigonus. The sequence goes on along the minus strand of OX454322.1, from coordinate 77,502,923 downwards.
CATATTTTGCATTTTATGCGAAAAGTTTGAGGTTATGTCGAAAAATAGTTCAGACAAAAATTGTAGATCTTTTTATTATCTACAATTTTTATATTTAACTTTTTTTGATCTTAGCTATAGTTTTCGTTTTATTAACAAAACCCCGTTTTTTTTTTTATGTGTCGCGCGATATAAATTAATGTTTTAATAATAGTAATAATAAAGGTACCATATTTTGAAAACATATTTTTTATGTAAAATTTGACGGAGAATGCGATAAAAATACTGAAAACTTGCTACGAGGTGGGGGCCATTATTAAAAATTGATTTAAACAATTAAATTGTTAATAACAATATGAATTTGTTAATAATTTTTATTGAAAATATTATTTTCTCAAAACTCAGTCCTTTAGCTTTAAAATGAAAAAATAATTTTGTAGCTCAAATAGAACCGGAGTTATCAATTTTTGAACGTATGACAAATTAGTTATCAAATTTTGACACGTATCTCTTATTTTTGGATATAGAATCAGTGAATCCGCAGTTTCAGCCAAATCGGAGATATGTCGGTCAATTTTTATCAAAATCCGTACGGTTTGTAAAAGAATTACCCATATGCCACAATGTCAAGTATATCGGATATGTTAATTTTGCACAGATAATTCCATTTAAGTTCTAAATAGGTTCAGCATAACGTATTTTACTTATTAACTACGTAGGTACTCATAATCAAATAAGTTAGCATAGAATTAGGGTTATGGTAAATAGTGCCTACGTACATAAGTATGTATGTATACAAGAAAAAGTCGAATACTCTGTACGTATCCTTACGTGATGAAATTCCTTGCTTCTGGCAAGAGTTCTATGGGCTTAACATACCTTAGTTTTCCCTTTCTTCACTTAAGCGAGTAACCTGTCCACTGTCCACTAAGCCGCGCCGCCGCGCCGGTCCCCAGGTAAGTTAGCCGTGATCAAGTGAATCCAAGTGATCCGTAAACAAATCACACAGCGTCCACCACGAAGTCAAAGTGCAATTCGCCGGGAGACGCATACGCGCGTCCGCAGAACCAGAAATAATTGCAAAAGCTAAAACAAAACATATATAGCAGCGAAGCAGCGCAACACTACGGAGTTGGCGATTTATTTGCCCAGCATTGTCGCCAGGTTTGCAAAAAATTAAAAGAAACTGCCCAGAAATAAAATAAGGTAAAATGAAATAAAAGATAGAAAATAATAAAAAGGCAAAAATATGTGAACGACACGAAAAAAGAAATGATCAACGTACGTGGAGGGCGGAATAAAGAGCGCTGCAAAACTGATTGCTGCCGCTGGCAATGGCTTCCTTTGAATCTGGCGCACTTCATGATACGCGATGCGGCGATTTAAATTTCTTCAACTTGCGGGGACTTGAGCCGTTTTGCAGTGCAAACATTTATGCACTTTTCAAAGAAGTAACTGGTTTTAGCTCCGTTCAGCGCGGTGCCCCGCCACCCCCCCGGACGACCTCTCCGCCCATACTATTCGCCGGTAAGTTTCTTACCTTTACACACGTTTTGACTTTGTTGTTATTATGGTTTCTGAGTCAAACGGACTTCGGTTTGATGCTGAAATTAAAAAACAAAAGGCACTGCCATTGCACTCTCTAAGTTCCAGCGAATGAAGTGTTCGGCCGTTTTACAAAGTTTTTGAACTAACTGAGTTTTCGAGCATACATATGTATGTATGTAAAGGCATGCAAGATACACTCGTATCATGTGCACTCGTGTGCGGCTCCAGATCTGCACTTTTATCTTTTCTCTAATTGCGCTCCATTGCACACCTGAGGGTTTCATTTATTTGGACTTACTGTTCCCAAGGTTATACTCTTGTATGAAGAAGGGTAACACATATTTCATTATAAATCAGTTTTTTACCCTCGAGTAGACGGTATTAAACTCCTTTTCCGGTCCAGTGTCCCACAAGGCTTCATTATGTCCACTTTGTTGATAATTTTAGCATCCTTCGTGCTGTTGCTTACTTTTCTGTTCCAAGAAATAGATTTCGAAATATCCACTAAAAATTCTATCACTAAAAACACATGATTTTTATTTAGTTACTAACACAAAGTTACACAGCTACTGTAATTGTAAAAACCATAAATGATTTCCGTACGAATTAGCACTAATAAAAGTCACAGTAAAGAAATTCGATCCCTATCACTGTTGGCAATTTGTATATTAATATTATATTCCAAATAAAAAAAAATATTTTAAAGAACTATTTAATTAACCGTCCGATTTAAAATTACAACTTTGTGTGGAGTGAAACTCATTTAACTCATTATTTGCAAAATGACCCCTAAGTATGTAAAAGAGTTCCCTTGAGAGCGTAAAATTAAATTTTTAATGTAATTTTGCATCTCCAAATTTAAAGTGTAAACTGATACACTCTTACGATTGTAAAAACTACTCTGGAATAAATTAAATATCAATATAATTTCACAATTTCGAATTTCGAATTTGAAACATTCAGATGTAAAATTACATCAGAAATGACTTTGAGAAACCTAAATAAGCGCATTTGGGTTAAAAGAGCGAAATCATTCATGAATGCTGCAACCATGTGTATTAACAACTCTTTTTAAATATTATGTTTTTAATATTTCAAACTTAAACAACATTGAGAACCTTCAAAAGTTATGGGAAAAGGATTTTGTAACCCAGTCATATTAGAATTAATGTAATATTAAACACCATTTTATGAAAACAATTTTTATTTTTCATAAGCAATACAAATATATTTTCGATAAAATTTTGTAATTTTGAAATATTTTCCTTAGGCTAAGAGTGTAAAATATGAAAACATTTTTTGTTTGGTTATAACTTTTTTTTTGAAATATTTAACTTTTAAAAATGCCTGCCATCAACAAAGTTTTCGAAATTTCATCGAAATCTGCAATTAATTAACTATAAAATTCGCACAGACAAGACGAGACCGATCTGCGAATGCAGACTAAAAATAAACAGACATTTTCGTGTTTTGAAATTGATAAAATTTAAAATCACTTTTATACAGGGTTTCCAGGAAATAGTGCGCCAAATTAAGGGGATGGGAGCTTGGGTCATGACCTTCCAGAATATCAAAATATGACCTTAGTGAAAACCTCACCGTTTTCGAGATATTTGGGTTTTTATGAAAAATTAAATTTCAGATTATTGACTAGTTGGTGCACATAAAAAGACATGCTCTCATTTTTTTTTTTTTGCTAAAATATTCTAGATAAATTGCCCTATCTGGTAAGCATGTCATGTTTTATTACTAACACAAGACCGTCGCGAAAAAAAATAATCAAATTTTTATTTTGCTGTTCAAAATTATTTGACTCTACTTTGACCTTAACTGGTGAAAAATGTACTAGGCAGTGATGGGAAAGCAATTCAAAAAATTGCTTAATTAATGCAGGTTTCAGAATCACCCATTTTATTCATTTATAACAAGATATTGCCATGTTCATTTTAAATCAAATTTAATTTTTCATAAAAACCCAAATATCTCAAAAACGGTGAGGTTTTCACTAAGGTCATATTTTGATATTCTGGAAGGTCATGACCCAAGCTACCATCCCCTTAATTTTGGCGCACTACTTCCTGCACACCCTGTATATAATATACACCGAATTGTGTTGTAAAATTGATTCGAAAAATTGAGTTTTTAAATTTCTCAGTTTGTAATTTTAATCTCTTTTCTGAATTTTAAATTATTTATGTGTACTAAAGTCGATGTTAGTTGTTCATAATTTTAAATAAATGTGTATTTTTCATATTACACAGTTTAAAATTTCAACATGTTTAATGATACCATATTCTAAAAATTAGAATATCATCTCGTTTAATGCCTGCAGCGTTACTCAAATAAAAGCTTAAACGTAAACACTACTTTATTTCTCAGACTTTCATTAATTGACCAAGTTCGAAAAATGTTATATTTTTACTAATTGACACAGCTCAAATAATTTTTGATACATCATTTCCACAGATCCTCAAACGGAAAATTTTCATTAGCTCTTCATTTTATGTAGAAAATATTCAAAATCGGAAGTTCTTCTCCTACCCTATTTTCTTCAAATTTTTTAAGGGAAATTTTTGTTTCTGTAATCATATTTTAGATATTTCTTTAAACTCGTAACTAGATACTGCAAAACGTTGCAAGTTGCATATATCCAGATCAGATTCTTAAATGCAGTCTGTGCGTCCATTATTGCTTTAAAATGATTTGAATCTGGTCTCATTTAAAGTAAGTTGTGGCGCAACCCTTCTTCTAGACTATAGGAGAGCTTGTAATAGTCCAAGAAAGGGCTTCACATTTTGAGATATTTTTTAACCATAATGATTCTCTCACTTTAAACCCTGTACTAAGAAAAAGCGGCCAAGAGAGTGTCGGCTGTAGTCGTATAAGAGTAAATATCTACATCATTATTATTAATATTTAATTATTATTATTTTAAATTACGAAAACTACGATCGACTCAATTATAAAAGGATTTTCCACATTATAGGAGAGTTACCTGTCTTATATCGATCAGGATTCGTCGATTGTACATGCGAAGGTGAAAATCCGAATGAACTATACTATACTTTATAAATTGCGCTAAAGTGACGTAATTTTTGAAGTGTAACACAAATGTAAAGTTGAAAATTGTTCGCTACTATCTCCATATATTATGTCCACTCTGATCTTCATTGGATCTTTTAAAACACATCTAAATGTTCCTACCATTAGGGAAAAATTTAAAAGCTGTCCCTTTTTAAGAAAGACTTATTTTTTAATTATTATTATTACAAAGTATTGATATAAATACTTAAATTATTTAAGTAAAACTTTTTAAATTCTTGCTCCGCAACATTTGTGTAGCCGTCTTAATATAAACATACAACTTTATGAAAACTTCACGCAAAATAAATTGATCTGCAGTAAAAACACACCCGACATGTATAAAAAACACCAAATGATTATTACTTTCTACATCAAATGGTGTATTTTGAGGAAGGTTCAAGCATGATATAATTTTAACACCGAAGTTGTATTAATTTATGAACTTTTATTCCTTTTTTATTCTGTACATACCGAACAGAGTTAATTTATGCCCTAAGGATATGCCATAAATTCAACAGCAGACCTATGCAGTTTTTGGGGTTTTATTTACTCCAAATGGACAAAAATATAGCAATATCCGCGTTTTGGATAAATATTGGATGTGTATTTTATGTTATGATTTGTTCGGCAAAAATTTCGTTCTGCACGTAACAAAAACGATGTACAAATGAAAACTGTCTCAACAAATATATTTTTACAAGAAAGATAGAAACTTGTTAAGAATAAATATTGTTTTATTTACTAACAATTTATCTACTGGAAGCCTATTAATAGACTCAAAATATAATGTAAGAAATTAATTACGCAGTAGGACAATTAGGTGTAGGGTGAAAACGAAACACTTAGTTGACAAAATAACGTTTTAAGATTCTTAATTGGACTACATTATGTAACAGCAGATTAAACGCCACTTAGATTCCAAAGTTGAAATTGTTGCTGTCCGTGTACTTTTTTTGTGTTAAGAAAATAATTTTTACCCTGAAAGTATAGATGTTTTGATAGTTTAGACTAACTAAGGGATATTTCTTGTCTAAAATTTTGAAAAATAAAAAATTTTAAAACAGTTTTTTCGGATACAAAGAAACAATATATTGTTATGATATGAGGATTTATAGGGATATTTATTAACTTTATGAAAATACAAAAAACAATTTTTTAAATTCTTTGGCTGCTCTATGAGGCCCATATAATTTTTTGAAAAATGCACCCAAAATCGACGGTTGCCATGATTTCATCTGTCTGGATCATCTGAAAAAAAATTATTATTCTGTATTGAAGCCGCCGGATGAAAATTTTCCGATTTACAAACGATTTTCGGACCTCAAAAATCGTTTTTTTTTTAATATCCGCCATTTTTTTTTTTTTTATGCTAAAAGTTCATCCTAGTTCATGCGATAGCAGCTTCAATAACGACTTTCTTTTATTTTTCAAAATTTTAGACAAGAAAGATCCCTTAAGAAAATATTACGATGCATAATAATTTTCTGTAATTATAGGTTTTTTTCATTTATCAGTAACGTACTATGCGACGATTACCTATGTCGTTTGATACTTAAATGCGATTTGGCTCCGGTGAAATAAATTACACAATTAGATTAAATCCACATATATCAATACAAAATACTCAAAAATTAAAATCTAAATTTTCTCTTATTCAAATAATAAAATATACTATCCATATTATTTTAATACAAAGTATTTACTTACTTAAAAATCAGGCTGAAAAAACACCCTGCAAAAATTAAAATCCTAAAATTTTCCTTATTAAAAGAATTACTATACTAAATTATTACTTTTCTATTCCGAAAGAGTGGTGATAAGCATTTACGAATTAAGCGCCAATTTAGGCGGTTATTTTGATAATGCGTTTTAAAAACAATTGAAACAAGAAAAATTAAGTGGGTTGTCTACAACTTGCTTGTTTTTAATTCGTTTATGCAATTTAGAATCTTGTTTGTGTATTTTGTAACAATAATTGTGGCGCATAATTCTTTAATACGTAACGAATGTATGCACAGGTTCTAACAAATTTTGACTTGTCGCTTGATTCAACCCCTTGTTATAAGGTACTAGGAGTGATTTTTGAACACAAATTTGACAGAATACATAATTTATCCATGCCTAGAATCGGCTTGCATTCATAACTTTTTTTTCGATTTTGTCGCTTAATTCGATATTACATAACGCAGCCCAATATATTTCATTGCGTCCATCATGAATTTTCGTTGTGTTAACTATGATTATTATTGTCTGAACCATATTAAAGTGGCTAGAAAATATTTATATATGTTAATGTCACATTCGACCATACTAGGTTTGTTTAAAATTGTAGTTAAAAAACCATATTTCTTCTTTCAGTCTAGTCTGTAAGTGTGGTTAATCGGTTGACTAAATAAATAAATGTTTTTGAGTACTAAATTCTTTCAAAACCTTCATTTCCACGACTAGGGTGGAGTCTTAACAAATGTCCATTTAAAGGCACACTCAACTATACATGTGCGACTTTGTCCCGGGCCAAAACGCCATAAATTACGATCGTGTGTGAACATCCTGGGGGACGTCCGAGTCTCAATATTTTCATGGCCTCACTTGGTTATGAGGCCCGGAGGTCAACGATACACAGCCGGGACATCATCAGAAATCATTCGAATCACTCGGTGCCACACATTAGGCTCGCTTGACGCTTGCCAGTTCGCATGCTTCGAGTCTCTTCGTCACGTTTTTTTAATTTAATTCTTATTTGCCCTCTCGCTGTTTATTTCTTTTGATGAGAACATCGTGAATTTGTGAGTGGGTGAAAAATTGATAAAACGTGAAAAAAAGTACCTTTGCGTTGGATTTCTGCGCGATATATGCACACGTATTTAGATTCATTTCGTCAGTGTTCTCCTTTCGTAGGTACAACAGAGACAATCAACGCTTTTTATGCAAAATGCCTCTCGACCGTCGGCTTTTACAGGAGGAAGATAGCTGCTGACTTTTGTAATCTTCCGCCAGCATCATGTCTTTGACACCACGTTTCACCTCTATCTTATAACGTATTTTGTCATTGACATTGCCGCCGTGAAAAGTAATTAAGAAGTTGATGAAGTTCGAAGAGGGTTAAGAAACCGCACCGTGTCCGAGTAAACTCGATTGCTAACCGGAAATTTTTATGTTTCGTCCGTTCCCGCAGTTCACAATGTTGTCACGTACTAAACGATATTTTGTCACCTTACAGATTACTGCCGGTCACCTCAACCACTGATGCGCGACTTCGAATCGGCTAGTATATTATTAAGAGTTTATGGGGATTTCCGTGATATTTTACAGCCGTGTCTCAGGTTGATTGTCAACAACAGTTAAGTGTTATTAAGTAAGGCTTAAGGCCTACATCGTAGAGAAATTGATGTCGACCAATTAGGACCCAATACACTTTGCAACTTATTTAGATAACAAATGTATTTGTCATATGACTTTCTATCAATTAGATACCTATATTTTTAGGGTCGAAAATAAAACTTTGAAATTCAGTAACATTTACAAAATTTACGTCAAACAGGTCTATTACGAATTTTTTACTATATTGCATACAGATTCAACCTAATTTTCAGTTTTCACAAATACCTAATAAATATGGATTGTTCGTGTTCAAGTGATTTTTAAAAAAATGCAATCGAAAATTAAATTAAATTAAATTTTTGGCGGGAAATTAAAATTTGTATACAAGTTCGAAATTTTTAAAATTCAATTATAAAAAAAAAAAAAAAAAAAATTATTATTTTCTGGATGTCAAGCTATATCCATGAATTATTTCAGATTTTTAGATTTGGTGCAACAGGGTCAAAATATTGAAAAACCGTTTTTTCTGCATTTTTCGCTATTTTTACCTCTTGTTTAAGTCTGAATATTCTTTAAGTATGCATTTTTGTTAAGTCATTTCCTACCTTGAAATCATCCAAGCAGTTTTTGAAATTCACAGAGATCATATTATCAACGGTTTTCCACCTAAAGACAAGATTAGTGAGCACACTGTCCATTGACGCATGTTTGAAACTGGGCGGAATAATAAAAATTCCAAATAATTGCAACATATTTCTTAATAAAAGACCTCACAAAGTAATAATATTGCTAAACTTTCTTCTGCACTCACTTATAATATAAAACTGTATTATACAAGTTAATAATAATAAATAATATGATCTCTTTGTGAATTTCAAAAATTGCTTGGATGATTTCAAGGTAGTAATTGACCTTAAAAAAATGCATACTTAAAGAATATTCAGACTTAAACAAGGGGTAAAAATACCGAAAAATGCAGCAAAAACGGTTTTTCGTTTTTGACGCTATTGCACCAAATCTAAAAATCTCAAATAACACAAGTCAACGATCTTGTTGCTTGCGTCCAAAAAGAAAGAAAAAGTACCGTTATTTTGTTTAAACTTTGCTTTTGTGAAGGAAAAATAGACTTTCGTTTGGATAGTTTGACCCTCAATTACAACTAAATGCACGGTGCGAAATTTCTGATTTTTTTGCCAAAACATATGTCATACTTCAAAATACAGTATAGAATTTTTTTTGGTTGAGTTCCAAAGTGGTGAATGAAATATAGCGTCCGAACAGTTGTAGTTTCACAGGACGTTTTATTGAAATGAATCAAAGAACTTTTAGGGTCGCTGATACTAAGCCTGTTATCAAAATATATAAATTAAAGATGGTGGATGTGATATAACTAAATAAATTTAAAAAATGTCCGCCCGCAAAAGATTTACAAGGAAATGAAATCATAAAGATTTTGGGGGTTGGTAATTTTAAATTTCCTATCCTGGGCACAAAAGCAAAGATTTTTAAAAATCATATCGATTTTCTTCACTTGTAAGACGAAAGCAATGAGAAATGACCACACATTAATCAGAACAAAAAATCGTGGCGACTTGTGTAATTCATGGATATAGCTTAACATCCAGAAAATAATATATTTTTTTTTCGTCGTTTCTATTTGTTTTTTTTTTTTTTTTTAATTGAATTTTAAAAATTTCGAACTTGTATAAACATTTGAATTTCCCGCCAAAATTTCGAAAAAAATATCATTTTGTAGCTAACAAAAGACCCTATAATTTGAGAAAAAAAAAAGACTTTTCTACGTCCACAAGAAGCGGAGATATCGCCAAAACACTGAGAATCACGTTTTAATTTTTATTGAGGTTATGGGTCTGAAAAATTCAGCAAAGATGTACTTTTCATGTACTATATAATGATATTTTTTGTTTTTCAAAAGCGCTGGGGGCACTTTTCACCTCCTTAACCGGCTAGATCCTTTGCCATTTTGCGTTGTTTTTTTGCCGCTAGTGTATTTGTTTTAGCTTTAAATCTAGGTGACTTAAGAATAGTAACAAGATAATAATAGTTAATAATAACGATTATCACAATTTAAGTATTAAAGATAAAATGAGTGAAAATCTTCAACAATTGTACAAAAACACTTGACCACACATCGAAGGCCTCAATTAAATAAAGTGATCAGTTGACCTGTGTCAATGGCCGTAACTAACATTCCGTTCTGGATAATCGCGAAGCGTTTTATTTAAATTTAGCAGAGATCATAAGAAATTCACAGTGTGTAGGGAAATCCAATGGTCGGGTTTGCGAGACAGTTAAACAGCAGAAGAATGAAGACAACAGGAAAGGGGCACTTGATTATCTTCTTAGTGGAGTAAAGTTTCCCATCGATGCCCGGGCGAGGCGAGCAAGCGTCCCGGGGGGAGTAGTAGCCAGAAACAGCAACAGCAACAGGAACAACAACAACAACAAAAATTGATAGCCCCAGCGACATTACAATATGACAAGCAGCAATCCCAAAAAAAGCATGCCGCGGCCGCCTCGCATTGCCCCGGTGAAGAATACGAGGCATCAGCAACAAGATCAAGTGAAGTAACAAACTTAACTTCTATGCGCGGAGTCGCGCGGTCGGTGTTTCGTTTCGTTTCCAATGCGCGGGCCCAGAGTCAGAAACGAGTTTCACCTTTGGAAAAAATGAGTGTTGCCCCGGCTGTTTGTTGGATTTCATTGGCTCGTTTTGTCCCGGTCGTCTTATTTCCCTTAAATATCTCTTTATTTTGTTTTACCTATATATAGTTTATATATACATATATACATATATGTATATACGCGTGGAGTATTTTCATCACTCAAATAAATAAAGTGCGCCGGGGTCCGGACTGACTCTGTTGCCGCTCCAAAGGAGCCCTCAGGGCCGAGCCCGATCATCCAGAGACGACGACGACCACGACGACGACGGCGCTCGAGTCGATAATCTTCACAAACAGGCGGAAAGAATGCCCGCGAACAAATCTGACAGAACGACACTCTTTTGTGAAAATCTCTGCCAACCATTCAGCCTCCACTTAGGTAATGATCCCGGCCCCGAGAGAGCACCTCGGGGGCTCCCCCTTTCGCCCGCGAAGACGGTCTTCTTGTGACTCACGTCGTGTCTTCGCGGTGCCATTCAATATGCCTCCAACTTCAACCTCTGGATCTCCCCACGATCCGAGCTCCATCCGAAAACTGAAATTTGAAATTCTTTCGGTTGTATTGACCTCGTGCGCGGCTCCCCGGCCCGGCTGTACTCGGTGGATGGGGCTCAAAGACTTGAGCAGCCTCGCATTGCATTGCAGTGTTACTGTCGCACTGCACTGCCTTTTGTCTTCGCAGTGGGAAAAGCTGGACCCCTTTCGCCCGATCACTTGATCGCGCAGCTCCCCAGATATCTGGTAGATATGCGCGCAAGGATCACATTCACAACTTGTTGCAAATTTCTCGTGCGCACAGGCGACATGCTTTTTCCTATAGGGAGTAAAATAATATGCTACACTATGCTTCTACTATATCCAATTCTGCTGCCTCAGTGCGAAATGTTGGCTCGTTTAGCAGCTAATGCACAAATATTGTTGGAATCTGGAAATTATGGAGGAAGCTTACTTTCATAAAGGTGTCACGCGCTTAATGCTGAGATTTACGCGAGTTGCGCGCTTGATAGAGATTTATCTTATCGTTTCGTTGCCGTTTCGAAATCCTCTCCTTATGGAAATCGTTTTGTATGAACTCCTCTAGTTCAGGTATTTTACCTTACACTCGTTTTGTATTTTCCCAGTTTGCGCGTAGCAAATTATATGTAGGTACATAGAAATCTGAATATAAGATATTGTTAGAAAGATTATAATACATATAATCCAGATTCAGTAAAATGCCCATTGGTATATAAGTTCTCAACTTTAAAATGTTTTCTTTTAAATAAATATATATAGGTTTCTGGGGTCGCTTATTTCGTACTATTACAGTATTAATTATAACCTCTAGTTTTCAGCATACATAAATTATCTCATTATATGCCGACGATGTACAACTAAAAATGCATGGGCTGTTTATACTTAACTGATGCAAAATTGCAATAAGTCCAAGTATATCAAATTTTATATTAATAACCATATTGACTCCAACATACCGCTTATTATATTTAATTTATTTATTTATTTTACGAGGCTTCTCTGTAAACTCCAATGTCACTCTCCTTTGTTTCTTTTTCACTTAAAAATAATTCGCCGGGATATTTATGGGAACTATTTAAACTATGCTCTTTTTCGCGTAATAAAAATCGAATAATCCACAAGTTTCAAAAGATATGTGTAGAGAATTCTTACCTTGTCAACAACGCTCGTATTGGGAACATCCTGCCTCTATACAGGGTGTCCAGGAAGTAGTGCGTCAAAATTAAGGGGATGGTAGCTTGGGTCATGACCTATCAGAATATCAAAATATGACCTCAGTGAAAACCTCACCGTTTTCGAGATATTTGGGTTTTTATAAAAAATTAAATTTGATTTAAAATGAACATGGCAATATCTTGTTATTCATGAATAAAATGGGTGATTCTGAAATCTGCATTAATTAAGCAATTTTTTGAATTGCTTTCCCATCACTGCCTAGCAGTGGCGTGGGGTGAAATTTTTGAGAAGGTAAGCCGGTGCAAAAATCAGAAACTTAATAGCGAAAAAAACTCACCAAATGAAGTCAGATATTACAAAATGTGTTCAACAGTGACTGCGTGTATTCTTGTCGAATTTAGTCGGCCACTTCTATCATACTTAAAGTCATTGGAAGTTAAGTGCTATATGAATATTATGAATAAATATGGACATATATACAATGAACTTCAAGAATAATATAAGTGGCTTTGAAAAAAACCGTTATAGTCGCGTGTATCGTGCAATCAAACTAAAGCGGTTAACAAAAACTGTGAAAAGTTGATATGAAATATAATTAATCTTACTTATACTCAAAAACTAATCTACGATTTTTTTTTATAAATTCGGCCAAAACATCATTGTAAAAATTTGACTGATTTCTAATTTGTAAAAGAAGGTGTTTTTCTATCGATAAGAGTGCTAAATTTGAGAGCCTTTCTTCGGTTTGAGAATTTCTTAAATAAGTATGTATTTTCTTAAGGGCTGAAAAAGATCTTTCCGCGGAAGCAACTGTAATGGGAAGAGTTAAAAATATACAACACAAGTTTAAAATTTGAGGAAAAGTATCTTTTAAAATGCCACATTTAATATGCGAGTAAAGCGCGAGAATATCAAATTGCCGTAATGAAGAAGTGGTATATAAAACGTTCAATTCATTTTTTAAAGCAAAAAACTGGAAAATTCCCGGGAAAACTGTAATTAAAAATGATATCTTTTCGTTAGGACTTGATTGAGCAAAATAATCATATTTTGATTTATTAAGTAAATCTAAAAACTTTAGTTGACTAAAGGAACTATACCGAGTTTTAATCTGAGAAATGACGAGAAGCCGGATTCTATCGTGTTATCGAGAGGTAATAAAATAGCACCACACCACACTCATAAGTCACAATCCGTTGAGCACCAAGGCAAAAAGAGACACAAGTTAACAATTTTTTTATTAAAATATAATAAACAAAACCACAACACCCCTCCCTTCCGAGAAGACGACTTCTGCCGTGTTCTTGTGAAATAAGGGAGCATTCACTCCTACAATTCACAGCCCCTTCAGTATCAAAGAGATTTAATAACCAAACCCACCCCAACCAACCCCACTCACCCGAGAAGCCGCTTTCTACCGTGTCATAGAGCACCACTACACTCACACCCGTTCATAGAGAAGACACGAATCAGCTGACATTCTAAGAAATAAACAACCACCCGCCGAAGTGACCCGAATTTCAACTTCTGCAAAACAAAAACAGCCGAGAAGCCGGTTTCTATCGTGTTATTTTCTTATAGGATTTGCCTTTAGTGAGCAAAGGATATCACACACGATTTCTTTGTTACTCGTGGAGAAAAGTGTGGGCTTGAGTAAGCCGTAAAATGACCGGCTTACAGAAGCAGCGAGCGAGCGCTTCATACCCGATGCAACCCCTTGATAGAACCTGCTACGGTGCGAGGGAAGGTTCCATCGTAGTGCAACAACAGATTATGGTTGTTTTTGGTTGTAACACTTGTTTTGCCGTGTTTTCTTTACGAGGTGAATTTTGGGAGCGCTTTCCAGGAATTTTACAGGCATAGAACAAGTTTTAAATTTACGGGAATAGGATGAGTTCCCAAAAGGGAAGCCGGTAGGAATCGTGTTATATGGACCCCACGCCACTGCTGCCTAGTACATTTTTTTTTCACCAATGGAGGTCAAAGTAGAGTCAAATAATTTTGAACAGCAAAAAAAAAATTTGATTATTTTTTTTCGCGATGGTCTTGTGTTAGTAATTAAAAATTACATGCTTACCAGGTAGGGCAACTTATCTAGAATATTTTAGCAAAAAAAAAAATGAAAACATGTGTTTTTATGTGCACCAACTAGTCAATAATCTGAAATTTAATTTTTCATAAAAACCCAAATATCTCGAAAACGGTGAGGTTTTCACTAAGGTCATATTTTGATATTCTGGTAGGTCATGACCCAAGCTACCATCCCCTTAATTTTGGCGCACTATTTCCTGGACACCCTGTATATGCAAGTGACGGCTCTATTGATGCGTTTAGGTGAAAACCCGATTCATTTTTAACGTAAATTAAAGTTGGTTTCTTGTGTTATCTTCATTTCAAACATATCATGCTACAGTTGTTATATACTACCATGATCAAAAAGAAAGGGGACTTTTGACCGCACAGTGCCATTTGTTGTCCGATTGTTATAATTTTTGTTACAATTTTGCAAATGTTGCACTACCCGGTTGTTGCCATATTGGTGATGAAACGGTTTCAACTATCATAAACTTTTGGTCGTGAGTCAGTCGCCGATGACAATAATTCTGGCCATCGACTTCAATAACTCATAACAATATCGATAAAATTAAACAATTATTGACCGATCCATTCAAGGCATTTTGGTCAATCAATTGGGCTTGAGATGTATTGCTGCAAGACTGGTACCAAAAGAGTTGAATTCTTTACAAAAAAGAGACCGTGTTGACATCGCAAAAGACATGCTTTCCAAGGGTTATTCCAACAAAACATTAATCAAACGCTTCATTTCTGGTGACGAGACATGGATTTATGAGTATGACTATATGAGAAATTTTCATATCCACTTTAAAAATCGAAAAATCGCAAAATACCAAGCAGAGGGAGAAAGATGATGTTAACAAAACTCTATGACTACTATGAATGTCAATGTATTATGCCACAAATTATAGAAAATGTCAATGAAGGTTTTACAAATTCAAAAAAAAAAAAAACAAGTATTACAATCGGACGACAGATGACACTATATGGTCAGAAATCCCCTTTCTTTTTGACCATGCTAGTACTAGTTATTAGCAACTAATACTGCAATTGAGTTTAAATTCTCTACCAGTCCTTTTATTACTATTGAATTTAGCTTTACAACGAAAGATTGTTAATTCTTCGGTAATTTATTTCGAATTAATAATTTAAATTTAATTGAACTCGTTTAGAGAAAATGACACTTGGATTTATTTATATCTTTCTCATGGACCTTTAATTTCGGATTTAATTTACAATTTCTTGATAAATTTATATTACCCACTAAGGCTTTCTTATTTCGGAGGATCTTCAGACCGCTTTCAGCTACCATATTGAATACAATAACTTGAATTTTTTGCATTTGGATCGCGATTTGATATTAGCAAAAATCACGGTCTTAATAATTTGCAGTGGCGTGGGGTCCATATAACACGATTCCTACCGGCTTCCCTTTTGGGAACTCATCCTATTCCCGTAAATTTAAAACTTGTTCTATGCCTGTAAAATTCCTGGAAAGCGCTCCCAAAATTCATCTCGTAAAGAAAACATGGCAAAACAAGTGTTACAACCAAAAACAACCATAATCTGTTGTTGCACTACGATGGAACCTTCCCTCGCACCGTAGCGGTTCTATCAAGGGGTTGCATCGGGTATGAAGCGCTCGCTCGCTGCTTCTGTAAGCCGGTCATTTTACGGCTTACTCAAGCTCACACTTGTCTCCACGAGTAACAAAGAAATCGTGTGTGATATCCTTTGCTCACTAAAAGCAAATCCTATAAGCAAATAACACGATAGAAACCGGCTTCTCGGTTGTTTTCGTTTTGCATAAGTTGAAACTCGGGTCACTTCGGCGGGTGGTTGTTTATTTGTTAGAATGTCAGCTGATTCGTGTCTTCTCTATGAACGGGTGTGAGTGTAGTGGTGCTCTCTTATTATCCCTATAACACGGTAGAGAGCGGCTTCTCGGGTGGTTGGGGTGGGTTTGGTTATTAATTTTTTTCATAAACAATATTCAGCTGACTGTAAATCTCTTTGATACTGAAGGGGCTGTGAATTGTAGGAGTGAATGCTCCCTTATTTCACAAGAACACGGCAGAATCGTCTTCTCGGGAGGGAGGGGTGCTGTGGTTTTGTTTATTATATTTTAATAAAAAAATTGTTAACTTGTGTCTCTTTTTGCCTTGGTGCTCAACGGATTGTGACTTATGAGTGTGGTGTGGTGCTATTTTATTACCTCTCGATAACACGATAGAATCCGGCTTCTCGGGTTTTTTCGTTAGGTTCGGCTATTCGGATGACGATTATTTATTTGTTTCAATTTGTCAGTTGAAGGATTTGTCCCGTCTATCGTGCATGTTTGATTTGAAGTGAAGTGTAATTGTACTTTAATATATTGAATTTAATTGTGAAAAGCTGGTGAGAATTTTGTAAGGTCTAGGTGGTCTGTTATAGGACATTTTAGTAGCTTTTTATTTATATCTTGTTCTGTCTTTAATTTTTGTTGGAAATGGCGTTACTTAGTGTTGAACGCTGCTTAACGGATTTTTTATTAGAACAGGCAAATGAATTTAATAGATTATCTTTTCAGCAAAAAAGCTGAGTTATCGAATTAGGTCGCGCTAAACCGTCGATGAAAACAGATTACAAGCGTAAGGACGGGTTTTTCAAAAATTTTAATAAGTCGATTTATGAAAAATATTCGTGGCTGACCGGAAGCTAAAATTAAATAAAATGTTTTGTTTCCCATGTCTTCTTTTTTCGAATTCTTCGAGTGTTTGGAGTCGCACAGGTTTTACGGACATTAATAATTTAGTAAACTCTTCAAGTAAGCATATTTGGTAAGTTTTTTTTCGCTATTAAGTTTCTGATTTTTGCACCGGCTTACCTTCTCAAAAATTTCACCCCACGCCACTGATAATTTGTCCCAACATTTTTTTTATAGCTAGATTTCGTCTTCAGCGAATCAGTTCAGTATGTGGTAACATGAGCAAATTGATGCTGGTATTATATTATACCATAAATTTCAGTATTGTTTGATATTTTCCGAGTACCTTTAACTATATAGCTTTTGTTGTTTGAATTCAGTAACATTTTTCGGGATTAGAAAAATGTTAGTGTATGAGATACTTTGTTTAAACACCAAAAGAAAGGGGGAGGTAGAGATTTTCAAATATTTAACATTCTTTCATGGTACAGTGAATTTTGTGGAACAGAACTTGAGAGCTTTCCAGGTTAACCGAATTCTTGTGATCAACAAAATAATGTACAATGTAAATCAGGTATTAAGTTTCTTTCTAAATTTCTTAGAAGTATAATAACAGCTTGGAAATATCCTCCCTAATCCTTCAATTTGAGACAAAGTCTAGTAGGAATCGATTAAGAATAACGAATCATATCAAAGTTATCAAAGAAAAGAATTTCCTTTCCCAGATTTTATTTCGGTTTCAGTTGACCATTAATAACCTTGAGTGAAGGTCGAGTGGGAGAAGATGAGTGTGGACAAAATTTATTCAACAGGCCAGTGCAATGGACCACACGATGAGCGCTGAAGCAAATTTTTCACATTCCCCTTCAAAGTTTTTTCAGAAGCTCTTCCTGTTTAGCATAAGATCGCCCAACGAGCCATAGAATATTTCCCAGAAACAGAAAATCATCGAAAAGAGCTATAAAAGGTCACAACTATTAATAAATAGCTTCTTCTGTGAAGCAATCATCGCACTAAATACTCCGTCTTACTTCAGGCTGGAGCGGATCATCGCCGCGCTTACTCGTCTGCTTTCGCTAATCTCTCTGCGCGCACCTTGATGATTTTGGAGTTGCGGACACGCCGCTAGCCAATGGCGGGCGCAACTGGGCCGAAGATTATTTTTCAGTTTTTTATACAGAACATTGGAACTTATGACCCAGACGTAACAGATTTCATTGAACTCAATTTCACACGCACCAAAGCAACTCGAGACAGATCCAAAGATGCTTGGCAGATACGCGCGACGAAGACGACGACGACGGTGATCAATTTGCTTGAAAAAAAAAAAACATCAGGGTTCACACACGCCAAAAGAACCAGCGATCTTTTCTGAGGTGGGAGTTTGGAGATCGTCCAAGAATTTTTCACATGGACCCCGGCGAAACAGAGAAACATACACCGAGACTATGCTCCAGCGCGGGGACATCGCGGGGGTAATCACATTAGGCGAGGAAGAGACACAAAAGGAGGGCCGAAGATGATCCCGCCGGGCCGCATAAGCATAAGCATTGAGACCTCAGATCGGACCTTACTACTGTGATGCCGTCACCAGCTCCAGTTGTTAGAACGAGGGGCAGCAAGCGGCTCCTCGGGGATATTCCAGTTATGAATCGGTTCGAGACCCCAAACCTTCGCGGGGGAGGACTGGGGGGGGGAGCAAGGACAGCGTAGAAATTCAGAAAGATCAGTGCCTCGGTACTTGATAATCGCGATCCACCGCACTTGCGCCCCCCATCAAAAGTTGAACGATTTGCGAACTCCTGAACCAGGTAATCGTCGAGGGGCACCTTTGATGCGAACAAGTGTGCTCGGCGGCGCGGCTTCGCTTCTAACGGGTTCCGCCGAGATTTTTGGAATCTCGGCTTCCACACTCTGTGTGGATTGCGACTTGGGTGCAGAATCCCGGGGGCTTTGTCGTGCCCGCGAAGCCGCTACGCCCCACCGCCGCCGCTGGCCATTTAAATCGGTAGATGTGTTCTGGAGCACCCGCTGCTGAAAAGCGGAGAGAAAATTGCTGGTAAGCCTCGCGGGGCGGGACTAAAGGTCATGTTAATTCATGTACTCGACATCGCCGCAATTGAATCTTTACGCTGGTCGTCGTTGATGTCTGCCTATGTGTGGGGAGCAGATCAGGAAGTGAATTCGATCTCTTTGTGTGGATCCAATGCACGTATATTGGTTTCGCAGATGACCGTTTGATTAATTTATTATGTTGGCTCTTGTCAGATTCGATGCTCGATGGGTTTTTCCCAGTTTAAACTGCTTCTTACCAAGACTGATGTCTCGAAATTTTGTGCATTGTGTTTCGCTAGATAATAAATTAATATTAAAAAAGGTATCTAATCGCCTTCCAAAAGTCAGAAGCTACAACGAATATGAATAACTTGATAATACAATATTATATCCAAAGATTTTACTAAAGCCCGATAGAACTTAAAATTCTAAAAAAAAATACAAAGAGTTAACTTTTGATGAAAATTCTACTTTATTCAAAACACCCATTCATGATATTAATATTTAAAAGTTACTTCGGGCATATAGTCACCGCGACTGTTCTTGGCTAAGCGCATTCTGTCAATGTCAGCCATATGTCACGAATAACACAAACAATGTCGGCTTCGAAGTTGTAAATTTTTACTGATATATCAGCATAAACCAGTGAATTCACGTAACCTAACAGGAAATAGTCGAAGGTGTCAGATAACACAGTCTTGGAGGCCAATTTACAGGATCATTTCTCGAAATCACTTTATTGCCAAGTTGTGATTTCAATAAATCGATGATTTATGTCGCTGTGTGATACGTAGCGCCATCCTGTTGAAACAATTCTCAGGATCAATGTCCGGTAATGATCTTTACCGACCGTAACGCGCGATCCTGCTTCATTTTTTGAAGAAATAAGGAACAATGATGCAACCAACGTGGATTGGTCTCACTGCAGAAACGAAAATTTTGCGAAGATAGAAGAGGTAGTTTATTCTAAGCTAAAGTAGCAAGATACATATCGGTTCATATGTTCTCGAAAACGTAGAGGTCATTTCTGGGGTTACTTTATTCATAATGTTTCTTAGGAATTTTAGATATAATATAATGATTTATACCCGCAATATTGATTTTGTGAAATTGGGAAGTTTGAATTTAACTGGCGCGTGTACCCACTTTTGTTAAATTAAAATAAATGTTAACATTAAAGAATTTAGCTGCTTCTATATAAAATTTTCAAAATTGGGCATTGAATTTGCAATCTGCGAAATGTAAAACTAAGGATTAAGGATTTGCACACTGCAATTAAACACAGCCATTTTTTATGTACATTTTTTTACTATACTGTGGCTAATTTTAATTAAAGCTTTTATCTTTAAAAAAATTGGTGCCAAATGTGGGATCTTTTGTGATTTACTAAAGAAATCTCTGGTCAATTTCTCGATTTTCATTTACTATCGATGTACTTTAATCTTATTATAGAAGAGGAAAAGTATGTGATTAAAAATATATCGAAAATTCGTTCTTTGGAAGTTTGGACAAGTTTTGTAGGATATAAACCGTACTCAAATTATTTTTTAATACATCTTTAAGATTCTGTCATTTTTCTACTCTCAGAATTCACAGTTTAGAAAAATAGAACACTTCGATATTTTGTAAAAGTTAGGCGGTATTTATATGCCAGTATACACAGTAGCCTAAAATATTTAGATATTCATAATTTCTATAAATTGAAAGGACCTTTATTATCTTAATGAGAGCGGCAAGGATCGCGGAAAAATACATTTTGCCGTTGCTAAGATGGTTAATACAAAAATTTTCGTGAATCTATTTATCGATCGTCACGAATAGCCAATATTTAATATCGCAGCAATATTAATTTGCTCTGTAAAAGAAAGAAGCATTTTATCGAAGTAATTCGTTTTCCCTGCGCAGCGAGTGTGTCGCCAAATTAACCCATTACTGGCAGCTGCAGCCTCTATCAAGGTGCCCAAAATCTTCCATCATCAGAGCCACAGCCATAATCTGGGGGAAATTTAGCCAAGATCATTGAGAGCTTCTTTAGACCCAGGTGAATGAATGGATCTGGAGTCGGGCGATCCACGCAGTAGGTAGAGAGATTGTCTGAATGATTTGTCACATTTCTGTTATCGCTGGCAGGGCTTTGTGCAAGTGCTGATTGAAGAATTCGAAGTATACCACTGCGTGTCACGCACTCGAAAAGAATTGATGCAGAAACGCTAAGCCGCATGGGCAGGGAATGTGGGCTGTGAGGGTCACGAGCCTGAAAAATGTTTGACGTGGGTAGATGGGAAATTTCGTTTTAATTTTAATGGACTATAAAGCAAGTTGTTAATCGAACAAACGGGGCTTTCCTGAGTTTCGTGAATAGAAAGACATCAATAGATAAATAAGTTACCGAAAAAAAGATTTCTGGTCAATTATGACATTTTGATTGTAGACGTGAAAGTAGTTTCTATGCACCACCCTTCAGTCAGTGAGGCTGAGTTTCTACTTGGGAGGTACATTTTGGAGTGTAAAAGTGAAATTGTTTCGAAAAACATTCCTTTCGTTTGATGTACCATATTATTTCAACAAACATAATGAATTTCACATCTTAAGCCTTCATTTTGATGTCAGCTTTATTAAAGCTGCACACTTTTCACTTACAAGCTAATATATATACACCCATTCTTCAATTTACACGGTAGATACAAGACGCTGTAAATCGTATAAGTCAAATCAAAGAATATAAATACAAGTCGTAGGTACGTTCATAATGATCGTCTAAATTAAGTCAAACATTTTATAAAAACGTGACGAAATTGAAACTTTAATTTTCATATAAAATATTAATATATTTTATTACGCTACGAACTACTTAAATTCATTTTTTAAGATGAATAACAAATAAACATAAATCACTAATATTTCATAATAAACAAAAAGCCAGAAATACAAAAACATGTACATTAGGGTGCTTTTTTTTCGCGACTATTTTTTTTTTTTCAGTACCACCTCGAAATTTTGTGACAAATACCTAAACAAAAATTCCCTAAAAATTGGAGCCCTTAATATTAATATTAAGTACTAGACCAAGACGTATAAAGATTTCCCATATAAAATACACGTAAACTTTGATTATTTTTCTTCAAAACTCTACAGCTCAGAGGCATTTTATGGTATAATCTTGGTCAATGGTAGGATTTCTTCAGAATTGAATGCTCTACAAAAGTGTCTATTGCGGCGTAACCCTAACTCCCACCAGCGAGGTAGTACGGGTCATTAACCCCAATTTTTCCACGAAATTCTCGCTTTTTGCCCCTATCTCGTAAACAACAAGAGGTACAGAAAAAGTGAATATAACAAACTTGTAGCAAATTCAATTTCCTGTTCAAGTTCTGAACACCAAATCGCTAACATCGATATTTCTTGAGATATTGGGCTTTGAAGTTGAGGTAGTGTTTCTACAATTTAGCTCAATAATCCATGAAACTTCCACATGTAGGTATGTAAAATATAATCGAAATAGCATATGAAATAAAAATTCCTTAATCTAAAAACCGTGTAAAGGCGAAACCGTGTATATCAAGTACCATGCAAATCGAGGGATAGGTTTGTATCATTTCATGACTAAGAAAATCTGAACAATACTTATTACTCTAATCAGTAATAAATTTTGTCCAAAACCACTGTATAAAAATTGTTGGTAACAGTCCATCTAAGTCAGATGCAATTTTAAAAATTTTGATATAGAAATTCTGTTCTACTAATAGTTATAAAAACTTAATTATAATAAATTCAAATTAAATACAAACCGCTTTGAAACCGCCTGACTCAAATATTACTTCCTAGAGCAACTTTTACAGGAATAATTCGTGAACTGCATTTTACAAAACTCTAGGAATAATAGTTTTGTAATACTAAAATAAAACGTCTGAAATAATGTAGAATCTTAAAACCTGCTGAAATTATTGCAACCGACCATTGAAGCAAAAATGCCTTAATTTTTCTAAAAGACACGCCAAGGTGATTATTTTGCACGACAACGCTCGGCCACATGCTGCGAAATCGGTTAAAAGTAATTGGAAGCGCTTGGCTGAGATGTCTTACCTCACCCGATGTATACATCAGATATCCATCTGTTGCCAGAAAGATGGCAAGCGAAAAACGATACTTTGATTAAAATAAAAAAATTTATTTAAAAACGATGCATGGTTACTTTTAGTAAAAAATCCTAACAATTAGGGTTCTAAAAACTACTAGTTTTCGTATTTTGTGATATGTAATTCTCGATATACTTTTCAAAAAAAATTTCGTAAAGTAATTTCATCTGCATCTTTTGAAGTAATTGTTGAAGTTAAAATTTCGAAAAAAAATGATGTTATGCTTCACAGAAAAAGTGTAAAGGTTTCGTTACTTCATGAAATTAAGCTAAATCTTTGAGATGTTTTTTGGCATTAAATACACATTTCTGAAAGAAAGTCATCATTTTCCTGTTAAAAGCATTTCATCCGATATCGACTAACCCACATGTAATGTCAATCTACCGCCCTAAATTCAATAATACCACAACATCCCTTCCCATCAGTTAATAATAAAATTATTTTTATGGCTTTTATATGCGGCACAAACATTTTGGCAAATTTATAAAAGGCCACTCTCTGGCAACGCTGGCACAATATTGCTCAACAAAACTCGTTATAGTGTCATCGTGCACTGAATGCGAATGCCTTAATCAAGCGGGCCCAAAGCTCCTTCCACCGGGAACTTTCGTTTTCCTTACTACCGTAAAATATACAGAGGACATAGGGGCAGGCTTTCTGTGTGTTGCCCAATGTGTCCCGAAACGCCACACAGGGGAGTGGGGGCGTAGGGAAATTTGACAGATGCTCCAGCCCTACAGTAGGGAATATGGTGGGCTCTGCGCATGTAGATGTGTCCTGTATCCTGCTGGCGTCAGAACTCAACACAAGGACGACGTCCTCCCCCTGGGTGGCGTGGCAAGGTAGGGTGAAAACCACCCACCGGCCCTAGCCCTGTTGAGTTCATTGAGTGAAATTTTCTCTCCATTCGCCTCATTTTCCTGCCTGTTTATCGCGTCGGTCGTCCTTGTGGATGTGACCTCATTGGAGTCGAGTACTGTGGTGAGGCCACATTCCTGCTGTGCAAAGCAATGCCTTCTTGTCTATTGCTTTCGCTTTGCAAGTCAACCCGTCCAGCCCCAAGGACTCCCCCGCTCGCTCCCCAGCATTTTTATGTCGCATTTTGTCGGGATTGTTGTACCTCGCAAACAGCCTGTATGCTTGGAACTCGGACGGGCAGCAGAAGCCCGAACTGGGTTCTGAGTTCCCAGCAAGGCAGGATCTGTAATTGCAAGGAGAAGACACTTTGCACGGAGGCCAAAGCTAGAAGGACCTTTTTATAGCTTGTGTTTGCTCGAGTTTCGTTTCGTGTATTTGTTCAACTCGATATTACACTGTCGGCCATAAATTTCCGACCAAAAATTATATATCACGTTATTTCGCGATTTACCGTATAATGGTCAATTTCAAAAAGCAGTTATTGAGATCGAAATTCATAAATTCAGAGATACGAAGTAAAAGACGTTCAGTTAAAATGTTTATGCAACTGACCTGCTTATAAAATTTATATAAGACATATATAATACTAAAATTGCATTTTATCCACTTACAGAAACGAACAACATACCTACACATACATATGTGGGGCATAAATTGAGTTTGAGATCTCTTCACGGTATCTTAATTTGAGGTCAAAAGTGACGAACATGGAAAAATTATTTGTGGGTCATTCTTAGTTCCCGAGAGGTTTACCTTTAAAATTTCGAAGAGCGACATTTTTCCGTTAATGGAAAAAATTATTAGTTTATTAATTTATAAAACTATGTCATTCGATTTAGATTAGTTGATTAGGGGCGAAAGGTAGCCTCAATTTCCTGATGTATTATTTCCTCACGTCAAGTCTTTTGACCAGGCTTATAAGCATGCTGGGATATGTGTCAATTTCTAGGCTGTGCGAATTCTTCTCCTAGGACACTGAAAAAATCTGTTTTGTTGATTCAACAATTACACCTTGTTAATTCATTTGGTGCAAATTTTCGGTTTCAATCAATCAGATTCTACTATAGCTCATTTGTGTTTTATTTTTATTTATTTTAATGTTATCTCAATTTAATAAGGCTTTATTTAAGAATATAATTTTTTACGGATCTACCGAACCAATTTGAATAAACCTTGGTGTGTTTGGTTTTTTTAAGTTGCCTCTATTGTAATTTACCACAATTTAGCCCAAAAATTCAAAAATAAAAATGTTGGTAAGATATAAAAATGAAACAATTGAACAATGAAATTAATTTTTTTTTAAACTTTTGTAATTTTATTTTTTTTTTTGCATTTTTCGATTAAATGTGGTAAATTACAAGGTAAAGGACCTTCCTTTTTAAAATCCCGTTTGAATTTTTTGTTTCAGATATCTGAATCCTGAGATTATCTGTGGGCAGTGGGACTAGCATATTTTCGAGCTGCTGGAGAGGGAGCGGGGTTTTAGCTGGTAGGCCTGGGCAGCCTGGGAAGGCCGGCACACGGGTGGCTTCGGACAAACCAATATTATATTTTTACTCATATTAAACATCAGATGGTGTGCATAGGCAGTTTAGCATACATATTATTGTTTTCGGTGTTTTAGAATCGCAATATCTCAGGAATGGTGATTCTTAAAAGAAAAAGTATAAGAACAATTTTTGTAGATAATTTTATGATCTACAACTTTTGTTTGACCTATTTTTATAATAAAACTTACCGTTTACCGGAAAAAAATGAAAAAACCATTTTTTAGACCTTTGACCTTGAATAACTTTTTTTGCAGATGTAGGATCGATGGGGACTTTTAGTATTTTATTTGTAATAATGTCCCCAAGTCTGTACCAGTTTTCAGCTCTATGTGAATTATTGTAAACCTACCACCATTTTTTCGTCTATTTTGACCGGACTATATGTAGGAGAGGAAATTAATAGGCTAATAAACAGATAGATATCTGATTACCTTGACTCGGAATAAATACGATTGTATACAATATACATATAAGGAATGGAAATTTTTAAATCAGGAAACAAATAAAAAACTGACTTCTCTGATCTAATACTTTATATCTCTTATAGAAATTGCATTGTGCAAATAATTGTGGCGCAGACTGTGCGTTCGACTTGACATAGCTGTGGGCTCCAGAGAGTAGCTCTGGGGTCTGCCCGACCTGCCCCGCCTGGCACCTTCCGCCCAGTTGAGCTCCTTAAATCGTGGCCGTTACGGGGAGTCCTTTATGCCACTTACAGCGCTAGACACAGCTTTCGATATGGCTCGGAAGATCTCATCGCACCCACACAGAGCGCGCCTAATGGCTTCATACAGCGTGTGCGCCTTGGTGTGCGAGCGGACGGTGGGCCCGTTCAGAAGGATGCGACTGCCACGGGGTGGGTCCGGGCAGGCCGCGGTGGGCCACTGCCGAAAGTTTATCTTAACAATCAGAAGAAGAAGCAGAGCCGAAAGTTTGTTTTGTTATGTCGCTCCTACGGCAGGGTAGCTTTCGTGTAACACAGAGCAGTGGTGGGGGCGGGGGTGGTGGTGGATGAAATTGCCACCGGGACGGGGAGTGGGTTCACTTTGCTGTTGATTTGAATCGTGGTGTGATGGCTCGGTGGATGCCGCTAGATCGGCTCAAGTGGGAGTTCCGAAAGCGCCGGGACCTGGAATCGAGGGCGCTCTCGTGAATTATTAATCGTTATTGGCAGTGGTAAATTCGTTGAGCAGTGAGATTTGCAGTCCTGACTTCCTTTATCTGCCTTATTTCGCTGTGATGCCTTCTTGTGGGCGGCATGTTTACGCTTTCTGTATCCGTGTATGGGGGGTGGGAACGGTCATCAAATAAAAATCTCTACTAAAATCCCCCGCCCAAAACATACACCATTACTGTAATTGTGATTTAAAAATTTCACTCACTATGGCATGTTGCTCACCGATTTGATGGGGTACAATAGCAATTTTGTTGCATTCGAAAATTACAACGATAAAAGTTTAACGCGGCAACGTCTGCTGTGCTTCACATAAACAGCTCATAAAACCATTACTGCTTGAGAATTTAAAGAATATTTGTAGAATTTCGCAAAATTCATTTACTACGCAGCAGTAACCAAAACAAAATGTAACAAGTTTAGCAATCTGCATCAAATTGATATTGATAAGAATAATTGTAAGATCGTAAGTAGGGCTGTTAATCCGTCTTAACATTTTTAAACTCAAAACGTACCTAATCTTGAAAAAGAAATTTTCCGAGATATAATGATCATAATACAATACATTGCAAGAATTTGATCTCTTTTTTTTCAAAAATTAACCCATTAATGCCTGAATAATAGAAAATTTTACGGTAATTTCGAGGCCCTAACTTTTATCGAAGGGGTGGTCAATTTTCATCGAGACCAACTTTTCTAAACGTATTTTGATTCGCCCGATACGATCTAACAAAAAAAAAGTGAAAACAATTATTATTATTGTGTTCTTGCAATATTATGTAAATAAATACCTCTTTCACGTCATTTGTTTTGTTGAAAAACGACTGATTTAGTGGGGAAAAAGCAACTTTGTCTTGCGATAAAGTGCATAAAACGTGTTATTAGGACTTAAACTTAAAAAATATACAGGCATTTGTTTTATTTTATTCAAAATATTAGGCTGCATAAAAATTGCAACATTGTAAATTATCTTCTACGCATATTTGCGTTACTTTAATCACTTTTTTTTATCTCACTATGTTCGACTATTCCCAAAATCGTATATACACTAGTTTTGAGCGTCACTGATTACAAGTTTGCTATCAAATTTTCGTAATTCAAAATGGCGGATCCAAGATGGCTAACAAATTTTTGCAAAAATTTCAATTTCTTCGAAAAATAAGTGGGTATCCGGAGTTATTGGAGTCACTGATTACTGATTAAATGCCTGCATATTTTTGAAGTTTAAGTACTAATAACACGTTTTATGCACTTTTTTGCAGTAAAAAGTTGGTTTTTCCCCACTAAATCTGTCGTTTTTTCGAAAAAAAATGACGTGAAAAAGGTATGAATTTACATAATATTGCAAAAAAAACAATAATAATAATTTTTTTCACTTTTTTTGTGGTTGGATCGTGTCGGGCGACTCAAAATACATCTAGAAAAGTTGGTCGCGATGAGAATTGACCACCCCTTCGATAAAAGTTAGGGCCTCGCAGTTACCGTGAAATTTTTTGTTATTCAGGCATCAATGGGTTAAAAGAGAAAGTTCTGGAGTTAGAAATTTACGATAAATGACACTAAAAGTTAGTTGAACGAATTTATATTTGAATCCCATAGAACTTATTAGTTGTGATACATCATTACTGCAGTTTTTAGGTCTTTAAACATATTGTTGCATTTCTGCTGACCCAGTGACCAGCTGGCAAATGCACAAATCCTTTTTGTTAGGAGTTTTAATCGTCTATCGAAGCAGACGAGTTCAGAAATTGATGAGTGCTTTGATCCGAGAAGTCAAACTCATCTCATCAGTATGGCACTTGACTTTTCTGACGTAAACACCAACAACGGAAAGATCGAAAGCAAATATCAATAAAATGAAGGCATATTTTTTAATACTTACCTCCTATTTTTCGAAACTCGTTCAAGTTATATAGGCCTCATATCACAATGTGAGTTCTTAATTTCTCAAATTTTTTAATAGGAATTACTCTCTCGTTCTTGTGTACACCCCGAAAATGTAAATCAGCATTATTATTATTTTAATTTGTGCACTAATCAAATTAAAATATACTACCGACGTATTTGAAAATTTAACATGTTCTTTCAAAGAAAAAAAAAATTTATATTTTATTTTATATATTTTCAACCTTTCATTTTAAAGCTAGACTTACGGACATTTCGTATATACCTATCTTTACGAAGACACGTCAAATTGACGCGTCAAAAACCGCATATTATCTTCAGAAAAAAAATTTTTAATTTAGCACCCTTTAAATTAAATAATAACGAATATAAATATATGTATAATCCCTTCAAATAAATAATGCGTGAATACCTATTGTTAAAATATGTTTTTTATATAATTTGTGTCTTTAACACGTTCAACCCAGCGCATTACAAATCGTATTTTGCTTTATCTGGCGGCGCCTTGCACAAAATGTTTTAAAAAGAACCCATTAAAACAAATAAATATGTAAATACATTAAGTCTATTATAGCCTACCTGTAAAAATAAGCTCTTCAATTTTTCAATAAAAAAACATATGATGTCATGTGAGCCACCGATGGTACAGGCCGCGAGATGAACCATTCGCCTGTGAGCCACCGGTGGTACACGCCGGGTTGAACGTGTTAAACACAAAAGTAAGAAGAAGATTCCTCCCCCATAACGAGTTTCATACTTGAAAACATATAAAAAATTTAAAGTGTTCAAGTATTGTTTAAATTTGAGAAAGTTCTTCGCCAATTAGTCTCTGATTTGTTATTAGGCTAGCTACTACCAAAAAAGATAAGTTCTTTAGAATCAAAACCAAGAAACTTATTGGCGAACAATTTATTCAAATTTAGAAAGTGGGTGAAAATTTTGCAATTTTGTAAATTCATGATGAGAGTAGGATAATGAGCTTATTGAGGACTCCTTGAGACGCATGAAGAGTTCTTTATGAAATAATGCTCCAGTGAACGTAACAAGGAATATATCAAGGAAATAACAGGGTATCAAGAAAAAAGGAGATAGAATTTATCCGTCTATATTGGAACTTTTAGTTATAAACCACCCTATTTATGTATAGAACTCAATAAATACAATCAAATTTATATCCTTCCAATAAAGCTAAACCATTATGGCTTCAATGTTTCAAGTTCAATTAACACACAAGCTAGAAGTCGCAAAAGAGCTATAAAAGACGCCAATCGCAATAAAAACGCTCGAATACAAAAGTCTCCGAAATGAGCCTACCATAACAAAAACAATCGGGAATTAAATTGGCTAGAAGTGGCAAAAAGAAATTAAGTTCCTTTTATATTTCATCTAATCAACCCTCAAATTGAGTTCGTAAATAAATTAGTGCGAGCCAGCCCCGGCTATTACTCACTCACCGAATGACTTGGCGCATTCCTCAACCCCCAAATTGACCCTAGACTTACGTTACTTGCGGACGAGCGACGAATTTGTTTTGACATCTCTGGGCAAATATATAATCACTGTCGTTGAAAGTATAAACACCCACCCCGCCCCATACGAGGATGAAGGGTGGATTGGCAATCGAACGACAACCTTCGCTCTAAAGACACGGACCCTAAACACGCGGTTGTAGCTTCCTACTATGATGCGTGTACGTGTATATATTTATTTATTTATTTATTTCGCTTAATACAAGCTACAAAACAAACAATAAACTTAAAACTACGGAACATAAACTACGGAACTTAAACTAGAGCTAAAACAAGAAGGAAGAAAAAGGGGGTAAAGACGGTGTAGAAGGGTTCACAATGAAGGTGGGTGGGGTGAGTAGAGGGCACGTTTGAGGGAAACTTTATCTAGATGGAAGTCGAAGACAGCCGTGTTGTTTGCTTTACGAAGCATTCTGGTGAAGGGCTCAAAATGACCATAATTGGTTCGATGACTTTCGAGGCGGAAGGTTGGAAAAGATCTGATATTTCTAGGGTTGGTGTTGAGGGAAATACTATGTAGGAACTCAGGACAATCAATTGAACCCATTAGGACTTGATGGGCGAAGGTAATATCAGCGACATCACGACGGAGGGCAAGGGGCTGAAGGTCAATCAACTTTAGACGGTTTTCATAGGGGGGAAGGTTGAGGTCATCTACCCAAGGAAGGTCACGTAACGCGAAGCGGATGAATCGGCGCTGAACCGATTCAATCCTATTGATGAACGTAGATTGGGAGGGTGACCAAACCTGAGAGGCATATTCCAGTAGCGGCCTAACGAAAAAGATGTAGAGAGATTTTGTTACGTAGGGGTTAGAGAATTCCTTAGACCAACGCTTAACAAAGCCAAGAGCTGAATTGGCTCTGCTAATAATATGGTCAATGTGGGACCGGAAGTTGAGCTCGCTATCGCAGATGACACCCAAATCTTGAAGGGAGCTAACAGATGGAATAGGTTCGCCAAAGAGTGCATAGGATCTAGGGGAGAAGGAAGAACGTTTACGGGAGAAGGTGATCGATTGGCATTTGGATACGTTGAGCTCTAGAAAGTTGTTGGAGCACCATGTGGAAAAATTATCCAGGTCATTTTGAAGGAGTGTAGAGTCAGATACATTGGTAATTTGTTTAAAGATTTTCATGTCGTCGGCATAAATTAAGATTTCGGAGTGGTTAATAACGTTCACTACATCATTTATAGACAGTATGAAAATTAATGGGCCAAGGTGACTGCCCTGTGGGACGCCGGAACGGGATATGAAGGGGTTAGAAATTGCGGAGTCAAAACGAACCATGTATTGGCGGTCAGTAAGATAAGAATTAGTCCACGAAATAAATTTTGGAGGGAAACCAAGGTAATGTAGTTTAAGACAGATGATATGATGAGAAATTTTGTCGAAAGCTTTGCTAAAATCGGTGGCAATAACATCAACATCAGCGCCGTTTTCCATCGCTTGCAAAGTACGAGAAACAAAGACAGCTAAGTTAGTAGTCGTGGACTTGCCTTTTAGGAAACCGTGTTGAACTGAGGACAAGATGGATTTACAGTGGAATGACATGGAGTCATAGATAATGCTTTCGAAGAGTTTAGGGATGCAAGATAATTTAGCTATTGGGCGGTAATTAGTTACATCACTTTTACAACCTTTTTTGTGAATTGGGGTTATAAAAGAGTCTTTCCAAAGAATGGGAAAGATACCCTCAGAAAGAGATTGAAGGAAAAGATCGGCAAGTGGCTGAATTAAGGAGACGGCACATTTCTTTAACACAATGGCAGGAATCCCATCAGGGCCAGGGTCATAGTCATCCTTGAGGGCACTTATTTTGGACGCAACGAGAGAAGGATCGATATCAATGGAGACAAGGGAGGTTTGAGGGGAGCTTTGCATGTAGGAGAAATAATTAAGGTCAGGAACGGAGTTGATGTCGCTGAAAGATTGACTGAAGTAGTCAGCGAAGAGATTGGCAATGACTGTAGGGTCGGAAGAGGAAGAGTCGTTGAGTTTGAGGACTGAAGGATACCCGTTGGACTTTCTTTTTACATTAATGAAATTATAGAATTGTTTGGGGTCCGAGACTAGCTTGGCCTGCATAGAATCGAGATAGTCTTTGTAGAGGGATTCACAGCGCAAAGAGAAGCTAGAGGAGATGGTGAGATAAGAAGAGTAATCAGAGTCGGACCTAGAAACGAGGTAGGAATGCCATAATTTGTTCCTTTTATTACGTAGGGAGC
This sequence comes from Dysmachus trigonus, assembly GCA_949715965.1. Lineage (NCBI taxonomy): Eukaryota > Metazoa > Arthropoda > Insecta > Diptera > Asilidae > Dysmachus > Dysmachus trigonus. Next base: position 77,470,354 of record OX454322.1, on the reverse strand, counting down.
GAAGATCTTTATCGTACCATGGTGGGGATGAGGAGCGTTTTTTTAATGGTTCAAAGGGGACGCATTGGGCTAGGCAAGTAAATAGTACACTGTAAAGGAGAGTGACCCTATTGTTTATGGGAAGCTGGGAATCACTCAAAGTTGAGAGGGTATTAGAGTTATTTAGGAGGTGGTTTAGCTTAATGAAGTCCGTTTTACGAAAGTTGTAGTGGAACGTAGGCTTAGAGTTAGTATGATAGCTGGGAGAATTAAGGAAGAAAGTAAGAAAGAGTGGTGGATGGTGAAGGTCAAGAGTAGAAAGAAGGTGGTTACTTTCAATAACAGACGAATCTAAAGGGTTCGAAGAGAAGATTAGATCAAGCTGCCTACCGAGGTGGTTTTTCACGCCACTGATTTGGCATAAACCGGAATCGGAGAGGTGGTCAATAAAAAGAGATTCAGTTGCAGATGAAACATTAGAAGGGGAATAGAAAGTGTCATCATCGGAGAGAGACCATACAAGCTTGGGAAGGTTGAAATCACCCAGAACTAAAATGTCGTCAAGGGGATTAGCAAGAGTAGATAAGGCGTCGATTGCGTCAATTATATGCTTGTAAGCTTCAAGAGGTTGCGCGGGACGAATGTAGCAGCATAGAACGAAAAGAGAGCGGCGGTTAAGGGATATTTTGACCGAGACTGATTCGAATAGAGAGGAACTGGAGGAAATGGTTTGAGAAGAACTAAAACGATTGTGCACCGCGAGAAGAACGCCGCGACCAGATGGACCAGAATCATGTATGCACTTAAGATATATATAAATAGGAGTCTAGTCCCTCTGTCGGAAGATTAAGAAATCAGTCCCACAGCCTAGATCAGGCACTTGCAGAGGGATTTCATTTCATTTCACTCAGTCATAATCATAATGATAACAAATTCCAGAGCGGACGGATCGGGCGGACTCAATATGCGAACGCTCACATCCACAATTTATGGTATCCTTCAAATGTAAACTTTGATTACATTATCCGCTCCGACCGTCCCCGCCCCTATCCCAAGTGTAATTCGTTGCCATTTAATCTGACTTCTCAAACCCATCCTTAACAAATATCGGTATGTAGGGTATGTACTATACGTCGAGCATATTCGAGAAGACCACCGAGAGCGCCAGCAACAATGCCACAGCCGTGTCAGATATACACACGTGTGCACAATGGAACGCCCCCGATCTCCTGCTTAGCGCCCTCTACAACTCCCGCGAACTATAGTATACGCAGCCACTTTGTGGGGCCTGGATCAGAACGGAGCGACCGGGCGGGCGGGGTTGGGTCTCCCCAACACCATTCGACCCTTTAAGCTATTCCGAACGATCCCTGGGTGCCGTGGACCAGTGAACCAGAACTCCAGGACTCGCAGGAGTCATCGCCTCATGCCCCCGAACGTGGGATTCTTAAGCCACCACCGTCTTCGGAAGCTTAGCTCTCTTTTGTCTTCCTCTGTTCCTTGAAAATGCTTTGCCAGTTTGACAGAAAGTAACACAAAAGTACGAATATACCCGGGTTTCATACACGTGTATAGCTGCTTTTCGATATAGGAAGCGATGGGGGAGGAAACGATTTATATCACGAATTTCTTGTGACGTAATATCGATGAAGGTGGTGTAATTAGGGGCAATGTTTCGCAGGACACTGCGGGAATTAGGATGATTATAAAGTAAGTGTGTTTTTACTCGCCCTGCCAGGACTATTATTTTCGCCTTAGTGAAGCGAAGCTTCTTTAAATTATATCAATTTACCGCTTTATTATCGCATAGAAAGGGTTAACTGCTGTGGGAATATGCCGCATAAAGATGGTGATATTTTAAAATCTTTAAAATTAGGTATTTTTTCTTTAAATTGAAGCATTTGTGAATACATATACAGAGTGGACAGGAAGTTTTTTACACTTTCTTGGGGAATTCGCACTTTTTGGCTTCCGATCTAAGGAAAACCACATTTTAAATGACTTGTTTTACAAAATTCTCAACAGGTGAGTTTTAATTTTGAAGTAGGTTTTGTTTTTTATTAGTTGTTAAGAAAAATATAACTGATAAATTATTTTATCTCCCCGTCCCTAGCTTAAAAAATTAAAACTCTTTTAATGCTGTTTGTTTTATTGAAAGACATTTCGGAATTCAGGTTTAATTCCGTTTTCTCTCATTTTGATCTAATTAAAATAATAAAAACATCAGAACGGCGATTAATCAAGCCTAAAAACTTTCTGGACCTTAATGTGTTTGAACACTTGTGGGTTCGATTTCAAAGTCCAGTATTTAGACATCCAGGACCAACCTACAGAATTAGCCTGATTAACACAATTGCAAAAGAGTGGAATTCAACAACGCCTGATGTCCTCTTCCGTTATTGTACTACTTTTAAGAATCGAATTAAGGAATGTCTAGAAAAAGGACGAATACACACCAAATATTAATTAAATTAAATCTCGACATGATGTTTTAAAGAACTGAAAACAAAGTGTTTAATTGCGCCACATCGGAACTCCTTTCAATAATTTAACATCTTAAATGGAACGATACTTTCTATCTACATTTTTTCCCTAAAATGTCATCCTTTAATTCTCTTCTCAAAGGGCCTATCCTTTATATCTTTATATATATAAAAATCTCAATGTGTCACGATGTTTGTCCGGGATAAAATCCGAAAATTCAACCGATCTTGATAAAATTTGGCTCATTGTGTGCATTTTGGTCCAACTTAAAAGATAGCATAGTTTTTATCTCGATTATTGACCTCAATATTTTTTTATTGCACATTAAATGTTTATTAAGGTAGGTGCGGGTAATAAGGCCTGTCGGCTAATAAAACCTAAGTAACAAAAAATATAATTTAAAATGATCGATGTCGCTCAAGGTCATAATCGCAGGTAGCTAACACTCATCGATGGCACCTGAAACTTTTTGCGACGCTTTTGTTGATTCGGATACATACTTTTTATTTTATTTCAAATCTCCCTTAGCTAGGCCTTATTACCCGCACCTACCTTATACATACTACAATAAAGTCTAATTAATTTTAAGTTCCATAAGTTTCTAACAGATGGCGGTGTAAGTTAATTTATCGACACAACACTTCATTACTTTCGATATTAAGGGTGGGTAAGCATCCAGTAGATGGCGTCGTGTGTTGATTTCTTGACATATTTGTTTATGTTTACGACATAAGCGTGCTTTTTCAATATTTCGTGTATCATTTTTATAATTTTACTGTGTATTGTGTTATAATTGTGCTGTGTATTGTTTGTATATTATTATTTTCAACGATCAAATAATAATACAAATCTTTGTATATAATTTTCTTTCGTTGATTTTCATAACATTCAAGAAAACGTTACGATAAATTCTCAAACGTGTACGTATTTTTTGTTTGCTTTCCACTTTTTATTTGTATTTTATTCCAATTATTTAATCTGTTAATTGTTAATCTATTAATTAATTAATTAATCGTTAGTTATTTTATTATGTGTTATTTAATTTATTTATTATTTGTTATTTAATTTATTTAAATTAACGTTATCTACCTCATTCATAAAATTCAATTTGTATATGTTATTTAGTATGTTTTTATATGTAGAACTTAATGAATTAATACATACTATAGTCAAAAATGAGAAGTATAAAATAAAAATTTTAACTCCTCTAAATTCTTTACCTAACACTTTTAAATTTGGCGTAACGTTCCATTCTCAATCCCATAGGTTTTTAGATCAGCTAAAACGTTTTTATCTTTATCAGTGAATATTGATTTGACTGTATTTAAAAGATTAGGATTAAATTAATTCAACTTATTATAGCTACTTAACCACAGCAACACGTGGCCGGGCTAAGCTAGTATTTTATAAGTTTAAATTTCCTTCCTACCTTCATTTCTGTTGAAATATTCTCAGAGAATCCTTCGGTGTATTTGACCTAGACCAGAATTACTAGCTGGGTTAAGGTGCTGTTGTTTTATTTCCGTGTTAAAGGATGAAAATAGAAATAGAAAGAAAATTCAAAATGTGGTGGCTTCTAACAGAAAAGTCCTTCTCAGAACAACGAATCGATTACTCCGTCCCCGGACGAAGCAATAAAAAACTTCCCACGTAGTCGTTGTTTTGCGTGGCGTGTTTTAATTAAAACTCCAAACGATGTTCAATACGGAGCCCGGTCGCTTCGACGGCGTTATCTTCTTCAGCGCCTAGCCCGCGATGTGAGCACTCGTTAAAAGCTGCCATCCGTGGGCCAGTTGACATTAGAAATAATGAAAGCGCGGGCAGATCCTCATTTCGCCGCATCTGTCGAAGAGAACTCGGAAAAAGATAAAAAAGCGACTTGTGCCACCCCTCTGGTCAACCCCTCTCCCAACCAATCCTCTCAATCCTGCCCGCGCGTCCCCCGGCTCCTGCAAAAGCTTGACAGAGTCCTGTCATTACGCATCCCGTCGACAATGGAGCGAAAAACAAAGCTGTGGCGATACGACGCTCTTTCAATGGACGCTCGTGAAGGAGACAGAGACGGCGGCGGCGGCGAAGACTGGGACGGGTCCATGGCCTGACAGAGCGCGGGTGGGATCCGGCCGTGGGATGATTCACAGTATCATCCCCGTCGATGACGGGTTTTTGTCGTTCACTGATGATGACGATAAAATTCCCTAAGTCCCCTCTCCTCCACGCGCTGCCATCCCAGGAACTCTTGGCCCCATTGAACGCTGCTCCCTCCTTTGTTTGAGGGTTCGACATCTTTTCGGTTTTCTATTTTCCCAGTTGACTTAACGCCCACCACCTGCCACCATCCCCCCAATTCCAACAATATCTGGAAGCGGGGGTGGTTTCGTCGTCCACAAATCCCGTGAATAACGACAAAAAAAGTTTGAAAAACGGAGAAATGAATCAACAATTTGGGTAGATATTTCTCGTTCGTTCGTTGTTGGTTGACCCTTTCTGGATGATGGAATTTGGAAAGATGCGTTTCAAGGGGGTTGGAGCCTTTTCCAGGATAATAGTCTATGGGGGGAGGGGGGCTCCATCTGCTCTTGTTAATTAGAATTATTTTCATTAGCGCGCAGAACATGTGCTGATCGTGATGTTGATTATAATTGTGTTCTTACGACGACTAGTTTTTATCACTTTCAACAGAACATTTATTTCTTTCTTGTCGCCCGTTCTGTTTTTTTGTTGAGAATGTGAAATAATTGAGAATTGAGCAAGCTTCACCAAAAACCAGCGCCGTTTTTATCAAAAAGAATACTTCCTAAGAAATATTGCTCAAAATTTGCAGAGCAAGCTAATTTATCCGATTAATTACGGGTATATGTATAATGCTTGAATTTATCAAAAAAATTCTATTAAATTAAATTTCCCAAAACCTTTTACAAAGGAGATTACAGTCCCGTGTTCTTTCCTAGAAATGGTATTTAACAAAAATTACAGAAAATCCTTAAATTTAAGATGTTTTCATCTTTTCACTACAAATAATTTAGCATTAATTCGTAAAATAAACAAATTAAAAAAAAAATTTTTAATTTCTTAGATCCATCACTTCACAAAACAAATTTCTGCTTATCTCCATTAATCAATCGACAAAATATTAAATTCTTAGTTCCCAAGTATTCTTATAGCATTTTTTAACAATACAAATTTAATTAACGTTTTTACAGAACTTGCAAACGAAACTGCAACGATATGCAAAAAAAAACAATGGAAAAATATCAGTTTACGAAATTTTAAAGTTAAGTTAATGTGCAAGTGCAAGCAACAGATAAAAGTTTAAAGGGGTGAAAAGTTCTCTATACTCTAAACAATTTTTACTAGACAGATATAGAAAGCGGCGTTTCCTAAACAACTCTCGTAATAAATTAATGCTCCGTACTTATCTTGATGTAAAATTACATATCGGATAGTATTTAAAATACCCTTGTGATTCCATTATCATGTGTGGTTTTACAAACAGAAATAATATCACACAGATTTAAGTAGATCACTTACTATGTATATGTTATATAAATTGGACTTATCTATTTGTAATACGTTAATTCTATATATAAAGTTTTCAGTAGCAATTTCGTGTAATGAAGCATAAAATATCTACTGACGAGAATACTTAGCATTCTTATTGTCCTCCAGGTAGTAGCAGTTGGTGTAATTGGTAAAAAAGTAAAGCTAAAGGGTCATTAACAACTTTTGTACTTAAAGCCCCATTACCTGAAATAGTACAAACTGCAATTAAACTCATCCACGAGACATTGAGTAGCAACGATTTATTAGAAAAGTGTTTGGATTTACTCAAAACAATTAAATGAGAGTTTCAATGAAAATTTTTTTAAAATTGCTCTAAAGTGTATGCCAGGTAGTCGTCAAATTGTAGAAATAGGGGCCAACATTGCAGTGTCTACATTTAACGATGGAGCTGGCAATTATTCACAAATACTATAATTTCTTGGAATCAGTATTGCGGTTGAAGCGCATAATTCCTGTCAAAAAGAGTGTAAAACACACCAGAATACAATCAATAAAATCCACAAAAGGAACGATAGTTGACCAAAGCATACAGAAAACCATAAATAACACCAAGTTGCAAGAGGAAGAACGTGTACAGTATGAAGCTGGAATGGGAGACTAATCAGTGTTTTAAAATATGAGCCATTGTTAATGATTTTGTTGATTTTCCTATGTATTGTAGTACATATCTAGGGATAATATTATTAATGTTTTAAAGTTTACAAAAAAAATATTTCTTATCCATACAATTGCCATTGGAGAAATGAATTTTTTATTAAGTTTCATCACATAAGCAACAATTTTGTATTCATATAAAGTGCTTTCAATGTCGAAAATGTAAAACTACACTATTTCAAAGTATTTTTCCTTTCCTGTTATAATTTCATTATTGATCTATAATAAGGATTTTCCAATACTGTTTATTAAATTTACATTTAAGTACGCAAATAGGTGGAAAAATACATTTCAGTGTGTATTTTTATATGTTTATGTTGTCAATAAACTTATTGCTGGTTAAGTTATACACATGAATGAAACATGTATTTAATTTGAAAATTATCTCATTGCCTTCTAATTAAAGCGCAATTTGTGTCAACATCATTATTTTACAGAATTTTCGTCTGAATTGTCATAAGAAATCCAAAGATGATAAGAGGTTGAAAGTCTGTCCGGGGTAATACGAATTTAGAGATATACTAAGAAATACTGATTATACAGTATTTACGAAAATTTAAATTTGCTTTTTAAATGCCTGTATCTTGGAGACTTTCAAACAGTTTTTAAATTATGTTTTTCTATATAAATGCAAAATTGTAAACATTCGAAGAAAACTCTGTTTTTAGAAAATATTGTAAAATTTGATTGGTCGGTAGCGCAACACGTCAAACTAGAGGTTGTGGGTTCGATTCCTACCAGAAACCCTGTTGCAAAAAGTGGTACGTTTTTGAGGAGCTAACTACGAATCTGCTGTTGAAATTTGGAAATAAAAAATCAGGATTGTGACAGATTCAGAGAAATAGTATATCCATGTTAAATGTACAACGAAACGTGTAAAACTAATATGTATGTAGATTTGAATTTAAAACATCGTAATAATAATTTCAAATGTAAATCTTTTAAATTAACATATTGCATTATAACAAATCAAAAATCTGGTATAGTTTAAAATTTTGGGTCTGGGCACTAAACAATCTCGGGTGTGCAGAGCCCACCCTCCCCCCTCCAATGGAACCGTCAGAAGCAGCGACAATAATTATTAATAATTAAGCAATTTTCCTCCATATTAAAATACTTCCCAACTTGATCTGGCAACATCGTTCTTAAACTCCTAACATTCTCTGTAAACTCATATTTCACCTCCTTTTTAACATTTGAGTGCTAACCACTCTCATTTTTGACTAGCGCGAGGAATCACATAATTCCCAACATCCCAGCGCCACTCTGGATGTGATGGGCTTTGAGCGACACTCAGTTCGCTTCAATCCCGGTCCAGGCTGCCACAGTGGCGTCCTGGTGTACGAACATCATTTCATCACCGGGCGGATATCTAGACGACGAGGCCGAGCGGAGGTATGTTCATGCTACGGAACGAATACAGCTTCAGCCGAACAACCACCCCACCTCGGAGGGTGTCTAAAAATCCTTCAACAGACAGACCCCGACCCGGACCCGGACCCGGCCCGACTCGCTCTCTTCACCCACCGTGTCATCACAGATTCATACCAACAATGTACGCTACTGACAGTGGCGGAAACATAACCAGAAGGATAATGTTATAATGCCCCAGTGTCCTTCTGTTCACCACCAAAAAGATCCACACGTTCCCGTCATGAACCCAGCATCCCCCGCCCCCTCCCCTGCGCTTTCTCCAACATTCTCCCCACCCCGGTGTGGTACAATCAACCGGCAAACTCTGTTTAGCATCAGCACACAAATCAAGAAAAATGAACACGTACTCGAGTCGATCTCTGTCGTTCCTGGGTCCCGACCCGTCCCGAGCCCAGGCCCGGGCCCATCCCGGCCTTAGCACGTCAGATCCCACCACCCAGCGCCCCCGTGGACGGCACTGACAGCGGAGCAGAGCTATCTGAAAGCTATGTCATTTGAATACAGTCACCCCCACCCGCACTCCAACTCCAATCCCAACCCCAACAGGGACGAATCCGGCTGCTACGTACACAGGACTGCGCCATAAACGAGCGTTTGTGTTCACCACCGACATGGCATCCAGATTGGAGTTTTGTGGATGGAAATCATCCGTAGCTTTTCCTCTTCACACTGGAAAAGGATGTGGGTGTGGGCCCTCTGCGGGGAAATTCTCCTTTTGCCTTGCCCTTTTGTTTGTGTTGTTTTTCCCATCCATGATAAGTTGATGTTGCTAACTTTTGCACTTAAAAGCTGAGGGTGGCAAACACTGGGGCACTGTAAATATTTCAGTAGCTTTGGTATGGGTGCCACCCCGCACCCTCACACACACACACACACATTTAGTCACAATGTTCTCTGTATAGGTCGGAAACTCTGGAAGTTTTTTACATTAAATGTTGATGGCACATGAAATGATAGTCTAGTTGGTGATCTGGAGGACTCGAGTACTTGCCACATGACCGGAGCTCCTCTTACGTAACGACGTAATCTTATAGCGTTGCTCTCGGACGAAAATTATTATCGTTTTCGAAACGAGCACAAACGTTTATCTGCCTGTCTGGTATACATAAAATCATAAAGCTTTAGGAGTAGATACAGATATCCACCGCTAAAAAAAATATTAAGCAGTACCTTTATTTGCGAATAGAGCCACTAACCCATTTTAGACGGTTAATGGAGAGGAAAGAAGAAGGTGGAAACATATAGACATAATGAAATTGTATTGTAAAACATATTGGGTAAAAAAAGATTTCGATTAGGGCATTTCGAAAATATTATAAAGGATCAATTGGGTGATTGTGAACAGAAATCGAATAATTGATGATCAGCAGGTCCGCGGACAACTAGAAATAAATTTGGAACTTTTTTTCATCTTATAACTCTTTAAATTTATCTATTTGACTTGTAATAAGATAAAACAAAGTTTTTTTGATCTAAGCTCCAGAAAAATAGGTAATTTTTAATAATTTATTTTTTAAATTGATTCATCTAGTCTTAAACTTTAGGAGGGAAATTTATGTTTGAACAAAATATTTATGGTGGAAGTGAAAATTTAAGATTTCTATATCTATAAAATACGATATATGTATTGCGTTAAACTTCAGAACCTGTAAACAGATTTCGATTCGGTTTTCACCTATATTTAGAGTTTTTTCGAGGAAAGCTTTAGGCGTCATCACGCCTTGTAAATCCAAGATGGCGGATTCAATATGGCGACCAACATTTTTCAATTTGAATTAATTTTAATGAAAATGAGTACAAAAATTATTTCTTGATCGGTGATTTCGAAGCCTTATCATATATATTAGGGTGCTTTTTTTCAGTCTCACCTCGAAATTTTGTGGGAAATGCCTAAACAAAAATTCCCTGAAAATTTGAGCCCTTAGTATTAATATTAAGTGCTCGCCCAAAACGTATAAACATTTCTCGTATAAAATACACGTAAACTTTGATTTTTTTTCTTCAAAACTCTACAGCTCAGAGGCATTTTATGGTATAATCTTGGTCAATAATAGGGTTTCTTCAGAATTGAATGCTCTACAAAACCCAATTTTACCATGAAATTCTCATTTTTTTGCCCCTATCTCGTAGATAACAAGAGGTATAGACAAAATATAAATGACAAACTTGTAGGAAATTCAATTTGCTACAAAAAAGTTCTAGAACACCAAATCGCTAACATCGTTATTTCTTGAGATAGTGGGCTTTGAAGTTGAGATAGTATTTCTACAATTTAGCTCAATAACCCATGAAAATTCCACACTACCTACCTTTAACAATGACGCTCGTTATCTGAACTAAATGCATAAGATCGTTTCAACCAGATATGTATTCTTAAGAAAAGGGATGGTACCATATTGTTTAGAATTTCTAGAGATCTTTAAAACTTAGGACTTTCGGCGTTATATATTCCCTGGTTTTTTTTTTAATTGTAGATCCAGGCCAGATCGTCCGTCAAGCTAAAGAGTTTGTCAGACCCTATGCCTACACTAATATCAACAATTTGAGGAAACTAAATCTCAGTTTGTTGGTAGGCTATATCTAGGCTAAGATACCGTCTGAGATAGATCTTTCAAAATGAGACGGAATGTCATCTTAGGCTAGCAGATCGTCTTTTATTTTAAAGGTACTTCGGCACAAATGATCTTTTGATCGCAGTGCCCACTAGCAAATAATAATATAGAATATTATCTTAAATCATCCACATGCATGTTTTTCCTAATTTTTTTAACCGAACCATTCAGATATTTGGTGTCTTTTCTTGGTTTTTGAAAAAAGATTGTTCTAGTCGAGTAAAGGTTTTTTTATAAGTAATGGCAGATTAGTAAAATTCATATTTTCTTACAACCAAAGCAACGATACGATAATACCTAAACTTTTTTTTTAAAGTGCAAGTTGAGTAGGTGCACGAAACAATTTTATTACTAAGTAAATCTCATATTTACAAAAATACTTTTAAGTTTCAACCCTTATTCCTTTTGAATTTATTTGAAAGCAAATGCAAATGTGAAAAGTGCTACACTACGAACTGTAGACAGGGAGAGAAAAAAGGAAAAAAATATCGTGCGAAAGAAAACTGCTGGAGTTTCTGCTGGCTTCCTCCATCCTTTCCTGAATTATCTCATAATAAAGGATTATATCTTGTTCCGCCTATGGGGCTACATTTAAAATCGCCTTTTCTTATTGCGACCAGAGTAGAGCTCCGGAGTCTCGACTTTCCTCCATGCAGCCTTATATAGCTGATAAACTTTGTCTTAACAGATTTTCGAGGATCAGAACAGCAGCCATTAGAAGTGCATAACAATGCACAAAGCCACTGAAATTGCAAGCAGGCCCGAGTCCTGGGTCCTATATCCCGAATCATGGCAGGGTCGCTTCCTTCCCTCCTCATCCGACGAATACTCGAAAACTTTCGTTGCCCTTTCCTGGCTGCTGGAAAATGAACTCACTTCGGCCAATAGTTGCCCTTTATTTCTAGCTTAATATTTGTAGCTTTCAACTTCATTTCAATCCTTTTTCACCCGCCCAGTGCAGGCAACATAGCCTCTTATCTTTCGTTCATTCCACAAGACAAACTTTCATTTAACCCTTCTCTTGTGGACTTCTGTTCTATGCTATCCCGGAGCCCCTTTCTGTTCCCTTCCCGGCTTGAGCATTTCACTTTGCTCATCAAAGGTTATACGAAGAAGAACTTTCATGCCATAGTACCAGAAGAACCAGTCCAACTCGAGGAACACTAAGAAGGAGCAAGGGACGAGACAGGAAGATTCCATGGGAAAAAGGAAAATTCCAGTCCTCCCGCTCTACTATACATAGTACAAGCTGAAGCTGAAATCTTACCAAACACTCCTCCTGGATCAATATTAAGCAAACAGCAACACCAACAGACGCAAAAACGAAAAAAGTGTATAGGAGGAAAAAACTCAGGAAAAGTCGGAATTTCCCTTATTCCTTTTTGTTTTTTTTTTTTTCTCTCTGGATCCTAGTCTGCTTTAAGTCCTCGCAAACCCCAAGGCATCCCGACGAAGAAGGTATCCTTTTTTGGCGACTGCTTGAAGTGAGGGCCGCCGCCGCCTCCGGGAGTGAGCGCCCCATTCGATCCCAGGGCTTCTTCCTCGCTTTATAGAGACCCTTCTTCGGTGAGAGACTCCACACTTGATTTTAATCTGTTCATTCGGGCCCCGCCCGCTTCGTCCGTCCTCAAAATATCAAATTTAATCCAGCCGAATCTTTTGCTGTGTTGCTAGAGAGCTCATTGACTATCAAAGAAATTGGCCAGCCCTGCATTGAATTCCTTTCCGTCCCCGGCTATTTTCTGGAAGCACAGATACCTTTCGTAATTGAGTGGTTAACCAGTCCTTAGTTGATCAAGGTGGTCTTCACGCAAAACGATGCTTTGTTGCATTTAACCAATTTTGATTGCCCGAATACCCTCAGGTCGAGGAATTCGAACCATTCGTGAAGGACCACTTATTGCTGTCGTAGGACTCGATCGACTTGAGCTTTTATTGTACGAAAACCCTACGAACGATTTGGATTTATTTAAAGACTTCCAGATATAAACATAGGCTGAATAAATAGAGGCTGCACAGAATTTCTTAAAATAAACCATCTTAGAAGTTAAGCATACCAACTTTTGAGAATTGAAGAATTATGCGAAAAACGATAATTTACTATATTTCCATGCATAGGGTTGAGTTGCAGTTGAGTTTACGTCGAGTTAAGAAAATGGCCGCTAAACCTGAACTGTTTCCATGAACAACTTTGGAGTAGAGCTGCCAAAATAAACAGGAATGACATTTGAAGCTAAACCCAACTCAACCCGACTAGTTTCGTGGAGTTAACTTGGGTTTAAAGAAACTCAACTCAACCCGAGTTTCCATGACCACTAACTCGAGTTCAACTCAAGTTGAGCCCTACATGGAGCGATATAAAAAAACGAGTTTTTCAATTTATTTTTCGAATGATGTCCAATCACACCAGAGCCTAAACCAAAGAGTATCTATAACAAGAGGGGACACTCGAGCGGTTATTCCTTATCATTTTTCGACCTTGGTACCGTTACAGGAACGAAATGGGAATTTATGCTAGAAATAGTTAGTAATAAAGAAAGCATAAGTGAGAGAAAGACACAAAGGGTTCCTGGCTATAAGCGGCTCCGCTTGGACCTAAGCAAGAAAATCCCATACCTATACCATACATGGATGTGTCTTTATGAGTTAAGTTTGGAGGTACCATATTTATTTCGTATATCAAAAAACAGGGGAACTAGAGGGCGAAAACCTTTTGAACATTAGGTCCTCCTAGTGTCCAACAGAGATTGAGTTTGGATTTTAGATTGCTGTAGTTATATCATATACTAATGTACTTTGAAATGACAGTGAGAAAACATATATATGTAAATTGAAATGAAAAGTTTGGAAGCAGTGTGAATCTTCAAGGCCAGTAAGTAACAGCTTCCTTTGAGTGTCCAGAGCTGGAAATGAGATATATGATAAAGGGCGTCAAGATATACATGTATGCCAAAAATGATGAAAATCGAAGGAGTGGAAGGGTCTCATTTTTTTGAGCAATTATTCGTATATTCATTATTCCATTGATTCACTTGGTTCGAGAGCTCAGGAATTCCAATTCAAAAGTTGAGGAATTGGTAAGACTCAGTCGAAAAGTCTCATCATCAAAAATAATGGTCCCCGGTGGGAATTGAGCTTCCTGTTTCGTTTTCATCATTTCATATGATATTCAAGTGCAAATAAGCGATTGCTACCCATAAAGTGCAATCAAAATGAATGAAGTGAGATTCAAGCTAATTGCTCTGCAATGACTCACATACATGCTCTTAGACACAAGATGATTGTTGATTGATCCTCTATAAGGTCATAATTAGTCATAATGAGCAATTATATTAAAGTATATGGAAGATTTGGTTTAGGTCCAAAAGTCAATGCTTATAGCTAGGAACCCTTTGGGGCGAAAAGTGGAACACTCCTGCAGGGTGCACCTCACAAAAATCTTTTATCACAAAACTTTTCTACGAACACATTACACGCTGCCTTTTCCACAGCCACACACCAAACACATTGTATTATGCTTACCCATCATTTATCTAAAACACATTTTATTTTATTTAATTAATTGCTTCTAAGAAAGCACTTTTTTACTCAAAAACTTTTAAGCTTCTTCACATTTCCAACAAATCAAGACCACCCGGTACTTTTCGTAAGCGAGCAGCACACAAAAGAAATTCCGCTCGAGGGCGCCTTTAAAAACGCACAATGAAAAAATGTAAACAATCTCGTCCGTATTCATGCTCGGTGTGTGTTGCCTGCCTCTTCTCCCTTCTCAGATTCGGCATTTCCCTATAACTTAACATTGCGAGGGGAGGTAAACTTGAGCGACCTAGTATTGGTGCCCGGCTCCAGGGCGCCTTTAAAAAACCGTTCATAAAAAAAGCTTCAGTTTATAGCTTACGCTGTAAAAGCTATCTGTGAGAACTTTTTGGTGACTATTTCTCTCTCTACATTTCTTATAGGATATTTACAGAGGTAGTAGCCCTGAGCTGCTTTATCTAATGGGAAATTTTACTGGGTGTATTTGCGAGAGCTTGCATATGAGTTGGGACTTTGAGAGCGTATTGAGAGTGTCCCTTCTTGTTGAATTCGATATTCTTTGCCTAAACTGGGGTAGCGCGTGAAAATTATCACTTTTACATTTACTGCCCTTGCTATCTTGATGATAGAATCCGCTTGGACTAGGTGCACAACAACAAAAGAGAAGGCTACCACTACATCACTAAATTGCTTCAAGTAAACCGATTTATGTCCAATCCTATTCGCCAAAAATGAGTTATTAGTGTCATATTATAGCTTAATACAAACAGAATAAAGGTAAGATACCATTTGGTAAAGAAGACTCATAATTATTCAATAAATAAAGATGAAAGATGTGAATCAACCGCTTCAAGATTGTAGACATGAAAGATTAAAATTCTGAAAAATTAGCCAAGCATTACTCTGATCCTTTTTAGCCATCACCCTTCAATTTGTTCTAATCAAAACTATCTGGAAATAATGGCAAGTAAAAATAAATTGTGTTTATCACTAATACTCAATTAGAGACCACGTGAAATAAAACTATTACAAAGATTTTATTTGTATATTACTATACACCCAACTCTTTTTTTACGCGGTCTGATTTACAATTTTACATTTATTTATTCTAACACGATTTTAAAACAACTTTCTACGAATTTGTTCAGGAAAAATTTACAAGTAAAAAAGAATTTGACAACTTTTCTATCTATTCAAAATGTTATTAACGAAAGTAAATCTTTATTAAAATCAAGGTAGGCGAATGTACAATATCTTTCTAGGAAGAACAGCGTTTTTGGGCGATCTCGTCGTAAAGATATGACCTTATTATTCTAGTATTTTTAATTTAAAGTTTTTATCCTATCTTTGCTATTTTTGTATTTCCAACCTCTGCCTTTATTATTAAACTCTAAATAAAAACATTTTTCTAACCGAGACATACAGTGTCGTACATACAGTAAATGTATTATAGTAAAATTGACATTAAAATAGATGAAACTAGGTTTTAATTGATTGAAACAGAAAAATTCATACGAGGTGAATTAATGAGATATCATTGTTCAATCAATTTTTTTTTCAGTGAAGAAAAAATTAGAATGAGTAGTTTATAACTAAAAGTCAAAAAGTACTTTCTATGAAATATTGTGTCCACTTCTTCAAAAGAGTCATAAAAATTTCCTATTTCTTTTGACATGTTTACCTAAGGGTCGCCGCCTTAATGGTTTTCGAGATAATGACAAAACTTGCGAGTGTATCAGTTAAACGCAAGCTGAAGAAAAATACCATAAAGTCCGGAGATGATGTCATGTACGTTCCATAAATGAACGTTCAGATTGGATTTTATTTTGACGACGTGAACGATCATCGCAGTGTCTCTGAATCTGCAGCAGCCTTTCTAAGCATTCAACAGTCGTACAGTTTTCATTTCAAATATGCGCAGAGTCGTCCAATCAAAGAAATTTTCGCTTCCGCCTGCTTTGCCCACCAGAGGCCGCAGGGTCTGTGTCCAGTTCCAGCAGACTGCTTTCCTTGGGCATCGGACAGTTTTTCTTCTGGGTTTTCTCGAAGGAGACGTCTGCACTTAGCCTGCCCGCCGCACCCCCCCCCGCAAACTCCATCAGCTCTAAATGTTATGAAATGAAATTATCCGATATCAAAACTATGCAGTGCGAGGGCGGACACGAACGCAATGCAGTCAGTGCTCGCGGCGCGATGGTAAGAAATTTCTGTTTTTGGCTTTTGTTTTGATATTTTTTTGAGTTTGCCCCCTTCTTTAACCGCCCGCGCACCGCCGCCGCGTTAAACGTCTTGGCCGCTGCGGCGAGCGCATTGTCGTCGCTGTGGTGCCGTTGCGCCCGCGAAGGCTGATCCGATTCCTTCTGATGATGCGTCCCAATCGTATCTATGAACTACAAATGAGTCTCTGCTTCTTGTTCATTTAATTTATCGCCGCATGAATGAAAACACTTATGAGTGCGGGGCGGCGCAGTTCAACGAACCCACTCAAAATCGAATTTTTCGGGCCGGCTCATCGCTTTCCCGCACTACGCCATTAGCTCATCGGCCCAGAATTCAGACCTAATCAAGTTCACGCCATCACGAAAATCATGTCGAATTTCCAGAACAAACGGCAGCGGAGCGGCCCGGCGCGTTTTCTTTTATTTTCGTGCTTTATTTTACCATTCATGTGTCCCATTGTCGTAAGTTCAAGTGGAGTCATACGGCGTTTCTATTTTCAGACTTTTGTAAACAAGTAGCGGTTACGCCGTATGAATAATTATCCGGCCCATTGTGAAAACGTCGCGTCGCATCAGACTTATACCTGGATAGCGCGCTCTATCTTCGGATAATTGCTTCCAGAAAGACGTCCTGTCTGCGGGCGAAATTTGTAACTCCTTATAAGATGAACTCGGACTCCAAATCTCCAAAATTGTCTACTCTACAAAATTAAACATTGAAGTCTCTCCACACAGAGCCAAATAACATAAAAATCGAAATATCGATATCGAAATATCGATATCGAAATATTCAATCATAAGATTTCTTAAAGTTATCTGGTTATTTTCTTAATCAACCTGTATATCCTTATATTTAACAGTACCAAAGAAAAGTATCACTCATATGTTTAGCGCTAATTAAGACTTATATGTGGTCAGAAAGATGCTTTTAAATGGTTTTAACCAGCAAAAGGAAACTCCCAATTTAAGTATAATGGAAGTACACGGTTATTTAGCAGGATCGAAAACTTTAAGAGGATCAAGGGTTTTGCCCGAGAGCAAAGTTTTGAAAATGTTCCAAACCGTTCCCATGAGGGTGCTTGAATCCTTTTGGACCATTCCGATAGAAGTTCCATGTGTGCGGGTTCTGGCTGCTCATCTAAAATGTTCAATATATGAAAAAAAAAAAATCACCTCAACGTGATCGATTTTCATCCCACGCCACCGATTCTGAATCTGCAGAGGAGTAAATATTTTGTGCATAAGTAAACCACCCAGACTGTTTGAATTTCAAGGTATCATCATCCCATTTCCCATAAGATCTTAGGAATGTTTCAAATTTTCGAAGAGGCAAAAACCATCCACCCGCCCTTTGCCCTATTCATCTTCTATAGAGGAGGCGTCTTGTGGCGCTGAAGAGGATTTTAT
This sequence comes from Dysmachus trigonus, assembly GCA_949715965.1. Taxonomy (NCBI): domain Eukaryota; kingdom Metazoa; phylum Arthropoda; class Insecta; order Diptera; family Asilidae; genus Dysmachus; species Dysmachus trigonus. Next base: position 77,452,464 of record OX454322.1, on the reverse strand, counting down.
TACCAAAGTTGTCCTGGTATTTAAGAGCCATCCTCAGCCAGCCCCATACATGGTACAACTGAAAACGTAAAGACTCACATCTAAGCTGAAGCTTCTTGTCCCCACGTGTTGAAATTAATCGATACTGCCGAGGAGAAAAGTGTAGGTACATGGTAGAATCTTAACTCTTTCCATTTCAATGCTTGGATGGATAAGAGTTAAAGGTTCAACTTTCAACACCCTTCTTGTCAGACCACCCACCAACCCGTCCGGACCGACCGACATTATGAATTCTATTCAGTCAGTAGCTTCGAAACATCCTCGTCCACCCACCGCCGCTACTGTGATGTGAATATAGCAGCGCAACTACCAATTCCCTTGGCTGACGTTCTTCTATCTGGCAACCCCTGCAACCCACTTAACTCATTCTTTCCACTCCGTTCAATGAAATATGGTTTTTGTGTGCATATTTTATCACATCGGGCCGAACCCGAACCCGAAGTATCCTGCCAGTAGCACCATACACATATATATATATGTACGCACACACACATTTATGCATATGCTTGCCAAGGTTCAGGGATACAAAGATACAACAGGATCCTATCCCTTCTGCAAACCCATACCATGTTAGCGTGCTCTTTTTGTGGCAACGCTTGGCAGCTCTAGAGTACATAACGGTACGAGTCCCAAGGCGAGCCGGGATGTCCGGAGGGTGAAGTGAGGTACGATTGTGATACTCGTTACCGTGCCTCCTTGTACCCAGAGGATCCGGTAGGGGTTGTTTTATGCGTAGGAACAGAAGAAAAAGTGTTCACCACCAGATGAATGTCCTTTACCGCCTCTCTTACCGATATAGCTTGTGTATGTATATGTACATTTATGAGTGTGTGTTAGTGTTTGCGTGCATGTGTGTACTGTTAGGACAAAAGGAACGGAATTCTCAGTGCCGGGTTGATTTTGATGCTTTATGACTTATTATGTTCAATTAGCTTCCTGAATCGCTCCTAATCCTTTTTCCTCTTTTCTCTGCTGAAACCGCTTTCACTGGGTTCCAGTGGCGTACACTCGTAAATCGTCCTGAACTCAGGGGAGGAGGCAGAGGACGCCCGGCTTAACAAAACGGGTCAGAGGGTAGGGTAATAATGTGTAAGTAACCACTAGAACTTGCCCTTTCGATTTTCCATGAAAAACGATGACATTTGATGGCCTCTCCTCACTCCTTAACTGGATTGACCCCTCTCCTAGATTTGGGACCATACCCGGATCCGTTCGAGGACGAATCTGGAGTGCGACAACTTAAGGCGATTTCAGGGAAGAAAACGGCTGGAGCTATTAAGTAAATTAGAAAAAGGGGAGAAGGAAATGGAGCCTTGCTGTAACCTTAATAAGCATTACCGCGGAGCGCTGGCACTGTTTTGCTTTTAAATTGTGTTTCCTGTCAGCTGCGCTAAATTGTGTTAGTGTCGCGCCCCTGCCCTGCCCCTTCCCCTACCCAATCCACACCCAGTGGCAGCCAATTGTTTTGCCAGCGGTGATGGTGCCGCCACCACTGTTTATTCCTCGAAGTTGGTTAGGGTCTGGGTACCAGCAGCCTGACCCCGCTGCTGCTTCGGGCACTGTTTGCGCTGATGAAACTTGTGCTTTTTGTCGTTTTACCACCGTGGGAAACGCAATAAATCATAAATTTTTAGGGTTATTCAGCGGGCGGTGAGTTCAGGACCGTGCGAAACTGTGTACTCACCCCGACGCATACCATCCTACCCTTGGCCTTACAATGTCTGGTCCGGGATCAGTGTTGGGTACGGGAGGGGGGGCTGTCGGCTATTCATCTGTTGAAATGCATGCGAAGTGGCAATTCTGATTATTTTCTTCTGATTGCGAGGCGTGCGCTAATTGGTTAGGGGTGTGCAGCAAACTGATCAATTTCTGATTTTTGCCCGCCCGCCTGCTCGCTTTATACACCACTGCTGCTCACTCCTAATGCGGCGCAATTGATTCGGAACATATTTGCACTGATAACACTTTTCGATGATAATTTGATTGTGATGTGATTTGATTAAAATTCGAGGAATTTACTCTCTATTTACCATACGGTGGTGGTGTTTTACGGTGCGAGGAAGTGGAGAGTGGGGCTTCAACGTTGTCATTTTACAGTTCAATGATTTGCTTTTCACTGGGTGCAGGGCTAATTTTAAATTAAATTAATTCGAGTTTTGTTTTCAATGCAGCGAGTGCTTCGTTATGATTACATTGCCACCGGTAAATCCCCATATTATTTAGTAATTTTTGGATTAAAAAATAAATAAATCAGTAAATAGTCTCTGGGGGCCATAGCAGTAATTTTACTCTCTCGAGCAGTAATTATAATAAAATTAAAATTCATGATTAACAATATTTATACCAACAATTTCACTATTATGTAGTCATATCAATTATTATGTAGAGTTCTGAACTTTTCAGATTTTTACCTTCTTTTAGTCAGAAAAAGATTGTACAAAATCTGAACTATAATTAAAATTTGTGGCAATTTATTGATTATATAATAAGATTTTCCCATCATTAAGCAGATATCGTATTGTAGTGATATAATAATATATAGAATTACTGTTTTATGACCCTCATTCAAACCAGCATTATAAACTATTGGAACTTTTAACATTTACACCCTTCCTAAGCAACTCAAACCATAACAAGACTTTTGGACTTTGAATTTAAATAAAACACATAAAAATCGAGCAAGACACATTCGAAAGGTTTTTTAAAATTTAATATATGAACACTGCGGCTGCCAATTACATAGCACATCCTATCAGTCATATTTTCACTTTTTCGAGCATTTGATTCCATATATCCAAAATGATACGTCTTATGTTGACATTTAGTGCGTCAATAGAAGCTGGTTTACCAGCAAAGACCGGAGACTTTACATATCCCAACAAAAAATAGTCTAGTGGTATCAGAGCCGTCGCGAGGGAGGGGGGCTGCTGGGTTTCTCAGCCCCAGGCCCCAGGGTCGCATAGGCCCCCAAATCGCTACATGCCTTACAGATAGCTAAAATACTGCAAACTCGATATCCAGTGGACATCAAAGAAGATCTACTAACACAAGGAATACTTTTACTTTCGAAAAATAAAAATTTAATTTCTCCAAACGAACCAAGAACGACTTCTTCTGCTTAAGAAATTTTAAATAAAATTTATGATTTGGGCTTAGAAACCGTCTTTTATAATAATAAAATCTTAATAATAATAATAATAATAAAAATTTATTGATTTATCTATTCCACATTTTGCAACAATTGCTGCCCTTACATAGGCCCCGAATTCAAAAATGGCCCCAGGCCCCCGTACACAACGCGACGGCTCTGAGTGGTATCAAATCACACGATTTTGGTGACCAATTGATTGTTCCGATCGCTGTATGGCACGTAGCGCCGTCATGTTAAAACCACAAGTCGTCAACCTTAATCTCCTATAGTTTTGGATACAAAAATTCGCAGATCATTGCTCTGCACCACTCACCTCTGACGGTTACTCGTTGTCCTACCACATTTTTAAAGAAATATGGCCCGAACATTGCATTTTTCTGGATGTATAACAGGGTGCTTTTTTTTCGCGACTTTTTTTTTTTCAGTCCCATCTCGAAATTTTGAGGGAAATACCTAAATAAAAACTCCCTGAAAGTTGGAGCCCTTAATATTAATATTAAGTACTAGACCAAGGCGTATAAAGATTTCTCGTATAAAATACACGTAAACTTTGATTTTTTTTCTTCAAAACTCTACAGCTCAGAGGCATTTCATGGTATAAACTTGGTCAATGACAGGGTTTCTTCAGAATTGAATGCTCTACAAAAGTGTCCATTGCGGCGTAACCTTAACTCCCACAAGCGACGTAGTACGGGTCACTAACCCAATTTTTTCATGAAATTCTCGTTTTTTTGCCCCTATCTTTTAAATAACAAGAGCTACAGAAAAAATATGAATGACAGACTTATAGGAAATTCAATTTCCTTCAAAAAGTTCTTGAACACCAAATCACAAACATCGATATTTCTTGAGATAATGGGCTTTGAAGTTGAGGTAGTGTTTCTACAATTTAGCTCAATAATCCATGAAAATTCCACACTACCTCAACTTTAGTATAGATATTTATAAGGAGTAGATACTTATCGTATTAGCCGCATTATCATAAAATATAATCGATTTAAATCAATTACTTACCTTACTAAGTCGAAAAATTCCTGATTTCAAGTTTTCCTATTTTTGATAAAATCTCCAAAAATTATTTCTGCAAAGCTGTGTATTTTAATGATCATGGGGTTGAACTGTACAAAAAATAAACAGCAATGTGATTTTGATTAAATTTTTGAATTGTTCATACTGCAGCATATTGGAAGTACGTACAAAATGACGTATACGGACAAAATGACACAGGCAACATATTTCAAATTCTGCCGCTTCTAGCCCGCCATAGATAACTACATCACGTGATTCTACCGGCTCATACCAACCTTTCAAAACGTGAACTCGCGCCAGTATTTCGTTCGGGTGTCATGGCCAAGCATTGGTAAGTTACGGTTTTTTTTAAACATTTTTCATGGTTTTACGTTGTGTGTACACTGTACATTTATTGCATCCCTTAAGTACTTATGGTTGCATTTGAATAGTTTTTTCCGTGAATAATATTCATTTTGAATTTTTAACGGACAAAACGACATAGGTATGACGCTCAACGATCTTTTTTCCCGATCAAAACCTAAAAAAGACTGGTTGCGGTGTTTAAAATGTTCGCATTGGGCCCACGCCTGTTGCGCGGACGTTTCTAAACGAAACAAGCGGTTCATTTGCGAGCTTAGCCTTTAATTTTATAACTTTTGCCGTGTATGTCATTTAGTCCATATGTGGTATGCCATTTTGTCCATAGCATATGGACAAAATGGATATCGTTGATCCAAGTTAAATTAAAATTATTATTTTGTCTACTTTGTTTATCTTTTTAATATCTATTAGAATTCAAAAGTATAAAACCAAAGATTACTGGTGTACAATATGAATGTGCTGTGATTTACTAATAGTTATGACCCAAAAACAAAATTGTATGTTATTATGTAGGTATTTCCCCTACATTTTAATGACTCTTCACTTTTTTCAGAAAAAAAAGAAAATGCTTAATAAAACTTCATATTCCGAAAAAAAAGTAAAACAAAAATTAATGCTTACCAATTAAAAAAAAAACTATTCCAGTTTACTTACTCCTTGAAAGCAAAATCACTTGGGCGAGAAAAACAATTTTTACATGTTATCCCTTTTTGGCCTTGAGCGGTTTTATGTGTCGTTTTTGCCCAGAGCATTCCTAAAATACATTTATACCTTGAAATCAAAAGTGAAAAAGTCCTGGTAGCTACCCGACCCTTCTTCGGCGGTTCAAAATTAAATTATCAGAGTAGGGGAAATGATTTCTTGGATTTCTTTTGGTAAATTCCTCATACCTTTTAAATCTAATTATTGATGTGACCTAGTGTATCAATCGAGACTCCAAATAGCTATCGATCAATTGAGAGGTGTGTCCACACACTGACGATGGAGCAGACAAACCAGGGAAGTATAGGCGGGTGGGTAGTCTTTCGAAAACTTAAATTCAATTTGTTCTTTATAAGGATTTATCTATGTACTTCTCTAAGGTCGATCTGAAGCAAAAATCATAAATATGTTATGTCCTTCCAGTTTGAAGAGAAATAATATTTTTTTTTTCTTAACTCTTTCCATATGGCACGCTTGTTTTCCCTACATATTCGGGAATTTCGCATAAATCTCATTTTAATCCATACGTCTATCAGTGATAACTGCAGCGCCCCCTCGCAATTTTCTCCTCTCTTTTATCGACATTCAAATTTCACCGCTTTTCAGTCATATTTGCGCCTGAGCTCACACTTAGTCACATAAAAGCCACCATTCGTTCCCACTCATCCAACAAATTCAACAATTCAACACCAGGGTCGGGTCGGAGAGGGGGGGCGCGCGCCTTCGCCACCTCGGCCCCGCTGATTATGAGTTCTGCCTCGTATCGTATTTTTATCCAGAGCGTGTGCTATTTTGATGTAAGATAAATACACACCCGTGCACCAGCAGCGTATCTATAGTATCTAATTCTGGCAAGCGCTGCCGCCGAGCTCCAGCCACTTCTGTTCGGCACTCCAGCAGCCCTTGGGTTCGGCTTCGGCTACACGGCTACACGGCTCCTCTGCTGTGGGCTGTGCTCTGTGCTCTGTTGTGTGCCGTGCTGCCATATATTCGCTGTTCACCGTGGCCGTTCCGTCGTGTCGCAGTATTCTGCCGAGTTCTACCAGAAAATGGAAGGAACGGTGAGTAGACGACGACGGCCCGAGAAAGTTTTCGAGGAAGAATAATGAAAAGAAACAGAGGAACAAGATAAAATCAAATATAAAATCCACAAAAGTACAAAAAGGTTACATACCACGCCATACCACAGTGCCGTACCTCATGCTGCTCGGCTGCGCCGCTGCGACCTATCTTGGCCCCCACCCGGCCCACCCTGGGCCCAATCTCTGCATCCCGTGTCCCGTGTCCCGAATCCCGACCCGACCGGGCGACCCGTCTCCAGCCGTCAGTGCTACACATATCGCCCGAACATAACCTCATGCAAGCATAAACGATGGGCGAAAGGCATGAAATAATAATGAGATTCAATATGAAAATTGAGAGTGAGTGAATTTTATGAGACAGTGTGCCGGGTATGGGTGGCCGGCTGATATGGGCCTCGTCCCGGCAGCGGCGCGGCCTGTGTTAGTGGTGGATCTCGTTTCGGCTCACACACGGCTCACGGCTGCTGGGCTGGAGAGAGCCGTGCCACTTCGATACTTTTCTGCCTCGCATTCCACTCCAAGCTACACGCCATGAACGACGACACACGACGATTTGTTTTGTTCGCCTGCCAGCCTGCGTTTTCTTTTTTCGCTTTTGTGCTTCTTTCGTTTCGGAAATATTGTGGAGCGGATGCGATGGCATACGTCGTCAACACACAATCAAACTCAGTTCGAACGAAAACGACAAAAAGTGCAAATAACTTGAGCGCCCTACACGCGCTGAGTGGCAAGGTGACGTGGTGTTACCAACATTAAAATGATATACTGTAAACGGAGATATAAAATAATACATTATTCTTGGAATAAATTACATACTCAGTACTACTACTAGTAATGACAGAAAGACAAATTAATAGTATCGATACTTCCATTACCAAGTAACGGTATTGGTATGTCATCATTACCTTACTTCAGAAACATTACTGAGAAATACCCAGCATTGCCTAACAGTACTCAGCATTACTCGACATTACGTAGTATTATTTAACACTAGAACCACCAAGACCTGTCAAATTGACAGCTATTCAATTCCTCCGGTAGTTCTAGTGTTAAGAATTCTCCCCCATACAAACGAAATGGTCAAAAACCAAGAAAAATTAGCTTGGTTAGGTGTTAACCAAGTACTTTCCAACAAACCACGTCAAACTTTCCAATGCCTTGTGTCATCACTTTCTATGACATTGTGCCAGAGAGAGAAAAAAGGTATACAGATAAGTAAAAATGTCAAAATAAATCAATTCGCCGCTGTGTGTCACTGTATAGAAGACTTTTTGTACCCACTTGCAAAAAAACAAATTCAAATTTGACGATTAAGTCCATTAACAAAAGCCTAGCGCGCTGCCTACAAGCTCTATACTTCCCGCATCCGAAGAGCGGACAGGCAAAGTAAAGGCTCCAACATAAAAAGTTATCAAATAAACTAACAACCATTTTTTTACTAGTTTATTATTAAATATAAAGCTATCTTCAGAACTATGACATTTTTAGGGTTCCGTAGCCAAATGGCAAAAAACGGAACCCTTATGGATTCATCATGTCTGTCTGTCTGTCTGTCCGTCCGTATGTTACAGCCACTTTTTTCCGAAACTATAAGAACTATACTATTGAAACTTGGTAAGTAGATGTATTCTGTGAACCGCATTAAGATTTTCACACAAAAATAGAAAAAAACAATAAATTTTGGGGGTTCCCCATACTTAGAACTGAAACTCAAAAAATTTTTTTCATCAAACCCATACCCATGTGGGGTATCTATGGATAGGTCTTCAAAAATGATATTGAGGTTTCTAATATCATTTTTTTCTAAACTGAATAGTTTGCGCGAGAGACACTTCCAAATTGGTAAAATGTGTGTCATAAATCGTAAATTTACCTTTCATTCAATCAACGCAAATATAAAAATAAAAAATAAAAACATTTAATTTCATAAACATAACCGTGAACCATTATTTTCTAATAATAACAAGAACTTTTATATTATGTTATTTGCTGCTACGGAACCCTTCATGGGCGAGTCCGACTCCCACTTGGCCGCTTTTAATTCTGTCACAGTCTTACCGCCATTTGGACCCGCATTTTGTCGAATTTTTCTATATTTGTAGATGAAGGTGTTTAAAGACATTTTTGCCGCCTCTTTAAAAAGGCCAAAAAGGCTCCAAGAAACTTAAATCAAATACTAGACAAATGAATTCCAAAAATGACAGAACCATCTCGCAATTACCGATAGTTATAAGAAAAATATCCTGATCATTATGATTAATTTTCAATATTATATAATATTTTCTGACCTCAACCCAATAACAGTTCAATATGGCGGACATGCGATAGCGATCAAATTTTCAAAACTAATATTATTATCAAACCAAAACGAAAAAAACTTATTTTTATGTACGTATAAGAAATCTTAGCGAACTCCTTTTTCGTTCAAAAAGTACAAGAGACACACACACAAAATTTATATAACTCTAGGTTTTATTAAAACAATTTTTATTCTAGTTTTGTAGCAGTGGACGTAAAGCTAGTTATAAAATAGTTTCATTGTGATTGATACAGCTCATTCTGTTGTAGTACCTTAAGTTCCACTTTATCTTCATCTAATGGTGTTCCATTCAAAAAATTTTCTTCAATCGGCTGAATCACTTTAGACTGAGTTTGTTTCGTCATCGACGAAGTTGAGTCCATAGACAAATGCTGTTCGCCCCTTCCAAAGAAGTAGGTGTCTGAAGTTGGTAGACCAACAATCCTCTGTGTCGGAATCTGAAGGCCTCCAGCTACATCAACAAAAGAGTGCTTGTATTGGCCCATTTCAGCGTTAAACAAAATGCCATTTATATGATGTATTGCGATCGCTCGTGTTCGGGCGTCAAATTTTCGTAGTTTCTGTCCGACATACTCTCCAAATATAAGGCTTTCTTTACGGGAACTCTCGTCAGGAGCACAGTTCGTATGATGAGAATGTGACGCCCCAAAGGAGGAATCATCGAGTCTTTGGAGTTTTCGCACTTTTAGCTGTCGCTGTGGTTGAGGTACTGTAGTACTAGTAGCAGTAGAAGTAGTCTTAAAAGCACTGTCAGGTGGCGGGGTGTGTCCTTCAGTATCTTCAAATTCCTCGTCAGTTTCATCGTCCCCCTGAAAATCTTTGGCGTCATCGTCATCCAGTTGATCCATAGGATCAAGTTCCTGTAAGTAACGCATGGAAATGTCAACTAACTTTACAAATTGAAAAGTCTCTAAAACGAAAACAGAGAGAGGATAAAAGAGTAAGAGAGATGGCTTAACATTATAGTTTGATTGCTTGCTCACCAAACAATCGGAAAAACACTGATGAAGAAACTTTGGAAAAAATATAAAACCGCCTCCAAAAAGTTATCAAACCGTTTAATTTAAAAATTCTCTGTCACAACTTTCAATAGCTAATTCTACAATTTAATTAGATGTTTGAAGTCACTGTGATTGAATGATTTTAATCCAATACTAAGAAATCAAGCATCCAGCCAGGTTTTCGCGTCGATTTCAAACATCTGCTTAAATAGGCAGAATTCAATATTAAAAGTAGTAACAGAGAGTTTTTAAGAAAAATTAGTTAATATTTTTTTGGTATGCGGTTCTACTTTTCTTTTGAACACATTTTTATTCAATTTTTTTTCATCAAATACTACCGCATACGCAATTTCTTAAGAGTTAAATTCAATTTTAACCACATCGAAGCCGCCATTTTAAATTCTCCAAATTAGGCACCGAAATTTAAATTATTATAAGTGTGCCAAGAAACTTCAATAAGTGTGTATGAAAATTCAATAAGATTTAGTAACAATACGTCGCCATTTTGGATTTAGCACATTGAATTTTAAAAATGCTGGCCTCGGATTTGAGATTAGTAACCCTAGAAACCCATATATAGTCATTATGTATACAAGCTGCGGAAAATTTACACAATTTGTTAACTTAAGCCGAATTCTTGAAAAATCGTATTAATTTAATTTGTTTGCTTATTCTTCATATTAATATTAAATTTTGTTCAATTTTATAGGAAGGAAAATATTGTTCAGACAAGATCGCAAGCCCCGCATAATACTTCAAAAATTATATTTTATCATATTTATCATTGAACCTGGACTCTCTTTACTCTAGAATTCAAACTATATTTATTTCTGATGTTTTCGCCGTCATTATTACTTACTAGATTTCTTTTATGCACCAATTTATAATGTCTTTTGATGTTTGAAGATCTATTTCCGCTTAACTCTTTTTTACAGTTTTCTATTAAGCACGTGGATTTATTTGTCTCACTATTATAATTCACATATTCGTTTATATCAAAATGCCGTCGCTTTCCCATGTTTTGTATTTAAGTGCTGTTACCTCTTGAAATATATTATATTATACATATATTTATGATAAACACTCAACAACTTATTACTTGTAACACCTTGCAACACCGCACGCCAAATTTCCGGACAAACAAAAGTGTAAATGCGAACAAGAGCAACAACAGAATAGAACTGAGCACCGGGAAATTTCGTGTGCGCTTCCCTCCTTCACGTTACTCGCTCGCGAGTAATATGCAGTAAAAAGTTTTGTGTGCGCTCATGAGTGTACGTTTTCTTGCTTTGGAATCACTCGGCCAACCATGTGCGCACACGAAATTCTCTAAACACATACAGCTCGCGTGCATGAGCGGAGAATGGGTACACAAATCGACACGACACCCGGCTCATGAGAGCATGAGCGCTTTTTGGATCGCACCAACACAACCCCACACATTTTATCGAGCGTGAACGCGCGCTCAAGTGTGTGTGCTTGCGTACTCATCGTTTCTTTGCACTAAGCGTCAACGATGAATCGAAATGAGACTTCACAGAAGGGGGAATTAGAGGCGCGCTTCACAAAGAACCAGTTTTGAAGTGCTTTTCATTCACTGTTGCTGCTAAAGCGCTTTCTTAGATATTATTTCATCAACGCTCGGTCTTCTTAGCATCGAGTAGTTTAATCTCTTCATTTTTATATATCATAAAATTGTTTTTTGATAAGTTTTTCATAATGATGCTTCCATTACTTACTTCCACCATAATAATTCTGATTATTCTGAATAATAATTCTGCGCTTTTATCAATTCAACAGCAACATCTTATCACAGGAAAATAATAGAAGCTTGGAATTTCTAAAAGTAATTACTTACATACAAATGTTTTTAAAGAGCACACAATCTCTTAGGTATTGCTTTTATAATACATCATAAGAAGCTGTTAAATAAGTGAAGAATGAAATAAAAACTATCTGAAATAAATTACAAGAATATATATTAAATATATCACTTCTAGAGATTTTCACGGAAATTTTCGTCGTTTTGCAATGTTCGAAAGGAAATAAATCAGTTCTTTCCGTATTAGTTTTAGAAAACTCGTGAAGTAGGTAATGAATAACATAAATTACATTTTGTATTTTAATTTATTTAACATTCTTAACATTTAACTTAATTTTCTCCTTAACATATATTAGAAATTCTAGCTTTTCTTCCCTTATTTCCGATTATGCAATCATTCCATACGGATATTCGACAGTATCTTCAATAAAGACTTTATTTCCCTTAGGTTCGCCTTACATTCGGGTTGTTTTTAGGTTTTGTTTTCCAACTAAGCTGGCTTTTGTCGCAATGCCATGAAGATGAAGTATCTTCCGTACGTAAAGGAGGTGAAGTAGATGGAGCGGGTGGTTTATCGACAGTTTCTAAAACAGTATCAACTAACCCCATGACTTTTTGACGAAAACATCTGTTTTGTTTGCTAGTCATTTCTTTCATGAATTTTACAACACTTCTTGCGAAAAGCTCATCAGAATCGTCTTCAGATTTTTTATGTCTTTTGGTTTTCAGCCATTCTTTTAGAATTTTATTTTCTACGTCGGAATTTTTTCGAGTTCTTTTCAAAACTTTTCCTTTTATTGGTTTCAAATTTTTCTCATTTTCATTTATATTCGCGGATATGTCATTATTGCTAACAATTTCCTGTACATTTGAACTATCTTCTACAAGTTCTGATTGGGTAACATATGGAGTTATGTTCCTTTCTCTACTTCCTTCTCCTGTTCTTACAAAAGGTACCAAAAATTCGAGGTAATCCGCAAGATAGTACCTTTTCTTTACATCTTGACCAGCTTTCGTACGCCGTAACCATTTGAGAAAAGAATTTTTAATTGTTCTCCAACGTTCTCGACAGATTTCTTCTGAAAAATAACAATAAACACAAATGTATGCGTTAAAATACATATTTTTATTCATTTAACTCTTTCGTGACATTTAATGTCAAGTCAACTAATATTCCATACAAAATTTCACTAAGAAAAGCATTTTTCAACAAAACTATAACCATCTTGCTGTTCCTTCATGACCGCTCCTATTGCAACGAAATCACACTAATTTTGCATTAGAAGTTTTACCAAAAAATATCCATATCATGAAGGAGCACACTTACACACTCTCACAATTCTAACCTATATGCAAGCTCTCAAATCTAGATAAATTTCACTTTAGATAAAGCAGATTAGGATTATTACCTCTGTTAATTCCTATAACGAAATATGGACAGAGAAATAGTCACCAAAAAATTCTTAGATACCATTTACAGCGTAAGAAAAATGTTTTTATAATGCATTTTTAAAGGCGAGTTGGAAGAACTGCATTGGTATTGGTTCCTCAATTCGACTACCCCTTCCAATGTTAAGTTATAGGGAAACAGCGCATCGAAGAAGAGAGAAGAGGCAAGCAGCATATATTGCGCATTTCCAAAAGCGAGACAAAATGAACATTATTGTTTGCGTCGGTCCCTTGCAAAAAGTACAGAGTGGTCCTGATTTAATCATAAATTTGAACGATTTTAAAAATGTTTAAATAACAAAAGTCTATTTTTAAATAAAATTTAATTTGTTTTAAATAAATAACCGGTAAGCATTGTATAAAGTGTTTAGTGTGTGGCTGTGAAAAGGACAATGTTTAATGTATTTACAGAAAATTTGTACATATAATAAAACATTTTTGTACTATGCACACTTTAGAAATATTCCAATTTCTCTCTCAAATCTTTGTCTTTCTCTCACTAATGACTTCTTTATTGCTATCTATTTCTAGCAAAGTTTTCCACTTCATTCCGCTAACAGAACCAAATCGAAAAAAGATAAGGAAATATGTTACAAGTGCCCCTTCTTGTTATGTATATTATTTATTTTTACTTTAAAACATTAAAATAAAATTTTTCAATTACAATTATTCATATGGAATTCATTAAAATACCTAATAAATATACGGTATTACCTTAAGGAGTTTCAAAGTATCAGCTCATTGGAAAAATTCTACACAATTGACTTTACAGCTGAGTAATCTAGTTTTCTATTAAAATCACGAAAGAACTCGTTTCCTACACATATACCATATTATATTACTTTGACAAATGGTTCAAATGTAAGGAGAAAATAAAACAATAATCTTACCTGGATCATGCACTTCCCTAGCCACATTTTCCCAAGCCCTTTCTACATCGTCCTTCTTGGTTGGTAACGTATAATTCCATATGAATGGATTTCTTTCAATTGCGTTCAAAAATTTTATGTTACTTAAAACTTCCTCCCTCTTCATTTTCGCTTATCGCAAACACGTCCAAACACTCTAAAAACTCGCTGCGAACTGAAGAGGATTTGGGGAATTCCGCATCAAAGCTACGATACGACAAGAATATTTTCATTTCAGGGCGAAAAAGCATCCCCTCTCTCTGCAGAATTCTCTGGTTCGCAGTGGTGTACGGGGCGTGCGGCTTTGAGGAAAGCTTGCTACACAAATGCAAAATTTCAATCTCTCACGCGGAATTCTTTGAACGAATTCTCTAAACTCTGTGCGGTTTTCAGCGCCAATGTGTGACGTCACTGAACTTGGCCGCACTATGCGCAGACCGGGGCGGTTTTTCCCCGAATTTTCGAATACGGATGTTAAAGCTGTTATGTAGGCCAAGTGATCAGATGAGCTTTTTACATGGTCATAAACTAACTACTTTCGGTGTAATAAAAATCATGTTCTAGATTTAGATTAATTGTCAGACACATAATGAAAACATATTTTTTTTATATATAATACATACTGTTATCGTTAGTTAGTAATATTAACGGTTGAGAATCGATTAAATATTTTTACTGTATCGCATTGCTCATATTTTAATATGTTTTAATTTTAGTTTTTATAAGTAGTAAATATCTTTAATTTTGAAGCAAGGTAGTGCGAGTCAAGGCCGTAGCTAGAGAAATATTTCGTTTTTAGTTTTGTTTTCAACTAGTCCAATTATATTCTCAAATGAGCTATCATTTGTTGTAACTGTCAATGTCATGTTTATTCTGTAAGGTAATCATCCTAGAAAGATATACACCGAAGACAACGATTTCAAATTGTGGGAATTTATTCTGGAAATCAGAGGCTCAGTTATAGAAAACTTACAGAGCACTTCGTGAATTTAATGAACCCAATAATCACTCATCAGAACGTGCTATGTTATTGAACATTTAGTTTCCAAAACTTTGGGCTATTGATATTGATAACTTGTGGTTTCAACATGACGGCGCTTTGTGCGATACAGCAGCATGAACTTATCAATTGGCCAGCAAGATCGTGTGATTTGACAACGTTGGACTATTTTTTTTGTGGGGATATGTGAAGTCTCTGGTCTGTGCTGATAAACCAGCTTCGATTGACACTTTCGAACTCAACATAAGACGTGTTATTGCGCATATATGGCCCCAAAAGTGGTAAAATTGGACTGATAGGACGCGCTGACAATTGGCAATTGCAGTGCTTTTGAATTGTAATATACATATATTGTTAAACTTTTAAATTTTAACAATAAATTATAGTTATATTTTAAACTAATAGTCGATAGGCGAATAAAATTAAAATTAAAAAGTGCAAGTAATGTCTGAAGTGTTAGTAAAACTTACTAGTGCGGTTAAATTCGTAAAATAAAACGCAAAAATCCACATAAATAATTTAAGGGCTTGATGGTATATATTGCAAAATCTTATTTTAATGTTTTAAAAAAAAAAATTCCTAAAATTATGTATTAATTCCTAACGAAATTGTAGGGCTCGTATGTTTCATTGACTTGGATTCAAATTCAACAATTTTATATATTTTGTTTACAAATGTAGTAATAAGTTAAGCGAATTGAAAAGAAAACTTTTCAGGCTAAAAGAGAGTGCAAATAGTTTTTATATAGAAGCTTTAGTTTGGAAGTTATTGTGAAGTTTCTACAACGTTTATGTTGTCTGCCATAAGACCCAATGTATTTTATTTGACAAATCAGACCACTTTGCCCTATCACTTTGTGTGTGCTCCGGACTACTTCACAGCTTGTAATTGTAGAGTATTTTGGTAGACTCCCACCCCTAAGCACATATACATATTAATTTTAATGCGTCTTTTTTATTCCAAAATTTTAATGAGTTTGTAAATATAAATTCTCAATACCAACATTCATCATTCATTAGCTATCAAGTCGGCGATAGTTAGTTTTTGTTTATTACATTCTTTTCTGATTCCAGTTGCGTTATATGGTTTCTAAAAAATGTCTTCCTAGTTTTATCTTTATTCACATAATGGGGTATTATTTTGTAGAACAAGGAATTTAACTACAAGGTGTTTACGCCCACAGAAGTGATGTTATCAATGCAGATGGATGCAAGCAGAGTAAATTTGTGAGAGCGCCAGAGCTAAAAAAAAACTGATAAACATTGAACTTGTATGTTTGCTTGAGCGTGCGTTGATAAGCAAAGTAATTTGTAATTGTATGTTTCCATGTACTGCTTCATCTTCGTTTTCTGTGTGCATAACAAATTCTTTCGCGCCTAGATCAAGTTTATTACGCTCAATTCAGCTTTGAACACATGCGAGAGTAAGAAATCAATAGAGTGAAATTAAAAAAAAAAAAAAAACAAGGTGTTCTGTAGTTATATTATTAGAATATTATAATGACGTTTGTGATAAATGTCTTTTAAAAATACAAAATCAAAAGGTGATACTCACGCGCATTAGACTTTTCACGTTGACCCTTCTGGGTTTGTAGCGGCCATCATAGAACAACATGGCTGAATATGCGAACCAGGATGAAGTAAATTCCCTTTCAGTTTGTGACCTCTCAGCGATCCTGGCCTTTTCTCGCCTGTATGACGCCTTCGAAGTAAATTTCTCAAAAAATTAGAAAACCTTTAATTCTTCTATAATTCGGCCTCTATTACCCGCACTGACATCCACTTCTTCTTCACTTCTTCAACAGTGGCCCTGTATTTGTACGCCAATTGCAGCCAAGCATTATCCTTCTTCCGAGGCAGCTTAAAACAAGGGTCTTTTGAGTTCCATAGTAAGGGCGTATACTGTATGTCTCTAATTAAGTCCAACACCAAATTATCGGGCCACTCCATTTTGACCGCTATTAGCTTTGAAACAAAGATACTGACTAGCGAAAATCTGAGCAGGCGAGAATTATTTCGATTTGCTCATTTCTGTCAGCGTGAAGAAGCAGACGAAGCTAGCTTGAACGAGCATATCTGCCTGAATGTTTTGTAATATTCTCGTGCCATTATATCACGCTCAGACGCTCCTGCATGCTCGTTCTGGAGAGTGCGATGTTATTAATTATCCCGATTGCCAGATTGAGTAGATATATAACGAGAAGTTTAAAAGTAAAATTAATCTACATAGAAAAAATCATCTCTCTAATTAAAATTATATAATTATTGTATTAAGTTTGTTTCAGATTATAAGTAGCTGAAAAATGTTTGCTTATTATTTTCAAACTTTCCTAAATTTGAAATATATCGTTAAGGTCAATGCCACCCAAAATAAGAATACATTTAAATCATCGGACTACATTTTTTTAAATATATAAATTTGTTCGTCAAAATGGCACATTATTGCATTGACCTTGATCCTGACCTATGATCTTTACCTTCTGATTGTTCTGTAAACTATTATACAACAGACTGCAGTTCTTGTAACTTCAGAAAAATCAGTACTTGAGAGTTTCTGGGAACACAGATTTCCTTATTTTTGTATTATAATTTGTAAATTCAAGATATTGAGGACAAAATCAAGAATTGGCCGGACAAATGTCACCATGCAATTTATATGTTCAACAAAATCCAGTTTACAATCCAGGAAAACGTCTAAGTTACGTGCAGAGTGAACTTGTCTAAGAATAACGTTCAAAAGATTACAATCAAAACTTAGGGGATTGTGGCCTCTACAAAAAAAATAAAACTTCACATTTATTAATGTTCAAATCTAGATTATTGTGAACACACCACGTTTGGAAAATGTTCAGATCTATTGTGTGGCATCAGCATAAATTAGAATTTAACAGCCTTTGAGCAAATCTGTAATGTCGTCAATAGCCAAAATAAATAAGAGCGGGCCCAGATGACTACCCTGCGGTACACCTGACGTGGCAAATATTTTTCTGGAAGTTTCATTCTGAATAGTAATCTGATAAGTCCTGCTGGACAGGTATGAGCATATCCAATTGATAAGTAATGGAGAGAAGCCTAGATTTACTAGTTTGAGTATTATAATCGAATGGGACAGTTTATCAAAAGCCTTGCTAAAGTCAGTATAAATGCAATCGGTTTGCAGACCCTTCTGGAAGCCTTCAATGACGAAAGAGACAATTTCAAGAAGGTTTGTGGAAGTGGAACGACCATGAAGAAAGCTGTGCTGATTTGTAGAGACAAGGCTATGACAGATACTGACAATTGTGAGTATATAATTGACTCAAAAAGTTTTGGAATACATGAAAGCTTCGCTATGGGCCGGTAGTCTTTTTACCCTTTTTGTGGATGGGAATAATAAAGGCATTCTTCCAGAGTATAGGGTGTTACGGATTTTTAAAGTGGAGGATCGATTTTGAAGAAGATTAACAAAGTTTTGGAATTTTTCGCGTGAGTAAATTTAAACGCTGTCGCAGAAATTGGTCGTACAAACAGCGCCTGATTGCAGTAGCCGCGAGTGGAACGGTATGCGTGCAGTGCGGACATCTGGCAAGCCTCGCCGGGCATATGCAGCAAAGTGAGGAGAGCACACCGCGACACGACGCTCAACGGTGTCGATGGCCTGCACATGTGTATGGAGTTGTGGCAGGGCGCAACAGCAGGAGCAGAGCAGCGTAGAGGAAACGGAATATGGAAAAGCGGATCAAGTGGAGTAGGTGAAATGACGACGACGATTGACGAATGACTGTGGGGAGCAGTAATCGGGGATAAGATAAGCCGTGCAAGGCAAAACAACGAAAACAAGAGCGGCAACAACAACGCGCCGTGCACCCCGGCAGTAAGCAGTAACAATACACGAAAACAAAAAGAGAACAGAGCGGGGCTTTTCGGCTGTTTTTTTTCCCTGCTTTGCTCCTCTTCGTTTTCTTCTTTTTGCGAGTGCTCGGCCGCTCTGGCAGGAGAGAAGGTGGCTAGGCGACCCGAGGAGGAACGTATGGTTGGCATTTTTCGTTCCTCGTTCGGTTTCTGCTCCTCTTTCTCCTTCTCGTACCGGGGCCGTGGTGCCGCTGCTGCTGCCGCTTGCTGCTGCTGCTGCCTGCCTGCCTGCTGGCCGCCTGCTTGCAAGCTGTGTAGTGCGCCCGTTGTCTTTCTTGTGTGTACGCTTTGGTTTACGCCGTCGTACGTCTGTCGTGTCGTGTCGTTTCGTGTCGTGTTCAGCAGTTCATCCAGCCGTTGAGCGAACCATCAACATGAAACAGTTAACTCCAAGTCAGTTTACATTTGACATTCGTTCTGGTTGGGTGTGGGTGTTCGATTTGTGGTGTAAAAAAAATAGTCGCTTTGGCGGGTTTATGGCCATCGCGGTTTTTACTTTAAACAACTGAAGAAAATTCATTTTTCTGCTCCACGGCTACCTTGCAAGGTGACTGAGTGTCGTCAAAACGATTGATTGGATTGTACTTTAATTAAGGACTATCATTATTTTGAGTGACAGTGCCTGTGGTGGCTTTAAATGCGGTTAGTTTTCTCCGGTAGTGCTGTGTAGTTCTTTGGTATATAAAGAAAAGAAAAAATTGTAAACTCCTAAAAAGAGGGGATGACAACATGATAAGAGGTGGTTGACACATTGATAACAATCTCCAGAAACAAAATTTAATATCAACAGTGATTCCAAACAGCTTAAGAATTTTGTGTGAAGAAAAAAAATATTAAAGAGCTACTCTAAGAGTTTGAACGGAGCCCTTTGTATTTTAAGGTGACTGGGGAAAATTGTCTTCCAGGCAAGGTGTTTAGTGAAATTAAAAAAAAAATCAGTGACAAATTTGTGCCCCTTGACAAAATCAAGTCCTTTAAAGGACACACCATCAAAAGTTTTGTGAATAGTGCCAACCTCTGCTATGAAGTGACAGTAGTTAAATAATACCTGGAATTCACGTGTGAACTTGTGTTTTGGCTATCAGTGCATTGCGCGCAGAATCGAGAGGATTACTTACCTTACCTACCTTCCTGCCTGCATAGCCACCTTGTGCCCACGAAAAGAAGAATACAAAAATTTGCTTATCATTTCTGGATTGCTAAACAGAGAGATAAAGATACCCACGAGGTGTCAGTAAAATAAAGCGGTTCTCGCGAAAATCTTCGAGGTGTCGATAATAAGTGCTTTCGGGTGTTTAAAACTTTCCCCGTGAGGGTTGTGTGATTTTTTTTTTTTTTTCTCCTTTCTGGAAACGGAAGTGCTCGGATTTTGATAGTTGAATCAACCGCACGTAATTTTGAGGTAATTTGATTTTTTGGGAAGATTCGTTTTAACGAATAAATGAGTGAAATAGGTGAATGAATTAAGTGTTGTGATATCGTGGAATTTTGATAGTGCTGATAGCTATTTATGATACTATTTGAAAATATTTACTTGATCGATTTTCGATAATTTCTTCTAAATTATCGTCAGTTATCTTATGGTTGGAGAAACTAATTTAAAAGGAAATAACTTCTTGCCTCATTGTCAGTATATTATCTGAAGAGGTTGAATACTGAAGACACTGTATAAAATTTTATATAAGTAAAACAAGGATCAATTTGGAAGAAAAAGTACGATCCAAAAAAATATGAAATGGGGTAGAAATGAAACAGTTTCCCAATAATTGTGTTTGGAAAAGATGCTGTTATTGGCACTTAACTGAAAACAAATATGTTCAGATATCAAAATTATGAATACCTAAAAGAATATCAGAAAAAATAATGAATTTTTGCCTTGAAAGTGGATTCAAAGCAAATCTTAAAATATCAGGAGTAAAGGACAAAAACAAGAAAACTCAGTGATACCTGACCTCAGATCCTTTTAACCACTTTGGTTTGATAAGCAGCATTTGCTCTGATTAAAACAAGACCTGAAAATAAACTACAGCAGCTACTCTTTACTGCAATATTCTTAAAGGTTAAATCCTGTGCTAGAATGATAGCCAGTACTATTTCGCAGGTCAACATCTGTTTAATCAAAACTCTCATCATCGAAAACAAAAGTCGAATTCGAAAACATAAATCCCTTCAAATTGTGTGCTCTTTGACTTCTTTTATGTACTG
The DNA here is from genome assembly GCA_949715965.1 of Dysmachus trigonus. Classification (NCBI taxonomy): domain Eukaryota; kingdom Metazoa; phylum Arthropoda; class Insecta; order Diptera; family Asilidae; genus Dysmachus; species Dysmachus trigonus. The sequence goes on along the minus strand of OX454322.1, from coordinate 77,431,503 downwards.
TCAAAGTTGGAGTAGGGAATCTGATGTGTTTAACACTTTTAAAAGAATACAATATAACAATTTAAATAATGCCAGAAAATCCCAATATGAGATAGAGATTGAGTATTGAGATCGGATGCCTAACGAATACTTATTTAAAGAACTGTCAAAGGTCTAATAAAAAAGTAATAAACTTTTTCTGAGTAATTGATCCAGATCTAGTTTCAAAATTTCAAAATAAATGAGAACTATCAAACATAATATAAGGATCCTCATGAACACTTTTATCAAAATAATTGGACAAACATTTTGACATGAATATCGTTTAAAATTTATCTGCGAAAACAAACAGGATAAAATTTGTCATATTGGAAAAGGAGAGAAATAGATTATATGTGTTGTAACTGTTGGTGCACTAATCGGCAACTAGTGTAACGATTAACTTAGTGAACATAGATTTTTGTGCAGTAAAACCTCCACTTTGCTGAATAGTATTTTTGTACACTTAATCGCCTCACCAGAGACTCTAAATGGTTTTCTGTTTAGACATTAGGATCGTCCAGTGTGTTATCACAATGGGCCTTTTTCATTGGCCTAAGTCTGCCTGTAGGCTACCACATTTTTCCCATCCTATCCATGAATATCCACTTAAATTGTATTTGTATATTGTAAAACAGATTTCATATAATATCCACCACTATAAGATGGAAAAAAAGATTCACAATTATAAGTCGTACCCAACTAGTTGTAGATTACTTTTAAATTGTTAAGTATAAAATTGTGTCCAGGACACAGCACGCCTTTGTTAAAGTCATGTGTGAATCAGTCTCTTATTAGAAAATAATTTTAATATATTAGTTCTTAAAGGAATGTTAGAGAAGAATTCGATTATAGCCTTAACATTTAAGAGTTACAGGAAATATATACGTTTTATCGCCCTGATGGTGCTGATGGCATTTTCATCTGCATTTTTATGGAACAGTGCTGGTTGCTGTGTATACAAAAATTAAAATTTCAAAGTAAATTGATTGGTTTATTTTTTTATTTATTTTTTTCGATGTCTAAGCCTCCAAATTCCACATATTTGGCGATATTACGTATTAAAATTTGATATACCATTCTGGTACTTTTATATACCACTTTTGCATTGCGCTTTCATTAAATTCTCAAGAAATCTTTTAATAGAGGAATAAAACGAAAAAACGAATGAGCTATAAACTGTCATCTCCATAAAAAAAAAAAAAAAACAAAAAAAATAAGAATGATTTGATCTAGTGTGTAGGCCCATAAATTTTCAGTTAACTATGATCTAAATGACAAACGATCTTGACAGCAGATCAATTACAACGAAATGTCCAAGGGCTATAGCAGCAGCCACATTAGACGGCGTGACAATCGTTAAGTCGTTCTTCTTCTGTTAGTGATCTCGTGGTGGTCGGCAGTAAACGGGCTCTTGCAGCCCCTATCGTAAAACAAGAATTCAATTAGAACGCCCAACAAAAATTATCACATGATCTAGATTCTTCCCGCAGTTAATTACCGTACAAACAAAACTTCTGACCAGCCACGATAAATTCCACAAATTTCGTATTCTTTTCGTATTTCCCCCTCTCTTACCCTGTCGCCTTAACCGTAATCCATTCAGGGGCAATCAAAGTGCGTTAAATGCAAATTTAGCGTTCAACCAAGCGTCCCTAAAACCTTTTATCGCCTACCTGACCCACTTACCCCATCGGCTGGCGGCGACGGCGACTCCTCAAAAGCGACAAATTATTCAAGAAGCGCCCCGCACCGTTTGTTGTGATATCAGCAACAGCAGCAGCAGCAGCAACGGTTGCAGCTTGCCAAGACTGTCGACTTCTTAATCATACTCAGAATCCTGGTGGTTGCCTATTGTGATGGCAGCAAAAATGCAATGCATGTGAAGAAGACGGGGGATTTTGATCTGGCTGTGTCGAGTCTATTTAATCGTTTCACCTCATAAATGTCATGCCTGAAGCCATGGCGAACGCGCGTGGCGCGTCCTTCACGGCTCCGAAACTTCTTCCGTCAAACAAGGAAGTGTGTGCAGCAAAACAAACAGATTCACGTCATGAGGCAACCCTACCTGCCATCCATGCCAGCCTCCTGTGGGTTAAAGCAAAGATGAAAACCAGCAGAGGCGAGACGAGAAGCAAAAATTCTCAGCAAAACAAAACGATGGCAGAGGGAGAGCAACACCAGCTCTACTATAGAAGGCCCAGCGCGCTCTCACGCTACCTTAAAATATAATATTTTGGCGCTTGTGACGACTGTGTGTATGTAGTAGTAGTAGTGAGCAGTGCCATGGGAAAGGAAGAGGAATGTCGGTGAGGGGGCTCCCGCCTCGTCCTGCTATCCCGTCGGCGATGTGTCAAGTCAATCCGTAGCAGCGGAAGGGCAAACACAGGGGAAAATTCCCTGCTCACTCCAGCCAGCCGCGCCAGCAGCAAAGCAACTGGCCAGAGCCGAGTGGATGTTGGTTGTTGGTGGATAGGACCGAGTAGCGGCCGACGGGCACGGGAGAATACGGCCGAATTTCGGTCCATTTGTAACAAAAGGGAGAAATTCTTTCCCACACAGTCCACACGCACACAGAGAACTGAGGCCAGCCACACAAACGGGCGCCATGTGCCCGCAATTCGCCCAAGGAACAAGCTATTTCAATTTTCAATTCACCCCTTGAAGGGCGAAGCAACGAGCAGAGCGAAAAATGAACAAACGCCGCTGTCGCCGAGCAGGGACTATGAGAAGCAGAGCTTGTGATGCTGTGTGTATGTGCTGCTGTGCGCCACGACGCGACCTACTGCTATGCTGTATCCCTCTCCCTCACTCCTCTGGGGGCTGTTTAAGGCTGAAAAACCAATACATGACAATACCGCGATTCGATAGTGTGTACAAGTTATTGACATTTGTTTATGCATGGATTCGTCTTGTAGTCGCTTCAAATATAGATTTGTATCGGCGATCACTCGCTGCGGCTCGGTTTTCTTCTTCGTTTTCTATTGTTTGCGTCGTGGCGGCTGAGCACTGCTAGCGAGGTGTGTATACGGCGACAATTCACGCTGTATCGAGCATGGATTGTGCACTAACAGTGGCTGATGAAATTGTGCTTCCGATTATTGACGCAGATTATCCTTTTTTTTCAAATTGGAGAAATTTGTCGGAGACTGGACGGGTTTGGATCGATTTCACATGAATCAAATTGTTTTTAAGAATGATCAACGTTTACCAGCATTGTTGGATTATTTATAGATAAATCTGAAATATGGCTTTTATATCGTCGAAGTGACTATACTTTTAACTCTCACTTTACATCCCTCTAAGGAAGTTAAATAACTCAAGTCATAACAAACCAAGACCACTTAAGATTTTCTTTTGTTAAAACGGACAAAATGACTTTCAAGTGTTGATTATATACTACCTTTAAAGGAAGAACAAACCGAAATTTACTGAATATTACTTCAACTCTTCAAAATCTTATGGAATAATTTCAAAATGCTGTATGTCATACTCACACAAGCAAAGAAACTGATACGAACTGAAGGAATAATTTATAAAATCTGGGATATTATGTTGGATAAGTCTTGGATGCCCCTTCGATTACTTTTTCAAACACCATGAAAATTGAAATCCGGAGCAGGAAGAGACGGTCAAGGAATTTCTACTAAAATTTGGGCTGAGTCCTAGAGAAGATGTTAAAAGCTCTTTCAGCATCCCAATTTGGATATTTTATTATTATCATTATTACCATTAGGGGTGATCCTTATGGTGGGCACTGCGACCGAAAGATCTTTTGTGCCGAAGCCCCTTTATAGTAGAAGACGGTCTGCTACCCTAAGGAACGTCAGAAAGTCTTTAACAGAAGATGAACAAACTTCAACCGAGTCCAAGAACTCCTGACTGAAGATCTTTCTTGTTAACCATGCTAAAGCAGGACAAGCACACAGAATATGTGATGCAGTTTCGTCGTCTTCAAGACACACACTACATTCCGCCTCATTTGACAAATCTATTTTATGTAGGTGGTATCTTAGCCCATGGTGGCCAGTTAGGTAGCCTACCAACAATCTGAGTTCCGTTTTTCTCAGAGCATTGATTTCAGTGCAGGTATAGGGTCTGAATGGCTCTTTAGGATCCCAGGGAAATTATCCCAGTGTATGTACTGTAGATTCCGGGGCCCATTCTTCCATCACAGCTTTGGACGAAGACCAACTAATGCTGCAGAAGGACCATTGAATCGAGATGATGAACCTTCCCTAGCTAGTTCATCAACAAGCTCATTTCCCTCAACGCTGGAGTGTCCAGGTACCCAACAGAGAGTAACCCTGCTGGAAGTCATTAAAATTTGGATATAGTGATAGCCATTGAAAGATGTGATGATCTTCAGACAGGAAGAGAAGGGAACTTACGTAGAACTTTCAAGACTATGATCTATTCGAAGCGTTTATTAAAGTAGCACAAAATTGGATCCAGATTAAGAACACATAACTGAACAATCTCGCATGTCATCTGTCCACAAAATGTGTAACAATTGATCGTTTCGCTAGCATATGAAACAGCTGATTTTATTTACAAAATAGGTCACAATATTAATTACAATAAGAGCTAGGTAAATTCAATTACATTACAGTTCCAATTTCCTGAAATTGTAATAAGTAATTGGTATGTTGGGGACTTTCTTAATTCCGTGGCCACCTTTTAAAGCCTCTTTTGACGAATAATTCAAGTCCATTACTAAGTTCATAATCAATCAACCATTAGAATTCCTCCTAATGGAAGTGAGAACTTTTTCAAGCTTAGTACTAAGGAATTAAACATATCAATTACGAATTACAATCTCAGGGAATTGGAATTTCAATGGTATTTAATTCCTAATGGATGGATTTAAACTCTGCTCTAATTGCAATGCTGTTTTCACAAAATATGACCTATAACTGATCACAATTTAGGAATCGGGTTATATGTCTCAAAAACTTCAAAATTTTTGAAAAGGTAAAACACATAAATCCTTGAGCGATAGAGTATCTAGTTACGAATTTTTATTCTATAACGCAAGCGTTTTACTAATCGCTTTGTTGCGGGAGAAGCAAATCACTTAGGCGAAGAGCCCGCGAAGGTCTCCAATTTGTCAACATGTTGCGAACTATTGTCGCCAATCTATTAAGGCATTGATCTTTTCCACCGAAAACAGGTTCCATTTGCCATTCCCTTGAATTTACAGTCCGATTTACCTTTGGCGATGGTATGGCAATGTCTTCCTGCTGAAAGGCTTATCATAACTGGAAATAACTCGACGATAGAACTTACATATGTGCTCCTCATAGCCGAGGACCTTTCGTAAAAAGTCTTCAACTCTCATCATTGCAGCATATCGTCGTCGCAGCGGCTCACCATACTATATCTTCGGAATTCATAACTTATTTGTTCCATTTTAGAGCGGTCTGGGCAACAGTGCGCCGCCGTAATAGGTCCATGGATGCGCCGAAGCAACGTGATAACTCATGCGGCCGCAGAGCGTTCATTGTGCGGTGTGTGCATGGCCGCGATCGGCGCATTTATTACATGCCCAATTACCTGGCTGCGTTTTCTGCGGTGCTTCTTAATTTTTCCGTCTTTTAGTTACTTATTCATTACGCTATTGCCCTTGCTGCTGGGGCGAGTGCATTCAGTACAGCGGTAATCCACGCGAATCTGCAGCAGCAGTGCAAAGGGGACTCGCTGAAATCAGACATCAAAACGCTCGAGCCGACAGAAAGGTCGGAAAATTGAAAAATGAGAGAGAGAAAAAAAAGAAAAAGAAATAATAGTATAAAAATGCGGCTGTGCAACCACTACCAGGTAGGTCTCAGCTTGGCGGCTGTGCACGGACGCGCTCAAAAGCAAACAGAGATGACCACAGGTAAAGAGCGCCCTTCTCTCCGGATAGGTCGACGCAATCATAACCATCACGGTCGCAAAGTTTTGTGCATCTTTTAGCACACTGAATACTGATCGTCACGTACCGTCCGCCCCGCCACGTCCCTGCGGGTTCTTCCCTCTCATTTTCCCTCCTTAGCACTTCTTATCACCTTTTCATTTGGCGTCTTGGCGCGATCGTAAACATCTTGTGCCCGATCTGTTTGGGGCGCTGATCGCGCTGTTTAGCTACTCCTCTCATTTTGCTGAGGTGATCATCATCTTTACGGACGGCGGAACTTCTGCATCTTTCAGATTTTCTTCGTGTGCTGTATGCTCTCCCTGCCGCGTCTACTTGTCCCGCTTCGCCCCGAAAATTTCGTTCAGTCGATTCACACTTTCGTACGACTGCAGCCCGATCGATGGACCTGGCTGCGATCGCGAGAATCTCAGAATCGTTTGAATGTTTTGCACTTTCTGCGGTTCCTCGCGGCCAGGAATCATTTCATCTCAGCTCATGATACAATTTACAAATATTTTCGGTGTGGTGTAAATTTATTACACCGAAGCAGAAAATTGCGGGTAAAAATAGACATGAAGGCTATTTTTACGCCTGTTTAGATCGCCTGGCGTTTTCTTCTCGTTTTATTCAATTCAATTTTGGCTTTTGTTGCTCGCTTATTACTGCCCTCTTATTTTTGGACTAATGGGAAATTATTTCCAATGGCACTGTTCGTACACTGTTCCTCTCCTTCGATCGTATTTAGGTTTCGATTGAGTCGAAAATTAATATTTGAAGTAGGAAAATATGGCGAGCATCCATAATGTTTTATTTTGATTTTCATGAACATACTTTCATGGACTTTTCATTTATTATCTGATGGGAAGGTTAGTAAAGTACAAATTTCAAGAATGTATTCGCCGTTGAGATTACCAAAGTAATCTGACACATTGCCTCAAGGTCCAATCGGATATACATCCGCCATTTAAAAATAATATAGTGACTTATTTCCATTTATATAGCTCAAATTATCTTCGTTTAGGTTTTGAGAAAGTATTTTTCATTTTGTTTTCTCGAAAATATAATGAATAGGAATTGACACTATTCTCAAAGTAAAGGATTTCAGTTCTTAGAGAACTGATATCTTTCACTTACAACAATAACTTAAACTGTTATGAAACAGAATGACTTCAAAGGCTCATATTCTTGAAAGAGAAAAGTTTTTCAAACAAATTTCATTAAAAACAAGGAAATTTCCATTCGTGACCTTTTTAAAACTTTACAGGTAGAGTTTCTGCACGCCCACACACACACTTTTCAGATTATGTTACGTATTTGTATTTAAACGAGAGATTTTACATTTAAAGTAATTATAATGGAAAAATTTAAAACTTTATTTCTTTTTATTTTTATATTTAAATGATATCATGGATGAAATTTCACCTCAGACCCCCCCCCTCAAATAATTTTCTCAAATTTTTAGAAAAACCTAATGACTTTTAACAGTGATTTTTCCTGCATACATTTAAGACGTCACTATAAAAGTGACGTTAACATGACATATAACATTCAATAATTATAAAAATGTATTCAATTGCTTTTAATTGTCTTTTTTAAACTGAAAAGATATATAAGCATATTCTGGGATGAAATCACACCCATGATACCCTTAATGTGATTTATTTTGATGATATTGTTATAATGTAATAAGTATCTTGGGGCAAAAAATGAAGAATGTTAAAGAATCAGGCCTTTAGGCTTGGTTGAGCTCAATCAACGAACAAGCATATCGATTTCATATGCTATATATGTATATAGGGTAGGGAGTGTAGTGATTGCCAATCCGGACGCGGACGATATCTCGCAACTAGAGTTTTTTACTTCTTAGTACGTTACCCAGTAAATAAACAAAATAAGGAGAACGAGTGTTTATCAAACTTGGAAGCAACTTCAAAAAGAAAGGAAAATTAATTTTACCTCAAATGGTTCGTTGAAGCGAAATACTGTCCATGAAGAGCTCTAATCTCTATTGTATCCTACTACCTACTAGTATATATAAACACCTTTTCTGGTATAAAACTGGGTCTAACTAGAGACATTTTACTTTTGTTTTCGATAAATTTTTGATTTGAGTCCGTTCACTCGCCCCAAAACCAGCTTTCAAACCATCTGTTTCTAGACAATCGATTTTATCGCAATTAGTTTTGAGGTGCTACCCCCGAACAGGCTGTCCGTGTCGCCGGAATCGCCAACAACGCCAAACACCTGAACGACCGAAATATGAAAAATTCTTCGTGCAGCGCGAAGAGAAAAAAAAACATATTGAGTGGAGGTATAAAAGCAAAAAACCCAGCAACGCCCTTGACATATTCGCCCAAACACATCGCGCCGTCCAAAGTCGCAGCCACACGACACTAATTCCGCTCATTACCTTACCTTCGCGGTGGTGAGCTTTTCTTAACATTTTTTTTATTTTTTATTTTGCTTTGTCAAGCTGCATCGCTTCCTTTGGCACCTTTCACGCTGCTTGCCGAAGTGCCTGCCCACTGTCCAGGGTATCGCAGCGCCGCCGGGGCCGAGGGGTGTGATTATGACCGTTTTGTTGGAAACACATGTCACGTATTAGCCCCGCGGAAAAAGAGGTGCTGCTGCACATTTCTCCACTCGCTCTGGAGCGGGAGACTAGCTGTTGATTGAAGAAGACGAAGCCTTGGTGCTTGTGCAAGAAACTGGTGGGTCCAGTGCGGGAGGTTGCACCGTTTAGGACTTGTTTCTCCTCTAGCCTGAATGAGCGCCGCAGCGATCGAGCCGATCGCGCAGATGATGCTTCTTCGACGGATATAGTGACAACGAAACAAGAAATCCATCACCTCGCGAGAAGCATCAAAGAATAAGCGGATGGAATGATTGACGGCCGGATGAAATATGACTGCATGAAGAGAGATTGCCATTGCGACCGCTAGCCAGAGATAGAACGATACATGCGCGTTCGGGCAAATGCTTCATCTTCATCATCATCATCGTCGTCATCGTCTTCACGAGCCACCATAGTCTTCGGTGTGCGCGCCAGGTAAAACTTGGTGAAGAAGCACTAGCGGTAAATTTTAGAAATTGCCGCGATTTGAAAGTAACGAAGAATGCAACTGGATAGCGCACCGCCACAGCTCCCATTAGCTGCCAGCAGAATCCGGCAGGAACCCTACCATCTGCCTAAAAACAAAAGCCAGCGCGAAGAGTATTTTAGTTGGCTGCGTTCGATCTGTGCCGATCGTGGCGGTCTATTGTTCCGTCGCGGTGAATGAAGATCGCTTTGACAAGTGAACAATGAATGGATGGGACTGTTTGCGGCTGTTGTAAGACCTCTCCTCCATCTGGTTTTCGCGGCGTTATGGAACCAAACTCGCGCGCACCACACTAGAGTAGACCACCGTCGCCCGCCGCGCGATAAGGCGAGCGCAGGGTGATTTCTTCATTAATGGGAAATTTATGAATTGTTTTGAATAAATTTCTGGCGGCCCGACTGAGCGGTGATCCAGTTTTGATCGCTGTGCAGTGTCACCGGACTAACACGTAATACTCGCCACTGGTCGGGGGATAATGGTATTACGTTTTAACTGCTTAATATTTATGAGCGATTAGCTCGCCGGATGACTTAACTGAAGCCGATTTTCTGACTGAGTGATGTTTTGTTTCTAGTGAAATTAAAATTCATTATTTCTTCTATACAAAATAACGACTATTTTTGGAGTTTTAACGTAGTATACGTGATGGAAGATAGTATTTTAGAGAATGCTTTAAAATACGTAGATTGATTTAGATTGCTTTTATGGTAAAGGAAGCATGCTTTAATCGTATTCTTAAATATGTCGTCTGTGCTAAAGGCTAACTTGGTTTTCGTTGGGAAAGAAAGCAATTCTTACCAGTGTTTTCATAAACATTTAAAATATTAAAAAATGCTTGGCATAATTATTTATTAATCTCAATTTAACCTAATTCTACACCTTAGATACGTTCTCGAAGAATACGTGTAAAAAAATACATTGCATTTATGGAAAAATAGAAGGTTGGTTCTGGAGTAGAAATAATCAATACAAATAAACAATATGGAAACTTTTTTTATATGTTATTTTATAAAGATTACACATAAAATAAAATTATAATATATATATTATATTTTCATTTGAAAAGAAAACAAATGTCATTAATTTATGAATACCAAGTCGTAATAAATTCGTAAATTATGAAGTAATTGTGAAGTTGTTAATGTGTAATATAAACAACAAAATTCCTTAGAATGGGAATTTATCGTGAATTTTTGAATTTGAAAAGGAATTTAAAATTTTAAAAATTAGGTAACTTAATGAATTAGCAGAATAACATTAGTTACTCTATTTAGTATAGTAGCAAAATATTAATACGAAAAATGTATGCCTTTAATATTCTTAAATTTGTTGTTGCTACCCGGTCTAAGTTTCGCCCTCATCACTCAGGTGCAGCCACCCGTAGGCAGCAAACTTGTCCTTTATTTGTAATTAAATGTAGAAGAAGCCTCTCTCAGAGGCATGTAATTAACCTAGGGCCGAAAATATTTAATAAATTACCCCAATTCTTAAAGACAGATCTAACACTAACAAAGTATAAACTGAAATTTAAAAGGTATGTAATTATTAATAATAGTAGATGTCATCGGTATATTGGAAGCTTCTTTAATTATTGTTTCTATTTTTATTTAGACTTATTTAAAAAAAAAAAATCTGACTTGCACATATTCAATTACGATTAACTTTTATAATATTTATATGAACTTCAAATGAAATTTATTTTTATTTGTAATTTGCACGCTAAACCGCTGCTTATGTGAATGCTTAGCTTAGCTTTATTTTCGATGCATTTAAACCACTATTGAGTTAAGCTGCAATAAACTAAAATAAATTTTTTAGAACGCTATAACTTCTTCACTTTAATGAATTTCAATATTACAATTTGTGAACATATTCTCAGTAGTGTAAACTTTGAAAAACCTCTTTGTTTGACCCATATATTCGCTTAATTTAATAATTGGTCTAAAATCATAACAAGAAGACTTACATTTTTTAGGAAATGTCTTGCAAATGGAAAGTTACCCACAATAAAACGAGAATGATTTTTACTATTTGTTTTTTGGCTGTACTTCCAAAAACGTCCAATCTGAGATTTTCTTGACTATTTTTCTGGACATTGTCTATTAGATCAGATGATAATAATGAAAAAAGTTATTTTGTTATTGTTAACAATAAATAAAAATTTTATTAATAAATAATAAAAAGCAAAATACTTACATAAATTTTAAAAAATTGCTTAATTCATTTAAGAATATGTTAAATTTTTCAGGTCAAGCTGAGGTTTTAAAGTTTGCAGAACTCCAGCTGTTTTTTTTTAATTTTATTTATTAATGTTGATACTTAGATAACTACTTTAATTCCATTTTTAAGTAAATCCCATATTCCATGAGCCTACTCGCAATATTTTATATTCAAAAAAGCAATTAATAACAATTATTACGAACACAAAATGTTGTAGATGACAACTAAATTTTAGTAAATGCCATGTTTATCATTCTGTATATTGTAAATTGATCAAAATCCCACATAAATAGCGACGTCTTGTCTTAAGACGACAAACATTGTTATAGTAGTTCATAAAATTAGGATTTGGGAGCGCCGCCGGTGTCAGTTTTATTTTTAAACAAATATCCGTTGGAGGATGTCACATCAAACAGTGATATTTAAATAAAAAAAATGGGACAAGCATTTTGTGATCTAAAAAATTCAAACGCAAAATATATTCACTTTATCTAAAAATAATTAATTCTTGCTGCTCTGCGATCGCACAAACGCAAGCAAATTAAACAAATGTTATTCACGATCTTCGCGCAAAATATATAAATCCTCTACTAAACGTGAAAACGTTAGAGAAAGCAGAGTGGCACTATCTGCGAGAAGGAGAAAGTGAAGAATAGTTTAAAGGAGCTACAAAATCAATTCTGACGCGCAAATGAAAAGCGATTTTCTGATGAAAGCACACCTCTCCCGCTCCGGCTGTAAATCACCGCGCACCGGTGAGCCGAAGCGACGAACAAGGGAAAATTCTGGCCGGGCAGAAGAGCCACCCACCCACATTCGACTTATTTTGATCGCCGCGAAAATAAACAGAAAATCAAAAATCATTTCAATTTGGCGATGTATTGGAAATTATTTGGAATCTCTGGACTTTCCACTTTCCTTCCCTACTCTCCGCCGGAGGTGCCATATTCCCGCAGGAACTCTACCGGCCAAGGGGGCCGCGGGCTTATTGAGGAAATTTATTACTTTGCAGATTATTTTCAGAATAATGACAGACGGATCCGTGCCGAATCCCAAATACTTTTGATATGGCGCGAAAATATCTGGACAACCAGCTGTAGATTTTCTGTTTTGTTTTCTACCGAAGCGCACGCTAATGACTCACTTCTACTTTATGCTCCCTCCATTGCTACACTTTTAGAAAGTGTTGTGTGTATATTTTTTATTTTAGAGTCAATTAATAGCATAATGTATTTATGGATGCTGTGTCGAGCGTTCGCTGGATGCCCGGAATTTCGCTATTTTCCGCATAACGTCCAGTTCTCGAGCAATTCAATTCGAAAAGATGGTTTTCGAATCTCCAAATTGCGGTAAGACCCAAAGGCAACAATTCGATTTCGAAAATCCTTTCACAGTACGCAATTGAATTGGACATGAGCATGCAACGATCTTTCAAGGAGAGATCCAAGTCGGCTCCAACGCCACCACCCACCTCTCGATAATTAGCTATGACTAAGTACAACCTGCACATTTTGCCAGGTAATCTTTTTCCTAATAATTTAGCAGCCCCACTAGTTGCTGCTGCAGCTGCTGCTGCGACGGCTTCGAAACTCCAGTATTGGGCTCCCCTGCCCCGCTTCCTCGGCCGCGAGGTAATCACAACAAGCTTTTGTGGATTTTGTTAAAACGCTGGAAAAATGGGTAGCGTGTTTTCACCTAGTTATCTTGTATTTTGGCGTGTTTTGATTTATGTGTGCTCGGGACTTATCTTCTATCGAAGTAATTAAATTAATTTATGCTTATGCTCTGTGTTTCTTTTCTTTTCAGGTAATTTATGGGAATTTCGAATTTTTTCCGTGTAATAACTTAAGCTGCTCGAGTGATACGACCAGGAAGGTGAGATTTTGCCTTTTTTTGGAATGCTACTTTTGTTTCTGCATTTTCGTACTTGACATTGTGTTGTCTGAATTGAGGAAATATTTTTGCACCAGCTACTTCTAGGTAGCTCTGCTTAATATTCAAACAAATTATCATTTCTATAAGTTTTTTTCTGTAGATTACGAATTCGATAACGAAATTATTTAATTATCTCTTGTTAAAAAGTATAAAAAAACAGTATTTTGCCCATGGGCCCGCGAAGGGATAAAATGTTAAAGAAACGAAGCAAAAGTGATTCGAAAACATATAGTGTTTCCCCTTCAAAAATTTAGACATTTTCAGCTAGCCTTAAGTACGGGATAGCTGTAAAAAGGTATTTAGGGATTCTTGACCGTCGGCCTACCTTCGAGCAATAGTAATAAAATTCATGGAAAAAGGTAGAAGAAATTCATGGAGAAAGTTCAGACTTATCCTTCAAAACATCATACTAAGCAGTAAAATTCTAAGGAAAAAGACTTGAACGTTTAATGCAGGGCGCATCGTACAAAATCAGCTTCTTTTAGTAAGCTAGTACATTTTCTTTCCCGAAAACTCCCATACATTTACAAAATACAATCTCATAGCCATGTTGCCATATGGTCGTGAGACAGTATGAATCGGGCCATTGACACATAGTTTTAATAACTATTCCCAAATGGCTAATAGTCGGGGTGCCAGAGGTTCAAAAAATGGGTTATTTCGTTGTTGGACGGAATTTGATGAAAAATGGCAGAAAGGGAAGGTCATTGCCCGTACAGTGACCCATTAAAAAAGTTACAATGAGCGAGGTCGGGAAGGTACTTTGTTATTGCAAAATAACTTTGATAACCCGTTATTTTTCAGTTTTCTTGGAATAACTCGAAAACGAAGCGTTTCAGCGAAAAATATTGAATAGAAAAGTTGTTCAGCTGATGATTTTACGTAGGAATACGGTTTTTTGATTAATTAAAAAATTGTTTTTCCCACCGAAAACCAGCAGAGAAGTAACAAAAATGCAAAAACAATAAGCATTAAAAAATAAAGGAAAAAAACGATTTCCATCGTTGATATTTGGGTTATTGATAGGTATTGGTATTGTTAACCAAATGCACCCGGTCCGGTTTTTCAAAAACAATATGGCGACCTATTGCAACATTGTTAAGTTAAAACTTTGGAACGCTGTAAAATCTGCATGAACAAACGGATCTTGATGAAACAATTTGGAATCGGTAGGTATTAACGGCATCTTTGAGTGTGCCAAATTTCAACAATTTTCAACAATTACTTTTTTTGTTATTAACCAATGTGTATTCGTAATTTCGTCAATTTACAACATTAAGCTTTGCAACAAAATGCATCAAATCATCAAAACTCGCTATTTTCGCGTTTTTAGTCACCACTGTAGGATGTTAAGAGTAATCAAATGCATTTTGTTATTGTTGTAATGTTGTAAATTGACGAAATTACGAAGCACAGCAAATGGTTTTTGGTTAATAACAAAAAAAGTAATTGTTGAAAATTGTTGAAATTTGGCACACTCAAAGATGCCGTTAATACCTACCGATTCCAAATTGTTTCATCAAGATCCGTTTGTTCATGCAGATTTTACAGCGTTCCAAAGTTTTAACTTAACAATGTTGCAATAGGTCGCCATATTGTTTTTGAAAAACCGGACCGGGTGCATTTGGTTAACAATACCAATACCTATCAATAACCCAAATATCAACGATGGAAATCGTTTTTTTCCTTTATTTTTTAATGCTTATTGTTTTTGCATTTTTGTTACTTCTCTGCTGGTTTTCGGTGGGAAAAACAATTTTTTAATTAATCAAAAAACCGTATTCCTACGTAAAATCATCAGCTGAACAACTTTTGTATTCAATATTTTTCGCTGAAACGCTTCGTTTTCGAGTTATTCCAAGAAAACTGAAAAATAACGGGTTATCAAAGTTATTTTGCAATAACAAAGTACCTTCCCGACCTCGCTCATTGTAACTTTTTTAATGGGTCACTGTACGGGCAATGACCTTCCCTTTCTGCCATTTTTCATCAAATTCCGTCCAACAACGAAATGAAAACCTCTGGCACCCCGACTATAAAACACCGTGTTTTATACTTTTTAAATATTTTCGTTTGCGAATTCTTAAGGGGTTACATGGGTCTTAAAGGTATAAAAAAACGACTTCTTTAAAAAATTTTATTTCAAAAACGAAATATCTTTTTTATTTAAAATTTAAACATATGAAAGTAAAGTACTTAAAGTACTTGTAAAAAAATTTTTGAAAATTTTCCATTTTCCAGGCGTTTTTCGCCGTCAACCTTTTTTTTTGCGGTGGACATGATATTTCGGTGTGGGTTCATCTGAAATCAAAAATTCAAAAATTTTCTTGTGGTTTATGCCCTTGGCTCGTGATTGAACGAAGGAATTGAAAAAAAAATGAAATTTGACATTTTGACATGAGTTTGAATCAATTTTCGTCTCAAATTTTTATGCGTTTTTCCGATTCTCATCATTTTTAAAAGGTCCTTTTCGTATAAAACAAGAACGACTTGACCGAATGAAAATTCCTTCGTTCAATCACGAAACAATACTATAAAGAATAACTGTGCAAAGTTTCAACCAAATCGGTCAATTTATTTTCGAGAAATCGTGTCCACCGCAAAAAAAAAGGTTGACGGCGAAAAACTGCTGGAAAATGGAAAATTTTCAATATTTTTGGCTGAAAATTTTTTTACAAGTACTTTAAGTACTTTACTTTCATATGTTTAAATTTTAAATAAAAAAGATTTTTCGTTTTTGAAATAAATTTTTTTAAAGAAGTCGTTTTTTTATACCTTTAAGACCCATTTAACCCGTTAATGTACAGAAAAAATCCATATTGAAGTAATATTTGTATAGAAAAAAATATAAAATTTGTTACAGTGTGTTTAATGCCTTAGATATTTGTCTTAATTCTTCAGATACGATGATAATGCACCATATGGACTTCCCAGTTCAGAAAATATAATTTTGTCACTCAAGTATAAAGAGTGTGTTTTTAAGCTCATCTGAATGTCGAATTTAAATAAAACGCATAACAATTACCTGTTATATAGCGCATTCTATCAGTCCAATTTTTGACCACTTTGTCGGGCATTAAAAATAGTCCAGCGGTGTCAAACCGCACGATCTAGGTGTCCAATTAAACGACGAATAGGCAATTATTCGGTCCATAAAATTCACGAAGTGTTCGATAGGTTTTTATAACTGAGCACTGATTTCGGAAGTAAATTTCCACGATGTATATCTTTCCATTATGATTTGTTAGACCTTACTGAATAACAATGACATTGACATTTACAAGAAAGGACAGCTCATTTGACAGTTAACCCTATTGAAAATCCGGCGCTTCTTAAAAACAACACCCTTTTGCCTTTCTTGATTACTCGTACAAGAGGACGTTTGATAAGTCAGTGAGCTGATAGTTTCATTTGTCATATAGACATATCATACATAAAATTTTGAAATAAATACTAATATATATCTTATATTCCATAAGGTAGAGTCGCCAAATATCGTCCCCTTTTTGTAAAACAAATCTAAAAAAATAGAAAAAAATACCACAGTAATAAATGAAACGTCAAACATTAGGTTCAATATTCCTTTATTCTTTAAAATAATCAAAAACGCGTTAACATTGTTAGAAAAAGTTATAAAATAGCTTTAACAAAAATACTCAAATTATGAAAATATATTTTTGGACTCCTAATTTCGTCCCGGAGACGATATTGAGATCACAATAATCAGTACGTGAACTGGAGTTGTACTTACTCCTTTTCTATTATATAAAATTGAACCTAACTATCGTATTAATATCTAAACAGCCCTTTCTTAATTATTTTAATCATTTTTCGACATCTAAAAAAAAAAAAACATTCTAAAGTTACATGTTACGATATAAGGTTCACGTAAGGGGACGATATTAGGAAATTTCTATTTATTTTGTCGCATCCATTTAAGCAAAAAACGTGTCATAAAACTGAAAATTTTACTTAATCGATTAACATCTGAGATATTAATAGTTAGTTTGACAATAAAATTGTATCAATAAGTCAGGTATCTCAATATTTTATGGTATCCGAGAATATTTCAATGAAAAACTCACCTTGAACACTTTTTTTGATTTTCGAATTTCTGTCGGTACGAACGTCATGACGCACTCACTTCTACACAATGGCCGCCTGATGCAACTAGCTGTCGGTTCGGGTCACTGATAATAGATGGCGGTTTTTAAAAGAGTAGATATTGAAGGGGACGAAATTAGGGTAGGGGACGAAATTTGGCGACTGTACCTTATTATAAAATTGTAATATCTGCCTGAACATTCGTTTTTTTTAAGGGGTTATATACAGTCAGGCTTTTCTGAAAATCAACTTTTTTTTATTTTATTTTCGTAATGTACATATATTTAAGTACACCCACAAAAAATTTCATGTCAATCCGGTGAATATTCTCGAAGTTACACACATATTTGTAATGAAGTGTTCGAGTTTTTGTACTAAATGTAAAGTTCTTTTGTGTTCTGTGTTCTTAAAGTCGGTGAGCAAGATTTCTCGGAAACAGCTGAACCGATCAGTTTCAAGTTTTAACATAAGCTTCTTAAGTATATTTTTTAGTAATTAATCGAAGCTTTTTGCTCACCGATAAATATTTTCCATTTTATAAACAATTTAGTACCAAAATTGTTGTTCAAAATCGATTCTTTTTTTTAAGAAGCTGCCATTTTGTCAAAAAATTTTATTTTGCTTATTCCTTCGATTAATTACAAGATAAAACAATATATTAACGAAATATTTTTGGTTTTTTCATTTTGAATAATCCAGTCCAGAGATATCGTGCACACCGCAAAACGCTTTTTTTTAGAGTTGCTCCCAGAGATCAGCTGTAGCAGCTTTTAAAATAATTATTTTTACAAATAAAAAACATTAAAGTACACTCAAGAGTTACCATAATATGTGTACAGAGTTTTACATTAATAACTTAAAAGATCATCTCAAGAAAATTCTTGAAAAATCGACTTTTTTGGTCCTCCTGACTGCATATAACCCCTTAAGGTCAAAATTAAGATGATTGGGTTAAAATAAGATACTAAATATCAGTTTTTGAAATTTTGTATTTTTGAGAGATCATCAAAAAGTGTTAGTTCTATAATAAAACCGATTATTCAGTATAGTCAATTACAATTATTCTGTACTTTTTAGTAATTTCTTCTTAAATCTACATCTTTTCCCCATAATAGTTGTATCAAATTTTTTTTGTAGTAATTGTTCGAAAATTTAATGCATGAAATGCAAACGAGAGTGAATCACAAAGGGCCAATAGCCGGATAATTCTGCAGAACATTGGAATCCGGCATTATTATTTATAGGAAGGCAGGCCTATGACACGACCATAACTCCGGCAATCGCGACCACATCACGTCTTGGAAAAAGAGCAATTAATTAATTATTCATCGGGATGGCAGAATCGGTGCCGCCACCGCCACCGCCGCGCCATAGGCGACTCCGCGTGTCTCGCACCAAAATCAAAGCAATTCGTCTGCCCGCCGCGCCGCTTTATCGTATCGTAACCCGTCATGGCCGCGAGTAAACTTCTTTTGTTATCAGCAGCAGGTCCGCTTGGACGTCGCCTAGCGTGTGTGTGAGTGCGCTACATTGCCGCTTTGATATAAGTTTTATGTCGTCACCACAGTCGCGGGCAACCGCTGAAATTTCTACGTTTTTCAGGCCATTCCGTGTGCCATCACGCTGGCCACTTCTTCCCCTTTGGAATGATTTACGTCCCATAAAAGCGACATAAATTAGCCGCGATTAATTTATTAAAATTTTCAGCCGCCCGATTTGATACTATGCCGGCTTTTTCTAGTTAATGGCAATTTGAGGGGGTCTCCTTTCTTTGCTCCTCTCGCTCGCATCGAGAAGTTTAAATATTTTGACAAGAAGTAATCGACGCGGCCAGCCGCGAAATAAATAACTCCGCTGCATTGCGGAGTTTTCTTTGCTGTGACGCGATAACGAGCGCTTTCGGGAAAAACGATATTCAAATAAAGATCGCGAGTGCGCCCAGCGCCCAAGATGCGGCCGTGCTGCTGGGGCTCGCTAGATGAAGCGATCGCGTCGATGGACTGAAAGCTCGCGGCGCGGCTGCTCATCTCACCTTCGACAGCGCCCAGCAGCAGTCGCGGTAGTCGCCACGATCGACGCGACCTGGTCGCGTGCCATGCTAATGTGACTCTGATAACATGAGGTGCTGGTCAGGCGAGCGTGCTTGCTGCGTGCTTAGAATTTGGTCGAGCGGGGCGGGAGGATTGAAGGTTATCAAATCCGGGAAAAAAAATGATTTCTCGTCAGACTGGAAACGCGAAGCCAGTTGGGTTTCGAGCAAAGTAAAAACGATCACTCGCGGCGACAAAAAAAAAGACGTGCTCGTGCACTTTTCAATGGCAACGATATTAAAATAAAGCCAACTAGAACCAGCGCACAACTCGTCACCGATATTGAAATATGGAAAACGATTACGCGAGAGACACAACGATTTCGCGCAGTCATCCAGCGCTAATAGCAAAGCAAATTTGTTGCTAATTTTGATTTGTTTTTGCATTTCAATTTGCTCCCCGAGCGTTCTGGGCCGGCCTGGGAGCTCTTGTTTGTTTGCCTTAGCCGTCCGCGCGCTCAAAGATGCTTTACGTTACGAAAGCGACTGTGGATTTGGTGGCTCTATCACGTGCATGCAAATTGTACGATCGTTCGAGCTCTGCTGGGAAGCATTCATCAAATCGACGACGGAATTTGTTTTAATTTTACGAATTGCGCAACTATTGCGACGTCTTTGGAAAATTTTAGTGCAGCAACAAGTACGAACGCACGATAGTCATAGTCGGATCGATTAATTGATTTATAAGGAGATTTTGGCGGGAACCGTGATCAGATAACATAGATTAATTGCAAGATTTTGATTTCACGAATTGGTTCGTGTCTTTTACAAGTCACTATCCACGATTATTAGATAAAAGGAGACTAACACTAAAATAATACCTATAAATTGCAGTTTCCATCTGAACTGAATGAAGTTTACTCAAGGAAGACAAATTTCCTGATGCAACTTAGAAAAAGAAAAGAAAAAACACACTTTTAGATCGTTCGATATTGTACCTGTTGAAAAAATACACCATGTCTGTCGAACAGATTCAGATATCTCCGATTTGATGATCGGATTATAGTAAAGCATTCACTGAAATACGTACTCAAAAATATTACTTATAGCGCTACAAAACAACCGAATTTGGATAGGGTTTTAAATTTTAAAAAGAAGACTTTTATAAATTAACTGAAAAGGGTAAAATTGCAAAAATTCAAATCTCTAACTTACCAGGAAGTGGTCGAAATATTGATTACGAAACTTTTTCCCGGGCAACACTGAGTTAATAAAAGTGTTCTAATAAAAACAATTGCTTCATCATATAATTTTGTATTTAAAGGGTAAATATAATTTTGTATTTAAAGGGTAAATTCTACTCACTCTATTTTGAATAGCCTTTATAGTGAGAAATCGTTTTAGTGAGTCAAACCGCAGGCGGTTGTTCGAAAACCTTAATTCATTATCTGGCCCAACTTTACTTTTACAGAAATATTTGCAATAACAAGCCTACAAGACTTAATTAACACAGAAACTGAAGCCTATAGACCATTTAGAGTGCTGTAAATTTGTTGATTGGATTGCATTTTTCACCTCACTGGATTCGTTAAAAAGCAAAATCCCCATATTTCGGCTGATGTGAATCCACAAGAGATTGTCGAAAAATCGTTTCATTCATGAGAAGTCACTGTTTCGAGCGCATTTTGGGCTCGATCTTCGTACTTTGACGATGATACAAATAATTCTGATATTGAAATATGATAAATTAACCTGAATTATATTATACTGACTTGAAAGATATGGTTTCAACAGGACGGTGAGACATGTTACACAGCGAGTGACACAATGACTTTATTACGGTCAAAATTCAGAAGTTGAATTATCTTTTGATTTTGTGAAATTAATTTGTTGCCGAAAACTTGTGATTTGACATCACTGCAATTTTGTTCTGGAGCTTTGTGAAAAGTAAATACTACGCCAATAGTCCTACGCAGAAACGAGCTAAACACCGAAATTATAGGTGGGATTGGTGAAATAGATCGCCATTTTATTCAGTAAGATTTGCTATTTAATCATGACGAAGTATACGCCACAACAACGTTTGGAAATTGTAAAAATTCATTATAAAAATAGCAATTTGTGCTATAATCAAATGTTTCGAAACAAACTTAAAAATTAGCAAAAAGCTGCTGTCACAATCAATGGAGAGCGATAATATTGAGCAATTATTATAAACTTCTTCGGAATTGGAGCAAATGGTTCTGGATGAGATGTGATTTCAACAGGATAGCGCCACATGCCACACTGTGAATCAAACAATGGACTAATTGGAAGAGAAGTTCATTTGTTCGATCATCTCGCGAAATGGACGTGTGAACTGACCACATCGTTCGTGCAATTTAACTCCATTCGAATTTTTTCTTCGGGTTTATATGAAATCGTTGGATTACACGAACAAATCACAAACGATTGATGATTTGAAAACAAACAACGAAATGAAATTTGTGATATTCAGACATTCCATAGAATATGTACCTTTAAAATAAATCATTGTGTTAACATCAACTATTAGAATTTCAAAACACTTAGGGAAAATATTTTTAAATTATAAAATCTTGCATAATACTTTATGAAAGTCATAACCTTAAGGGAACCAACAAACTTTGCCGCAAGAAGAAAGGTGCGGAGAGAAGGGGATTTGATTGTGCGGTTTTAAAACGTAACATACGATAGTTTAATAGACTATAATTACATATGCATACAACATGCAAGCTGAAATGAAATGTACAGCGATTTGTGCTCGCTCCCGGGAATACCGGAGCAATGGAAAGTGGTTTAATGATCAATTTTGCGCCAATTTCTGCTGTATCATGCTGCTGTCCGAAAATTATAGACAGCTTATATATACTATATCTAACTTCCTCACAGCGGAGTTTGACACAAATGGTGTTTTGCAAACAGATGGAAAGGAGCCGCAAGACGACACAACGACCAACAGACAGCGCCAGCAAGCAAATTTTCCAGGTCCCTAACTAGCGAGCTCTCCTTTCTATTTCTCGTCTACAACAATCCATCGACAGGTAAAGCACCCGAGTGTGCGCGCGCAGTGTGCCCCAGCCATCTGCAAAATAAATGAAACTTTCAAAAGCCATTCACCGTATCAAATCGATTCAAAATCGCCTGACACTGAAATTCCTGAGCGCCAGCGATTAGCATCGAAGTGCTGCGCAGCGCGGCAAGACAGTGCGCGCGATCGCTCACTAGTGATGAGCGCGACCGAGATGGCCGGCGGGGCGGGCCGGGGTGGCTTTTCAATATTTTTGCATCGGCTTAGTTGCAATGGTCAGTGGACAAGACTTGGGGCACTGCGACGCGACGGAGCGTTTTCGTCAGCTACTTAACTGACAACGACCCGAATTTTAGAGGTGCGAGTATTTCTTTTAATGTTGCCTGCCGTTTCTTCAATTTCGCGAACTGAGCCAAGTGATGGTTGTGGCTTGACTAAGGGTTATCATTAATTATTGCTTCTTTTTAATTGTTCTTTTTTTCAATCATAATTCTTTCGTCCCAAACTATTAGTGACCTACAGTCTGCATCGGGCACAATTGACAAACATTTTAATAAGTGGCAAATTAATATAAAATCAAGCAAGATCCTAAGTAAGAAGAAAATGGTATATTTACCCCAATAGAATAGAGTTAAGGGAGACAAATAAATTAATATATGGTCAATTTTGTTCCCTATAACTTAATTTTCCTTTCTAATTAGAAATCAAATAATCAATCAATCTTATTCAACGTCCAATTGAATCCCAGATTGTAAAGTACTCCGGTTCTTATCACTGATCTATTTTATGGATTCTTGTTGTACATTTTATCTTATCTTAATAAATTAATAAACTAAACTAAGACTATAATATTCCTCTGAAATGATATTGAGGAAGAAATCATAACAAATTAAAATATATTGCGTTAAAACAGTGTTCGTAGAAGTAGTAAACCAAGAAACGATTTTCCAGAAAAGTAAAATATAATTTCGAATTTCATGGTAATGTTAAGGCGAAATTAGTAAATCAAGTTAGATTAGGATACGTATGCGGAAAAATACCCAAGAAACTGAAAATTTTGTTCGAACTTTGATATTGTTATTGAATGAAGCTTTTAACTGGTAATTTTTCATATATCTTCTATTAAGTAAAAGAATTTCTTACAATTTTTACCGAAGTACGGTTGAGGAAGGAGTAGGGATATGTTCATTATATGGAAAATTTATTTTACAGAGAAATTGAATAAAATAATAAAATAAATTTCTTTTACAGAGAAAATAAATAAATTAAAAATAAAATGAAAGTTAAATGCTAGTGACAGTAATGGAGTTTATTTGTAATTTGTAGAGTAAACGAATTTCTAGCAGCTTAATTTTATATAAGATATTTTATATAAGATGGTTGTATATTTAGAAAGTAAAATTTTCCTTAATGGAACATATGTGGAGCTAGAAATAATTCGATTTATGGAATTCTTTATTGAGAAAAAATTGTTTTATACTTATTTAATTATTATTGATAAAATGTTCTTTCCGTAAAAATTGTTTTTTATTTAGAAAAGTTCGTTATACCATATGGAAGTAGATAAGACAAATAACTACTTCCATAAAATACAATTTCTGCGTGTAACTGACTATGTGTAATTGCAATAAACTTCGGAACCCATGGACAGATTTCGTTTATATTTAGAGCTTTTTTCGATTTCGAGGAAGGCTTTAGGCATAATCACGTTTTATAAATACCAGATGGAGGACCTAGTATGTCTAGCTACTCTTCTGAAATTCAACTGAATTCACAAGAAATATTGGATCAAAGGCGATTTGGGAGTCACTAATTTCGAATCTACTATCAAAATCTATAAATTCAAGATGGCGGATTTTACATGGCGACTAAAGTTTCTCGATTTCAACAGATTTGAATGAAAGTTAGTACAAAAGTCATTTCTTGATCACTATTTTCGAAATCCAATCCTATATATTGCATATACTCCTAGACAAAATTGAAAGTCTGTTTGTTTGTTTTTTGCACAATTATGGCTGAACGGTTGTATCTATATTTTTTTAGTTTTTGTATGAAGGTGGCATATATTCAAACTTAACATATAAACTACTTTTTATTCAGATAAAATATTGAGTTTCAAAATGATGGCGAGAATTCATGGAAATTAGTACCTAAGCAATTTCGAAATGGCCGATCCAATATGGCGACCACATTCGATGGGTTTTAACCCTTTTAGTGCCAAGCGTTTTATGGAGTACATGCGAGAAATGCCACGGGCCGATTTGATATTCGCGCTCATATAAATAGCTTTATAAGGAGGAAAATTTTAGTATGTATTTATTGGAGATAAGGACTAAATGAAATAAACACAAGCGTGGTGTGGTCTACATTGTATTGGAGATAAGGACTAAAGCAAGTCTCTCTGCGCGTGCGCTCGTAGGCAGCTCGGCCTGCCGGCCGGGCCACTACGCCACATCGGCCCGTAGCACTCTTCGCATAAGGACCGTGAGCCGATAGATCGGCCCGCTGGCACTAAAAGGGTTAATAGGTACTGAAAACGTTTTGAGTCACTGCTTTCGGCTCTATTTTCTAAATATCTGAATTCAGAAGTAGACTAACCCCCCGATTCTGGATAAAAATTAAGAGCTCTTAACCTCTTAACCACTATCAAAAATCCTTTTAAAGGAATTAATATGCTACCACATTATTGAACAAATAGTTATTAGATATACACTGATTTTTTATAATTTATGAATTCTTCTACAAAAAGAGGTCCATCTCTTGAATTAAGGGGATTTTTCAAAACAATTAAGAGGTTAAGAGTTCTTAACTTTTATGTAGAATTGGGGGGTAAGATTAAGAGAAGATTTAAAAAAAATTCAAACCCTTTCAAAGTTTACATGGAGAAGGATTAGTTAAAGGTTCTGTTGATTCAAAACGTAAATAATTAAACACGTATTCCTTTTTTTTTTGGAAATTAACTGAGAAATTACTGAGGGGGTGAAAATGGAGCATAATTATTTATATAAAAATATTAAACCGATTTTGGAAAAGAGCTTAATTCGACGTGGGTGACGTTGCGGGAAAAAAAAGTGCTAGTACAGTATGCCTTCATTTACGTGGTACCTTTTTTACGTGGACAATTATACCTCTATTTACGCCACACTTTTTATACCTGGTATTGATTTAAGCGATCGAATTTTACGCGGTTTCATTTTCTATAATTTTTCATGGTATTTATTATATATCAGAGTGACGCAAATTCTTACTTGAACGTATCAGTTGCATAACTCTGACCTTTTTTGGTATCTTTTGTCAGTATAATGTTTGAAATTGATCGTATAAGTGATAAAAATGTTCACTTTTTCTTTTTCCCTTTTAAAATTTGATCAATGCGATAGTGACACATAATAAAATTTATTGTAATACTCCGCGTAAACTGAGGGACGCATATATTACATATTTTCAAAGTATTCAAGGAAAATTAAATTTCAGATAAATCAAATTTCCTAACTGACTGTCCTATGGTAACCCTAGTTACTATGTTATGCCTTGTTTGTACCTGCGCTGGTGTCCGGTATTTGTTAGTGTAAAGTGCACAGAGGCAACAAGCAAAAATCTGAGCTCCTTGGTGCCGATTGCAACTTCAATCTGGACATGGCGGTAAGAAAAAAAAAACGAAGTGGGTACATTACCGAGTGTCTGTCACATACCTACCCCACCTGCGGCATATATGGGGCTCCGGAGTCCGGAGTTTGATCGCGGTGATGCCTAAGTGAAGTCGCGCTTAAGTAATATGGCGTTTGACTATACACATTCGCATCTAGCGCGAATAAATTTGCTCGATTATTAGAAAGTTTTAAAAGACTGGAGGAATGGCGGATCGCGCGGTACAGCGCGGTAAAACTACTGTAGCCGGCGCGCGCACCAGCAACACTCCAAGACTCAACCGGGCCAAAGTGATCGCACAATGAACAGAGTCTTGAGTCAGTTGCCGAGTTATGCCCATTTTTGCCTTGCAAAATATTCAGCTGTTGAAATTAAAAAGAAAATGGGGAAAAATCGAATCAGCGAACAGGGTCGCACAGGGACGGGCAGGAGGAATCAGGGGGACCGTTCAAAAAGAGACCATACCTCTAGCGGTTAGTGTGCGGCTCGATTCAACTTACTTTTGTGGCAGCCTCAAGAAACGCAAAATAAAACGAAGAAATTCGGTAATTTTTCTTGGCGGAAGGTAAGGTAGGTGACTGACTGGCATTTGATACATTTTGCAATTGGCTTACGTAAAAATAAAAACGAAGCGGGACAGCCGTGCGCCGTGCGCCGCGCGCCCCACCGTCCACAGGAGGCAAAGACAGTCGCCATTCAAATAGTTTTCATGTGACCCGAAAAATTTGTTATTTTGTTTGAAGGAGGAAACTTAGGTGAGCTGCTCTCTTACTGCTTTCTTCCGCTGCTGCTGCTCCGTACTGAAAGTGGAGTACGGTGCGGGGGCCTGAAGAGAGGAGCTCGGCGGCCTGGAGGGAAGATCGCGGTTCACGCGCTGTTTTCACCGCGAAATGATTAAAAACTGACATCACGGCAGGAGGTTTGTTTCTTTAAACGCGATTATGAACAAAAAAAAAGTATAAAGCAAAAAAATGAGCGTATACCTTTTTTTTGCACCAGATACTGTCTTACGAACCGAACCTTATGATGCCAAACAACTTGCCCGGCAGCCGTGCGGTGGGAAAGTTTTTTTTTGACCTGCAAAATATTTGCGGAGGTGTCTTTCTTATGTCGTGCCGTATTGCGAGGCGATGCGAACGCACAAGTTTGGCCACTTTTCAGTGTCTTTTTCCTGCTGCGGGGCAGGCAATACGTAACTCATCTCCGGCTCAACATCGCGCTCAGGCGGCCGCCTCGGTTTTCGTGAATTATTTTTAATGAAGTCTAAAGAGGACGGTGCAGATACCATCTTTAATTTGGATATTTGGACGTTTTCTTCAAATATTCCCTGCCTTGCCTTTTCCTGTAAACACACACAGAGCTCTAGAAAATAGCGAAGTTTTTGACTTCCCAACAGGCGCGTGGCTATTATTTACCATTTTTGATTAAGAAGGGAAATGGTAATTGCAAAGAAAAAAACCTTCACTTTCTCCTATTCAGGAAATCAAAATAAGCTACACCGCACCAAATTGCGTAGATACGTGGGTCGGACTTCTTTCGGATTCTACTTACAAAAACTAATTGCAATATTTTTTTTTTCAGAAATAATGATCATTTCAATACTTTTACATACACGAAAATAAAAGACTTGATGTATTTTGTATATTGTTTCAAGCTTAGAAAAAGACTGGTCCAAACCAAGCTCAAATTTGGCTTAAGCCTGGTAAAAGTATGATTGACGTCTGGCTTATGCCTAGTTCAAGCCTAGTTCCAACCTTGGCACATAACTATATGTAAAAAGTTATTAAAATCGATTGAAGAATTAAGAAATTATGGCTGAACAGTAGTGATGAGCAAAACAAGACTAAGGCTGGCCCATAAGAGCCCGTACAATGTGTTAAAAACTGTAGAACTAAACACTTTCAAATTTAGAGTATCAGTTCAGTTAATAAAAGTTAACTAAACCGCGTGTTACAGATAGATAATTTTCTTAAAACTAGCGACTGAAATAGAAGAATAGATTTTTCAATCAGCAAGTCTTGGTGAAGTCTCGCAAACATGTTCTTGGTCTTGCAAATCGAGTCTTGGTAATACTACTGCAGGTATATGTAGTACTGGTCTTGGTCTTAGAATTTCTGCAAGACCAAGACCAATTTTGCTCATCACTAAATTCAAGACCAAAACAAAGTGTGCAAGACCAAGATTTGGTATTAATATTCGTATCGATTATCATAGTCTTGCTCTTGTTATGCTCTCTCACTACTGAAGAGATATATAGACAGTTACAGTTTTATTATTAGTAATAATAGTGAATAGTAATAATAAACGAAATTTTGGGACAGTTTTGTGACAATCTTATGTTTGTATGCCAATTTGCCCTTACACGATCAGTCTCATGGTTGTACGCACAAAACCATCCCTTGTGTGATCGGCTAGAACTTTAACCTAAACACAGATATATTCACAAATAAATTCATTCCAATATTTGACCCATCAACAGATAAGTTTAACCAAAGGGCAAATATATTTAACCTATTCACGTTTTTGGGAAAAAATTAGGCTTGAAAAGATATCGTATTTTATCCATTTTTGAAAATTTATTAAAAAATAATGGGAAGTGAAAATAGCTCGTAACACAACTCAAAAAGAAGACAGAATGCTTATATAAATCCAACCTATATGAATTTCTGACGTTTAAATAAGTTTTTGAAAAGATTCAATTTATTTTCGTTTTGATTAAACCTATCTGTGGATGAATTAAATATATTTGTGATTGGATCAAATTTATTTGCGAATACAATATATCAAATATATCTGTGTTTAGGTTAAATTCATTTGCCAATAGGTCAAACTGATTTGCTTTTAGGTTAAGTCAATGTGCGAATGCTGTACGTGTGCCAGTTTATAATAATTAGTGATGTGCCGTTCCCGGGAATATTCCCGAAATGGAAATGTTCCCGTTTCATTTCCTAGGAACATTTCCGCTTAGGGAATTTAACAGGAATTTAAAACTGAGTTTAAAGTACAGCGCCAAGATTTTGTCTTTAAGCATATTGTTACGTAATACCCGATATAAATGCAAAATCTAATAAATTCCCGGTAAGTTCCCTTGATTGGAAATATTTCCGGGAATTTAAGGAACATTTCCAGGAATTTAAAATCAAAACGTTAAGTTTTTTTGTGGTTTGGGGTTAACATGAAACTACAGAAATCATAATCAATAACTTATTTTTCATGTTTATTCAATATAATATAAAATATATCGTACCACACAAGAAAAAAACTTTAATTTCAACATAAAATATATCGATCATAAAATAAATCATTTAAATAAAAAAAATTTTATACTTAAACTCAGTAATTCATTTTTTTTTATTTTAATCATTTTTTATTTGAAGATACTAGTTTCGACAGAGTTCTTGTATGTAGACATTTTCTAAATTTGAAAATCAGATTAAAAATTGGTATTGTGGAAAAAGTCTTTCCAAATACACATAAATGAAGCAAAAGCAATCGACTTCAGTTGTAAAATAAAAATGTTTTTCTTTATATGCAGGTTTTTGTACCAATAAGGATTTAAATATTAAAAACAATAACCTAAAACACAGCAACCTAAAACTTAAAAAAAAAAGAAAATTAAAAAATAATAACTTAATGGCTTTTTCCATAAGATTTCTATAACACATCTCATTTTCTTGGTGAAGGGAATGACGTCACAAAAAGCTTTAAAAACATAATGTTTAACGAAACAAACATTTATATAATTTTTTTAAGTTCCCAATGTTTCGGGAATATTCCCGGTACAAGGGAAAATTCCGGGAATATACCCCGAACAGGAAGTTTCCGACTCGGGAATGTTCCCGTGGCACATCATTAATAATAATGCCTACTTTACTGATTTTTAATGTTCTAATTATACACAGCTAAGGTCGCCGCCAATTGGTATCATATTATACCAAAACAAAATTTCTAGACTGTTTGCTGACCGTTTTTCACAAAAAACTCTGGTAGTAATCGGGAATAAATACATAGTTAAATTGTCCCGATCGATATTCTTTGAATTTTACAAAAACCTTTACTATTGCTTAAAATTAAAATTCTTTGCTAATGAAGTTCTGAACATTGACATCGATAGTGCTGTAGACGAAATAAATTTATATCAAACGTGAACATTTTATAATATTTACACCAAATAAACTCTATTCGAAATTAAAATTACAAAGAAATAAATTCCAATTTTGTGCAATGAACTTTTATAATTCTTATTTCTTATAGGATATATTTTGCTAATTTTTTTATCGATTTTCAATTAACCATTAATTCATAATTTAAGCAATTTTCTGAATCTTCGAAGTGTTGGGGAAATCGTACCTAATCCTTTTCCATCCTTTTTATGGAAATAATGTAAAATCTTGAATATAGAAGAAAATTCAACATTATTTCGATTTTAAAATATCTCTGCAAGTGACCTAAAATTAAACATTTCATAAAAACTCGTGAGAAGACCTCAAACTTAATCCGTTCCAATTCTTATAATTGAGAATGTTTTAATTTAGAATGCTGGAGTGAATTTTAAGTTATCATATTGTAATATTATAATAACACTTTATTACAATGCGAGATTTTAATTTATACAACAATTATTAATTAATTTTTTTTTTTACAATGGTAAACTCTTTTTTTTTATTTCTATGTCAATAAATGCCCTAAAATTCTGATACACCAAATATTTTAAACGAATGTACTTATACTACTGTACTATTTTTATTCTAGAACCAAAACAGAATAAACTGACGAATAATGGAATATTACTAAACTCCTATGTTAAAACTTATAACAATTACATTAAATTAAATAAATACGTTTCCGAGCTATTTAACAATTAATAAAATAGATAGATGGTAGAGTTAATTGACAATCGTACAATAACTACTTTTGTTTGTCACCACCAATATAATAACTGTCAACTAAAACGATATACTGTTTATAAGTATGAATAAATTTGTAGAATCACACAATTTCATTTATTGCTCGAATAGAAGAATACAAAGAGAAAAACTAATTTATGATTGGAAGAAATGGAAGCCAACTGATTTTTGGCAAGACTTTTTGTATTTGATAGGAGAAAATTGTGGTGAAATTTTGCAGAATTAACGAAAACGATTCAAAAAGTAATTAAAAGATCGGTCTGAGTGAGTGAGTTTAAATCTGAAAATGTATTTCATAAAAGCATAACAGCTGTCACTTTTATATAATTATAGATCTAATTTATTCCAAGCCTATTGGATCACGTCGATCCATTTGAAAAACATATTTTTAAAGTAAAAAGTTAAATTAATTCGTATTTCAATAGTGAAAGTTTTAAGCCAAGTGGTTAATTAAAAAAAATTAGTGTGGAGATAAAATAACCAGTTTTGCATATGATTCCAATTAGTACGTTTATGCGTATTGTACACTTAAGTTGGACGTATAAGTTACAAAAATGTTACTAGAAATTATATAATTGATGTTTACATTTTTAGGTTTAGTTTATCTTAAAATTTAGTAATAAAAAAATAATAAAATATGAATAAAAAGCACAAAGAACAATGCTCGGATGATTTTTGTATAGTTATCGTGAATCTCTCTGTATTCCTGAGCAAAGGTTAAAAAGAGTTACGAAACGGGTGAAAAATCGTCAACTTAAACATTCTTACTCTTATCACCAACAGCAGGTTTCAGCGCTGGCGTGTGAGACACATGAGTTGGAAAAGCGATAATAAATAGCCGCAGCGAGCGCAAATAACATTTGTGCGGATCACAAGATTTTCATGCCAACAACAGAGAGTCAGTGGAGGTCTCTAATTTATGATTTGACATTGACAACCGTCATTATGCAGTGGGTCGGTTTTCTTTGTTTACTTTATTCATTTTTACG
Organism: Dysmachus trigonus; assembly: GCA_949715965.1. Taxonomy (NCBI): domain Eukaryota; kingdom Metazoa; phylum Arthropoda; class Insecta; order Diptera; family Asilidae; genus Dysmachus; species Dysmachus trigonus. The sequence continues at coordinate 77,399,604 of OX454322.1, read as the reverse complement.
CTCGTCACCCGCCCCGATCGGCTGCCCATGCGCGTCGTCCCAGCGGCAGTGTTATAAGAGCTTTAATCAGTTTTATTAAAATTATTTTTCATGACATATATGCGTGTCACACTGCTCTTTTTTGCTTGGCTAAACATGTGACAGCGTCCACTGAACGAGCCGCCATGCCTCAGAATTGCGGCAAATACCGTAAAACGCTTTGTTAAAAATCCGCGCATTCCCCCGTGCGCAATCGTTACAGTTTTAAATGTACTACAATTATTTTGGAGATCACGAAATCTACGTTTCGAGACTCCCATTCAGTGGATGGTCATAAACACGCCAATCACAGCGGGAATGGCGGAGGTGTTTTGCATGGATATAGATGGCGCTGAATAGCGTTGTTGGCACGAACTACTACTTTTGTACACATAGTTAATTGTGGACAATTAATTAAATCAGAGGCGCTAAGATGAATACTAAAATCGCCTGCATTCCACAATTAGCAGCACCGAGGCTGGTCAAAGGTTAAGCTTCACGATCAGTCGCTTCTTGACTGGCATTTTATTTAACAAGCGGACAGGTGAGTTGAACAGGGTAATTTGCGGATATTATATAGACACGGGCTATGATTTGCCTTGTTCCATGGAAACAATTAAGAAACTACCTTAGAACGGAAGTCTCTATGATATGCCAGTAAATATAGATGTAATTGTGATGTATTTCACGTAAATGAAAACTATTGTAAGCTCATTTACTAGTTTTTTTTGGCACTTAATCATCGATTTAGTCATAGACTGTAGACAAACAACAAACAAATAAACAACATTTTAGACTGATTGACTGGTAAATTTTTTTTTTCTCCGGAACGACAGTTGTAAAAATTTCATTTCGAGAAAAACACGTTCAATCAGCAATGCCAGCTTCTGGAAATGACCATAAGTAACGAAATACTGGGAATTTCCCAGTAGAATTTCTACAGCATATTCTTAGCATATACCTGCACAAATTTTATTGTTACTGTTTATTGTATTGTATTGATGGGAAAGACCCCTTAATCATCGTATTGCTACTGTTTCAGCCGTTTTCTATTTAAAGACTAATTCCTTTTCTTTTTTTTTTCATTTCAGGTTAGTACATCACTTGATAAAAGTTTCACCCGGAAAATTTGTAAGTTTTAATCCGTAAAAATATATTTTTGTATAAACATAAAATTTTGCGAATAACTCTCGGTCGATCAAGGACTAATGGTTTACGTCAAAACTCCGGAAAATTTTCAACACATCACAAATTCCTGGAACATTTGCCAGATTCCCTTAATAATCGATTAGTCAGTGTGAGGATGTATTGCGCGATTTCCATAAATTAGGTAGCTCGATTCAGGTGTAAATTTCCCCCAAAAGAAAGATCTTCCAGAGATGAATTTGTTCTTGGCCCCAATCGAGCGATCAAAGGCGAGGTGCAAAACTTGCAGACAACTTAATGCCGTCTCTCGCATAAAGCGCGCGCACGCGGGGTGGACTTAGAAGAGTTTGCCGCTTTCCGCGGGGATAAAAATAATATCGAAAATGCAGTGCGTCGCCTTCTAACTAAAAATTCACAGCATTTGATGTAGCCGAGATGTGTAGTTAAGTTAGTAATTATTCCAACGAAACTTAAGGCGATGATTGCTCATGACCCAGTTTGTGCGGTTTGCAGCGTCGTCGCCTCGTCATCGAATCGGTTGTGTGTGTGTGCAGGGACGCGCGAAGACGCTTGTTGAGCTTTTCAAATGCGATTTATAGTTCCGTCCGTATAATTGTGTGTGCAAGCGCGCAGACCGTACGAACATTTGAATAATTTTTAATATGCCTTCCGTCTAGCACTGTTCATCAGATGAGCTCGCAATCGTCTTGACACTGGCCGCTATCGTGAAAGGAAAAGATATTCGACGGGTCGCATGAATGCCCTATTGTATTCGCGGGGGGAAATTGCTAATTGGTACGAAATTATGTTTTCTCATTGGAGTCGTCTAGCCCCAAGTAGTAGTCGTGGTGACCCGATAATTTCTAGCGATTATCGGAGAGAACCCTTCCTGTATTGTTTTGTTATTGGATTGATGAAATCATTTGCTTACGATTAACTTTAAGAATGTTATCTCGCCTTCGTGCTGCGGTAATAATGTGATGACTGAGAATTCTTGCCTTGTAGTTTTTAATAACGGCTGACTATAGTGTAGTCGAATCAGAATTTAGGAAAATTAATACAACACGGATAAAAAATAAATTGTATAGTATATCGTTATTTTTTAAAACATCCGGAAACGAAGAGCAAAACTAAGAGATTTTGCATGGAATGTATCGCATATTATATTTGTCCGAATTAATAGATCCAGTTTTTACTCGACGTTTCCTGTTGCAAGGTATACAGTTAATTTTTTCCCGTATAGAAATATATATAAAAAATTATGTTAATATTTAAATATACTCTTGAGAATGTAGATTATCGCTCTAGGATTAAAAATGTGACCGTGGATGATTCCAAAGACTGTTAGACCTGCAATAGGTACATTCCGAGAAAAATTTGTTTAAATTAATAAGTTTTTAATAGTTTTTCCAATTAATTTTGAACAGTAAGACATATCCTCAAAATAAATCACGTAAAGGGTGAGATTTCACCCCAGATCATGCTTATATGTCTTTTTAGCTTAATAATAAACAGGAAAAATCACTGTTAAAAGTCATTAGCTTTTTCTAAAAAATAAAGAAGATCAATTTGTCTGGGGTGATTTTTCACCCATGATACCATTGAACCCATTGCAGACATGACAAGACTGATAAAGAAAAAATTGTTATTTTTCTGTTCTGTATTCTTTTAGACATCCCCAAGAAGAATCCTACAATTTTTATAAAAAAAATCTTGTAGGGTTTTTTTATAAAAAACGTGTCACCTACGGATGACACTTGAAAATTTGACACATATTTTGGATATGTATCAATTTGTTTTTCACACACAATGCATTGATTATATTAGTATATTTATTAAAAAATGACATATAATAAGAAAAAAATATAATTTTGATATTTTTTACTGGTTTTTTTGCGGAGCAAGTCACTTCCATGCCAAAAAATTGAAAGACCGTTAGAAATAATTGAATTTATTTGACAGATGACATGGCATCAGTATTGCCACACGAAAAAAACACAAATACATGATTTTTAATTAAAATTGGAACCACAGAGGTTATGTTCGCATCTTTTAACAAAAATCGCGTTTTTTTCAAAAATTTTTTTTTAGAAAATCATTAATTTATGGCTCGAAACCAATGAAAAATTTGGTGAAAAACCATTAATATCGCGTCCATGGACTCTGTTCCTTAATTTGCAGATGCGTACGCTTTGAAATTCAAAATGGCGGTATCCGAAATACCGTTTGGAAGTCGAAAATTCAATGACATACAATATTATGACTATTAAAAATTTACTTAGAAACTTATACAGGGAAGCTCTTGAGTTTGCTGATTGCGGATCTGAGGTCAAATTTAAGAAATTCAAAATGGCGGGTTCAAGATGACATTCAAATTTTATAAATCTGACCATAAAATAGTTCTAGGTTTTCGGGGTCGCTGATTGCGTCAGATGTGAAAAGTTAAAAATGGCGGATGCAAGATGGCTGACGAGAAAATTAAAATCACAGGAGTGTCCTTCTTTCTATAAGGAAATATCCACTTAATTAGAAGCCAACTAGGATTAAGAAGATCCATTTCATGTTTAATAATGCATATTTCGAATCAGCTCAAACGTTGATACTAGGGCAAAATCAAAACTCAACCGAGCACCCAAGTTAAGCAGCATAGGACGTGGATACATAGATTGAAGATCGCATGGAAACTTCAGACGTTTGGGAAAAGATAAAAAAGCTTATCAGAGAGATTTTTTGTGGTGTAAAAAAATTTCCTTAGTTTAATTAACCTGATAATCTTGTTGTTTTAACGAACTCTGAAATTGTTTTAAAGATGGATCCCATTATTTCAACCGCAGTAACAACATGTTATTTAAACCAAATTTTTATTTTCAATTATCGTATAATAAGGTTTTATATTATTTTAACGAAACTCTTCTGGTCATCTTTACCCGTAATCTTGTTAGGTCAATTTGACTCAATGAACCACAAAAAAAAGTAATGTAATGTTAATGTAATTATTAGGATGAAATCACTTACTATTGAGCATTAATAAAATAATGAATGAGCTCCACGACTGGTTTAACATGTATCTGAAGACATCTTCAATGTACCGCACGTCTATCAGGGAAACATTCTTAATGATCTATTCAAGTGCGAGCCTGTGAATATGTCCATAAAGTTTGCAATAACATAAACTCTTCAGCTTTGAATTGAAGATATCTATTTTATATGAAATTAAATCTTAGTGTCATGTCAACTAAGTGCAAGGGTATAATAAAGTTTGTAAAAACATTGCTTCCTAGTGAGTGTCAGCGCGGAATGTTCTTATAATTTACTTCTTTGGCGATAGAATTTGCCCTCCCACAGCCACAGCACCGGCCAGTGGCCACTACTCATAAAGTTCTCACGAAATTCCCCATATTCCACGGCTATTGGCTCCAAGCTCCAGCAAGCACCAAAAATGCATATTAAGCCGGAGATTTACGAGGCGTGCTAAGCAGTCCAGTCACATTTGTGCATACCTTACTGGGCCTGCGCTGGGAGGCGTAGGATGGCGCGTCAAAACACAACTAACAAAGAAGCCAAGATGGAACCGGTCATCTCGCGATGCGCAGTGGTTTATATCTCGGCTATCGTCGTCAACTCGCCCGGCCGCTCGGCGGGATGGAGGATGCATTTGTGGAATTGCCCATTCTGCTGGCCGAATGTGTGTGCACTGCTCGCTTCTTCGGTGCATTCTCGGTCGCAGTCGTCTTAACTTAACGTGTGTCCCGTCGTGTGACTCACTCGTCGCCAGAATGGAGCTAAACTTGTTCTCAAACTTGTCCCGGTGCATACTCGCATTTTTCTTCAGACGCGCCGCACCGCGCCGGGCCGCACCATAATCCCTATCCGTTGAGTCGAAGTCGACTTCAACACCCCCGGGCTGATGGCTACCCGGTCAACATTTCTTTCCATTGATTTTCTGAATTCGACTTGATTAGGGTTACCATTTTTCCAAAATACCACACATTCTTGTCAGAAATTTTCGATCGTGAGTAATTGGGGGGAAAAAAGCCTTATAAATAAAAAAGACATTCAGTCGAAATGTAGTCGTTAATTTCTTAAAAAAATTTTAAAAATCCATTTGAAAAATACAGCAGAGAACTGTCTTCCCGCAGTGCTGTATAAACATAGAACAAGAAGAAAATATATTAATACATTCAATCCGACGTGAACCATCCATGGTTCACAGGCATTGCTTTTATCTGACGGCGTGGACCACCGGTGGTCCACACCTAATTTTCTCTACGAATAGAGTTACATGTGGACCTGCTCACAATTTTACGAAACTAATCAGACTGTTATAATTTAGGCATTCACTTCTTGTGATAAATTAAGCGAAACTGATAACGTAAACAAGTAGTAAATCAATCAAGTGCCGCCAGAAGCATAAGCGCACTGGGTTGAACGTGTTAATAATGTCATCATATGAAAAATAGTAAATGACATTTTTAGAGACCCATCTGTGATTTGGAGTCCAACAAGAAATAGACGTCTTAGCACCGCCACTAAGTAGTTTAGTTGTGGTGCAAACTAAATGTTACTATCACTGAACGAACAGTGATAGTGCAAATTGCGGAAGAAAATGTGAGTGTACCTCTGTTGCGCATACGGATAGATAACGTGAATATGCCTTGAAAATCACACGTCACGTCACAATCCCATTATGTCAAATAAATTCTTCGATTCTCTAACTATGTGTGGTATAATTTGATTTTTGAATGTAAAGTAAAATAGTAGAGTAATTTTACAAACGTAGGTATTTACTTCTTTGGTGACCTTGTATAACCTTGAAAAATAAAAGTGTTTAAAGTTTTCAGAAAAATAGAAGTTTTCTACTTCTTTTCTACCTTCTTTTGGATGGTGCTTGGTAAAATAAGCAACTTTTATATAGTATACCAAATATGCGATTTAATTATTGAAAAATACCCTTTCAAAATTTTAAAAACCTTTCCTTTTCTTCAAGCTCAGCCAAAGTCCATGGGCGTAGCCAGAATTTTTTTTGAAGACGTTTTTAACCATAACAATTGTGGCTATTTGTTCAAAGGTATTAGCAAAATCTATGTTTTGAGTAAAACTCTGTTAAAATCTTAAATTCAGTGGTCAGTCTGAGTCTAAAATTTTTTTGCGATTCATACGCATTAATTTTTAGTGGAATTTAATCCTCTTTTGTTATAAAACGGTTAGATAATAACGACAACATGTGGCAATAAACTTATTAATGAAATAGGTAGTTAATTTTTGTACAAATTACGACAGAGGATTATTTTTGTTTTTAAATTTGGTAGATGTATTTATTAATGTGTACTCTAATAATATACTAAGACCGGTTCCCAATTCGTCATCATCAACATCAACTTCCAACGAAAATGTCAACTCTACCAATTCATAACATTTTTTTTTTCATTAATAGTTATTTTCAAAAAGCAAAATGAATGATAATTTATTTAAAATTAAAAAATTTGTCAGTGCGAATACATAAAGACGTCTTTTCGTTGACGAAATTTTTAATAATTTTTAAAATATTTCAAGAATTCAGGGAATTATTTGTTCGTGGCCAATTAATTTATGTGATCATTGAAAATTTTAAAGTCTTTGCTATACGTCAAGGTTTAAAAAATTTAATTCAATGCAACTTTCAGAGTATAAAATAGATCATTTAAAAAACGCAGCTTAATATAACAGGAATTTCATCCATATTGAAACTTTGAATTATCTGATAATACGTTTAAATACTAAAGTATTTGATTTTAATGAAAAGTGAAGTCCTTGAATAGTCACTGACATATAATATAATGGTTTGCTCGCCTGTATTTTCTATAGAAGCGAACGCAGTAAGGCAGTGACAGCCACATCATGAGTTCCGAAATTGTGCGAAATTGCTAATTTTTTACTTTTGGTCCTTAAAATCATTTTCTATTTGTAAAGAAGGACACTTATAAATTTAAAAGTGTTTACTACAAATGAAACACGATAATGTTGTTCATTTATTTATGAGCATGTAACAACTAATTTATATTGTAGTCTTATAATTAATGATATGAAGTACTATCGTACGGTATGACATCTGCCAAGAGACTGTCGTTCTTAAAACTGGTGACTGACCGTCAGAATTGCCACATACAAAATACTTTTTTTAAATCCTAAACTGAGCATTTAATAAAAACAAGCAACTTAATGTTTTTAAGGTTATGTTAATTTCTTCTTGCTAGCCAGTATCTATCAATGAAAATTGTAGAATTCGAGGACCGTATTAAATGTTATCCACTTTTTGTAGGTGAACTATTTCATGAGTTGTCTTTTCCTAAGACCCAAACATTAGAAAAGCAAACGACCATACAAATTCATTTTTCAAAAGCCGAGCTGGTACATGGTCTAAAAATAAGTAAAATCGCATGTATAGATTTCTTATTTTCATTGGTTATTGGTCCAACACAATAAGATAACCCCTTTAAAAAAATTACGTACACGTCATGCGAAAAGCGTGGTCATATGGTAACCCAAGTTTCGAGCGATGTGGTGCTCGGGTGCAGCGCCACTCTGTTGTTCAAATTAATTTTTTGTCGTATTTTTGTTTTTTTTTTCCACGATATCAATATCCCAAAGCGGCTGAAGCTGGGATGCATCGATTTATTCTGTTTTTCGAGCTCGGTTTTTTCGCTTCACCCGCGCGCCGTTCCCCAGTCCTCCCCTTCCCCATCCCGCTGCTGTTGTGCTTTGCTGAAAAATGCAGCACAACACCGCCATACAACTTCCAGTCCAATTGCAATTGATATCCACTTGAGCTGGGAGAAATTTTGGGCACGGAAAGCATTAAACATTAAAAAGGAAAAAAAAACTCGAATATATAGTATAAAAAGATGAAAAAAACAACAGAGGCCCCTGGAAGCTCCCTGCGAGTTACAGAACTCGATGCATTCTCCTGGTGGGTTCTTCTTTTCGATTCTGCTGCGCTTTACGAGACCCCGCGCGCTCATTTCAGTTTCAAACCGCGTTTTGGACTTGCCCGAGAGCGCGGGGTCGCAGCTCAGCAGCGCGTACTCACATATTTATTGTGTCTGGTGTCCTTCCCAAAGGTCATTGTTTTCTTTATATCTTATTACCTCCGCCTCATCCTCCGCTGCCCACCAGCAGAAAAAAAACTTGCAGTCCGAAGACAATTTTGGACTTCTTCCACAGGCCATGGGCGGCATGATGAGGCCCCCCTCGCTCACCCTGGGTGCGCTGGCACTGAACTGAACGCGGCTCGGGTTTGAGCGGGAAGGAGGCGCGCTTTTGTTGCTCGTTCCTTTGCAAAAAGTGTTTTCCACGCGAACGGCACAACGGAGGGTGGAATAAATTGTCAAGTTCTGTGGGGAGGTGATTTTTCGCCTTTTGCTCCTTGGAAGATTTGCACGAGCGCCAGCATATTGACGGCGGCGGCGGTGGCGGCGGCGGCGGTGGTGGTGGTGGTGGTGGTGGCGGCTGCCTTGGCGCTCCCCTACCCGCTCCACGCTTGGTGGCTGCTGGCTGGCTAGAGTTCGGCGGAATCGGGAATTGCAAAAATGGTGAAGAGGCTAATTTTAGCGCTCCTGGTGCATTTTTGGAGCGCCCGAGGAGGAGACAAGGTTGGCTGGTGTCACCCGTGAACTATGCACGGCTGGTGGGGGGTGGCGCGCGGGATGGAACGGAACGGGATCGATCGATCGCGTTCTGTCCCAATGACGAAATTCAGTTGTGGGCTTTTTATATGAAGACGTCAGCCGGGTTCGTTGAGGCGAACGAATGTCTTGCACTTATTTCGACTTCTTTCACGTTTTGCACGGTGTAAACGATCTTTTTATAGCGCTTTGATGGCGTTTTATTGAATAAAATTAACTTCCCCGGCTGTCTCATATTTTTTTTTTTTCCAAATATCAGAAAGATCGTAAATTCATTCGAACAAATTTACTCGGACCGACAAGAGATTTCCCATAAATCTTTTTTGGATTAATTTTTATTCGACTCAAATCGGCGCAAACTTGTTGCGATTTGATGAAGCTATTTATGTCGTTAAGTCGATGCAAATTATAAATATGGGCTTTCGAGTTTTGACAGTAAATTTATGTTCATTGCCGATCACTTCTGAATAGATTAACCATATAAATAAGTATAAAACAGAATGGATTTTTAGAATTTTAGTCTGGCAAGTAATCATGAATAGAATAATGCTTGAGGAACAGTTAAGAATTAAGTCATCCGTCAAACTGACGATAGATTTCGCATCACATACTCTCCGCAAGATGCAAATATACTATAAAAAAGACCGCATTACATCAAAAAATAAAAAATACGCGCTGTTTGATGCGACTATTGAATATTCTTGAATTATTCTTCGAAAATACGAATGACATTGAACCTGGCGAGATTTGGTTTTAACAAGATGGCGCTAAGTGCCATACAGTGACACAAACCATCGATTTATTGAAATCACGATTTGGCATTAAAATGATTTTGAGAAATGGGCCTGTAAATTGGCCTCCAAAATTGTGTGATCTGACATGTATCATCTAATGGCCTCTAAAGTTGTGTGATCTGAAACCTCTACTATCCGACTACCATATTTCCTAGGAGGTTACGTGAAATCACTGGCTTATGCTAATAAACCAGCAATAATGGACAGTGTGGAAGCCAACATTGTTCGTGTTATTTATGACATTCGCCGACATTGTTCGAAAAAGTGACACAACGTTGAACTAACAGAATGCATTTCTTCAGGATTTTAAATGCCCAGAAATTGACAGACATAAATCTAATATGTATTTTGGAATGAAACAAAAATTGTAAAAATCAGATAAGGAAAGTATTCAAAATATTTAACATATAATTTTTTTCTACACCTGTGAAGAGATTTTACTAAAAATTCGCAAGCGTTACGCTAGGTGTTTTTTCATTAATTAATTGTATGTCAAAATTTTTTTTTTATTTATGAATTTATGAAGTTTTAAATGGTTGTACAGATTTAAATCCCCAAACGTTATAGGTAGCTCAAATCGTGTTTTAAAATGTGTCTGTCTTAAATGTGTAACATAATTTTAATCATAAAAATTTGTAATTTATTACGAACAAGGCAAAATCTACTAGTTGGAGCCACGTTTTAATGTCAAATCTACCTTTATTAATTTAATTTTTCTGCTTTTTTTATGGCACCCTTTGGGCCTTGATTTTTTATTTGTGTAAGGAGGTAGTAATGAACTGACATTTGCGTAACATATAGTTTTAAAATTTTGTTTTGGTGTTTTTAAAGAGGGATGCAATATGCATAATTTCCGAAAAAAATAAATGCTTTCTGATTGTTTGCACTAGTCCTCAAATCTGCAAAATCATAGTATTTTTACATGGTTATGTTATATGAATACGAGTCTTATAAAATTTCGACCTATTAAGGATTGTGTTTCAAGGTATGTACATATGTACGAGTATATTCTTAAGCTTAGGGTTGCGTATAAGGATTAAGCATTAAAATCTGATTGTATGTTTATTTTTGGTGACATAGCCAACGTGATCACTGATCATTTCTTCGTTGATATTTAGATCATTTTATATATATTTTGGTCGTATAATTGTCAGGAAATAAATAATACAAATATGTGTAGGCACCCTTTCGGCATTTGTATGGAATTTCCGCTCAAATGTAATATATTATCGGACAAAATAGAGACCGGAAAATAGTAAATATAAATTTTTTTTTTTTTTAATTTCTTCAATAGGTCGTCGAAGCGGATGCACGTGGTATGTATAGTCCGATCGCAACTATTTTGGGAGGAAGTCGAAAAGTTTTAAATGTAAAATATAGCAACTTTGGAATGCCGTGTCGGCTGACATCTGGTTCTTATTTGCTTTTTTCGACTTCGATATCAAGGAGCAAAGCGCAAAAATAATTTTTCGTTATTCGGTTCAAAATTAAGCCGGCTAATTTTAGCAATATAAACACCTTTCTCTCTTTTCGCAAGAATATATCAAGTCGGAAAGTATCTCAAATCGGCGGAAAATTATTTTTAATTGTGTCTTAAAGGCGCACAGAGCAACGTTTCACGGCTGATGTCTTCATACCTGGCAATATCTCATTATCGCATATTCAAAAGCTGGCCAATGGATCGCTTGTCGGTGCGGGGGGTCTCGGGGGTCTCGAGGGTCTCCTCGCCTCCCGTCCCCGTCGCTGCTTTGTTTTTAATAAATTATCGTGTCGTTTCGCTAGTGCATTTGTATATTCCGAGCGGCGTATTGGCTTGCCTTATATATTATTCGAAAAATTATTCACGTCCAGCATAAATCATAAGAAAATAAATGCGCCTGCAGCCGCGATTACGACAGCCATCTCCACACCACCGAGACGTCTCGCGGTGTGTGCCCATTCGCGAGCACTTCTTGGTGTCATTAAATAATCAGCGGAGCACCAATAAGACGGTGCGATACTGTGAATTGGGGGATTTCCCTGGCTGTGTATTTGTGCGGCGGCGACTTCGACTCCGACTCGCATATTTTTAGCACAAAATTTTCAGCGTTTTCACAGCACATAGCGCATTTATGTTCGCATTTAATCGAACCTCATGTTTGCAGGTTTTTCGCTTTTTCGCGTCGTCGTTTTTCATGTTCTGATTTGCGGCCTACCACCAGCACCACCACCACAAGCATTTGGACTGGGGCTCAGCGGAGCAGCGCGAACAAAACCGCTGGCTGCCTTCTTTGATTATTTTAACCTTTTTTCTTTCTATTTTTTTTTTTTCTTCTTTTATATCTTTTTTTTTTTTTGTGTTTATCGCATTCATTGCTGAGCTATTTGTCGACCGTGGAACGAACAGTGGCATTTTGAAAGATTTTCGTTTCAAAATCGCGCGCGATCGCTCCACGCTCTGGTCGGCGGCCGATGCTTTGCTGACCGATCTTCAGTCAAAAGATCTCAATTTCGAAGGATGTTGCAATGAGCACCTTCGCGAGGCGGTTCGGTGCGGCACAGCTTAGCTCTTAGCTCGGCTGCACTGCCCTCGCACCACCACCACCACCACCATCACCGTGTGACCGGTGGCTTAATCTCGCTAGAATTAGCCATTGGAGGAAATTAATTGCCGTAAAGTACGCGCTAAGCGCGCAATGAACAGAAACACATGAAATAAAGTAAAAAAAAAAAAAAAGAAGAAGAAGAAAATAACGCCCGAAGGACAGGACGGCACGGCGGCGCGCACATACGACGAAAAACAATTTAAAATCTCATTGAAGTTCGCGCTGATGTCTGGCATTTTGTGCTAATATAAATGTCAAACTACCGCGCAAACCGAGCGCCCTCCCTTCCCTATTTTGGTGGCTTTTGTTGCATGCTCCATTGTTTATCTTCCCGCTCTTTTCCGTTGACGCGTTTTTTGTTGTTGTTTTTTAAGCCGTAATTGACTAATCGTCTCACCGAATCTTTTACGTAAATTGGGTAATTTACGGTGTACTGATTTATTATTTAGCAAGTCATTGGGGGGACATTTGACGGCTTTTTGTAAACATATCATGCGTGCACATACGGTTGTTTTTTTTTTTTTTTTTTTTTGCGACCCCCTCCAGACTCGCAGTCCCCCGCATGGCACCTTTGGAAGCTGCTTAGACGGTAATATTCCGTGATGTAAGTCGATATGGCGGAAAGTTTCGTTTGAACAAATCGTTATTCCGTATTGTCGAAAAATACAAATTCTTAAATTAATTTATGGGAATGCTTGGAGTGTAGAATGTAACCGCCTATATTTCATGAATAAAACTTATGGAAATTAATGGTTTCCTCTAGGTTTTGAGGGTATTAAAAACACAAGAAATTAAGCAGTCATATTTACTAAAATCGATGTTGATTTCCTGGTGATGCGTGACGCTAGACAAGTGCCCACTAGTTGATAGAATATCCCTTCAAGTGATCTTTATCTTTTTTAAACTCTTCAAGTTTCTTTATTTATTTTTTTGTCAAACTTTCATAGTAGTTTTTATCACTGTTTATTCTCTATAATTCTAATCCAGTCCAAGGTCATAAAATCTTACGAGACTTGGTCTATGAAAATTTTTTAAAAATTGAGTTATTTCCACTTAATTTTTTTCGAATTTTTGTGGGATCAGCTGGATTTCTCACAGAACGTCGTAATTACTCGAAGGAATCGGTAGCTCAGTTGATAAGAGCATCGAAGCGTCAATTTGAAGGTCACAGTTTCGGGCCCTCTCCGTCTCTTGCCCGGTTTTTTTCGATCCCCACATTTATATTTGTATATCGAACTAGAAACTGAGTATGAATTGGTACACTATATAAAAGAGGTCTCAAAATCCAAGATAACACGCCCAAGAAGTGTTTTGGTAGTACATTTTCACAATTTCTATGCGTTGTTCGTTTGTGAAATGCTAAATTTTTTATACCTCAAAGCTTGCCGATGAGAAATATGAAATGTCAGCGTTCGATATTTTACACAACGAAAATAATTACAAATTAAAAATGAAATCCGGTTTTGGGACATCCTTTACCCATCGATTTCTTCGGTGGACCTGATCAACGTTTTTGGTGAGAAACTGTCACCCCTGTTTATTTCGTTTAATATATACAATATACATACGTCGTAGATGTAGACTAAGATATCGTCGGATAATGAACGCTAAAAGTAAAGCATCTCCCGACAATAAACACACTTTTTACTAACAAGAAAACAAAACCGTTGCAGTAAGAAAAATTAGAGAAAAAATTAAAGGAACGGCTACATTTGAATTCCCTTATCCCTTTCTGTCTCTCAATTTCAGACAGGACATTTCGTGGTCTTATAAAAAATATGATATTTATAAAATTTAAGTTAATATGTATTAATTTATAACATATAAGGTACAATGGCCAAATTTCGTCCCCAAACCTAATTTCGTCCCCTTCAATATCTACTCTTTTAAAAACCGCCATCTATTATCAGTGACCCGAACCGACAGCTAGTTATCAGTCGGCCATTGTGTAGAAGTGAGTGCGTCACGACGTTCGTACCGACAGAAATTCGAAAATCCAAAAAAGTGTTCAAGCTGAGTTTTTCATTGAAATATTCTCGGATACCATAAAATATTGAGATACCTGACTTATTGATACCATTTTTTTGTCAAACTAACTATTAATATCTCAGATGTTAATCGATTAAGTAAAATTTTCAGGTTATGACACGTTTTTTGCTTAAATGGATGCGAAAAAATAAATAGAAATTTCCTAATATCGTCCCCTTACGTGAACCTTATATCGTCCCCGGGAGGGTATTAGGATCTCGACTGGCGAACACAACGGTCATGTCACTTAATACCTTACCATAGGTTAAAATAATTAAGAAAGGGCTGATTAAATATTAATATGATAGTTAGGTTCAATTTTATATAATAGAAAAGGAGTAAGTACAACGGGACGAAATTAGGAGCCCAAAAATATATTTTCATAATTTGAGTATTTTTGTTAAAACTATTTTATAACTTTTTCTAACAATGTTAACGCGTTTTTGATTATTTTTAAGAATAGAGGAATATTGAACCTAATGTTTGACGTTTCATTTATTACTGTGGTATTTTTTTATATTTTTTAGATTTGTTTTACAAAAAGGGGAGGATATTTGGCGACTGCTATTCACATTTTTCAGCTAGTTTTTAGTCCAAAATTCTTATTATTGTTTATTATTTACTAACAGATATTGCACTAACGTGCGTTATTTGGTCTCGATAGCTGTGGTTATACTGATCATATATTCAAAAATACTTAAAATTAGAAGAAACACATTTACGTCAATATTTTTCTTGTCAAAGAATTTCTTATACAGGATGCACTTGTGATTTTTTTTCTTTCCTTCGTCGGAGATGCTTTATTCACACACACGATACATACATGGTAGGGCCGTTTTTCTACTGTAAACAAGCTTTCTGCTATGTATCAATTAATTACTTATAAGGTGCTCTTCCATTGCAAACGTCAAAAATAATTTTGCTTCCTTTCATGCGTAATCTTTGACAGAATTTTTTTTTTAAATCCAATAATGAAAGTGGTTGTACAAGTGTATTGGAGTAGGTGTATTGTACCACAACCTTCTGCAATTACAAGCCGTGACAACATGTCAAAAAATTCGGAGCAGCATCCAAACTAAAGCTCCAATCTAAAAATTATTTTCACTAACATTTACCCTAAGAAGTTCGGTTTTCAATCCACTAGAAATTTGATTAGTTTTTAAACAAAATATGTAAAATTGTTGAGTTTGATTCCAACTCAACGACCACTTGCAAAGAACGACTGTTTGACAGTGGAAAGAAGACTTGGCTCCAAAGAGCCAAAAACTCACTATTAATTCATATTTTATACTATTAGAAGCAAAACATCTTAAAATCGAATTACATATTTTAAACATTACATTTGCGCCAGTTCACAACTTGTAATTGTATAAGGTTTTGATAATGCTTATAATATCGAATTTATCGAGCATTTGTAAGTGTTTGTATCAATATATACACGTATTTATGTGTACTATGTATATGTTCCAGCCTCATTTGATTTGATAAGGTAATATGTATGTAAAAATGATTAGAATTTCAACTTTCTTTAGAGATTAAGAAGAAATTTTTATGGTTTTGATAATGTGCAAAAAAACTATTTAATTTACATATAATAATTTAATTAATGTTCTTTCCTTTAGTTTTTCACTAAATTTGGTAACTTAGAACGTTATTATGATAGCAGTGACAAAATATTGGGGACGGTTTTTTTCAAGTTTTTCATATGCTCATTTAATAGCTTCAAGTTCAAATCTTCATTTAAGCAAAGTTACAAGTTGAAATGACTTTGCATTAGTTCTTTAAGATTTTTTTTTTTTTTTTTTTTTACAAAAGACCAAAATACGTCTTATTTTACATTTTAATCATATTTATTTACAAGAATCTATATGTGATGAAATATTTTAGTTTCAAAATTTGTATTTTTTAGTTTACATGTCCTAAATACAAATCTTGAAACCAAAATATTTTATCACATATATATTCTTGTAAATAAATATGATTAAAATGTAAAATAAGACGTATTTTGGTCTTTTGTAAAAAAAAAAAATCTTAAAAAAATAATGCAGTCATTACAACTTGTAACTTTGCTGCAATGAAAATGTCAACCCAGTATATAAAATACTTATATATAATACATTAAATTGAAAATAGCTAAACTTTAATTTATTTAGTGAGCTCACGTGTCACATCCGTGTGCATATGGGCGCTATATTCGAACAAGCCTGCTAATTAAGAACAGGTACCACCAATTAGCTTCGTGAGTATATCTTCTTCCTAACTAAATAAATATTTAAAACTCAATTTGGAACAAATGCCTATTCAAGTCCAAATAATTTCCCCCACTCTCCGGGGTGCAACGGTGCAACGGTGCAACGGTGCAACGTTTCGTTCGTGTCCTCTGGAATTCATTTTACCTGCACCTTGTTGCATCCACTCCGCCCATTGCAGCGCGCGGTGACACTGTTCCTGCTGCAAAATTAATATCACAGAGAACAGTCACCGGCGACAAGTCTGTTCGCACAACATTTGCGAGAATATAATCGCCGAGATATCCACGGGCTATTTATAAACCCGAACGTGTAACAAATAATTCCGCAGTTAAATATGCACACAATTAAGACGAGGAGCTGGGGCGCATTCATCGCGCGGGTCGCGGGCTTGGGGATTGCCATTTGGCGCGCATGCTTCCCACGAGCCGAGTGGAGCGAGCGGCGACTGGCGAAGCAATGCAATAATGCTCGGCTGCACTGTTCCATGGCTGCGAAGCGATTCCGCGGAAGCCCTTGGACCAATCCATCCAGTGGTAAGGCACAGCGAGCCAAGCGTGTTGTGGAGCTCGCGAGTTCCTTTGGTGTGTGGTGGTAACTGTTCATGCGGGAGATTCGCTCGAGCTTGACGGAAAAAGAAGTCCAACTCGAAGAAGTCGCCGCGACGGCCAACACCAGATGAAATCCTGAATCGTTGGTCGAAGACGCTCGAGTCGACGCAATAAAAATCGCAATATAATTGCGACAAGAGCAAGAAGAATCGAGTTTTATAATGAACCAAACACAAATTAGCAGAATGAAACGCGCGTGTGGAGGGTATTTGGGACGCAGGCGGTGGCGCACGGTGTCGCTGGTTTATTCGCTTTCCATTTTTTATGCGCCCATCGCTCGCGATCATTTGTTTCGACGCCGCGATCCTCTTTTGCTAACGGCCATCGCTGACAGTGCTGTCGACAGCGCCGATGAAAATTGGCCAACTTAACCATCGGAATATGTCGGCTCGAGCGTGCGGCAGTCATCCGTGCAATGGACGCATTTCGGGGCGAGTGGGCCTGCCTGCCTGCCTGCCGCCGTCGACTGATCGATGGTTTATTACTCGGCTAAGTGTCTCTGCTGACGCGAGTTCGTTTCTGTCACGCTAGCAAGTGTCGACGGGGCGCATGCACTTCATCTGTTCTCGATTGGGAGGTGGATACACCGCCACCGTTTCACCGCTGCAGCCGGTTGCATTTAAGGTGATATAAAAATGGAAGAATCGCGGGAAAGCAACGCGATCCGAAATAGTCAGTTATGCAAAATTGGCGCTGATTAGCAGGCAAATTGTAATTTTAGCTAACATTTTTGGACATGTACCAAAATAATTATGAAGCAGTCACAATGCCAGAGTGATAATATTCGCATTTAGACAATAAATGTTCGAGCAATTTTGTTGCAAGACATTTTATTTAGTATGACTTAAAGTATTCCTTTAAAATCGCAAACATCATAAAGAAAAAAATAGAGCGCATTTATTATAATTAAAAGGATTACTGAAATTAGTTCATTCCTCTAACGAATTTTATTTATGTACTATGCAAATGTGACAAAGTCTGGTTAATAGCGTTTTAAAATACATAGGAAGTAAAAGACCATATTTTAACTTTCCACATGTTTCTGTTTTCCTTAAATTAAGTACATATATTATATACTAGGTATATGGGTTTCTCCCCAAACAAATTTTATATCAGAGACGAAAAGGTCAATCCAATAACCTGAATACGAATAGTATACGAAATCTACAAAACAATAAAGAGCAATTAAATTCAAATGAATTGAACAATATTTTAACAATAACTTTACCAATCCCAATACCAATTTTAAAATAGTTTTTTGATACATCAATAAAAATAAAGGGTCATCCAAAAAACGCGCCTACATGTTTCTTTTAAATAAAACACAAACTATTTGCAATTTTTTCAAGCTGTTTTTTTTTATTAAAAGTATGATCCATTACAATTATAAGTGGAATAGAATATCATTCAAATGTCCACCACGACTGCGTCTGCAGGCATCAATCCGAATATCGAAATTTTCCTCCATAAGGAGCCATAAGATATGCCCACTTCTTGCGAACGACGCGAAATTGATGTTGTCGGATCATTTTCAACACTTTCACTAACAGCAGCAATATTTTCATTTGTGCGTACAGACTTTGGTCTTCCACTTTTTGGTTTATCAGTAACACAACCAGTTTCTGCGAATTTTTTCACTAATCTTTGAATTGAAGATTGATTTGGCCGATTATTTACACCAAAAAAATCACGAATTTTGCGATGGGTATTTTTCAAAGAACGCCCATTTTCATAAAAAGTTTGAATGATGTAAACGCGTTGTTGCAATGTGTACCTGTCCATGGTTAAAATTGTACTACCTTCTAATAAAACAAAATGGCTTATGTCATTTGAAAATATGTCACGTGTAAAAATTATGTAGTGCTGACATCTAGGCGTCACATTTGGATGACCCTTTAGAAAAGAAAGTCAGAACGTCTCCATTGTGGCGAGGTGGAAATTAGTTTTGGAAATGATCTATGTGTACTACATTGAGTTCTAAATTATAAATTAAAGTTTGTCGAGGTAGAATTAGGCATTGCTCCTAGGAAGCATCCAAGGAGCAAAAGGTAACTTCGATATTGAACTGTTTCAATGTGAGAAATGTAGAGGTCTTAATATTCAGATCATAGACATGATGCACACTCCAGATTCTAAAAAAGTATTAATTACTAAATTTATGAATTTACATGACTCCATTTTTGCCAACTTGATTATCGTCTCACTTGAAATTTTTACTTAAATCGTAACGTGAAATTATTTCTTGAAACAAATTTTTGGAAAAAAAAAATTATTATAAATATTTACAGTGCTGTGCAAAACATTTGCAACTAAAGTCATAGTTTCTTACAGATCATTATAAAATTTCCTAAACCACTGATACCAAAAAAAGTTTTACAGTGCATTATTCTTTATTATGTCTAGTTTCCAGATATAACAATAGCAGGATGTAATATCCCGTAATAAGGGAGCAATATCCAGTTTTTTATTCAACGTAACGATTTTGCCTGTGCAAAACATTTGCAACTTCATATATCAACAAATACTTTTCTAGGAATAAATGAGAATTGGCAGTACTTTGTTAGTTAACTGTTATTTTCTATTCCATATATAGTTAATAAAAAATAATAATAATAATTTTCTATTCCGATCCAAGCGCGGAAGTGTATTATTAAAATATTTTTTTCCTTTAAACGCAATTAAATTAAAAGTTCTTAAAATGGGGGTAATTAATTTTACAGCGAAATAAAAAACCGAATAATATTTGTTTACACAGATGGTATAACCTAAAAAGACATTAGTGAAAAATATAAAATAGCTAAATCCACCATATCCAGAATTATAAGCAGTTTTAAAAAGACTGGGAGTATTGAAAATATTCATAAAGGGTGGTAGACCAAGGAAAACGACAAAGGCTGAGGATCGTAGAATTTAAATTTTAATTAAATCTCGGTCTTTCGAATAAAACCTGGATGTGGATCCTTCGACAGTAAGAAGAGGAGCCATAGAAATCGATTTTAAGACATACAGGCCAGCGAAAAAGCCACTACTTTCCGAAAAAAATGGCTGAGCTCGACTTGTCTTTGCTCAAAGTCATTTAGAATGGCCCCTAGAAAAATGGAGAACTGTTCTTTTTTCGGATGAGTGTTTAACTTTAAGTTTAACTTAGTGGGGCTAGGTGGAGGGCAAAAAGTAGGACGACCGACGAACAAACGACTAAATCCGCGATAAACTGTGGTAACTATGAAGCATGGAAGTGGTAATACAACGGTCTGGGGGTGTTTATCAGCTCAGGGCGTGGGACCTATTTATGAAATACCACTGATAATGAAAGCGGAGGACTATTAAAACATTATGGAAAATGTTATGCTCCCTTACACAGAGGAAGAAATGCCCCTGCACTGGCGCTTCGAACAGGACAATGATCCCAAGCACACCTCTAGACTTCTTCAGGCTTGGTTTTCGCAGCAAAACATTGAAGTTTTGAAATGGCTCGGACAGTCCCCAGATCTCAACCCCATAGAAAAGTTATGGCAACTGGTTAAGAAGAATATGAGGGGTAAATTTTACAACAACCGTGACGAACTCTTTAATGGTATAAAAAAGGCTTGGAATGATATAACTTCTTTGCATATTGAGTCGCTATTTAATTCTATGCCAAGAAGATGTGCAGCAGTTATTGTAAATAAAGGCTATTCAACCAAATATTAATGATGATATATATTTAAAGTCGCCAACATTGTTAATGTCAAGGAGTTGCAAATGTTTTGCACAGTCAGTTTTGTATCTTAGTATGTAAAAACGAATATTTCTCCTTTTTTATTGAATAGCTACCTTTAGTTTTTTAATATTCTTAAATTAGATATAATAAAGAATCAAATACTGTATTAACTTTTTTGTTTGTAAGAATTTAAGGTTTGTTGTAGTAAGACATAGAAAATTGGGGTTTTAGTTGCAAATGTTTTGCACAGCACTGTATCAAGTAGTAAAATATTTTGCGGTGTATCTAAAATCAAGGAGTAAATATTGACAATCACAATAGCCGGGAGGAAAGTGAGTACTACACTCCTTAAACCTTAACAGGAAAATTTAATTTAAATAGCGTAGATAAAAGAATTTGGTTCATTTGTTCTCCAGTTGTCAACAAACCTTCCACTAGGCTACATTTTTGGAAATCGACGATTTCAGATCTAAACCATGGTGTTATTTTCGACCTATGATGTAAAAATTAATATTTTCTAAAAAGTTTTAATTGTTACGTATTATGGTCCAAATTCTGAGTTTTTGGGGCGGCAAAATATCGGTGGCGTACCATGCAACTGATAATCCAGCTTTGGCAATGATATGATAATTGTTTCCAAGAAATAGTTCCAAAAATTCAAGTGCGCCACAGTGTATATTTAAAATTAAGAATGGCGGCGCCAGAGGCCAAATATAAAAACCGTGTCCAGCGGCCGGAAATATATTTCCTAAAATCTGTGATCTGAAACAAATATTTTAGAATTTTTTTAATAAAGACATTAATATAAAAACGTAGCATTGTCAGAAAAAAAAATGACCCAATGTGAATTTTTTATAGTACTCAAAATTTGGTCCAAACACGAATTTCTTTAAAATTATGCATTTATTACGAATATTTCATCGTGTTTCGTATAGACCACATACAAGAAGAATTTTGTTTTTCATTTTTAACATGTTTCGTCGCAGTTTTTTGTATTTCACTTCATCGGGCGGCAGTTAAAATCGCATTTTGTTTTATCTGACGGCGCCTTGCACAAAATGTTTTAAAAAAACCCATAAAAACAAATAAATATGTAAATAAATTAAGTCTATTATTGCCTACCTGTAAAAATAAGCTCTTCAATTTTTCAATAAAAAATTGTTTTTAACACATAAAGTCTTTTTCTTCTAACAAAACTAAGTTACAAAACTATAGCTGATGTGAGCCACCGGTAGTACACGTCGCCAGATAAACCATTCGGGTGTGAGCCACCGGTGGTACACGCCGCCAGATAAACCATTCGCGTGTGAGCCACCGGTGGTACACGCCGTCGTTAACGTGTTAATTAAAGTTCTTATCTCAATGCACAACATATTTAAAAATTGAGTTACTTTTTTACATGTTTACATGCTTTTTTTTTTCTCTGACCAGGTTTTACTACATATTCTTTTATTACGCTGTGTGACGTGACATGATATGATATGATGGGACATGACATAAGACACGACACGCGACACAAAACATGTCACGTGAAATGGTGCATGACATGACAAGTGACTTGTGTGATGTGTTATGTAAAGTGTCATGTTTTAAGTAATTTGTTGTGTGTTATGTCACGTGCAAAATCTAGAAGGGGCGAAAGTAGGGCCTTATGGATATTGGTTCTTTAGAGTATAGTTTATAAGTTTTTTAAATTGGATGATAGTGGCTACGTTTAGCTAGAAGTTTATTATAAATAATATTCAAGATGGAGACACAAAAGTATTGCTGTTTATTTCACAGATGATTAGGGCTTCCTTATATTCTTTTTTGTTTTTTCGGTATCCACTTTCATGGACAGTTTTTGCAGAATCAAGACTTTAAAGTAACAGATCTGTCTACACTATACTTCTCTTATAGGGTTTTATATCTTAGGCTATTTGTAATATCGCCAATGATACACTTCTTCACGAAAAGTGGGATCGCAATGTACCTTTAATGGCCTAAGTGTGCCTTCCCATAGCCACATCAGTCCTTTGAGCTTACTATAATATTTTTTTGTTTTTATACAATATATATTCTTTTTCATCATTGAAAACTAGGTTTTCCGCTGATTTGCTTGATTTTTATCCACCACTGTAGATTGTTTAACTGTGACCAGAAGAACATATCATAAAATATGAAATCTTAATTCTTATAGATCTCTGATTAGCTACCTAATTTCAGTTCCTTTCAATTAGTTTATCGGTCATCGTGTATATCTGTAAGATGCTAACCGATGATTGTTTGAAAAAGTTTGAAAGCCGCCTTCCATTCCTCAACCTACTCACCTACAATTGGGCAAAAATTGATTCCCACAAATGTGCCCGGAAAGCAAAACATGCTGGAAGAAGATGGTATCAGCAGTCAATCGACATTCTTAACTGTTTTTTCCCGAAAAATTTGCTCGCATCTGAATATAATTATCCGAACGGTACTTGAAAATCTTACCGATCGTTCGCGCTCGATCATAATAAAGAAGAAGGTCTGCCTGATGAGAGACCTGGAAAAACTTGGAATGGAATCAGTCGAGTCGAAATTCGAAGTCGAAGTCGTCGAAGAGGCATCATCTGATCTTCGGCAAAAAGCCGGCCTCTGATCGGAGGTGCCCACACGACTTGTTAACAGCTCGGGCTCATTAATCAGCGCGCTATCATTACTCACTGGACGAGCAACTACTGATTAATTACCCGTGCTGGCCGTCGATCTGTGGGTTTTACTCGGTTTTGGGCTATAGCCGACAAATTATTGCCCTGAACATGAATGAGCGTTTTTAGGCGGGAAGGTTTGTTTTACACAAGTGCGCACTAGTCAAATTCACCTTTTTGATTTGCCTAGGTGGGCGGGTGTACGCTCGAAGTGGGCCTTGGTGGAAGGAAATTAGCCAAAAGCGGCTAGAGAACGACAAAAACAAGCCACCACACCGCGCCGCTGCGCGCTGCTGGAATATGAAATAAAAAACGATGCACAGTACACGGGATGGATGTTGGAGACGATGGTGGTGAAGCGCGGCAGCGATTGATGCCCAGACCCATTCTCTGATCATCTGCTCAAGCCGGCCTGACAGGCCTTTTATAGAAACTTATAGAAAACTTTGGCCGTTCGCGTTTATGTTACATGAGCGTCGTCTCGTCGCGATAGCCATGAAAAGGCGAAAAAGCGGGCAAAAAAGCGAAAAGTTCAAAGTCTTCGGGGGGGAGGAGCATACACCGAAAAGTACTTTGCCTTTGCAACACTTTCGGCGGACGGATAAGGCACCTACACTCGCGGGTCACCTGGTTCAGCGCGGGGAGGATTGACTCTGTCGAAAGCTGTCATGAAATCATGCTGCTACCACGGCTGTTGCTGACACCAGTAGTCTTGGCTCGTTTCGAAAGTACCTATGATATTTCTTAGTTGGCTCGAATTTTTTTTCCTACCTCGTTTTTTTCTTCTACTTTTTTTTTTCTTTAAATTTTATTCGCTTCTTTTTCGCTTCCGTAACTCTTACACTGAAAAGTGGATGCATAATTTTTCGAGATCTTATGCTTCGCTCGAAAGAGGTCTACAACAAAAGATACTTAACGATTTTTCCGGTTAAAAGTTTCGCAAGTTTCTCTGTAGGTAGTAGACCCAGATTTTAGTCTAGGTGCATATGCAAAAAAAAAAAAAAAAAAAATTATAAAATTATCTCTGCATTTTTGCAGCTAGGACTGTGCCATTTTTAAAAACATTTTTAAAAATCTACGGTGGGAAAAGGTAAGTGTTTTTTATTTTGTGAAAGAATTTACCCAGGCATATGTTCCTGCCGTTTCCTTCATATACTAGTGCATACAGGTCACATTCTTTGTAGGCGAAATTACTTCTTAATTAAAAGAGCAAGTGGTTAATGCTGTACACTATATGTATTATTGTGTATGTATTATTTTCCTAGTAACTTTTCAACAAAACGTGATAAACAAGCTCTCTGCATATTGAATTAAAAAACACAAATGGACTCATATATGTTTCAGCTTCAGTTCTTTATGATTGAAATGGACCAGGACCAGGTTCTTGGTTCTTCTTTCTGCCTCAAAAACACCTTTTTCCTTTTCTCATGACTTTTGTGTTGTTTGACCATCATACCATTTTACTGGTTTATCTAAAATGAATCAAACAAAAAAAAAAAATCATTGGTTTAATAGTTAATCTTGGTTCTGATGGAAGGTTTTTTATTTCTTTTGAAAATAAACAAAATGGCGGCCTCTTATAATTTACTTGCGGATTTTCAAGGAAAAAAACACTAGTTTATTGTTTATAAAAAATATGAGTTTTAATTAAAAAAAAAAAAAAAAAAAAAATTTCGATCAGGCCCTAGTTTTTTGTGTTTTCTATATGTTGTATAAATTTTATTCAAATCCGTTGAGTGGTTTTTGAATTACAGTGGTCACCGACTTTGAAAACATAGTAAAAGTCATTTAAAGTTTTACTCTCGAATTGTAGCTGTTGTCAGCTACCTGCCATCGAGGGTGGAGAGCCCTTCTGTAATTGTAGGTTATCTCGAAAACTATTCATTGTATTTACTTGATATTTTCGGATAATATTTTCGAAATATCATACTTTAAGAAAATGCAAAATACAAAAAATCGATTTTTTGAAAATTCTAACTACCCCTAACCCCTTAATACAAGTTGCACATTCATAGACTTAAGTTACTAGTTCCCTCAAAATTTTCCAAAAAATCGATTTTTGTGTTTTTTTGCTTTTTATGATTTCTTATACCTTCAAAAATCATCTGCTAAATTTTTACAAAGAAATTCGAAAAAATCGAAGAGCTACAGCAGTTTTAGTGCGCGCGCATTTTTGAATACATATATACACATAAATATATTGTAAAAAAAACTTTAAACGCGTTTTTCACGAAACTACATTTTTCAAAACGGCGGACAGTCAATCTCCGGATTGGCTGAACCGAATTGAATAAACCTTATAGCGTTTTGTTTGGTAAGGTCTATTCTAGGGCAATTCACCAGAAAATTCCAAAAAGTGCATAAAAAAAACATATTTGCAAACCGAATAAAGCGAAAAAAAATGCGATTTTTTCAAATTTTTTTTTTTTAAACATCCGCCATTTTTTTTTACCGATTTTTTACTAAATAAGATTTTTAACACGTTTTTTGGTTTTTTTGTTTCGGACTTGCTGTTTCTGAGATTGTGTCCGCCATGGAACCCTCTTTTTCTGGACTGTTAATTTTTGAGAGCCCTCTATATGTATAATAAAGTACTAAAAAAGAAAAACAATTTTTTTTTCAACTTCAAGATTAAAATATTCAAATAAAAAAAGATGTAGTTAGATTCATAATAAAGAAGCTGAAAGAAAAAATAAAGTTTAAATGTCTATTTTTTGCTATTCTACAGGGAACTAGTACCTTTAAAAAAAATGGTTTTACTTTTCTCATATCATAGCAATTTATTCAAATCGAATCAGCAGCTTCATATTTTGATAGCTAGAAGCTATTAGCTATTCATTTTAAATTAAAAGCATTGGTTTTTATTTGAGAACATATTTTTATATCAGAATTCACAATTAATTCTAAAATATATGTTTCTTAATAGACGCTACCAGTCTAGAATTTTCTAAAAATGTCTCCGACTTTTTCAAATTTTACCCTTATAACCTTATAACAACATTTGACATCGACTTTGACGTAGGACATTTTTTGATATGTTAAAAACTGTTTCCAAGCATGCACGATTTTTTCGATCATCGATATTTTTCGACCAACATACTACGAAGGCAAATTTTGTCTGGTTTTCAAATTATTAAATCAAATTAAGGCAAATTTTATCTAGTATTCAAATTATTTTGAATTTTAGTTCCCATTAAAAACTTGAAGGAGAACTCTTACAAGCCGCAGGACACAGAAAAAAGTGATTCTCTTCATGCAGCTTCTGCAGATACACTTTGTTACAAAATCTTGTGAGAAAATTAGTAAAGATGCTTGAAGATATGTAGATTAAAGGCCATTAAACGGAATTTTAATTTTATCAACTGGTTATCTCCTTTATGGTAAACAAAGAAATTTTTTAAGTACTGATGTCAGCTGTTTCCATCTATGATCTGCTGTAATTTCAAACTATCGCATAAAGTGTATTACATAAATGCATTAGACTGAAAATAATAAATTCTAATTGACACGATCTTAATTAGCATGTAGTTTGATACCTGACACTCACTTCACAAGTGATGTAAGTCAATTAATCAGTCGAATGAGAAAATGTTCCGCATTAACTTCACCAAATGACTCAATTTCGTTTTCCATTTTAACTCAAGATCCAAAAGGGGTTGCTTAGCTCGAAAGGATTAATATTTATAAAATGTCTGAATGTGCAATGTGTCTTCAATTTCTCAAAGGAATTTTCTTTGTTTCAGGAGCGGCCGTGGTCTTCCAGATGGAACTCTGCTTGAATTAGGTGAGTTACTTGTAACTTTTTATTTTTATTTTATTTTTATTGAGTGTCCATGCATAAACAAGGAATTTTGGGAGTAACTAAAATTACTCGCCCTCTTCCCGAGCCACCCTCATAACAAATAAATCATAGCGCCCTAGCTGCCTAGCTTGCGTTTATACAAACCGAGTGGCATGTCGCCCCGTCGCGTACGATTTATTTTTCCCGAAGGAAACTTTCTTTATATCTTCCGTCATATGTGCGAGCGCGGTGGCATCGTACACCATCATCATTTCTCCATACAAAGGCCACAATTTCTCCCTTAATTTCTTAAAATAGACATGAAATGTGAAAAATCCTGTTCACAAGTTTCAATTTTGGAACAAAACCCCATTTGTTTGCTCCTTTTATTTTTTATTTTTATTTTTTTCTCTCATCTGGGGCGTATTTGGAAAAGCCGCGACGCTCTGCTGCTCCAGATACACTGCGGATGCTGCGGAACAGTGCGGGGGAGGTTCGGTATCGCGGTGAAATGTTCTCTACCGCGCGCACGATGCGCACAATCACCCCACTCTCGGATAATTTTGAATTGTTGCGTTTTTACCGTGTGTGTCTACCCGCGCATATCGCACACGAAGTGCGTAAATTTTCCTAGATTGCGCCAGTTTTACTTTCCTTGGGGCCTAAATTGACTCCGCTCCTCCTTCGTTGCAGAGCAGAGCGGGCAGGCTATTTATAGGTGCAGAATCTGTTACCATTCTCATTTATAGAGGAAGATTTTCATTCCAGACCTTCATGATGGTTCCACCCCAGACTGTTTTGTGTGATCGATATGGAAAAACAAAAAACACACAAAACGAAGACATTTCCCCGACTTTCTGGCTTCTCAACACTTATTTTATCGTCAAGGAAAATTTGAATTAATTTTAGATGTGGAACACACTCCTAATGAGATGCTGTCGTCTCTTGGGCTGAATGGATTACAAATTCGGACAGGAATCTTTATGGCTTTTTCAATTAAGATAAATTCCCCGTTGTCGATTTGATTGCCTCAATCATTGAGTTGTTCATACTGTTTTAGTAATTTTCTTGGTATACTATACTAACGAATTTATTATAAACTTTACATTTATTTAGGGAAAAATTCTGCATTTTCTAAATCTTCACATTTTAGATATTTAAATGTTTTATTTTATTTTATACCTACTTTACCAAATCGATTATGAGATAAGAATTTTTGAAAAATATGATGTTTTTGAATTCTTCAGATTTATTCAATTTTTCAACAAATTTTAAGATTAGTCTGTTCATTCTCTTTGTAAATTAAATTTTTTCTTTACGAACTTTACTTTATACGCTATAATAATATAAATATCACTTTTATTATTTTGCAAAGTCTTATTAAGCGTTTTAATACATATTCTGGAAGAAAAGAAATTATCAAGCTGTAATTAAATAACTTGAATAAAAGAGGAATCGGCGATTGTGAAAATAAATCAATTCAATTTAAAGCGTAAATTCTTTTATTACAAATCTTTTGTTTCGTTGCTATTTATATATTTTGCATAAATTACTTTCATATAATCCTGAAATAATTTTGAATTGTTAACCGTCCACCTTTATTCGGAATCATGTATTTTTTCGCTCTGTCTATAATCTTTCTTTAATAAATTGGAGACGATTTTTTACCTTCCCCATAATCCAATGTTTAGTGCTTTCATTCGGAAGAAAGTTTCAAAAATGTTCGATATATTTAGGAAATAGTTTAGAATAATAGAAAAAATTGTGTTATCTGTCCAATATTCGATCACTGGCTTCACAAAAAGCGACAGTTTTCCGAAATTAATATAAAGAAAATAATATTTGTCTCAGTGTAATTTTGACCTTTTTTAAACCGAACTATGAAGCAATTTTAATAGACAAATGTTACAAATCTGTTGAGTATATCTTTGAATTTTTTGGTCCGAGTCCAAGAGATTGAAGTGTATTTTTCAAAAATTTAACAAAGATCGATTTATCGACAGTCATTTAACCCGGCGTCGATGACGTGAAAATAATTACGCGGAAAATGACGCCGGGTCACCGTGACCCGAATTTTATCGGTGCTTTGTACCAATACTGAAAGGGTTATCTTGATTTTGAAAATTATTTATTATTTAAGGGTTCTTAGTGCATAAAAAAAATAAATAAATAATACCAATACATTTTACAAATAAAATGTTTATTATTTTAGTCAAAAACACATGCAACAAAATATGGCCGTTTTAAATCGCCTCGGGTCATTATGACCCAGCGTCATCGACGCTGGGTTAAGGGGACTTTTACTTTCAAAATCGACAAAAAACACACTTTTTAAAAGTTTTTTTTTTTTGTTTTGTACCTTTTGTATACATTATTGGTAAGATTATGAAAAATATAAAAAGAATTTTTAAATGCAACTTTAGTTTATTTTAATGCCTGCAGAGGGCGGCCCCATTTCTCTAGGACTTCCTGTAACAGATTGAGTAAAACTTTTTAGTGGATTGTTTTTATAAGACACAAAACTAGTACCTAAACCTAAAAAACCTTTTATTTTTAATAAATATATCATTTTATACACATTTTTCTAAAAAAGTTAAAGAACGACTATAAGTTAGGGGTAAAGTACCCCTCGGCATAAAAAAGTTTGGGGGGGGGGGGGGGGGGGGGAGTAACATAATATTTTTAAAGGTTTAGTTACTAGTATATTTGATAACGAATCGAATGGCGTTTGGTTTGTTAAAATCGGTTGAATAGTTTTTGAGATAGAGATGCGGCCATTTTCAAAAATGTGATTTCGAGAAAAACGCGTTCAAAGTTTTTGTTATAAAATTTTTACATATAAAACGCGTAGAGCTGCCGTTACAAATATAGGTATAACCTTTTTTCTATTACGAATTTCTTAAAACGGTTTTAGGAGAGTGTTTGTGTGATGTTAAGAAGCATTTTAATAAAAAAAAAAAAAAAAAAAAAAAAAAAAAAAATTATTTTTTTCCGATTTTGAAAGTAAAGGTCCCCTTAAAAGAAAAGAAGATTTAAAACTAAAAACAAAGTTTAACAAAACAAACTTTTCATAATTTGTAACATTTCCATTTTCGAAAAGTTTGTTTGCTTAATATAATTTGAAAAGCAATATCTAAATTTACTAAGTTGTAGGAGAACAGTCAGTTTTCTTAAAAAATTCATAACTTATAATTAATTTTATAAAGAAATTTCAGAAAAATCAGGGAACATTTTAACTACCCCCTAATTCTTAATAAAGAGCTCTTAACCTCTTAACTCCTATTAAAAATCATCTTAAAGAAATTAATATTCTACCGTATCATTTAATAAATGTTAAAATTACACTGATTTCTTATAATTTCTGAATTCTTCTGTAAACAGAGCTTCTTCTAAATTAAAATAATTTTTTAAAGTAATTAATCGGGTGTTACATCAACAACATTTCTATAATGCAACTTCAATAGTTTGAGGAACCCTAAACAGACAGACAGTTGCAGATTAATATAAAACAGGGGTGGCCAATTTCTGTATATAAGTAGATATATTATAGACATTTTTTCTTACATATTAAAATTTGCGTCGTTTATACTCAAATTAACATGATATTTTATTATTAATATTTATTAAGTGAAAAGTAGCCACAGAAAAAATACTGATTAAATTTTAATTTATTATTTCATCATTATGTCTGTTTGTCTCCAACTAACAAAATATCTAAGAAATCCATTTTTAGTATATTTTAGAGAACATTTCAAGTTTGATAGATAAAAAAGTGCTAGTGCAAACCAACCGACGTATATTTTCGAACGCACTACGCACTCTTCAGGGGTGTTTTGAAGAACATTTAGTGGGAACAAATATATTTAAGGGGTTATATACAGTCAGGATTTTCAGAAAATCGATTTTTATTTTATTTTATTTTAGTAATGTACATGTTTTTAAATACACCCACAGAAAATTTCATATCAATCCGTTGAATATTCTCGAAGTTATGCGCATTTTTGTAATGACGTGTCCGAGTTTTTTTACTATATGTAAATTGCTTTTGAAACTTTAAACGCGTTTTTCTCAAAACTGTGTTTTGAAAGTCGGTGAGCAAGATTTCTTGGAAACGGCTGAACCGATCGGTTTCAAACTTTAACACAAGCTTTTGAAGTATATTTTTTAGTAACTAATCGAAGGTTTTTTTCTCGCCGATAAATATTTTCCATTTTATAAACAATTTAAGGCCAACATTTTTGTTAAAAATCGATTTTTTTTTTTAAGAAGCCGCCGTTTTGTCAAAAATTCTTATTTTGCTTATTCCTTCGATTAATTACAAGACAAAATTACATATTAACGAAATATTTTTGGTTTTTTTCATTTTGGATGACCCAGTCCAGAGATATCGTGCTCACGACGCCTATTTTAGGGGGTTGATCCCGGAGATCAGCTGTAGCAGCTTTTAAAATAATTATTTTTACAAATAAAAAACATTAAAATACACTCAAGAGTTACCATAATATGTTTACATTAAAAAAATAAAAGGTCATCTCAACAAAAATTCTTGAAAAATCGACTTTTTTGGGCTTCCTGACTGTATATAACCCCATAGGGGCAAGTGCACTTGAATTCAAAAACAGCCTAAATATGTCCGAATTTTTTGCAGTAATATGTTTTACATTTAAATCCTTTTTAAAAGGAAAAGACACAATTTCCTGTACAATAACTTGAACTTTTTCAAAATCATAAAATCTCACTCAAAGTTTTCAATAACGTTTTTATTTTTTTCGATGTAATATATTTTTTAATATTATAATTATAATGTTGATGGTTTTCTAGGTGATTGGATGTATTTGGAAAGTAATTCAAATTGCTTTGTTGAAGTTTTTTGTATATATTAACGCTACTGATCTTTTCAATTGTTGTCTGGCTTTTTCCTTGCAATTCTAAATTTAAAACACTTAATTTTGATTTATAATCTGTAAGAAATGCTAAATCACTGAGCCAATTTTCGTCATTTAAATTTGCCCTTCTTCATTTTACTCTCGGGTTTTTTGCATGTTGAAATTGTCTCCTATCGGTTATGATCGACCAAAAGTCGCTTCGAAATCAACTTGTTGGTCACTCTTACTATAAAAGATAAAAACCGGTCAAGCGTGAATGGAACTCGCATACAAAAGGTTCCATAACATATTTTCTAGAATTTCTAGAAATCTATAAATTTCCTGTAAACTTCAAGTAAGGCGTTATATTCCCTGATTTTTCAAAATATCTTTTCAATATGCTATTTAAAAATTTGAAAAAAACAATTGTGTTGTATTCCACGTAGCAAGCCTTTTTAAATGATACCTCACATGCTATATGTATAAAATTCCAAAATTTACCCGCTCTTTAATTCTTATACGAATATTTGAATTTAATATTCGACAAAAGAGAAGCTCATGTTTAATTGTTTAAAATAAAAAAATAAATAAAATTAAATTTCCTTCAAAATTAGCAATTACGAATGTGTTAAACCTGCTTTTTTAATGATCATACTATATTCTATTAAGATGTTTAAGAATCACCTTGAGACAAATTAAGCTAAATTTGTGCAGTATTTTTAATTGCCAACGTTTAAGTAGGGACTTAGTGAAATGAGGTTTTATTATCCATTGGCGGGGTCTTAAAACAAGACACATAATCCCAATTAATAGACTGGACTATGCAATCACATTTAGGCTGATCTAGTTAAAACTGCAGAAACAAACAGTCGATAGCTTTCATTACAGATCGTGTTTTTTTTTTTTTGTTGCTTGGCCATAAAAGCGTCTTCAAACAAATATGTGTAGAAGAAGATGCGCAAACAAAAAAAAAATGAAATAAAATAAAAAACTAAACAGTCGATCGTGAAGAAAACAAAAAACCAGCAAATTTAAATTCTAACTGACACCTTCAGAATGTGAAACTTGCCCAGTTCGCATTCAGGTGACTGACTAAAAATGTAAAGAAGCAAAAACTTGCACTCCGCCGCCATTGATCATCGTCTCGTTATTCAAATAATTTGTAGCTATTTTTGATGCTCGATCGGTTCCTTCAACACGCTGACCAGGAAGCTGTTTAATTCAAAAAAATCATGTATTGAACTAGTTTGTGCGTCACACGCGGCAAAAAGCGCCAAAATCTGCCCCGATCTTTGCTACTGAATTATTTTCACGTTCATACTTAATTTTGATTGGTTTCTCCGGGGTTTTTGAGTGTGTAGGCGAAAGATATTGCATCTATAAGTATATTCGAATACATTCGCATGCCGGATGTGTTTCTGCTTTGCTGCGGGGCACATCTTCATCTTTGGCGGCATGGTTGGGCAAAATGTAGTTAAACCTGAGACGATTTGCCAGAAAAAGTGGTGCACAAACAACAATCAAGAAAGGATAAGTCTCTGCCTGGATTCTTCAAAAAAAAATGTTTTTCGGGTTTTACCTCAATCCAAAACGGATCAAATTCTGGGAAAAAATATTTCAGGACACACACAATGTGAACACGGCCGGTCTGGGAAATTGACGCTCGAGTGATCATGTCCTTTTTCAGAATTATATACTCCCAAGCGTTAACGATCACATAGAACAAAATATCCTGTTTTATGAAGAATATTTTTTCGTACTCGGAAATTTTTAGAAAAAAAGTAAGTTATTATCTAATAAACGAAATTGTGTCAATTAATTTTATATGACTACTCATAATTTAATAGTCTTGTTTGTGCTTAACTAATTCTTCTCTGCCTCCAAAATATATATTAGTAAAATTAATAATTTAATCTATATGAAAAAACAAAATCTTATTATAAAAAAACTAAATTTCTTGATTAAAGATAATCTCTTACTTTTCTGATACGTTTGAAAATCGTATATAATAAAATTTTGGTTTTTTCTTGTTTTAAATTTTAGTACCTGTTTAATAACATAATCTACTTAAAAAGCCAGCACCTGCTGGTAGAATATAGTTCAACAGAGAATAAGACTTTATATTGACTGAAATCTGTAATTTTTACGCAGTTTAATCTCTTCTTTCCGATTGTAGATAGCTCGCGACAATTCTCGAAAATAATTTTTAACCAAAGTTTTATTTGAACGTGTCTTCGAAGACAGTTGTAACGAATTATATAAATAAAGAAATCAATTTTAAGACAGTTTTGAAGTGACTAGTACATCAAAACATCAGTAATTTAGTGTTTTCATATAATATTATAATAAACATTTTGAGTTTGAATAGCGTGAATTCTTTAGATAAATAAAAAAAAATATCGGAATATACTAATGTGGTGAGTTAGTGAATATTTTGTATTCACGGACCTATATTGTAAAATATATTGTGCATTGAAATTTAGTATGAATATATTTTGAGTTCAGCAGGAAATATTACAAATTTTAAAATCATAACCTAAACGAGCTCCTTTTACCTACTTTTTGTGATGTGAGGGCTGTAATTTGTGTGTGAATAAGAGTTGAAGTTTACATTGTAAGCATTGGAAGCGTTGTAACATCAAAAAAGTGCATTTAACAGATTTGTCACATTGGACTTTTAAAGAGTTAGTTAAATTTATATCGAGAGTTCCCAGATTAATAATTGTAGATTTTACTCATGCACACCTATTAAAATATGAACAAATTAAAAAGAATAAATATTTTCTGTTAAATATGAGTTTTGAATTCGCTTTGTGAAAATTCGTGTTTCTAACAACTTCTGGCTTGAGGTTTCTGTGAGGCATTATCGGAATAAAAAAAAATTTGGAAGCTATAAATGTTTTTCTGTGACGCATGAACTATTAAAAAAACAACAATTAATGTTATGTATTATAAAGAATTACTTATGAATTAAAATATCGTGATGTCAATTTTGTAAATGTGTTTTCGAGAAAAACGACCTCTAACTAAATATTTTTCTTACATATTATGGAAATGAATTCATATCACTCTACTAAAAATCTGATACTTCACAAATTTTTGGAATTATTATGTCCATACTATAAAAATTTTGCAAGATATACTAAACCCTTAAATTTATTGTTAAGTGTAACAGCGGTGAACTCTTTTAGAAAAAAAAAATGTAATCTGTAAGAAATTTGTTTTTAAATTAAACACAAATTCTCAAAGTAGTAAAAACAAATGAACATTTTTGACTTGTTAACCAATTAACTGTGGCGCCCTCATTTAAAAGTGCGCACAGTTTTGTGTCGTCAGAATCGAACCATGACGAGTATATTCGTCAATCACAGAATAAGTTGCGCTGGTAAGATAAGGCCATGAACAAAAACCTGTCCTCAGATCGTGATAATTCTATGAATTTTTGAATGAATCGTGGGATAGTCAGTATCGTTTGCTTATTTTTGGTAAACAAATTGATTGAATTCTTGGAACACTAAACCGAGGGAGACAATTTCCAAGAAAATTTTGTGCCTCTCAGTTCATGTGCTTTGTATTTGGAATGGTTTTTTGTTGACATTCATGCAATTAGCCCCTTTCTCTGCCTGACAGCTTCCAATTCTTTTATAAAATCTAAATTATTTTCAGACTGACAAGAGTTCTTGTAGATTCATATATTTTGGTCAACATCTAAAAAACGTTATCATCGCACATAAATAAATTCATTATGCGAACTGGTAAACTTGTTCAACCAGTGCATACCGGGACGCATGAGATCATCTCAAACTGTTTATATTTTCTACTTGTTTGTTTTATTCCGGTATAGCCTCAAAATATTCTAAACATCTTTAAATTTGAGAATATGTTTTGTTTTTCTCAAAAATTGCAATTTAAATAGCCAATGGTCACTGATTTATACACATGACGAGTATACTCGTCAATACAACAAATTTTGCCACTTCTCCACGACGAGTATACTCTTCAATCACAGTTAACTGGTTAATGATGACAATATAAAGCAGAAAACTCTAAATTATAGCAAAATGTTTTAGTATTACAACGCAAAATATCTCAAACACTTTTACAGTCTTAAAACAAAATTAAGGAAAACAGAAATTCGTAAATTAAATCTGGTATGCAGAAATACACACTAAAATATGTTTACTAGACAGGTATAGAAAACTACGTTGCCTAAAGAACTCTAGTAGATTTACATAATTTCATGTACTGCACTTATCATAATTACATATCGGATAGTACTGAAAATACTTTAACTTATACAATTTGTCCTTAGTAAAATTGAATATGATTTCATTTTCATGTGAAATTGCAACTTATCTATTAGTATTGCTTTATAAGCAATTTTCTTGCTTTTTAAGTAACAATCCTTTATAACAGTGGTGGATTTACCAGCAGGCTGAGTAGGCTGGAGCCTAGGGCGGCAGATTTTAAGGGCGGCAAATTTGGGGCCAACAATTTTTTTTTATATCTTATAGAAATTAAAAAGATTCATATTTATATACGAAAGCTAGTGCAGAATCGTTAAATAAAGTAGCTTTCTTCAGTTTTAATTTATTATCATTTTATTTCTCTGAAGAATTATAAATTAAAACATGAATTCCCATTACTCAAAAAAATAATATGGAATGCATTCTATATTCATTCTGCAAAGATCCTCTAGAATTCAAAGCATTCGTTGAAACCCTTCGTGAATTCACTTGCATTCACTTGAATTCAATGAATTCTTTTGCATTATTTTCTGGCTGTAAAGTAACAATTTTTAATTTGATTTAATTTGAAGAGATAGTTTTTTAAAAAGAAAAGAAGTTCGCAATCATATTAATCGACTGTATAGATTTTTTTACTATCAATTAGGTTCAAAAATGCCATTTTGATATAGATTAATATGTTGCAGCCGTTACTGCATCGGCGGGGAATACTTCGGTATGTTTCAGAACATATATCTGAATTAAAAGAACTATTTAATAAAATAAGAAAAAATTATTTCAATGAAAAAAAAAAAAAAATCAGAAGTGCTCACTGCATATAAATGTGCCACACATATTTCCTAATATTTTTAAATCAGAAGCCGGTATATTCTTATTTTATTTCTGACATTAAAATGGAAAAAATCACTGGATTCAATATGGTACACCGAAATGCTAATTTCATCAAATTTAAAAAATAAAATGGTATATATACGCATACATATGTACATATAATTGGCTTCAGTTTTTAGACTTTTGGTTTACTTACAAGTTTTAAAAGAAAAGGAAGTCTTGAGGAGTAATAAAAATTATATCGAATTATATACCAGGATAATTAATGCGAACATTTTTATTCCACTGCGACTTTCTTCAAGTAAGTCACAAAATTGGCTGATGAAGTGATTCTTCCTGTCAGTGGATACTGGATGAATTGTCGAGATAACAATGCATTGATTTTAAACTTCATTTCATTGTGTGATGAATGATTCGGTTGCCTTAAGGGGACCTTTATTTTCAAAATCGGAAAAAAATCAATATTTTTTTTTTTTCATAAAAATGCATCTTAACATTACACAAACCTTCTCCTAAAACGGTTTTAAGAAATTCGTAAAAGAAAAAAAGTTATACCTATATTTGTAACGCTACTTCTACGCATTTTATATGCAAAAATTATATAGCAAAAACTTTGAACGCGTTTTTCTCGAAATCACATTTTTGAAAATGGCCGCATCTGTATCTCAAAAACTATTCAACCGATTTTAACAAACCAAACGCCATTCGATTCGTTATCAAATATACTAGAAACTAAACCTTTAAAAATATTATTTTACCCCCCTACTTTTTTATGCGGAGATTAGTTTACCCCTAACTTATAGTCATTTTGTAACTTTTTTAGAAAAATGTGTATAAAATGATATATTCATTAAAAATAAAAGGTTTTTTAGGTTTAGGTACTAATTTTGTGTCTTATGAAAACAATCCACTAAAAATTTTTAATCTATCTGGTACAGGAAGTCCTGGAGAAATGGGGCCGTTTTAAAAGTGCCTTTTGGTTGACGCCATCTGCAGTCATTAAAATAAACTAAAGTTGCATTTAAACATTCTTTTTATATTATTCATAATCTTACCAATAATGTACAAAAGGTTTCAGGATCATAAATATAATAGTCTTTTCACAAAAAAAACGTTTAAAAAGTGTGTTTTTTCCCGATTTTGAAAGTAAAGGTCCCCTTAAACAAAATTTCAAATTTTGCGTCCCTTTTCTTCATATTTCCTTGGAGAAACTTCCTCCATTGCACTACACGATAGATGAGTAAATTATTTTTTTCAATCTCGAATACGAATTTTGACAAAAAATTGTTCAAAAAACCTGAATTCATTTTAAGTAAAACATTAACAACTCTGCTCTAGTAGTCCGTGGTTTCACAATTATACCCAAAAACTATTTCTTGAGCAATCTTATCTAAATCGTTGGGTTGTAAAAATAATCTAGGAACTGACACATCAATCTCCTAGTTCACAATAATACTAATTATGGGAAAAAAGGTTGTGTAATTAGAAGGACAAAAAATTTGTAATTAATATGATTGTGAACTAGGGGTATGGAATTGTAGAGGTCGGAATGGGCGGCGAAATTTGAATAGCCTACTGGCGGCAAATGTGTAAATCCGCCACTGCTTTATAATGAAACATGTAAGTATCAATTCTTTGCGACTGTAAAGCTTAGTCATTGGTAAAATAGTTGCACACTTTTTCGAATATGTTATAATTCCACTACCTTATAATTTAATCTAATAATTAGGAACATAATTATATTCATCATAGTGGATTTATAGATTTTCAGGTTTTTTCAATATTCTTTAGTAAATTTGTACTTACGTAAGTAAAGTGGAGGACACATTTTAGACTGTATTTTTAGCTTTTTATAATTTTAATTTTTGTAGTAAAGTTAACATTTTATTCAAAATATTGACTTTCACTTTTCGACAATTTATTTATGCAAAAAAGATGTAACTTTAATTCAAATTTTAAGTAATTTTCGATGCATGTTTTAGAGTGTAGCTAAAGAGGTAACTATCTTGATTTTATTGATGTGATCGGCAGTGGAGATCAATTCTAAAAATACATTCTTAAAGTAGAAAAAAAGTTTTCATCATTGGACACACTTTATATAATAAAATACGTAAAAATAAATCATAATGAAAGATAAATGTTGCTCAAATTGCATATTTCAAGCGGATGTGGATTTTTTCACCAGCATGAATTTATACACCTTGGCGTACATCACGCATGGATACCTATAAATACACGAGGCATTTTATGAAA
Source organism: Dysmachus trigonus (assembly GCA_949715965.1). NCBI lineage: Eukaryota > Metazoa > Arthropoda > Insecta > Diptera > Asilidae > Dysmachus > Dysmachus trigonus. The sequence goes on along the minus strand of OX454322.1, from coordinate 77,360,169 downwards.
AGATCTTAATTTTAATGACCAGTTAAGATCACAATTAAAATTTACAACAGGCTTGTTAAATAGCAATATGTTTTGGAAGTTAATTTCTTAATATCTCAATTCCTTGAACGAATTGAAGAATTAGTCGAATCAAAGTAAAAACGATGTTTTCCCTAATTTCATGATAAACCCAGACACAGGAAATTTAGTATTCACCTAACTAAAGATTAATGCCCCTTATACGACGCGACGTTCGGCACAACGTCCAATTTGCTCATCGACAAATCTATTGGCTCGTAAAATTTTATCAATTCATTGAGTGCATCATCACATGAATGGGTGTCGTTTCCATGGTGTTAATCAGTATGCAATATTAATCGAAGGTACCACACAGCACGAGCTCTCTGTAATTTACCTGAATTAAAATAAAAAAATAAAAAAGAGTATATTTGTCTTTTTACAAAAATTCTCGAATTAATAAATTTTGGAGGCTCTTAAAAATGAAACGAAGACGCACATGGCCCCTGGTCAACAACACCGGTCAATTCGGGCTGTCTGGAGGCGACCGACGACACGACCAGTTTTCGATAGGTTCGACGGTGCGACGGTGCGGCAGATGAAACCGGGGGCAGCCGCAACAAGATAATTCGAGAAACAAGCCGCCGCCGAAATATTTTCCACCTTTATATATATAAAAAAAAAGACTGTTTGTTCCTTTTTGGCGATCATGCCATTGTTAATCACCCACTTCAGATAAGATCACATCTGTCGCGGCTGGTGCAGCAGCAGCAGCAAGGAAGCAACCAATCAAGACAGGATGCAGAACCACTACGCTGCACCAAGCCCCTGCTGCAATAATCGCTCGAGTTATATGCGATCTTGAGGATCTGTAATCGTAAAGAGGTGGGGAGAACGGAAGCAAACATTTCCGAGAGCCACAATGATCATGTCGATTATTCGAGAGGGTCTTATCTTGACCCTGAACGATAAGAGCAGTTTCTTACGTTCGCGCGGTTCTTAGTTGGACTCCAAAATCATCGATTACTTTGGGTTCAGCCAAAAAGATCTATTCATACATCGACAATCGACATCGACATTCATAAAAATGAAGATAATTGAGGGTGGAAGTTTTAGACTCGTGCCGTGTGCCGAGGGTTTTTGTTTTTTTTTTACAGGGTCAAAGAAAAACGATGTGTTTGTCCCTTTTATGCTCATCCTGTTCTGCATTTCGCCTTGAATCAATAAAACAGCTGTCTGTTGGTAGCACTGCAGCACACCCATCCATCCAGCAGGCATTTTTTTTGGGAAAGGTACGCGATCGCAATGTAAATGTAAGGCCCATGTTCATAAGTAGTCTGGTAAAAAGAGGGAAGAAAGCGTCAGGGACAAGAGCAGCCTAAGTGCGGTTCTGTCGCTTTGCCCTTCTTGTTTTTCTACCCAATTTAGGGGTAAACGCCGATAACTTCTGATCTGCCCATGATTAACGACATGTGAGCTGTTCGAGTGGTGTTGCCAGGATTGTTTTCATTGTACCAAGCGTGAAGAATATTTATTAGGTGCAATCAGGTTTTTTTTTTTTTTTTTTACCCACATTCATGTTACGGAAATTTATGAGACCGGAAAAGTATTTGGGTTTACATTGCTCATTCGTTAGGGTTACTCGTGGTTGGGTTTTAATGAAATTGTCACGTTTACAATTAGGGGTCGTATAAAGTTTTGAAGTAATCTGAAGTTCTTGGACTTTTTTGTTTCATCATTACGTAGAACAATTCAATTTTAAAGTACTTTATTTATTCAGCAATTCTTTTCAACTGGTGCACGGGAATTATTCGTTCGATAAACCTATCGGTTTTACATAGTCAACAAATAGAAAGCGGAGGAACTTACTTAAATTATACAAAGTCGAAATACATTAAAAAGATATAGATTTATTATACCTAACAGTGGTAAATAAATTCAAATTCTATTACTTTTTACTTTTAAAAGAAGAAATTAACAGCACACTTTCAAAAACAGTTGCATTTTATATAAAAATCAAAAAATTATGAGATAACCCTTTTGTTTTTAGTATAATCCTACAGCGATGAGTTATCAAACAAAACTAGACCTTAACAATGCTCCGGGGTGATTACATTTCCTTCCAAAGATGGTCTTTATTATGATTTACATATTTGTATTCCAAAACCAGGTCATTAAAAAAACGATAAGAGAATTGTGTGGAACCGAACCTATCTTCACTGCTTAGAAAGTTTCAACCTTAAAATATTATTAATTAATATATTTATAGCTCGAACGTTTTCCCATAAACATGCTCGATTTTTATTAAATAAACCACTTAATTTTATAATATTTTAAAGCGATATTTATTAAGTTTCTTCATAAATTTCTTCAACAATTTTTAACTTTTTTCACATTGGATGTGAAGTTCGCAACATTCTGAGATGTGGAAAATGTCTAAAATTTCCCATGATTGAAATAGATCATTAAAAAACACAAAAATTGCAAATTGTAGCAGAAATACCATTATGTTCCAATTCAGTTGCAGAGAACGAGTTAGCCACTCTAGGATCTGATTTATTTCGAAACCATCTTTAGATGTACAGATTAAAGGGTCATTATCATGGTGAATTTCTACTTCATCGACATTTACCACTCCACATATGAAAATATAATCTCTTTGCAATTATACAAAAATTTTGGTATTTTCATTAAATTCTGTTTTGTTTAGCACTGTAAGAAATATAATTAGTTTTGTTAATCTGAAGTCCTAAGAGAGGTAAGTTTGAATGTCACCAGTATACGTATATATTATGTGGGTAACTGAAATTTTTCATCATCAGCGGTAGATTGATTAATAAAATTTTAAAGGAAAGATATTCAAAGATGATTGTACAATACATAGTCGAATTTCTAAGAAAAACAGATGCTTATAATGTATAACTCGTCTAAGCAGTTTGCTCTGATGTCCTATGATGAAAAGTAGTATAATAACATAAACTCTCCTTACTTGTCGATAGATGGCGCTACTATTTAAAATGTGTCACACTGTTGTGACAATCGGTGATTCTAACAACTTATAATCAATTAAATACAACAACAAATTATCGAAGGCAATGCAAACATCTTTGAATTCATAAAGTGACCAACTAGTTGAAGCCAAGAACTTTGATCATAGATGAATAAATCTGTCAATGGCCTATTTTTGTGATTATTGTTAATCACCGACTCTAACGAAGCTACGTATATTTTACTCTATAGTCATCTTAACGCTTTTCCCTGAAGCACTGGTGATCAAGGACCCTCGGCAGAGCAATCACTCGTGTCTATCTCGACTTCTTTCGCGCGGAGAAAGGAAATCATAAACCTTCAATCGAGCACCGCGGGATAAAGTGCATCCGAAGGTTATCTGATGTTGGCGCAAATATTTATTTTGCAATACTATATTTGTCTACCACAGATTTTTGCTGACTTGTGTATAACAAACCACATGTGTCCCCAGCGAAATTATTGCGGTTTGTATTAGAAGATTAGAACATCTATCGTATGGAGGCATAAAAACGATCAATTCAATCGTATTTCACCTGACTATCTTGGGCACAGGTATAGCACCGATCCAACAATGGGTGTACCCAATAATTCTGAATAGTTTCGCAAATGCATAACTCTTCACGGATCAATCTCTCGAAAGTACCTCAATGACGAGAGATGCATACAAACAATGTGATAATGGTGCGAGGCGCGTACATGCGCGTAGAAAATCCGATGTGGAAAAACCTTGCAGAAACCTGAGACAATTAGCAATCGAGCTACCATCGCAAGTTTTCTAAAGACCTGAAATGCGCTTATTTTTTTTGTTGTTTTCTGTCCGCGAGATACACTGACAGTTATAGGCACGCTTTCTGCAAGGTAATCCGAATCATTGTCCGGACAATAAAATCACATGACGTGACATGACGGCCAACAGTCAGCCGGTGTCGATAATTTCCATTGACAGTAGCGACCTTAGGCGACCTCCTTAGCGTTTCCAGATCCCCCTTGAGGCGCGTCATGCACAAATGATCGCGAATAACGCGATCGCAGCAGAGCACCAGAGCTCCAGCTCCAACTCGGCTTGGCTTGGCTTGGCCGTTCGTTGGTTGTGCTATGAATACCTTTTCTAATAAGCCGCGAATATTCAAACCCAGCACCCCGTGCCTCCTGCTGGAAATGGGAGAAACACGCAGGCGAAATGACAGGAAACCGCGGGCAAAGACGAGAATCTGGCTGCGAAGTGTTTTCTAATAAAATTTAATCATTTCGTAAAAAAGTGATTGACCTTTGTCTGCTAGCGTATATATTGCTTAAGTTCTAGCATGCGCTGCCGTCGCCGTCGCCGCCGCGGTGATCGTGAAATGCTTGGGCTGCGTTCTCAGGCTTCTAACCTAACTTATTATATGTGTAGCTTAAGCCCTAGCCTACGTTCACGCTGGCTCTGCCGTGTGTTCAATTCATTTATTTGTGTCGTATTTCTTGATTTTCTCTATTTTTACCTGTTTCCCTCTCAATTTTCTATTCAGTCTTGTAATTTCGTTTCACCTTTTCTTCTATCGGGCGCATGTCGCGTTCTGTTTGTGCACTCTTCGTCCGGATCCCTCAATATAAATTTTATGGTAAGTCGGCGATATATATGTGCGCGAATATATTTTGCCGCGCTTTCCAACAACAATAATTTCCTCGGTTTAACACGGGCCGCGACTATGTGCCTTCCTCTATTCGCGAATCTTGGCCTCTACCACAAACGGCCGCACCAGCAGCACCGATCGGCTCAGCAGAATTTCTTCTTTTCGTTGCCAATGCCTCGACTGCGCAAGATTCAAACAGACAAACAAGAAACAAAAAAATAAAAAAAATAAAAATAAAAAATAAAAAAATAAAGAACGTCCAAATGAGAATTTTATATATATATAAAGATATGCACGCGGTTGTGGATCGCTCGACGAAACAAAACTAATGCAAATATGTGCAAAATTATGTTTATTTTGCTCGCCCCAAGGATAAATAGCGACGTCAAAAGTGGCGAGGAAATCTTATAAAGAAGTGCAGAAGCCGCTCAGCGATTTTACGCTGAGTCTTGTTTTGCTCATCTGCAGCGGAACGAACGTCGGCTAGTGTAATTATTGCCTTCCAGCTTAACAATATGCAGGTTCAGTGACTCGGTCAGGATACGCTGTATGCTCTTGAAATCGAAAAACCTGAATGAATCTCTTACGGGAAAACTAGAGGTTGCCAAGATCAGAAGATCCTTCGCACGAAGCATTGATTGTTCCGACAACTAAGTAAGTGGCTTGATCGTATCTTCGCTGAATGCGCTTGTTCCACATCAGACTCATGTTTTCCACAAGGCCTCTGTCGAATCGAGTGCACACACATTTGGTCTAATCTTTGGTCAATATTTTAACTGTTGGAGGAAAAAAAAGGCCGAATCAGATTGACATGACATCTACAGGAAAAGAGAGATCTTCACATTGGCTAGAATGAATTAGGTAAAGAAATATCGCTATTCTTGTCATCGTTTCTTTAAGAAAATATATGGTATAGCCTGTGTTGGGTAGTACGATCCGAAGAAGTGGAAAACAGTCTAATAAAACAGGAGGTTGTCAATTTGACATTGAAAGAAGGATGATTAATTTCAAAAATAAAAGGAAACAGAAAACGAGATCCATTTGAAGATCCCAAGTTATTGGAAATTGCAAAACCTACCTTCAACCATCTATCCAACTAATTATTTACAATGATATCGAAGACAATTTAATACGGAAGGATACTGATTCTAGCAAAGTAACATAGAGATTGATATAGCGAACGCAATAAAGGAATACTTCTGTGCTAAAAACATCAATATTTCTACAATGCCTGGTTGGATCCATAAATTGCAGTATTGTTGAGAATGTTTGTAGATACCTCGTGTGCGAAGCTAGTAACCAATATGATAAAATAGATAATAGGCAATATTGGCATCTTAGGGATAATAATATCTTTGTTATATTTTTAGCAGAGGCATAGCAACCACTGTAGAAGTTTTAGCAATGATACAGGGCCCTCAGTGAATCCACTTCGAAATTCAAAACCTAACTTACAATTCTTCCAAATGCAAATTTTTATTTGTTGTAATTGATATTTAATTTAACACGTTCGTAGACGTGAATGCTATAGCATTCATTTTCGTGTGACGCTATATGACATAAATGCTATAGCATCCAAATTCATAAGCCACATTAATGGCATTCAATTCTTTATAGTGTTAATTTTTCAAACTATTGTGTACTTCAATGTAATGGCTAAATATTATCATTTTATTTTGTGAATTAATTTTCAAAAACAAAATCGCCTATCCATTTCCGCAGCTTACTGTCATCAAACGTATTAATAAAAGTTCTGTTTTTTTACCCTTTTAACTCGAATATCTTGAAAAATACGCTTCGTTTGTCAAGACAAATTGTTAAATAGTTTTGCTAAATCATTCTTTAAGTCCAATAGCTCATAAGATATTAATTTTTTGAGTTGAACTATAGATCTTCTAACTAACAGACAATTCAGGGTTTGCTATGCCACTGATTGTTAGTTTACCAACCGCAAACCAAATGTTGGAATTGGAATAAAAAATCGAGATGGATCGACCCACACTACGTGATTAGTTTGTTTTGATGTGTTTTTTGTTTTGTTTTTTTATTTTGTGTTATTATTAAAAACTTTCTCGTTTAGTTTTTAGAACACGTTGGTTTTAATTTTTTAAAGTTCAAGATAATGAACCCAAATGATGGTCTCCTATTATTTATAATATTTCATTAAAATCTCACAAGGATATGGGGGTATTCTTTAGGATCACTGATTTTAAATTCATATAAATCTTAAAATTTCAAGATGACAAGTTTAATACAACAGACTTTAAAATACTAGTAATCTTGGTTCCATATCATTACAATTAAAAAAAAAATCCGAAATTCAGAAGTCTTAATCTTCGTATATATTAATAGACAAAATCAAACATTGTAGTCCTTTTTTAACCTATTTCCCGTGCACGTATCGTAATGAAACATATATGAAGCGAAAGGTGTTTTTTCATAGATGTGCAGAATATATGTTTTATTCAAGTATATGCATAGGGAAAGGTGTGGAAGCCAGTTAAAGTTTTACCTATATTGAACAAATTTTTTATTCACATACGCACTAATACACTGTGACCGGGCTGTCAAAAGAAACGGGAATAAAATACATATTTGAAGAGAATACATTTTGTTTCGATTAGTTTTGTCAGATCAATTCGAAATAGAAACAGAAACGTTGGTCGAATATCGACAACAGGCGACAGTAGTAAGTAATGAATCCTTCATTCTGCAATAAACAAGTAATGCGATTTTCCTATATATTAAAAATCTGTAAAAAAAAAACCTGACTTTGGTTGCGTGAATGTTAAAAAAAATGTTCACTTCTATCCCGTTCTTTATAGTTCTAACGTTTTATTAATCTTGAAATAGTCAAGGAAGTTGTTTTTTTGCATTTCTGCAATCATTTAGGAAATAAAATGATGTGGATTGTACAAGTATGACTGATAGACTTCACAGTTTATGACTTCGACAATTTCGGAATGACATTTAGTAGATGCATACGTTATTAAAACCTTTAATTATAAGACTTCATAAAATGAAATTGCCTTTTTTTGTATCTTATTAATGTAACAATGTACTAAATATCATTAGTATGCGATTGGAGGGAAGGTGTGTAGGCAGATTACATTCGTAGTGTATCCGCGCCAATGATCTTGCCAGCAGCTTCCGAGTCATCTTCTCCGATGCAAGTTTGTACTTGCATACTGCAGTTACTGTACAATATTCATTAAAAATAACTGCAATATCGCAATAAAGACGTATTGCATTGCATGCCGTACAAGGACTGAAAATAGCTTCGTATAGCTGAATGACATCATCATCGACAATACGTTCTGTCTCTTCCACTTGCCGACTGTCATATTTATACTGTGGCAGCCTCTTACCCAACCTCGGGTTCCACTTAGAACTCAATTCGAAACAACTAGTTAACAACAATTATGAAATCGATGGAGCGAAAGCAAAAAAATGAAAATTAAAAAAACAAAAAAAATAATAAGAGAAAAAAAAGTGCAATGATAAGTATTGAGCGCACTTGGTGACTGTAGGAAACGTGAAGTTTCACGTTACTCGCCCATAAACCTTCCTGTACATCGCTGTTTCACGGGTTGCATAATAAAGTGGGACTGATAATAAACAATAATTTTACGGGACCGCAACTGGCGCGCGATAACGCCGCCGTCGCCGCCGCCGCTCCAACCGCTTATTGCTGAAATTTTCCAATGTAGTGGCGTAGCGTTTCATCGCGGGTATCATCGTTGCCAATGCAATCTGCCAGTGAAATTGCATTTCATCGGCATATTTTCACCTGTGGACGACAATTCCGAATCATCGCGTGCCCGAATGCATGGAAAATGTGTGTTCAACGCCGAAGGTTTCGGTGCGGTTAATTGCGATGTTCGCGAGCGGGGATTATGCAAAAATCCAAAGTGCAATGATATGCGAGAGCGGCACCACTCAAAGGCTGGCGCGCACAAACTCAGAAATCAGGGTGAATCGGAACAGTGCCGCTGGGGGCGCTGATTGACACAGGCCATCGGATCTGATCGGAACCTTGCGTTCGATCGCATTTCTGTGTTCCAAGAATAAAATGCATCTTTTGCCGGGGTTGCCAGATCGGTCCGCACTGTACTGTGTGTCGCTCGTCTCGGCAGATAGACCTGATTGGATTAAGACTTGCGGCTAATCCACCTCAGTAAATGGAACAAGGTTGCGAATTGCTCGTGCCGCTGCTCATTACTTTGTCCCACAGCCAGAGTAGTGAGTTTTTCGCTGACATTTTTTTTTTTTTTGTTTTTTCGCTCGGCTCGATGAAAACTGCGCGCTTAGGCACTTGTTGACGATTTCGTCTTATCTAAGGCGGCCGTCTTCCGAAGAATAAATTACTCGCTGGCGAAGAAAGATTGTAAAAGTCAGCTTTTGGCGATTTGACGGATGGACAGTTCAGCACAACACCACACCGCACCGCACCGTTCTCCTTTTTCCATGCTCGCAGAATCATCGAGCCGGAGCGTACACGGGATTTTTTTTTTAAAGAAATTAGCATTAATAAGCACTTCAGCCCGTGTAAACGCTTTTTCTAGTTATGAAATCGATGCAACGCTCTCGGAATTTCAATTAAGAAATTTGTTGATTTCTGCTCTGTTTTGATTTACGGCTGGGGCCATATTACGTCCCGTCCTGTCCCGCCACTCGCCGGAGCGAAGACAGTAGAATGATAAATGACTTGTTCCGGGTCTTTGACGAAAGATGACACAATTAACCGACATCCTCTTGCGATTGCGCCATTAACAAGGGAAAATTTCCGTTTAGCGAAAATATCAAATTTCCGAGCAATAGAGCGTTACTTCCTTTTTTTATATAGCTAAATTTTTCTATTATTTGTGCGATTCTCGACGATTCACACTATCAAATATTTGTCACGTACGAACTTACGCGATCAGAGTACAAATAAACAATATTTGCATTTTTTTATGGCTAATTCTAACGACCTTCATTATTTTCTATACTTCTACTAATGTCGTTTTGTTTCGACAAGTATAGAATTCCGGGTGGAATATTTCAAAATTTTTGTTATCTTATTTTGAATGATTTGTGCTTTGCACCTACACCAAATTTACCAGTAAACAAATTATTATGAAAAAAAAAAATCGGAACTTTTTCAAATTTTAGATGTTTTAAGCCAAAAACATGGATTTTATGATATGATAATGGGTTAATCTCTTTAAACTAGTCATAGAGTTATTCACAGGAGTGAAACCAAAAGTATACACATGTCAACTAGTACTATTACAAAATTCAAGAAAGCTGATCATCTTAATGCACACATTTTTGCATTTATTTATACCTCTGTAATCAAATAAACAAGGTTCTAGCAATTTTCTGCAGAATTCCAAAAGGAAATCTTTACGTTGAACGGAGTGACTGACTTTTAGTGTTCCGCAATCCGCAATTCGAGAATAAACTGGAAACTATTAAAGGAGTGTCTGTTTCCTACCCATTGGTTTAAGATATATGTATATTGTATATTGTTACAAAACTCGTAGAATTATCTAGTCAAGAGTTTATACTTTTAGAGTCTTTTAGCAAGCAGTTCATATACAAAACATCTTCAAAGACATATAATGGTATCATAAAGATTAATGTTTACATTCTTATTGACGACACTTTTAATTGCAGGTAGGTAGTCAATTAAGTCGTCAAGGTGGTCGCACAGTAAGATGGTTAAATTTGTATTTTCTTTATCTTTAGACGTCACTAGAAATGTTGTCGTAATGTTTTAATGGAAGAATACATAAATATTTTTGATGGAAATAATTTCGAGCAGCAGTTTTGTACCTATTTATCTAAAGATATTCGACAATTATTGTGACAATGAAAAATACTTGGCAAATTAGCCATTCTTAATCTCCTTTTCGCGAATTATACTATATGATATTTATTGTTATAATTGGCAACAAAAATTGTTAACTAAAACCTATCTGGAAGGTCCCTTGGTTCAAATGGTTTCAGTCTTCATGTTTTCTGTTCTATGGATAGGAGTTCCATTGCAAGGATGTTAAAATTGTTTTTGAGTCTCGTGCGATATTTAGAGATCACGTTGAGATCTGAATAACTTATTACGTTACTGACATACCATGGTGCGTTGATAATCGATTTTTGATTAAAATCGTTCGAAGGATATCAATGTTTCACTTGAATACTGTAAGTCTCTATATTGACTTTAAGATGGTTTTGTAGACGAGTGGTTTATGTCCCTTCGTTAGCTGTGGGGAAGGACATTTAAAAAAAACATCGTTGTTTTTTTTCTCGATATAATGCATCGCGCTATGGCATCGATATTTTATCGAAAAATATAATCGATTTTTCGTTTCATTAATAAATGATCAACAGGATTGAATGAAAGTGCAAAGATTGTTGCCTTAGCCTTACCATTGATTAGACTAAAATTGCTATTTAATAAATTTCCGAACCAGTGACTTAATAGTAGGATTCATAGATGTTGATAAAAAGATAACTTTAGTTAAAGTTCTATAGAAGATTAACGTCTTATTCAGTTTTAATAACAGACTTTTTTAATTAAAAAAAAAAAGGAAAAATTGCTACTGATAACACAAGTTCTGATATATTTTGAATTCACTGTATTCGTTTCGTAATTTACAGTATTGACGCGTTACAGCAGTGCATATTGCTTTATATATCCGCGGTCTGTTAGCGATATTAGTTTACGTTTTTTATTTTATGCCAGCCAGATCAAGTGCAATCTTTAAACTAAGTCCCAGTACATTGCCAATATAATGGACTTCGATATATCGGAAGAAAAACATCGATATATCGAATAACATCGATGTTTCCGATATGTATTGTTGTATATCGTCTAATCCTAGTTAGCTGCGATTTGTGACTCAAAAGCTATCTTAAAAATTAATTTAGGGTCTACATTATAGGCCACAGTTCTTCTAGTGTTAATGGTATTGTAGACTAGAAATACAGAGTTGATATTTTACCGTTTTTTAAATATTTTATCATTAACTCAATCGCTTTCGGTTGAGGTTTTGGATAATTTCATTGCTTCCAAAGTCATCTTTGATCTTCTGACATTTGCTCCAAATGTCTATCCAAGTTATTAGAGGGAAAAATGTCGGACCCCTTAAAAGTCACCTCCGCTCCGCTCCGGTCCGACTGCTTCTTCCAGCGGCAGCTACCACCGAAGCGAGTAGAGCGCTCGCTTGAGTGAATTGAAGAAGGCGGTCGCTCGGAATGGGAGCATCAAAGAACGTCTACCTGGGGTCAATCAAATGTCGACAAACGTCTTACAGTTATGAAAGCTAATTAATCTTTCGGAAAATGAACTTGAATTGCTCTGTTTTTTTTTTTAGTTGTTATTTCGTTTTTTGTTTTGTCTACATTTTTCTATTTTTCGTGCTTCCCACCCTTTTATTGTGGAGACACATGGAATCCGTATTTCCGCACATTGGCCCAAGATCCATCCCATCGTTGTCCATTGTTTCGCCACTTTTCTTTCGAGTGGCTGCGGCTCGCGGCGTGTTGGGCGGATGGTGAACGGTTTGGGCTGCGGTACGGCGACTTTGGCTCGCACCGGCTCGGTCATTCCATATTAACCTCATCTGCTTACACTTGAGCACAATCCGTGTGTATTATTAATTCCCAGTTGCTCAGTTTCTAGCCGCGACGGGCTCGAATTCAACAAGCCATCACCCATCATGGGAAACGTAACAAAACGAACGACAATGAGGCTAAACGGAATCCAGACGCGGCGCGGCAGCACCGTCAGCGGCAGCGGCATCGGCGCGGCAGAAGCAGCCTACAAAGGCGGTGAACCGCTTCATCAAGTTATTAGCCCCGGCCTCAGTCGTCGAGCAAACATTATCCGATTCAGCCGGAGCCAACCCATTGTATGTTCTCGTTTTCACCGCGGCCCGGCCCGCGCCCCCTCCATATCAAAATTATCCACCGCCCCGTCCCAGTCTGCGACCGCTGCCCGATTGTTGTCCGTCCGTCCGTCCGTCCGTCCGTCACATATTCCGGCGATTTCTCGAAAATCCCGGCCACCAGTTCTCACACACAAAAATGTGAACGCAGAGCAATTATCAATTATTTTATATAGGAATCCGTGTGGTGGCGAGGCGGACGGACGGACCGAATGAATTCAAGAAAAAGAACAAAAAATGGAGAACCGAGAAAAGTCAAAACGGTTTCACGGCATTTTAGAAAATTTACATGCGGAGCAAATGAGCGTTTCACCACTATCGCGGCTGCAGCGGCCCCTGTCTTCTGGGCCGCTGTTGTTTTACTCCGGGGCGGCAGGCGGCACAGCGATGCTCCGCACTGGTTCCATGTTGTTTCTATTGTTGCTGATGTTGCCCGTCATCAGTGGTGTGGCGCGGCATGCGGCAACGTCTTCACCGTCGTCGTCGTCGTTGTCTTCGTCACATTCTGGCAAAGTTTTCCGTTTTGTAATTTCATTTTTCACTTATTTTACCTTATCTCAACAGTTTGAACAAAACGTGACGGCACACCAAAATGCTAGGACCGCTTCAACCTGCTGCTAGTCCTCCGCAGCGCAGCGCCTCTTTATCACTCTTGATAAGGGAACATTTTACAAGGGTCATGAGAATTTAGGAAAGTTTACGGACGCTTTGTTTCGGAACAGCACCGCGGCGGAATGATGAATGGGCTCGAGGTGACAATTTTTCGAGAGAAGTAGAACGATGAACTTCGCCTAGCCAAGTGGAATTTTAGCGACATTCGGTGTGGTAGAAGATTGTTCCGGGCGGCGACCTTTTATGCATTAATTAAAATTAACAGAAATTGCTACACGCATATTTCGGCCCCTTTTACGTTGCTTTTTGGGTTGCCCTAAAACAAAAAAAAAAAGGAATCCTCGAACCCTGTTTCACACCAGTACATATTCAGTTTATATACCTTTAAATATACTTAAAATCACTGTAAATATCTGTAAGGATATATTTTTTAGTTAATTTAAGCGAATGAGCAGCACTCACACAGTGGCACACTCAAGCACAAAAAAAATTAGTTGTGTATTTCTCCAACAAAGCAAGTATAACATTTTTTCCGCTTTTCGTAGGGGGTTGAATTTTCTTACATTTGCATATTAAATATATACTTTTTTTTAAGTGTAGTTTTGAAAATGTTTCTCCACTGCGTCAACTCGTACTGGAGCGGCAGAAAAGGAGGTTGTTTTTAACAAAGAAACGATTTTGTTGACTTATTGTTCTTGTGAATTGTGACTAAAATTTCGTCACTGGCTAGTTTCTTCCAAGCCGCAAACCGACAGTGAGTACATCTAATTAGCATTTGTCAAAGTCTAAATTTTAGTCAGCATTCTAACAGGCCCTATAAATTCAGTGTTTAGCCTGTGCCTTATAAATTCAGTGTTTAGACTTTAAACACGGTTTTCTCCCACTTTGATGAAAAATCGGTATTTTGACTTCTAAGTGTTACCAAACATTAAAAAAAAAAAAAAAAAAAACTCGACAGCGTTACCTTAACCCATTAACGACCAAAGAACCTAATTTTTATGAAAATTGCGGATTCAATATGGCGGACATCAAGTTTTGAAAATCTTGTACGTTTCCATGAAATTCGGGTTTTTTGTAGTTGCTGATCACAAATTTCTACTCTTTGCGTAATCCAGAGACAATGGCGTGGACGTGGTAAAATTTTGTCTCCTGTGGGGTGTTTTATTATAGTGAGTCCCCTTGCCTCTCACTTCTCGGGGTGCTTTATTATTGTGAGTCCCCTCCGCCATATTGAATCCACAATTATCAATTTTCAAAATTTGATGTTAAATTTGTGATTAGCGACTACCAAAACTTCTGTATACTGAATTTCATGAAAATCTGTGAGATTTTTCAAATTTGTTGTCCGCCATATTGAATTTGCCATTTTGAATTTTAAAAATCTGATTTTAATCTCATAATCAGTGACGATAAAAACCCTTTGGTACAGAATTTCACGAAAATCTGTACGATTTTCAGAGTTTCAGATTTTCAGAATGTGCACTATAGAAAATCCGCCATTTTGAAAAGGTTATGAGTGATTACGATCAGCAAAAAAACTTTATTCTGTAAGTTCAAACATTCCGATCACCGTTGATCATAGTAAGAATTGCATTGCAAAACTCTATTGCCTTGAAAAAAAATTACAAAATAAAAAAATTTCAAATTTCTTGATACTTTTTGTCGAAAAAGTCGCCATATCTAATTTCCTATTGGAAAAAACTCAATTTTGACGAGCACACTCAAAACTAGTAAGATTCATGGTTTTTATTGGAAAATAAATTTCCTTTAATTGTAAGAATGAGGTTTCAAACTGCACAAAAAAATTAGGTTCTTTGGGCGTTAAAAGGTTAAGGAACTTATCAAAGAATGAAATCTTTTTGGGTTTTTGATTTTAGATGATTCAGTCATGAGTTATGCGGTTCACCGCAATCCAAGTTTGTTTTTTGAGGCGTCTGCGAAGATTTGCTGTCAATCCCTTTTTTTTTTTTTAAATGTCAATAAAAATTTGACAAAATATTCTTCAAATGTCATTGTATTATACACTAATTAAATAAAAAACGTAAATATTAACTATGTCGTCAGAAAAAATTATTGAAAATATGACTTTTATAGCGAATTAACCATACCCCCCAAATAAAAAAAATAAAAACTTGCGGACCCGAATCTTATAAAAATTGGTATAGATCCGAGAAAAAAGTCTTCGCACGCAGGGATTCGAACCCATGATCACTGAATCACAAATCCAAGTGTTAACCACTACACCAGCCGCCTCTTTCCGAAAGTGCTACAATGAATGGGATTTAGAGCCGCAATAAAATTTTTCTATACTATTATTTTGTTGTTATTATACGCTTAGCCATCTGGAGTTCCCACTTCGGGTACTTTCATTTGTAGCCAAGCCCTACATGTGCTATACATTTGAGCAAAATCGGTGATGACGAGTAGGTTGCCTTCTCCTTGTAAGATTAAAATCATCAAAAAATCAAGAATAAAAACTAACCTATAAATGTCTGTAGATTATCTAAAAAAAAAAAAAAAATTAAGTAAAATAAATAGAAATATTTGATTAGTGCGTTTTGATGTGGCTTAGGCAAAAACCGTCATAGAGTTTTATGTATAGTATAGTATAAGATTTTTAATTTTTTGTTCACCTTGAAAAATGATTTGATATGCAGTCAATTGTAATTCCAGAACGCCAAAATAATTATATTTGTATTTTCTCTTTATATTTCAAAAGCGTCTCACTATCCCAACAATGTCATGCTTCCTAAACCGCGACGCGCTTGAAAAATTATTGCATAATTAATTCATTCGGAGTAAATTCTTGGTATAATAAGCCCTAAATGGCAGAGGACGCGTCGGTCTTAATTCATTCACTTCTCGCCGCATCCATTCAAGGGAGGGATGAGCCTTCAAAGAAAATAGGAAGAGAGAAAGGGAATGGGAAAAGAATTCCAGACGGGGCATGTATGTAACAAAGTGCAGATCACCCCCTCATTCGCAGCACACACATATTTATATAGATATCTTAAAATATGATAAAAGACGAATTTCCCACGATAAACAGCGCGAGGCCAACGAAGGCTCTTTAAAAGTTCAGCGAAGGAAAAAGACGGTGGCTGTCGGTTAGGTCGAGACCCTCGGCCCTTTTGGCGGCTCATAACATTGATATTTTCCCTAATAGTTTCCCACAGGAATCCAGCAAAATGTGTGAGAGCCTCTCGGTCCGAAAAGAACAAAAAAATAAAAATAAAAAAAAATAAAAACACAAATCTGAACATACAGGAAAATTTAACTTCGATAATAGATGAATCCGTCTGTTCCCTTTGTATTCACACACTCAGCGCAGGTTTGGTTTGATTGATTTTGCCCAATTTTTTTTTTAGGCAAAGGGATCAGGATTGAGTTGCAGGAAGTTCTATACGACTTTATTTTGGCCTAATCCGAATTTCAATGAAGGTCTCTTTGCGTAATATGATTGAGCTCTTATACTACGAGTAGAAAAGTAAAGTAGGTCAATTTAAATTAACCCATTAATGCCTGAATAACAAAAAATTGTACGGCAACTTCGAGGCGCTAACTTTTATCGAAGGGGTGGTCAATTCTCATCGAGACCAACTTTTCTAGACGTATTTTGAGTCGCCCGACACGATCCAACCAAAAAAAAAAGTGAAAAAAAATTATTATTATTGTTTTTGGCCAATATTATGCAAATAAATACTTTTTTCACGTAATTTTTTTTCGAAAAACGACTGATTTAGTCGGGAAAAAGTTACTTTTTACTGCAATAAAGTGCATAAAACGTGTTATTAGGACTTAAACTTCAAAAATATGCAGGCATTTAATCAGTAATCAGTGACCCCAAAAACTCCGAATACCCTATTTTTTTCGAAAAAATTGAGAATTTTGCCAAAAATTATTGAATTACGGAAATCTGATAGCAAATTCGTAATCAGTGACCCTTAAAAATAGTTTATATACATTTTTGGGAATAGTCGAACATAGTGAGATAAAAAAAGTGATCGAAAGTAATGCATGCGTTACATTGTTGCAATTTTTATGCAGCCTAATATTTTTAACGAAAAAAATACCTGCATATTTTTGAAGTTTAAGTACTAATAACACGTTTTATGCACTTTATTGCAGTAAAAAGTTGCTTTTTCCCCACTAAATCTGTCGTTTTTTCGAAAAAAATGACTTGAAAAAGGTATTTATTTACATAATATTGCAAAAAAACTATAATAATAATAATAATTTTTTTTGGTTGGATCGTGTCGGGCGACTCAAAATACGTCTAGAAAAGTTGGTTTCGATGAGAATTGACCACCCCTTCGATAAAAGTTAGCGCCTCGAAGTTGCCGTACAATTTTTTGTTATTCAGGCATTAATGGGTTAAATAAATTGTTAAAAGACTATTCCATAAATACTTCTGAAACTTTATACATTTTTTAACATTTTCGTTTTTCAATACTAACTACCAAAAATGGTTAATTTTAAATTTTATTCTTAAGCATGGCATATAATTGGGATTGGAATGCAGAAACTCACGTAGTGTGTTCGAATGTAAACAAAGTTCGACAAACTTAATCGCATTTAACCCATTAATGCGCAAAACGAGGATTTTGTTCAATTGTACGATTCAAATAGCAAATTGCTGCGATTTTCTACCAAATTCGTATATAAGGCGTTTTTGGAGATGCTCTTTTAGAATCTGGCATTTGTTCTGCATAAAAGCTTCAAAAACCCTATTACTTTTTGGGTTTTTTAAAAAAAGTGCTGTTTTTTTTTTCATTTTTCTATTCAAAGTCGGTTATCTCGTCGTTGCTGCTATTAAATGATCATATAACTATAAGAAATCGCGGTCCGAATTTCTATACTTCCTCAAACCATGGTTTTGAAAGTTTTTTTTTGCTTTGGTTTTTACAAAATGGCCATTTTGCACAGCAATGAAATAAAAAATTTCGCGATTTTTTTACACGAAAAGGATCAACTTTACAAAAAAAAAATTATAGAACAGAAAATGCTTCAAATTAGCCAAAGAATACATGTGAATTTTTTCAGAATTTTTTTGACTACTTTTGATTTTTTGGATTTGGCCAATTTCCCAAAAAATTCTGAAAAAATTCACACGTATTCTTTGGCTAATTATAAGCACTTTTTGTCATATACAATTTATTCGTAAATTTCATCACAAAAAAACTTGGTGATATTTTTACTCAAAAAGGATCAATAATACGAATAAATTTTATATGACAAAAAAATTAGTCAAAGAATACGTGTAAATTTTTTTTAGAATTTTTTGGGACATTTTTGGATTTTTCAAAAATTGGCCAAATCTAAAAAACCAGTAGTGTATACTTTTTTCAATAACTTTGCCGAATTAACATTTATCGTTGCTTTAGTAGTGGTTTAAAGTTTCAATCACCTAGGCAAAAACGCGAGAGAAAACGGAGAAGAATTCAGACATATTCCGCTTGAGGCATTGAAACTGATTTGTTAATAAAAACTTATTATACGATAGATAAAGCGAACAAACCTCAGCTGGTTATCTGGCATATCGCTTCTGATATAATACAAAGTTTCCCTTTAAGATACAACGTCATTTCACACTGTATTTCCTCGAATAATATAAATTCCTAGTGAATAACAAACGATAACAATTTTTGCCTATAAAATTATCAGTTCACCGCAATTGTTCTCTTTATTTTTTTCGTATTATTTAGCATTTGGTGGCGGTTATCAAAGCGAAAAAGCCAAGTTTTGCAGCACCTTGCGCATAACAACGAAATGATCCGAATTCCAATATGTTTATAGAAAACGACAAAAAAAAAAAAAAAAAAAATGAAAACAACACGGCAGAAAATTAGGCCACACTTTGGGCCTCAAAAAACTGCGTAAACATGAAAGTACAAAGCGCGCATACAGTCGTTTTATTGCTCAAATCGGTCACAGCAAAAGAAAAATTTCTTATCTTGTTATCATGAAAAAAAGCAAATTTTACCTCACGCGATAAAGCTTTTTGGACCGCAAAAATATGTAAAGCGCAGTAGTCTGTACGAAGTTAACAAAATACGAAACAATTTAAGAAATGACAAAGGTCACATTTAGCATTTTTAGTTCAAACTGTGTCTCACTACTGCGCAATACCTCACATTAACGATGCTCTTTTTTTTTTATATAATGAGTACAACAGCAGTCTGCAAATATCGAATTGATTTGAAGAATTTAGTTAAAGTTGTTTTTCTTGTAATATTTATCCCATTAGATAATATATAAAATAACTATCATTTTTATTTTATCTGAATATAATAACTCCCACATCATTTCCAGATTTTGTCAAGCATTCATTTTTGGGTTATTAGTAAAAACCTAACAGCCCAATGACCTAAATTCTGGATTTTAAACGAATATACCTCTAAACCTAAAATAAATTACATATAAAAAGTACAACACTAAATAAATGATAAGATTAAATGCAAATACAAATATAAAAATAAAGTTATACCTAGATACATATACTATGTTCGCGGTTTACATTTACTCCGATAACGATGAACGTAAAACACGTGCGAATAGTTCCCCCTGTTATCAAAACCAGCTTTTGTCACCTGAGTTATTTTCTGTTATCGATGTTATCTCGCTGCAGAGCCAATTAGTTTTGTAAAGGATAATCACGATGCACTTGATCAACGAAAATAACAATTTGTCGTAAAATGTAAGTAACTAAATGATTTTGTGTTTTGATTAAATTTATTTTTAAGCAATTGGATAAGATCGTATGTGTAGCACTTGAAAATCTCGTTACGTTAGCCTTCCTATTAATAATCACGTATTCTTGGACACAAATAATAAAATTAAGTCATCGGGTTTGAAGTAGGTTTAGAATGATAATGTGGAGTTTTCCTTTAACAGGTGAATTTTTATTTTATGGCAGAGTTATAAGTGTATGAGCTTGACTTGGTAATATTTTGAAGAATGATAAATAGGTTTTAATATTTTGATAAGAAAGCCTATAATATATTATATTTTTTCTTGCTCTGATCAAAAATTTGTTATAAGAGTCTAGATCAAATTAAGACAACCTGGCCGCGAAAGACAATTTGTAGAAATCGCGATACTGGTGCTATACGACATGCGTGAGAGGCGCCCACTGTCTCATTAAACTTTCAGTCTACTCTTTTTTTTATAGCGCTTTATATCTTTTCGAATTTTTACGCCTCACCACGTCAAGTGATTGATTCGAGAAGTGAAATATGCAAACTCCGCGACACATGATTGTAGGTAGTCTCAAACACACAGATAGTTTAAGTAACCTTAACCCTATTTTCACATTCCTAGAAAGTGCTAATTACTTTATGGAATTTTCCCATACATCTGATACCTTCTTTTTTTTCTAATGATTTTTTACCTTAAAATTGATATAAAAACCTATGAAATTTCTTTGTAGGCACTTCATGCCTAACACATTTTCAGAATAAATTTAAGATTAACCAGTCAACTGTGGCGCCCTCATTTAAAAGTGCGCACAGTTTTGTGTCGTCAGAATCGAGCCATGACGAGTATATTCGTCAATCACAGAATAAGTTGCGCTGGTAAGATATTGGATGAAAAAGATGGGTTTATTTTATTAAATTGAAAATTTTATTACTAATATTTACTTCTTACTTATTTTTGGTAAACAAATTGATTGAATTCTTGGAACACTAAACCGAGGGAGACAATTTCCAAGAAAATTTTGTGCCTCTCAGTTCATGTGCTTTGTATTTGGAATGGTTTTTTGTTGACATTCATGCAATTAGCCCCTTTCTCTGCCCGACACCTTCCAATTCTTTTATAAAATCTAAATTATTTTCAGACTGACAAGAGTTTTTGTAGTTTCATATTTTTTGGTTAACATCTAAAAAACGTTATCATCGCACATAAATAAATTCATTATGCGACCTGGTAAACTTTTTCAACCAGTGCATACCGGGATGCATGAGATCATCTCAAACTGTTTACATTTTCTACTTGTTTGTTTTATTCCGGCATAGCCTCAAAATATTCTAAACATCTTTAAATTTGAGAATATGTTTTGTTTTTCTCAAAAATTGCAATTTAAATAGCCAATGGTCACTGATTTATACGCATGACGAGTATACTCGTCAATACAGAAAATGTTGCCACTTCTCCATTACGAGTATACTCGTCAATCACAGTTAACTGGTTAAGAAAATTAAGCCTTTGTTATTGCAGCTTTCCATTCGTTTATAATTTAAAATTGTAAACCCAGAGATTTTATATGATATTTAACAACTGCCGCGTGATCATGTTGGTATCATCCATTGTAGTCCTTCCCTCTTTTCAACTATTTTGAGTTTGACACTCCTTAGCATTTCTATATAATCATTAGATGTGTGCATCCACTAATAAAAATAAGTTCGATTTGTTCATTGTAAGAAATGGCTCTCCAAACCATGACACCTCCTTCTCTGCTATAACGACGGGTTATAAATATCTTATCCTTTCGTAAATTATGAAAGTATTATTGGCATATTCGTCGCGACCATCTAATATGAAGCATCTCCATTCTTGCGCCACGTCATGTATGTTCGACTCAATTAATTATTCTATATTATTATATGCCACTGCCAGGGCAACGAAAGTACGTTTAATAATTATAAATATATGGAGTTCAATAAATTCGAATTGGTTACTAAAGCTACCCATAAAACATGTGTTATTGTTTGTTCGAAAATATGAATGACGAAATAATATTTGGATTATTCAGCTGGATTTAATTGAATTGAATTTTAGAGATGTATATGCAAAGAAATAAGGAATTTTCTTTTTCAAACGAACTCAATTAATTTTCAAAAGACGATCTATATTTTATAGTCGATTTATTGAAAATTTAAAAGTTAGTGTATTTTTTTCGATTTTAAAATTAAATATTGTGACCAACTGCCCAACTCAAAAACTGAGCTGCTCAAGTAAACTCAAGAATTAAGTTTGTCAATTATTAGAGTTAAGTTGTTGCGATCAAAATTTGAGCAGATTCAATGTTTGAGTTAAGTGATGAATTGATGACCTGTCCGAATCGAAGTCTTCGCCTATGACTTGTTATGAGTAAGATCACGCCGAGCAAAGCTTTGTTCGAATTCCTGTCTATTTCAGTGAGCTTCTACGTAATATAACTAACAATAAGCGAATCAATGTCTGTGTTGACTACATGAGATATATTATATTGTGTAGACAGATGACAGTTCATCAGAAAGAACGAGGTTGGCGCTAACAAATTTTCATTTTTCCTTCTCATGACAATTTCAAGTTTGTTTAAGAACTGTCACTTGTGACAGCTCATGATTAGGGCTGTAATTAGGCGTTATTTTTGAATATTCGTTACTATTCCTTAAATTCTTACATTGATTCGTTAGAATCAATATTTTGGGCTTAGAATAAGTCCCCGGCAGAAAAAGCACGATCTTTCATAACAAGACGAAGACTTGAATTCTGACAGGCCCTGAATAAAATTTAGTTTTTTCACAACCCTGCAAAATAACATTAAATAATCATATAATAGTTTTTTTTCGATACATGGTTTTTCTTGTTATGTACAGTTTGAATAGTCTAATTTATAAAAATTATATCAATTACATATGTGTAGCATATAGTAAAAAAACTTCTAGGAGAAACTCTCTTTGCAATTTTATAATTATTAGTATAGGTGATAATAAAGAAAAAATACAGTGAAATTTAAAGTCTATTGTACCTCTGAGACGAAATTTTTAAAAAACTTGTATTTCACTACTATTTTCGGAGCAAAATTATATAATTCATTGTTCAAAAAATGCAGTACGGCAAAAAAAAAAAACAAAAACCTCACGCCATTGGCTTTGTTCGCAATAAATTTACGTAACCTTTTGTCCATTCACATTTGCCCCTATGCAAATAGTACACCTTCAGTGAGATCTATGCCTAGGAAAAAAAAAAAAAATTCGAAAAAAGCAGCATCAATCGCGGTCCACCTGGATATAGAAGTAGACAGTAAGAGTCAGGTCAAATGAAGTATGTCCGAATGAGATGCCGCCACATCGCCGCTCCAGACGAGAGACGAGGCTGAGATTAAAATTGTTTTCACGGAAGATATTGGTAACAGCGGCGGCGCAAAGGTAGCAACAATGGCCAAAGCAGCAAACACTCATAACTAGAAAATCATGAGAGAGAGATACCTAGCAAGGTAATGAAGTACCTAGGTGTAAAGTGAACGGTACATTGGCGCATAAATGCTACAAGTGATCAACGGAACAGCAAAAAGTCCCCCATTTCGGTCGATGTTTTTGCCTTTTCCATAACTTTTATTTTAGTTCTTTTGCTGTCTTTACGCTGTTGCCTGTAGAAATTGATTGACTTCGATGTTTCACCTCTTTCTCTTTCGCTCGAATCACACGGTATGAGGGGGATCTTACAAAGATTATTTTCTTGGGGCAGAAGATGAAGACGACGATGATGTTGTACATATATAATATAGTATATCGACATCTGTACGAATTTCCGCATTGTTATGTTTTGTCGTCTATCGCCCGATGATTGTGTTAATCGGATCCGATCTTCATTGAGAAAGACTTATGTAAGCATTCAATTTCGAAAGGAGGCTATCTGAATCTGCAGTGTCAACTAACTGACACTCTGTAGAATGATCGTCGCAACTCATAAAACTTTATGAGTGCTGCTAAACCTCACCTATCCCGCAACCGAAACCGTGACTATTCTTTCTTGCTTTTTCATTTGTTTATGCAATTCTCAATTCAAACCGATAGGAAATTTTTAAATAGTTGAATATACTTACATAATCGCGATCCATTATAATACCACCACCGCGCTCTGAAATTAAACCTTAAAAAAATTCAACTTCACAGATCAAAACAAGGCTTTTAGCATCTCTGGCGACATATTTCCATTGGGAGAAACCAACCTTGAAAACGTTTTAGATACCGATCTTCACAGAACTTATACCTCCCTAAATGTATCAAAACAAATACCCAAAAGAAAAAAAAAAACTGGTAGTTATCACCTCTGTGCATTAGGAGAATTAGCCCACTTAAAATTCAGGGGCTAAGCAATCACACACATTTTAGAGGCTACTATTTCGAATGACCTACGAGGCTCTATGATATATTTGAAAAAAATAAATAAATTTTTTATTGTCAACTTAAACATGCTTTAAATACACTATACTATATATAATACATTAGTCATAAGTACGTTTTTTGCGAAAAAACAATTAACAAATTTATCATTTCCTTTCTGTTTCAGGTATGAATCCAGATCGATCTTGAACACATGCGCTAGTAGCGATCAAATGCTACCAGAGACTCTATACCGGTTTGTATGTTTACCTTCTACCATGTGATGTGCAAAAATCTTTAGGGGTAAGCGACCGACCCAATGATAATTTTTTTTGTTGCTATCTTCAACATCACGGAAAGTGTTTTGATCTTCAGTCACTGATTCATAGGTCGAGTTGCAAATTGTAGAATTTAAATTTTTAATATTAGAGATATCGATATTTGTGAATCAGTAGTAAATATTTACGTAAAATGTGAAAAAAATCAACAAAAGTTTAAATAGAACAAGAAAAATTAGTTAAAGAACCTGGGGCGAATGATATTTCTAGAATAATTCGATGTATTGAGTTGACCAAAAAACAAATCATCAAGTTTTTGGTTTGATAGACTGCTTTTTTTAATAAATAGTGTGCCTCACCGATTTTGATGAAATTTAAATATGTTAAAAATAAGAGACATGTATTTTTTTTATCTGCTGATACGCACATTTAGGGGGTACTTTTATTTATTGTTTTTTTAAAATAAAAAATGATGTATTTTTCAAAAGTTTGTCCGCCATGTTGGATCCGCCATTTTGATTTTTTTTAATTTACCATCAGTTCGTAATCAGCGATTTTTTTTAATTTAACATCCGATTCGTAATCAGTGACTCCAAAAACCCCTTAATACTGGTTTTCACGAAAAAACTGATGTCTGAAAAAATATACATAATAAACGTATTAGTGCTAGTAGTTGTTTACCCCCTTGAGGAGCTTTTTTCACGAAAACGCAAAAACACATCAACTTTAGTTTTCAAAATCGTATGTAAAAAAATATTTTTCAATGATTTTTAACTAAAACCGTTATTTTTGTGACACAAAAATATAAAAAAAATTCGGAACTCTTTCTAAATAGTGCATTTCTAATATATGTAGATATTTTAAATAAATAAAAGATTTTGTAACATCATCTATTTTTAATTCGATGATTGTCACAATTCAAAATTGATAGCTTTTTGCTGTTTCTGGCGTAAATTATAGTTAAAAACACATACGACTTTTTTTTCTTGTAGTTGTTTCCTATAAAAATCATATTTTCGTTTTCTGATTTTCTTCTATACAAACCGAAAATATTTTATCTTTCGCATTCCATAAGACTAGACGACTATCTCATTATTTGATACTAAATCTTCATATGGTGGTTATGTCTTCAGAGGGGCCCGATTAGGTCCTTTGAGCACATCATGATAGAGAAAGATAAGCTATATGTATTTACATTTCCCTATCTGTGCCAAACCCAAGTTGGAGGATTATCGAAATAAATTTCATAGAATACACTACAGCGGAATGTGCGCACTCGAACCCTCAAAGGAATATTTCAATGTCAAGACCACTTACGTGAGCATACACATAAGCTTTGAATTGAGGAGAGACCTTCCCGAGCAATATCCATCGCCACCACCAACGTGTATGCATTATGGAATATTGTAGAGCCCGAATTGCTAATTAAGAACCCAGAAAAGCCACACTGAAAATGTTCCTGGGAATATGTCTCGCCTCACCTAAAAACAAATGGCTACGTCTTCTTGAGCATAATTAAAGATGTACCTTCATACATACATACATACATACATACACCGTTAAGTCTTAATTCAATTCCATACTGTCGCATATAAAATACAACAAGAAGGCGCACAATACACACACGTATACATTTATGCTGTACTGGATCGCTAGATGGAGCCACAGGGAGAAGATACACAATGAATCCAAAAATAAAGAAGGAGACCCAAATGAAAGCATTGCCTATTTCCCTGGTGGTATAGCACTGTAGTATAATGAGCCATATAGCGCCACTGTAGCAGATATCTATATCGTTCGAATATCTTTTCCTTCGTTTATGTATTTATAAGTGTGTACAGATGTGGATGCTGAGATGCTGGGATGTTGGGATGCTGGATTCCTTCGCTACCGACGACTCCCGAGTCAAGAGGACGGGAGCCGAATAAAAGGAAAGGCAAGCGAACCTGGCACAGAAAACACACTGTATACGTACAAGTTAAGAGGAAAAATGTTGAAGTTTTATGGAATGCTGGAGCTTACCACACACCGCCTGCCGTCACCGCTCCATCCCAACCCAATAGGCCCCCCCCCCCCCCCCCCCCCCCCCCCCCCCCCCCCCCCCCGTCCCGCATACCATTTTCCAGCAGTGGCGTCCTAGTCATGGCGTTGCTGCTTGCTGGCACTCGACTTCATTCCACGTTGACGGTGGCTCCCAGAATCCAATCAAATACCGCACACGTACCAAATATCTCATAAAAGAAAATAACAGAAGAGGATGGGGCGTCAGCGAAGCCCCCCGCCCTTTTCTGCTTTGGAAAAAAGGACTGGAACTGGAGTCCATATTTCATCCTGGTGCTCTGTTGTACTTTTATTTTTGTATCTCCGTACGTCAATTTTCAGTTGGTAAACATAAAAAGCAGATAAACGCTGATGACGGTGGCACCCGGGAGTATCAAGCCCAAGTGCCGGATGGTGACGACCCGGAGCCTGGGAAGGAAAAAAAAAAAAAAGGTGAATCCCCCAGAAGGTGCGCCGCGCCAACAGCAAAAAGGAAAACATAACTTCATTTGCGGGAGCTATACAACCCCACAGGAGTACATACTTCAAGGTATCTATCTATTAGAACGAGGGGTGTACGGGGGAAGGAACGCATCTGTTGCATACATACGACTGTATATCTGACAGAGGGGGAAGGACAGCAATGTCACACTATACTGGCTTTATTTTTTAAGCAGCAACTGATGTTAAAAGGATTCAGACATTGTTCTCTGTGATCATGACGACATAGTCTTTTCTTTGCGGATGCCGCAGTAGATTTCTTTCTGACTGTCCTAACGTCGCTTGAAAAGTGTAACCACCTGTGAAAGGGTTTCATGCATTTTTCCCTCTATCACATGTAGAATTTATCTGAGGAACACTAAAAACAAGGACTCGCCTTGCACCTTCTAGGGTGGGCCGTCAGTTGGTTTCTTTATAAAAATGCTATAAAATAAATACTGTTCAATATTTTTCAAAGTTTCTTAGTTTATTGAAAAGAGTAAAGCTTCCGATTAGTTATGGAATATGGTTTAGGGCTCTATTTCACGAATAACTCAATCAATATTATGCTTAATTGCTTGAATCGTTTCGGGATTGTCAGTATAACACCAATCTTTAACGGCATCTTACAAAAAATTTTCAAAATGTCTTTTCAAAATTAGCACTACACAGCATTGGCTTTGGAAATAGCTTTTCAATATTTACCAAAGTTGTTCAAGCGTGAATCTATTAATTTCGTACCGCGGAGATATTATGCTGTGTTTCTGTCCTTTTTTTAGCGCGATAGAACTGTCTATGTAAAAGTAACATGTAGTTTAAAAAGAAACCAACAGATGGCAGATAATGTATGGTAGGTTTTAAAATAGAATAATTTGGAAACGATTTTCTAACCTAAACACGAATAAATACCAGTTCGATTCAGGCAACTAGTTTTAAGTGGTCAAGCTTAATTATGAATTTAGAAAAGTAGTCATTCACGACATATTTTTTTTTAATGCTAGATATTAAAAACTGTTATTTTATAACAATTTACGAGCATTATTTTTAGTATGTCAGGCATTTTACCACAACACGTTTTTAAATTGCAATTTGCAATCTTATCGTTGAACCATGGGTTTTTCGAAATTTTAAGTTAAACCAAAATACGGATTTCAAAACTCAAAAATTTGTTTTTCGATAAAATCATCTTCCGATCATTGACAACATTTATTTATCAAGAAGAAATTGCATCAAATTGGACCGTTTGTACTATTTACCCCCATACCATAGGCAAAAATACCATTATATAATTATTATTTAAAATTGTAATGATTATTTGGTTTGTATCATAAAAATTTAATACTAATGACTTTTTAAACATCAAACTTTATTTAAAGGTTAAACTGAGCATTTAAACTTACCTTTTTTAATTCAATTCACTAGTATAAAAATTACAGAAAAGATAACGAGAAGAAGAAAGTTACTTTCAATAAAAAAAAATATAGATATAAACATTTGTGCACGATACGAACGTCTCTCCCGAGTGGCCATTTTTTCTTATTCCCCCCCGTTCACACTCTCAAATGAAATATGCAGGGTCGAGTTTCGTGCTCCATGAACTTTTTTTCGAAATCCTCGGGGAACCAAATTGAATATCCTTAAGATGTTATGTCTTCAGAATATTTATTAAACCATATACATTATTAAATGAAACAAAACTCGTATATAAGAAAAAGTATAAAATAAAATATTTTTGAAGTTCTCAAGCAATACCATTAGATTTGATATCACACTTAAAACAAAGCTGTTTCATTTATAACTTTTTATTATTTTTCATAATTTAATTTTACAAAACTTGGACCAAAACGAATTAAATGACATCTCATTCTTTTATTTTAAATCGATTGATCCTTTTAACTGTAGAGCATAATATACAAAAACACATACATACATCCATAGACTGATTAATGTTCAGATAATACTCTTATAAGTTCTACCCTCTGAGGGGGGAAAAATCAATTTTTTCAGTCACAAAAAAAAAAACACTTTCAAGAATTCTCGTTAAAAGGCCGTAGCCGGAAAAGAAGGGTGAATCTTCCCCCTCGCGAATTATATTCACTTTGTTTATTCTTATTGGTAATTGATCGTGAGTAACAATTTTCCCAAATATTAATCATATTAAACGGTTTAGTTTGAGTATTAAATAAATGTCAAACTTTTGAATGTAATTTATATCTTTTGAACGATTTGTATATTTTAAATTGCATAATGTAAATAAGCCTTTAAGCCTTGTAGCATAAAATATTTATCTACAATTACGAAACACTTTTGTTGAGAACTTCTGATGAAGTTTTAAATGGGTACTTAATACGTTAGGTAAATAAAATAGTTTTCTAACCATTTTTGCATTTTGGTACAATTAAAATTTGTTGTACAATTTATAAATGCTTTTATGCAATTATAAAATTTTGTTGTTGAATTTTTAAACTTCATAATTATGTTTATGTCAACAAAAACGACATTTACATATTAGCATTTAAAATTCTACCGCAGAATGTTGTCTTCATATTTTAAATTAGTGATCCCAAAAAACTCGTGATATTAATTCATTTTTGTGTATTCAAAAATAATTTGAACTGTTTTTATTCGCTCTGGGTTTTTTACGTTTTGAAGGTTAATTAGCAAAAAGCTCATATCATACTCAAATATAGTATATGCGATTTAAAAAATCTCCATAATGCCAGTTTTTGTAATTCTATTAGTATTGTAATATGCTTTACAAAATGTATTATTTTGTGAAATATCGAGTAATCTATCCATTTCAAAAAGACGAAAATATTATATGTGAAAATTAGGGTGCTTTTTTTTCGTGACTATTTTTTTTTTGTCAGTCCCACCTCGAAATTTTGTGACAAATACCTAAACAAAAATTTCCTGAAAATTGGAGCCCTTAATATTAATATTAAGTACTAGACCAAGGCGTGTAAAGATTTCCCATTTAAAATACACGTAAACTTTGATTATTTTTTTTCCAAACTCTACAGCTCAGAGGCATTTTATGGTATAATCTTGGTCAATGGTAGGATTTCTTCAGAATTGAATGCTCTACAAAAGTGTCTATTGCGGTGTAACCCTAACTCCCACAAGCGAGGTAGTACGGGTCATTAACCCCAATTTTTCCACGAAATTCTCGCTTTTTGCCCCTATCTCGTAAAGAACAAAAGGTACAGAAAAAGTGAATATGACAAACTTGTAGCAAATTCAATTTCCTCCAAAAAGTTCTAGAACACCAAATCGCTAACATCGATATTTCTTGAGATATTGGGCTTTGAAGTTGAAGTAGTGTTTCTAAAATTTAGCTCAATAATCCATGAAACTTCCGCACTACCTGAACTTCAAAGCCCAATATCTCAAGAAATATCGATGTTAGCGATTTGGTGTTCTAGAACTTTTTGGAGGAAATTGAATTTGCTACAAGTTTGTCATATTCACTTTTTCTGTACCTCTTGTTGTTTACGAGATAAGGGTAAAAAGCGATAATTTCGTGGAAAAATTGGGGTCAATGACCCGTACTACCTCGCTGGTGGGAGTTAGGGTTACACCGCAATGGACACTTTTGTAGAGCATTCAATTCTGAAGAAATCCTACCATTATTGACAAAGATTATACCATAAAATGCCTCTGAGCTGTAGAGTTTTGAAAAAAAATAATCAAAGTTTACGTGTATTTTAAATGGGAAATCTTTACACGCCTTGGTCTAGTACTTAATATTAATATTAAGGGCTCCAATTTTCAGGGAATTTTTGTTTAGGTATTTGCCACAAAATTTCGAGGTGGGACTGAAAAAAAAAAAATAGTCGCGAAAAAAAAAGCACCCTAATATATAAGTTGTATATATTTTTACAAGCTATTTATGAAACCCTTTATTTTGATACCCCACTCGGTTTTGAGAAAAAAAAATTTTTTTGAAGACATATAATATGGCGCCAAAAATCGACCGTTTTAATTTTCATAATTTTGAAATACCCAGTGTAACTCTCACAATTGAGAAGATTCTAACGACGCCTCTCAAGCTAAAATCCATCAAGCCGTGTAGGCTACAGAGCTTGCCAAAGAAATATACATACATACATAAACTCTTCTGGCAATCGGGCAAAAAAAAAGTATTTATGACGCATTTAATCCAGAAATACTTCCTTAATCGTTCCCCTTTTGCCATCCCCTCAAATGAAAGATGAAAACTGCAAAACGCCTGAATGCCGAATGAATAAGAGAACGACGAATCACACTAGAAATCAGAAGAGAAATTAATGAAAAATCTAAACTTCTCAATTCCATCCGTAACCCTTCCATTATAATCACGCACATCCTTCCCGTAACAGGCGAAGCGACCCCGCTGAATTATGCTGCATCCCCGCATAATTACATTTCATAGGCGAAGCTTCAAGCGTTCGCTAGGAACATATTTGCTGAGGAGCCGTTCACCTCGGATTAATCACTCTCCTCGAGCGAGCGAAATCAATCCCGACGATGTGCTATTATCGGGTGTGTGTAATCGAGGGTTGAAAACATCCCAGCGGGAAAAAATGCTGAATCTTCCTCAGAAGCAAATTTGAAGATCTTCCTTTCAATATCTTAAAGTGCTAGTTAGGAAGATTTTAAAGCTTTATTCCGATTCTGCACTCTGTGAATGAAAAAGGAAGATGCTTTTGTTTTCATGTAGTTAGGATGACATAATTTCGTTGTGAAATCTTTCTGATGGAACATTTCAGTTCATT
This sequence comes from Dysmachus trigonus, assembly GCA_949715965.1. Classification (NCBI taxonomy): domain Eukaryota; kingdom Metazoa; phylum Arthropoda; class Insecta; order Diptera; family Asilidae; genus Dysmachus; species Dysmachus trigonus. The sequence continues at coordinate 77,328,338 of OX454322.1, read as the reverse complement.
TTCGTTTAGGTGCTCGAGGAGCTGTTAGTGATGTGATTGATCCGATTTGCCTTGCGATCATTTTTTTGATTATTTCGCCCATATAGCCAACAATCAAAGCCAACAATATGTATGATTTAATATTCCCTGTGAAACTTCTCTCTTTTGCTTTTGTCCCCTTCTACAATTCCTTCCGACTTAAGCAAAAAATCTGCTATTAATCTTCTAAAGAAGAACTTCCTCAGAAAGTCCTAACTGCTAATGAATAATCTTCTAAAGAAGCACTTGGGCAGAAAGCTCTAAAATTGCTTCCCTCCAATGACATGCCCATACTAAAAAGATACGGATAGGTAAACGGAGAGTAAGCAAATTATGCTTCCGAAATATTGCTTTTTCATTGCTTATTGTATGATTCCGGTTCCCGCTGGGATAATCAACAAATGTAGGAACAAGTCAAATACATCCCCAACTTATTAGTAAGATTGAAATGGGGCTCTTCGTGCGAGCGCTTCTGTGTGCCGAAGATGAAGAAGTAGAAGAAGACACCTACCTAACTCCTATTCCCCCCCCCCTTCGCCATCAAAAAGGTTCCTTGAAAATAAGGTTCTTGCCTGAGTGAGCGCTGTTGTTTTCTTTCTCTTCTTCTTTTTTTTTTTACCTTTTGCGACTTCTCGCGACACATCCCTTTTCAGGGACTTATGCCACCAGCTTTAACTCCTCAACTTTCGCCCACTTTTACGCCATCGCGCTGCACAAAAGGGCGGCAGCCTTATATCAGTTCACTTAGCATCGAAAACAACAACAATACCGAGCAGAGGGCGAAGCAACAATGAAAAAACGAAACAAAAAAAAAAAAGGACTAGTTCTACAGTGAGAAACGAATCCTTGTCATGCAGACAAAAAAAATGTAGGACAAAAAATAACAAAAATAGAACGTTTCTAGAAGGGTGGGGGAAGGTAGGAGGAAGAAGAGCTTCAAAAAGGGCGGGAGAGGCAAGGGAGGAAACTCCTTTTTGTGGAGGAACAGGCAGCTAACCTGTAAGGAAAACTCGCCACCCACTCGGCACGGCGCCCAATCCTCCTCCCTCCCTTCTCCGCAGCTCTTCCATCCAGCCCTTCGTCCTGAATAATGTGAGATTTTTGTTCTCTTATTTTATTATTGTTATTACTATATATATAGTATATATATATTTTTTTTTTCGGTATTTGGCGAAAAAGTGGTTTCAGTTTGGTAGCGATTGTCACCAGAATATGGTTAGGGTTGGAATGAACGAACGCACTCGAGCTTGCAATCTAAAGGGCACTCAGCCAGCAGTAGCAGCAGCAGCAAAAGCCCCAGCACCCGATTCGAAATTCGAAGGAAAAGGATACAGAAAATTCCGAATGGAATAATCCTACAATGACGCAACAATAATGACAAGTCAACCTCCCGACCACCCCCCGAGCGCTGCCACCAATCCACACCCGTCGCCCTGCTGCTCACAGCAAAATTTTGTTGTATCAGCCGAGCGACGGTAGCAGCGCGCAAAGGGCGGCAAATGCCATTAACTCACACCTCGAACCCTTCACCCATTTTGCCAGAACTCAGGACTCAAGACCTTCGCCAAAACCCCCCTCCCACTCCATCTGACAGAGATGTTCAGTGCCGTACAAGACCTAGTTCGTGTCCTCCCTTCCTTCTATTCCCGAACCACCACTCCCTCCCCCTAGTACACCCTCGTCTGTACAATAGGGCAAAACCAGCCCTGCTCTGGTGTGCACCGTACACATCCAGAAGGGATTTTTCCTTTTTTATTATTATTATTATTTTTTTTCCTTTTTTTTTCTTTTTTTTTTAGGTATCAGATTTATCTTTGTGTGCGCCGGATATCATTTTTCGCCTTTTTCATTTTTTTTTTCAAGCTTTTTTCTTTCTCTTTTTATTGAAACTTTTTCTCATGGTTAAGTGATAGCTCGTCGGTGAGTGCGAGGGGGTCGGTGCGGCGGATTGCTCAAGATTTCACGCTCATTCATCATAAGGCAAAGTGAAGAGGGCGGTGCTGGGGGTGCCTGTAGTACTCTTTAGTATTCAAGGTGCCGGGGTGATTCGGGTGGGTGGATAGTGACCCGGGGTGCCAGATTGTTTGAAAAATTTTTCATGGTTTTGTGAGCACACTTAAAAGCTTCGGCACTCTAATTTTGTATTGGGAGAAAATTAGATAAAGCGCTAAATTTATAAAGCCATTTAATGGTTTTGATTGATTGCATTAACATTTTTCAGTTGTTGAATATTTTCAGTTCAACAGAATGTATAAATGTATTTTATTTGTGATTTCACATAATATTTTTTCTTAATTGCGAGATTTATTTTATATTCAATTTGCACTGCCAACCGCAACCTAGGTTTGACCAGAAAACTTCGATACGAACGAATCAATTCGAATTGCACTTGTCAAATATCAAGAACAAACAACTTACAGTTAAAGATGTTATGATATTACAGCTGATCGATACTTACTAGTATGTGTAGAACCCAAGAAATTGTTGGGGTTGAACCTGTCATACCCAGCTCGAACTAATGTCACTTAAGTCTTGAAACATCTTGACAGCACTTAAATCGGAATTCGGGGAAACCTAGGTTGGGCTGGGTGTTGCAATTCGACATTGATTTCTCATACTAGCGTGGGTTGCAAAGAAATATGTAATCGCACTTTACCCTTAAATACTACACAAGTCAAAACTCATTTTTGTCATCGACGGTAGTAGGAAGAAGAAGAAGTTCAATATATTTTATTATACTTATTGTAGATAAAACATAGAACGAACCATGACGAAAATTGTGAGTTCGTATGGACCAAGAGTAGTATTAGTATGAAAATAGGTATAGTACTTAAGGGGTTAAATTAAATAATGTCAACTTTGTCTCCTGACAACTTTTAAAGCGATAGTTTGCACTTTAAAATGATTAGTATCGAAAAAGGATACTTTTTACTTTAAAAGCGATATTATGCACTTTAAAAAGGATAATTTCTAATTTAAAACAATTAGTTTACACAGTTTAACAGAGTTTTGTGTATTAAATTGTTACTAATATTATAATATATTTGTCTAAACATATATTGGCTTGTCCACAATATATAAAACTGGTGTCATCCTTTAAACTATCCTTATCAGCATTTACATTTCAAACCTTTAAAATACAAAGTCATATTCTTTTGTTACTTCCTTTGATAGGCTTAAACTTATCACTATAGCAAATCAAAAGAATATTTGGCTGCTGGAATTATTAAAAAAGAAAGATCTAAGCTTTTAAAACCTTAAGTCGAAGATGAGTGATACATTGATAAATCATTTATCAACTATAATTTAGTTTCATTAGTTTTATTGCAAATGTTTTTGTTGTTGATATACCATTTGACCCAAAAGTGTTCTAAATAGCAAAAGAGGGTTCTGTAGAGTATCAAATTCGATTGATGACTTGATCAACCAAAAAATGAGTATACCCATACCAAAATTTTCAATATTAAAGGCGATTTTCATTACTTTATTAAAATTTGAAATCTGAACTTTTCTTCTAGCAAAATTCAATGAATTCAAACGTTAAGCTTTATTTATGGTACATGAAATAAAATCAATGATTTCATAAAATTATAGGAAAAAGTGTTTAAAAGTAACATCGTTATCTGAAGGTATTCCAAGAAATAAGAAGTTATGGGTCTTCTTCAATCTCCGACAATAAATTTATGAAATTGGCGAGAAAAGCCATTTTTCGATCAATTAACCTTGAAAATTTCACATGCTAGGAAAATTCAATTGTCAGATTCCTTTTTTACGTCAAAAAATATCCTTTTAAGTTTGTTTACAGGGTGGTAATTTTTTAATACAATCCTTTAAAGAACTACAAATTATTAGATATGCGTCTTGTAATTTTTCACCTATGTTGACCTATACCGTTGATGTAAAAGATAGGACAATTTTCACAATCATCTGGCAACTCCAACTCTGTCCTTACTTCTACAGTCTCTAATAAACCGAATCACAACACAAAAAGGATAAAGTGAAGAACAATATTTTGTAACGCCCAACGAAATAAAATTTGTACGTCAAACATGAGTTCAGACGGGTGTATATCTCCTGCGAGCAGATGAACTCGAATATCCTTCGGGCGGGCGCGCTTGTGTGAGTGAGTTGTGTTAAACAGGACAGGAGCTTTCCTTACGCGCCAACCCACCCCCGCCGCATGTGCTTTTGGGTAAGAAAAGGACAAGCCGAAGGGGGGTAGCCGTGGAAAAATAAAGAAAGCCTGAATCGGTCAACTGGGTGGTTTCTTTATTGTGTTTCAAATTTATCCCCCACTTGAGCCCCGAATTGAGATCAGGTCTCAAGGGTGGCTACAGATGGCGCTCTCTATATTTGTGGGTGATGATACCCGAGGCTTGGTTTTGTGTACCGGTTGGCTGGCCAAAATGGACATGGTGATGAGTAAGGGGTGGGGGGCGGTGAGCGGGTGGGGGTGGCTTGGTTGGATTCGAAAATAGGGCCAGAGTGGGGTAGGGGGGAAGTTTGAGACTGAGGAAAATTCCGCTTTCTTCTCTACTGAGGTCGTTGAGTGGTTGAAGATGGGCGATGATTTTGTTGATTTCCGAACGGAACGGCGCGTTTCATAGCATTTTCCCGGTCGCGGCGACAAAGTCGTGGTATGATGGTGGTGGTGGTGGTGGTGTGGGTAGAAGTGGCCACCACTGGCGAGTCATTCAAGTATTTCTCGGGTGTCGAGCAGAGGGGAGAAAGAATGGTCATCGCTAAATGTAACTTGAAATGGATTTCATTTTTCTTCGTATCCTCTACTCCAGCCCTAGAGTGTGCTTGTGCGTGTGTTGATATTCCAAGGATTTATTGAGGGTAAATTTTTATTCAACCTTTAACGCAGTGAGATTACTACGAACAAGGCAACAAGCTGCGTGGAAGAAAAGAAGGCTATTGCTGTGTTCCATGAGTATGGCACGGGCGGGGGTGGTCTTGGGACTAAGTCGGGGGCGGGAGAACGCATAAATTTAATATCACAAGCAATGGAAAAGTTTCTCTCTTCCATTTGTTAGGGGCAAAAAAGGTTTATCAACGATTTCTTTTTCGGCTCGATTTTAGCTGACACAGGATTCTGGTTTTATTTTCCTCCTTTATTATTAATGTGGGAATGGTTTTATTCCCTACCCCCCGAAAAAAAAAAAAGAAATCCTCTTGTTTCGGGTCCACTTTTTTCGACTTCTTTTAAATTTGGTTAAATTTTTTTTTAATATTGCGTTAAATTAACTTGCGAGGGGAAATTATCGTTTTAAATTCTTATGTTTTTGAAACAGGATGTTCGACTTAGAGACATAAAATATGTACAAAAATTTCAATTTTACACACGATTATGTGTGCAATACTTTGGAATAAGATACCTAATATTTGTAAAAGTAAATATATATAAAAAAAAGGGTGAACCATCGACTGGTTTCTTTTTTAAAAATGCTATAAAATAAGCACTGTTCAACATTTTTCAATTCTTGTTGATTCATTTAAAAAAGGAAATCTTCCGATTAGTTAAGGAATATAATTTTATTTAAATAGCTGCCCCAGCTGACTTGGGGCCTTTGTTTCACGAATAGCTCATAGTTTCATATCGAAACAGATTTGGTTGTGTGTATAACATCGATCTTTATATAAGTAGTTTTCATATAATAAGTTTTCAATATTTCCCAAGCGTTGTTCAAGCATAATTCTATTTATTTCATTCCGTAGCGAAACGATACTGTGTTTATTACAATTTTTTGAGCGCGAAAGAGCTGTCAGTGTCAAAATAATATAGCATGTAATTTAAAAAGAAACCAGCCAACGGCTAACTGGTTCCATAAATATTCTCCTGTTATAAATTTACTTTTATGCATATGGTACATATTAAAAAATATATTTCTTTGGCTGAGTAGATTCAAGTGGGAAAAAACAGAATAATCTTCAATATGTATTTAACATAGACGTAGTGATTTAAAATTTGATACTTTTATTTGAAAAGTATTATTTTGAGGTTTTTAACGTCGCCGATTCTGTATAATAATAATACAGAACATTAAAAGCTAGCTGACTTCGGAAAAAAACATTTGAATCAAAACTTATATGATGATGAAAAGAAAAGTAGTCATGAGATATTTACAAGTTAAATCTTTTAACGAAAATAAGTTATGTCATTCTATTTTAGAAAAATTTGTATTAACAGAAGATCCATACATAATAGAAGATTTCAAATTTTCAATAACATTGAATTGACCTTGAGAAAGAGATTTTATGTTTCAAACTTTCATCTTTATATTATTTAAGGTTGTAAAAGGTTTACATTCGCAAATGAACGACCAATATTTTTAGTGTGTACCAACTGAAGGATTTCATCATTTACGGAAATCTCTTGAAGCCTGGAGATTTTCAGAAAATGTATATGAATTGCAGAATTGACCCAATCTGGCACCACTATCGTGTCATCTGCATTTATTAACATTTGTTTTTGAAAATGTTAACCGCTTCAGCTTCTGTGTGGCATTTAGACTTTTTTTTTGGCGCATCCTCTTTACATATTTGGATAAAACTACCGCCAAACTCACGAAGTACGAAATTTCTTCATATGAATTTCCATAGCATCACTTATACTATGCGCAGGTGATAGGGACTGTGATGCGCGCGCAGCTTATTATCTTCAACTTCACATTCTAATAAAAGCCCCATCATCTTCATTATTTCCATTCGAATAAAATCCCCCGCATTCGAATTAAAATAAAAATAAAAAGGCGAATCTGTGCTACTGCGGCGAAGCACAACAATGCGCGGCTGCGGCTGATAGAAGCAGCTAAGCCGTAGAAGATATGCTCTGCTCATGTATGCGCAGTGCACTCAATCAGCCATGAAAAGTTTCTTTGTTCGATCTGTCGCCCTCAATCATCATTTCGCGCTTTGGTGTCGTCACTTTTTTCACTTATTTTCTCGATGTATGCAAAAATGTTTATAACAACTCGACTGCAGCAGATACTGTCGTATATCTATCTCTTCCTGAGTCATTCTCAGAAATTCGCGGCTCTCTAAATAAAGTATAAATCGGCTTAGGCCTGCGCGCCGCCGCTGCTGCTGCTGCTGCTGCGCTCCATTTGGATCTTCGGAAGTGCTGGAGACGTCCGGATGATATTCATATTTTACTGCGCATTTATTTGCTCTAATGCTACCTAATCGGCCGCGAAGGTGATTCATTAAGAGGTCCGATAGTGCTTTTGTTTCTGTTTTTGTTTTTGTTTTCATTCATTAGCCGAGGACATGCCACAATGTGTTATCTGCCTCAGTTCCACTATAAAATGATTGCGGTGAGCCGCAATTAAGTGACGCGACATTATGTTTACCTTTCCATGTTTCCATGCTCGTTGATTTTTTATTCAAAACGTCGCATAGTGATAGTATTAAAAGAATACGGATTCTCCAAGAATTCCCTGCGGCACGTCACGTACAGATGTCACATCTGTGGCAAAGTTCAAGAATTAAGGCAATAAAAAAAAAAACGATCAAATGCGCATTTGACTTATATGTAGTAGACGCAAACCTCGTCTATGATAAACAAAAAAAATATATAAATTTAAAAATTTCTCTTGCAAAACTCTAATAAAAAAAAAAAAAAAAATTGCTTATAAAATTATGATTATGAAATTATGAATCCCTTAAAGTTGGGATTTTTTGTCACCGTCCGTCATTTTAAATTTTCAAAAAATTTTAACAAACAATTTTAAATCATCGATCCATAAAACCTTTACATAGTCATTTCTATAAACATTTATTTTGACATTTGACAGTTCATCACCTTGAATCTGTCAAAAATCGCAAAATACCTTAAGTCACCTTCATACTACGCGGTAGAAATGTTAAAATCAGAACGCATATGAACTTTCCTAAAATGTTTAGATTGTTTTCTATTATTATTATCTAACTATTATTTAATTCAACTCATTTGAGAACTAATATGAGTTACTCAGATAGTCTGAAGGACTGGTTTAACTTCATCGACTTTGACACCGACTCATGATATCACTTTAAAATAAAATAAAGTTTAAAGTGTCCGTACAGTATATTTTTGTTGATAATGGTATTAAAAAATTGTCAAAAGTCCCAATACTCGCTTAATTGCTTCAATAAATATTCAGTTAAAAGTCACGAAAATCGGTTTTATATTGACCTGCAGTTTGTTAATGTTACTTTCAACTACATTATAATTCTCTGTTTGACGTCATTCTCTATCTTTGTTTCTATATACTGAACTACAGTGTTTCTATTTAAAGATGGGAATATTTGAAATCATCAAATAGAGAATTTTCCAAATCGAAATTACAGAATTGAGCTGATGATGATGAAAAGGTCAGTATATGTTAGTTTAGATAGATTTTTTCGTAGCAGCAACAAATGCCAAATTGAATATTTTAGTTAAAGTACGTTTACTCGCTATTTGCGTTTTTCGACAGTGCTGAACCACCCTGCACATTGTACAAGCGCAATGCGTGCCGCCTGTCAAACTGCTAATTCTAATATTTACTACGTATACATGGAGGATTGACAGATCGAGAGATCGAAACATCGAAATTCTATGTGCGTATATGACCACACCGGATCGAACGATTGAAAGCTTGAAATGTGATCGAAGTGACAGATAAAATAACCTGCAAATATGTGAAGTGAATATCGAGGAGAGCAAGGGTATCCTCATGTCCCCACAAATTTCTCTTACTCATTGCCTGAAAATAAGTAAAAAATTAATAAATGAAATCACAGATTACTTCTTGCGTCTACTTATTACCTTTAACCTCAAAGAACTTCAAAAACTTGAGCTGTCAAAGCTATTTCGATCTTTCAATCTCTGAATCCGCGTTTATATGGGATTGGATTCGATCTTCGTCTACATGACATTTAACTGGATTGAATCAGGATTGAATCCGGATTGAATCCCCGCATGTATACGTAGTAATTATAACCATATTTGTGCTTTTTTGGCGATATGAAAATTTGTAGGCGTTAAGCTAAGCTTTCATCACAGCTCTCAGCGTTACGAGCCTACTTCTCATAAAATACAATACATAAACATTAAAGTTGGGTCATATTCTTCGTACAATCTTTTAATGTCGAAAAGTTCTTATGTTTTTCTATGAAATTATAAGAAATAAAGATAAAATTATAGTTCGTCAGTTAATTATAGTTCATCAAAAGTCTTTAATTGCAATACATATGTCCTTAAATAACCGCAGAATGGAGTAGTTTACGTTTGTCGTTCCCAGGAGATAGTAAGATCATATCATTGTAACGTATGTTGTTCTAATAAATTCAATCAATAAAAATGCAGCCATTCTAAACGTTTTAAGTTGATTAGCTTTGCCGCTCCCCAAGGCCTAAAGTATAACGCACTGTTTTACTCTCCATATTTTCCGCTCGAAGGGATCATAACTAATTTTTGTGCCGAAAGTTTTTTGTTGTAATCCGAGACAAATCCCCTCAGTTTGCCAGCCATTGGCACGTGCAGGCGGGAAAAAATTTGCAAAATAATCCGAAATGGTCTCTAGCTGCAGTTCTCCCGGATGAATAATATTTTTTCACTGCAGCATACAAAAGCTGTCCTGTGTGTTCCCTTACGAAATATTGGTCTTTTTTCTTCATTGTTTAGTTGTTGTTTTTTTTCTCTCCATCTAGCTATCAATGTTTCAGTTGAGGAGAACAACAAGACCATTGCGTTCCCGAAAAGCGGCCTATTACGAGGGCATTATTTGATTTTTCCCTTTTTTCCTTGAGTCATACGCTCTTTCATATAGGACGTATCCGGCGGTACTCATAAATGTCGGCAACCCCTTAGACGGGAAGCTATTTGTGCATCACGTTCGTCGTGTTGTTGCCGCCGCCGTTGTTAAGATCCAGTCGTCCAGAAGTGAATATACACTGCACTGCAAGCTACACGGCTACACGATACTTGCCCGCCCCGGTTTTGAAAAGCATCAGGGCGAGGGTAGCTGGGCCTTTTCCACATCCACGCCGCGCCTGGCGAGTCACTCAACCGCCCTATTCCTTTGTAATCCCACTGTATTTTTTTTCAAATTTTTCGAGGGTTAAGCGACGGTCTTTGATGGTTGACAAATGGCACTTTCAGCTAAAATCCGGCTGACGAAATATTGTCAATATATGCAGAATAAAACTTTTTCTAAATGCTTCAATTTACTTATGTTAATGTAAAATATGTGTATAAGAAAAATATTTTTTTTTTAATTCACCATTTGATTTCCAACAACCAAGATTGAATTATTCAATTAATTGCGCTCAATTTAGAAAAAAATATTGTATTTACAGGGAGAGAAACCAGATATACTTGGTTTGCATTTGATGATTTTTTTGTGACGCAATTATGTGACGTCCACACGTAGGTGATATTTGGAAACAGAGGTTTCGTGGTGGAAATCATTGCCAAATTCAAATTATTGCAAAAATTTTGATCCTTAAAACTGATAGGCTAGCTTTATAGGATTTTTCCGCAGATTACAAATACGAAAACGAAAATGAAAATATTCCATCACATAACCAATAACTAATATTTTATGTGTATATTTAATTATTTAAACTTTCTTTTGAATTACGTCTCGAGCTCCTACAACTTCTCGTTATTCTTTAAGAAAATAAGGAGAAGGCCGAAATACGTCCTTTTTCCCTTTTTTAACCCTACTTTTCTCAAAAATGTGATGTGATGAATCAAATTCATTTTCGGATTTGTCATATACAAACAAAAAAGACAAATCCTATTAAAAACATCTATCATCCTTTCACGGAGAGCGTTAAGCATGAAAAGTGCAAACCAGGGTTATTTAATGATATAAGGGTATAGATTCTTTAGGACTAATCACTTAACCGTACAATTATTATGCATATTTCGTTGCTATTTCAAAGATTAATTTGTGATTCACTTCATCTTAAGCAATAAATGCTAATGCTATAATAATACAGAGACTTTTAAGAAAGATTCTGAAATACATTCCATTATTCAACGTAAATTATTATAACTTTCAAGATGAAAATGACATACTACTGTGATCAAAAAGTAAAGCCAATTTTGAATTTAAATTGCGCGGATACATCGATTCGAGCAAATATTTTTGCTTTAAGATTGTTGGCAGCACTGTCACTCATATCTGTGTAATATCACGCCAATACGTCATTTGTTTGATTAGTTTCGTTGTGTTTTCTGAACAACTAAAAGTGAATTTTTCGATGTGTGATTTTATTGAACAAAGAAGTTGCATTAAATTTTGTTTGCGGAATGAAATTTCTGCTGCAGAAACGTTTAGAATGTTGCAGAAGGCCTACGGCGATCAGGTTTTGCCTAAAAGAAATGTTTACAAGTGGTATAAACACTTCAAAGAAGGTAGAGAAACCGTTGAAGAGAAAGAGCGTCTCGGATGACCATCAACATCAATTAATTAACAACATGTCAATGAAATCAAAGATTAGGTGCTCAAAAACCATTGGTTGATAATTAGATACCTTGCTGATACTGCAAACAGTTCTTTTGGATCGGTCCAAACCATTTTAAGGGGAGGTTCTCATCTAGAACGTCAAAAAGTAGGTAAAGTTCGTGATTTTTTTGAAGGCAAATGACAAGACATAGGGAAATGATATTTGGCATTATCTTTTATTGTATATTTATCTGTACGAAAAAATTTTTTTATTAAAAAAAAAACAAAATGGCGCCCGTTATTCAACTTCTCCGGAGGCATGTTTTTCGAAAATGGCCCAGCTGCGTACAATTTAGGGGTCGCAGATTGGTCTGAAATCAAATAATGATGACATTATTATAAACTAGAATAAATTTGTCTCAGAAAGAGCGGACGACTTTAAAAAAAAATTTAAAATTGACGGAATGGCGCGATTTTGAAATTTTAAGGCCGTTTTCGGCCGTTTTTTTTCATAGTTTATCACTTACAAAAAGGAGATAATGTTACAATTTTCAAAATGTGCTCCACTCTTTCTATGAAGAAAATTGTTTACTTTAATATGCACGAAACTAGAAGTTGATCGGTTGAACCGTTTTTGAGTTATCTTGTACGCAAATTTGAAAAATCTTGAAAAACAGTTCTGAGATAATCGTGATTGAACGGCACGGCACAGGCTGAGCGCCCCACTACGATCATGACACCGCCACAATCAATGGGCTGTAGAATCCGTTCTAGTGCTCGGATCGACTAAATATTTTAAAGCAACATTCTAGACATATTAAACTTTAATAATATGAAATAAAAAAAAAATCGAAAATTTCAAGATTCTAGATGAGAACCTCCCCTTAAAAGAACATTTGTGCTTGAGAAGAGTCACACCTCGATTGATTCCAAAAACACTCAATTTCTTATCTTACACTGCATTGGTTCTTCGAGAATTTTTTATCAAAAATTCGATGCATGTCGTTCTACAACCACTTTCACCCGATTTAGCTCCATGTGACTTCTGGCTATTCTCTAAGCTCAAAAGACCGTTTTGAATCGACTGATGAGATAAAAGAAAAATCGAAGAAAGAACTGAAGGCCATACCAATTATCGAATTTCAGAAGTGTTTCGAGGATTAGAAAAATCACTGGCATAAGTGTATTGTATTGGGCCGGGACTACTTTGAAGGGAATGATATAGATTTGGAAGAATAAATAACAATTTTCAAAGTTATAAACAAATTGGCTTTACTTTTTGATCACAGTAGTATCATTGTTATATGATAATGTAATAGTAATAGCATATAATTTTTGACTTGTCCAAACTTGCAAAAGCATAAAAATGTAAGAAAATCGCAGTTGGTGATAAAAAAGATATGTATGATTTTTTGAAAACATATGTATGCATGTTTTGAAACATACTTGTAGCCCTCAAACAAACTCATGTGGACAAAAGAGAGGAGTGAGGCCTAAATTATTTATATAAAGGTACTCTGCTCCCTAACTGGTTGCAATTTCCAGAATAGGGTTGAATATCTCGAAAAAAAAAAAAAAAAAAAAAATCATATATTCCTTTTCCTGCGAAAATTATCGATTAACTCTCACTGGAACGATTTTGATTGCTGTGATTGCCGGTAAAAGGTGAACAATTGCAGCCACATAAAGGGCGATGGTATCATGTACGCGCACATATTCCATGCATTTATTTCGCGTTAAATATTGAAATTAAAATACATGGATCCGGTGTGGGGTGAATATGATTTTTCGGTTCTCGAGCATCATATCATCGATGATATTTTGCGAAAACGAATCTTTATACGCACAATACCGGAACAGTGGCGCGTTGTGCAACATGAAAACATGGTGATTTTAAAAGCAGTCAACAGAAATTGTTGTTATGTAGGAATGGGTGGAGGAAAAAAAAATAATGTTCACTCTGTCGAGTGATTACATTTCGTCAAAAAACAAGGCCACCCGCATGTACCCTTCCCGGTTGGTGGCGTTTATGTACAATATTTTAAGGATTCACCCAACGAATGGGATCATTTCATGGTCGTTACAGTGTTTGGCATAAATTATCCCCGATGATATCTCGTTCCAATAAAAAGTCAGGCAAAAATAATTGCAAAAGGGCAGAGGATTGCACGACGCCGCTGCCAGGGGGGGCTCTAGCCACCCATGTGTGCAAAACAAGTGTATGTAATCGTTTACTTTAAGCGCAAATTAAATTATTGCGGCTGTAATATGGGGTTCGCAGGGCCACCGTCATCGAGGCGGCTCTTATTATTATTGTTTCCCAGCAAAAATCGCTTCTTAATTGAAATTAATTTTTTGCAAATTATAACTGCTTCTCGTCGCTTCCGTCCCGATTACCCTAAATTAATTGAACTAGGAAAGTGCGTAGGTGTGTCGACCTCTCGCCGCTAGTGTGTACATCGTGCATAATAATTTCGAAAACAAGGTGTGTCCGCGGCCTCTACAATAAGGGTCTTCAGGTAAATCGATGACATAGGAATTAGGTGAATTGTGGAATTATTAATTTTCCTGAAATGTCAAATAGGCTAGAATTACGGGCTTATGGTATATATAGTGTATATATGACGAAAGACTTTCACTGACCAAATTGACGCAGACACACCTTGAACGTTAATCACAGCGTGATTTGGGGAATTATTAATTACACGCATTCTGGTGTATGATTTCTTGACAAAAGAAAATAGTTCCTGCTTTATACTTTCCATTAGAAAGGGCAAAGGGCAAAGAACTGGCAAGGTGCAGCTCAGGAGTATAAAAAAAAATTTGAGTACATTAATATTCATAGATGACCGTGGTCAAAAATTAATATCTTATGACAATATTTCGATATTTATATGTTTGTCTGTTCACAGATTATTATACTCATACAGAATATTCTAAGATACACATATCTCTCGTTAATTTCAAGAATTCAATTATTTCAAGTCTATGTTAATTTCAATCTTTTTATTATTTAGTACCCACAAATTTCGAAATTTCGCTCTAGGTTTCATATATGTAAAACATTTAAAGACTAACAATTTTTAAGTTACGTAGTACTTCAATTTATTTATCCCTATATATATATATATGTATATAAAAATTAAAGTTTGTTTGTTTGTTGCTCAATCACGTCTAAACGCTTGCATCGATATTTTTCATTTTTTGTCCGAAAGTAGTACATATTCCAACTTAACATATAGGTTAATCTTTGTTCGGATAATACATAGGGTTTCAAAATGGCGGATTCAAGATTTTGGCTGAATATTTTAAATTCGAAGCGATTTTCATGAAAATTAGTACCTAGGGGTTTTGCAAAATACTGATTTCAAATCCGCTGTCAAATTTAAAAATTCAAAATGGCGGATACAATATGGCGGATACAATATGGAGACCAAGATTTCTCGATTTCAAAGGATTTTAGTGAAAATTAAAAATGTTATCATGATTTTAATATCGACTCATTATGAGATTTAAGTATCCGAGCATAAAAATCTTTTGATGAAAATATTAAAACTCAACATTATCTATTATAGATATTAGGGTGCTTTTTTTTCGCGACTATTTTTTTTTTTTCAGTCCCATCTCGAAATTTTGTGGCTAATACCTAAACAAACATTCCCTGAAAATTGGAGCCCTTAAAAATAATATTTAGTACTAGACCAAGAGGCATAAAGATTTCCCATATAAAATACACGTGAACTTTGATTATTTTTCTTCAAATCTCTACAACTCAGAGGCATTTTATGGCACAATCTTGGGCAATGGTAGGGTTTCTTCAGAATTGAATGCTCTACAAAAGTGTCCATTGCGGTGTAACCCTAACTCCCACCAGCGAGGTAGTACGGGTCAGTAACCCCAATTTGTCCATGAAATTATCGCTTTTTACCCCTATCTCGTAAACAACAAGAGGTACAGAAAAAGTGAATATGACAAACTTGTAGCAAATTCAATTTCCTCCAAAAAGTTCTTGAACACCAAATCGCTAACATCGATGTTTCTTAAGATATTGGGCTTTGAAGTTGAGGTAGTGTGGAATTGTCATGGATTATTGAGCTAAATTGTAGAAACACTACCTCAACTTTAAAGCCCAATATCTCAAGAAATATCGATGTTAGCGATTTGGTGTTCAAGAACTTTTTGGAGGAAATTGAATTTGCTACAAGTTTGTCATATTCACTTTTTCTGTACCTCTTGTTGTTTACGAAATAGGGGCAAAAAGCGAGAATTTCATGGACAAATTGGGGTTACTGACCCGTACTACCTCGCTGGTGGGAGTTAGGGTTACACCGCAATGGACACTTTTGTAGAGCATTCAATTCTGAAGAAACCCTACCATTGCCCAAGATTGTGCCATAAAATGCCTCTGAGTTGTAGAGATTTGAAGAAAAATAATCAAAGTTCACGTGTATTTTATATGGGAAATCTTTATGCCTCTTGGTCTAGTACTAAATATTATTTTTAAGGGCTCCAATTTTCAGGGAATGTTTGTTTAGGTATTAGCCACAAAATTTCGAGATGGGACTGAAAAAAAAATAGTCGCGAAAAAAAAAGCACCCTAATATATATATTATATTATTTGATACTTAAGTAAGAATTGAAAACTTGTTACGAACAAAAAAAGGATTCTAGAATGCTAGAATGTATCGAATAAGGAATTGAATAATGGATTTCGTATAATCAGAATATTATTAAAATTAATCATAACCTAGTATATAAAAAAAAATCCACAAACAGATTCTGTGCGATATTAAAGCAAATTAATTAAGAAAATTCTTTCCTACCGAAAAAAGAAAAAAAAAAGAAAATTATCTCCTGCTTTTAATCTGTATAAATACACCCTACAGGACACAAATTGAAATCACGAGCGCAGCAGGTATGGTTAATTTTCGAAATTAAATGACTATAAGAGCCCCTTAGAGCGGCAGGACTCGTTTCTATTCATCAGCAGCAGCCCTCCTCATTCGCAATCTTAATCGGTGGTCCATTAAGAAGGGAATCGACTTCATGTTAGTTAACACAGACACCATCTCCTTCATTTCATTCTAATCCAATTTCATCGACCAAAAGCACGAAAAATAACATCGACAGCATCCCGCACTGTTACGATACACGTGTTTTCGTTCATCGACAATCAACGATGATTTCATGTATAGTATATGGACTACCAATACATGAGAAACTTTTGATGGTGAAGCGAGCGCAAAAGGGGACGAAATCAAATTTTATGTTCAATATTTATTCCATTATCCACCCGCCAATAAAATAATAATAACACCGAACGCATAACCCCTTAAGCAACCCCACGGCGCACCATTTTCTATAATACATCCATACTCTACAGTTGCTGATGTTGCCGCCGCTGCGCCACTGTCGGGTCCCTGTAGCCCTGCAGCTCTGCAGCCCTACTGCATGCCATCGTGGGTTTTGGGTTCAGCCGGAAGGTCGGTCGGTGGCAGCACATATGCAGTGAACCCCTTTTTCACCGCCACCGATTTCCAGCAACTTTGAGTTGAGGGCTGATTGCGACGAGGCCACATCACTGCATTGACGGTCCAAGGGAGTGGAAATCAACGTGGAAGGCGCTCTGCGCAAACATGGGCTTTGGGTATCGCACACAGGGACACCGACCTATTCCACAGTGGGGTAGGATTGAGTGATTGACGTTTGTAAAAATGAGAAAATTGTATAGTATAAGGGCTGTGCTCACCTTCCGGTGCTCCAGTTATGATCCCTCTCGGTTAAAAAGGTAGACTGAAAATAACAACAATCATGACATAGTCATTGCAATTCCAATCCAGAGACTTGATCCGCTCAGCTCTACGTAAAACTCCTGCGGTTAGTCTTAATGAGAACCCCCCAGCCTTTAATACATGCATGATTTTGTTGAAGACTTACTTATGATGCGTGTAGGGCTGTAGTACGTCTTGTTTGGGAGCGATGCATTTAAGCTACGTCCCAATTTTATACCAATTTGCGGATTCGAAATGAAATCGAAATTGCTTGAGCTGTTGCGCGCGTGCATTCAAACGAAATTGCTTTCATTTACGGAGACTGACATTCGGAGTGTCCTTATGCCAGTTCGTGGAGCAATTTAAGGGTGGAATGGCGAAGACCGCCACATTCAGGATTCATGGCTTTTTACTCGATGTATGCCAAGGGTATGTAAATATTCATGTATTGCCCTTGGGAACGCTCTAGAATATCGTTGTTCGAAAATTGAGTTTATACTTTCGATTGGGGTTAAAATTGAGACAGGATCTAATATGTTCAGTAAGACATATGTAGTATGTATATCATTCGAATAGTAACGAATAAAGTTGTAGTTAATCATTTTTTCGCCAGTTAAAATTTACTGTATATATGATATTTGTAGGGGAGGTATTTTTTAATGTTTTTCTTTATGATTTTACTCAATAATTAGTTTATTTCTTCTTCGTCTATTTTCTTCAATTTAGGCTTCCATACCTCCAAAAGAAAAAAACCGAACCCTTACAAGATCACTCGCGTGTCTGTTTGTATGTTCGCGACGTATAAACTTGAAATCACGGTTTTCACCTTCAGAATAAACATCCATCACAAAACATTACTTACTACCATTAAAGTACAAGCATTTTGAATAATAAGAAATATTGAAAAGACGGACGTTTAATTTTCTTCAGATTATAGCTGCGTTTTTCAATGATCTAATCTGAATCTTGAACTTTGCATTCAATTGAAAATGTTTAATAGTTTCTTCATAGCAAAACTTTTTAATTTCAAATTGCATTCATTGCCTAAAAAATGAATCCAATTATTTCTTCAATTTAAGATTAGAAGTTTGAATGCGTAAATGGAAATTTAATGTGTTTAGTACAATTTTTAAAACTTTTGCTGCAGGTCATAATTTAAAATCATTAAAAAACAAAAAACCCAAGTTATGAATGAAATTTAGAAATTCGAACGTACACAAAATTATGTTATTGGCTTGAAAATGAAGTGCGATTTATGTCAAAATGTTTGTTGCACAGAATATTCGTCTAGATTCAGGGCCACTAATTTCGAATATTATCAAAATTTCCAAATCCAAGATGGCCGACCCAACATGGCGACCAGAATGTCTCGATTTCTTCGGATTTTAATAAAAATTGGTACAATGATTATTCTGAGGCAACAAATTTCGAATATTATCAAAATTTGTAAATCCAAGATGGCGGATCCAATATGAAACCAAATATCTCGATTTCAACGGACTTTAATAAAAATTAGTACACTAATTTCGAATATTAGCAAAATTCGTAAATTCAAGAAGGCTGATCCAATATGGCGACCAAAATTTCTCGATTTCAATGGATTTTAATTAAAATTGGTACAATGCTTATTTTAAGGCCACTAATTTTGAATATTATTAAGGTTTGGATATTCAAGATGGCGGATCCATAATGGGGTTTTCGGGTTGAAGCAATTTCTAGGATATAATAAACTACAACATTTGAGAAGCGTTTAATTAGTAAGTATTTACCCAACGCCGGGTGAAACCGGGTAACCCAGCTAGTTAGATATTATTCTCAAGACGTCTCATAATCTATATAACTGCTGTAAAGATTATTGTATAATAAGTCTTCCGGGCTGCTGCTAACTTAGGGACTGAATAACCTATAAGAAGGTTCAGTGTTTTAACTGAAACTCCGAGTGAAAAATCCTTTACCGTATACGTTATAGAATTATATTCTTTCGTCTATTTGTAAAATTCAATGCACATATTATTTTTATTTTGAACTTTTTTTTTTCCTAAAAAATCAACTGATGGTATTACAAATTGAGAATCATTAAACAGAGTTTTTTCTATTTTCGTATATATAGTAATTTACATTAAAACCTTCGTCCTCATACCTGACAGTGCATCCTGTTCACTCTCTTTGTCGTTCCTGCTTTGCGTAGTGGTGTAGATTTATAATTTCATGAATTTAAGGAATTCTCTTGTTTTGTGGTTTGGGTACCTATTTTTGGAAGCAAGGCAGAAAGCATTTTAATGATGTATTCAAAAGTGGCTTACAATTTTTCACAACTAATAAAAGTGTAGACGCGAATTTCTGCTTTAAAATGTGGGGGGGCTTTATTTTTTTTGGCTTTGGTAAAAAGCGAATTATCCCCATACAAAAGATTACTGCACTTTGACGGAAATTTGCTTTAATTAAATTTTCATAGCTGAGCAAATAAAAAAAAACTTCCGGCCAGACATATAGTTTCTCTGGACGACGACTCTGATGTTAGAGTCCAGGAGCCTATAGAGTTGAGCTCCCCGCAGAGTCTCTGCGATACATTCACCCTGTAACCAAGTAGAGAAACTCTTTTATATATCTATTTTTGCCATTTATCTGGAGTTGTAACAAAATATGTTTTTGTTCTTTGCAGAAATGTTGTCGAAATGAATGCCCAGGGGGGCTCCTCAAGGGCTCCAGCCTTAGGGGGCCAATTATCTCCACCCGGGGCTTACTCAGAAGCGCAGTATCACCACCACCAAGAGCAGCAGGGCTACAGCTATGGCAGCAGCGGTTTCGGATGCAACACGAACGTCAGTTACATTAATAACAACAATGACAGCCTAAGCAACTTAAAGAACTCCTTCGGACCAAATTCAGAATTCTCATATACCTCGAGCGGGGACAGTAGCGGTAGCGGCGGACCCCACTTGCTAGGAGGGGCCATCGCGGGAAGCAGTCTGCCCGCTGGTGTCGGGGGTGGTGGCTATAGTCAGCATCATATGCCCGCAGCAAATATGGTGGCTGCGACGGGAACCCAACAGACAATGGACGGCATGGGCTTTAATTCACAGGTGAGCCAAAAACAAACTGATAAAACATGATACCCAATTTAAAAAAAAAATATTTGTACATAACCTAACATAATGAAAATAAAAAAAAATAAAAATCGGTGTAACCATACATGTCTTCCATTCCGTTTTCAACATTCGTATATTTTGATAGCAGATTTTAAATCAGCGGACAGTTTTATGTGTACGGATACCATTTCCATTCAACACCCTGTAATTTTCTTAACATACACCCTACAGACCTCATTAAAGTATCAATTGATAGAAATACAATTGCAAATGTATCGACTTATCGACTATAACAATAATAATTCCATACATACTTTTACGGGGTAAGCCTTTTTTTGTAACAAACCAAATTTAATAAACACTTCGTCTTGTCAGATGATGTCCACAATAAAATGAAATAATAATTCCTCCAAAATTCCAAAAATATTTAATCTTTAATATATTGAGCTGTAACATTAAGAACTAAGTTATTATTAAACCTACATTATAATAAAAATACACGTGTGCCATTCCTTAAGATTTTTTTGTCATATCGTCACAAGTATAAATTTGTATAGGTAAACCTCCTACAACGCAGTTAATTCCTTTTTTTATATTACCAAGAGCATGCTGATATTCATATGAATAGAAAGAATAATGCGTGTTTTTTTAGAGCGTGTCGCGTGTTCTACAGATCTTAAACCCAAAAACCCAATAAAAAACACTTGAGGAATTTAAGTTTAGGGAATTTACGCTCAACATTGACAATTTAGTACTCTTGAAGAGCTTAACATACCATTTTTGAAGAATGGGGAAAAATAGATGTCCAGTTGTAAAAAATAATTTATTTTAATTATAAATAAAAGAATACTTGAAGTAGTGAAAGTCAATGGAAGTTAAATAAATTACTAACGAATAAAGTAAAGAATGGGTAATTCTTTTACAAACCGAACACCTTTTTGACCGACACATCTCCGATTTGGCTGAAACGTTTTTCACGGATTCTATATCGAAAAATAAGAGATACGTGTTCGAGGATTTTTTTTCCGCATATATTCGATAATACAAGTGATCGAAAATGTGAGAATAGCGAGTTTTTTAGTTTGGAGATTGATTTTCAAAAATTTAAAACTCTGGTTCTATTTGAGCTACAAACTTCTTTTTTTTTCATTTTTCATTTCATCTAAAGGACTGAATTTTGAGGAAAAAATATTTTTAATAAAAATTATTAACAAATTCATATTGTTATTAACAATTTAATTGATTAATTCAATTTTTAACAATGGCCCCCATTTTTTTCAATTTATTCGGAAAGTTTGAGGTTATGTCGAAAAGTAGTTAAGACAAAAATTGTAGACCTTTTTATTATTTACAACTTTTATATTTAACTTTTTTTGATCCGAGCTATAGTTTTCTTTTTATTAATAAAAAACCGTTTTTTTTGACGTGCTGTCGTTGAAAACAAGTTTTTCAAAATTCCATTGCGAGCTATAATAGGAAAAAATTCCATTATTCTATGTGGAGATTTATAAGTTTGCAACAGCGTGTACTTTAATTTTTAAATTTAAGAAATAAGAACCTAATGCTAATACTATCAATTTTGGATCATTGCAACCAAACCTCATTGACACTGTATTAAAGTAGCAAGTTGCCTGTTAAAGGACAGTTTGAGTTAAAAAAAACTATATTTAAAATGCTTGATTCTTCAATCTTACCTTATAAATTGTTTTTATGGCTAACTTATGTATTTCTTCTTGTTCTTCCCTTCCAGATGAGTGGTATGTCGATACATAATGGGGGCGGAGGTCAGACCCACCACCATCAGTACATAAACGGGATGACTGGGATGAGCAGCAGCAGCATGAACTCAATGACAAACATGGCGAACATGAACGGAATGACCAACATGAACGGGATGATGCAAATGAACTCGATGGGGCCAGTGATGAATGGAATGAGCTACAACACGTCGAGACACCATCACGTAAGTATAGGCGTTGCGTTGAAAACCCGTGCACAAATCGGTTCTTCATCTGTTCCTTTTGGTTCCCGTCGTATTTGCCGGGAATTGGATCCAGTAGAGGAGCAGCTCAGCCCCTCGT
Source organism: Dysmachus trigonus (assembly GCA_949715965.1). NCBI lineage: Eukaryota > Metazoa > Arthropoda > Insecta > Diptera > Asilidae > Dysmachus > Dysmachus trigonus. Next base: position 77,305,956 of record OX454322.1, on the reverse strand, counting down.
TCCTTTTTCCGCGGTAGTAAAGGCAGACCCGCTGAAAAAACTTGGAATATATCGTCGAACTCGGACCTTTCCTTTTTACAGATTTGCCGCGGCAACTGAGAAACCCTTTCTAACTTGCGGGTGCTGTTGGGGACTCCTCGTTTCGTTATTTATGCGGCCAACTTATGGGGCTCAAGAGCGTTTAGAGCACGTCCGTCCACTTCGTCCATCCGTCCGTGTGTCCGCCGCCCGCCCGTGTCGGTCAGCATCGGAATTTCTCCTTTCCTTTGCGTCTTATTCTGATTGTGCCAGCTGTAAATTTGATAGAAGTCTTCTTCACGAGAGATAGCTCTATGATGGTTTATTATATAAATTAATATACTTAGCCAGCCACCATTGTCTAACTGCATAAGGAACTGGCTGCAATTAGTTTCGTCGTTTTTGAGGATCATCTAAATGCAATGCACAATCAGAGGTAACTGAACTGACGAGCTATTCGCAATTTTACGTGCAGGTAGCTAAGCTAGTGACTAAATTACGAGCATTAGCCGTCTATTCTTCTTTCTTAGCGCTATTCTCCCGGGAAGGACGAATGTTGTGGTCAAACAAGATTTGCCAAGTTTATGTACAAATTTAAATGAATTTCATCTATGAGAACCAAGATAACAATATTGTATCGTAAATGATACATCGGATTCATAGAAACTCAATGTAGTTTAATTACTATAATGAAGTCAAATTTGACTGCAGTTTATCAGTCAGTACTTTACTGTGTTATCCAAAATCCTTTTTGATAATTATTGAAATAGTGTTTTGGTGTTTCTAGTACTAATTTCTTTTATTAAGGGAAACCAATATATTAATATTTCTTACTCTAGACTTACGTTCTATAGTATTTAGTGAGCAATATCAGGCAAAAGCCTCTCCTTAGCTCGGAGATTTAAAAAGCTAAGATTTTTATCTTCCCGTGGCGGTGAGTGAACGTATGTATCTCCATAAATAATTTTACATAATTGGATACGAAATCTGATTAAGGGTGAAAAATGTGAATGAGTTAGGGAATTATTCATTTGTTCATATAAATAAGGAGAAAGAGATGTCAATGCCTTTGAAGACTATTTTCCACTGCAAGATCTTGCCCTTTAAGGCTGAAACTGAATATAGTGTTGTAGCTTGTTGCTGGTGATAAATCTGGCGTTACTGTCTGTAGTTAGGTTCAAATGCAATATGACGCATAGTTTTGACAGAACATTGATAAAATTATGATTTTACATCAAATTTCTTAATTTTAGTACGTAGTCATTTTAGTAGTCTAGTAACACAAGGTGCAGAAAATTTGTTTCAAGTGGCTTTTATTAATTTGTTTTCTTGTTTATGCTTTTTTTGACATGTAGAACATAAGTCAAAGTATTTTCTAAAATAACTCCAAGATATTTTATTTCGTTTTGTGTATGTTTTGTTTACACTAGTTTACAAATTTTAACTTTTTCTTGGCCTTCATACGTAATGTAGTTTTTCCATCAATTTAAGTTTTCGAGAAAAATAGAAAAATTAAAATAACCATATTTAAGCCATTTATGGGAAAATTTTAAAAACAATGGAATTTCGTAGCAGCTTGAAACGTAAGATAAATCAAAGTTTGAATTCTAAACTATAGCTTTATAATATTTTACGATATCCCTTTATTTTTAACAGAGAATTTTAAAAATGGCTAAAATACGGATTTTTTCAAAAAAATTTCTTGAAAATGTCACGTGATGGAATCTTTTTATTATTTTTTTCGAAATCAGAGAATCTTAATAATAACATACTTTGTATATTTTTTAAGGGAACATAAATCTTGTAAACTAGTGTTATTAATTTTAAAAGGTCTGTTAGGCTTTCTTTTTCTATTAAAATATGCGAAGGATTTGTTACGTTAGTCGCTTTGATTTTCCACTTATAGAAGGATTTCGGTGAGGATCTTTGATTTTCTTCCAATTTATTTATAACCTTAGTAGGTTCGACACCAGAGTAGTATTGGATTGTTGGTTTTTTTCAAGGTCCTAGTTGGATTTGAGCCGTGTGCGTGCTGCCCTGAGTCTTGTGGTAATTGTTTCAGGTTTTATGTTCATTTCTTTCGCATAGGTCCAAGGTGATATTGTAGTTTTGATATTCTTTAAGGAATTGTTATTTGTTTCTGTCCACTCTTATTGCCAGCTGAAGAGTAGTTTGTTTTCGGCGAATGTATACTCGGTCTCTGTGGTATGTAGGTATTCACTAGATGGTATGAGCTATCTTGCATTAGTCTTATTATTCGAAAAGATCTATCATTTTAAGAGTTCCCTATTTCCAAAAAAAAAACCAATCCTTATAAGATCTGTCTGTCTGTCACAGCTGATTATCTCAGAAATCATGCGACTTAGAAACTTAAAATTTGGCATTGTAATACATCTTATTAAGCCACATATTTGGAACTAGTTAACACTTTAAAATTTTCCAATAAGAATTAAAGAGGGGGCAAATTAGGTACTCGAAAAAAATTGTTTGATTTTTATATATCATAACAAATTTTAAGAGTCAAACTCCCACTTGACCATTTTTTTTAATTCTCAACTCTCTCTCCAAACTCATAATTACTAAGAATCACTAGAAATTTCTTGTTTTCGATGTGCTCAACTTGTCCAATGATGGAATCCATGCGAAAACTTCTACTTTTAAAGTTCAAAGTGATTGAAAATTCCTATTTTTGATAAAGTAAATTTTGAATAGTCCTTAAATATCATTAAATTTATGGAAAAATAATTTTGCTAAAAATATCCATGTGCTCCTTGAAATAAGTCTCTAAAAAGCCTTATAAAACCATCTTTGTTACCAGAATACCCCTTTAAGGAAATGGAAAACGTCGTCGCTTAAATCTTGAATCCAATTATCCTTCGATTCCCATTCACCACAAATAACACTGGACAAAATGCATGTGGTCCCCTTCGAAAATATTGTTTATTATTATTTCGAGAGGATATTAAATTTGATCCTAATTAATTCCATCGACCTTTAAATCAACATGAGTCTTTCAAAACTATACCATTCGCTTGTTAAATAGAATTGCAACCAAGAGAGTTAAATAGAATTGCAACCAAAGGTGGAGTCGATGGGTTGTGGATTTATTTAATTCAAAGTTGCTATAATTATTATCGCAAATTGTCTATATGCGAACTCGACTTGCATTAAATCTAATGGCAAAATGGTCTCATGGAAGCGGCGGCACTAAAAACGTGCAAAACGAGCACATCAATCGGTATAGAGAATATGTCAGTGGCAAATTGATTTCTCGACGAATATAATTGCCGACAGGCAGTCGGTTTTATTAATGCAAATATCGGTGCGATACCTTATACATCGGTAATTAGCCGCCGCAAGCTAGCGGTCTAATTCCACAAAAATCCTTGGATCGCTGAATAATCACCCGGTGCGTCCGTCCGTCCATCCGCTACCCCCGCCCGAGTCACATAGGCCTTTTTATATGTGAATGTTATAAAAAAATCAATGTGACCATTTCTGGCAATGAAAAATTTCTCGTTTTTTTCTGTTTATTTTCTCTAACAGTCAATCAGCACAACAGCAGACAAATCTGATTGCCCGCATTGTCTCACATTTCAGATGAATCCGATGAATCAAATGCAGAATATGAGCATGGGAATGAACGGAATGAGCGGCGGCATGGGAGCAGCCGCCGCCGCTGCCGCTGCCGGCGCCATTGGCCACCAGATGAACGGGATGAATCCGATGGCGAAGATGCAGGGGATGGCGAACGGGGGCTACCCGCCACGACGGATATCGCCCTACCCGCACCCCCAAATGCACGCTGCCCAGAAGCGGGCGATGTATCCTATGAATCAAAATCCTCAGAATGTTCCTACGGGGCCGATGCAATACGCCCACAATCAGTCAAACGGTATACCAGTTCCTCCGATTCAGCCCGGCTATGGTCGCGCCGCCGGGATGAATCCCTACGGACGTCCTGGACCTCCGATGATGACGCAGCAGAGGCAAACGACGCCGCCATACACCGCCGGAAATCCCCATAATCAGCAGTTCTATGGCACAAATGCTCCAGCAAGCGGCTACCAAAACGCTCAAGGGTAAGAAGAGTCCACCATCAGATTTATTACTTAATTTAAGAAGAAATCTTAATTTTTTTAAATTTAATTTCCCGTAGTTTATTGTCTCAAGAATACGTATATACATCAAAATTTCCGCAAGAATTTAAAATTAGTTTATGTTGCGCTATAATATGTTCTTTAACACTGGAACTACCAAGACCAATCAAATTGACTAGCTCCGTATTCCTTCTTCAAGTTAATTATATTTTTCAAAGTTATGTATTTCTCAAGATTCATGCCAGGTTCAAAATTACGAAATACTCAAAAACTTTTTCCATTTATAATTACTTATTCGAAGTTTTTGCATATTACATTAAAGGTGCAGAAAATTGTTAAAATTACAAACTTTCGCTCCGGTAGTTCTAGTGTTAAAATTTGAAGGCGTTTTTCCTGAAACATAATTTTTCAACACGGGGTAATAAAATCGGATAAACTTCATCATCGTATGTTTATTGACGAGATCTTAGTGCACAGAAATAACCTAAATTAGTTAAGATTGTAATCAATTTTAAATTATTTATCTCAATTGAAAACATTTGTTTTGTTATATTTGGTTTTAGGATTTCAGATAACTAGAGCAATAGTGCATCCAAGAACTTTTGCGAATCGAATCGAATCCAACAATATCCTTGAAAAAAGTTATAACGATTTATGTGAGCGCACCTCTATTAAATTCCGGTATTCGCAAAAGTTCTATGGATGCACGGGGTATCAAATTATATAATATAATACTTTGTTATGAATCACCCTATATTCTAAGAATATTTCTCCAAATTTCCAAAAGAATCGGAGATCTCATTCAAAAGTTGTAGGCGTTATAGACGAGTGCACGCGAAACTTTAAATGTGATTATCTCAAAACTACGTTTTTTTTCAAAAAAGTCGCTGTAGTTAGTAAAAAGTTCTTCATGAACTATTTCATCGATTGAATGAAGACATTTGCACTTTGGGAATTTTTTTTATTCCATAAGTCACGTTTTTGTAATTGTGTAAAAATCAAAATTTTAATAAACACTTCGTCCAAATCCTTTGCAATGTAATATACTAACGCAATCTTCTTTGATTTCCATTTCAAATAAATGGTTCCGGATGCAATACAATAAATATTTTTTTGTCGTTTTTAGGAATCAAATTAGGTGTAACCCCTTAAATTCAAATAATCGAATTATTTTTCTAAAAAATAAAAAATTTTTGTAATGTCTTATCATAATAGAAGCCAAAACTCTGAGTTGAGTGAAACACGTTTAAAATTTTAAATTCGCTATTATTATTCGCAAAAATTAGAGAAGCTGAAAATTTTGGAATTTTTTGAAAAACAAAAATTAATAACATATTAATTTTGATAATTTATGCGTTGTTTATCCACAAAATAGTTAAGCATTGGAGAAAAAACAATACTTACAACACAAAAATTACTCCATGTAATTTTATAAATCAAATACTTAAAATCCTGGATTTAATTCACTAAGACTAATCCAAACTTTTCTAATTACAGATTTCAGCAAGATGTTCGAATGAACTACCAGCACAGTCCGGTGCCGGGAAATCCAACGCCTCCATTAACTCCTGCTTGCTCGATCCCCTATGTGAGCCCAAATCCTGATGTAAAGCCTCAGTTAGATCATAGTAAGTATATAACATATTTTTAAAAAAACATACACCCTTATTAATTTTATATCTTTTGATTTAGAAGATGAAGAGCTGCGCTTAACATTTCCAGTACGAGACGGCATCATCCTTCCCCCGTTTCGATTAATGCACAACTTGTCTGTTAGTAATCATGTGTTTCACCTAAAGCCCACTGTGTATAGCACGCTGATGTGCAGGTAAGTAGCAAGTGTCCGATTTAATTATGTAGGACACCTTCAGTTTAATTATTTTTAATAAAACCCAAAATTATTCCCTCAACCGTGTTCTGCTATAAAATACAAATAATAAGTACTACATAAAGTATATATTTTTCTTATGCCAATCAAGGCTATTTTATTTCAAGATATATCTAACACTTCTTAGTGTGCAAAAAACAATTTATGAACCCTATGAATGCAGCAATATTAATCTATTTCTATCTATAAAATTATAACTAGGGTTGTGTCTGTGCCAGTATCACGCAAAATCTACTGGACTGATTTTAAGAAAACTTGGCATAGTTAAATACAGGGTCATAGCATAGCTGATAAAATATAGGGTCTCAAAATGATGGACCCAAGATAACTACCAACAGTTTTAAACTTCATGGGTGTTTTTGAGGGCACTGATTTAATTTCAAGATAGTGAATGAAATATAGCGACCAAAATTCCTAAAATTCAAGGGAGTTTAATGAAAATGAGTAACATTATCGAAATTTTGAAATTCCAAATGGCAGATTCTGTTTGTCTATTTGTATTCAGTTAAGCTATATCTAAGCAAATCTTCAGGTAAACGCGAACAAAGCCGCGGGCACAACTAGTTATTTATAAAAGTAATCGAGTTTCTCATACAAAAAACATTGTTGTTTCAATGTAACTGGAGGAAACTTACTTAGAAACCAATTTTAAGCGACATTTTTGAGGCGTGTATTCGGAAACTTCTGATTTAAATCAGCTATATCAACTAAAAAAAATGGATATAAAAATAATTTAAACTAAATTTTCTTTTTTATTCTAATATCGGTGAATTTATGAGAATATCGATTAATATATCGAAATAACGATTGTTTCGTACAAATATCGATTATTATCATCGATTAATTTTTAAGTATTGATTAGCCTCTTTTTAATAAGTTAGGAGTTCATTCCATTAAATACCTCAGTTTCATTAAGTTCCTCTGTATGTAATTGCCAAGTAAACCAATAATGTAACTAGTGATGAAATTTTATTATTGTACTATTAGTTTAAATGTTCAAAATGTTTTTGAACTTCTTTTTAGAAAAAGTTGCCATTCTTTCTAAAATATAAAACCAAGTCCCAAGTTCCGAGCCTTTCCCTCCAAAAATATCTAATTGTGAGTGTTTTTAATGAAAACAATTCCTTACCATTTTCCAGATCGGATCTAGAACTTCAGCTGAAATGCTTCCACCAGGAAGATCGACAAATGAACACCAATTGGCCGCATACAGTGACTGTGTCAGCGAATGCAACTCCCCTTGTAATAGAGCGTTCCGAAGCTGGAGCTGCTCTAAGGCCTCTATATCTTAAGCAAGTTTGTCAGCCAGGTCGAAATACGCTACAACTTACAGCCAGTTCCTGCTGTTGTGTAAGTCTATTAAAAAATTTCTAAATAAAAGCACACAAAAATCTACAATTATTTCTCGCATTATAGTCGCACTTGTTCGTTTTGCAACTAGTCCATAGACCTTCAGTTCGACAAGTCCTACAAGGTTTACACAGGCGAAATTTGCTCCCGGTTGAGCATAGTGTTGCGAAAATCAAGCGCAATTTTGCAATGGGATTGGCTGGTACACCTGGAACAACTCCACCTTCTTCAGGTGGCGATGTTGGCGGTGAACAACCATTTGTTCGAGTCTCCCTAAAATGTCCTATCACCAAAAATCGGATACGTATTCCCGCCCGGGGACACGACTGTAAACATTTTCAATGCTTCGATCTGGAAAGTTATCTTCTGCTGAATTGTGAACGCGGCAGCTGGCGATGTCCAGAGTGCAAGTAAGCTAAAATATATATATTCAATTTATAACTTTACTAAATAAAATTAATTTTTAATTTGAATAGAAAAACTGCTGTAACGGAAGGACTTGAAATTGACCAGTACAAATGGGCGATCCTCAACAACTTGAGCAATACCGACGTTGAAGAAGTAACAATAGACGCGGACGGAAATTGGACAGCTGTGAAGGGAGCGCCTGGAACGAATATAAAAACAGAAAAATCCGATGAGGATGCCAATAGTAAAATAATTTCAAAAGTAATGTCGCCCGGATCGACAGCTTTGCCCACGTGGGACAATTCGCAAGCCATGAGCCCTTACATGTGTCACGATATGAACTCAATAGCGAATGGTAACATGATGGGAAGGTAAATATATATATTTTGGTTTTTGATTAATTAACTTTTTTATTCATAATACGACGTATTTCAGCTGTAATGGTAACAGAAATTCATATGATTCATTTGGAGGCCAAAACGACAGTGCTGCAGGTGGTGATTCGTTGGCACATTTAAATGAATCCGTTAATTCCCTGGACCCCCTTAATGCAATGGAGAAATCTCTAAATGAACAGGTAAACATAAATTTTAACCTTGTTAACAATTCAATGCATATCGATGATGCACTGTACGGTATTAAATAATTTATACATTAAGGGAACAAATAGGGATCTAAAACTGCAATTATGTTTTTTTAAACTTATTTTCTGATTCAAGATTGCAGTTAATAAGATATAACTTTAGATTGATAAAAATAAATCAAGAGATAGTCCCAATTTTTTAGGGTTTATTTGAAAGTGATTGAACCTCATTTATGAAAAATTAAATTTGATATTCTGAAATTATCCCAATATTTGAAATGGTTTCATTTTCATAGTTTATTTAGTATTAATAATTTTAGAGTGATTTATTATTATTAATTATTTTCCTACCGACTATTTAAACATTGAGTGAAATGTGATTTGTATTACAAAAAAATGAAATTTCTAGATGCCACATACCCCCCACACACCCCACACCCCCGGAGGTGGTTCAGCTAGTCATCCGCTAACGCCAGGCGGTCCTCCAAGTGTATCTTCAACGCACAACGAGTGTGGCACGAGTGGTTCTTCGTCAACGGCCAACAACAGCCAAACGAGCAGTTGCCACAATTCGCCGCAAACATCTTCCCCACAGAATAGTGGCAGCAACAACAACAACAACAATCATCAACCGTCAACGCCCAATAAAATGTCTTCAGCATCAACACCCAATTCGGGGAATCAAAACGAAAACTCGAGCAGTTCGCAGCAGCAACAGATCATCAATTCGTTGATCAACAACAGCCAAGGTGACTGTGGTCTGGTGAATTTATCGGACACCGATCTGAACGCGGACCTCAATTTCGACCCCTCGACCGTGATCGATGGCGATGCTACGCATGACCTTAATGTGAGTCTTTCAACCCTTAAGATTTCTAATAAGAGTTGATTTTATATGTAAATGTTTTTATCATCCTACAGCTCCTGTCCGATAGTGTGGTGGACCCCATGGAGATCTTACCGTACTTGGATCCCCCAGATCTTAACACACCGCCCTCTAGCGGATCCAGCAACAATCCCAACCAGGATGATATCCTGGCTTCACTTTTCGATTGAATCCGATCAGGGTCAATTTAAGCCTTGCGCTTGTAAATAGGATATGTAAGGAGTATAAAGGCAGGGACTTTTGTGGGGAACGAGCGCCATTCGTGTGAAATGCGCTAAAATATTCAGCAAATGTGATGACAATTTTTACGTTTTTGTTTTTGTTTTGTTTTTGTCCTTAAGGAATCAGATAAGGAGTGCGACGGTGTATGGATGTGGTGGTACTTTCTAAGGCTGTAGAGGAGTATTTAAGCGTTAAGTAGACCTATTGCTACTCTAAGTATTAAGGAATTGTAAAAATTGCGTACTAGCGGGTGCATGCGTTGTGTGATTGATGCGTCTAATGATCGACTGCCGTTCTTTGTTGAAAAAAAAAAATTTGTAAAAAAAGATATGTACAATAAATTTTGTCAAATTCAAATTTAATTCCTCACGGACAATTGAATATTTTAAATTAAACACCAAATATGAAGAAAAATTTATCCACTTCGGGCATTCTGTTTTTATTTGTTGGTTATTCGTATCGAAAAGAAAATATTTAAGAAAATAAAAACATTAGTCCAGCAAAATGAGAAAAAACTTTTTAAATTTTTGAACGTGATCAAAACTCGCATTATTTAATATCAGAATTACCAATAGAATTAACTTTAGTGATGTTAGAAACAAACAATTCGTGGTGTTTGTTTTTCCTTGTCCTATACATTTTTTGTTTATTTCCTTACCGATCTGCATGCGGAATGGCTATAAAAAATTTACATCCATGATCATATTTATGTCCGGTAATTAAAAATAAATATTCCTAAAATTTAGTATGAATTTCTTTATAATTCTGATGTCGTTTATTTTTATACTTGCCTAGTTAATTGCAGATTTTAACACTTTATCTCAGAGTTGAGGAGGAAAAATCGTTTTCATATATTAAAAATATATCAAGATTGTGATAAACCTCTTCTTTTTGTTTTCTTCAGATATATAGGCATCGTTTTTTTTATATCGGCTTTCCACACACCAATCCTTACATATTCAAAACGAATAATACGAAATGCCATCCTCCAAACAACTTTAGCTAAATTATTGGAACTTTTTTAATTTTTTATTTCTACAATAAGCGCTAATTATAATGTAACCAATAAATGCAACAATAAATTAAAATGACTCGAAATAAGGGTGTATCTTTTCGGGTCTGATGAATTGCATCTTGAACCAGAATTTTGTTTTAAATATTTTTATTTATTTCCAAGTACGACTATTTCGATTTTTCAAAAATATCTACTGTATGAACATTTTGGGACTACCTAACATATTTTTAAGATAGCTGGACAGAACATTTCTACAAATTTCGTCACTTTTCCTTTAAATTCACCAATGATTTGAAGCCCATGATATTCTGTGTCAATTATCTTTATATTATTAAAATATCTATATAGCGCACATATAGCCAAATTTTCTAGTTAATCGAAACATAAAAGAGCTCAAATCATCATCTCAGCAACTCGCATATTAATATTTTAGCAAAACATACATACCGACCAGTTTCCATTCTATTCAAATATCCTTTACGATTTAACAATTCTATTTGTTTTCATATTTAATCTTTGTGTTAAGATCCGAAAAAACGAATTAAAGTTTTCTTTAACAAAATTTTTAAAATCATTTTGCTGGACGAACCAAAAAAAAAAAGCATCAAAAATAAAAAAATAAAAAAAACTTGTAAAAAGGCAACAACTTAAAATTCTTTACAATTCTTAGATGAAGGAAAGGAAAACTGAAAGAAAGATTTACAATTTATATATATATTTAAAGTTAACATATTGGAAGATATATATTTATATATTTTTTCTGTTTTTATAAATATATTTAAAAAAAAAAAGAAAAAAAATACAAAAAACTAAACGAAGTAAGTATTTTTAACATATTGTACAAAGTATTAAATTAGAGAATAAAAAAAAAACAACAACACACACACACACACACACACACAAACCCTAGTGTCTAAAGTATTTAAACTAAAGTAAGGTTCTAAGCGAAATTTAAGTCTTAAATTAATTTGACTAACTTAATAAAAAACACAAAAAAGCAAGCATCTGCTTAGATCGTACGTTCAACATAAATTAAATTGTTAAGGTTATTTAATGATAATCGCGCGTAAGCAGCATAAATCTAATTCCCAACCACTTCTCACAATTAAATTAATAAATTAATAAAGAAATAAAAAAATTAAAAAATTACAAAAAAAAAGAATAAAAAAAAATAATAATGAGAAAAGCAAAAGTGTAAATTAAAGAGACCAAGGTCATGTTTGAAGATTCTCACCTCGTCATTTCTCCATTGAACTTATTTAGGACATAACGAAGCTAAACTAGACAAAGAGAGAGATGCAGACAACTAAAACTCGCACACAGTAAAACTATGTAGAAATATGAGCAAAGTACTAATAACCTATTTAACGTGAACCTTTTCGGGACCTCTCGTCCCAAAAGGTTTCAACCGAGGATTTCGACATTGTCTAGGAAGTCACTAAATTAAAATATTTAAACAGAGGATTTCTGGCGAAATTATGTTATTTAACGGTAATGTATTCATTTAGTTTAGTACAGTCAGTATATTGAGTTGGATAAATTAGAAATAAAATTCTTTAAAGAAATTTACAATTGTTTCACTTCACATAATCCCTAAAATCATTCTGTATTTTAAAGAATAGCAAGGAAATGAAGTTGGTAAGTATAAAGTATATAATACTAGTTTCTCACAAGTTTAAATGCATTATTTACGTACTTTTAAGAATATCTAGTTTATTCCAAGATCCGTCATCCATCGAAAACGCTTTATATTTATTATAAACAATATGGCAGTCTCTTGTGAGTTGCCGTATTTAATTTCCAAATTAAAATTGTATGGTTTGCATTCTTCTATTCTTGACTGGTTTCAATCTTATCTAGGAAATATAATACAATGCGTAAAAATTAAAATATCCTATCAAGGGAAAGTGTCAACTCAGAGGTTCCTCAAGGAAGTCACGTGGGACCTTCACTCTTTCTGATTTTTATCAACGACATCGTTGGATTGCTTTGAGAGATGCTGAATGTCTCCTTTTTGCTGATGATTTAAAACTATTCATATTTTCTAACAAGGAGGGGGCACGACCTTGGGGAGACGGATTTGAATGAAATTTTGCCTAGTAGTAGTATTTCATGTCGGTATACTAGCCATAAAATATTTCCGTCCAATGCACAGTAGTAGCGGAGAAAAACGTAAAATAACTTTCGGAAAATGCATTTTGGCCAAAAATGTTTCAGACAAAAGTGGTCAAGGACATGGTCAAGACCAAACTTAAACCTAAGATCTTCCCTCTGGGTTCTGGTGCAAATAAATCGCCTTGACCTTGGTATGACCTTTAAGGTCACGGTCAAGGTCATATTGAACGTGAAATTTCCCACTCTTTCCAAATCCGCAATAAAAAATACAGGTTCCTATTTGAAAAACGACCCTGACCTTGGAATGATCTTTAAGGTCAAGGTTAAGGTCAAATCCAAGATCACCATCCAATAGCCAGGGGAAAATTCCAAGACTTTTGTCTGAAACATATTTTCCCAAAATGCATTTTCCGAAAGTTATTTTAATGTTTCCATACTTTTATGACACCGTATATACGGTGAACTTTGGATGCGTTTTTCTCCGCTACTACTGGGCATTGGACGGAAATATTTTATGGCTAGTATACCGACATGAATTACTACTACTAGGCAAAATTTCATTCAAATCCGTTTCCCCCAAGGTCGTGCCCCCTCCTTATAAGATGTCATTCGCAGCCCTTATTGAATTGACAATAACGAAGGTATTTAAATCTTTTGGATTTTTGAAGCGGAATGTTAAAAATTTTTATGTACCATCATAGCACTTTATCATTGTACCTCTCGTTAGTGCGATCTGTCCTAGAATACGCATCAATAATTTGGTGTCCATTCACCAGGTTCACATCAATCGATTGTGAGATTCGTTGTGTACAATTCATTGAAAATCCCTAAGCTATTTTTAATGAAAAATGTATGAGCTGGTGCTGGAATAAGACTAAATAAATAACAATTTTGAATATTTTTAAATAAGCTTTATTAAAATTTTAATTGAAACATTAGAGTTTAACACACATCGATATTTCTTATTGTCACTCCCAAAGCCAATTTCATAATTTTACAATTTACTATTGAGCAAAATTTAGTAGGTGAAAATTTACATTCGCAATTTCAAAATTAAAAAATGAAAGTCCACCTATTTGTACTTTCGTTTCTAGGCTTATCTTTTTAAACATTGCGTGCGGGGGTGGTGGAAAACACAAAACTTTTGTAAAAAACATTTTTAAACAAATAGTTTTAAATAAACACAAATAGTTTTAAATTGACACGATACATAATGTTGATAATTACAACTGTAAAACTTTAGAAAAAGGCTTAAGAAGACATATACAGCTCATTTTATAATTTTTCTCTTATAAAAAATCTACAGGTAAATAAAAATTTTGATGATATATGAATAATGCGTCTCAGACATTGGCAGCTTTTAATATCTTATATAAATTCTCACAATTTGTACGAAATTACATTTTTTTATTGCCTCAAAGGATTGCCATAATTCTTTTTTTTTTGCACATTACATTCTTAATACGATTATAATAATTGACGCATAAAAGGTTTTGTTTAAAATTTTTAACAATTTTTAATACACTCCAAAACACAATCCATTCCAAAAGAAAAAAATCACCATAAGGTAAAATTTCTTAATCTATTGAGCAATGAGTGCATGATGATTTATTTTAATTAATCGTTGCTGAATGCTATTGTATTCGTAATCTGTATTAAAATTTCTTAAAATAAAATGAATACTGAAATGTATCACGATTAATTTGATTTCCTTCGACAGTGATGCATTTCAGCAATCTAAAAGGTTTGTGGTAAAAGTTTTACTCCGGAAAAGAGTAGAGTAAAATTTATTTAACATACTGCGCAGCATAGATTTAAAAACGAAGTGGCGACAGCTGAAGTACTTTAAACTAGCAAATCAGGAAATCATCACAACAGAATTATTTTAAATTTAAACATTACAATTAGGAAACTTACGGTTACAACGGAAGACCTAACATAAATAAATGTTAACTGATAAGATCAAAGGTACATGAATCAATTATACTTGCACTGTTAATATTATGCACAGCGGTAGTCCTTTCATCTGATGGTTTTTAGGTTTTACTCTTCGATAGCGCCTTAAGATGATTAAAATAAATCGTAACAGATCCACCAATCATAACAACGTTGGTATCTTGATAGCTGCTTAAAATTTAATTATTCTATCAGACACACTTCGATTTATTTCTTGAAACTACACTATAATAATATCTATCATTTTGTATTGAAATATCCTGTATCAGTAAATATTCTTCTGAAATGTAATGCTACTTTATTAAATTGCGTTTATACTGGATCTCGATCAAACTCTACACACGAATTATGACCTAAGTGTTAACAATCTGTAAACGATTCAGCAAGATAAGATGCACCTCGATTTCTATACACTATTATTCGTTTATTGTTTTTAATATACACAATTGATAAAAATAAACTAAAAAGACTTGCAGGCTTATGATTTTTTTTTTTAACAAAGATTCAGTACTTGTAAATTGCCTTTATAAAATCGGCACTAGTTACAAAATACACACATAAAAAACTTTCAACTTGCATATACCTTAAGGTTAATCACAATTTTGACACTTACAACCTATGTACACTGAGCCCAATATGGTTAGCCATCTTGTTTTAATCGTCACTTCCGCCGCCGCAGTCTCCGCCAGTGTCCCCTCCACAATCGCCGGCAGTGCCTCCACTTGTTGTGTCGTTTCCGGAGTAGCTGACACAATCCAAATTGTTGTTGCTGTCGTCGTGCGCATCATGACGGCTCATGTTCACGTTAACGTCTAAATTCGTTGGTTTCACCATCAAATTGCATTCTTTAACGTCTTTATTTTCTTTTATGTTCATTACAGCGTCATTCATCCGATGATAGTGCGGCTTGAACGAACTACTTGGTCGAGAGTAGTCGAGGTGGTCGTATTCATCTGAAAATATTTTAAATTATTTATCTATTAAATTATATTATTATTACCTTTTCTCAAAAGTTTATGCGTTTTTATTATATCTAAAGTGGGCATACCGATCTGAGATCGATTAATCGGAAAATCGATTATTTGGGGTGAGAGAATCGATTAAATGGAAAATCGATTATTTTGGGTAAAAGAATCGATGTTTAATATGGATCAGTGAATCGATCTAAGAATCCATCGAATCGAACCAATTGACGTAAAGGTCACTTTTTCTAAGACATTATATGCTATTTTTGAACGCATCCTCATTCCATATGTGTGATAAACGTTGAATGAATTGGGAAATATTGCGACCGATGAAAGAAGTCGCTTGAATCCTGAGCAAATAGATAAATTAATCTCGATCTTAAATTTTAGGAAATGTAATTTTTTCGTTTAATAATAATAAACGCATATCATGATCATTTAATTATTGCGTTTTATTTTTTCATTGAATTTTGTACAGAGAACTGCACACCAAGCTTTTGTTGTGATCTTTGGACAAGACAACAATTTTGTTTAAAAGTTGATACTATATCTTATTACAATATATTATTATTACTTATTTTTCTTTGTCTCTCTTTAATAAGCTCGTTTAAAAAAAATCAATTAACGAATCGATTAATTGAAAATCGATCTTGCAATGATCGATTTAATCGATCGTAATACGATTCGAATCGAGCCAAAAATCGATGTTTTTCAGAACGAATCGACAGGTCTAATCTAAAGTGTATATTTTTTTATAGATATATTTTTTTACTCTTTTGATTCTTTTTTTTCAAAAAATAAAAACTCAACTGGTCCAGTACAGCTTTAACCCTGGGACTACCCACCTCCGTACAGAACTTGGGAACACACACGGGGTCAAAATTACCCTAGAACATTTTCAAATCACGAACTATGCTAATATAAGAGGATGTACTTTTCGGTAGAATCGTCGTTAGTTCGACAAAAACTTATTTTTAACGACGCACGGGGCGCCTCGTTTATTGCTAGTCATCTCAAAAAATGTTTGGGGTCCAGATGACCCCTTGTGTAGTCCCAGTGTTAAAAAGAACTTGGCGGACAGTGCAACATTTTTGAAAGGCTATGATTTAAAAATCGGAAGAGAATAATTTTCTTATCGTTAAATATGTATGTTAACTTACGTGTTATTGGATAATATGTTTTATGTAAAATAAATAATAATGAAGAATATCTTTAATAGTCTTAAATAAAAACAAATTATAAAAGGACAAATGAGAGTGATTCAAATATCATTTGCAGTGCATTCATTAATGAAATAAATATCGGTAATTCATTACATTTCCAAACTGTTTTCAAATTGTATACCATAGGGCAGTTTAAAGGTACGGACACACCAAAAGCGAAACGAGCGAAGCGAAGCGAATATTTTGAAATTTGGGAACATTCTGTCGCAGTAGACGCTTCGCTCATGTCGCGTTCTATTCGGACACTTCAATTAATTTGTACTGCACCCAAATTTTAAAATTGCTCGCTTCGCTCGCTTCGCTTTTGGTGTGTCCGTACCTTAAGTTGAAGAAAAACGTTACATAGGCGGAAGGTCTTTTCTATAAAGAGAACAAAGCAGCGGCAGAAGTTTGGGGACAATAATTACATATAATCAATGTATTGCAATTGCGCGATTTACCCTAAACTGCCCGTTGGTATGCAATTTTAAAACATATTTAAGTTTGGAGGCATCGCTAGGAAGATGAGCTTTCAAAAATTCGTTTCATTTATGTTGTTCTAGATGAGACTTCGCCTTTATTTTTCTATGATACTATGCAATCTTATAAATAATAGAAATTCATAATGCTTCAAGAGTAGGGTCACAGTAAAAAATTAATAAAGTCGGTTTTCAGGACACTGAACAAACTTTACGTATGTTGTACGTTTTTAATCTATCTAAAGCTATAAATTCTTTACACCTACAGTATAATATGCTTTAAGCTAAAAATTAGACATACGTATTAATATTAAATAATTCTAAAATACATATCTACCCACTACACTAACTAAATAAGAAATCTATGTATGCCAGTGAATTAAGTATTAATAATGGTGATAATTAGCAATTCATTTTTTAGTAATAATTAGCAAAAAATTAAACTTTCCCGCCTAAACAAGCCCTAAATTTAAACGGTTAAGCAAAAACAAAACTATTTCATCAAATAAAAACTGCTTAACTGAGCAAGCATCGAAAACCAAGAACTTTCTTACCCTTAAATAGCACTTTCTTATAATCCTTAACTTTGGTGTGCAAAATATGAATATTAATATTAGAAGGAAATTAATTTAGTAGCATAAACTAACCTGGATCCTTGTAGCCTTCTTTCTGCTTGATCTCATCATAGACGTGTTCTTCTTTTAAGGGGTCATCAATGCTGTGATAAACATTGGGATTGGTGAGATCTGCATTGAAGTTCTTTTGGGATGTTTCACTATTGTAGTTCACAGAGTAAGTTCCAGCTAAAAATTGCTACCTTATAGTTTGAAATTCTTTAATTTTATTATTTAAACGTACCTCTGCTACTAGCCAACGAGTTATCGTCATACTCAGAAGAATTACCACGATCCAAGTTATTCATTTTTGGCCGCAAATTGTTCAATAGTCGTGTGCTGTCTGGCGAAGCCCCCATACCATAGACTGGATTATCGAAATTATGTCTATCAGGATAGGATTCAGGATCTTTAATGTATTTAACGTGAGCCACTTCTGTTTCAAGATTTTTAACTCTACGTCTGTAGTAGAACGAAAGTGCTATGATGATAGCCACCAAAAGTAGTGAAACCACAATTCCCCATGCAACACTAGCTTGATGTGCTTTAAACAAAAACAAAAAAAAAATAAGGAGTTATTTTGCGGAGGATTTTAGGAAATTTATTATTTTCTTACTATCTGGCTGCTCTTGGACTCTTTCAAACTTAGTAGGAACGTCGCAGTTCTCGCCGGTGTAGCCTTGCCTGCAAGTGCAACCGTAAGCTGCATGACAGACAAAATTCTCAGTGGGACAGTCACAAGATTCCATGCAATGCAATCCATAAAATCCTTCGGGACAAACTGAAATTGAGGAAGGCAGTTAGTATGGATTTCCTCAACATTAAGCCGGGAGAGCAACCTTCTTCGCAGCGAGTTCCCATCCAGCCAGCCTTACAAACGCAGTGACCATCATTTTTGCGGCATCGTGAGAAGTTCTTGCATTTGCATTGTAGTGCACAATTGGCTCCATAAAATCCATCGGGGCAAGATACATTGCAATTTGGTCCGGTCCAGCCGGGAGGACACTGACATTGGCCATTTATGTGATTGCATTCGCCTCCATGCTCGCAGCTGCACCGCAAGCTGCAATGGGGGCCGTAGCTGCCAGCAGGACAGGGGTGCTCACACGTAAGACCAACATATCCAGGTCGACACACGTACTCTCCAGTGATGTGATCGCATGTTTTGTTACCTATTAAATTAAGATAATTTAATTCCACACAACATACAACACATTTTTACTTAGAAACTAACAATTAGACGCCCTGAAATACATAGAAATAAAGAACGAAAGAACTAAAATTTAAAAACTACGTAATTTAAAAAACAAATCAATTTTTGGGTATCAAAAAAAGCTATGGCCAAAGATAGGGAAAAAGAGGTACAAAACAGTTCAATCCTATGGAAAAATGAAATTCTTCTTTGGGTGTAAAATCAATTTAACCAACTTAAAATTTTTATCGAGAGAGGATTGCCCTGATATAAAAAAGTAACAGACTTTTTGTTTTATGTTTTGTACTTTTTTCAGTGTACCATGAGAGCATCAAAAATGGAAAAAAGGAAAAAAAAATGTAGTATGATCGGCACGATTCTATCATATAAGATTTTTATACAAAAATCAAACATTTCATAATTTTTAGGGTTCCGTACCTCAAATGAATGAGAAAACAGTTCATAGCAATATTCAAAAATGTTGACCATGTTGACCAAATTAGGAAACATTATTCTTTTGTAGCAAAGAAACCACAAATAAATCTGCTTTGGAAAAATATTAAAAATGTTTATTTGAAAGGACGAGGTGGCGATAAGACGGCGTCCCACAGGGTAGCCATCTCGGACCCCTGCTGTTCACGCTTTTTATTAACGACTTGTTTCCTCTTATACGTAATTCACATGTGTTAGCTTACGCCGATAATTTAAAAATCTTTAGATCAATAGAGACCTTACAAATTGCTCATAGCCTCCAAGCCGATCTTGCCTGTTTTGAAACTTGGTGTTTAAAAAATTGCATGCAGTTAAATGTCAGCAAATGTATTTTCATTTCTTTTAGTAGGAAAAGCTCCTCTCTGGAGCACACTTATAAAATTCTTGGCAAGCCTTTGTCTAGACAAGACAGTGGTGCTGACCTTGGTTTGGCCATTGATAGTAAATTTAACTTTGGGGGCCATATCGACACCATAATTAATCGAGCAAATTCTGCACTTGGTTTTGTGAAACGTTGGTCGAAGGACTTTGATGACCCTTTTATATTAAAAATTTTGTATTGTACCTCCGTCCGCCCCATTTTGGAGTATGCTTCTATAGTGTGAATGTCACACTATGACGTTCAAACTAACCGCATTGAGGCAGTGCAAAAGAGATTCCTGCGCTATGCTCTTCGCCTTTTGCCATGAAGATATAATCTATATATAATATAATCTATATCTATAATCTTCCTCCTAATGAAAACAGGTTGTTGGTTTTATGTTTGACGTCGCTTTCTAAACATAGGGAGGTTGCTGGTGTGTTGTTTATGCATAATGTTGTTACTGGCGCTATAGACTCTCCAACTCTTTTGAACCTAGTCAATATTAATTCACGCCCTCGAATGACCAGAGGACGAAACGTTTTATATAATATATATTTATAACCGACTTCGTCCATGTCCAAAGATTATAATGACTACTCTAATTGTTTAGATTTTAACCTTTCTAGATCTACAATTAAAAAATCTTTACTCAACTGTGTAAAATCAATTAACTATGTTTCGTTTTGGTATTGTTATTATCATATTTTTGCTCATTTACTTATTCTTTTTTACTTAACATTTGTTTATATTTCTGCTTAGTTTCAGATTGCACCTGTTGATATATGAATAAATAAATAAGACTCTTATTAGGCCCCAACTGGTATTTCAATTTTTTTGTGATATCTTCTATGCGGCCAAGCTAACTTTTCTTGTACTAAAACTAATAACAAAAAGTACTAATTTGTGAATTTTCGTGGAAGGAGTAAAGATTAGCGATAATTTCCCACAGTAAAATTTGAACATAAAAAATAAATGGTTAGTAAGTATTGAAACTTCATACGTTATAGATTATAAAAATATCGAGCTACAAATCTACAATCTTTTATTTCAAAGTCAATGACTTCTTAGGAAACACTCATCATGCTATTTTCACGGAACTGAATCAAATAACACAAAAAAAAATTTTACGCCCGTGTGTGTGCCCCAAAACATTAGCCAGCACGAAAAACAAAAGATTAAAAAAGCAGAATATAAATAAAATAAGGATCACATCATCTCATAAAATATTTAAGATATTGAAATTCATCATCTGGACTGTCTAGAGCGGGTGGAGTAGAATCGAGATTATTTTTAGAATTCCATGTTGACGTTGTTTGAACAATTTTAAATCAGATCTTGTTTAGTTAAGAAAAACTAAATAAACGTGGGTAATAGAACTGTTTGGAATCATACCCAATAGCCTAAAAATGACCTTGATAAGAAGCTGTGTTTCAAAGAACTAAAAATTAAAGTGAAAACTTACAGAAATGTTATTCTATTATGATTTAAACTTACCATGAACAATGGTTGGACATTTTTCTTTGCATCCAGCTCCATAGAATCCTTTCGGACAAGGTTCCGTGCAATCGGTTCCAGTCCAGCCTTTGGCACAAATACATCTTCCCGTCTGCGGATCGCAAGAAGAATTGTTCAAACATCTGCAGAGTAAATCGCATCGTTCTCCGTAAAATCCAGGTTTGCATTGTGTTTCGCAGTGAACACCTATATTTGGAAAAAATCAATTGAAAAAAATCGAAACAACAATTGATCACCCAGAAAAATTACCCAGTATTCCTTAAGATCAAATGAGCAATGAGTGAAATGAAGGCAAAGAGAAATGCGATAGTGTGTGTATGAGTAATGAGAGATATGGCGAATGAGAAAAAAACTGATTAATAATTATGTAAATGGGCTACGAAGTGCGCTAGTTAGAACAATGAGATCGTATTATTTACCTCCCCATTCAGGTTTGCAAATGCACCGACCATCGCCTGCGTCACAAGCGACTGTGTTGTTAAAGTCGCAATCGCATTTTTGTGCACATCCGTGTCCAAAAGTTCCAAAAGGACACTTCTTGTCGCATTTTTCCCCTATCCATCCGGCACTACAAGTACATGATCCTAAAGAAAATTTTTTTTTGAGAAATTAAATTGTCCGCGAAACAATCTAGCCCAGGCTAATTAGATTTTTAAAAAAAATCCAGAGAAGAAAGATTTATATTCGCTTTTTCTTTTAAATATGAATCCTCAAAGGGGTTAAAAATAAGGGGTAAAACATTACCCACCAAAATTTGGCCACAATATTCTCTTCTGGACCAAAATTATCCTTCCAGCAGTTTGTCTTATTTGAAAAAATTCATATGAGTAAAATTATTCTTTACATAATTCCTTAATATCAATTTTTACAATTTAATTAATTTGTTAATTAATTTTGGATATTTTTAAATCACATATTATTTATAGACAAGCACGCACTGACGCTCTAATTCAAAGCAAAAATGGGTGCATCTGCGATAACTTGCACGCAGAAAAGCACAGATTCATGATTTGAATTAATATTTTTTTATTAAAATCAAGAGCATATGCTTTAAAAATAAAAACGCATGCAGAAAACGGGCACTTTTGCTTTTAAGTACTTAATTTATTCATAAAAAGTTCAAATGGATGCGTGCTTGTCTACCAACTAGTTGTACCCTATGAGAAATAATTCAAAATTTCTATAGTGATTTATAGTATCGATTTGCTATCACACGGTTCTTCTTTACGTAAAAACAATAATTTTAATGGTAGTTTTATCTTCTTTTAAGATTTTAAAAGCCACGGCGAGTTTAAAAGTTGTTATTAAAGTAATGCTAAAAGTTTTGTCACTAGTGAAATAAAGCTTTTGTATAATTAAATTTAATATTTCTGAAAGTCCAAACTCAATTTAAGCCACAAGTATTTTTAGTTTGGAAAATAAATAAGAAAAGATCCTAATAACTTTGCTGGAGGTACATTTTTGGTTCAAAAGAAGCTGCAGTCAAAATATATATGGATATTGATTCGCCTCTTATTTTTAACCACTTTATGAATTTATTTCCAAAAAAAAACTAAACATATATAAATTTTATCTCCTATGAAGTTTAATTTGCCTGGACTGAATCCGTATCTACCATTCTGTAAATTGCAGGCGGCATTGTTGTGACAATCGCAGATGCCATTGCAATCTTTTCCATAGTGGAATTCGTCGCAGGGTCGATCGCATTTCGTATTTTTCCATCCAGGAGTGCAGAAACATTGCCCCGTTTCGGGTGAACACTTGGCTCCATTTAGACAGTCGCAGGTTTGATTACAGTCCTGTCCATATGTTCCCTGTGGACACACCTCTTCACAATACTTTCCGCGGAATCCGGGAGCACAGAAGCAAGTTCCATTTACTGGGGAACATTTAGCATTATTCTTGCATTCGCATGTCAATTCGCAATTCTTCCCATATTTTAAGAAAGTGCAAGGACGATTGCATTGTTCACTAGTCCATCCAGGTTTGCATTCGCATTTACCTGTCCATGGATGGCATACTTCGGTCTGTTCCATATTACAAGCGCAGGTATGATTGCAATCTGGTCCGTAACTATCTTCAGGACATAATCTCTCAGCGCAATCGGGTCCTTTCCATCCTGGTGTACAGCTGCATTCTCCGGTAGAAGGATCACATTTGGCACCATTCAAACAGTGACATTCTTCAGTACAATTGTAGCCAAAAAGATGATTTGGACACATGTCCAAACACTTCTCGCCCATAAATCCAGGAGCACACTCGCACTCCCCGGTAATATGGTGGCAGTCAGCGCCATTAAAGCATTCACATTTCTGTGCACAGTCCTCTCCATAGAATCCTGCGGGACACCGATTAGCGCATACAGCACCCATCCATCCAGGAGGACATTCGCATGCTCCTGTATGTGGATCACATTTTCCGTCGTTCTGACAACGGCAATCTTGCTTACATTCAATGCCATGCTTCCCATCCGGACAGGAATCTTCACAACTTTTAATATCGCAATTAGAATGAATATTTTTTTGAAAATACATTTTGGCAAAACTTACAGGGGCCCTGTGTATCCAGGAGCACAATGACACTCTCCTGAAATATGATGGCAACTTCCGCCGTTCTGGCAACGACACTCTTCTTTACAATCTTGCCCGTAATGGTCAGGTGGACAAGTAATTTCACATTTTTCACCTAAAAATCCTTTTTGGCATTCGCACTCCCCTGTATAAGGTTCGCACGTTCCATTGTTCAAACAAGAACATGTTTGTTGGCAGTTCCTTCCCCATCTTCCAGGAGGACAATCTTAAAGTATTTCACAAGTATTAGACGATTTGCATTGGGTGAATTCGGCGTATGAGAAGGTTTTCAAAAATGGTATATATTGGCGATATTTTATGGTGCATGGAAAAAATTGTCCAAACATCACACGTGAGATAAAAAGCTAAAATCCAATGTCGAGGTACTAGCAACAATTAATACTCTCAACCCAATCTAATGAATATCGATGGACGATGGCTTTTTCTTGTAAGAAGTAAAACCTTTTTACCTAAGAATATGTCACAGTCTACTCAAGCTTTAACAACATAAATTAAATTAAAATTTTTTTTGGGATTGTTGTAAGTGAAATACACATATTAAATCGTATTCATGAACACAATGCTATCGCAACGAAATCCATTTCCATAGCTGAAAAATCCATCTTAATTCACAATTAGTAAAAGACACAATAGCATTAAATCTACACACATAATTCTTGTCTAAAAATATCTTTGTGTGTTCATCAATGAGATTAGCTAAGAAAGAAAAGGAAGTCAAACTTCATCACTTTATCACAATTTAGAAATAACTCCCCCACTTTTGGATTAGTTTCGAAATTCGTTCGTATAAAACGATTTGTATAAGGTCAAAGAATTTATAAGAAATTACTTTTTAGATAAGGTGAACAACTTTAGGTAATTTCGAATCATTGGAATCACTGAACAGAATATACCAATTAATATTTTTTTTTATCTAAACTACTTATTTCACAATTGTTCTCGCTTTAGTCCTTTTATTGTATGCTATTTTAATAAGCATCCAACTATGCTATTTCAACAAACATATGTAAATCATCAGAGCACTTTTTGAATTTAATTTCGAAAAGTCTAAAATTAATTTACTTATAAATAGTCCAGGACAAATAAACATCCAACATGGGAAAAAATTTGTAACAGGCTAAATTTTAGTATTAGTGTTCTAAATAATGTGAGAGAGTTCCTCATTTCCTCATTTGATCGCCACGAGTTCAATTAAACAAAATTTCGTTAAAATATACGTGATTGTGTTCTTTTTATATAAAGCCTTTGGTCGACGATTATCCAAACAATGCCGGCCGGATATATTAATGAATAAATGAAAAAAATTAATTTATTAATTTAATGAATCACATAATTGATCATTTAAATAATTATCTTCATTTTCTGAGTCCGATTTGTCAGTCTCCAAACATTGAATGAGGAAATATAATGGATCTACGTCATCGTTTATCTCTTGGTTATTAATATAAAGTGTAACTGCATTCAAACATGATTGACTATGATATTGGCTACAAACTATAGACCAAGTTAATCCTGCTTTCCGAAATCCACAAATAGAACCACAGCTTTTCTTGCAATAACGAAAAATTATAGCCAGTAATAGATCAAGGGTAGATTGGAGCAGAGTTGTAATTGGATCCAAGACAATATTTTTTGATATCCCTTCCCAATTTCAGGATTAATCATTTCCAAGCCATAATATGTACAATAAAAATGCTGATGAGCAGCAACAGATGCTGGAGGAAACGTAGGCAATTGCACAGCTGTATTAAGTTTTATCGATTGAATACGTTTTGAATATCTCGAAATATAGATAGAATTTATAAACTGCCAACAGAAAACATATGAAACCATTTTCAAAAATATTAGAACCACTGTTGGTTATTGTAAATATTTCAGCATAATTAATGAGGTCGTTACTCTTTAAAAACTATTTGAAGATATTTAATTTAACCTTATTAATTCTTTATTATGTAATTATTCCTGTAACATTATGTGTGAACCCTAATACTAAGGTGTATGCAAAAATTTAGCCTTTTACAAATTTTCTCCAACTTTCAATATTATTATATATATTTTTCCTGGACTATAAAGTGAATTTCAGGAAAATTCTTTATAAAAATTACGGTCTTATACGAAATCCTAGATTTCAAAGTACAACGAGCAAAATCTACTTACTTTTTATGCATTTATTCCCGATTTTGACTGACTGAATAGTGAAGGGCATACTTAAAAGATAAGATAATTAAATTAAATGCCGATAGTAAAACTTCAGTCATTGAATATTAACCAAAAAACTTATATCTCCTATTATAACGCTTCACAAAAATTCTGGTTGAATATTTGAATATTTTGGTTTCTCCGAAGAGGATTCAAATTTATCAAGAATAAAATAACTAGTCTATGACTGATGTATACATTGTACCCTTTAAAGCTCTGTTCACTCTTCTTGTAATAATGATACGGGATTCGGGGAAAAAAGGACCAGATTAGATTACTATTCCTAAAATAGAAAATAATGCCTTCAGGGGATTTTTAATATGCATTGTAGCAATATGTATCTTATTTATAAAAATCCAATTTTGAATCATTAAAAGTGCCCCATTTTTAGTTCGCAGTTTATTTTGAATTATAGATAAAGACCTTTAAAAAGATAAGAGCGCTAGATAGCTGGTTCAACTAAATAACATCAGTGAACACGCTAAGAAATTCTAGGGAAAAATTATATAGTATGCTACTTCGACGCAAAAGAGTTCGCCTACCGGTTTTTTGAATGAGTACTTATAAGACAAAAAAATGTATTTTCTGCGATAATAAAGAACAAAATATTTCACTTAGTTTTAAGCTTATTATATTTACTTTTTGATGGTTGATAAAAAAACAACAATAACTATCATCAAAAAATAAATATAATACTCTGGACAGACTGCGAACGAAATTAAGAATTGCGTACATGTAGAATTTTAAAAATATCTTATCATCTTTGAATTTCTTATAAAAATTCATATTACACTTTACAGTTTAATTTCAAAGTAATATGATAATTTTAAAATTAAAAACGCTCGAAATTCTAAATAAAATTCCTTAAAACTGAGTATAACATTTTTTTCTTAATTATCGTAGAAAAGACAATATTTTTTTGTTGTCTTCCTACAAGTATTCAAAAAGCGAATTTTTTTTCGGTGGGGTAGCAGTAACTATTATGTAGAATTATTAACACACATTAAAGCCAGTAAAGAATTGCAGGCGAATTAACATTTAATAACAATTGCTGCACACTTTATGTGTTCAAAGATCTGTAAAATAGCTAGTAGTCCAGTCAATCTAACCTCTGAAGCGGAAGTTTGTGATGGGAAGCTAATTTTTGGATATATTGTTGGGGACGGTGAGAAATGAAGCTCTTACTTTTTTCCACACTCAGGGGTGTTTGCGAAGGGGTGAAAAAGGGTGAAAAAGGGTGAAAAAGGTTTTTTGTTTATAACTTTGAATAAAAAAGTCAGCCTGGATGGAAACGTTAGAGGGTGATATAATAAATGATTATTCATCTTGTATTAAAGTTTCCACAGGTTTTGTTTATTGCAAAATTGTTTATTAACAATTTCACTCTCCCAAACCGAAAAAAATCACGGCTGATTTTTTTAAAAATACTTAAGCTCGTACGATGTCTTTCATTTTCACAATATCACTAGAAGACGCAATCCCCCATCATATACCAAAAATTCAAAACGGTTCCATGCATTTCACCTGAGATAATCACCCAGATACCTCACCTGTTTTACACCGAAAAATGTACAGTTTTAATCCAAGTCAAGATATCCCCCACGAATCGTCGCCCTCCGACCAGATATCGCTGAGCAGCACACATTTTTCACATTTTTTCCCAGCCCACGGCGGGGAAGAAGAAGATTTGCGACTGATTCAAAAACGGAAATCGCTATAACTTTCGATGTATGTAACGGAACTTAATGTATGATGGCTTCAAAAATCACTTATTTTTTTCTCCATCTTTTCCTCATACACCACTTTCACCTAATATTTTTACTTTTTTTTATATTGAATTAAACTTAAAAAAAAAATAAAAATTAATTACATTTTATTCCTTTTCTCCCACAAAACTAAACTTTTTTGAAATATTCTTAATTTTATAGTTATCTACAGATTCCACCCTTTATTCTCATAATTTTTATCATTTTCCACAAATCCCCCCCTGACCCCCCGAATAAATATATTACCCCTTAAATTTTACAAACAAAAAACTCGCCAAACATTTTATTTTTTTTCTCCAACAAAACTAAACTTTTTTGAAATATTCTTAATTTTGTAGTTATCTACAGATTCCACCCTTTATTCCCATAATTTTTATTATTTTCCACAAATCCCCCCCTGACCCCCCGAATAAATATATTACCCCTTAAATTTTACAAACAAAAAACTTGCCAAACATTTTATTTTTTTTCTCCCACAAAACTAAACTTTTTTTAAATATTCTTAATTTTGTAGTTATCTACAGATTCCACCCTTTATTCCCATAATTTTTATTATTTTCCACAAATCCCCCCTGACCCCCCGAATAAATATATTACCCCTTAAATTTTACAAACAAAAAACTTGCCAAACATTTTATTTTTTTTCTCCCACAAAACTAAACTTTTTTTAAATATTCTTAATTTTGTAGTTATCTACAGATTCCACCCTTTATTCCCATAATTTTTATTATTTTCCACAAATCCCCCCCTGACCCCCTGAATAAATTTATTACCCCTTAAATTTTACAAACAAAAAACTTACCAAACATTTTATTTTTTTTCTCCCACAAAACTAAATTTTTTTTAAATTTTAATAACTTTGTAGTTATCTACAGATTCCGCCCTTTATTCCCATAATTTTTATTATTTTCCAAACATCACCCCCTGACCCCCCCGAATAAATTTATACTATTTACCATTTTTTAAATTATTCCCCATTTTTACTATTCAATTTTTTCCACCAATTTTCAATTAATCTCACTTTTTTTTTCACCCACATCTACTTTAAAGTCTTCCGAAACTTAATCTACATTTTTTTCTCCATTATTGCTAATAGTTTGTCCCCAATTGGAGTAGGTATTTATGCAATAATCGTAAATCGAAACTGGGGAGAAATTAATATTTTGGGCGAAAAATGATCCGCTAGCACACACGGGGGCAGATTGGGGACAAACTATTAGCAATAATGGAGAAAAAAATGTAGATTTAGTTTCGGAAGACCTTGAAGTAGAGGTGGGTGAAAAAAAAAGTGAGATTAATTGAGAATTGGTGGAAAAAATTGAATAGTAAAAATGGAGAATAATTTAAAAAAAAGGTAAATGGTATAAATTTATTCGGGGGGGTCAGGGGGTGATGTTTGGAAAATAATAAAAATTATGGGAATAAAGGGCGGAATCTGTAGATAACTACAAAATTATTAAAATTTCAAAAAAGTTTAGTTTTGTGGGAGAAAAAAAATAAAATGTTTGGTAAGTTTTTGTTTGTAAAATTTAAGGGGTAATAAATTTATTCGGGGGGGTCAGGGGGGGATTTGTGGAAAATAATAAAAATTATAAGAATAAAGGGTGGAATCTGTAGATAACTACAAAATTATTAAAATTTCAAAAAAGTTTAGTTTTGTGGGAGAAAAAAATAAAATGTTTGGTATGTTTTTTGTTTGTAAAATTTAAGGGGTAATAAATTTATTCGGGGGGGTCAGGGGGGGATTTGTGGAAAATAATAAAAATTATGAGAATAAAGGGTGGGATCTGTAGATAACTACAAAATTAAGAATATTTCAAAAAAGTTTAGTTTTGTGGGAGAAAAAAAATAAAATGTTTGGCAAGTTTTTTGTTTGTAAAATTTAAGGGGTAATATATTTATTCGGGGGGTCAGGGGGGATTTGTGGAAAATAATAAAAATTATGGGAATAAAGGGTGGAATCTGTAGATAACTACAAAATTAAGAATATTTAAAAAAAGTTTAGTTTTGTGGGAGAAAAAAAATAAAATGTTTGGCAAGTTTTTTGTTTGTAAAATTTAAGGGGTAATATATTTATTCGGGGGGTCAGGGGGGGATTTGTGGAAAATAATAAAAATTATGGGAATAAAGGGTGGAATCTGTAGATAACTACAAAATTAAGAATATTTCAAAAAAGTTTATTTTTGTTGGAGAAAAAAAATAAAATGTTTGGCGAGTTTTTTGTTTGTAAAATTTAAGGGGTAATATATTTATTCGGGGGGTCAGGGGGGGATTTGTGGAAAATGATAAAAATTATGAGAATAAAGGGTGGAATCTGTAGATAACTATAAAATTAAGAATATTTCAAAAAAGTTTAGTTTTGTGGGAGAAAAGGAATAAAATGTAATTAATTTTTATTTTTTTTTTAAGTTTAATTCAATATAAAAAAAAGTAAAAATATTAGGTGAAAGTGGTGTATGAGGAAAAGATGGAGAAAAAAATAAGTGATTTTTGAAGCCATCATACATTAAGTTCCGTTACATACATCGAAAGTTATAGCGATTTCCGTTTTTGAATCAGTCGCAAATCTTCTTCTTCCCCGCCGTGGGCTGGGAAAAAATGTGAAAAATGTGTGCTGCTCAGCGATATCTGGTCGGAGGGCGACGATTCGTGGGGGATATCTTGACTTGGATTAAAACTGTACATTTTTCGGTGTAAAACAGGTGAGGTATCTGGGTGATTATCTCAGGTGAAATGCATGGAACCGTTTTGAATTTTTGGTATATGATGGGGGATTGCGTCTTCTAGTGATATTGTGAAAATGAAAGACATCGTACGAGCTTAAGTATTTTTAAAAAAATCAGCCGTGATTTTTTTCGGTTTGGGAGAGTGAAATTGTTAATAAACAATTTTGCAATAAACAAAACCTGTGGAAACTTTAATACAAGATGAATAATCATTTATTATATCACCCTCTAACGTTTCCATCCAGGCTGACTTTTTTATTCAAAGTTATAAACAAAAAACCTTTTTCACCCTTTTTCACCCTTTTTCACCCCTTCGCAAACACCCCTGAGTGTGGAAAAAAGTAAGAGCTTCATTTCTCACCGTCCCCAACAATATATCCAAAAATTAGCTTCCCATCACAAACTTCCGCTTCAGAGGTTAGATTGACTGGACTATAGAGGGCCAGAAAAATAATAGACACAATAACAAAAGAATACTCATGAGATGAGGGAAAAATCAAACCAGAACAAAAGTAGCTGAAAAACCAAAAAACAGCAAAAATAATAATCACTCGTGATGATGTCACTGTCCTAAAGAGATGTCATTTGTGGGGAAAGTAAAGAAAGGCGATAAAGCGCTTACTTATATCACAAGCGGGTCCTCCATATCCGTGGTCGCATTTACACAATTCTGGAGCGCTGCAAACTCCGTGAACGCATTTCTCGGTGCAAACTGGCTCGCATCGGTTTCTAGAATTTCTAGCATAACCCTCTGGAAGGAACAAAGGACAGAAAAGGTATAAGACTGCCTTCATAGAACCATAGTTGGCTACTTACCACAGCACTCCTTCACGACTCTCGTCTTTGCGAGCGTTTGTGTTTTGTTAATGGTCCTTTGTTTTAATTTATAACTGGAGCACTTTGGTGGGAAACTCAGGCACCAAACGGTTACTCGTTCCTGGTAAGACTGCTTCTCTGTTGTTACCACATCAATTGTATAACTGAAACAGAAACGAGGAGAATTATATTCGTATTTTAAAAAGATAATTTAATCATACTTACTCTTCTAATCTTTTGCAAACGTACGGTCCTTCAAGCTCTTCATTAGATTCGAATTGAGCATTTATCGAAAGTATCACAGTTAGTAAAAGTGCAGTCCACAAAAAGCAACAGCTTCTGATATTTGAGGCCATTTTTTTACTGCATGCAAAAATCGATTTATTGTAAGGCGGGATTGATTATGTGCATATTATTGATGATATAAATTTCAACAAAATCTGAAAATAGAATTGTATCAGTAAGTAAATTACATTTAAATAGTCATATTTAATTTCATACAATAATTTTACTCAGTAAAATCGCTGTTTATGCACGTGAAATAATTCTTTTTAAACAAATCCAATGCAAATAAGAAACCGCATTCGAAGTTTCATTAAAGGTTTTACAAAATAAACTGAAACCGGAGTAGTTATCTTCGATTATCATTACTTATGTAATAACAAAACGCACTGACGGAGAGACAGTCTGAGAAAGAAGTCGGAAATTCTTTTCAGCAAGTTAGAATTTTAGAATCTTTTTACTTTTTATAAACAATTTTAAGTTAATTCAACTAGATATAATTTTTCTATAGTCGCAAATTGTTTTATTTTCAGGTGCAGCTTTTGGCAGTCGCTTTGCGGAATTTCCCATGTAGTCATTTGTATTAAATTATTCTCAATTAGGTTTTAATGGGGTAAATCGCACCATGAAACTCAAGTATTCGGCAATTCCAAATACTTGGGGATAATTTCTAACTTTTAATCATCTAACTACCGTGTATTTTTCCGAACATTTATTAAGACATTTTTTGTAGATCGCAATTCGCTCCGAAATTTTAGGTCAGAATTTAAACGATGATTTTCTATTGGAGTAATTTATAATTTTATATTCAAATTTATATTTAAGGATGCATTTAAAAGTTGAATGAATATTGGAATCAGGCAGAAAAACGGTCAAATAAAAAACACTTTGGGAAATCCAATCTACAGAGACATTTATCTTAACTATTGTAGAAAACCTCGCAAATTGAATAAAAATTTTAATCGTAAGAAGAACAGCATTATCTTTTGAACATTGTAATATAAACAAAATAAAAGTTTAAAATAAAATATATTACTCACCTTAAAAATTAAATTAAGTTAACATTTCCTTTTTTCCTAGTTGATATCTCTTTCACTTCTGCACATGTTTCATTACTTCCAAAATAATACCTGAAAAAAAAATAAAACCATTCAAATGTTGATGTTTTTAACTACACAATTTGATCTTATTACTTTTATACAAAGATTAAAAAAAAACTAAGCCAGATAAATACAGTAGTAATTAAAAAAATAAAAGGTTTTTGCTTTTATAGTTATTCCTTACACTTTATTATTTATTATTTATATACAGGGTGTCCGGTAAGTAATGCGCCAAAATTAAGGGGATGGTAGCTTGGGTCATGACCTACCAGAATATCAAAATATGGCCTTAGTGAAAACCTCACCGTTTTCGAGATATTTGGGTTTTTATGAAAAATTAAATTTCAGATTATTGACTAGTTGGTGCACATAAAAATACATGTTCTCATTTTTTTTTTGCTAAAATATTCTAGGTAAGTTGCCCTACCTGGTAAGCATGTCATTTTTTATTACTAACACAAGACCGTCGCAAAAAAAAAATAATCAATTTTTTTTTTGCTGTTCAAAATTATTTGATTCTACTTTGACCTTAATTGGTGAAAAAAAAATATACTAGGCAGTGATGGGAAAGCAATTTAAAAAATTGCTTAATTAATGCAGATTTCAGAATCACCCATTTTATTCATGAATAACAAGATATTGCCATGTTCATTTTAAATCAAATATCTCGAAAACGGTGAGGTTTTCACTAAGGTCATATTTTGATATTCTGGTAGGTCATGACCCAAGCTACCATCCCCTTAATTTTGGCGCACTACTTACCGGACACCCTGTATATTTATATTTATATCAATTATCCTTAAAATCTTAATAAACTAACAACATTCAAGTCTAGGTAATCAATCTCGTGATTATGCGACAACGTTCCTGTTCTTTCAGGTGTTCCACAGGGAAGTCATCTCGGGCCCTTGCTTTTCACTCTAACTCAGCACTTGGGCTCGTTAAGCGTTGGTCTAAGGATCTTGCCGATCCTTATCTCCTTAAAGTCTTTCTTTGTGATTTCGTCTGTCCGCTATTAGAGTACGCGTCCATAGTTTAGATGTCTCACTACGATGTACATAGAAATCGTATTGTAACAGTACAGAAACGTTTTCTGTGGTTTGCTCTCCGCGACTTACCGTGGAGTGATCCCTACAACCTCCCCCCATATAAGGATAGGTTGGGGCTTTTAAATATGTCTTCCCTCTCCAGACGCAGGCAAGTGGCAGGTGTCACGTTTATGCATGACATCATTACTGGTCATATAGACCCTAACCTGCTGAGTCTCCTTAATTTTAATTCCCGACCGCGTGCTACTAGAGGACAGAATTTTCTTTATGTTGCTAGTCATGGAACCAATTACAGCTCAAATGAACCAATCTCAGCCATGTCTAAACTTTACAATTCTTCCTTCTTTGAAATTAACTTTAACTGTGATAGAATGACATTGAGAAATCGTTTAATTACTCTTTAAGTTTTGTATTTTTCATTTAATTCATTCATTGTTTTGCTATTTTATTTTATTCAATTTTTATAGACGATTGTTATTATGTCAGTTGGTTTATGTAGGTTTCTTCGGCGAAATAAGAGATTAATTAAAAACTTCGAAAAACAAAAAATCCTTTTAAAATTTTAGCGTGAATTCATCTCATACGTCTGCAAGATGGCCAATTGTAACCATAATCACTACAGAAAAAATCATCTAATTAAGCTTTCAAAGACGAACGACACAATTCACAGACTTAAAAAATGTGAGTACGGGCGTAATTAAATCACTAGTAGGGGATCGTTTTGTTGTCGTACAAATAAACCTCTTGCAAATTAAGAAAACGTTTGTCCTAAAATAAATATCGTGTCAAATCTCTATTATATAAACGATTAGTTTTTTTACAAATTTTTATTTGTTTTTGTCTTTCCGGTTCAAAACTTGCAGTAGCTTTTTATACCACTTGCTATTATCCAATTGAGCTAATATTTTCCACACAGTTATAAGGTCGATGACAATACATTTTAACACTTTCTATAATAACATTTAGTCCTAAAAATAGCATACGAATTTTCTTCATTTAATGTTCAATTCGATAAAAACTCGAAATTAGGACATTTTCGGGCTCGTGAATTATGAATTATAACAACAAAGTATCATATGGTCTCATAACAAAATTCAAAAGATTTTTATATGAAAAAATTTGAATATTATGCTTATGGACTAATACCATTCCAACTGGTAACTTTTAATCTAGAAAAAGTCTTGTAAAAATTATTTATCACGTACCGTGTTCTAGATATTATTTGGGGGTAGACTATAATTACCTGTATTTTATTTATTCTACGATCACTCACCCATTCTCTAAAAATTAAAGGCAAGTGGTCAAATATAATCTGGGGTTAGGGTTTTCATTTGATCGCGTTACTTACGATTTACAATATGAGATCTTATGATCTTATATATTCTAGAAAGCATAAGGTCTTTATTTTATGGGATCCATAAATTCATAATGAACAAAAACGGAATCCTATAAAATTATTGTGTCGCTAACTTTGTTAGATAGTGTTCAGACTTTTGTTGATTATAATAAGAAGAGAAAATGCGACCCTCGTATTTTGCACTTCCATCTTTTCCTAGCACCCTGTCTACATTTTTTTTATTTTTCGTAAGTAAGCCGTTTTCCACTTTCTAATTTCTAATACTGCAATATTGTCAAAATGATGAACTGGAATGAAATATCGTCACAAGTGAGAACGACACCTATAACACAGGCAAATGAACTAAAGTTCAATAGTAAAAGACCAATACACAGGTAATGTTGCATGGTATAGGGTCTGGTTATTTTTTAACGACCTTAACGAGTCACGTTAACCCAATTAACCGCTCATTGTAGGTCATCGGCGTTACTGCGGCCAGGTCAACACAACTTTGCCCGAGATCAGCCGCCAAGTGTAATGCAAACTCCTCGTAGGCAAATTAACAAAAGCAAGACATGGCAGCTAAGAAAGTTAATTGAATCCGACTCTGAAAAAGAAGATCTCGTTGCGGGCAGAAGAGCAACATTACTCGCACAGTTAAACGAGTCAAAACAACCGAAAAAACTGAGGTCGCAGCAGAGCAGAGGTCTTAAGACATTGGTGGCGCTTATTCAGTACTTCCTGAAATGTTTATGGTGTGCAGGCATAATTTTTTTTCCACTATTAGCAACATTGAGTTACGTCGCAGAAAAGTTGCATCGCATCTTTTTCATAACTGAGAGATATTTGAAACGCCAACATTATCGCTATTTAAAGCGAGCAATTTACGCTGGAGAAGATGTTTCTTTTATTTGTATAATTTTTATTTTTCCTTTCTTATATTTCGCTGCGGTAATTGGACTGGTTTTAGAAGTTCTCGGCAAAGTTGCTCTGTCTTGCAATCGATTGAGTGATCTTCTTATCGATACACCCAAGGCAATGTATTTAAAAGGAACAATTCTTATGTATTGCTCACAAATTAATGGATTTTTCTATAGTAAATCGAAATTACTTTATCATCTCAATAAACATCTTGAGAAATGAACATCTGTGTGGTAAACTTATATAGATTTTGTTTTCAATCAACTAAAGTGAAAATGCTCGTTAGTTACATCACTATTGCACGAAATGCTTGCTGCAGCTAGCAAGCCGCTATTTGTTATTGGGAAATTATTAAATTTGTAACCGGTCTTCAACGCATTTCATAAAATCATTGAAGCCGTCCAAGCAAAGCCATTCACTCGTTGAACGATGTGCCAGTTGATTTCCTAAAATTTTAAATGATTTAATTTGCTTTTTAACAATGGTCGGACAAAACGATTGTTATCAAAATTAGTCAAGTAGTTTTAATATTTTTTTTTGAGTAATTTCAGTGTTAGCTTTTTGTTGAGCATTCATTTTGAGAACGATATTAAACATTTATTTAGAACTGGTAACGTTGTGTGTTTTATCGTAAAATTATTCATATACTTCTATTCGGTAAAAAAGACTTTCTTGTGTTCCTGTCCAAAATAACACAAATACGATATTCACCGATTCTCTCTCAGGCTTTCACATGTAAAGACAACACTGAACAGAATAAAATATAAAAGATGGAATAAAACAGCTAAAAAACAAACAATACATGAAATGCAATGTTTCAAAGTCTAGGCAAAGGAGTTAAAAAATGTGGAAAGTAAGCAAGGTCTTTAACCCACCCAGGCACAGAAGAAGCAACAATTATCATAAATTTTCAACTTACAAGGAGAAGGCACCTACTCGTCATCACCGATTTCGCTCAAATTTATAGCACATGTAGTACCCGAAGTGGGAACTCCAGATGGCCAAGCGTTTACAAAATAATAGTATACACAAATTTTCACGCGGCTCTAAATCCCATTCATTGTAGCACTTTCCCAAAACGGCCGCTGGTATAGTGGTTAACACTTGGGCTTGTGATTCCCGTGGTCACGGGTTCGAATCCCTTCGTGTGGAGGCTTTTTCTTCGGATCTTTCCAAATTTTTATAAGATTCGGGTCCGCAATTAAGCGAAGTGATAAATTTTTTATTTTTTTTATTTATTTATACGCTAAAGGCATAAATAATAAAAAAAATTGGGATTGCGGACTTTTCAGAAAAGGATTGTAATTAAAGCGCATACTAAAAGACTTTGTACATTAAAATTCAAACTTTTATTATTTTTCATGATGATGATTTACATTTGTCGGAGTGATATTCATTATAGAAGCAGGGAAAACAGTAATAATTTCTGCATCTAGCACAGGTTATAAACGACGCATTTTTACAATCACAACGTTGTTTCATCTTATAAAAATTGGGAAAGATCCGAAGAAAAAGCCTCCACACGCAGGGATTCGAACCCGTGACAACTGGAATCACAAGCCCAAGTGTTAACCACTACACCAGCCGCCGCTTTGGGAAAGTAAATATATTATAAGCATTACAAAATAATTAAGCAACAATTTTCCCTGTAATATATTTCCATTACCTTACAGGAAAAAATCCTAAAAAACTAAATTATGTCTCAGATCTGGGAAATTGTTAAATATTTCTAAGCTCTACTACGACTTATCTACATGGGCTCTCAGAAATAACGATAAAATTTGCACACTTTAATATTTTATCAGATTCATACATTTCTATAACTTCTGGAGTGGCAAAAACACAATAAAACTAAATTTAGCTTTACAAATAAAAGTTTTACATATTTTAAATTCTCTGACTGATTAAACAGCGCTCTCCGTTGACTGTATCCATAAAAATGTGATTTTAATAATATAAAATGGCAATTTTAAAATAAATTAATCAGTACATTTCATTAAGTAAAAAACCAATTTTAACTAAACGTTGATTACATTACACTTCATTTATACTTTGTCGTTATATTTGCTTTAAGAAATTGTTATTCGTTTTTTCTATAAACTACATATGTATGTTTCTGTTTTCAGTGAGAAAAATTGGCAGGTTAAATTAAAGGCTTTTGTCTACTGATAAATATGAATAAAATGAATATATGACAAAGCATTACGATTAAATTTAGCTCTCAGGGTTTTTTTGGATCCTGTATCGAGTTTTCTGAAATTTATAAAGAAAAAAATATATATATGGATTCAAAATTAAGGTATCACCCAAAAAATTCGAAAATTTTTCTAATTTTTGAACAGTAGAACCCAAAAGAAGAAGAACGGATTTGGATGAATAAAAACACATTTGGAAGCTTGTGCTTTCTATCTTTGGAACCTATATAACGAAAACAGGTTGTTCATCTCCTACTCCCCAGACTCAAAAAAATAGAAGAAAGAAATGATCCCTTAATTTTTTGTGAAGTTTAATGTCTTCTATGAGTAAATCCAAGTGAAGCATTTTAAAGGTAGATTTCCCTTTGATTAAATTTTCCTGTGATTTTGTTCGACTAAGCTATGAGCTGTCAAAGCAAAAACGTCATTTACAATTTTTCGCTTCCATAACTCATAAACTTAAGACCGTACAGTAATCCGTCAGACGTCATTGGGGAGCTAAAAATATATCAGAAGAGAATTAAATAAAAAACCTTTTAAAGGGTTATATCTACTTCAAAATTCTTCAAAAATTAAAGGATCAAGATTTTTTCCTCTTTTCGATTTTTTTATGTGACGATTGGGGATAAAAAAATTGTCGATTCAATTTGAAAGTAGGAAAGTAAAAGTTTCAAAATGAGCTTTTATTCATATAAATCCGTTAATTTTTCGCGAAGAAACAGCGATTAAAAAATTCGGAAAATTCTCAATTTTTTTGGGGGATCCCTTAATTTTCACAGTGTGAAAGTAGGTATCATAACTATTAGTTATAGAAGTTGTTTTTGCTGCACTAGATCAGCGGATAGCCTAACAAAAACTAAACACAGAACAGGTTTTTACCATACAGGTTAAGTTTTGCTTTCATTATTTTTAAAATTGAATTATGGTTTACACACATGTCTGTGTCCACAAACCATAACTTTGTACAAGAATATCAGCCAAGCATTTCTAGTTATAAACATTCAAAATGTGCAGTGAAATATGCCAATCAAAAATAAAATACCTTGTTTCAGCAACGTGCACAGAATGGTTAAATTTTTTGATCTATAATGAAAAGAATGCAAACAATTCAAGGATCTTCAGAATGTAAATATGTACTTATCATTTCTTTTTTGAAATAATTGTATCTTTTAAGGTGTAGAATCTTTTGTTAATATAGCTTTAAACGATGATGTATTTCTCTGTTTAGTATACCTTCATATTTCTGCCTGTTTTGTGAAAAACAGTCTACCATGTTTTGAAACGATACAAAATTTTGAATGGCCCGATAATGCCTTTTAAAGAAAATAATTGTATTGGGTTAAATATGAGGGAGCATTTTTCTCTTAAATAAGCGCACAAAAAGCCAAAAACAATGGAACACGAAACAATACCAAGTACAAACAGATGGTTCTGTGATCTGTGCAGTGCAAGTGAATTGCTCGGCACAAAGAGACAGCATTATTATCAATTATGGACTTCCGTAACGACCGAGCCCAGAGCTGACTAATGCATCATTTGCTCGGCACAATGAGCTAGAAAAAAAAACCAGTGCGTTGTGCGTGAGTCTTGGCAGCGGCTCAGATTTTATTGCTTTTTACATATCCAACCAGAGAACGTGTAAATTTCAACGACACAACCTATAAGAGTCGAAACACTTGACACATACACTGTCAGACACATATGTTATTTTAATATCTATATCTCGTCTAGATTAATAACACAGCACCACTGAGATGCATTGACCTTTGGAAATTTATGCCGCAGCACTCGCATTCTTTATGTCTATTTATTAATGTTATAGCCATGCGTGGTTTATCTGGTCTGTCCGACAAAAATTGATTCCAACTCATAATAAAACTGATAACCTTGAAAACGAGTCGACTCAAACATGGATGAATTGTCCAGTGGCCTTGGCATTGTCCAAACTACCCATCAAAATTACTATGTGTGTTTGAGGGAAATTAAGGGGTTGATTCGAATGCCATAATTGTAGGTTTATGATCGGGAAAACTCGAGCTTGTCACGATAAAACTTATGACAAAGGGGCGGCAAGGTAATTGCACCTCTGGTTTATTTATGCTTGCGTCCGACGGATTTTACCTTTCAAATATTTATAGGACAAATGGTTAGACTTAATAATGAGAATCGCGTCAAATCGACCACTTAAAGCAATCAGTCTTAGTTAGGTGAAATAGTTAACTCTTTTAATAGATTAAGTTATAATTTATATATTCATATGTGTTAGTAATTAGACTTTCCAGAAGTATAAATATAGCTTTTCATGGAGAGTATAAATAGTATTATAACAGAAAAAGCTACTGAATAGAAATAAGTATTTAACTTTTTTCAAAATCGTAAACTAATAGCCCCCAGGTTACGATTTTAAAAAAAAACATTTTTTTCAATAATTTTTTTTACAGAAAGAAAACAAATATCGTCTCTTGAAATTTTGCAAAGATATTTATTTATACTTTAGATATACAAAAATATTTTTTTCAGAGATCGGTTTTTCAATTTTTATGATTTTTGGAAAAAAAGGAAAAAAACACCAAAAAATGATGGCGGGCATTGTTTCAGACTTCTGGATCGTCGGACAAAAAAAAAACCAAATTAATCCTTGTTCAAATGGCTATCGTACGAACTAGAATCGTGTTGATCGGTAAGAAATTTACCGATTTTCAGCCGATTTCCTAACCTCAAAAATCGTTTTATTTTTTTTCAAATGACCGCCATTTTGTTATTTTTTGGTAGAAAAAAATTATCCTAGTTCACACGATAGCCATTTGAACAAGGATTAATTCGGTCTTTTTTTTTTTTCTTCCGACGATCCAGACGCCTGAAATCATGCCCGCCACATTGTTTGGTGTTTTTTTTTTTAAATATCATAAAAATTCAAAAACCAGTCTCAAAAATTAAAAAATAATAATTTTGTATATCTAAAGTGTAATTAAATATCTGTGCAAAATCTCAAAACGATATCTGTTTTCTTTCTGTAAAAAAAAAAAAAACATTATTGAAAAAAATATATTTTTTTTAAAATTATAACCATAAACCATAAACAAATTTTAAAACTCAAGATGAATTTATGAAAAATAATAATCCTATTTAACACTGGAGCGCACGCGTGGGGTCATACGTACCCCAGTGTTTCATTCTGCTTAATATAAAAACAAGCTGTTTTACATTCATCTTTAAAAATGTGGTTAAAATAAAGTTGCTTTTCTATAATAATTATAATAATTGTTTCATTAATAACACTATTTGGCTAAATAAAATTGTCCCCAAGTTGGGGTACAGATGTTTCCCACGCGTGCTCTCACGTACCAAACAGGGGCGCGTGCGCTCCAGTGTTAAAGTGCCTCGCTGAAAAAAGTTAATTGTTTTAATTAAAAATATTTAACTGCTGTGGAATTAATTATATTTCAAAATAATAAAAAAAGATAACCCTTATAAGGTCACACGCGTATCTGCCTGTCCCGTCTGTCATAGCCGATTGTCTCAGAAACCATACGACGCGACGTAGAAACTTGAAATTTGGCATACTAATATATCATATTAACCTACATATTTTGCACTAGTTAACACTTTAAAATCTATATATATAAAAATCTCGTGTCACAGTGTTTACCGAACTCCTCCGAAACGGCTTCACCGATTTTTATGAAATTTTTTGTGTATATTTGGTAGGTCTGAGAATAGTTCGTAGGCTATTTCTTGTACCCCTGGTGATAAGGGTGGCCCTCTCCAGAATTTTTTTTTTTTTAGTTTTTGGACAACAATTAATTCTTTTATTGTTTTTATGATTTGGCATCAAAAAATACTTATAACCCTAAATTTTCATCCTTCTACCACCTACCCCTATTTTTTAATAGCGATATTATATTAGTATTTTTAGTTTCATCCACAGATGCGCAGTTGCAAGATGGCAATTGATTAATCATCGTTGTACGATAAATTTTTATGTATTTAACACAGTGAAAGCAGTGCGATTATTATAATCTAAAAATATAAATATTAAAGTTGAAATCTTCCTCTCTCAGTGGTCGATAACTGATCAATTATCAATCGATCAGTTATCCCCGCCAGGCGTCTACAAGTGTCACCTCTCACTCTCAGGGATGAGAAAGAAGCAGGTCTCCTGTCTCTCTCACACAATAAGTTTTCTCTCTCTCTCTACACAGTTTTCGGCCATTATTATTGTTTGTGCATCGATCGTAGCAGTGACGTTTTACTTTCTCAGTACAACTCTCATGTTAGTTATATTCTCATAGTAAATTTATCATCTATTTGCAGTGCTATCATTATTTATTCTCATTTTATTGATAATTGCTGAAGATAGTTCTCTAGGCCGTCATCGTCCACAGCGCTCCATTCCTCTTTCAGTCAAAGACCCCATCACCACATATGTACTTACAATAAGTTAGTTATTTTTTATTTAACTACCAAAATATTCGCTAGAAATAATTAATATTGCAAAACAACGTTTGCCGGGTCAGCTAGTATTCATATAAGAATTAAAGAGTTAAAGTTAGGTACTCGAAGATTTTATTTTGGAATTTTATATATCATGTAGGGTATCATTTAAAAGGGCTTCTTATGTGGAATACAAAAATATCTCAATATTTAATATTTTATTTTTTCATAATTTTAAATAGCATATTTACAAATATATTCGACCTAAATAATAACAAAAGTTCTAGGTCTTATCGATTTCTAGAAATTTTATTTGGTGTATATTTAGGGAGAATATCCGCTCTTAAAAATTCTGTCATGGAAATGCAACACTCCATTAACATCTTTCGGTCCTGTGGAAAGATTGCTTTCTTTCGTAGGACTAGTAAACAATCCCAGAAGACAACTGCCTTCAGACACAGAGAAATTATAGTAAAATTATAATAACATGTAATGCGTATTATATGAATGGAATTGGAATGGGAATGAGTCATGCAGTTTACAACTCCGTTCGTAAGATGTATTAAGCTAGCAATTGTTACAGATAAATCTAGAATGTTATACCCAAAAACTTAAAAGTTCCAACTATGCTACACAATCTCACAATCAGTATCTATTAGAACCTAAAAGAGAGAACTCTACAATTGTTTCGAAATTTTTGA
The DNA here is from genome assembly GCA_949715965.1 of Dysmachus trigonus. NCBI lineage: Eukaryota > Metazoa > Arthropoda > Insecta > Diptera > Asilidae > Dysmachus > Dysmachus trigonus. Next base: position 77,262,476 of record OX454322.1, on the reverse strand, counting down.
AGGGCAGTGTAATCAATTGCAATGATATAATTATTATATTATATATTATATTTAAAATGTCATGAATATAATTATTAAACGGTATTTCTAATCATTATTTCCCGTTACATGCAGCAAAAGCAATAAAGTTTCTATTGTGCGGTTAACAATTCCGCGTTCATTTAACAAGGCATTTATAGCCTTAACAGAGTTTTTAATTCTTGTCACGTCTGAAGTTCCACAGATTGTTTGCATGCAATTAATAAAGAAAGCATTATGAGAAAATGGAAATAAAAAATTGTTTTGTCAATTAACATTGCTCTCTGATATAACGTCCAAGCAGAACATGGGGCAAAGTCTCACAATTTATAGTTTAAATTTACAAGATATTGCCCGTATGTCTGGAGAGATGTTTTTACAAGTGCAATTCAAGATGACTATTTTCCACTCATATTAGATTTTAATGTTATATCTGTCGGATAGCTATGTTAATTTTATGACGAAGGAACTCTAGTCGGCTTAAGTGAATTCTGAGAAACAAGACGTAAGTATGACTTCTAGAAAAGTGGTCCGCTTTGAAAGTCATATCTTGCTTATCGAATCACGTTTTATACTCGTAGTTATACATGTTTGAGTCAACAAAATATGACTGTTATGCACATTGACCTAATTAGAAATTGACTTCATGCAATAGTTCCCAAGCCCTTCAACCGAAACAAAGTGGAAATCTTCTGAATGTCCCCGATATAAAATAGAAGTCAGCAAATCAATAATTGCCGCCGTATGCGAAAACGTACAATCGCAAAACTGCAAACATTGTCCTCGCTAATAGAAAATGTAATTGGATCTACATAGAAATCTAAAATGTTGTTGATTGATTAACCCGCAGGTACAATTTCACCCAAATTAAGGGTCGTTAATCCGAGACTATTTCGGAAATCCCCTGCTGGAATTAATAGGGACAGGCCGCTCTTACGGCTTACCGCCAGCACAATTTCTAAGAATACAATTTCTCCCAATGAAACAAGATATGCAGGTCGAGCGGGCAATGCTTCTTCTTTTGGTCAAAATGTGGTAGTCGTATTTTGTAACATGTTTGAGGTCTTGTCTTCATGACGTGGGGACCTGAATTGAATTGATATTTAATGACTCGACTTGACAGAGTACTTGCTCGAATGAAATGAGTAATGGGACCTATTGTGCAATAGATAGAGGGGTGACTGACTATTAATATAATCCATATGCATAGATACTTTAAAGTAAAATTTTACTGGCATAAGGGCTTCTCATAAAACTAAAGACAATTTTCCTTAAAAATTTTCCGACTCGACCTACCACTTTGCAGGTATAGATTCCTAGTAAATCATTTTTTTACTGAACGTTTTGACACTGGTGGGTGGTAGAAAATGTTTCTAAAAATCATATGTTGCTTTCTTTACAACTTTTCAAACATTTTTACCAATTTTATTGTATCGGCCATCACTATTTATAACTTTTTGCCATCTTTTGGCAACAGATTCCGCGATGAAAAAATTAAATATCCTTGAAAGCAATCGAATCTTCAACTCATTTTTCAACTTCTTAATAAGAGTCTAAATGGTGTTTAGATAGACCACGCACTACTGACCGAATCAAATGATAATCAGGAGGGATAATGTTTAATGAATACGGGTGAGGTAGGATATTCCAGCCAAGCACTTCCAATATATCAATATATCTTTAACCGATTTCACATGTAGCTGAACGTTGTCGTGTAAAAAAATCACCTTGTCGCGTCTTTTGCCATATTTAGGGCGTTTTTGATTCAATGTTCAGTTAAATGCGATTAATTCTCTATACCGGTAGACTGTAATAGTTTCACCAGGTTTTAATAGCTCATAAAACAATTATCCCTTCTAAACTAAAAATACAGCATAATTTTTGCAGTATTTAGGTTTCGTTTTGGTGTTCCACACCTAATATATTTTCCGCCCTCCCTTTTGATCTGTAATCGATTAAAATTCCAGTCAAAAAGATGTAGAAATCATAAATCATTTAATCATTTACATCCACAAAAGTGTAGAAGCTCTAAAAAAGATCTGCGCTTGCATGCTTTGTATTTTCGCTTTACCTCTGATTTCTAATCTTATTACGCTTAGAAGCAAAAAATCACTTTAAGTAAATATCGTTAACATTTCATTACAAATTGGCACCTATTTTTTTGTATGTTCATCTAATAATAAACATTTTAGAAAACGGCTCTAAAGTATTCTCTTTCAATAAAAAGTAAAACAATTGTCTGTTCAAATGTGAAAGAATTCATTGTTTTTGGTTACTGTTGGCATTAAAGCTGATTCATTATTTGATTACACCGTATAATCAAAATTGAATTCATATTCCACCCGATGGGAGGTAACAAATAAATTAGTCAACCTAGTCTCATTTTTCAGTAGTCCTAAATATTTGGGTAAACCGTCATTTCCGTTTAATTAAACGTGAATCAGCAAGGAAAATACTTGTTAAAATGAAAAAGTATAAGCTTTTGTCTAATCGTATGGATGAATAATATCAAAATATAGGAATATTTATTTTTTTTTTTGCAGAATATCAAAACATATTTTTATGGTTTTATTATACAAATAAAGTTTATTATATGTATAGTACAAACATTTTCGATCAGAGTACAAATTTTCATTTATTTAAAGCTATATTCATTTATAAAACGAAGTATTTTCTAAAATATGTGCTTATTCGCCAAGTTTCCCTATATGTATTTAAACAAATTAGATTAATTCAAAATAACAAACTATATAATCAGCATTTTGAGACCTTGGTTTTTTCTTTTTGCTTTTATTATTTTTATTGTTATTATTATACAGCAATAAGTACTTCAGTTTATTTTTATATTTTATTTAAAAAAACTTCTTTAATCTTTATATATTTTTTAAAAATAAGCAAGCGCGTCAAATTCTTACAAAACATATAATTGATAAAATATAACTATTTACAAGATTTAGTTGTTGATGCACATAATTTTGGGTGAAAGTCATCATATAAACAAGGAAAACATAAATTTGAACGACATCTGCTGCATCGGATAAAAGAAACATTTCCGCATGCACAATTCTTTTTCAAATCTTCCATTTTGAAGCAAACCTCGTTAACATTATAAAAAATATCTCTATCATCATTTAGTTTACAAGTATACCAAGCGTAGCGCAACATGTCTGAAAAAATAGGCGCAGCTATCTGATGATGTACAATAGAATGAATTTTTATGATATCTTCCCGCGATGCGATCTCACGTCTGTTTTCGATTAGAAAAGAACAGTGTTGAAGCCGTCTAATAAAATTTCTAATCTGCCTATAGAAATAAACATCGCATGGATGACAAATAGAAGTTAATTTTGGCGGAATAACTTTAATCGTGCATAATTCAACACTTCTATCATCATCAGAAAAAACTTCGTTATTTAAAGCCTGATTGTTTGTTTGTCCCTCACAAGAATCTATTATCAATAAACATTTATTTGTCCGTACGTATGGTTTTATAATGTTCTTAAAAAATAAACTATGAAGTTTTGTGTTAATGCTGCCAGATTTCGAACACGTAACAAACACGTTTGATAATTCTTCGGTCAATTTACATACAGTATTTTGAAATTCTGCATCAAAGGCCCCTGTTGATTCTGGTAAACACAAAAATACACGTGGTAATAGTTCTCCAGACATGGTAAGTGCATACAATGCTGTGTACGAATTAGTCAAGTCCATATCAGATTTTTTAACAAATACATTCTTCGAACATTCTTGTTCGAGTGTGGTATCATTTGTCGATCGAAACTGACATCGCATTTGGCCGGTATTAATGATAAACTTTTTTTCAAAATTTGGAATTATCGCCTTCATATCCATGCGAAATTTTTCTGCTTCTTTGAATGTTTCCTCTAAAGCCACAGCAGATTCTTTTTGAGAGATATATTTCTGAATTTTACACTGCCGAATTCGATGCCTCCTTTTGAATTCGGTTATCCACCGGTCTGATGCTTTAAATTTTAAGTTGGTAGATTGAAATTGAGTCGCAGCACTCAAAGCCCACTCTTTTATATTCCTTGTAGTCACCTGAAAAATTGGATGCCCTTGGTTGAGATTTGAATATAAGCTTATTAAAAAATATGTAAATTTTTTTTTTCAACCTTTCTACAACTGTGACCAAAAAGATCAAACGTATCAACAAAATTCGAATGACAACTATTTCAAAAAAGTGTTTAAAACATAATTTAACAGCGCCGAAATAAGACCAAAAGCAAATTAAGCTTAGTTTCCCTTTTGAGGTGGAATTAAAACCGAATTATTTTCAATGGCACAGGAAATAAATCTACTTACAAGGAAACGTTCTCAAGTGTTTTGATGAAATTGAAATATGTTATAGAGTATCCAAAAATAAGAGACACGTATTTTTTTTTTTTTATGTGCGGATACGCAAATTTAGGGGATGAAAACCACCCCTAACATTTACCCCCAAAACAGTTTTTCCTAAATATTTCAAGTTCTAATGAATTTTTTGAATGAAAAAAAAAAGGAAATTATGTCCCATAAATACTTTTAAGTAATCCGGTTTCCGGAGGTGGCAACCCTTACTTTTTATTGCAGAAAAACGATTTTTTTTATATATTTGCGTCACAAAAATAACAGTTTTAGTTAAAAATCATTGAAAAATATTTTTTTACATATTATTTTGAAAAATAAAGTTGACGTATTTTTGGATTTCCTTAAAAAAAGCTCCTCAAGGGGGTAAACAACCCCTAGCACTAATACGTAAATGATGTATATTCTTTCAGACATCCTTTTTTCGTGAAAACCAGTATTAAGGGGTTTTTGGAGTCGCTGATTACGAATCTGATGTTAAATTTAAAAAATTCAAAATGGCGGATCCAACATGGCGGGCAAACTTTTGAAAAATACACCAATTTTTGTTTAAAAAAACAATAAATAAAAGTACCCACTAAATGTGCGTATCCGCAGATAAAAAAAAAATACGTGTCTCTTATTTTTTGATACTCTATAACATAGTATTTCAATTTCATCAAAATCGGTGAGACACACCTGAGAATGTTTCCTTGTTAGACGTTATTTCTATTAACCTTATTTTAAGGCAACGATAAATGATTTTTGACAATAGTTTCTGCTTATGATTACTTCAGAATTACTAAAATAATAATCAATATAAGAAAATTTCTGTTAAAATATTTTAAAACTCGATAATCTGAAGCGGATATGATTGCAATAAATAACACATGTATACAGGAAAGTTAAATTAGGCGATTAACAATAAAAACAAAAGTAAATCTTACTTGTTGAAAATCCGCTCTAGCCTCCAAAAAGCGATCATATGTCCATGAATCGATGAACCAGTATTTTTCTGTTTTTATCCCCCCATTTTTTATATCATTTTCCCATTGTTTAAGTTGTTGTTTATTTCTCAATTTTGTGCATCCTTTTCTCTGCAATGATTTTACACTCCAATTAGGATGTTCTTTTGCAAGTCTCACCCCTTTAATTTTTGTTTCTAATGGAATATAATTTCTTGGTTTTTTTACTTCTTCTTCCTCTGGATCAAAGTCTTTGTCACTTTCATCATCATGACTATCGACATTTTCATCATCTTCGTCTTCAGTATCATCTTTCGTGCTTACACCACTTTCCATATTGTTCATTACATAATCTTCTTCGTGGGAGTAAAGAAGTTCTTCTTCTACGAGTATCTTCTTCTCATCCAACATGTCTACAGTGTAGTCGTATATAATTATTGATGGTTCGGCAATATTCGAATCATTTTCCGAAACGAGATTGTCATTATTATGTAAAAATGCATGTTGAAAACGTCTTTTTGATGATTGACTGTTGAGCGAAGCTTCATGAAGTAAATCGTCAGAAGTAGTCGAGGAGCCCGGAGTTTGTCCCAGTTCCATTATAAAAATGCACTATTTGAGAACTTATATTTTAGTTAAATTGTCCACTTGTCTATTAAACTATGTAATAGCAAAATATGTAATGTAAATTATTTTCTCTAAAGAAAAAAAGTCAGATAGCTAATTTTTGAAATATGTTTTTGTTTTTGAGGTTCTAATAAAATCGTTTCGATTTGACGCATCTTCTTAAGGTAATTCTCATTTTGTTCGATGACCGCAGTACTAAACTTCTGAAAACTCTAATAGAAAACTAGTAGAGTATACTAGTTGTATAAAGATACTAAAAATAGGTGAAAATTGATACCTTTTTCTTTAAAAAGTCAATTTTCAACTTTTTTTACCACAAATTATTTCATATTAATCATGTTATATAATTTCAAATAAAAATTACGACCCCGAGGATGCACGCAAGCTAGAAAGTCGAATGAAGACCTGCTGTGGAGAACTGGTATTAACTCAGTGATTTCTGGCTGAAATGATTTCAAAATCTAATGACATGTACATGAAAACATTAATAAAACATTCTCGATGTTTAACCCATTAACGCCCAAAGACCCTAATTTTTTTGTGCAGTTTGAAACCTCATTCTTACAATTAAATGACATTTATTTTCCAATAAAAACCATGAATCTTACTAGTTTTGAGTGTGCTCTTTCAGAATCTGTCGTCAAAATTGAGTTTTTTCCAATAGGAAATTAAATATGGCGACTTTTTGGAAAAAAAGTATCAAAAAATTTGAAATTTGAAATTTTTTGCAATCCAATTCTTACTATGATCAACGGTGATCGGAATATTTGAACTTCCAGAAAAAAGTTTTTTTGCTGATCGCAATCACTCATAACCTTTTCAAAATGGCGGATTTTCTATAGTGCAGAAAATCTGAAAATCTGACACTCTGAAAATCTGACACTCTGAAAATCTGACACTCTGAAAATCGTACAGATTTTCGTGAAATTCTGTACCAAGGGTTTTTATCGTCACTGATTATGAGATTAAAATCAGATTTTTAAAATTCAAAATGGCAAATTCAATATGGCGGACAACAAATTTTAAAAATCTCACAGATTTTCATGAAATTCAGTATACAGGAGTTTTGGTAGTCGTTAATCACAAATTAACATCAAATTTTGAAAATTGAAAATTGCGGATTCAATATGGTGGACATCAAGTTTTGAAAATCTTGTAGGTTTCCATGAAATTCGGGGTTTTTGTAGTTGCTGATCACGAATTGAAATTTCTACTCTTTGCGTAATCCAGAGACAACGGCGTGGACGTGGTAGAATTTTGTCTCCTTTGGGGTGCTTTATTCTAGTGAGTCCCCTTGCCTCTCACTTCTCGGGGTGCTTTATTATTGTGAGTCCTCGCCTCTCACTTCTCGCTCTCTTCTGATTTTAATCTCATAATCAGTGACGATAAAAACCCTTGGTACAGAATTTCACGAAAATCTGTACGATTTTCAGAGTTTCAGATTTTCAGAATCTGTACTATAGAAAATCCGCCATTTTGAAAAGGTTATGAGTGATTGCGATCAGCAAAAAAACTTTTTTCTGTAAGTTCAAATATTCCGATCACCGTTGATCATAGTAAGAATTGGATTGCAAAAAATTTCAAAATTTCAAATTTCAAATTTTTTGATATTTTTTTTCCAAAAAGTCGCCATATTTAATTTCCTATTGGAAAAAACTAAATTTTGACGACAGATTCTGAAAGAGCACACTCAAAACTAGTAAGATTCATGGTTTTTATTGGAAAATAAATGTCCTTTAATTGTAAGAATGAGGTTTTAAACTGCACAAAAAAATTAGGTTCTTTGGGCGTTAATGGGTTAAGGGGGCTATTAGGTTACGATTTAAAAAAAAACATTTATTTCAATTATTTTTTTTACAGAATGAAAACAGATATCGTTTTGAAATTTTGCACAGATATTTAATTACACTTTAGATATACAAAAATATTTTTTTTAAATTTTTGATTCCAATTTTTGAATTTTTAGGATTTTTTGAAAAAAAAAAAACAACAACAAATTATGGCGGGCATGATTTCAGGCATCTGGATCGTCGTAAGAAAAGAAAAAAACAAACAAAAAACAAAATGGCTATCGTGTGAACTAGGATCATTTTTTTCTACCAAAAAATAACAAAATGGCGGCCATTTGAAAAAAAAACGATTTTTGAGGTTAGAAAATCGGTAAATTTGATACCGATCAACACGATTCTAGTTCATACGATAGCCATTTGAACAAGGATTAATTTGGTCTTTTCTTTCTTTTCTTCCGACGATCCAGACGCCTGAAATCATGCTCCCATCATTTGTTGGTGTTTTTTTCCAAAAAATCATAAAAATTCAAAAACCGATCTCCAAAATCTGAAAAAAAATATTTTTGTATATCTAAAGTATAAATAAATATCGGTGCAAAATTTCAAAACGATATCTGGTTTAATTCTGTAAAACAAAAATGATTGAAGAACATGTTTTTTTTTTTTAAATCGTAACCTAATAGCCCCCTTAAAAACATTCAATTGAATTATTCCCTTTAAAGAAAAAATCCCAAAAAAAACCCTTCTAATTTGTTCTCCTAATGTGGTTTCCCCCCTTAAGGTTAATTCTGGTAATTGTGGGTTAATCTGCAATAAATATTTAGAAAAACTCCTTCAATCTTACAATAACCAGTTTTACCAAATTTGGTTTACTAAAACTAAATGTGGGCTCAAATTCACTAATTTGGGGTTATTACTTCGAAGCGAAAAATATATTCGCGTTAAGGCAACATGCGAAATCTTTTTTAAAAGGCTTTCACAAAATGTAAATATAAAAACTGGCCTTAAAAGTGTGCCCACGTAGTTGAGCTGACAAAGCTCAAGCCGAATTAAAAGCCCAGCCCACTATAAACGAATTCCACAATTATTTATCTTTTCGTTTTGTTTACATCGGTTCTGATTAGGTTAATTCAACGCAGTTCTTCGATTTCTATTTCCAAACCCAATTTTATCATTCACAGAATGGTTTATAATCATTTTAAAATCTATTTTTTGTACTCAGGAATATTTGCTAGCATATCTGCAGGAAAATATTATCAATTCGTATTCACGATAAGAATAAGAAATAATCGTAGAATAATGAAATAAGAAAATGTACACTATCTTTACTTTAGTATTTAAATTATTTTATTATTTTATTATTAGAAGCTACTTGTTTTATTGTTGTAACTTTATAATAAACTACTTAATTACTTTTAGAAAAAAATATATACTGACCTTTCGTTCGCGTCAACTTAGAACTGTAACACCTGCAATCAAACAAGAAAAAGTATTTTTAAAATGTCTTATCTCAAACTCGCAACGTCAACAGAACCCTATCGACGCTTAATCATCCAGCAACCAGCTCTTATCTTAAGAAAATAAATATGTCGAAGTAGATAATGTTTTGTCGCGCTCAAAGCTCAGCAGAATTCAAAGACTTAAATAAAGCGAAATGATTCACACCTCGTCTCGAGCCAGACTTAGAAAAACTAATTAAGTTTAACGACACATTTTCCAAAGATCAGTTTTCTTCTAGTTTTTATGCATCTAGAGAAGAAGAAATCAAAAATAGTTAACTTAGAGAGTGTCGGCAGATTTTAAACAGGTTTCTCAAATTTCTATGAAAAAGCACTGAAATTCGCAGGAATTTAACGCGATGATTCGAAACGGAAGCGGGGGCAAAACGAGCTGGTGACGTCTAGAGAAGACGTTGGCACATTCGCTCGATAGACACTGAATAAGAAAAACACAAGCATTGAATATTCCGCTGAGATTATTACAGCTTGCGTGATTCATTATCTAGTCAGATTTATTGAATGGTTGTAAATTAATTTTTCATTAACAGGAAACTCTGCACTGAGATGCGGAAACTGAAGTGCAGTGATAAAAACTTCAAGGGAAAGAGAGAAATTTTCGTTTAAATTAATTCATCTCGGTTTTCCCAGGTTAATTATAAATTTCCCTAAAAACTGATGAACATTCAAACAACATAAAATATAAGGGAAAAATGTACAGAAGATGCTCATGTGCATTCAAAAGTATTTCAAGGAAACCCTGACAAGCTCTTGTTTTATCTCATTTTATTGCTCAGCTAGAGATTTTCACCTGTAATAAAAACATGTGTCTGCCTGTAAAAGATAAAAGTTGTCTCTTATGAGCCCCACGGTCGCAAATTCATGGAAAAAATATTTCAAGTAAATGAAGTAAGCAGCTTCTGGGTAAAGTGTCATTGCAGCATCACGCAGTTCACCCACAATTGCTGACAAGATATTTTTCTTTACTTCTGCAAAAACACATGGTAGAATACTAGATAGAGGAAATGTACGATAAAGTCAAGCACACATGTCCGTCGAGCATTTTATGAAATATATTCTCAGAAGGCGAATTCAATTAGGCAAGAAAATCGTTTTTATAAAAAAACAAAGGCGCCACATAGCCAAGGCGTTCCAACGCTAAGCCGAATTAACTTAATAAGTTGTAAATAGGCATCATAAGAATTATTTACATACATTAGTATATATTTAGTAGGGTGATTTTTTTCGAGACTATTTTTTTTTTAATACCACCTCGAAATTTTGTGGGAAATACCTAAAAGAAAATTCTCTGATTTGATTTGAAAATTTGCCCTTTAAAATACACGTGAACTTTAATTTTTTTTCTTCAAAATTCTACAGCTCAGAGGCATTTTATGGTATAATCTTGGTCAATGATAGGGTTTCTTCAGAACTGAATGCTCTACAAGTGTCCATTGCGGCGTAACCCTAACTCCCACCAGCGAGGTAGTACGGGTCACTAAACCAAATTTGTTCATGAAATTCTCGTTTTTTTGCCCCTATCTTGTAAATAACAAGAGCTACAGAAAAAATGTAAATAACAAACTTGTAGAAAATTCAACTTTCTACAAAAAAGTTCCGGAACAATAAATCGCTAACATCGATGTTTCTTGAGATATTGGGCTTTGAAGTTGAGGTAGAGTTTCTACAATTTTGCTCGATAATCCATGAAAATTCCACCTAATCCAACTACCTCAACTTCAAAGCCCAATATCTCAAGAAACATCGATGTTAGCGATTTGGTGTTTCGGAACTTTTTCGTAGGAAATTCAATTTCCTACAAGTTTGTCACTTACATTTTTTCTGTAGCTCTTGTTATTTACGAGATAGGGGAAAAAAACAAGAATTTCATGCAAAATTACAAGCCGTGAAGTAGTCCGGCTTACACACACAACTATAAGGCAAAGTGGTCTGATTTGGGTCTTATGGCGGACGATGTAAACATGGCAAAAGCTTCATAGCAGTTTCCAAACTAAAACTTCTATTTAAAAACTGTTTTCACTCACATTTACCCTGAGAAGTTTTCTTTATAATTCACTAGACTTTTTATGGGAGTCTGGGGAATCCAAAACACATTACAATTTCGTTACGAATACATCCATAATTTTAGCCTAGTAACAGTAAAATTTCTTGAGATCGAATTTTCTAGAATACTATTTTTTTTTTTTTTTGACAGATACAAATGACAAGTTCAAGATTTGTAATTACAGAAAATGTTGGTTTCGATAGCCTGTCAGTAAAACTGAATGTGTATGTTTTTCTTGTCACTTTCGATAAGCAACGATTGACTGTTTGGTGAACTGTATGTGTGTGTCGTAAAGCGGACGTAGGGCAAATGGTCTGCAGGCCGTAAACAACAGTCAGTCGGCAAGTAAGAGCCAAACACACGTAGATCTTTCATCAGTTTCGACAAGCTGTAGATAGAGCCTGTCAGACGAACTGTATGTGTGTGTATGTCAAAAATCGATCAAAAGGCCGACTGTTCTTCAGTCCGCAGCCTATAGATGAACTGCTAATGAATAGATACTGTGGCGAAGATTTAGTAGGCCGAGTCTTTTTAATGAAAATAAAATTTTTAATTTTTTTAATCTAGTTGGTTGTTATTTTTAAATAGAGTCAGTCATTAATAAATTTAGATTGGAATAACACAAAAATAAAATTAATAATAATTCAAAAAAAAGTAGTATAGATTCCTTTTATACGTTTGGATAAAACATCTTAAATATTATAAGTCGTGGCTACTCAAATTTGAATCTTATTTATACATAGACTCAATGTACAAATTAAGATTTCCTCTCTTCGAAGTTGATTAAGAATCCGTTGCAACTGTCGTTTATTGTTTCTTTTTAATGTGGTAAACATATACATAATCTATTTATATTTGAACATTTCTCATAAAAACCTTTGATACCCATATTCATGTCCGACTAACCGCCGCCATATTTGTCTTTTTAGGCCCAGGTACAATGACCGGATCTGAACGGATAGAAATGTCAAAGTACGCAGTGAAACGGATAGGAAAAAAAAATACCGATTACAATGACGCATCTGTTCGGATTAAGACGTCAAAGTAGTTTCTTTAAATCTCAAAAGTGCGAAAAGGAGAAATGTATATAAATCGAAAAAGAAAAGCATTTTCAATGTTTCTAATGTTGTGTAATATGTATACATACACAGCTTTAGTAAAACTTAAAAAATTGAAAAGTAGAAGAAAAAGGCGGTGGTGGGTGCGACCAATTAATAGAGATCGTTTGACACTTCAATCCGTCAATCAATATGGTGAGAAAACCAGTTTGACATTTCAATCCGGTTCTATTGCGCTCAGATCCGGTCATTGTAATTGGGCCTTTTCACGTTTCATATATCCTATTTCACTCTCAAAATTAAGACGAATCTAATGATACCTCATTTATCAAAATTCATTCAACCAGTTGAACGTTACGATGGAATAAAGAATCACACAAACAAACATCGTCCTGCAGTCAAGTAAAATGTTTTTTTAAATGAGGCAGAGTAAAAGAAATCCTTTTCGACCCTTTAGGTACGAAAACCTATAAAACTTCCTTCTATTAGGACAATTAAGTTATCCAACTTTATCAAAACTTCAACATTTCCCTTTTAGAATTTTTTTGTAAGACGGCGAATATACTTCCGTAAATTAAAATAAACAATGGCCGCAGTATTCAGAATCTTCTAAGTGCGTCAAGTGAACTTCCGGCGTTGATTTCCCCTGAGTACGAAAGTATCAGCGACTGAGGGTCGCAGTCTTCTACAAGCAAAAAGTAAGTTACTACGCATTAAAATATGAATAAAAATCAAGTTCATAAGAAAGCAAAGCAAAATACGTCGACGCGCCCTGCTTCCTCCTCGAACGCCACTTTCGTGGCCAACTTGTGGCTGTGGCGTCAGATTGAGGTCAAAAATTAAACCGCAAGACGTGCGACACCACACGACACGACTTTCACGATCTTCATATTTGGGCTGGGCATTGGGCAGTGTGTGGATAAATTAAAAAAAAAACAAAAAACATCGCAAATATTTTGGAACTGCTTTGACCGCAGTTAAATTGGATGTTTTTCTTATTGCCTTAAAGAAGACCCGGTGAAATTGATTCACTACATCTTACTGACAGAGTAGCCGGTTTTCATCTCTATAGTTCCAAGAATCGAGCTATCATTCTTTAATAGAGACGAATCATTTAACGTCGTTGATGTAAACAAAAATCAATTTTGTTTTCTTGTGGACAAATATTTATTATTTATTTATATATTTCAGTGACCAACTTATTGAACTTATCATTGTAATTTTATCCTGTTTTTATCTCTCTGTTGTACTGACGGGGCTGAACTTGAGGACTTTCAAACTCAAATCGTCTTACTACGAGTTTATCTTTCAGCTGTCGTTCGCAACTGAAATTTTATCGTGTGTTATATTTTTTTATCTGCAATCTAGTATTTGCACATCGTTAAAACCTTTGTTGTTTGTTCAAGAAAAATATGATATATTTTGTAAGAGTTGCCTTTTGCCTCTTTATTAAGGCTTTAATTTTAAAATCAGTTTTAAGGTGTATTCTTACTTTTGGTGCTTAGTTGCAATTTTAACGATGTGTGCGTAGTAGTTGCACCACGATTTAAAAATAAGTTTATCGCTACATTTGATTCATCATAAACGTTACAGATTAACCTGTTTACATTTTCTCCGATAAAAACTCGTAGTCATGTTTCAATATCATTTAGTGTTTCTTATTCATGGTTTCACTATAAGTCATTTAAGCGAGTTTAAGGTGGTTAAGAATGACTCTGAATTCGAATGAGTCATTTTTTTTTTTGTAAATACAAATGAGCGTGTTATTTATTTGTCTTAAAATGTATACACCTAAAACAAAAGAATTATTAAAAATATTTTCGTGATACTTCTACTATTCAGTCACTCTTATAACCAAATGATAAAAATGTTCCCATAATTTTGAAAAGTGAAAAAATTAATTACTTAATGTGAACACTTTTTTAAACAACTACACGGAAATTGCTATTTATATCGTTCTTTGCGTGCTATCATTATATCATATATTTCTATCTTGACGTAATATGCAGTACATAACACATATCGGTGTAGAATAAGAGATTGTAATTACATTACATATACATAACTTCAAGCTGATATATATACAGGGTGTCCGGGAAGTAGTGCGCCAAAATTAAGAGGATGGTAGCCATGGACGGCGCTAGGATTTTCACCATGGTTGGGCGGGAGGTGGGCGGAACATTAATCTAGTGGGGCGGGTGGTATACAGGGTGTTCAGAGGTGGGAGGTCAATACTGCAGGGGGTGAAAGGTCAGACTGAGACAAGCAAAAAATCGTATGGGTGGGGGGGGGGGGGGGGGGGCATATCGCACCGTTTGGCAGTTACAGGGTGATTCGTAAATCAGGATTTTGCCTTATATGGGAACCGCTCTTGTATTTTTATCTTTTTTTCTACGCATCGCAGCGGCCCCAAACTGATTTCAAAAAATCACTATTTGGAAGCCCTTTCCAAAAAAGTTTACACCACCCCCCTATCCCCAACCCCTTGGCCACAATCCCCCCTGGAAGTTGAAAAAATTAACTTTTATTTCACGATTTTTCACCTTTCGCCCCACTTTTCTCCGAAATTCATGTTATTAACATACCTACTTTTTATTTTTTTTATGTTGCCTATCTAATTACCTTTCCAATATCCAATATCCAGTATTGGCTCTTAAGTATCCTGACGCTCCGTTTCAAATACCTCCTATGAATTATGGTATAAAAATGGGTTAGTTTGAAAGGACATTGACCACAGTTGAAGAAGCAAGCGATAAGAACGGGTGTTTAATAGAAAAAATTAAGATAAAATGGCAGAATTCAGTGTTGAAGAGTATGCCGATTTGAAATCAGTTTGGGGCCGCTGCGATGCGTAGAAAAAAAGATAAAAATACAAGAGCGGTTCCCATATAAGGCAAAATTCTGATTTACGAATCACCCTGTAACTGCCAAACGGTGCGAGATGCCCCCCCCCACCCATACGATTTTTTGCTTGTCTCGGTCTGACCTTTCATCCCCTGCAGTATTGACCTCCCACCTCTGAACACCCTGTATACACGTCTTTTTGTCAAACATATAACTCAATGTGTGGTGTATATGTAATTACAAGGAGAATAATCAGTTCGTATTTAAAGAAACCGTTCAGTAATAGTCACTCCATTTGAACACTAATTTTAATATTAAGTAGTAATTAAAATTGCACTTGAGTAGCCTATATGCAAAACCTGCTATATGCAAGAAAAGTTAATTCAGTTAAGTTCAGTTAATGGTGGAAATATTAACCTTATGTCTTCTGCCATCTGAATAACAATATTTTGTGCTGCAAAAAGAACTGAAACTCTTTTGAAATAAGGCGATAAAAATCAGCACTCTAACATATCTGTGAGAACTTTTACACGTTTTCTTTGAATAACTCAAAACTTTTTAAAAAGCATATAGCGCGTTTTGCATATGGGATACTCACTTGTAATTTCATGCATACGAACTTTTCAAACATTAATAACAAAAGCCCGTTTAATTGTACAAAGAATAAATTATTAGGAGGCCTACCTTATTAATGAAGATTGATGCAAATTTTACATTGCTTCTTAAACTTTAGAAAAATTCCCTTGCTTGCTTTACTGAGATTGCAGGCTTGTTCGATTTACTACAGAAGTTGTAAGTAAAGTACAAATATCTGAATCCACAGTTTTAGGGTGGGCGGCTGGGTGGGCGTAAAAATTTTAGGGTGGGCTGGCGCCCACCCTCGCCCCACTCTAGCGCCGTCCCTGATGGTAGCTTGGGTCTTGACCTACCAGAATATCAAAATATGACCTTAGTGAAAACCTCACCATTTTCGAGATATTTGGGTTTTTATGAAAAATTAAATTTGATTTAAAATGAACATGGCAATATCTTGTTATTCATGAATAAAATGGGTGATTCTGAAATCTGCATTAATTAAGCAATTTTTTGAATTGCTTTCCCATCACTGCCTAGTACATTTTTTTTCACCAGTTAAGGTCAAAGTAGAGTCAAATAATATTGAACAGCAAAAAAAAAAATTTGATTATTTTTTTTCTCGACGGTCTTGTGTTAGGAATAAAAAATTACATGCTTACCAGGTAGGGCAACTTATCTAGAATATTTTAGCAAAAAAAAAAAAAAAATGAGAACATGTCTTTTTATGTGCACCAACTAGTCAATAAACTGAAATTTAATTTTTCATAAAAACCCAAATATCTCGAAAACGGTGAGGTTTTCACTAAAGTCATATTTTGATATTCTGGTAGGTCATGACCCAAGCTACCATCCCCTTAATTTTGGCGCACTACTTCCCGGACACCCTGTATAAAGATATTTAACAGATTATCGATTGTAATTTTTGTACAAGATATCACCCACATGTGTCATCTATGTAATAAAGTAAATACCCAAAGCGTGCGATTTTTAGAATATATACACTTTTTCTCATTGTAAAGAAATTTTGCTTCAGAAATAATCAGTCAGGACAATTTAAGCCCTGTGTGAATACCTTTTATATATGTATATAACAGATCGACAAAATTTTGCAATATCTTTATTTCAAGCACATACGTTCTTTGATTTTTAGACTATTATTATGTGCTAATCTTCGTTATATTTTAGTAAAATTTCCAAAATTGATAAATATCGCCCTAGTGTCCTACTTAAATCTTACTACCTTAATTTCAGCCCGAAAAAAAATTTATAGACACTCAATTTTATAATATTAGTAAGATCAAATATTTTCAGGAGTCCAAAAGACCATTCTAAAAATTTACCACTTTTTGAATTAAATTCCCAACTACATATGAATATTAGATAAAAAAAACTATTCAAAGTTTAATACCTAAAAGAAAAACAAACAAATTATTTTAAGTTAGCAAAAAAACACTTCCTATTAGTGTATTTTTTTGCATAAATAGGGTTCAAAGGTGATGACGATTTTAATGAATTAATCACGTCAGCATTTTAAAATATACATTGTCCGATTTCATGAAATTACAAAATAAAACTCAGAAGAGTACGTCTTTATTTTCTGGCAAAGGGAAAATCAATAAATAAATTATGCAAAATCTGACAAAATACCGTCTAATTAATTTCGCTTTCACTACCGTCATAAATGAATAAAAATCAATCAACAAGTGCCAATAAATTTAACAGACAGCGCCGTCAAGCTTAATTTGAAATGTTCATAAAAGATTATTATTATATTTCAATACCAAGCTGAACGAGTCAATTTTACAATTAATTTTCTTTTTCAATTTCTTGGTTTTTTCTTCTTATTTCAATGTTAACAGAAGTTTGAAACTTTATGGAAAGATTCTAGGATCTTATATTTGTAACTAGAGAAAAACGAATTAGAATCAAGAAATAAACGTTAAACTAATTTTACACACATGACCAACAATATTTTCCTAGAGTCTAAGGAATATTTGCAAAAAAAAACATTTATGCCAAGGCAGAATCAATCGCAGATTACTTTTACATCCTGCATGTAAAAAGTAGGAAGTTACAGCCTAAGAAGCTTGCCTTGAGAAGGTAAGCCAACGAAACTTCTTTTGTTTGCATGTTACTATTTCTGCTATCATCTGCCAATTATTTCAATTATCGGTAGTGATGCCTGACGACAGTTTACCGGGCTTTTGTTTTCTCCAAACTCTTACGTAATGAATACGCGGGGAGTATAATTTGCGTAGACTATCCAATTTCCGCTTCGCAGGGAAAATGGTAAATGAAGATTGAAAGTGAAATAATACTACTTAAAGGAATTGTGAAATATTTCTTGCCCAACAGCTCACACATATATTGTTTTATTATATTTTGTTAAATTAAAAGAGATAGTTAAATATATAATATAATAAAGTTATACAAATAGTCTGAATTCCACACCTTAATGCAATCAGAAAATAATACAAATTCTGCACTTAATTCATGAGGCCAAAGTTTCAAAATTGAATAACAAACCTAATCGTGAGAAAAATTAAATATGTAAGAAAAGGGAAAAATTACAGAAATGATAAGGTAGTGTTATTAATTTGATAAGATAAGATTGTCTACCTTGTGAAAATTTTTCACTGAAATAAATAAATGTTTTAAACAAATTCTACAAAATATGAGAGTGTAGCAGTCTAGGAAAGCATTTTTTTAAAACCTTTTGAGGAAACATTTTATTTTAAATTTGAAAAAAAAGCCAATTACCCGATATTTTCCAAAATTAAGGAATAAAAATCCCTATATATATATAAAAATGAAAGTTTCTTTGTTTGTTGCTCAATCACGCCTAAACGCTTGCATCGATATTTTTCATTTTTTGTCCGAAGGTAGTACATATTCCAACTTAACATATAGGCTAATTTTTTTTCGGATAATACATAGGGTTTCAAAATGGCGGATCCACGATGGCGGCTGAAAATTTTAAGTTTGAAGCGATTTTCATGAAAATTGGTACATAGTGGTTTTGCGGCATACTGATTTCAAATCTTCTGTCCAAATTTAGAAATTCAAGATGGCGGATCCAATATGGCGACCAAGATTTCTCGATTTCGATGGATTTAAATGAAAATTGGTAGAATGATTATTCTGAGGCTACAAATTTCAAATATTATCAAAATTTGTAAGTCCAATATGAGACCAAATATCTCGATTTCAACAGATTTTAATGAAAATTAGTACAATGATTGTTCTGAGGCCACTAATTTCGAATATTAGCAAAATTTCCAAATTCAAGATGGCGGATTCAATATGACGACCAAAACTTCTCGATTTCAACGGGTTTCAATGAAAATTGGTACAATGATTATTTTAAGGCTAATAATTTTGAATATTATTAAGATTTGGAAATTCAAGATGGCGGATCCATAAAGGGGCTTTCGGGTTGAAACAAATTCTAGGATATAACAAACTAGAACATTTGAGAAGTGTTTAATTAGTAAGTATTTACCCAACGTCGGGTGAAACCGGGTAACCCAGCTAATATTTAATAATTGCACCATATAGAAATTATATATGATTCTCTTCACTACCTAAACTCGGTTTATTTAAGATGTTCTTTTCGGGATAAAAAATTTTAAAAGTGGATCAGAAAAAATTGTTTTTTAATTATTTTTTTTGAATCCTATAAATTTTGTTTGAAACTTTTTTCTTTAAGAATGTTCTGGAAATTATTGGAACTTTTTATAATGTAAAAACCTCATTTATTTTATAAAATATTTTAAGAATTTGAAATCGGATAAAACAATTATTTTAGACAAAAGTTTACTAAGGTAATTATTTTAGACAAAAGGTACTAAAGTCAAATAAATACCAAAACACAATATATTTTTCTAAATCATGAAACTGCTTTGTGAAAGATTTTTAATACCAGAAACGTAACGCTTTTTAGTTCGTTTATAGGCAGGAATTTAAATCTGGATCGAAAGTACAGAAATTAAACACTACGTATATATGGCAGGTTGAGGGACCAAATCGAGATTGGACTACTTGAAGACTCGAATCGAAAGTGAATCAAATTTGAATTGAATTAATATCTGAAATGGTAAATTATATGTAAAAATGGAGAGACATCAAGGAAAATTAATATCAAGTGCTTATGGAAGTTTTATTTATTTATTGCAAAGACAGTTCAAGGCAATTATCCAATCGAATACTCGTTTATAGCTGTCATTTCGATTCGATCCAACCAGCTAAACTAGATCGGATACATTCGATCCAGTTTCAATACAATCTTGGATTTGAATTCAAAATCAATCTAGATTCTATCGTACACGTACATACCCGGATCGAAGTTTCTATTCCTCTGGTCGATTGGGATTTAGTTTGGACTTTCAGTTTCTGTTGATAGGGATTTGTTAATCCCGATGGAAGTTACACTCCACGAGTCTCGTTCTCCTATAAGTTCAGTATTTTAAATATTGGGTACATTTTGAACTCACTGTATATGTACATAAAAAACCGCAGGTTAAAATTATCATATAAGCACAGAAAGTCTCGCATTTCTTTAATGAAGTGTCTGTGTCAATATTGACATAACATGAATAGTGTCAGTTGAATTCCTTCTAAATTTCTGTGCGTGTGGTCTTGTCTGAATTATATGTACACTTTATATTTTACTTGGAACATTAAGAATGCCTTTAAGGGACTATGAGGACAGGAAATATTGCCTGGATATTCCGTGTGGAGTCTCAATGTTACTTCTGGTACAAGCATTTGAAAGATTGTCACACTACGGTGTTCGGGTCATATTGACGATGTATATGTTTGACCACTTGCTGTATTCCAACAAATGGATCGTTCTCATCTACCATCTGTTTCACACTCTAGTTTTCATATCCGCTTCTTTAGCACTACCGGCTGGAAAAATAATCCAATGTGGCAAATTTCTCACGATCATCATAATCTTCATTCCTTATATAATCGGTCTAGTCCTCCTACTATTTAGTTCTATATACGAGGATCATCCATGGAAATATACCTCCTTTCTAATTTCACTTCCATTAATTGCTTTCGGTGGAGGATTTCTCTACACCTGTATTTCGTTGATGATTATCGAACAAACTGACCCAGAAAACGAAGAGGATGATACAATTCGTAATGTGGTGCTCTGTAATTTTCTCGGTTTAGTGTGGATGTTCACAGCAAGATTTTTAGTTCCCGAGATACAATCGGTCGTATCCTGTTTAGGGACAGAATGTTATCTAGCAGCCTTGATAATGATTGTTTCATGTGCAGGATTGGCAGCAATTTTATTCATCATTCTGGGATTTTCGTATGTCGACTTGCGAGGATCCATTGAGAGAAAAACTTTTCGAATCTTCTGTTTTGGAGCATGTAAAAATTGCTGGAAACTTCCAAAATCAAGAGCAAAGTATCTGAATGACAATGAACAGGACTTTTCCGGGGAAGAACTAGAAAATATCGTAAGCTTCTGGGATAGTGCAATGTGTTTTGTTCAATTGGCAGTATTTTGGTCATATTGCTGCCAACAAGGATCAACGTGGACACTGCAAGCAACAGAGTTGAACTCGTTTTTATCATTCCTGGACATACATCCTGCCCAAATTCAATTATTTTTTCCACTGTTCTTCCTCGTTTTAGTTCCATTTCAAGAAGTTGCTATTTTGCCTCTATTACGGAAAATGGGAATAAATAGAACACATCACAGACAATTCATCGGAAGCATCTTTTCGGTACTAGCGGCTGTCGGAGCCTGGATATTACAAGAATACATAGTTGTGACGAAAGAAGGCATCTTTGTAGGTTCGGAAACTTCCAAAAGTAAGGAGTACTTTGTGGAACAGGACACAAGCAGATTAGAATTATTGAGCATATTGTGGCAAATTCCGCAATATTTTTGTTTAACTTTGGCCGCTGTGATATTTATATCTACTGCCTTTGAGGCAGTTTATTTAAGATTGACAGGAAGTTATCAGGACCTGGGAGTCATGATCTGTCTCCTTTCTTTGAGTTGCGGAGAAGCACTAACTGGCCTGTCTTACTTCATCCTTTCTGTAGATAAAAAAACTTGGTTTATGATCAATGCAATTTATCAAGGTGTTGCTTGTATTTTATTTCGTGTAATTGGATTGCTACAAGACTTAAAAAAATAATAATTAAATTTTATAAAGATTAAGAATTCTGTTTCTTCGATGTAGAACGTCCTCATAATAAATCTGAACTACATGCTCTTTATAAACAACTCATTCCTGAATGAAAGATACAAACTAAATGGTATTGAGTTAGCACAACACCTTAAACATAGAAATGTATGTATAAAAAGGCGGATTCTATTCGAACTTTCGAAAAGACATATTTTTGAAGAATTATATGCTCATTTTATTTAAAATTGAGTTTGAGGTCTGGCCGCGGATTTTGATAAAAAGTTTGTAGAAACGTACCGTCGTCAGTTTGCCAGTTTTCATGTTTTTACGATTTAATTTTTTACTACTAAAATCTGTTAAAGTGGGACATGACGTAAGCATAACGTTCCGATTTTTACACAAATTAAAATAAAGTTGAACGAATTCGGTTTTTACTTTTACACGAATTGGATGATCGGATAACCCTAATATTTCGAAATCGAATTCCGGTTTTTATTATGGCATAATGCTCTGTTGCGGTTACCTGCTAGTCGGAGCAAACTCAATGTTTTGAAGATATTTTTCTATAAGTGGTTTATAATAAATATATGGATATTAAAAAAAAAACAGAATATTTTGAAGCTAACTTATTTTGTTTGTTATAGTGCTTTAAAATAAAGTAGTTTTGATTTCTTTATTTTTCTAAAGTATGATATTTGAGATATTTGTTCTGCATGTTTTGCATTTTCACTATAACTTTCAACATTTACTACCTTCCGATTCTTAATAGAAATTACATAACTATAATTAGAGTAACTTTCATGTCAAAGAATCACATATATTGGAATTATTCACATTTATTTCATAAAGTTTAAATTCGTAGTCATCATTACTACTATCTTATAATTATATTATTATTTTACACTGTGACTATCGGCTAATAGTATCAAGGCATGTTTCTTATTTCCTTGACCACTCTATTTCGATACAGATTTCGAAACACTTTGCTGCTCAGGTTATTAAAGAAATAAATTTGTCTCGATCTGTTTTTGAGATATTAGACAAAATAATAACCACAGCAATGTGTTTCTAAAACCCGCCGCGACTATGGTGGATATCCAAAGCAAAGAATAATAAACTATTCTTTAAGAATAATTTCTGAAATTCCACACAAATCCTTAGAAAGGTAAGGAAAGATGGTAAAGAGTAATTAATTATGTAACGCCCGAGTACATAGCATCTGCTCCGTTCCGACCAGACTGACGATTCGTAGTTTGACAACTGTCTTTATTAGTTGTGTGTTGTGAAAGTTAGTTAAAAAATTTAAGAATTGCGGATGTTATATCCTCGGACCTTTATTCCTAATCTCCTCAACAAAATTGTCTTTATCTATGGTTTCGACTACTGCTACTCAACTGCTTGGCACTGAAGTGTGAGGTTATGTCTTCTGGCAAAATTAAAAGTTTGCCCAGCTCGTCCGCTTCAATCGTTCCATTCCGTTCCGTTCATTGAAGGCACAGCATTAACCCTCTATAACGTATGGTAGACTACAGGCAACATACCGTTTCACCCTCCCTAAATTCTCCTAGTAACTATTATTTCGTCTTATCAAGCATTGTAAAATGTCGTCTACACTCCGTTCTGTCAATCTAATACAAGCAAATCAAACTAGATGTCACTACTTGTTTCAAACGACGAGATGTTGTCAGTGAAGTGAATCATTTCAAATAGTGGGTGCGTGATAGAAGATAAAAAATAATAAAAAATAGTTATTACGTTTGTTGGTGCTTGTTTCTCTGAGAATCTATAAGGTAAGTATTCAAAGTTTACTATATTACTATATTTTTTTGATATTTTATCGTTATTTATGTATTAGGTGACATTTAGTGTTTGTATCTTGTAGGCTACATTATGCGGAAAGGGGAACTATTTTGTATGAACACTGCGAATATTTACATAAGTTATTATTTTCTTTTAGGATGGCTCACCGACTTTACCTTAACGACAACGAGATCGCCTGCGCACTCCAAAGTGATTCTGAAAGTGAAGATGGTCTCGACTTCGACGACGATAATTTGGCGGATCCTGATTTTGACCCGGATTTTGGAGAGTTGATTGAAGAGTCTTCGGGGGCTGAATTTGAAATGGACGCGTTAATAGACGCCTTGAATAATAAGGACCGTAATTCCAACACTGAGGTAGAAGTAGAACCGACCCCGCCTAGTGCAGACATCCCAGGTACCTCAGGTCCCCCCGTAAAACGAAGAAAGCCTGAAAAGCCAACATTACAGTGGAAAAAGAAGAATCTAGAGCTGAATGCACAGCAGCTGGCTTTTACTGGTAACGAGTCATTGAGTTCTGATATCTTGGATCTTGAAACTCCTATACAGTTCTTTCTTTATTTATTTCCACTAGAACTTATAAAGAAAATTTCGGAAGAGACAAACCTCTATTTGGTACCTGTGGTAACCGATTTTCATTCTTCCCAATTTGGCTAATTTTCTTTGTCATTGTAACTCATTGTTGCCTGGGAGCTACGCTCCCTTTTTTGTAATATTATGCTTAATTAATAAGCAATTACAAAATTTAAAAAATATGTATTTTTTTTAAATTATAAACCTTTCCGATTCCATGAAAAATATGTAATTTGAAGTTTTTGAGTTATAGAGGGTTAACCCATTTGTATCATGAGGCAGAATGAGATAAAGGCTCTTATTACCAAATTGTTTAATAATTATATTTAAGTAGAAAAAGTACAACAAGTAAAAAGAACCTCATATTTCAGTATTCTGTACATATTTTGAACACAACAACAAACAAAAACAGAATTGAGCGGTGATAGCGATCAGGAAAATTGAGCGGATATATGCGCTAATGATGCAAATGGGTTAAATACCAATAAACAATGTGTACTATTTATTTTTATTCATTTCTATTGTTATCCCTACTAAAATAACTTTTCCTTTTAGCGCATTTTTTGCGATGTTAGACGTATGTAAGGCCTTAAACCATAAAAAAAGCCATATACGTAGTTAATTGGCGTATCCAAAAAATCCCAGGCGTCCTTGTGGAGAATCAGTGGTATAAACAGACAAAATATGTACCTAAACTTTTATTTTACATTTAAAAATTTGCCATCTTTGACTATTCATCGCTGTAACTTCAAGAGTTCGGATTTCACCGAAACGCTTCGACAAAGCATAAATACGAGCAGCTTGAAAGTAAACTAAGAATTCTCTAGTCTTTTAAACCCATCTGCGCAGAATCCTCCTTAAGGAACATTGAGTTGCATGGCTTGCCATAATAAAAATATCTAAGAGTTTTCCGGAATGTCTACTGGCTTAAGCTCACGAAATTAAAATATCGTCCAGACCGTGGAAGATAGCAGTTAAAAAGTATGAAATAAAAATTATATTAAAAGCAGTTTCATTAAAAAAATGTTCTCTTCCTTTGCCTGTTAATTCTTCGCTGCCGCAGTACGTTCAGAAGAGAATATAATTTTTTTTCCTTTCCTCCAGACCGGTTGCCCAAGCTTTGAGTATTTTGATTATAGTTCACGACCTTCATGACGCGCCTTCTTCTCTATTTTTTTGTTTTAATTCTTCATTATAATGCAACATCTAACTGGGTATGCATAAGGATAAGACGAGACTAAAATAAGTAAGTGAGGTGAATTCTTGAATTCTTGCCCGGTAACCAGTTTTTTTTTTACATAAGCATAATCGTTCGTATCAACTTTTTCGGCTTAAAGTAGATGTCATCTAAATGCGAAATTATTGCAAAGTATTGTGTTTCAGCTTGAAAAATTGAGTATAATTTTCGTAACCCTCTTTGACTTCGAGACAAAGCAACGAGCGTCAAGCTAGAATGCGTGATCAAATCATGTTTTTATAAAGGTGACATGAAAGATGAGCCTGCAGGCCAGCTTTGGACGAATTTACGCGCATTCTAAGAAATTTTCCAACGCAAGAAATACGAGAAGCAGTCAAACACTGAACAAAATTCAACCACTGAATCGGCAAATCAACGCTAACAAATTTAATTTTATTCCATTCCGCAAAAACAAATTGATGACAGCAAAACTGTGGGGCTTTTGGGTCACTTGAGGCGCAGAACAGGCGGCGCTGCCGTGCCTCGATGTTCCCTCTCGCCTAGTGAACGGTGGTGGTGGCTGGATCGAAAGTCACCAGTTGTGGCTTCAATCTTCGAAACAAACAGGGCTTTTGAAATTTTACCCCCTACGAGGTCCGCTGCAGCTTCCTCTAAATTTGATAAAGCGAAAGATGAAACTGGTCGGGCTCGCCTACACGCCCAGGACGAGTCTGATGAAGGTTGTGGGTTCTTCTGCGACTGGCCTTTTTTCCCTCAGCCAACCCACAGCCCCAAGACGGATTATTCTACTAAAGGTTAGTAATTTTTACTTAGGCATCCGCACGTACTTCCACTTTCCAGAGCAGGTCGACTATTTCGCAATTCCTTACGTCCGCGAGGTAGATGCACTCGAGACTTTGGCACTTGGCACAACCACTGCACAGTTCTGCACCCACTCGCAACTCGCGCCGATTCCAATCAGTTCGGCCAGAAAATTGGCATTACGCGGCACGCAGCACTCCTCTGGTACGGCACAACATGCAAATTAATAAGGAAACGGCAAGTGGAGTGTGACCTACTAACTAGTTAAAGTTACTCCAGCAGTAAAAATAGAAGCGAAGCAACAGAACCCGACCACGAAAGCAAACCGCAGCCAACTCAAACCAAAAAGTGACTGAAGACAAGTGACATTTCGAGATGTGAGCATGCAGCGCTGCGGCGTTCAAGAAGCGAATAACAAGCGACGGTGCTGCCAGACATGTGCAGTAAGAAAATTGTAGTAGATTTCAGATTATGGTTATCCTCATTTTGGCAGATCTGGATTATCGCGATAAAGACACTCGGGTTTTTCTTCAAAGTCGAATAAATCTTTCGCCTTTTACTAAAGATTATTATCACGATAAAGAGAACACAAGATATGCCCATCAGCTTTTTGACACTTGTCGTGACGTATTAATGGACACGTAGTTGGCTAAATCGAGGAAAATAACTTAAATTAATTATTTGGGCATAGGTTCGATAAATTATGATAGGTATAATTATATTGGTTGTGTGAATATGATTCCGCCCTTTCCCAGAAGATGTTTTTATTACTGCTTACGTGTACTAATAAATAGCAACACTTGTGTGTTCGATAGTACTTTATGTCAGCTATCAAACGCACTACGTGACATTTGGTTTAAATATTAGCAACAAGTGCTTTTACCTCCTTGAAAATGTTGGTTTTCGTTCCAAATAAACATCATTTGCGGGAATTTTTCCTAAATATTCCGTTGAAAGTTATTTCGTCTATGCATTGATTATTTCATACAACAAATAGGGAATGAAGATGTCACATGGCGGATCGTTACGAAAAATGTTTTCCCTAAGACGTTAAGTAAAGTCTAAAGATGAGTACTTTCTCATATCCTTAAATTAAGATTCAGGCTTTCATTTAAGCCATACTACGGCCTTCTTTGAAAATACGTTATTTTTTAATGAACATTCAAAAATGGCTGAAAAACGGTTTTTTGCTTATTTTAACTATATTTTTCTCGAAAATGAGAGCTAATTAAACATGTTGGTTTGCAAATTCGTAATCTACGGAATCTATCTAAAAAATCCTATAGAAATGAAGCAATACTTATTCGGCCGCAGAAAAACGTATACAATTTGTAGCCCCTTACAAAAAATATCGCTTTAAGAAGCGTTGTGCAACATGACGTATTTTGGCATATCCGAATGGCAAAATGGCGAGAAAAGCCGTCGATTTTGTTCTTACTTCACTTCCTTTTCTTTCCTGCACGTTTCTTGGTCCCTAAACGCCGCTGAAAGTATACAAATCTTAGGTCTGTGCGTTGACAATCCTGTGGCATCCCAGTGCGCACTAGTGGCACTGGTTTTTAAACGTCAAATGCCAGTTCGGTGTTTTTTGAGAAACCTGTAGCATCCTGGGGCGCCCTGGTTTTACCCCAGATAAAATCCGGTGTAAACTCAGGGTTAATGACGAATATCAGTTTAATTGTTAATAGACACGGTATTTAAAGTTGAATTAAGTCTTGTTATAGACACAAGAAGTTAATTTTAGCATTTCGATGTGAACATTATCGAAAAGTAGTGGTTTTATTTTATACATTTTGTGCAAAAGACCAGATGACAGTTCTCTTTTTTAATAAGCTGATCGTTTAACTGACAAGAACTGAGGTGCCCCATGTTTTTTGACAATTATCAGGGCGCCCTGGGGAGTTTTGCCGTTTGTTTACAACTGCGCATTTCTACTTGCGCCATGCTGACCTTCTCTAAAACTAAATTACTGCTTTCATTTTACAATTTTCAGCTTTATCATTTGTATTTAGCATTTATTCCTTCAAGTTAAAATATTTAAATGCTTGATTTCAAATATTTATGTCGATAATGCAGTGCACGTTCCTACAAAACATGAAGAATAATTGGAAATGTCAGCTGTCAATCCGTTTGACATTTCTTTGCACATGTTCAAAGCGTGTAGTCGCGACGTGGGGCAAATTTGTTTTCATTTTAATCGCAAGATCTTTGAAAATATAAAGTGAATTGAATTTATAAAGATGGGTAAATTTAAGAAAGGTAATGTGCAACAAGGAGCCAAGTTAGCAAATGCAGAAACAAACAAAAAATTGAAGCCCGGACAGAAAAAAGGTGGTGTCCAAAATGGGGTTAGCAAAATAAATCCCAAGAAACATGCCGTGAAATTGCCGGCAAATATTAAAGAGCAGGTTAAAAACCAGAAGAATAAGAAAGTCCTTACGGAAAATGGGAATTTGAATCAGATTGTCACAGTCAAGGAAACTGGAAATAAAAATAAAAATGGGAAATTGCCTGTCGTAGGCTTACAAAATGGTCAGGGTAAGGCCGGGAAAAAAGGATTGAAAAATGTAAGTCCACAAAATAAAGCAAAACATAATATTCCAGTAAGTAAACCAGAAATAAAGAACAAGGAGAAAGCAGGTCCAGAAAATAAATTGAAAAAGCAAGTTGGACCAGTTCCTAAATTACCATTGGCGCCTAATCCAAAAAAGAAAGGTAAGAAACAAGTACCCCTTCCTCAAAAAGGACTAGTAATTGCGCCTACGACTGCCACGAAAGAAAAATCTAAAACAACGTTAAAAAAGAAACAAAACAAAGCCCCTGAAGAATCAGAAACAACGTTAAAAAATAAACAAAACAGAGCCCCTGAAGGATCAGAAACAACGTTAAAAAAGAAAAACAAAGCCCCTGAAGGATCAGAAGCACAAATTAAAGAGCAACAAAAGGCGGTAAGTGTTTCACTGCAACAGAAACTTGTTAAAGAGGCAGAAAAAGACGAAAAGCTCGAAGATGAATTCAAAGAATTAAAAGAATCTTTCGACGAAGCTAAATTTAATGAAATCGTAAAGAAGGACACCATTACTAAAATAGTCGAAACTCTAAAGACGAATGTTGCTGATGATATTAAAAAGAGGAAAAATCAAATTTTTTCGGACTACAGATACATGATGAACGTTACGTGCTTTAAGATTCCTTTTTGCCCAAAAAGGATGGTAAAACTGTAAGTAACCTTCTATTTTCGTTCCTTTGAATTTTCTTACATCTCAACTATGTTTACAGACAATTAGAGCATTCTCTGATCAGCGACGATGACGATGTTTGTCTGATTGTAAAAGACTTGAAGCGGGGCATGAGAGTAGATTATGAGCCCACAATTCACCACTATGAAGATCTGCTAAGGGAGAAAGGAATTAAGGGAATAAAGGCGATTATGCCATTCAACCAGCTGAAGAAGGAATACGCCAGCTATGAGATGAAGCATAAGCTTTCAAACACCTATGATTACTTCCTGTGTGATGGAAAAATTTCCGGCAATGTCTCAGGCTTTCTCGGATCGGTATGTTGAATTTTTTTTTTTTTTTATATTTATATAATGTATTTACCTCCCAACTTTTACTCGTACTACAAACAGAGGGCTTTTCTATCTCACTTCTGCTTTAACAGTCTAATTGGAACGGCACGATATCCTAAATATCCTCGTCAATATCCTCAAAAATATTTAAATATTATTTAATTAATGCAAAAATGATGATGAATGATGAAATAATGAAAACAAAATTGGTTGAGTATTGAATTGAAGGATTCACGAATATTTTAAAATAATTTATTAAATACGATCGTAGTCTGTAGCTTTTTGTAGGTTTTTTAAAACCCCCTGATCTATAGCAAAATTTTCTATCAATCAATTTTTTCTAATTTATGCAAAATGGGCTTTAATGCAAATAACCAGTTTTCAAACTGTCTGATTCATACTATATATTGTAAGGGTCACGGAAAATACCAAGGAAATCCCGCTCCTTTTAAATAATGGAATTACAAATCGTTACATATCTTCTCAGCAGGTGTCTGTGAGGACGAGCATCAATATGGTAATCTGAAAATAGCGTCAAAGGTCTGTGATCATAAATACCTCCGACAAATCGGCATAAAAGGTTCCTGTTTGCTATTAAGTGCCTAGTCCCTTACAAGCACGATTCACGTCTTGTGCAATTATAAGAAGGAAAAGCATAGGCTCCCTGTGCATGATCATAAAGTCCTTTGCACATGTGCAGTGCACAAGTAAGAAACAGGCGCCTTCTTAAATGAACACATTCTAGCATGCTCATAGTTTTTGGCGCCACAGGATTTAGTTTATAACTAGGTTGGAAGTATAAAAGGTTAGACTGGATTTGAGAACGGAGCATTGCGTTTGTGAATCTCGTTAGTCGGACGCCATCGGGTGCTCTGCTGAGTTGTGTCTTGCCACGATTTTGCGAATGGGAAAGTGTAGTCTTTATATTGTAGGCTTTTTTGTTCTTTATACAGAAAGTAGCAATGTATGATGAAAAAAGTTTTCCGACATTTTTAAAAAAACAAAAAACTTATATGTGTCAGTTTTCCTTAAAATCACATCTTCTTTCAGAAGACTATGCAAATAAAACTTTTGTATACCGATGCATTTTAAATTTAAATTTTTCTCGTTTATATATATACTTTAAATGGGTTTACTCCAGTTTCCCAATGATATTTAACAAAACCTCATTCATACATAAAGATGTGTAGACTATCTGATTGAAGTCTCGCCGAAATACAGACGGTGATAGAGGACATCGAAAAAAGTAAAATAAACGAAAAAAACCGGGATTTAACTTGCTTAGTTTTCAAGAAAACAGAAAAAGTTTATTGTTTTTATTAATCACCCTGTAACTTATAAGTAAGTCATCTTATGATGTAAGTTTAAGTTTCATTCAGTTAAGCATTCAAGTGGAAGCCTCGAAGATCTGTTATTAAATAATGTTACTAAAGAGTGGTTATTAAAAACAACTTACTCTAGGTCTACCACTGCTTGCATATTGGCGGGTTCTTTTATATATAAATTATAATAAATATCCCTAATAATAAAAATACTATTTCCAGAAATTCCGTAAAAGCCGATGTGCTCCACAACCTGTTCGATTTAATACTAACAATCTCGCTGGTGAAATAGAAAAGTCCATGAAAAAAACATCCTACAGGCAAGGCGAGAAGGGTACCTGTACCTCCATACCAGTGGGCCATCACAAAATGTCTCCAGAGCAAGTTGCCGAAAATATTCTATGCGTGATTTCTCAACTGAAGGATGTGTACCCGGGAGGACTAGCTAACATCAGAAGTCTTTACGTGCGAGTCAATGTACAAGCTACAACCGCCCTCCCATTCTACGTGAGTTTGATACCACCGCAGACGGTTCCGTACATAGTTGGTCCGAAAGAAGAGAATTTGAAGAAATTGAAAGAGAAGGCTAATAAAATTCTGGATAAGTTTGAGCTCACAAATGCAGGTGAAATCGTTCGAAAGAGAAAGGTTGAGCAGCACAACGAAACGGTAGAAGAAGAACCGAAATTGAAGAAGAAGAAGAAGATCGAGAAGGCCACCGAACTCGCTGGTAATAGTGAGAATGAGACAACGAATGAAAAGAAGCCAGTTCAAAAAGATGTAAAAGAAGCATTGAAGAAGAAAGAAAATGCTTCAAACTCTAAGTCTACAGAGAAAAAAGTAGCAAATAAAACCGCAGATCTTGAGGCTAATGCTGAGGAGGAAAGCGATGAAGATGAAAGTGAGGAAGAAGGAAGCGGTGAAGAAGAAAGTGAGGAACAAGGAAGCGATGAAGAAGAAAGTGAGGAAGTAGGAAGCGGTGAGGATGAAAGTGAAGAAGAAGGTAGTGACGAAGAAGGTAACGATGAAGAAGGTAGCGATGAAGAAGGAAGCGACGAAGAAGGAAGCGACGAAGAAGGAAGCGCTTTAGAGTTCGAGAGTGAAGACGACGATAGTGATGACGACAGTGTGGAGGATATTAAAGGAGTAAATGAAGATGAGAGTACAGAAGAGAGTAGTGACGATGATGCTGAAGATGAATAGGCTTAATAAGAGTATTTTATTCCGTTTCTAATTGTTTCATTTCCTTATATATTAAAATTCCCAAAATACCCTATTTATTTTATTTAGATATTTTCTAAATAAATCACAGACGATGGGAAAATTTATTACATCTCTGTATGATCAATTTCATTCTTTCGTTCCTAAGAATTGCTTATTTAGGGAAATTGTTTAAAGAAAGTAGCTGTTATGTTAAATATCTTCGATATACTAATAAAATTAGGGTCTTTGATGTTCGAGTAAAGCGAAATCGACTCCGTAATAATAAGACCTTTAAATTTTGACTTTAAAAGAAAAATCAGAAAGGTTTATGAAGAAGATACCCGGTTATTTAAATTTTATGATTGTATACCTAAAGGTTTCGGAATTAATATTTATGGAGATTCACTTTCTATTGGTGTAATAATATTGATGTGGGTTCCATCAATAACCAGGTAATCTGGATTTCTCGTAAAAATACCTCTTCAGTTTTGGGCATATCTAACGTTCGAATATATTTAGCAAATATCTAAGGCGGTGGAGGGAAAACAAAAACGCCCTATCGGGTATGTATGGTATACAGACGGTTCTAGATGCGACGGATTTTCCGTAGTAGAATCAACTGCCCGATCTCCATGGCCTTAGGGAAAACTCCCATGATTTTTTAAGCTAATATAATAGCTATAGATACCTACGCCCGAACTATTATATGTAGAAAAGGGAATGAGAGGTGCTAAAATAGGGTAGGTAGGCAGTCAAGCGGCGATCAGAACGCTTTCTAGTTACAATACATAATCGAATTTAGAGAGGTGTGTCTGTAAACGTTAAGAACACTCACCAATTCAAACAGGCTTACCAAAGCTTAGGTGCCAGGGTACGAAGGAATAATTGGCAATGAAAAAGCGGATGAACTCGCCGGGAAGGAAGCGAAATCCATTTTCTTTGAACCGAAACCTTACTGTGGTCTGACCAAGAGTTATTACAACTTCTTCCTCAGGCTATGGGAAGAAAATAATAAAGTTATGCATTGGAACAATCAAATCGGACTCAAACAAGCGAAAAGATTCATCTACCCCTTCAAGCAAAGGACGATGAAACTTCTAACGCTCAGCAAGTCTGGACTAACCAATCATAACCGACCTACTTGTGGTTGACTGTGCTCTAAGGTACTATCTCAAAAAGATAGATGTTGAGTTTGAAGATACATGTCGCTTCTGTCTTCATTTCGAAGCGTTCATTATCGCACTAGCAGATGTGTCCAATGCGATTCCCCAGAGCACTATAGACTACTTCAAAGACCTTGATATATAAGGGGTTTAAAAAGAGGGTAATAGCAAAATAGACATTACAGATCGCTCTGCTATCGAGAGGCATCTAGAGTGCCTTTGCGATCAACTTAGTAATAAAATATGGTCGCCATATTGGGTCCGCCATCTTGCATTTCTAAATTTGGACAGCGGATTTGAAATCAGCATGCCGCAAAACCCCTATGTACCAATTTTCATGAAAATCGCTTCAAACTTAATATTTTCAGTCGCTATCGTGGATCCGCCGTTTTGAAACCCTATGTATTATCCGAAAAAAATTAGCCTATATGTTAAGTTGGAATATGTACTACGTTCGGACAAAAAATGAAAAATATCGATGTAAGCGTTTAGGCGTGATTGAGCAACAAACAAACTTTCGTTTTTATATATATATATATTAGGGTGCTTTTTTTTCGTGACTATTTTTTTTTTTTAAGTCCCACCTCGAAATTTTGTGACAAATACCTAAACAAAAATTCCCTGAAAATTGGAGCCCTTAATATTAATATTAAGTACTAGACCAAGGCGTATGAAGATTTCCCATATAAAATACACGTAAACTTTGATTATTTTTCTTCAAAACTCTACAGCTCAGAGGCATTTTACGGTATAATCTTGGTCAATGGTAGGATTTCTTCAGAATTGAATGCTCTACAAAAGTGTCCATTGCGGTGTAACCCTAGCTCCCACCAGCGAGGTAGTACGGGTCATTGACCCCAATTTTTCCATGAAATTCTCGCTTTTTGCCCCTATCTCGTAAACAACAAGAGGTATAGAAAAAGTGAATATTAAAAACTTGTAGCAAATTCAATTTCCTCCAAAAAGTTCTTGAACACCAAATCACTAACATCGATATTTCTTGAGATATTGAGCTTTGAAGTTGAGGTAGTGTGGAAGTTTCATGGATTATTGAGCTAAATTTTAGAAGCACTACCTCAACTTCAAAGCCCAATATCTCAAGAAACATCGATGTTAGCGACTTCATGTTCTAGAACATTTTGAAGGAAATTAAATTTCCTACAAGTTTGTCATATTCACTTCTTCTGTACCTCTTGTTGTTTACGAGATAGGGGCAAAAAGCGAGAATTTCGTGGAAAAATTGGGGTTAATGACCCGTACTACCTCGCTGATGGGAGTTAGGGTTACACCGCAATGGACACTTTTGTAGAGCATTCAATTCTGAAGAAATCCTACCATTGACCAAGATTACACCGTAAAATGCCTCTGAGCTGTAGAGTTTTGAAGAAAAATAATCAAAGTTTACGTGTATTTTATATGGGAAATCTTCATACGCCTTGGTCTAGTACTTAATATTAATATTAAGGGCTCCAATTTTCAGAGAATTTTTGTTTAGGTATTTGTCACAAAATTTCGAGGTGGGACTTAAAAAAAAAAATTGTCACGAAAAAAAAGCACCCTAATATATATAGGGATTATGCAATTTCCAGGTTATAGTCCTAACATATGATACTTTTATAAAATTCACAAAATCAATTCCTCAAAGTGTAATAGATGCAATTCCTTAAGGATTCACAATATATACCTCACACGTGACTAAGTGTTGTATCCCTTTAATTCGTTTATGCATTCGTAACGTATGATTTGCAAGAATTGCTCCGAAAAAACCATTTCGGATCAATTTCTGTACATATTATCCCTAGGCGAGAATTCTCGGTATTAAGGGTCATCCCCTCCCCAATTTCCAGTACCTTTTTTAGCTGGCCGTATGCTGCAGTAGGGCTTTCAATTACATCGAACGTTTTTGTTTGAGACGGATAACCGCGCCGTGTACACACAAAAAGCAATATTCATGCTTGCCACGTCGGGAAAATTAGATGCCGCCACTGCAGCTGTGTAAGACCCATCGGTCTATCCATCCAGGTCGGCGTGCGGGAAAATTTGAACGAAGAAGTGATGCTTTAAATATTTCATGAGACAGGCGAGCTTTGATTTATCGGTGGGACAAAGATTTATTGCCGGGGAATAAATTTCAATTTGAGAACTTTTCGGAGGAGTACGTGGAAAGCACTACAGACAAGGTCGTTTGGAATGCTTACAATGTCCACAATGCCTCCAAGTCGTATGATGGACGAGCGCTGAATTGTTTCCTCTCGACGATTTTTTTTTTTTTTTTATAGAAAACTCTAAGGGATTTCTGGAGGTAAATTGCTTCTGAAAGTAAAATTTATTTATTTGAACAAATTTTTCCAGGTTTTGGGAGATTCCTATTATTTTTTTGGAAGAACACGTAGGACCTAGAAGTTTTAAAACAAATAATTTCAAATGATTGTGCACGTGGGTGCATATATTATAATATCCATTGCGAGTTTTGCTCATTCACAAAAACAAAAAATAAAAGGAAATATGGTAAAAATCACAACTCATCTTGCAGAGAAAGGGAATTTGTTCAAAATCCTCGTAAAATAATCAGGTATACGTTCAGAGTGTAGGGGCGGATAGACACTTCTAAAAATAAAGGTTAAGCCAGGATTTTCAGGGGATATGAGAATATGTTAAAAGCTTCACTGTGAGATTCTTTTATACAGTGAGGAGCAAAACTGTAACAGAATGTGGTATGGTTGAATAAAATGCTCATATATTTTAAAAATAAATAAATTTCCTTCCTATATTTTTCACTTATTCGGTTTATTATATGTACTTCAAAAAACTAAAATAACTTAATTTCATTAAATTTCTGATATTTGAATTTCAAATAAAAATGAATAATTCTCCTTTAAGTGTATTGTTACACTTTTGCATTTTAGAGAAAACTTATTTTTCATTTCCTAAAAAAAAGAGAAAGATTCTCATGGGGTTGTATGCAGTAAACTAAATAATAGACATATTAATGCATAACACAAATAAAAAAGAAACTAACTAACTCCAGCTACTACCAAAGCTAGGAATCAATAATTTTAATAGGTCTTTTCTCAGTGTATTAATTACACTTCTCTAAATTTCAATAATTTTTGTTCTACTGTTTTTGACTTATATTTAAGGGGTTAGGTGTAGTCAGAGGCATAAAAAAAATGACAATTTTAAATAATTTTTTTTTGCCACTAAATTAATTTATTTTATAAAAGTAAAAACATAGTATTATTAAATAAGGTTTCGACTTGACTTGACAGAAATTTTAGAAAAAAAAATTAATAATTTTAAAAGTTATGGCTGTTTGTTTTGATCCAGTTCCAACCGAAGCGCCTTGCGGTGACCATCACTTATCCTTGGAGATTCATCCAAAATCAATTGGACAAAAAAAATTAGTTTTATTAATAGATAATCTAGTGCCTGATCGAAGCTTTTTTTTTTTTTTTTAAATTAACAAAATGGCGGCCTCAGGAAAATTTTTTCCAGATTTTTGGGAAAAAACCAACAGTTAATTGTTTATAAAAAATCGAAATTAAAAAAAAAAAAATCCTTCGATCAGGCACTAGTTTTTTATGTTTTCAAAAATCTGTATAAATTTCATTAAAATCTACCGAGCGGTTTTTGAGCTAGAGTGGCCACCAGTTCAAAAAACATAGTTTTGAGAAAAACGCATTTGAAGTTTTACACTCAATTTACGTAAAGTAATACGTATTATTTAATTACTTACACCGAGTCATCTATTCCTGGGCCATATAATAGGCTGAACCCTTGTAGCAGCTTCCAAAATATCTATTTGATGTTGTCTACGTAGCATTCTACCTTCTCGAGTGTTGTCGTCGAACCCTTTGTTAATTATCGAATAACTCGAAAAGTATTTGTCGGATTTACTTACAATTTTCATAGAATATTTCTAAGATATTATACTTTAAGAAAATGCAAAAAAAAAATCGATTTTTTGAAAATTCTGACTACACCTAACCCCTTAAACAAAGCTTCAGCCATAAAATTCCGTGTATAAGAATTTGAATTTTGAATTAAAAAACTCTCAAAAACTGCAGAACACAACACTTTCAAATTTGGAGTATAAGTTGAATTAATACCAAACCAATAAATATTTTGTTAGAATTTCATAAAGTTCTGATTATCCTCACTCAGCCCCGTCTTAAACTTAGGATCATTTTTTTTAAACTATCGAATTTGCTTAAAGATACTAAAATTAGATAAAAAGTTTTTCAGTCAGCAAAAATCTTGCAGTTCGATCTTTAAACAGTATCTTGGTCTTGACTTTGTTCTTGCTACCGCAGATATGTT
This sequence comes from Dysmachus trigonus, assembly GCA_949715965.1. Taxonomy (NCBI): domain Eukaryota; kingdom Metazoa; phylum Arthropoda; class Insecta; order Diptera; family Asilidae; genus Dysmachus; species Dysmachus trigonus. The sequence goes on along the minus strand of OX454322.1, from coordinate 77,224,561 downwards.
ATTGATCTTGGACTTTCTGCAATACTGAGCCGAAGACTGTGTGCCCAAACCTGCACTATCCAATGAAAACCGAATTATCGAGGTCCATTGTTGCGTTCCAAAATTTTGTTATTATAATTGTTTCAAAATATAATGCTCAAAACTTGGATATTTTTGTTTTTTTTGTAGTGGTAAAAAATATGAACGTCCAATATAAAGATATATACGCTTTTTCGAAGTATATTATATATGATGAGCCTGGACCTGTTTGATTCAGCGCTTCTTTACGTTGGTTGCGTTTAATTTATCACAAGAAGTGAATGCTTCGTTTCAAAGTTTCGTTAAATTGTTAGCATGTGCATATACATACAACTCTGTTTATGAAGAAAACTAGGTGTGGACCACCGGTGGTCCACGCCGCCTGATAAATTTAATGCCTGTGGACCACCGATGGTCCACAACGAGTTGCAAGTGTGTTTTCAATATTGTTATATATCGTGGTAAAAATATCGGCCAAAAATATTGATTAATCGCAGCAAAAATATTCTAAATAATTCTGAAAACGATGGCATGTTGGCGGTGGCGAAATCTGTTCTAAAATTTGGGATAAAGTAAAAAGCCAAGGAGCTTTATATTAATTTCCCTATTTAATGGAGTTAGAACAAATATGAGTATGGGTTCCGATGTCCCCTTAGATCGGGTAAAGATGGAACTGGCCGAAATGTTCATCTTTATCACCGCTGTTAATAAGATTCGATTATTATGCTGAATTTTGCTCGTAGAAATGTATACGAACATTTTTACTTTGTTTCCTCAGAAAACGAAGGTCGTTTAGGGCTTCTGATGATTGTTCTCCTTTAAAGCCAAAACTGTCTCAGCCCTGCTTTGCTTTAGAATTTTCCTCAGGATCACAAAGTCGAGAAGAATTTTAACAGATTGTCATTTGTTGTTTTCACATAATTTAAGATTCAATCAGATCCCTCCTGGGTGTAAGCTCTCGCAAGCTTAAAGCTTGGCAATACTCGCGCTTACACAACGTGTTAACGCACTTCGCACATAGCTAGCGGGTACATAGCCGTGGAAAGGCAATTCATATATGTATCTATTGCGCGACACATAAAGGAAGTCTTAGGCCCTAGTGGGCTCTCTAGCGCTTTTCATCTCGAAGTGTCAGCATTGTTGTCTTTCTTGTGAGGGCGGACGTAAAAGAAAATGTGTGTCAAAGCTCTCTCTCGCGCCGGGTGGGCCCGAAGGACGGGCAGTGAAGTGCTTTGGCGACCATAAAGGCACGCTACGCTGCTGTGTACTTTTTAGAGGCCGAAGAAAGATTTTTACTTCCGAATTGTGTGCAGTTTATTGCCGGGTAAAATTTCGGTGCAAGTTCTACAATTTCAGAACTATCGGAATTCCGTTGGGACTGAAACCCGGTGTGTGCTTTTAGAGTTTTTAGCATTTTTCTAGTTGTGTATATGTTAATTTTGAACATATAGTGCAGACAAAGTTGATAGTACGAAATTTTGACTAGTTGACAGCGTAAAAAGTGAAAATTCTTGGAAAAGAAAGAATTAAGTGATTATCCCCGTGTGTGTAATCCAGGCGTTTAAAGCTCTCACGCGAAATGTTCCCCCATGCCACGTGTATGTGCATAAATAAGCCTCCCCGTGTGGTGGACAAGAAATGTGACAAGACTGTCATTGGTGAAAGTGACCGCAGAGACGGGAACAATGACACGAACAGCGATTCCGGCGGGCATGGCGCACTTCGTTCCCGAGCTACGCAAAATAATTCGGCGGCGTGTCTCTGGGTAGTGTGCGCCCCGACGCCGTTGTCGCCACCCTGTGAGACCCCGAGAAAGCGGCAGGGTGGCGAGAACTACGGAGACGAGGATGAGGACGAGAATGAGGCCACCCCAATGCAGGTCAGTTCATTGTTCGGGGTTGTCGCTCACATTCAGATTGAGTTGGTACATTTTTTTATTTTCTCCCTGTGTGTATTTCTGTATCCTTGAGGAAGATATTGATGCTTGCTGAAGAGTGTCGGGTTCACCGCTCCTGCCCCAGCCCCGCTCTCCCTTTATGGGCACCCTCCTCCCGCTGGACCATTATGTACTACTGCATTATGTAAGCCCTGAAGGGAGATAATCGAGAATTAGGGTTTCCACTTTGAAGGAATTGTTTCGAAGGACTTGGTTTTTCGCTTCAGTTGCGTAAATGACACTTGTTCGTTACATGCTTTCGATAACATATAATTTTGTGTGCAATCTTATGGAAAGTTGGGTATACCATTTATGTATACCTAGTTATTGATCTACTTAACAGGCGAATATGTATATATATATAAGAATTAATGTTTTATGTTACTTTCAAAGAGACCGCTAAGATTGTCCGCCTCCGATTTTGATGAATTTGATATATGATGTACTGCTTCAGTAGGTCAGTAAGTAACTAAAAGGAATTCACGCAATACTCAATAGTTTAATAGTTTCAAAGCATTGGTTTTACCAAGCAGCCTAAATATCAGTTCAGCTTTTAACCGGAGGTGCCAAGCGGCGTGCAGCTGAATCGGGAGCATGTCGTGATTCGCACGCCATCAATCAGGGTTCAATTCCGGGTCACGTTATTTATTTAATTTTTTTATTTTTGACGTGAATACGTCTATAGGTTCACGTCACTACTGGGGGGCACTTCAGAATTATTGATGTAAAGTTTTCAGGGCAACACAAACTATTGCATAACTCGGAAACCATAAGTCCCACTGCATTGATTTTGGTATCATTCTAATCGAAATATAGTTCCGTTTCTGATAAAATGGAAATCACCGTTGCACATGCGCAATACGCGACAGGAGAAGGGGTCGAAACAAAAGTTTCAAATCGGTACAGATGAAGACTCTAAGTAGTTTAGTTACTTCTCATACTAACGACCACATCTGAATAAAATTAAACTCGACATGTGAATTGTCAATAAGATGAAGCAGTAACTAGATTTTAAATCTATAGAAAAGAGAATTCATTCAAATTTTACAGAAATTCCCGTCAAAGCATATTTTAACAATGGCTAATAACAAAATGGTAGGGATGTTCTAATTTTATTAAAAAAACAATTGCGTGTGATTGAGGTTATGCGCTACTTAGTTAAATAAATACATTGAAACTATTAAACTAGGTTCCAAGAAAACTAACAGAAAAAGATTTACAAGGGTTGGTAAATTTTGAACAAAAGTGAAACAAATGATTTATTTGATATGAGATATTTAAAACAATTAATAGAAAATTAAGAATTTGTTTAATTTTTGATTACTAAATATAAAGGGTTATCCGGTAAGGTCTAACAAATTATTATGGAAAGATATACACCGCAGCAACGATTCCAAATCATGGAAATTTATTTCTGAAATCAGGGCTCAGTTATAAACATTTGTAGAGCACTTCGTGAATTTTATCGCTCATCAGAATGTACAATTCATTGGGTTATTGAAAATATTGTTTCCAAACTTCAGAACATTGACATTTAGAATTGCGGTTTCAACAGTACGGCGATACGTGCCATACTGCGACTGAAACAATTGATTTATTTAAAGGACAATTTGGCAAAAATCTTATTTCAATTTGCCATCAAGATCGTGTGATTTTTTGTGGGGATAATGTGATGTCTTTGGTCTATGCTGATAAACAACCTTCCATACTTATTGGAAGTCAGCATAATACATGTGATTACGGATAGTCGAAAAAGTTGTCAAAAATTGGTCTGATAGGATGCCCTATATAACTGACAGCCGCGGTACTCATATGCCCGAAAATATTAAATGTTAAAAAATTATATTTCGAAGAAAACCAAATTTATAGTCATTTGCTCTATTTTAATGTGTTCAATTTAAATTCCAAATCCAGACGCACTTAAAAAAAATCCTTAATAAATAAATCAACTATTCAACTATTCTTGATTTATTTTGCACTTGTGAATGTCTTTTTATCTGTGGAATATATTTTCAGTTTATGTATCGAATATGAAAAATTTAAATATGAAATACTATTTATTTAGCATATCTTATTTTCACTATTTTATATCGAATGCATGAATCGAAAGAAATTCTACAAGGAAAAAAAATTTAATAAATTCTCATTATTAAAAACATCGGAAAAGAATCGAAAATTAATCAGCTGTCGTATTATTTGAACTCACGTAATTGAATCGTTTTAAGCGAAAACTAAATCTTAAGTCAGTTAAATGTTCATTTAGTTTTCGCGAGTAAGTAAGCAGAACTTATTTCGTTTTTTCCCGATAGTTTCACGATTTAGTAAAGAATCGTTTAAAACGATTCTTTAGCAAAAGTTCGAATAGTCTGACAGCTGATTAATTTTCGATTTTATTTTTCGATTATTGTTAACGAACTATATGTTCGCTTAAAATAATTCTTTTACGATTCATTTACGTATCGTGTGGCTTGCTAGGATGGGGTGACCTAGACGTAGACGACCGGCATGGCATGGCACCAAAAAGCGCGGCACGGCACCCACAGACACCAGTCAATGATTGTTGTTTGTCTGCTGGTGCTAGTATGTGTGAATATCCATTTCGTTTTCACCGAAAAATATTTTGTTGTGTCGTGCCGTTCGTCATATTTTTGGTGTATTCGGGCGCAGTCCCGGAAACCTAGAGCAAGACCTTCATTTGAATTCACACAGTTTTGGTAATACGTAAAACACTATGCGGAAAGAGTTTTGAAATGTGCAAACACAATTCTTTCATATCGTCGTTGCGCGTGCAATACCGCGAAAGAGCAGTTTGTAAATACCGCGTATCTGCGTTTTCACGATTTTACAGGAGGAAGAAAAAACTTAATATCTTAGCCATTTAACTATATTTTATGGACTGAACTCTAAGGCTACTTCTTTGCGGCCTAATTTATAGGAAAATAACGTTAGCTTAATAATAACTTGCTTTAGTCGGGGTGCCAGAGGTTCAAAAAATGGGTTATTTCGTTGTTGGACGGAATTTGATGAAAAATGGCAGAAAGGGAAGGTCATTGCCCGTACAGTGACCCATTAAAAAAGTTAGAATGAGCGATGTCGGGAAGGTACTTTGTTATTGCAAAATAACTTTGATAACCCGTTATTTTTCAGTTTTCTTGGAATAACTCGAAAACGAAGCGTTTCAGCGAAAAATATTAAATACAAAAGTTGTTCAGCTGATGATTTTACGTAGGAATACGGTTTTTTGATTAATTAAAAGATTGTTTTTCCGACCGAAAACCAGCAGAAAAGTAACAAAAATGCAAAAACAATAAGCATTAAAAAATAAAGGAAAAAAACAATTTCCATCGTTGATATTTGGGTTATTGATAGGTATTGGTATTGTTAACCAAATGCACCCGGTCCGGTTTTTCAAAAACAATATGGCGACCTATTGCAACATTGTTAAGTTAAAACTTTGGAACGCTGTAAATTCTGCATGAATAAACGGATCTTGATGAAACAAATTGGAATCGGTAGGTATTAACGGCATCTTTGAGTGTGCCGAATTTCAAAATTTTTCAACAATTACTTTTTTTGTTATTAACCAAAAACCATTTGCTGTGCTTCGTAATTTCGTCAATTTACAACATTACAACAATAACAAAATGCATTTGATTACTCTTAACATCCTACAGTGGTGACTAAAAACGCGAAAATAGCGAGTTTTGATGATTTGATGCATTTTGTTGCAAAGCTTAATGTTGTAAATTGACGAAATTACGAATACACATTGGTTAATAACAAAAAAAGTAATTGTTGAAAAATTTTGAAATTTGGCACACTCAAAGATGCCGTTAATACCTACCGATTCCAATTTGTTTCATCAAGATCCGTTTATTCATGCAGAATTTACAGCGTTCCAAAGTTTTAACTTAACAATGTTGCAATAGGTCGCCATATTGTTTTTGAAAAACCGGACCGGGTGCATTTGGTTAACAATACCAATACCTATCAATAACCCAAATATCAACGATGGAAATCGTTTTTTTCCTTTATTTTTTAATGCTTATTGTTTTTGCATTTTTGTTACTTTTCTGCTGGTTTTCGGTCGGAAAAACAATTTTTTAATTAATCAAAAAACCGTATTCCTACGTAAAATCATCAGCTGAACAACTTTTGTATTTAATATTTTTCGCTGAAACGCTTCGTTTTCGAGTTATTCCAAGAAAACTGAAAAATAACGGGTTATCAAAGTTATTTTGCAATAACAAAGTACCTTCCCGACATCGCTCATTCTAACTTTTTTAATGGGTCACTGTACGGGCAATGACCTTCCCTTTCTGCCATTTTTCATCAAATTCCGTCCAACAACGAAATGAAAACCTCTGGCACCCCGACTACTTAGATTCCATATAAAATCACTTTAATAACTTGCTTAGATTCTGTTTAAAGTCACTTACGCGGTTTTGTTACAACAAATTACAGAAAAATTAGTTTAGAATTAGCAGATACGCGGGTTTGAAATGAATTTTAATATAGAATTTAATTTTTTTATGTCAAAAATGAGGTTTTTTATAGGCTAATTTAAATTCTGTGAGATCTATAAGGAGCGAAACTATGTTAAGAATGCGTAGGCGCAATATTTCAATTTTGCGCCTTTTGCTGTTACGCGGTATTTACAAACTGCTCTTTCGCGGTATTGCACGCGCAACGACGATATGATACCCCACTTCACATTGTTGCCCAATTTTTTAATTTCGAATCCCATTTTCAATAGAAAACAAAATATTTTCAAAATTCTTTTACCTTGCGGGCAAGCAAGTTCTATAACTGTACTAAATTTCAAATTGATAACATTAGGAATTGCTGAGAAAAACGGCCATGACATACAGACAGACAGACATCAAAGTTTGACATTAATGGTTCCTTTTGTACCTAATTATAAAATCATCTTGTTACGATTATTTAAACCAAAAATCTGGTTGAAACGATATGTCGGAATTAGTTCAGTTAACATTGTATGTACATTTAACAAGAAGCTTAGTTGATTAGATTGAGATTAAGAATTATCAGTAGGTGAATTTGAATATTGTTCGTGTGGAAAACAATCATGAACGCAAATCACAATTAATGAAAACTAAATAGCAAAAACACCAGTGTATATTATATAAATAAGTACACAGGGTTTTCAGGGTTGCTGATTTATAATTTGACATTACAGTTTTAAATTTCAAGATGAAGAATCTAGTATGACAAACAAAAATGTCCTTTTTAAGGGATTCCATAATATTGAATCCTTCAGTAATATTTGAAAAACGTCGGTTTCTGTGATAGTCTGTATGTAGATTTTTGGAATCCCTGTTTTCGAATTATATAATAATAATAATAATAATTTCAGATTTCAAATGTCGGTGTCAATACCTTATACAGTTTGTAATTGTATATATGGTTTAAGGTCTTTAAAGCTGTGTGATTATTGAAAATTATTTTGTTATTTATGTAGTAGCACCTTCGTGATTAATAAAGATTTTTGTTTGCGTTGTTTGCTTCAAGGTCAATCATGATATTCTCTGTATATTATCCAAACAAGAGTTGAATGTTTTCCAAACGCAACAAATTGTACATATGTATTTGGTGCCTTTGTAAAAATCACCCCTTGATTAACCCTCATTTTAACAGTTCCGCGAGACGATTCTCTTACGTTATTATTCCTTTGCACGTCATTGTAGTACGAAATCGATTTATTGCGTGCTTCGAATGTTTTGTGTAAGTTTCTGTTGAACAGATTAGTTTTCGTGATTTCAGCAAATATATTTTTGTTTGGTTGCGTGATACTCCCATCAAATTTAATAAAGTGCCTCAATTGTAGCAGATAGCTGCTAAGAAATTTCGTTGGCCCTTTATTGAATTAAACATCGTACCCACACTATTCTATTGACGGTTTCGCCCAGTATGAAGTTTGATGGAACTATTCTCATGCGATTATAAGATCAATTGTGAAGATGTGTAAGTTATTTCCATGTTCTTGAGGGCATCTGCTTCATCATGCCCTTCCTGTTGTTGTTATTTTCAAACTTAGGAAAGTTGCAATTAAAGTTATTGTAATTGTATTAAACGGACAGCGATGTATGTGTACATGGATTGTATTTCTATAAGGGATGTACGACGGCTCTTTAATAAGTCAGTTTCCTTGTAATAAAAGATTTAGTTTTTGACAAAGTATTTTTATCGATACAAAAGATTTAGTAGATCTAGAATATCAAACCTTTGGTATAAAAAACTGAATTTCTTTTACACATCTTAATAGTCAAGACATATTTACTGAAAAATTCAATTAAAACCGTCCAGTGGTTTTTGAAAAAAAAACTCGGACGGATTAATATTTATCCAATTATATGTGGAAAATTATTAAAAATATTTTTCTAATAATTTATCTATCAATTTATTAAAATCATATTTTATTGGTAAGGCGACAGAATATTAAAAGTCTATATATTGCCAACTCTACTTTTCAATCGATGCACTTCAAATTCTTGGCTGTCTAATTGACTTTAAATTAAGACGTATATCGGGTTGGCACGAAAGAAATGAGACAGTTTGTTTTTACATTTTAAATTCTAACATTTTTATTTTACTATACATTTAGTCAATCAAATACTCGCCGTGAGCATCTATGACTTCTTGCCAACGTATAGGCAAGGACTGGATGCCTGTTGCCGAGAACTCAGCGGTCCGTGAGTTGAAGAATGTGGCTATGTAGGTTTCAACTTCATTAAAAGTGTTAAAGCGTTTATCACGCAAATCATTTTTCATGGCTCTGAATAAATGATAGTCTGAAGGGGCAATGTCTGGGGAATATGGTGGATGAGGTACCGTCTCCCAGTTGTGGGCGGGTGGTGGATGCAGTGTGCGGGCGAGCGTTGTCATGAAGTAAAATGACATTGGCTCTTCTTCGTCTTTTTTCTTTGATAGCTGTGCCTAGTTTATCGAGCTGCGCCGCATATGTGTTAGCATTAACTGTTTCATTATGTAATAATTCATAAAACAGCATGCCTTGAGAATCCCAAAAGCAGCACAATAGAACTTTTTCGCCGCGGTTTTGATATTGCTTTGGTTGAGTTGGTGGGTCTTCCTTTCGTGGCAGCCAGAAGGCACGGCGCGTATTGTTTTCGTAGAGAACCCACGACTCGTCCCCTGTGACCAAATCCTCCAAAAACTCCTTCTGGCGCGGTCGAAGTAGTAGCGATTGGCAGGCGGCGACCCGAGCAGCACGAATGGCGTCTGTGAGGGCACCGGGATAAAACTCTCCAATATCCGAGCTCGTGCAGGCGATGTTCTATAATGTGATGGCTGCAGTGGAGTTTTGTCGCTAATTCACGAGTGCTTGCATCCGGCTTCTGTTGCAGTTCAGGGCGCAAATCATCATTGTCGAAAGCTGGTGGTCGTCCCGAGCGAGGCTGACTTTCGAGGCTTCGGTCTCCTGTACTGAAGCGTTTGAACCAACGAGACACTGTTGCGTGACTTGTAGTATCTGAGCCAAATGCAGTGTTGATGTTGTCTGCCGCAGCTCGCGCACTATGGCCTAACAAATACTCGTAAAGGTATAGAGTTCGAACTTGTCGCTCATCCATTTTTCTTCAAACTGACTGAATTAATCTTGCGTGCGCTTTTATATACCCCTAGGACTGAAGCACCTAGAATGTTCTATAACATACAAATTGATTAGAAAAACAACATGAGTAGAGTTTTCTAGAGTGTCTCATTACTTTCGTGCCAACCCAATAGATATAATAAATTTAAATAGACACTCAAGATCCTATAACTTAACCAAAGAAGAGTTACCTGAATAAAAGTGAACGGTGGCTGCACCTCGGCTGCACGGCTTTTAAACGGCGGTACGACAGCTGCATGCGCTCCGTAGTCTTTTTGAAAAACATGAAATGAGTAGAAATATGTTGTGAAAACTTTTAGCGTCCGTATGCTCGGCCGTATGAGGGCCGAACCTCGGCTGCACCACGGCCGAACCAATTTATATAGATATATGGTATATTTATAAATGGGTTCAGCCGATGGTGTGATCGAGGGTGCGACTGTGACCCTTTAACCCTCACATGTACTAGTCCCATTTTTGATCTATTTTACACCGTTCTTCTTAAGGGGACCTTTACTTTCAAAATCGGGAAAAAACACACTTTTTAAACGTTTTTTTTTTGAAAAGACTATTATATTTATGAACCTGAAACCTTTTGTACATTATTGGTAAGATTATGAATAATATAAAAAGAATGTTTAAATGCAACTTTAGTTTATTTTAATGACTGCAGATGGCATCAACCAAAAGGCACTTTTAAAACGGCCCCATTTCTCCAGGACTTCCTGTAACAGATAGATTAAAAATTTTTAGTGGATTGTTTTCATAAGGCACAAAACTAGTACCTAAACCTAAAAAACCTTTTATTTTTAATGAATATATCATTTTATACACATTTTTCTAAAAAAGTTACAAATTGACTATAAGTTAGGGGTAAACTAATCTCCGCATAAAAAAGTGGGGGGGGGGGGGGGGGTAAAATAATATTTTTAAAGGTTTAGTTTCTAGTATATTTGATAACGAATCGAATGGCGTATGGTTTGTTAAAATCGGTTGAATAGTTTTTGAGATGCAGATGCGGCCATTTTCAAAAATGTGATTTCGAGAAAAACGCTTTCAAAGTTTTTGCTATATAATTTTTGCATATAAAATGCGTAGAAGTAGCGTTACAAATATAGGTATAACTTTTTTTCTTTTACGAATTTCTTAAAACCGTTTTAGGAGAAGGTTTGTGTAATGTTAAGATGCATTTTTATGAAAAAAAAAAAAAATATTGATTTTTTTCCGATTTTGAAAGTAAAGGTCCCCTTAAACCGTTCTGCTGTCGTGCGGTTAACCGTGCAGCCGTTGTGCGTCGACCGCGCGATCTTGGTGCGGCCGAATGAAACATTCAAAGATGCAGAGCTCGTGTTGCTGTTTATGGCTGGGGTGGCTGATATCTGAGTTGCGTAAGGGCGAACAATTAAAGTTTGAGTTCCTCAACATCTCAATACTTATACAGTAGAATCCGGATATAACGACTTCGTTTATAACGACTAACTGCTTATAGTGACGAAAATACAAACTCAAGTTTGGTTTCATATAGACTTACTATGGAAACATGTCCGTTTAGTACGACTCCGGTTTAAGCGACCAACCGCTTATAGCGACCTATTTTGACAAGAAATCGTCCGCTTAGTGCGACGCGCAGTGTTGTGTACAATACATACGCACAAACAATACCTGACCGTCTATTTTTTTGCATTTAGTTTTTATCGTTGTATTTGAAAGTACAACACTTCAAAAGTATCCAGTAAAAATTTTAGGTCGATTGGAGCAAAACTACCGGAGATACAGTGCCTCGACTTATAGTGGTAGCGAACAACTCGAAAATCTACTTGACCGATCTTCTTCAAATTTGACACACTCTTTAAATACATAAAATATGAGGTAGTGACGTCGAGATAATGTTTTTTGTTTGCATTATAATTAGTTTTACTATGACAAAAAGGCTGATTTTTACCGCTTTTTTCTGTTAAAATTCGTTTTTTTTTTAATTTAAAATTATTCCAAAAATTGAAAAATCGTCAACAAAAAAAAAAAAAAAGCTCAGAAAAATTATCAAAAATATGCTTAAAATGAAGCGAATAAACCCTCCCCCCTTAAAGTTATTTTTTGTTTATTTTAATATGAATTTGTTTTATTTATTTATGGAAATTAATATAACTATGTATATTATAATTTCATAATTACAGTAATATTAATACATAAAACAAGCTTAAATTCATTCATCAGTGTTCGTTCGTTTTGTGCGTCGTCCGGTTAATACGACTAAGTGTCGCCGGTCCCTTGAAGGTCGTTATATCCGGATTCTACTGTATTTATGAATGAACTATAATAATAAAATCAAAATTTTGTTGTTTGGCTTCATCATTACAACATAAGGCAACACCTAATAGTATTTTTCTCATATACCCATTTTTGCGGCCAGGTTAATATTTTTTATTAGTGTAACCACATTTTTTTTTTAAATGTAGCAAACATTAACTCACTTTTTAATACATACTACGACAAAGATTTTTTATATGAAATTTATTCGTTCACCAAAGAGACCTTATGGTTATGATCATCGTGAATTTTTACCAATCGCATAAAACTCAACATTAAAGTAATGACATTTGAATCATAAAAATAAATTCCACTTTAAAAAAAATCCATACTTGAACTTTTAAACCAATGACATTTAATTAAAATCTATATTAACATAAAATTTTCCTAAAACCAAGAGTTCGTTACACGCGGTTTGATTTCTAAAAAAAAGATATATTGATGCTCCTGCCAGACAAGATAAAGTATTTAAAGATAAAGTTTGGAACGAGTAATTTCTTGGCCATAAAACCTGATCCATGCATTCCGTTCATAAAGTAATTTAACAGCACATACATACATACATACATGAGAGCTCATGATACCTACAACGAACCATCGTTAATTAAAGAAGTTCAACGTCTACACGAATTCCTCTCGACAAGCCATAAAACCGCAGCCCTCACACTCTACAAAATCTATCGTTCCCAACCAGTGCCGATTTGAATTTTCGACATGCACACCGCCACCAGGGGGCGTTTTGACTGCTCTGGTTTTGAAGTTTAACTACTTCATCAGCTTAGTGCATGTGTACTAAAATATATGTTGTATATACCGTGGTGGTGTGTTCAATTTCGGAAAATTGTTGAAAATTGAAATACGAGTTAATTAATTTGTACAGTGTCAACACTCAGATTTGTCTTGGCCGGGCGAACGGGAAGGAGCCAAAGAAGGAATCCTTTTGGTTTTCCAAACATCCCCAATCGGTCCAGGGATATACACCTTTTTGATTCAGAGCTATCCATTCCGGTCCCTTTTATAAGTCCCTTTCCTAAAGATGTATTTTACAGTTTTGGCCTAATTCTCAAGACTGTGCAGTGCATCTGTGCCGGCAATTTGTGGCTATGGAGAAATATTAGAGTTTATTCAGGAAATAAAGTAAGAAACGTTTTCCCTCAGCAAATAGATTTTCTGGGGCTCCAAATTTATGTGGATGTTAGCGTCAAATTTAATTTCGGCCCGGAAAATTACTTCAGTTCGGCTATGTGAACAAGCTGTGTTTTGGAGTTTGTAAGTGTATCAGGGAAATGATATCTTGTCTACAAGAATTACTTTCTAGATAAAAGAAATCTATAACTCCAGAATGACCATCAAAAAATTATACTGCAATATTTTTTATTGTTTCATCGCAAATGAAATGGTGCTCTTTATATGTTTATACATCTATTTTTGGATTAGTCGCAATTACTTTTGAATATATTAGCGTATTTACATAAAAGACATTTTTGTCGCCATTTTGGATCCGCCATTTTGGATTTGGAAATTTTGATATAATATTCAAAATCAATGACCTCAAAACAATCATTGTACTAATTTTCATTAAAATCTGTTGGAATCGAGAAATCTTGGTCGCCATATTGGGTCCGCCATCTTGGATTTGTAAATTTTTTTACTATTCAAAATCAGTGACCTCAAGACAATCATTGTGTTGATTTTCTTTAAAATCGAGAAATCTTGGTCGCAATATTGGGTCCGCCATCTTGGATTTGTAAATTTTGATATTATTCAAAATCAGTTACCTCAAGATAATCATTGTACTTATTTTCATATTGGATCCGCCATCTTGAATTTCTAAATTTGTGCAGCGGATTTGAAATCAGCATTCCGCAAAACCCCTAAGTACCAATTTTCATGAAAATCGCTTCAAATTTAAAATTTTCAGCGGCCATCTTGGATCCGCCATTTCGAAACCCAATGTATTATTCGAAAAAAAATTAGCCTATATGTTAAGTTTGAATATGTACTATCTTCGGACAATGAAAAATATCGATGCAAGCGTTTAGGCGTGATTGAGCAACAAACAATCAAACAAACGAATAAAAAAATTGTAAATTATGTAGATTAAAAATATGCAATATTCATTTGGTGCTAAATATGTTATTTTATGAGCAGTACTGTTTTAGTGGTGTTTTGGAGCTTTCATTAAAAATTATATATTTCAACTAATATTTGTCCCTTATTTGTTGGTGAATTAGTACTTTTTATTTCCAATAGCAAAATCGATATTATATTGGTTGTATTTTGGTGGAATTTGAATGTTTGGTGCTTTTTTGGTGCTCTTTTTGTACTAACAATTTTTACTCGGGAATTCATGCCATTTGGCCGCGACGATTCTGGATGTGTGAGCTGGTGCGTTATGCTCCACGTGAGCAATCAAGTTATCATGTTACATTTTGATTGTTGTTCCGTACGACACACTTACGGCCTCTTCTACTTCGCGTACTTTCTTTTGGCGATCAGTGATATAATTTTCAACGATTTCCTTAGTAACGTCTGCCAGGCAGCTTAGGCATTATTTAGTAAAAACAGATGAACGGCCACGTTTAAATTCGTTAAACCAAATATTTGACGGTTGTCATATACGGTGAAGGGTCCTCATTAACAGCATACAACTTCCGCTTTATTTCTTCTCACGTTTCTCCATCCAATACAACAATAAAAAGCGAATTGAATCGAAAAACACTAAACACGTTTAATACAAATGGCTTTTAAGGGGAGGTTCTCATCTAGAACGTCAAAAAGTAGGTAAAGTTCGTGATTTTTTTGAAGGCAAATGACAAGACATAGGGAAATGATATTTGGCATTATCTTTTATTGTATATTTATCTGTACGAAAAAATTTTTTTATTAAAAAAAAAAACAAAATGGCGCCCGTTATTCAACTTCTCCGGAGGCATGTTTTACGAAAATGGCCCAGCTGCGTACAATTTAGGGGTCGCAGATTGGTCTGAAATCAAATAATGATGACATTATTATAAACTAGACTAAATTTGTCTCAGAAAGAGTGGACGACTTTCAAAAAAAATTAAAAATTGACGGAATGGCGCGATTTTGAAATTTTAAGGCCGTTTTCGGCCGTTTTTTTTCATAGTTTATCACTTACAAAAAGGAGATAATGTTACAATTTTCAAAATGTGCTCCACTCTTTCTATGAAGAAAATTGTTTACTTTAATATGCACGAAACTAGAAGTTGATCGGTTGAACCGTTTTCGAGTTATCTTGTACGCAAATTTGAAAAATCTTGAAAAACAAAGTTCCGAGATAATCGTGATTGAACGGCACGGCACAGGCTGAGCGCCCCGCTACGATCATGACACCGCCAGAATCAATGGGCTGTAGAATCCGTTCTAGTGCTCGGATCGACTAAATATTTTAAAGCAACATTCTAGACATATTAAACTTTAATAATATGAAATAAAAAAAAAATCGAAAATTTCAAGATTCTAGATGAGAACCTCCCCTTAAATCAAAACTAATCTAGAAATAAGTCTGAAATTCTTTATGGTGTCGTTTAAAAGATGGTAGTACACAATGATAATGCTAACTTCCCTCAGCAATGCCAACCGTCTTCAAACACTGGTACTTATTGATCCACCCTTGTTAGCCATGCAAAGTGTGTTCGAGCACAAATATTATTTGAGAACGTTGAATAATAAGCTTCAGTATTCGGGCAAAAAAGTTATGTTAATGTCTTCAAACAATTTTGTGCACGTCTTTTCATTCATGTTCATTTGACACATCCTCTGAAATTCGGATATACGACACATAGGTCGTATCTATTTCACACCTTTTGCAGGTATCCATGGTATCTCTTTGAAACCGACACTGCCGCAAGTGCGGAGCAACGCTGTGTGATTCGGTTGGCTCAGAATTGTGGGCTTTTACCTGCGGTACTGCAGCATAGCATTAATGCAAGTTTTCTCTAAAAACTATTAATGGTTTTTGAAAGCATCTGCCGCCGCCGGTTATGGAAACATGACGCTCGCCCAGAATAAATGGACCGAAAGTCGCAGCGGTCGTTTTAAATTTCAGATCTCTTGCGGTGGTGTGCTACTAGTTGCGAACAAATTTTCAGCTCAGTGAACACATTACCTGTGCGGAATATCGTTTTTCGATTAAGCGCTTTTACCGAGCCGACGCGACGACGTCACAGATGCAGATATTTTAATAAAAGTATAATTTCAAAAGATGCTGGAAATAGCGCGAAATTTGAAGTAATTATTTCCATAAGTCCTCCTCTCAGCGAACTAACTTTTTAGTACAATGTTGTGGAAGTTTTTTGTGGGGTTTACTTTGATGTGACCCTACCAACTTATTTCGGTCTGTTTTAATGAAATCAATTAGGGCCTTGGGGATTGTGATGACCATTAAGTCGCTTCCAATTGATTAAGTTTGTGTCTAACTCGGACGCGCTCTGCAAATTAATTTTTTCCCCTCTATCAATGACCAGCCGAACGAAAAATTCGAAAATGTTCTGTTTTTATTTCGACTCGGAAAACAGCAGGGATTTTATTCCGACTACACATCGCACTCTGTTTACTTTGGCGAATTATATTTCTTTTCTTTGATTAGGGGTTCTATTGTAAAGATATGTCCGCTGGTTTAGTCTGGAGGATTATACCACGGTTTTGTAATGGCAAACTAACTTTTGTATTTAATTCAATTTGCGTTTAAATTAAGAAAATCTTTTCTGATAACGAATATTCGTGTTTTTTTTTGAAGGATTCAGATCTTTTTTTTTTTTTTTTGAAATATTCATAAATTAGCCTCGGTAATCGAGGCTCGGTTTAAACTTTGAAACAAATTTTAATTTAAAAATAATTGGATTTTATCAGTTTTTAACAATGTTGAATCTTCTGGGTTTTTTTTTTATTTACTCACTTATGTAATTTGTTACGAAGGGCTATCAAAATATGAGTTTTATAAATAAGCCTTTAATAAGGGCGCCAAATTGAATAAATTAATAATAAATGAGGAAATAAAAATAAACATTAGTGCTATCTATCAATATCAATAGATGAAACATGTAGACAGATAGTTTTGCGTTTTTTTCTATCATATCACGGTTTTTAGCAAAATCGGGTTGAAATGCACAAAATAGCGTATTTCGGCCATTTTTAAAAACTCATTAAAAAATAAAGGAAAAAGGAAAAAGCTCTTAACACGGCCCAAAAGATACCCTGAATCCTTATCTATATATATAAAATACCACTAATCTATAGCACTTACGAAGCATCTTTGGGAATAAGATTTTCATGAGCGTGCGCAAGCAGAGATCTAAATTCACTATCACTTGTATGAAATAATCGGCTTATAAAAGTATTAAAGCTTCTCGTATTTTAATATAATAACTAAAGGTTCTTACTTTTATTTGCGCTAATTTACAAGTTCCTGCGACAATTCGTTATTTTTTAATTAATTTGCAAAATTTTTTTCTGGGAAAAAATTGCCGAAATATTTTTATTTTTTAAATATTTTTTTTTTGTAGAAAGAATTATTATATATAGCATTATTTTTTTTTATTTATTTTTTTTTGTAGAAAGAATTATTATATATAGCATTATTTTTTTTTATTTTTGCAGTGGTGTTTTGTGCCATTACGAAATTAAAAAAAAAATGGCGGCGGGCATGAGTTCTGGCGACTAGATCATCTGAAAAAAAGTTGCAAATTATTTCTTGTTGAAGTCGTCTGAACTAGAATCGCTTTGATTGATAACAAATTTTCCGATTTTTACCCGAATTCACAGCCACAAACAATTGTTTTTTTTTCAAACTGTCCCCATTTTTTATTTAAAAAAAACCATCATCATATGTAACAGGAGTCTTGAAACATCGCTGGTAAATAACCTTAACTTGCATGTGCCTTCATTCTGTAAGTAGCCCTGCTCTCTGTATAAAGTATTACCTCAACTTACTCTACTCCGACTTACGCGAACCCGGAGTTTCAAATCTTGTCGATTCATCTTTTGTTTGAGCGCCATACTCTCGAGACTCCAACGGAAGAGCGCACTTCTTCTACAAAACAAGGAATAAAAAAATTATTAGTATGCTAAAAAACAATCGTTGAGCCGTCAGACGACTTTGTTAGATTTTATGGAGCCTTCTAAATCAAAATAACTTTGGTTTGCAATTTTGTATTTGTATTATCAAACATTTGATTACATATTTTTTTCAAGTTTTATTTTATTTAGTTTCCAGCCCCAATTAAAAATAATTTGTATGTATTTATATGTGAAATTATACCCCGAATAACGCGGTTATCGCTCAGTCCCACCTATCGCCTAAATTCGTGGTATTTACTCTATTTGAATTCTTCGATAGTTCGACTTCAAAGAAACCATGATAGGCTTATTCAGTCCTCTGAACTGCGCGTTTAGTAGTTTCAAAAGATCTGCCTCTGCCAAATTAAATTTAGCAACCTAATATAATAACAGCTTAGTGTAATAAGAAATTGTTATTGCTGTGTGCGAAGCTTCTAAATAAATATATAAATAAATTGAATACTTCACCCACAGCTAAAATTGAAATTATATAAAGGACCTGGGACTATAAAGAGAACTGTAATTTCAGGTAATAGCAGAAACAACTGCAAAAAGGGTTACAACATTATTAAAAGGTTGTTTTATTGAAACGGTCATTACCTGCTTAGGGTTTGTACAACAAAGTTATGGAACATTTCCGTTGTTATCCTGAAATCCGTTCAAAAGCCCCAAATGATGCTGATAGGGAGAGAGGTTTGGGACAAAGAGCCGGTCGGTAGCTTTACAGCTTAACACGAACCTTAGTGACCACATAACTACTTTCAATATCGCTCTTGCCACACAATTCCCTCGTTAAAAATTAATGCCTCCCATGGAGCCCCCCCAAAGGACGAACCTTGCCCGCAGATTCTGCTTAAATATGCACGTGGTCGTCATCTCTTGTTCACCATTCAGCCACTTAAGATGCCCGCTCCCCCACCCCTCACCATTAGGTACGTCCTTCTTATTTTAATTATCCTCGCCCAGGGGCATCTACACCACTTTGAATATTTTGTCTATAGTAAGCCTATTACATGTCCTCTCCGCTGCATAATCATCAAGCGACCCATTCCTGTAATCGTCTCCCAAAAACATTCGAATACCCGCCCCGAAACGAAAGGAAATTGTCTCAGCATCCACTTGCTGCTGGGCGGGGGCGGAGGTAGCGGAGAATTGCTATCATTAGTTACAGGTGGCGCAAATACGCTCCCTACAATCATCGCTCAGAATCTTGTTCTGGTAGCCTCATTAGAAATTAAAGGCCTTGTCACTCTTTGAGCGCTTCGGAGGCGATATTGCGCCTGTTGTTAATCTCTGAAATTCCCCTATTAAAACTTAAGTTTAAATTAACATTCCGTGCCGCCTAAATAGGCACTCCTTGATAAAAGAAAACTTAATTTATTCAAATTCAGTGTTTCCATTAAGCAGACAGCAGAAGAATACTATTCGTACGTGTGTGTATGCGCACATAGCGTATCATTACATTATTATGTTTCCTCCCTTACAATAGCAAGATTAGCGGGGGGTTAGTCTTACAAGTATTACAGATGTTCTGTCGTTTGTTCGCCTTTTGTTTCTAGTCGGAGATCTTAACATTAATTTTCATTACTATCCATTTACTTTCTTATCTACCAATCTGTTTCCTACATAAAATATTCCTTAACAAGTTGCACATCTACTTTTAGTAGGGCATAAAACATAGAAAAAAGTGTATGTACATAGCGAATATCCCAAAACAATTCATAAACGTTTTTGCCATAAAATTTAACCACACATGATGTAAAAGTTTAATATTTGGTCAAAAGTTGTAGGAGATAGCCAATATTGCTACAAATTATACCAAAATTATGCACTATCCCAAAATGCATCAGAAAAGACGCGATATTCACTAGAATTTTATTTTCGCGAAAAATGTCAGCTTTATAATTTTTTAAAACAATTTTTTTAGTTAAAGATCTGAATTATATGATAATATATAATTCTGCTATTTAGAAATACATATTTACAAACATTTTGAAAAAAAAATATCAAGTTGTTTTCGCAAAACCTTTAACTAAACCATTGAGTAGCAATCACTTATTTTCATAAACATACCCATATTAAGTTTAAGATATTTTTGTAAACTATAGCCGAAAACCTCCAAACATGATGTGGCAATTTCATAATATTTAAAAGTACACATATAAGATTACCATCTTGATTTCATACATTTTAACAACATATTTTATATTTGCTTCGTTGAAAACTCTTACATGTATTTAGCAAAAATGTTTCATTTCTATTTAAGCTCGCTGATAATATACACTTTAACTCACTTTAATATTTTTAAATGGTATAAATTCTCTCAGGCAATTTTCTAATTCCATCTTGAAAAAATGTTTTGTCTTTTGAGGCAATCCAACTTCCGATCCAATTTTATATTTCTGCGAAAGATGTGAACCGGTGACCTGCCAAGTCGTGCTGCATCCGTCGGAATAACCAGTAATCAGAAGGAGCAAGGTCCGGAGAATACGGCGGGTGCGGTAGAATATCCCACTTGAGTGTTTCTAAATATTTGTTGACGACTTTTGCGGCATGAGGTCGAGCGTTATCGTGCAAAAGAATAACTTTATCATGTCTTCGTTCATATTCCGGCCGTTTTTCTCGTAATGCACGGCTCAAACGAGTCAATTGTAGCCTATACCGATCGCCCGTAATAGTTTCACCAGGTTATAGCAGCTTATAATACACAACACCCGTTTGGTCCCACCAAATACACAGCAAGACTTTTGAACTTAAATTTTGCTTTGGGGTTCATGTTGAGGTCGATGGTAAAGATTCACCAGCCTTAGCGTAATATTTTTTCTTCTTGGGATTATCGTAGAATATCCATTTCTCATCCCCAGTAACAATCCGATGTAAAAAAATCTATCTTTTTTGCCTTTGAATCAACTGCTCGCAAGTGAAAAATCGCCTTTCAACGTCTCTTGGTTTCAATTCACAAAGAACCCAGTTTCCTAGATTTTGAATCATTCCTATGGATTTTAATCGTACAGAAACTGCTTGTTGAGTCACTCCTAATGTATCTGCAAGCTCCTCTTGCATTTGATACGGATCTTCATCGAGTAATGCCTCCAATTCTTCGTCTTCGAATTTTTTGGGTTGTCCAGGGCCAGGCTTATCTTCAACGCTGAAATCACCATTCTTAAAACGTCGGAACCATTCCCTACATGATTTATCAGTTGGAGCATTATCACCATAAACTTCCCCAAGCATTCGATGCGCTTCCGTTGCACTTTTCTTCCAATTAAAGCAAAAAATTAAAACCTCCCGCACATGCAGCTTAGTTAACACACAATTTGGCATTTCGACAAAATAAAAACAAGAATTTAAATGCAATTCAAAGTGATAGAAACTGAATATTATTGACAGATGTCTAACCTCTCTGAAACCACCGAGATCAGCTGTCACCGTGAGATATTCATAACAGCCAGAACCATCTTTTGAAAACGGACCGAAATAATTTGTAAACCCAATATATCAAATGAGTTTTTCTATTCAAGGTCTGATTCGACTCAAAATTGGAATTAGTTTTTTAATATTTGCTCAGGTCAACAAGGCTTTTAAGTTCATAATTATCTGCTAAGTAATTCTAAGATAATTTTTTCTGTAGATTATGAACGAGGAAACGAAAATTTCGTATTAGCTCGCACTTTCGAGAAAAATAGGGCTAAAAAGTACAAAAGGATTTATTTTGGCTTTTTTTGGAAAATTATTAAAAAGTAACGAATTCTTGAAGGAGTTTCTTATATCGCTAAAATGAAAATTTAAACTTTACACATTTAAATCAAAAATCAATATACAATAGGCTTCAAAATTTTTCGAAATATTCCCTGAAATCCACTTTTTTCTATATTCTAATTATTTCAAACAATATATAATGAATCTTGGAGATCATAACTGTCACACACTTATGAGAAACTTGTTTTCCCAGATGTTTAGAAAACAATATAGATAAGTGAAATTTTCTGCAAATTTAGGTAAGAATTCAGGTTTTGATTTGAAGCTACATTACAAACATTACGTTATTGTTTAACAATTTTTCAAAAAAAGGTTAGATAAGGTGTTTTGATATTTTCAACCCCCTCCATTTGATTTTTGCATAAAGTCAGCATAATACATAAGCACCTTTCTTCCCAGAAAAATTGTTAACAGTAAAAAAATCCTGAAAAACATTGAAATGGTATTTAGTCATGCACACCAGGACAGGAAAAGTTGATATACCAGTAATGCCATACCTATTTAGAATATTCTTTGAAATTTCTCATCTAATTAAATTAATTGTATAAACAACTGTGAAATTTAAAATAAGTAGAGAACTTAATGTTATGGCGATCATTTGCTAAAGTAGTGCAACTATCCCTACCTCCTCCCATTATGCTACCTTTGCACTTGCAGAAATGTTTCTCTAAGCTATTAAGAAAATGTTCCATAAGAATTCTATAGATGAGTGCAGATACCTGAAAACAATAGTTGAAGAAAGTTCGTCGATTCAATAAATTTACGCTGGCAAATAAGAGTCAAGGTGCACTTAATGTCAAGAGTTATTTCGTATCCTTTTCAATTGCAAGTTTACTACACTATGACATTATAGGAATTATGGTGTTTTCACACGCTACATGTTTTCCTCGTAGCGAAAGAAAGAAGCTGTGTTGTATTGTATTTAATATAATAATGTATGCATGGATGTAGACATAATTTTTCTCGAGTGCGATTATATTCGTTTTTGACGAAAGTAATAACTTTGATCAAAATATTTTCTATGCTCTTTAATTTTTCTGTTTAGGGATAAATAACAGCGATGATTTTACAGGGTGAAAATCAACAGATATTTATACCTCATGAAAAGAACAATTAGATATTTATACCTCATGAAAAGAACAAAAAGGGAATGTGAATTCATTAAATAAATAAGAAATATATTTTCGTATCATTAAGTACTCACTTAATGTTCATAAACACGAGTGCGAGATTTGTCCTAAGACCTTCTTTGTCCACTAGGTAATCTTTTTGAAAATCCTAAATAATCTTTTAGAAGAAGTTATTTATCATGCACCGAATTAAGACTCAAATAAAGTATGTACGTACCATCAAAGTTTCTATGGCAGCTGCAATATTAAAGTCCTTGTAAGCTGCATTTGTGTCTTAGCTATATCTTTAGTTATAATAAAACTTCTTCTGAACGCTTGCCAAGAAATTCATTCCAAGACAGAATACAAACGATTTTTACCTTTGAGGGAAAGCTGGAATTCATTCTGGGATATTATAAGAAGAATTTATGTTACCCGGACAACAACATCGGCAGCAGCAGCAGCACACCGGCAGCTTATTCTTGGATTAAAGAGATCTCCATTAAATGAGTGACATAATCAGACAAGTAATCAGTCTTTTGAACTTTTTTTTTTCTTTAAGACAGCTGGTTATGAGGAAACTTTCTCAGAATTTTTTATTATATACTTTTAGTTTGAAATTTTGTTAAGTTCAGAAGTTACTGTCTATTATGCAGGGATTTAAAATATTATGGTCTAAATGAAAAGGTTCGGTGGCGGATTTTTAAAACCATAAAATGTTATTTAATAAAGATTCGTTTTTTAATACCTCGTGATTTTATATAGGACTATACTTAGTTTAGTTTGAAAAGTTTGTCTTGATATTTTTTATTACTTGAATTCTTTCAAAGAAGTAAAAATTCTTAACACTATATCTATGAAGTAAGTTGAAGAGTTAGTTATAGTTGCGGGCTTCAATTGACAATCACATTGTATCAACCTTAGTAGCAACTAATAAGAAAACTTAGTCAACAAAATTTTTATGCGTTTACTTAAACACGAATTTTTTACTTTAAATTTTATTGTGCATTTTTATTATAAATAGAATAGTTTGTGTAGTGACTTTCTTTCAAAAATTTAAAAAGAAGTCAAATAGTTTTATTTATAGTATATCGTTTTGCGCACGATTTCGTCCGTGCTTAATAAGCTGTTTTAATAATAAATTATTAAAAAATGACGATATTTGGGTATCTTTGTGATTTAAGGGGTTATATACAGTCATCCCAAAAAAGTCGATGTTTCAAGAATTTTTCTTGAGATGACCTTTTAAGTTATTAATGTAAAAATGTGTACAGATATTATGGTAACTCTTGAGTGTATTTTAATGTTTTTTATTTGTAAAAATAATTATTTTAAAAGCTGCTACAGCTGATGTCCGAGATCAACTCTAAAAAAAGTCGTCTTGCGGTGAGCACGATATCTCTGGAGTGGATAATCCAAAC
This sequence comes from Dysmachus trigonus, assembly GCA_949715965.1. Lineage (NCBI taxonomy): Eukaryota > Metazoa > Arthropoda > Insecta > Diptera > Asilidae > Dysmachus > Dysmachus trigonus. The sequence goes on along the minus strand of OX454322.1, from coordinate 77,200,300 downwards.
TGAAAAAACCAAAAATATTTCGTTAGTATATTGTTTTATCTTGTAATTAATCGAAGGAATTAGCAAAATAAGAATTTTTGACAAAATGGTGGATTCGTAAAAAAAAAATCGATTTTTAACAACAATTTTGGCTTTAAATTGTTTATAATATGGAAAATATTTATCGCTGAGCAAAAAGCTTCGATTAATTACTAAAAAATATGCTTAAGAAGCTTGTGTTAAAATTTGAAACTGATCGTTTAAGGTTAAGCCGTTTCCGAGAAATCTTCCTCACCGATTTTAAATTAAAAAAAAACTCAATTTTCTGAAAATCCTGACTGTACTAGGAAGAAATTTTATTAACATGGGATTGGGCATGTACAAATTATGGCGGAATAAACAGATGGACAAAAAGCAAAAAAAAAAAAACGATCAACTTGATATCATGTAAAATATCTTAAAATATAATATTTCGGAATGAAAGGTAACAGTTTTCTGCCAGATCACCTAATATAACAACTATTTGTTTTTAATCGTAAGAATTAATGAAGCGTTGTTTTTGAATAGTACAGGGTCCGCCAAATAACTTTTTTTTTGAAAATGCTATAAAAAAAAACTACTGAATATTTTTCCAAATTTCTTTTTTTATTTCAAATTACAATCCTTCCGGTTAATGATGGAAAATAATTTCATTCAAATGGCTGCCTCGGCTGGCCATGCAGTAGCCTACACGATCGGTCCAATTTTTAAGTACATTATCGATTGTGTGCAGCTGTATTTCACCAATGGCTTCACGAATATTGTCCTTTAAAGCGTCAATTGTCTCTGGCTTGTCGGCGTAACACTTATCTTTGACGGCACCCCACAAATAATAGTCTAACGGTGTCAAATCGCAGCTCCGAGGTGGCCAAACGACATCAGCTCTGCGGCTGATAATGAAAAACAGGGCGCAAAACATCAAGTGTAGCGTCGGCTGTGTGGCACGTAGCGCCGTCCTGTTGAAACCAAATGTTGCCAATATCCTGCTCTTCAATTTCTGTGAACAAAAATTCGTTCAACATGGCCCGATAACGATCGCCATTGACTGTAACGGCCACTCCTTGCTCATTTTCGAAGAAAAATGGCCCAATTATGCCTCTGGACCAAAATCCGCACCAAACATTGACTCGTTTTGGGTGCATCGGCTTTTGAATGAATGCGTGCGAGTTTTCTGTGCCCCAAATGCGACAATTCTGCTTGTTTACATACCCGCCAAGATCGAAATGAGCTTCATCTGAAAAGATGATTTTTTTGGCAAAATCCGCATCTTCTGCAAGTCGATCGCAGGCCCACTTAGCGAAGCGTTGTTCAAGCGTATACACAACCATATTCGTTCAGCGGAAGGATAAAACTAATTATCTGTCAAATCAGACATGAGCTAAGTGTTGCCATCCACGAAATAAGCACTAGTTGAAAAAAAAACGTTAGATGGCGGACCCTGTAGTACTAATCAACGATGTATTTCTCATTCTCATCCACTCAAAAATTCTCTGCTATGCTGATGATGCGAACATTTTTCATATAATCACATGTGATCATAACTTTCATCTTTTCAGCTATGATCTGGACCTATTTCAGAAATGGTGCTCAATCAATCATTTTGTGATTACATCTTTTTTTATCGCAAAAAAAAGTTTGTGATCAACGGACACTCCCTTGTTAGACTTGACAAATTGTTGTATAGTATATATTTTATATTTTTCAACTTCTATACTAAATTGTACTTTTGTTCGACCTATCCTAGAATACTCCAGTCCAGTTCATTAGCATTATTTTGAAGAGTTCATTTATAACTTTTTATAACTTTACAAATTTTCAAAATTGTTGAACATTTCCTGTGGGAAATTATTCAGAGAGATTCATAGAAAAATAAAATGAACGAAGAAAAATCGATTTTTTGGAAAAACATTTTTCATTGTTTACTGGTAACCCTTCCATAAAACGTAGATAGGTCGACGTGTTGTGTGGAAACGTGTTATATAAGACTAGGATAAGGACTTTTTAAAACCAAATATTGTGTTTTCAATTAAAAAATTTTTATTCAAAATATAAACATATGTAAAACAAAAAACGAAAAAAGAAAATTTCTGTTCTTATTTAATTCCAAAATATTTTAATGCATTTCTTCCACATCAGCACAATGAGGCGAGAGCGTTTTTTTGGTTAAACAATATTAGCTGTGTTTTTTTCATTTATCTGGATTAGGCAGATTTTTCACAAAATTGGTATTTAAAAGCTACTACTTATACCAACAAATGCATCAAATTATCAAGATAAAATTTGAACTTGAAAATTATTGGTTTAAGTTTTGAAGGTTTGTACTGGTGTTAAACCTAAAATCATACCTATAAGTAGTTACTTTTAAATTCCAATGCTATGCTAAATTTATCTGATCCAGATCCTGAGCCGGTTAGGTGAAAAGAATAAAGCTATTATCATTTCCTGAATCCATTTCTTTGCTAGAATTTTTTGTATCATCTTTAAAAATCTGTTGTTTAAGGGGTTACGTGGGTTTTAAAAATAAAATAAAACACTATTTTTTGGAATTCTTTTTCACAAAATAAATAAATGCGGTTTATTCTAAGATTTGGTATATAAAAGTAAATCATTTGAACAAATTATAAAGAAAAAGTTCACGAGAAAAAATGGAAATTAAGCAATTTGGTTTCTCAAAACTACATTTTTTTAAGTCGGTAGGCACGATTTCTCAAAAACTAACATTCCGATCTTACTGAAATTTTGCACACATTTTCTTAATAGTATTGACTTGTATTTGAACGAAGGATTTTTGTTTTCGTTTACTACATCTCATAAAAAATTACCTCTCAAGTAAAAAATTACCAAAATATAAAAAAAATGTCACTGAAAATCATAATTTTTTGTTAAAAATGATGTCAAAAATTGAAAAATCAATTTTTTCTAAAACCTTTCGTTCAAGTACAAGCCATATGCATCTACTAACAGAAGAAATTTTGTTTTTTGATTTCAGATAAGCATATTACGAGTTATTCTGCCTACGGTAAAAAAACCTGGGTTTCCGTAAACCAGCTGTGAATGGCTTAACTTTCACTTTTTTCTCGTCAATTTTTGATTATAATATGCTCAAATAGATTTACTTTTATATACCAAATCTTAGAATACACCATTTATTGTTGTAAAAACAAATTTCCAAAAAATAGTATTTTATTTTAGTTTTAAACCCCACGTAACCCCATAAGGGGGGAAATAGGTGTAGGACGGCGTATTTTTAGTGATTTTCATGAAATTTTTTAACACATAAGGAATATATATATATATTTTATTTATATCTTGGTATCATTTTATACATATATTCAAGAGTATATTCTGAAATTTTCAAACATTTTCCTCGAAAAATAACGGCGATATCAGCTGTCGCTCATTGTAAGTCGCCATCCGGCTGGGCGATTTGTGTACATCCTGGAGGTCACAATTTTCATCTGAAAACAATTTTTCAAAAAAATTTACTTTTCTTATAAGTGTCTCTTGTATTTGAACCTCACTCCTCACAAATAAATCGAAAATTAATATTTTTTTAAGGAATATAAAAATTTTGTATGATTTTTTACCATTTTTTCGTACTTTTTTTGCAATGAAAAATAGTTAAAATAAAGATATTGTTTAGGATTGAGGTTCAAATAGAGCGTCTTTATAAAGTGCGTTTCATATTTATAACGCCACAAAAAAAATTATGATTTCTGGAAAACTATTCACTTCAGCAGAATACAATAAATAACGAAAATGATGAATTTGATAAAAAGGAAACAATCACTCATAATTTATAAACCTAACACTTCAATGGCGGAAATATGGGAGGAAAAAGTGATTTTAGCTTGTTTCATAATTATAACGCCACGTACATTTTCGACAAAAATAACGATTTTATTTCTGCAAAAATAATATTAAAACATTGTAACGTAAAATTCATTAAATTAATTAAATTCTAGAACACAGTAACGTAAAGTTCATTAATCAAGAGTTGCTCCTTGCTTGAAAATGGTATTAAAAATTCTGGTTTTCATGCTATCGATGAGACTTTGAATTAAATCTAAATCAATAGCATTCCATTCTTCCACGATTGCGCGTTTTAAGTCCTCAACGGACTTGTATTGGCGATTTTCCCTATATACCCGGCGAACTAAAACTCCCCAGAGATTCTCAATTGGATTGAGGTCAGGAGAGCATGGTGGCCACTCCAAAACCTCAATCGAATTAGAAGAGAACCAGGACCTGGTTTCGCGGCTAACGTGGATACGAGCATTATCCTGCTGAAAAATCCACTGTGTTGCAGGATTTTGCCGAATAAGAGGTACCAAACTCATCTGGAGCACATCCGTGTAATCCTTGCTTTTCATTCTTGATGAAGTGAATTGCAATTCTAAACAGCTGGACACAGAAATTGCACCCCAAACCATCACGCTTCCGCCGCCAAAATTTCTTTTGGAAAAATATAGCGGTTCTTTTCTCAAGTCACGCCAATATCCTCGAAAACCATCCGGTCCATCCAAATTCCATTTTTTTTTCATCGGAGAATATCACCTAAATTCTAATTTCTGTGTCCGGCTGTTTAGAATTGCAATTCACTTCATCAAGAATGAAAAGCAAGGATTACACGGATGTGCTCCAGATGAGTTTGGTACCTCTTATTCGGCAAAATCCTGCAACACAGTGGATTTTTCAGCAGGATAATGCTCGTATCCACGTTAGCCGCGAAACCAGGTCCTGGTTCTCTTCTAATTCGATTGAGGTTTTGGAGTGGCCACCATGCTCTCCTGACCTCAATCCAATTGAGAATCTCTGGGGAGTTTTAGTTCGCCGGGTATATAGGGAATATCGCCAATACAAGTCCGTTGAGGACTTAAAACGCGCAATCGTGGAAGAATGGAATGCTATTGATTTAGATTTAAGGGGGTAGTCCAGTGAAAACGACTGTTTTTTCAACGATTTTTTTTTCATATTAGAAGTCAATTTTTATTAAAAAACTTTTTGACATATGATAGTACAACTATTAAAATACACAAAAAAAATTTTTTTTTTTGTTTTCGATGAGTCATCTCGACAAAATGGCCGCTCCAAAAAAAAATTTTTTTTGTTGGCGGACGTCGAATCTCTGCAACGGTTCATTTGAAACAAAAAATTCAAACGAGGTTTTAATCTGTAGAACATTGGCTATCGTCGGAACTAGAATTATTAATTTTCAATAAAAAATAACAAAATGGCGGCATTTCGAATTTTTCAGGTGTTTTTCGCGTGCTTAATTTGTTTATAACTTTGTAAATAAACAATGGATTTTAATAATTCTAGTTCCGCCGATAGATACACAATCAAGAAATATACAGCTAAATTTTTAGATCAATCGGAGCAAAAGACTCTGAGATCTGACGTCCGCCGAGTCAAAACATGCTGTTTTGAGAAAAACGCGTTTAAAGTTTTTTATGCGGAAAAAAGCTAAAAAAATTAATTTTACCTTAGTCAGCGATGCCTGCTCCATACATAACGCGATGTCTCCTCCATACATAACTAACCTTAAATACAAAGCAGAAGGACCTAGACCGTTATAAACCGAAAAAAAATGGGCTAAGCAAACAGAAATACAAGAGTCCTCCTTGCTCCGAAACACGCCAGGGGACCTTCGAGCGCTCGGATTACACGTCTCTCGAAAACTCTCTGTATCTTTAAAACTATTCAATATTTTGCTTAGATATTTTAAGGGAGTATTTTCTAGGTGTAGTAGAGTAGATTTAAGCAAAAAAACAAAAAACGAAAAAAAAATTTTTTTTCACTGGACTACCCCCTTAATTCAAAGTCTCATCGATAGCATGAAAATCAGAATTTTTAATACCATTTTCAAGCAAGGAGCAACTCTTGATTAATGAACTTTACGTTACTGTGTTCTAGAATTTAATTAATTTAATGAATTTTACGTTACAATGTTTTAATATTATTTTTGCAGAAATAAAATCGTTATTTTTGTCGAAAATGTACGTGGCGTTATAATTATGAAACAAGCTAAAATCACTTTTTCCTCCCATATTCCCGCCATTGAAGTGTTAGGTTTATAAATTATGAGTGATTGTTTCCTTTTTATCAAATTCATCATTTTCGTTATTTATTGTATTCTGCTGGAGTGAATAGTTTTCCAGAAATCATAATTTTTTTTGTGGCGTTATAAATATGAAACGCACTTTATAAAGGAACTATATGCTGAGTTTGATAACGATTGATACAAAACTGTAGGAGCTAGAGTGTACACAAATTCGAAAAAAGTAGTTTCGAGAAAAACGCGTTTAAAAATGCGACGCGCTCCAACCGTTCGACTGAGGGACACACACTGAAACGCTTATAACTTTTAAACGGCGGGGAATTTTGTTTTGAAATTCTCAGAATATATTTTTGAATAGTTCTTCAATCGATTTATGAAAAAAAAAATTTGAATTTTTTGAAGCCTTCCCCCTTAAGCATGTTTGCTGGTCCTTAAAAGTCTCATCGCATAAAAATCGTGTTATTTGAGGTATAATATTATACGAGGGTTTCCGCAATTTTCTTATCGTGTAAGAGCGAAACCGTGTTGTTGGAGGGTTACCTGTATTTACTATTTTGAAAAATTAGTAATGAATTAATGAAAATTAATAATTTTATGCATATCTTATGCATCCTTTTTGAGATACCAAATCAAATTCTAAAAAGCTTCACGCGTGCTGAAACTAGGCAGCACTGTTCGAGCAAATTGGGACCGCTTTCACTTTCTTGGGGCTTTCAGTTCAAGAGATGTTCCAGTGAATTCGCGTCGCGGCGCTCGCTCTCTTCAGGTAGCAGCTTCTGCTTTCCCGTTCGGTTTGTGGGTGTGCATTCATCTGGAACTCGAGCTTAATAGAATTACCTTTCGATTTTGCGGTTAATAAAAAAAAACACATCAAACACCAATTCGCGATTTGTAAACTCTGTGTTTATTTAATTTCTTCCTTCAACTTAGGTTTCACAATATATAATAATAATTTTATATTTCTCTAACTTTTCTTCCTTCAACTTAGGTTTCACAATATATAGTAATAACTATAATAATAACTTTTAACTTTTCACAACTTTGAATAACTTTTCACAATAATTACTTTTATATTTCTCTAACTTCGCTTTCTTCAAAATCTGGAACAAGACTGACTCAATAACTAAGTGGGATGCCTCAAGTGGGTTCGGTGCGCGGATAGCTTACCTTGCGGTTTCCACGGATTTTGCTGTGGGAATCGCAACTTTTGTGAATTCAGCGTCTAGACGAGTTTTTAGGAAAATAGGAAAGCGAGCTGCGCGCACGTTGACCGAAAACGTGATTTTTAGGAAATTAGGAAAGCGCGCGCACGTTGACCGAAAACGTGATTTAAATAATGTTAACGACCGGTGTCATTGATCTACTAATATAGCTTATAGGGTTGTTACCTATAACACCCCCACCGTTACTCTGAGGCTCCGACGAAGTTTTTACAATATTTTCCTTATTAACATAATATTTGTTAACAGTATTTCTTTTATTTATGTAATATTTTAAAATTTTTACAGAGCAAAAGGTTATAGTTACAATAATCAGGGACCCGCTAAATGAAAGATTTAATATGCTATTGTTCTTATCTCGTATAGATACTTCTTCTATTAATTTCCTATTGTTTTTAATATTTTTTACATGTAATTCTTCCAAGGTAATTGTATTTATTGTTTGGTTTTCGATTATTTTAGTCATATAGTGTGGCAAAATTATTTTTTCTTTGACTCTTAAGACAAAATTTTCATAAGTATTTTCACCTAATTCTATTTTACAATTTTCGTACTTAATTAAGTTGGTCCCTTCTATACTTAGGCTAAAGTTGCTACAATTTTGCGTGAGGTTTGTTTTTACTAGGTTCTTTGTTATAATTATGCCCGGTGTAAGTTCTTTTATTTCTGTTTTGTTAGAGGATTTCATGGGACAGTGCGCCTGATTAAAATTCATTATTTTTGATATGCAATTATCTTTAATTTTTATTAAGTTTTTCTCCTCATTTGATTTCATGTTTCCGGAAAATATACAATTGAATTGGTTAATAATGAATGAACTATCTTCAATATTTAAGCTTTTGTTTTCTCTGTTTGGAATAGGTTCTATAATTATTTTAGAGTAAAGGGTTTCGGAGTATTCGGGGATTAGGATAATGATCAGGATTTGGTCGGCTTGGGATGCAACTACAATTCGAATGTCTTTAAAATCTTCAATATCTTTTATTAGTTTTAATTCTTGGTTAGTTAGGATATTTCGAGAGAGGATGCCTAGTTTGCTTGTGAGAATAATTTGGTTGATATCATCTAGATGGTTTCGTAGTAAATTTATATCGTAATTAATTTGGTAAATGTGTTGGATATATGAAATTTCATCTTCCAATCTCAAAATTGCGTTTCCGTTTTGTTCTTTAAAATACTTCAAATACTGCTTAATGACTTTCTGTTGAGTTTGAATGTGTCCTGTAATATTCCTTATTTGCTCTGAGATTTCTTTATTAAATAAAACTTGTTTGTTATTTTCCTCTATTAAATTTTTGTTGTTAGTAGTTAGTGCGGTTAATTTATCTTTTATTTCTATTTCGTCGTTGTAGTCCATGTTACCTGTTAAATATTTAAAACCGGTTCCTAGTATATTTATGAGACCTCGTTTTGATCTTGGATGGGGTATTAAATTTGAAATTTTTTCCTTAAGTAGGTTAAAATTATGTATTAGGGTATTAAACATAGGGCTTACTAAGCTACTCTTAACTTTTATCATTTCGATATTCTCGGCTATCTGACTTTCAACTGTTTCGTATTCCGTCATATTTATGATATGAAGAACTTTCTTAAATCGTTTTATAATTTTTACGTTGTTCTCCTTTACCGTAATGTATCCATTATTGTTGTTGAGGTCCTGGATCTCAATTGTTTGGCAAAGTACTATGGGGAGGATTGTCAGAAGCAGAAGCACTAGCATTTTGAGTATCCGCATGATGACCTGAAATGGAGGTTCGAGTTTTGGATTTTTTCTTCTTAAACTTAGCTTTAATTGTAGGAAGAGAATTGTTTTGGAATTTCTTTTTTCTTTTAATATGAGATTTGAAATACTTCAAGCCAGTTTCTTTGTCAGTGAAGTGGTTATTGTCTAATTCATCTATGTCTAGTTTCCTAAACTTTGCGTGGTTTTTACCGCCACGACTATCCTTTACAAAATTTAGGCCTGGTTCTATTTCGTTATCTTCCCGGTTCTTGTTTAATTTGGAAATTACTTTTTCTTTAATTTTCAAGATTTTCCTCTGGATTTCTGGGTATTCGTCGTCTTTAACTTTACCGTTAACGAAGTCGATCGGTTTTCTATTTGTTGTCGAATGGATCGTGTTGTTGTAAAATCGGATGATTTTAAGCATTTTCTCCTCAACCGTGTCAACATCTTTGTTGTCATCGTGTCTTAGGAGTCGTAAATGTTCGTTCAAGGTGTTGTGTAACCTTTCGACATCAGCATTCGACGTATGGTTGTTATTGGACGTATAGTGGATGTCGATATTTTCATTTTGTAGGAATTCTCTAAGTGGAAGAGCCTTAAACCCTAATTCATTGTCGACTATGATTTTATTCATTTTCCCGCACGCAGCAATGTACTGTAGTAAGGCACGCTTGAATTCTGTCCAAGTTCTTCCATTTATTTTGATCGCTTGGCCATATTTGCTGAACTTGTCTATGAATGTGAGGAAGAGGTTTTTTTCTAATGAATAGAAAACGTCAATATGAACTATTTCGTTTGGGTTAGAAGGGGTTTCTGTGATCTGAAATTTCTGCTTAATAGGTTTCCTTTCATATTTTTCGATGTTACAGACCTCACAGTTATTTATGAATTGTGTTACTCGTGCATTTAATTTTGGGTGATAGATTTTTAATTGTAGTTCTTTGCAGACTTCTGTGATGCCTCGATGGTTATTTTGGAGGTGTTCCTGTTCTATAAGTAAAGCTAACTTTTCTTCTTCAATCACATCTTCTAGTAATTTGTCGCATCTGATTATTTTTAGCGTATTACTAGCCGCGAAATGTTTGCTGAAAACATCTTGGAGTGTTTGAAAGAAATCGGGATGAGTAACATATACGGCATTTAAACATTTTGGGTTGAAATGCGATTTTAAAAGGGTGACCATTGTTTCTTCATCGAGTGATTTAACATATATTGTTTTCCTAAATTTATTGAAAATTTTTGAATTTTTTATTCTTAATGAACCCGAGTTTGTTTTATGGATTACTATCTGTGTTTTGAACACGTTTAAAGGGGATTTGCTTGAAGGAATTTGACCATCCTGTGCTTGAGTTTCTTCAGTATGGTTTATTTCGATGCGGGAGAGAGCATCTGCATTTCCGTTTTTTACTCCCTTTTTGTATCGGATTTCGTAGTCAAATTCTGATAGTTTGAGGCGCCACCGGACTAATTTTGAATTGGGTTCTTTGATGGAAAAGAGCCACTGTAGTGGACGATGGTCTGTCTCGATTAGGAATCGTCTACCGAACAAGTAAGGGCGAAAATATTTCGTTGCCCAAACAACGCCTAGTAATTCCTTCTCTATTGTACTGTAATGTTGTTCGTGTTCATTCAACGTTCGGCTTGCGTAACATATTGGATGTCCGTCTTGTGACAATACGGCTCCCAAAGCAAATTGGCTTGCGTCCGTTGTCAGCGTGAATGTTTTACCAAAATCCGGATATTTTAATATAGGTTCCGTGATCAAAAGTTTCTTCAGAGTCTCAAAACTCCATATATATTCAGGGTCCTTTGGGTTAATTTTCTGGTCCTTTTTTAGGTACCTTGTCATCGGTTTTGCTATTCTTGAGTAATCTTTGATGAACTTTCTGTAGTATCCCGTAAGCCCAAGAAATTGTTTTATCTGTTTGGGTGTCTTCGGGATAGGAAATTTCTTTACGCACTCGATCTTAGAAGGGTTTGGTCGGATGCCATCTAATGTTATAATGTGCCCTAAGAATTCTGTTTCCTTTTTTAAGAATTCAGACTTGTCAAGCTGTACCATTAAATTCACTTCTTCAAGTCTTTTGAAGATTTTAGTGAGGGAGTCTAGGTGTTCCTCTAAGGAAGACGAATATATAATAATGTCATCTAAGTAAACAAGGCAGATCTTGTTTATATATTCCTTAAGGACGACGTTCATCAATCGTTGAAATGTGGCTGGCGCTGTTTTTAGGCCAAAGGGCATTCTAAGAAATTCATAGTGCCCGTTTTCTACACTAAAGGCAGTTTTATGAATATCTCTTTCGTCTATCTCCAGTTGATGGAAACCTTTCGCAAGGTCGATCGTCGTGAAATACTGGCAGGTTCCCAATTTTCCTAATATCTCCTCGATATTCGGAATTGGATATTTGTCATCGATGGTTACCTCGTTCAATTTGCGGTAATCAATGACAATTCTCCACTTGGTTTCACCGCTGGCGTCCGTCTTCTTCGGGACTATCCAGACTGGTGCCGAATATGGGGAACTGCTTGGACGAATTATGCCTTTTTCCAACATCTCGTTGATTTGTTTCTCGACTTCCTGTTTGTGAATGAATGGATACCTATAGGACTTGACATGGATGGGTACGTCGTTTATTGTCCGTATTTTGTGTTTTATAACATTCGTGAATGATAAGTTAGAGTCGTTTCTATAGAATATTTTTGAGAATTGCTTTATTACGTTCAAAAGCTTGGACCTTTCTTCTGGGTTTAAATGGTCCGTACGTATCTGTTCCAAGAGGGGTTTACATTTACTTTCTCCTATTATATTAAAATTTTCACTGTTCACTACTTGTGTATGTAATGGTTCAAGGCTGCTTTGTCTACAAATATCGTTTTCCACTTCTACTGTAACTTTGGTTTTATAATCCTTCACGTTATAGATACCTTCTTTGATGATAAGGCACCCATCAGAAGATTTTTGTTCAGCGATATAAGCGAGACCTTCCTTTTGTGAGACCGGGACGACTATTTCTTTTTCTCCGGTGCCTTCTAGTTCATATTCATAACGTGGTTTATGTAGTTGGAAGTGTAAATTTATTTTCTTATCCTGGACATGTAACATGTTTTTCTCGAAATCTATTACTGCTTTTAGAGGTATTAAGATATTGTTTCCAATAAGGCCATCATAATTGTTGTGAAATTGGTGGACGAAGAAGTTTATCTTGAATTTTGGGTCGCCCAGTTCTTCGAAGAGAGGGATACTAGCTTGTTCGAGAACATTTACTTCATGGTTAAGGGTTTTCAATTTTGTTGGTGATTGTAGGGGTATTATGAATTTAGGGTGGCATAGCCCTGGATTGATTACAGAGTGGGTAGCACCCGAATCTATAATAAATCGTAAAGGTCTCATTTTCCCATGAATTATGATATGTGGTAATTGGCACTGGAGGCCGCTAAACGAAAATTTTGGGGTTCGGTTCCGTTTGAACTACTCTGACTGGCTTGAGCCATATCTACCTCCATGGGTTCTGGCCTTGATCTATCGTTATTGTTATTGGAGCTAGTTTGGCCACCGGGTCTGTAACTACTATTTGGATTGCCAAACGTATTCGTATTATTGTAGTTATTATTGTATCTGTCATTGTTGTTAAAGTTACTGCTATAATTGTTTGCATTAGGGTTGGGATAGTTATTTGCATTATGGTTAGGGTATCTGTTATTAGTGTTATTACTATTGTAGTTACCATGACTGTAGTTGTTCGTATTAGAATTTCGGGGGAGATGCTGTGTTTGTCTGTTTTGCATATTGTCGCCGGTGTGTGGCGATCTATAGTGGTTGTTCCGACTTTGTGGTCGATTTGATTGATTTTGGCGGAAGTTTGATGAATTAGGCCTAAAGTTAGGACCACGATTCTTATTTGCCGAATGTATTGGATTTCCGGTTTGCGGGTTTCTATTTGTTCTGTATTCCGGAGGTGTGAAGAATGCATAGTTGCATTCATGTAATATATTAATACTATCCTCTAGGCTGGTAGGGTTTCTACAGTGAAGGAGAGACCGCATCGGTTCAGGGAGTTTATTCTTAAATAATGCAAGCGCGGAGGTTTTGTTTGCTTCTATAGTACTTTTGGTAACTTCCCCTTCTCCTAAAAGTTGTTTAGTCTTTATATTAAGCCTCCTCAAAATGCTTTTGATTTCATTAAAAAAGTCAACGCTCGTAGTTTTAAATCGTAAGGATCTTAGTTCGTCGAAAAGTTCTTCTGTACTTAGCCGATCTCCGAAATTATTCGTTAAGGTAGTCTTAATGTCTGTCCATGACGTAACATGTGCATTTATTTCTATTACCTCTTTGGCTTTCCCTTTTAATTTGGCTTTAATGTGGTCTGAAAAAATTTTTTGAGCAAGCTCGTCGTATCTTACGAGCATCGGGTGAATTCTGTCGACAAGGTCGACGAAATTTTGGAGTTCTCGGTAATCTCCATGGAACTCGGGTAATTTAGAAATATATTTTAATGGGTCGATATTAAGTGGTAACATTATTGAATCGGATTGTATTTGGTTGGGTTGGGGGTTTTGGAAGCTACTGATGATTTCTGATAATTCTCTTTGTCGGCTTCTAGCTACTTCAAGTTGACTAGTTAAACTACTCTCTTCGGACATAATCTTAACATAGAGCGCATAATAACACCTTCTATCACTTTAATCGTGCTATTCACTGTATATTTTTATGCTTTTCTTGCAACCACAAAATTAGTCTTAATTTAATATTTTGCTTTTTTATTCTATAATAGGTATATTGGTATTAAGAACAAAAAATATTTTATATTAAAAAAATTTCTTATTGCTTTAAAAAAAAATTTCACAAATGGGAGAGAAATCAAGGAGAAAAAAAAAAAAATTTGAACCTTCTGACCTTATTATTTGAAGGGTTGATTGGTGACAGTCTTTCCTTATGTTGATTGCAGCTGGTCGATAGATGAGTCTGCAGTGATGAATTCTCCTTCCGTCGATGGGTTGAGGGAGGAGGAGTCTTGGGATGATAAGAGTTCCTAATTGTTTCCTGTTGCGAAGTCGTTCCTATGTTCGATCACACGCGGTGTACATAATCGCACGAATCAAATGGTTTTCTCACAAATCTTCTTGCGAGGTGATATGTAAAGAGTTCTTAACCGCTGTGCTTAACTGACCTTTCAGTAGCACACTCGAAAGAATTAGTTAGTTAGTGTATTTCGTTAATCTTTTAATGAAATTCACAGTTTTTATTTTATTCGGTACGCGTTTAGGTATTAACACACCAGAAATCGATTAAACTTCGACACTACGCGTATCCTACCGACTGCGCCAGAATTACCTTTCGATTTTGCGGTTAATAAAAAAAAACACATCAAACACCAATTCGCGATTTGTAAACTCTGTGTTTATTTAATTTCTTCCTTCAACTTAGGTTTCACAATATATAATAATAATTTTATATTTCTCTAACTTTTCTTCCTTCAACTTAGGTTTCACAATATATAGTAATAACTATAATAATAACTTTTAACTTTTCACAACTTTGAATAACTTTTCACAATAATTACTTTTATATTTCTCTAACTTCGCTTTCTTCAAAATCTGGAACAAGACTGACTCAATAACTAAGTGGGATGCCTCAAGTGGGTTCGGTGCGCGGATAGCTTACCTTGCGGTTTCCACGGATTTTGCTGTGGGAATCGCAACTTTTGTGAATTCAGCGTCTAGACGAGTTTTTAGGAAAATAGGAAAGCGAGCTGCGCGCACGTTGACCGAAAACGTGATTTTTAGGAAATTAGGAAAGCGCGCGCACGTTGACCGAAAACGTGATTTAAATAATGTTAACGACCGGTGTCATTGATCTACTAATATAGCTTATAGGGTTGTTACCTATAACACTTAATCGCATTCACTCCGGCGGCGCTGAGTTTCGAGGCCGATGAACACAGGCATAAATTATTGATCGCGGTGCTCGGGCGGCACGGCACACACACCCTCGCCGGCTCCACTACCACACGAGCGCGAGAGCCTGGCTCCATCTCGCGGGCTGTTATCCTTTTCGGTTTCCTTCAAGCGAATCGTTTCCATGGCGACCCCTTCTGCCGGCCCAGGAAAGCTCCAGGTCTTCTTCTTGGCCGCGTTGCGCGCTTGTTGCGCGCTCATGTTTTCATACATCTACCAGGAAAATGTACAAAAGAAGCTCAGGGGCTGATGTGTGCGAGGCGTGGAGAAATTTTGCCCGCTTGGTGTGCGGGCTTAGGGCTGACGCACACACTTGGGTACTGCCGCCTCTCTCATCTCGATTAGCTCCGCAGAGTTCAAGTACCCCTTGTGGATTTGGAGTGTTTGTGCATCCGCAGGACTTCACCAGGAGCGGGGCGGCGGCTGTGTTCGTTGACTGCCAGGAGGATGCACGCTTGACTCCCGCACGTCACAGCTCCCAGGCAGCAGCGAGGAGCGTAGGGAATTCTGCGCCGCAACAAGGAACTCTCCCTGGGACGCTCCCCGGCGTGTTTTACTAGATCGCGGGATATTTTCTATTTTTGGGTCCTGGCCTGGGCCCCAATTAATTGTCCCCGATGTGCTCGCCCGATGTCGGGCGTTCGCCAGGTAACTCGTGGAAATGAACGTCATCAGACGGAGCACCGGCAGATGGCAGAGGGGTACCTGGAGCAAGCAAGGACTACACTTTTGTTCCTGACAACTTTGCCATTGTAATTCATATCCTTCCCGTGCCGTCTTTGATTCCGCCTACAAAGACGTGCTGCCGCTGTCGGGATATGATCAAAGGCCAGCATTTCGGTGGGACGGGGGCGTCCTCTTTTTATGAAATAAATGAATTCATCCGGCGGCACATCTGCAATTGTGTGTATAGGCCCCTTGTGCAAAATTGATTTCTCGTCGTCGTATGTTCCATATATCCCTTAGCTCCCGAATTCTGGGCGTCCTCCCATGTAACATTTGTGTATTTTGTGTTATGACAGCAACCCGTCCCCGATTGCCATGAATACCCAAATACTTCGCCTTTCATCTTTGAACCAGACATTTGCGTTCCGACCGATGGGTGAACTCTTTTCGATAGAAAAAATATAGGAAATTTGTGTGCTCTTTAAACGACAATCGTCCAAAAAATTGTTTCGATTTTTATTCAACTGGGAACTTTCTATTTCGACAGCGATATTCTTTCAATAGTTCTGATGTGGCAGAGTGGGAAAAATTTTTCGTAAGAAGAATACAATAAACTTTCTGATCTAGTTCAAACAATTTTTCACATCACAACTTTTCCTTCTTTAGTTCTTAATACTAATTAAAAAAATCAAAATTATATTAATAAATAATAAATATAGTATACAAGAAAATATCACCAAATAGTAGTTTTATGTATCTTAAAGTTCTTAAACTCCTTCTAGCTTCCTTCTTTCCAGCAGCATTTACATAGCTTCAATTTGCAAATCGTAGCACAGGTGACCTCTCTATAACACGTTAGATAGGTTCCTAGAAAATGCCGTGTTGTGGGAAACCGTGTTATATAAGACTAGGAGCCAGTACAAAATAGGGGAATACGTTCCGAAAACTTTCCGTACCATATTTTCTAAAATTTCTAGAAATCTATTAGAGCTAAGTTCTTCGTTATAATTTTCCTCCAACTCCAAATAAGGCGTTTTTTTCTTAAATTTTAGGTCCAGTACGTTCGGAAATAAGGGCGCACTCTATTTTCGCATATTTTTCAGAATATTTTTTAAGATATGTTATCAAAAATTAAAAAAAAAACATTTTTTTATTACACATAATAAGCCTTCTTAAAAAAAATTTTTTGGAGTACCTAATTTTTCCCGTTTTATTCTTATATATGTGAGTTAATAAGATGTATTACTATGCCAAATTTCTAGTTTCTCAGTCACATGGTTTCTGAGAAAATCAGCTGCGACAGACATTTTTTTCTTTAGAAGTACGGACCCTAAAAATCGTGATCCTTTTTTTTTTTTATCATAACAGAAGCAATTTTTTGAATATATGGACAGGTATCCCTCGAGATACACCGTACTTGAGTTGCACGATTTTCGAGTTACACGGAAAAAAATTGCGACGTTCCCTCAAATTACACGCTATTTGAGTTATACGGTTTTATACCAATTTTCATAAAAAGGGAAAAATAATAAGGATGTATCATATATTCGTCAACGTTAGCTATCTTGCGGAATCCTTGAAAAGTGGAATATACAGGTCACTAACAGTAGTACTAAATCTGAGTTTCCACTTACACGGTTTCGAGTTACACGGAACCAATTAATCGTGTAACTTGAGGGACACTTGTATTTAGAAAAACAACTGACAATACTGTCAACAAGTTTGCGTAATCTGTCCTGTGAAAATGAAATTGTGAAAATATTCTTGTTTATATATTAAAAATCAATCCAAAACTAAACTTTCAATTAAATATATTTTTATTCATAGTTAATTTTTTAAGGCTAAGTCAATCCGTTTTTATACGAACATATTCTTTTGCTACATAAATTTTTAAAACAAGTTCGAAATTTGTCGAATCAGAGTCGAAATCAAACCCCGGTAGTGAATTTTATAAAAAATTATTTAAATTTGAAAATTTTTAAATTGTCATATTGCATTACTCATTTTTATTGAATGTCAATATTTTAATATATTGTATAGTTAATTATCATCATATATTCTCCAACTATGGAGACTCGATTAAAAATTCTGGGTCATATAGTCCATTAAATAGACTTGCTAACAACACTGGTATAGAAGTATCGATTTAGAAGAACTTTTATGATGAAAAAATATATAAAGGAGTGAAAAACACATCCGACATTTTGCATTTTTTAAATTTAACATCAGATTCGTAATCAGCGACTCCAAAAACCCCTTAATACTGGCTTTCACGAAAAACTGATGTCTGAAAGAATATACATCATTTACTTATTAGTGCTAGTGGTTGTTTACCCCCTTGAGGAGCTTTTTTTACGAAAACGCAAAAACAGGTCAACTTTATTTTTCAAAATCGTATGTTAAAAAATATTTTTCAATAATTTTTAACTAAAACTGTTATTTTTCTGAAAAAAAATTGTTTTTCTGCAATAAAAAATAAGGTTTTCTACCCCCGGGAACCGGATTACTTACAAAAGGTTAGTATATTTATGAGACATCATTTCCACTTTGTTTCATTCGAAAAAATTCATTAGAACTTGAATTATTTAGGAAAAACTGTTTTTGGGGGTAAACTTTAGGGGTGGTTTTCACCCCCTAAATGTGCGTATCCGCAAATAAAAAAAAAAAATCGTGTCTCTTATTTTTCGATACTCTATAACATATTTCAACTTTATCAAAATCTGTGAGACACACCTAAGAACGTTTCCTTGTCAGTCCATTTTGTGTATACGAATTATTTTCAAAATTCTTTAAATTAAAACTAAAAGCATTTGCTACTTGGCCTAATAACAGCCATAATTTCATGTGTTAAATGGCAATATCCAATTTTTTATTTGTTAGCATAAATTGTATAAAGTATTTTTAAATAAAATTGAATAAAATTTTTATCAGGTAGTTACATGAATCGAAATAAAATTAAACACTGGCAGATTTTGTGGACAAATTGACTGCCATAACAGTCATATAGCTGACATGTCCAATTGCCTGAAATTTATTTGTAAAAAACGCTTTTTGTTTATTTCCTCACTTAAATATGGATTAAGCTTTCTGCTTATTGCTTCTGTTCTGAATCTGAATGCAAGCTCAATACATCGCTGTGATCCTTTTTGTTTTGTTTGAAATGTCCTTTATATGGTGGGATTTTCTCATAATTTTGTATGGCAGTTAAACATGTTGAAATGATTAACAATTTTTCGCTTATGCACTTTTTGTGTAAATATTCGAGAAAATCAATAAAGTGAAATATTGCAGAAAAGTTCTGAAACGTCAAACACCTTTTAAACTTTATATATGAGAATCTTATTAATGATTGAAATATTTTTGTATATGGGTAGTTCTACAAACTAAGGAATTTTTGGTGGCTCAGCCAAAATATGATAGAAAAATTGTTAATAACAATTTTTTTTGGATGGAATACTATTAATTACAATTGTTTCTAGATGGTCACTAAAAATAATTAAGATTCAAAATTCTTTTCTGAACAAAATTACTGTGCAAAGTGCCGAATTCTCAGGATCCTGCAGTGTCCCTCGTACAAATTTTAGTTCAAAGTGCGTCGTGATACGTTTACTTATACATTAGGGTCTTAAAAGAATCCCAAATTAATAAGTTTACTATTTTTCCTGGCTAGGTAGAACAATTACTATAGTATTTACTTCAAAAATATTAAATAAATCTTGTTTACATTTTGTCCCCACCATTTTATCTCAGTATCCTGTTCGCTGTTGAATTAGCAAATATTTACTAGACTATTTGCCTTGCGTCTTTACCATTCCGCTGAGTCGATAGTACCTATGAAAGAGATAAAGAATGTCATCTATCTATTCTCACTTAACACGTTGTTTAGTGAGCCTAGTGCGTTCGGCGAGTGAAGTGGTGTCGTAATCAGTGAAGTTCTCAGGATCCTGGTAAGATTTTTATTTACGAAATAAATAATGAATATGACTAATTTTAGCGTACTGATATGTAAGATGCTAGCGCATAGGCCTAGTTTAGGTTAATTTTTGTTGAAAGTTATAAATTGGTTTGTTTATTTTATTTTTAGACAGAAATTCTCAGGAACCTGGCCTCAGGATCCTGTCCAATTGGTACTGAGAACCATCCAGGATCCTGAGAAGATCATATTAAAAATATTGTTTCTGTGTAATAATAGTATTTTTTTACACATAAACATTAAACTACAAATAAATAATTTAATAAATAAATTGAACTTACTCTCATAATTTGTTTATATACAGTTATTTAGTTTTGGTGGTGGTCTAAGTTTAAGTTTAAATGGACATAAATCAAAAAATATTAAATTTTTTGACTGTTCCCTTTAGGATAAGCTAAAAGACACTGTACTCTAGTTATTAGACTGAATTCTGCCACCAGAATGTATAAAAAATGTCGGGCCGAAATCAGACTCGAATTCTTCCTTAGTTTGTAGAACTACCCATATATCTCTATTAGAAATCTTGTTTACTTTGTTGCCCCATTTTAACTAAATACAAATACCGTTAGTTACGTCAAATTAAGTCAACCAAAAGATTTAAAACACAGGGTACAAAGTTATACCAAATATCGCAAATATATTTTGCATCATTGAATTGAAAATCATAGAATCCATTATTCAAAATCAACGGCCTGAACTCATGGAAATTTCTTGAAGTTGAAAATTATCATATTTTTCCCTTGCAGTTGGACGCGATTCGATTATTACGAAAACATTTCTTCTTATTCTTTTCTTTCGAATTTATTCTTCAGAGTGGAATTCTGAATATAATTTTTGTGACATTATAAATACATTTTTAAGAGAAAGCTCATCAAATCTCGTTATTGAGATATTTTTGTATTATATTATATTAGGTAAAGATAAAACCTCTTTAAAATTTTTTTTTTTTTAATTTTATACCCTATTTGTTGGTGTAGCATAAGTAGAACAAAAAAATATAAAAGTAAAAGCCTTAAGAAAGTCGGAGAGGGTTAGTTAAAAATTTACTCAAAGGGTGATATTTTGAATGAATAAAAAATCATTTTACAACGATTGCTGTTGATTTCGATCTCATTTTTGTTTTAATCCTCACTGTGTTTAGATCAGATCAAGAAAATTTTGTCAGAATGATTAAGTTATAAATATTTTTGTATAAGTCAAAAGTACCTATAGTCGGGGTGCCAGAGGTTTTCATTTCGTTGTTGGACGGAATTTGATGAAAAATGGCAGAAAGGGAAGGTCATTGCCCGTACAGTGACCCATTAAAAAAGTTAGAATGAGCGATGTCGGGAAGGTACTTTGTTATTGCAAAATAACTTTGATAACCCGTTATTTTTCAGTTTTCTTGGAATAACTCGAAAACGAAGCGTTTCAGCGAAAAATATTAAATACAAAAGTTGTTCAGCTGATGATTTTACGTAGGAATACGGTTTTTTGATTAATTAAAAAATTGTTTTTCCGACCGAAAACCAGCAGAAAAGTAACAAAAATGCAAAAACAATAAGCATTAAAAAATAAAGGAAAAAAACGATTTCCATCGTTGATATTTGGGTTATTGATAGGTATTGGTATTGTTAACCAAATGCACCCGGTCCGGTTTTTCAAAAACAATATGGCGACCTATAGCAAAATTGTTAAGTTAAAACTTTGGAACGCTGTAAATTCTGCATGAACAAATGGATCTTGATGAAACAAATTGGAATCGGTAGGTATTAACGGCATCTTTGAGTGTGCCAAATTTCAAAATTTTTCAACAATTACTTTTTTTGTTATTAACCAATGTGTATTCGTAATTTCGTCAATTTACAACATTAAGCTTTGCAACAAAATGCATCAAATCATCAAAACTCGCTATTTTCGCGTTTTTAGTCACCACTGTAGGATGTTAAGAGTAATCAAATGCATTTTGTTATTGTTGTAATGTTGTAAATTGACGAAATTACGAAGCACAGCAAATGGTTTTTGGTTAATAACAAAAAAAGTAATTGTTGAAAAATTTTGAAATTTGGCACACTCAAAGATGCCGTTAATACCTACCGATTCCAATTTGTTTCATCAAGATCCGTTTGTTCATGCAGAATTTACAGCGTTCCAAAGTTTTAACTTAACAATGTTGCAATAGGTCGCCATATTGTTTTTGAAAAACCGGACCGGGTGCATTTGGTTAACAATACCAATACCTATCAATAACCCAAATATCAACGATGGAAATTGTTTTTTTCCTTTATTTTTTAATGCTTATTGTTTTTGCATTTTTGTTACTTTTCTGCTGGTTTTCGGTCGGAAAAACAATTTTTTAATTAATCAAAAAACCGTATTCCTACGTAAAATCATCAGCTGAACAACTTTTATATTTAATATTTTTCGCTGAAACGCTTCGTTTTCGAGTTATTCCAAGAAAACTGAAAAATAACGGGTTATCAAAGTTATTTTGCAATAACAAAGTACCTTCCCGACATCGCTCATTCTAACTTTTTTAATGGGTCACTGTACGGGCAATGACCTTCCCTTTCTGCCATTTTTCATCAAATTCCGTCCAACAACGAAATAACCCATTTTTTGAACCTCTGGCACCCCGACTACTAATGCAAAGTAAATAATTTCAAATAATCTGTACTTCTATACTAATATATAAAGAGAGAGTATTTGTTTAGATGTCTTACAAACTACTGAACCGATTTGAATAATTTTTCACCATTGGCAAATTTTTCTTTCGGTAGATATCTGCTATAAATTAACACGAATTAACACTTTTACACTAATTTACACTACTTTCTTATGAGAGAAAAATTATATATAAAATTATAATGTGGACTCTCGTTTACTTTGGCATGCTATATGACAACATGACTTGAAACATGACATGACAAGTGACATGAATAGGGACACGTAACGTGACATGACACAAGACATGGAATGAGATGAGGAATGTGATAACGCGACAACACACATGGCTCATGGCATAGTACGCAACGTGGCATAAAATGATAAATGATATAAGACATGTAAAACAATGATAAGTGTGATATAAAAATCTATTATATTATTAAAACAAAAAGTATCATTCTGTTATATAAAATCACGTTTGCTACAAAAGATCAGTAATATTAAATGTCAGATAGGAAAATTGGACGTGCATTTTGGGTCTTGATTTGAAGCATTTTTCAGAACTATATTCTCTTTTCATTAGAGTTTTCAAGCACTCTTTTTCAGTTCCACATAGTTATGTTTTTATTATAATTTTTATACCTGCTTTTAAAACCCATACTTTGTTTAAGGGGGTAGTACACTTCTTAAGGCCTTTTTTTAAAGATTTTTTTTTTTATAGTTAACTTTATTTTGATCTTGCAAACTTTTTATATATGATACAACTAATATTCAAGAATATTAAAAAACAATTTTTTTTTTTATATCTTCATAGGGCCCTAATATCGCTGCCTGAAGGTGACCCCTTTTTAATCTGGCCGGCATGATATCTCGACTCTGGAACGTCTTAAACAAACAATTCAAAGTGCATATTAAAATATAGATCAGTCGCTATCGTTCGAACTAGGATAAAAAATTTTGGTAAAAAAACAAGAAAACGGCGGACTTTTTAATTTTTCGGTCAGTTTTTTTTGCAAAAAATTGTTTAAAAAAAGGGTTAAACATTAACCGATTTTCAAAATCCTAGTTCGGACGAGAACTACACATGAATAGAGTATCCCATAAAAATTTGAGCCCGATCAGACCAATAGTTTTTTCAAAATCATGTCGGCCAGGTCAAAAAACGTGGTTTTGAGAAAAACGCGTTTAAAGTTTTTATTCGATCATTTTAAGGTGCGATTAGCGTAAGGCACCGCTACAAATGTGTCTATAACTTTTTTTATATATCGAATTTCTCAAAACGGTTTTGGGAGAACATTTCTGTGATATATTAGAGCACATTTATGAAATAAAAAAAAATCGATTTTTTCAAAAAAGAGAAGTGTACTACCTACCCCCTTAAGCTTTGCCTTTTTGGGTAATACTGGATAATTCAGATAGTTATGAATGTAGTTGCATGAAAAGTGTTGGTTTAAAATTGTTGGATGGATTGCGAATATTGTTTAGGGTTTATTAAGAAAAAAATACCGAAATATTGATAATTTTACTGAAAATTATTCAATAATACTCGATATCTTTTTAAACTTACTATATTTTTGGTGTAAATTTATAACTAAAGTACATTTTCTCATAATAATAAGGCATACATTTACATCGATTTTAGCGTAAAATAAAAATATTTATGTGGTGATTTCATACCCTCGAAATTGGTAAATATTTCTTTTTATTCTTTGGAGTAATTTTTCTGCTATAAAATTAATTTGATAGGACATTGACTGTTGTTTTACTCGAAAATTGTTTTGGGGTGTACATAATTTTTAAAGTTAGTTTAATTAAATAATACCTTTCAAAAATTAAGCTGCACGATTCGAATTTCGGCATGCTTATTGGTAGAATACTTGAGGGAAAAAGTTTAAAAGTGTACTATTCCATTAATTTCAAACTTTGAACTGGACACAATAAGTTTTCAAAAATTAACTCGAAGCGGTGAGTGATTACAAACTTCTTGAGCAAATAGTGTTTTCGTTGTGTAACAAACCTGAAGCATCATTCCCCGCGTCAGCGGTATGGTACCCAGTTTACCTTAATTTGCTGTAATTAAGACCACTCAATTCTGTGGTTTCCATTTTTATTCCCCCCACCCACCCTTTGCCACCAAACCAATGTAAGCTGACGGGATAACTTCCAGCGTAGAGTGGGGCCCCCGTAACCGAAGCCCAGGCCGGGCCCCACGTTAATCGGTCCACAATGAAAAGTCGTTTTGTCTCCCCACTCGACTATCTCGGGGGGTTATCTAATTCTCTTCACCGCAGGATCCCTGCGAAGTTATCAACTAAGCTTCGTCTGTGCTCCTGTTTTATCGCCCTTAAATTGTCGTTTTTATAGCTTTTCCATAAATACATTCTCACGAGCCAAGGATGGCGGATACAAAGCCGCAAAACACGATGAGGCACCCGAGGTCGAGGCGATAAAATACTTTGTGCATGGCTAAATTGTTGCTCTACTTTATATCTGGACGTGGAAATTCATATTATGAGAGTTTGCCTGCCTCCTCGATGCCTCGATGCCTGGATGCCAGGATGCCTGGATGCCTTGATCCCTGAGTCCCTAGATGGCTCTCAGCCGGGGACTTAGATGCCGCCCCTACTTTACTCTTTTTCAAAACTTTTGTTTGCTTACAGCATTGGCCTACGTCTCTGGGACATAATCGCACTTATAAGTATACACTTAATTTCCACACCACTTGACCTCATATGAATTACAGATTGCGTGGCTTCTAAAGAGATTCAGATGATCCTCCTGGCATATCTATTGCCAATTTTGCGAACATAACTTTTCGGATCTGAAATATGTACTTCATGCGAGGCTGGAACCTTCTTCGCTTTATAGTGCACAGAATTATGAATCTCAGCATCAATTAAGGGACGCAAATTACTAATTTTAGGGTTTAGTGCATAGTCCTTCTGACGCTCTTGTGTTTAATTTCTTGGTATTTGATCTTGGTTTTGGATGGACCAAAATTGGAGTCATAATAGCCTCAGTTTTCTTTTTATTAGAATATTCACTCTAGTTTTCTTTTTAATCTAACCTTTCTTTTACAGCTGGGTCCGAGTCATTGTTTGATGACGTCAGTGGTGAGTCTACTTTTAATTTAAACCAAAATAGGAAGTAGGATTAAATTTTAAATTAATTGTAATTTAATCGTACAGAACAGTGATGAAAAGCAGAATCAGTTTTGGTCTTGCAGTAAGTCTTAGACAGAGATGAAGACCATATTTGTGAGACTTGACCAAGAACAAGACCGAACTGCGAGATTTTTCTATACCATATTTAGAACCTCAATGAGCTCCACTAGTTTTAAAAAAAATTATCCTATCTTTAACATGCTACTGATTTTTTTTTAATTTATATTATACATATATCTTATTTAAATAATTTTCAAAATTTTGAACAACCTAAATACGTAGAAAATATTGAGAAACATTGAAAAAGGGTCTAGCCGATTAAGAAGGTGAAAAGTGCCTCCAGCGCTTGTGAAAAACAAAAAATATCCTTAT
Organism: Dysmachus trigonus; assembly: GCA_949715965.1. Lineage (NCBI taxonomy): Eukaryota > Metazoa > Arthropoda > Insecta > Diptera > Asilidae > Dysmachus > Dysmachus trigonus. The sequence goes on along the minus strand of OX454322.1, from coordinate 77,174,496 downwards.
GTAGTACATGAAAAAGTACATCTTTGCTGAAATTTTCAGACCCATAGCTCACATAACTTCAAAAAAAAATTAAAACGTGATTTTCAGTGTTTTGGCGATATCTCAGCTTCTTGTGGACGTATAAAATTCTTTTTTTTTCTCAAATTATAGGGTCTTTTGTTAGCTACAAATTGATATTTTTTTCGAAATTTTTGGCGGGAAATTCAAACTTTTATACAAGTTCGAAATTAAATAATAAAAAAAATAATGGCGATCATTATAATAAGTGCAACTTTGATTAAATATAACTTAAAAACACTAAAACGAAAAGAGTATAAATGCAATTAATTTTTATATATGGGACATTCCACGTCAACCGGGCCACCTAAATGACCAAAAATCATGGAGACCTAGAAAATTGTTTTTGGGCTTAAATTTTTGGTCTATCTTTACTCTTCAGAAATTGACCTGGCGTTTTGAAAAATTCAAAATGGCGGATCCAATATGGTGGCCAACTTTTCAAAAATGAACGAGAAATTTGAATAAAAAAAATACTATGATATTCTGCATAAAATTCTAAGTAAGAAATGTCTTTTGCAAATTTTTGAATAAAATTGCCGTTTTTGAGAATAAAATTCATGAATGTCTAAAAATTTTCTATCTTGGTAAAATCCATATTGGCCATATTGGATCCGACATTTTGAATTTTGTTGACATTTGACATTGTATTCATCACTAGCGACCTCCTAACACCTGAGTATTTTTTAAATCTTTCTAATATGCCAATTGTCAATTTTTTCCTATATAAGACCGAAATGTAGGATTTCATCAAGATAGACAATTTTTAAAAATTCATGAATTTTTTTCTTAAAAACTGCAATTTTATTCAAAAATTTGCATAAGACATTTCTTACTTAGAATTTTATGCAGAATATCATAGTATTTTTTTTATTCAAATTTCGTTCATTTTTGAAAAGTTGGCCGCCATATTGGATCCGCCATTTTGAATTTTTCAAAACGCCAGGTCAATTTCTGAAGAGTAAAGATAGACCAAAAATTTAAGCCCAAAAACAATTTTCTAGGTCTCATTGATTTTTGGTCATTTAGGTGGCCCGGTTGACGTGGAATGTCCCATATATGTTTTTTATACTTCAAAGTTTAATCAAAAGTATATAATCAACATTATTTTATATTTTACACTTAATAACCTTTAAAATAATTTTTTAAATATATATACTTTTCGCAACGCGTAAGAGTTTTTATATTTGTTTGTTGAAATCCAAGACTGCAAGAGTCTCGCAAACAAGACCAAGACGACAGACCACACCAAAACCAAGTCTTTTGATGTGAGACCAAGACCCAAACCAATAAAAAATACTATCATTGCCTTAATCTTGGTCTTCTTCTGTTCATCACTAGTCCAGAATTTGTTTTAAATGTTTTGTATTAATGCTTTACTTTAAGTTTGGTTCTACTTTGAGGCTTTTTAATATAATGGCACTCGATAATCTGTAAAATTTATTTGGCTATCACTATACAGAAAATTTGAAGGTGGATAATTTTAAATACTCTTTTTACGCTATAGATAAATTCTGAAAAAGAATTACGGACTCAGTAAGTTATGTAATACGAGATATTTGTAATTTAGATTTTTCTTAATAGAAACTAGAAATTTCAAAATACCAATTATTTATTGCTTTGTACAACACAATAACACAACAATGAAATGCATCAGTAATTGAAAAAAAATAATTTATGTGCAATATCAGGTATTAGAAATTACCTGAAGTAATAATTACTACTGAATTAACATATTACCTCATCACAATACGCGGTGCAGTAAAAGGTATTAAAAAAATTAATTGAAAATAATTTTTTATTTTATGAATTTTATCTATTCAATTAGTTTTCTATGGATGCCATTTATTTTGTTCTGATGTAATATTTATAAAAATTAATTTATATGTAGTGGCGTGGATATTAATTCTGTGTTCTGCAAAGGCAGGCAGGAATATTGTTATTAAGTTGTGGAATTACAAAAATTAAAGATCAGTGGACTCAAATGGCTACCTTTAGGGATCCTTGACGAGCTATAAAAGGGTTAGAGGTTACTGAACCGTAGAGAACACTGTGTTGACGTTAGTTTAAGTAGGATCTCTTCCATGAAAGAAAACGCTGGTAAAAACTAAGGAAACTAAGTTCAAAAAGGATAATTTGGTGTGAAATATGCGCTGATATAGAATATGAATCGGCCATTGTGTAGTCGATCTTAGTGGAATCTGTTGTGGTTGTTATTTTTACAGCTGGTGTCTAATTCCAATAACTCAAAATGATGAATTGAATATAGTGAAACGTAAGTTATAAATATTATTTTTTACAATACTTTATTAATGGGATTTTAAGCACTTACAATAAAGCGAATAATATAATAACTTTTTAAAATACCATAAGTGCAAACATTAAGTCCTAAAAAGTTCTTCATAACTTTAATATTGGAGTCACTTTATTTGCTATATCAATAATATTTGCCCATTATTTTCTGGACCAGTACTTCTTTTTATGCAGGAAAGGCTTGTAATCTCCGTCGTCTTATTTCTTGCACTTCCTCTTCACTCTCCTTTGATCTACTTCACAATACACTTCCACTTTCTTAAGGGATTCCCGGGTCTTTTTTCCAAATTGCTTTCAATAATTCTTTTCCGCGAATGAGGCCGATTTCGAGGAAAATTTCTTTTATTACCTTTAGTGCCGCAAGTAGGTACATTTGAAATCTTGTTTTGGATTCGGTTTTTTGTTTTGCAAATCCTTTTTCCCGGAAGTTCAGTCAATAAGTTAAAGCTTGGAGGATTTGGGGCAAGTCCATGGATACGAAGGCTCATTTTTAAGTCTACTATCGTACTTTTGACTTAATTACAACAGCGAATTACTAAATGCTCTTTCTGCTTCGGCTCAAAGTTGTCGGGCTTGCCAATTGTGCACTTCGATTTTGAAACTCAGAATTTGCAGAGTATTTTCCAGGTCAGTTCATGAGTAAACTTCCCGAAACTTTATGTGGTAGCATTGCACCACCTACATATTAGAGAAAAATTATAAAACACCACCGACATGAATCTGAGCTATAAGTTGGAAAATATTGATTTATGTCTAATTTAAATCAGTCATACATGTTTTAAAGTACGAGACGACCTTCTCAAACTTGAATCATACATATTTACAACACATATTTGATAATTTGAAGTTTCTAATTCTCTCTAAACTAATTTTTTAAAAGTAATGCCATAGTATGAAAGAGCTCTGTCAAACCATTTGAATTACATATTTAGGTAAATACTCTAGTAAAATATTGATCTCGCCTAATTTTGAGATAAAGTTACTTTGATATTATATGTGAAGTTAGGAATACTAAGTTTGACAAAAATGTATTATGAAGTTTTTTTAAACAAAATTATTGGTCAAAAAATAACAAATTAATTGCGACTTTCCTCTTGTTATCTGAAGTGAAAACTTCCTCTGAATTTTTTGTACATCTATAAATTGACTGCAAATTTAGAACACATGTGCTGATTCGCATTAATTTTCAAAAATTGTTCGGTACCTTAATGTACAGATGTAATTTATCTAATTGATTGATTCGTAGTGGCGGTTGAGTTCGCATTCGAAACGGCGCGTTTTTTTTGGTCAGACACTTTTTGAGCTTCCTAAAAAAAATTAAGTCAAAATTTCAAAATGGATTATGTTCCTGAAACATTTTCCTAGGGGTTATACCTAAAAAATTATTAAAAAAAAAAATGTTCGTTACTTTATAGAAGATTTTCAAAAAGTGTTGAAAAACCGACCAATTTTTTAATTGAACTACCATTGTATTTATATAAATATAAGTTTTTCGAGGTATAGCCCCTAGTATATTGTATAAGGAATCGAATACTTTTTGGTTTTTTCAAATCGGATGATTAGAACCTGAGAAAAGTGTCTGACAAGTTCAAAAAATGTAGTTTCGAGTTTTATTCTATAATTTTAAGGTACGATAAGCGTAAGGCACCGCTAAAAATGTGTCTATAACTTTTTTTATATATTGAATTTATCAAAACGGTTTTGGGAGAACATTTCTGTGATATATTAGAACACATTTATGAAATAAAAAGAAAATCGATTTTTTTCAAATTAAAAAGTAAATGTCCCCTTAAATCGAAATCATTTCAACTTTTAGTCCACGTTAATTTGATAAGGTATCCCTCATAACTTAACTTTGGTGAATGTTTGTTTTAACAAACATGTATAGTCGTTGTTATTATATGCCTGTACGAACGTGTGTTTAAAGCTAGAACTAAGTATATCAGTTAGTGTAAATTATTTAATAAGGAATCCGTCAATTTCACAGGTTGGTCGGACTAATGTCAAAAAGAGCCAGATACTAGCAATCTCATTAGGTGAAAATCTTAAGCAAAAATAATTAAACGAACTATCAAATTAGTTGTTCAGACCAGATATTTTTTTGGGTGTGCACGGTAATATAATATAACTTTAATTTAACTCTCCTGTTCTACTAATGTGATTAATATAGTCATTTAATACTAACATGTTATTACTCTAAAGAATTTTTCTTCCTCAAGATATATAATTTCTTATAACCATAACCTTAATATTATTATTATTGTAATTATTATTATATGGGTCCAAAAGGTAGAATTTCCCAAAAATTGCTCATATTTATTTATGCCAGCTTGTGCCATCTTATTTTACCTTATTTTTATTTAACAATCATCATATCATCTTTAATTTTATTACTTTTATCCTAATTTCCTCCGGTTCTGCAATTCGGATCTTACGATTTTTTATTTTTTATAAATTTTTTTAAAATAAATTGTTATTTCCTGCTAGGTTTAGTTTATTGCCTAGATATTTGATAAAAATTTTTTTTTCATGAGTATTAAATAGTTATTTCCTGTAATTCAAACTCTATTACATTTATAGAGGGATTATACTAATCATCAATAAGATATGATCGGAAGAAAAACAGAAGTGTTTTATTTTTAGTGTTGATACTAATTTCTAAGAATATATTTATTGAGTTATCTAAAGAGCAGTGACTAAAATAGAAATAATTTTTGATACCTTCCACTATATGTATATTATACTATATCTAAATTGCCCTATTGTGAACAGAAACATTGCAATCAGGGCAACATTTTACGAAATTAAACATTGAAACACCCACATTTTAACATTATAATTGTTGAAATAATATTTGTGATAATATGCATGTTTATATCCTTGGAAATAAAAAATTCTCAAAATTTACGAGTCATTGTATTAAGTTGGTCAGGGTTGAATTTGTCTTTCTGTATGTGCTAAAATTAAATTTATTAAAGAGAAATTGAATGACAGAAATATTTTTTTTTTTATTTTTGATGGTAATACATAATCTATTTTTTGATGATCTAAATTTTGTAAGGGGTTGAAGTTATTGAAGTTATGTAGTATTTAAACAATTTTTGTTTTTTTAGGTAGCTTATTATATCTCGGTATGTAGGGATGGACATTTTTTTTTTCTTCTGCGCGAAGCCTTTTCTCCTAATCACTTCTCTTTTGCCATTTAGAGGAGGATTGCTGAATCTTTTTGTCTATCCCCGGGAACTTTGTGATTTCAGTTCATGAATAACCGGAGCGAAACTTTTTCGTTCGCAAGTGAGCTGCTGGCTCGTCGTCGTCGTCTTCGTCGTCGTCAGGGCTCCGGTGCCCCAGGTCTTGAGCACGTTAGTTTCGGAGTCACGACCGTTTATCTGTTATCAACCTAAACAGACATGCTTTTGGCTTCTTGGGAGAACACATTTCAGATTCAGATACGTTTTCTGAGAGTACGCAGTCGCGCTCCTACACATTTAATAGTGTGCGATAACGTCAAATACCACCTTAGACGTGATGCTAAAAACGTACACACAACACTTGGGGCAATTGTTCTGCCTACTCAGGGCGCCCAATGAAAATATCTGTTGGTGCTCCTCTGGCAAAGGGGGCGACCATCTTCACATCGGGTGAATATATGTAGTATGTATATATTTCAAATCTCTCTAAAATTAGATATGGGAAAGGTAAAATAAAAAGGTAAAAGACGCTACTGCGGACGAGTTGAATGAAAACCGAACGTGTGTGCTTTTCATTCTGATGACCCGCGATCTGTGGAGGTCTCGCGAATGGGGGACCCACGAACGACGAGGAGCAGCTCTGCTCGAACTCAGCTCGGTGGTGCATCTGGTGAAAAAAGCTAGGCAGTAGTATGCTAGATATTCAACTCAGATACTTTTCGAGTTCCGGCGTGTTACTTTTTCTTCTTAAGGGAGTGGGGCGCACTCAATTCGAGACTCCATCGTTTCTGTACGTTCGTGTGGCGCGGCTTTGGGCTGGCTCCCCAGAGCGCCACAGTCTGCCTGCACTCTCCGCCGCAGTTTAGTTCATATGCGGATTGTCGACATAGTCGTCGTCGTCGTCCCGATTCGCTGGTATAGATGTCGCTCTGAGATATTACACTCGCTGTGGGGCTGTGGGGCTGTGGGGCTGTGGGGCTGTGAGTCGTTGCTCTGATAGTGTGTGCGGGGCGCGCTGTGCTTTTGACCCGACACCGTCGCGCCGCGCCGTCGGAATTGTGTGCTCGATATCTCATGAAAATATATTCTCACACAGCGGTGGAGCCTCTAGTCAACTTCTCAGTTATAATTTGGCCAGGCTAAGAGTTGTAAGCTCAAGCGAAAAATAAGACGAAAAAGCCGAAAGATCGGAAAAAAAGATATTCTATCTTATAATTTTTTGCTTTCTAAGATTCAAAAAGAAAGATTGATAGTTCTTTTTTCAAAGGAGCTCCTCGAGGTTCGTTTCGTTCTTCTCTTGCCTTTTTACGTCCAGTAGTTTCGAATTTATACTTTATTTTCTATGATAAATATTTATATATCTTTTTTTTCGAATTTGGACGAAAAGAGTATCTTATATCGATAGTTCGTTTATGTTTTTTTTTTTTTTTTTTTTTTTTAAAAATTCGGTGATATTGTTATGATTTTCGCCGCTGAGAAAATCATTTTCATGCGCGCCTTCGAGTCGTTTCTTCTCTTAATTGGGAAAAAATAATTTCCGATTTGACTTCGTCGTAAGCTTTTTTTTTTTTTATCGAAATCGAAAAAGTCGCCGAGGGTTCGATTTATTATTATTTGTAGCCGCTTTCTTCGTTCTTCTAACGTGCTCTCACCGATGGTGGTTCCGTGAATGAATCGCGTCTTCCACTGACTATAGAGTCTGGAGCTACACGGGATTATAGTTTTTTGGTGAGAGGAGAAACAAAAAAAAAAAAAAAAAAAAAAAAACGAACAGATGATTGATTTCTTGTTGTGCAGTGTGAATAATAAAATAAATAAATACAAAGTGCAACCAAGATCTGTCCAGCCAATTAACACATCCAGAGAGGTATAATCGAAATTGTGCAATTCAATAATCTAAGATAGCCGCTCAATAGGTGCGCGCTTATCGGCGAAATAGTGTTCGACGCGGTGATTTCGCGATTTTCCCGATTTTCCGATTTCCTGATTCCCTCTGTTTTCGATGTGTGTGCTCTAGTGGCGCGGGTTTAATTGAAGAATATTTTTATTATCTCACCCTAAAACGTTTCATGCAATTTTTATCTTTATCTTTTCGGCTGTTTCGCGATATTCTGCGGTCTCGCATGCCGTGAAGCTTTTTTGTATGATAAAAAGAAATATATATATATGTACATATATATGTAACTAAAAAGAACGAAGTGCGGTCCATTAATATTTTTTATCGCGACTCTGTGCTTTATCTCGTTTCTGTTAAGTGAAATGCTGTAAAAGTGCTTTATTGCCATTTATACGCCGGTCAATTAAAAATGAAGAAGAAAAAAATTTGCTTACCCAGAGAGTGTTTGAGAAAGATTGAATCGAAGCGCTAAACGGTTCGCTGTGTTAAGGAAGCGTGCAAAACTGGATTAATAAAATTAATAACGACCTCTTCCCCCCCACCCGCCCTACCGGGAACTACCACACTCCAATTGGGCTATGCGGCTTAATGGTGACTTTGTCAGCAATAAGATTCAATTTCTCAACGAAGTGTGATTTATGGCTTATCTTTTTCTTTGCAGTCGTTCTTGTTTTTTTTTTTTTTTTTCGGAGTGACACTAATTTTATTTTTTCTCCAAAATCCAGCAATAAAGGTGGATTTTGAATTAGAAAACATTAACTCTATTTATAAAATAGATAGAGAGAAATTGATTATTTAATATGAATAAATTTTAACGGAATAGTTAGTAAGATTTAGTAAAACCAGTCGCTTTAAATATAGAATTATCAGAAATATTAATTTTGAATAGAATTTCAGTTTTAAGAGGGCAAGATTAAATTATGGAACATAATTTACCTTTAAAACTTAAAGAATAGTCTTTCAAGAATATACTGTCAAATTGTTGTAAGGATGTTGACAGCATTTCAGGTTCTACAGCCTTATTAGCAGGTAGCGAACGGTCCTATAATTAAAACTTTAAACTCATTTATATCGAAACTACTTTTTTAGCATGGTGTTGTGAAAAAAAAAAAAACAAAAATCATTCAATCGAATCATCTAAAATTTTGATATGTTGTTCAGAACACCGGTGGTTATGGCCGGAACTAGAATCAAAATTTTATTTTAAAAGATTTTTTTTTACATTTAAAATTTGGTAAGAAAAAAGTCTCTTTTTCAGAGTTTCAATTTCAAAAGGGCGTCATTCTGTCAATTTTCCATTTTTGTTTATTTTTTCTAGTTCCGGCCATAAATGCACTCATACTGGTTAATAAATTTCTTAGTTTTTAGTTTTCAGACAAATAGAAGAATCAAAATGTACCAAGCCACCCAGGTACATTTTTTCGAGGGGGTCTTATTTAGCGCCATTTTTAACATAACTAACATTTTTTTTAAAAATATTTCAAATTTTCGAGCGCTAGACCACCGGATCCCCTTAAGTTTCATCTCAGGCAAAATATCGTAAATTATTCTAAATACATAAGCCTGTTTGTTGTTCACCAAATCTAAATTAAAAAATATAATATAATAATAATAATAATAATAATCTCTTGACCGACTAAAGTTTATTTGACTTTTTACTTTCCCTAGAAATTGTGATATAAGTTAAATTGCAATTTAGAGCGACTACAAGGCCACGAAATATTTAGATATACTCTTATTGTATCAGTTCAATTAGTACACTACATAGTAAAATATTTTGGTATATTTTCAATATATTATGAGGTATTAACCCTTAAACGGTACAAGGGATTTAATCCACCCCAAGTGATTTTTACAACAAATTTAACCTTATTTCTAATATTAAAAATCTACTCATTTCAGATTGCAAAATAAATATATTTAGTTATAATTTATTACATTTTTCCAGCTCTAGTTTTATCTTAAAAAAAAAATAAAAATTCTATAAATTTGTTAATGAAATCATCCATTTTTTTAGCTCTAGTATGATATTTTTAAAAAAAGTATTGATACCATATTAAAAAACAATTTTTTTTTAAAGGAAAATGTCTACACTTTTTCCGAAACTTATTTGCAATCTAAACCGCTGGGGTGGATTCTACCCCATATGCCTTCCTAACTTCATAACAGAGGTGTGTCGTCTAAGGGTTAAGGATTAAATCCAGGTGTGTTAAGTCCGGTAGAATTTAAAATTAAAAAAAAAAATTATTACAAAGAGTTAACTTTTATTGAAATTTTATTTTATTCGGAAGACCGAATTACCAATATTTAAATATGAATTCGGTCATACGGGGCCACCGCGACTGTTCTTGACGAAGTAAATACTGTCAGTCTAATTTTGGGTTACCTTTTCAAACAATATCGGCTGTATGTTACGAATAAAATACAATGTTAGCTTCCACGTTGTCAATTGTTACAAGCTTATATAACATATAAATTTCATAACAATATGATAAAATGATAACACAGTAGAAGATATAAAATTAATACACAGTAGGAAATAAATTATAATAGTAGAGTAGTAGTAAAATTAAATTTTCTGTAACACAACAGATGTTTTCCTAAAAATCTTCCGAAACTTGCCTGTTTTCATGCATTTACTTACGAGCTAGCGACCGAAAGGGTAAAATATTAAAGACCCGAAATAAAACTAGTTCGGCAAAATATTTCCACTTCAAAAATTCAAAGTGGTGGCTCATTGCCGGCTGATTTTTACAACAAGATATTGACTTTGAAGGCCTACCAACCTTGTATGTAGTAGCAAACTCAAGCATTTTTAGGTAGCCGTAAGCATGGGGTAGCTATAAAAAGATAATTAGGGATTCTTGTCCGCCGCTTCTTTCATTTCAGCGTGCGAAAAATGCATGGGTAAATAAAATGCATTCCGCTTAAAAACACTGTAGTTAGTTCAGAAATTAAGATAAGCTTAAAATACAATTTTTGGAAAAAGTTCGGATCTTTCCTTCAAAATAATAAAACGTTGGTCCCAAAAAATAAAAAAAAAATCGCAGCATGAGGCTAGAATGATCAAATCCTGGCCTAGTGTAAGATGAATCTTACAAAATCAGCCTCTTTTGTTAAGCAGGTACATTTTCTCTCCCGAAAGCGCCCAAACATTTACAAAATAGAATTTCACACCCACACCTCTGAGGAGAGTTTTTCGTGATGATCGTGAAGCAATTTGAATCGGCCGAATGGACGTTCTGAACTTCAAGAGTGCATAATGCACTGAAGATACACTTGTCTCATTTTGTGTGTCAGCTATCGAAATTTCAGCCAGCGAAAAACATATGTGTTTTTACAAAAATGGAAAAAACTGAGAATCGATTCTACTTTTCGAAAAAAAAAAAAAAAAAAAAAAAAACTAATGATGAAATAAAATAATGGATAGCTGAAATTAAACGCGACGATCATACAAGCATTTGTGACTTGGGTTGAAGAACGTCCAGGTCGTCCAAATGAGGTCACTACATCAGATATGGTAGAGAAAATCGACGATATATGGCAATGAATGATCGGAGATTTAAAGTGCGTGAGATTGGTGGGGCTGTGAGCATCTCAATCGAACGTGTATAGAAAATTTTGAAAGATCACTATGATATGCGTAATCTTTCCGCAAGATGAGTGCTGCGATCGCTCATAATTGACCATACGTGTGACAACTTTAAGGGCATGTTTGGCGATGTTAAAACTCCATCCGAAGGACTTTTGGTGTCGATTCATAAATGTGGAGGAAATGTGTACAGGGTACATTAGAGACTAAGGAACAGTTTAAACGCCTATTTTGAAGGGTTGGCGAAATCGTATTATTCAGAAGGGATCAAATAATTGGAAAAATATTGGACTAAGTGTATCGAACTAAAAGGAGACTATTTTGAAAAACAAAATGAATTTTACCCCAAAAAATTATTACATCTTATCGAGGCCAATTACATACCATACTACCCTAATCTAAATGCACGCACTCAACCGCGATTACACTGCCTACATTGATGCACATACCTGTGTACTGAGGAGAGTCTCTCACGTTGATTTTGCATAAAAATCCACCTAGCGGACCACCATAAATGTACATCCAGGTGTACGTGCGCATTCCAACCAGTCTATCGCCTTATGAGTCCGCCAAATGGTCGTCTTAGAAGGAGGTCGTCTTTAAAACTATTCGACTGGCTACCGATGCGATGCACCACAACGTCTTGAAGTAGTCGTACAATTGCACCGAGTGCGACGATGCATGCTGCACTTGCAGGCAATGGCCGGGGCAATCTTGCGATAAGCTGCAGTACGTACGCACGGGAGATGACCACCTCCATCACGAGCGCATATTAAGCAATTAAGGCTGAACGGAATCTGAGATTGTCTAGAAAGATAGAAGATATTCGCGGCTTCTCTTCTAAGTGGCTTTAAATCTTAAGCATGTAAACATCTATTTGAGCTATTGCGCCAGCAGCTAATAGTTCTGTTTTTTTTCAAATGGGACTCGGCTCGACAGCGATAATCGCCAGTGAATTATCGGATACTTTGCGGGCTGTAATTTAAGCGAAACTCCTTTTTGCTTCTTAAATGAGCATTCATTGCCGTTAATTGTTAATTGAAAAATTGCCTCACTGGTGACGGCAGCAATTTTCTTCCGTGGTCGCACGAATTGAAGAGTCAGTTGTTTATTTCTTAAAGGGTTAAACTACCATTAATGCAAGTCTGAATAGTTTATCCTGAGAAAATTATAAAATATTGCGATACTACAAGTATATATAATGAGGAGTTTAGAATCAGAGCTGTGACCCTTCTGCAAATATTCCAAGGCAATGGGAATTTTGGTTGTTAGAGTAATAAAATTCAACTCATTTAAATTTTTGGGATATTTTAATACATACACTTTGTTTATTAAATTTTCGATAAAGAACTCGTTTTTCAACCTTTCAAATCGAAAAATTCAGAATTGAGTCCCTATTAGAAAGAAACATCGATAACTACAGAAGAGAACAGAAATTTACAAAAAGTTGTACGTAAAAATGCTTGGCTATTCCGGAAAAAAACTTGAACTGAAATTCGAAATATTATTAATTGCTGAAAAAAAATGTCTACCCTTAAATTGTTGGCAGGATCGTCAACGTGTGTAACGTACCAATTTTTCAACGAATAGACTAAACATTTTTTTTTGTAAAGTACCATGATGAAACACCGTGGCATTACATGTTCTTAGATTTTATAAAAGGTGTTTTTTTAAGCGCATCCAGATTTTGAATTTAAAGAAAACCAAATGACCATAAATATTGTTTTATTCGAAAGATACTTTTATATTATTTAATATTTAAATTCAATTTGGAGCAAACCTCAATGACATATCTTATGTTAACTTCTAAGGCGTTAATCCAAGGTGTTTTATCAGCACAAACTTCATATATACTAGAGATGCCACGAATAGTAATTTGGCCGAATACCGAATACCGAATGTTCGGCGAGGTTTTTGGCCGAAGCGCCGAACATTCGGCAGCCGAATATTCGGCCACACTTAGTACTTTCCGCGGGCGACAAGTCACAACTCGTCGCTGCAGAAAATGTTCGTTCAGATGAAGGTGTGGAACAGAAAAATTCTGTTGCAAATGAACTTGATTTTTACATGGCATCTGTTCGTTTAGATCGGACAGCAGACCCTTACAAGTGGTGGTCAGCAAACGCGAAACAATATCCAACCCTTTCACAATTTGCTAAGATTTATTTATCATCTCCCGGTAGCAGTGTGTGAGCGGCTGTTTTCGGAAGCAGGTATAATTTATGAGGAAAAACGCAATCGTCTGCTATCAACAAACGCTGAAAAAATTGTTTTCATTCATCATAACTTACCACTGGTAGATTTTAAATATTAATTTGTTAGTTCTTTTTTTTTTGGTTAAATAAATATCTTTGTGAGTAATATTTTGAGTTCTTTTTTCATGATTTATTTGGTAATCCTTAATATATTTTATCATAAATACGAAAGTAAATCTGTTTATCACGATTTTACGCCAAAACTGCTGAACCGATTTAAATGAAATTTGGTACACAGATACTCTAGAGCTTTGGAAAGGACATGGGCTATAATTTACGCGGACGAAGTCGCGGGAAAACAGCTAGTAATAAAAAAATAATAAATAAATTGCTATTCGGTATTCGGCCGAATAGTTAACCATATTCGGCCGAATACCGAATAGCGAAAAAAAGTGGCCGAATAGCCGAATACCGAATAGTTGCCGAATATTCGTGGCATCTCTAATATATACTCACAAAAAATAGTCCAGCGGTGTCAAATCAAACAATCTTGGTGCCCAATTCAAATAAGATTTTCGTCAAATTTTTATTTCAATAAATCGATTGTTTCGGTCGCTGTATGGAATGTCCTGTTAAAACCACAAGTCGTCAACGTCAATGTCTTGAAGTTTTAGAAACAAAAAGTCGCGAAACATTGCTCTGTATTGATCACCATTAACGATTACATGTTGTCCAAATTTGTATAACTAAGCCATAACTTTGTATAACTAAGCTTTTATTTTGGAAATAAATTTCCATTATGTGGAATCGTTGCTGCGATGTATTCCTTTCCCTGATGATTTTGTAGACCTTACTAAATAAAATGACATTGACACTTACAACAAATGACAGTTATTCCCATCGAAAATTCGGTGCCTCTTGAAAAATACAACCTTTATTAGACTTTAAGTCAGTCTTTATTAATTCATTACTTTGAAGAAATTGATCATGTAGTTTTCGAGTTGTAAGCATAACAATTTTCAGACAGGCGTCAAAATGCAAAACATCTCCTGAATATACTAAATAATGTTAATAAGGATATTTTCAAAAATTCGAAAATTACTGATAAACCTCTTATAAAGTATTATAACTTTATTATTAGGTTTCTTAGGTGATGGTCGAGGGAAATAATGGATCCTTATGGTCTTAAGGCTTTATATATTGGACTTCGGCACATACATCAAGGATTGACATTGTATGATTATGCCGTAGCATAAAATAGACTTGATCGTGTTATGAAAATAGATTTTCGTTAATAGATTTACAGTCACTAGATTATCGTTGTGAGATATCTAAGGTAGTTTTCATTCAGTCTTTATTGATCGGCGAAATGAACTGTCCCCCGCTTTTGTCTATGCTAAATGTTAAGATACCAACAAGGAATCTTGGAAAATTTGATTTCCTACAAACTGAAATTTATGGATCCTGGCATGCGATCTTTGTTCCGATAGAATCCCTACAGATCTTTTATAATAAATATTTTTAAAGAATAGGTTTTAGTTTAAACAGGAACCAATTAAAAAATAGACTCAGTGACATTAAACCCTAAAATTATTTATACTTTAATTTTGTACAGTCGGGGAAAATATTTGGCTGAGTGAATGAATGAAGAAGTAAATTATTTTATGATTAAAACAAGTTGAGTTTCAAAATATGCGCGTTGTAGTTTAAAAAAAAAAAACTATTAACCAACGACAATTGGTAGAAACTGTATAAATTTTGAAATAATAATAACTAACTAGTAAATAAACTAAATAACAAAAATTGAGGGCTGAGAAATAAGACGAAGAAGAAGAAATTCATTGCAACGAGTGAAGATTTCTTTATCAAATGATACCTTAATGGGCTTAATAGAATTTTAAGTTTAGAAAATTATAGAGAGTTAAGTAAAAAATATACAAATAAAAGTCAGTTTCAAGTTTTCAAAATGCAAAACGTAACGTTTCGAAATGATTCCATTAAATTCAATAAATCCCTGCTTTTGCTATGCTCATTTAGTTTAAATTTATTTTCCACTTGCATTATAAAATGTACTTTCAAATTCCTGCAGCTTTCGAAATTGGCGATCGACGTTGTTCGAATCACCTACGAAATTGCATGGTAATCACGCTATACATCAAACACTAAGCCTTTTGCGATATTTCCTACCAAATCAATTTATGCAAAACTTCTCCGCGGCTATAAATAACCGCCGAGAGGGACTGTATTACCTACCAATTTTGTTTATGTTTTTCTGTCGTTGAACATTTATTTGTGAAACGAACACGGCAAAATCCAGGTCTGCGTTTCATGGAGAGGATATTTGCCTTTGGCTGGATCAAGCCCCAAGCAATAGAAATCGGCTGCTTTTTGCGTTCGCGAACCATCGAAATTGTTGTGGGCGAATACTGAATTTAGCCATTTTTTATGACCGGATAAAATCTGATTGGAACTTTTAAAACAGTATTAAGGAAATCTCGGCAGTTTTGAGATAGAACCATGAAATTGAATGTTCGAATAAACAATTGCTGCCAGAGTACGTTTCGGAGCGCAGCGCGTATATTTAGCGTAAACTGTTTGCTGTTGTTTTGTTGATTCGATGGCACTTGAACGCGTGTCCTTGACGCTTTTTCTTCAGGTTTTTTTTTTTTCTATTTTGCTGCCGGGGAAAAATCACACTTCGGCCGCTTTTGTAGTTCAGAAAGTTAAAACTGGCTCATTTACTCAAATAAATCTTAAAGTAAATATACAAGAAAAAAAAAAAAAAACAACATCCAGGTCTTTTGAAGAGTGTGATCTATATAGCGTCAGTAAAATCGTTGTCAGATGATAAGATTTTGTTCATGCCAAACTTTCTGATTGCTGATATATCCTAAAATTCAAGGCAAAATATTTTTCAGATTTGAAGAGCCGAAAAAACGCAATATGGGGTATATAAAAAGTGGCACAAAACAGCACCCACTTGTAATATAGAGATCATACTATATAATATAGAATTGATATTTTCATTCTCAGGATGATGAGAGAGACAGAGGTTCTTATATTAAAATCATTTAAATCGTTTGATATTATAATTCTATAAACAAACATACATACGCACATACCTATAAATAGACCCCTCCACACAATACAATTCTAAGCGTGAGGCAGTCAGTTAAATACAAAAAAAAAAAAAATATATGTCCATTTTAAATCACTTAGTTAACTTATTTTGAATATTTATAACACAAAGAAATCGATTTTTATTTACACTTTTAAAATGACAATATTAAAGTAATTTTTAAAAATGTATAACAAAACAGTTTAATTTCATTCAGTGTAAGATCACCGAAAAAAAGGTCTGACAACATCACCATTAAGTCCGCTGACGTTTCAATTTACTTTTTAATATATCCTAATTTTCGAATGTTTTCACATCTAGATCATCAGACAATTCCCGTGCTAACAAGGGAAAATTCCTAACAACCCAAAAATATGCTAATGAAAGTGAAAATTAATCTATATGTGAAAAAGTAAAAAAAAAAAAAATCTGCATTTATCTTCGGTACACAATTTCTTCCCTTTAAAGGCAGTTCTTCCTATTTTTTTAGCCATATAGTCTAAACTAAATATGACAAATTAAGATTATAATAATTCTGAAGATTTATAATTAATCAGATCTAGAGAGAAGAAGAGCATTAATTTAAATAAATCTTAAGAAAAAAAGAAAAAAATAATGTGTGCTCATTCCGTCGTCCTCTGTATTAAATAATGCGTTTTTCGGTGAATATGTCCAATAAATTGTGCTCAGTTTTGAAAATTTGAACGGCCAGAAAGACGCGCGCATTTCTTGGAAGTGCATATAGAAAATATTTTTGAAATCGTTAATATTGTTGTGACGTTTCCATTGCCACACAGACGAACCAACCACGAAAGGAAGAAAAGAAATCGTGAAATATAAAAACCGATTCACAGTGGCCGCGTCGAAAGGTAAAAAGGAAACTCA
Organism: Dysmachus trigonus; assembly: GCA_949715965.1. Classification (NCBI taxonomy): domain Eukaryota; kingdom Metazoa; phylum Arthropoda; class Insecta; order Diptera; family Asilidae; genus Dysmachus; species Dysmachus trigonus. The sequence goes on along the minus strand of OX454322.1, from coordinate 77,157,248 downwards.
AGAAGGAGGCGGCGGTAGCGGCGGCCATGTTGACGGCGCCTCGGTAGCTAGTGTTAGTGGCGCTGCTGGTTTCGATCCGGAAGGTAGCCAAACTAAAAGATGCGGTAGTACCAAAAGTGGCGGTCGCTACCGTGGCGGCGGCACAGGGATCAGCTTGTGCCACCGCTTCACCACCCAGTCGAGCACGACAAGCGACATTCAGCAGTCAACAAGCGCAACTGGCGAGACGGTCGCCTCAAGCTCCGGCTACATTGTGAGCTCGCGTCAGGGGTCCGTCGATGGCGCAATGCAAAGATGCGGCCTCTGCTCCCTTCTTTCGCGGCTACTTCGACGCGCCATGTGTGTCGGCTCGAGGCGTGGCAGCGGAGAGTCCTACTATCAGGAGTTGGCTGAAACTGCAGTAAGTATTTATTATTTTTTTTATGAAAAACCAGACTTTACTTGTGCATTAATGGACATAATTGTAGTATGAGGAATTCTTCTCATTTTGGAAACACACGAACGCCAAGAATTTTCATTCTTTGATAAATGATCATAGAGTTATCTGTGTATCACCAAAAATGATCATTGCAGCTTCATTTTAACTTAATATCATCCTTCATTTAAAGAAAGGAGAAAAAAGAAAATGGTTTTTGCAAACCATAGAGGTCCTAAAGTACATGCAGAGTTGAAAGATCGATTCAAAATTATGTTGAGTTTTCGATCTGCCAAAATGAGCCGCCATGGTTCAGTAGTTGACTCGAAAAGTAGTTGAACTGACAAGTAAATATAACCTGCATTTTTTGAATTGTTGCTTTGTATATATATTTTCAAAAAGGTTTCACCAATATTTAATATGTCTTTGGTTTCTTCATGTTTCCAAACATTTTGAACAAAAGCCAAACACAAATTATCGCGGGAATTAAGAACTGTCAACTCAACTATTCCACTTATATTTATATTTCAATTCAATTCAGCTTTCAAAGCGGAGTCGAGTTGAGTCAAGCCAGTTTCAACTTAACCTGCGTTTATATGGAGTTGATCTCGTCAGGTTGCTAGGAGGATGGGTTCGCTGTACGCGGCTGATGTTGATCAGATATGCTATATTGATTTGGCCGAAATATTGTAATAAATATCTGGAATATTAAATTTGAGAGTATTTCATAACTTTTACAAAACTAATTGTTAAAAAGCCATTTGTATAATACGAGATTAAGTTCCAGAAAAATGTCAGGTTGTAAGAATCGCGTTATGGGAAGTTCAGATTACATACTAAAAAGAGGGTTACGTTCCAAAAACAATTTTTAAGAAAATTATTTATCTGTTTAATTAAGAAAAAAAATATATTTTCATTTATTTCACTTATTTTGAAGCGGTTATAAGGGTCTTTTGAATTATCTTCTGAATTTTAGATTCAATAAAGTTGATTCTGGCGGGTTAAAATACTACGTTAATATGATTTGCTTCATAAGAAGAAGAAGAATACAATGTCAAAGCGTGTGAACAAGTTTAAAGTTGGCTAACTTCGCGCTTTAAACGTTTTTTTCCAATTTTCCATTGGGTTGCTACTATACTGCGTATTTGTAAGACCTATACTTTGGTTTCCAAATTTAGGATTGCTAGGTTAATCGTATCGAAGTTATCCAACGAAGGTTTTTACGGTTTGCTCTTTGCTTTCTTCCTTGGGGGGATAATAAAGGGTTTTCCAATAAGAGGTGTTATTTTGATTTTCATAGGAAAATGCCTTTTCTTGAGATAAATGATCGGAAGTTTATTTCATTATAAAGAGGGAGGTATGCCGTTAACAATGGAAAATAACATCAGCCAAATGACCACCACGACCACGCTTACAGGACCATATCCTTTTCATGAAATTATCCATAACCAAATCGCAAAGTGGCTGCCCTATGTCCTCGATAGCCTCACGAATTCCATCTTTGAGGTCTTGAATCGACGCTGGGCTGTTGGCGTATACCTTGTCTTTCACGTGGTCCCAAAGGAAGAAGTCGCAAGGTGTCAAATCAAAAGATCTGGGTGGCCAATTGTGATCACCTCTTCGAGAGATAACACGGTCCGGAAACTTTTCCCGTAAAAAATCAATGGTTTCGTTGCTTGTGTGGCACGTAGCGCTGTCTTGTTGAAAGTAAACATTGTCCAGATCAATACCATCCAATTCCGGCCATAAAAAATCATTAATCATCTCTCGATAGCGCAATCCATTCACCGTAACTGGTGCTCCAGCCTCATTTTCGTAAAAGTAAGGTCCAATGACCCCGCCGGACCATAAACCGCACCAAACAGGCACACGTTGAGGATAGAGAGGCTTTTCAACAATAACTCTTGGGTTTTCCGAGCCCCATATGCGACAATTTTGCTTGTTGACGAAGCCATCGAGGTGGAAATGGGCCTCATCACTCAAGATGATTTTTCGATGAAATTCCGGATCATTTTCATGCATTTCAAGGACCCAATCGGCAAAGACACGTCGTTGTTGATGATCGGCCGGCTTGAGTTGTTGTGTTAACTGAACTTTATAAGCCTTAAGACCCAAATCTTTATGCAAAATACGGTGTAATGACGTTTTTGGAATGCCTAATTCCAAAGAACGACGAGGAATGGACAAACCTGGGTTTTCTTCAACACTTTCGGCTACAGCAGCAATATTCTCGGCTGTTCTTGAGCGACGTGCACGGGTTTTATTCTTCACATCACTAACTTGTTCCAACAGCTCGAATTTTTCCACCAATTTCTGTATTGCGGTCCGACAAGGTGCTTCACGACGACCCAAAAATGTTCGAGTTTTACGAACCGTCTCTGCCAAATTTTCACCATTTTTATAGTGAATTTTAATAATTTCAATGCGTTGTTGAAGCGTGTATCGATCCATTTTTATTTATGGCGCGTAGTTTCTACTTGTGAAATGTCAAAAAATAACAGCTCCAAAAGTGACATCTACCGAAATGGCGGGCTATTCAAAATAACACCTCTTATTGGAAAACCCTTTACAATACTACCCAATATCTAATTTCACTTAACTCTTTGGAGGCCAGACGTAACAACTTCTTCAGGGAGTTATAAACTCCATTTAACTGCTGAGTAGATTTGATATTTGGGTACCTTCACTCTCTCTGAGGAATTATAATTTCTTCCAAATAACCTTTCACTAATTATAGATTAAACGAGCCCATTTCCTCCATGTCGCGCTTCTTTTATTCGCGATATTCCGATATTGATTTTCATTTATAAATAAATTAATAAAAGGTCGGCTTCGTTAAGGTTACAAAGAGACATAGTTGCTGTTGTTTTAAGTAGTTAGACTTTGATGAAAATTGTACAAATAAATAAATTCTTTAAATTCCTACTCTTTAGCAAAATGTTACTGTCTTAGAAAATTCGAATATCGAATCATTTTTATTTCACCTTAGAATTTTTGAGCTTTCTTATTTTAAAAGTCCTCTCTTTTTATTCTCTGCATGAATTATTAAATTACAGATATTGCAAAATTTTCTTATTTTCAGACAGAGTATTAGTTTATACAGGGTGTCCCAATTAAGGCTGATTTATTTTGTACTATAAAATTCTTTATGTAATGTGCTACTAAAAACCTAGAAGGCATTTCTGGATCTGATTTACACTACTCGAAAAAACTATATTTTAAGATTTTTGAGTATGTTTATATAAATAACTTTGTTTTTTGTTATGATTCAAAATTATTTAGCCACCTTTTGTATGTGGTTTAAACTAAATGCAGCCAAGACGATATTACGGCTATTTACTTCTTATAATTCTTAATACTTGGTCTAATTTAGTCTACAGTCTAAGACCAGATTTTAAAGTTCGAACTTAAGATCAAAACTGCAAAAACCAGTTTCATGGTACTATTATTATTATTGGTAGTAGCTTAAGCTAAACTTTGTCGTCCAATTTCGGTGGCTTAAGCCTAGTTTACATTTGAGTAATAAGCAAATATCATAATTTTTTTGACTAGGAATGAACCTCACTGAAACCAATGGATTTGGATCAGGGAAATTTTAGGGGCGAAGAAATAATATTAGGTATATAAAGTCGACATAATAGAGTAGAGCATTATAAATGGATCTGAAATATTTAGCAATATAGTGAAAATATCAAAGTACTGCCAAATTGATCAACTAGCTTAAGTAGTTAAGCTCAGGCACTGTAAAACGCAATTTGATTTAAGCTTAATTTAAGCTACAAACTAGGCTTAACTTGATTTAATCATAAGTTGAGACAGTGAAACTGGTCCTAGGGGACTTAGGTTAAATTATCTTCTACACATTATAATATGACACAATATCGATATTAACTATTGAACGATTTTTCAGTTCTTGCATACCACTTAATTTTTCAAAATTGCCATTAATATTGCAAATACAACACCCTGTATTTCATACTTTTTACTTATTTCCTGGCCTGGGAATAACATTATAAATAATTTTACGATTCCCATGCTAAAAGTAATTGAACTTTGGCTCGTTACGTAGATTAGACGCTCTGTTAGCCTAAAAAGTCGCAGCTCGGCGATAATTTCGCATTCACAATTAGCGTAATCTATGACGAGCGGCGGCGATTACTCATATCAACAGAATCCATTTGATTCCGCGGAAAGGTTACCTATCGCGCGGTTTAGGCAGACGACGAATGATTAACCAGGCCGCCACTTTAGCGCCGTCGCCCGTCGTCGTCGTCGTCGCTTACATTTACATGCCAAAAGCGGAGAAGTCAAGATTATGGAAGTTTACTCTCCGCAAATATTTAGTAAACAAATCTGAGGGAATCTTTTTATAACCCGTTGCCAGTGGTTTTAGAATCTCCCTAATACGTCACACCTGGCAGCCAATGGTCCCCCGAAACGTATTTATTCGCAACGAGGCTCTGTTTACCTTTTACTTTGTCTGCTACTTCTTGAGCTGTTAAGTAAACGGAGGCATCCCGAATATTTAAAATGTTTGTTTACTCAAATCGTAAATTCAATTTCCACCTCGATGTTTTTATTCTTATCTGGTCGGGCAGAAATCAGCTCATTCAACTTTTAATCAGAGCGCCTACTCCTTCCTCCTCCTGCCCGCTCGACTAATTGACGACGACGGAGAATGCCTGCCGTCGATAAAGTGACTAAAAGTGAATTCATGTTGCGCTTATCAATCAGGATAATTTCCAAACTCTTTCTGCTAAAAAGCGTGAATCGCGTCGCTGGCACGCGCATGTTTAAGCCGAATGAAACATACAGAGCAGAGCGATAGTCGCGATAGTGATGATATCAGAAATTTTTTGGAAGTTTCTCTGTAATAAATTTGTTGTGGAGCATTAATTTTGATTAATAAATTTTTTTTTTTTTTTTGTTGTTAATGGGTGGATTTTTGAAGACTATTCAGGGATTTTGAGGACATTTTTTAAAAACCTTTATTTTATATATCGTGCTTAATAAATGATAATCCGCAAAATATGAAAACCATGAATTTTCTCATGTGAATTATGAATAGGATACCGTTTAAACTATCGATGGGCTATTGCTAAGCCAGCCGAAACAGCCATTTAAAGGAAATAATATTTTATAACTAATCGGCAGGTTTACTCTTTTCAATAAATCAATAAACTTTGAAAAATATGAAATAGTGTTTATTTAATAGCATTTTTAAAAAGAAAGTAGCTGATGGCCCACCGTATATGTACATTTATATTTTTAGTAGAACCCGATTACGACTCTACATGCCTTTTAAACAAGTTTTAAACAAGAGTTCACAAGAAAATCCTACCATGATGATAATATAATATCTTCGTTCCGAAATTGTCTCTTTTGTAGCATAACACTGCTAACAATAAGTAAATTGGACATACGATTTTACATAATGACATCTAGCGTCCGCCATATTGAATTTCCTTTAACGTCATGTAGCCTAGAATATATTCTGGATCAAGACGAATCCAATGACACCTCATTTGTTGAAATCGATTCTGTAGTTGTAGCTGTACGAGGTAACAAACTATGTCACATAAATACATACATAGCCTAAGAGATCCATAACCCTTTATTTTGGCTTTACCGTAGATGGGTAAAAATGTATAATTTAAAAGGAAAATAAATTCTTATCAATTTGATTTGAAGATCTTTTTAATTTGATATTGATTGTGCATGGTGGTAATCAGACATATTATAAATTAAATAGTTTGAATAATGAGGTTGAAATCATTGACTAAATTAAATGGGAGAAAACTACTAAAATCTTTTAAATGTGTACTTATTGAGGTATTGCCAATTTAATGTTGGTGTGCTTATTTTCAAAAAATCTTAACAATTTTTTACCCAGAGCTATTTTAGATTCTGAAGGAGGAACTTAGGAGAAGTTTTCTGAATAAAATTTTTTAGAAAAAAATTCTTCGCGTCAACTTCATTATACGCTGAGTTCTGGGAGAAGTACAGGAATTTACGTAACGCCGATGGGCCTTGTGCCAAGGTGGCGAAATTTATTGGGTAACGCCTAATTTAGCACGTCCCGATTGTTTCGTGCACCTTCGCGGCGCGAAGCCGAACCTTATAGGTGCGCTAACTGAAAACGAGCCGTTCCCCGCATCAGGCCGATAACTGACATGATGTCGAATTTTTATGGTGGCGTAACCACCTTGATTGGTATAATGACTGGCACCGCGTAAACTCCCGGAAATATTGCGCGGCACGGAGAAGCGAGTGCTATTTTTTTTTCTTTTTTTTAGAATTTCATCTTTATCAGGCCCCGGAGCCACTGCACACGACGCCTTTTTCCGCTTATGTGAGGACAGGATACCGAATTTATTGAAGGGAATAAAATCGATTTCACGCCGCTTCGAGGCCCCCGAGGAAATAGCGCACCTGGTAACACAAACAGTGAAAAGACAAATTTTTACATTCAAGACGTACAGAGAAAAAGTGAAAAATGGAAATGGGCACAAAGCCAGACTCATCATAAAAATCAACGATCCGATCCGATCGAAGATAGCAGAAAATTTTGCTGGAGAGCGTTCGGTCCTTTTGCCTTGCTTGGTAGAGGCAGAAACGAGTATCTTTTATAGGCGCACGGAAGATACGGAATGAACATGGACGCATTTTCTCTTCCTGAAGCTTGCTTAAATAAGCATTGTATCATATTACAACAGTTTAGGAAAATATACAAGATTTCAGTCGATTTTATCAAGCGTAAAAATTATCCTTTGTTGTAATTGCGATATATAGTACTTTTGCTTTTTTAACATTTGTGTTATTCTTCTGATCCAGGACAAAGACAAACATTAAGTTTATTTATTTATTGATTTATTTACTTTATAAAGTTAATGCGATAGTACAGCAGACTCGATTCAATGATATCGCTAAGATTTATATCCAATTTAGGAATGTGTAGGTCCAATAGGAATGTGTGAAAACTAATGAGTCTTTTTTTTAACCAATGGAGAGATCGGGAAGATTTAAATACTTTTTAATAAAGGAAAGTCGTCATTTTCATTTCATGTCCATTTTATTATAAAAAAATTAAACCTATTTAATACAACCATTAATTTAAGAATATAGTGAAGAACGTGAATTATTAATGATAAATATTTCTGAAATTTGAACCATCTACATAAAAGATATCTACCTACATTTCTTTGAATCCTTCTGTCACCGGAGAGATGTAGAAAGGGATGTTACAGACCAAATCCTTTCGCCAAGCGAAAAAGAGAGGTCTCGTTAAATATTTTTATTTTATTCAAGACGAAGCAACACCTCATGGCACACAAGAAGTATTTGAAGCCATCAATAAATTTTATGGCGATCTACTTACTGGCCTAGGGTACCAACGCTTTGCTCGTCAGATCTCTGCTATGTAAAATGACTCAAAAACAATAGAAGATTTTATTAAAGACATCAGGAGGATCGTCAATGGCATTTAAAATGAAACATTAGAACATGTTTTTAATAGTTTTATAAGGCACTTGGATACTTGTGCCAATTTAGATGGTTAAAATATCGAAAATATATAATGAGCGATAAGGAGCATTAATATCGATTCTGGACAGTAAATTGAGACAATCAAGTAAAGAATTAATCACTTTAAAGAGAACGATATTCTCGAAATAGATTATGCGATTGGCTGACCAAATTAGCCTACTCAAGCCTGTCGTTGCTGAATTTAAGCAATAAAACTCGTGTGAATTTCATTTGGGCCAATTCAATTTTCTCAGGGTATGTGGTATAAAAAAGTTTCCATATTTGATAAGAATATTCTAATGAACTTATAAAAATATAAATATAAGATGAAGGATTTTTAAAAAATTTACAAATGTGCAAAATGATACCAATTAACCTAAAAGCGTTAGATACAATGAATGGTTGTTCACATACCTCACAAAAGTGAGTTTCCAGTCAAAAGCAACACCGAGATCTTTTAATTCACAAATGCGAGATATAGATATATTATTTATCATATAATTAATATTAATGGTAGTCAGCTATCTGGAAAATGATATCACTTTACATTTGTTGATATTGATAGCCAATAAATTTTCTGAATACCACGAGTCAAGCTTTACGATATCGTTTTGAATAGACAAGCAATCGTCAGCATTCCGAACAGTTCTGAATATTTTTGCTTCATCAGCATAAATAAAGAATTTGCATTCGAGATAATTGAGAAGATCATGGATGTATAAATTGAAATAATAATAGGGCCCAGTATTGTTCGTTGAGGAACACCAGGCAGTATATAGGAATGTGAATGACAACCGCTTAATATCACAATACTATGTATTATTATAAAGAAAGAAAACCAAAAAATTATCCTATTATAAAATCCATTTTATGATTTATTTAGTCGAAATCCTGAGAGAAGTCAGTGTAGCGTGTTATTACTACTTTTACAAAGGGTGGTTTGCTGCAAAGATGGGACTGATAATCAAAATTATAGAGCTGAACAAAGGACACTTTTTGTGGCATTCAGCGGATCAATTCAAATGTAAAAAATTATGGTTCTCATTATTTGTCTTTGCAATATATTTTTATAACTTTTTTTAACTTTGAATTTTATTTTATTATTTTGTAACAAATATATTTTAACTTATATATAATTGTTTATTATTGTATAATAATTTCTTTGCGGTGACTACTGTAGGTTAAAATTTGCATATTTGAAAATCTTTGTTTTTTTACACGAACAGGCACAACTTTACAAAAAAATTGTATATAACAGAAAATGCTTGAAATTAACCAAAAAAAACTTGTGAATTTTTCGGATTATTTTTGGTTTTTTGGATTTGGCCAATTTTTGAAAATTCAAAATGCCCCGAGAAATTCTGAAAAAATTCACATGTGTTGTTTAGCAAAGTATAAGCACTTTTTGTCCTATAAAATTTATTAGAAAATCGGTCCTATTTGAGTAAAAATATCACTAAGTTTTTTTTTTATGATGCTTTTATGATAAAAAACAGTGATATTTTTACTCAAAAAGGATAAATTTTACGAAACAATTTTATAGGATAAAATGTGCTTATAATAAGCCAAGCATGTAAATTTTTTTTTAGAATATTTCGGGATATTTTTGGATTTCTCAAAAATTGGCCAAATCCAAAAAAGCAAAAAGTAGTCCAGAACACTCACACTGTTCCGTAAAATTTTTTTGTAAAATTGATCCTTTTCATGTAATAAAATAGCCGTACAAAATCCATAACAAAAAAACTTTCAAAACCATTTTTTGAGAAAGTTTAGTCATTCGGACTGCGATTTCTGGTGGTAGCAACGACAATATAATCGGCTTTGAAAAGAAAAAAGACCAAAAAAAGCAGCAGTTTACAAAAAAGGGGTTTTGAAGCTTTTATGCAAAATAAATGCCAGATTCTGAAAGAGATTCGAATCGTACAATTGAACTTGCGTGTTAAAAAGAAGTTCTAGTCGAATAACGTGCATTAAAACGTATGTATTTACGAGGTATGTAAAAATAATTGTGTATTTTTTGTGTATTATTTTTTATTTATTTTTTTAAATTTCCTTATCATTAAGTTGTATATACATAAGTGTCACAAAACCAGTTATTATCATACTGTCGCAAACTTAAACTTTTCTTCGTTAAATCCTAAAGAAAATATTTTGAGTGAAACAAAGCAAAAAAAAAATAATTAACGTGAAAACACGTTGTGCCTATCAATCATACAAGTCTACGTGTTTATGCCGAGGTGATAAATTCTGAGAGGCGAAATGTATCAAATGTTATCGCGCCGTCTGTTTTCATAGCGCGAGAAGCGCAATTTGCTGAACATATTAACTACCGGTCCCAGTCATATTGCTCTGAATTAATACGAAGCTATTTTTTAGGCAGAGGAAAAGCACTGTTTCATCCTAACACGATATAATTGGACTTTCATGAGTAAATTGGGTAAACAGATAAGCGAACCTTGAAGTCATTAGACGTCTCGTCTGACTTAAATGAAATTACTGCAGCCTTCCTGTCTCACTTGCCGAGGAGAAGTGAGACGCAATCGCGTATATCTAGATTTAAATGAAATTCATGGATGTTTTGCTAGCTGCCTGCGCCTCTTCCATCACACGATGGCCCCCCCCCCCCTATCCTCCTCTATCATACAAATTTGCCAGGCAGAATTTTAATGAATTTTGATTACTCCTGACGATTATATATGCTCGACGATATGGGAGATTACAATCTTAATTCGGACTTAATTAAAGCTGACAAACAATAAGCTATTAATTCTTATCAACGCTGGGTGATAAAAGTTCATCGCGCGAATTACTATTCTGATTACGACGAAAGATATTCAAGAGTAATTCAATAGAACGCGCCTTTTCACCAATTCACCATGATTTTCGTCGTTTGTGTGTGCCCCTCGTCTCCAGAAGGAATCAATTTAAGTGTGTGTTTTCCTCATTCAATTTTTTATGCCAAATTATTTAATGGGTCACATGTTTAATTGATATCTGTATAAAACATAATTTAACTGCTTCCCCTGCAAAAACAATTTGGTAATTTTGGCGTTGATTTCGTTTGACAGACAAAAAATGTCACAGCTGTTTAGTAGAAGTTTTAAATGAAACAACAACTTCAATTTATGGCTTTATCTTGTTAACTTTTAGTAGCATCTGTTATTGTATGCAAATTTTTGTCTTTTTAAATTTAATAATTCGCATATTTAAAAGAATGACATTTACCTATATGCTATATAAAAATTAAGCCGAACATGGGCAGGAATCGAATCTGGGATCTTCGAATTGCGACGTTCTAGCCAACGGAGCTACCAGTGGCTTACGAATATTTGCGATTAAAACAAAACTGTAGCCCTCTGAAAAAGTCGCAAATGTGTTATATTTATAATTTTATTTGAAACTAATTATAGAGAAAAATAATCGCCGTCAAATTAGAAAATAAACATAGAAAAGTAAAGTTTATAAGATGTCTTCACCACTACCCATTATTTTCCTTAATAAAATTGTAAGTAAAGTTTTTATTAATCACTCTCTGATTCAACAAATTTGTAACCTATGAACACTACTTGAACATAATTTTCAGGGTGTCCAATAGGGATTTGTGAAAACTAATGAGTCACTATACTACTACTACTATCGGTAAATCGTAAATACTTAACGTAACCATTAATTTAAAAATATAGTGAAGAACGTAAGTTACTAATATATTTTCGATATTTTAACCATCTAAATTGGCACAAATATCCAAATGCTTTCTAAAACTACAAAAAAAAAATGTTTTAACGTTTCATTTGAAATGCCATTAACAATTTTCTTAATGTCTTTAATAAAATCCGCTATTGTTTTTGGGTTATTTTCATAGCAGTGATCTTTAATGTAGCCCCATAAAAAGAAATCACTTTGAGTGAGATCTGAAGAGTGTGTACCCTAGGCCAATAACTCGATCGCCATAAAATTTATTGATAGCTTCAAATACTTCTTGTGTGCGATGAGGTGCTGTTCGGTCTTGAATAAAATAAAAAGATTTAACGAGACCTCTCTTTTTCGCATGTTCTGTCTCTCCGGCGACGGGAGATTCAATTCACGTTCCTCAATATAGTTTTAAATTAATGGTTTGTATTAAATAGGTTTAATTTTTTTTATAATAAAATGAACATGAAATTAAAATGACGACTTTTCTTTATTAAAAAGTATTTACATTTTCCCGATCTCTCCATTTGTTAAAAAATAGTGAATCATTAGTTTTCACACATTCCTATTGAACACCCTGTAAAAGAAGACTTTCTAAGTATTTAATAGAATGAAGAATAACTCTTTAGCATGTATTTGCTGGAGTGAAATAAGCTCGCTAATCACAAAAACAGGATTATTTGATCGATATTTTCGAAGAAAATGCTCTATTAAGCCCTATAAGGCTTTGTAATATATTATTTTGCTAGAATATATTACTGGTTAACAATTACACAGCCACACAAAAAAATAAAAGTGGTCTGTACTTTACATGCGATATATGAATTGAGCCATCACATCACAGTTAATTCCTAACCTAAAAAAACAGGTAAAAAATAGCAAAAATCCGGATAAATATACAAGGAAAAATGCAGGACTTTCTTTTTTTCATATCCAGGTGTATATTTTTATGTAAAAGAACCCCGTGAATCCAAATCCACCGTCAGAGTTGAGGTAGCACGTCATATGTTTTTCCTAACCTCAAAAAACCGGGTCAGAAATATCGATTTCCAAAAGTCAACCGATTTACGCTAAATTGTCTGTCACGAATCTGAAGTCAGAGTTGCAAAATTCAAGATGGCGGACCCAATATGGCGAACGAGATTTTCGAAAATCAACCGATCTACGCCAAATTTGGTATATGGGGTTATTGGGATCGCTGATCATGAATTTGAAGTTTAGTTTGCAGAATTAAAGATGGCGGATCCAATATCGCAGACGAAATTTTCGTAACCAACCGATCTACGCCAAATTTGATATGTGGGGGTTTTTGGGGTCGCTGATCATGAAGCTGTGTTATAAATCATAATATCGAGTAGATAATCTGATAAAGTGAATTTGTAAAATCAACTTTTTTATCAACATTTGTTGAGACTAGTTAAATTTATGAAGCTTAAAATAAATAATTTTTTGAAATTAAAATTGTTTAGCCTGTGCGATTTACTGTACTTTAGTTTTTATACAATTAATGTAATTTTTGCTTTCAGGGACTTGTTAAAGATCATTGATTTACTAATCAAAACAAATGAAAACACGGATTTGGTCGTCTAAAAACCGTTTCAAAATTATACAATAGTTAAAAAAATAGTAATATAAATTTTTTTATTCATTTCGATATCGCAGCTAACTTTTTCCTTGAATAAATAACGTTTTTTTCAATAGGAAGTATGATGTTTTCTACATTCAAACCAATTTGAATTTAAATGTAAGTTTTATTTATCCTACACTTTTATGGCGAAGATTGTATAATTAGTTTTTAATATAATTGCAAATTGGTTTCAATTGAAATTACGTGCTTATTCCTTCTGCCTAACTCTGATTCAAATAAGCTTCACAGACAATTGTTGATAATTATAGTCGACAACGTCGTAAAAATTTAATTCGATAATGATCTAATCATCATAGAGCTTTGATTGATATTCTAGGGGATGAATATGTTTAGAGACCTCCCAAAAAATTTCCTACTTCTTTGTTTCGCGTGCATTTGCAGAGCAAAACACATAACCCAAGAATGTTGACACTGACCTGCATAGAAATAGGTATGCAACATTTCAAAAAATGCACTCCATTGCCAAGTATTTAGAACTCGTTGAGCCTCCTAATCTTAAGTCGCATATCGAAGTGATTGATTGGTTTTTAAGTAATCCGCCGGGACCAAGTGTTCGCCCTGGCATTCGCAACAATTAAACTTATCCGCTTGAGCGGGCCGAGCCGAATACACTTCCCGCATACGTGAGACTTTGAGACAATATAGCTAGAGTCTACTAAGAAGTCGCAAAAATTTCTTTGAAGTTGCACAAAGGTGAGGTCAACAGCACTGAATTTTCAGGGTATTGTACGAACTGGGTGGCATTGCAGCATACCTGCATGCCTTAGCCTACCATCGAGGCTCGGTGCAAAAAATCGAAATTCCATTCCACAGCGAATTGCCATTTCTTTTGCGCGAAAGTGGCGTTCCACTTACAAAAGTAAATCACGGAGCTGTGCTGTTGAATGTGAAGCAAGTGGCACTTCATCAAGGAAAATCAATTTGCTCCGAAGAGGGAAGGAATTGTTGACGTTCGTCCGTAAATACATTTTCACAAAAACTGCCGTAAATAGTTAAAAGGAACTGAAATTGCAAACTGCAACTTCTTCTTCGATGCAGGACAGTCTCGCTCACTATATTAAACGTTCACTACATTAAACGATGTAAAAAGAAGGCTCTGACCTCAGTGTCAGCATTTTTGGAAAATTCCCCTTTAATGAACTTGACAGAATTTCTAAGGAATCCATAAATTCGAAAAAAACCAAAAGGTACGTTTTTTCTCGGAATTTTGGTTTTTTTCGTCAATGAAATCCAAATCAATCTCTTTTATATATTTATATATTTATATTTTCTTAGAATTTCAAAGAAAGGTAGGGTGAAGTTTTCATTTTTGTGTTTTCCTCAAATTAATATATTATACACAAGCGACATAGGTCTCTCTAAAACAATGTTATATGCAAGATGAAAAGGTAAAACCAATTATCTGAACATTTACATTTACATTTACCTGCCTGCATTGTAACATTGAATACGGAATCTACGAAAAAATAAAAGAAACTGAATTGGAAACAAAATGAAGAATTTTACGCTCTTCACACTTCTCGAATCTTTAAAATAAAGCCCTTATTCTTATTAATAATACAACTGGTGGTTCTGTCTGTCTGTCATAACTTCTAAACCCCTCGATCATTTCAATGAAATGTTGAATAGGGGACTTCTGATCAAGTATAGGTTGGCTTAAGCTAAGCTTAATACGGTTTAAGTCCAGCTTGATATTACTACTCCTGAGAACTTGCCGCGGTTAGAAAATAGAAAATGCAATAATAAAAATGGAATAGCCGTTAAAATTAGCGAAGGGGTCAACAGGATGAAGTCGGCTCGACAGTCCAACTGACTGTTGGTATCTATTTACCATATTATTATATCAATAAAATAGTTGCACTGATTTCAGAAATCTACATAGTAATAATTAAAAATCTTAAAATAAAAATGTAAAAATAAAAATATAAAAAAATCTAGTTTACATTTTTTTTTAAATTTTTAGTGCTGTGGTAAACTTTCTAGTGAGAATTTTCATAATTTCCTAAGATGGCACGCGGAAAACTAAACCTTATATACGAATTTATATATGACGCAACATATAAAAACATTTGGTGTGATACTTGGAATGACATATGACGGATTAAGATAGAAACAGTATCTACTTTCGCATACTAAAGATTATAAAATAAAGTTACAGCCCTTTTCACGGTTATTGTTATACGTTTAGATAAACCGAAAAAATTGCTTACATAAATATCGACATATAAACTAAATCGCAAGATTACAAAAAAAAAAAAAAAACTAATGTGTACATTAGGGTCCTTTTTTGTTCGTGAGTATTTTTTTTTTTTCAGTCCCACCTCGAAATTTTGTGGCAAATACCTAAACAAAAATTCCCTGAAAATTGAAGCCCTTAATATTAATATTAAGTACTAGACCAAAGCGTATAAAGATTTCCCATATAAAATACACGTAAACTTTGATTATTTTTCTTTAAAACTCTACAGCTCAGAGGCATTTTATGGTATAATCTTGGTCAATGGTAGGGTTTCTTCAGAACTGAATGCTCTACAAAAGTGTCCATTGCGGTGTAACCCTAACTCCCACCAGCGAGGTAGTACGGGTCACTAACCCCAATTTTTCCATGAAATTCTCGTTTTTTACCCCTATCTCATAAACTACAAGAGGTACAGAAAAAGTGCATATAACAAACTTGTAGCAAATTCAATTTCCTACAAAAAAGTTCTGAACACCAAATCGCTAACATCGATATTTCTTGAGATATTGGGCTTTGACGTTGAGGTAGAGTGGAATTTTCATGGATTATTGAGCTAAATTGTAGAAATGAATTTTAATGAAAATTAGTACTTAGGGGTTTTGGGGAATTCTAACTAGAAATTCAAGATAGAAAATGGCGACACAAATTTATGGATTTTAACGGCTTTTAATGAAAATTAATACCATAATTATTTTAAGCGCACTTATTTTGAATACTAATAAAATGTTTAAATCCAAGATGGTGGAACCAGAATGGCGATTTAAATTCCGCGATTTCAACCGATTGTTATGAACACTAATTTTGAATATTATCAAAATTTGCAAATCCAAGATGGCGAATCCAATATGGGCGACCTAAATTTCTCGATTTCGAAGGATTTTAATGAAAATTAGCACAATGATTGTTTTGAGGCCACTAATTTTAAATATTAACAAAATTTGTAGCTAGTTAGTGAAAATATAAAACTATAATTTTTTATTTTTGTTTTTTTTTTTTTTTAAATGTCAAATATAAAATTATAGACCAGCATACACAAATTTCCATTGAACTAGAATAGAGGTATAATCGTCCTTTGGCCCAGTCTTCGATGTTTATTGTTGTAAATATTATAATATGTAAGTAATGGGTGAATGATGATTATACATTGTAGTATTTGAAAATTACAAAGTGGCATGTACATATTTGTGATACTAGAATTTTTCACTAAACATGTATTATATGTACAAATGTTACAATATATAATCTTCTGGTTTTAATCATAAATTCACATAGATCTACCTTCGTTTCTATATCAAATCAATATTTATATCAATTATCAATTAATATCAATCATTTAATCAATTTGACAGGTTCCAGCCACATTAAATAATTTATGTATATTAAATCTGATTTTTTCTGACATTGTCACATTATATTAATTCTCATATCTGTGCAATTAATTCTTTAGAAATCATGGGAAAACAGGGAAAATAAAGAAAATTAAGCTATTTGACAAAAATTAATCTTGGTATGGTTATTCTAGTGTTAAACTAACTTTCGTGTAAGCATCTAATAGCAACAACTATACCATACTTGTTGAAACAAACATTGACCGTGTTAAGTTATGACGAATATCTGATCAATTTATCATGAACTAAAAGTTAACTATTCTTTAGTAAAATTGATATTAAAATAGTTTAATGAACTAGGATCTAGTTGATTGAAACAGAAAATGGTTGCACTACGGCCGCACGGTTTCTAGACAGCGGTACGACGGCTGCATATAATAAAGCGAGCACACGACGACCGCACGGAGTATAAATAATTGTGAAAAATTTTGACAGCCGCACATTCGACTGTATGAGGACCGAACTTGAGTACAAACGACAACGGCTGCAACTGACGTGCTACGGCTGAACCAGTTTATATAGATATACACATATTTATAAATTGGTTCAGTCGATGGTGCGGTCGTTGTAGCATTTTAAGTGACGGAGTGTACTAGTCCCATTTTAGATATATGGTATGTATTTTAAAGTGCGGCCGCCGTGCAGCCGAATAAAACATTCAGTCAACTAGAAATATTTGTTTTAGTGTAGCGAATATTCTCACATAGAATCAGCTATTACTTTGTCACTGTAAGTGCTATCGTAAATAAAAATTTCGTCCTTTCCCGAATAGAGACATGCCATAGTAAATTTACGGTCGCCTTTTGGACAAACACTTAAACAGCTTCACATCGTCTATGTATCGTGCACTTGTGAGAACCGTCGTCGATACATACTCTAATATATTTTTGTGCTGTGAAGCGTGAGTCTCTGACGTCAGGGCAAGATGCAGAAGTTATAAGATTTATCTGGGAAGTTAATTAAAATAGATTTTTTGAGAGCATTCACTGTCGTGGTAGTTAAAAATCGATTGTGCGCCCGGTTCTGAGAATATTTTTGCCTCCCATGAGGAGAAGCTTTCGCTATGTGCTGAGAAAGCCGCGCCGGGTCTGGGGCATCCCCATAAACAGACGAGGAATCGAACGACTACAGTACGCACGACAAACATTACTCGCATTTGCAGAGTCCTTGTTCTGAATCTGGTCGGAGTCACTTGGATGGGGCTCGAACTTTGGATCCAGCTCCGGATCCGGATCCGGTGGGGCGCCCCAACACGCTGCCAATTTCAGAAATATGATGGTGTGCTGATATTCCAGCCGCTCCTCTATGAAAGATGCTTTTGTACCAACGTCTATAGTTGATATTTGTAGGCACAAAAGATTTCAAGGATAAAAGGGAGTATAGCGGCGGCGGAGCCCATAAAAACGCATGGCAGCAGATTATTCCCTTGATAGCGAGAGATCAGTAATGGGAACATTCCCCAATGGCAGAACAAATTGCTGTTGAACTTTCAGCTACTTCGGGGAGATTCCCTCGTGTATTTTCTGACAGTCTCGGGAAGGCTTTATTCGGGCAGGCTCAGGCAGGTTCATTTGTCTAATTTAAGCCTCCACCTTCCACCCTCCACCCACTCGCCCGGCCGCACCTCACGTAAGATGAATAAAGAGGATAAGACTTCTTCTTACTTACTCATAATCCTTGTGGCCCCTCCAGCCCTATACCCTTAAATATATTCCTGCCCCCCCCCCCCCCCCCCCCCCCCCCCCCCCAATGCGCCTATTGATTTTTCATTAAGGAGGCCTTTTTGTCTTTTGGTTCGTTCGGAATTTTTGAAGCTTAAAATTCCCGGCCGGGAATCTCTACGAAGGTGAAAATTAGGATGCTGACGTGAATTACGGGATGAGCGGGGAGGAGCGGGAAGAGACACTTCGACATTTGGAGTCCTCATCTGATTTCTATGTGTATAGGTGCAGGTTTTTAGAGAGTTAAGCAACAAAATGGTTTTACAGAGCACTTAATTTATTTGGTAGTGCTGTTGCCGCCCATTGCCCGTCGTCGTTCCTAGCATCGGTGTATATCAAATAAAGTCCTTAATGAACTTGTTAGAACGGATACACCTGTGCGAAGGAGCTAAGATGTGTTTTTGATAATCTTTAGCTCGCCCTCCCCCCTTATTTATGCTCCTGCCTGCCCGTCGTGTAAATGAAATTTTTACAAACGCATTCAAACTTGAAAAGATGAAAGATAAATGCCTTAGTACATCGACGTTTTAATGATTTCCTCCCGAAAATTTTTGAGGAAATGATCTCAATTTGGGAATTTTCCTTTTATCTCTCGTCAATCATTGCCTTGTTACACCCTCAAATTTTCAGATATTTTCCTTCCTTTCGCGGACGTCCTTTCGAAGCAATCACCGTACAGCATATAATTATTCATGTAAGCATGAATTAAGATAATATAATGAAGATTGCGAGGAAATATTTTCTAAATTTGAGAGGTGGGAAAAGACAGGAGGTAGTTGGGTAAAATTTTGATTTTTATCAGTACATATGTCCAGTTTCCTTGATTTAGAATCGTTCCTGCGGTGTATATATCTTCATGATGATTTGTTAGAGTTTACCGAATAAAAATAACATTGATACTTACAGCAAATGACAGCTCATTTGACAGTTATTCCTATCGAAATACCAGCACCTCTTAAAAAACACCTTTTATTAGTTCTGAAAAATCTTTTACTAATGCCTAATGAAAACTTATCTTTTTCGATTCGAAAAAAACGTGATCTATAAGTGTAAAACAAGTGTTATGTCAGGCAACTTTATTTAAAGTCGCGCAAAAAGGTAAAATTTTTTTATATTTATACTAGCTGGGTTACCCGGTTTCACCCGGCGTTGGGTAAATACTTACTAATTAAACACTTCTCAAATGTTCTAGTTTGTTATATCCTAGAAATTGTTTCAACCCGAAAACCCCTTTATGGATCCGCCATCTTGAATTTCCAAATCTTAATAATATTAAAAATTAGTGGCCTTAAAATAATTATTGTACCAATTTTCATTCAAATCCGTTGAAATCGCCATATTGTGTTTTGAAATTTTTCTAATATTCGAAATTAGTGGCTCCGGAATAATCATTGTACTAATTTTAATTAAAATCCGTTGAAATCGAGACATTCGGTTGCCATATTGGATCCGCCATCTTGGATTTACAACTTTTCATAATATTCGGAACTTGTATCCTCAGAATAATCATTGTACTAATTTTCAGTAAAAACCGTTAAATCAAGAAATTTGGTCTCATATTGGACCCGCCATCTTGGATTTACAAATTTTGATAATATTCGAAATTTGTAGCTTCAGAATAATCATTGTACCAATTTTCATTAAAATCCCTCGAAATCGAGACATTCTGGACGCCATGTTGTGTCCGCCATCTTGCATTTAGGAATTTTGATAATATGCAAAATTAGTGGTCTCAGAATAATCACTGTACTAATTTCCATTACAATCCGTTGAAATAGAGAAATGTTGGTCGCCATGTTGGATATGGAAATTTCGATAATATTCGAAATTAGTGGCTCCGGAATAATCATTGTACTAATTTTAATTAAAATCCGTTGAAATCGAGACACTCGGTTGCCATATTGGATCTGCCATCTTGGATTTACAACTTTTGATAATATTCGGAACTTGTATCCTCAGAATAATCATTCTACCAATTTTCAGTAAAATCCGTTGAAATCGAGACATTCTGGTCGCCATGTTGGATCCGTCATGTTGGATTTGGAAATTTTGCTGATATTCAAAATTAGTGGTCTCAGAATAATCATTGTACCAATTTTCATTAAAATCCGTTGAAATCGAGAAATCTTGGTCACCATATTGGGTCCGCCATCTTGGATTTGTACATTTTGATAACATTCAAAATCAGTGACCTCAATATAATCATTGTACTAATTTTCATTAAAATCCGTTGAAATCGAGAAATATTAGTCGCCATATTGGGTCCGCCATCTTTGATTTGTAAATTTTGATAACATTCAAAATCAGTGACCTCAAGATAATCATTATACTAATTTTCATTAAAATCCGTTGAAATTGAGAAATATGGTCGCCATTTTGGATCCTATCTAAATTTTGGATTTCTAAATTTTGATAATATTCAAAATCAGTGGCCTCAAAACAATCATTGTACTAATTTTCATTAAAATCCGTTAAAATCAGGAAATCTTGTTCGCCATATTGGATCCGCCATCTTGAATTTCTAAATTTGGATAGCGGATTTGAAATCCCCATCCCGCAGAACCCCTATGTACCAATTTTCATGAAAATCGCTTCAAATTTAAAATTTTCAGCCGCCATCTTGGATCCGCCATTTTGAAACCCTACGGATTATCCGAAAAAAAATTAGCCTATATGTTAAGTCGGAAAATGTACTACCTTCGGACAAAAAATGAAAAATATCGATCCAAGCGTTTAGGCGTGATTGAGCAACAAACAAACAAACAAACAAACAAACGAACTTTCATTTTTATATATATGTTACGGGCAACTTGATTAACCGGGCAGTATTAATATGGACCGATCATTATGAATAATGGCCAAGAGCGTCGGTCAAATTGATAAATTTATTACTTTGACCGGCCCATATCAATAATGCCCGACGGTCCGTGGTCCATTTAAAAAATCAGGGTTTGAAATAGTTTGAATTTATCACTTGGACCGGGCAGTATGAATACTTCCCTACTTCTAGCCGGGCAATATGATAAATTGGGCCGTGCTGTGCAAAATGCGTGGGGCGCGCGAATAATGGTTATTAATTGAGATCACCAAAAAATAAAAATGACTTTAAACTCTTAAGAGTGATAAAGTGGAGGACTTTTGAATTAAAAACACTTAAGTAATGATTAATTATTTTATTATAGTAGGTCCTCTTCGGTCGAATCTTCAGATTAGACTAACTTACAAAAGTTCTTAACTCTAAAGTTCTTAATTCTAGATCTGCCAACGCAAAAGATACATGTTCTAGCATGATTGCATTGTCTGATCTGCAGGTGCATGCTACGTGATTTGTTATATGATATCATTTTCAAGAGACGTGACCAAACGTCTAAAACTAAACTAAATTCAAGCTAAATGTAAGTATTAAGGGTTCATAGCGAATTGTAATTTTCAAAAAATCGATTTTTTTTTTTTATTACATTTTTGGAAACTATATATATATAGAAATATCATATTAAAATTTTATAAAGATCGGAGCACTCTAACTATATTTTTGGCACTCTAACTATATTAATTGGCGTCAAAATCGGCCCGGCCGCCATACAATTTGCTGATGACCGTGACCGACAGCGCGTACGAGATGCTGACCGCATCAGCACTATTGCCTCTAAGGAAGCCAGAATCATCGGCAGAAACGCTTCATGAAATGAGTAATATTTTTATCGAAATAAAAGTAAGGTAACTACTGATGTTATTACGTTTAATTGTTTATTTAGAACTACTATGCTGAATTGTTTTGTTGTTTTCTTTCATTTAGAATTATGTAAGTTTAATATCATTTAATAAACAAAAACACTACAGTTTATATGTTTTATTACTTTGCCCGATATAAGGTAGTCATTATTCATACTGACCGGGAAAAGTGATTAACCATGCAGTTTTAATTAGATTGCCCACTTGATGCGGGCGTTATGTATACAGACCGGTCATTATTAATAGTGACCGGACTTCTCAAGTTGCCCGTAACATATATATAGGGATTTTATATTCTTACGAGTATAGAAAAAAAAACTGTTTACTTTTTCTATTAATTCTTGAAGGACAAAACTAATACGATTTTATATAATGACATGTTTTTTTTCTGACAGCTAAATTGTGAGAGCAAATTGAAAGACAATGAATCATAACGCAATTTTCATGAAGAATTTTAAAAGTGGAGGATTTCAACTCGCCATACTGGATCCAATGTTTTGAATGTAAAAATCACTTCGATATAAAGTTTACATTAGTTAGAACTTAATTAAATAAATCAAATAAAAGAAATGGTATAAAATTATCTACTGCGATGCCTGTCTATTTTAAAGATAAATTCAATTTTCGAAAATACAATCGCATTTCATTTGATGTGCTCTTAAAAATCAGGTAAAGTAGAAAACAATTTTTGACTGCAATTACATGTTGCCCTAAGAAATGTTTTCTTATTTTTGCGTAAAAGCAATGAATGAAATATGCATGTTAGAAGTCTTAAGCTCATTTCGTCTGCGAGCCAGAGGGCTCTGACGGTTGGGAATTTTAACGAGGCTAATAGGGTGCCGTCTGAACCTTTTTAAGATGGAATCATAAAAACCATTATGTAGATATATATCTCATTTTGTCTCTTATATTCAAAAATTCCCAATCAAGATTAAAAAGAAAACATTTTGAAATAGATTTGACAATTAACAAAGTATTTAAACTAGGAAATTGTGAATTAAGAAATTTAATTGAAAGTTCTTATCCCACTGCTGTTCATCATATTAAAATGTCTCTTTATGCAGCAACTGGTAGTTATGTTCACGCCTCAAGTGCATTTGTCTAGAACTTTACGACAAATGAATATATTACCATAAAGGAAGTTTCTTGTGTTAACACTTGTTTGCAACTTACTACTACAAATCGCATTCGCAATGCAAAACAAGTTTTGGTGGCTGAGGGATTAGTTAAACTTCTGTTCACAAATTCGTGGAAACCATCCCCAAAAGAGGATCTCTACAATTTTCAGTTTTGAATTTATCTACCTTATTATATACATAGTTTGCTCTATTCAGGGAAACAAATCACTGCAAGTGCTCCTTCTAGAGCTACTAAACACTGATTTCGGATGATGAAAAGCGGCAAATGGACAAAGTTGGTTATGGCGAGCTGAGGAGTCATCTATTGTCGGTGGAAGTGAGCATGGATCACACTTAATCTGCATTGTGTGTTAAAACCGGGCATCTTCATAGAAGGAAATGTTTTATGTTATAGCTTCCCGGTCATGGCATAATATTAGTCATATATGCACATATACTCCATTCATGGGACGTTCCATCAAATGTACTGCTCTCGTTTTGCAACTTTGTATCCACGTATGTAGAAACGTTGTGTACGTGCTCCTACCTGAACAACTTCAGGGTGCATTAGTAAGCTTGCATATCGGATCCAGAATCCTGCTCTACTTTCTGCTACAGTTTTATGCATGAGCGGACGTGTAGAACGCCAGTCGTGGTGCTCAGGAGCGAATGGGAATAATAAGTAGCGAACTGACTGAGGACGTCAGTTTTTAGTTTAAGGTTGCACATTGCATCCGAACTGCAGTCATCGAATGCAACCTTCCATAGAAGACTAAAAAATTTAGTTAGACTCATATCGAGGTTATGGGGAACTACAGTCGTCATGGGAAATTGTGTTGATGTCCATGTACATGTCGGTCCAGAATTTCAGAATAAAAGTATCCTCGAATTTCGTTATATCATCGAGGGATTTTTCGGTTCAATAATAATTTCCTTCGTACGTACAATTTTAATACTTAATTAATTAATGGACATTCATGCCATCATGACATGTCACGCTGTATTGTATAACTTTTATGTACTTGAAAGTGGTTAATTAAAATTATAATGTAATAACAGGGTCTCAGATTAAAAAAAAAAAAAAAGTTCGTTTATTCGATCTGAATTTCTGAATGTGACTTCTTCAAACAACATATGTATAGTATGCGTGTTCAATTTATTAATTGAGGACCTCAGTGCAAAAGCGACAAATAAAATGAAATTTAAGACATAAAGTAATTATTTACACCTTTCAGACGTTGCATACATAAAGGGGTGGGCCATTTAAGATTTGGAATTTGAATCGGCTATAAAAAAAAAACAAATTAATATTTTTATGAGTTTATTAGAAAGATTGAACCTTTCCATTTAGGAATGGAAGACAACATCATTCAAATGACTGCCACGGCTAGCCTTACAATATCCCATTCGATCAGTCCAATTTTTCAGTACATTTTCGATTATTTGGGCCTCTATTTCGTCAATGGCAACTTCGATTTCACGTTTCAAGTCGTCAATTGTCTCTGGATGGTTAGCGTAACACTTGTCCTTAACGGTTCCCCACAAAAAAAAGTCTAACGGAGTCAAATCGCAGCTTCGAAGTGGCCAATTGACATCAGCATTTCGGCTGATTATGCGATTTCCGAAAACAGTGCGCAAAAGATCGATTGTTACGTTGGCTGTGTGGCACGTTGCGCCGTCCTGTTGAAACCAAATGTCGTCTATGTCATACTCTTTAATTTTGGGAAACAAAAAATCGCTTAGCATGGCGCGTTAGCGATCGCCATTTACTGTAACGGCGTTTCCTTGCTCATTTTCGAAGAAAAATGGCCCAATAATGCCGCCAGACCAAAATCCGCACCAGACAGTCACTCGTTGTGGATGCATTGGTTTCTCCACGATGACGTGTGGATTTTCTGAGCCCCAGATACGACAATTTTGTTTATTGACGTATCCTCCGAGGTGGAAATGAGCTTCATCTGAAAAGATGATTTTTCGGTAAAAATGCCCATCTTCGATCAAGCGGTCTTCGGCCCATTGAGCAAACCGAAAACGTATCGGATGGCCATGCGGCTTCAGCTCTTGCACTAATTGAACTTTGTACGCATTCATACCGAGATCTTTATGCAAAATTCGTCTCAAAGAAGTGCGTGAAATGTTCAATTCTTGAGAACGATGACGAGTTGATGGTTGTTCACGCACACTCTGAGCAACAGCAGCGATGTTTTCGGTTAAGCGCACTGGACGAGTACGTACACGGGTTATTTTATACAACAACGATCCAGTTTCACGAACTCGCTTCACAAATTGATCCACAAACTGCGTTTTTGGCACATCCTCGTTGTCAATTTTTTTCGGTAAATTTCTTACAGTTTGAGTAGAAGACTCACCACTTTGGAAATAAGTTTTTAATATTTCCCAACTTTGTTCAAGCGAAAAGCGACCCATTTCATAAATGTCAAACATAAAACTAACTTTCTGTCACTTCGGAAATGTCATCAAACCTTCCAACCTCAAAATAACCTATAGTTCCAATTCCAAACGTTAGATGGCCCACCCTGTGTTAAAAGTAGGATAGGTTCAAATAAGCTTTAGACCATGTAAATTAAATCAATTAAATCATAATAACC
This sequence comes from Dysmachus trigonus, assembly GCA_949715965.1. NCBI lineage: Eukaryota > Metazoa > Arthropoda > Insecta > Diptera > Asilidae > Dysmachus > Dysmachus trigonus. The sequence goes on along the minus strand of OX454322.1, from coordinate 77,131,164 downwards.
TTGTTAAGAGAGAGAAAGATTTTATGACAAAGTGAAAATCTGTTCTACTACATTTTAAGTCTAGAAATTGAGGCTCTAGTATTCGTATAAAAAAAATTCAGAGACACACATTTTTACGCTACGTACTATTTAAATTCATTTATTAAAATTTGTTTGTTGTTATTGTTTGTCATTTTCATACATTTCTTTTTGTTTCAAATTTTAGGCTATAATATGTATGTAGTAAAATTTTATCAAATTCAGTTTTCAAAATTTATAATCACTCTTCTTATTATTTATTTACACTTCTTCTAATTTTCTTTAACGTCTGCGATTAATATACGATTAAGAAGGCGCCTTCGATAATAAATCCAGTTTGTGGAAGGCTTCGGTTCTATATAAGTATGTATGTAAAATAATCGAATTAATCAAGAGAAATTTAATTTTTTGTCAAATGGTACAACCGTGTAAATTTAGTGCCGTGCAAATTAAGGGATAGGTTTATTTTTCAACTATTTCCCATCAAGTAAATCTTTCTGTAATGAATTTAATTGAGTTCTCTTTTGATATAATGAAATAACATAAAAAAAGGGCTTTACGAAAAATCACCAGATTAAGGCCCATTATTAGCGTACAGCCTTTAACATTTGTCAACATTACCCTCGAAAAACTTGATTTTTTTATAAATTACGAACATGGAAGCATGAGCGATCCATACAAGGATAAGATTTTCAAAAAAAAAATATGTGCCATTTTAAAAACGTTGTAAAAGTCACGGAGACGACTAAAAATTTAATATTTGAATATTTTTTCTAAGCGAAAAATTTTAGATAATCGATTTTTCCGATCCAAAGAACCAGAAGTCCGAACCTTAAAGAAACGGTCTTCTCTCTAATTATAATCTAAACGGATATCAAGCGGGTAAACATCGCAGAGGACCTAACCTTATAAATACTATGATGACGGTATGACACCCGAAAATTTAATCCCTCAAAAGGGAAGATGCTCCCATTGAGTTGAATATGCATACATAATTTAAAAGTGCCCCGTGGCGGTCTGAAATAAATTCATTGTACATAATTTTTTTTTGCAAAACATGTTAGATTTCCCTCTGCTTTGAACGTTTATATCTCTCGGATTCATTTATCTGGTTTACATGATCCTAAATTGGGTGTGCCATTAAGCAAATCTCTTTGCCCTTAATAAATATGACTGAAAGCAGGTGCCACCACAGGTGCCCTACATACATACTTAGATGCCCAACAAGGAATGTAGACAAAGTTCAACTCCTTTGTTCGCTTGCTGCTATCAAGTAAAGCCATGGAAGATTATCTATTTGGAAATTTCTTTATAGCATAATCAGATTCCTTCGTACACTCATTTTTCATATGTCGGATCTTTTTCATGATTAGAAAATTCTGCTTCGTTTGGGTATTTCGTGCTGGATTTTCGTATAATGATTTTTTGGAGAAATACTTTTGCTGGAGTTAAAGTTTTCAACTTTTTAAAATGTGAAATTGATTGTATAACAAGGACGGATGTTTATGTAAAGGATGTTTAATTTTAAAGCTAATTTCTTAAAATGTATCATAATATGACCTGTTAACGCAAAAATTGAATTACTTTTCGTTATTGCTTTTAAAAGAAAACAATTTGATTTTGCTTTTTATTTATAAATATATATTAACCATCTTGATAACATAGAAATAATAGAGATATTATATAAATCTAAATTTATAAAATTATTTGTCTTTTGAAAACGTTCATAAATTCTAGTTTAATGTATTCAGATAAGTATACATAATACTAATAATTAAGCTTAAATTCAAATTGAATAAAGTTTTTCAATTTGAGTATCGCGAATTATTTTGGAATTTGAATTATTGGGAGTTGGGAAAATATTATTTTGACGTGTTTAGAATGGCAAAGGAATGAAGCAAAGAAATGAATGAAAATGACAAACAAATTTATTTTCTTCATCTCAACTGACGACAGTACAGAAAAATGTTCAAAACTTTTTTCTTTTTTTTGGAAAACACTAAATTGAGGATTTTCGTAGCTAAGAATATTCATTTTGAGAAATGTTTATAATTTCTTCTATTAAAAAACAAAAAAATGGAAAAAAAACTACGGTATGGCTCCTGAAGGGATCGTTTAGAAAAAAATTTAACTATCAAGTTAAGGGGGGAAATAGGTGTAGAACGGCGTATTTTTAGTGATTTTCATAAATTTTTTTAACACATAAGGAATATATATATTTTATTTATACCTTGGGATCATTTTATACATATATTCAAGAGTATATTCTGAAATTTTCAAACATTTTCCTCTAAAAATAACGGAGATATCAGCTGCCGCGCATTTTAAGTCGCCATCCGGCTGGGCGATTTGTGTACATCCTGGAGGTCACAATTTTCATCTGAAATCAATTTTTCAAAAAAATTTACTTTTTTTATAAGTGGCTCTTGTATTTGAATCTCAATCCTCACAAAAAAAGTCGAAAATTAATATCTTTTCAAGGAATGCGAATATTTAGTATGATTTTTTACCATTTTTTCGTACTTTTTTTGCAATAAAAAAATATTTAAAATAAAGAGATTATTTAGGATTGAGTTTCAAATAGAGCGTATTTATATTAAGAAACTATGTGCCGAGTTTGATAACGATTGATCAAAAACTGTAGGAGCTAGAGTGTATACAAATTCGAAAAAAGTAGTTTCGAGAAAAATGCGTTTAAAAATAAGAGTGGCAGTAAAGGTTCGACTGAGGGACACTCACTGAAACGCTTATAACTTTTAAACGGTGTGGAATTTTGTTTAGAAATTTTTAAGAATATATTTTTGAATAGTTCTACAATCGATTTATGAAAAAAATTTTTTGAAACCTCTACACCTTTGATCAAGATAGAAAATTTTTAAAAATTCATGAATATTTTTCTCAAAAACAGCAATTTTGTGCAGAAATTTGGAAGAGACATTTTTTACTTAGAATTTGATGCAGAATATCATAGTATTTTTTTTATTTAAAATTTCGCTCATTTTTGAAAAGTTGGCCGCCATATTGGATCCGCCATTTTGAACTTTTCAAAACGCCAGGTCAATTTCTGAAGGGTAAAGATAGACCAAAAATTTAAGCCCAAATACAATTTTCTAGGTCTCGATGATTTTTGGTCATTTAGGTGGCCCGGTTGACGTGGAATGTCCGATATACAATTTTCGATGACGAGCATTGCAGAACTTCTTCCGTAATAGCATTTGTATCTTTATGTTTGACACGGTGTACAGTTGAGAAGCATGTTCCAACATTAAAGCCCTTATAATTACATTTTGTATTTTTTATCTTGTAATTTTTTACTCCTGCTATCTTTTTTTTTTTTTTTTTCTACAATACTTTTTCCCTCTCCATTTTACTAAATATTCAACAGATCAAAGTGAACTAAAAACACATTTTATGAAATTTATAGTAAAATACATAAACAGAAAGTTAAGTAGACTATCCATCAACTACAAACCCGGTTCTATTGCATAGAGTGCTGCCAGATTTAACCTGAAGCAATTATGTGTAAACACTATTAGTATAAGTCCAATAAAAAAATACAAATGATTATTTTTCCAGTCAAAACAAATCGATGAAATAGGTAAGGAGCGATAATTTCGAAGAAAACCACAATAGGTGTACGACAAGACTGACACTTCTAGTTTGACTTCTTGCCCGCCAACACAATTGCCTAGGTAACAATTTGAAAAGATGTCTTATCAGCGACTGAGTTCAACACCAGAGCCAATCTATATTTAGGTTTTCGTAATGGCCAATTTGATCGCAGACACACATCAATCACACCGTGTACGCCACTTAATAATGCCCCTAATATAAGCTAATTAATTGTAGCTGCTCGCGTGCTCTTAGCAAATTGTAAGTTGAGCGCACCGTCACTTCCATTCATCAAATCTATTTCGTCAGTGTCAATATCAATAATTGTCACTCGGCAAGGTCAGAGTGCGGCTCCTCGATTAAGCGTAGCCGAGCGGGAACGTAGATCAATGAACGACGCAATTTAGCCCTGTCGTTGTCCGAAATAGTCCAATTCCTATTCCTGTCAGTGGCATTAAATATAACCGGGACGTTGTCAGGATAGACAATGGTTGCATGTCGTCTACCAGTCGAGAGTTCGACTCACACGTCAATGGGGAAGCTTTACGTTTAAAACAGAAAACTGGAGGAATGGGCTGGGCAGCCACCGGAAGGACACGTACTGGGAAAACAATGGACGCTAAGGAGAACCCATGGAGCCACTCACTTAGCCTCAACGTCAAATGATATCACGCGCATTGGGGGCTATTGCTTATATAGTGCAGAATGACTCCTGCCCACCTAGCTACCAGTTCTCAGGATTGTCGCCTGCAGAGCCCCGCCCGGGATCTTTTCCTATCGACCGATGATTCACCTCAATATCAAGTCTTCAGGGATGTTAATTGTGTAAACGACACCCGCAGAGGGTAACTGTCGTGGTCACCCGTTCTTGGGGTATATTTTTAGTAGTGCACGATAATGACATCCCTCTCTGCTCACCGACATTATATTATATTTTCACGGGACATCCCGGGCCGAGCACTTCATTAAGATAAGGCTCCATCCCGACTGAGAGGAATAAAATAGGATAAAAATTCTAGGAGGTAAAACACATATAATATGTATAACAGAAACATAAAGGTCTTTTGGTCCTTTTGCTTAGATGTACATACCTTAAAAAATTCGCTTTGGTTTTCATTCCGAGCTTGCAACGTTTAAATATAATAACGTTTTAGCTCAGTTATGCAAGAATTTAAGGGTTCTCTCTTGTCATAGTAAAAAAGGTACAAAGATACTATGATAAAGCCTTTGTAATTGTGATATGATATGGAGTCGTATAACTTAATTACAGTTTTAACTCTACGCTTTCGGGAACATAAGCTTTAAATTAAAGCTTTTTGTTGGTAATATTGTGGGCTCATTGTAATATACATAAATGCAAAGTGTATAAAGGGTGGCATATCAGTTGATTTCTTTTCAAAATGTTATAAAATAAACACTTATGAAAATTTCTAAAAGTTTTTTTAATTTATTGAAAAGAGTAAACTTTCCGATTAGTTATGAAATATGTTCATTTAAATGGCTGCTTCGGCTGGCTTTGTAGTAGTCCATTCTGTCAACCCAAAATTCGATCAATATTGTGCTTAAGTGCCTGCATTTTTTCTGAATTGTCAGCATAATATCAATCTTTAATAGTACCCCTTAGAAAAAGTCCAATGGCATCAAATCGCATCTAGAATGATATTTTTTTTCAAAATTTACATTGTTTCGACAATAAAGCATTCACTTTAGAAATAAGTTTTCATTATTTCCCAACGTTGTTCAAGCATAAATCTATTAATTTTATACCGCGGAGATATGATACTATATTTCTGTAAATTTTTGGAGTGCAAAAGAGCTATCTGTGTCTAAATAACATGTAATTTAAAAAGAAACCAACAGATAGCCCACCCCTTTATCTCATGATTTACTGGACCAATTACAAATTATCACTCTTAACGTGCTTATAAGTACATTTATTATTCCTTAGATAAATGCATTTTCCTTGGAGCCAAAGTATTTTTGTAAATAATTTTAAGAATATAATGTATCTTTCTTATTTTACGTGGAAACATACAATTCTGTAATTCTTCCTTGTCGCACTATGCTTAGAAAAATATTAATACAATACTACAGTACATCACGTTATTTTTGGATAAGTCCTTTATTACTTATCTTAATACCTATCGAAATCAGAAGGTTTCAAATCACAAGAATAGCAGCTACCCGAGAAACTTTTCAATAGAAAGCTTGCCATTTTGAACATTTCGTTGTAAGTGCTTTATCAATGATTTCGTAACATGTGAGAAATTTTTAAAAGGTTTTTTTCCAGATCATTTCTGTCGGAATACATTATTCAGCAGTTGTATACAATTGTTGCCAGGCTTCACTGCAAATGGGGGAAAAAAAATCTAGGGTGTTTTTAAAAAATTACTTTCATATTAATTTCTGTTGATGTATGCCTTTTTATATTCACAAAAAACGAGACCGACCGGATTGACGTAGTTTTTTTTGTTGTTGTTGTTGTTTTATTGATAAATGTGCATTTCAGGTATATTATACATATTTTTCGTAATGCACCTACACTCGCTGGCATACGCCTCCGCGTTAAAAATTCATACATACATTAATAAAAAGTGCAAATAAGCTTTTATTGTCGCTTTTAATATCCTCGTTTTTAAATGGACTGCCTTTATGGCCTCTTTGTGCTCGACTTGTATAGTGTATTAAATTTTATATTCGTTGCGAAAAGTGGCATTGCAGTGTTTTAACTTAAAATCATGAATTTTACGAACAACATCGCGTTTCGCATATTTGTTTCAACTAATTTATTAAGATCTTTAGTGCATTTTCGAACGTGACTTGAAAAATATTTGACTTCTAACCTATTGTCTAGCTTGGGGCTAGTTCGAAATTCTTTCTGGTCTGAACAAATGGCAAACAGTCCGGCAAAAGTTTAGATTTCAATTCTAGTTGCAATTGTGTGTTTCGAATAAGGTTGCCTTCTACATTGGCCGAGGCATTCAGATGAATAGATATTCTTCTTTCTATAAACTTTTGTTTGTCTTAAAATACAAAACTTCCAACGAATCACGTTTATGCTGTGCACTTAAGAAAATTTTGTATTCTCCGTCTAACGTATATACAATATAACTTTTTTATTCTCTTGCTCTTGTGAATAAGTTTCTTAAGACATTGTCATGGCAAAAGAAATTCGCTGTAAACAAAAAGCAATTTTTGTATGTCTCATCTCAGAGATTCGTCCATTGAAAGCGGACGGAATTCACCTCGAGGAGAATGCAATTTACATGACCCGCTTTTGTTTCTCGCCCGAGTTTTTGCCTGAATGAAAAATTACGCGCGCAGCCACACAAGCCTCAATGAATTGCTAACGAACTCACTTAATGAGCAAATTATCTAATCATCAAAAAATATGTGCACATGGCTGGGCCATATCATGCCGTTGACGTCTCTACGTTTAAATGTGATGAATGCCCCTATTTATTTATTTACGGGCTACGACGCAATATTTAGGGTAAAGGTTCAACCCCTGCGGCGCGAGATGAGCTGCTGTGGCTTTAGAACGATTCCCCGTGGCTTTGAAATGCATTTCTTGGTCGCTAGATGGCACCTGTGCAGTGCACGTTCAGCGGTTGAGAAAGGCTCTATAATTTGCAGGTAGGTGATTAATTTCCTCGTTTTCAAACCGCAAGTGGTTTAATGCGGCTTCATCTGGTGCTGGAAAACGCCTTGTGGCTTTTCTCATCCCTGAATTCGTATGTAAAATCCCTACCAAAGCACGTGTACCTACATAACTGTAATTACATTGCTCGGTTTACACCCTAAGGGCGCAGCCACACTGGTGGCCGCGGTTGAATAAATTAAAAATTATGATTCTCTGAGGATAAAAGGAAACCCCTGAAGATGTGCATAGAGCTCTGATATTAAAAATTATCTGAGTTATGGTGCTAACAAAAAAAAATATACATTTGCTTCTGTGTGCACAAGTATTATTGGGCTTGGTTGACTTTAGGAATAAAAAGAATGAATAATTAAATTGGGAAAAAAAATGTAATTATCTTAATATGTTCGCAGTCTATCTTTTATGAGATCTAAAAGTAACATGAAAAAAGTCAAGGTGAATATCTTGTAAATATACAGTTGCGGCAAGAAAAATAGCACTGTAAAAGTCTTCTAATTGCTTTTTAAGATTTATTTATAGTCGAAGTGAAGTGAATATGGAGCAACGAACAATTATTAAACGAGTGAAATCAGGATGCAAAACGTACATCAAAATTAGAAAAACTCTTAATTTTTCAAATAAAACTATTGTCGCCTGTTGTCGATATTTTAAGAAATAATAAAACTAAATCGAATTCAAAGAAAGATAGAGAAAATATGTACATAAACGAACAATGAGTGCAACAAATTTTTCAGTATAGGTAAAACTTTACCTGGCTTTCACACCTTTCCCTATGCACTTACCTGAATAAAACATATATTCTGCACATCTATGAAAAAAATGCTTCCGCTTGATATCTGTTTAATTAAAATACGTGCATAGGAAATAGGTTTAAAAAGGATCACAAATTTTAGCTTTGCCTATTAATATATAAGATTATTAGAAATGCAATAACATTTGAGAAAAAACTGAAACGTGTTGCGGATGGAAAATAAAACACGGTTGGTATTCTCTCTGAACTTTATTCGGCAACGGCTACAGCAAGAAGAACGAATGACAGCGAGGCAATCTCGCCGGAAGGGTGGCATGCACTGGTGGTACAGTCTGGTGCAATATTTTACTGCGTTCGTTACATCACGTTACATCACTCCCCCTCGACGAAAGTCCTTGCTGCGTACAAATTTGTTATATTTGACTTAATTCATGTGCTTGACTCTGATTTTGTTTACATTATGATTTCGAATGAGATTTTCGTGCTTTTACAAGTATGTAGTTTTGTTCAAATTTCTGATTTCATTTCATTATTACAAGTACTACAAGTGTGTAGTTTTGTTCAAATTTCTGATTTCATTTCATTATTCATTAAATATTTTTCAATACGAATCTGTTAATTTTGTTATTAGTTTACATGGTTTGAATTTGTAGGCTATGAAAGGATTTTAAAATGGTTGGTAAGTTTAAGTGCTAAATGTCGAATGTGACTTTTAACTTGTTTTCTTGTCGGGTTATTGGTCCTGCCGTAAATACCTCAGAATTCAAGATAAAAGCTGGTTTTAATCTGTCGATTGAGACAACTGAGTCTTTTCCGTTGATTAGTATTTTGAAGAACTTGTTATGTTTTTCTAAAACTTCATGCGGTCCGCTGTAGGGTTGTCTTAAACTAGTTCTGCAACCTTCTTCCCTAATGAAAACGTGTGAGCAAGTGTGTAAATCTTGTGGGACGAAAATGTCTTTTTGCTTGCGTAATCTTTTGGGCTTAGGTCGAATCTGGGCAATGCTTTCTTTGATAGCTTTCGCTAGATCAGTGGTGGCCGAAATTTGACCCGTATTTTCTGAGATGAGGAATTCGGCGGGGAGTCGGAGGGCTTGGCCGTAAAGGAGGTGGGAAGGCGAAGCATTTAGGTCTTCCATGATTGAGGAGCGGATGCCTAGAAGTATCCAGGGTAAGTTGCTATACCAATTTCTAGGGTCGTTTGTAGCTCTAATGGCAACCTTTAAGTGTCGGTGGAAACGTTCGATAAAGCCGTTTGCTTGAGGGTGGTAAGCTGTTGTTCTGATCTTGTGTGCACTGAATATTCTTGACAATTCCTTAAAAAGGGTGGACTCGAATTGAGTGCCTTGGTCAGTGGTGATCGTTTCTGGTACGCCATAACGGGCTACCCAGTTCTGCAAAAAGGCTAATGACACTGTGGATGCGTTTATATTTTTGATGGGAATGGCTTCTGGCCAGTGGGAAAATCGGTCTCTAATTGTTAATAGATACGTAAAGTTGTTTGAAGGGGGTAGGGGGCCGACAATGTCTAGGTGTATATGTTGAAACCGACCTTGGGGGGTATTAAAAATTCCGTGTTTCGACTTCGTGTGTTTGTTAATTTTTGATTTTTGGCATGGAATGCAATTCTTTGCCCATCGGGTTGTATCTGAATTGATGTTGGGCCAAAAATATTTTGACGTGATTAGCTTCCGGGTTCCTCGAATGCTAGGGTGTGACAGGTTATGTATGGAGTCAAATATTGTCCGCCTTAAGATGTCTGGAACATAGGGGCGTTTCGTTGGGGTTGATGTTTCACACCAAATATGTTTGTCTTCAACTGGTATGAAGATCTTTTCCAAAACGAATGAGCTTTTGGGATTACGATTTTTTACAATATTCTGGAGTTCCTCATCTTTTTCTTGCTCTTTTGCGAGGACCTCAATGTTTATCTTGTAATGGTCGATTAGGTCGACTTGAGAACGAGAGAGTGTATCAGCAACTATGTTACTTGTCCCCTTTATATAACGGATGTCCGTAGTAAATTGGGCGATGTATTCGAGATGGTTGGTTTGACGGGGTGACTTTTCTGTTTTGGAGGAAATCGCTTTGGTTAGTGGTTTGTGGTCTGTGAAGACTGTGAAGTCTTTCCCTTCGATGAAGTGTCTAAATCTTTTGATGGACAAATAAATTGCTAATAATTCCCTGTCAAAGGTGGAGTACTTTTTTTCCGCGGCTTTAAGTTTTTTAGAAAAGAAAGTCAAAGGTTCCCATTTTTTGTTGTTGTATTGTTGCAATACTGCGCCTACTCCTTCTATTGAGGCGTCGACCCACAAACTTATCTTCGCGTTGGGATTTGGATGGACGAGCATGGTGGCTTCTTGTAAATTGGTTTTAATTTGGTTGAAAGTGTTTTCGTGATTACGTTCCCAAGTGAATTCTTGATCTGCTTTGGTTGTTTTTTGGCCCTTTTTTAATAGTTCGTATAGTGGGGCGGCGGTCGAGGCTATGTTTGGGAGAAAACGGTGGTAATAATTTACCATTCCTAAGAATCTTTGTAAGCTTTTTACACTATCCGGTGATTTGATTTCTATGATTGCCTGTACTCGGCTTTTGGATGGTGAGATACCGTGCTGGTTGACGGAATGACCAAGAAATTCTAATTCGGATACGCCGAATAGGCATTTTATTGGGTTAATGCTTATCCCATACTCGTTGAGTCTGCTAAACAAGGTGCGCAGGTGTATTTTATGGTCTACGGGGTTTCTGCTACCGACCAGTATGTCGTCCACGTATACAAAGATGAAATCGAGGCCTGAAAGAACTTGGTTAATGAATCTTTGAAATGATTGAGCGCCGTTTTTAACGCCGAAAGGCATTCTCAAAAACTCAAATAGACCAAAAGGTGTCGTTACGGCAGTCTTGTACACGTCCTCAGGTGCCACTGGGATTTGGTGATATGCCCGGACCAAGTCGATTTTAGAAAAGATCGAACAACCGTGCAAATTGAGCGACAGGTCTTGCACGTTGGGTAGGGGGTATTTGTCAAAAATCGTGACTGCGTTTAATTGGCGATAGTCGCCACAAGGCCTCCAATCTAAAGAACCCTTTTTGGGTACCATGTGTAATGGTGAAGCTACTGACGATGAGGAGGGTTGACAGATTCCCAGTTTGATCATTGATTCGAATTCGTTTTTTGCAATTTTGTATTTTTCGGCGTTAAGTCTCCTTGGCCGTGCGGATGGCAAAGGTCCTCGTGTTGCGATTCTGTGAACGATATCATGTTTAACGTTGACATCGAAACGCGGAGGGGCTTTGAGATTTGGGAACTCGTCTAGTATCGATCCATATTCTCCCTTAAGGGAGTACATTTTTGGAGAGGAATATTTGGATATGCGTGAAACGCAATCTACCTTCAAGAGAGTGTGTTTGTCGATTAACTTCCGTTCCCGAAGATCTACAGCTAAACCGAATTTAAAAAGAAAGTCCGCGCCTAGTATTGCATGGTTCACGGCCGCTATAATGAAATTATGGTCGAATGTTCGGCGAAGATTAAAATTCAATGCTAATTGTTTTGTACCGTAGGTGTCAATCGGGGCTCCATTCGCGGCTTCCAAGACAAAATCCGTTTTTGTAGCGTACCTTGGAAAAGCTTTCTTGGGCACGATTGACACCTCGGCACCTGTATCTATTAAAAAGTGTATATTACTATTTTGATCTGTGATAAATAGACGGCGTGAAATCTGTCCAGCTCTAGCCGCCGCACAAGAACTGGCTAATTTTGGTTTTTTGAACCCCCTTTTGTATCCTTGTTGCAAGGTTGGGTACATTTCTTGGCTTGGTCTCCGTAACGCCTATGGTACCAACAAAACGCTTGGTCGAAAGAGCACAATGCTGCATTTGTTGTTACATCGACTTATACACAAGGCTATAAAGAACCATTCACGCAGCTTAAAAATTAATTCAATGTAACAGCCAGTTTAGAGACATAACCTTAAAACCTATAGTCCAAGAAAAGTGCCCGTATTAACTGCTAAACACGTTTCTCGGCCTATACTTTTTTCTATAACGCATTTGTGGTAGGAAGTGGAGAAGTGGAGAAATATATTTTGGTTGGACGAAAGTAAAATTGTGCTATATGGAGGCAAATGGTCTCGTAGTTATGTTAGAAGACTCCAACATGCAGAATATGCAACCGACAAACAAAAACGATAAAAATGATCTTAATAATAATAATTTCTTTATTCTTGTGTGTACAGTTGAGAATAAAGCTTTTTAATCTTTACTTATACTCCAACATACAACAATGCAACATTTTCAGAACGAAAAATATATTTAAAAGTTCAGAGATAAGGAGACTTAATTCCAAAAAACATGAACTTTATACTAAAAGTAATGTTAATATAGAGATGAATCAATATTGTCCTTAAATATTACAAAATATAATAATGGCTTGAGATTTAGATAGATTAGATGATAGATTGAGATAACTTGAGATTAAGGGGAGGCTCTCATCTAGAACGTCAAAAAAAAGGTAAAGTTCGTGATTTTTTTGAAGGCAAATTACAAGACATAGGGAAATGATATTTGGCACTATCTTTTATTGTACATTTATCTCTACGAAAAAATTTTTTTATTCAAAAAAAAAACAAAATGGCGCCCGTTATTCAACTTCTCCGGAGGCATGTTTGTGTACAATTTGCGTACAAGATAACTCAAAAACGGTTCAACCGATCAACTTCTAGTTTCGTGCATATTAAAGTAAACAATTTTCTTCATAGAAAGAGTGGAGCACATTTTGAAAATTGTAACATTATCTCCTTTTTGTAAGTGATAAACTATGAAAAAAAACGGCCGAAAACGGCCTTAAAATTTCAAAATCGCGCCATTCCGTCAATTTTAAATTTTTTTTGAAAGTCGTCCACTCTTTCTGCGACAAATTTATTCTAGTTTATAATAATGTCATCATTATTTGATTTCAGACCAATCTGCGACCCCTAAATTGTACGCAGCTGGGCAATTTTCGAAAAACATGCCTCCGGAGAAGTTGAATAACGGGCGCCATTTTGTTTTTTTTTTGAATAAACAATTTTTTTCGTACAGATAAATGTACAATAAAAGATAATGCCAAATATCATTTCCCTATGCCTTGTCATTTGCCTTCAAAAAAATCACGAACTTTACCTACTTTTTGACGTTCTAGATGAGAACCTCCCCTTAACTTCGGGTCCATATTAATTTTGGATATACTTTCTCCAGAATTAATCAAAGACATGGCTAGACTCATCATCATCAGCATATTATACATGTTGTGGCGACAATGCACAGTTACTCCAAGCAGAGTAAATTACATTAATGTAAAGACAAAACAATACCGGTTCCAAAATAGAACCTTGTGGTACTCTAGGGAGAATTGTTCTACTAAACGACTCACATGTTCTGTATCAGTAAGATAGGAATGTACGAGTTTCACTGCCCAATTAGAAAAATAATACTGTGCTTTTAGTTTATTTAGCATCTTGTTTGTTAGTCCAGGTTAACGCATAAAAATATTTAAAAAATAAAAACCTGGCCACTCATGATTACTAATTAGCGATTTTTGCCACCAAATTTGTTATTATAATTTGGGTCCAGGAGAAGCAGTATCAGAATCAAGTGGCCTGATCTTGGAAGGCACTTTGAGAATATTAATTTTTGTATATTTTATTGGCAACTTATGATATCAAACATCCCAGCATAGTAAAAATTGACCTTGTTAATTTATTTACATAGTTATTATCAATCAGTTCCTAACCTTAAAATCACAATTGAAGTTCGAAATGTTCCAGTTTCGTAAATCAAACAAATTCAAATTCAAAATGCATCCCACCATATTGTGTTAAATTGGACCATTTATCAATAGAAGCAACTTTATTACACTTTTCTTGCTATTATTCATGAACACTTGCGAAAAAAGGACGCACAGCAGTTGACCGGGGGAAAAGACTGACGTAGTCCGGATAAATTTGAACTTTTTCCATAATTTATTTCCCACAGACGAGAGGTGCAAGTGATGTGATAAATTCTCCAGACGTATACTCAGGAAAGATTCATATCTATCACTTGGTTTCCTGTTCCTTTTTAAATGTAGCTGCAATAAAACTTTCGTTTGATACCATTTCCTAGGCTAATATGTCTCTTTAAGGAAAGTCTGTTCAACTTAAGGAGATTTATGATCCTTACTAAAAGAAACGAAACAATTTGTAGAGGTTATTGGATTTTGGATTTTCAGTATTCCTCTACCTAAAATGGTGAAATGCGAAAATAATAGGATTAATTTTATGTTTTCCTGGCCTTTTCGTGTGTTGTAGTTTCCTCTTCTAGTAGCAGGTGTTCAGATGTTTTAACATTTTATCGAAAGAAATGTACATTTATCCGTTTGATAATTTCATGAATTTGAAATGAAATATTCTTTTTAGCCAAACTTAGCTTAATTTGTAATATAGTTACTAGGGTGCTTTTTCTTTGCGACTATTTTTTTTTTTTTTTTTTCAGTTCCACCTCGAAATTTTGTTCCAAATACCTAAACAAAAATTCCCTGAAAATTGGAGCCCTTAATATTAATATTAAGTACTAGACCAAGGCGTATAAAAAATTCCCATATAAAATACACGTAAACTTTGATTATTTTTCTTCAAAACTCTACAGCTCAGAGACATTTTATGGTATAATCTTGGTCAATGGTAGGATTTCTTCAGAATTGAATGCTCTACAAAAGTGTCCATTGCGGTGTAACCCTAACTCCCACCAGCGAAGTAGTACGGGTGCACTAACCCCAATTTTTCCATGAAAATTTCGCTTTTTGCCCCTATCTCGTAAATAACAAGAGGTAAAGAAAAAGTGAATATAACAAACTTGTAGGAAATTCAATTTCCTACAAAAAAAGTTTGGAACACCAAATCGCTAACATCGATATTTCTTGAGATATCGGCCTTTGAAGTTGAGGTAGTGTGGAACTTTCATGGATTATTGAGCTAAATTGTAGAAACACTACCTCAACTTTAAAACCCAATATCTCAAGAAACATCGATGTTAGCGACTTTGTGTTCTAGAACTTTTTGGAGGAAATTGAATTTCCTACAAGTTTGTCATTCACATTTTTTCTGTAGCTCTTGTTATTTACAAGATAGGGGCAAAAAAACGAGAATTTCATGGAAAAATAGGGTTAGTGACCCGTACTTCCCCGCTGGTGGGAGTTAGGGTTACACCGCAATGGACACTTTTTTAGAGCATTGAATTTTGAAGAAACCCTATCATTGACCAAGATTATACCATAAAATGCCTCTGAGCTGTAGAGTTTTGAAGAAAAATAATCAAAGTTTACGTGTATTTTATATGGGAAATCTTTATACGCCTTGGTCTAGTACTTAATATTAATATTAAGGGCTCCAATTTTCAGTGAGTTATTGTTTAAGTATTTGCCACAAAATTTCGAGGTGGGACTGAAAAAAAAAAAAAAAATAGTCGCGAAAAAAAAAGCAGCCTAGTATATACATCTAAAATTTCGTTTCGTTTTTCACAACCCTTTGCATTTATAGGCTAGCTTTTGGTTTACATTCATTCATTTCAAAATTTGCAGCATAGTTTTAAGTGGTGTATAAAAATTTTGCATCTTAAAATCCTTTGCATTGCTTTTTTTGTATTCTTTGATGCCTTTTCTTTATTTTTAACCGACGAAAAAAAAAATGAGGTTCTCAAGTCGACCCATAACTTTTTACATAGCAGTCCGATTTTGATAATTCTGATTTAAAAATATATTCCACCCCTAAGGGTAGACAAAAATGTGAAATGATTGATTTTTCATTCACCTGTGAACCGATTCTGTTGAAACTTGGCACACATATGTATGTAGTACTGATGACATTATAACATAATGGACACCCGGAATTAATCTGAAGATGGAGACGGAAGAATTAGTAGATTTTTGACGCCGACT
Source organism: Dysmachus trigonus (assembly GCA_949715965.1). Lineage (NCBI taxonomy): Eukaryota > Metazoa > Arthropoda > Insecta > Diptera > Asilidae > Dysmachus > Dysmachus trigonus. The sequence goes on along the minus strand of OX454322.1, from coordinate 77,115,168 downwards.
CAAAATTAGTTACTTACATACATTAGCTTAGGAGCTTAGTTATTAAGACTAAAAAGGTTTATTTTATTTTTCGTTTCTCAGTTTATTTTTTCGTCGGTTTAATTTTTTGTTAAAAAGTTCATGTGTATATTTCAAATAGAAATTGTTGGCAGTGTTTGAAAGCGGTTAAGTTGTATTATAATAGAAAAAAAGTAAATTTTGAGAGCGCCAACTCGCCTGCGTCTAATTGGAGAAGATAAAGTACGTTGCTTATTAGAAATATTAATTGCTATGTTCGATATGACAATTTGTGTTAAAAAAAATCTGCGGAAAATTAATTGATGTAGCCTCGTGTTCGTTACATAGATAGGCAACATCAAATCAATTAAATTGTATGCTGTCAGTCTGCATACGAGCAATTATAACGTGTGTGCAAAATGTCACAGGCCTATCTTTACATATCCATCTACCTTGTCTACTGCATTCCACGCTAGACTACGCTGCTGCAGAATTGTACTTTTGTTTGGTTTGTTTCGAATAGATGGCACGGAACTGCCCCCGCACGGATATAGCATGCATGCGAATGCCGTGTAACACGAATCACAGGCACAAGAAAAGCAAACTTTCTGGTTGCTAGTGCATAAGGCCGCCAGGGCCGGCCCACAAATCACAACAAAGAGTCGTGCGACCTACAAAGCGAGCCTCGCGCATATCCATCCATCTACAGCTGATGTATATATCTTCCGGCTGTCATCGGAACCTTAAACCCGCTCCTTCTGCCGCCCGGCCGCTGTCACGCTATACTCCACTAAAAATAGATTGCCGTGCATTTCGGGGTATTGTTGAAATAAAAGGCGCAGACTTGGGGAAGACCGAAATTATTACACGGAAGCGACGTCATATAAATTCAAGCGAGGAAAAGGAACGCGCGCCATGCCATTTGGCATTTTCGAGTAATTTTATTTTTAGGACATGGTGGGCCACAAATTCACTGCTTGCAGTCTCTTTTCGTGACCCTTCCGCAAAAGACCGCGAATTTGTAACAAAAAGCTTTAACCTCATGAGGGGTTGTTTTTTTAAGTAGGGTAACCTGCCCAGTGATGGCCACTTTAAGCGCGGTGCTTCATAGTTTGCACGACCATGCGTCTCCAGTACAACTCAGCGGTATGAAAAAAATCACGGGTATACTAGAGGGTTTGAGAAAGGTGCTACGCTTTTCAAAAACAGAAAAATAAAGTTTATTTGATGTCAAAATAATTATAAACAAAAAAGTACAATCTGCCCAGTGATGGCCAGGCCTAGCCCAGTCATGGCCACCCCCTTGCCCAGTGATGGCCACTCCCCTTCTCATACTTAAATCTACTTGTTCCGCCGTGTGTTTCTCCGAGCTGGAGGTTCTGCTGCGGTCTTCTGTCGCTTTGCTGCTGCGGCCGCTGCACCCGAGCCTCCTGTTCCTGGTTGACCGGTCTTGGAGCCATGTTGATGCACCTATGCCTAATTAAAATAGAAACCGAATTAGATCGAACCAGAACTACGCCCCACTATGGGCTAAACGGCACTTTTTGTGTTTAAAACCTAATATCTCGGAAAAAACCGAAGATATTAACGTAAATTTTTTTTTAAATTGAAGCTGAGACTATGTAGATTACTGTAAAATTAACCAGAATGGCTGAAATGAAAATAAACACTATGTAACATAACCTCAAAGTTGCATTTTTTTCTGAAAAATTGAATAGGCTCACACCAACAAAAAACTTGGTCCTTATTTTAAATGTCATATATGCTATCCGATGAACTTTAACCTGCTGATCACGAATCCGAGGTCAGAATTGCCCCTCACCCTACAGTTTTCAGAAAAATTAAGAATTTCCGTACCTAGTATAAGCCTTTTTAACTCTTTGAGTTACAAAAGACGAGCTTAAATTAATATTTACTATAACATACTAGCTGAAGGTTTTTGGGGTCGCTGATCACGAATCTGAAGTCAGTTTTTGAAAATTCAAAATGGCGGATCCAATATGGCGGACCAAAATTTTTATATTTAATCGCATTTGGACTAAAAATTGAATGCATGGGTTTTTGGAGTCGCTAATTACGAATCTGAAGTCAGATTTTGAAAATTCAAAATGGCGGATCCAATATGGCGGACCGAAAATTTAATATTTGACCGAATTTCGACTCAAAACCGTATACATGGGTTTTTGGGGTCGCTGATCACGAATCTGAAGTCAGATTTTGAAAATTCAAAATGGCGGATCCAATATGGCGGACCGAAAATTTAATATTTGACCGAATTTCGACTCAAAACTGTATACGTGGGTTTTTGGGGTCGGTGATCACGAATCTGAAGTCAGATTTTGAAAATTCAAAATGGCGGATCCAATATGGCGCACTATGGGCTAAACGGCACTTTTTGTGTTTAAAACCTAATATCTCCGAAAAAAACGAAGATATTAACTTAATTTTTTTTTAATTGTGTCAACAGCTATTAAAAGTTAAAGTTAATATCTTCGTTTAAAAAAAAATTAAGTTAATATCTTCGTTTTTTTCGGAGATATTAGGTTTTAAACACAAAAAGCGCCGTTTAACCCATAGTGCGCCATATTGGATCCGCCATTTTGACTTTTCAAAATCTGACTTCAGATTCGTGATCAGCGACCCCAAAAACCCATGTATACAGTTTTGAGTCGAAATTCGGTCAAATATTAAATTTTCGGTCCGCCATATTGGATCCGCCATTTTGAATTTTCAAAATCTGACTTCAGATTCGTAATTACCGACTCCAAAAACCCATGCATTCAATTTTTAGTCCAAATTCGATCAAATATAAAAATTTTGGTCCGCCATATTGGATCCGCCATTTTGAATTTTCAAAATCTGACTTCAGATTCGTCATCAGCGACCCCAAAAACCTTCAGTTAGTATGTTATAGTAAAAATTAATTTAAGCTCGTCTTTTGTAACTCAAAGAGTTAAAAAGGCTTATACTAGGCACGGAAATTCTTCATTTTTCTGAAAACTGTAGGGTGGGGGGCAATTCTGACCTCGGATTCGTGATCAGCAGGTTAAAGTTCATCGGATAGCATATATGACATTTAAAATAAAGACCAAATTTTTTGTTGGTGTGAGCCTATTCAATTTTTCAGAAAAAAATGCAACTTTGAGGTTATGTTACATAGTGTTTATTTTCATTTCAGCCATTCTGGTTAATTTTCCAGTAATCTACATAGTCTCAGCTTCAATTTAAAAAAAAATTTACGTTAATATCTTCGGTTTCTTCCGAGATTTTTTTTTTTGTCCTGTCTTACTCCCTTCGGGAGCATAGGGCGTCTACAAAGCCTCTCCATGCGTTTCGATCTTGGGCTAGCTCTTCAGCCTCTGCCCACGTTGTATTATTTTCTCTGAGCTCTTTGTCGACCGTGCGCTTCCAAGTTATTCTTGGTCTTCCCCTTCGGCGCATTCCGATGGCATTCCAGCTGAGCGCTTGTCTCGCTATTGTCTCCTCTGGTCTTCTAAGTGTATGGCCTATCCATTTCCATTTTCTTCTCTTAATTTGCGTCGCTATTGGGTCCTGGTTGGTAATTTCCCACAGGTTCGCGTTGGAAATTCTTCTAGGCCAGAATATTCTACATATTATTCTCAGGCACTTGTTTAAGAATATCTGCAGTTTATTTGACGTGGTCTTCTTTACCAACCAGGTTTCGCTTCCATATAGGAGCACTGGCTTGACGCATGCGTTGAATATTCGAAGCTTGGTACCTCTTGACAGGTGAGAGGATCTCCATACTGGCCATAGTCGTCCGAAGGCCATCCTTGCCTCCTTGAGCCTGTTATCGATGTCCTCGTCTGCCCCGCCTGTTATGCCTATGATGCTCCCCAGATACTTGAATGTGGTGATTTCTTCTATTGCCTCGTTATTTATAGTAAGCTGATCACTGTTGAGGGTGTTCAGCCTCATGTTCTTCGTTTTACCCACATTGATTTTAAGTCCTACTTGTTGAGCGTGATGTGCGAGGCTGTTAAGTTTTGATTGCATTTCCTCGTGCGTGTGAGATATTAGGGCGATGTCGTCGGCATAGTCTAGATCTTCTAGGTGGGATTCGTGTGTCCATTTAATTCCTCGTGGGGTCGTTGTGGCTTTCCTCATGACATCGTCTAGGACTATGTTGAATAGTAGGGGTGAGAGGGGGCAACCTTGTTTAACTCCGTGTCTTAGCCGTAGAGGGTTGCTTAGGCTTCCGTTGTGTAGGATGGCTACTTCGGCGTCATCGTAGAGCGCTTTGATGATCCGTATTAGCTTGTCTGGGATTCCTTTGTGTGCGAGGGCCGACCATATTGCTTCACGTTGGATCGTGTCGAATGCTCTTTCGAAGTCAACGAATGTGATGAATAGAGGGGCATTCCATTCCACTGATTGTTCTACGATTATTCGTAGGGTGTTGGACTGGTCTATGCAGCCGCGGCGCCTTCTGAAACCTGCCTGTTCCTCGCGCATATTGACTTCAATTTGTTCCTCTATTCTGGAAAGCATTATTAGCGCGAGTATTTTCGTCACAACGTTCAGTATTGTTATTCCTCGCCAGTTGCGGCATTGTGTTAGGTCACCTTTCTTTAGTAGCTTGATCATGATTCCTTTCTTCCAATCTTGTGCTATGTTCTCAGAGTTCCAGATTTGTTCTAATGTTGGCCTTAGGGAATCTGCTGTAATGTCAGCTGTGACCTTGTAGAGCTCTGCTGGAACGCCGTCGGGTCCTTCAGCCTTGTTATTCTTTAGCTTGCTTATGGCTTCGGCTATTTCCTCAGCTGAAGGGGGCTGCTGGTTGACTCTGTTGCTGAGGGTGCTACTGTTGGTGCTGGTGCGGGGTGAATTCGTTGCGCGCTGTGGCTGTTGATGGTGCCTTTCATTTATCTCGCTGAAGTGTTCTCTCCACCTGCTCATTTGATCTTCTGCCGAGGTTAGTATGTGGCCATTTCTGTCTCTTATTGGTCGACTTTGTTTCAGGCTCTTGTTTGTTAGGTTGCGTATGCTTCCGAACAGTGCACGCATGTTGTTTTGCTCTGCTGCTGATTGTGCGTTGCTTGCGATGTCATTGTAGTATTTCCGCTTGTCTTTTCTTGCCGACTTCTTTACTTCTTTTGCTTTTTCTTGGTATTCCTGTCTTAAGTTATCATTGTTGTTATTGTTGCTGTTGAGAAGCTTCAACCTGAGCTCTTTTCTTTCTTGGATTTTTCCCCATGTTTCGTCGGATATCCATGTTTTTCTTGTGTATTCCATAGTTCCTAGAATTTCCTCGCCTATTTGCCTGTAGACCGTTTGTAGGTTCTGGTTGTTTGTTGTTGACTGACTATTTAGGCTTTGTTCTATTCTGGTTCTAAGCTCTGTGACTGTTCTTTCGTTTACCAGCTTATGTATGTTGAGGCGTTTCTTTCTAGCGTTTGTATTTGTTCGGAATGCAATTGGTCTTAGCCGGATGTCACCTGTGACTAACATATGGTCGCTGTGGATATCAGCGCCTCTTCTAGTGCGGACATCTAGCAGTGATTGCTTCCATCGCCGGCTGATGCATATATGGTCTATTTGGTTCTTTGTACGCCCGTCCGGTGAGGTCCATGTATATTTATGGATATCTTTATGAGGGAAGAGCGTTCCTCCTATTTTCAGGTCGTGTTCCTGGCATAGATCTATGAGGCGGTTACCGTTGTCATTGCTTGTGCTTGCTAGACCATATTGGCCTACGACATTGTTAGGGGCGACGTTTGTGCCTATCTTCGCATTGAAGTCCCCCATTAGTATTTTAATATCTGTTCTAGGGGCATTGCTCATGGCCGTTGTGAGCTGCAAGTAGAACTCATCCTTGCTTTCTTGGTCCGCCACATTTGTAGGGGCATAGCATTGGATAATCGTAATCTTACGAATTCGTGTGTATATTCTGACTGAGATTATTCGGTCGGATACTGGTTTCCAACTCATTAGACTTCTTGCTAGCTGTTTTGCTATAAGTAAGCCGACACCGCCTTGGCCATTATTGTTTTCTCCTCCTGAAAATATGAGGGTGTTTCCTTTTGTTGTGCGCATTTCTCCCGATCCAGGCCACCTCATTTCGCTGATACCTAGGATTCCGATGTTGTATTTCAGCATTTCTTGTTCCAGCTGCGCTAGTCTTGATGGTTCTCTGAGCGTGCGTACGTTCCATTGTCCAATTCGTGTCCTTGTTCGTGTGCCAAAGGTCGTGATCATGTTTTTCATCTGCATCCGAGGCTCTGTTTCCGTTTCGAGAATCGTTTTGTTTCACTATGCCAGGTGATTAGCCCGCAGTAGCTATCCCAGCTGGCGGGGATGCCACCTATCGCTTATCTGGGAGAAGCGTTCGGTATGGTGGGTTTGCCACCTAACGCGTTACCGAATAAAAGCGCACCCCTTTTTGCGAGCTAGGCTCGAACCAGGGTCTCCGGGGTGGTAAGGACCCATCATAATCATTGATTTCCGCAACGCATACATATGGGTATACTGTTCCCCACATTCAGGCACGGGCTCGCGTTCTCGGACCACAGCCGAGGCACTCGCCAGCATTTCGCCTCCCGCTACACCCGTGCTCCATAGGAGAGCATTCCCCCTCCTGCCAACCTTTCCCCTCTTCGAACAGGCACCGGATCACCAGCGCCGTGCCTCCGAAGGTTTCGTAGACTTTCAGAGGAACGCTCCCCTACACATCTCCCGTCTGACCTAGGGGCCAGCGCGGGTGTTCTCCCTAGCTCTAGGGTGTGCTACTCCCCAGAGCCACAGTTCCCCGAGGTTACGAGTGCAGCAAAAAGGCATGTTGTGTCCCGAACCCCGCAGGTGTCCGTTCACCTAAACCTCCAGCTGCACCACCCCCCCGGGTCACTGCATCGTCCGCGCAGGAGGGTACACGGCCGTCTCTCTGCCAGGTTCGGTCGAGAACTCCGTTTGCATAGCAACACCGATGGATACGGTGCTCCTACGCGGCAGTAACTTCCGAGATATTAGGTTTTAAACACAAAAAGTGCCGTTTAGCCCATAGTGCGCCCCCTCCTCCTTACTCAGAGTTTTCCTCTTCTCCACAGCCCGCCCGTCCCATACCCTAACATGGTCCTTCCCTCCGCACGGTGACGGTGGGTGGAAAGTGGGGGAAAAAAGGGCGGGGGGGGGGGGGATGCAGAGCTCTCAAAAATCGCCAAATAGGCCGGTCGCCTGTAGACGAGGGATGTGGTGGGACGCTCCCTCCCATGCATCCCACCAGACAGGCCGCAGGCGTGGCCTGAGCGGCCGGTTTATTTGGCGATTTTGGGGAGCTCTGGGGGAATTCTGTGCGTTGAGCGAACGACACCTGTCACTCGGTCAGGAGAGGTCCGGGTCCGGTCCAAGCGCAGCAGACGACAGGCACCGTTCGTAGCCCACCGACTCAAGGTTTGCGTGTGAGACGGACGCGTTGCTCCATCTCTCTTCCTCCCATGTCCACTTCTCACCATACAAACACAGCGCGCGTCTGATTTTACTCTTATGGGCCCCCACAACGCATCTCCTCTTCTCTACGAGACGCTCGGCGGCGCCAGTACTGCAGCGAGTTCAAGTGTGGCCATCACTGGGCAGACTATGTTTTTCTGGCCCAGTGATGGCCACCCCCTTTTCCCCCTTTAAATTTTGAAAAAATTTGAAAAGCAGCATAAAATACAGTAACTTACCTTTCTTTTTCCAATTAAGAAGCTGCCCGAGACTCGTGCGATTGCTGTGAGTCGAATGACAGCGTTTCTCCTGAACGGCTGCTCTTAACACCCTGACTAAGAAAACGACCGCTCAGGCTGCGGACTGTGCAGCGTCCGACGCGATGCGCTCGTGCGCTCAGCCGGGCAATGGTCGAACCAAACCCCGATTGGAATCTTACTGCCAACATGTGAAAGAATATGGATCGCAAAGGCGCGCATCTTGAATTTCGCTTGGTTGGCTGGAAATCCACCCCAAAGACAAAAGTGGCCATCACTGGTACAGTGGCCATCACTGGGCAGCTTACCCTATATCCTGAAAATATATTCCCGTGCCCTTATCTTTTATTAACTGTGAACTGTAAGTGAATTCCTGTCAAATTAAGTAAAATTAATGGAATTTACTTTTGAATTTATATGGAATCCTTGAAACAGTATCTTTTAAGTGTTAGCGACCATTAAAGATGGTAAGCATTTGTTTTTATTTACAAAATACTTCACCTGGGTCTTTTTTGAAAAAGTGTTAAGAGATTTTGAAATTTTTCAAACCAACAAGGAAACGTTCTCAGGTGTGTCTCATCGATCTTGATGAAATTGAAATATGTTATAGAGTATCGAAAAATAAGAGACACGTATTTTTTTTATCTGCGGATATGCACATTTAGGGGGGTACTTTTATTTATTGTTTTTTTAATAAAAACTGGTGTATTTTTCAAAAGTTTGTCCGCCATGTTCGATCCACCATTTTGATTTTTTTAAATTTAACATCAGATTCGTAATCAGCGACTCCAAAAACCTCTTAATATTGGTTTTCGCGAAAAAACTGATGGCTGAAAGAATATACATCATTTAAGTATTAGTGCTAGGGATTGTTTACCCCCTTGAGGAGCTTTTTTTACGAAAACGCAAAAACAGGTTAATTTAATTTTTCAAAATCGTATGTAAAAAAATATTTTTCAATGACTTTTAAAAAAACTGTTATTTTTGTGACACAAAAATATAAAAAAAATCGTTTTTCTGCAATAAAAAATAAGGGTTGCCACCCCCGGGAACCGGATTACTTACAAAAGGTTAGTTTATTTATGAGACATCATTTCCATTTTGTTTCATTCGAAAAAATTCATTAGAACTTGAAATATTTAGGAAAAACTGTTTTTGGAGGTAAACTTTAGGGATAGTTTTCACCCCCTAAATTTGCATATCGCTATTAAAACTAGTAGTCTTTGATATTCGCTAGAATAAGATTCAGGCTTTGATTTGAGCCATGTTGGAAGTTCCAACGATTATCTATTATTTTTTGATGATTTTTCAAAAATGGCAAAACAATGATAATTTGAACTTTCCACTCTATCTTTTTCAAAAACGGGGGCTGATTGAGAATTTTCATTTACGAATTCGTAATATACGGAAAAAATCCTATTGTTGAAATTGAAATTCCTTTGAGCCGGTATCTTCTATCATTATTCATCCTTGGCTATCTATGTAAGGTGAAAATACCCGCAGAAGTGCAATTTGCAAATAATACTTAAACACAATAATTGAGGAATTGCGACTAATTATACAATTCTATAAAATTTTTATTTATTCAATTTATTTTTATTATTATTTTTTAACATGTACCAGGAGACTTTGAATTTTGAACAAATATACTTTTTAAACTGATTTTAAGTGTCTTTTAAAAGCCCATAAATTAAATTTTGTGTTTTTTATTCCTCGTCATAAATAATTATATATTGATTTTTTGTCCCTTATTATTGATTGGCTTTTTTGTTTCACTTTAAAATTGGTGTGTCATTTTCAAATTTTTGAAAATATACAATTCAGATAAGTAACAAAAAAAATTAAAATATCTCGAAATGGTACAGAATATTTTTGTTGTAAATGACTCTTTCTATCATGCCCTGAAAGAAATAGGCCGACATACCAGTCACCCTGTATAACTGACATGTCAGACAAACCATGGCAACTGAATCCCTCTTCATTACCTGCACTACTTTTATTATTAGACGGTCTGAAGTGACATGAAAAGTGAAAAGGGATCCACTTGAATATTCTAGGAGAACTCTTCTTCTTGATGGATTACTATTTGTTCCATTCATTATTCAGCCATTGAAAATGTACTGTCATACAAATTTTCAGTATGCCTCGAATATTTGCTATAAAATGGGTCTCGTACGTCTGTGAATTGAAGTAAAACACTCAAGGGTTTAAAATTCCCATATTATACATGTTTTCTCTTCTGAGTTTATACTTAAACAGACAGACAAGTGTGAGTAGGACTCGCGTCCTGAGGGTTCCTTTACCATTAATGTAGGGTGTTAAAAAATTATATCTAAGAATTTTGTAGGATTTTTTCCTTTACTTGGCGCTATAAGACCTTCCTTCGTGCCAAATTTCAATATTCTATGTCAACGGGAAGTACCCTCTAGATTTAATGTGTCAGTCAGTGAGTTAGTCTGTCAGTATGAAAATACACTTTTGAAGCCGTATCTTTTTATTCTATTGAGTTAGAAATTGAATTTTTTACAGGACTATGAGACTGCAAACTATAGTATGTATTTGGTATTAATTTCAACTTGATATATGTAGCCGTTTCTGAGAAAAAGTAAATTTTACTTTAATCGAATCTAAAGGTATTGTTTACAATTATTTTGCCATTGCGGTCCTTACCATACGGTGGCGAGAAGCATATTTCTCTGTACTGGCGAATTCGTCTAGTATTGGTAGACCCGATCGGGCAACCACCTTACGCTAAATTTTGAATATGATCCTTACGACTTAATTTTCTAGTTATCGCAACCACAACCTCTAAAACTAATTAAATTAATTTTAAGTCCCAAGTATGTTCACATCAGGGTATTGCTTTCCAATGGAAGTTCTAGAAATCGCTGGCTGCCACAGGGTTCCTGCTTGAACCACGATTTGTACTGGATAGTGAAATAGTTCTTGTTAGAGGCGACAGAATTTTATTCTTATTTTCTATAATATATGTATGCACTATATGCTGGCCACCATGTACGATTTTTCGACTGCGACGAGCTGAGAAATTTTGAATTTTCCAAAATAATAATAAAATTTTGCATTTGACAACTGACTAATTTCACAAAACCAGTCTGGGTTTATTATTTTCATCTAAAGATATTTCAGTATTTTGTTTTTTCCTGAATATTCAAATATTTTGCATGTATTTGCTCGTAGACGATAAAAAATCACTTTACACACCCGAGTCTACTTTTCAAAATCTAAAGATTCTACTTTTTAGAATTTAAAGGACATAAATATCATTTATTTTCTATATGAAAATAACCTCTTCATAAGACCTCGAATAGTCGGTTACCGGAAAAATAGACACTTCAGTAGTTTTTTAGTTCTAGTTATCGATTTATAATTAACAAAAACTCATTAAGTCCTATTTATCCTCCCTTCTTCTAATATGTAGAATATGTAGAAGTTAATTAGTATCTGTTAAGTATTAAAAATATGAAATTTTACATAAATGAAGTATATTCTTTCAGACATCAGTTTTTTCCTGAAAACCAGTATTAAGGGGTTTTTGGAGTCGCTGATTACGAATCTGATGTTAAATTTAAAAAGTTAAAAATGGCGGATTCAACATGGCGGACAAACTTTTGAAAAATACACCAATTTTTATTAAAAAAAAAAACAATAAATAAAAGTACCCCCTAAATGTGCGTATCCGCAGATAAACAAAATACGTGTCTCTTATTTTTCAATACTCTATAACATATTTCAATTTCATCAAAATCGGTGAGACACACCTGAGAACGTTTCCTTGTTAGTGCGGTGTTGAAAAAATGTTTCTTGCTAATAATCATAAATTCTGAAGGTAATTCTAGTTTATTTGAAGTATTCAGTCTAAAATTCTGTTATCGTTCGAAATGAAATATAAATAAGTACCATAAGTGTGGAGAGGTAAATTTTTTGTAAAATCATTAGCCATCTGTTTAAAAATAAATATTTTACTAAACCTTTCATCCAATCCCTTCGTAATGCAATTTACTATACTAACACAATTTTTATTGATATTGATTCGAAATAAGCGCGGTTCCTGATATATCTAAAAACGTTCTGGGAGAAGAGCTATATATCCTCAATTTTTTATTATTTTTTTATAAAAAAGAAATTTACAAGTACCTTAAAATAGGTACTTTTTGATATTATTTCGAACATTTCAATAAATATTTATAAAATGGGGCAAAAAAAGAATTTCCTTGAAAATCACACCATTATCACGAACCCAACAAGGCGTAACCTCTTAATTAAGACGTCCTCAAACATCTCCCTTACCGTACTTGAATCAGAATCATGTGTGGGGAAATTTCATTTCCTAAACTGGGATGAGAGGTACCGGTAAATTAAGTTCGAATCCCGTATCCTTTTTAATAAATGTCAATTTCTCGTTGGCGCAAAAATTGCGGAGCTCACCTTTCAAACGCCAACCATCCAGCCCGAAAGTCTCAATCAAAGCGAAATCAACTTAAAACTTTTTCCGTGGGTGGCCGCTCCTCCTGGCAGTACCTAAAATAGGTCCGGGCGGGGCGACGGCGCTCATGGGGGAAAGGTCATTGACGTGGAAGAGGCACAACAAGCTCCTTTTGCGAGGTGCCCACCCACCACACTGCTGCCACCAAGTCCCTGGTGTAAGTGGAAAATGCTGTAAAAGCGCTATGCGCACATTTCGCCGATTTGTTATATACTCCCGTCCCGTTCCGCAGCATACGCCTACTATCGGCCCAGCTCGGCCCCGGTCCCGGTCCCGACCCGGCCGACGTGGTAATTCTCTGTATCTTATCCAGACGGGGGATGTATAAAGAGCTGAAAATAAAAATTTCCTTTTTGCCATTTTACTAACACCCGAATGAGTTTCCGTAAAAGCTTCAATAAGACCCACTTCCTTCGGCCGAAATAAGCAGCCACCGCTCCTGTAGGTAGCGGCCGGGAGAAAAGGGAATGGGCTAGATGATGGGGCGGGGGACCATCTGCGGGGATCCCTCTCGATGGATGTCTGTCACCTCCGGCAGCAGCAGCATCAGCAGCAGGGATGCTAAAACAACTTAGAAAACGACAGCACAAACCATCGAATAGATAAAGGCAGTTCTGATATAAAATATGTACTATATGCGTGGAACGTGGCAACATGTAATAAATTATGTTCACATTATCACAGCACGCTTTATGTTCCACAGATTTGGCGTGAAGTAGCGGGCACAGGGGCCCTGGGAATTTCTGCAATCGCAGGCTCCACCCCCCGTCCTCCTCTACCTGTCCGCAATTCCTTCGTAGTCCTGAGTTTCCTGAGTTTCTTGAGTTTCCCTGAGTCCTGGGCTCTGGTTTTACGTGTTCTCTCATGAGCCAAGAGACTCCGCAAGTTAGGCCAAGGACAGGACTTTAAATAACAGCCTACATAATGAATGTGTAGCATAAGATGAGATGCTATAAGAGGAACACTTTACACAGGTAAAATGTTATATTGCGGGATCGCGTCAACGCCGCGGCTCCTTCGGTAAGAAAAGCGTCGAGCGTGATTTATAATTTACATTAAATTGTATATGTTGCCCGTCGTCTCTCTGCTCTGCTACACTCTGCTGTGGGTCCCAACTTTGGGTAGGTGGATTCAACGCAAATCCTGCAATTAAAAGTGAATGGGATAAGTGGCCCAATAAATAGAATGGCCCAAGACGCACTTCAGCCAGGTGAGTAAAATAAGCTCGGCGTTTTCCTTAAACTGAAGGATTAGCAACTTAAGAAGATTTCAGGTAAAACAGCACGCAGCACGTTAAATATTTTGGTGAAGGGAAAATAGATTTAGACAAGTCTATGAAGAGATTTAGAACCGCGTTTTGTGAGGGCATAAATCCCTTTTTGAATCTGTGGGACTTCTCAAAGTTTCATACGAACTGAAATAGAACTTTTTGCATGTAGAATGTAGTAAATTCTTGCATGAGAGTTATTACAGGGATTTGTTGAGAGCAAGAGGTTTATCGTTGATTATTATTTATTAATCTTAAACTTTCAAGGATATCATATAGAAATAAATAATTAATATTATTATAATATAAATGCGCCAAACAGAGTTGGTTTTTATGAACTACTCAAAATTGTTAAGGGACTATTTCGGTCTAGAAATTTCAAAGAATCGATTTTTTTTTTTTTACATTTTCTGACTCTTTATAGTCTCAAAAATTATGTCCTGAAATATTTTAATGAAATTCGAATTCTAAACCGGTCTAGAGCGAGTTTTTCGAGAGCGCGCGCGCGAGCATGATCGGCCGTCAACTTGTATTACGCAGCTGTAACTCGCCGAGCAGCTGTCGAGATCCCCTCTCTAAAATATAAGTCTCTTTTGTATACACACAATATTTTGAACAAGAGGAATACTAACGTAGTGATCTCATATTATATAGTGCAGGAATAGCAGATTAACTGATTGTAAGGGTTACAATTCGATTTTTTACAAATTATTCATGTTTTTTCACAAAAAAAATCTTTAAACGCGTTTTTCTCAAAATCAACTTTTTTCACACGGCGGACAGTTAATCTCCGAAACTACTCAACCGATCATTACCAAATTTTGTGTACATCTTTATTTAAGTGTCGTACACAGTAATACAGCAGAAAATTTGAGAATTTTCTATATAAAAAAAAAATTTGCGAGAAAAAAGAACTAAAAACGAGGTCAATTTTCCAAGTTTTTTTTCAAAATGCCGCCATTTTTTTTTTTTCATCGATTTTCCGAATTTTCTGCTGTATTACTGTGTAAGAAGCCTTCTTTTAAAAGACCTATTTTGAATTTTTTGTTTCAGACTTCTCAATCATGAGATTAACTATCCGCCATAGAAGGAGAATTTTTTCAGGACCAGACTTTGACGCCCTCTACATTTCGGAAGAAGAGTGACAAAAAAAAGAAAAAAATTTTTTTGTGTAGTTTTTTTATGTAATAACGTGTTACAAAATATTTCATGTAAATATCTAATAAAGGAGCCCAGAAAAAAATTCCCAAAAAAAGACCATTTTTTTACGTTCTAGACCGAAATAGTCCCTTAATATCCTGATATAAAATTTTGAACAGGAACATTTTTCACTAATCTTTTCTTGATGAACAATTTTTTTTAGTTAACTCACTTAAAACAGGACTTCTCGTTGTAAGATGACTACTGAAATGTAAAATTAAATTGAAATTGAAGTTTCTGTGAGTAATTAACTAACATTTCATGTAAAAATATTAATTTATAACGGAAATATCTGCAGTAATGTTGAAAAATAACCTTCTTTTACCAAATTTCGCTCTAAAATGCCGACTGAATTTTTCTTAAACTAAGAATTTCGTTGAAATTGACTTCACAATTGTTGATGTACTATGAAAATAATAAGTGTTTGAAATTTGATAGCAGATTAACCAATATTCAAGATGTTGTCTTTTAGAATGTATTTTTTTTAAATTGACCAAATTTATTTTTCTGAGCGTAAGAAAACTTTGAATCCGTTTTATCCGTAGATTTTTTTCTCAATTGATGTGAATAATTAAAATAACTATTCACTTGTGGGGTATGCGGTTTGGCATTATCCTGTTGAAGAATTAATTTACTGTGCCTATTCACCCATTATGGTTGTTTTTATTCTATTGCGCCCTTCAAACGCATTAGTTGTCTTCAGTAAACTTCTCCATTAATAGTTTGAGAGGGTTCAAGCAACTCATAATAAACACCACCTCTCTGATCCCACCAAATGCAGAGCATAACCTTGTCACAGTTAATATTTCTCTTTGGCTGTGATGGGCCGGGTTCTTCTGGCTTCACGTTTATAATTCTCATAATATATCGATTTTTCATCTCTTGTGATTATTCGATACAGAAATCCTTTTCTTTGCTGCCTTTGAAGTAACATTTCACAAATTGTTTTTCGACGTTCGATGTCTATGTCTCTTTCTTTCAATTCATATGGAACCCAGTAACCAACTTTTTGAACCATTCCCATTGCTTTTAAACGCTTTTCAACAGTTGATCGTTCAACATTTAATGCTGCAGCCAATTCTGATTGAGTTTGGCAAGAATCCTGTGTCAACAATGCTTCCAATTCAGCATCTTCAAATTTGTTGGTGGTTTTCTATATTTTTTCTCCTTAGTGCCAAAATCATTATTTTGAAATCGTCGAAACCATTCCTTACAAATTTTATTAGATGAAGCATGCTTACCGTAAATTTCCACAAGCAAACGATGAGTTTCCGCTGCACTTTTTTTTGCTATAAAATAGTGTAATAGCACTTCCCGCAAATGATGTTTACTTGGAACGAAAACTGACATTTTCAAGGAGGTAAAAGCACTTGTAAGCTAATATTTCAACCAAATGTCACGTAGTGCGTTTGACAGCTGACATAAAGTACTATCAAACACAATAATTCAAGTTTCATATTATTTAAAGGATAACTGGATTAAGTGGAAATTTTATTAATATGATAATATAATTTTCTTAATAAATACATATAACAAATTGTAGAGTAAAAGTTGCAAAATTGCAATCGCATCTTAACAGTGGACTAAAGCAGATTGCGCAATTTTGTCCAAAGCGACAAAAACTTTACAGCCATAGCAAAAAGGTGGTAAAATATTCATCTGTGCAATTTTCTCTTTTGGTTTATCAGCAAACAATATCAGGCGAACTGGACAGCAATTGATCAACAATGCTCACCGGGTCATGTTAAATAATTTACATAGTCCAGCTAATTGGCAACCACACAACGAAAAAAGTGATTTATGAGGTCAATAGTTGGTTACTAGCGTGTGTGACACTCTCTCTAGGGAGTACCAAACCATTCCCCGGTGTGTTTAATCTTAATATTTGGTATATCAATTGAGCTATTTTGCTATTGCAAACAGAACGGCATTGTTATGTAAATAATGTATGATGAAACCTGTAAGTGGAAAATTACTAGTAAACTTCTTTTTGACTAGTAGGTTATTCCGAAATCGGACTACCTCTGCCCAGGTGGCTTTTGATTGTAACTTTGTTAAGAATTAATTGCGTTATATTTCAATTTTCCATAACTTTCTCGAATCTGGATTACTGCCTGTCTGTCATAGCTTAATTGGTGCTGGGAAACGACGTGCCAGCTTTAAAGCATGTCGACCCTTAATTTAATTAAGCTCTTTCCAGAATGTTGAGGGAAAAAAATTGATTTTCAGTAACTCTGGGAACTGCAACGTCTGGTAGAAACAGGACGAAAAAAAAGCGAGGCAGAAATTTTTTATATCGCTAGCGCAAAATTTAATCAGAGTACGAACACAAAATTACAGCAGTGTTTTCACATGAATATCTTAAGATCTTTGTACAGAAACTTTTTTCCCAAATTATGAGTCTCCAGGTAAAATTTGCCTGTGGCAGACTGAAATGAAATTTCGAAATTTTCCATGGTTTCAATTTTTGTACTATATATAGAAGAAAAAAAAAAAAAACAATTTAAGTATAACAGACCAGACTTTACGTCGTATTTTGAAATTTTCACAGAACAAGGTTTAAAAATGAATAGAGTGATAGAAATTAAAAAATTCTTGAAAATCATTTTTTAAAACAATTAGCATTATTTGAATTGACTTTTTGTTTTAACCCAGAAGCTTTTCAAAGTAAGTAATTTTATAGTAATGAAGCTAGTAAATTCTAGAGCATGCCGTGAAGGTTAAAAGATATAGACGATTGGAGAAATTTATGTTAAAATTTTATGAGATTTCTATCGTATACTTTTAACTTTGGTTCATAAAAAATTTTATGTGCTGACGTAGACGTCTCTTTGTGAAGTATTTCAAATTGAATCATTTAAAAAAACCTTAAAACGTTATCAGAAGCATCCACACTTATTTTAGCTTCAATTAGATTCACTGAAATCTCTTCAGGCTACCGATGATGTCATGAGATTGTCAACGAAATCCCATAAAATGAAATTGCATTGTCAAATGCAATGAACCTCACTATCAACTCGGGATCAAAGCGCCCACCAGTATCAAGATCCCAGAGGTGGGCATACAACGCAAATAAATGCTGGCCAACGCTCCTCCTGGTCTTCAGTTTATTTACAAAATTCCCAAGCGACTCGGGAGATCCCAAATCGATGACGCATGTAAATGAAATTCTCCACATGGCACCTTTCGCCTGCCTGGCGGGTGTGCGTGCAAGTCGATGAGAGATGGCCTTTTCAGAACAGAATCTCCTTAAACAAAATTCGATGGAATATGCTAAGCCATAATCGCATTCATTTGCAATATTTTTTTTCGATTTATTGAAACGAAGAGAACGCGTGCATGTGTCCGCTTAATTGTCTTTCGAAAGCACTTCAATCTATCAAAAGAAAAGGAGCTGTTTCCCGATTATACGGAATTTATTTTTAGACTTACAATTCATAAGTAAATTTCTATCTTTCAAAGTATTTTCATCTCACAATTTGTTCTTAGTTCTTACCTGTGCCTGGGGTGGGCCATCTGTTGGTTTCTTTTTGAATTACATGTTATTTTAACACAGACATCTCTTTCGCATTCAGAAAGTTGACAGAAACACACTATCATATTTGCCCGTTACGAAATGAATAGATTTAGGCTTACACAACATTGGGAAATATTGAAAACTTATTTCCAAAGTGAGTGCTGTGCTGCGAAAACAGTGCGAATTTTGAAAAGAAATAAGCTACTAGATCTACAAGAGTGGTTGACTTATCTAACGATAAAGTACAATATTCCAGACGTATTTTTCTAAATAAGAATAATGTTCATATCAACATACACTTCTTCTACATAATATTACTTGTCACCCTTGTCTCCTATTGACGACTTTATGTTCCATGAAATATAATATATGAGTTCTATTCTTTTCATAAAAATTGCTACTTTGTGGATTTTTTTTTTTTTTTTTTGTATTGAATTGCCAATATATTGTGTGAAAAATAATTGAATGATTATGGGATTTTGATGGGATTTTTATTGGTACTCTTTGAAGTTGTGTGGACAGTAATAACCCCATATTTCATCATAAGTTCATCGTTTCATTGCCGAATATTGAACAATGAGCAGAAAATGCGTCTTGGTGAATGAATCACAGCGCTTGTAGTATTTCTGGGTCGTAAACGCATTCTCATCTAATGAATTATGGATACTAGATAATCCTCAAAGATATGTCTTAAAACGATACTACCTTCGCGCTTGTACATATACTAGTTTTCGTGTAATTTAAAATTTAAGTTGTAAATTTTCCGGATGTCATTGGTTATTTTAAAAATGGAATTTATAAAAATATATATATTGTTGATACGATGACTAATTTTCGATAATTTATATTTTGTTTGATGAATAAAAATTGCTTTTCTTAATTTCAGTGTTTATTATTTATTAAAATTAAAATGGAAGTCTCCGTATTCTAAAGTTATTTAAAATATCACTAAAATACAGAATTAAAAAAAATTGTTTTAAGAAATAAATTGAACAGCTCTCAAAATTTCAGAAGCCCTAAAAATGATGATATAATTTTAAAATTTTACTATACGTTTGAAGCGGGCGCGATAGTCCAAGTGATATAAATCTAATACTAGGAAATTAAAGACAATCGGTTTTGTTTTCGCGCCGAAAAATATACTGCATTTCTAGCAAAAAGAAATTACAAATCTAGATGTTCTAGTAAAGGTTTTAGAAACTTACAAGGAAACGTTCTCAGGGTTGTCTCACCAATTTTGATGAAATTGAAACATGTTATAGAGTATCGAAAAATAAGAGACACGTATTTTTTAGGGTTCCGTAGCCAAATGGCAAAAAACGGAACCCTTATGGATTCGTCATGTCTGTCTGTCTGCCTGTCCGTCCGTATGTCACAGTCACTTTTTTCCGAAACTATAAGAACTATACTGTTGAAACTTGGTAAGTAGATGTATTCTGTGAACCGCATTAAGATTTTCACACAAAAATAAAAAAAAAGCGGCCAAGTGCGAGTCCTCATACTTAGAACTGAAACTCAACTTCATCAAACCCATACGTGTGGGGTATCTATGGATAGGTCTTCAAAAATGATATTGAGGTTTCTAATATCATTTTTTTCTAAACTGAATGGTTTGCGCGAGAGACACTTCCAAAGTGGTAAAATGTGTGTCCCCCCCCCCCCCCCCCCCTCCCCCTGTAACTTCTAAAATAAGAGAATGATAAAACTTAAAAAAAATATATGATGTACATTACCATGCAAACTTCCACCGAAAATTGGTTTGAACGAGATCTAGTGCGTAGTTGTTTTTAATACGTCATAAATCGTAAACCGCAATTTACCTTTCATTCTTCAATCAACTCAAATATAAAAATAAAAATAAAACATTTAATTTCATAAACATAACCTTGAACCATTATTTTCTAATAATAACAAGAACTTTTATATTATGTTACTTGTTGCTACGGAACCCTTCATGGGCGACTCCGACTCGCACTTGGCCGCTTTTTTTATCAGCGGATACGCACCTCTAAAGTTTACCCCAAAAAACAGTTTTTCCTAAATATTTCAAGTTCGAATGAAACAAAATGGAAATGATGTTTCATAGATTTACTAACCTTTTGTAAGTAATCCGGTTCCTGGGGGTGGCAACCCTTATTTTTTATTGCAGAAAACGGATTTTTTTGTATATATATTTTTGCGTCACAAAAATAACAGTTTTAGTTAAAAATCATTGAAAAATATTTTTTTATATACGATTTTGAAAAAGAAATTTGTCGTGTTTTTGTGTTTTCTTAAAAAGAGCTCCTCAAGGGGGTAAACAACCTTTAGCACTAATACGTAAATCATGTATATTCTTTCAGACATCAGTTTTTTTCGTGAAAACCAGTATTTAGGGGTTTTTGGAGTCGCTGATTACGAATTTGATGTTAAATTTAAAAAAATCAAAATGGCGGATGCAACATGGCGGACAAACTTTACAAACATACATATTTCAATTTCATCAAAATCGGTGAGACACACCTGAGAGCGTTTCCTTGTTAGTGAATTTGGACGTAAATCTATTCAAAATAAGCCAGTAGATTATATTCAGATATGCAGTGAATTTAGATATTAACCTAATTAAAAGAAGTGCCTTTAATTAAAATGCAGGTGAATTCTAGTTAAAACAAAGACTATAATTTTCTTGTTTATACCTGGAATTTTAGTTTATTTAGATATAAATCTAATTAAGGTAGGTAAATAGAATTCTAGTGTCTACATTTTCACTGGAAATGCTAACAAATCAACTTTAGTTGGAATTTTGTTAGATTCTAGTTGAAAAACATTTTGTGTGTACACTACGTAGGTGTAAAAGTAGGAAAGTGGAAAACTTATAAAATTTTTTCCTACAACGAACATCTCAAAATTATATAAAGTTTCGATGCAATAAAACTATGTACACAAAAGCAAGTTTTTATGTTCTACAACTGCTTTAACATATAGCAAATATTTAAAGTGCTTTTCTGTAACGTTGCAATATGTTATCGCATTTTTACGGTTTATGTAAAACTAAATAGGTATCGTTTTAAGATAAGGTCTCATTGCAAAAATTTTCCAACAAAAAACGTATTCAGCCATTGTTTTCATGAAAAAACTGAACAAAAAGTTTACTAAAGTTTTGTTAAAGTTACCACCCACCGCGAGTCCCATATGCGCAGCATGATGCAAATGGAAAAGAATTCTTAACATATTTTAGCATTACCTCATACCGCAAAAGAAGTGGCATTTTCCTCTGCCGCACTTATAACACTAAAAAGCACTCAGGCTAATGCCCAGCTGGAATACAGTCGTATTGTCGAGGCATTTCCCACGGAAATGACTAACTAAAGGGAAACTTAGACGTCGTAATGGCTGAAGAAACGTTTTCTGGGCCTTGTCTTAAATAGAATTTAAAAGACACCATCAGGCCTAATAGCGAGGATACTCGCTAAAACTATGGTGATTTTCCGTCTTGATCGTCCCATTCGCGTCCCGGCCGCGCACCACTTGCAATGATAAAAAAAAAATATATATATATATACCGAAAATATAATAACCACCCGCAAAGCTAACCCAATTACCATTTTAGCCACAAGCCAAGAAGCAAAAGCGCGGTAAAGGCCCCTTCCTGAGAGCCTGAGGGAGGGGGGTGGGCCGCCTCATCTTTCTTGCGGCGCGCGGCTTTTATCTTGAAAATGATAATTTATCTCCGTCGTCGTTGGTTCTAATAGTCATCATCGTTACGGTGCCCTACCAGAGTATGTTCTTCCTTAGCTTATTAGAATATCTATATTTGCATAAATAAATGATTTTGCTGAAATTATTGTTTACGTGTGCGTGTGAGCGTCCCCGCTGCTTAGGTGGATGTAAAACAATTTCCTTCACTTAAAATCTTCCTCATGAATAATCAAGAGGCCCGAGTAATGCAGAACTCCGCCATGAAAGAAATAAACAGCGTCTCCTTCAGCGGGAAGTATGAGAGCAACTTCAAACTCCTTTTAGCTGCAGATACATACTACCATAAGTAGGACTGAAGATGAAGATGAAGATGAAAATGACGCCAGAAAGCGGCGTATACGCGCTTGCAACCTTCCGACTTCGAGCAGCAATTTCCGCAGACGAGCAATGTCTTGGCCAAAGTTTTGGATAAACGTAGTAAATGAGGACGATAAAGGTAGTTTCCTCGTCGTAGCTAACATCAATTATTTATTGATGAGGATGAACGCAGATTTTACTGGCTGTAAGAAATTTTGAATATATAAAGATTAAAGCATAGTTTGGCCCTTTTTTACTATGCAGAATGGACAAGTTGGTGATGAATTCATGTCCCCGGAAAGGTAGTTTTTTACAGTCTACTTAAAAAGCGCTTTGTGGTTTCCAGCATAAGATTTTGTAAATTAATTGAAAATGTGAGATTTTAGGGGCACCCCTAGTGTGACTGCCTAAAAGAAGGTGATTTTTGGTAATTTATTTTAAAGAAAACCACTGCATGGAATGCTTTAATGTTTTAAGGATATATTTGTGTATATATAATTAATACAGGATAAAATTTTTGGACCAAAAAATTGAAAATTCAGTGAATTATTCGCAATCTCCCAAGACTCAAACAAAAAAAAAAGTCCCCCCACTGCTTTAGTGATAGCGAGCTTCACAATGCCTGAAATTAAAAAAACCAAAAAGTTTATTAAACTAGAAGGTATTGCTCGTACCATGACCCTCGATTGAAAAAAATTATTGAAATTTAACAAAATGACGGAGTTTCAAAAAAGTTTCAAATTTCGTGCAAAAATTAGATGATTTTTGGCCTGCCAAAATTACATTTTTTATTCGATCGGAAAACTGGAGGTTCATGGTATGGAGAAACATATATAAAAGAATTTCCAATAAGAATCAAATCGATCGGATGTTTTGTCTTCGAGTTACAACTGCAACAAATTTGAAAAAAGTAGTTTCGAGAAAAACGCGTTTCATTCATACATTTCTCAATACCTCCATACGATGAGCGGTTGCTCTTCAGATGGCTGTAACTCAAAAACTATTTGAGATATGTACTTGAATTTTATTATGTTATTTTTAAAGGTATAGACTATCGAAATATGCAAAAAAAAAAAAAATCGATTTGTCTGAAGGTGACCGTGTAATATTTATAAATCCAAAGTGTGTTTTTTTAAGCACGTCCGGATTTTGAATTTAAATAAAACACATAAAAATTTAGCAAATGAGCATAAATCGTTTTATACAAAATATAATTTTTTAACACTCAATATTTAAATTCAATACCGGGCATATGAGCACTACGGCTACCAGTTACATACCGCATCCTATCAGTCCAATTTCTGACCACTTTTTCGAACATTTGGAGCCATATATATCCGCAATGATACGTCTTATGTTGACTTCGAATATGTCAACCGAAGCTGCTTTAATATTTTCGCCAAATTGTCCTGTCGATTGTTTCCGTCGCTGTATGGCACGTAGCACCGTCTTGTTCAAACCGTAAGTCTCAACATAAATACCCCCAAGTTTTGGATAAAAAAATGTTCAATAACACGACGAATTGCTCATTCAAATGGGCGATTATTTGGTTTATAAAATTTATGAAGTGCTCTATAAATTTTTATAACTGAGCCCTAATTTCGGAAATAACTTTCCAAGATTTGACACCATTGCTGCGGTATGTATATCTTTCCATGATAATTTTTTAAATTTTACCGAATAAATATAAATTTGATATTTACAACAAATGACACCTTATTTTACTGTTATCCCTATCGGAAATCCGGCGCCTCTTAAAAAAAATATCCTTTATCTGTTTCTTGGGAAAATATTAAAATATATTGTATTACATTCAGTGTCGGATTAAGGGATAAGTTCTTGTCCCATTTCTGTTCCGTTCTGTTGTTGTTTCCAGTGGTCGTCTTTATTTTTTTGTAAACTGGTTCAAATTATAAACAAAAAAAGGATGTATGGTAATTATTATTATTTTTGCACAAATGTATATAGAAGAAAATAATTTGATGGGCTCCTAAAGCGGATAGATAATTTAAACAAATAAACCATGTACAGATACTCGTGCACTTTATGTAAGAAACAAAATATCTTATACCCTTATCATATAGTAGACTAGATTCATACATAAAACTTTACTTTAGGGTTCTTTAAAAATGTCTGCAATATTCTCAGTTAAACTGGCACGTCAGTAGAGAATCAAATGAGGAAAAAAAAAATATATAAGGACTAATCCGTACACTTGTAAGCTTGACTGTAGCCCACATCCGCTCATTTCCTCATGCTGGGGAACAACATGAATGAAAGTCGAAATGTCATTTTACTTTATTGCATTGTCTGGATGGAACAGCAAAAAAACGGCCCACAGCACCAACGAAAATATGTCAAGTCTTCTTCCCTCGGCCGATTCAAACATTTCAAAAGGAGAAGAAAAGGGCACAATTTTCTACGGATATCTGGATGGGTTGTCACACAATCTATCCGGGGAGCTGTCACTCCTTTATCCCTTCAATTTTTCTGATATTTGAAGATGTACAGATGTGTACACTGCAGATAAAATGCGAGATTCCCTTCATATAATTTTTGCATTTTTGATGAATATCGCTCATCCCCTTAGTAGCCTTTATTCAAATATGTATATTCCTTTTTGTTCTTGTACACACAAAGTGTCGGTGCGTTTTTGGCGATACTCCCAGTTTTAGCATAAATATAACGCTAACAATGGCAGAATATTCGGAATGATTGGGTTTTATGCAAGTAAAGTAAAAAAAAAAAAAACAAAGTAGAACACTCATCCGGGTTTAATAAAAATACACCACAAAGTTATTCATACTCGAAACTACGAATTTGGCACCGAGAATGGAAATGTTTCTCATGAAACAAAGTCAACAAAAAATCACTGGGGATTTACAGAGAACAGAAGAAAACCAAAAGAAAAATAGTACCCATAACATGTCATGACTGTCATCAGCATGCTGAATAGTTATGATTGTTATTGAGGTTGCCATTGTACTACGTATTTTTATGTTTAATAATTTTGTTGTCTACATGAGAAGTAAAAATATTGGTTATGTTTGATGGATGGATCTCTAAATAGTGAAAACTTCACGTGGCGTAATTTAGTAATTTTATGATATAAAAAAAACTCTGCCTTTCATTTTAGAATTTTTGTACAACTATAAAATATCCCTCAAGGAGGTTTAGAGGACTTAAAAATAGCTTTTTAATATCTACAAGTTTTATCTAAAAGTGTATTTCAACAACTAATTTATTTCCAGAAAAAGAAAGGCAAGGAAACCTTAACGCGCAGTTGATATGACTTCTTTACTAAGAAAGCTTAACCTTATTCAAAGTATGACATAAATAAAACGTATAAAAAATTGGAATAAGAACAAATCTAATCGTTAGGGCAAAAGAGTCCTCCAAAACTCAAATGCAAATGCCAGGAAGATCTTAATTGTTCGAAACAATACAAAAATTCAAATCCTATATTCTTACCTTACATTTAATGGTACTGGTCACATACAGGGTGTTCAGAGGTGGGAGGTCAATACTGAAGGGGGTGAAAGGTCAGACCGAGACAAGCAAAAAATCGTGTGGGTGGGGGGGGGGCATCTCTCACCGTTTGGCAGTTACAGGGTGATTCGTAAATCAGGATTTTGCCTTATATGGGAACCGCTCTTGTATTTTTATCTTTTTTTCTACGCATCGCAGCGGCCCCAAACTGATTTCAAAAAATCACTATTTGGAAGCACTTTCCAAAAAAGTTTACACCACCCCCCTATCCCCAACCCCTTGGCCACAATCCCCCCTGGAAGTTGAAAAAATTAACTTTTATTTCACGATTTTTCACCTTTCGCCCCACTTTCCTCCGAAATTCATGTTATTAACATACCTACTTTTTATTTTTTTTAAGTTGCCTATCTAATTACCTTTCCAAAAAGGTGCAACATGCCCAGGTAGGAAAAGGATACGAAAATTTATTTACAAAAATCCTTTTACAGAATATCATGATAATTCGAAGTTTTAGGAAATTATACTTAAGTTTACTAAAAAATACATTTTGTTCGCTTAAAAACTAATTACAATTAAAACGTTTGTCCTTTAAAAGCTGTTCAAAATGTTCTGCGCCAGTTTCGATGCATGCAAGTAGCCTTCGTTTTATTTCACGTTTGAGGTCTATGGTAGCCAGTCTCTCCCGTATTTTCGTGGCTGCAGTCACAATCCTGGTAACTAATTCTTCTCTGGTGTTGATTGGTCTTGAGTAAACTTCATCTTTCATCATTCCCCATAAGAAAAAGGCCAGTGGAGTAAGGTCCGGTGACCTAGCAGGCCAAGGAATCGGTCCACCTCGTCCAATCCAGTGCTCTGAGTAATGTTCATTCAACCTTGCCCTAACAATGTTCCCAGTATGCGCAGGTGCTCCGTCGAGCTGTAAATAAATTGCGCTTCTGGTGACCAGGGGGATGTCCTCCAACAGATCCGGAAGGGTATTCTCCAAAAAGTCCGAGTATAGCTGACTATTCAGCACTTGGGGCAAGATGAAGGGTCCTATCAACTGGTTGCCGATGATGCCAGCCCAGACATTGACACTAAATCTTTGCTGGAAGGACCGACACCTGGTCCTATGTGGGTTCACATCTGACCAGGTGTGGAAGTTGTGGAAGTTTGTGATGCCATCCCGGGTGAATTGCGATTCATCCGTTCACAGAATTCGGTCTAGAAACCTTCTGTTTTCGATGTCAGACTCGAGCAGCCAAGTGCAAATTGCAATCGTCCTTCGGAATCTCCTTCCTGTAGTGCTTGGACCGGGATATGGTGGTATGGATGTAGTCCCTCTCGGTTCACAACGGTCCAAACTCTCCCTGAAGACAATCCTGAACTTCGTGCGACCTGCCTGATGCTTATTACACGGCTGTTCCTGACGATGTTGAGGATTTGTTGGTCGGGCTCCGCTGAATCGGCCGATTTTCCTGCTCGCATTTCTGCTCTGGGGGCGGTTACACTTCCGGTTTCTTTTAACCTTCTGAAAGTCCTTGAAAATACCCTTCTGTTGGGTACCCGCCGATTCGGGAATCTCCTTTGGTATTCTCGTACGGCCTCACTATCATTTCCTTCTACTAAACCGTACACGTAAATTATATCGGCATACTCGTCAACACTGAATTCTGCCATTTTATTAGAGATGCCACGAATATTCGGCAACTATTCGGTATTCGGCTATTCGGCCACTTTTTTTCGCTATTCGGTATTCGGCCGAATATGGTTAACTATTCGGCCGAATACCGAATAGCAATTTATTTATTATTTTTTTATTACTAGCTGTTTTCCCGCGACTTCGTCCGCGTAAATTATAGCCCATGTCCTTTCTAAGGCTCTAGAGTATCTGTGTACCAAATTTCATTTAAATCGGTTCAGCAGTTTTGGCGTGAAATCGTGATAAATAGATTTACTTTCGTATTTATGATAAAATATAGTAAGGATTACCAAATAAATCATGAAAAAAGAACTCAAAATATTACTCACAAAGATATATTTATTTAACCAAAAAAAAAGAACTAACAAATTAATATTTAAAATCTACCAGTGGTAAGTTATGATGAATCAAAACAATTTTTTCAGCGTTTGTTGATAGCAGACGATTGCGTTTTTCCTCATAAATTATACCTGCTTCCGAAAACAGCCGCTCACTATACACACTGCTACCGGGAGATGATAAATACATCTTAGCAAATTGTGAAAGGGTTGGATATTGTTTCGCGTTTGCTGACCACCACTTGTAAGGGTCTGCTGTCCGATCTAAACGAACAGATACCATGTAAAAATCAAGTTCATTTGCAACAGAATTTTTCTGTTCCACACCTTCATCTGAACGAACATTTTCTGCAGCGACAGTTGTGACTTATCGCCCGCGGAAAGTACTAAGTGTGGCCGAATATTCGGCTGCCGAATGTTCGGCGCTTCGGCCAAGAGCCTCGCCGAACATTCGGTATTCGGTATTCGGCCAAATTACTATTCGTGGCATCTCTACATTTTATCTTAATTTTTTCTATTAAACACCCATCCTTTTCGCTTGCTTCTTCAACTGTGGTCAATGTCCTTTCAAACTTACCCATTTTTATACCATAATTCATAGGAGGTATTAGAAACGGAGCGTCAGGATACTTAAGAGTCAATACTGGATATAATAAACTAATAACGCTATTTAACGAGGTTACATTTATTATTTTATTACTGTTTTGCTGAAATAATAAAAATGTACTACCTCTGTTTCCTAAACAAACATTTCCGAACTTGCTGTCATAAAAATTGTTTACTTAACGATTTTTTTTCATTATGGTGCAATAAAGTAATTAGGTACCTGTGAGGATGTTTTAATTTCAGGACTTTTGCAACCCTTTTCTACCTGGGCATGTTGCACCTTTTTGGAAAGGTAATTAGATGGGCAACTTAAAAAAAATGAAAACTAGGTATGTTAATAACGTGAATTTCGGAGAAAAGTGGGGCGAGA
The DNA here is from genome assembly GCA_949715965.1 of Dysmachus trigonus. Lineage (NCBI taxonomy): Eukaryota > Metazoa > Arthropoda > Insecta > Diptera > Asilidae > Dysmachus > Dysmachus trigonus. The sequence continues at coordinate 77,086,464 of OX454322.1, read as the reverse complement.
GGTGAAAAATCGTGAAATAAAAGTTAATTTTTTCAACTTCCAGGGGAGATTGCGGCCAAGGGGTTGGGGTTAGGGGGGTGGTGTAAACTTTTTTGGAAAGGGCTTCCACATAGTGATTTTTTGAAATCAGTTTGGGGCCGCTGCGATGCGTAGAAAAAAAGATAAAAATACAAGAGCGGTTCCCATATAAGGCAAAATCCTGATTTACGAATCACCCTGTAACTGCCAAACGGTGCGAGATGCCCCCCCCCCCCCCCCCCCCACCCATACGATTTTTTGCTTGTCTCGGTCTGACCTTTCACCCCCTTCAGTATTGACCTCCCACCTCTGAACACCCTGTATAACAAATGTGATTTAAAATTATAGAAAGATTTTAATAATATGATAATGGATTTGTGCGTCACACGCTTCATCTTTTTGCTGGAAATATTCACCCAACTCTGTACTATTGAATTACAAGACGTTGGGTACAAAAAACCTACAAAATATATAAATTTAAGCTATTTTAAAAATTAATTTAGAGTTCTCCATTTAGGCTAATTTCAAAATTTTCTTATACATTACATAAATAGAAATACAACATTAACTCATTAGTTAAAAAGGGAATATTTTTGAATTAGCCTTTGACATTAAAACTGTAAGTTGTAATAATTGAATTAAAATCTGATCACAAATAAAATTAATTCTTGAAAATTGAGATTATTTTAAACGTTGGATAAATAGGTAAAAAGTCGATTTATCAAGAATTGAAGAACATATTGAATTTGAGAACTTCTCACGAATTTTAATGGAACGTTGATTTGAGGCCAAGGATGACGAATATATTGAAAATATATAAGAATCCTTGAATTAAAGAAAAATATCTTCTTTGACTTATCAACGGTGACAAGCACGCATTTCTCTTCTGAATTTGTAGATCGAAGAAATGTAAAATGTAAAAAAAATTTTCAGTCCTTTCTCAGAATTATTTATAGAAGAAATATGATAACATTTTTAATTTAAAAACAATCTAAGCAGATAAATTTCACTTTACGATATTTTAAAGATAAATATTTCGAGAAATTTGTATAGAGTTTCATCAAAATTCCATGAACTTAAATTTAAGCCAAATTCGATATTAACTGGAGTTAAGAGTATATGGGTAATTCTTTTACAAACCGTACGGATTTTGATAAAAATTGACCGACACATCTCCGATTTGGCTGAACCTTTTTTCACGGATTCTATATCGAAAAATAAGAGATACGTGTGCATGGATTTTTTTTTCCGCATATTTTCGATAATATACATTAAGTGATCGAAAATGTGAGAATAGCGAGTTTTTTGGCTTGGAGACTCATTTTCAAAAATTTATAACTCTGGTTTTATTTGATTTTTTTTTTCATTTTAAATCCAAAGGACTGAGTTTTGAAAAATATTTTTAATAAAAATTACTAACAAATTCATATTGTTATTAACAATTTAATTGTTTAAATCAATTTTTTACAATGGACCCCATCTCGTAGCGAGTTTTTAGTATTTTTATCGTATTCTCCGTCAAATTTTACATAAAAAACATGTTTTCCAAATATGGTACCTTTATTATTACTATTTTTAAAACATTAATTTATATAGCGCGATACGTCAAAAAAAACGGTTTTTTGTTAATAAAAAGAAAACTGTAGCTCATATCAAAAAAAGTTAAATATAAAAGTTGTATATAATAAAAAGATCTACAATTTTTGTCCTAACTATTTTTCGACATAACCTCAAACATTTCGAATAAAATGTAAAAAATGTTAAAAATCCCCTCCAACGCGTTCAAATTAATTTTTTTTTTCGAAATTTTTAAAATTTATTCTCACCCTTTGGGGGTTAATTACACAGGTCAACATTTTATCTAGGCTTGTGCACGGGAATCGATGATGGTATCCTAGGGTTTTTGGGGTCGCTGATTACGATGAGTGGGTCGGTTAGGCTCCATCACGTCAAGTTCAAAGTCATTTGAAGGTCAAACGGTCAAAAAACCTTCCAAAAATCTGAAAAAATTAATGGACATGTTTTTGAGGTCGCCAAATCCGAATCCGGTGTTTATTTTTACTTTGCATGCATCCTCGAGGTCATTCAAGGACATCTTAAGACAGGTATTCTAGTTCTGTGGCACAATTGTGCATTTCGCAGATTGAAATTGTTCAATTTTTTGATTTGGATTGGAAGGTTTTTTGACCGTTTGGCCTTCAAGTGACCTTGAACTTGACGTGATGGAGCCTAACCGACCCACTCATCGTAATCAGCGACCCCAAAAACCCTAGGATACCATCTTCGATTCCCGTGCACAAACCTAGATAAAATGTTGACCTGTGTTATTAAGGGATGAAGCTTGGCCAAATTTTTACTTGTGTCAGTTCTAACGACGTGATTTTATAAATAAATAAATTTTGAGCTTAAGATCCTCTGCCATTTACACGTTTTTCGTTTGATTTCTTGCCACTTTATGGTTGTATTAACCAAGCTTACTTGTTTAAGATTACACGGATCAGTTTAAAAAAAAGTACTTTGTTATATTGCTTTAAAATGAATCATATTAACAAATAATGTTTTTACAATTAACTTAAAACACAAAGTCAAAATGAACCAATTTATTTTTGTTTAAGCAACCTAGCTGGACAAACGGCTTTGTTAAAATTAAAATATCTTGTCATTTTGGTTGACTCTCCTTAATTTTGGTTAAAAAATTAAACAAGTCAGTTTTGTTGTATATAGTATATACCTATATTATTTTTCTCAGTGTAGTATGTAAATGTTACCAGGTAAATCACTTACTCTACCGTGAAGTCAAACTTAAAAAAAAAAATTGTGGACCCTACACATTTCACAAAGCCATTGAAGGCATTAAAACCATTAAATGTTGATGTCAGTATACAGTCACTGACATCCGACATTGCACCAGTTCTCGATATAGTTAAATATTTATATGTGATTTACATTTAGTAGCAGCGAAATAAATAAATTATTCCGAGCACCATCAAGACAAAAAAAACATGACCAAAAACATATGTAGCTACAATTGAAAACATTATTCGTAAGATATTGATTCCAATCAACCGAATTGCCGTGACTGGCTGCTAAATTCAAGGTAGCAACCGATCCCCATCAACAATGATCCGACGAACGGGCGTAGCAAGTGCATTTACTTCCAAATTAATCAAAACAAGCCTAACAGAGGTTGGCGCCCGTAAATCTCAATAATATTAATTTTTAATCAGTCCGCACTGCTTGCGGCCATTTATTGTGTATAAAAAGGAAAAGAAATCCCAACCGTGTGGGCCAAGGTGAAATAATAAAACGGGGCACAAGACCCGAGATTTCGCCCGTGAAAACTTAAGGGGTTATATACAGTCAGGATTTTTAGAAAATCAATTTTTTTATTATTTTATTTTTGTAATGTACATATATTAAAGTACAGCCACAGAAAATTTCATGTCAATCGGGTGAATATTCTCGAAGTTACACGCATATTTGTAATGACGTGTTCGAGTTTTTGTATGAAATGTAAAATGTTTTTGAAACTTTAAACGCGTTTTTCTCAAAACTGTGTTCTTATAGTCGGTGAGCAAGATTTCTCGGAAACGGCTGAACGGATCAGTTTCAAATTTTAACATAAGCTTCTTAAGTATATTTTTTAGTAATTAATCGAAGCTTTTTGCTCACCGACAAATATTTTCCATTTTATAAACAATTTAGAGCGAAAATTGTTGTTAAAAATCGATTTTTTTTTTTAAGAAGCCGCCATTTTGTCAAAAATTCTTATTTTGCTTATTCCTTCGATTAATTACGAGATAAAACAATATACTAACGAAATATTTTTGGTTTTTCCATTTTGGATGATCCAGTCTAGAGATATCGTGCACACCGCAAAACGCCTTTTTTTAGAGTTGCTTCCGGAGATCACCTGTAGCAGCTTTTAAAATAATTATTTTTACAAATAAAAAACATTAAAATACACTCAAGAGTTACCGTTATATGTGTACAGAATTTTACATTAATAACTTAAAAGATCATCTCAAGAAAAATTCTTGAAAAATCGACTTTTTTGGGCCTCCTGACTGTATATAACCCCTTAAAGGCGTAAGAACGTAGCGTAAGACGGCGGGGCGGCGGCAGCAGCGGTGACGGCGCCTCCGCCCTCACTAGCTCCCCAGGGGGGCATTCACTATAAGCAGCGAGGTAATTTTTCTTTCATTCGTTTTTATTTCCCATTCGAAATGATATTATAATAAATGGGGCCATCATCGCTTATCTCCTGTGCTTGTCGGCGTGCGAACGGAGGCAAGGTGCTCCGCAGCACCTTGAGAAGTCTCAGTCGGCTCACTTATATCTACTTATGCAGTAATTTAGGGAGCTCCCTCTGCTCCCTTAAATACTATTATGGGCTGCCCGCAGAGTTGGTCCGGGCCACGCCAGCCAGCCAGTCTCCCATTCTTTTCCATTTTCGGTAGCAGAACGCCACACTCGCTGGATCGCAGCGGTAGAAGCTGAAATAGGGTATTTTTATGGTATTGTGGGTATACGCGCGCTACCATTGCGGCCGCAATTGTTAGGTTTTCTGATGATTAGCGCTACCATATTTAGAGGATATACGCGCGCGGCGCTTTAACGTGATGTAACGGCCGGCATCGCCCGCACCAAAACGCGCGTATTAATGACGACGATTCAATCAAACAATGGGAAGAGGAAGCGGCGTCATCCTACGACGATGCTCGCTTAATAATCGCAAGCAATGCAGCCGCGCCGCGTAATATTCGTGTTCTCGTAAATAATTCAAGTTTATTGCTAGAATTGGCGATTTTTCATGCCCACCCGCCTGTTTACATATAGACAGGAAATTACTGCTTTGTTTTTATTAGTTCGCTCAGCGGATCAGAATGGATTTGTTCTAGTTTTTGATTGCATGCTTAAAAATTTATAGTCTTCGCCGCCGAGCTGTAGCAGTTCTCCAGCAGTGGAGTGGAGCTCAAAATATGAGGACACACGGCAAACAGGAGTTCAATCATCATATTTTTTCATACTCTGAAACACAGGGGTAATTGAAAATTGGGTTGATTATTTAATGCTTATTGTTAAAGTTATGATCAACTTGCACTACTTTCGTACGGATATAGTGCTACCTGGTAAAGTGTGAAAATAGCTAATCTTTTTCAATTTGAATGTCTTTATACGCTTTCATTATTCTAATTTATTTGTGTAAACTATTTTCTACGAATTCGAGAACGATTTGCAGCATGCAAGCAGTTTTCAAGGTTTTCATTGAAGAAGCTTAAATTTATTCAAATCCAGCTATGTTATTTAAATGTATTGCTATTTAGAAATTCTTCCTCCCCTCGTCTCATTCTCAGAAAACTGTAGTTGGTTCAAAAAATTCAGAAATATTACATTTACGCTGATGAAGAATTTAGTTACAATTACAGGAGAAAAGCTGGATAAGTGCAAGGGCCGTGCATTTGTTTTTATTACAATAGAAAAAGAAACCGATCTTCCGAATTCATTTCTGTATTCTATTTATAGCCCGTTTTTATTTACATTAAAATATTAACATTATATCCATTCGTAAAGAGTGAGCTATCTGTTGGTTTCTTTTTAAATTACATCTTATCTGGACATAGATAGCTTTTTAGCGCTCAAAAAATTTACAGTAATACAGTATCATATTTCCGCGGTACGAAATTAATAGATTTACGCTTGAACAATGTAAGCAAATACTGAAAACTTATTTCCAAAGTTAGTGCTGTGCTGTTGAAACAGTGAGAAATAAAAAAAAAAACACCTACTCTACGCAAGTATGTATGCTGCTGCGATTTTATGTCGTTGGACTGACAATCCAGGAACGATTCAGGCAATTAAGCACAATATCGATCGAGCTATTTATTTATTAGTGACAATTCATCAATATAAACTGATTACTACAAAAATAGAAGAAAGCAAGTACATATATATGGCATGAGAAATGCAAAATGGAACCTTAACGAAGCTGACTTTTCAGTTGGTTTCGCGACAAGTTAAAATCGATATCGGCTTTATAATTATTGAAGGCGCATGACATCGACGACAGAGGATTCTTCATACCATAATTAGTACGATGAAAAGGCACTCGGAAGAAATCATGATCACGCACGGAGCGAGTCGGGAGAGAAATCTGAAAGCAAGCGGCAAGCTCAGGTGAGTTGATCCTGCCCGATTGGCAATCAAAAGCAAAAACTATTTTCGCAGTGTCGCGTTGTTCCTCAAGAGACTGAAGGTATAAGAGCCGCAGCCTGTCAGTGTAAGGAGGTAGCACTGAAGGGTTGCTCCATGGAAAATTACGGAGGGAAAACCTAAAACATCCACGCTGGGCACCCTCGACGCGATCAATAGAAGTCGCATAAAATGGGGACCAAATTATACTGGCCTACTCAAGAATAGGCCTTATACCCCTGACACATTGCGGTCGAAATTTAGAATTTCGGCTCTGTTCTCCATTTCGCCCTACATTTCATCTCAATTTGGAAATTGAGTTTTTACTTTCCAATTTCGTGCGAAGTGAAGAAAATAGTATAAAAATTTTGAGTCAGGTGGCGCGCTTACTACTTAATTCCCAGTCAAACGCGACATTCGAATTGTTAAAAATGGAGCTGACTAATAAAGCTAAAAAGAGGAAATACAAAAACAGAAAAATTTGGAGCTGGGGCGAAGTGGCATCTTTAATAGATAAGTGGAAGGACTACATACCACTTATAAGAAACTCAAAACGAAATTCCCATGTCTTTAAAGACATGAGTCGCGAACTAAAAATGGCTGGAGTAAACGTTGAACCGTGAAGCCTGCTGATTTAATGAAATCAATATTTCTTTTGAAGTCATCTCTGAAATTTTGAAATTTTAGTTGACAACTGAAATGGAGAAGAGCAATGTGTCAGGGGTAAACGAAATTAACTTCGAAATTCTCAATTTCAACTCAGTGTGTCAAGGGTATTACAAATGTACAATACAGGGTCTTAGTTATGAAAGGATCATTAAATTCCTTGGATCAACGCTTAACAAAGCCAAGCGTAGCGCTGGCCTTATGAACGATCGCATCGATGTAATCAGAAAATATAAAATGGCTATTCAATCAGATGCCCAAATCTTTGGTTTTGTCAAGTTTTTACAAATATGGCCCCAAACAATCGAAAAACCTGCTGCAAAATTGGGTTGAAAAGATGGGCTACTTGTAAGTCAACCAGAGCAGCGATTTAAATTAAATCATATAATCGTGTAATAATCGGAAAGCTAACTCTTTTTAGTAAATCAAAAAACTTTGAAAAATATTGAACATTGTTTATTTTGTAACATTTTTAAAAAGAAACCAGCCGATGGCCCACCATGCATGTAAATAAAGGACAAGTTCAGAGTTGCATACAAAATGCACTGATGAACAATTTAGCTTCGGAATTTAATACGCTAAATTATGACAATTTAGCTTAAATCTTATGACCTACCCGCAATAACCATCAAAAATGAATTGGATTTATCCGTGAATGAACGTATCATCAGAAGACGTTTAGTAGAAGCCAATTTGCCAGCTCGAAGCCCACGTAAGGTTCCGTTATTGATCCAAAGACATAAAACTAATCGTTTGAAGTTCGCTAAAAATCACGGGGATTGGTCTTTGAATAATTGGCGAAATATTTTGTGAACCGACGAAAGTAAAATTGTACGTTTTGGGTCGACGGCAATATGTTAAAAGAACACCACGTGCAGAATACAAAAATCAATACACTGTGAAGACCATTAAACATGGTGGGGCTAAAATTATGGTTTGGGTTGGTTTTTCCTACCACGGTACTGGACCCATATTTAGAATTCCTGGCATCATGGATCAAGTGGTTTATGTAAATATTCTTGAAGAAGTCATGCTGCCATGGGCCGAGGATGAAATGCCAATAAAATGGGTATTTCAACAGGATAACGACCCCAAGCATACCAGCAAAAGGGCAAAGTCGTGGTTCCAAACGAAAAAAATTATTGTTATGGAATGGCCGGCATAATTCCCCGATATAAATCCCATCGAGAATTTATGGAGCGATGTTAAGGTTGCCGTAACTGAGGCTAAACCTAAGAATGCCGAGGAATTATGGGATGTTGTTCGTGCAGTATGGGCCGCTATACCTGTTGAGAGGTGCAACAAATTGGTTGATTCTACGCAACGAAGATGCCTAGCTATTATCAAAAATAAAGGAGGTCCAACCAAATATTAATATTTTTAATATTATTTACTATTTAATATTTATATTATTTTCATGCAATATTATGATTTTATTTGAATATTACCTTAATTTAACAAAACTGCTATTTTTTTGTTCACCATATTTTAACATATTTTGCCTTTATATCAACAATAACAAAATGATAATCTTTAAAATTTGTTTAATTTAGTCATAAGTGAAGTATTAAGGGGAGGTTCTCATCTAGAATCTTAAAATTTTCGATTTTTTTTTATTTCATATTATTAAAGTTTAATATGTCTAGAATGTTGCTTTAAAATATTTAGTCGATCCGAGCACTAGAACGGATTCTACAGCCCATTGATTCTGGCGGTGTCATGATCGTAGTGGGGCGCTCAGCCTGTGCCGTGCCGTTCAATCACGATTATCTCGGAACTTTGTTTTTCAAGATTTTTCAAATTTGCGTACAAGATAACTCAAAAACGGTTCAACCGATCAACTTCTAGTTTCGTGCATATTAAAGTAAACAATTTTCTTCATAGAAAGAGCGGAGCACATTTTGAAAATTGTAACATTATCTCCTTTTTGTAAGTGATAAACTATGAAAAAAAAACGGCCGAAAACGGCCTTAAAATTTCAAAATCGCGCCATTCCGTCAATTTTAAATTTTTTTTGAAAGTCGTCCACTCTTTCTGAGACAAATTTAGTCTAGTTTATAATAATGTCATCATTATTTGATTTCAGACCAATCTGCGACCCCTAAATTGTACGCAGCTGGGCCATTTTCGAAAAACATGCCTCCGGAGAAGTTGAATAACGGGCGCCATTTTGTTTTTTTTTTTAATAAAAAAATTTTTTCGTACAGATAAATATACAATAAAAGATAATGCCAAATATCATTTCCCTATGTCTTGTCATTTGCCTTCAAAAAAATCACGAACTTTACCTACTTTTTGACGTTCTAGATGAGAACCTCCCCTTAAATATTTACAAATAAATAGAATTGTTAAATCTTTTAACATTAAGAAGGAAAATTAAATTTTATGTTTTAATTCCGCCACTGCTATTATTTTGTCTGCAACTGTATATCAAACTACCCTCGAGTAAATATGAGCGTTGACTGCACGATTTCTAGACAGTGGTAAGCGGTCCGTAGGTTTTTGAAACATATGAATCGGCTGCACGGAATAGAAATAAATTGTGAAAAATTTGATTAACATGAACGCCGATCTTGAGTAAAAACGACAACAGACACACACCACGGTCGAACCAATTTATTTATTTATATAGATACTAGCTGGCCCGGCAGACGTTGTACTGCCCTTTCCGGTACATTTGGGGGCCTCAATAGCCCGGTTGGTAACGCGACGTGTTTACTGCGAGCCAGCAGGACGCTAGAGGTTGTGGGTTCGATTCCCACGAGAAACCCTGGTTACAAAAAAGTGGTATCACAATGGGCCTGTAATAATGGCCTAAGTGTGTCTTCGGACAGCCACAACAATCTACATCTCTACATCTTCCGGTACATTTTCATTATGCCCTGTGCGTTGACCAATATTTGATCGTGTTTTTTCTTTTCGCATGTTTCTACAAATAATATTATTAATATAAGAAAACAGTGTTTCCGTTTCATATCCCTAATTAATTTATTGAACAAACTTACACGTTGTTTAATATTAAGTAAACCGTTTTACACTTCAAAAAATATTGGAAAATTACCCGGTTTCATCCGACGTTAGGTAAATACTTACTAATTAAACACTTCTCAAATGTTCTAGTTTGTTATATCCTAGAAATTGATTCAACCCGAAAACCCTTTTATGGATCCGCCATCTTGAATATCCAAATCTTGATAATTTTTAAAATTAGTGGCATTAACACAATTATTGTACCAAATTTCATTAAAACCCGTTGAAATCGAGAAATTTTTTATATACATATATATTGGGTCCGCCATCTTGGATCTAGAAACTTTGATAATTCGATAATGATCAAAATTAGTGGCACCAAACAAATCGTACTAATTTTCATCAAAATCCGTTGAAGTCGAGAAATTTGCATCACCATATTGGATCCGCCATCTTGGATTTGGAAATTTTGATAATATTTAAAATAAGTGGTATCAGAATAATCATTGTATAAATTTTCATTAGAATCTGTTGAAATCGGGACATTATGGTCTCCCTATTGGACCCGCCATCTTGGATTTACAAATTTTACTAATATTCGAAATTAGTGGCCTCAGAATAATCATTGTACCAATTTTCATTAAAATCTGTCCAAATTGAGACATTTTGGTCGCTGTGTTGGATCCGCCATCTTGAATTTGGAAATTTTGATAACATTCAAATTAGTGACCTCAGAATAATTATAGTATGTACTAATTTCCGTTAAAATCGAAAAATTGTTGGTCACAATCTTGGATTTAGAAATCTCGAAGAATAACCATTGTACTAATTTTCACTAAAATCCGTTGTAATTGAGACATTTTAATAGTCATGTTGGATCCGCCATCTTGGATTTGGAAATTTTGGTAATGTTCTAAATTAGTTTAATAAGAATAATCATTGTTATAATTTTCATTAAAATCCGTTGTAATCAAGACCATGTTGGATCCGTCATATTGGATTTGGAAAATTTCATAATATTCAAAATCAGTGACTCAAAAACAATCATTGTACTAATTTTCATTCAAATCCGTTGAGTATAAAATAAAAAATGCTATTAAAAAGAAGGGGTTGGTGGTAGAAGGGTAAACATTTAGGACTAAATGTGTTTTTTAATGCCACACCATAAAAAAATTACAAAAAAAAAATTTGTACAAAAAAAAAAATAATTTTTTTTAGGGTGACCCACCCTTAACATCTAGGGGTATAAAAATTAGTTATAAACCTATTCTCATACCTACTGAATATATATATTAAATTTCATCAAAATCGGTCAAGCCGTTTCGGAGGAGTATGACCACTAACACTGTGACAGAAGAATTTTATATATTAGATATATGTATATTGTATTTATAATTAGGTTCAGCCGATGGTGAGGCCGAGAATGCGGTTGTGGTAGCCTTTAAGCGGGGCGTAGCTACGGCCTTACATGTACTAGTCCTGTTTTCAATGTATTCTACAATGCGGCCTTGGTGCGGGAGAATTTGTCAAAACATTTGAAATGCAGACCTTGAGCAGCCGTGTTGTGGCCTTCGTAAATATTTTAAATATTTTTACTCAAGTCATCAATCTTATGAGGATGTTGAACATCGCAGAGGAATGCTAAGTACCTAATAAATATTTTAAAAGAAAAAATTGTTTTGTCACAATGAACACAAATTTTATTAAATATAATACTTCAAAAATTACTATTACGTAACTAAAGTTTTTGAGCTGATCTGGTTGTGTAATAAAAGTCCTCTCATACTTGCTGTAGCCTTATAATAAAGTAAAACATTGCCTGGACGAGAAGTTTATGCCACGCAATAAAACTGAGATAAAAAAAAAGCAATCATTATAATTTACACTTACATCTGAATTCTTATACTTATGTATATACTTGAAATAGCTATTATAAGACCAGGAAGATACATCCACTTCAATACTGAAAAAACAGGACATAAACAAAGGAAGGGGTCGCTTCCTCGAAACTCGAAACACTTTCTTATAATGTTTCTTTTAGCGGACATAAAATCAATTTTTTTTTTAAAAAGTTAATGGACCAACAGCACTGTGTCGTACATAATTTCCTCTTTTATGTTTGTCCTCATTTATTTTCAGCTACCCTTATCCACCCGAAAGACTTATTTTCCACTCTGCACGTCACAACCGTTTGTACTTAGTGTTCGCTCCTCGGGGCAATATGGATATACACTACACTGCCCCCCGAAAGACATTTGGGAAATGAAAAATATCGAAATCTCAAAAGGTTCTGGTGTACCTCTTAAATCTCTCTGGCTTATGTGCCCTTGTAATATATTAGTCCCTTTACCTTTCTGCGCATATTTCTAAATGTCCCTTATTTTGCTAATATTCCAATTTCCGCAGATATAAATGTTCCTCTCTCGTATGCCTGCACAGGCAGGTAGAAGTAGAATAAGGGCCATGCGTGTTTGTACATTTGTTTATTAAGCTCCTTACGGAGGCTCCAAAAGGTTCATTCCAGCACCAATTGCAATTCCACCTTAGATTTCATTTCCCTTCCTCCACTTCTGGCAGTCCTGGAATTTCGAAAAGCATACTTTTCGTATGTATCTCTTTTTTGTATCTCATATATTTCGTATTCTCTGATTATTCTCGGCTAAATGCTGTCGAGGATTGTTGTCGGGCGACCATGTCCCTGTGTGCTGCTATCTCGGAATCCTGCAGGACTCCTGCTGTAGGGAGCATAATAGTGATAAAAATATTTTATATCCGACTGGCGGAATGTATTGTGAGAAAATGACTCCGCAGCAATATGTCTTCTTTATCACATTTGCTGCTATTTCACATGGAAAACATTTTCTTTAGCAGCCTCCTAGAAACTTAATTTGTTCACTCCTAATTTTTTTTTATACCTTAGTGGTGCTCGCTCGTATCGTACGTTTACCTTGATTATAAAACTCACATGAACATTACACGGATTCTTTCCGTTTCCAAGCAATTTAAATTTTATTACTGCACTTACTTGGCACTTTTCACTGGAAAACAACTCTAATTGATTTTTTTGTTTTTTTGCTTTCTTCCAGGGATCACCACCATCACCGAAAACTACTTCATTCAAACATGTATGTACAGCATTTAATTTATATCATAGATACTTTTAAAGATTTACTATAATTTAATGTTGTAAATATCACTTCTTATTCTTACATATTTTGTGGCGGAACATACACCGAAAAAAATATGTCTAGTTAATTCATCATCATTCATTTATGTGATGTCAATTTTACTATAGGACCTTCATTGAAAAACACTAATTAGAGATTTTTATTAGTATTTTTACTAGGTGTTTCATTAGTTATTATTTGTGTTTTTGCATAACGACAGTTTATACTATACCTTCAGCTTTTGATAGTTATCAATCTCAATTTAACCTTTATTATTCTTGATTTTAGAATATAATTTTTATCTTAATGTAGATACTTGCGTGCTTTATAGGGTTTTAGTGCCAAAAATCTGATTGACTAGTCTTTTTGTTAGATGTAGAATGAGTTTCGTTAATTGAACTAATTCTGTCATATCGTTCCAAACCAATATCTGTTTAAGGGGACTTGACACACCCAAAACTTTAAATTTTTTATTTTTTTTGGGAAAATAAAAGGGAAACTTAGTTTTCCAAGAATACAAAAAACCATTTTAAAGATTTTTCCAGCCTGTTTCTTTGCTTGTGGAATTTTTTCAAAAAACCTCAAAAATTCACGGTGTATGCGATCTGGAACATCTGACCAACAAAGAAAAAATGGGTTTTAATTGGAATGGAAATCGTTATGGATTGAAAAAAAAAATTGTCATCGAAAGATAACAAAATGCCGGGTTTTTTTTAAAAAAAACGCACATTTTTGGCCCGATAAACTGATGAAAATCGGGAAATTTTCATAAAATCTTTGTTGGTTCAATCCATGGAAAAACATGTGTCAAATAACATATCAAAATTTCAGACCGATCGGTCCAATGGTTTTTTTTTTAAATCGTGTACACCAACTCTAAAAACGCGGTATTGAGAAAATAGCGTTTAAATATGAAGGTATTTCCTGTCAAAATCGGTCATAAAAAAAATATTGATTTTTTGAAAATTTTCGGTGTGTCAAATCTCCTTAAATAACAACATGGTTTTATAATTCTTAAATAAACTTTTCTGGTCATGCTTACCAGCAATATTTTTAGGTGAAAATCAAAAGCAAAACTAGTGAAATGAACCGCAAAAGTAGTTTTTTGAAAAAGATATTTTTTTTTGTGTTCAAAAATACCAGTTCAGAGTGACATGGAAAATAGGTTAACCTTAGGTCTGTCAGATAAAATAAACATGACCTTAGTAAAAGTTTCTTAGTTTTCGAGACATTGTCACTTTTTTAATTTTGCTTAAAATCTCTACTTTTAGTTAGATTTTCAACCACCATTGCTAAAAATAACTTCAAGTTGTTTACTTTTTTATTTGTCAGGTATCTTGAATAGTTGTTTCAGGCGTTAAAAGTAAAATGCTGCCGAAATTTAGTGTATCTTCCAAGCAAAATAACTCATTTGTGTATCCTTTTAACTTTGTCAAAACTGTAACTTTAACTTTGACAATCAGTCGTGGAAAAAAAATGTACTAAAAGAAACTGGCAAATTATCTTAAAAACTACTCAATTTAATGCAGATTCAGAAATAGTATGATACTTGGGGAATTATTTTACAAAAACTTAGAAATTGCTATTTTTATCATTAAGGGTTGTGCTAAAGCCGGACTTCTGAAAAGTTGTTATTATGCATAATGAATAGGAAGCTTGTCGGCTACCTGAGGACCCGTCCTCAATTAAAAAAGTGACAATATCTCGAAAACTAAGAAACTTTTACTAAGGTCATGTTTATTTTATCTGACAGATCTAAGGCTAACCTATCTTCCATGTCACTCTGACCTGGTATTTTTCGGACACCCTGTATATAGTATATAAATTATATTAAAATTTTGTTTATATATATAGTATGTAAATTAAAGTAAAAGTATTATCGAGACCAAACAATTTAGACCCACTTTTGTTTTGATTATGTATAAATTTTGTAAATTATTATATTTAGTTGCTTCGGTATTCAGAAAAAAAAACTTGTAATTGAGAAACCGATGGGTCTTCTACTAAGGAAATAATAATTAAAGAGAATCCACTTAGCAAGGAAAATGCATATATTAAACATTTTAGAACTTGTGCGAATTGTGACTAGAATTAAGCTAATTCTTTCATTTTAAACATACATATGTTTAATAACTTCTTATACAATTCTTTAAATTCGAATGATTCAAATTTAGTCTGGTCGTAAAAACAATAAAATTTAGTAAAATTTTGCATTATCAACTTTATTTATATTTTTGACTAATTGGAAAAAATTAGTGAAATTTTCCAATAATCGAGTCAAGATCTGCTAAAGTCTTAATTTTAGTCACAATTCGCACGAACTCATATAGCAAAATTTAAAATAAGACGTAAAGTCCTTGCATCGAGTGTAAAATTAAAATGAGCAAAAATGTGAAACTGCTTTACATTGAGTAATTGCTTTACATTGACTATCTGCCATTTTTCAAGTTAAAGCTATCCGTAGATGTGTGTCATCTAGTGCTTCAAAGTATCAGAATATTTCTGATATCTGAATATTCTAAATAATTTCGAATTAAGGATCCGAGATCCGACCTATCTATAGTTAGTATCGGATCCTCGGATGCACCCCAAAATATAGACCGGGTCTCAGATTCGACCCATTCGGATAGTTTGGATTAGTGCTTCAAATGTTATCGGGATCTTCAAACTATCCAAATATATACAGATATCCGGATAGTTTTAGGTTCCGAATAGTATTGATAAATCGGATATCTGAATCCTGAAATAAATATCGATTAAACTAATAACTTTTGCGGCAAATTAAAAATTAAGTATCAGTGGGTATAATCTAGGAATATAAATAGTGGAGTATTGTATATTATTTAACCGCAAAAAATGTTAAATGAGTTTCAAATATCTACACATTTTTGGGATATTTTTACATATGGGTTCGACATGGGTAAATGAAATAAAGGAGCAGATCCGGATTTAGTATAGTGTATATCACAAAAAATTTCCCTTTCTAAGTACCCCTAACCCCTTAAATGATATAATATAAAAATACAACAAATAATAAGTGTAAAATTATATTATTTAAAAGTGATCAGAGAACATAGAAACTTTTTTGTATATGTAAAGACCGAGAAATTGAAATATCTACGAAGTCGTAATTACATCTGCATAATTCAACTTCATACAGGCATGTGCCTGACAGATAGGTAATGGTCTCGCCACAAAAGTTTTATTGTTTCCATTGTTTAGAAACCCAGCCGAACTGCAGTTAACGTAAATAAATTAAACAACACGTTGTGGTTGAAGTAAAGTAAACTCTATTATCTGAAGTGAAACGCAAAATATCCAACTTTAAAGTTTATTTTGCGATAGTCGACACAAGCAGTTAGCACTGTCTTTAATGGGATAACCAAAGATGTTCTGCCTTTATTGTTTTACCATAAACTCGACTAACTGCTGCGGTCAAATTCGAATGGTCAACTACTTACTTAATGCATAAAAGCCCGCATTCAAAGCTCGACTGGCGCCCTTATTTGAACAAAATGTACATATGTAAACTTTGTCCCGACGACCATTGCTTCTCCATATTTGTTCAGTGTGCTGCGCCGCCCACTTAGTCAATTTCTACAATAAACAGCGAACCAGGAGGCCACGGTACACACAATTTGATACTATTTCGCTAAAAGTCATAATAGTAAAACAAACGGCGCATGATTTTTGCACCGAGTCCCCGACATCGCGACTTGACTTTGTTTGCATGTTAAACAACGCCGTTTTGTCTGCAATTGTTGACAACGGCGACAGGGGAGTACTGGGGGGCTGCCTGGAGAGCGGGTGGAGCTGTCAAAGCAAAGCATTCAACCCAGTTGGTAGCCATCCAAATGGCACTCCACCTCGCCCAAATGTCTATTTAGTGAAGACCAACGACTGTAGGGGAACGTCGCGTCGTCGCGCCATTCTTCAGGAAAATATTTATGATGTCTTTTCGCACAAAGTCTGGAGTTATTCCAGAAATTCCCTGGTCCAATTTTCCGCTGCACTGGTATTACATACCACCCACTGAGATAAGTGCCAGTGCAATGGAGCGTTGAACCACATTGGAACGATAACTCCAAATTCTTAATGTCCTCATGGTGGGCCGAGCGTAGTCCAGTTAAAATGGTCTCGTTTAAGACGATGACGCCAAAAATAAATTCCTCGATGGTTTCACCAACTTTCTTAAACGAAACCATTTCTGGTGATTTTGTCGCAGAACTCTTTAGCACTTTGTCTCGACTGCAGCAACAACCAAAGGACTTATTGCCCTTTATTTGCTGACGCTGCATATTTAAACGTATCAAAAGTTTACTGCCAGTCGGGCTGCACTGAGGTGAATCCCCTCCCTTTCCCCCTCCCTTGCAGAAGAAGCTCCTGCTGCTGTTTGGTTCTGCTGTAGAAACAGCACTAAAACGTGAGTATTAGAAAAACTCGGATGATCCTGGCCCCGGAGTGGCGGTTTTTATTTTTGGGTCAATGCATTAGCAAAAGTGCGTTGCGGAGGTTATGCGGACTATTTTTAGCTTCCACAAAGAGCAGGGAACTTGTTGGCTTGGAAACTGTGCTAATCAATATCTCAAGGTTTTCGTCGAGCTAGATTTTGATTCGCAGCTATGTAGTTAGTCCGGAAACTCTTTTATATATGTGCTGAGAGTACAAATGAGGGCAAAACACACGTAGACGGATAGAGAAACCTAGATTTGTTTTTTTTTTTTTTTTCTGTAAAATTAGGTTAGAGAACTCGTAATACATATGTCACTACTCAACTGAAGGGTTTGTATCTAGATACAACCGTGAAAGTACGATGCAAGTGCTTTTGCATATCTTTCTGTCTGTGTCAACTTTGAACTACTACTTAAGCCGTGGATCAATTACTTAAAAAACAGAGAACGGTGGAGTGAGTGGAGTTTATCGTCCACAAACCTTACAAATAGGTTGGATATGGGATTCTGCTACAGATATATACATTTTCCAATAGTATCGAGAATATATTGTCCAAATTTGTGTAAATAAAATTTCATAATTGTTTCTATAGCAATCGATTTCATTACACCTTTTATAACGATTTCTTCATTAAAATGGTACCAATTTACAAAGCATCATCATCCACTTAAGCATCCACTATTTTTGGTCTCTGAAAGTATTATATCTAAAATATTTAAGAAGATATTGGTAGAAAAAGAAAAATTTAGAATGGCTGTTTTTGAAAATTGTAAGGGAAATGTGTATTTTTAATCAAATTTTAAAAAGGATTTAAAGGGAGCGAACAAACTTTAAAAGTATTATTAATATCTTAAGTTTTTGTTTGAGTGTTAAATTGCATATACTCTGTTTAGTTTGTTGCTTTCTAAATTATTAAAATAATAAATATTAAATTTAGAATTATACCCGAATCGATATTGTACACTCAAACAGCCCATCCGTTGAGGTCAAACTGACAATACTTACTCTAATATGTATATTGAATAATATAAAAGCTCTTATTGAGAATAGATTCGTAAGCCGTGTACTATATATCTGAGATCTTAAGGACTTTTCAATAATTTACTATAAAATCTCTTTCATGCAGAGACGGATCTCGGATCGGAAACTTAGTCAAGTAGGTAGTTTTCTTTCATCGCCTCCGTGCAAATAGAAATCTTCAAATAGTAGGTAAAGTGGCATAATAATAATAAATGTGGCTTTTGAAATACATATTCTTTACTTATAACATATAAATACGAATGCTTTATGATAAGCTCCTGTTCAAATCCCAACAATTAAATGTGGAAGCGTAGGTATGTCTTTCGAAGTTCCAAGTAGACTAAGGCCGTTTGCAAATTCATTTTTTCGAATATTTTCCTTTCCCCAGGACATCGATTACTATTTTCGAAAATCTCAACTCTGCCAATTTATGACATTGGCTTTTCATTGGAAATTATATTAAAAAAAGGGAAAATTAATGATAATTTATTTAAATTTACAAACTTTGATTGTGCTTATTCATAAACAAGTCTTTTCATTGACAGAATTAGAATGCATTTACAAGCATTTATTGTATAATTTGTAGGAATTTCGAAAAAATAAATTTATCATATACAGTAGGTGATCAATGAATTAGGAACACTTGAAAATTTTAACACATTTTCAATTAATAATATGTAATATGTATTTCTGATGAAGATTGATGAAAAGATTTTTGCATAAATCAAATAATGGAATATCCCACATTGGTTTAGGTAGGTAAATTTCATAATATCCTTCCTATAATGGGTAAAAAAGAGTTATAAAAAGGGCAATTTCAGCAGTCATTTGCATTAAGGAAGTTATCGAGTGAAGTGATTATGGAGGAACTAAAGTGTTTTTGTAGACAAAAATAAACAGTTACTATTAGCGAAGTAATCTTCTAACGAAGTGTGAAAAAAAAAGATAAAAAGTATTGTTTTAGGCTGTGTATGAATCCTTTTTTGTCAATTTGTCAATTTTTAATAGTGGGACGACGAAAAGACATAACGAGTGAAAAAAAAAATCGAAAATGCAGTATTATTGAGAATGCAAATGTTTTCTCTTCGAGAAATAGCTAGAAAAGCTGAAGTTTCTGCGGCCACAGCTAGCAGAATATCAAAAAATATTGAAGGTGGGCTGTCTCCTGGCCATAATAAGGAGGAAAACTGTAGGAGCAGAAGGAAAACCGCTGCGAGAACTGACCGGGAAATTATTCGAAAAGGTGCACAACAACGCAGGGCATGAGAACGCGTACTCACTAGAAAGCTAAATGAGCAGGGAGTAAATATATCAGCGGTGATAGTTAGAAGAAGATTTTATGAGGCATGTCTAAAATGTAGGTGGCTTGCAAAGAAGCCGAAATTAACGGAAAAAATGAAGAAAAAGCGATTAATTTGGGTAAAACTTCATATAAACTTAACCATCGACGATTGCAAAAAAGTAATTAAAAATTGGAACATTAGGGTTGCATTGACTTTTTACTTTTTCTTTTACACTCAGATCATATTTAGTGACGAATGTCGCTTAGAGGCTGTCACGGAAGCAGCTCATTTTGTTAGAAAGAGAGAAAATGAACGTTTTAAAGAAGATTGCCTCATAAAAATGGTACAACATCCACCAGCAACAATGATATGGAGTTGCATTACCTCAGAAGACCCCAGTACTATTTAATTCGTCGAAGGAACGTTACGTTCGGAACAATATAAACGTATCCTGCAAAAAGTCCTTCTTGCTTATATGGACTCCCTGGGTTCCAGAAGGTCTTCCTACACATTTATGCAAGATGGGGCACCATGCCATACAGCAAGATCTGTGAATAGTTTTTTCAGTTCAAAAAATATTTATGTTCTTTCTTGATCGGGCAATTCACCTGATCTCAATCCCATTGACAATTGTTGGACCTTTCTAAAATGTAAAGTATACTCGAGGTCAAATAATGCAATACAAAGTTTGAAAAATAATATCGGAGATATATGGAATAACAACGCTGAAATTAAGGAAATGATCAAGAGTTGTATTGAAAGTATGCCAGTTAGAATAAAAGAAGTCATTAAAGCCAAGGGGGAACGACGAAATATGAAATTTTTAAACTTTATGTACACCAGATGAAGCTGAGTAATAAATATGTAGTGTCAGTTTTACATAATTTTTACTAAATTCTTTAAATATCCACAAATTCTCAAAAACTTAAAAAAAAAATTTCTAGTGTTTCTAATTCATTGATTCCCTCCGAAATAAAGAGCTAGAGAAGTTGTTTGATTAAATTAATTAAATGTAACATGTTTCACTAAAAGTTGACATATATAACTTTTATAAGTTTCACCACGAAATCTGATATCCATTAAATTGACGAGTTCCGTAAATCTAGTGTTTAAAATATTTCAAAAAGGCAAAGAATTAATTTTTCTGCAATATGTGCAATCTTCCATAATGTCCATGTGTGCCATATTGCTACTTTGAATTATCTTATATTACGTTCAAACGCTGACGTAGTTGATTTGAATGAAAAGTGAAGAATTTTAAAGGGAAAGAAAGCTGCCTAAGACTCAAACCTTGGAAAATCAATTACTGAGCTGAAAAGGAAACTAACATAGAAATTTACTTTCTAAAAACTGTGTTTAGTACACGGCCTAAATGTGCCTTATATAATTATCTTACTAAACGTACTTTTTGCTATTTACTTTTATCCCACCAAAATTTTTAGGGAAAATCGTGGAAAAGGTACTAAACCCATAAAACCAGAGTGACTCCTTAATTTGATTAAAAAAAAAAAAATAGTAAATCTACCTAATTTGACCATTAGACCATTAGACCATAATTTTTCCTCCGTTTCAACTCTGAAAACATAAATTCCCAGAAAATTTCTACGAAACTGTGTCATACTCGCCACTGCCGCGGGTTGTGTTCAGAACTTGTTGTATCTTTTTATTTAGCTCTAAAACATTTTCCATTTCACGATGGACTTAATTTTTTCCATCCATTAAATATCACTCTGTGTATAAATTTACTTTGACCAACAAAAAAAAAAAAAAAATGTTTGCTGCCTTTGTAAATAAAACTTCTATCATAAGTACCAATTAATTATTTATGTGCTAAACATTCTCGTTTCGCTGAATATTCGTCCATATTTCATATGCGCTGCACAAGCAATCAGAAAAGGTCGGGATGAAAGAAATTGAGTTATTTGTTTAATTACGCCAAAAACTTTTTTCCTCCTCATCTTTATTAATATCATTTGAAGAAGGTTCCTCAACGAGCTAATTGGTCAAAGCAGCGCGTACTCGACATCAAATGCAAAAATATTCGTGCGCCGGAGTAATTTTGATGAACTGTGTCACTGTATATTAAATATTAAGTGAATTTCTTGGTAAGGCAGCCTATTCAATTATGCTGAATTTTTGCAACAAAGCAACTGAAATTGAATTGTAGGCATTTAGAGGTCCTTCCGTAATCCAACAATTCTGTCATGCCATTTGAAAGAGGCTCTGAGAGTCGTTCGACTATTCAAACTTCGGCGATTTCCTCTCTATTCAAATTCATAGAAATACAAAATATTATAGTTTAGTAGTTGACGTCAGATATAATAAAATGCAATCAAAATATTAGGGAAATTACACAGTTAATGGCATTTAGCGACGACATTATAATATCACAATGAATGCTCCAAAATGTAAAAAAACTTTCAAACTCTAGTCGAATTAGAGTACAAATTTCTTTCATAATGAACACAACTTTAAAATTGTTGAGGCAAATAAATATAATTATTTTCGGCTAATGCCGACAAGTATCTGCAATTATGCCTATCAAGCCGACGGAAATTCTTAGTAATTTTATTAATCTCAAATTGCTTGGCAAATATACCTGGTTGGAAGGAGGAAGTTGCTCCAATTAGCTTCCCGGGCAAGGACTCTTTGCAAGGACTTCTTCGCAAATTGCAATCTAATTTCAATGACCCAATTACAATTGCTGCAGAGTAGATATATTTTGAAGACGTTCACAAATTTCCTAATTATCCAAGTCGAATCTTAAAATGCTTAATTAAGGCAGACGTCTCGAGTGCCAAACATGCTGAAGTGACTGGTCTTTAGTGCAGTTTATTTTGTAATCACCAGCTGATGTATGCCTTCATACTATTAGGTCGTCAAGAATGAAACTTGTAGTTTACAGTTTTGCCAACGTTGACAGCTTGTTATTTGACAGTGCCTTAATATTTTTCTATGTTGTTTTTTTCGTTAAGAAGCTACACATATTGCCGATAAAAGGAAATTATCCTAAGCTCTAAAAAATATTATTAACTTTTTTAAAAAACTGTTGTTTTTGATAATGGATCGGTCGGAAATTTGTACTGTAATGAAGTATGAGTTCTTACGTGGAACTACGACATCGCAGACCGCGGGAAACATAAATGGTGTATTTTTATTTCTAGTTTAACTACGCAGTAAACAGTATCAAAATGGTTTGCCAAATTTCGGAGTAGTAACTTTTACCTCACAAATGATCCACGCAGTCCCCCAGAATTAAAGGTCAATAATGACGTACTAAAGGTCACTTTTGAGTCTGATCCATCTGAAAGTGCTTATGAATTATCATTAAAGTTCGGTGTAAGCAAACAAACAATATTAACTCATTTATCTCAAATCGGGAAACTGAAAAAGTTAGATAAGTGGGTTCCACATGAACTGAACGAAAACCAGAAATAAAAGCGTTTGGAAGCTTGTTTGATGTTGCTTTCTCGCCACAAATCTGATCCATTTTTGAATCGAATAATCACTTGTGATGAGAAATGGATTCAATATGACAATAGCAAGCGTTCAGCGCAGTGGTTAGACAAGAACGAATCTCCAAAACATACTCCAAAGCGAAGTATTCATCAGAAGAAGTTGATGGTCAGTGTTTGGTGGACTAGTGCAGGTATGATTCATTACGAGTTCATGAAATCAGGCTCATCGATCACAGCAAAATGATGCTAGAACTTAAAAAAAAAAACAGCCTAGATTGGTCAACAGATCGACTCCTATCTTACTGCAAGATAACGTCAGACCACACACTGCGCAAATGACCGTGGCAAAACTACAGGAATTGGAGTTGGAACTTCTTCATCATCCTCCATACTCACCAGATCTAGCTCCCACAGACTACCACTTCTTTCATAATTTGAACAACTTCTTGATAGGAAAAAATTTCAATTCCAATAATGCAGTAAAATTGGCCTTCCAAGAATTCATAGACTCTCATCCACCAGGTTTTTATACCACCGGGCTGAACAACCTGCCGCTTAAATGGCAACAATGCGCATACTTTGATGAGTAAAATCGTTTCTTG
Organism: Dysmachus trigonus; assembly: GCA_949715965.1. Classification (NCBI taxonomy): domain Eukaryota; kingdom Metazoa; phylum Arthropoda; class Insecta; order Diptera; family Asilidae; genus Dysmachus; species Dysmachus trigonus. The sequence goes on along the minus strand of OX454322.1, from coordinate 77,062,636 downwards.
TGTTTATAAATTATCAGCAAACTTTACCTACTTTTCTACAAATTTCATACTTGACGACCTGATACTTTCGACTAATTACTCTACTTAATTTTTACAAAGGTTTACAATTTGGAAGATTCTAATTTTTAAACAAAAAATTATTTTGCTATATTTTTGCGAAACGGATTCTTAACATTATTCAATTAGTTGCAAAACAAAACAAAAATTGATACCACTATTAAACACTTATTTATTTCATCAAATTTATTTACCTTATGACGGAAATTGTCTTCATGTTAATCGAAAAGAACATTAATTTTGCATCTTATAGAATTTTCATGTTTGGTACGGCTAAGGTTCATGAAAACTTTAAAAATAAGAAAGGTTGATTTACACATTTTTTCCTAAACGTAAAAATAATAATAAAAAAAATTCCAAAAGTCACACTTTCCTGTATAAAATGTCCTGCTTTTTTTAAATCTGCACTCAGAATCATAACATTTTTAATCGAAAATTCCAAAATTATGTCTTGAAAGTTGACGGAAATTCAGTTATGTTAAATATTTATCCAAAATAATTTGTAGCGTAAAAAACTGTGTATACCCTTTATTTTACCACTCTCTGAATGGCCCAGTTTTTACCTTGAGCTCACAAAAACTATTATTCAAATCACAGTGCAATCGACGGGACTGTTAAAACCTTTTTTTTTAATCATATTTCTTTCAAAACAAAATTTTTCAAATTTTTACATAATCAAATGCCTTTTTGAATGAAATCAAATATTGACTCAAATATTCACCCCCACCGCCATAATGAAGACGCCATTTTGGAATTTCCCCTTTAAAAATTGTCAGAATCTGAGTCCAAATTTAAAAAGAGCAGGAAATTGTACACGGAAAAGTGTGGATTTTCGAAATTATTTTATTATTAGGTCTCTCTGTTAACTCTAAAGCTTTTACTGCTTACTTTAAAGTTAACCTTACGGAGGGGACAAATTGAGTTCTTGACAGCACTTCTCCTCTTACCAAATTTTACCAGATTTTAGACGGTCTCGCAGTGTAGATTTGGGTAAAATCACCGATTGCTTGTGACTGTGTAATCTGTCATTTGCATGTTTAAATTTTGCATTTCGATTCAAATAAAAGAAGTTATTGAACAAATTTTTAAATAAATAAAAAACATATTACAAAATATTCGAAAATATTCAATAAATCCAAAAGTTGCTCCTCTGACATCTTGATCATATTTGACAATTTAAATACACAAGTAAGATTAGGTATACCCAATTTTTACTTGGTAACTTTTGATGTTTATCCCCACTACTATATGCATTTTCCTAGGTAAAAAACAATCGATATCAAAATGTTCGTTTTAGAAAAAAATGGGTTAAAGAAGTTCGGAATCTTTTCAGCGGATTAAAAATGCGTTGATTAATATTTTAATATTTTCTAAGGCAAATAGAGCTAGCTGATACTATTAAGTGCTTTTGTATTGGTTTTTTGGGGTGTATCCTACAAAGAAATTACAAAATTCCATTTTTATGAAAAAGCGGTGTATCAAATTAACGTGCTAGAAGGTGTTGTGAAACCTCAAACGCACTCCTTTCGGTGGAGAACATTGGATCTTCCAGGGAGACTCTGCTTCTGCTCACAAGGCAAAGAGCACATAGAAGTAGCTACGCTTTTATTGCGCAAGAAGATTAGCCCTCCGAAAGCTTAGATTTAAATCGAATGCTCTATGGATAGAGTTAGAGAAAAATACCCTAGACACACGACGCGGAAGAATGATCATTGATTCAATTACGTAATAGATTCAATGATCATGTCTACTTTGGGGTGACACACGGTAATTACGAATTTCTTGCAATTCGATTTGACAGTTGTCAGATTGGTGCTAGTTGTGTGACACGTTGTGTGGAAGTTTTTTTTCTGGCACACGTACACTTATTTTAATCCTTAGTCAGGCGTCCCGTAGAGCACTATCAAAATAGCTATGCATAAATTCTATAATTTACTATTCCGAACCATAATGACAGGAAATGGACAATTATTTTCCATATGATAATGTTCTTCTAGTAATTTGTTAACACAGTTTAGATTTTCATTTAAATTCCAAACAGCCATGAGTTTTTGTTATATTCCCCATTTCGATTTACCAAGTGGGGAAAAACCTTCTAAAAGAACTTTGAATATTTCTCTTTTTTCCCCATCAGAGATTGTTTCAAAACCTTCCACCAGAAACTCGCGACGAATTCCTCTTACATGTTTATCCACTGGATTTTCGAGTGTTGATTGAGATACAGACTTCTAAAAAGTGTCCCCTTTAAATTTAACGAGCATTGTATTTTTGTTGCGTTTATATTTGTTATTTGTTTTCTACCTTTGTATAAATGACACATGTTAAAAAACTCCACTTCGTCAAAGTTTTGTTGGGTAACACAAATAATTTGTACATCCCCTTAAGAAAAAGAAAGGAAAGATAAATTTTCTTAAAGCTCCTCTTTGCAACAAAACTCTCTGGCGGCTCCACGCATAAATTCAGCCCGGACGAACTTTGCGAAATCTGAAATTGAAATCTCGAGAGAAGTTCCCTTTTATTTTAATTAAGAGATTTTATTACAAAATTAAATTGATGCGAAGCAACGCACTCTGAGTGAAAGCGAAAATATTCATAATGTGTGCGAGCACACATAAGAAAGAGTTCATCTAAAGAAAACAAAAACGAAACCTGAGCCTTCTGACATCACCAAATTGAGAACTTTTGTATGTCTTCTACCCCATCTATCCATAGAATTGGTACAAGGACCTTTCGCTGGATGTAACATACCACCAGCACATGCATTTATATATATAATTTCCTTACGACTGTATTTTGAACATGTCTCCACGAAATATACATAAGAAAGCCTGATGGAATATGGGAATGAAAATTCATGTCATGGGTCACATTCTTGTCGTTCGTCAGATATGTGTATTATTTTCTGAATACTACTTTCCAATACTCGAAGCTCTCTACTGTGCCATAAATAATGAAACACCATCAACTCACTTGGACATATGAACTGGATCTTTGTCTATAGTATCTTAGAATTTCAGCATCTAAATGCTATTTCACTTTAGCAAATAACATTGATAGAGAAGCTAAAAGAGTGGACAGTGCCTAATTTTCTTTCATGTTTTTGTTAAGACTTTCCTTTGATTTTTTTCTTTGTTGTTCTTAATTTTCTGACGAGACCAAATGAAGTCAAATTAGAATGTCTGTTTATCTAACTTCGTTCTCTCATAAAATATAAGGGAATTAGTCATATTAAAGTAATTATATAGGGTGGGCCATCGGTTGGTTTCTTTTTAGAAATGCTATAAACTAAATCGTATTCAATATTTTTTCAAAGTTTGTTGATGTATTGAAAAGAGTAAAGTTTCCGATTAGTTATGGAATATGATTCCATTTAAATGGCTTTCTCTGCTGGCTTGACAGTAGCCCATCCTATCAATCTAGTTTTGCAGAACATTTTCAATGGTTCCGGGCTTCACGAATGGGTCGATCAATATTGTGCTTAAGTGCCTGACTTTCAGAAGTCTAAAGTCAGAATTGCCTAGAGTCTCTACTAATGTATTTAAATCTGAAATAAATTAAATGTGTATACCATTTGACTAATGTGGGTAAATTGAATTAAATAAATTTTCTAAAAAGGTCATATATGGACTATAAAATTGAATTAGCAATGACATTTTACAAGCTGGATTTTACAATCATCTAATTTAAATTAGATGAAGCATTTAATTATAGTTTGGAAAACCATTTAATGTATGCAGAATACCAAGTAGACTTTTAAACAATTTTCCTAAAGATTAATCATCTATTTGGGTTTAGATAAATTTAATGACATAAAATTTAATAGTCGGCAACATTTTAATTATAATCAGAATAATAGTAGTTATCTTCCTTTAGAATATACCATAAACAATAAAAGGATTAATTTAATTAATTACGATACCGGCAAATAAAATTTCTATTACACAAACCAACGAATTTATATATGTATGGATTTAATGTAACATGTTATAACATAAATAGGATTCTATATTATTTTCTTTATGATGTTTAGCATACAATCTGAATAAAGGCTATTTTACCAAAAGTTCCATAATTGACCACAAAATTAGTGAGTGATTAATATTGCTCCGATTTACATATGTATAAACGCCACTCTGCCCAATTCTTATACACGTCACGAATCAATAGAAATTCCCCGAATTGGTTGAAATCGATACATGGTGCACTAATTGCCAATTACCAGGTGGTGTACCCTCATCGTTATCTGCTCATAAATCCGTCACCTTCGATCAGATAAATGGAAATTATCTCTTTCCACTTCCTCTCTGGTGACATTAATCTTCCAAATTTCTGATTTTCAATTAGTTTCGCCAAGATTGACTCATCCTTCTTAAGATTAAATATTTCGGAATGGTTATAAGGCATTTGCCGTCATATTTAGGCACAAATCCAAGTTCCAATTAGGCATTCCGAGAAGATTAGGATTGCACAAATTAGGATCAATGGACATTTATTTAAGGAACACGGGCACACTTAAATTTGAGAATATTAGGAGATTAATTTCAGAAAATAAATTAAGAGAATGGGACTAAAAGTTTCGGAAATATTAACAGACTTTATATCAAAATTGTTTACTTACTTTGGGAATGCATAATTTTTTTTATTAATTCAGTTTAATTCTGTTCTGTAATACTTCGTTGAAATGTACAATAGCAAAATATTGAAAAAGCGCAAATCGGTTATCGTACTTACCAATTTATAAACAGTAGCAGTGATATATACGAGTATGTGGATATATAGTATGTTTTAAGATAGTTAAAAGCAACTTCCACGAAAATTATCAGCAGTACATTGCAATAAAGTAATTTCTTCATAAGTTCTTAACATTTTATATGCACAACATTTGTTGTTGATTTTGTTTAAGACAATGAGGAAAACGTAGTTATACTCTAAGACGTTCACTATCGGAGCATGATAAAAAAAGAAACACTTTTTGTAAGACAAATTAAAAGATATAAATGTTGAAGATTTCTGGTCTCAACAGGACGGTGCCAGGAGTAACATAGCAATTTTCCAGACCACCGCACCACAAGAATCGGTTATATCAATTTACCGCCGAGATCATGCTCTGCACCTTAAACATTCCAAATTTATTTCTTTATGTTTATTGGAAGCGAAACATCTGTGACCAAACCAAACCAGAAAAACGACACAAAACAGCCGACATAAAGTTTTTGTTGTGCCGATCGAACATTATGATGAGCGCATTACACCATGTCACAGAAACCCTGTTTGCCATTCAAACTATATAATCTTTCGTGCGAGATTTTATAAAATTTAATAAATAAATAAACTAACTAAAATTCCTACTTAATAAACTATTAGTTTTTATCCTTCTTTTCATATTTTCATAAGAAAACTTAATTCAGATCAACGTTTAAATTGCCTCTCAAAATTCTCTATCAGAAGGAATATAGGTTTAAATATTGGATTGGTAGGAAAGTCTTGCGACACAAATAACACTTTCTTTAATAAACATACTATTTTATTAAGATCGTATTAATCACTGATATACTCTCCTTCTTCATCTACAACTCTTGCCCAACGCCCCGGTAAACTTCGAATCCCATCCATCCAAAAATCCTTTGGTTTTGAATCAAAAAACTCTTCTAGGGTATTTGGAAGGTCTGTTTGGTCATCGAACTGTTTATCGCGTAAATAATTTTTTAAAGCACGAAACAAATGACGGAGCTAAGTCTGGTGAGTATGGTGGATGGGATAGAACTTCCCAACTTAGCTCTGAAATAGTTTGTTTAACTAATTTAGCTATGTGGGGCCGAGCGTTATCGTGAAGAAGACGAGCATGTAAACGCTTTCGCCATTTTTGTTTAATAATTGAAGACAGATTTTGTAGTTGTGATGACTAGTATCTGCTTTTATTGTGGTGTTAGGTGGAAGAAGTTCGTAAAACAGCATGCCCTCAGAATCCCACCAACAACAGAGTAAAACTTTTTTCTCAGCATGGGTTGGTTTTGGTTTCTCGTCTTGATGAAGCCACTGGCGCTTCCGTGTATGGTTAACATACAATACTCAGCTCTCATCTCCAGTAACTATTTCGCTGAAAAAGTCCTTCCTGTGTGGATGAAGCAACAATGAAAGGCAAATAGACATTCGCGTCGCTTTGTTTGACTCGCTGAGTTCGTCGGGTATCCAAGATGATAAAACTTTTCTGTATCCATACTTCTTAAAGTGTTTTTGATGGTAAAATGACTACAGCGAAGTTCATCTGCTAACTGTCGTGACGATGCATTGGGTTTCATTCGTAGTAGAGATCGCAGTTCTTCGTCGTAAACGACTGTTGGCCGGCCGGACCTAGGTTTGTCTTTGAAGGTTATGTCACCAGAAAGGAAACGTTTAAACCAACGTGCTACTGTCGAATGATGAACCACATTACTGTTAAACACACTGCACACATTAGTAGCAGCAGATCTTGCAGAACGTCCCTGTAGGAATTTGTAGTAGGCAATCGCTCGAAGCGCACTCTGATCCATCTTTTTAACTCATAACATAACACATGTCATTATACGATATGATCTGATATGACATAACATACATAAAAGATACATGACGTATGACGAGAAGAAATGAGGTGGGACACATGATATGATATGATGATATATATGATAGATATGACAGAACACATAAAATGACACATGATATAATTTGACACATAACACGATACATGTGACATGGCACATGATGCATGATAAGACATTGCAAAATATGAAAAGTGTAACACAAAAATTTATTATTATATTCTTGAAATAAAAATTATTATCCTGTTTATTCACATTTGTTACACGTGACCAGTAATATTAAATGTAAGGTAGGGATCTGATTTGAAGTAGTTTTCAGGGCAATACTTCTTTTTCATTTGAGTTTTCGAGAACTCTTTTACCCTCCTGTTTAGTTATGTAAATTGCAATAAACTTTTTATATCTACTTTTAAAAGTCATACCTTGATTAAATTTTCTTTTCTTCCGACGAATATTTGCTTCCAGGCAACGCTGAATAACTCAGCAAGTACTTTATAAAGAACGATACCGTGCCCATTAAAATACCTTTTAATATTTCTTGACTTGCGGTGAAGCTATGTTATAACAGCGCACAATTTCGGTTAATTCCCCTTCATTACCTTTTAAAATCTCATCTCTACTTGAAGTAATTGGCGCCTTGGTTCACACTAAATCTTAGGCAAGGCTCTGAGGCTGTTATAATAATTTATTTAAAAATGTATATAACGTTTGCCTATTTCAATCCAAATAAAAAATGATAACATTCAACTGGATCCTTTATGCTGAAACTTCTTGGGAAGCCCACCTGCCTGTCTGAAAAATATTTCAATCTTAGAGAACAATTTCATAAGAAATTCTACCCTTTCTGGGTGTAACGACTCTTTTCAAATGTGAAAAGAGATACTTCGGAAGGCTTTGCACGGTGTAACGCTTTTAGCAATATATATTCCACAATAATTTTTATTTTCGAATATAAAAGCAACCTGGAGAGGTGTATAGCGGAAGGAGTACACTAGAAAAATGTGCTGGCTCTAATATTGGGCGGGTCCCGGACATCCCAAGGGGAATTACGAGTAGCATATGTGTGCAATTTTATAGAGATATCCATTTCTTACAGTTTTCTAGTGCCACCATTTCCGTATGAATAAATCTCTGGGAATTTTTACCTAAAAAGGGTAAAAGTACGAATGCCTAATGCTGGCAACTTCATCAGAATTTCTCGTAAAGTGAAAAAGTTTCGTTTAATGGCTTGATTTCATGTGCATAAATAAATTGAGCTATTAATCTAATTTTGTTCTCCAGAAAATTCCCTATTCAAATTGCCAGTCTAATTTCAGATGCCAATTCCACACAGCAGGAATCGGACGTTTTAAAATAGAGATCGATTTATTTATTTAACTTTCTCAACGCTGAGGTGTTCAAAATTGTAAGAACTCTCTTTTCGGTATGAAAATGTGAAACAACGTAAAATTACCAAAAATAAAAATTAAACGTAAAAGTACCAAAAATAAAAATTAAAATATAACTTGTTAAAACTGGAATATGATATGTAATAAGATAAGGTTAATTTTTGAGAAATATAGACAAATAGCAGTAAATATCAATCGCACTTTGGATGTATTGACTTATCGCTTTCAAAAACATGCCATTCACTATAAACAAAATGAAAAAATAAAAAAAATAAATAAATTTAAAAAAAATTACTAATAAAAATTCCATACTGAAAAATTCTTCGAATAAATTTTGCAGACTAATTTTCGTTGGAAAGGTGAAAAAATCAAGAAATCTTTTTTCTTTAAAAACACTGAGTACGGAAATACTCACATATATTGATTATTTGAAGATTTGATATTGTTTTCTTATATTTTCTTCTTTTATATATTTACTTACAAGGAAACGTTCTCAGGTGTGTCCCACCGGTTTTGATGAAATTGAAATAAGTTATAAGTATCGAAAAATAAGAGACACGTACTTTTTTTTAGGGGGTACTTTTATTTATTTTTTTTTTTTTATAAAAATTGGTGTATTTTTCAAAAGTTTGTCCGCCATGTTGGATCCGCCATTTTGAATTTTTTAAATTTAACATCAGATTCCTAATCAGCGACTCCAAAAACCCCTTAATACTGGTTTTCACGAGAAAGCTGATGTCTAAAAGAATATACATCATTTACGAAGTAGTGCTAAGGGTTGTTTACCCCCTTGAGGAGCTTTTTTTACGAAAACACAAAAACAGGTCAACTTTATTTCTCAAAATCGTATCTAAAAAAAATATTTTTCAATGATTTTTAACTAAAATTGTTATTTGTGACGCAAAAATATTAAAAAAAATAGTTTTTCTACAATAAAAAAATAAGGGTTGCCATCCCCGGGAAAAAAGGTTAGTATATTTATGAGACATCATTTCCAATTTGTTTCATTTGAAAAAATTTATTAGAACTTGAAATATTTAGAAAAAACTGTTTTTGGAGGTAAACTTTAGGGGTGGATTTCACCCTCTAAATGTGCGTATCCGCAGATAAATAAAAATACTTGTCTCTTATTTTTCGATACTCTATAAATTATTTGTTTTTCAAATTGGCAATTCAAATACATGTATTAAATATTCAGTGTTGGTTTATTTTATCAAAATATCCAAATATTCGGTAAGTGAAAAGGCATTTTCTACTTTAATAATTACCAATCCCCATACAAACAAGAAAGAGTTGTTCTGTACTTCGTCACATTTTCAGTGAAAATCGAAAAGATCGGTCGCATTCTGTGTGAAGATTAGTTAATGTTTATTTTAATTCCAACCTTTCTTAATGTTGTTTAGGTTTAAATTTACAAAAACTTAATATTTTTAAGGAGTAGTCAATACACAGACTACACAATTTTTTAAAATAGGTTTGGGTGAACAAATTTATACGATGTTTTTTTACTTAAATCGCCCTCAAAGATTTTGGTAAATTTTATTTTTTCGAAATTTATAGAATTTAAAAATGTCTTTCCAACCAGTCTGGCGGTTAATAATTCTTAAATTTTTCTTTAAAATAAAACCCTTTTAATTTGTGAGAAAGGTAAAGTATGCGCCATCGTTAACTACACATTTTTTTTCCATTTCTCTAGCAATTTGTGGATGACTTCCCAGAAAACTCTTACATCTTTTGAGATGGTCCAGTCATAATACCATTTTTTGACATCTCCATAATTGTTGAAGTGTTTCATGGAAAGTGCTTGAGACATCGATGAAAACAAGTGGTAGTCAAAAGGGCCCAATTCTGGTGATTACGACAAGTGGGGCAAAAGTTCTCAGCTAAGTGCAGAAATGGAGTCTCTGACCGCTTATGTTGTGAGTGATGAGGTGTTGTCGTGCTGCAAAATCATAATTTTCCGTGTCTTGTAGCCCATTCTGGTCGTTTTTCGATAAATGCATGGTTCAAATTGATAATTTATTGACAGTAGCGAACGGTATTTAACTGTTTCACCTGGTTTCAGAAGCTCATAGTACATGATACCCATCTTCAAATTCGTTCGGTTGATCTTGGCTTTCTTAGTGTTTTAAGTTGAAATCATTAATTTTGAACCGTCTAAACCAAGGCATTGGGACATTTTTATAATAAGTTTTCACAATTATACGACGGCTTTCATTCGCGTTTTTCTTTTGATGGAACAAGAAAAGCAGTACGTGCCGCAAATGCTCTTTATTTGGCTTGAAAGTCGACATGTTTACCTCATGAAAAAAATATGACGCAAACTAGAAATCGTTTAAAGATCAATGGCGTTTGATAAGAGATTAGATCGTGAAATAAATTTTGTTTACAGCGCTATCTCTTTAAAAAAAAATTAAGAATTATTAACCGCCACACCTGGTAACAGTTAACAAAATTTGTAGAAAAAAATCAGGCATTAATCTCAATTATTCAAGTTACTTATGACCAAAAATATCTTCGAACTCGTAATTTGGTGAAAAATCACAAAATTAAACATGGGGGTGATTCGTATACCTTACCTCGGGGCTGTTCTACCCCTGGACTCTCGCTTGACACTATTCCTTAGGATACCCTGTATGGTATTTTATTTTCTAATAATTCCAGCATAACTCTGTAAAATTTATATTAAACTTAGTGTGAAAAGTCAAGGTGTATGGTTGTTTGATTACACATTAACAAGAAAAAAAACTTTGTATTAGCCCCTATAAGCGTTATAAAGTGGTGAGATAAAGGATTCCCGATCGCTTGCTGCCCGGAGCCCCAGACCCTCTAGCTGCAGTTCTGTTTCTCACTATTTAAATAAATGTTTAAAATATGCACAAAGTAAATTAATAGACTTTTATCATAAAATTTGTTCCTCACTAAAAACTTTGCCATGGTCCATGCCTCTGGATATGAGGGAATAAGCTTTACAACTACAGCATATTCAAGCTAAAGGCCCGTCTGCCCTTTTTCCATAAATTATGAAAATATTTTTCGCACCATAAAAAGAAGGGAAAGTAGTATTTATAAGAACTTTGTTTTTCCCACCTTAAAGGTTTCCTTTTTGTTCGTCCGCAAGCATAAAAAGTGGAGCAAAACACTTTTCTCTGAAGCGAACCCGCCCGCAGATGGGATCGCAAAATTACACACAACTCGATATATACATAACATAACAGCTATACATAAGAGCCTGCCGGCATACAATACATATATATGCAAATGGGCGAAGAGTGTAAATGGGGCAACAAAAAGTAATCATCTTGTTGTTGCCTTTACAGTTTGCCGCACATAAGTTACTTCGAGCACATCAAACTCTCAAGACTCGGGAATTTAAGAGGGAAATAAAAAAGGTGAACGAAGGGAAATATATTACACTTCTTTTCCGTACCTATCCATCAGTGAACTTGCCAATTCATTACTCTCCTCCGAAAGTTTGCCCCGACCCGCGGCGCGGCGTGTCCTCTTGTTCGGGGGAATAAAAATAAAAATAAAACGGCGCAGGAAGAGCGTTAAGCAACTTCCCAAGGTAACAGGATGTCGAGAGGAAATCTTATTTGGAGGGAAGAATTTTCAATTTCGTCAGCTCTAACATGAAATTATGAAAGATATTAAACATACACGTCATATCCTGTCTAAATTTGGTTGTGCAAACGATGTTTTCTACGGTTTTACGTAGATAGATACGGGCGGGGCGGGCGGCGGCGCGGCGGAGAGTCAGCCAAACGAATCTTTTTTTAAATTGCACGCATCAGAGAAATATTTCAGTCCAAGTGCCTGAAGGTGTGTCAAAACCCTTGGAGTTCAAGGGCATTTCATTTCGAGGAATATGTGTAGAAGTGGAAATTTAATTAAGATTATTTAAGCCCATTTAATACGCTGCAAGAATTTTGGCACTTACATTTTTCGCACATTCTGAAAATATTATATACACCCATGAGTGAGTGCACAGTAGGAAATTTTGATATATTTTCAGTAAATTACGAGTTATTAAATCATGAATCTTATACCCTAGATACACGGGCACGACCGAATGAAGATCCAGCAGGGATTATCATCGGCTGTACCGTGTATCGGATTAAGTTTGAATCTACATTCATAACTGCATTCGAAGGCTACTCGATGAAGTTCCAAAAACTTAATTCAGAGCGGGTGAAATTGGAAGTCCTGGAAAAATCAGCTGATTTCCAGTGCAGTTATTCAAAAACGTGAATTAACTCAGCTGTTTGCACTTTGAACTGTCAAAACGAAATATCATCGACTCGTATGCCCGTGTATCTTGCATTGAATGAATTAAAATCCGAGTGAATTATAATTCATAGGATCTTCATTCAGCCGTGTCCGTGTATCTTGGGTACCATTCAATACTCAACTGTGACTAATCACAAATAATAAATTATGTTTTTCTTATTCTACTACTACTATCACAAACAGAGTCATCACAATCACTGACATATAATATACTAGACTGCTCGCCTGTATGATTTCCTATAGAAGCCGACTCCACACTGGGGCTATACTGCTAAATTAGTTCAAAACCACCCACAAGTCGTAATTTTTAAAGAAGTTAGAAAATTCTTATTGGAGGATACTCGTGTGGAGGAAACAAAGAGGCGCTCGAAACCCTTTTTCCGAAAAATTTTTTGGTTGATTTTAAAAATTCTTTGAAGCTTTTATGATCATATAAATTGTATATAATGAGGCTATAAGTTGATAGTTAAAATTTTAAAGGAAAATTTTATTTTCTTCTTTTTAGAGCATTTAAATAAAAGCTTTTTTTAAAAAAGGTTTTTTTGCTTTTAATTTATTTTTTACTTTTTAGTTATCGCTGGCTAGATTTTTTTAACCTGCATATTTATTCTGAGCGAACCCTTTCATTTAATACCCATACTACAGGAAAGCATAAAAAACTTCAAAAGTCCGCCATATTGGATTAAGAGTGATGTCAGTATATTTTTCTAATTATTCTCGGCAAGCCCTTTCATTTGATACCCATATTGCAGAAGTGCATAAAAAATAACTATTCCGCCATCTTGGATGTTCCGCCATATTGGATTTAGAATGACGTCACATTATTTTTCGAGTTACTCTCAACAAGTCCTTTCATTTGATACCCATATTGTAGAAGTGCATAAAAAATAACTATTCCGCCATATTGGATTTATAATAACGTCACATTATTTTTCGAGTTACTCTCAACAAGCCCTTTCATTTGATACCCATATTGTAGAAGTGCATAAAAAATAACTATTCCGCCATATTGGATTTATAATAACGTCACATTATTTTTCGAGTTACTCTCAACAAGCCCTTTCATTTGATACCCATATTGTAGAAATGCATTAAAAATAACTATTCCGCCATCTTGGATGGTCCGCCATATTGGATTTAGAAAGACGTCACACAGCTAATCGTGTATTGTCATCCAAACTAAACGTGTATACAAAATTTCAGCTCAATCGGTTGAAGCTATCTGCTTCAAAATTGAGTAGCAAGATTCCACCCGAACAAACATACATACATACATTGCAAGTTAAATAAAAGCTTTTAAAAATGAAAATCTGGAAAAAATCACAAATAGGACCATCAGGAGACATTGTATGATTAAGTAAATGGCTAATTTTGATTCAGAAACCTCAAAATTCTATTTTTGATTTTTTCCAGCTTTAAGTTTTTGGATTGTAAGATTGAAGTTTCAATATGCTGAATTTTCGAAGTCAAAGTGAAGTAATTAGAATTTTTAAAATCATCCAAGAAATTTTTGGCTTCGAGCGTCTCTTCGTTTTCTCATCAAGAGTATCCTCCAATAAGAATTTTCAAATTTCTTTAAAAATTACGACTTGTGGGTGGTTTTGAACCTAATGGGAACAATGTGCCACGGTTGCTTTTTTTGTTCTCTCTCTTTCGCGCTGAGGCAATGACAGCTCGTGAAATTAACGTTCGATAATGTCAGAGCTTTGTTAGCTTGCTGAATTGTCGTTAAAAGTTTTCTCTGACAGTTCTCTGGATCCATGTTTTTGCGTTCGAGAGTCGTCATTTTCACTTAAAGGGTTAATATATCAGAAATATTAACCTGAATAGGAATCCTGCCTTTCTCTTTTCTTCCCCGCCCGGGCAATCTGGCACGATGCATCTTTCCATTTTTTTTAAATTGCTTCTTTTGTCTATAATATAGACATCTTAATTTGCTGCACTCAATTCACTATTAAATTATCTCCCGATTCTACAAAAAAGTTAAGAGCGCTTAATCTCCCGATTGTTTAACAAATTAATTTTAAATATAACAAGGAAGTTTATTTACAAAAGAATAAGAGCTCTTAACTTTTATTCAAAACTGGGGGTATATATCGCTCATTAAATACAATAACGTCATAACTGAAAAATTGCCATTTTTCATAAAATGCATTTCAAAGATTAGGCTCTTTGTTATTTCAGTAAGAACTAGTTTCAAAACTACCTCTCCCTTGTCGCGAATTATGAAAGCTCAGATATGACGTTTTTACAGTTAAAATACAGTTAAAAGTATATACGAAATTTAGTCCACCCGTATAAGTAATTCAACAATAATGATTTTTGAGTTATGACGTTATTGCATTTAATGAGCGATATATAAATATATATATTTCGTATGCACGAAACAAATACCGCACTCGAAATACCGATACATATAAGTTTATTAAAAAGTTTTATGATAATTTGTATCTTCAAGTAATCATAAAACAAAACAAATCGCAAGTAAATGGCATAATATGAGTTCCTTCAATCAAGTGAATAAAAAATTCCTGGAAGCTTTTAAATAACCTTTTTAAGTTTGCTGTAAAGATTCTTAAATTAAAACACCAGAAAAGTTTATTTTTATTATTATATATTTATTTATTACAACGTGTTCATAACTTACATTTTATCAATCCCAAATTCTTATAAATATTAAGGGTATTCATGCAAACGCGTATTGACCTCGTATTCGCGTAAACCGCATAAGTCTCCCAGCCTCATAAATGAACTGTCAACATTTGTATAGAAAATCTAATACACAAACCTAATAAATTTATGCGGCAATTTCGGTGTGTAAACGATCTGATAAACTTACACAAACGTCAGTGGGTCAGAAGAACAAATTTCTTTGTGCGATTTTTTGCTGAAAAATGTCCAAGGTATGTCGAAGCTTTAATTAAATTCAACAATTTAATTGACAAAATTGTTATTAAATATGAATTACAGCAGACCGAAGGAAAAACGAAACCCAGCTAACTCGTAAAATTTGAGTAAATAGTTTTTCATCCAAATACGGCAAAACATCCGAAAGGAAGTTTTGTGATTTTGGGACACTGTAATGGACGAATGGAACGCCATACCTACAGTTTTCTGCAACCAGCATTGCGAGCGTTAACTCGTCAAGAATTTTTTCCTCCTTCTTACGTTGATTATCTAAAACATTGAAAAGTTTAATTTGGCAAACGAATTTTTACAACCAAGGAACACTACCATCATGGTTTCCGAATAATTCTAGCATTAACAAATCACTAAAGGCCAATTGTTCCCACTGTTTTATTAATTTTAATTTTTCGCTTACTCTTGGCATCTTGAATGTCACTACTTATTGATATTGTTCGACAGCCGAACAGCTGATCGATTTACACTTATATTCTCAAAAAAGTGGTACGTTCATGAAATGCTGCGCGTAAATATAAGCAAATACGCGATACATAAACTTATCTAGTTTCATGAATACCCTTATTGATAATCTAGTAGGGATAAAGTTCGAAAAAAATATTTTTGGTATTTTTAAAGATTTGTATTAATATTTATTGGATTTAAACCAAATATTTCTTACATTTTTGGCAACTAAATATTTAAATTCAAATAATCTTCAGCTATTCCGCATTAAGAAAATCTGCGGAATCGGTCCATTTACGCAATGCGAACAAAAAGGACAGCGCTACATACATCTTCTCTCGTTCTGCTGAGGCCCCTCGGTTGTCAAATTTGAAGACTGTTTATATATGTATTTCTAAAAAATTTTCAAAATATATGCAGAGCTGTCAAATTCAATTTGTCAGTTTACCAGTCAGCCGCTTTTGCTGCTGAGTTTTGTGCAACTGGAATTGAATTTTGTGCATAGTTTTTAACTCCCACTGTTTGGTATTGATCACTGTGCTAGGAAAATGAATGACGTTAGATTTCTTTCTTACTAGAATATCTCTGCGTAACCACATTTCTGATAGCACTCGCATCCAAGAAAATGGAGGATTGACAGCAAGTAAAAAGGATAATTTAAATAAGTATTTACTTACTCTAAGCATAAGCGGAATGTGGATTTCTGTCTACCATATCGTTTCAATTGTGTTTAGTCTTAAAAAATGCTTAATATAATAATAATAAGTAATACATGCAAAATCTGTATTCTTATTTTGATCTGCCGTATTTATTAATAGCATCCTATCCAATATTCTATTTTTGCGGAAAATTCATATTATTATAGATATAGATATTGACGATGATCGCATAAGGGGCCTGACTTTCCCTAAAAACAAAATCCTACTTTCTCCCTATGCTCGATTGGCTTAGCAATAGCCCATCTTGGCGACTCAATTTTCCAGCACCTTTTCCTTAATTTTTGGCCCTTGTGTGGCACGTAGCGCAATTCTGCTGGTACCAGAGTACGTCCAAGTCCGATTTCTCAATTTCTGGCAAAATTAGCTCTGTGGAGCTCTTCGTTGACCATAACTTTGTTGCCATTTTCGAAGAAAAGAAGGGCAGTAATACGCTACTCGAAAAGCCACACCAAAAAGTCTCGTGCTGAGGATACACGGACTTCTACGACTATGTGTCAATCTCACCAACTTTCTTCACAAATTTGCGTGCAGCAGGTGCTGTTGTTATTTCGACAGAATTTTCTTCTAAAAATTCGAACTTTGGATATAAGTTTTCAATATTTCCCAACGTTGTTCAAGCGTAATTCAGTTCATTTCATAACGCCTGTGTGAAAATAACATGTAATTTTAAAAGAATCTAACGAATGGCCCATACATATTATATACGTACAATCATTTCCAATTCGCTTGAAGTTTGAAATTTGATTATTTGCCAGCTTGAACTTTTTGATATGAGTATTTTCATTATTTTTTGTTCTACAGTAGATGTTTCACATATGAAAACTCTTTATTACATATTTTATTTATCTTCACCTGTCACGCCCTTAATGAAATCCGACAAATCGATTTTGCCACACTTTCTGTTATCCGAGGCAGTTGAAAGTTTGCATACACATGTGGTTTTGATGACAATACAATTTTATAGATTATCAGAATATTCTCCTTTTTTGTTGTAATAAATAAAAGCTTGTTTTATGAATTGTTCAATAGTCAAGAATTCTTTGATGAATCTTTATAAACGCACTCGCAGTGGCAAATTTCCACATGAACAACAATTAATTCCCACTGTGTTATATTTAATGTTGAAAGTTTCAGATGGACAGACAGCCAAGATATATTTATGATTTTATATAAGTGGGTTATTTTGGTGGCAAATATAAAAACAAAATGTTTTGTTCATCTTTTCGAATCATCTCCTATAAAAAACATGTGAGTCAATTTAATTTCGGTCAATACCACTGAATTGCATGTATCATGTCATGAATTGTTTTCGGATTTCACCACTTTATTTAAAGTCCCCTTGTAATGCAATCTCGAAAGAATTTGGGATTCCCAAGAAAAATATTTAAATCAAGAACTGCGGAGTAATCTACACTAGTTCGCTGGGATGTGCAAAATCCCGGAAGAAATGGCAATGGCGACACGAAGGCATTGGCCCAAAAAACAAAAACTTGAGGTCGCATTGAAAGACAAATGAAGACGACTGAAATATTGTTGGTATAGCAATTATTTACGCTGCAGACAAATATATTTTTCTTTTAATTATAGTATATCGAAAAAGACAAGAAATCTCGGAACAAAGACGTTCTTCGCTGTAGGACCACATATTTGTGGGATGTATCATTCGCGCGGAAAAAAGGAGCCATGGAAATCACCGCGTTGCTTAACAATAAGCAAAAACAATGTGAAAAACATTAAGCCACTGCTGAAAGAAAAAGAAAAATGCCCCTCTGTTTTTTCATGTCGCGCAGAGCTTACCAGAAATCATCTATCATGCATACCAAAGCTGCCCCCACATGGCCGCTAAAAATGCGAGTTGCTAGAGAACTCATTTAAATTGTCGCCAGTAGATCATGGTGAACATTTCTTAATACCCCGAGTTGCCCTCATTTTCGCCTGTTTTCCTCGTGTACACAATAAATCACTTTTTTCGTCATCAATGAACTCGATGTCAACCCCCAATTTATCATTGTAATTTCAGTTGTACTTGCGAAGTAACTCGAACGCAAATTTTGTGCGGAACATTGCCGAGATTCGGGTTGTAAAAGTTGAGTGGCGTAAAACTAACAAACACCTAGAGCGGGTCTCATTGAAAATACACTCCTTGGCGTAATGCCAGGGGGAAACTTTTGTCCCAAAAAATTTTAAAAATATTAATCTCCTTCTGGGTAAACATTAAAAAATATAAATTACAGCTGGGGCCGCATGAAATTTAAGTTGGTTTTATGGGCTGGAATACGCGAAGTTGGGAGTAATTCGCGGTACGACGGCAAAGTGCTTGGTTACCCACCAGCAACAATAATTCGTGAAAGTTTTTCTGTTTTCCTCGGAGGAGATTCTGCATTTTCAGCTCTGCTCTTAGATTAATAATACGGATAAAAATTTTACCCATCTTTATGGACAATTTGATTAATATCTATACTCTACAAAAACACCATACAAAACCCTAGAGCTCGGTTATTAATTTCAGTGATTTTAACTTGTTTTACATCATACACAATATTCAGTTCATTCAAAGTAATTGTTTTCAACGAAAGTATCCTTCACACAAAAATATGATTGTAGAAAGTGTATAACTCGATTTCAAAAAGTGTCATAGTATTTGATAACATACTTAATAAAGTGTTCCTATCAAAGTGTGTCAAAGTGTACCAGTTTACGCCACTAAACTGAAAATCTAAGATACTCATAAAATCTTAGTGAGTGAATCCTATAATGCCATATCTTACTTTCCTTTTAAAAAGAATCGAGGAATATGGGATTCGGAGTGTAATTAAACGATTCCATATTTTCTTCACTTGTAATAAGGTAAGATATGCGTAAACCCAGTGGAAAAGTAAAAAATAGATAAGTCAGAGCATGAAAATAACCTATTAAAAATTACATATTTAAAAAATCACTAGTTTAAACAAGACAATGCCACACGTTACACAGCTGCATAAACTTTCGTAAAATTTCTCGCAAGGTTTCAAGGCACGATCATATTATGAATCAAGCAACTAACTGGATGTCAAGATCATCGTCGTTATTTAACATTTCTAGATCCCTTTCTGTAAAGTTATTTGAAGAGCTGTACCGCACGTGTACCGCGACGTAATCAAAAATTATGATAAGCGAATTACGTCATGAGTCAGAAGACATTGAGAAAATATACAAGCAAGAGTGTTGACATTTTTATGAAAAGTCTAAAGTTGTTATCGCTCATACATATTTTGAAAACACTTACGTTAAGGATATAGACACGGATTTTATGAATAATTCGACCCATACACGCTATAACAGTAGAACAATTGAGTTGTACGATTCAGTTGGACGTTGCAATACAAATGCTACTATTCTCCCACTGTTAAAGTAGTCGGCAGACTGTTCTTGCGACTCTACTGATTTTTATGACGTAGTTGTGCATGGTCCCGCATAACATTTGATATAAGAAAAGTAAAATTTTCAGTAAAATATTAAGTTACACGATAAACTTACCTTATTTTACTAATAACTTTTAAATATGTTTTAGGAGTTAGTTTTTTATGTATTATCGTAAAGGAATTTTATGCAATTGTTTCCGAAATAATCAAGCTCAAACTTTACCTCGCAACTTAAGGGTTCATTGCGAATTGTAATTTTCAAAAAATCGATTTTTTTTTATTACATTTTTGGAAACTATATATATATATATAGAAATATCATATTAAAATTTGATAAAGATCGGAGCACTCTAACTATATTTTTGGCACTCTAACTATATTAATGGGCGTCAAAATCGGCCCGGCCGCCATACAATTTGCTGATTACCGTGACCGACAGCGCGTACGAGAAGCTGACGCGCATCAGCACTATTGCCTCTAAGAAAGCCAGAATCATCCGCAGAAACGCTGTTTTGGATGAAAACGTTAATTATGAACATACAGAAGGAATACTGTATGGTGCAGGCATCGCTGATTAAGCGCAGGACAGATTTTTTTACGATTTTTCATTAAAAAAAACTTTGATCGCGTTTTTCTCGAAACAACGTTTTTCGGCACCTTGTTGATAAAATCTCGGTGACTACTGAACCGATCTTTACCAAATTTTTACCACATGTTCTCTATAACTATAGCTATGGCATGAATAGACAGTTTTTTGAAATTTTGATTTTAAGTATTTTTTTAAGGGCAAAAACGGGGAAAAAATGATGATTTTTGGAATTTTTTCGAAAAATGTCCGCCATTTTGTCAATTTTCAAAAAATCAAAAATCTGTCTATTCATGCCATAGCCCTTATCATACTGAATCTAAAACTTTTTAATTTTGTAGTTTCAGACCATCCGTCTCGGAGATATCATCAACAAGGCGAAGTCCTTTTTTTTCACTTTTTTTCAACCGTCTGTTACAACAACAAAAAATCGGAAAAATAAACAAAAAAAATTGTTTTCATATACTTCGACACTATATTTATTGAAGTAAAACCCCTCCCATATTTATATTTACAACTGAACCTACTAAAAAAATTATTGAAAATAGTCTGTTTTTCATGGGTGTAATTCGGCATGAACCCTTAAATACTAGTTCAGTTTGTTGAAGAAAAATGTCATAAAAGCCAAATGTCTTTTTTTTTTATAAAGAGCACAAAGCAGCAGCAGAAGTTTGAGAACATTAAACAAATACAATCGTCATATCGTATATTAGGTAAGCAATTGTGCAATTTACCCTAAACTGCCCTATGGTATGCAATTTTAAAATTTCATTTTTGAATTTGGGGGCATCGCACAAAAATGAGCTTTCAAAAAAGTATTTCACTTCTATTGTTCTAGATGAATCTTTTATTTGTTTATTTTTCTATGAGAATACATATAATATAAAATTATATATGTACATATATTTTTGTCATAAAAGCCTAATGTTTGAACTTAAAATTCAATATCATGAAAATAAATTTAATAAACTTCATAATACTTGACTATCGTGAAATTAGTAAATTTAACAGCCAACTCTTTGGTCGATTCCCCCTCTTCGCTGTCGAGTACAAACTGAACTAGTGTTTAAGCTACGTAATAAAGTTTAGGCTTGATTATCTCGTAAACGAAAAAGGGTTGCATAAAATCCCTTTACAATAATACACAAAAGACTAACCCTTACAACATATTTAAAAATTATTCAAATCCATTCTTATCAAGTTGTGTCCACCCCTTGTAAGTGACAGAAAAATATTTTCTTTATTTTAAATATACAAAATATATTAATACCGTAGCATTTACAGAATCCGAAATTATATATACTATATATATATATTCCTAGAAAAGCAGAAGGTTTTGGCTAATAAAAACCTTCAAGTATCAGTTAACCTGTGAAATTGTTTTAAGAAGCATTCAAATATATACAATTAATTGCACCACTTCTATCTGTCTCCTAGTTAAAGCTTTGTTTCTGATCTATAAAATAATTTATTACCAACCTTAGTGCCGGAGGTTAACAGTCCAATCCATTTCCTGAACGCTATAAAACTTTATGGGTTACGTTTTCCAAAGATGGGCGAAATCATCCTCAAGATGACTGTTTAGAACTGTAATCACGTGCAGGCATTAAATCACTTTAGTTTTACCACTTGAGTTTGCCCTTAGTGACTGGCAATTTCGTACTGTGGCGAGGAAAATTTATTTTCTTAATCTGTTTTTATTAATCTTGCTCACAAATAGTAGAATCTACATGAAGAACGGATGTGCCCTTTTTACTCGACTAAACTCGATGTTGGTTTTCATCGTGAATAATGGGCAACGCTATTAGATATTGAGAGAATTAGGGAAATTTTGAAACATTTGTGGGAATGGTATTTACGTCGATGTTTTTCGCCAATTAACCGGGTAAAAGGAGTTTTGACCTCGACGTTTTGTTTAGCGAAATTGAGTTGAATAACTTTAGGATATTGGATAAAACTCTTCTTTATAAAGAAAAACTTTAAGAATAGGTTACATTCGGTTGAGCCAATAATTTGATTGAACCTTAAGATATACAAATAGATAATAAAATAGTTTGTTACTATCTATTATCGTTATATCGCGTTTCGTTTTTCGAAATACGGATTAAATACAAATACAACGATAAAAAGTTATAGCAACATTAGTTAATATCCGAGTAAGATGAATTTAAAAAATAATATACGTTCGAACGACAAACTTTTTCTCATAGTGCCTTTAATGTTGCTATAATCGATTTTCACTTTATGGGATATCTATTAAAAGTCTCCATTTTCATTTAACAAACACATTTTTAAGGCTGAAATATAAAGCAATTTAATATCTCGGTTCCCATAGACTAAATACTGACACTGATTC
Source organism: Dysmachus trigonus (assembly GCA_949715965.1). NCBI lineage: Eukaryota > Metazoa > Arthropoda > Insecta > Diptera > Asilidae > Dysmachus > Dysmachus trigonus. The sequence continues at coordinate 77,039,898 of OX454322.1, read as the reverse complement.
CTATTGATTTTTTATGCATACACTTTAAATATCTCACCATCTCAAAATTATTAAATTCATTCATCAAATCATGTCCCTCCCTCCTCCAACTTGAAGCTTTAAATAGGAATTTTCTAAGAATTGTTGGGGCATTCACGCTTTGTTGTATTTCCTTCTGTATCGTTGTACCAAGTATAAAAATTAATATTTTCATAGTTGTTTCTATAACAACCGCGTTTTTATACCTTACAACAATACAATAGGAAATATAACAAAACGTGAATTGAATACCCCATAATATTTTTAAAATCCTTAAGTACACTTTCCCGAGAATTTTTCGTCGATCCCGATTTATAATCATGAGATAGTTTTCAATAGCTAAGATAATGGATTAAGAGATATAAACGAGCGCGTTTTTAATAAAACAAATTGAAATAAATAATTTTTTTGGTTCCGCCCCTTTATTGAAAGATAATTTTTGGGTGTATTTGAATAAAAATCGACAATTGAACTCTGTTAGGTGAGGAGTAAAAATAAGAGTTCGTTTTTATCGTCCACTTATAAAAATAAGTTTTTTTTCCAAATTTTAAACGATGTTTCGCGTTCCACCGCAGAGTGGTATTGGGTTGGCACGAAAGAAATGAGACAGTTTGTTTTTACATTTTAAATTCTAACATTTTTATTTTACTATACATTTAGTCAATCAAATACTCGCCGTGAGCATCTATGACTTCTTGCCAACGTATAGGCAAGGACTGGATGCCTGTTGCCCAGAACTCAGCGGTCCGTGAGTTGAAGAAGGTGGCTACGTAGGTTTCAACTTCATTAAAAGTGTGAAAGCGTTTATCACGCAAATCATTTTTCATGGCTCTGAATAAATGATAGTCTGAAGGGGCAATGTCTGGGGAATATGGTGGATGAGGTACTGTCTCCCAGTTGTTGGCGGGTGGTGGATGCAGTGTGCGGGCGAGCGTTATCATGAAGTAAAATGATATTGGCTCTTCTTCGTCTTTTTTCTTTGATAGCTGTGGCTAGTTTATCGAGCTGCTGCGCCGCATATGTGTTAGCATTAACTGTTTCATTATGTAATAATTCATAAAACAGCATGCCCTGAGAATTCCAAAAGCAGCACAATAGAACTTTTTCGCCGCGGTTTTGATATTGCTTTGGTTGAGTTGGTGGGTCTTCCTTTCGTGGCAGCCAGAAGGCACGGCGCGTATTGTTTTCGTAGAGAACCCACGACTCGTCCCCTGTGACCAAATCCTCCAAAAACTCCTTCCGGCGCGGTCGAAGTAGTAGCGATTGGCAGACGGCGACCCGAGCAGCACGAATGGCGTCTGTGAGGGCATGAGGTGTCCATCAGGATAAAACTCTCCTATATCCGAGCTCGTGCAGGTGATGTTCTATAGCGTGATGGCTGCAGTGGAGTTTTGTCGCTAATTCACGAGTGCTTGCATCCGGCTTCTGTTCCAGTTCACAGTTCAAATCATCATTGTCGAAAGCTGGTGGTCGTCCCGAGCGAGGCTGACTTTCGCGGCTTTGGTCTCCTGTACTGAAGCGTTTGAACCAACGAGACACTGTTGCGTGACTTGTAGTATCTGGGCCAAATGCAGTGTTGATGTTGTCTGCCGCAGCTTGCGCACTATGGCCTAACAAATACTCGTAAAGGTATAGAATTCGAACTTGTCGCTCATCCATTTTTCTTCAAACTGACTGAATTGATCGTGCGTGCGCTTTTATATTATATACCCCTAGGTGTTGAAGCACCTAGAATATTCTATAACATACTAGAATATGGTCGAAAACAATTGATTAGAAAAACAACATGAGTAGAGTTTTCTAGAGTGTCTCATTACTTTCGTGCCAACCCAATATAATGCAATATCATCGGCGAAAAGGCAGTCCAGACTTTTGGTAATGTCAGAAATATAGATATTGTATAGTATAGGGCTGAGTAGTGATCCTTGAGGAACACCTGCTGTGTTACATAAAAGCATCGGTCCGATGGGCCAAACATCATGTACCTATACCTATACCCATATAAATAAAACCTTAGAACAAAATATTAAAAACTTTATGTCTCCTCATTACCCCTACTACACCGATAATAAGCTACTAATTTACAAAATGATCTTTCAACTTATCCTTACATATACAACTCCCGTATCGTCAAACCTCCATAAGTTTGTTTTAATTTTGTATAGCCATAATTCTCCCATAAAACTAAAGAATTAATATTTGAGTGGTAAGAAATATACTCAATACACTCCCTCTTTTAGTCTACGACTAGGATAACGACACCCAATTGAATGTACACTAAATAATTGACTATATAAAAGAAGGACAAAAAATGGCAATATTAAAAATCAAAACATAAAAATTGCAATTTTTCATTATTATCAGTAATCGGAAACAATAAGGAAAACTTTTACTACTGCTCTAGGAGAGATAAGCAAACAATCGACAAAAATTGCTCATCTCAATAGATATCTACTTGATGAAAACTAAAACAAATTAAAATCTTAAAGATCTGAAGATACCTTTTCAGTATAATAATTTTATAAGTGGATATTTTCTTCTGTTGTAGACATCGCGCTCTATGACTTAACGATTTATTCAAACACGTCACAAATTCAATAAACACTTGACAAATATTCAACCTTTACTCCAGACAACGCAAATATCACCGGCAAATAAATAAGCATCGTTTTCTGTAGTGTGCTTTACCCGTCCCACCTTCTCAGGGTGAATGGTCGACGTAAATAAACAGAATTTCGATTAACCGAAAACAATTGACAGCTTTCTGATTTTGATCTCAAAATAAATTACTCAAGCGCGCAAGCAAGAAATATTGATCATCAAAGCTTCATTATATCCACAACAGGTTGCTTGCGAGCAAAGACATTGTTCGTCGCTAGCATGGCAATAATAACTTCTAGTAAATGGCAGGTAATTGATTCGTTTGACAGCTCAATAGTACCTCGGCATGTCACTGGCATAAGTCCGTATGTATTGTAATACTCTCACCATCGGCGATTAAATCAACGGCAGCCAGTGAAAAGTCATCAATAAAATTTCTATAAAATACCTTTAAAGGATTTCAAATGCAACTCTATATAAATATTTGTATAACGTAAATGCATTTAGGTAAATTTACCACCATCCTTACTTTGAGGTATCCAAGTTTAGATTTTGTTTAGGGGGAGTTTTACAAGCGTTTTACTTTCTAGCTTTTAAGTATTGATTCCTGAGGCCGAAAATACTATGCTAAAGACGTCACCAGTGACAGTTTAAAGTTTGAAGTATTGACCTTGATCCTATTTTAGTAATAACACTTTTCCTGCTCAAATTCAAGTTTTGTTGTATTGATATAGATTTTTGTATTTGGATAATTATTTTTCTAAAATGTAATGATTGTAAATATATTCTTATATTACAAACTTTTCAAAATAAAACCCTCTGTTTCTGAAACGTCTATGCAGTCTATTATTCGCTCCGGAAGAAGTATTGATCTAAAGTTGATAAAACATTTATTAATATATTTAAAAGCAAATTAAATAATTCAATATTAATTTTATTTATTTTCTTTTTCAGGTAAGTTGGACTTTATTATCTTACAAACTTGTAAACAGGTAATTTTGTGCGATTAGCATAGTCCAAATTTAAATTGTAACTAATTATGTAGAAAAAATATTCCGTATTATTTTATTAAATTTTAGACTTTTTACGTCTGTTCTTATAAGGTGCAAAATCTAGAGTATTTTGCGTCTACCAATATACCAAATTTGACGATTATTTACTTATTTATTTATTCAATGTCTGCAGGTATTAGACCTTACAGACTAGCAAATACAATAAAGGTTATAACTAATTGCTTACAGGCTAGTATTCAAAAATACTATTTTTAAATTATTTTCTAGATAAAGTAAAATCTACTGAATTAGCCAGAGAATCGAAGCAAACTATACAATTTCTGACCGATTCGTAATAACCATAAATAGTTTTATATAGTGGAACATGGCCCAAAAACACTTCGAATGTATCGTTAAACAGAAGCTTACAATCCTCCAGGGAATTTACTTTAAGGGATGGTTTTAAATCATCAGAAAAAAGAAGATATTCAGCATTTTTAAAGTAATCCACGTTATCGTTGATAAAAGTTAGAAAGAGTGAAGGTCCCAGATGACTTCCTTGAAGAACCCCGAGTTGAAATGAATTTCCCTTGATAGGATATTTTAATTTTTACGTATTGTACCCTATTTTGTAGAAAAGATTGAAATCAGTCAAAAATAGACGAATAAAGCCATTCAGTTTTAATTTGGAAATTAAACACGAAATATTAACTCTGTCGAAAGTCTTGGAAGCATCCGTATATATTAAAACAATCTGCCGTCCACTCTCCAACACGTATAAATTATACCTAACACACTATAGAATATTCAAAAATAAAAGTTTACAGTAGACAGAAATAGTAAGGAAGAAATAATAATTTTCCATAAAATTAAAAATAACGCTACACTATAACAAAATATATAAAACACATAAAATTTATCTGATTCATTTTATATTACTCTAATCGATATTATAAACAGATAAGTTCTTGGACTCCAATTGTGCTCTTGAAATAAAATAATTGTTCAACAATACTCCACCCTTTGACAAGGTAAAAATACGATTCCATTCTACATTAACCTGTACATAACTATTTAACGTGTTTCCATAGAAAAATATTGTGCTATTATCCTTTTAAACGGGAAGTTATTTTGTAATTATGGGGGTATTCATAACATTTTTCCTGCTATAAACATTCACCACAAAGACTGGTGTTGCTAATACCTCAGTTGTGCCAATTTCTTGCGAAGGGCTCATAAGTTAAAGCATAAAAATATAAGGGGAGCCAGTAATAAAGAAATCTCGTAAAATTCCTTTCCCAGGGTTGGCAATAAAACAGCTGGGAATTGAAGTTGTAAATGTTCCAATTTAAGATGTTGTTAAGGACAAATGTCATCTTAAAATGAAGGTTTTGCACCAATGTTCCTTCTTCGAGAGAAGATTTTCCAGAAAGCTCTCTGCATTTTATTCCTTTATTAATTTCCTATCTGGTCATTAAAATTGTGTACTCATCATGCTTCGTATTCTTTAGAGAATTGTTTGGTCGACCTCAGGATCAATAAATGGAAAATAACTCGGTTTTAAGGTGTGTCTTTACACAGGCTCTCCTGAATCGATATAATTTTTCAAATTGCCTTCATGACTGGATGACGACTACATTGCATAGGTACAACTAAAATTACATCGTACAAGTTCGTGGCAAACAAACATGAATTCATTCCGCTGGTAAAACGATGTTGTGACTGCAAAAAAAAAAAAAAAAAAATTGTCCAATCATTTCATTGACGACCGTTTTTCTAGTGGACATCTGAATTCTAAAATCTCGTCGACTGCACCCTAACGATGGCTTTAGAACGCAAAAAACAGGTAGTTCTATGCTTTTGCTGCCATCCTTGTTTTTCGAGGGAAAACTAAAAACTCGCCCAAATAGAATGATTGACTTGTGGTGTTGGAAAACCCTTTTTGGAGCCGTTAAAAATTCAAGTTGGGCACCACACCAGAAGCCTTGTTACTGGGTTTTGTAATCCAAAGAATTATCGTTGTAAAACTACCGTGACATATCTCTTTCCCAGAATTTTTATTGAATAATTGCACACCCACTTTCGACAGAATGACAACCCACACCAGAGGGTATCGTTAACCCACTTCAGAGGCACAGTACCTTTTCGGCGCGCTTGACACTTGTTCCTTTTGTATGGAGCTGAGCCTGGAGCCTGGAGGAATTTAAAGTTGAATTGCTCAGTATTCAGTTTCATTTAAGATGATTCTTCGCAATGGAGTAATGCAATTGATTTATTGCTCCTTTCCCGTATTCTTAGGCCCTTTCGAATGGCAGTAATGAGAGGGAAGATACCTTTTTGGAGCATCCCCAGTAAAAGCTAAGAGCCCAAGGACTCAGCAGCTTCATATCGCTCTTCTTCACGTAGTGATTGGGAGAATGAATGGATACCGCCCATTTTGTTGTATGCCCCAACTTTCCATTAAAGGAAATGGCGGGTTCATCATGACATGCAATTTACTTAGAAATGATTCAAGTAGTTTTGCCTTTCAATTTATGTCCATTGACGAATGGACTCCTCTTTTCCCTGTAAAGAACCTTCATCAGTAATTCCTTCAAGACACTCAATGATGTGAGTGACTGTGGGAATTTGCACATTGAAAATACACTTGCCTGCTCTGTTCGATCAAATAATCGGTTTTCATAACTTTTAACAAATTAACCATTTAGGTTTTTGATATGTTCATGAAGTTGTAAACTCCTTTTCCTTTCATGTCGTTATTGTACGGAGATTTCTACTGATTTGCTTTTATATTTTTAAAATTCTACCTTTATTTATATGAATTATAATTATAGTTTTTATTTTCCTGTGCTATCACACTACTCAGAGTTCCATAACTTCCATTGACGGTAATAACAGAGTTCCTCCCAACTAAGATTTACACAAATCGAAAAATATGTTCTCGCTCAAAGTGGCAAATGCAGCAGAACGATAAATTCTTGTTTGAAATAAAAGCATGTGCAGTGAAATGGAACTACTTCCTGCAGGACTAATGCAGGACAATTTGTCTCTTGGACCCGAAAACGACATCGATGACTTTATTATAAGAATTTATGTTCTCTTGGCATTATATCACCGTTTATTGCCTTATGTATGGTATGTCTCTATGCCTTGTCCACTCTTTATAGAGAACAAGGTTTATGAGAAAAGCAGTTGCATTCAATTTACCAACTCAGTTAAATATTACACTCTTGGATATATCCACATTTCGACGGTATCTTCCGAAACTATACATTTTATTCTTTCAATCGCAATACTCACAGACCCCGAATTTTTACTATTCACATTATTTTATCAACCATTGATTTAAACGATGTAACTTTTAATATGTTCCTTTTTTATTAACTAACTAGCTGAAAATGTAAAATTTCAAAATCGTAAAAAAATTACTCCATCGTACTAGAGGGGTTTCAAGATTTTTTGTTTAAAATATTGTTAAAAATGTTATTTAACATCTTCCATTTATTACGTTTTGTTATTACTAAGAAGGAAACGTTCTCAGGTGTGTCTCACCGACTTTGATGAAATTAAAATATGTTATAGAGTATCGAAAAATAAGAGATACGTATTTTTTTTAATCTGCGGTTCCTTTTTTTTTTTTTTTATAAAAATTGCTGTATTTTTCAAAAGTTTGTCCGCCATGTTGGTTCTGCCATTTTGAATTTTTTTAAATTTAACATCAGATTCGTAATCAGCGACTCCAAAAACCCCTTAATACTGGTTTTCACGAAAAAACTGATGCCTGAAATAAACATCATTTACGTATTAGTGCTAGGGGTTATTTACCCCCTTGAGGAGCTTTTTTTACGAAAACCTAGAAACACGTTAACTTTTTTTTTCAAAATCGTATGTAAAAAAATATTTTTCAATGATTTTTAACTAAAACTTTTATTGTTGTGACGCGAAAATATAAAAAAAAAATCGTATTTCTGCAGTAAAAAATAAGGGTTGCCACCCCCAGGAACCGGATTACTTTCAAAAGGTTAGTATATTTATGAGACATCATTTCCATTTTGTTTCATTCGAAAAAATTAATTAGAACTTGAAATATTTAGGAAAAACTGTTTTTGGGGGTAAACTTTAGGGGTGGTTATCACACCCTAAATGTGTGTATCCGCAGATAAAACGTGTCTCTTATATTTCGATACTCTATAACGTATTTCAATTTCATCAAAATCGGTGAGAAACATCTGAGATTTGTTGGACCCTGTCCCATAAGTCGGTGACAATCATAACATTTTACTGCTTCATTTAAAATCAATAAAACAAAAAAAATCATTAGTTTAATAGTTAATCTAGTGTCTGATCAAAGTTTTTTTGTTTTTTTTTTCGTAATAAACAAAACAACGGCCACTGACACAAAAAATGAATCCTTCGATCAGGCACTAGATTAACTATTAAACTAATGAATTTTGCTTGTTTTATTGATTTTAGTTGAACCAATAAAATGTTATGATTTTCTCCAACTTATAGGACGGGGTCCAACAAATATAGCGATAATTTAGTCTACAATAAATATTTCGTTTTAAAATTTTTGTAAAATAAAGTTTAAACATAACATAATAACTTTGTATTATTTGTTTTATAAAATAAATTAAACTACTATAAAATAAAAACATTTAAAAAACTCATTTTTGCACGCCGCTGACTACACCTAACCCCTTAAGTCTAAATCGAATTATCCCGCAGATACAAAGATATAGCTTTTTATTTTTTGTTTCAGAAGTAAAATTTTTCTTAAGATGAAACTATAAAGCAAATTCATATGAAAGCACAATACAACTCCAATAAACATTCAGAGAATTATAAAGACATTTTCATATGTGAAATTCAACCATTTCTCTAAAAAAGTCAGTATTTCGTTTCATAAGAATATCGATTGGGGTACATTAACGAGGAGTGGTAAAGTACCGAATCAGTTTTCCAGCTCTAATTCCAAAAATATTCATTTAATTTGTATATTTTGTTAATTTATTCGAATTGAAAGGATAATTTTCATTACAGAAAAGTAAAAAGTTCAAAAAACAAGTATTAAAAAGTTTTACGAACTACTCACGTTAAACACGAATTAAGCTTAATTAACAAAGTTATCATCATTTTAATTTCGAACAGAAAAACTTTATTTAAATCACTGAAATGATGAAGCGAATCCAGTCTAGTATAATTTTTTTCTATTATAACTCTAGTTTTGAAAAGTTCTCTGTGAGCTGAGTAAGAGCTAAATTTTCTCTATCTAAAACCTTTCCTTCACCTTTTCACAGGTACCTTTGCAAGTTTTTATGTATATTTGTTTTTTAACACTTCAATAATGTAATTTTTCTTTTTCGTGTATTGTATTGTGTTATCTAAATATGCCTGTAACAAAAGTGCTAGAAATGTGTATTTTTGATTTTGATCTTTCTATCCAACCTGATTTATTAGAGAATCAGAAAAGCCTTATTATCGAAACATTTTTAAGCATATAAATTCAGAGTGTAAACTTTAGAATTGTGATCAAACTTCTACCTCATTTAAATATCGGTTGATATATATAACTTTCATGAAAACGTAAAACTTGTTTAATGAAAATGTTGACTTTAAATAAACATGAATTAAATCCATTACGGAATTTGAGGGAATTAATCCAATAATTTGATACTGTACAAAGCCGACCACAAGTTTTCATTAATGCAAAGTGTACTTCTCAGCAATGCAAAACCACTAATTAAAAACCATTTAATTGCAATGTGTTCATGTGATCGAATACCTTACATATTAAATTACAAGTTTCTAAAGGATGAGGGCTATACAATTTGTTGGAAGTAATGCAACTTCAATAGTAAACCAATTATTTCAATTAAAATTAATTTAGCAATGGCTTGCGAAAAGCTACGGCGTGTATTAAATTTCTCACGAATATTTTGACTCTATAAAATGTTCCAATTCGACGCTCGAAAAAGAAAAATTAATTCAGATATTTGTACATTGAATTTATTTTTCTACACATACATATCAGAAATTTTATATTCTATTCAATAAAACCTTTCTTATAGCCCTTAGTACATTATTGTAAAGTAAAATTCTTAAATATATAAACGTAGTGTTATATAAATTTGTACATAGTTTTATTATGAATGTCTCAGAGCTTTACGTTTCCAATTTAGAGTCGACTGGTTTTTAAATTATATATACGATCGTACATTGACTGCTGTGGCACGGGAACATCCATGACCACTTTAACGAGCCTCACATCGTTAAAACAGACAAATTAAAATTTACAACCGCTGCAGTAAATTCTGTAAAAATAAGGAAGACTCAAAGCTTTTCTTTTTAATGATGCCACCATGATATCTAGTGAACTTCCAGAAAAGAATTTATTTGCTGCATGCATGACAATTTTATTTGCTAGTTGGGTTTCAATAACCTTCTTCAGAATTCTAACATAGAGATACGATTTTATAGCTTTAATTTCTTTAAAACTCAAAATAACTATCAATAAAACAAATGAAATACTAAAGAATTAAAGATATGTATTGGTGAATAAAAATACAATGTTAAAGAAAGGTTTTTCTTCAATTATATTATGATAGAATTGTAGAATGTAGTCTTTGCATAATCAAAGCTTCTGTGGTGTACTTTTTACATATTTTCAGTTTAAAATTTAATGTAAATAGTACTTTGATATTAATCCATTTACGAGATGAAATTTAATGTGAAAAGTATTTAAATATTAATTGTGTTATATATTGTAAATCATTCATCCAGGATTCATTCATTTAAAATTAAAAACATAAATCGGAGATATAAGAAGTGTTTATTTACGCAACATTTTTAAACATCATATTAGTTTCTTTTATAATATCTGTGTGTTTATTGTGACAATATATAAAAGAAATAAAATTCACAATTCCGAACACTTCTTGCAATAGCACTTAATTTCCCTAACATCGCTTCCAAACACAAAACGTCGTGTCACTATTCAAGCTAAACACAAATGACGCTAAAGAAAGATTTTATTCACAGTTCAGAGTAGAGTTGTAAAATAATGCTTAATTCTTGTAATGCATTACCATATTCAGTGCAACTATAAATAATGCAAACAAGACAAATTACCGCTTCAAAAAATGTAATTATCATTACCAAATGATGGTATTGGTACTTCACCATTGCCGTACTTCAGAAGCATTACTTAGCATTATCTGGCATTACCTGGCATTACTTAGAAATACTTAGCATTACCTAGCATTGCTTAACAGTACTAATCATTACCTACCATTACTCGCTGAGTATTTCTAATGGTACTGGTAATTTGTCTTGCTTGCATTACTTATACTGGTATGTGTAATGGTAATCGTAACTTTTTTTACAGCTCTGGTCTAGAGTAGAAAAAATTAATAACAGATGAGGGTAACAAGTAATTTTAATTCTTACATAAGTTATTAATTACTCTTAAAAGTATTAAGGCATTAAATAATAATCCTATTTTTGGAACAGATTGATTTGAAGTCTCCTTAGGGATTTTTATGAAACGTTTTAAAAACGTTCATTTGTGGTTAAAAGCAATGAATATATAGTATGTGAAAAAAAAAAAATTGTTTCAATCGCTTGTACTTCTCGAAATATTTAAAATTTCGCTAAACGACATTTTTTCTTTGCGAATTCCTGCATATAAAAAGTTTTGTTGCAAATTGTTTAAACATTAAATTAAAGATGCTTCCACTCTTGTAAAAGATCTGAGAGTCCTTGAAATTAGCGAATTAAATTAAAATATCTTTTTCAATTTATCAACAGTATGAAGTTCGAATTTATCTTTCTCTGAGAAAAATATCCCATTGTAATATAAATTATGAGTGTTTAAGAATATCAAGTTTTTAAAATTCGTTGCGGACCATTGGACATTTATTGATTTTTTATTTAAAACAACTATGGAACGCATTAAATAAGATATTTAACAAAAGATGATGTCTCGGAACAAACGTTTATCAGAAGTTAAAGTAAAACACAGGATTTATATTTTAATGTTGAAAGTATTTTACGGACACAAGTTGAATAGTATTTCGTTATAAAATCAATAATATTATGCATTCAAATCAAAGAAGAAATATTTTAAGTATTTTTTTCTTTTACAAATTAACGATTGATTTTATTAAATCTGAAAATTAATCCGAAACGTAGTTAAATTAATAATTTTCGGCATTGGTGCCAAATCATATTTGAAAATTATTGATATAATATTGTTTCGATTGTTTTTTAAAAAAGTTTGTGTGTGAAATGGCAGATCGGGGAAATGAAAAATTTTCTTACTTTCACGACTTTTGGGAAATCTATATATATATAAAAGAAAGTCGTGTTAGTTACACTATTTATAACTCAAGAACGGCTGAACTGATTTGGCTGAAAATTGGTGGGGAGGTAGCTTAGAACCAGGAAACGGCTATAGGGTTTGTTGGGTTTCAATGGCGGATCCAAGATGGCGGCTGAAAATTTTAAATTTGAAGCGATTTTCATGAAAAAATTGGTATATAGGGGTTTTGCGGGATGGGGATTTCAAATCCGCTGTCCAAATTTAGAAATTCAAGATGGCGGATCCAATATGGCGACCAAGATTTCCTGATTTAAACGGATTTTAATGAAAATTAGTACAATGAATGTTTTGAGGTTACTGATTTTGAATATTATCAAAATTTAGAAATCCAAGATGTCGGATCCAAAATGGCGACCAATATTTCTCGATTTCAACGGATTTGAATGAAAATTAGTACAATTAATATCTTGAGGTCACTGATTTTGAATGTTATCAAAATTTACAAATCAAAAATGGCGGAACCAATATGGCGACCAATATTTCTCGATTTCAACGGATTTTAATGAAAATTGGTACAGTGATTATTCTGAGGATACAAGTTCCGAATATTATCAAAAGTTGTAAATCCAAGATGGCGGATCCAATTTGGCAACCGAATATCTCGATTTCAATGGATTTTAATTAATTAGAATATTATCAAAATTTCCATATCCAACATGGTGACCAAAATTTTTTCGATTTCAACGGATTGTAATAGAAATTACTTAGTACCTACCTACAGGGATTATTTTGAGACCACTAATTTTGTATATTATTAAAATTTCTAAATGGAAGATGGCGGACCCAACATGGCGTCCAGAATGTCTCGATTTCGCCGGATTTGAATGAAAATTGGTATAATGATTATTCTGAAGCTACAAATTTCGAAAATTAGCCAAATTTCCAAACTCAAGCGGATCCAATATGGCGACCAACATTTCTCGATTGCAACGGATTTGAATAAAAATTGGTACAATGATTATTTTAAGGCCACTAATTTTAAATATTATTAAGATTTGGAATTTCAAGATAGCGGATCCATAAAGACGTTTTCGGGTTGAAACAATTTCTAGGATATAACAAACTAGAACATTTGAGAAGGGTTTAATTAGTAAGTATTTACCCAACGCCGGGTGAAACCGGGTAACTCAGCTAGTTATTTATAGAAGAAAGATTGAAATATCTTTAATTTAAGAATTTTCCATACTTTGTGAGAAAATTTTCTCGGGAAGTACAAGCAACTGATAAAATTTTCAACAACAACTCAATTTAACCTTTACTCGTATTTTCTTATTTAAAAGAAGAGTAGATACATTTTAATATATGAAAATATTTAAAATACTTTTAATCCATTACTGGACTGAGAATATTATCCCCAAGAATGTTAGTATGTACATACACATAACTGTGGCAATCTTTTCATACCATTGCCAAACCAATTCGTGAGAAATTTCACTTGATAAGAAAAGAATGTTTGTACTTTTACAATGAAGAAAAAAGTAATCTTCTGGCGGCCACCCTTCGCCTCGTGGGGCTGAATACTTATGGCCTCTGAGGGGCGGCATCAGTATGAACATAACAATTTGAATAATTTCCCATCTCCCAAGTGAATCAAGGCTGCTCGAAAAGCCTTCCATATTTTCAATTTAATAAACTTCAGAATGTTTTCTTGACAGACATAACGTGGGTAATTCGGCCTCCGACGCACATCGCACTTCGTTAATGTCATAAGGTATTCCCATCTTGCCAGCGAAAGGGCACCGAAAGAAATAAAGCGCCGCAAATTATGAATAATTTTTTCCTTTTGTTCCAAACTTAAAACATTAACCCGAATATTAAAATAGCGGGGGTGCTTCGTTCGCGTGGTGCGGCAGCGGGCCCCAGAGAGGCGGTAGAAAGAGTATTTTTTTTTTGTTTTTTTGCACAGCCAATGTGTGTGCCGTCTTTGGCCATTTGCGTCTGATTCAGTTCAAGAACGTGTGATGTAACCCAGCGTGTAATAAACAGAGCAATTTAATAGCTTCTGAACACTTGCTGCCAATGAATTCCGCAATTTCTAATCTTGGTGTCGTCCATGGCTCGCCACACAAGTCGCCTTCTGGAGCGCTAAGTATGCTTAAGTACTGCGCCATCTGTTGGCCACAAATTACAGATGTGGCCTTTTGTATAATATTATAAATACTGAACGGCACGAGAATACCATAACCATAACGCGCACCGGGTCAAACGCGGTTAACAATTTTATGGGCTGCGAGTGACAAAATTCGATTCTCACTTTCAGGTGTGATGCTTATTTGCTCGCAGTCGGCGCTTACGTCCAAACTGTGTCACAAACAATTAGTCTTTTTTATCAACAATATGCGGTTGAAAACATGTGGAAGGTTTATTTGCAAAAAACACAGTTCATTAGGTTTTTTTGACCTCATTGAAATTTCATAGATCTCTGGTTTGATATTGACGTATGTATCGTTCGAAACAAATATTGTAAATCAGATGGGCCATCGGCTGGTTTCTTTTTAAAAAATGCTATAAAGAAAACACTGTTCAGTATTCCCCAAAGTGTGTTAATTTATTGAAAAGAGTAAATCTTCCGATTAGTTATAGGATATGATTTCATTTAAATGGCTGCCTAGGCAGTGTCAATCCTGTCAACGCAATTTTACAGCAGATTTTAAATGATTTGGGCCCTATTTCACGAATAGCTCGATTAATATTGCGTTTAAGTGCGTGGATCTTTTCTGGATTGTCAGCATAACAGCAATCTTTAATGGCACCCCAAAAAAAAAAATTCCAACGACCTCAAATCGCAGTTACGCGGTGGCCATGACACGTTTCTAAAGTGGCTAAATACACGATAGTTTCAAAATGCCATAAATCTATTCATTTCTTACTGCGAAGATATGATACTGTGTTTCTATAAATTTGTTGAGCACGAAAATGTTTTCTGTATCAAAATAACATGTAATTCAAAAAGAAACTATCAGATGACCAACCCCATTGAGAAAAAAAAAACTGTGTAAAAGTAGTGGAAACAACATTAAATCAATTATTTTCGAATATAATTTGGCCCCAATGGCGAAAATTATTAATTTAACTACCATTGGTTTAAAACTTTGGAGTTAAAAATTTACAGTGTTAATTTTACTGAAAAATATTTTGAAATAATTTTGTAAATGTATTCAAAGTAATTATTTGCGTTATTAATTACATTTGCTTTTACATCAAAAGTATTAGCAGTTTGGCAGAATACATTTCGTAGTAAAATTACTATCTAGAGCTTTTGACTCAACAATTGTTTATATTTACTTCAAAATATTCCTTCTTTGATTTGAATGCATGATATGACTACTTTTATAACGAAGTTCTGTCAAAGAGGTTGCAGGATAATGGCTCACATTTTATAGTGGAACCTTTTACCTCATATGCCTCAATCCACCCACAACTCTTAAATCTGGACAGATTTCAATGCCAGAACTGTGAAAAATAAAGAAAAGTTCAAAGGACACCTGAGACCACCTGCAGATTGCAACTGCACACAATAAAGCTTTTCAATATACAAAAATTGAAGCAAACAGGGTGCTGTTTTTAACTTCCTCCTTTCTATTTTAAAAATTAACGTTGTGTAATTATAAGAACTAACATTTTTGTTTGCGCACACATAAAGCTGGAAATGTAAACTTGCAACTACGTGGAGGAAAGTAATTTAAAATAACATGTTGTCAGATTGTTTTGCAAAGTTATATAACAAGAACATTGTTGAATTAATAGCTATTATTTAATGAGTTCCATAGATGTTTCAAATAAAATGTTATTAAATGTTAAACGATCCGTAATCAATTTTAAAATCGTGATAATTTAAAACGCACATATTTGATATTACAATACGATATATTTCTCAATGTATGTGCGAAGATTCCTGAGAATAAAATGACGTTCCTCTCATTAATTTAGATTACAGAAATACCTGTTTTATGTTATGGTATAACTTTTACAAACCTGGTATCTACTATGCTAAGATTATTATCAGGAATAATTAAAGGCCATAAATCTGTCTTTCGTTTAAATAAATATAAAAACGTAAAAACGTACAAGCTTCAATAAATAAGCATATCATATATGTGAAATCAAATGAAAGTGATTTTTAATCAACTTCAAATAAAAAAAGATTAGCAATTTTATCGTTTATACAAGGAAATATTTGGAGATAAAATTCAAAGTCCAGTCATGGAATAAAATTATTATTAATATTTTTCTATATAAAAAGGTACTCTTTCTTAAAGCATACGAACATTTTAATAAAAAATAATATTACTATTTAATGCCTTGATACTAAAAAGCACTATTTAATACTTTTAAGACTAAGAGAATTATGATATTAACGCAAAAATTTATAATCGGTTTTTACCCTTATCTAATTCCAATTTTTAATCTCAAAAAGCTCTTCCAAATAAAAGCTTGATGAAAATGCATCAAAATTACTTCACAGAAGCTTAGATTATATTCAAAAATTAAAATAAAACATTATTACGAAAATATTAATTATAATATATCCTAGAATTAAAATTCCTGAATTTTAATGTTTGAAAAAATTTACAATTTAGTAGGAAAAAGATTGCGTAATATATTTTACTAGCTGACCCAGCAGACGTTGTACTGCCCTTTCCGCTACATTTTCATTATGCCCTGTGCGTCGACCAATATTTGATCGTGTTCTTTCTTTTCGCATGTTTCTACAAATAATACCATTAATATAAGAAAACAGTGGTTCCGTTTCATATCCCTAATTAATTTATTGAACAACTTACACGTTGTTTAATATTAAGTAAACCGTTTTACACTTCACAAATATTGGAAAATTAAAGACTTTTCAAATGTTCTAGTTTGTTACATCCTAGAAATTGATTCAACCCGAAAACTCCTGTATGGATCCGCCATCTTGAATATCCAAAACTTTATAATATTTAAAATTAGTGGCATTAAATAAATCGAGACATTTTGGTCGCCGTGTTAGATCCGCCATCTTGAATTTGGAAATTTTGATAACATTCAAATTAGTGGCCTCAGAATAACCATTGTACTAATTTTCATTAAAATCCGTTGCAAATGAGACATTTTAATCGCCATGTTGGATCCGCCATCTTGAATTTGGAAGTTTTGGTAATGTTCTAAATTAGTTCAATGAGAATAATCATTGTTATAATTTTCATTAAAATCCGTTGTAATCAAGACATTTTAGTCACCATATTGGATCCGCCATCTTGGATTTGGAAATTTTGATAATATATTCAAAATAAATGACCCAAAAACAATCATTGTACTAACTTTCATTAAAAGCCGTTGGAACTGAGAAATCTTGGTCGCCATTTTGGGTCCGCCATCTTGATTTTGTAAATTTTGGTAATATTCAAAATCAGTGACCTCAAAACAATCATTGTACTAATTTTCATTTAAATCCGTTGAAATCGAGAAATCTTGGTCACCATATTGGGTCCGCCATCTTGGATTTGTAAATTGTGGTAATATTCAAAATCAGTGACCTCAATACTATAATTTTACTAATTTTCATTAAAATCCGTTGAAATCGAGAACGCGCGAACGGTCAAACTCGCGAAGTTAAAATAATCGTTAAGTTTTCTGAAATTATCCAATTTTCTGCGCAATTTTCTTAACTTTTCTTTCCGTAAGAACCATCTACAAAGTATTAGAAAACTTTAAAAAAAAAAATGAATGAAATCGGTAAAGTCGTTCTCAAGTTATTGCGTGACCAACAGAAATAGGGGTTCATTTTTATATAGATTAACAATCTCAAATTACTCCGTGTGTATGTTTCTGTTTACGTTTGTAAAATATCAGAAAATTGTTTAAAAGATATTTAAGGGGACTTTTTCATTTCAGTTTTTTAAAAAATATACATTTTAATTTTTTTTTTTTATGAAAAAACTATTATACTTATTTATCAAACTAAATTCTTTTAAATATTATAGTAGAACATATGGAGAATATTAAAAAAAAAATTTTTTTTGGAATTTTTAGTATGACTTGTTCACTGCAGAGTGTGTCTTCCAAAAGTCACTTTTAAAACGCCCGTATTTCTATAGGACTTCCTGTAACACATAGCGTAAAAATTTCAACGGAATTTTATTCATAATAATAAATACTAGTAACTAAACCTAAAAAACATTTTATTTTTATCATTTTATAAACATTTTTCTAAAAAATCAAAAATAGAACATTTTTTTAGGGATAAACTACCCCTGTATAAAAATATAGGGGTATGTAATATAATATTTTTAAAGGTTTAGTTACTAGTATTTTTCATAACGAATCCAATATATTTTGAATTATTAAAATCCCTTGAGTAGTTTTCGAGTTAGAGATGCGGGCAATTTAATAAATGTAGTTTCGAGAAAAACGTGTTTAAAGTTTTTGTTATATAATTTTTGGCATATAAAACGCATAGAGGGAACGTTAAAAATATTGGTGTAACTTTTTTTTCCTGTACGAATTTCTTAAAACGGTTTTATGACAGTATTTCTGTGATGTTAAACAACACTTTTATGTAAAACAAAAAACGATTTTTTTTTTTTTCAAAGGGGATTTTTAAATTATGCTTCATAAAATATTATTTTACACATTTGCGTTCCTCCATTCTCATTATTTCCTCTAGGTTTTAAATTTTTGAAATATGTATAATGTATATCTAAAAATGTGTTTTAAGTAAATTGGGCTGTCTCAAATTTATGTTGATTAAAAACAAAAATATCATCACTTGTTGTCTTTCAAGAACTATAGTTTTTTCATGTTAAAAATTTGCATGACATATAGTACATAACTACTTTGATCAAACTTTATTTACAAACTAATTCATGACTCTTTGTCTTGTCCATGCAGAGTGATTTTTCGAAAATATGTTTAAGATATAATAAAACTATCTAAGACTAAGAAATAGAGATCCCAATATTTTGAGTTTTTAAGTCTATCAATTTTTCAATTTTAAAACTCAAGTTCGGTTCACGTGAAAATTTAACCATGCATACAAAAGAGTAAAGTAAAAAGAAAATAATTCTGTTTTGATACGAATTGATTGTTTTGTGTTAACCAGGCAATTTACGATACAATAACGATTATGAATAAATCACAATATATAATACTAACTGTCGGAAATGAATTCCTTAATCATCTAACTAAATTATCTGGATACTTTATGAATTCTTCCGCATAATTATTAAATTTAGATTATCCCTAAAATTAATCACCAGCCTCTGTACTTTCTGAAATCTTCAATAAAAGATCTAATAACATTAGTAGAAGGCTTGGACGGACTGATGAATGAGTGACGAAATCTAATAATTCGAGAAATATTAAATACGTCTTCCATTATGCTTGTTTCTTAAGTATACGTGACCCAATATTCCAGTCTTAAAAAGGTAATGAGATTTTAATGAAAAATGATTCTAGTTAGCGAAGTTTTCAATGGTTTAAATGCGGTGCCCAGTAATTGGAAAAATGTGTTTAAAGAGAGAGAGCACACTGAATCAAGCAGTCCTTAATTTTCTATTTCCCATGCGGAAACCTCTTCGCTTACCGAAAATGGCTTTTTCGTCTAATACTCAGCTTTTCAGTTAAGTCACAATCAAATAATTAACGACTGCAGACCGGCAGCAGTCCCCAAGAGGTGTTGACTTAATTTTCTAGTTAGGGTTTCCACAGCCGGAAAAAGTCCACTTAACTTGGTCTAGCTGGGAACCAGACGAAAGGATCCGAGTAATGAAAGAATTCGCAAATTACATTTGCATAAAACGTGTGATATAGAATAGTCACGTCCGTGCTAGTTGATAGCGGCGCATGTCTAAACGTCATTGCGTCCTCCGCGGACTTGTCATATTTGCATTAATCAAATTTACCCTGCCCAAAACCGCTTCCGTATTCCGGAAATATTCTTGTCGAATTTTTGGATATGCTGGTGCTTTTATCTGGGAAAATCAAATTAATTTCACCGATGGATAAGAATACCTTTCGTCTCAATTGAAGGCATATTCGCCTCTTTCCGGGACATATTTTCAATGGTATTCATGATGGTGTGTATGTGTGTACAGCTCGAATAAATGGAATTTTCTCGCACCGCCTGGAGACTAGAAGTTCTAGTAACGTGCGTTGATAGCATCTCTCGGTCAGTCCAAGGGAATCGAATCCTATCGACATTAAATGCTTTTGCCGATGATGATGAAAGTAGATGGCCAGAAACAAATTAGACCTATGATATAACGTCCGTTTCGCTTCTGGAGTTGTTCTCCTGATAAAGATTGTGAACCAGCCGAGGAACTCAGGACAATTTGTGTCTTTCCCACGCTTTTTTAATTAAGCAGAAAGATAGCAGTCAGAAGAAAGCATCACCTGTCTATTAAAATTCTCTCAGAGATAAGGGAAATTTATTGCAAAGGTATGGCTTATAAACACAATATTGGGCCGGGGATGTTTATTCTTATTTTCCATTCCAGCACATCCATATCCACAGAAACGGAACAATTTGTTTTATGACACATAAAATCTTTATCAATATGATTTAAGATTACATTATATAGCAGAATTCAATTTGTATGTTAAATACACTATAAAGATCTGAAATCACAAGTCTGCGAAATTTGAGTAATCAAAAGTTTTTATATATTAGTTATAACAACAACAGGATTCCACGTAATTCAATTATTTTATCAATTTTATGTGTGTGAATATGGCTTCGTCCTTTTTTGTTAAAATAAAACGCATTTTTTTTTTAGAAAATTAAAGAAAAGTTTATTCAAAAAGTATGCTCCATCGGCAGGTACAACCTTCGCCCATCTTTCGGGTAATTTACGTATTCCTTGAATGAAGAAATCCTGCACTTTTGAGCTGATCCAATTATCAATCTAAATTTTGATACTTTCGTGTTAAGTGACCCTTTCTCCCGAAAAATTTGACTGCATTGCTCGGAATAAGTTATAATCCGAAGGAGCTATGTCTGGCGAATATCGTGGCTGGAGTAGCACTTCCCAGTTCTGTCCATCTAAATATCTTTTCACGACTTGTGCGGTATGCGGTTTGGCATTATCCTGTTGAAGAATTAATTTACTGTGCCAATTCACCCATTCTGGTCGTTTTTCTTCTATGGCTCCCTTCAAACGTACTAGTTGTCGTCGGTAAACTTCTCCATTAATGGTTTGAGAGGGTTCGAGCTACTCATAATAAACAACACCTCTCTGATCCCACCAAATGCAGAGCATAATCTTGTCACAGTGAATATTTCTCTTTGGCTGTGATGGGCCGGGTTCACCTGGGTTTCACCCAAGCTTTTTTACGTTTAGGATTCTCATAATATATCCATTTTTCATCTCCTGTGATTAGTCGATGCAAAAATCCTTTTCTTTGCTGCCTTTAAAGTAGCATTTAACAAATTGTTTTTCGATGTTCGATGTCTCTTTCTTTCAATTCATATGGAACCCAGTTACCAAATTTTTGAATCACTCCAATTGCTTTTAAACGCTGCAGCCAATTCTGATTGAGTTTGGCAAGAATCCTGTGTCAACAATGCTTCTAATTCAGCATCTTCAAATTGTTTTGCTAGTTTTCCATATTCTTTATCCTCAGTGCCAAAATCATTATTTTGAAATCGTTGTAACCATTCCTTATAAGTTGTATTAGATAGAGCATGCTCACCGTATATCTCCACAAGAAAACGATGAGTTTCCGCTGCACTTTTCTTTTGCAATAAAATAGTGTAATAGCACTTCCTGCAAATGATGTTTACTCGGAACGAAAACCGTAATTTTCAAGGAGGTAAAAGCACTTGTTGCTAATATTTCAACCAAATGTCACGTAGTGCGTCTGACAGCTGACATAAAATACTACAATATCAAACACAAGTACTGCCAATTATTAGTACACGTAAGCAATACTAAAAATGAGATCTGTGGGGAAAGGGCGGAGTCATATTCACACATCCAATATAAACATATTATCTCATACAACATATATTATATATTGGGACCTTTTCGTGAAAAGCAGGTTTTAACTTATACTTTATATACATACATTACACTTTATATTAAATATTTAGATCTCAATTTTTTCATTTGTGCATTTTGAAACTCGACGAAACTTCGTTATTTTGTAAGAGTTTTTAAAAATGATCATATTGTGGGTTTTTTTCATCTTAATTTTTGACTAAAACTAGATGTGATGTGAATGGAACATTTTTGTTTTGCAATTCTTAATCTATGGAGAAAATCGTATAAAAACGATATGTCACTTATGCTGCAACAAAAATGTAGAACTGTTAAATTAATTGTTGAATAGGTAAAATAAAAAGGTTAGATATGAAATCCCAGGTAAAATTGCATAATCTGGAATTCCAACTCTTTTAACAATTAATGCGACGGCAGACCAGAAAAGCCTTACATACATTCTGACTCATTAGAACTAGCCTTTATTTTTCGAATTTTAAAATACTATTTTTTCGAGGTAATATTTTCAAACTTCTTAGATTTAAATTTTCAAGCTAGATTAGCCCACCGATTCAGGTGTGGGATCAATGAACTTGAGACACAGAAAGGGAAAACATTTCTTAATTTATGCATAGTAAAACTACACCAAATGCGTGGTTAGTAAACTTCCAATTTCAAGCAAGGCTTCAAAGATGATCATTTAAAATATTTCTTCTTAAAAAAAGCAAAAGGCTTGACACTTTTAAGGAAGTTAATTTAAACGATCTAATCAACTTGTTTTTTAATTTCTATGTCGCGATTAATGTTTAAAATTAAATTATGAGAATTTTGTTTCTTCTGAGTTCTCTATCAGGTATTAAAGTAGTCATTATGGTTGTCAATGATACTTTTGAAGTAGTTATTCAAGTGATCCAACTTGAAGAAACTTATCAGTGGCGCTATTTTGGTTTGTTAACTCAATTAAATTACCTCAATTCGAATTATATGTGGATATTTCCTATTAATTGTTTTAGTTGAAATAGCAGATGATCACACGTTCTTAAAAATAAACTGTGACTATATTTTTTTTTCTGATTGGATACCACGCGCTTATGTTCTTAAGATAAAGTTATTGTTCAAATCAAATTCAATTGAAGTAGCATAACAGATTGAATAGCCCAGCAAGAGAAAAACACTTGAAGGAACTAGGATTAAAATGTGATACTAAGATAGAAGTTAAGTTATTGTTACTTAATTTGTTACGAAATTAGTTTTACTAGACAAACTTTTGTGGGAATAATGTCATAAATAAAGACAACTACAATTAATTATTTTGCTCTGACTTTAAGTCATACTTTTAAATCTAATTAGGGCTAAATTATATTGAGATTAAACATCAACAAGTCCAATTAAAATATTGTCTGCATACTAGCATACAAACCAACATGCATCTGATCTGCAACTGATCTCAAAACGATCGTAGAAATCTTGAAATGCAAACATTTTAATTTTCATTTCCGTCATTACAATAATTTCTTACTCTATGAAAAGTCCAATCAGCAGAATTTCATAATCATACTCGTATAATAAAAAAATTCTTAAAAACAAAATTCGAGATAAAATATTTGTTATGACTTAATTTTCATTAGATAATATTTGGGTAAGTGAAAATTAAATCACAAAAGGGCAACTTCACGCATTATCAACAAAATTTTGTTTACATAAAAGTTAACATTGCAAGGTATGTTTGCTGTAACACACTTAACTGATATAAGCGACGAGCCATTATCGAAATATTTGATAATTGCTTGTACAGTTGTCAATAAAACTATATTGTTCACTTTTAGATTTTATCAAAATGTCAACAGGAGCGTTTTTAGACTGCTGAAGTATTGCTAAGAAAACATTGATAATGACGATATTCAATGCAATCGAACTGTTTACTAGGAAATATTCCTGAAGTTTTGTCATTCGAAAACAGAACGTTTTTCTTACTAAACTAAATGTTAAGTGAGTAGTTTTTGTAGAAACTGGTGAAACTAGTTATGTTTCAAGTTCAAATTAATTTTATTTTAAATGCTAAGTATTTGTCTGAGATTTAAAGGCATGTAAAAAAAAATATTTTAAACATTGTCAAAATTTAAGTTTACTGTTTTCGAAAAAGTGAAATGTTCGATTCGAAAATAATAATTTTGTATCACTTGTCAATTTATTTTAAGGATAAGCACTAAACAACATTCTATTCTGCCAATTTTAGGACATAACTCCAGGTAATTCTGGAAGAAATAATTTTTCAAGGACTCTCGAATTTTCCCAAAGGTACCCCTCGAAAATCTAGATGGAATTAAGTTAAGTACTAATTTTAAATGTTCGTATTTGATATTCGCAATGATAATCAAAACAGTCTTTCTTTCCAAATTCAATTGTAATCTTCTCATCAACACAAATGTCACTTTTCAAAATCGGGGCAAAATAAAAATACATACTAGATTTTTGGAAATGGAATTAGATAAGAGCACTTTTGTATTTTTTTATGAAGTTTTTCTATGGAGACGTTGAAACAACGTTGTGATTAAAATGCGGCGTTTATAACCTGTACTAGATGCAGAAATAGTTACTGTTTCCCCTGCTTCTATAATGAATATCACCCCGCCAAATGTAAATCATCATCATGAAAAATAATAAAATAAAAAATAATAAGGGAACCCGAATCGTATAAAAATTAGGAAAGATCCCGAGAAAAAGCCTCCGCACGCAGGGATTCGAACCCGTGTCCACTGAATCATAAGCCCGAGTGTTAACCACTACACCAGCCGACCCTTTGCGAAAGTGCTACAATGAATGGGATTTAGAGCCGCGTGAAAATTTTTGTTTACTATTATTTTGTAAACGCTTGGCTATCTGGAGTACCGACTTCGGATACTTTCATTTGTAGCCAAGCCCTACATGTGCTATAAATTTGAGCGATTTGATGCCTTCTCCTTGTAAGATGAAAAGATTTAACCTGTAATATGTACACTTAATATTTAAGTCTATAATGCCACATATAGTAGGATGATTAAATTTTTTTTTTTATTTTCAAACAGATTTAATAGTTTCATGTACAAAAAAGAAGAATTCTAGCGCAAGGAGAGCTCATAATTTTAATATTTACTGTTAGTTTATTGAACTTTTTAGTTTTTCATAAGAATAACATAATAGACAATACTTTACTAAACATTTTCCTCTATATCTCGTGAAAAAAATCTTATAAGAAAGAGAAGCCCATTGAAAGTAGCATACAATTTTCCATAAAAAGTTCCTATTAGCTTTCCCAGTTTACGAATATATTTTAGATTAAGAACAAAATCGATTTTTAAGTAAAAAGGTTAGAAGTTCTTTTGACAATTTTTCTTCAGATTGCACACTATACAATTGTGTCTACATATCTATTGTGTCTATCTACGTTTTTTTCGCAATTTAAAAATACTCCTAAACTTTTGAGAGCTAATAAACTAACGAAGTGTTATCTTCCCGAAAAAAGTCTATAGGAACTTTTTTATGCAAAATGTTATGCTCTTTTTAATGGATTTGGTCCTGTTGGTGTAAAATTTTTTTTGTTATGAGATATAAAAGAAACTATCTAGTAAAGTGTTCCTTACCATGTTATTCCTATGGAATACTAAAAAGTTCAATATTAACACTTTGACGGCCGCATTTTTCACAAAAAGCTTTGCACCGCACAGTGGTCTGAAATCACGAAATGCGGGATTTAATAATTGTCGCCTTCCATTTGCGCTCATAGTTATAAAAAAAATAATTTCTAAATTTTTAATGATGCCGCATCCATTTGTAGGGTTATATTTTACTTAAGAGTGGAAGTGGTGAAGATAGAGGGTAGTTTTTCCAAGTTATCATAAATGACAAAATGCATATTGTTTCATACGTTTTCGAGAACGCAACGCTGATTTCTGAAGTTATTTCTTATATTTGGGTTGAAGGGGTGAAGATAGAAGGGGTACTTTTTTCTAAACTATAACTAGTAACTAGATGAATCTGATATGCATGAGGCCCATAGTGTTTAGTAGCATTTTCTGTAGCTCAATTCAAACATTAATTAACAAGGATCAGTTTTAATTTCTTTAACTATAAATGGACACCCTGTAAGCATCACTCTATAAATTGGTTTTACCTTTATACTGTACTATTACAAAGGCTAATGTCCATACTTTTATTTGACATGCTGCTAACTTTTCTGCAAGTCTATTTAGGAAAATATGCCAGCAATTTTAAATCACGTATATGCGCGACTCCGGCCGATAACCGCTAACAAACTGAAGTCACGTATATGTGACTCCGGCCGTCAAAGTGTTAATGTTATTAGCTCTCCTTGGACCAGAATTTTTCTTTTATGTATCTGCAACTACTAATTAATATGTATATAATATAAAAGCCACAAAAAATAATTCTCACAAAATGTCGTACTTAAAATAGAGGTTGCCAAATATTGTCCTTCAAAAATTTCCAAAATATAGACAAAGACTTCTATTCGTAGAAAATTTTAATTGGCCCAAAATCACAATTATTATGAAAGGTAATGTGAAAGATTTACGGAAAATTCTAAGCATAGAGCCATTAGTATCCATTGCAACTCAGTATCAGAATCTCAATCGCAGAAGTATATTTATAAAGGTTCTTGAAATAGCATGAGTTTTCGCGTCGTACATTCTCATTTGCATAATAAATCAAGCTGGTTTAAGACTCCTCCTTTAATGCAACAGAAAAAGGGATCATTAGGCGGAGCCTTCAACTAGAGCCGGTCTCTAGGTGAAGCAAATCCGAGCTTGATTTCCCTAGGTGATTTATTTTTTCGATTCTATACCTTCATACGTACCAATTTAGAAGTAATTGCATCATCACTTGCCGCGGCATTATAATTTTGAGCATAACTTAGTGCAGTGGGATATCCGCGGAGGAAGTTCGCCACTCGGCGGGGGGGTAAATTTGCCTCTTGCATGCAAGCAGACTTTAAATAGTTGCGCAAACAGGAACCAGAAGCACACGGGGCACGTCAGACTCCTTTTCTGGGGGCGCCCGCCGATGAAGGGATGAGTTGCGCCCGGGACTCAGGAGTACCATAAATAACCTGGAGCGAAGTTGCGAGTTACGGCGCTTCGTAATCGCGGCCTGGATGAAATTTACGCTCGCTAGCCCATCAAAGTTCCCTCGACACGAACCCGGAGGGTGGTGCTCCGGCTCCAGGTCCGGGTCCGTTGAAAGCCCTCCCGGACTCGTCGCCATGAAGAGGAGTTATATCCGGGAATCGTTATGAGGTCACGGCATTTTACTACTTTCTGGGGTTACGTGCAGAGCTTAATCGCTCCTCGGTAAGCCGTCGAGCTATCGTGACGTGACATTGCAACACTGCACTTTTTCCTTACTCTATCCTTGTTAGAATGAGCAAATGCAACAAATTATTTTCGATCTTGTGGTGCTAAGCCTGGAGTACCTACCGGGACTGTGGGATTGGGACTGGGACGTGGTCAGGAAGGTCGTCGCGTCGGTATGTGTCGCAGGCAACGACAGGGCAGGTGACGTAAACGATTAGAATTGGGACAAAAGGCCTCGGGCCAGATTGCTCCTCCTATTTCAAAAGCCTCCCATGAAAGGCTTTTAATAGCATGAAATTTCAGGCAGCCTCGGATACATCCAGGGCATCGTTAAGGAGCATTGTTGCAGGTTATTTAATTACTGCTCTAAGAAGGAATCGAGTTGGTATTCGCGCTAACGAGCGCTCAGTAGTAATTTATGTACCTATGTTTAGCCTCCGCAACGTCCAATTTGGGGGGGGCTTAAGGTGAATTGAATCATGGCATTGTTCTCGTTATGCTCTGTTGTCTTCTAAATGAATTCCCTCCAGCTACAGATGTAGAATTTAGAGAAATTTTTTACGAGTTTCAAAAAGATCTCTTGCGTTAAATGAGAAAATTCATTTCCGTTTAAAGACAATGTTCAACATTACAAAAAAAAAAAAAAAAAAAAAGTGGTGAAGTGTGAATCTGATTTTCGCACTTACGTTCCATATCAATCGTATCGAGCAAAAATCTTCCCATACAAAGTAAAGATCCAGATTTTGATGAACAGTGAAGATAGGTTCGATTCCATAAATTCCCTTATCGTTTTTATAATGATCTGTGATCCGGATCAATATAGATCATTAAAAGAACGCAACTAAGTCTATTTTCAAAACTTATTCGAAGAATTTGAGGACTGATTTAAATCCATTTTTCGCATATCTTTGGAAAAACATCATAACATTTTACTTTAAAAATGTTAAAAATGTATATAAGAGTCCAGGACACGTGAACAGAGAGGAGTCTTAAACCAGCAAAAATATATTTTTTAAATTCTCAGAACAAATAATAATTTTTTAGTTTGCACATTAAAACTTTATTTTATGTTGTTAAATTAAAACTATAGATATTGGAATAATTATAGCAAATAGATGATTTATATAAAAAAACGTTTCCTACCGATCGCCGAAGTAATACTCTAGACAGACGGGACATATCAATGATCATTTGAGCAGGAATGATCATTGAATAGGCCATGTGTCATCACATCATAGAAGCAATGATCATTCCTATCGTCATTGCACAAATTATGTCTTATATTATATATTAGGTCTGTCTGGTAACTTTTGGGTAAAAATTTCTTGAGTAAAAATCTGGTAAAAATTGTCATATGGTAGGAGGGATGAAAATCCAAAGTTACCAGACGACTTCAGGTAAAAATTGGGTACATCTTCAAAATCTTACTTGTGTATGTAAATTGTCAAACGTGATCAAGATGTTAGAGAGAAAACATGGGTTTATTTAATATTTTCGAAGATTTTGAAATATGTTTTTTATTTATTTAAACAATATTTCAATAACTTCTTCTTCTATCTGAATCACAACGCAAAATTTAAACACGCAAATGACAGATTACACAGTGACAAGCAATCGGTGATTTTACCCAAATTTACTCGGTCTCCGCAGTGTGGGTAAAATCTGGTAAAATTGTGTAAGAGGAGAAGTGCTGTCAAGAGGAGAAGTGCTGTCAGCTTTTCCCCTCCGTGAGGTTAACAGACACTTTCAGGTAAAAATTTTACCCGCGAGTAATAACTTTACAGTTACCAGACAGACCTATTATGTCATAATACCTGTCAAGTTCCTTCATTTATTTATGTTTCTTGAGAGAAAGAATTTTAGGAATTTTGTAAGGAGAGTCCACAAACGTCTTCGCAACTTCCTTTTTGCACGAAGCAGCAGAGCGGCCACCTTCAACTTTTGCATTTTACACACATTTCTTCGGGCACGTTTTGCTCTTTGAAGCGCGAGTAGTTTACACTTTCTGGATTTCCTTTTATGATGGTTTATTTGCATTAATATATTTAAATTATCCAAAATAAAAGATGATTCTGTTTTAAATTTCACACAACTAGCACCAATCTGACAACTGTCAAATCGAATTGCAAGAAACTCGTAATTACCGTGTGTCACCCCAAAGTAGACATGATCATTGAATCTATTACGTAATTGAATCAATGATCATTCTTCCACGTCGTGTGTCTAGGGTATTAAGCAGCGTTGGACACGGATTGCAATTGGATGTAAGACGCATGTAAAATGCGGGTAAAAAAAGCTTTTTTTATTTAAATAATCAATATATTTAAAATAATAATGTAGTTAAATTAACCCGATATTCTTGTTGTTATTAAATCTTCTTAGGAGCTAAATTAAAGCTCCTAACACGATTTAATAATGGATCTAGTTTTGTGGACTACTCCTGCTATGGTATCCCAACAAAGTTTGTCGTTTAAGTAACAAGATTGTTTTCTTAATATTTAACTAGGCTTCTCTGATAATGCTTACTAGTAATCTTCTTGGGTGATAATCATTAGACTAATTAATTGAATGAACTGGTTGTTTGAACACGGAAAAAAATAATAGCTTCATCTGTCATTTTTTATATATCCGTACGGCTATTCACATCACTCAAATCAGGATTGTGGCCATATGTAGCTACACTAGCTATTGCTTTATAGCACATTTAAATCTTATAGTTATCAGCGTATATGCCATCTAATATATTTCTTAATGCTATCCATAATATACACCGGAAGGTAATCGTTTGTAGCTTGTTCAGTTATTTATATGTGACAACCTATGCAATATAATAAAGCATTTTTTAAAATATTTTATATTTCGATACGTCATTACATATATTATTTCTCGCTAATGAAAAAGCTCAAGCCGCCTGATGAGAAATGCATAAAATGCAATAAATTTAACGCTAAATGTAACATAAAAACATAGAAAGTCTTCAACGGATATAATACAAACAGCTACAAACACTGCGTACATAGCTATATTGTTTAGCATTTAGTGATATATATGTAGTAGCAAAACAAGAATATTTGTGGCATTTACTGATATAATTTAATATACGTTTTCATATATATTTTATCTAGAAAACGTATATTAAATTGGGCATTACGATATGTTTTCATTCCATCAAGAGTTATATAAAACAACTCCGCAATAAGAACCAAGCGCGAAAATTATATAATTGATCCACCTAAAACAGCTGCATCCAGAGAAATCTCAAACTTTGATGATCCGAAATCAGCAACACTGAAAACTTCAATTGTAATCCACCAAAATTTAAAATTAAAATAAAAAACAAACAAGCAAATATGTAAACAAAACGATTTCCTTTATTATGGGATAAAGAGTACATATAAGTTTATTCTAATACTTTTTAGAGAATTGTTAAAACGGAATGGATTTCAATTAAGTTGTAAATATTAACATGATCAAGATAATATTTAACAACTCTAAAATTATTTGTTTTGGAAACCACATGACAATATCGGTGTACATCAAAATATAGAGAATTAATTTCGTTCATACAAAAATAAATTTTAGTTTTTTCTAAAACAATAATTCCTTCTAATAAAGCAAATAATGGTAAATTGTCTTTACTTCCAACTTGTAGAACAACTCCTACTTTAATTTTTTGATTATTAACAGATATCCAGTTAAAAAATTTAGGGTTATTTATTGACGTAATATAATGTTTATAATTCGACCAATCGAATTGAGAAGTTTTACTGGTTTCGAATGGCGAACCTACCACGCTGAGCATTCACAACTGAATGGTAAAACGCACGCAACTTACACAAATCCTTAATACGCGTGCTCTTATAAACAATACTCAAGCGAATATATGCATAACTGTAGGCAATACACACAAAAGCTCGCTACGTTATATGCAATTGCGCACGCTGTTATAATGTATGTGAAAAGATATAATATACTTTGCGCCGGGCTTTACGGGAATGGATATAAATATACAAGCCGTATATATAAAAGAGAAATTGTTAATGCAGTGATCAAAGAGGCAGTGATGTATAAGAATTAGAGAGAAATAACATTGAGAATTAGAGAGAAATAACATTGAGAATTAGAGAGAAATAACATTGCTTCTTATGGGGCTACAAGGCCGCACGCAGAAGTTGCAAACATTTCTTTTTTCAGGAGAGGTAGACATTGATCAAGTAGAATACTTTATAGTACTGATGCTATTTTATTTATAAGTAAAGTCTTACATTTTATAGCATGGTTTCAATTATAGGTATATAATACTGTATAGCAAATATCTACTAAGTTTTAATGCTTAAACTGTGTTGGGTTATTTCACAAGGAGCTATATGTGCATCATTTAATTGGTAATCAAAGTATAACATCTCTTGCATACAATTGTGGCGGATATTGCACATTTAATATCAAATTATGCTGTGTATTTGACTAACATTGCAATATACTTATTTGGCTATATGAATAGCTGTTGCCGTTATTGTTTTCCTAGGACTGTTAAAATGTTTTAGCCGTTTTGTGATAACATAACTTGGCTTGCTATAATTTATAGCTTTCTGTGACATAAACGCTTTGCTACAGTTTTTATCAAATGAAGATATGTGGATTTTTTTCCGTGAACATGACGTTTTTTTTTTTTTGTTGTTTTAACCTAGGAAATAGTGAAATTTATATAATGTAGCTTCTAGCTAGATAACTAAACTTTCTCTAGACACTGATTTTATTTCCCTATATCAATATCCAAGAAAGTTACAACCAATTTTGTTAAAAGTGGTTCAAGTGTCCAGGACCACGTATATTTAAAATTTTCACGACGAGTATAAGAAAAAATACATTTTACACTGTGGTTTGGATGACAAAAAATTGATTTCTTAATAAAGGAAAAGAAAAACAATACAAATTCGATACATCGATTGTTGTGCACTTTATACTGAAAAGTATAAATTCGGACTTATCGTTGCTCTCGTTTTTCGCATAAACTTGATTCAGTACTTCTTTTCTAGGAAAATAATATTAGATATAAAGACATCGCTTTAGCATGGTTTCAAAATGTTCGATTCACAAGAAAAAATTCTTCAGAAGTGGGATGAAAAGAGTTGTTGCTTTGTTTTTCAAATCGAAAGACTTCAAATTAAATTTATTTTAAAATAGCAGTTTGGAAGTTCGTTGAGGTTGAAATTTGATTTATTATTAGAATCGCTGAAAATATAGACAACATCGAGAAATCAAACAAGCAAAGAATTTTATGTTGTTTTTGGTTACTGAATAATTTGATTAGGAGAAAAGTTTCTGTAAGCGCATGGTCCTTAATTAAAGTTCCAAATATATAAATGCTTTAATTAAGGTATGTAAAAACATTTCGAAATTGAATGAAAGAAAAATATGTGGGATCACAAAAACATGTCTCAAACAAATTCAAATCACAACTTCATTCAGTCCTTCCTTGTTGTTATATTTTAGTAATACTCTTAAAAGCAAAGCATTCGGAATTATGTGAAAATTTTAAGAAACTCATCATCTTGAATCTTCTTAGCTACCAATTCAGTTCCAGCTAATCTTAAATGATAGCTGTCATTTCGAGGTCGAGAACAGAAGAAGATTTCGGTCAGAAGTGGCAAAGCTTTTAAATTTATTACCTCAGACTAATTGAGAATAGTCGAGTGGTCTGCTCCGATTCGTTATTTCTTCGTTTGGCCAAGAGAATAAATCTGGTTACGAGCACTCTACTTGTCCAGTTTCCATTTAAATTTCAGCCAAAATTGCCCACACTTGACGGAGCTCTCAGCGCTCAAAGGACTTAAGTTTCGTTCATCCGAAAGTAGAGAATATTTTTGTCCCTTTGCGTTTCGTCGAGGACTCGAAAACCATTTTGCCGCAAGTATCCTGCAAGTTGTTATCTCATGAAGGCGCTCTCTTTCTTCACTGTTGTCGTTCCCGAAAGGAGTTCATGAAATTTCTGATCTGAATTTAAATTGCGCAATTTTTGCATGTTTTAACCACTGGGCAGAAGTGGGATGCTAAGGGATAGGATTTCTAGATGTCGATAGCTGAGATTTACGTGATCAGGAAACCGAAATAACTTTCCTGCCTTGCTTGATTCAATGTAATCGGGGTTCAGGCGGGTGAATGGGCGCCTACTTTATAGAGCTTTAAGTCAAAAACTTAGTTAGGGATTTTTGGATAAATAAATTGAAGAATCTGAGATTGGGTAAATAATAAAGTCCACGCGGCAGTTTTCCACTAGGTAAACTCGTGCAAAAAAGAACCAAACAATTGTATTATCACTCAATTAGCTCTGGGGAAGAATGAGATTTCACATCCAGGTGATAATTAATATATAGACCGGCCTTTTTTTAGAATTCTAAAAACAACTCCATTAGTGTTTCGACATATTGTAGTCAATTTTAACTTACTTATATTAAATATTCCATTGACATCAAGTGCTTAGAGTAAACTAAAGACGAGATCACAGAATACAACAAGGTTAGGCATGTGCGTGCAACCTTCGATTGGCACAGTTCCTTAGTTTGCAAATAAAATACTGAATAACATATGAAATTGAAAACCACAAGCTAACAAAGTGACTGTCAACATACTGAATTGGCTTCTCGTCTGCAAATTAGCTTTTTCCCATTAAAATTCATTGTTGAAAACCATAAGCACAAGGTCTCCAAAACCAAAAGGTATCTGCACATATTTGCTAAGGTGTGTCATATATTCAGGAAAATGTCTCGAAAGTGCCATGAACAATACATTTTTAACGTGTGCCCCGCTTTTTGCGTAATGCCTTTTCATCCGCATATTAAAAAACATTTCAGCATTCTTCATTATTCATATGAATGCCGGGGCACACACCATTTGCACGTTTACTCTCTTCATGAAATTCATTAGACTATTTAGTACCTGTAAACTGAAAGAACATGCACTAAGACAAGAAGCGGTCTTAATATTTTATTACTATCAGAACTTACATGAACATTTTTACAGGCGATAAAGATTTCCTCCAGAAATATTTAAAATTCTGTATAGTCTCCTACTCGTTTATATTTAGTTTGCCTTTTATACACTTAAATTAATACTACATTTTTTACACCATTCCTAAAACTTATAACAATAAACCCTTTGTTGTTGGATTACCAACGTTGTAAATTTATGCTCTTATAGCTCCATTTCATTTCAGCTTTATAGTTTGAAGTTGCACAATGTTCTATAATAATTTCAAATTTTAGTTATGATTGTGAATCTTATATTTCACCACAATTTACGAGAAAAGAAGGTTTTAAGTAGAATTTTAGCTTTCATTCTGTCGCGAATGAATGAATCGCTTGAGTCGGTTTCATTCTTTCGCGATGAGAACGAAATTATTCATTTTCACATCTTTTCGATGATAAAGAATGAAAAAGAAAATTCTCTTTCATTTTTTTAGCAATAGCCTGATTATGGATCAGTGTATTTCCCACATTTTTAAAATACATTCTTTATTATGCTGAAAAAAATGTCCTTTGATGGGTAACATACCATAAAACAATAATTCAATTTAGAGTTTTTATTTTAAATTATAGCGTTGTGTATGAAACTTATAAAATCTAACAAATTATGATTTATTAGGTGGTTGCATTAATTCCCGCTGTTCACATATAGATGTGGGTAGCAATTTTTACACTGAACTATAATTACTGTGACATGTATATTTTTGAAGCTTGAAGGTGTGTTAATAAAATCCAGTTGACAGTCGGCAATTTTATATTCATTAAGTGATATTTAATATACAATGAAAAACGGATCGCGATAAGTTGTTTTTCCGATGTGTACTTCTGCATTATTTCGAAGCTGAAGCTCACCGATTACTCGCGGAAACTTATAGGGAATCTGCTCCATCCGAAACAGTATACATAGATTGGTTTAGAAGGTTTAAAAGCGGTGATTGTGATTTTTATGACAAAGAACGGCCAGGTCAACCAAAAAAATTTGAAGATGAGGAATTAAAAGCATTATTGGGCGATAATCCTGCCCAATCGCTTAGAAAATTAGTTCAACAACTTGGAGTCGATAAATCAACTGTATCGCGACGTTTGCAAGCCATTGGAAAGATACAAAAAGAAGGAAAATGGCTGCCACATCGATTGACCGACAGTGCTATTGCAAAGCAGCTAAACATCTGCATTTCATTACTTGCAAAGCAAAGAAAGAAGATTTTCTTATGGCGTATTGTGACCGGAGATGAAAAATGGATCTGTTTTGAGAATCCAAAACGAAAAAAAATCATGGGTTGATCCTGGCCAACCGACAACATCGACTCCAAAGCGGAATATCCACGCTAATAAGACAATGCTCTGCATTTGGTGGGATATGAAAGGAGTTGTCTATTACGAGTTGTTAAAGCCGAATGAAACAATCACCGCTGAGCGTTATGAACAACAGGCAGACCATCAATTGCATCGAATCAACGCATAATGATTCTTCTTCATGATAACGCTCGGCCACATATTGCTTTGAAGGTCAACCAAAAACTGATGGAGTTTGAATGGGAAACCCTCCCCCACCCAGCGTATTCTCCAGACCTGGCTCCATCAGACTATCATCTGTTTCGGTCGATGCAGCATGATTTAGAAGAAAGGCATTTCAAAAATTATGAAGAAGTTCAAAAATGGATTGCTGATTGGATAGCCCCAAAGGATAGAGCTTTCTTTCGCCGCGGAATTCAATTGTTGCCAGAAAATTGGGAGAAGGTTGTAGCTGCCGAAGGCGCATATTTTGATTAAAATCATTACAATTTTTATCATAGAAATAAACGTTCAAAAAAACATAAAAAATAGCGACTTTTAATGCAACCACCTAATAATTTGACTAAAAGTAGATTATTATAATAGTTTCACTACATAAGATCTTTGTTTCGTCAATATCGTCGATAGTCACACTAAATTAGTGTCACATAAAAAGCACTTTAAAAAGTTAGTGTTCTTAACATAAGACACGTCGTATTGGTTGAAATAACATACAACTTACAAAACAAAATGTTTCGACTTTTCCTTGCTTTGATCTGCTCGATTTCACCGACAGTAAAAGAGTAGTTTTAATTATTTTTCATTCTTTTGCTGTAATTGAAGAACATTCCCTTGCGAATAAAATGAATTCAAAAATTCTCGGCAAGAAACATTCTCTTAAGAATCCTTCGACTCAAAAATTAATGAATGAATGAATTTTTCCGATCACTGTTAATAATTGAGAAAGACAAAAATTGATATTGAAAATTTGTAAAAAAAATAAATGGATAATCGTAGAAACTCCAAACCAAACTCAAATGAAAACCTGAACTCTAAACAATCTCATAACTTAAATAAATAAATTGATTATGAAGGACTAGCTAAACAACACACACTTTTTTATACCTGTATATTTATATAAATTATAGAAGGTGTAAAAAGATTTATTTCCATAAAAACAACAATGATAAATTGTATACATAATACAGCGATACAATAGCAAAATCAACAAAGTGTAAATCACCCTAATAACCTAATGATCCAGTAAGGTAGATAAACAATTTGTAATTTCAAGGAATTCACTGATTCTGAATATACTATCATAATTTTGAAACTAAAAACAACAAATTTTATTATGCGACTCTAAAATAGTCCACTTCAAGAATTTTCAACCTCATTGATTTTTAAGATTTGCAACTTTTAACCATGTGAAAAAAGGTAAAGTACATATTATATATGTATTATGTATTTCACTGAGAGAAAAATTCGACTTTCAAATGAAAAATTAACACGTTAAATAGGAAAATATACGTGAGCTTTGATTTTATGCAAAAACGCATTTGACTCAAAAGTAAACGCTTTAATTTTTAAAGAGAAGTCTTTTTAAAATGGCCCAAAATCAAAACATTGATTTAAAAATAGACGTTTCAATTGTTTTTAAAATATCGTAACAATTGAATTATTTTGGAAAGTATTTTCCATTTTTGATAAGTTTATTTATAATGTGCAAATTTAATTTAAAACTAGTAGAATTTGGGTGTCAAAAGTAGGACAATTTTGAAATAAAATGTGTTTGTATTTCTTTTATTCAAAAATGTTAGCTTTTAAATCAAGTAAACACATTCAAATTAAGCTGAGTATCTTATTTAACAAGCTTTATTTCAAGTATCTTTTCTGTTGATGTTAATGAAACATGCTTTTCTCTAAGTGGTTAGGGAAAAACGAAGTTTAGTCCGAAATTATTTATTTTAGTCTACGAATCTATCTATGAAATCGTTCAAAATTGAATCTAGTGAAAGATCTTTGCACACATTCGATTCTATTAATATTCGTATATATAGAGTAATAGTAGACCAAATAGCTAAGGCATATTCCAATGTAGTATTGCATTTTATTGTATCTGTGAATTGTCATTGCTTTACATTTGGATATGTTAACTGACGGATGATTTATTGATCACAAGATCATTCTGCAATAATTAACAAAAGGACAATGATCGAATAATAGCATAAAGTTTTAAATCATCTGCATATAGAAGGCATTTGGCAAAGAAAAAAAACTGAAACAATATCATTAATGAATAACAAGAAGAGCAGTGGGCTGAGATGACTTCCTTGAGGTACACCAGATTTCCCATCTGTGCGGTGGCGCTTTGCTTTCCATTGGTACCACCACCACCCACAGGCAAACGTGAAAATTATGAAAACCAAACAATTGATCTGACTTCCGCGGAATTGAGAGTAAATATCACGAATCTACAGAATGGTAGAGATGTGCTGCTAATGACAAACGCAAACATCACCTTATAAGTAAACATGGCTCGCTGCTATACCTGGGCGGTTCGGCCGCTCTAGGACCAGTAGTAACCAGCACTCAGCGCCAAATTCTGCCTACATATATCGTATAAATGCTCCGTCGGGTGTTTGGACTGATTCAGTGTTTCTTTTGTTTTATCTCGCTATCGACGGCGGGTGATTTTATATCGCATGATAACATGATTTGCGAGCCATAAAATTGGAGTTGCTTATTATCAGTCAACTGTCCGACGTCACAGTGAATATAATCGTTTGGGTTTGGGCGATCGAGTTTTTCGTTAGCTAGTCCCAAGCGAGCATCTTAAAGTGAACGTGTCTAGCATGCAGATTAATAGTCTAGAAGGACTGGACGAGGTCGCAATCACATTTTATGGAATATTTTTCCTCTGCGGAAGTGGAAAAGCCCATAGTTATTATAGTTGTTTCAAAAGTGTTAAAGATTTATTTTGTGCGAACATACAAAATTACTCCCTAAGTGAATTAATGTGCCGCCGCGACCAGAAGCAGCCGGGCACCGCGCCAATTTTTCACAAACATTTAATTTGCTCATTTGTAGCCAGTGGTGGTGCAGCCACCTGTGGCCGTGAAAATGTGCGCGCTATCGGACAACGAATTATGTACATGTGAAATTTATGTGCTATTGTAAAAGCTGTGCCCGCTACCACTACTCATACTATCCTTCCGTAAAAGAAGGCATTCCTGCTTTGAATATTGATTTATGCGACCGTGAATCAAGAACCTGCACAGAGGTTCGTTTGACGCACCAATCTTTCGTACTGTGCAAACGTGAGCCGCGCCCTCGCATAATATCGTTGCATTTTTAATTGCGTGCTATCGTAATAAGCTTTTGTGCGTAATCATGTTAGCAGCAGTCGGCTACAAAACTTTTATGCCTAGTCCAGCATCACGTCCGTATATGGTGAGTTGTGTGTAGAATTTACGATACCGCTGAATATTATGCATACTGAAATTTTCGCGCCTAATCAGATCAATTCCGCTAAAATGTCTATGACGCATTTTATGATACATTTCTTACGCAGCCGCACACACCAGTGTTCCATATGGTGATGCACAGGTGTGCGCTTTTCATCGTAATCGCATTTTGAACAATTGTGCAAATATTTTTCGAAATGTTGTGGGGAAACTCAAATGTTTGAAGTCGACTTTGTATTGTTTGAAGAGAATTTGACCTCGCTTTCATTCATTCAACAATACCAGCGATTACAGATCCTTTACTTGTAGTATTATTCACTTCAAACAGCACCTGGCATGCCGAACCACTTTGTCAACCATTTATCTGATGCTTTATGGTTGATTTGTAGATTTCTATCTTATACTTAAAGACGAAACTCTTTGAAAAACGAGAATGCCAAACTACTGCAACTATTGTATAACCTTTTTATAAAAATGTACGAAATACTAGCGGTCTTGTTAGTAATTATATTACGAATATCAAGGATGCCGCCACCTTGTCAGTCTTTTCATAAAACAATTAGCAACGATGCTGTTTTTATTGATGAAAAAGATACACAAACCCATTTTTCTATATTCATTTCTACATGAAACAACGAGAACAATTTTGAGATGCATTTCGGATGTATTGAAAGATCTTAAAGCTATAAGAAATTCGCTTAATACTTTTTGAAATGTGAATTATTTGAATCGAAAAAAAGGCGGCCACTTAAAGGCTATCACGGCCGCACCCTCGATCGCACCTCGGCTGCACCATCGAACCAATTTATAATTATTATATATATTATATCTATACAACTTGGTTCGGCCGTGGTGCAGCTGGGGTGCGGCCATTATCGTTTGTACTCAAGTTCGGTGTGCGTTCGCAGTGCGGCTTCGTGCGATTTTTAAAAATTTTTCACAAATTATTTCTACACTGTGCAGCCGTTTCAAATTTTTGAAAAACAGTATAGACCGCGTGTACAGCCATTATACCGCCGCCGTCTAGAAACCGTCCGGTCAAAGTGCAGCCACCGTTCATTTTTACTCGCGAAGAAAAATTAGGTTTATTTTGATTTACAGAAAACCACAGAATTCTTGATGAGAAAATAAACTAATTAAGAACATGTAGAAATTAGAGTACCAACTATTAGATCAGTAATTTAGCATAAAATAAAAATCATCGAAATATTCTACAATTTCTACAATTTAGCTCAATAATCCATGAAAATTCCACACTTCCTCAACTTCAAAGCCCAATATCTCAAGAAATATCGATGCTAGCGATTTGGTTTTCTCGAACTTTTTTGTAGGAAATTGAATATCCTACAAGTTTGTCATGTACATTTTTTTCTGTAGCTCTTGTTATTTACGAGATAGGGGCAAAAAAACGTGAATTTCAATAAAAAATTGGGTTTAGAGACCCGTACTACCTCGCTGATGGGAGTTAGGGTTACGCCGCAATGGACACTTTTGTAGAGCATTCAATTCTGAAGAAACCCTATCATTGATCAAGATTATACCATAAAATGCCTCTGAGCTATAGAATTTTGAAGAGAAAAAGTCAAAGTTTACGTGGTGTATTTTAAACGGGAAATCTTTATACGCCTTGGTCTAGTACTTAATATTAATATTAAGGGCTCATGTTTTCAGGGAAGTTTCTTTTAGATATTTCTCACAAAATTTCGAGGTGGGAGTGAAAAAAAAAAAAAAAAATAGTCGCGAAAAAAAAGCACCCTAATAAATATTATAAAATATCCTTTTTTATTTGAAAGAATTATTATAAGGAATCATTTATAAAACAAGACAGAAACACACGCATTCATCTGGCTGTCCTAAAAAAACGCTAATGCCAGTAAGCAAGTCTTGGCAGGTGATCGCCATCAACAAGGATTTTTGCAATTTTAATATAAACCAAAACAGTGGATTTTTGTCTATTTTTGATTAAAAATTTTACTTGACTACATTGTTTTGTAACATACTTACTATATTCTTGTCTTAATTAAAACTCGATTTATTAGACATTACATGTGTTGTATTCAAATACTGTTCATCGTATAAGGAGGGTGCCTAACTAAAATCCAAAATAAAGGTAACCTCACATTTCCTAATCTCAGGATAATAAAAGTCCATGACAAACACTTTTTTTTTGTTTTTAATCCTCTTTATGATTGTTTAATTAGGAGCTATTCATTTCGAAGTCTGAACACGTAAAATTTAATTAATGCGTGTCCATCATGCGAGCAAATTACTGTCGGAAGTATAATAGCACCCTCACTTATATAAAGGAGTAATCTCTTTAATATCACGTCCTAATAAAACCAATAAAAAGAGATACGTCTGCATCTTGTATCCCAGTCCGCTTTTGGGTTGATTTTTCGGACCCTTGGGTAAAGGGATGATGTACCTTTACAATGTGAAAACTTAGGGATACCTTGATGAGCACATAATCCATGAGAGAATGGATTTATTTTTACAAAGGTAAAATTGGGGACTAACGTGATGTTTTATCCCTTTTCCTTTATCCCCCTCAATCCTGCGAGGGTAAAGCGAACAGAAAACGTAAACTTTGCTCAGATACAGTTATATTCTTGCATATATACACATATGTATATAACATAAATAAAGAGGAGACGACTGTACATATGTTTCCCTGTGCAAATAAATCTCTCCCGCATATATGTATATACCGACTATAGGGTTGAACCCATTACGCTGTAAAATTCAGACAGACAGACAGACAGAAACGACCACCGGGTAAAATAAATCTTGTTCAATAAATCCATCAGACATTGTCACATGGCTGGTAAGTGTGGCGCGGTGGAGGCGGTGGCGATTGTGCTCGGTTAGATAGCAAAATTTGTTAGATCTGAAAGAAACCTGGAATTTAGATGTCAGCGTGGATGAAGTCAATTTGTCTAGAGAAATACACACCTCACAGCTGTTTTATTGTATCCTTTCCCAGAATCAGTAATTCCTCCCGAATGAGAGCTCAGTCTAGGGGTAAACTGGTTTCCTTATCCCAACATTTAACTTGTTTCCCCGAATTCGTCTGAATCCTTAATGCATCACAATTTCTTATATATTTTTTTCTCCCCTTCTTTTGCAGGCCGCTGATATTGCGACTATGGAGACCACGGATAGCTCAATTTATATACGCTTAATACGTAAGTATTCTTTGAAGTAATTTGATATTTATTAGCCCAGAAGAAACTAATTATGTTTAGTTTTAAAAATAATTTTGATTTTAATTTGTAAATTATGATCTTCTTTCTTATTCGAAAAACAACCTAATTTTCACAAAAGTAAGTAATAATGCTTTGGACAAAACTGATTTTGAATAGTTTGGTTCGAATCTAGTTAGAATAAATTTTACGAAAATCTTGGGCACATACATTGAATTTGTTTTTATGTCTCACATCTCAAGATTACCTTAAGGATGTTTAAAATATAAATACAAGAATTACAATAGAAATCTTATAAATGCTTAATTCAGCAAGAAGAAGAATGGCATGCAAAATATCCTCCCTCACGCCATTGCCACAAATAAGTTTTCATTCAATATTTTCATATTTTATTTTGAATTCAAAGTGGAGCATATTCCGCAGTTTTTTCATAATTTTCGGATCTAAAATTTCAAAATTTCGATTACAAATTTGAAATCAACAACATGAAAAACCTGAAAATGATGGTTGATGAGGCTAATATATTGAAAATCTATTCTTCTTGAAGCGGGGCCGTATATTTTTTCTTAAAGTTGGTCCAATTGAATATATAATTTTTTTGCAATATAAATAATAAATTTCTCTAAATTGTTTGCTTTGCACTATATTTTAATTTATATTATAACATTACTTTACGTTTTTCTCAAAAACGACGTGACGCACGCTAAGAGAAAATTCATGTTAAAATTGAAGTGAAAACATTTTGAATCAAACATTGCATTATAATTTTGGTAAGTTTTATACCTTCTGTATATTATCTGAAAATTTTACCTAAAAATAATGTATGGAAAAAAAGTTACACTAATTTTTCCTCGAAGAGACAAATTCTTCTGGATCCGCCATCTTGAATATCCAAATCTTAATAATATTAAAAATTAGTGCCCTTAAAATAATCATTGTACCAATTTTCATTAAAATCCGTTGAAACCGAGAAATTTTGGTCGCCATATTGGGTTCGCCATCTTGGATCTAGAAATTGTGGTAACTTTCAAAATTAGTGGGCCCAAAAAATTGTCCTAATTTTCATTAAAATCCGTTGAAGTCGAGAAATTGAGATCACTATATTGGATCCGCCATCTTGAATTTGCAAATTTTACTTATATTCGAAATTAGTGGTATCAGAATAATCATTCGCCATCTTGAATTTATTAATTTGGACAGCGGATTTGAAATCAGCATCCCACAAAACCCCTAAGTACCAATTTTCATAAAAGTAGCTTCAAATTTAAAATTTTCAACCGCCATCTTGGCTCCGCCATTTTGAAACCCTATATATTATCCGAAAAAAAATTTGCCTATATGTTAAGTTGGACAAAAAAAAAGAAACTTTAATAATACTTGAAGTCTTGCAAAATTTTAAAAACTACACTTTGAAAATCAAAATTTTTATTTTCGTATTAAACACGTTAAGGGATTAAAATCAAAGTGTATGCATATTTTTAAATTAAATGCATTCGCTTTTAATATTAAATCCGGATTTTTCTCTCAATTTGACAGAATGTTAGGTCTTCGTGACGCACAGATATTAATCAGGTGAGTTGGAGTTACTCAAAACAAAAGTTTTTTTTTGTATCGTGCGGAGTTTAGAAAATTCTATAAAAATATCACTTGTTCAGAAGCAGAAAAAATCTATTTAATTTGCTGACTAGTGTTATTTACTACGATTATTCCTAAACGGAGAAAAACGAATCAACAAAACGAAATTCTTTACCATTATGAATTTTGACACTTATTTGTGGAGTTTTCACCTTTTACAAAAATACAATAGTAAATATAACAAAACGTGAATGCCCCTATTATCTCAATATTGGCTAAAATTAGAGAAGCTATTGTTTATTTCTAATAGTGTAGATGGAAAACAGGATTTGAATCAATTCTGAGATATTTCGTTTGTACCTGTCTGCCAAACTCGCTATAGTGGTAAGCTATTTAAGATCGAATCCTGTAACAATAAACATTCAAGTGTAACCTGTCAATCTGTCTTAAACTAGCGCAGCGTTAGGATAAGATTAGACCATTGTGTATTTATTGTTAACTGCACTCAGTAGTGCAATATCTGTCTTCTGTCTCATTTTTGATTAGTAAATCACAACATTTTCTGAATGACAGAACAAACGCACGCTACACTAAAACATGAACACAGCTGCCGAAGGTAAATAATTAATGAGCAGGTGAAGATTCTCAGCGCGAGATGCTCCGTCGCCGTCCAGTCGTCAGTCAGCGATTCGTCTGCCCCGAAACACGTCTTTCGTCTTTCGACCACTCCGCCGCCCGGCCACTGGCCAGGTAAGGTGATACACAGCCGCAAATGGTCAAGAAATTACACAAGTCGGTGTTTGCACTTTCTTCACTTACACGTCGCCGTAAAAAGAATGCGGCGAACGTGTTTCGTTTCGCCGTGCATTGAGCTTTCGTTTCAGCCACGGCTC
This sequence comes from Dysmachus trigonus, assembly GCA_949715965.1. NCBI lineage: Eukaryota > Metazoa > Arthropoda > Insecta > Diptera > Asilidae > Dysmachus > Dysmachus trigonus. Next base: position 76,995,162 of record OX454322.1, on the reverse strand, counting down.
GGCAGGCGGCCGGTGGCTGGTGTGAGCCTTTAAAGAGTTTCCAGCTCGCTCGGATTAGTCGGATTAAGTGAAAAATAAAAACACATCCATGCGGTCAGTTTTGCTCAATCGACGACTCGAGACGGTATAAGAGAGTGCAACGGCATCTTTTCTCGAGAAGGTGAACTCTTCACGTATAAAGGTATCTTACTTTACCTACCTGTGATATGGTTACGAAGTGCTAAAAAGAGTGTCTTACGTTTTTTTTTGTTCTTTGGATTGAAGAAATCCAACTTTCTGGAATCCGACCTAGCGGACTGGTATATATAATAGCGCATCGATAGTCCACAACAATGGTCATCCTGAGGACCAAATTGACAATAGTGCGACTATTTTTTGGTAAGTTAAAATGAAACGTGTGTTTCGAAACCTGAAAGTAACTCGTTCTCGACATTGATGAAAGGTCGAAAGATATATGCAGTGGCGGTCGGCGCAGGTGCAAAACCTAGGCAGGCAAACATTCAGAAAGTTTAATTTCAGTATTTTCAATTAAACACGTGCGCGAGTCGAATGCATTTTCATTGCGTTCATATGTTCAAAACATTTGTTTTAGCTGTGATGATGTTCGTGAAATTTATCTATGGTCAGTTAATTCCATTTTGAAAATATATACTTTAGTTGCATATCTTAACGTGAATCGCTTCTTTTATGGAAGACCACAACGTTAAACAAGCTTTTTATCCGATATGGTATTTTCTGTATACACTCAATCGATTTTATGATTGATCGGTGTTTCTGAAAATCGAATAAAATCTGAACACACCCACCTTTAGATGCCGAACATCGATAGGAGTGTTCGTTTCGATTAGGTCCTATTGTATTCGATGAATTTATGGTCAGTTTGGCCTTTTTTATCATGCTGGCAAAATGTTAGCCCACGTTACCACTTTATTATGTTATTGGCAGTCAATGCATACACATCCTTGGGTGTTGCTAACTCAATTGCCATATATACATCAGATATTAAACATCATCGACTATATTTTATTTGATGATTTGCAAATATATCTGCATTCGCTTAAAATTCTGTAATTTATCCCACTTTCACAAAATATTTTGTAATCTTTTTGCATTTCAAATCGAACTCATATGCATTTCACTAATTATGTATACATATGTTATGCGTGGTGTGAGTAAATAATAAATTAAAATTAAAGTATATTTCCTTACGTGATTTTTTTACGCACTGTAGAAAATTAAAAGGCTATCTGCAAAATGTTAATTTATTAATTTCAAATTAATATAAAATAATCCCATCAGAGACAGTGTTTTTATTATTATTTTGACGCTCATTTCATAAAGGTATCGAGTTTATAAACTCAAAAATTGTATTTCCCAAATTTTTATTAATATGAAAAAATAGCGATCTCAAAGAATAGATCATGATTCGTGCAGGGCAGAATCGTATTTATTAAATTTTAAATGAAAAATAAGCAGGTCATTACTGAATGTAGAAAAGTAGATTATTTACTATAAATTTAAAAAGTTGCGGACCAATTAAATGCTTTGGTACTAAAATACACAACATCTCTAAAGAATTAACCACTTGGAATCATGCAAAAGATTATTTTGCTGGTATTGTTGGTGCTGTAATTAAATGCAGACATAACAATTCGTGCTTTCTTTAATTTTTCACTATCACTGTAACCGTCAAGAACGTAATTCGGGCCAAAAGATACTTGTGCAGTTTAAATCGTTTTAGCAACTGCAAAAAAATTAATATGTTGTTTCATCTCCTTCAATATTTTACATAGCACACTACTAAATAGCGCTCGATCGTAAATGGAGCTTTTAGTAACAAAAAAAATAATTATAGTCGCTAGTAGGTTAAAAAAAATTTTAGAATACGAAAAATATTATAGGTGCGTTGCGGAGAAGCATTTTCATGATTAAATTATATTAAATCTCGCTTTCCTAATTTCAAATAGTGAGGTATTATTTGAACTGGTTGATTAAAATTATGTAAGGCTTCCTTAAATTTAATTTAATTTTGGATTCCCAGCAACAAACTGAACTATGTATGAACATAAAAACTCGTTTGTAGGACGTCGACATCCAATTTCCAACTTTCCAATCTTTTGATCAAAAAATCTGAAAAAGTTGAAAAATTCATTAATGGGAAAATTATTATAGCCCCAGTACAATAATTAATTTCTAAACAAAGCTTTGGAAAAAATGTTATTTCTGTACGTAGACTTAGACAACTTCTAGTAAAATATTTTTAGGTTTAGAATGAGTAATACCAGAAATACTTCGTAAACAAATATTTGCTCTTACCATTTTAAATTTATGGAACAATCTGTAGAAGTGCCTCTAAATGAAAATGGCATAAAACACTAAAAAAAATCTCCGTTCCGCATTTGCATTCTTGATAATATTTGCTCTTTTATCTCGGATAACGATAAGACCCAATCGTTTCCAAGATAAATACATACAGAGGAAAAATAACTCAACTAATTCAATTGCCTCGCCTGCAGTAAAATTGATTTGGTTTCGCTTACAAACAAAATAAGATTTCACCACAAGGAACTATAGACAACCAAAATAAACTTACAGTCAGTAAATACTGTTGATAAACACACCTTATTAATGTTTTTAGAGATATTTGTTTATACCCTATATGGTAGAAATGATGAAATTGTTTAATGACGAGAAACTGATTGATTTGATTTATTAAACAATTAATTGCACTTTAATAACTACACTAAAAGAAAATATTAGATATAATGCCTAAAAAAAATAGGTAACTCACGTATTTTCTGATTTGTCTATTTTGAATAAGACGATTTTCACTGAGAATTTTCCGTAGTTCATAGAAATTAGACAAATACCCTACAATTCGCAAATAATTTACCTAGGTTTTGTAGACAAGCTTTCTAGAAATTGTCTACGAAACTTCCCACAATTTGTAGACATTCTTCTGCATTTTGTAGGTAAATATTCTATAGAATGTAAGTATAAAAAATGTCTTGCAGAACATAGACAAATTTTCTACAAAGTGTAGACAAGTTTTCTGCAAATTGCAGACTTTTATGCAAGATGTAGACAAGTTTTCTACACTATGTCGGCGACTTTTGATAAATATACTACAACATATAGCCATATATTCTAGAATGTTTAGGTGAGATTTTACAATCTGCAGTCATATTTACTGCAATCTTGCGGCAATTTATCTGCAGAATGTAGGCAAATTTTAGACAACAATAGCTAGACAATCTACACCAGTAGGTGCTTTTTCTACACTTCGATGAGTAAAGTAAAAACGTCGCACATAGGGGTATTTGTACTAAAAAGCTGGCCAAAATTATTTGTTTACTTTTTAGTTACTTATAGTGACTTGGTAATATATCTTATATGTATTAGATGTATTTACGCTAATATTTAATTTAATAATTTAAATTTTTGAACTAAATTGACAATTTTTTTTTAAATAGCGTTAAAATATTTATTTAAAATAAAGTTTAATTTTTACATCTTCAATATATATTTCATTAAATACATATTTATACATATATGTATATATAAAAAAAAAAAAAAATAAAAGCTCTAACTTTTTAAAACACTTAAGTTTTTGAAAAAGATGTCTTACAAACTTTAAAAAAAACAGAATCTAGTTTTCGACTTTTCGCAGCGAAAGAAAAGGTAAGAAATATTTAAAAAAATATGTTTTAACTTCTTTAGTTATCAATTACTATCTGAGTAAATCATTAAGTGCTAAAGGTGTTTGTTGATCGCATCTAAAATGTACTATTTATAATATTCCACTACTCTCGTGCCAATATTTATTGCCTAGTGGAGAGGACCTATTATTTTGTTACCTTTGTTAATAAATTTTGCGATGAGGTATCTGTATGAGTATTCTGCTTTTTCATTCCGAGTATTTTTATCAAACGTCAATTCTTTTGTAGTACATAGCGCTTTGTTTAAAAGACTATTGCATGAGTAAATGCTACCTACCTTTGTGGTATGAGAAAAACTGATGTCTGATGATGACTGTTTATTTTTAAAAATTACATCGATGTAGAAATTATACAAATTTTTATATTGTATGTAAAAAAAGAAAAAAATTACAATTAGATATTACCTTTTGTATATATAAGAATATACTTTTATAGAATTAAATATTATAATATTAATAATGTAAATAAAACTCAACTTAACTGAATGCAACTGAATATGTCGAACAGTTGTACATATTTTCATAAAAATAAATTAACTTATTTTATTGAATTAAAAAATTGGAATAAAGAATGATTTGCCTAAGATACAAACATGTCTTTAACATATTTCATCATTATTAAAGAAAAAGCAAGAGCTGAAGTTTTACCCATCTGACTGTTCAACCCTTTTATGCTCCGTGCATTCTTTCTGTTTTAAAAAAATCATGTAAATTTTTAGTTGTTTCAAAATTTTAGGAGGGGGGAGGGGGGGGGGGGTTCTAACCCCCCGCTGGCTACAGCCCTGTCGTCTTATAGTAATCTTCTTTAGCGTTCTTTTCATTTCTGGAAAGAAAATTGGTCACTATGTAATTTTTTTTATATTTACCTGCTACCGCCATATATGAAACAAATAAGCGCTAAAATAAATAGCGGATGTTTGCGGAAAATATTTCTATCCCAATAGATAGTTTATGAATCAGACCGTATTATGTAGTATAAGTTTTTGCTTTACATCACCGTACAATGTGACAAAAACACGAAAGAATAGGACGGAAAATTGTAAAATGCTATTAAATATCATGTTTATTTCAATTATCAAAACAAAATTCAAATATTGACTTTTGAAAGTTGTTATAGATTCAAAATATAGTACTCAGTCTCATCTTCCAACTCCATAACAAAAAGTTTCTTTTCACCTCTCTTAAAATACACACAAAGCAAAAATAAGTGATCGTTTTCGGGACGCGTCGATCAAAAAGAAGTGCGGGTTCAACGACGACTGAATTCCGACTGGTATAACGGTAAACTGTGAGGTGTGGGGCGCAAAATATTGCTACCATATAATGTATTAAGTGTTCAGCTATTATAAAAAAACTGTTCAATTTATTCTAGTCGAAGCTTCGAAATTCGACTTTTGGCCAGTTTTTTAGTACAAATACCCCTATGTGCGTCGTAGAAAAAGAACCCTACGCATTTCGTTTCTTGTGTTAATTAAAATCATAGAACTGATCGCACATAAGCAGCTGAGGATATACATACGTATTAGTTCAGTGCAGGAAGACATTTACAGGCAAATAAAAAAGGGGAATAAAATCAAATGATTCCGAAAATTGTTCCTGCCCCGACGCACAGTGGGCCTAGCGGACGTTTTTCGTCTCATAAATCTGTAACTATTTTGTTTGTTGACATATCTGTATGAAATTGTTTACATATAATATTGAGAATATAAGCTTTCTAGCTGTAGTGTCAAATATAAATATTTATTTATTTTTAATTTAAAAATTAATATTTGATAAAGCAATTTCATTTTGTCATAGTAAAACCTAAGCTTATATTATATGTATTTTTTAATTAACCATTACAACTTTAAGATTGCTATGTTTAGCAATTATAAACTCAATATTACAGTTCTCGAGTACACAGAACTCATAAAAATAAGTACGTGAAAACTTAACCTTATTTTATACTTATCGGTGTAATACTCCCTTCTAACAACAAAATTCGTTAAAAATAATATTGTAATAAAATTAATAGTTAAAAAGGGAACCCTGTCAAAAACTTTCAAGTTTGTAAATAAAAAAATATAGGGTTTTATTCACTTTATAAAGTTTGTTAACAATTTTAAATGTTAGCGCTGTTTGCCGATGTCGAGATTTATATTGCACTTTATAGTGTGACGGTTCCTTATAACTTTAGAGTATCTTTAAATTATTTTAACAACAATAATCAGATTTATGTGGGTAGAATATCAAAATCTCTCTGATAAGTCATAGTTCTAATCGTATAAATTGAATTGCTATTAATGTAGACAATTTTCCCAATAGATAATTTTCTGCCAAATTGTAAAATGACCAAACACAGTAGGTGAAATAACGATTTTATATATTATTTGTTTATTGAAGTAAGTGCAAAATCTGTTTTTGTAGATGATTATTCTATTTGCTACATTTTTAGATATTTCACCGAAAGCTAGCTACCGCCTAGATACATAGATGGTTTACGTAAATTTTCTGAATCATAGTAGATGGATGATTCATTTACTTTTGTGGATTTCTCCCTTAAAAGCAAATCAACCTGAACCAAATTAGGTGTTTTTCTAAATCTATTTTATCAGCGTAGTTCATAGTAAATTTTAAAATATACATCGCTCTTCAGTAGATTTGAAAAAGTTAATATCATGACAAAAATAATTTATGAACACCAAAATAAGGTATTTCTTGGCTGTCGAGAAGACGTAACAAAACTGGCGATAGTTCACATTTTTATAAAGGGCAATCTAAAAAATAAAATACTTTTTAAAATAAAAAATAGATAGAAAAAAAAAGCCTGTCGAGGCTAAATAAAAAGTTCCAATTAAATCGACCATTTGCGTTTTTAAAGATCATTTTATTCAATGTCGTACGCATATCTCACTTCATATCCAATACTAATTAAACTATTATCATTAGACTAAGTAAACAAATGGATGAAAACTTCTTTTTCAAGCTCATTGTTAGTGTTCAAAACATTAATTTAATTTAATTGAATCACACCGATATAACTGAATTATAATTTTATTATTTGCGTAATAATGTCATGCGGATATTCCAAAAATATTCAAGAAGTTTGCATTTATGCCAGTATACCTTGCCAAATGGCTTTTTTTGACTGCCCGTAGATACGTCTCTAAATTTCCGGTGTTATTCAATTGTATGGCACTGTTAAGTGCTTAAACTAAATCTAAATTTTATTTTCACTACACTAAAAACGCAATATCCGAAACTCTGTTTATTCATCGCATTTTATACTTTTTTAAGTAGCGCAAGAATAGCGCAAAGTTTAATGAACTCTGCATCCTCACATTTTGCGGATGCATTTAAAGATGCATTGAACCTAGGACAATGAACACTCGCTCGAGCCTAGGTCAGTTTGATGGACGACAATATTTAAAAATAGAATTTGAATCAACAAAATATTTACTTTCGGCCTTGTCGATGATATTTTCGCAGTGCGCCACCACCACCACCGCACTTAGTACTTTTATCATTCTGCTATTTTGAGCTCCTCAGCCAAACAAAAGCAAAATTAGAATTCGACCGATCGCCTGCCAAAAGTACTTATAGTTATGAAAAAAAAAAAAAAAACAACAAAGGAGTTATTTACGTCAAGCAGATTGGCGTTTCTCCTTCACCGCCGACGGAGAGACTCAGCTGAGAAATATAAACATATCATTCAAATTGCCACGTATCAAATCCAAATGTTGACAGGTTTATTTTAAGAACACATATGAAAGTTCAGTTTCAGCAATTGCAAAATGCATTCATAATTTCATGTGGGATCAATGATGCACTTAAGAGAATAGTAGAAGAAAAAAATTATGATCTGTTTACGCTAAAGCGTTCAAGGTGATCTTCAATTATACTCGTGAAGGTCTGCTTTTATCTCAAAGAAATAATAAAAAAAAACAAGCTAATTCGAAACAAACAATTCTTTCATGCTTTCGTTTTTTGTTAAGGTTTACAAAAAAAATATTTACCAAACATATCTCCCACCACGTACACAGGTGTTTAGTTCTCGAAATTTAATGTTAAAAATATTTCGAGAGATGAATTTTAAAAGTTACATAATTGATGTTTTTAACAACAACAAAATAAAACGCGCGCCTTTTTTTTATGTCACTCATTCTGGCTAATAAATATGCCAGAATTCACAAAGAAAAAAAAAAAAAAAAAGTGCTTTTGTTATCGCATTAAAACGTTGAAAAAGTTCTTGGCGCTTTTTTAATTTATTTTAATCATCCTCTAATCGTCGCAGTTAAATAAAATTTGTGAAAATACATACATCAAAATAAATACATTCAATGATTTGAACTATAATTAATTTTTAGGTAGCTGTGATGTAATTACTCATTTTGTTAGTTAATAAATAAGTGTTGAAATTTTATAGCTCTTAATGTTCCTAAAGAAGATGTCATGTAAATTAATTAATTATTTTTTAATGTGAACGTTTTTCTTATCGTCAAAACATACAAAAAATTCAATACAACATAGTAGTGTAATTTGATTTAAAAAACCAATACATTTTAACGATGATTTTTGCAATAAATTCACCAACTACAGAATGATGTTATTTCAACTTACAGATTAAAAGTTTTTCTGCCGCCATATAATTATATAAAAGCTTATACAAATTAAAATGTCTAGAAAAATGTTAAAATTACTTATTACTATTACTTACTTTTAATTTCCGCGAATATACTTTGCCAAATGGCTTTTCTCGGAATATTATTTATTCCCTAAAGCGAGATAATGGAAGATTAAAGTTTTCAGGTATGTTTTTATCGATTTCGCTATAATTTAATATTTGTGGTTGAAGCCTTATTCAAAATTAGACTTCGAAGGCTGTTAATTGACTATATATAAGATCTTTTCTACTACCCTTTGTTGTACTTACTGTATACAAAGCAGTTTACTTGTCAAATATAGAAAAAAAAATAAGTCAAAAATCGAGAAATTTTCCTTTCAAATATCCCATTTTTTCGACCTGAGGAACATCTGAAACGAAATGTAACATGGTTATTTTTATGTTATGTGTCATTATTATAAATGGATGATTTGCATCCACAGAAACACAACATCTGAAGAAATTTGTGACACTTGATATGCAACATGCTTGCATTCGATGATTTTCAACTATCCCCTTTCCTTAGTTATACTTCTTTAACCCCTACATAGAAAATAATATCAGAAACGAATTTGGCGTCTCAAAAAACATGTGAAACGGTATCCAACATGCCTATGCTTAGTAATTAAATAAAAAAAAAAAAAAAAAGCTAGTCCCCTCCTCTACTTTAGCCCCTCTTACCCCAGCATAAAAAATAATACCAGAAATTGATTTAACGTTCCGAGAAATACCCGAAAAGATATGCGACATGCCTGCATTATGTCGAAGTGCATTGATTTCTCTGAAAGAACTGCCAAAACAAAGGGTAACTAGAGACCATAACTTGACTTATTTTTCTTGGTAAGAGCATCTATTTGTTTCGTATTCATAGATAAATTAAATTAAGTTTTGAGAATATGTTCTTTAATAAGTCATTTATTATGAATTGTTTTTTTTTATGGAGAATTTTCAATTTTCGCAACGTGAATAATACATAGCTAATTTTGCAATTGGCTCCAAATGGGTAAAATACAGCATGGGGTATATGGCTGGTGCACTGTGAAGGCCATTCAATGAATTGGATAATGTTGTTCGCGAACAACTCGCGAATTTTTTTTGCTGTGTGGCAAGGAGCATTATCTTGTTGAAAAATATTATGGATATATTATGGATGGATCCAAAATTTGTTCCAGCATGGGCTGTATATTTTTCGGAATTCATCCTTACTTCACACACAAATGGTTTTCCGATTCCTGATGTGGCCATACAGGCCCAGATCATAAGTTTTTTTTTGCAATAGCTGTTTGACTAACACCTTTTGCGTCGAAAATAATTATTTCTGACTAAACCAGTCTTAGTTCTTTAATTTTTGGCATTTTATCACCTTTAACATTTCCTTATTAAAACCTTTAAACCAATTTTTAACATCACTTGAAACCATTTTTAAATTGCACTTTATCGCATCTAATACCAAACCATAAATGAGCGAAAATTTGAAAAACATCCTCGTTTTTATAGTTACTGGGATTTTACGACCGGGAAACCCCATCATTAAACTGACGATATGTTAAATTTTTCTGGAATCCATTCAGACTCCATATATCAATGAATATCGAGGGTGCCTAATACTTTTGAACAAGGCTGTATGTCAAATTTAATGTATCTTATATCATATTGATGCTTTTCTGTTTCAAATTAGCCCAATTAGGTGTGCTGGAAAATAGTTACGTAAATTCATAATATGCGTAGAACTTGATCACTGACAGTTTGATGTATTAGCAACAAGTTTGCAAATATGAAAATAAATTGCTTTGACTTTGTACCTACATTTCGAATCAGAACGACTAAATGGCTCCCCAATGTAAACCCCTGAGATATAGAAAGCCTAATGCTTGAGGGCTGACTAGTGCCATAGTGATTGATTGCATTCCATTTGTATGTAATTGAATTCGAAGCTAGTTTTCCGAATGCATTCGCAATCATTTTTTGTGTGAACATTTTACACGTTCTGATTGGAAAGATATTTTTTCCATTAGCCCAACGTACCTTTTACAATCGATCACGAACAATTCGTTTTGCTTGTTAATCAGAATATAGCAAGATATTACAATGGTTTATTTATTCCTTTATCAAAAAATCATAATAACTGAAATAAACGCGACTGAATTCATATTTCTTAATTTATATTCATGCAAATTCCTTTTATTCAAAACAAGGAAATATATTTTCAGACGTATCCACGAATGATGAGAGGGGAATGGATTGCTAGCATTTCTGAAATGCTAATATAGAATGTAAATTCCTTTAAAGTGTTTTTTGATAGCAGTTAAGAGGCAAATAGCTTTTTTGACTTTTACCCAAAATCGGGGAGGTAATTTCTTTAAAATTTGACTAAAGTAGAATTTTGGTTTATTTATTTACACATCGTCTAAGTTCTTGGTTTACAAAACAAATCTGTTGATATACTTTAAATCCAAATAGGGTTATAAATCCAACCATAAGAGTTTTGGCACGCCCGATCAAGCGGTCTGACTAAGAACGTGTCAATATTGGAAATGAGTAACAACTAAAAACAAAATAATAATATTGCCAAGCAAATAAACAAAACTTTATTCGCCAGCAAGTAAATTAACCTCAACAATAATTTTATTGGTAAGGACAAATCAATAAAATTATATTACAGCCATTCGGTGAATTTTATCGGCAAATATTACTCAGCAAGAGTTATTACATTTAAATTTAATTTTATGGTTTTACTTGTGAAAATACGAATCAATATGTTGATCAGAGGGTTCTCAATCACAACTAATTTGATATTATTAACATTTTCATCTGCAATTCATTATATGCATTCGACTGCAGCGAAATCAAAAGCGGGGCAAGTTTATTCAGGCTTGTTTATTTATGTATATAGGGGTGAATGTTAGTTTTTTACACCCTAAAGCCTAAACGAGTAGGCCGATTTCAATAATTAAATATCAATATTTTCATTTCATTCTCTTAATTGCTATTGATGTGTACAAATATTGAAAACTATAAAAACCTTATATTAATTGAAATCAGGGAAATAAATAGTTTACAAAATATATCGAGTGGTTTAACAATACAAATATATAGTATGTTTTACTATAGACCAAAATAGACAGCATAAAATTACTATAAAGCAGAGATGTTAAATTTAATTGAAACCGGGGTCGTTTACGATAAACATGTTTTCTAATTAAAAAGTCAATAATAATTAAAATCGAGGAGAATTGGAACGAGTTTAGATCGTTAAAATAAAAAGGACTTTAAAAGTTTGGTATGTATATTAAAATAACAAATTGTCGCCAAATTGTCCACTCGAACTAATAATTATAAATGTTAAAGTTATTTCTTCGATAACTAATGGACCTAAGTTTCTAGAGATTTCTTTTTATTACATATAGCTGGGTTACCCGGTTTCACCCGGCGTTGGGTAAATACTTACTAATTAAACAATTCTCAAATGTTCTAGTTTGTTATATCCTAGAAATTGTTTCAACCTGAAAACCCCTTTATAGATCCGCCATCTTGAATTTCCAAATCTTAATAATATTCAAAATGATTAGCCTTAAAATAATCATTCTAGCAATTTTCATTAAAATCCGTTGAAATCGAGAAGTTTTGGTCGCCATATTAGGTCCGCCATTTTGGATTTGTATATTTTGATAACATTCAAAATCAGTGTCCTCAAGATAATCATTGTACTAATTTTCATTAAAATCCGTTGAAATCGAGAAATCTTGGTCGCCATATTAGGTCCGCCATTTTGGATTTGTAAATTTTGATAACATTCAAAATCATTGGCCTCAAGATAATCATTGTACTATATTAATTTTCATTAAAATCCGTTGAAACCGAGAAATATTGGTCGCCATATTGGATCCGCCATCTTGGATTTCTAAATTTTGATAATATTCAAAATCAGTGACCTCAAAACAATTATTGTACTAATTTTCATTAAAATCCATTGAAATCGAGAAATGTTGGTCGCCATATTGGGTCCGCCATCTTGAATTTCTAAATTTGGACAGCGGATTTGAAATCAGCATGCCGCAAAACCTCTATGTACCAATTTTTATGAAAATCGCTTCAAACTTAACATTTTCAGCCGCCATCTTGGATCTGCCATTTTGAAACTCTGTGTATTATCCGATATAGCCTATCCTACTCAGGTTGAATGTAGCCTTCTAATGGTGAAAGAATTTTTGAAATCGGCACAGTAGTTTTTGAGCTTATTCATTACACACATACACACAAAAATACAAATCTTTTCTCTTTATAATATTAGTGTAGATGTAGATATTAAAAAATTAATTTACTTTTTATCTCTAACATTAGGTTTGAGGAATTTGAATGAATAACTTGATATATAAGAAATATTATGTAAACAATATCGCGAGTTTTGAAATAGTGCACTTTACGCCCGAACAAGTATTTATGGGCTTTTATTGAAATTCTCTATTCAATCATATTAAAAAGGTGTGCTGCACGTTCGTGTCGTGAAATAAATTTTCTATGCAAATAAATAAAATTACATTTTCCTTTCGTTCAGAGACTTTTCATAAAAGTGGTGACAGAGGACAAATCCAAAAGAAAAAGGACTTTCCAGGTATTTTTTTTTTTTTTTTTCATTCACATTCACGCTGATCTCTGAGGTTAACTTTTGAAATTTGCTTTTACCCACTTCACCAAGTCCCGGGCAAGGGTAGGGACGAATGCATCAGCAGCATCCGAAAAGGACCCGAAGGTGAAACACACGTAAGCTTACCTCCTTTAGCACCGGCGCGCGGCACGATGCTTTCATTGGATTCCACACACTTAGCGGAGAAAACTACATTTGCCATTAATCAAATCCCTTCCGTGAAAGGGGATTGCTTTGTCAATTTTAAAAGGGTCGAGGCATAAAGAAAAGCCGGCTGCGGGCGGGGATATACAAAAATCGCTCGGGTCCTTTCCATTTCAGCGAGCACTATCTCCAGTGATAGATAGGATGCAGTTAGGATAATGGAAGCAGTCGATGTCAGTAGATTTCCACTAGATCTCAAGTTATGCGGAGAGAGGACTTTAATCGGGGAAAATTTATTCGCTAAAGGGCAAAAGTCCGTCAACAGTTTTTTTTAAAGGGTGGGCCATCAGCTGGTTTCTTTTTTAAAAATCCTACAAAATAAGTACTGTTAAATATTTCTCAAAGTTTATGGATTTTTTGAAAACAGTACACATTGCGATTAGTTATGGAATATTATTTCATTTAAATGGGTGTCTTGGCAGTAGTCCATCTCCTCAATCCCATTTAACAGCATATTTTCGATGGTTTGAGGGCCTATTTCACGAATAGCTTGATCAATATTATGCTTAAGTACATCAGTCGTTTCTGAATTTTCAGCGTAACATCAAACTTTAACGGCACCCCACAAAAAACTTATTACGACCGAAATTTTATTTTCTAAAATGCACACTGTTTCAATCCAATTTCAAATTGGAAATAAGTTTTAAATATTTCTCAACGTTGTTCACGCGTAAATCTATTAATCGTACCGCGAATATATGATACTGTGTTTCTGTAAATTTTTTGAGCACAAATGGGCATAAGTCAATGCAATTTTATGTTCTTTTGGCAAAATTAAAAAGTTTTGTAATAGTAACTACACAAAAAATTCAGTTCAATGCAAAATTCAAGATCCAGATCAGATCATTAAAAAAAAATCAGCTTATTATGAGAAAAATTGTGTTGAATTTCAAGAAAATTTTTCTTTTTTTTCACTTTGAATTTCAGGAAATAAATCAAAGCAATTTGGTTAACTCGTTTTTCGATTCCGTGAATTTTGATCGTCAATTTCTAGTTTGACACTAAAACCAAAAAAGCGTGAAATGTACTTTTAGGTTTTTCAACAAGGTATCAAGTCAGAATTTTTAGATTTTCCCCGTATTCGGATTGGGTATGTCCTTTATAGGAACGTCTAGTTTTCATTTGCTTTTTTATGTAGTCTCTAGCCATTTGGGACTGCTGAAAAATATGAAATCCCTTCAATGGCAAATGGAATTGAGAACGTAATTCAATTCAAGATCTAATGGCGCCCAGTGTTTTTTTGGAGTCGCCATCGAGTCTGAAGTTTTATTTCCGGTTGGTAAAATGTTACGTGCACTCCTGCTGCTTTTGTACGGCCCGAAATATTTTTCAATGTTGAAATAATGTGTAGCAGGTTCACTTTTTTCATAAAAAATTCACCGCACAAAGATGGAGTGAAGCTGTGAATTTGAAAAACTCAACTTCCTACTGGTTGGTGGTAGGTTCTGCAGCGAAACTTTCCATTACATACTTCTATTGCTGCCCAACCGAATAATTTCACTTTCGAAAATAAAGGGTATTTGGGTCAGAAATGGATAATACTTTATTCCCTTTTTTCCCCGAGTAAAGAGCAAATGGATTGAAACACTCTGTGGGTCCTTTAGCTGTGTGGCTGTGGGCACGGGTCGATTTCGGCGAAACAGCATTTGATCACACTTCTAAGTAATTAAATTCGCCCTCCGCGACGACTGTGAGGGAATTCTAAAGTGTGCAAATAAGAGAGCAAAAAATTTTCTTCCTTAATCAACCGGGGAATAAAAATGTGTTTCTCTTTCGCATTTGGGTCAAATGAATATTTAATTCGACGTTTCGTGACTGGGGGGAATTAAGTGTTGGCCCCAGCATTGTGTTTTTTACTTCCTTGATTAAAATCGTTTTCCTATATTCCAATAATTTAAACGATACCGAGAGATGCAAAACGTGTACAAATTCCCAAGAAGCGTTGCACTCGTGCTGCTAAAAGTGTATAAAGTAAAAACATAAGTAATTTATGGTTGCATCGTGTGTACTACGACCCAAATGCATTTTATATGCATAAAGTTTTTTTTTTCTGTGATACAGATTTAAACAAGCAGTTTCTTTTTTTAGCCCCACGATATTTGTCGGAACATGCTATTTTTACATGTTTTTAATTTAAATTTTGTGTTCTTGCACGCGTGGCTCTAGCCATAATGCTGTGAAAATTTTGTATAATATTTGTAGTAGTATTTGGCTTTTATAAACAATATGAACCAGAAAATCGATAAATACCAAGTGTGTCAACAATAAATACCCTTATAAATTAATTTTAGTTTAATAAGAGATTGAGCAATGCTTTTCTATGCTTGACAAGAAGCTTTCTTGAATTTATAATACATATACAGAATAAAGCTTCTTTTTGTACTTTTTAATAACGTGATATGATATATTGTCACTTACTTTAAGCTTTTATTTAACTTTAACTCATTCGGATGTATGTCTTTCCGGTTCAAAATTTCTATTCGAATTTTAACTCACTCCCTATTATCCGATTTTGATGAAATTTGACAAACTTATAAGACTCTCGTGACAATGCAATATAGTATACCTAATATTGTTCTTTTGAAGCGTTCATGCCACTTGAAAACCTTTAATCGCGCCAGTGAATCGTCACCAAAACACTTTTGCAACATTTGCAACGTTTTTGGATCATTAATTTAATTTTTAACACAATATTTAATACAAATTCGTTGCTCAATTTTCATATCTATTTTAAAAATCGCAAAAAATCGAAGAGAAGTAAAAATATGATGTTAACAAAATGCTGTGATTGTCAATGTATGACGCCAAAAATTCTAAAGAAAATCAGTGAAGATTCTATCAATTTAACAACAACAAAATATTACAATTGGACAACAGATGGCACTGTATGGTCAAAAGTCCCCTTTCTTTTTGATCATGATAGTAGACTTGGCTTCCTGTCCATTCTTGATTCACAGGCTGCGTCGAAGACAAGCCATTGCTGTAAAAGGGTTCAGGACCCTTATACCCAGGTAGTGAAGTTTCATTAGCTAGTTCATCAGCAACCTCATTTCCTTAAACACCGGAGTATCCCGGAGTTAGCCAGGTGCTGAAAGGTAACAAAGAACTCTTTAACAAGTCTCGAGGAAAAACGTTTCAGTCCCTTGTTGAGGTTAAGAAGGGTACAGGCATCAATGGCATGACTTTTGGCCTAGAAGACGCTAGACCATTTGCCCATTACATCCGAGACTGGGTAACAGCAGCATCAGCACCATGTTCTATTTTTGAGCCATCTGTGAACCAATTCCAGTCCAGGGTGCTAGTCTGGGTCCGTCACCAGTCCAGGTTTGCTCTATGTCTGGGATGCTGTGCAAGATGCTTCATGTGACCATTGTGAACAACTGGCATATTGGATGCAGCTTGAACTCTCAGAGCACCACTCGTAATTGCAGTATTGTTGGTTGCCTCTCGTGTGGAATGATTTCGATTTCTAACGTTTCGAGATCTAATGGATTATTTAAAAATGTAATTTTTATATATTATATTTTTGGAATTGTCTTTTTAATTCGATATTGGAAATATGTTATCCTAAATTCGTCATAGTTTAATTTTATATGCCTAGTGTTACGTACAGCATCACGTTGCTACGAAACAAAAATACTAATAATACCCTTTCGACACATCCATAAACTAATTAAAATGTATCTTCGAAGCATACCTATTCGTTGCCAAAATTATTTGCTGCCATCCATATATATGTAATATTTGGGCCTAACATTTAAATAACTACTCGCAACAGCCCTGTATACATAATATATTCGCTTAATTAGGAAAGCAATTAAGGTTACGTAACTACAAAAGCTCATCGAGCCCATAAATTGATTCTTAAAATTGCCATGAAATTCACTTTCAGCATACGTATGTATATCACTTCATGGCAATTAAAGCTATAACCAAATACGTTAAGAAAGTTGCGGAGAGTTCTAAATATAGCTGGGCGACGTTTCTAATTAAAACAAATTCATCGAATTAACGTCGTCCAATTACGCTTAATTAAGACTATCAATTAAATTTTGAAATGTAAAATATATAAAAATAAAAATAAACGTACAGAGAAGGGTAACGAAATCTTGGGTGCGCTTAGAGTTCACACACCGTAAAAGCGAGCGGGCAGAATCTTAAGACGGGGTTTCATAAGATTATTTCTCAAGGTGGCATTAACGATGCACTTTTGTGAGTGGTTAAAGCCCTTAAAAAGGATCCCTCTCTCATCTATACTTTGGGGTAGGTCACAGTTCGACGTGCGCTATTTCGAAATTACCTTCGAAACGAAGCACACCTTCCATGCCGTGCCGCAATCGTTACTGCGGTTCGTTTTATGTCGTCGGTTTTGGTGGTGCCGCCGCTGTTGTGTTGTTATTATTCATTTTCTTAAGTAGGTTGAGCAGCTGCTACGTCATAGTTTTAAACGAGTTGCTGGTGTATACGACACGTTTCCACCAGATGGACTAGTATGGTCACGGCAGCGTACCAGCTCCCATGTCCGCACAAAACTAAAAACGTGATTTCTCCATTTGAAACGCAATCGGAATCGCTTTAATCGAATTTTAAAATATACAACACTATATATTGTGTAGTTCACCGCTAATTGTTAGTGATATGTATATAATTTTCTCGACACTCATTAAGTGTTTAAGTTTCGCGGAAAGAAAAACAAAAAACAAAAAACAAAAAATCGATGCATATATATAAAATTCAATCGGTGTGATTAAATTCGAAGTTGAAGTTGTTGCCAGACATCTTCAAATGGAACGTAGGTGGAAACGCTGTCCCACCACATTGCCTTAATTGCATAATTGAAAAAATATACGCGAACTCTTGCAGAGAGACCAATAATATAATAGAATTAGGTAGCTAGTATCGTGCATTTCATTTTGATTACCATTAACAAGTGTGTAATTATGTGAAGAGATACCTGTCGCGCGAGGTGGAGCGACCGTGACGTGGGTGCCAGATAATTAATCGAGTGACACGCCATTAATTAAAGAATGCTCGTAAAATAGTGCGAGTTAAAAAAGTGTAGCCCAAGCTCTGGAATCTCCCCATTGGGGAAAAAAATATTTTCGGCGACTTTTTGGCGTCCACATGGTTCAGTGCTAATTAATGAACGAGTAATTCAATTTAGTAAACTGAAGGTGTGTATATCCCAGCAAGTTCACTGGGTTTTTTTTGTTTTTTTCCAGTATTTTTCGCTATTAATTAATTGACTGATATTTTTGTAACCGTTCAAGTATTACAAGGTCAAACGTCGAACTGTGTTATAAACAAAACTTTTCTGGTTGCCTCAACAACTTATCAATTTTTTCTCTTTATGTTAATGCTACTTCCTTGAAAATGAACTTTAATTTCTTTCAACAGCAGGAAATTGATTTACGAAACTTCTCTTTTGATTATCGAGTTTATTTTGAAATCTCAAAATAATATGTAGTACTGCAGGCGCACCTTAAAATCAATTTTTACTTACTTATATACATACATACATACTATTTGAGTCCTATACTGTAACTACATTTTTTTCGTCTATCCTGAACATAAGAAAATTATTCCTTGAATTGAAATTTCTCATAAGTAACACAGCCAAGATTTAACATTTTAAGGGTTAGGTAACTCGAAATGAAAAAAAACGGGATCCTTATAGGATCACTTTGTTGTTGTCTCTCTGACAGATAGACGTCAAGGCCCCCTTTCTCAGGAACGAATAGACGTATCAAGTTTAAATTAATATCAAATACTAAAGTCTACAGCCTCATAATCCTGAAAGAAGTTTTCATGATTCTAACTCAATACAATAAAAAATTATAACTTTTCAAAGTGTATTTTCATATTAACAGACTAACGCACTGACTGAATGACACACATCAAAATCTATAGGCTACTGTCCGTTGACGTAGTAGAATCTTGAAATTTGCCACAAAAAAAGATCTTATAGCACAAGTAAAGAAAAAAAAAATTGTTTACGATACCGAGGTAAATTATTAACATCCTTTATAACATAACGGATTTCACAGGGTGCGAGACCTACTCCATCTTTTTTTTTTTAAATAACATCAAACTGCCATAACTTACAAATGATTTTGAGTCAAAAAATTACGCTGAAAAATTTTCAGTTCAAGATTTGAAGTTTTGAATGTATAAAAATCATGACAATTTGATGCACATTTACAAAAATATAAAATCTTTATTCTGACTAGCTATTAGTTAGCAAAATGTTGTTGCTTATGAAAAGAGGTTTTTTTACAGAATTTCGTTAAATCCCATTCACCATTAACTTTTGTGTTTTCTCTTTTAATTTGCTAATTTTACTTTTTCCAGTCTATTAAAAATTGTCGAGTTCTCATCCGTTGCCCCATTTAAATATATAAGAGACATATGCTAATATAATATAATAAAATCGTTTTTATTGTAGGTTCGCGTAGTGTTTTCGATGTTTTAATTTATAAACATAAACATTTGTTGATTTAGGCGCTTCCCATCACTCCAAGGCCTTAAAAGTTCGATGCCATCGATCGAGTTCCGATAACCAGAATCGGAATCGGAATTGGCTTGGAAATTTGCAGGAACATTAAATTTTGCTTAGAAACCTACCTAAAAGATTTTTAACCGGAAGGGATTGAGAAAAAAAAGTGTATTTATTTGTTTTGCCTTTTAGAGAGTAAAATCCGCCGTTTTAAAAATGAAGAACATAAGGAAATGAATTTAAACTAGAGATGCCACGAATATTCGGCAACTATTCGGTATTCGGCTATTCGGCCACTTTTTTTCGCTATTCGGTATTCGGCCGAATATGGTTAACTATTCGGCCGAATACCGAATAGCAATTTATTTATTATTTTTTTATTGCTAGCTGTTTTCCCGCTACTTCGTCCGCGTAAATTATAGCCCATGTCCTTTTTAAGGCTCTAGAGTATGTATCTGTGTACCAAATTTCATTTAAATCAGTTCAGCAGTTTTGGCGTGAAATCGTGATAAACAGATTTAATTTCGTATTTATGATAAAATATAGTAAGGATTACCAAATATATCATGGAAAAAGAACTCAAAATATTACTCACAAAGATATATTTATTTAACCAAAAAAAATAGCTAACAAATTAATATTTAAAATCTACCAGTGGTAAGTTATGATGAATGAAAAAAATTTTTTCAGCGTTTGTTGATAGCAGACGATTGCGTTTTTCCTCATAAATTATACCTGCTTCCGAAAACAGCCGCTAACTATACACATTGCTACCGGGAGATGATAAATAAATCTTAGCAAATTGTGAAAGGGTTGGATATTGTTTCGCGTTTGCTGACCACCACTTGTAAGGGTCTGCTGTCCGATCTAAACGAACAGATACCATGTAAAAATCAAGTTCATTTGCAACAGAATTTTTCTGTTCCACACCTTCATCTGAACGAACATTTTCTGTAGCGACAGTTGTGACTTGTCGCCCGCGGAAAGTACTAAGTGTGGCCGAATATTCGGCTGCCGAATGTTCGGCGCTTCGGCCAAGAGGCTCGCCGAACATTCGGTATTCGGTATTCGGCCAAATTACTATTCGTGGCATCTCTAATTTAAACTACTTATTACTATACACTCACTGCATAACTACGCTTCGCTCACGCATTAAACATGATTACATTCTTGAAAACTGAATAATGTACAAACCAAAACCGTCCGCAACACCGACATTTGTCTTTTCGCTTTTTTTCTTCTTCTTTATTTGAAAGTCATTGAACTGCAATTTTGTGCAAGTTTGTGTTTGGGCAAAGGCAGCTAAACCAAATAATTTATTCTGAAATATATTTCCTCATACGCTACTAATTGAGGTTTTTTCTTAATTTTTCGTCAATAATCCTTTAAGATATATTTTTTTTAAAAGTAAAATGGAATGTTCCTGCAAATTTTGATTTTTTTAACTTCAGCTAAGGTTCTCATAAGACAACATGCATTTAAAATCAACCCTCCTACAACGCGATTAATTCATACCGCATTATATGGAATTGCGCTATAAAAAACTCAATCAAATCAGATTAATTTGTACCGCGTTATATAAAAACCACGTTGAGTGAATCTTACAAAGAAACGTTCTCAGGTGTGTCTCACCGATTTTGATGAAATTTAAATATGTTATAGAGTATCGAAAAATAAGAGATACGTATTTTTTTTTTATCTGCGGATACGCACATTTAGGAAGTACTTTTATTTATTGTTTTTTTTTAAAATAAAAATGTGTGTATTTTTCAAAAGTTTGTCCGCCATATTGGATCTACCATTTTGGATTTTTTAAATTAAACATCAGATTCGTAATCAGCGACTCCAAAAACCCCTTAATACGAGATTTTCACGAAAAACTTATGTCTGAAAGAATATACATCATTCGCGTATTAGTGCTAGGGGTTGTTTACCCCATTGAGGTGCTTTTTTTACGAAAACGCAAAAACAGGTCAACTTTGTTTTTCAAAATCGTATGTAAACAAAATTTTTTCAATGATTTGTAACTAAAACTGTTATTTTTGTGACGCAAAAATATAAAAAAAATTGTTTTTCTGCAATAAAAAATAAGGGTTGCTACCCCCGTGAACCGGAATAATTACACAAGGTGAGTATAATTATGAGACATCATTTCCATTTTGCTTCATTCGAAAAAATGCATTAGAACTTGAAATATTTATATTAGGAAAAACTGTTTTTTGGAGTAAACTTTAGGGGTGGTTTTCACCCCTAAATGTGTGTATCCGCAGATAAAAAAAAATACTTGTCTCTTATTTTTCGATACTCTATAACATATTTCAATTTCATCAAAATCGGTGAGACACACCTGAGAACGTTTCCTTGTTAGAAATAAATTGTACATAAATCAGACCGACTGGTTTTGCATTGTATACGATATATAAAAATTGCATTCCAAAAACACCAAGTTGTGATGGATAGTATTAATATATAAAATTTTATAATAAAAATAGCAATAAATATGTAATGTATATGTTTACATATTTAACTTTAGGTTGAGTGAATATACATATTAAACATACGTCTGAACACATTTTGAAAACAATCTTATACTAAAAAATCTAATAAGTTCTACCATTGGATACCTTTTTAAGCCTCTTAAGTTGTTGGAATGTTCTTGCAGGAAAAACGTGTTATAAGAGTACCGCGTTATAGGAGGGTTGTCGCAATTTTCACTCCGCGTTATATGGAAATCGCGTTATAGGAAAGTATTTTCAAAATGATTAAATACTTATAATTCAATTAATTGCATACGTAATAAAAGCTTTTGGGGTAATGTACCTTTTCTCAATTAAAACATAATTATTGATTTTATAATTTGAATAACCTTTTATCTGATAAAATCAGCTTTATTTGGATGATTTCTGTTAATTACAATAATTAATAATAATAATTGCTTATTATTGTAATTAAAGCAAATGATACAGCTTTTAATATGAAGATATCCCTTTAAAATATATTTTCTTTTTTTGTTCAAGAAATATACAGGGTGTCCAAAAAGTAGTGCGCCAAAATTAAAGGAATGGTAGCTTGGGTCATGACCTACCAGAATATCAAAATATGACCTTAGTGAAAACCTCACCGTTTTCGAGATATTTGGATTGGCGCAATACTTCCTGGACACCCTGTATAGTAGGAGCTGAAGTTTTTTATTCAAGAAATGGATTTTATAAATTTGAGTTGATTTCAAACGCATTAAAACGTGACGCGACTGTTCATCTGAAATCTATTAACTAAAATTGTTTGTGATCGTCAAAATTGTGACTATAGTTGATCCTAGAAACATTAGAAAAAATCAACTTTGTGATTTATGGTCTCTTTCGGAGCAATTGTTAAGGAAAAATAGAATATAATCTAATACATAATGTCAAAATTCGAAAAAAACGATTTTTCTTTGCTTCAAAACCCAAGATAGGTAGGTACCTCCTTCCACTTTCAAATTTGCATCTACGGAAAAATTGCTATTAATATAACTTATCACTTGATAATTTACAATCCCAAACCCAATACCGAAAATGAGATAGGAAAATTATTTTTCTTTTAAAATTTCTGTAGAATGCTAAATTTTCACATTTAATAATAATAGAAACAACCCCTTTATCGTCCTTTATTTGTTAATTAAAAATTCTTCATAAATAATTAAGCATTGCACATGCAAAAATGTCTAGATAATAGTGTACATATTAGTTTCCAGCAGTTTTTCTTCCATTTTAAATTAGATACATTAACTAACATTCCGACGTGAATTCCATTTATTTTCTTTATCTCGAAATACCTTTAATTATTTGGTATATTCTCGACATACACACACAATTCCTAAAATTAGTAGAATTATGCATTTAAATTAACTGAACTAATTGAACTTAATTACTAGAGCCGTGGGTTTTAATATGCCCAGATTAATGGCCATAAGTTGCAAAACTGCATTGCAATCGTTTGCAGGAGTTTGAGGGTGTTTATCACATTAATCACACATCTAATAATTTAATGTAGGCTTTAATATGCAGATTTCGTCCGATATGAATTTATCCAATGCTAATGAGAGATTCAATTAATTTTCGAATTGAATAATCTGCAATACAATCGATATTTAAAGGGTTCAAATAGAATTCTCTATTCTCTGCTGGATATGAAAATGTCTATAGAATTAGGAAATGGAAGCACTGTTGGAAAATTTGAATGTAAATGAATGAAATCCTGCCACGAACAGGAAACTAATGAGATTTTTAGTCCACATTGTAAAGAGTGACCGCAAAAATCGCTTAAAATTAGCCTGTTTTTGCACAGTTCATAGCAATATCAAGAAACGAGTTAAAAAAAATCTAAAAATAGGTACATACTCGTCGTGAAAAATGCAGATGAGCATATTTTTTTGATTTTCAAAATTATTTAAAAAACTACCCCTTTCAGGGGGTGTAAATATCAAAAAATGGTAAAAATAACTACCTTTGAATAATCACAAAAACATTGATTCAGCCTCATTAATAATAAAATAATCTCATCAGAATTACAACAACTCATAGCATTGACCCACCTGTTGATTTTATGTGAATTTCTTCCAAAAACTCACCCCCTACAAGGGGTTGAACCACCCCCAACGCTATAATTGTGTCCAGTATTTTTAAAATCTGTTGAAAAAAAAAAACATATTGGAGGAGAAGCATCTCAGAGGCAATATCTTTGATATTACTGCAGAAAAAAACCCTGTATGGGGGTGAAACAACCCCTAATTTTCAAAATAACGACATGGTGATAAAACGAATCACTCTTTTACCATTTTTTGATATTTACACCCCCTGAAAGGGGTAGTTTTTTAAATAATTTTGAAAATCGAAAAAATATGCTCATCTGCATTTTTCACGACGAGTATTTACCTATTTTTAGATTTTTTTTAACTCGTTTCTTGAGATTGCTATGAACTGTGCAAAAACAGGCTAATTTTGCGGTCACTCTTTAATGGTGTAATATATTTCATTTGTACCAAATTATAAATTTATGTAATTACTTGTAATTATTTGACTTTCATTATCTACGCACAAAACTAGAATCTAGCAAAATTCAGTAGAATTATATTTACCTGTTTTGACGAGATTTATATATAATTAACTAAAACTCCAGGTATAAACGATAGAATTCTATTATAGAGTTCACTAGAATTTGAATACTAGAATTCTAATGAATTTCTCTTAGCTAATGTTTACTAGAAAATTCAGATTTATAACTTTTGTTGCTAGAAATGCAGTATATTTTTATCTAGATTAGTGGTTTATGTCCTCAACTTTTACTATGTGTTCAAAGTCTGCACGAAAATAAAACTGATTGTCTATGATTTCCTAGTATGCGATTTATTTTACTCTGGTATCGTGCCGAATTCAAGCATATAGTAAAATGTTATAATTATACTTTTTAGACCTTCTAAAGTTTTGAAGGCTGTTAGATTTATTTTTTAAAAGGGTTTTATTTAATTTTTTATCTTTGTGATATATTAAATAAATTTAGAATATGCAACCTTCCATTTTCGATACTCTGAACTGATATTTTAAAGATTTGTTTTTGCGTTTAGCGTGTATTTTCGTCCAATAATTGTTTCATTTTGATGTTTACAAATTTTATCGGCTGACCTATTCGTTCTCTGTCTTTCATATTAAAATAATCGCTATTTAAACGTCGAAAGCAGTCTTTGCAAGTGGTTTCAGATGGAGAATACTCACCATAAACCCCTTAGCACACAAAATACAATAATGAAGTAAAATTTCCTGTAAATGGCGCTTATTTGAAATTTACCTCGGCATTTTCAAGGGAATATAAATATTAATTAATTACAAAGCAAACGAATGACTATTTGAGGGCATAATTGTAAAACGAACAAGTTATACCATGAGCTGTAAAATAATTAAAATTACAAAATAAATTTTACCAATTTGTTATTACCTCATTGTTACATTTAACCTTCCGACCGAAACCTTCCGAAAACAATTTAATTGATTTCTAAGAAAAACATTTAATTCAATGTATTAATAGCATTCGAAAAATCCATTCCTCAAATGTTGTCA
Organism: Dysmachus trigonus; assembly: GCA_949715965.1. Classification (NCBI taxonomy): domain Eukaryota; kingdom Metazoa; phylum Arthropoda; class Insecta; order Diptera; family Asilidae; genus Dysmachus; species Dysmachus trigonus. The sequence goes on along the minus strand of OX454322.1, from coordinate 76,969,365 downwards.
ATTCTTTGAAGTCGCATAAATTGGTAACTAAACTAAAAAAAATAAAAATAATCATGTACATTTATGCACACTGAGAAAAACGGTCAGTAAAATTTCCTGTCATGACAGTAATTTGTACTGGACAGTACAGTAAATTTTCGACAGCTGGAACTGACAGGAGAATTTACTGAACGGCCGTTTAGTGACCGCCATTGCAAAGTATTGTGGGTTTTACTTTATCCGTTCAGCAAAGGGCACTGCTCCGTGTGGTAGTGATAAAGGTCCCCGTTCAGTAAACGGCACTGCTCCGTGTGGTAGCGATAGTGACCCCCGTTCAGTAAATGGCTCTGCTCCGTGTGGTAGTGCTAGTGGCCCCCGTTCAGTAAACGGCACGTGGAATCCCGTGTGCGCAGTTTAGAGGTTATGTAGTCATTGAACAATACGTACCGGCGAACAGTGGGATGCATTTCTCCAGCCCCATCTTCTTTAGGTTGTGAGCGACGACGGTATCTATCGCCGTGCCAAAATTTTCCAAAACACTTTACACAAATCACAAAACTTCGGGTACGCCTGCACCGCTGCACTCCGCGAAAGCACTCTGCACTCTTCGTCCAACAGCTAGGCGCGCACCGTACTCTGTGCTTGTCTCAACGTGTGCAGATGAGTCATCGCCCTGGGTCGCTCCGGCTTTCGGCGCGGAAACGAAGCCACGGAAGGGACGAAGCGGGGGTATGGGGGGCCCGAAGCCGAAAGCCGAAGCGAGGCCGGTACGGTAGGTAGGGGTGGGGAGTGGGGTTGGGGGGGGGGGGGGGGGGGGCGTGGAGGTGCAGTGCTCACGGTGGAGGGAGAGGCGTGACACGACAGAGCCCAGTGGTATCGACTGTATTGCAGTGTTGTTTACTGAACGGCGCTTACTGACGTGTTCAGTAATTCCTAAAGAACGGCGTCCAGTAAGAGGCAGTGCGCCCCCAGTCAATTTTACTGCATATACGTATACTGAACGCGTTCAGTAAATTTTACTTTTCTAATTTTCTCAGTGCAGGTCCTACAGAAGTACAATTAACCCAATTATGAACAAAATCCAGCACTTGACATTTTTTTTGGTTGTCCGCTTCACGTAAAATGCCCCTATTACTATGTTTGACAGCTGACAATGACGTCTAGAATTTCAGTTAATTCGAAAAGAAAGTAGTTAAATATATTGGAATTTTATTGTTATCAATAGATTTCAAAATTTTATTTTCTCTAGATCTTAAGTTAATTTTGGAGAAAACTTAGTAAAGGTAGCTTATTTCCTAGTGTGGAGCACTCGAAACCTAGAAAAACTCGACACTAGATTCTATCTAGTAAAATTTCACCAGAATAAAAAGCTGTTGATTTTTAGTTTAGTTTAGAAGTTAGTTTTGACTTTTGCCTTTGCAAGCATATGACTAGAAGAATGAGACCTTCTACTCCAATTGTATGTTCATACAAGAAGATATTTGTAAATTTCAACAAACAAATAAACTTAAAATTTTTTTAAACACGAAGTTACACAAAAATCATTTTAGAAAGTAATAGGCTAAAATATCTCTTGGAGAAAGCTCTTTAAAATTTTAGTTAATTTATGCTAAATTTATCTCGAAAAGTCTATGTGAATTTCTTTTAAACTATTATTTTTTGAAAAGTTTAAATGTACAACAATAGTTATAAATGTTTTTAATAAAGAAGGGTAGAATTTCATCAAAACTTAACCCTGATATGCTTCCAAAAGCTATAAAAGATTTCATCAAATCTTTGAAAAACACGGAATTGTTTGAACTTTTAAACTTTTAAAAATTAACTTTTAGAAATTATACATGAATTATCGCGGATATATTCAAAGCTTAGAATTTGCGTGATCCTCCCAGATATGTTTATATTACTTTAGGTGTTGTTTTTCAGGACTATATAAAAAAAGCTAGTGATTAACTAGTTTTGATACGCAAGCTTAAAACTAAGATTTGAAAATAAACGTAAAATGCAATGCAAGTATACGACCCACAAATTTTATGGTAAAAAAATGAATAAACATTTCACTTGTTCTAGATTGCGTAGAGTAGTAAAACATAAAATGGACTTAGAAAAAGTGAAAATTGCGTGACTGAAGATTAATTCAGGTCATATATCCACATTAACCCCACAGGCAATAAGCTCGGACTTACAACCATAATGAACTTTAACTAGAGCATTTCGCGCCCTTCCGCCCGGCTTATGTTTGCCTACCCTTGCCGCAAGCCCTGCTATGGGCCAAGAAGTAGCTCGACTTAAGCATTTACTCCCTACGAATAGAAGTGGAAATGATTTTTTTATCGTAAGGAATAATCAAATATTCAGCTTCCTGTACCATAGAGCATCCTTTGTTAACCATAAAAACATGGAGGAGGAAGAGCTCACCCCCCTCCCGAATTTAGACATCTCACTGAAGTCACCAAAAATCCCGGCGGGCTCAAGAGACCAAGGAGGTGATGACGGCACTGTAATTCCCTTTAAGTACCATTTGAACAAATTGTCAAGCATTAGACCTTTAGAGACAGCTTAAATGAACTTTTTTGTTTCACTCCTCGAGATAAGGGTACTTTCTCTTCGGCCCCCCCAACACTCTGTACACCGCACATACATACGCACCATAAGCATAAGAAAACCCTAGAGAGAGGGGATTATTTAGATTAATGCGCGGTCTTAGAAACAAATAAGGAAAAAACAACACAACACAGAACATTAAGCCTTTCCAAAAAAATCACTCCTATCAGTCTGGACTTTATCTCCTATCTAAACCGCTTGAATGAACTTCGTGTGAATAATGGAATTTTAATTCGGTGTATTAAAAGGTTTATATCAGCAACAAATTGGGCTGTCTTCTTTTTTTTAAAGCTGGTTAAACTTTGAATTTAATTATATTTGAAAATTAATGATGTAATTAGTCTCTGTGGAATTATCGATTATATATACATACCTAATATTATATTGCAGATAGATTTTATACATAACACCCTCAATTAAAACGTCTTCGAATCTATGACTTAAATATTCTTATAATTCGTATAACAATGGACGAAATAAAAAGAAAAGCAAAATAAATCGCTTTTGGCAGTAGTTTTTTCAACAACAACAGACTAAAATTTATCCATAATTTGTTTATTTCAGCAGAAAAACAATCCAGAACGTACGAACCTTAAAATCTATTCTAAAGTACATATATTAATTTGTCTAATAGAACAACCTTTTAATCAGCGTTATGACCTATAATTTAAAAAGCTAACAAACTTTAATAACGTAAAAGTGATACATATACTCACAAAAACCATCCTTAGTATATCAATGGTTTTTGTGTGCTTATTTGTATGTGTCGTCAATTAATAAGAATTCGCATATACATACAGGGCCGGATTTACCTATGGGCACTTAGGGCACTGGCCCACGGGCCCCCACCAACTTGGGGCCCCCACCAACTGTAATCTTAAATATTTTAGAAGAGTTTAAAAAAAAATAATTGTATGAAAGCTGAACGGCTAAAAAAACTTTTCAACATTTTTATTGAAGATATTTTTATTGAACCCCACCATCTAAGTGCTAAAATAAGAAGCCATGCATTCATACTGAATATTTAAAATTGTGTGCAATATGACTTTTTTAATTTATAAAATATATTTCAAGTATGTAACTTTTTGAAGGTGTTAAAGATATTTTGAATAAATTAAAGTTAAGTGGTAATCAGCAAAAGGGGTACTATACTAAGTGCGGTTGGCGCCTTAGGCGCCGACCGCGCGAAATTTTTTAGGGCCCCCACCATTTTGTGCCCATAGGCCCCCACACATCCAAATCCGGCACTGTATACATATACATATTACTAGAAAAACATTATACTAGACACATTGCACACCTTGCCACAATAGGATCATATATAAATAAAATATTTTATTACCAAAAAGACCCATTTATTATTTTAAAATTAAATACCATTAAAAATACAAGAAAATTTATCGTGTAGTGTAGACCGTATTTAAATAAGAAATAAAGAATTGAATTAACTTGTAATTCCTTATTAAATCAAAAGGGCATCTAGTTAACATTAATTTGACAGGTTTCTATTAAGACAATTCGATATTCCATAATGTGGTATTACATATCTTTAATGAGACACCACTTAAACACTAGCGCAAGCTTCAAATTTTGATAATTTGTAGCGATATGTTTTCACATTGAAAATAGTAATTATAAATGGGGAAACCATTTTTTATCTCTCGTTATTTTGAATCTTAATAAACTCTAGCATAACTCTTCAGAGAGAACTTTAAAAATTATAATTAATTCTTGATAGTTCTAGTGTTACCCCAAAATAGAACAGTGAAACAAGTTCGTGGTAGCAGGTTGTCTTGCGTCATATCATGAAGGAATCAAATTTATACGTTATTTGCTGCCAATGAACTACGCTTTATTTTTATGAATAACTAAACATGTACTTTAAAAATAAAACAGGTGTTATTTTATCACATGGGGATTTCACTAAACGTGTGGCTTCCAATTAAAATTAGTTTGTGATGTCTATAATTTTATAATAAGATATATGGTAATTGTGAATCTGTCATTTAAAAAATGGGGATAATATTAGGGTAGCAATAAATTAATTTAATAATATTAGATGAAATTATCCATAATAATATATTAATAACTAGGTATGTCATGTTTGTTTAATAGTGGAAATAATTGAAATAATCTTGAACATTTAATATCATATCACTTTAAACTTAAAAGCGTTCATCTTTAAAACTCATTAGATAACATATTATGTTAATGTGGCGATTTACTAGTTTTTATATGATAACCATTTCATTAATATGTATAAATATATGGACTACTAATTGGGTTATCCGGTTTCACCCGGCGTTGGGTACATATTTACTAATTAAACACTTCTCAAATGTTCTAGTTTGTTATATCCTAGAAATTGTTTCAACCCGAAAACCCCTTTATGGATCCGCCATCTTGAATTTCCAAATCTTAATAATATTCAAAATTAGTGACCTTAAAATAACAATTGTACTAATTTGCATTAAAATCTGTTGAAATGGAGACATTTGGTCTCCATATTTTATCCGCCATCTTGGATTTACAAAATTTTGATAATATTCGGAATTAGTGGTCTCAGAATAATCATTATACTCATTTTCATTAAAATCCGTTCAAATCGAGAAATATAGGTCGCCATATTGGATCCGCCATCTTTAATTTCTAAATTTGGAGAGCGGATTTGAAATCAGCATAGCGTAAAACCCCTATGTACCAATTTTCATGAAAATCGCTTCAAGTTTAAAATTTTTAGTTACCATCTTTAATCCGCCAATTTGAAACCCTATGTATTATCCAAAAATTATGGAATATTTACTACCTTCGGACAAAAAGTGAAAAATATCAATGCAAGCGTTTAGGCGTGATTGAGCAACAAAGAAAGAAAGAAACAAACAAACGAACTTTCATTTTTATATACATATATAGGGATTACTTTTTTTTTTTAATTTGCAAAAGTTTTCTGAAATACGACTTTTTAATAATATTAATAATGTGTTGAAATATTTGCAATCTACAAAAAACTTCCAATCGAAATCGCATATCACTCATATTATCATAAAATATTATATTCTTAGAATATTAAAAACAAATGGTACCCCTACTCTAAAAATAATTTACGTATTTTAAATTGAAAAACGCAAAAATAAATGTTTCGTGCATAACAAGCCATTTCTATAAACCGGCTTCACCAATTAGTTAAAAAGTATAAATAAATCGTTTCCTAAACAAATTTTCCCATTTATTAATTATCAGCTTTTTATGATGTATATTGATTTTATTGAAGTTTGTACCCATATAAGAGAAGTCAACATTGAGTCGATAAAACAATGTAATATTGAAAATTCTGAGTCACCAAATTAATTTCCTTTAATAGCAACTAATAAAGCTTCTCATCAATTTTATTTATTTCCCTCTTATAAAAATAGTCAAAGTAATAAATATCTGGACAAAATCGGATTATTTTAGCAGGAACATTTAATATTTCCTCGAATTACTATTTCTAACATTTCTAGGTATTCGTTTATGAAAGGCCGCCATCAAGTTGAGTATCCAAGGTACTCAAATAAATTATTTTGTTATTAGAGATTTTTCGATGGAATATTAATATCTTATATCAGAATTTTTCTTGTTTGAAATGTTTGTAAACATGTAAGTTTTAATACATCATTGAAATGCAAGTAAAGAGATACCTATCGGCATAACTCTGTAATCAACGTATCAAATAATATAAGAATTTTCACATTAAAGACTACAAGTACAACGTTTTAAATTAACTTTCCTTAAAAACTAAGTTATCATTCAATCCCTCCCTTAGACATCGTGAATTTCTTAATTTGTCACATCACCGCACTAATTATTTCTTTAATGAACCAAATCGATATCATGCTCCTTCGATTCTCTTTTCTTTATTTTCGATTTTCATTTAACTAGAAGTTAGCTGAAAATTTGACCTCGTTAGCTACTTTATATGTGTATATTTTATATTTATTCTTACAAATAGTCAGTATTTAATGAAGCTGTTATAAACAAATATAAACAATTAAAGAGGGGCAAATTAGAACCCTGGAACATTTTTTTTTTAATTTATATATAATTTAAAAGTGCTTAAATAGTATATTTAAAAACATATTCTGAAAAATATATATTTTCGTATTCCGTCTCCAAACTACTGAACCTGAAATTTAAAAATATGGTACAACACCTTAGTTGAAGTTTACAGGAAAACTATAACGAAAGTTCTATAGATTTCTAAAAATTCTATAAAATATGGTACGCAACCATCTGTCTGCCAGTCGAACTCGCACTTCACCGGGTTTTTTCCTTTCAAATTGATATAACCTCTCACTGGTCTCTTTTCCTCTTATTAAACATTTTCTAAATATAAATACACAAAAACATGTATTATAGTTAAAAACTCAAAATTGTACTGATGTGACGTATACCATACAAGTTCCAAATAAAAGGATGTGAAATTAATGAAAAATTTGACGGGTACTGCTGTGGACGTGACTAGTCTAGCACTCACCATAGAACGACTTCTTTCAACTTCAACATCCAACTCCCAACAAATTGAATGAAGTGCCCAAATCACCTTTCTTTCTTCCAAGATATGCAGACATGGTCTCCTTCCGCTTTTCCGCTTTATAGCGTTAACATAAGAGTATTTTCCGGCAAAGAAAGTTTTTCACGTTTAACACGTTTCGACTAGAGTATAAATGCTGCTAAACATTCATAGTGAAAACACGTCGTGCATCAGAAGTTTTTTAGGGATAAGAAAGCATTTTTACATATTTAAATATTCAGAACTTCACTTCAAGTTGGACTGAAGCACTGGAACATTAACTGAACTCTCATAGAAAAGTACGTTTTGTAAAAATTGAGAGAAATTCAATGTTGTCCAACGTTATATGGAAAATTGAAAACATTTAAATACAATAGAATGACATTTGAAACCCGTCGAAATATTTCCGTAGTTCCAGAATATTTCCTTAATTCGTGAAAGTTATTTAAGTTTTACATGTAGTTTTATTTTACGGGAACATTAGTTTGACAACAAGATAGATACAAATAGTCTTTTAAAAATGTATAAATACATACACAATACTATTTTTTATTTCATTTTAACCCATTAATTCACAAAACGAGGATTTTGTGCACGCAAGTTTAATTGTACGATACGAATAGCAAATTGGGGCGATTTTCTTCCAAATTCGTATGTAAGGGGTTTTTGGGGATGCTTTTTTTAGAATCTGGTATTTGTTTTGCATAAAAACTTCAAAAACTATTATTTTTTTGGTTTTTTCAAAAAAGTGCTGATTTTGTTTGGTCATTTTTCTTCTCAAAGTAGATTATCTTGTCATTGCTGCTATTGAATGATCTTATAACTACCAGAAATCGCGGTCCGAATGTCTACACTTTCTCAAACCATGTTTTTGGAAGTTTTTTTTGCTTTGGTTTTTGCAAAATGGCTACTTTTGGTTTTTTGGATTTGCCAAATTTTTGAAAAATCCAAAAATGTCCCAAAAATTCTGCAAAAATGCACACTTGTTCTTTGGCTAATTATAAACACTTTTTGTCATATAAAATTTATTCGTAAAATCGAACCTTTTTGAGTAAACATTATCACCAAGTTTTTTTTATGATGGAATTTGGTGATATTTTTACTCAAAAAGGATCAATCATACGAATAAGTTTTACATGACAAAAAGTGCTTATAATTAGCCAAAGAATACGTGTGAATTTTTCGGGATATTTTTTGAGTTTTCATAAATTGGCCAAATTCATAAAACCCCAAATAGTCCAAAAAATTCTGAAAAAATTTATATGTATTCTTTGGCTAATTTGAAGCATTTCCTGTTCTATAAAAAGTTCTATAAAATTGTAAAGTTGATCCTTTTCGTGTAAAAAAATCGCGAAGTTTTTTATTACATTGCTGTACAAAATGGCCATTTTGCAAAAACCAAAGCAAAAAAAACCTTTCAAATCCATGGTTTGAGAAAGTTTAGACAATTGGACCGCGATTTCTGGTGGTTATATGATCATTCAACAGCAGCAACGACAAGGTAATCTACTTTGAGAAGAAAACTGACCAAAAAAAATCAGCACTTTTTTGAAAAAACCCAAAAAATAATAGAGTTTTTGAAGCTTTTAGGCAAAACAAATCCCAGATTCTGAAAGAGCATCCCCAAAAACCCTTTATATATGAATTTGGAAGAAAATCGCCTCAATTTGCTATTCGAATCGTACAATTGAATTTGCGTGCACAAAATCCTCGTTTTGCGCATTAATGGGTTAAGCTTCAATATTTTTGATCTCTTTTTGTGCAGCAGTTATCATGACTGAACTCTTAGTTAAGAATAAGTAAATCCTGATTCTTCTTTGCTTCATAATCTTATTTTAATCCAACCCCAAAGGAGAGGTAAAAAGAGAAAAACGTTTGCACATTATTCCAATCATTTAATTTTCTTAGTTATACTTAAACCGTGACCTAAGTCTTATTTAATGCAGTCTGAAAAGATTAAAAGCGAAAAGATGTACCTACTTGAGATTATTAACATTTTTTTATTCGATGTCTCTCTTTTAGCCGCCTCAAATCAACAAGACCAACGACGGCAGTCGCAATCGGATAGGGATAGCTTCTTAAGACGTCGAATGTCTGAGACGGATGAGGATCGTCCACTCCTGGAAGCTCTCCTGTCCGAAGTTAAAACGGAGGGCACAAGACGGCGCCATGTCTGCAACGGTCGGTTCTTAACAATGCACAAAAGACGTCGCAAGAAGTTAACAACAAGAAGTTTACTGCAAGACTCAGCTATTTTAGATGATGTTCTCCATGGCCAAGTTCAGTGTATATTAAATCAAGTTGGAAATTGGCGGTTTAATGCTTTCACTCTGGAAACGGTCACTGGAGGTAAAGGAGATTTTATTTATTATAGATTTTAACGAACCAGCATACCACGTTTACGTCTTGATTTTTTGTATTAATTCCTTTTTTGGTATTTTCCTACTCTTGTTCTATCACATTCGTAAAACGAATTCTTTTATCTGTGGGTGAAATATTTAATTAAAATTTCAGTATCTGATTGCGTTGAATGAACAAGTTCCACCTACTGAATTTGGAATAAATTAGAGAAAATGCTTTTCTTTATTAGTCACGTCTAATGTATCTTAGGAAATTAAGAGTGTTCAACATTTTGATTATCTGCAATATAAATATTAATCTTATATATTAGGGTGATTTTTTTTCGTGACTATTTCTTTTTTTTCAGTCCCACCTCGACATTTTGTGGCAAATACCTAAACAAAAATTCCCTGAAAATTGGAGCCCTTAATATTAATATTAAGTACTAGACCAAGGCGTATAAAGATTTCCCATATAAAATACACGTAAACTTTGATTAAGTATTTTTCTTCAAAACTCTACAGCTAGGCATTTTATGGTATAATCTTGGTCAATGGTAGGGTTTCTTCAGAATTGAATGCTCTACCAAAGTGTCCATTGCGGTGTAACCCTAACTCCCACCAGCGAGGTAGTATGGGTCACTAAACCCAATTTTTTCATGAAATTCTCGTTTTTTTGGCCCTAGCTCGTAAATAACAAGAGCTACAGAAAAAATATAAATGACAAACTTGTAGGAAATTCAATTTCCTACAAAAGAGTCCTAAACACTAAATCGCTAGCATCGATATTTCTTGAGATATTGGGCTTTGAAGTTGAGGTGGTGTGGAATTTTTATGGATTATTGAGCTAAATTGTAGAAACACTCCCTCAACTTCAAAGCCCCATATCTCAAGAAATATCGATATTAGCGATTTGGTGTTCAAGAACTTTTTAGAGGAAATTGAATTTGCTACAAGTTTGTCATATTCACTTTTTCTGTACCTCTTGTTGTTTGCGAGATAGTGGCAAAAAGCGAGAATTTCGTGGAAAAATTGGGGTTAGTGACCCGTACTACCTCGCTGGTGGGAGTTAGGGTTACACCGCAATGGACACTTTTGTAGAGCATTCAATTCTGAAGAAACCCTACCATTGACCAAGATTATACGATAAAATGCCTCTGAGCTGTAGAGTTTTGAAGAAAAATAGTCAAAGTTTACGTGTATGGGAAATCTGTATACGCCTTGGTCTAGTACTTAATATTAATATTAAGGGCTCCAATTTTCAGGGAATTTTTGTTTAGGTATTTACTACAAAATTTCGAGGTGGGACTGAAAAAAAAAAGTCGCGAAAAAAAAGCACCCTAATATGTATGTATATAAAGTGCATCCACGGTGATAATCCAAAGTGAACTGAATGATATATTGTAAAATATAATTATTATTTTTAAAAATACTCTACATTTTGTTTTAATCCACAGACAGACAAATGATTGAAAAAAGACCCGAAATATGGGACCTATCTTTCTTAGTTTTGAAGATAGTGTGACACAAATTTCAAAAAGCTCTTAAACTTTATAAAAATGTACTATTTCCAGTTTTTCTTATTTAAAATTGGCAAACAAATTCTTAAATCTTATATTATATGTTTGATTTACTCTTATTTAGAGACTCCTAATGCATCCCATCATTATTTAACAAGGCGAATACCATTTGCTTCGAAATTCGGATAAATTAAGAATCAAATAAAATTTCAAGCTATATTATCTGTAATATTATTTTAATGTAAAGAAAGAATACTTTTAAGGGAACCTTGTTATTTCTCTTTGCCAACTTATAAGTCCGAATATTTACAACTCTATCAAATAAATTATCTTGGAAATAGTAACTAAAATTATTGAATCTTCTAAAATACACAAAATTTCATCGTTTATAATCAAGGCGAATTAAAAATAAAATGGGCTTCTCTAACATAATTTGATGTTGGCATAATCTCTGGGGATAGATGGAAGTTTTGGAGACACATGAGGTTTAAAAGCTCATTAAGATATGAAGTTTAAACTTTCAGTAATGGCAGGGCTTAAAATTTATATTACGTTTAAAGCACCTCATGGTTATTACATGGAATAACCAGGCCAATTTTTATTTATTTTTTAATTAGAATTGTAAATTTCCAAAAGTATAACATGTAAAATTGCGACCCTACCATTACAATTCGATGTGCATTTCTGGCTGGTTGTGTTGTGCCCATTTATATTGATTCATATAAATTTTTGATTTACAAACCATGTTCAAAATATGTCAAATTGACTGCAACCTCTTTTCGAACAAATTATCCAGGTTCCATCATACAGTGTTTTTACAACTGACTTTCACTTACACGTTATTTTAAGACGGACAACGCTTTCATGCTCAAAAAATTTAAAGAAACATAGTTTCATATCTCCGCGGTACGAAATGATTACATTCATGCTTACATAACGTTGGGAATTTTTTTTATGGGGTGCTGGAAAAACGGGAGCGCAATATTGATGAAATAACCATCGAAAATTGGGTTAACATGATCTGTTACTGTCATTTTAATAATCGGAAGGTTTACTCTTTTCAATAAATCAACCAAACTTTGAAAAATATTGAACAGTGCTTTTTTTATAGTATATTTAAAAAGAAACCAGCCAATGGCGCACCCTCCAATAAAAAGGTTCATTAATTTTGAATAATAACTAAACTTGTCCTTTATTTTTAATTAAATGTAGAGGAAGTTCAGACACCTAGGGCCGACAATGTTTAACCAGCCGTCTCAATCTTTGAAAAAAATCTAAAAATAGCAAATTACAAATAAAATTTTTTAAATTTTATTACAGTGAATTGAAGTCCTCACATGCAAGCTCTATTTTCTTTATACAGTGCAAAACTATTGTTATACGATTTAAGCTGCAGTAAACAAAACTAAAATTTAATCGTATTTTTAAATGTATATTTGTTTGTGTACAAAGCTAAACAAAGCGAGGCACTCTCACAAACTTTATGTGAATCAATTAACCTTAATGCAGCACTGCACGTAGAAGCAGGATTAAACCGAATTAAAGTTATTTAAAATTTTTAAATAATTGTGAAATTGAATCAAAATCAACAATGCCTGCAAACGATCCTTTTCATTAGCATAGTTTATATTGAAAGATGGTTATTACTTATTTTGAGTATAAATAAACATACCTATTTATTTAGGATAAATTCAGCATTTTCACTTTGGGCACGTTGCACATAAAATGATATAAACAAACCACTTAAACGCGAATGAGCGAACAGTTTGCGAAGAGCATCATAATTCATGTTATCCTGAAAGCATATTCCGAAAATTGCATCACGGAATAGTAGTTCAACAAATTAGTGCGATATTGCGTCACATTTGAAAAGGCGGAAATAAGCTCTACCGCATGCAAATCACGCCGCGTTTAGGCTACACCACACCCTCCCGCTGGCATGACGTATTGTTTCAAAGCCACGATAAGAACAAAAGAAATTAATTGTGAGCTTTGTGGCCTAATATTTTGAAATGCTCAAGTTTAGGTTGCGCGGATCGCATTCCATTCCAAAGGACGAAATTTATGTGCTTGACAGAGCGAGGAAATATTTCATCTGGTAATCATTAGAGCAATGTTTAAGCCCCAAAAGGACAAGCCTAATCTAATAAATCGGTGATAATTGCAGTTTGTGGTGTTTGTCAGCGGTCCCGAACAAACCTAGAATATTTCAATTTCAATTAAATTGTACATTACACTAGCCGCTTGGTTTTTTAACTTCATCAGTGCAATTAAATAATGTCGTCCGGATTGTGGCTTAACACAGCCAAATTAATATTTAATTAATTTTTGACAAATTAGAGGGATGTTACACACCAAATATGAGTGTGAAAGACTTTTATTTAATGAATAATAATTATTATAATTTAAACTTACTACTAGCAAGTTTTTCCAAGCTCATTCAAAAGGCCAAGAAATGGGAATTTTGAAAACTGTCTTTTTTTAATTTAATTATAAAAACATACAAATATGCTTTTAAAAAATGTATAATTTTAATTGGACACACATAATTTTCGTACTCTATCAACGATCAGTTTTTCGAAAAGTTGACAATCGAGTGACAAACATCTTCAACATAAAATTCGAATTTCGATAGATGTTATGATTTGTATTATTTCTAGTACAAAACAAAACTTGGTCTGTAGTTATCCAATTTTTAATTTTGTCTATATTTATTTGCATATTCTTAAAATTTCCCCATATAAAAGGGTCTGAAAAACAATAACCCAGTTTGGATTCAGAATCGAAAATTCCCCGATAAGTTTACTTTATAAAATGGTATAATATATTGTATTTTTAGAAATTCAACTTTATCATTTTTAATTGTCATTAAACAATTTTTTAAAATTCGTAGAATTGTGAAAATATCTCTCAAATTATTTTTCAAGGGAAACACATCATTAAATCATTGGCGAAGACAATAAATGTCGGTTTTTCATTGTCGCAAATAGCTTGCACAAGCACGAGTATCTTCCAAAATATAAATATCCTGCAAATTTTATCTGTCTGGTTACTTTTAGATTTGAGGAACTCGTGGGAAAGAATTGAACTTGGGAAAATTTTTTCAGTAGGTCAACAGCATTTTAAATTTTGCAGGAGGATGTGTGTTCTTTTATTTATATTAATAAATAAATCATTTCAAACTTGAAATTTAAAATAGAAATAATTTATATTGTTACTAAGAGATTCCCAATAAATTTCGTGTGAGACTTTTGAGAAAATTGCATCACGGACTAAAAACGGATGTATTTACTAGAAAAATTACAGGAAAGTGGTATCAAATTAAAATTATGTGTTTAAGGGATCCAAAACCCATCCCTCTTAAAGGGTAGTTTTTTTTTACCGCGTCCAGATTTTAAATTTAAATAAAACACCATAAATTTGGTTTTATTCAAAAGATAATTTTTGTAAAATTTAATATTTAAATTCACGACTGTTAGTTACATAGCGCATCCTATCAGCCCAAATTTTTACCACTTATTGAAGCATTTACGGTCGTATATCCACAATAACACATCTTATGTTGACTTCCAATTTGTTATTCAAAGCTGGTTTATCGGCATAGCCCGGACACTTCACATGTCCCTACAAAAAGCAGTCCTTTCAATAAATCGATTGTTTCAGTGGCTGTGTCGTATGTAGTGCCATCCTGTTGAAATCGTACGTCATCAACATCAATATCCCAAGATCTTACGCACGCCCGGAATAGACAGATTCCGGTCTACAGTAGCATTGGTTTCAACAACTACGATATTTTCTCCGGAACGGAATAGTCTCTTTCTTGCTGATGGCTTGTTGTCATGCAGCGTTAAGTTGGATTGGAAATTTTCAATAACACAACGAAGAACACGTTCTGATGGACGAGTATTCGGTCCATAAAATTCACGAAGTGTTCTAGAGGTTTTTATAACTGAGCCCTGATTTCGGAAATAAAATTTCATTAAATCGTTACTGCGGTTCTGATGATTTGTTAGACCTTACCGAATAAAAATGAAATTAACACTTACAACAATTGACAGCTTATTTAACAGATATCCCCATCAGAAAAACGGCGCCTCTAAAGAAAAACACCCTTTACTATCACATTTTCATTTGTATGCATTTTTATTAAAGCAGCATTTTTGAAATTTAATTTACTTAAACTTATTCGCAGATTTATAATCATATTATTCAAACAACCATTGAAATTATCTTAAACATATTTTTTTTATGGAAACAGCGAATATTTTTAATTTTTTATTAAATATTGTGTTTTAAACGGCTTTACCTTGTTTTTTTTTTTTTTTAGTGTTTGATAATATGAATGTTGAGAGTTTTTATACAAGATGATATATACTTGAGAATGCAAAAAATATGAATTGTTCAGAAATAATAAAAAATTATTCAAAAGGGCTATCGAATTACATGAGGTTTATCTTCTTCGAATGTTGAGTCTCGCATAATATCTTATTTACAAATACACTTTACGTGTATCGTTTTCGTATTTGCCATATAGTTTTAAGTGTCTAGTGAAATAAAATAAAATCTTAAACTTGCACTTGAAGTATTCCTGCATTATTATGGGAGCCAGACATCCATTAGCATTTGTATTTGAGTTGAATTTCACACCAGTTTGAAAATTTATTTCGAAAATCAGATAATAAACAAATCTAAGTAACTTTAATGATATCTGCAATAGGAAATAGCTTGTTGGATTTACCAAATGCAAAGAATACCTACATTTTTACAACACTGTGTGCATAATGCATAAATATGCAGTTGCATAACTTTTCTAATGGAATGAATACCTAAGAGGTGTATACTATTCATGCATTTTACTCATATACTTTTGTTTTTCTTTTCTTTCAGGACGTTCACTGCCTGTTCTATGTGTTCATTTGTTCCACTGGTATGGTCTTTTAGACCATTTTAATTTAGACGTAGTTAGGTTATGGAAATTATTTACCCTAATCGAAGAGGGCTACCATAGCACCAATCCGTATCATAATTCAATACATGCGACTGATGTTACCCAAGCAATGCACTGTTTTCTACAAGAACACAAAATTCTGGAATATCTGGAGCCGGTTGAAATAATGGCTTCATTAATTGGTGCTGTAACACATGACCTAGATCATCCAGGTGTTAATCAACCATTTCTAATCGCTACATCAAATCATTTAGCTGCTCTCTATGAAAACACATCAGTTTTGGAAAATCACCATTGGCGTTCGGCCGTTGGTTGTCTACTCGAAAGTGGTGTGGCCGAGCAAATCCAAGACATTAGGCCAAATCTCGAGAAACAAATCGCCTCGTTAATTTTAGCAACAGATATTACACGCCAAACCGAATTTCTTACAAAATTTCGCGATCATTTAGACAACAATACATTAGATATGCGGAAGCCGGAACATCGTCATTTCATTTTACAAATAGCCCTAAAGTGTGCTGATATATCAAACCCATGCAGGCCGTGGGATATTAGCAAGAAATGGAGTCAAAAGGTATGCGAAGAGTTCTTCCGACAGGGTGACTATGAGAGGCAACTGAATCTTCCAGTGACATCGGTGTGTGATCGATTTTCTACTTCCGTTCCCAAAATTCAGGTTGGTTTCTTTAAATTAGTGGTAAAGCCACTCTTCGACGAGTGGCATAGGTTCCTCAATACGAATCTATCGACTCGAATGATGCGCCACTTGAGAGAAAATCAGGTGCAATGGGAAAATCGGGTTGCTGCTGAATTAGCTGAGGAGACCAAGACAGAAATCTCAGATGCCGAAATGTTAGATGAAGAGATCGATGACGAAGAAGCCGAGGTATGCATTGAGCTGTCGGACAGTTCAGAGATTTTGCTACCAGAAATCAAATTCTCACGGAGAAGCTCTCTACAAGTGCCCAAAATTGGGTCATCACGGTTCGATCGGAGACACTCAGTTCCGGTAAACCCACCGAAAATAATTTTACCCTCTCAGGATGATGTGTCTCGATCGGCGATCCGTGAAGATATTGAAGCTAAATTGGACGACACCTTCTCTCTGCTGTCGTCGGACAGTGATAGTGGACCACGGAAATCATCGGCAGGCAGCGTACCCGACAGGGAAAGACCTTTGAGTGCTGAAACTCTAGTCCCAGAATTAAATATAGCCACTATGAGCAATAGTGATTGCGCTGACCGACTTAACATAGTTATGCATGGAGGAGTTAGTTCATGTAGCACGAATATGCTGTCCGCCAACAGTGCTTCCAAGCAGCTGATTCGTCAGCAAACCTTTCCTCCACTTCAGCCCTACATTAGGACCCGATATATGTCGGCCACGGCAGAGATGAGCGTCTGTTCCGAAACTATTGAGAAGAGGTCCAGCTCCTCAGATTCTCAGACTGATAACAATGATCCACGCGGGATTCTGCGGAGCAGCAGCAAGAAAGACCACATCAAACGAGAGCAGGAGAATAGTCAATCGGAGAAATCTTGTAAAATGGCCAAGTTATCGATTCCTGGACAAAAGGAGAACTTGGATCCATCAGTGGTCAAAAAAGGACTCAGCAGGCGGCGGGGCTCGGCGCCGGTTGCTGTTGCCCTACCGCCAAAAACTACAGTCGACGAATCGATATCAATTCTTATTCGCACCTGTGATAAATTCATGCGCCGTGGATCAATGCCTGTTGATGTTATGCGTAAGTATTTTAAGAAAATTTCACTTGAAAATTTTATGAAATCTAATCAATTATAATTTTCCATCTCATTGCAGCATCTCATGAAAAGCAATTCGAAAATTTTTTATTAGGACCATCGAACACTGCTCCATTTCAACGTCGTGGCTCTGTTCCATGTGATAACATGTCTTCGTCTTCATCAAATCGCACAAATTGTAATGGCAAAAGCAGAAATCGTAAGAAGCTTTTGCGACGTCGTTCATCTGGTGGAGCAGAAATACTTAGTCCGATTCTAGCCGAACCAGAACCTAGTTGCAGTAGTAATGGCGGTACATCAATGCAGGCATGGTACCGCTTCAAACGTACTGATCGACAAAAGTCTGATATTGCATCTTTGTTAACACGAAGGCGAGGTTCACTTCCTGTTGAAGTGCTAGCAGTATGTCATACAGGTAAAAAAATACTTATTTTTATTATAAAACAAAAATATTATCGCCAAATTACAACTATTTTAAGAAACCAGCAACATATAGGTCTAGCCTAGAACTTACCTTAAGTCTTATTCTATACACACTTTTATAGTAAACCTTGGAATGCAATGAAGCTTTTTTTTTTTTTAGCTATCAGCTATTAGCTATTATTTTCTTATTCATAATTTTATGGAAATTAGTGTATACAGAAATTATTTGTAGTTTAACTCTTAAACGTTTTTTACTTCATTTTAACTCGTTTTAAAATTATATTAACACGTTGACTGTCACGGTCGCGACCGGCGCCAGCTAACTACTACTACTTTTTTAGGTTATGATAATTATATTATTTAAACAAATTTTGTAGCAAAAAGTGCACTATTCAATATTTTACCATTAATAATAATAAGAATAATGGAAATTACACTGTAGGCCCCTGAGCTCACCATATAAAATGTGTGTAGGAAATTAACGTGTTAACGCTTGAGTGATTTAATCGATGACATAGGTCAAATCGGTGAAAAAAATGTATTCACCAAAACTCGATTTATATCCCGATATCTCCTTATTTTAAATTAATACACAAAATTTGAAGATCTATCAAACGAAATAATTTTCACAGTGTTCGAAACCGAATAAATGTGCGCTCCTTAAGTGGCATTTTAATTCTTCATTCATCATATTACGACAGACAGCATTAATACAATTAAAAATAATAGTTTACAAGATTTTTGTCCCCTTAAAAAATTTACTAATTATATTATTATTTCGAAAAAAATAATAAAATAAATCCATCACGACACATTTTCGAGAATAATTGGGTTAAAAATTTAAATAACCCGTATTTTAGCAATTTTTAGAAATCTATTTTGAAAAATAAAGGAATGTTGTAGCGGTCCCAAATGTAGTTCAAGTGAATCCTTAAATTCTATACTATAGTTATAAAATATCAGTTAATTAAAAGGTTTGTTGCGGAGGCAAGATTTTCATTAGAGTTCCACTTCTACACACCGTCATTTATATGGCAGAGGGAAGATTCATGAAAAACACGTTTCCTGAATAAATCTTAATAAAATTTACTAAATTCAAATTTTGATTTAACTTACTTTTCGAGCTGCTACAAAATTCCGTTGTATTTAAAAAATTTCCAAAAGTGGCTAAAATATGGTTATTTTCATTTTTTAACCTTATTTTTCTCGAAAACTTAACATGATGGAAAAAAAATCGATTTTACATTACTGATTAGTTTCTTTTAAAGGAAGGAAAACATTACATTTCGTATGAAAGGCAAGAAAAAAGTTAAAATGTATAACCTAGTGTAATTATTACTAATTATTGATTTAGGTGCTGTGTGTCATATACTAATCATAATTTTTGCCACTAAATTCCGGAAAAGTTGATCATTTACGATTTGCCAGTGATGACCAATTTTTCTTAATTATTTATACATAAATTACGAAAGGTGTACTAGCCCTTTTCGTGCTTGTATATCAGTTATAAGCATTGCAACACGCTATCCATTAAAAAGAACAAGAAAATTATAGTACAAGAACTGGCATTTTCATTATCATCGGAGGAGACTAATGACTGAATATTAATTACGCATTGCAGAAATTGAGAAAATGAACTGCTGAAAACGTAAACCAATTTCTCTACTTATGGGAAGAACATTTTAAAACAATTTACAAAATTTTCAAAATAAAAAAGAATTTTTCAATAAAATGCATTAATTGCAAATAATTTTCTAAGTTCAAAATAAATAATTTCACCCAAAATAAGCTAAGCTAAGCGCCACTATCAATTTTCTTTTCTTTCCTGATAGTAATTTGAGAGTTGACAAAAAATATATGATCATTTGAGAATGGCTGTGTGTCACCACTCATATACGTGTATTTTTACTGTAACTCTTTTCTTCATTTAATTATTCAAATTTATAGTTTCGTTGCGTTACTCTCTGTCTTCTGATGCAAGTAACTCAAAACACCAACAAAACTTTTGTGATTGGGGCCTACAAAATCTTAATCCACCGATGTACTACATTAATTAATGAAATATCTGTAATTGCATAGCGAAGTCACACGTCGTCTTTCATTAGTAAGTCTTATTTGTTTGAGAATGAATATTAATGAATCTTGTAACTGCAAGGCGTTTAAAGTCGTAGTCGGGTTTTAGTTTTTAACTTTATTTTTTTACGTTACGTACATAATACCTATAATAGAATAAATCCATAGAAATGCGTCTTCTTGGTTTTATTAATCTTTGAAGATGTAACACCATAGAAACGTAATCTAAGAGACCACTCTAGTTTTATTAATTCTTGAAAACACAATGCCAAAGTGGACTTGTTTCATCCAAGGTCTCGTGAATTTCTATTTGATATCATCAGAAGGACAATTATAAGTTCTATATCCTCATACAAGCAAGTGCCATCTAAATGATTTTTATAAAAGCTTTAATTCACAAAACATAGGCACTCAATTATTCTCGCTTGTTTCTGTCATAAATATTATGCAAAACAATGGTTAACACAAAGAAGAAAGATAAAAGCGTAATGAAGTGTAGAATTTCCAGCTAAAGAAGTAGGGCCGCCATTTTTCATCATAAGTAACTTTGAGAGTCCTTAAGTGAAAATGTGATAAATTGAACTCTCCCCCAGAACCGTTCGGTATACATTTTCATTAAAAACAAAATTAGGGACAAAACCTCCAGAGAGGAAAGACTTTCTTAATTTTGAACGTTTACGTCCGGCTCCTCTACACCGCAAAAATTCAAATTACTTCCGCCACCACCCCCGTACTCATTCTACTCAAGTTGGACGAAGCATTAAAAGTACCTAAATACATTGCCTTCGCACCGAAAAGCTAAAGATATCTAAAAATGTCTTAATGTTGCAATTGCAAATAAAGAGTCCGAAGAAATGAAGAAAATGCCCCAAAGCCAACATTTTACAATAAAACAAAATTTATTTCTCACGTGCAAAAACTAGTTAAAACCTTAATTTCGAGCAAAACATTGCCTTCTAGCGCTGCAAAATTGTCAGAAAATTGCCATAACAAATCCTGTAATGAAGGCGTTGTTCCTGAGGTGCTACGCAGCTAGGCAACAATCGAGATTTTATTTTACGGCAGCGAGATCCCCAACAACACCCCAACAGGCACTGCAAAATACCTGTTTAATTAAAATTAAATCCGTATAAGTTCCCTATAATCTGTGTTGTTGCCCGGAGCGTAAAATGTTATCCTGCGATAGTTTGAAAGCGGTTTCATTAAACCAAACACTTTTCACCTTCCGCTGGCTAAATTCGTACACAATGTTGAAAACAAGAGATACAGAGGCACTTTTCTCCTGAATACAACACAAATTTATGGATAATGGAACAAGATTTGAAAGAAACTATAAAAGAAACGCATATAAACACGGTTTGCTTCGGAAGTAATATTTTTCAAGTAAAAACCTCATTATTTCAAACCTTATCAATTAATTGATCGTACTTTCAATAATATTGTTAAGTAATCATTCCCTTTAAATACAAACTTAATTACCATTCTATGAAATTGAAAAAGTTTACTGTCATTGTGTATTTTTCAATTATTAAATGTAATTATGAGATAATGTAATGAAGTTATAATTCCTGAAATATTTCTACGGAATTACCCATGGAATTGAAGAGGAATTATAATGGATAATTAATTTTTAATTACTTTTCGTTATTAATACATTACAAATTACAAGCAATGTTTTAGATCTCAGTGTATAAAAGGTTAAAATAAATACTATTATAATTACACATACTATATAAAAATTATTGTCTTATCACGTGAAAAACAATTCTCGATATGCATTTTTCCAATTAAAATAAGATTTCACGAAAATAAAAATCTTTAAAACTTTAGTCCTTATTCTAAAAACTCCTGTCTAAAACTAACGACTAAATATAATTTTTTTTTATACTTTCAGGTACATTACGTCATTAAAGCCATGTTATATTAGAACGCAATCAACCAAAACGACTGGAACTTTAGAATATTTTGTGTTTAAAAATCCTAGAATAACTAGTGAAAAAAATATTGAATGAGAAATGAATACAAAAACAAACAAACAAAAACATACACACACAAATAATTTAATTTAAAACAATTTAGAAATCACATAAAGTTTTCTTATACGGTTTTTGGGCTGGTCTCAAACTTAAAATAGTAAGTTA
This sequence comes from Dysmachus trigonus, assembly GCA_949715965.1. NCBI lineage: Eukaryota > Metazoa > Arthropoda > Insecta > Diptera > Asilidae > Dysmachus > Dysmachus trigonus. The sequence continues at coordinate 76,947,031 of OX454322.1, read as the reverse complement.
AAAGAAAATAAGTAAAGTGAATAAGAGTAATAATATTGTGTAATATAAGCAAAATAGCAATGAACGATTATATAGTGAAATGTAAGAAGCAACAACAAAAAATCAACCAAAGCAGAATGAATCATAAAGTGAGCAATTAATGTTAATTTACGCGCATAGGTCATTTTATTGTGATCGACCTCTGTATTTATTTATTATATATATTTGTGTCAATATTGTCAGAATACTACTGTATTAAGTAGCAGAAAAGAAGCAAATAAATTATAAAAAAAAAAAAATTGTGAACGGAACATGCGATAAGCGATGTTAACAAAAACAACAAACTTCTTTGAATATTTTACTTCTAATTAGTATAAAATAAAATAAAATATTAAAAACAAGAAAATATCACGTCGACTGAATAAACAACAAACAATTTGCAGCAATTTAATTATACATGTAGGTGAAATTGTCCTTTTTTTTTAGTATTTATACAAGCAAAAAAAAAGGGACTACAAACAAATAAAACAATTCATCACACAAAATTTTGTATACTTTGGGATGAACTTTCTGAGTGTTTCTTTGTTTTGTTTTTTGAATAAATTAAAAATTTGTTTTCAACAGACTTTTTTATTTGTATACACGATTTTTTTAATTTGTTACAGTATTGTGACTGCAGATTGATCAGTAAGTACACTGGGAACTAAAACATTTAACTATAAAATATAGTAAAATGTACTTTTTACGAATCAATAAATTATAACAAAGATTTTTTATTCTGAAAAGGTTTTGCCTTAAGCTTTAAGTGCCTCATAGCATTACCCAAACTTTTATAAAGAAACGATTATCTCTTTTAAATATTAATCCTTTTAACACAAAATGATTTCTTTAAGAAGAAATTTTGAATTCAATATAATGTTAAAACGTATAAAACTAATGAAGCCTTTTGAAACTTTAAAACTCAAGCGTTGCATATCCACAATATGCGATTTTATTTCGATCATAACTCATATTAAAATTATTTTTTAATTAAGGGAAATAAAGCAATACGTTTTCTAATTAAATCGAATTTTCAATTTTATGAAAAGTACTTGAATTCACTTCCTAGTTTTAAATCCTTGCTATTCCATGAAATTATAACAATTTGCTCTTCCAATAATACAGATAATTCTATATATGACCAAAAATATCTCCAACAATCAAACCTATTATGAAATATAGAAATAGAAAATAAGAAACATAAGCCTATATAGTATGTATCTTTAATTCTGTGTTTTTTTATGTACAAGGTGGCGTAAAAGTATGATCCTATAAGAGCCGAATTCGCAATTACGATCGAATTGATCCAAGCACCCCACTTCTGTCGATTTTATATGTTCTGAGTGCTCTGAATAATGTGATCTGTGTCCGTAAATTCAATCCAGATCATTTCGAGCGAGCTCGGTGTGATCTGCGGGTACAGACCGATTACACATATTTAATCTAAACTTTATATCATATTTTATTAAACTAGGTCTCAACTTCCAAGTTCGCAAACTAATCAACTTCCGTAGTAAAAATGAATGCAGAGAATAAGGTTTTAAACTCAGTGGCAGTATAAACACTTGTATAAACTCAGTATCGAAATGCAAAACGTTGCATAGTGGAACGCTAAACTCCCCAAGAACATGGAATAATTGTGAAGGATCATTTCCCAGGTCCTTTTATTTAGCATTTAGAGTTTAGACGATTTGCATTGGCACGCAGAATCACCCAATTCGACCAATCCAGACTTCTTTTTTTTGGGTTATTTAAAGTCATTGCTTTATATGAACAAGCCACAGATTGTCGCAGCCCTAAAAGACAACGTTGGATCAGACATAGAGGCCACAATTTGAGCGATATCACCTTTAATACTTAATGAAACAAAATTCAAAGATCTGAGTAAAAATAATAAAAAAAAAGAAAATAATCGTTTTTTAATTTAGAAAAAAAAATTTATCATATTGGGTCATTACTTTTGCGCCACATTGTATATATACTATATAATATTAGTTTTTTCCGCACGGAAGGTCGAATTCATGGTTCAAGTCTCTAAATTATTGCTCTAAATTTTTTTTAGACATTTTATAGTAATTAGAAATCTTTTAATTATCTGCACCGAATAAATCATGTGACCAACACTAAATATTACTACCTAATAGTACTAAATTTTAATTTCTAGTACAGCAACCAAATGTCGAAGTAATGAATTCACCAAATTGTAAGGAGGTAAATTTAGATTTCAATTGATCTTTATTTACGACACTTTAAACGGTAATTGATAAATCTCTAAATGAATAAACACCATTAACACGTCCCTTTAAATATACAAGGAGCATACACATATACTTACCACCCAGGTCAGCATCAAGCATGAATTTCATGAAATTCGACTCTTTAGCCTGCCAGTCAAAGAACCAGCTTCAATCACGTTTGCTTGCTTATCAGTTATTGATTTTCTTCAATTCCCGGTAGTCACCTGTAGAATTGTTAGGAAATTTATATCTAGGATCTCCTCACCTTATTCCCTATCGAGTAGGGGGCGGGACGCCTTTGTATTTCGTTTCGTTCGCACCCTTCGTTTTGTGTGCAACCGTGCAGATTACGTTTTCCAAGTCATTAATGAACCGAATCACACGTGCCAAATAGGTTACGATTTCGATTTTTGCGATTTATCCAAATAAGGTTAATCGAACTTTTCGTTTCATATATGTAAAGTAAGGTTTGTTTGACTCTGATGGATTTTTCGCCCTACCTCTCCTACCATACCTGGATCAGATTTTTCTTCATTTATTTATTCCAAGTTGCGGTAACAAAGATCAAACAATACCTTTTTAGTGAGTTTTTTCTCATATAAAGGTTCTAAGAATTTGGAAGAAATACCAATTTCGAAAAGTAATTAAAACTTCGGAAATCGGAAAAATCGTTGAAAATCATTAGGGAAATTTGCTTATATAAAGAGTCTACCAATAACTCATTAAGGTTTGCCATTTAATTATCACGAAGTATCCGCCACAATAATGTTTGGAAATCGTAACAATTTATTACAAAATAGAGCATTAAACGATAATAATAATAATTGGCCTAGTGAGCATTCGATTCGTGCCATTAATGGTTTCGAAACAAACTTCTCGACCAAAAGCCACCCATTGGTGAAAGAACCCACTGTGAGAGCCAGTGTTGCCTGTCGAATTTGTCGGTAGAACGTCGTTCTAAAAAAGCGACTGATCATCGCTTCAGCTGAAAAATTATGCCAATTTTGGAAAGAAAATTATCTTCAGTGGTTAATTTTTGGACGGATGGCTTTGTTAAATAAGGAAAAGATGCGTTATTGGGCAGACGCAAACCCTATGCATCCATAAAAACTGGCTGTATGGTGCGGCTTGTGGTGTAAAAGCATCATTGGACCTTACTTTTTGTTGAAAATTAGGAAGAAGCTGCTATCACAGCCAATGGAGAGCGATATCAAACAATGATCAATGAGCAAATACATCTGGATGAGATATAATTTCAACAGGATGGCGCCACATGCCACTATTTCTATTTAAATTTTTTCCTTTTGGGATTATGTAAAATTGTTGGTTTACACCAACAACCCATAAACAATTCACGACTTGAAAACAGATATCGAATGCGAAATTTGTGATATTCAACAGGCTTTATAGAAAAAAAAAAACGTTGAAAATTGAGTTCATCGAATGTGTGCCTGCAAGCGAGGAATAGGTGGACATTTGAATAATGCTTTGTTTCAAGCATAAATGGTATTGGTAGATTTCATACCAAAATAATCACTAAAATTATGCCGAAAAATCTACCTCAACATCAAGTACATCTGTGTCCAATAATTTAATAAATATACTAACTATTTTAAATCATTTTTATAATCCAATCGATTTGTTTGGCGAATTCATGAATCTAACAACACAATCATTAAAATCAGTCCAAATTGTTTGGGATCTACAGTTTAAATTATAATAATTCAAATATATGTAGTTTTGGAAGCTCCTCCACAAGAGGAGTTTGGAAATGTTTAATTGTTTTATTAATAACAATATACCGCCTTTAATTCACTATTTTTCAAAATTTTTAATACCAGGGGCCTATAGCACAACCTCTACAAGTCCAACAAGTGTACAAATAAATTATACAAGTGTAGATATTCTGTAACACAAAGTAATTTGTAGTTACTAGCGGGGCACTTGTAATTATTGAAATTTTTCTACAGTTGTAGCTTCTTTCCATAACACAACGACCACACTTGTACAACTGGGTTACGAAATGTTCAACAATTGTAAGCAATTTTCTACCTATCTTGAACGCTGAGTAGATTCAGTGTAGTGAAGTTTTTCACCGAGAACGAATCATATTACTATCAATATGTGGTCAAGTGATTCTGAAAGTTACAACGAAAATGCTACAGTGTATCTCTGGCATATGTCCAGTCTTTGTCTTTCTTTTTTTTTGCATCATTTTGAAGTAAAAAAAGCGAATTTAAAAAGAAAAAACCGATAAAACAGTCTATTTTTCATAGTAAAACTAATTATAATGCACAACGAAAAATTATCTCGATATCACTACCTCATATTTTATGTACTTAAAGAGTATGTGAAATTGTACATTTTGAGTTACAGTGTACACCGACTTTGAACATGCTAACTGGAAGAAAAACGCGTTTAAAGTCTCAACACTGAATTTATAAGGCACAGGAATAGCTCGAAGCCGGATCGGAGCGGCAGAGACTTACAACTCTATATCTCCGTTAGTTTTACTCCAATTGACTTCAAATTTTAACACAATAATTTTGAGATGTTGTATATTTATATGAGAAAATTAAAAAAAAAAAAAAAAAACGCAAAATAATACCCTACCCTCCACTTAAACAAACGCTCTTTGCTAAATTTGCCAATTCCTTCCATTTCTCAAAATTGCCCGTTTTCTTCAATCTATCGGAAAAGGCACCGAACAGAATTTCTTTATTTTCTTTAACTTTTTCTAAAAAATGCATCTTCCTCTCAAATATTATTTGTTTGCCAGCCATAGCTACCAATATTATTTTGCTTTGCTTACACGCCCGATGTAAACAAAAACAAGTTAATCTCTAAATTATCCAGTAGCGTAATAACGACATGTACATTGTACAAGTGTAGAATATTTCACTGATAACTACAAGTGTATGAAATAATATTGTGTTACAGGAAATCGGGGTACTTGTAGGTACAAGCGAATTACTAATAACTTGTAGACTTGTTACAATTGTAAGCATTGTGTTATAGGCCCCTGGTATACAAAAAGTTATAATTATTGTACTAAGTCGAATTCATCAAAACTTCATACATTAGAATCTGTAAAAATCTAATAAACTTTATTTCTATGTTCGGACAGTAAATCGATAAACTAACGAATATCCGGGTATAAGTGAATTTTTATAATTGTATAATTTTTAGTATACTGTTTGTTATAAAAGTATACATAATGGTACAAATTAATACGTGCTTTTTATCATTATATTATGTTTTATTAATTATTATATACACTCATTAAGCTCACGCCAAAGTAACAATTTGAGATTAGAATTACCAAAACTCTTTAATTTATTAATGCAAGAAAACTTATAAATTCTTCACTGTATTTCTACACTGTGCTTCTAGTATCTGAAGAATATAATTTTCATTATTTTTTTATTTAGAGATATTCAAACAATTGGACCAATAATCTAACTCTTTTAACACTTTTTCTACATATTCCATAAATAAGAAACGGTTTTTAAATTGGGATCATACTAATGGACCTCCAGTGTGTTACAAATTTTCAACTTCTATACAAATTCTAACAAATTCTACTCGCAAAAAAAGCCGAAGAAAAATACATTCACATTAATATACACAATGAAAAAATAAATAAATATTTAGCAAGAAATAAATCAAGAAAATCAAAATTTTTTAGCGATAGGACTTTTAAAAATATTAAGAAATAACATGACGATAAGATATGGATAATGATCTTTTGGCTTCCTTACAATCTTGGTATTTGTTTTTTTTTTTTTCTAACTTAATTAATTAATTAATTTTTTTTTATTTTTTTGATGGAATCGAATCTTCACCAGAAGGATTAAAAATCATCTAAACATTTTTATTTATTAATAATAATTTTATTGTTCAAATGCGAATGACACTCAGATTAGCTTTCTATTTAAAACAAAAAAACATATTTCCAATTTTATAGATATTTCGATTTTTTGTTACTATCTATCACACACAAATATTAACCAAAAAATCTTAATTAAAATAACTTTGAAAGCCTTAAGCTAGGGATCATTATCTCTTGTCTTAGACCAACAAATTGAAAAAAAGACTTGAAATTTGTCACCAAATAGAACTTACTTATAAGAAGACGCTCTAAGGTGAATGATAAAAAAAAAAATATTGTTAAAGCATTATAGTAAACCAATATGGAAATATTGAAAGATGAAAATTATTTTGCATTAAGCTGCAAGCGATAAGAGAAGAAAAGAATGAACTGAATTAAACCAGTAACATAAAAAATGGATTCAGTGGACCTCCGAATGTTAACGAAAGTAGTGGTAAAATGCCAGCTGGTCTGGAATAATTACCAATGTGTATATTGTAGCAACTAAAGCAAATTCATTAATAATAATAATAAATACGAGTTGTGCAACATTTTATGGTATTTACTTTGATCTTTTACTTCGAGCAAATGCAAAATTTATTATCTGTAAAAATAAAACTTTAAATAAAATCAGTGGTAAAATACAAATTCATGAATACGAAATAAAGTTAAAATAAATATGTAAATTCAGCAGTAGGACGGATATTTGCATCGGGCACCTTTTATACAATTTACACATAATTTCCAATAAAAGCAATCATTTCATTTCCAATGAAAAATTGTATGTATATTTAATTTTCATCAGGTTTTTTGCTGATTCTGTAATTTGGAGGGATACAGAAATCATCAAGAGCTTTTATTTATTTTATGCTTTAATTTTTAGATATTTACTTTATTTGTAAATTAATTAAATGGCGGTAATTGAAATAATCCATTAACCTATTAAGCTTCTTTTTATTGAATTTATAAATAGATAAAGCTTTACATTTCATGCCATTGTAATTCGATAAAGTTTTAATAAATTTCTTATCTAGAAAATCATAATGGAAATCCAGGGTTAGTTAGACAAAGGCATTTTTCAAAGGAAAAGTAAGTTAATTGCCGCTGAGCGCGGACTGTGGGCGACGAGTCGAGAAAAATGTTATTACGTAAGGTGCCTTATTTTAGTGGCAGCGAATTATGGTACATCGACGATTAAAATATTTTGAAAATATTAATTTTGGTTTATTCAATTTTACATTGTTTTTCCTGTGAAATAAAAATAAAAAATTTGTTTTCCTTTCTCTATATCCTTATTTATTGATCGTTATGACATGTTATTTATCTTAAACTTTTAGAAGCATAATTGTTAAGAATTTCATCGTCGGTTATTTTGATTGAAAACAATCGTGGTGATGAATAAAGATGAATACTCAAGTCGATTTTAGCTTACTATTGGAAATATCTAAAAGTATAATTTTTGTTGTTGTCGTAAAAATAAGAGGTGTCCTATGGAAATATGTTTAAAATATGTATTGTAATCAAAATATAGTATTCAAAGGCTGATATGATCCAAAAAACAAATAAAAATTAAATAAGTAATATTATCATACCACTGTTCCAGCACAAGATAATTTTTTCTTTATTCCAAACATTCCAAAGAGCTTCAACCAAATTAGGATAATATTTTAAAATTACTAAAAAGCACAAGCTCGATGAAAGTTTAAATTAAATTAAATTAACAGGCGCTATAGGATAAAGAAAAGAAATTTATTGGCTTCTAAAATTCTAGGAGCGATTGTTATTTAGCGAACTATTCTGAAGCTAAAGTTCATTTTTACTGCGTAAAAATGACAGAAACTTTTATTTGACTGATTTGGATAGCAATTAGTAATGGTTATATCATCGCAAGTGAACTATTATTAACTTTAATTGGAAGTTGAATATAAATAGGCGTAACGCTAGTCAACAATAAATAATTAAAGTAAACGTATTGGTGTGCTAGAATTTAAGGAAGCGTATATTAATAAAGAAAACAAACAAAAATGAATTCCAAAACTGGAATCAAAGTGAATAATCTAGTTACGAAAATTGATTGGAATTAAGATTAATGTAAGGAAATCATTTTAATAACAAATAAACTGTTTCTAGAGACACTCAGTAAAAAAAACAAAAAAAATACGCGGCGGGTCCAGCGTTTATTAACGAGAATTGTAATGATCTTTACTTTACCTGTAAAACTATTGCTAGGGCTGACTAATCATACTAAAGTGAACATTCTAGCTGTAACAAAGCAAATATATATAAAAAAAAAAAACATTTAACAAATTTTACTTTAGCGTACAGAGATATAACACACTATGAAATCAATTACAGAGCTCATTTCTCAATTTCACACATCTATGGCCCATCGCTCCATTTTCATACTGACTAAAAAATCATTCGCATTCGTCAAAGTGGGAAACAATGACTTTGTTTTATAAGGAATTCCTTTTTTATACTTTTGTTGTTAGGAATATTTAGAAAAATTATACATCTTATTTAATTGGAATGAAATATAACGATTTTAATTAAACGACGCTGTTTTACTTACTTTTACCCCTCTCCCAGATAATCCCGCCGGAGTCTTATCTGAATTATGTATAGTATGTTGTAATATGGGTGAAATGGGTTTATTTACATTACAAAAAAACTTACATTACTAAAGGCTGTATTTCAGTGATAAAGTAAATTACGAACTGCTTTATGCCGAAAATTAAAAAAATACTTGAATAATGACAATTTTATCGGCAATAACAAACAATTTACAAAGAAGTTAGCCGATTTTTTTCAAATTTAAATGAAGAAAGTTGTTCTAGATTGTGCTACTTTGTGCCGTAAATAAAAAATAAACATTTCGGATAATAAAAATTATATGGGAAAAACCAAAAACTTCCCACAAAAAAATAAATAGCAAAACTGTAATTGTAAATTAGTTATCAAAGTTGTATTAAATTGTGCTAGAGTTATGTTGCGTTGTTTGCGACAAAAAACAGCAAAAATTTTCCACTAGTAAAACTTTCTTAAATTTTAGTTTCAAAAATAGGTGAACTTCTTTGCAAATTTTTTTGTTTTCCCTGTAAAAAGTTTATTAATCGAATAACTTTTTTTTATTTGAGGCCAAATCTAGCACAACTTTCATAATAATTAATTTTGAAAAAAGCTGGGTTAACTTCAATATTAAATATTATTGTCCAAATGTTTCGTTTGAAATCGATAACATAAACATAACAGTATAAATACAAAACATAATTAAATAAACAGAAGGTAATTCCATGAAGATTTTAAATGATCTAAATTTCAGTTCGTTCGTTCGTCAAACAATTAGTATTAAAACAAAATAATAAAAATCTGGTTCCTGAAATTATATTAAATGATAAAACTATTAAAAACGAAAATAAAATACCTGATAATTTAGATATATGTTGGTCAAAAAACTTACCCCTGAGACACTCCAGTTTGAAAAATTAGTTGGTCATTATAGATATTGTTCATTTTTGTTATTAAGGGGACGTGACACACCCAATTTTTTTATTTTTGATGTTTGGAAAAATTGGAAAATTGAAGGGAAAAACAGCAGATATATTAATCAAACTTTGCGTATTTATTAAAAAGGGTTAAAGTAATACAACAAAATTTTTTTTTAATTTTTTGAATTCGTTTTTTTCTTTGTACAATTTTTTTTGGTAAAGAACCACAAAAACTGACTGCGGACACGATTGGGAGCGAATGGAACCTCTGAAAAAAAAAAAAAAAATATGAGGTTAATTGTTATCAAAATCCCCAGGGATTGAACCTAAATGGAACACTTTTCACGAAAAAATTACAAAATGGCGGCATTTTTCCGGGACAAAAAAAAGTGAATTTTTTAAAAAATGCCGCCATTTTGTAGTTTTTTCGTGAAAAATGTTCCATTTAGGTTCAATCCCTGGGGATTTTGATAACAATTAACCTCATATTTTTTTTTTTTTTTTTTAGACGTTCCATTCGCTCCCAATCGTGTCCGCAGTCAATTTTTGTGGTTTTTTACAAAAAAATGTACAAAGAAAAAAACGAATGCAAAAAATTAAAAAAAATTTTTTTTGCATTATTTTAACCCTTTTTAATAAACATGCAAAGTTTGATTAATGTATCTACTGTTCTTCCCTTCAATTTTCCATTTTTTCCAAACATCAAAAATAAAAAATTGGGTGTGTCACGTCCCCTTAAGGCCGTTTTCGAATTCCCATGCACTTGCACTATTCCCTAACCAGTTTTAGTGCACTTTGGAGAACACTTCAAATTCGACAGATAAAATAGTACAATTCCAAAGCAAACTACGTGTATTTTGGATCGCACTACGCACTATTCGGAGTTTTTAGGAGAACTTTTAGTGAGAAAAATAGATTTTAGTGCAAGTGCATGTGAATTCGAATACGGCCTAAAGGGCAACTTAAATAAAAATTCTTTATTTGTCGGAATATTCGTCTGGATTTTCTTAAGGCATTCAAACATGTTATTTTCAAAATTTAATAGCACGAAATTCTAAAACAAGTTCATAATCTATCCAGAGTATAGCATGACTGGAACCTTGCATCAGTAAAATTCAGAAAACCTTATTTTTCGCTTGTTTTGCTAAAATCGGGTTTTTGAGCTCATTAAACGCTGAGTTATTTATTTTTTGTTGCTTTCGAAAAGTTATTTGTTAGTTTTTGCAAATGTTGTGACTATTTCGTTGTCTGAAAATATTGCAATATACCTACCTCTTCAAAGCTGTGTCGTTCACCTGAAGGTGAGTAAAATACTTACATATAGTATTTATTTGTTAGGCACAACGTTACTCTTTTGAGAGCCCCAAATAACGGTTTAATTTTATAACGGTTTACGTGTGACGTCACTCTTAGCGTAACGCTGGATGGAAAACCTTTAAACCGTCCGGCGCGGTTCGGCGCGATGATTCCAATGGGAACATGTTCTTTTAACGGTGATGAATATGCGGTACAAAATCCACCTGCCGCAACCTACCGCGATTGATGCGATTTTTTCCATTGCACAGCCTTTTCATTAGACCTTAATATAGGATGATTTTAGTTTTGAAATTCAAAATGGCGGATCCAATATGGCGTACCAAAATTTAAAAATTCGCAGGATTCTTATAAAAATTGGTACAACGGAGTTTTTGAACTTGCTAACTTCAAATATGTTATACATATTTTGAAATTAAAGATAGAGGAAAAATATGGCCGCCCAAAACTGCTAGACTTTGCTAAATTATTATAAAAATTTTAACATATATAATTTTTAGCTATAAAGTTTTGATATCAGAATTCAGCAAAGTTACTCCTACAGCCACTAAAAAGTAATTTTTGTGAATGAGCATCCACCATATTGGTTTCAGAATGTCTAGGTTCTCTATTTTGATATCAGATTCGCGATATAAACAGCCCCAAAAAACCAATGTATGAACTTTTATGTAATTCATCGAGTTAAGAATTTTGATATTGGAACTGAAATAAGTAACCTTAGAAACCCCCAAATACCAATTTTTATGAAAATCAAATTTTATATTTTTGGTCCGCCATATTGAATTCCTGAATTTTGAGAACAGATTTGAAATCAGCAACCCGAAAAACCCCTCTATACCTAGTTTCAAGCATATCCGACGGCATTTCGAATTTTGGTCAGCTTTTTAATGATCTGGAACATTGTGCAGCGGTTTGGCAATGGGCAGAAACTTGCCTCCAAAGAGCTGAAAAATCACTGCACTTTCGATAGGAATAAATTCATATTTTATCCTATTTGAAGCAAAACACCTTGAGGTTGATTTATTTAAAACATTACATTATCTGGATAAATGCGAACTTCCATGAGAGTTTCAAACAGGCGCCATAAGCGACAATGTAAATATCTCGAAATGTCGGACCTCTTATGTACATATGTATGCAAAAAGCCAGTTCACAGCTTGTAATTGTAGTTTTTGCGATTGCGGATATTTCGCAAATAATTGTTGAGATACGATTAATCAGTTTTATCAAATAAAGAGTTCGAAGAAATGATTTTTATATAGTTCTCTCAACTTATTAAGCGTAGTTCTTTTTTGGTTGCGAAAATAAACTCGCCTATAGCTCTGAGAGTTCTGAGTTCTCTGAGTTCCTACAAATTTTTAACAAACATGTTTAAAACATGCATCCATTTATGATCAAATTCACTTTTCTGAGAAAGTTCTAGCAACAACAGTTGAGGCCACTGACATGAAAGAACTGGACTGCTAACCGTCGTCTGAAAAATTAGACCATTTTTAGCACAGGCTCAATCCTCATGGAGCAAATCATGCTATGAAAAATGCCTTAAAATACCATACAATTATGTTTAAACTGACGCAAATTAAAAATAATTGAGCTTTCACGAACCGATTTCTCTCATATCACGCTCAATTTTAAGTTTTTTCATAAAAATGTTCCTCGCGGCAATCAGCTGGGGACTTAAGAAAAACAAAGATAGCTATACAAATTATTTTTCTGCCTTTGTCTAACCTTCACATTTCTCGTTTATACCAACCCAAGCTAAAAGTTGTATCACAAAATGAAGTAGCCATCTGTTGGACATCGTTAAACTATTCTAACAGCTGATTGCAACGGAAAATGATGAGTTGGCGGGCAACTTGTAAAGGCTGTCGTGGGTAAAAGTGATGTGCAAAAAGCTTGTGTTTACTTTTATTTATCTATTGGGAGTATCAAAAAGATGTATCACACGCGAAGATACTAGAAAAAACCAAAAGAAGTGCTCATACATGGCGCCACCTTCATTTGGCTATTGGCCATTTTTTTTTTTGTAAATTTGCCTGCCTGCGGGCTTAAGAAAGAGCGAGATAGTTAGAATTCGGTCAAAATTTGGTCTTATTTTTGATGTGAGTTTTTGTACGGGATCAGCAGTCCAGTTCTTATATGTCAGTGGTTGAGGCTCACACGCCGTTAACATTTATAGTGTTTGTAATTGTTTGAAACACTGCAAATGTAGTTTATTATAATTCTTATGTTAATTCTCATTTGGCTTATAAAAAGTCGATTCAAGTAACATCAAACACAGAACCGTGATTTTTCAATTTGAATATAATATATACGTAATTTCAGAAATATCAAAATTTATGTTACACAATTATTTCTTTGCCCAACCCTTAAGGAGCCAACCATCATCCACCTAGCGGTGAGAAGATGTACCACCAATCCAGCATGGGATTAAAGAAGAAGAATCTCCTCCATTTTAGTATACAACGCACTGTGCTTCACGTGTGTAATTTCCCGGTAGTGTCTGGACGGAGTTTTTTTAAACAGAAAAGTGGACAAAATGTCTCAACAAAGCGATACTTTAATTGCGGCTCTGTGTCTTGACTTTATGGTAAATAAAAAGAAGGAGAAAAGTCTATCGGATGTGTTCAAGCAGAAGTATAAAGTGGTAAGTACGACGGGGGCCCTTTGATACCGGGTGAGGTTAATTTCCTTGTAGTCAAGCGTTTCTTGGTAAATTTGAAATGAAAAGAAGGCGATTGAAGATTCAAGAAACGTAAAGAGTGCTGGTTGTAATAGCGTAACAAAGGGTACGGAACAAATTGCATGAATTCTGAAATGTGTCGTCTCAATGGCGGAGACACGTGTGGTTTGACATTTCCCGGCTGGACCGCACTGACAACTTTTTTTTTTGAATAGAGAAGTTTCCTGGTCGTCTATTATATGAGGGAAATAACATTTTAAGTGATATTTGAATTCAGCAAGAGTTCAGGAAAGAATGAATATGCGATGATTGCATACTATGTCCATTTTGTTTGAATGTGTCTGATGTCCTACTTAATTGTGACCGCGTGTAGGCTAAAAATGCAACTGCATGAGGGTGTGAAGTGGCATTATTTCTCCTTAGGTTATCCAAGGGGCGTAAAGATCATTCTCTATCTCGCAGTCATAGCCACGAATTAAGTCTGTTCTGAATCTCAGTGGGACTAGCTTTGCGGGAACTAGTGGGACTAGCTTTGTTGTGGAAAATCGTGGGGTTTTTGTTACTGGGCAGTAAAAGCATAAAAGGTAGATTTATACGCACCTAGCTTAATGTTGCAAATTGGCAACTACTCCGGAGTTTCCAAAGGCTCTAAGTAGTGATTATAACGTTAAAATTTCATTACAACTGATAATGTAAAAATAATGAAAATAACATTAACACGTTGACTGCCGCGTTTTATTCAGCTACACAATCAGCTAGTGGGTGCCGGTCACCGGTGACCCCCACGGCAGTCAACGTGTTAAGGAAACGAAGAAGTTCTTGGTAAGGTCCTTAACTTTATTAATACCAGAACTATCGGAGTCTAAGCTTGTAATTTTAAAAATATATTATATTAATTATAAATGGAAAACCTTTTTGAATATGTGGTAATTTTGGACCTTATGGCATAAACCTTAAGAGATAAAAAGGTAAATATAATATAATTCGAGGAAGGAAATGAGTACCCGTCAATTCGGCGTTTTTTAGTAGTTCTACTAATAAAAAACAAGTAATTGCGATACCACATATAACATCATTAACTCAAAGCAGAGGTGGTATGATAAATGATTTTAAGAGTTACCACAAACCTACACCAAGGACTTAATACCATTGCGAATTACTTCCACAAATGAAAAATAAAAATAAATTCAAATAAAATGCAATCAATTTTCTTTACCCTCTTATCTTCCAACCAATGTTGATTTTATCCCATGGGGAGATTACAACAAAAATCTTGGAATCGCTCTAGATAAAACACACCTATGCTAAGCACATAACGTCGGCTTTAAAAAAAACTATTATACTAATTTAAATTATGAACTCTTTCATAAATAGAAAGTCTACACTGAATCTCAAAAATAAATTCATTGTCTATAACCTCGTCCTACCCAAGCTTTTGAAATCACATCTTAAACTGTAATTTCCTCGCTCGAAAATATGGTAGATTTTTTGTTTTGTTTTCAATAAACGCCTAGTATGATCCCTTTTCCAAAAGAACTAAAAAGTTTTGTATCTGTGTCAGATTTCAAATTGATGGCACGTTTAGTTCCTATGAAAGATAATTGTAACATAAAATTAAGGCTTCCTTCTGTTCCTTGTGATACAGATCCCTAAAAAAGGTCTGTTTTAAGCTGCTTATTCGTGATGCTATCTGATTACAAAAACTATTGTTCCCAAAATTTAGACAGTATGACCTGCGATATGATTTGATGGTATATAATAATATCCAATGTGTAATTTTTTAGTTAGTTAACTTTACAGAAGAATGATTAACACTATTTCTACCACGGTTTTGTGTATACTTGTTTAAACCAAAATGTGTCTTTTGACACCTTCGCGTTTAAATAAAAATAACTTGGGAATAATTGACATCCTTGTTATTATAAATAGATTAGAATACATAAACATAAAACTGTTTATAATATTTCTAATATTTACCTCCTGCATTGTTCCACAGTAAAATGCAAAATAGTAAACATCCGAATATAATTCCATTAAGGAAGACCTCTTCTCCTTCTTCTGATGTTGATATTTATAGGTAAATGATCATTTGAACAATGTTATAAATTTTTTAGAGGTGTCCTACCTCATGGTAGAAGTAGGTATACCACATACGTATTTTAAATCCGAAAGAAGATTGATGGAAAGAAATATCGCATAATTAATTTAACAATCATAGGAAAAGTAAAAAATATGAGGGAAACCGATTAAAACTAATGATAATAATTTTAAATTAAAATTTCAAATGGTGTCTTTTGACACCTTTGTTATTAACAGTGTTAATGGGAGGAATTGCTTTGGGCACTAAATCTATACCTATCTACTTTTATAAATATAAGAGTTATTCGTATGTTTCCCAAATCGTGTGAAATGTAGTTGAGATATCATTTAGCTATGATAATAAATATGGAACTAATAAGTCATACTATTAAAAAATTTCTGAATGGGTGTTCTAATGTTTTTCGTGCATATTTCCAGCCCAATTTACCAAAGGGTGCTCCACGTTTAGAAGATATCGTTGCACATTACCAGAAAACAGGCCCCCAGAAATTTCCACCACTAAAGCAGCAGGCGGATAGTTCTAGTGATGATAGTTCAGATGATGATGATGAAACTCCCGCAGCGAAAAGCACACCAATGGTAAGTTATATGCGGACTGTTTAAAAAATTCTAAAATTTCTGCATTCAACTGTAATTCAGCAATAATTTTTATTTAGCTGAATTGTGCAGGCGATATCAAAGACTAAATTATTAAATAAATATAGTCATAAACTCGTAATACTCGAAATTATTAACTCTTCATCTTCTTAGGTTAATGGAAAAGCTAAGGGTCCTGTTGGAAAGGTTGCCGCTAAGGATAGTGACGATTCAGACGACAGTTCTGACGAGGAACAAAAGACACCAGCAAAAAAAGCAGCCCCTACACCACTCATTAAAAAGAAGGCTCAGTCCAGTTCAGACGATAGCAGCAGCGAGGAAGAGACTCCAGCCGTTAAAACGCCTGCAAAAGGATCTCCCGTAAAGCAAGCGCCGAAGGTAGTAAAACCTGCAGCTAAGGATAGTGAGGATTCGTCTGAAGATAGTGATGATGAACCTCCTAAAGCCGCTGCTAAGCCAATCGCTAAACAAACTCCTGCTAAGAAGCAATCCTCATCAGAGGACAGTTCTGATGAAGAAGAAGTGTCTAAACCGACCCCAGCTAAGGTTGCTGTTAAGCCAGTAACACCAGCAAAGAAAAAGGATTCCTCAAGCAGTGAAGATAGTTCCGGGGAAGAAGAAAAGCCCAAACCTACTACAAAAGTAGTACCTAAAGTGGCTGCTAAAGGTAAAGAAAGCTCAAGTGAAGAGGACAGCTCTGATGATGATGCAAAAAAAGCACCTACTGTTAAAACTCCGTTAAAGGGTGCTACACCCAAGAAACAAAAATCGTCTTCAAGCGAAGAAGATAGCTCTGAGGAAGAAACTAAACCTGCAGCAAAATCTGCGAAACCAACTCAAAAACCACCAGTTGCGAAAAAAGATTCTTCAAGCGAAGATAGCTCCGAAGATGAACCTCCTGCTAAGAAACCAGCTGTTGTTCAGCCAGTTAAAAAGGCTGCTGTTAAAAAGCAAGAATCATCAAGCGATGATGATAGTTCTGAAGAAGAGACGAAACCAGCAGCCAAGAAACCTGCAGCAATATCCACTCCTGCCAAAAAGAAAGATTCCTCAAGTGAAGACAGCTCAAGCGATGAAGAAATGCCGGCTGTAGCTCCCGTGGTTAAAAAGCAGGCCGTAGCTGGACAAAAAAGGAAGCAGGAATCATCCGATTCATCTGATGATAGTGATGATGATCAACCTGCCACCAAGAAAGTTGCTGTAACAGCAAAGACACCATCAAAGAAGCCTTCAGATTCGTCGGACGATAGTTCTGAAGATGACGAGGAAAAGCCTCAGGCAATTCCTGTTAAGAAGGTTAAGCCCGCTAAGGATGATGGAGAAGAAAATGAAGAAGGAACACCGGCACACAAAAAACAAAAATACGGAAACTTTGTAAAAGAAGGTGAACAGGTGAGTTCAAAATATAATTTTCAAGCGAACAAAATTTTTCTGTATTCTAAGAAATATTTTTCGAAGAGGCTATTCAAGAGTTGTCAAAAGTCATGGTTTCACACTATATATTTTTAAGACGAAATACATGACACGCGTATATTACAATAATTTACTCTAGAATTGGACAAATGATGATTTGCAAATGATTTCAAAAATATTTACAAGCAACCATTACAAACTTTGGCCAATTTTATTAAAAGTTTGTTAAGAAAGAGAGTTACTAAATCTAAAGAGTATCCAATTTTTATTTTATCTTGTTTGAATAATGAATTTACATAAAATTTACCAAACTTTTCAAAACACTGCTCGTGATCGTCAAATGGATTTTAATTTAACACTAAACTTTTACTTATTGGAAAATCACATTCCTTATTTATTTCTCTTAAAAATCATAGAGCAAATCTTCAACTCCTTACAACCATAAAAAGTTCAATGGGAATAATTCGAATGGTTATTCGACCCCATACAATCATAAAAAGTTCGATGGAAATAATTCGAACGGAAGCTTTAACAAAAGCAATGGCTCACAAAAAAATATTCCATTCCGGCGGGTGCGGGACGATGAGGTAGAAATAGATCCCCGAGTAAAGGATAATTCGTTCGATGCTAAGGTTAGTGCCCCAATTTAATATCGAAAGATAGAAAAAGGGACACAAAACAGCACCTTGAGAAGTATTAAATTCGGGCACTCACTTTCTATGGTTGAATTTGCAATGTACGCAATCTTTCGAGCCTCTTTAGATGCAATACTTTTTTATACAAAAAAACAAATAAAATAAAAGGTGCTAACTTGTGTTTCTTTTTCTCTCTCTTTGCATGTTCAACAAAAAATTCGCAACATGAAGCCGTCTGAGAATCAAGGTAAAGGTAATTGGAAGAACAAAAATGGAGGTGACTTCCAGAACAATCAGCGTGGAAGAGGAGGACGTGGCGGAGGTGGTTTCCGCGGTAATAACAGAGATGGAGGTGGAAGGGGAGGTTTCCAAAAATTCGGTGAAAGAGGCGGAAACTTCCGAAAATCCTTCGGTGGAAACGATAACAAGGAAGAAGGTCAAGGTGGTGAAGGAAGAGGAGGCTTCAGAAAATCTTTTGGCGACAACCAAGGAGGAGAGGGAGGCTTCAGAAAATCGTTTGGCGACAACAAAGGAGGAGAGGGAGGTTTCAGAAAATCATTTGGCGATAAGGGAGGTGATGGAGGAGGCTTCAGGAGATCTGGTGGAGATGGAGATCGCGGGGGTTTCAAAGGCGGTCGTGGTGGCGGAGGAAGGGGCTTTGGTGGCCGGGGTGGAGGTGGCGGCCGAGGCGGAAATAGGGGTGGCTTCGGCGGAAATAGGGGCGGTTTCGGTGGCAATAAAAGTTTTGACCAAAATAGCAAACAAAATAAAAAGATTACATTCGACGACTAAGTGTTGCGAATTTTTATATTAGTCTTAATAATGCTATCCACGTTTATTAAAAAAAAATCATAATAATAATAATTACCTTTAATGTCGCAGAAAAATGCTAGGGGATCTTGGGGAGAGAGAGCGTACAAGGACCTTAAACATACACGAGGTAAATCATTCAAACATGAAAAAACTAAGAAGAAACGAGGAAGCTACCGTGGTGGAGTCATTGACATGGGAGTGAATTCTATTCGCTTTGAAGATTAAATGGAAATTTGTTCTCATCGCCCTTAAATTCAGACTTTTTAGTTAATATAACGATAAAAACCCTAATTATCATTATAAGATTTGATTTACACAATATTTCAAAACAACGATTTCAGGATTTTGTGTAATCCTGTACCTGAATTCGTTGTTTTGGATTGCTTTCTGGTCGGAGTTTTTTGTAGTATAAATAATTCTACAAAATCCTCATTTTAAAACAAAAAACCTATTGTAATTCACTAGTTATATATGTACTGTGAGTTTTTAGATATGTACAAAGATCTTTACTTTAGGATTTATTACAAATAAATATTGTTTAAGAACTAGATACAAATCTTTCAGTGTTAAAGTACCATCGACAACTTTATTAACTCTCTTGCACTCAACGTTTTTCAAATGGGAATTGTTTGGAAACCACTAAAGGTAACTTTTAAATCATTTTAAATTTGATAAAAAACAAAAAAGAAAATCTTACCCGAAATAAATTAGCTAATTTCTCTGAATGTTAAATTTCCACTTGATTGAGCTTAAAATATGACACTACTCAATAAGAATAATTTATCGAATCAATCAAGTGCAGGTCAGGATATTGCGTACCTGTCGGCTGTCTGCGACAAACGAAAACTGAATCGGTCTTTGTTAAATTTATACTTTCAACTTTTTCAGGGGAGAATTTTCAAAATTAGTAAAAAATAATTATGTTATTTTTAATGTGGTTATTTACGATTTATTTTTGCGCGACTGACTGACAAAACACCAAACGTACAGGTTAAAGATTTAAGATCTTTAAAAGATTGGCAGTAGAATGCAACAACTGAGTTTTAGAGACGTGCTTGAAAAAAGAAAAAAGGGTATGTATTTTTATTAATTTTGATAACAGAGCTAAATAGTGTTTAATAAAAACTAGTTCAGTTTTCCTGACGAATTTTTTAGGATTCAGAGAGATCAAAATATAAACATAAATAGAATAAAATATTTATTTTCTGTTTTAGTGATTTAGCGGTTCCTGGCTATAAATAATATACATACAATCAACCCGATCAAACCGATTAATTCGTACCGGATTATATGGAACCGCGTTATGATTCTCAGAATTAATATAAATTAAATTAATTAATAACGCGAAACAACGTTAAGTGAAACTATTTTATATTAATTAACTAAATTAAAAGAGCGTTTGTTCTTTTTAAGGGATATTCTCTGATAACTATAATACAAAAATTGAGTTCCCCATTAATTACGACCGCAAAAATGTAATACATCGAAAAAGTAATGTCAATCTACCATTATTATAAATAAAAAATAATATTATTTCCTTTTTTAAAGTAGACTTGCCAAACTTTTAAAATAAACGACGCTTTTATGCTGCTGGAGTCTCATATTTTGAGAATAATGTCACATCTCGAAAACTCGCAATAAATGTAATATTGTTTGATAAATTTTAGATTGATAGGAAGTACAACAATAAAATATCAGCTAAATTGGTCAGGATAGTTTATATTTTGAAAATTACGCTTTTTATACTTTGAAAATAGTAAATTTTTAGTATTTAGGACTGCGAAAACTAATATTTACAAATAATAGAGTATTTATATAATTTTATAAGGTTAGATTTGAAAGAAGAAATTTTAACTTTACTTATTCGATTTGAAAAAGTTACGAGTGTTAAATAAAAATCACTATGTAAATAGATTTCAAAATTACAACGAAAAAAGCATCTTTCGAACAGGCGGCAGAGAAATTGTGTAGCCTTTTATTTTGGTATTTTATTAACAATAACTGCGTACAAGGCAGCAAAAAAATTATAGGCTTCAGAGCTTCAGCGATAGAGTCGTCGATCAATGGTCTTTTAACTAAAGTGATTATTTAACAGTCGTCAAATAGAAGTATCTGCTACGAGTATAAGACCCAAACATTCTGAACTTTTAATGTATGCTGATGATGTTAAGATTTTTAAGCGGATTAACAACTATAACGACTCTCTGTTATGTAGTGGCATTGATGTCTTCGGTTTGTGGTGTACGAATAACAACTTATGTTTAAATATTGGTAAATATAATGTCGTAGTCTATATCCTAACTCCTCCCGTCTATATTCCATTACTCCATAAATAACACCCATCTGGAGTCTACTGATGATATTAAAGATTTGGGTGTAGTCTTTAACACTAAATTAGCTTATTCAAAGTACTTACTGATTATATATGTAGTAAAGCTCTATATATGCTTGGTTGGTTTTGTTAAATAATTATTTCGTGATCCTTATACCTTTAAGGCCATATATGAATTACTTGTAAGATCTGTGCTAGAATATAATGATTGCCAAATTTGGAATCGCCTTGCTCCTCCTTATGACTTCGCTTTATAAAAGGCGCAAAATGCATTTATGTCGATTGTACAAAAGTTTTGGTTGTTTGGATGGATTCACCTGATAACTTCTATTGTCTTTAATGCAGGTAAAAAATCTGTAGCTAGCGAAACCTTTCCTTTACATTAAAAATCATCGAACAAATTATGGTTTTTCTAAACAATAACTGACAACAAAAACTTGTAGATGTTATAATAAATATTTTCAGTCTATAGATTTTAATTTTCATTTATTATATGTAAAATTAAACAAAAGCTTCTCTTCTGTAGTTAATTTTCTTAGGCCCGATTACTGATTGATGTATGCATATTGGCTTGTAAATAAATACAAAGGTTGTTCAAATGAGTCTTGCCATTCGGTTTTAATTGAGGGTAGGATAACAATAAATAGTTTTATCGTAAGGGCCCTATGACGGTTAACTTCATCACGGGTAATCTTTAAATATTTTAGTATGGCCTCTTTTACGAAACGCGATTATCGTGTAATTTTATACTACAACTTAGGCCGTTTTCGAATTCACATGCATTTTCACTTTTCACTATAGCTTTTGATACTTTTTTTCGCACTAATACTAAAGCGTTGGAAAATATTGTTGATCGCCCTGAAATAAGAAATTTCAGAATTATTTAATTTCTTTAATGTGCATGAAATATTTGGGATGTTCTGAAGCTAAAATACCACACCTCGCATAGCAAATTCACGTCCCATATCTGAGAATTCTTCAGGAGGTGGCAGCTTGATGAAGCGAAATATGTATTATCTACCAAGATTGTTAGAAATTTATAACTGTACTCACTTTCTAACCAAAACAGAAAAATCGCGGTTTCAAAATGTACACTCCGTCCCAATAAATTCTGCCAAATGCCCAAAGCTTCTGTAAGACACTCAAATATATTTTCTGCACAAGTTTTCATGATCATTTAAAATGGATATAAATTCAGGATTGTATACAGGCCTCAGGTATTCCCTTCTTTCCAACTGAAACATATTTAAAGCGTTAAGAAATCTGTATATTTTCTTACCACAATATTGGCAATAATTTCCTCCTCAACGGTCAAAAGATGGCAATTATTTTTGCAAACAGAGAACACAATATCCAAAAATCCATTTTTAGTGTACTTTGGAGAACACTACAAGTTTGACAGATATAAAAGTGCTAGTGCGAAGCTACGTGCAGTTTCGATGACCCTACACACTATTCGGAGTTTTTAGAAGAACTTTTAGTGGGAAAAATAGATTTAAGTGCATGCATGTGAATTCGAAAACGGCCTTAAACGCTGTGAATTTAGATTGGACGAAGATCCTTGCTCGGGTAAGCCCGTAGAAGTGTGTCTGAAAATATGACTTGTGTCGCATAGTTCGTTACATTCTATAGAGGAAGAAATTCTACCAACGGTAGCGGTTCGCAGAAGTAGGCTTAGAAAAACAAGCAGCAGCAACCCCTTCCGGAAATTTGGATATATTATTACGATGTACCAAATAAACAACAAGAAAAATATGGCACTTTGATGACGAGGAGCAGCTTCGAAAATAAAAATTTGTTGATATACCTAGACAAAAATGGGAGGATTGGAGAGATGATTGGTTTAAGCGTATAGTATGTTGAAATGTATTAATTGCCAAGGACGTTACTTTGAAAAATATTATATTACATAATCACACGACAGGACTTATTGAGCAACCTTTGTAAAATAAATAAATATGCACATGACGATCAATAAGAATTATCATAGTTAAAAGCTTTTTATTTAAACGCCGATCGACGTTAAGCCCCCTAACAAACACTATCGGTTTTGGCCAGCCCTAGTGTAACCGTCTTATTTAAAGTAAATGCCCAAAACTAGAAGAAAAAAAGGTATGAAAGTGAATAGTGAAATTCTGGAAATATGACATGCTCCCGATATAACTTTTACCATTTTAGTTCTGGTGTCACCAAAGTCAACAGCTTTACATCGTTCGACAAAAAAAAAAATAAAAAAAAACATTCCACATTGTAACTGCCCATCGAGGCCGCGCTGCTTTACCGTCCCCTGAACTTGACTATTGTTCAAGTTCAAGAATACGACGATGAAAGAAGTATAAGAAGAAAGTGAAGCTAAAGGAATTGAGTGAGCTTGGCTTTTTCTTAGGTCGGCCAAGTCTTAGTTTAGTTCTGCCTGTTTAGTTTCACGTTCAACCGGATCAGAAGCAGAAGAACTCGGTTTCGGCTAAGCATACAGGCTGAACTGAAGCAGCTGAAGAAGTTGTTGAGGAGGTCGCTTTTGGAATCTTTATATCCCTGAGATTCAGTGTCTGATGAGGAGCCCAAGAGGTTGGTCGTGAGCGCTCATGAGTGGAAACAAGAAGTGTTGTGCTATGTCTCTTGTATAGAGAGCGCCATTGCTCGCATGTTTATCCAATAGAACGCGTCGTGTGGGTCAATATATACATACTATCTTAGACTGATAACGACTTTTTTTCCTAAAATTTCTTTTGCACCATCATCGTCTAAAGGAAGTTCGTTTTAACGAAACTGTTCGATAGATATTTAGTCAAGATAGTGTTTGTTAGTGATAATTGTTTAAACGTCTCTGATCCGGGAAGTTAAATTAGTGAGAACACACAAAATGGAATATCGGTGCTATAGGAGCTCGACAAGAGTAAGTGACCTCATTAAAATTTGATTTTCGCCTGAAGATACTGTTATTTCACGATCGCCAAGAAGGAGGTATGTCCGTCCGTCCGTCCGTCGAGGCCACTTTTCGTTCCTTCAACTTGGCTACGCGCAGAGACCTCGTTGGCGATTATACTGTCTTTTTGATTTATGCGAATGTCTTGCACTTCCTCGACACGGTGCACAACGTTCTGCACATATATATATGTATAAAATATATAAGATAAAATTTTTAGGAGACGAGGGCTTGGTTTGGGTATAATAACCTTTTTGGCGCTCGTTTAACCCGATGATTCATGGGAGAAAATTCCTTTCGAGATTAAATGGTTCTTCTGAGCGAGCACACCAATTTGCTTGAAGCTCATTCCCTCGAAGTCTCGTCTGTTTAAAATAAGAAAGACAACGAAGAAGACAATGAGCAGACAGAAGACGGACACAGATGAACCTAATGATCGTTCATCGCTGCACAACAGTTATGTGTATAAGAGCATCAGGTTAAACATATTGTCACCTATTTACCTGTGTCGTCCAATAATTTTGCACCCGTGTCAAGAAAAATAAGGTCAAGCATATTGTCTTCTTATATTAATTGTATAATTAGGTTCGATTCGTTCGACTCTATCTGGATTTTGGGCACATCCATCCAGAAAGAAGATATGCCGTGTGCACCCTACTAAAAACAATCATATGATCAGAGAAAAATCTTTCACTAGAAAGCCAGGTGTGTCTCAGATTCACGCAGATGCGAGCGAGTCAGGTCGACAAGTCCATCACCGGCAATCAGGTTTTCATCAGCAGCAGCAGCATATCTTTTTGATATGGAGCTGACTCTTAGAGACTTAGAGTGCGCTGGAGGTTTGTGGATAAGAAGATAACTGTTCTGACATTTCCTTGTAACTTGTTCGCGACGGTGCGTTGAGGAGCAGATCTTTCTTGGTCTTTTATCGCTCTGAAACTGAAATATGAGAGCATAACTGATATATACGTTGCGATTCTCGTCTCGTTTACCTAACTTAATCGCTCCATCGAACATCCGAGCACATTATTGGTGCCTTGTCTACCTCAGAAGAAGGCTGCCTTTTTTTTTTTCATCATACGAATTCGTTTCGATCTTTCTCTTGCCCTATTTTCACTTTACACGCGAGAACTTTTGGGTCCAACTTCTTTTCTTTTTTTTCTTTTATCCTTCTTGTAGTGATCACTTCCGACAATCCGGTGATGACTAGACGATTGTCGATTATCACGTTTACCTCCGGGCATATCAGGTGATAGTAACTGAGATATACCTTTTTTCTTCACTTCGTTTGAAGCAGAAAAAAAGGGCTTGAAAGATGGAACCAAATTGCTCTCATTAAGTTTTTTTTTTTTCGATTGGGTCAATATGCAGATGTCTTCAATTTGGGATCTTAAACCGCATGATCATTTCAAGTTATCTCATAATCACCCACACATATAATACCTTTATTTGAGCGATGATAGATCGATTACTCTAGCTTGCGTGGTGTTATTTTTAAATGTGAAATGATGTCAGGTGCACCTGTTCTGAAATCATACTTAAAAATTTAATTTGCTGTAAAGGTTTGTTTTGCTAAAAATAGCTTCATAATTTGCAAGTGTGCATTAAATTGATATTGTAAAATTATAGTAGTATTTTAAAATCAAAACATTTTATGAATGAGACCTGAATTTAAATGAAAATTAATTCTAAAGATATTTTTTATAAACGATTTATTTTGTTTTATTTGTATCCCGAAGCTAGAATTCAAATTTGATTTAGGCAATAATCTTGAATATATCAGAAAATATTTGCAAAATGAAAACTGTTCAGACAAAACTTTTTCATTCTTTATATTAATGCTTTTTCAAGGTACTTTCGTTACTTGTAAAATGTCAGTTTAAGAAATTTCAAATTTTTAAAAAACATTATCACTAGCTAATTTTGTTTAAGTAGTATTATTTTATATGTTAGGATTGAATTGTAATACTGTGTAGTATTTACGTCCCAGCCTATTCTCTAATTTTATCCCATAGATAATTAATAAGACTGGAAATGAATTTGTTTTCCCGAGACACATATGAAATGATCTAACCACTATTCTTACGATTTACATCCCTTAAAAAATTAATTATAATACCAGAAGTTTTAAACGTGCTTTTTTATTTTGAAGGTAATATTCTTGGGTTGTTTTCTTATTGAACCAAACTAAAACTGATCATTAACTGAAAAAAAGAGATCAGAACAATTGTCTTAGGAGTCTCCGGTTATAAATATAAATATATTTTGTTGAAATATAACTTAGAATTGGTTTATCTCAATTATCATTGCATCTTCGAATGGTTAAGTTAAACTAAAACCATTCATTAATTCCATAATCAAAAATCATACTTATCATTCATTTTATTTTATTGATTGATAGTGTTTTGGCACTATCATAGTATGTTGAATGGTATATACCAGAAATTGTTATGAATTGTTTGTATAATAATATCCTAATTTTTTTAACGAAGTATCCTTTGGTTATTTTTAGGGTTCCGTACCTTCAGAGGAAACAAAAAATGGAACCCTTATAATATCACTCGTGTGTCTGTTCTATCTGTCAGATTTTCTCAGAAACCATACGACGCAGAAAATTGAAATTTGACATAGTAATAGATTTTATTAATCCACATATTTTGCACTAGAAAACACTTTAGAATATTCATATAAGAGTTAGATATAGGGAAAATTAAGTACTCGATTTTTATATATGATGTGGGGTATCATTTAAAAGGGCTTGTTATGTGAAATACAAAAATATTATTTTCATAATTTTGAGTAGCGTTTTTATAAAGATATTCTGAAAAATATGCGAATATAGAGCGAATATTTTGTATAATTCCATTAATATTTATTACCCGATTTATAAAAAAAAACACAATCTAATATCAAAATAACAATTAATTTTAACTTCCTCAGATTTGAATCGCTTAAAGGTGGAAGCTCTTTTTCCTCAATTTAGCAACATTCAATTTGTCGTGCTGTCGTGCTTCAAGCGTGCCTCATCCAAGGCCAGCAGTTACTATGTTGTGTTCTTCTTTATGATACCATAAACTCCAATCAAATATCACGCACTCCTGCTCTCACGAAAAAAAAACCCATACAATATATTTGAGGTGTGTTAAATAACTTAAGAATAATCAGATATGCTTTCATATGCTTCATTGATTAACAAGATTTCCTCTCGTAAAATTTTTGTAACATAATTTATGTTAATTGTGGCCTCGATTAGGAACATTTTTAGAAATTCGAATGCGTTCTCCAGTATTGAATTTATTTTATCAATGAATGTTTGGTCGTTATGAAAAGAATTGTAATAATGAGTTGAACGTGTTACTTTCGTTTCCTTTCTATGGAAATAAATAAATACTTTCACTAATATTAACTAATTTCAACTTCATACCATGCATTCTTAAAAATTTTATACATTTGTCTAAAATCTGCATTTAGTGAATGTAACTAATTATCGAATATCGCTTATTGTCTTGTTAACAAGACTATATATAACAAGGAACTTCTTCAAATGATTCATTATAGTATTTTCGTAGTAAAAAATATTCCCTGAATCTGAAATCTATTGAAATGCAAATCCAAGCATTGTAAATTCGACTGCTCTAATTCAATCCCATCAATTACAATAAATTTGCAAGAATGATTAAAAAGATATCAAGTGTGTTTCATCGAAATTAAGAATTTGAGAAGGATAAAGTGCTTCCATTAATCGAAATATTACGTCTGTGCCAAATTGATGAGCGTGGCAAATAGTGACATATGAAGACACTACTTTTCATATAATATATTAAAAAAGATGCTCATACACAATGAGAAGCACACCTTCTGACTGAAGAAGTTGTAAATGAAAATTTGTATTACGAAGTTGCATGAGTACGACTATATAAGAGTATGTGAAGAAAAATCTAATAAAGTGACTATGTATATGAAAAATTCGAAAATTAATAACATTAACGTATATGTTAATACATACTATGTCTGATTTAGAATTGAAAATTTAGATTGTACAAAGTAGTACACTTCAAAGTAAGCATTAGTGTATATCATGCAAATGTAAATCTGTAAAACGCAAAATTTTGGCATCAGCAACAGCAAACGAAAGACTTAAGCAACGAACTTTTCAACAAAACATGTATTATTGAATTATTGCTACTCCGACAAGGCTGATTCGTTCTATTTTAAATGGACTGTTAAATAAAATAAATTAAGTAAGTAAGATTAGAAAGAAAATAAATTATAAAATCTTAATTATTTAGAGGATTTATTTGCACCAAATGCAATGTGGAAATTTTTTTCCTTCTTCCAGGAAATAATGTTGGTGATATTAATTGAATTTAAAGTACAATTAAAAATTAAATTACATTACCATTATATACATAGATTAGACTTTTTTTGAAAATCGTATAAAAATTTGTTAAAATTGAAAAGATAAGAAAAAAGTTATGAAATTTTCTTGAGCTTTACTTAAATTCAATACAATATTTCTCTAATTTAGAATTAAATAATCTCTTGATCTGATAGGTAGTGAAAAATTTAATCACTTTTATTTATGAAATTTGTTTTGATACCTTTTTGAAATAATACAAATTTATTCATATCTTAGATTTCTCAAGCTAGTAGTACTTAATATTTATTAATGTTCGAATTGCTTGTTCTCTAGGTATTTATTAAATGTAATAACTTGTATTGTAGGTAAAAGCAAAAAGAAATAATCCAAGAAGAATTGAGTGTTTGTACGACGCTGTGGTAAATTTCCTTGGAAAGAAGAGAAATAAAAAGCGGCCAAGTGCGAGTCGGACTCGCCCATGAAGGGTTCCGTAGCAGCAAGTAACATAATATAAAAGTTCTTGTAGTTCGTTGTAACTTTGATCGATGTTTTAATAATAGTGTATTTTTTTTAAATTAAGTTATTGATAAGTAAACATTATAATTAGGTACCTAAATGATGGGATTTAGATCTAACTATATGCGAGCCCATATAGGCTTGTTTTTTTATTTGAGTTGATTGAATGAAAGGTAAATTGCGGTTTACGATTTATGACGTATTAAAAAAAAACTACGCACTAGATCTCGTTCAAACCAATTTTCGGTGGAAGTTTGCATGGTAATGTACATCATATATTTTTTTTAGTTTTATCATTCTCTTATTTTAGAAGTTACAGGGGGGGACACACATTTTACCACTTTGGAAGTGTCTCTCGCGCAAACTGTTCAGTTTAGAACAAAATGATATTAGAAACCTCAATATCATTTTTGAAGACCTACCCAAAGATACCCCACACGTATGGGTTTGATGAAAAAAAATTTTTGAGTTTCAGTTCTAAGTATGGGGACTCGCACTTGGCCGCTTTTTTTTCTATTTTTGTGTGAAAATCTTAATGCGGTTCACAGAATACATCTACTTACCAAGTTTCAACAGTATAGTTCTTATAGTTTCGGAAAAAAGTGGCTGTGACATACGGACGGACAGACAAACAGACATGACGAATCTATAAGGGTTCCGTTTTTTGCCATTTGGCTACGGAACCCTAAAAAATTGGAGTTTTTAGAAACTGGAATTTAATTTCTCAAATAGGAATTGATTACATGTTAACAAAACTCTTTAGAACAGAGAAAAACCAAATAACAAGTACAATTCCTTGTAATGGAATTGGCGAATAACTCAAGTCCGTTACTAAGTAAGTAGTTGGTAATTATCAATTAATAATTACAATTCCTCCTAATAGATTTAAAAACAAAATTCAACATATCCTATTACAAATTACAATTAAATATAATTTAATTCCTAAAGGATTGATTCCGACCCAGCTCTCTTGGAAATTATAAAATAAAAATATTTTGGACAATTGTTCAAAATGATAATTCATAAAAACATGCAATTATGCAAATTGCAACCGCGGGTCTGCATTAATAAAGTGGAAAAAGAAATATTAATGCAAGTGCAGTCACAATTTTGCGGTGCAATATTAAAGGTTGGTGCTGGTTGGCTTCGTTCTCAGCACAAGTTGTGGTAATATCTTACTTAACCAAGTTTTAATATGTGTTGAGACGAAAGCAACGTACCGAGCAAATTCTTTCATTTTTAGTTAAATCCGCGTCCGTTTTAGCACGGTTTTGCATCTTTGGCAAACAAAAGTAATTGCATTTTAAGTGCCTGCAGCAAAGGTTTTTGCATTATGACGATCGCGAATTGGTACCTTAAGAGAGGTTTCAGTTTGTTGGTTGTATTTTAAAGCGCCGTAGGAAAAGTAGACGAGCATTATCTTAGTTAGTGTACTTGCAGAAAAGGAAACCTTTGCCACATTGTCTGGGGAAGACGCTCAAGAAGTCTTGAATTCTGTTGTTTAAACGTTTTCTTTATCACATCTGGAAAGTCGTAAACTAGCACCATTAATGGCATGTAAAAAATGTGACGGACACAGACAAGAACGGCTAAGCAGACTCATTACGTACAGTTAGCAATTTGCTTAAAACTGGAAGAAAAAACATTCTTCGATGTGTACACACCTTCCCAACAAAATGCCCAGGGCATTGACACCATCTTTTGTTAACACTTCGTCGCATCTTTTTCTCGTTTGTACTTCAAAAAACAAAAAAAAATTCTTTTCCACCTTTTGAGACAGTATTTCACTTTTTACGTGGTTTATAAGTGAAACTGACTATTTGCTGGTTGATAAAGGGGTTAAAGTAGATATTAGTCGATTTTTATGGATAAGACGATTTTATAAAAATGATAGTCACCCTGTTTGTGATGGTAATTAGATATTTATTATCGATAATTATACCTCACTATCTCCATTTGCTTATTCGTCGAACTTTTATCGAAAATCCAATTCAAACTTAAGTGGCACATTTGCTTGAAGAAATCACTGTAATTACAGCAAAATAGTATTATATTTATCATGAATCACCATAATCATCGCGTCGAATGAGTTAATAGCACATACCGAAAAATCCTCAAAGAAAATATAGACATCGTGTCGCGAAGAATCCTCAATGCAAGCATTCGTGTAGCATATTTGCATTTTATTGGCGTTGTTGACCTAAAATTACAGATTTTATGGATAAAGACCGAAGTTATGGTTATTTTTGTCTTTTACAGATATTATCCGCCTTGGTATTCATAACTCTGCACAAACACATCACACACGCAGCGCTCTGGTCCAGTTACACGCAGGAGAAATGCACCTCGAATTCAGGTTTAAAATACCTTTCAGGTGATGCACTCACAGATTCGCCCAACTGTTTGGGTCCCAATAATGCGCCATATCCAAGGTATGTGATCCCCTGCGGATTTCTGGAAGGAGAACCTTAAAGACCCTAAATTTATTCTGTTTTTAGTGCAGCAGTTGCACGAACATTTTCGAATTGGAGCGGTTCGTCGAGAAGAGGTAGACAAAGTCCAATGCCTACACTGGACCCAGCGGTGACGAAGAGCGCGTTATTAAGAGCTTATAGTGAAGCAAATGCAGAACCTGTCCATAGTACCAGATTCGGTAAGTTTTATTCATTTCTTATTTAATTATTAACTTTGTTTTATTAAATCTACTTTTGAAGTAATTTTGATGAACGAAATTCATACCTTTATTCTGTCTACTGGAAGCATTATAAGGGATAAAAGAAATCTAACTCCTAATTCTAAGTTGGAATAGAACAAGAATCCTAGTTCTCTCTAGTTCCTAGAGTGGAATAGAACTAGAATCAAAGTTGTGTAATTGGAAAGAAATCTTCACGTCGCCACGTTTAATATACCTGCAAATTTTGACCGCTTTGTTAAAGAGATGCAGTCAAACTTTTCATTAGTACCACACTTTTCTGTATTATATCTTGATATTGTGTATTATACATATTTTGCGAAAAATGAACTTTGCATTCATTTTATAATAATAATTATTGTTACAAAACAAAGTGGTAATTTCGATAGGTTTTTTTTTTCGTAGATATAATGAATCCGCAAACAAAAAAGTTCTATCACGTAACGTTTTTGAAAAAAAAAATAGGTTTCAAAAGTACAAAAGACCGTATTTTGACCATTTTTGCAAATAAATTAAAAACTAAACAACTGTCGCAGGAACTTGTAAATTAGGTCAAATAAAAGTAAGAACCTTTAGTTATTATATTACAATACGAGAGGCTTTAATACTTTTATAAGCCGATTATTTTATACAATAGATAGTGAATTATGATATCTGCTTGCGCACCCTCATGAAAATCTAATTCGCAAAGATGCTTCGTAAGTGCTGTAGATTAGTGGTATTTTTTATATATAGATAAGGATTCAGGGTATCTTTTGAGCCGTGTTAAGAGCTTTTTCCACGTTCCGTTATTTTTTAATGAGATTTTAAAAATTGCCGAAATACGCTATTTTGTGCATTTCAACCCTATTTTGCTAAAAAAAGTGATGTGATAGAAAAAAACCGAGTTCAGATTTGTAACTAGGAGGTCCCAAAGCCCCATAATCCCGCCAATATTTTTTAAAATCAGTTTTGGCCCATGCCCTAAAAAAGTTACACATGCCTGCTCTAAACTACTAATCAAAATCACTTTAAAGGAATTAATATTAATAATATTATTAATACAAGGGTCATTCTGATAATTTCTAGTCTAGATATATGTAGAAAAACTACAATATATTTTTCAATTATTTTATTATAGTTTTTCAATATACTCGCTCCTAAACTCTATACATACAGACTCTATATAGACAGACACCAAGGTATTTAGCGGCAAGGCCAAATTTCGTCCCAGTGGCGTAGTTACAGGGTGTCTAAAAATATTCAGCAATAAAAAGTAGGGTTAATAAGTACACAAATTATGAAAAAATATTTCTCCAAGTTGCTTTGTAAGAGCTTTAAATTAGTAGTATTTCATATCACTAGATTCAGACTCAAGCTTTCATTCAATTCATGCTTTGAGCTGCCTTCATGTTTCGTATGTCATGTTGAAAGCATACAAAAATTAGGTAATATTAAACCTACGTATTGTATGTTTTGAACATGAAAGCAGGTCATAGCAGGAATTCAAATGAAAGCTTGAGTCCAAATCTAGGGATATGAAATACTACTAATCTAAAGCTCTTATTAAGCAGCTTGGGGAACAATTTTTGTACTTCTTAACCCTACTTTTTATTTTTAACTTGAGTAGTGGAGCATTTTTGCTTGCAAATTCATAGTCTTCGGAAAAATCGTATAAGGATAACATATAGTATAACTTGTTTAGTTGCAACATTGGTGTTTCCTAGTGTGCTATTATTTTGCTTATTTTTAATTCCTAATTAGGTCATAATAAATAAATAAATAAGACTAACACATTTTGAAACTATAAATTATTTGATTTCATAGATTCATTATATTCAAATTTTCACCATATCCCTCGTATTCTAGTTTGGCTTCTGGAATGCAGAAATATAAATTTAATGCCTATCCCAGCCAGACCGAGGTGTGCAACTTTTACCTTTTACTAGCAGAAATAGGAAAGAAAGTTTAGAAAGAAGCAATCCTCACAAACTATAAGTACGTTTCCCCATTTACGACCAAAGTACGTTTACGTTTATTACACGACTCCAAACTGAATCTAAATTAAATGTGCACTCTCACTTGGGCCGAAAGACTTGATTGTTCAGAACTTTGAATGCCCTCAAAAACTCTAAAAATGTTCAATCCGGAAACGCCGAGACAAAATTAAATTTACAAACTTTATCATCGCATTAATCTAGATCTAATTCCGAGTTGGTAATCTTAATCTCAGGTGAAATTAACAATTTCTGCAATAGTGTCCGAGATGGAAATTGAAAGAATCGTGCGATACTGCCAAAAAACGTAACTAATCATGACGACCAAAGAATGCTATAGATACGCGCGGTAATCAGCGATTTGAATTAAATCCGTATCTTTTACTACTTTACTCCTTGCCCGTGGGATTTTTATTTAATCAGCCGCTGCGATACAGTTATTTGTGTCAATTAATTTAAATTCAAAGAGAATACCTGTTGAAAAACAACGTGAGCACGTGTGCTGTTACCGATATCCGCTGAATGCGTTTCAATTTTCCGAACAGCCGCGCTGTTGTAATCACCTCTCTTCTGCAGATAGAAAGCCGAAGGCGCACATTCAGATGCACAGTCAAGTTACAATTTTCATGAAAAGATCCATTTTCAAGTATGCTAAGTGATTTGTTGAATTGTTTCATGTAATTATGTGCAAGAACGGCACTCCGGCGAATGATTGAGAATAATCAATCAATGCTGCCTGCTAATGGACATGGCAGCAAAGCAAAATCCTGCTGTTCCCATTTGCAGAATATATACTTTCTATTTTAACGAGATTAATTTAAGCAGCTTATTGTGTTTTTTAATAACTCTCACATTTCATGCACCGTACACAATGCATAAACGATTACGGTAGAGTGTAGACCTAGTTTTGCCCCTCATTAATCTACAATATTTCAAGGGCATGTTGTATTATATTATCTTAGCTCAAATTTTATGAATGGGTAATTAAAATTCATTCATCCTTTCATTGGTTACGCTTTTTTACGCTTAGAACCGGAAATACTTCTTTATTTGCATTTTTTTTAAACATGTAATTTGGTTCACAGATTGCGCAAAAACATAACATGGTGCTGGTGCTGGTTGTTTATGGACCCAATACCAAAGTCTCGGTTGTAATGAACAAATGGTCAAGCCAAAATCCATGTCATTGAAGCTTGTGCCCTTCTAAACCTCAATAAGGCACTGAAAGGTTGCTAATATTACTATCTTCTCCGATAGTCAAGCGAAGACTATTTAACCAACAACGACTGTTCACTCCGGCAATTAACCCCTTATCTTTGATTGACCTTGGCATTATTCCCAACCCCACAATTTTGCTAGAAGTTTATAGCATGATCCATCGTGTGGAAGAATAGAGAGGAAAAGTGTGGAGGAGAAACGTATAGTGTGTTAGGGAAACAGGAATTTAAACTGATCGTAGTGCGACTGAACTTTTTAATTTTTCTGTTAATCAAAAATACAATTAAAAGACGATTATTTAATGTTCAAGGAACCAAATATGTATTTTAAGATCGGAGAACAATTACAAATTTTAGTGTTTTAAATCGAACGGAAAGCAGACGACTCAAAAGATGACCCAATCTAAAGAAAGAGATTGCATAATTTTATTTGCGATCCACACGGGATCGCAGGAAGCTAACTTGGCAAAAAAGCTTCGGTTTCATATTTTAGGTTGCAAGGCATGAATATCACAACTACCTACGTGACCAGCCAGTAGATTCTAATACAATATAATTCTAGGAATTATTAATGTTGCCACTCAAAGATAGATACATATAACTACTATATATCTGATGTGGCGAATGTTGGGAATATGACTCAAGCCACACCATGAGTCGCTATGGGAAAAGCACGATCAGGAGCACCGGAACCTTAGATTATAACGTACAGGATGGGACATTTGACGATTTAATTGAATCAATTTTGTGATGTGTTAATAACCTTCGCGTTTGTGGTTTTGTATTTGATACCGCGTGTCCTATCCTGATCTTTATAATGTAAGACCGGAACACTCTCGTGTTGAAGGAAATAAAGTTGTTGACGAGCTAGCCAGATAGATATCAACATTTAATAGAAAACTAATATATATATTATGACTGTAAAATGTGATTTTTACTATAGAGCAGTAAGTGATGGCGAACCTTTTTGAGAAGCGGGTAAAATTTTGTTAACTACTTTTTTTTAATACTAGTTCGTGGGTCACTAAGTCAGTGGCGTCACTTGGAAGCGGAGGATAGTTAAAAACTACTGTTTTTTGGTTCTCACTTTACAAAAGTTTACGTTTCCTTTTTTTTTTTTTTTAATTTTTACTTTTGCAAGTGACGAGCAAAAAATAAAGGTAGACATCAAAAAATTCATTTATGGAAAAAAATTAGTTGCTGGTAGTTTTTGTCAGATATATATCGTCTTTTTATATTTATAGTCATAGTCAGTGGTGTAAAATATCGTCACAAATAAATCAAAAGAAGTTGAACTGTATAGTAGCATTTTACAAGTTAAGTTAAGTTTAAACACGCTATCCAAATTGTATAACTATTGTCGTTATTTCTAAGTTGGTTCAATACATTTCTCCTTTGTTGAATATTCTAAGACAAAGCAATGCCTTCATGATCGCCAGCACTTCTCTTGTTTAAAGTGACCAACTTGATTTTTCTGAGTGTAAGCTTCCTGATATGATTTAATTAAAAATATCGATAACGTTGATTGGTTCATATTTGAATGAATATTAAAATCGAAATCGATTTATATGGTCTCTGATACTTTCCTCCAATCAATTTGTTGCCTTCGATGCCAACAGAGAATTTTTAAGAATCCTCTCGCTGATCAAAGCACCGTTATATCGTTTTGTTTTAAATATTATCGCAGATCTCCAAAATCCAGTTTCGATGAGGTCTCAGGTTGCTCTCCATGAAATAAATAATACACTTCATGTTTGCATATTTAATTATTCTTCTTTTCCGATTTTTAACCGGTTATCAAATTTTAAAATTAGGGTGATAATGTCTACGCATCTATGTATCTATCCACCTTTGACTGATCTCCCATGTTTCTTGGGTCATTTAAATTTATCTCCTCAATAGTTGTGGGGAAATTGGTTATGATTAGCTATGATTAGGTACGCAGGTGAGCAGGTGAGCAGGTGAGAGATGATCACAATTGCGTGTTCCATCGACCTAATGGCCCTGACCACAAAAAGTAATTTTCATATTTTGGTGGTAGTCAGCCCACCCATCTCTCATTATTTTCATTAAATCGAGCCTATCTCACGATCCTCGAGCCTCGCTAGTCATGATATAACCATTAGTGGAATTTCTCGTCGCTTCCGAATGGCCCAGATTTGTTGCTTGACCTACAAATAGCCGGCCGCAATTTTCGACGTGTAGTGTAGCCGCCTCGTTTCACGGAATTTCCTCATTTCTCGTGGATCTCGCGGCGATACATCGCGCGCAGATTGCCCATGTCCAAGACGCTGCTGCTGATGGGATTCTGCTGGGGGATCTTGAATTTTGGACAAGAACATCAAACGAAAGGAGAAATTATGAGAAATATGCAAATGTTTGCAAATGGGTTGGGATTTCAGCTCTGGTCACCACCATCTGGAATGAGAGGCCGCGGCGAGATAAAATAATTTGTGAACTCACGGCTTTATTAGATTTACAGTACGTTGGAAGAATTCACTCGTGTTAACTTTTGGAATTATCTTCCATAACGGAAGATTTCTAGGGAGTTTATCGAAGAGAATTTCTGGAGGCAGATCAAAAACAAACTTACAACGAACGATTTGTGTGGGAGTGGTGCCTGATGAGATTTTGCCCACCGATAGCATTGAGAAGGTGACTAATTTGTGAAAGCAGGTGTGAATAAGGAAAATAATTTATTAGCGTCGCGAATTTTTTACATTTTATACAACTTTCTCAATTATTTGTTCCACTCGAGTTTTCGATTTCGTTAACTGGTATATTGAACCAGACTAGGAAATTCTTTGCTAACATTTAAAGAACTAATTTCTAGAAAATCGTATCTTAGTACAAAAAGAAAAAAATGGTCAAGTGCGAATTAAGCTTGCGTACAGAAGGTCCCATGCAATACAACTAACAAAAGAAATGTTATCATTATTAAAGGGTGAGTCGTCGGCTGGTTTCTTTTTAAAAATGCTATAAAATAAACACTGTTTAATATTTTTAAAATTTTATAGATTTATTGAAAAGAGTAAACCTTCCGATTAGTTATGGAATATGGTTTGGCAGTAGTTCATCCTATGAACCCAATTTTGCAGTTCGATCAATATTGTGCTTAAAAATAATCTCTGATAATTTCTGACAAGAAGAGACACTTGATAAAGAAGGCATAAGTGAAAAAAAGACACAAATTTGAAAGAAAAATTGAAACAGGTTGCATATCACAAAAATGTTTTATTATAAAATTTTTCTAAAAACAATGACACATTTTTTTTTATTCATAGCCACACACCAAACACGTGATATGATGCTTACCCATTATTTATCTAAAACAAATTTAATTTAATTTAATTAATTGCATTTAAAAACACACTTTATTTAAGAACTTTTAATGTCGTCGCAATTTATGATTAAATCAAGACCATCCTGTATGTTTCTTAATTGAGGAACGCACACATCTCGCCTTTAAAAATGCACAATGAAAACTTTTAAACATTTAATCCGCTTTTATGCTCTATATGTGCTACCTGCCTCTACTCCCTTCTTCGATTCACCTTTTTCCCTTAACTTAACATTGCAAGGGCAGGTATAATTGAGAGAGAGAGGGAGAGATTAATACCAATGCAGTCATTCCACTTCGCCTTTAAAAATGCCTTATAAAAAATGCTTCACTTTATAGCTCTCACGCTGTCTGTGAGGACTTTTGGTGACTATTTCGCTTTCTATATTTCTTATAAGAATTTGCAGAGGTAGTAGTACTGACCTCCTGCTTTAAAGGGAAATTTCTAAGTGTATTTTTGAGGGCATATGGGTACAAATTTTAAGATTAGGTTTAAGTTAGGTTTTTGTTTTAATAACACAGGTCGAACAAATTTTAAACCAGAAATAAAACTATACTTTTCCGAAGGTATTTAACGCGCTGAATTCGACATACAAACCTCGGTACGGCATTTGAAAGTACTACTCTACACCTTGTTGTTTTTGAAGGTGATGTAATATAACCTCAAATATTACCAAAAACTGAGTTCTCGAATTCGGATTCAACACATCAAAAACTTCAGAAAAGTATAGTCTAGTTTGTGATTTAGAAGATCGGTTAAATTTTGTCGGCCTGTCAATTTAATTTTTTTTTTTTATAAGATCAATAAATGCCACAGACTGACGTTACATCGTTTATCGTATTTTACTCGCCAAACCCTTTCATTTGATACCTATGTCAAAAGTATTGTAACTAAAACCGTAATTCGCCATCTTGGATTTAGAACGATATTAGATATACTATATTGCATTGTCACCGGACTTCTACACGTGTGCAAAATTTCAAAGTTCTAGCATAATTCCAACTAGTCGAAATTTTGATTGCAAGATTTGTACCGGACAAATAAAATGAGTTAATAAAAGCGTTGTAATAAACTTTATGACTTTTTGAGAGCTAAATAAGGTTTTTACTCATTGAAACAAGGCAAATTCGCAAATTAATACTAAAACTACCAAAACCAGTCGAATTAACTGGTACTCAATTTCTTTCTTGAATTAATTATATTTCTTAAAGTTATCTCTTAAGATTTATCCCAAAGCTTATTAAATTCCAAACATATTCAAAAATATGTTCCACTTATATTTAATTACTAATTCAAAGTTGAAAGCACTTTGCATTAAAGGTGCAGACAATTATTAAAATTACAAGCTTGAACGCTCCGGTAGTTCTCGTGTTAAAACGTTACAAACTTTGAAAGTACCTTAATCGGAAGTAATAATGGTAAAAATATAAAAAAAGAATGTCAGGATTGAAACAAAAGTATCAGTAATCCTATACTAGATAATTGCACCGCATGTTTATAGAAATCGAAAAAAATAATAGTTGCTAATTTGTCAAAACGTTTAAACCAGAACGAATCATTTTATGAATTTTCTACCTTCAGTCAGTAAGAACCCAATAATGCGTGTCCGCACATCAAAGTGTTAACGTAATAAAATTTCTTTGTTCGGAATAAGTCTAAAGCTCTGAACAAATATTTGTTTTTCTGTATTGTTGACAGAAATTTGAAGATATTATACATATAAACACATTGATTTCTGTACCTTTTATACATATAAGCGAGAAAACAATACAAAAATTATGTATGCATATTTTTTCTCAGTAATTTGTCTGCTTCCCAATTTTGTCAACCTATGAAACTTACCGCCTTTTGAAGCGAGCCGCAACGACTCTTTGATATTTACCACTCTTAGCAACACCGCCGTGCCCGCAATTTGTTTAACTTTTGTTTAACTCTTCCAATCTTAAAATAAGTTACCCTTTTTCTATTACAAAACGCAAACTCATAATCATTAAGCATTAAATTCAACCTTGCAAATTTATAACCACTATCCATGACCGGGAATGCATGAATCCACCTGTTTCAATTCAGCTGCCATTCTAAATTTAGGAACATTTAGACTCATGGCGCACGGCACAGTCTCAGAAAATTTTTGATAAAATTATTATTCAAAACATGTCGCACGTGGTACAATTTCCTTTCTCTTATTTATGAGTGTATGAGGTAAATGAAAGCGATGTGCTCAATTGAATTTAAATGTTGAATATGTTACTCGGTCAACAGAGGAAATGAATTGTGGCACAAATCGTTGCAATAATTACTTTGTGCTACTTGATTTGTTTCTCATTTGCACCCTTCTAAGATTTGTACGGTTTATTATTGAATTGAATCAATGGATTTCACTTTTTCCTATTTCTGAAAGAAGAAATTTTTCTTTTCATGTCTACGATTGTCCTTATTTTATTCATTTGCTTGCACAATAAAATGAATTCTAGGTTGCTTGTTTTAAAACCATAGAAACAAAAATAAAAGCATAATTTCATTTTAATCCTTTAAGTACGAACATGATTCTCCCAGAACCATTCAAAAGATTTAACTTCACACCAATTCTAGAAATTTGAGAATGTAATTCTTTCTAAAAAAATTTTGTTTCATTATTTGTCCGAACGTAGTGTGTATCCCAACTTCACATATAGGCTACTTTTTATTCGGATAAAATATTGAATTTCGAAATGGCCGCAACACATTTAAATTTTAAGTAATTGTCATGAAAATTGGTACCTAGGAGTTTTTTAGGATGCTGATTTCGAATATACTAACGAAGTTTCGAAATGGCGAATCCAATATGGCATCCAAT
Source organism: Dysmachus trigonus (assembly GCA_949715965.1). Taxonomy (NCBI): domain Eukaryota; kingdom Metazoa; phylum Arthropoda; class Insecta; order Diptera; family Asilidae; genus Dysmachus; species Dysmachus trigonus. Next base: position 76,905,666 of record OX454322.1, on the reverse strand, counting down.
AATTTCCAAATACGACGGGTTTACTTAGTACTAACAGCATCTTGGGTTTTCGATTCTATTATCGAAATTTGTAAATTCAAGGTGGTATGGTGACTAAAATTTCTTTCTTAAAGTATTATATTATAATTGCAATATTTGCAATTATATTTCTCAAATATTGAGTTAAATAATATCTAATTTATCATCTTTTTGTTACAGGTCGATCTCTAAACGACTCTCCTGGCCAGTGCAGTGGTACACCTGCCCGTTTATGTAAAACACGTTACAACACAACAGCACCGATGTATGGAGTTAGCTTAACCTCAGGTCAACCAGTAACGATAGTACAAAAGTTCCCAGACCTGCTCCAGCAAGTCGTCTTCGAAGTATGCGAGTAAGTATGAGCCGACAAGGTCAATATATAAGATGAAAGCGACTTTCATTGCAACAATTCTTCATTTCTTGTAATTTCCCTGCTTCACTGATCTGGATTAGTTCTTCGGTGATATCATTAAAAGTCATATAAAGGAATTTGGCACCTTGTTCCGGTATGCATAAGAGATTGATCGCTTAACCTGGATCGAGGAACAAAAATGTTATTCTTCGACATTACTGACATGACAAGATCACGATTTAGCTTTGCGCTAAATGCTTGGTAATTACCTGCTTTATCGCATTTCATGTCTGTAATAGAAAGCACATTGTTTGCAGCGGAACGAGGCGACACATTGCGCGCCTCCGCGTCTCATACCTGCAATGCTGCGGCAATTATATATTTCTATTGAGACGCTCAGACTCATTCCGATTTTCCTTTCCCTTTTATGGTCGCTCAATTTTTCTGTGACTTTCAGTGAATTCCCTCAATTCTGCAACTCGATTTTAGCGATCTCGAGCAACCTTGTACCTTGTATAGTTGATCCATAAAAAGTCTTCTATCGGATGTGCCCCAATTGTCTCATAACACAAATTATAAATGCAAAAAACAAATTAAAGAACAAGAAATCATTACAATTGAAATGGGAAATCTCCACGCTTATGTTGATGTGTTTTGAGCAATAAGATAATAAAAGCAGGAAATCTTTACGATAATAACACGGAAGGCAGCACATGCGAAGACATTGGTAGGAATGAAATATTTAAAAGAAGTATAGAAAAAAAATCTCAGAAGCATTTGAAGATATAAGAACTTCGTATTAAGTGATTTACATATTTTTCATGTTTATTAAATTAGATGCTAAGCGTGTATCATGTTTTCGCAAGACCTTGTACAGAGAGTGAACAAAAAGGAAAACAATTCATTCAAAATATGATTAGTCGATTATGGAATTTCGGTATAATAGATCGCATGTCTGCCTACGTAGTAGAACAATACAAATTAAATTACGGACAAAATTTACAAAAATTTCAACCTCTCTAAGGTCGTGGATTATTAAACTTGTATATATTTAAAAATTAAATTTAGATATCACTGATGCTTACTATAATTCGTTAGCGGAAATTCTCTTATAAAATATTATGTCAAAAGCTAAAAAATTAATGCTTGACCCAAATTCCTTTCGGAGCGGAAACTATGAGTCAACATATGGACCTTCTCATGGGCACTGATACATATGAAAAATGTATACAATAACTATGAAATCAAGACCACCCAAAACCAAACGTACGAGAAAAAATATTCTTGTACAAAAGCATAAATCAATTGGAAGATCATATCGTGCAATTAATCTCCTAAATGTGACAGCTGAATTCGCGCCCTCACTCACTTAAAGAACTCAAAGAATTCATAGTAGAAAAAATGAAGTTTAAATATTGATATAGGTAGAAATATTTTATTCTCAACCACTCCTTCAAAACATCGATTAAAAATTGGTTTATTTTATTCTATGTATCATAATGGAGACTTCTTTATATATTTTGTGAATAGACAATTATAACGTAACTTAATTTTTCTTTAATTCGACATTCAAAATTTTCGAAACGTCTGCTTTGTCTCGCTTTTATATGAAAAATATGCAACATTTAACTCATAGAAGAAATACAGTCAAATCCACATTCGTGGTGCACGGATAAGTGCTAAACTCGTTTTATTGCACGATCAATTGAAGCCGCCAAGGTTCAAATGATCCGTCTATTTAATTTATATAAATTTTTGGAGTCATTTAATAAAATCAAATAGGATCGTAGGTTTGGCATGTCATTACTCATACTTTGAACAGGTTTTGATTTAGTTTTTTTTAAAATCAATTGTTATTACAATATTACTAGTTAGGACCTAACTGTTAGGTGAAGATGCTTTGAAAATCAAAACAATTTGTAACCTGGTTTATTTAAAATCGAAAAAGTGAATATTATCTATAAGCTTTTATTTAACTTGAGTCGTTTCTTATGTATGTCTTTTGGGGTCAAAATTTGTACTCGCATTTTAATTCACTTCCTATTATCTGATTTTGATGAAATTTGGCAGACTTATGTAAATCTTGTGACAATATAATATAGTATGTCGAATATCGTTTTAAATCCAATATGGCGGACGCCCCAAGATTACTTTTCTTCCCTTTTTCTTCACAACCCCCTTGATATGGGTATCAAATGAAAGGGTTTATCGAGTAAAATACGATCAACTCTGAAACAAATCCAAACTTAAAAGTATATAATAAAATTTTAAATCAAGCCTTATGTATATGTATAATTTATAATAGATAGAGACGTCTTACTAAGATGGATAACTGATGACAAGTACATATAAATTATACATGCTATATATATGAAAGCTTGAATTAAATTTTTCTTATAAATACAATGTATAATAGACATTTAAGTGAAATATCAAACTTTTAGAAGCACCATGCAATCGTAAAACGCCTATCAAAAGCCAAATTATTATGTGCACTATTTTTATTGTGATCGTTACAAAAATTTTCGAAATCTTTTGGTTGGTTTTAAAAGTATTTCTTAACACATCAATAGTTTCACGATTGCGGACGTGCTATATAAAAAGTGAAATATGTAGTTGATTATGTACGAAAATAGCTTGGGCTAATAAAGGTACATTTAGATTGGTATAAATGAAAAGAGGCCAGAAAGGGCCAAGGCTTTTAGCGAAGATCAGTGGGCAGAAAGATAATTTCATCTTTTAAAGATGAATTTGTCCTTTTTTCCGGTCGAATCAATTGAACGCGGGTTCCTTGCGCATGTCGACTGCGATCGTTCGATCAACTGGTGGACAATTATCGCAATTCTTTCGTGGCAAGAAAAAAGCACTATCGGGGGCAAACTCTTAAGACGTCCGAGTTTTAGTTAAAGAAAAGAATCCAAGGGTTTCCTTAGAAATTAAACGCGGTCGCGGCTTCGCCAAGCAAGAAGCTGCCGCGCCGAACGAAGCCGCAACCACGGCGCAGGCGCGCTGTGCTCCACAGGCGCAGTAGCCAATTAAGCCGTAGCCGGCTGGGGCGCATGATTGCACGCACCTGAGACCGGTTTGGCTCATTGTCGCAAATCTTTTTAAAATGCTGCAATTTCGCGATGCTGTGCCGCGATGCGAACTGATCTTTTATCCCATTGTTCTTTTTACAGGTCGTCCGAGTGTGATGTGGTGCGGGGCGAATGCACGCAAACGTATGTTCCGTACTTGTTCCTGGTGATCCCATTGGGGCCGGTCACGCTCACCGGTCAGGACTACGTGCTCGTGGAGAGCGGCTGCGTCTGCAAGCCAAAGTACTCGACGGGGGCCCTCCAGGAGCCGAACATCATCCCCTAGTTCCCGCAGGACTGGCGCTCCTCCACCGACCGATTCCCCCAATTAATTGTTTTCAATGAGAACTGACCCAGCGGTGGTTACTCACACCGAAACAGTGGACTGCAAATTCTTGTTAATTTATTTGAGGCGTTTAGTTAAATTTTGGGCCAAGCATCGACGAAGCATTTCCGAATTTTAATTTTCTAAGCCAAGCTCGACTTACTAGCGGACATTATTTCAATTGCGGAAAAGTACATGAATTAGGCTAGAGCTTACGGTTAAGTATTCTCTGTTTTATTTATTTTTAGGATTAATCGTAACTGTAATATATCGAAAATCCCAATAAAATTACTTTATTTATTTAAACGACTTTTTAGTCCAAAATAATTAGCAAAACATCAAGTCGTATAAGGAAAAAAAATCGGTCCGTGATGAGACCTTTTTTTAAATGGAATTCGACAAATCCTGAGATCAACGATCTCGACAAATATGCAGAGTATTCCATTTTACTCGTCCCATGCTGACTCCGAGAACTGATGTCCTCTACTAAGGTTTGCAGGTTTGAAAAATGTCTGTTTTTTTCCAGTGCAGTTCAGAAAGTTGTTTAGTCAAAATCCCGATTCTTTATTGGAAAATTGTATTCTGATGGGAAAAAATATGACACTTAATATAAAAATTCAGCCAGCATTATTTCGGAGCTGAAGTATTATAAGCAAGAAGTTGTTAGAAAAACATTTTTCAGTTTAGTGAGCGAAAATTCAAAATACTCTTGATTTTGGCTGATGGCCATTTTTAAAGATTATGATGAAGTTCGAAAGGATCGAAAGAAAAAAAAGTGACAAGAATACTAATTTTCAAGCCCTACAAATTACACTAAGAACATATTTTAGGATGAAGTGGTCTGTCTGTTCGAGGAATTTACCTCAGGCCATTTAATTTACCACTCTGTATATTACAGGTAAGTAAATAGATAAACAAATGTGTACCTCACTGACATAGAGGAACTGGACTGCTAACCGCCGTCTGAAAAACGAGACCATTTTTAGCGCAAGCTCAAACCACATGGCGCAAATCATGCCATTAAAAATTCCCTAAAATACCGCACAATTATGTTTAAAATGAAGCAAATAAAAAATAATTAAGCTGTCATGAACCGATTTCTTTTATATCACGCTTAATTTTAAGTTTTTTCACAAAAATGTTCCTCGCGGCAATCAGCTGCGGTCTTAAGAAAGACAAAGATAGCTATACAAATTATTTTTCTGCCTTTGTCTAACCTTCACATTTCTCGTTTATACCAACCCAAGCTAAAACTTGTATCACAAAATTAAGTAGCCATCTGTTGGACATCGTTAAACTATTCTAACAGCTGATTGCAACGGAAAATGATGAGTTGGCGGGCAACTTGTAAAGGCTGTCGTGGGTAAAAGTGATGTGCAAAAAGCTTGTGTTTACTTTTATTTATCTATTGGGAGTATCAAAAAGATGTATCACACGCGAAGATACTAGAAAAAACCAAAAGAAGTGCACATACATGGCGCCACCTTCATTTGGCTATTGGCCATTTTTTTTTGTAAATTTGTCTGCCTGCGGGCTTAAGAAAGAGCGAGATAGTTAGAATTCGGTCAAAATTTGGTCTTGCTTTTGATGTGAGTTTTTGTACGGGATCAGCAGTCCAGTTCTTATATGTCAGTGGTGTACCTTAATAAAATACGATTGCTTTTTAAGATAGACTGATAGATAGTTAAAAAAATGTAGCCAATCTTTATGCCAGATAATTATGCTATACCTCTTTTCAGTAGCGGCGTTAGGGTAGGGCGCGGTTGGGCGACCGCCCAGGGCGCCAGATTTGAAGGGGCGCCGCAGGCCCCTTTTTATATCCGCTTGTTCATTGAGCGAGTCCTACTTATTAGTAAATTCCCTAAATCTAGTTACAAAATCGTTATAGAATAGAATGCAGTGTTCGGTTTCATTGGTTGTTTGGTATGATATACTTTTTCAAATAAATGTCATTAGTAAATCTCTACAATCAATAGACATGGATCTCGGTAAATGCACAGAAATGTTGAAAAAATGCTGCGCTTTCTTGGAAGAATATAGAAAAACAGGCTTCAAAAGCGCCATTTTAACCCATTAATGAGGAAAACGAGGTTTTGTGCACGCAAGTTCAATTGCACGATTCGAATAGCAAATTTGGGCGATTTTCTTCCAAATTCGTATACAGGAGGTTTTTGGGGATGTTCTTTCAGAATCCGGCATTTGTTTTGTCTAAAAGCTTCAAAAACCCTATTATTTTTTGTGTTTCTTTAAAAAAAAGCGCTGATTTTTTTGGTCATTTTTCTTTTTAAAGTCGATTATCTTGAAGTTGCTGATATTAAATGATTATATAACCACCAGAAATCGCCGTCCGAATGTATAAACTTCCTCAAATCATGGTTTTGAAATATTTTTTTTGCTTTGGTTTTTGAAAAAAAAAACCCCTGTATACGAATTTGGAAGTAAATCGCCCATTAATGAGTTAACTGCGAAGGAGTTGGAATTGAACCTATGTTTAGAACGATGACAAGAATTCGACGTGTTAAACGCCAAGCTGGTGAAACTACTCGCGATGAGCCTATAACTTCTCCAGAAAAGAAATTTGAAGTTGAATTTTTCAATTGTCTTTTGGACACTACCATAAATTCACTCAATGAAAGATTTGAACAGTTAAATGAATACTGGAAATCTTGGTCTTTTTTGTACAATATAAAAAAGATTCCGGAAAAACTAGACCTTCTCAAACTCTGTGGTGATCTCCAATTGAAATTAACTGTAGACTCTAAGTCAGGTATAGATGGTTGTATGTACGTTGTGCGATGAACTCATAAGTCTAAAATCTTTTTTGCCTGATCAGAATGTGGTTAATCCTGTCTTTATTTTAAATTTTATCAAAGATCGCAACTTACAAGAGCTGTCTGTATCCACATGAATGGATAGCATTGCGAATATTGATCACTATACTTGTAACAGTGGCTAGTGGGGAAAGGAGTTTTTCTAAGCTTTAGCTGATAAAAACCTATCTGCGATCCACAATATCTCAATCTAGATTGACAAACTTAGCAATTTTGTCAATCGAAAATGAAATTGCGGAAAACATATACCTTGATGTCTTAATAAAAGAGTTTGTCGATAGAAAGGAAAAGAAATTTTATTAGTTTTTTTAATAAATGGTTATTTCATTATATCCCTTGCCTTTTTTTCGTATGCGTTTCAAGTAGGTAACTGACCCATTACCTACTGTTTCAATGGTAGATAGGGGGCGCCGTAGAAATCTCGCCCAGGGCGCTGGTAGTGCTAAAACCGGTACTGCCTCTTTCAGTGTTTTTTGGGTAGGAGTGAGTGCATTCACTGTAAGTATATGGAAAAAACAACACATGGAATAAGAATCAAAGTAAAAATAACTTCATACAAAAATCGAAGTTCTAACAAAATAAATAACTCAAATAAAATAAACATTATAAATAAAATAAAATAAAACAATTGACATGGAAATATACCAGTAATTTTGTGCCTTTATCGAGTTTTTTGTTTTCCCGATAACTAAACGTATTTTGAGCCAAGCATAACAAAGTATGGTACATAAACAGCTTATTTTTTTGGATTTATAAGTCCTACAAAATGACGAAAAATTTGCATATGTTCCGACTCTATACAATTGAAAAATATAGAAAACTCGAGGTCCACGACTGTCGTCTCAGAAGAAATCAGCCAAAACAATTCTTATATAATGCAACCTTGATACGCTGTTTTGCGGTTCGGATTTGCCAAAATACGTCAATATGGCAAAGTTTTTTAGAGCGATATTTTTGTTGTAAGTGTTGTATCAACAATAATAAATTAAACTAAGATTGAGGAATTCCAGGAAGTTAGGATCAAATAGGATTGTGAGGTTTGGAGAAGAAATGTAACTAAAATATTTGGGACAGGAGGTTAGAATGTGGGGTTGTGTTCAAAGGGGTGCAAAGGGGTTGGCCGTAGGAGGTATGCGTGGGTAAGCCGTGTATGCCCAATTCTCAGTCTGCCTAAAGACCCAGGAGAAAATATATATTGTTAAGAACTACGCCAGAAACTCACAAACATTTTTTGGCGATTTTGCCGTACAGTCATAACCTACAAAAAACCAATAAAAAAGGTGTCGCGCCGATGAAAAAATCTAAAAAAAATATATCTTATAAAAAACTATGTAAGGAAGTTATAACAATATTTTGGTGATTGTACCAAAATGCGAAATTGCTGAAAAATTTTTTTGAAAAAAAAAAAAAAAATTTTTTTGTTTAGGTTATATCCAGTTTTCAGTTCCTGTGATGTGCCTCAGTGACATCTACAACATATCAAAATCCCATCCAAATCAGTCAACGCGTTCAAAAGATATTAATTTTTTTTTTGAAATTGTTAAAATTAATTCTCACCTCTTGGGGGTTAATTATTAAGGGATGAAATTTGGCCAAATTGTTAATTGTGTTAGTCCTGACGATAAAAAAATATAACGGCCACAATCGGCGCGGGGGCACTTTACTCCTTCGTATCCCCATATGGGTTTTACTGATTTTTCCTCATTAAATTATTGAATTAAACAAGAATGAAAAGAATTCAATATAACCGTCATGTTGCGGATCACTGGAATTTTAAAATAAGTATTATTTATTTATTTATTGCGGCTAAGATTTAACAGTAAAGTAAGTATAAAACACATTTATTTGGATTACCTTTCAATGCGAACCTAATTTTTTCCCATATTTAAATGAGAATTCTGTTGGCTTATTTTTTTGCTGGGAGGGTCCATGCGTTAATTCTCAATGATACGTTTCACCATCGAAACCCTAGGTGTCGCGTCGAATTGTTAGGTGAATAAACTCGGAAAGTTTGCCATATACTTTGACGACGCTCCGCCATTTTGATTTTAAGCCGCATGAAAATCGCCAGTGTGTCGACAATTCTGAGGGTTTTCTGTATCTTCAAATTGAATAAGTTTAATCATATTCGCTGCGGCTTAAATCGATGAATCTAACAATGTGCCAGATGCCCGGAAAATGATATCTGTGCAGTGTTTTCGTTAGTTAATGCGCCAAATGTTTGGCAGTGAAGTGGACAAGTGGTGATAAAGTTGATGGCGAGGAGGTCTGAGAAATTTTCTATTAATTTCGATGACCACCTAATTGGGAATTGTTTATCAATTTCTTAATTGTCCTGTCTGCGCGCCAAGTACTGCGATCCGTTTGATTTTCCTGTAGATTTTCTTATAATCCCCGAGCGGAGGAGACACGATTTGCACCATGATGTTCACGGTGAGTTTGCCCGAGGTGCCCCGCAGGCCGCGACTCGTTTGACAGTTGCACGGCGGATTTTTGTACGCTTCTGCTGCATATTAATCGCGTTTGCCCAGCCAATTTGTATTTAGGTTAAAGAGAAGTTTTGGGGAAAAAAGTGACAGAGCGCTGCCAGGTTGGTAACGAGTTTATTATTCGTGGCTTCCTCGAATCCCGGGACTGGCGGGGGGCGCTTTTTTTAAAAGCCAGTTCATCAGCAATAGTTTAGCACATCTTGGTCTTGATTAACGCTAATTGCGACCCTTTTGAACGGATTGTATTCAAACTGATTATTACTGTTATTGCTGGGAGCATCACAGCCTGCCTCTGCAGGTAAAAGCGCATTAAACCCAAGTGTTCTTATTTCTCTAGACTCTTTAATTTCTCCATCAGTGGGAATTTGTCGTCTTCGTTTCTGCTTTCTGGGACAATATAACTTGCATACTTGCCACATTGCAGCAACGCTTGATAACAGCTATATCTACTAAAGCGAAGTCTGAAAGTTCTCTTTTGTCAGAGATAAAGGGCGTAGATACACTTTTGTAAACATCAATCTAAGAAACCTTAATACGATCAAGAATCAGATCGTGTAAGGTGGTAGCCGACGTGACTAATCAGAAATACCCTCGGTTTTGGTGATAAGTTTTTGGCTCCTATCATCTTACATGATCCAATCAAACGCAACGCCCGCATATTCCTTCCTGCATTTATCTTTAATGAGGCTATAAACTTCATTGATTGACCGTTACACTCGCAATAGGTAAAATAATTACGAGGTAATTGCAGTTCGTAGCCTGGAGTTGAATGAATGCCTAATGCTACGGGTTAGATTTACAAACGTGTACCTTCTTTCTACCAACTTTTTAAATTTCGTCTAGGGAAAAGCTTGTCACTACGCAGAAAGCGGTCGAATGTTTGTTGTAACTTTAGGCAATCTTCTAATCATGTTTTTAAGGATCCTTATTTTAAAAGGAAAAAACCTGCACCCTTATAAGATCACTCTTGCGTCCGTCCGTCTGTCTATCAGAGACGTTTTTCTCGAAAACGATGTGACGTAGGAATTTGAAATTTGGCGGAATGTTAGATCTTAGTGGCGCGCACATATTTCGGATAATCGAAGATTTTGAAATATTTTTTTTTTTTTAATTTTTAATGGGGGTAAGTTGAATCCTTCCACAAAAAACAGTTTATTCGAAATACCTACTTTCAAGGATTCTTAAAAATGTTGGTGAATTGGTTATAAAGATATAGTCCAAAATCTACAAAAAAACATTTTCAATACATTCTCAACAATATTTTTGGAATAATCTCACAAAATGCTGAAAATTTCAGTTTTCATACAATACTAAAAGCATAAACCACTCCCATTCCCTGTATGTGGCCCCACCCAAAATGCAGTCCTGGGAAAATGTTATAGTACAAATTGGATAAGAAAATGATGTGTGGGCAAGAATCAGGACACTAGTTAATCAAGAAATCCTTTTTCAAATTTTTGAAAACAAAATAAAAATAAAGGTATTTGTAAAAATTTCATAAAATTTTAGTTTGTATACATTTTATTAAAAAAAAACAAAAATTAAATAAACTCCAGAAGTTAAATAGAATATAAAAATCTTTGTTAAAAAGTGTTGAAATAAAATAGAAAAAAGAACACAATCGATCGATTTCAACTATGATTTATTTATTTAGATTTTTATATTAATTGTAGCGACCGAACCCACGACCGATAAAACAAGATTGGAAAATTATCGTTTCCAGGTGGCATCAATTAAAAAACGAAAGTTTGCTAGATCTTCCTCTATTAGCTTGTTGAGAATACAGTTAAATTCATAAATTAAAGCTTCATCCTCAACAAATAGTAATTGAATAGGAAGATAATTCAATTAATAATAATGTCGATTAGCTGAAATGTGAAATAAGCCAATTGTCGAACCTTCAGATTCTGGATAAAAGTTTAGAGCTCTTAACCCCTAAATTGCTATCAAAAATAATTTTAAAGGAATTAATATTAGAAATACGCCGATTTCTTTTAAATTATGAATTCTTCATTTTCTGAATTAAAGTGATTTTTTAAAACAATTAGAGTAAATCAGTGAGACAGCTCTGAAAATTCAAAGTATGTACCTCAATTTAATTCGCTTAGATTACCTGACTAACTATGCAGTTCTATCAGAAAGCTACAAAGCATCATGCAGCATTTTTTGACTAACTAGTCGCTTGGAGCCGATTTACAATATCTGGTATATTCATACTTCAGAACCAATAAATAATTGCTTCGTTATTTACAAAACATCTGCAGTATAACTGTAGTAGATGTGAACATTCATAAGGCGTTAATAATATTATTACGTAAGTACATTTCTGTTGATTTTAGAATCACAGTAGATTTATTTACATTATGCAATTTATGTTGTTTCAGCGAAATTGCGGTTTTCTTTTTCTTTTATAGTGATATAGATGTAGAGATTGATGTGGCTGTCCGAAGACTATTAAGATACTAATTTTTGTGACCAGGGTTTCTAGTGGGAATTGAACCCAGAACCTCTAGCGGCCTGCTGGCCCGCAGCCAACGCGTTGCACTACCAACCGAGCTATTGTTTTATAAAGTAACAGTTGATTTAATTTGATATAATTTGCATTCTTCCACCCTAAAAGGAGGTTTTCAAATTTATGAATGAAGTTCAACATCTTGAAAATATTCTCTCCAATTTAGAAATTCATAAGATTATCGGAGTTATTGCGATTTGACAAGACTGACGCATATCAATTATTATCGGAACGCGTTTTTATCGAAACTAGCCTTTTTGCAGTAAGATTTGTAAGTCCTCTACTTTGAAGTAGTGCTTATAAAACTCTTTAGGAAGGAAATTGTAGGAAATTTGATACGATAAAAAAATGACGAATTGCTCTAGCGGATTAAAGAAATTCTGGAAAATAACATTGAAATTTAGAACAGTGGAATGATTATTTATTATCTACTTTCTTCATTTCACTGCCTACGTTCTACGGTCTAGTGAGCACCACCTTGTGTTTCCTACGAAAATAATCTTTGGGATACAATTTTTATGTCCCTGCTAATATTTTATAACTTTGCATTCAAATAAATAAACTTATTTATGTTATTTTATATTTAAACAGCAATGTCGTGGAATTGTTTTTGTTTTATTTAAAAACTTTTAACCTTAACATTGTTCACTTTCTTAGGAAATCCAGGACTGCACATGGGTTAAAATGGCCAACGTGTTTTAAAATCATACCAAACGTGAAAAGTGGACCCTCGAACGCAAAAATTAATACCAAAACTATAAATTTAAAAAACAATATTAAGATGTAAATTATTCCTATTGAAAATAAATCTGATTCATTTCTATTACGCTTTCTTGCATCCAATTGATAACCGAAAGTTATTTATTTCTGAATTAAATTGATTGGGATACATATTGACGTGTAAATTTTAAAGATAACTACGGATGATAATATTTGTTCCATTAGGTAAATTGTATGTATTTTATTCCGGTTACTCGTGTTCAGGCAAACATATTATACATATCAGAGGGAACTTTTTAAGCGACCGAATGACCAGTGAAAATGTGGAAAATCATTGCCTCAGAGCGAAATCTGAAACGAGGGTATGTAGCCTATGCACTCCTGTCGTTGGATATAATCTAAACTTGCCGCGTCGGTTTTGGTAGTGCAAAATTCAGTCATCCTATTAAATGTTAACCTTGTTAACAAGTTGGTCTCTACCTGTAATAGTCGCCCAAAAAGGAGAATAAAATTAATGCACTTTTGAGATACTTCTTTAAAACAGGCAATTGAGTTTTACCAGTTTTATAATTTTCTAAAAATAATTGATGGAGGGGCTATGCAACTAAATTTGTTTCTATAGTATCCACTGAATGTAGACGGAAAAAAAATACACTGGCTGATAAAATTTAATATTTAGTTTTGCACAGAACAAGTAGGATATAATTTCTGAGCCTGAGTCTTTATCTATATACTGAAATACTATTAAACTATAGCACTTACAAAGCATATTCGGGAATAAGATTTTCAAGTGCGTGCGCTAGTTATGATTTTCTTTCACTACATGTTGTATGAAGTAATCGATTTTTGAAAAAAAAGTGGATTCCGCGGATTATTTCAGAAAATATTAAAGCCTCTCGTATTTTAATATAAAACTAAAGACTTAAACTTTTATTTGAGCTACTTTGCAAGCTCGTGCGACAATCTCCGAAAATAAAGTGTTTTGTACTTTTCAAACCTATTTTTTCAAAAACATGACGTGAGATAGGACAAAAAAATTCTATAGAAATGATGTTAGACTTCTTCTGTACAAAATTGGTATCGACCAGTGATCGGCAAGTATCATATTAAAAACCAAGATATTTTGGTATTATCCTTTACTTTATATAGTATGAAAAGTCTCTTGGAATTAAACTTGTTTGTTGCCATATTGCATCCATGATCTTGGAGTTCAAATTCGAGTTCTATTAATTTAGAAAGCTCCATGTATCGATTTCCATTGAAATCTTACATTTTTGAAAATCGAAACAGGCCGGCGCGTACCACTGGTGGCTCGCACAAGACTGCGTCATCATGCGGCGCGTATCACCGGTGGCTCACATCAGCTTTTCGTAACACATAACAAATAAAACTATTATGTCTTACTAAATGTATAGTTAGTTAGTTAGTTTTGAAATTTTCCTAAACAACATTTTGTGCAAGCTATTGAGGACGAAATAATAAGCAATGCACTTTTTTACCTTTTATACTGGCTGTGTTATATCATTTATATCAAGCTAAATTTGTCTATAATGAAAACAGAAGATTAATTTCGATACAGATTAAGTTACAGTTTTTTTATGCTATTACTGTTTTAAGATAATCTCTCCACGTATTATCAGATATAGATTACTTTTCCAACCAAGTTGTGAAGTATCATATACGCAAGTAATAAACTTTATTGCTTACGAATACTTTTAGAAATTCTAGAATATTCATGCAGTGGAATGCTGGGTCTTGGCCAAAAAATTAATAAAAATATAAATAAAGCACAATTATTTGATGAATTGCTTTAAATATTTTAATTACAGGGAACGAATCAACAGCAGGACACTAGGTTTAGTGACAAGGAGAAAAAGTTAATGAAGCAAATGAGATTTGGTGACTGTCTTAATAAACGTGTCGATATGTCAAAAGTTAAGCTTGATGTGCTGCGACCTTGGATTAGCAAAAAAATTACTGATATACTCCATATTGAGGATGATGTTGTTGTGGAGTTTGTATATAATCAATTAGAGGAAGAGAAATTTCCTTGCCCTAAGAAGATGCAAATAAATATGACAGGATTTTTAAATGGTAGAAATGCTCGACAATTCATGGATGAATTGTGGGCATTATTACTTTCAGCCCAAGAATCGGAGAATGGTATTCCAGCAGAATTTATACAACAGAAAAAAGATGAAATCTTAAAAAGAGAAGAAGAGGCAGCAGCCTTACAAGAACTTAAGAATGAAAGAGATTCACATCAAGATAGAGACAATGATCGCACGGAGAATAATAAAAATAATAACGACAAACCAAAATCGCCCTCGAGACCACCTAGATCATCACGGTCTAGATCTCCTGATAAAAATAATACAATTAAAGATGAGTCAGATAAAACTGGGAAAGATCGCTTAAAATCACCCCAAAAATACAAAGATAAACCTCGTTCACCACGCGCTAAATCGCGTGATCGTTCTCCAAAAGCAAAATCGAGAGAACGATCTCCGAGGCGAAGGAATTCTCCGGATAGATCTAGGGATAAGAGGAGATCTCGTTCGAGACGTCGATCTCCAGAAAAAAGACGCAGAAGTCGTTCTCGAGATCGTCGTCCATCTGATCGAAGAAGATCTAGATCGCGATCAAAACGTCGAGAAAGGGCTGAATCCCCCCGTCATCGAAATGTTCGACCGACTCCAACAACCAGTAAAAAATCAAAGTCAAAATCCCCCCCAGTACGGAAGGAGAAGAGTCCATCCCCTGCTGCGAATGTAAATGGTCATAAGCGTTCTGAAAGTAAACAAAAATTGACGAAAGTTCAAGAAAAACTTTTAACACTTGCTAGTGGAGGTAAAGCGAAAGATAACAAAACTCGATCGAGGAGCCGAAGCGGATCTGAATCTTCTGCTTCAAGAAAACACAGCACCAGTCGTTCAGTTTCAAGGTAAAGTTAACGAATTTTTATTTCTTAATTAAAGTTTGCTGCTCCTTCGCATAATTGATGAATTCACGTTAAGTGAGGCTCATTGTTATTCCTACGTTTAAAAAGGTGAGACTGGCCGATTCTTTAGGCAAGAAATACTTATTTTAATAACATTTGTTGGACGTTTTTAATTTTTAATAAAAACTTTAAACGGCGTGAATAAAATTTCTTTGGCAACTTTACTAAATATGAGAGGTAAGATCCGTTTCTTCGTGCCAATAGACGTAAAACACTTCCAATGCCTGCCATATATAAATTGAAAGGAAGATAAAGAAAAAAATTTCAAACATAACTTATTGAACTATAAACCTCAGAGAAAATAGAGAGGGAATTTTTAATTGTCATAATGTGCCACAAAAAGGATTGAATTACGTACCTTAATCATTTAGGTGCGCATGCATATGATCGCTTTCGGTGGGTATGTTGCCCAGTATCCTTCGTTAATATGGTCTAAAGATGTGATGATAAAAAAATACAAAAAAAAAGGTAGAAACTAATACATTACGACGCAAATTTTAAATTTCAAAACTCGAAAGATATGTTTTATAAAATTTGCTTTAATATCTTTAGAATATAATGGTGTGATTTTTTATATATTATAAACATGATCTCTTTTTATACCAAGTTTTTAAGTAAACCTTTACTAATTCCTTGATTGTATTTTTCTACAAAGCAAATAAGTTTGCTTAACTACATTGAATATACTTAATTGTTTATCTTTATTTTTTATATTAATTATGAATAAATGTCATAACATTATTTAAAGAAAATTAATGTCATCTTCCATCACATGTAATACGATTGATTTAAAAATGTTATTTAAAAACAGTTTACTCTCCACAGGACTTATTTTCGTGAAATATTGGTCTACTCCCACATTATTGGATAAATGAGGAACTCTTCTTGAACATTATTGAACATTACAGCCTTACCAAAAATGAAGTCCGGTGACTGTATCGTTGAGGCATCCATAACATGTTCGGAAAACCATCCGCACACAAGAAGGGGTCTTGTTAAACGAACAGGCACTCTCTACTGGGAACCGAGGATTTTATTACTAAATACGATACGATTACGATCGCTGTCGGAGAGATCAAAAAATTATTGAAGGTAATATGTTTTGTGTATAATAAAGCATAAACTTCTTTACGATACAGGTTTTTGAACGTGTCTTTAACATCTCTCATATTTTGGCTAATACTACCGTACCTGTAACTACAATATAAAAATGGGAAAACAAAAATAAAAATAATCGTAATCGTATCGTATACGTGATAAAGTCTGAAAGTTTCTCTGAACTAGACAAATGGATTTTGGATATTTGAAGA
Source organism: Dysmachus trigonus (assembly GCA_949715965.1). Classification (NCBI taxonomy): domain Eukaryota; kingdom Metazoa; phylum Arthropoda; class Insecta; order Diptera; family Asilidae; genus Dysmachus; species Dysmachus trigonus. The sequence continues at coordinate 76,889,028 of OX454322.1, read as the reverse complement.
ACATTTTTAAATACAAATCTGTTGATATAATTGGAACATTTTAATAAATGTTCGATGCCAGGGCTTCAATTCGGCTTTTTTAATTTAGTTTAATTATAAGATGAATTTATTTCTTTAAAAATACTTGCATTACATTTTTCATATTTTGGGAAGAAGCAAGCATTATAATTTAATTTCACATATTTTCCGTTTTACAATTTATAATCATATATATATAATACTCTTAGAGTATTTTTCTTTAAATTTTAAGTTTAATTTAATATTTTGGAATACCATTTGAATAATTCCTTTTTTATATTAAGCAATCTGGTATATGCGCAGAAAATATGAATGAAAAATTGCTTACCTACTGAAGTCCTTATTTTAAATCATACCTACAAAATAATAGAATAGGAAATTTTATATAGAAAATGCATCCCACATGAATCTCATGGTTATTTAGTGAATTTTCCATTTAAATGGATTTATCTAAAACTATTTAAGGACCATTTACAGCAATTCTTGGTCGGATGTTTTTTATACAAAACAGCTTTGCTTAAAAACATTAATTCAGCTGCAAACAGTAACGAATACCTGAGGTTTCTTATAGAACTTGAATGCATGATTGTTTTAATCATTGTTGAATTCTGGAATATGTTTTTACTTGTTTATCTAATGCTTTGTACATTTAAAAGATATGACTATAAAGTTTAATAATTTCATTACTTGCCTTGCACTGCAATCTAATAGAATTAGGTGCTTATAATTTTTAGTGAAATTCAAATTAGTTGGTCTCTCGTGTAGAAATTCGGCGATTAGAAGAAATATTATACACATACTTCCTATAAATTAATGATTCTTGCAAAATCTTTTTTAACATTGAAAATTAAAGTAGGCTTTTGAAAAATATGAATACAAATGAGAAATAAAATATTTTCTAAAGGTCTGTCCGAAAAATTGTATAGTTTCAAGCTGTTAGTATAAAAACTACGTTTTCATCACAATCGGAAACCAGATTTTTGGACATTTAGTTATTGATAAACTTATATAATGGTGAACGAGAGAGGTTCAATTTCTTGTCGTCTTGAAATTATTCGTATGTAATTATCCGTTGGCAGTTATATGTTTCAAATTATACAATCTGCCGGATATGCAATGTAGTTTCTATATTTCCAAAAAATATATATGTACATATATAAGTCAATTAACAAGAACAAAAGCCATTGGTTTTTAAAATAAATCAGAAACTTTTAATCCAACCTGTAGTGTAAATAAAAATAAAAAATATTTTTCAAGTAATCCTGCAGTACGCTTCGAATCTATCATGACATAAAGGTTATTTAAGTGGTTTACTTAATATTTGAACTATGGGCCTTATCCTGACAACTAACTGCTTTTAAGTGAGACGACATTATAGCTAATTACGTGTTAATATTGCTATAAATATTTTCCTCATAATTCAGCTATAAGAAGTCGCATCACTTGATTTGAGGCGGCTATCAGAATATAAATTTTAATGTATTATTTTTAAAGATTGGGAATTTTTTTGATTGATTGATTTAATAGTAAGAATGCACAATTTTTAGAGTTTTCAATTTGTTGCTTCTAATTTCGAATACTGAATTTAATTATTAAAGTTTTTAGTAATTTAATTTATTTAGAAAATGAATTGCACATATACTTTTAAATACATATAAAAACTACGGAGTGCAATATGTCTAGATAGAAGCACTTAGAGTTATGGGAGATTGAATTATCAATGAAAGTAATAGTACATTTAAATTTGGGAATCAACGTATTTTCGTTTGCCCTTTTTACATCTTTTCCAAAAATAAATTTTCATAAAGTTTTTATTTATTTATTACACTAACGTAGGTACAGGACAACCTACCTTTTTGGATCTATTGACAGTGTCTACTTCAATCTATTAAGTTAATTTTTTTTAGTATTTTTTTATCCTCAAAGACTCGATTTTCAAATTTTGTTTTCCTCATCTTTTTACTTTTCAATTGAATGAGGGGCTTTTAGGGAAACGTTTATTATCTGTGGAGATAAAACTTCTTTAGATAACCTTTTTTTTTCTTATTGAAGAAATTAAAAACTTGCATAGAACACAAATCTAATCAATGTATTCACGTCCTCAATTATAGTAAAAAGTTGTTTTACTATCTAAATATAAATAAAATGATAGTAACTATGTAATTAGCATCAACTAAAAAAGGACAGTATTTTTCCTTTGATACTTTGTTATCCTTAAAAAAGGTTCCCCTTTATGGATTCTGATGATGTTCCAGCACAATGTGTGAAAATTTGTGAAGACTTGTCTCTTGGATTTCTTCTGGAATCTTTGCTATCTAGGCCATAAGAATACAATATTGGTTTCCGGTATCGTCGTCATAAAAAGAAAGAATTATCAGGAGCAGGATTAACTGAAACAGCTTTTGTCATTATTTGAACACCATAAATTGTTTTCTTAAATTTAAACTATTTTACAGATCTCCAGGAAGAAAGCAAAAATCCCGTTCAAGATCATCAAGTTCCTCATCATCTTCATCTTCTAGTTCTGATGATGGAAAGAAGGCTAATAGACGATCACGCTCCGGACGGAGCAGTTCATCGAATTCAGAGCCTGAAGGGAAAGAGGATTTTGAAATTCATAAGAAACAGAACAGTGTCCAACAGAAGCGGCACTACAGGACAAACAGGGAGTCGTCTCCGAGTACTTCGCCGGAGAAACCTCCGCCAAGACGACAAGAGATAAGACGGTTTGATCAACCGAATCGACGGGGCTCATCGCGTGGTCGCAGTCCCAGAGGAGGAGGAGGGGCTCGAAATCGATCTCGGTCCCCCAGACCGCGTTCGCGATCACCACGAATGCGATCGCGTTCGCCAATTAGACGATCTAGATCTCCTAGAAGGTATTATTTCATTTATTTCTATGAGTTTTAAAAGGGAAGTTATTAATATGTATGTATACTTATTTAGATTCCCTCGGCGAAGATCACCGATGATGGGTCGTGGACGAGGTCAAAGGGGTAGACCGAATAATATTAGGAGACGCAGCCCGAGTCGCGATCGCGGTCGAAGAAACCAATCACCAAGGGACAGAAGATCTTCTCCGTGGGATCGTAGGTCATCGCCCCCAAGAAGATCACCAATGAGGGAGCGACGTTCTCCTTATCGAGAGAGACGATCTCCACCCTCCCGCGATCGAAGATATTCCCCTCAAAGAAGATCTTCGCCGAACCGCGACAGGAGGTCATCTCCAATGGAGAGGCGATCTTCACCGCTTAGATCGCCTGTCCAAAGAGATCGTAGATCTTCGCCGCCACATCGCGGCGGCAGGAGGCCTACTCCGCAAAATCAACAAAGGCGAAGAAGGAGTGAAGAAAGGAGAGATCAGTCATTTGAGTTTAGAAAAGATCGTAGAGAAGTTTCCGCTGCTGCTCCACCCCCAGGAAAATCCAGGCAAGACAGCCCGGATTGGGATAGTCCAGAAAAGGAAAGACAGTCAAGCGTCTCAAGGGAACGACGAGGCAGTAGTCCTTTGAGGGGAAGACGAGGCATGTCTGGGGAGGATAGAAAGCCCCCACCAAAGGAAAGCCCTGTGAAGGAAGCGAAGCCAAGCTTGAACAGAGACCGCAGATCTAGTCCGGAACGCAAAGAGAGCGTCGAAAGGAAAACGAATAGGCGAAAGAGTCCGTCTAAAGATAAAGATAAGAAGGAAAAAGTCGAGCCTAAACCCAAAAAACCAGATGTGGTAGTAGTCGCGTCCTCGAGGGACGAAAAACGTCGTTCAGAATCGGTGAAACGTATGGAAAAGGTTGAAAAGGTTGTGGTAGTTGAGGATCGCGATGAAGGTGAAAAAGTACGAAAAGATCACCCTAAGGAGCGTTACTCGTCTAGCTTGTCTAGAACGCCATCACCTTTCTTGAAACCTCATGAGCGAGAAAAAGCGCAGGCGGACAAACCGAAATCCACATCAGCCGCCGCGCCAAAATCAGATCCACCCAAAAAGGCCGAGGTCATTCCAACAAAACGACCAGAAAAGTCAAGCAAGCATAAGAGCGACTCGAGCTCATCTGAGAGCTCCGAGAGTGAAAGCGAGCAGGATGATGGGAAAGTGCGACAGAAAGAAAAGCCAAGAAAGCGAAAATCGTCCTCTAGCGAAGATTCCGAAGATGACGAACCGAAAGCCAAACGTCGAGAAGAGGATGATAGACGAAAGAAGAATAATACCGATACCAAGAGGAAGATTTCCGAAAGCAAAGAAATTGAGATTAATAAAAAAGCGAAGACTGTCGAAAAGAGGGAAATACGAAAGAGATCTGAGAGCGAATCAGAAGATGAGGATGCAAAAGAAAGCCGAAAGAGGACGAAGAAGAAGGATGAATCTTCTGATTCTGATGTTCCGAAAAAGAAACGTAAGAAAGAAAAAAAATCCCGCAAAGATTCGGACGCTGGCAGTTCCTCAGACTCGGAGGCTGAGAGCAAAAAGAAGAAGCACAAGAAGCATAAGAAGCATGGGAAGAAACATAAGAAACACAAGAAACACAAAAAGAAGAGCAAGCGCGCCAGCTCCGACAGCGAGGACGATGACCAATCTACGGTTGTTAACGACGATCTAGAGAAGCAGCTGCGTGAGCGAGCACTGAAGTCAATGAAGAAGCAAACAAGCAATTCGGATTAGTAAAATTCCTGCAACTCCCCCCCTCACACCCTGAAATTTTAATTATTTTATGTTTCTTAAGAATAATGCGCCCCTATGTTTAAAGGCGTCCACAGCTGTGAATATGTTCGTCCCTCCCCCCAAAAAAAAGAAGAAAAAACAAAACACTAAAGTGGGCTGGCAGTCATTGTGAGTGAGCACCGGAGTGTAGAGGTTTCTGTTAAATGTTTTCCACCAGTTCGAAAGTTTTTAGATTTGCGTTCGCCTCCCAAGAGCTTGTTCCCTTGCCCCTCGTGATTAGTTGGTATCCTGTTCTTTTTTTAGCATTAGAGAAATTAATAATCAAGAACTTAAACCTAAGGAAGCATTCATATTAAACAAAGCAGACATCAAAAACAAAGGAAGATATTCATATTTGAAGATATAGTGAAGTCCACGAGCGTTTGAGTTCGGTTATCTTGTGTGCGGTTCACATTGAGTTTTTCCTCCGTTCATTATTGTAATTTTATTGAGTACATGTAATGAATACATTTAAACAAAAGATTCTGAAATATTGTTTCATTTATACCTGAAATCTTTCTCCTTTCAAAGTTTGAAAACCAATGCAGAAAATCTACCTGGGAAAATCAAGGTTTGTCAATTCTTGATCTTTAAGAATAAATGTTGGACTAAAAAAGTAAGATCTTAATCCAGAAATCGACTAGCTAGCAATAGTGCTACTGGCTGTGAACAAAACACAGAACATTGAATTACTAAATGATAGGTGAGTAATGTCCCAGTTTGGTGTCAATAATTTTAATGCAAATTATAAAATTCAACAGGTTTAGAAAATTCTACTGGGTTTCAAGAGAGATTTTTCTAGATTTATTGGAAGAAATCAAGGAGAACTGCAAAACATTGGCGTGTTTTTATATATTAGATATTGGATAATAACTGTTATATTAGTTTTAATGATTTTATTCACTTGACGAAGCTTCCGCCAACTACTCTTGTTTCCAAAGATCTTGTAATTGACGAAGCTACGGTTCTAGAGAGAATATCGATGCTCACTAACGGTTTTTTTTGTGGTTCCGATGGTATTCCTTCTTGTTTTGTGAAGAACTGTGGCATGTCCTTTGTTTCTGTTCTTTGTTATTTATTTAACTCTACTATTGCCTTTGGGGTTTTTCCCAACGCGTGGAAATTTTCGACTATTGTTTCTCTTTACAAGAGTGGCGACAAATGTGACATTAAGAATTACTGGCCTACAGTAACTAAAATTTAAACGTAATCGGTAATTGAATAAACAAATTCCTTAGTGCATACACGCGCCCACTGGGTAACAAGTTTTTTTTTTTAGCACATCCATTTGAATTAATGAATTGAAGGGGCTAAAACTTGCGTTCTTTAAACGCACATCTAAAGTAGCCTTAATGCTGTGGAAAGGAAATCCAATGAATAAATCTAGTATTTTAAGAAATATCGTCGCTTACTATAGTTTTCCTTAACTACATAATTTTTATTTTAAGATTCCCTTGGTCTTTGCGATTAATCTTTTCTAATTTATATTTCGTAACCTCGGAACCGGCTTCTAGATCGTTGATTTTTTTGATAGGATATCCGAGATATCACGTCGCTTACATAAAGAAATGACATCATCGTGAAAATGTAGCTTAAGATCAGATAATGTGCACATATTAACACAAACCGTATTCAAAGTGCTAATATACTTCAGTACAAACGCGCAGGAAAGTACTTTAAAAGATTAAACATTTTTTCTCTTCGTCAACCGTAATTTACTTTTTAAAATAAAAACAAAAGATCAAAATTCAATTTTTTATAATTTTATATTTTCTCAGTTACATTTATATAAAATTAGTGAGCAGCCTTGGCAGCTAACCTCTTATCGCGCTCTTCAGCGATGCTCAACTTGACACCATTGCCCTTTGGCAATGAGATGTAAGGCTTGGTGCCCTTACCGATGATGAAAACGTTCGACAACCTCGTCGCGAATACGTGTCCCTGGGTATCCTTAATGTGTACAATGTCGAAGGATCCTGGATGCCTCTCACGGTTAACAACTGTACCGACACGTCCCAAGTTACGACCTCCAGTGATCATACAAAGGTTGCCTACAAGGAAAAAGAAAGTAGTTTTTTATTACACGTGATTAATTCAAAGTATTAGGGCTGGAATATTTTTTTTAAGATAATTCATTTTTATCAAATATCTAATAATACGTAGATGTAGCTGAATAACTTTGTAAAATAACCCGCTATATCATATTATTCACCAAGATAGTAAGCATCGAATTAAGCGTTCAGATCATAAAAACTGTTTGCTTTTTATTTATGGAATGTTTTTTACACGTTGATTACTGTTGTTGCCACCGTAAAACTCAAGACACTCAGTGACCGTCGGGTAAAAATTAATCTTGGACTTAGTTTGAACCATTAAATTAAGTATTCATTTGGATGGTCTTCGATAAGCCCTTACGTCATTTACAAAAACAAATGAAATAAAGAATAAATAATTTGAACACTTATAGGAAAATGTGTAGTAAAGATCTTTACAGATTAAATTGTATAAGTCTATTCACACATTGATATAGGTATTTAAGAGTTTACGTTTGAATGAACTTAATAATATATCTAAATCTGTTTTTACACGGTAGATACGTTCCAGAAAAAACTGCAAAAATCATTGGCCTATATCGACCTCTGTAGGATCTTAGCCGCCACCACTGCAATACTCATCCACGTGCCCTGATTCCGAAGACAATAGTTGTTGACAACAGCACTGCACTTACAATTTAAATCAAACGGCTTTTCCTAACCGTGTTACATCGAATGAAAAAGGAAATTAAACTTTTTTTCTAGACCGTGTCAAATCAAAACCATATAACAACAGAAATAGGTGTATTGGCAAACATTCCTATAAAAAACTATGTATAGCAGTGAACACTAAAGTCCTAGTAATTAATGCGATAAAAACGTTGCTTCACCTATCATTAATACAGTCAAGTCTCCTATAACGCGGTGTTTTTATAGCGCGATTCCCATATAACGCGGCGTGAAAAGTACGACAAGTTCTCCTATAACGCGGTCTCTTTATAACGCGTTTTTGATACAAGAACATTCCAACAACTCAAATGGCTTGAAAAATTTATCTATGGCAACACTTATTCGATATGTTAAATTTTTGTATGTACATAGTTAATATTTGTGGTGTATTACCCTGTTTGTCAATTCTAGTTAATAGGGAATTTCCCTAAAAATGAACTAAAAATAAAGCGTTGCCCTCTTTTAATTAATTCTAAGATTGTCTTTAAATGTGTTAAATGTGTTCTGAGGTTCCATATAACGCGGTACGAATCATTTAATTTGCATTAATTCTGAGTTTCTTATAACGCGGTTTCCATAGAACGCGATTGCGGTTTCCATATAACGCGGTATAAATTATTTTGATTTATCTTATTTTTATGTTTCTCAAAACGCGGTTTCCATAGAACGCATATCCTGATTTGAATTTATTTGAAGTCTCTCATAGCGCGGTTTCCATATAACGCGGTACGAATCAATCGCGTTATAGGAGACTTGACTGTAGACTTATTTCATTTCGAATGTCTTTTACTCGTTGTGTTACTGAGGTTGCCACCGCTAAACTCAAGGCAATCAGTGACCGTCGGGTAAAAGTTTATCTCGGCCTTTTTTGATCCACTAAATTATATTTATTTTAATTGAAATGGTCTTCGAGAAGGCCTTCTTTTTCTAATTAAAGTCAAACGCCATGAACATTAAAAGAAGGAAGATATAATGTAAAAACTAAGATTAAGCTAAAATTGATGACTTGCCTGAATCGAATTTAATGTGATCCATAATTTTTCCAGTGTTCAAGTCCAAACGAATTGTGTCGTTAGCCTTGATAAGGGGGTCGGGGTAACGAATGGTGCGTCCATCGTGAGTAACGATGAATGGAACTCCCTTCTGGCCGAGCTGAGTTTTGCGCACTTTGCACAGCTTGTACTAAAAATAAGAATAGAACTACATTATGTCTTGCATTAAAGAAAACCGCCAAGCAACACTCACTTTGGCTTCCTCAGGGGTGATCAAATGGATGGTGAATCTTCCCTTGACGTCGTACACCAACCGGAAGAATTGGCCGGTCTTCTCAATAGAAATGACATCTGAAAAAGTTATCAAGAAGTTAGCCAAAAAATTCATTTTACCTTCCAGCGGAGCACTTACCCATGAATCCAGCAGGGAATGTGGGGTCAGTGCGGACCTTTCCGTCAACCTTAATAAGACGCTGCATAACGATTTTGGTGACTTCGGAACCGGTAAGGGCGTACTTCAGGCGATTCCTCAAGAAAATCAACAAGGGCAGGGATTCCCTGAGCTTGTGGGGACCGGTGGAGGGACGGGGAGCGAACACTCCGCCGAGCTTGTCCAACATCCATGCCTTGGGTGCGTTTAACCGCTTCAAATGTTTCTTAGGTCCGCGAGCCTGTAATCATAGCAACGATTAGAGCCGCCTGCACTCGGGCTAGATCACACGAGAGTTGAATTTGCGCCATCGGTTGCATTTCACTTTTCTGACAAGACCGCACATCGGAGCCCTCCGTGGAACTCCACTGGGTTTTGACAACAAACATTTTCACTACGTTTTCTCTTACTAGACACAGTAAGTAGCTGGAATATGACAGCGCTTAGCGAAATCGAGACATTTCCCACGTTTCTGTACGACTTTCGGAACAATTTCATTTAGGTAAAACACCGATGGCAGCAAATTCAAAACAAATCGACTGAGCACTCACCATCTTTGCGAGCTAGAAAGAAAGAAAGGAACAGCAACCGGACGTAAATCAAGTTGACAGCTTGTAACTTCAGTTCAGTGGTTAGTAATGCCTGGTCGACATCTGTCTGAGAAAATTATAAACTTCTTACTTGAACATTTGTAAGGCTTACGTTCGTAACGAATATTTGCATATTCGCGAACTTAATTCCGAAAGAATATTTAATTAAAATCAATGTTCATTCATACTGATGTTATTCTGTGACAAAAGTTAATTAACTGAATTCCAGGACACAATAATATGGAGTTAAACCACAGTAAAGAACCTGCAAATTATACCAGTTTAGTTATAGCAGTTTTTAATCTTCCTCGAGATACTTATGCTGCAATTTTATATGAAAGTACAGAGAAATTTAACTTGAAGCAACCAACAGAAGAAGAAAAGGCTAAGTCCATTTATAACATTACAAAGAGACATGCAAAATCATCTATTCACCTAGTTTTGAGAACGGAAATTCACGGATATAATACAAGAAAAGCAATAATGGGAAATTCTAACCTACCGGCATGAAGGACTAACCGATTAAATATGATCTAATTTACTTTTCAAATAATAATTATAGTCCAGAAAAATTAGACAATGTGCTTCGGAAAAATTCCTGGAAAGCTGGATTTTGGTATGAACCTTGAGACCATCAATGAAATTTTCACGAAAAACCATTTTGGGTCACCTTAGACCCTATGTAAAATTTTTAGCGGCTCGATGGAGACTTTTAACATTTTGTTTAGAACAATATCAAGGTTAATACCAAAATCCAACTTTCCGGGAATTTTTCCTCAGTTGGGCATTTTGTTGTTGTCTAATTTCGTTATTTGTTCCCCGAGTTAAGTGACGTGATTTATTTAATTAATTAATTATACAAATGCAAAAGATAAATCTGAAATAAATGCAACTTTTTACGATTTTTAACAATTTTTCAATTCTGCAGCTCTGATTGCCTATAAAACTTTTAATTAAATTTTCCTCGCAAACAGAATCTAATTTGGCATTGGCGTTTTTTAATCTACAGAAAAATTCTATAGAAACTTATTCGACAGCAGAAAAAAATTTAATATTAGCTGACCAGCGTAATCAATTTTTATCTTTTGGAGCTGCAATCACATAATCTTTAAAAAGAGTACAAGAAGAATAATGAATTGAAAGCAATCATGTTTTTAGAACAATAAAATGAGATTTATTCAAGTTAAAAATTTTTCGGTTATTCGCTTAAGAGTTCCTCAATGATAATCATGTTATCATTTTGAATATCCTGCCCGGACTCGACCCCTTCTCTGTCTGACTTAGTTTTATCTCCATGGATTCTTTTGTGTCTGCGCAAATCATAATTCTGGGCATATGACTGGCCACAAATATCGCACTTGAATTTCCTCTCTCCCGTGTGAGTTATCATATGTCGCTCGAGGTGATATGCTCTCGAGAGTCTCATTCCGCAAATATTGCAAACATGAGGCTTCTCGCCGGTGTGAGTCTTCAGATGCTGCGACAGGTCACTTTTTGTAATAAAAGCCTTTTTGCAAGTCGAGCAGACAAAATTCTTTTCGCCGGTATGAATGCGGATGTGGTACTTCAGGTGGGAGACTGTTTTGAATCCTTTCGGACAGAGGTGGCATTTGTACGGATTTTCGCCCGTATGCAGCCGGAAGTGGGATATCAGGCCGGTGGGCTGTGCGAACTTTTTCGAGCATACTTGGCATTCGAAAGGCTTTTCTCCAGTATGGATCCTTTCGTGGATTTTGAGATTATAGGAGAGTGCAAAACCTTTTCCGCAGAGACTGCAATGATATGGTTTCTCCCCAGTGTGAGTTCGCATGTGGCACTTGAGACGGAACTTTGTTGAAATTAATTTACCGCAGATATTACACTGGATGGGCTTCTTCCTCGTGGACGTCTTCTTCTCAGGGGAATCGGGAACGTTTTCTGCGGTTTCTTCTTGATCGTTGTCATCCTCTTCGTCTTCCTCCGGTTCCGCATTGTTCTGAATTTCGTTCTCATACCCGACCTCAACGTAGTCAACGTACTCAATAGCTTCTTCCTCATCCTCCTCCTTTGCTTCATCCTCCTCAGGAGTGATAGCGATGCTCCTGACCAGGCATTCGTGGGACGCTTCAATTTGCTTTTTGAAATCTAGAAAAGCGTCCACCTTTTGAGCACATTCCGCACAGACATACCGCGGTAGTCCGTCATCCTCCTTAAACTATTCACAAAAATGGTTTTGAAATTAAGAATGCTCAAGGCGCTGCAGAATCTTACCTCAAATGAACAAAGCACCAATATTTTCGAGGCAATGCTCTCACATTCGCTGTCGTCGAAAATACAGAAGAGATTCTCCGTTCCCAAGCATATTCTGCATAAATCAGGTCCCATTTTCGTTTTAAAAACTATTTAAAACGTTCAACAACTCGCAACTTTGTTTACATTTTGACTTTTATAAATTGAACTCCACGAAATGTCAAAGTCCTTCTTCTTGTTTTCATGGCGTAGCACTGGAAACTAAATTATCCAGTTTGTTGATGTCACATCCGGTTGAACAATGATCGATTTAACGATCTTTTTGTTCCTTTAAGCTTAAGTTCTAGAATCTATGATATTACAATTTATGCAGTCCTTATAATTTAATTCTAACTAATTACTTGACTTTATTCTGATACTCAGAGTATTCGGTTTGAACACTTTATATTCTATTTATATATTAAGTACACAGAATTGATTGTACATTTAGCAAAGAAACTGCAGCTGAAAGGAATTTTTGTTTCAGTTTTGAAAAAAAATACACGTTTTAAATTTTTTTGTGGGAAAAAACTATTATATTTATCAAACTAATTCCATTCAAATATGGAGAATATAAAAAAAATTGTTTTGGCATTTTTAGTATACTATTATATATTTTATATTATTTTTTTTCACTGTAGAGGGCGTCTTCCAAACTTTTAAAACACCCGTATTTCTCTAGGACTTTAAATAACACAGAGTAAAAATTCCAAGACGATTCTATTCATAAGACTAAATACTAGTCACTTAACCTAAAAAACATTTTATTTTTAATATATTTATCATTTTATAAACACTTTTTTGAAAAACTAAATCAAAAAACATTTTTTGGGGGTAAACTGGTAAAATAGGGGTATGTAACATAATATTTTTAAAGGTTTAGTTACTATTATTTATCATAACGAATCGAATCTATTTTGAATTATTAAAATCCGTACAATTTAACAAATGTAGTTTCGAGAAAAACGCGTTTAAATTGTTTGTTATATAATTTTTACATATAAAACGCGTGGAGTTATCGTTACAAATATAGGTATAACTTTTTTTTTCTGTACGAATTTCGAAAAACGGTTTTAGGACAGTATTTCTGTGAAGTTTAAGAACACTTTTATATGTAAAAAAAATCGATTTTTTTTTTTTCAAAAATAAAACGAAAAGTCCCCTTAAAGAAATAACATTTTCCAGAATATAATTTATATTTTTTCTTTCAAATAACATATTTGAAACTTTTGAAAATTTAGGGGAAACTTGTTTAGACATCCACGCCACGTAACCAATGAGAACAAATAAACTTTTTACACAAATGTTTTGTTCTAGCACTAATCCGAATTTTTTTTTAATTCGGTATACATAAGTAAAGGAGCCGTGAAGTAGGAATTCCAAGTAGTAGTATAGCCGGCCGGTAATCTGTTCGCAGCTACATTGTTTCATATGGGGGTAACAAAACAAAAAAATTGTCTTTCTCACACTCTAGCTCCTAAACTATTATTCCTACTGAAAATTAACTCCAAATATATTAAGCGAAATTTTGTTGTCTATCTATTTCCGTAAAAATTAATGAGATAAGTGCAACAAAATTATGATTTTTTTTTAGACTTTTTAAGTAAGGTACATGCTAAAAGTGAATGCTGCAATCCACCACTCAGTCTGTGCCTTCGCTCAACAGCTAGCTTCTGCTGGGGTTTTGCTTAAGTTACCTTAAAGTGCAAAAATGTCTATAACTTTGTGAAATTACCCATATTAATTTTGAATTGTTTAGGAAGGTAACAGAGGCCATTAATAACGAACGAAATTCTCCATTTGAATCAAACCTGATAGTTGTGCTAGACTAGACATATGATGATAGCATTTTTAGTCCAGTCTGTAATAAACGTGCACGCTTGTTATCAAGCAGCGATGAATAGTTGCGAAATTGATTTTCATTGCTAATTTAAATTTAAATGTTTATGTTTTTTATTAATCTTAAATGTTTTATAATAAAAATGAATTGTTTTTGTTTTATATGGATTTCATTATTACTTTTTTTGTACGGTTTTTTGGGAAAATATTTAGAGTTTTTTCATCCTACACGATTTTTTAAAGTTGTGTAATATTTCCCCAAATTTACCATATCTCGCAAGTATTTTTTTACATGATTGATATGATACGTTTTAGAGCCAATATTTCAAGATTCAAATTCAATTCTATATCAAATCAACATGCGAGATTTTGGAAATACGAAATTTTGTACTTTGGGAAATTTTTGAAGTGCGAGATTTCGGTTTTGAAGATTTTAATTTGCGATAACTCGCACCGATGTCTTTTAAATTGGTAAGATTTTTTAAAAATTTGTTTTATGAATTATTTTAGTATCTAACTTATAGCCATGTATATATTGGTGATATTTTAATAAAAAACTACAATGTTGAGCAGTTTAAAAACTGCACAATTAAAAAAAAAAAACCTGAACATTATTAACTACCCTTTCTATAAAAATAAACCGAGTTTAAAATTGAAAGTTTTTTCCTCGAATCATATCGAAAGCACATTGTAGAAATTTTTTATAAAATCAATTAACCTTTAAAATACAATCGATTTTATAAAAAATACTTTAGTAATTGTATAATCATCGCCGTACAAATATTTAAAGAGAAGATGAGGTAATGAATATATGTGACTGTGACTAAGTGTGATTTGATTCAGCTACTTCGATGGCCCTCCAATTTCTTTAAAAAAAAAAAACATAAATTTTTGTATTCCGAAAATTGAAAGATAATTTCTGTGCGAAAAAGTTATTTATCTTAGACGTTTTCTCTGAAGACAGAGATAGGTGAAACAAGTACAGAAACTAGTATATATTACTTTTACGTATAATTTCCATACACATAAAATATACATTTAGGTTGACAAAGTATTTAATACCTTCCAAGAAAATATACACTTATATACATCAAAAATATATAAAACTCTTTTGAATAAAGGGAAATACTTTCATTTTTCTTCTCTAAAATCTCCTTAATCTTATTACAAAAAACCATGTTTTGGGTCTTATTGAACTCTCCTGCGACATTAAATAAGGTACTTAAAATAGCTTCCCAATTTCTTTCAGCCAGGGATTCCTGATAGCATATTGAAGCGTATTGTAATAAACATTCTATTTCATGGAATGATATATCTTTCTCCATCAATGCCAAAAAAGAATTTTTAACTTGATTCGCATTATTGGAAACTAATAGATTTATTAATGGCCATGGCGTTACCAACTTGTCGATACGCATATTACGCTTTGATAAATTTCTCATGAAGTATACTGGAAGCTGAAAAGATTATATTAATGTATCTCCTAAATGAAAGTGAGTGATATAAAAACCAATTTTAGTAAAAGATTATTGTCATGCGCCGAATATTTAAGCCAACACAAAACTTCTCTATCTAGTATAGTTGGTAGCTGGGAATCATATTGCATATACTGTGGTAAAAGCTCTTTAAAAATATCTGATGCACAATGAATTTGTTCGGAATGATTGTCGGTATCCAGATAAACTAATGCATTCTAAAAGAAAAATATAATTTGCATATTTTTTCTCTAGAAAATTAATTAAAAATTAATGCTTACCGAAAATAAGTTTAGTCCAGTCCAAAAAGTTTGAGGATCGATACTTGTCTTGGTCTCATAGATACGTTTGATAATATTATAACAGCCAGTAAGAGCTTGGATCAAAAAATCTTTTGAGATTGTAGAATTTTCTTTGATATACGCTAGAGCCAAATTAAAGAATATTCCATCATGCTCAACTGCGAGAATCTCGTTCTTTGGAAGACACTGTCCAGCAATAATAAAACTGTAGAAAGATTCAAAATTGTCTGAAAAAATGTCTGAACAGGACCGAAGTACATCAGACGCGGTATATGAAGAATTCTTTTCTTCCAAATGAATTTTTAAAACTAATTCTATAATTAGGATTCGTAGTTGATATGATAATGAATCATTGTTTCTGCTGCAAAGTGGTCAGTTAAATCATTTATTGTAGTATAGTAATTAGCATAATATGAACAAACTTACCAATCAAATAAAATTAAAAGTTTTTCAGTCGTTTTTGAAAGTCTCAGGCATTGGAAGACATTTACTTTGAAGTGGATGGATGTGTTTGAGGCCAAAAAAGTATTTAACGTTGATAGAAATGCGATTACCAAACATTTATCAGAACTCTAAAGAAAATTTATTTTTAAATTACGATATTCAGAAAGCTTTGCACTCAAGAGACGACTGAGAGTTTACTTTATGTTTTTAAGGCTGTTAAAACTCAAATTAAACATGTTTGTTCATTTAAATCCCGAGGTGTTTGTTTTCGGCAGAAAAATTCTTCTAATGCAAAGGATTCAGATACTAGAAAGTGGTTTTGCAGAAGGGTCTTAAAACATGATTTTACGAGTTTCTATTATTTTAATTTATTTCAGTAAACGATTCAGGGCTTTTCGAAATTAGGGTATAATAATATGACTCTTTATCCCGCGGGTTTTTAGGAAACCTAAATTTTATTTTTAATATCCAATGAAAAGTCGTTCGATTTAATAGAAAATAAACTATAATAATAATATTGTCGGAATAGATGGTGGCACTAACCCCAGATATTTTAATTTTTTCTACAGCAATTACTCAATATTACAATATCAACTAAAATATTACATTTTAGACTTTTTTTTGGTTGATTGAGGATAATAGACTGCTAGTATCTTGAATATTCTCTTCTTTATCGGTTTTCTGCGAACATTTAACAAAACAACAATGTTTTAAAATATGAACATATTGAAAATTGAAAAATTATTTGGATATTGTTATGGATACCATCTGTGTTGCAAAGTTTTCCAAATGAAATTTCAGAGCTTGTTTTTTAGCCGAATGTCCCGAGGTGGAAATCTTGGTTTCAAGTAAAATAAAATTTACTTGATAATCGTTATTGAGTGGATCGATAGTAAAAATTACCTCATAATCGTTATTATCTAATTTATAATTGTTATTTAGCTGAAATAAATTAAACCTTCTATAAAAAGTATTATTGAATTTAAGTAAGACTACAAATGAAATTATTGATTTTAGCTTAGGTATAAAGTGATGGGTTTTTTGTTTTAATATTTAGAATATTTTTTGATTCCTGCCACAAACTATAACTTTCATCGATTCTGTATAATTAATGAATACAACAATAATACTTACAAATATGTATGGAATCAAGTATTTTTTCAAGTTGCGAATAAAAGCTGCTTCTAAGAAATGTTTTTGATAATCTGAGCTCATATAGTCGGAGCAGTTGAGGAACCTTAAATGAATACCAGTTACTCAAATATGTAAAATATTAAATATTTAGGAGCTTACCCGAGAAGTGACGTTAGAAGTTTAAGGAGCGCAATAACAAAAAGAGGACTTTGCTTAGGTTTTATTCTCTTCTGCAGAAATTCAATTAGCAAATGACCAACTTCACAGCATTTATTGAAAAGATTGATGCATTTCCCTTCATTAGAGTTATTAACCATTTTCAGAATGTGGCAATATAAGAAGAATGTGGAAAACTTTGTACAGAAGATGATGCGTTCGTTTCTTAAAGTATTCTCTACCAATTTTAACAAGCTTGCTATTTTGAAGTGCACAAAATTCCCCTCTTGTTTGGGGATTTTGAAACTTCTAGAAGACTAATATTTAATCCCATCAATTTTAATGGTTCTTCTTTTAACCCACCTCTGTAGAAGAACATCCACGGCAAGGACGACTTCGACAAACTCCATTTGGTCGAATTCGAATTGCTCAGACCTCTCAACCGATATCAAAGCCCTCGTTAGATTCTGCAGAACCAACGGAAAATACTCCCAAAACTCGCTGCCCTCCGACAAGAAGCAGAGGGCCCGACTCGAGACCACCAAAACCTCGGACCTTGCGCAAATCATGTCGTTGAGAATTAGAGGAAGGTCGAAGTGGTTTAACCTGCGCAGAACCGCTTGGCGCTTATCACCCGCGAGAGATTCCACGTAACTACATATTTCCCTTAAAATTGTAATTTGAACTGCGAAGTGCTGCTTTTTCACAGATTGTTTCAGGTTGAAAATAACTTCTTTTAAGCTGACCATCGCGAACGCGTACACTTCCGGCGGTTGTCAGAAATTTAACAGTTTTCTGGAAGTTACGCATTTTCCGTTGGTGTTCGTCGGTATGGCAGGAATTAAGGAGATTGGATCTTTTTTGTGTCTGGCAATCCTGCCCACTAGAACTTAGACCTAAGGGGGGTGCCTGGTGGTTTTGATTGTTTTTTTAAGATCTTTTTTACTGCATAGTAGAAATGATATTTTATTATTAGATGTTTTGATATAATGTAAATAAGCAAACAAAAAATTTTTTTTTTTTGCTGGCGCGGGTAATTCCGTTACTCAGAAGTCATCAGGAAGCAAAAAACGAAATTGATTCTTATTAATCACTATTCTGGCCATCGCCCGTACTAGTAATAATTAATTTTTATTGAAAAACACACAAAATGTTGGACTATTGAATTTGTCGACCTGTTTTTTAACTATAATTGCTTATAACTTTCATAAATAACAATAATTCATAATTGTATTACAGGCGATAGCGGCACATCTGAAGAGTACTAAGTTAAAATTTGAAGTTCTGAAATTATATTTATTTAAAATTAAAACGTCTCCTATTACATAATCAGATAACCCCATCCTTCCCTGCTTAACCAGTTAAGTCCACTCTGATTTTATTTATTTTGCATTTGTATCTTTGTGATTTTTATTTCTTGTAATATATGCCCCATAATCTTTATTTTTGAAGCTTTGCTTCCTTTGGGACGTTGTGCGGGAGATTCGTTCACAATTTTATTTCCGACGGTAACGAAAAAAAGGAACGAAAAACGTCAAATTTTAAACGTCAAATTTTCAAAAAAATTTAAATTTCCAAAATTTTTTAAATTTTCCAAATTTTTTAAATTTTCAAATTTTTTTAAATTTCCAAAATTTTTTAAATTTTCAAAATTTTTTAAATTTTCAAAATTTTTTAAATTTTCAAAATTTTTTAAATTTTCAAAATTTTTTAAATTTTCAAAATTTTTTAAATTTTCAAAATTTTTTAAATTTTCAAATTTTTTTAAATTTTCAAAATTTTTTAAATTTTCAAAATTTTTTAAATTTTCAAAATTTTTTAAATTTTCAAAATTTTTTAAATTTTCAAAATTTTTTAAATTTTCAAAATTTTTTAAATTTTCAAAATTTTTTAAATTTTTAAAATTTTTTAAATTTTTTAAATTTTCCAAATTTTTTAAATTTTCAAAATTTTTTAAATTTTCAAAATTTTTTAAATTTTCAAAATTTTTTAAATTTTCAAAATTTTTTAAATTTTCAAAATTTTTTAAATTTTCACAATTTAAAAAATTTTGAAAATTTTTTAAGCAAAGCTTCCATCGGCCAGTCCCGCGACTGCCATGTTTTTTTTTAATTAAATAAACTGATCTACTGATTTAATTGTTTTTTAATGTGTAAGGGTTGAGTAAGAGTCGAATATTATCAATTTTACTCTTTTTTTTCCTTTTCTTTTATATTTCGCAAATTGTTGAGAGCCGAGCCGATGTTGTAGAGCTGATGAAAAAAAACTCAGTTTTAATTTTAACCCAGATAAACTGAAGTCGATCTCAATTTGAAACTCGGCTTTTACAAAACAAATCGAGACCGAACTTTTGCTCAATTTTTTGAAAATATCAGCCAATATACAGGGATCAAGATGTGTAGCAATTATTTGGTAAAACTTTTTTTTTTTAACCATTACATAGAATTGACGAGGTACTATGCAAAAGAGTAAAAGTCACACCTAAATGAATTTTCGGAATTTGCGAAATATTTCTCGTTTGTGAATTGTGACGTCAATGATATTCTCTTATGTTAATATTAATTGTAAATCCAAAAGCAACAAAGTTATACAAGTAGTTCAAATCATTTTTATTTTCTTAAAGAGTTATTTCGATTTGAAATATGGAAATCTAATCTTTTGTTCGAACAGGCGCAGGAGCACCAGCACATGTACCTCTTTAGTCGAACGTAACAGGGTATGATTAAGTAGATCAGCTGCAAAGAATAGTTTTATTAGAAAATACCAAAGTCAATATTACAAACCAATGCATTTTGAACTGAACATATAAATTGTACTTTACAAAAATGAATTTTCAATTGAACTTATTGTATATGGACACGTATTTTTCTGCTCCAAACAACGATTTTTGATACACTAAAATGTTAAATCGTCGAACCGTGTTTGTTGAAGAATGATATCCAACTGAAATATCAATTTTAGATTTTTCTGGACTTGTATTCTTTTGCATGGTACCTCTCTATTAAAATTTGCATTACTTCCAAAATAATAGAATAGTTAATAACATGGAGGTATATTTTCGTACTCAAGTTTAATACTCTAATAATATAGCGCTTATAGCGTATATATCTTAGAGGGACATTTATTTAAATGAAAACCGGATATTTATTATATAATTTATTTTATTAAAACGATATTTTTATAGTGTTCTGTGTCTCCTTTTCCCGTTTGATATTTCTTATGTTAACCTTTAGAGGACCGGAGAACCGATATATCGGCTTTGGAGGAAAATCAATAATTTTTTGGCATAAACAAGATCCAGAGCGTTTTTGGGGTTGCTGATCACGAATCTGGGGTCAGATTTGATAAATGCATTCACCCTAAACCCTACTACCCCCTCTCCTACTCTTCAAATGCCTCCCCGAGATAAAACTTTTCAGTATCCCAGGAGTATCCCAGCGTATCCGTGAGCGTCTCTCAGCGTCTCCAGCAGTATCCCAGTGCATACCTGAGTGTTTTTATAAATCTCCCACAGTCTCCGGATGGAAGACTGGAGCTATAAAATTGTTGGTTGGGAGACGCAAGTTTTTTTCGAGTATCCCGAATTTCTTGTAGCGGAGGAGCTAGAGTGGGGGGGGAGTATGTAAATTGGTCAAATCTGACCCCGGATTTGTAATCAGTGACCCTGAAAACCCCTAGTCACATTTTCACCGAATTTGAGCAATTTCATAAAATTTAATACTACACAATTTTTCCTATCCCTTACCGGACCGGAGAGCCGATACATCGGCTCGCCCTGTGATATGAACTTTGTATATAGTTGATACGTGATACCAGATACAAATTTGATCACATTTCAAGGGCGGTGTTAGCTATCAAATCCCGGCCGTCTAAAGGTTAAAATTTCTCTGGTACAGATAAAGGCAACAAGCTGAAATTAAAGATTTAGTATAAATTAGTATATGCTATCAAACATAAACTTTTCAGTATCCCCATATATATATTTTTTTTTGAATAAAATGTTAATTAAACATCCCAAGATTTTTGAACAAAATTCGCAGTCGTTTCGATGTTATAGCCTGTGACCTCCGCTCATTTAGTCACAGAAGCCATGTAATGCCGTAAAGCCGCAAGTTTAAAATATTAAATAAAATAGTAAGTGTTTTTTTAAAGTTAAAACATGTAATAATATGCACATTTCAATTATGTATGGATCTTCCCTTTAAGGATCAAAACTACTTGTTTCTGAATTTTATACTTTGGGAAAAATTAGTTGTATTAGCAAATGAATACCCTACAAGAAAAAACATAACTATTATATTTTCTGAAAAAATGTTATTTCTTATGTAGCAGCAGACTTTAGAATTGAAGGGCGATTACAAGGCGCTGAAAATCTTCCAAATTTGAGAATGCATGAGAATTCTAAAGTGCCCAATTTTAATAAAATAAGATAAACCTTTACTAATTGTAAGTAATGACCGATTTTCTCGGAAATGGTCCAAAATAATAATAACTTTGCCTTTATATTAATTTAATCCCTAGTGGATTCAAATTTTTTTTTATATAATGATTTGCATTCTTCTTATCTTATCTTAATTATCTGCAAATAATCATTTTCATTTTATAACATTATGGAACTGGAATAAAGCAAAGCAAATCTTAATTATATATCTCTTCATTAATAATTAATACGATTAAAATTTTAGCAAAATCAAAATAGTATTTATTTAAATAATACATATGGAGGGGTTTTGAACAAGAGAAAAATTCGAATTTATAATTTATGCTGTTCAATTGTTTAATTCTGATAATATGAACGAGTACAATCCAATATCAGCTCCTTTTTTTCTTTCCATATTTTGATTTTCTTACCATAGTACATATACTATCAATATTCCAGGAAATATTGAGCCAAAAATTATTTTGAGTTAGAAAAACACCATTCGTTACTTTGGCTAAACGAATTTTACAAAAATAAACACATTTTTCTGATTTACTTTTCGAATTCTTACGTACATTTATGCCAGGCATAGTGTGATAATGTGCAGTGCGATGATGAACTACATATGTCGAAATGGTGGTGATGATTATATACAATTTAACGCTATTCAAGAACGCTTTCTCAACTAAGATTTTATATTTACAGAATAGTTAAATTTTTATTTAACCGAAAATATTCGGACAAGCTAAGCAATTAAAGTCATTAAATTAGCTACAGATTCTCATCTATTTGTTCTTTAACAATACTTATAAGATAGTTCAGCCCGCCATATTATTTGTTATTAATCTAAAATTAATACCGAAATATTTATTTATTCGAAAATGTTATTTAAGTTAAAAATGCTAACCAAATCTGAGATTCGATATTTTGTCAATGCTATCATTCCAGGCGTTATTTTTGAATATTACATAAGATTTATTTGGAATTTCATATTTCCTGAATATGGTAACGTCGAATTAAAATTGGAAAATGTAAATATTTTTTTTTATTAATATTTTTAGGTACGTTGCACGGCGCTGAACTATTTATTTATATAAAAACAACTTTTACAATGGCAATAGAATTACAATATGCTTAAATAACTGCATGAAAATGAATCCATTGAGTACTGGTTCCTTTTTAGACTGAAAAAAGCAATAAATTCGTACAAAATCTCTTAATTACACTTTAAACAAATTTTCTTTTTGCAAAAAAGCATTGTAAATTTTTACATAGTTCAACTAATATTCTGCTACTCCTTACTTTTATACAACTGATGAGCATATAAGAGGTAAATTTATGTTTTGATTTCATTTCACTAGTATTGTGGCTAATAAGGACATAATGCTAATTGCGCTATTCAAATATTTTTTGTTTTTTTAAATGCTTGTTTCCACTGAATATATTCATCATATCGTAATATCATAACTTTAGGTAAATATCAGTCAATTGAATTCTTACGCCTATTTCATGTAGTAGTGAGCACACCTCTGTGTGCGCAATTGGAAGGGGAATTTCAAAAATTTCGTTAATTTCTGTAAAAGAACGTAATGCATACTGTGACGTCTGCTACGTTATTTTAAAAAATACAAAATAAATAAAATCTTAAGATCTCCAAAAATTAAGAGATCGAAAAGAAAAACTAAAATGTATATCTAACTCATAACGCATCTCCCCTCTCTCTCTTTAAATCTCCTACAATGGATTAATAAAATTCTCCGTAAATTCAATTTTTCTTTATATGAATGTAAATGTAAAACAATCCATTTTCCGTTTTATAAATCGCTCACTTAATCTAATTAACAATTTTTTGAAAAAAAGGGGTTTTAGTTTTAATAATTCTTAACAATTGAAAAGTGTTTTATCATTTTGTCGCTTAAGGGGTCATGCTCAGATATCAACACACAAAAATTGAATTTTATAAGACTACAGATTGTGCAAATTCTGATCACAAAAACCAATAGTTCAATTGGCTTCAAATTTTGCAAAACTATTCACAATCTGCAACTAAATCGAAAATTAGCATTGTATACAAATACCAAAATGATAATAATTTTGGGGTGCAACCAAAATCTGGAAGAGATACAATAGTTTTTTTTCTGGGTTATTTAAATACATATCCACAGAAAAATGGAGAAATTTTCAAAACATTCGATTAAGAATCGGGAGAGAGGAGAAAAGTGTTATTAAATGGAATATTTTAAACTTTTGGACGGTATTACACCTAATATAAATATGTTATACAAATAAAATAAATAATTCTCCAAAAATGTAATTGGCATCCCGGAATAAAATATGGCAGTCTCTAATTAGTTGGCGACTTTTTATATTCACTGAAAACCATCATAACACACAAAAAACATGCAATAGAAAACAAAACAGAATTGAAATGAAATAAAACAAGCGGATTTTTAATAATAATGTTTTTTTTTTTAAAGGTAAGAAATTTACAACGCAGATCGCCTTTGTATACAATAGCAGAGTAACATAAAGACTAATTTGTAAATTAAGACTCGAAAAATAACGTAAATTTGCATGTGTAAAAATAAAAAAAATAATTGACTATGAGTTGGACAAATTTATTCAAAAATCGCAATAAAATTGGCCACAGGCTCAGAAATGGGTGTATCTGGCAGGGCTACTTGGATCCCCTAAGTAGTTCGCAGATCTCCTTGTTCTTCTCTTTAATATTTAGTATAAATATTTATATTAAAAGAGTAATAAAACAAAGTTTATCAGTTACTATATGTTCACAGCTTAAAAGTACAATTCATCGTAGAAGTTGATAGATACACGTTGACCGTTCGCTGCTGAACGGATTTGAGTACATTCATTCATTAGATCAATTTCAGTGAATGCGGATCGCTTTTTACAACAACAATATCAGACTCATCCCGCGGGGAGGGGGAAAGTGTGATTCAGATTGCGTGATTTCTCGTTTGCACGTCTCAAATTATTACTAATATTCCTTTGGACCTTACAGCTACACTAGAATTTATGCAAAGAGAGTGCTCTCGATGTAACTCGTTGGCACGAATCCTTCATCCCAGCCGTTGGGTCCGTTCAGTCGTCGTACTCTTGTCCAGCCATCACCTTGATCTAATTCTATCACTTGAAGTTCTTCACCTTCTGACATTGGAATGCTTCCGTCACTTGTAGCTAGAAAAGAATAGATACCAAAATTAACTTTTATTTAAATTCATCTATATAACTAATTTTTAGAATCCTTACTTCTAATTAAATTTCCTTTTATATTAATACAAAGTAAGAGATATCTACAAATCTACAAATTTTGAAAATTCATCTCAAAATTATTTCGTAACGATATGGAATTCCTGAAACGTTTGTTCCAAGAGTCCTTTCTTTTCAATTTTCCTATACTATTAGCTTAAGATGAAAGAAATGACAATTTTTCTAATCACCTTCAGTTAATTATGCGTGTTCCTCAAAGATCTATACTTGGACCACTATTATTTTACCCTTTATATCAAATTATTCCATTGATTTAATACGCTTAATTGATTCTGGAATTTCACTGTTGATTTTTGATGCTGCAGATAGTAGATCCTATATGAGGACACTACGATGTTTATTTTTCTTCGCGTATTTATTTTATGTATCGCAGGTCTGGTTATGATAAGCAATTTATTTTTAACAGCCCCTTTTAAGCTTGCACAGTAAAACCCGCTTAAATGCACATCTAATTTGTCAGAAAATTTCGTGCATTTAAACGGTTTGTGCATTTAAACGTTTTTAAGATAAATGCACATGTTGTGCATTTAAGAGAGCTCGGATTACTTTTTTTCAGTTTGGTTAATTACATAGCGTTCTGTTCTCGTCTTTACTTTACAAATTTTAGCAAAATTAAACAATTACAATCCGCAATTTACAAGGTCCACCCGCCAACTCAAAAAGACTGAAATGTCAAAGCAAAGACTAACGAGAAAGTGTTCTTCTTCTTCTTTGCCTTTAAATGGTAACCACCGAGGGGACAATGTAAAGGTACTACACTTCTACAGATCTGTTCATTTAAAATATGTATATTGCATTTATCCGGTTATTTTTTAATTCAAATACAAAATTCGTACCTGAAATTAATGTGCAAATAAGAGGTTTGTGTATTTAAGAGGTGTGCAATAATGCGGTCTTTGTTTCTACACATTAATAAGGCGAAAAATTCGGTGCATTCATATCGTGTGCAATAAAAGGAATTGTGCAGTAAAGCGGGTTGCATTTAAACGGGTTTTACTGTATATAAAAATAGCTTTTTCAAAATTGATACGGTCAGAATTTAAAAAAGACCTGAGTTGTTTGTTTATAAAACTAGAACTACCAAGACCAGTCAAATCCTTCCTTGAATTAATTATATTTTTCAAAGTTATCTCTTAAGATTTATGCCAAAGTTTGTTAAGGTTCGAAATTATGAGATATTCAAAAAACTTTTTCATTTATAATTACTAATTCCAAATTGAAAGAACATTACATTAAAGGCACAGAAAATTGTCAAAATTACAAGCTTGCTTTCCAGTAGTTCTAGTATTAAAGATGATCAGTTTATGATTCGGTGCCATTCCTTAGCGTATGTTCAAAGATCGAAGTAAGTAGGTAATCTTATTACAAGTTACTTTATCCCATGTTTTTGTCGCAACACTTACTGAAATCAAATAAGAAAACTCACCTTCAAACGGATAAAGCGCCCTACACGTGCCGAGAGGTTGCAATGCTTCAGCCTCGAAGTAGGCATCCTCTCCCATGGCATTTTCATTAGCACTTCCTTGACCGGAGCCAGGAAGGGATGTGTGTGATGTGCCCAATCCGCTCTCAGGACTAGCCGAACTGCTGTGAATAAACAAGAAATGGACAGCGTTCAAAACACCAGCCAAGCGCAAGTTCTTAAGGTGCTAAGAATGCAAAAAAACAAAAAGTGTAAAACTAGATTACTAGCATGCGGGAGAGGGGAAGGATAAACACAATTCTCCCAATTAGTTTAGGGAACTACTCTAAACCAAAACAACTGAGAACGAACCATTACCCAAAGTCACTATATGTCTCTGGTGAACAAAAAAACAACTACGGTCTAGGAAAGGGTTTGATAAGAGGGCGGAACTATTAAATAAAGGAATGATGGACAATACGTCAAATGTGTACCCGTTATTATTAATATTAAGCCCGTTTTGAATTTGCGCCACATTATCCTCTGAATCTGACCTGCTTAAACTTCCTGCATCGTCGGGGTGGTCTTCGCCATCATCGTTTTCGCCACTACCATTGGAATGTCTGTCGATTTATCGTTTATATATGTAACGTTTTCATAGTTCAAGGTAAATCAAATAAAAGAGAAAAAAAATAACAAATTACAAAAAGACATAAACGGAAGGAGCTTACTGCGCCGCCACATTTTAAATTTGAAATTTAAATTACCTCGATACTCTGTGCCCGTTGTGCATATTTCTGAGCGCCTGCGGACTATTGTTTGCGATCTGTATGCTGCTGGCCTGCTCCAGGTATCCTTGATACTTCCTAAGGTCCTGTTTCAGCTTCTCCAGCTTATGTTCTGACTCATTTAGTTGACCCTCGACTGTCATCGGATTCCCAAGGTTTGAGTTCGCCTCGTACACCACCTTCATTTTCATTAGGCCATCCCGGGCCATTGTTTCTTGAGCGATTTTTTGCTGCAACTCCTGAATCTTAGCTTGTAACTTCTTTCGTCTTTGATTCGGTGGGAGATCGCTGAAGTCATCCTTCATTCCGTCCGTCGATAGGGAGTTCTATAGAAAGACAATATACACATTTTTAGACTCAGTTTCGACTCACTTATTAGAGGGAGCACATTTCTTCAACGAGTGCGGTTAATTGGGAAAACTTTAAAAGAAGTAAGGCTTTAAATTTGTCTCTAGGTGTAGGGCCAATCATATCAGGGTATACATTTTGATGTTTCTAATTTTCACATTTTTTATATAATTTCTTTTTCCATCTATGTGTGCTCTTCACACAAAGCATTTTTATTTTAGCTTTTATAAAGCACTGGATTATTTTTAAATTTATGAAATTTTTAAAAAAAATCTGGAATACAATATTTTAATCTCTGGTATGATTTGACATGGACCCTGTTATTTGTTATTTGAATATTAATGTTCATTTACGACAATTTAAAGCCGCACTACTTTTCAACTGTGCAATCGTACTTTTTTACACACATAAAAATAGATTTTTCTTAGATTGAGAACTTCCCAATTCAAGGCCTAATTAAAGTACGATTTAAAATAGTAAAACGAAGTTAGTTTTAGTAAGTATTCATTCATATACAGGTTGTTTCCAATATTAAGTATTCTCATGCAATATTTGTTTTCACTTAATACCAATTACTACCAAATTCAGATCACAAATCTATTTACATTTCATACTCGAACCAAAAACAAAATTTTTCTTTTCTTATTTTGAGTGTGAACTTGGAGGAAAAAACAAAGGTCAAGTAAGAAAAATACACAAAACAAAAATGCCAGAATACCAATTTAGAAAAAATGACACACAAATAATTTTGAAATGGTTTTATCAAACAAATGCTCTCTCTCTGCTTATAAAAATGAATTCTTCTGTTCTACATCTAGGCGCATACCTTCACTGTGATGCAGGCTTCAAGAATCTTCTGCTGATTTTTATATTTATATTTATTTTTGATATTTTGCATTGCAAATGTTTTTTTATGATTTGTTTTTCGTTTGTTTCATTAAAAAAAGCATTTTTATCGCCATGGTAGATATATATATATATGTATTGATTTTGTTTTGTGTAACGTTGATTGGATGCGTTTGTAAACGTTTTAGAGTTTTGGAAAAATGCAGCATGTAAGAAAAGCAAAGAGAAAAAAAACATAAGTGACGTACAAGAAAAAAAGCAACAATATCTAACCCTTAATTACTACCTTATGTTTAATTAAATTATACTTTTATAAATGTGTGTTCGTGTTTATGAGGGATGGCTGTTTTAGGAATATGTTGTGTATGATATATGAAAATACGATTGATAGTTTTAACAACACCAGTTCTAGCAATTTTACAAATTAAGCTTTTCACTAAAAGTTAACTAAAAAAAACTTAACGAAATAGCTGAAGAGCCTTCCCATTTACTTGTTGAGATAAATAAATATAAACGTAAGAATAAGTTTTTAAATTATCATATCCCCATGAACTAAGCTGGGGTGTGAAATTTGAAAATTCTGTTCTTTAATGGAGCATTGTAGTGTAACAAGAGTATTATTGTAGCATTTTTAATAATATATTACAAATTATTATTGTATGCATTTCAGTAGAAAAAATTATGAATATTAAAAAATATATCACGCTTCGAAATTTGATTTCAAGCTCTAAAAATTGTGAAAAAGACATATTTTAGACATTATCATGGAAATATCGATTGCGATTTGTGCTAAAATTGTATGCAAAATTTCTCCTCAATTTTTCAAGTCAAAAAGAAAAAAAAAATAACTTTTAACCTAGACAACATGCCGGACTGATTGATTTTTTACTTCATTTTGAATCAGCTGGATCGCGGTGAGTGCTTGACCTTATTCACTTGACCTAAACTAATGGGCACATCTTGCTCTTTATTTAAATGCAATCAAGATTCTTTTGTCATAACTCCTTATAATTTTGTTTTTCAAACTAAATAAATATTTCAATATAAGCACATTAGGTAATTTAGTCAATTGATGACGAATAAAAACAATGTCAGTTGGATACAAGAACACAAACTACTCGTGAATTTCTTAATCAAATAACGTAAAACTGAGCCTTTAAGTTGACAAATGATTTCTTCTTATGCAGATACAAAGTGAAGAATGATCATTTTAATGTTGACTAAAATTTTTATTCAAACTACTGAACGCACTACAGAGATGTTTCCTGTGTAATATTATTTATTCATCTAAAAATTATTTAAAACTTAGTTAACGAAATGATCATAAAAATTGTTTAACATCTCTTCTATATTAAAATATGTATTTATTTATAAATGCCAAAGAATTTACATAAGCGATTTAATTTAATTCATAAGTTTAACCTAGAAAAGCACCCTATGAAGCTTAAGTTTGCGACAGTATCTCTTCAGACGTGTTCGTGAAAAACGAAATGAAAACAAAACAAAAAGGAACACAAATGCGAGTAGATATTGTTATAAAAAATTGTTTCGTTATGATAAACACAATTCACACTAATTGTTTGCTTCGGACAATTAACATTCAACGATACTTACGATGCACAAATTATTTGTTGAATGAGGATGGCATCGATTATAAGTTGTCATATCATCAGAGGATTTTATGTAAACCGAGATCGCAACATAAGTATTTTTTTTTAATTATTTTTATATATTTGTTCATAGTTAAGAGTTATATTAATAGTATTTGTATTGTGCTTCGAAAAATATTTGTGATTTTATGCAAATGAGGAAAGCGCTTAGTAGAATATAGTAATAATATTGCATCAGCAAATTATGAATAATAAAACTTAAGAGTTAATGAAGTAGTAAAGAAAATTTATGTTTTAAAGTTATTTATAAAAATTTAAAATATCCTACTGATAAGTTGAAGTGTTAAAAAGCGGCAAGGAGCATAGCTAAATAAATACTAAAATGCATTAAATTAATATTTTAAATAGAGTATATATAGTTCATGTAGATAGCCTAAAGACATTCTATTTTTATTTTATTCATTTTGACGAGAGATGAGTTGTGAGCGTTATTACCGTTTTTTTAATTTTTTCGAATTTTGGGATTTTATTCTACAAAACGAGCGTAAAGAAAAATATTAACAAATATTTTTGATCACAGAAAGTCTATCGCATTATCGGTAAACAATTATTCATTATATTATACATATGTACCTTACAGGATACACATTTCAAATATTCAATTTTGCTGTCTCCCACCGATCACAACTATATCTCACGCCAAACTAAAACCGCTTTTAGACTCCAGCCAATGAAATTGAGTTTAAGGAAAATATCCGTAAATAGGTTTGGCTGGAGCCATAATATATAACTATATAAGAAATAAAATTTGTTTAAAGGCATGCGACGAAGAAAACTCACCTTATTACTGCTAAATATTCCAAAAAGTCCAACTCGTTTCTTAAGTTTATTAGCACCCATTGTACCCTTCATCGTTAAATGGTTAATTGGAATATTGTTGTAATGCATGTTGTTTGTGGAATCTGGATCGGATTTTGAGAGGTCTTCAAAAGGTATGTCTCCTGGCGGAGTGAATCCTGACTGATACCTTAAAAATAAATAATAACATTTTATATTCCTTTTTAAAAGCATCTTTTAACTTTCGATAATTAATCATCAATATTAAAAACAAAAATTTCACTTTCCATTTTTGAAATTGTTAACAATCTCATATAAAACAATTGCCTTTATTAATTCGTTTTACAAAATATACTTTGTCTTCCAAAAATTATCCATTGTCTAATTTAAATCAATACTTTTTAAGATAATGAGGTTTTTGAATTTTTTTTTTGTATGGGAGGAAATATATTTTTCAAAATTTATTCAAAAGCTAAAATTTGACCAATCTTATTTTTCTTGACTAACATTAACTGTTATGAGGCCAATAATTTGTAATCATGGGCAAAAACCTTGTTGACTTGTGTAATTAATGAAAAATGTTAAGATATTTTCCATCACCGGTAGAAGATTTTTGATTATATAGAAGCCAAAGGACTAGACCGAGGTGGTTAATGCAAAATATTACATTTTCTCATTAATAATTATTTCGATAATGGAAGTTATCAATTATTTGGATAATCGAAAAATTTTAACCGACTTATTACCGATTATTTGGATTATCGCACATATTTGGTTGAATAATCTCCGATTATTTGAGGAGGTATAAATATTTGACTGACTCATTACCGATTACTTAGATAATTTAAAATTTTTCCCTTGTTATTAATTATTTCGATAAGGAAACTTCTTTGCAAAGAAATTACAATCCTAAAAACTAGTGATGAAAAATTGCTTTTAGCTGATCCGAGGTCATAATTTTTGATAATTGAAGTTTTGTATTTTTTCAATGTAGAAAAAAGTAAGCCTTGATTCTTGTCATGTTGAAATTTAAAAAATCAAAATACTACCTCTACAGCATTGCACAAGCGCTTACCTTTCTATGACTTTAAGTGAGTCTTCTTTCTCATTTATTGACTCTGCAGCCTTAACGATACCTTCTAAACACCTAGCTATGATGGGTGCAACAGATGACTCCACATCTGCAGCTCCTTTGATAAATTCTTTAAGACCTCGCGTCCTCTTCTCATCGATCTCTTGTAACCTATTAAATACCTTTAAGGGAAGATATAATCAAAGTTTCAGTTGAGTTATTCTATCGGTCAAACAATGGACTAACTTACATTTGGCAGCAATACTTCGAAGTGCTGTTGTTGCAGATTATTCGTCTTCTGTAATTGATTGGCGTACTCGTTCTTTGCGTCGTCCGATTGTTGTATTTTCATCGTCATGTTGTGTTTTTGCTTTTCAACCTCAGCTCTGCTAAGATTAAGATCAGCATCGGCCTTCTGATAGTTATCGACGGCCTTCTCTGAGTCGCGGTATGCTTTTTCATAGTTACGCTTCGCACGTTCTAGCGACGCCAGCTGTGCTGCTAAACTCTGTGTCAGATTCGATCCGTCCGTTAAGCACTTCTAAATTAAGAAATAAGATGCATTGTCGAGTGATTAATTGTATTCAAATTGAATTGAACTGAAGTTTTTCGCCGGAAAGATAACGAACCTTCCGCTCCTCCTTTAGATTTTTCGAAAGCAATGTGATGCCTTGAATGATTTGTGCTGTTAGTGACTCCGCAACAACTTCTCTTTGTCCGGCCAGGTCTCCGATTTCCTTTAGTACATTTTTAAATGCCTGCCATGATGTGAATCTGGAATTGAAGACGATGCCAAGATTTTATATAGCTGACATAATCTATCATGCGAGGATCACTGATCATCAGTCGATGTTGTTGCATTAGCTCAGTGTGCGATCAATGAATGGATTCGCTTCATTATCGATCGCTATCTGCAATCTGAATAGTCTTTTCGTTTCAAGGAATCGCTCTTTTCTCACGACGTAGCAATTAGGGAAATTTTAATTATTAGCCACATATCGACGAACAATGGTAAGGTGCAATTAGAGCACTATTACAATCTTCACACAAACTGCGAACACCTCTGGCTAGGAACTGAGATAAATTGATTTTATCTGTAGCAACAAATGTCGCGGCTCGGCGATGTAAGGTATTAGCATTTAATTGCAAATCAACGTTGATTTCACGACTATTAACTACGTAATTTTAAATTAAATTTCCCTGTGTACAACTAACCACTTTTCGCTTCGGTTTGACCAAGGTTGGGATATAAAATGTACAGGTCTTAAATATAAAAAAGACAACATTTATAAATTTCTTTGTATAGAGCAGTGCTTTTCGTTAAAGTCGTAAACACCTCATGTAAATTTAGTGCTACAATATCCATTAATATGTATGTGAAATAGTTATAACAAGATGATAATCAAATTTTTTATCATGTTAGAAAATACTTGTTAAAAAAGTCGACCTTTATTTTTGAATGGACTTTGAATTTATATCACTTCCAGACACAAAAAAAGTGCCTGAGTAGTGTCTATATAAATAACCGTCGTTTATCCTAGCCTCGTAATTAATTAACTGATCTAATCTAAACTTGATATATAAATTCGTTCAACAAATAGCTCGATCTGTTTTTTATGCTTAAAATAACATGGGCATCAGGGAAGATTAAAATAAAATAAAATGTTTTCTTTTCTTTTCAGAAATGGCTCTAGTAATCTTGCCTAGCCTTATTTTAAAACTTAAATTAGTGTGAAATTCTTAAATTTTAAACAGGTAAGAATGCTTTTGAAAAAAATATTCAATTGAAATGAAAAAATATTAAACAAATTTTTCTTCCATAACTAATCGGAAAGTTTACTCTTTTTAATTACGCAACAAACTTTGAAAAATATTGAACAGTGTTTATTTTATAGCATTTTTAAAAAGAAACTATACGACGGCCCGCTCTCTATATGTGCAATACTATTTTTTCCTAGTATTGAAATGAGGCGTCATTTCCGTAAGTTCTAGAAGTAGTAGTAGAAGATTAAAAAACTAATATTTGCGATTTAAGCTAATGAAACAATCTAAAATATATATTTTACTTTACTTTGTATGCGGGAATCCCCTTCAATATTTTGGGGAGATAAAAAAATTGGTTTTATGGTTCCTGGTTTTATGGAATAGGGCCAAATCAAGAAGTAATACCAATTTATTTCATCAAAATTGTTTAATATTAAAATGAAATCCCTATCTGCAAAGTCGCACCTGAATCACAATCCCTAGCTGAGTGGGTGCGTCTATTAAAGAAAATAACATAGAAACAAATTTGTTACGCCAAGCCCAAAACTGTCAAATGTAAATATAGACACCGATGGTCTGCAGTGAATATAAATTGACATGAATACCAATTTTATTGTTATGCCACCATTCTTTTAAATTTTTCTTCTTAACGGCCAATTAGTTTTCCCAATAAGTGATACTAGTTCCCAGAAATGGTTGTTACAAAAAAACGTGCATGCATCTCGAAAATTAGCCAAAATGGGCAAGTTCTATTCCTTCGAATCACGCAAAGTCTGCCAGAATTATTGTAATTAATTATCATGTCTCGGCATTTGACCTTTGAGTAGTTTTGTTGCGCAGGAATAAAAGATACAGTCTATACTTTTGGCACAGCATGAGAACACTTTGAGTACTTAGATATAATGTCGTATCTTTACCTCAAGCACGCACCAAAGCTCGACACTATGATCATTTATGTGGCATTCAGAATGTTCTTGGTCTCATTAATGACTCATAATTATTGGCATGAAAAGATAAGACTTAAGACCCGAGGTACCTGTACTTATGCCCGCAATCGCGAACGCATTTCTGTCACGCCCATTCTCTTTCTGGCTATATAATCTGCATGGCAAAACCAACATTTTCTACTTTATCCGCTGTGACAAGGCGCGTCACAAAGTTTATATCTCCAAGACGATTATAGAGATTAGCCGAAAATTTACGAAATGAGTTATTTCTGGAATAATTGTCTAGGAACGACGGTGAAAGTAATAAAACTATGAAGAAAAGTCGCATCAAGGTTTTCAGTTTGAAATTCATTTCGTAATGGATGAAGACCAGTTGGACGGGTGCCAAAGACCAGCGAACTTCTTAATTATATTTATTCTTTGTGCGACTCCGCGGGACGCATATGCAATATGAAAAAGGGATGGATTTGTTGGCATCGCACGGCACATGAAAGCGGCTGCGATAAGTGTTCAATGACCTGATAAAGTTATTAGGAAATATGAAAACAATTTTTCGACATTTCTCGAAACTATCTTGGCGTGTAAACTGTAAGCGGTTAAGTCAATTTTGGTTGTGAAACGTTAAAATAACGAAATGTCTGAGACTTGGTGATAAATATGTAGAATGTGAGTCATTTGGAATTTGTTCCAGTTTAAAGTAACCACAGAAATACTTAATTCATTGGAATTGAATTGACATGGCATGTTTGAATTTTAAATTGCAATATTTTCTTAGTTTTCATAAATAAAGAAAAATATTCAAATCTCACATTTAGATAAGAATTAGAAGAACAGACATTCTATGTTGAATTTTCTTCTTGAGTTCCTTAATAAAGGTCTAATGAATAAAAAAAGGTGAAATTAATTTTAAGTACATTGTTCCTTTCAAATGCAATTTCAAAGTCAACTTGAATTTTATATATGAAAAATTTATTTTAAGTTTAGAAATGAATAAGATTTTACGTTTGATTTGACTATATAAGTCAATTTTTCTTTTTGCGCTACAGTACGTTCTTCAAGATCTAATATAACATCGTATAAGGAAAATAATGCTTATTACTAACTTATGGATCATCGGCTGGTTTCTTTTTAAAAGGGCTATAGAATAAACTCTGTTAAATATTTTTCAAAGTTTGTTGCTTTATTGAAAAGAGTAAATGTTCCGATTGGTTATGGAAGATTATTTCATTTAAATAGCTGCCTGGGTTGGCTTGCCAGTAGCTCACATTGTGAACGCAATATTCCAGCACATTTTCGATAGTTTACGACGACCTTTTCAAAATTCGCGCTGTTTCGACCACATAGCACTCGTTTTGGAAAATCGTTTTCATTACTTATCAAAGTTGTTCAAGCTTAAATTTATTCATTTCGTACTGGGGAGATACGAAACTATGTTTCTACCATTTATTTGAGCGCAGAACAGTTGTCTATATCAAAACAACATGTAATTTAAAAAGAAACCAACAGATTGCCTACCCTTTAGTTCAAACAAACCTGTTAACAAATTAACCTACAGCGCAGTTATTTATATACATCAAATTTGTTCAGTAACCCTCACTATTGTTCAAAACTCTCCAGCGAATAATTTTAGCAATTCTGTGTTGATGTTAGTTAGACGCAGACGAGGAATTAAGCCCTTGTTAAATCAATTTAAAATTTTAGAATTCAGGTCGATGTCTCGGCCAGTTTTGCAACAATTCCCTTTCTTAATTTCGAACAGAAAATGCGGCAAACATTCAAAGTACAATGGAAACTTTTTTCCAATATCCAAACTTTTATCCCGGATTAAAAGCAGCATTTGTAGCCACCCACCTTGCAAAAAGTCGACCTTCTTTACAGTTGGCTATAAATAAATGCAATCTAAAACTCGAATTGAAAAATCCCCTTTGCTGGTGAATAACAACGACTACGAGTATGAGGAGTCACCGGAAAAAAACCCGATTGTTACTTCGATTCGCAGGGAATTTAACTCCCAACAGTTTATTGATTTGAACTGTATTCCTGTTACAGGTGAATCAGGTCGCCCCGCCTCCTACCCCAGATACCTCCAGTCGCACACAATCCAGATTGATCGATAGAAGTTTTTGGGCCAAAGTTTAGTATCCATGGCGAGACATTCGCTTTGTTGCACTTCTTTAATCTTAATCTATTCAAAAGGCGAACTGGAACATCTATGGTTCATAAACTACTTTCTGAATTAATTTCGGTGACGAAAAGCCTTAAAATAGTTGCATCGAATCAGAAGAAGAAATGGCAATCAAACCTGTAGCCTTATAACACGGTTTGAACTTCTGAGATGTGTACAGTTACACAGTCTTAGATAACAACAAAACAAAGTCATGAATTATGCAAAATTATTAATTCCACAAGCCGTCATACTTACTCATAGTCTTCCTCCTCTTTTTTCTTGGGCTGGTAGTTCTTAACGAGTCGTCTGAAAGGAAACAAACAGAAATCAGTGGTAATTCAAGGCTATTAATTAGTATGTAGATATGAAAGATTTTTAGGGCAAAGAAAGTTGGTATATACCCAGAAAACACCCTAGCATTGGATGTTCTACATCTTTTAACGAAAGTTTAATTATCATCATAATTACGTAATATAAACCACCTGTTCATAAATTCATTTTCTGTATTCGATTTCTCAATTCAGCTTTAGAAAAGAAGAATTCTTGAACAGGAGGAAAATTCCAAAATTTTCGAAATTAACTTAATTAAAGTAAAAATGTTATTTACGGCTCAGAGAAAAGAAGATCTATATTGCCCCCTTATATACACCTATCTCTGCGTAGCTATTATATAACAATTTCGGTAATAATACAGGTTAAAGGAGGTTTTTTAGCTCGCTGATTTCAAATTTGGTGTAGAAATTTTAGAATTGAAGAATGAGATTAATTTGCTTTAAAAAGGCTTTATAAGGTTTGCTTTAATTTTAAAAATGGTACAAGGAAAAAAATTTGTAGTCACGGATTAAAAGTTTAATAAGTTATGAATTTAAAAATTGCACAATATTCACAAATAATAGTACTTTATTCATGATTAATGTGTAAAATTGTATAAACAGTTTTCATATATTATAAATATAATTTGTAAATGGTACGTACGATGTAAATATATTTGCAACATATTATTCAAGACCTTATATGTATAGTTCATGAGTAACTTATACACAACTCTACATTCAAGGGTACTTAAACACCAATTGTAAGTAACTTACGCATAAAACTGAACTGAGGAATATTAAAACACAATTTATGCGTAACTTTTTGATACTTAATTTGTACGAGATTTTAAGTTTTGACATACATCTGTATTTGTCTCTGTTTATAAAATGTTTTTCATATATACTATGTGGACAAGAAATAGTAAGACTTTTTAATTTAAATTTCGCGCGGAAATCCATTCGTCGAAATATTTGTTTTTCTACGTTGGTATGACTGTCAGTGACATCTGTGCCAAATATCACATCAAAATAATCATTAGTGTTTAGTATACGCTTGTCTTTCTGAAGTACAAAAAGTGCATTCGGCGATTTTTACAATTACCATGTTTCCATGCACAGGGTTGAGTTGGAGTTGAGTTTTCGTTGAGTTAAGAAAATGGCCACTAAATCTGAACTGTTTCCATGAGCAACTTGGAGTTGAGTTGACAAAATAAACTGGAATGACATTTGAAGCTAACCCCAACTCAACCCGACTAGTTTCGTGGAGTTAACTTGGATTTAACGAAACTCAACTCAACCCGAGTTTCCATGAACACTAACTCGAGTTCAACTCGAGTTGAACCCTGCATGGAAACACAGTAATTGAGTGAAATTATTCAACAAAGAAGTTCCATTAAACTTTGTGTGCGGAATCAAATTTCTGGTGCCGAAACGTTCAGAATGTTGCAAAAGGCCTTCGGTGATAATTGTATGTCGCGAGCAAGTGTTTTTGATTGGTACAAATTGTTCAAAGAGGGTCGAGAACGCGTTGACGACGAACCACGTCCAGGACGGCCATCAACATCAACTGATGATCAACACGTCAATAAAATCAAGGAATTGGTGCTCGAGAATCGACGATTAACAGTCAGAGACCTTACTGGTATCGTTGGAATATCGGCAGGATCAGTGAAAACCATTTTAAAAGATCATTTGGGCCTAAGAAAAGTGAAAGCACGATTGGTTCCAAAATCACTCAATTTTCTTGAAAAACAGCGTCGCGTTGATGTCTGTGAAACAATGCTTTCCGACTACCAGGATGTCATGAAACGTATTATAGCTGGCGACGAGTATTGGATCTATGCTTACGACCCGGAAACAGACGATCAATCGGCCGAATATCGTGCCGAAGCCGAAAAAACCACGTCAAAGCAAGTCAAAAATCAAGGTCATGTTGACAGTTTTCTTCGATCATCGAGGTGTGGTGCACTCCGAATTCCTTCCGACCGGCCAAACTGTCAACAAGGAATACTATTTGAGTGTTATGCGTCGTTTGCGCGAAGCTATTTGTAAAAAGAGGCCGGAATTATGGGCCGACAACTCTTGGTTTTTACACCACGATAATGCACCGTCGCATCCTGCATTGATTCTTCGTGAGTTTTTCGCCAAAAATTCAACCAATATCGTTCCACAACCACCGTATTCGCCTGATTTAGCTCCGTGTGACTTCTGGTTGTTCAGTAAACTCAAACGACCGCTCCGGGGAAACCGTTTTGAGTCAATTGAAGACATTAAACGTGAATCGCTACGCGCATTGAAGGCTATTCCGGAAATTGACTTTAACAACTGTTTCGAGGATTGGAAAAAACGTTGGCATAAGTGTATTGGGGCCGGGGGGGATTACTTTGAGGGGGACGAAATAGATTTGGCAGAATAAATAAAGAATTTTAAAATTATGAACAAAGTCTTACTATTTTTTGCCCACAGTAGTATTATCCGTAATAAATCATAATATACGTATACTCTTAAATTCTGAATAATAGTCATAACTTTACAATCAATAACTGTTGGCTGAATTTCATACTTAAGTAAAAATTATGCTACTATACATAATATATAACTTTTCTCTTCGATTTTTTCATTTTTGTATTATAAAATGTTTTAAAAATTGAAATTTCTCTACACAAGTCATGATTAGGCGATAAACAATGATGTAAGACGTATTCTGAATCCATATGATTCAATAACTTCGTCCAATCGGAACCCAGAAATGATAGAGTCGGCTGGATAAACAGCTTTATCTTTATTTTACGTCAAGATAATCGTTCCGGTATTGTTAAACGACTGTACGTGAAAAATTAATGTTTGTTTCAACAAAATATTTAGGAAATACGTTTTCTTGTATTTGCTATT
Organism: Dysmachus trigonus; assembly: GCA_949715965.1. Taxonomy (NCBI): domain Eukaryota; kingdom Metazoa; phylum Arthropoda; class Insecta; order Diptera; family Asilidae; genus Dysmachus; species Dysmachus trigonus. The sequence continues at coordinate 76,849,230 of OX454322.1, read as the reverse complement.
AGTATTATTGTAAAAGGTATGAAAATACAAAATATTGTACTACTACTCGAAGTATCTTTAAAATTACAACTAAACCATTACCAATAATATTTCAGAAAAGATAAAATATTTATATTTCAAAAATTAATAAATTATATGTATTTTAAAACTAAAAAACATACTTTCTAAAATACAAACTAATAAACTTCTTAAATTGAAATACAATAGACATAATGATGCTTTTTGAAATATAATTTATCAAGCGGAACTAAAATTCATACTTTCTGAAATTTAACTCACTAATTTGAATTTCAATTCAGTAGTATCTGAAATAAAATTCACAAATACAATTTATACTTTCTAAAATACAATTAGAAAAGGTGTGGATATGAAAAATGGTATCGTGCTATCGTAATCTGAATCCAAGACCAAAATACTAACGACAACTATTGTCCGATATTTAATAACAATGATTTGGACTCTGTTTTTTAATATAAAGAATATATTTTATATGACCTTTTTGTATGAATAATGAACCTTTTGTTGTTTGAGTGTATTCTAAAAAAAAAAGTGGTTTGAAAGAAATGCAGATTTATGTCTTAATTTTCTCAATGTGTAATTTACTGTCCTTATGTCGGGGAAGAAAAATGACTATACATTTGTGGAATTTTTACATTATGTAAAGCGCCCATTTGAAGTTTAAAGATTTTTTTTCTCACTAAGATACAAGTGAATATTTCAGAAACATCTAGTGGAAAATTTACATCGGGAAGACAGTCTTCTTATCTAGATGCAATTATCATCCGCGAAGAAAGTGGAAAAATGCGAGTGATGGGATCATAATTACGCGTCGCATAATGCCAGCCAGCGGCGAAGAAACCGCATTTCCCATCAATTGTTGGCAGAAATTGACAAATTAACGAGATAACAATAAAGGCTCCGATCCGGCAGCTGGCGGCGGCCTGCATAATCACCCTGGACAATGGATGGATCGACGAGCGCCAATACTCGCGGAATTTTGCAAGATTTCCTTTCTGCGCTTTGATGGAGCACCGCGGGAGGAGGGGAGGGGCTCCACTGTAGTGCAGATTTTGTACTGCAGATCGAGTGAGCGGCGGGGAGTGAAGCGACGTCGTCGTCGTCGTCTTCGGGACTTTCTTCAAGATCCACATTCTGCCAAAAAGCACTCGACGCAGCCAGTGGCTATTTATGGACGAGAACTTTATGAATGAAACAAATTGGGTCAATTTAAGTTAATTAGGAGCTGAAGCTGTCGTGAGATGAAGAATGAATGGATTTAATTGTTGTTGTTTGTTGGTTACGGCCACCCGAACGGGCTTTAATCGGCTACCCGGGGAAAAGTCAATGCGATGACGTCAATTCGATGCGCCTCAATGAATATATTGAAACCCTAAACAAATCATCTCACTAGGTTCCTTGTTTTTGATAAATACATATTCATCTTGCAGAGGATGGTTATGCCATTGCCTTGCTTAAGTGGGATTAATTGGGAAATCCATTTTGATTCTGTCTGACGCTGAGACCAGAACATTTTTACGAGCGAAATAAAATTTTGAACAAATAATAAAAATATGTACAATTCCTTCAGAATTTCCACACAATTAGTGATACAAACACAAAATTATGACTTAAACGTTCATTCAATTGACAGGCATTTTTAATCATGTACCCATCTTTTAGGACCAATTTATATATAATATATTGTATGTACATATATAGAAAGATATGGACTTATCTCATTGACAAAGAAGTAATATTATGTATTGTAATTATTTATTATTGCAAGTAATACTTTAGGAGATAGAGTAAATATCAATGACTATCAAGAATTAGTAAATTTCTGAGTTGGGTAAAGCTATATTGACTGTTCATATTGATCAGTAATGTCCCTTTCCAAATAAGCTTATAATCAACATCCTCTATGTGAAAAAAGTTAAAACATTGTAAAACTAATGAAAAATAATGAAACAAATTCTGCCTAAACTAGTTTCTTTGTTTACTTCTCTAATTCTTTACGTTAGGATATAATTTCATTCCCTTACCACTTTCATATTAACATATGACTTACACGCTACAGTTTATAATATTATCGTTTTTTCTGTCTACTTTATCTTCACAGCTATGCGCAAGATAACAAAGACATACTAAGAAACTTTTTTCCTGTTTTTCTGAAAGAAGGCCCTTTGTGTTAACAGTAGTACTTTCAGCAACAAAAAACTGAAGTATCCAAAATTAGCTCGATTCGATTTTAAGGGGACATTCTCTTTCGAAATTGAAGAAAAAAGCACTTTTTAAAAATTTTATTATGAAAAAACTATTATATTTACTGACAAAATTTCTTTTGGACATTGTTCAACTGTGTCTTAAGAATATAAAAAAAATTTTTTTTTTCATTTTTAGTTTCCCTTGGCTCCTGTAGAGGGCGTCGTCCAAAAGTGACGTTTAATACGGTAGGACAATTTGTGGACCTCCTGTAACAGATTTTTGAAAAATTCAAAATGGATTCTATTCTTGAGACTCTAAACTAAGGGATATGCCTCTAAAACTCATACTTTTTCATATTTTGAAGTTTTCATATGTATATTTCAGAAAAATGCGAAAAAAAAGCAATTTTGTTTTGGGGTAAGTTACCCCCGTAAAAAAAGGGGTTTTTTGTTGTTAAATTTTAGAGGCATATCCTCTAGTATTTTCAATAAGTAATCGAATGCTCTTTGGTTTTTTAAAATCGGTCAAGTAGATTCGGAGAAAACCGTCCTACCAGTTTGAAAAAGGTAGTTTCGAGAAAAACGCGTTTAAAGGTTTTTTACCATAATTTTATTGAATAGAAACCGGTGTTTACTCATGGGTGAGCGCTCTTACAAATATAGCTGTAACTTTTTTTCTATTACGAATTTCTTGATGAAATTTTAGGAGGGAACTTTTGAAAGTATATAGAATCCAAATATGTAAAAATCTCAAAATCGATTTTTTGAAAATTTCGAAAGAGAATGTCCCCTTAAAGCTTGTTTCGAATCTATTATCAAAATTTGGAAAATAAGATTCCAGATCCGTTTGAGTGCGAAAATTAACAATTAAAAGAATATCCATAAAAATGGGAACAACGAAATTTTCGGGGCCGCTGATTTCGAATCTGTTAACGAAATTCTAAATAATATGTTCAATATACATCATCAATTCTTGCTCTCATTAGCTGCGTTTTTTAATGATCTGATTTAGATCTGGAATTTTGTATTGAATTGAAATTTTTGAATAATTAGAAATAGTAAAATCTCTTCATTTTACTTTAAGAATATCAAATTCAAGACTTATGACCATTTTGCGTTAAAAATTAACCCAATAATTTTATCAGTTAAATATTTGAAGTTTGGATGGGTAAAAATCATGAAACATCAATTTTAAAATCTTTTTTTATACAGGTCACGATTTAAAAAATTCAATATGTTTAGAGAGCATGGCGCGCAATTTGAAAGAGTGAGGAAGGGATATGGACATTTTTGGCATTGGTTCGTTTGCAGAAAAAAATATATATATGAGGCATTCTTTGTGAACGGACCACCCCTTGCTGTCCAAAAATGGTGAGCTCGATTTAAGGTCGACCAAGGCTCAAAAGAAAGGTTTTGATCTCTACTTTCGAATGCACACTGGCTTTCGAAGAATCCGCCTATACAGAGCCCAATATGGCAGCTAAAACCACGTGACCTCCATTACTTTTACTACTTATGAGGCTATAAAATGGGTCGCATGATTCCGATTGAGGTCTACAAAGGCCCAAATGAAAGCTTTTGACTTCTGCTTTGAAAAACTGTATCGCAAATGTTTTTTTTTGGATTGCTCAAAATCCAATATGGCCGCTAAAACCACGTGATTTTTATAATTTGACCACTTAAAAGAGTACAAAATGGCTCGCAGCATTCCGATTGAGGTCTATAATGGCTTAAATGAAAGCGATTTTTGCAATACAGCTTCTGAAAGCAGAAGTCAAAAGCTTTCATTTGGGCCTTTGTAGACTTTAATCGAAATGATGCGACCGATTTTATAGCCTCATAAGTAGTAAAAGTAATGGAGGTCACGTGGTTTTAGCCGCCATATTGGGCTCTGTATAGGCGGATTCTTCGAAAGCCAGTGTGCATTCGAAAGTAGAGATCAAAACCTTTCTTTTGAGCCTTGGTCGACCTTAAATCGAGCTAACCATTTTTGGACAGCAAGGGGTGATCCGTTCACAAAGAATGCCTCATATATTAAAAATAATAATGATAATTGCCTAATTGTTTGATTTAGTAATTTCAAGGAAAAAAAGTGATCATTAGACGATAGGCGTAACACTACGGCTGATTATTTTCTTTCACTTCAAATGGCTTTGTATATACATATATGTTTTTGAATCATCATGTTTATGCATATACATCAAGTTCTGCTGCAGTTGCACTTGCACCAACCGTAAATAGGCAAACAGAAGTCATTGTTGTTTCTTAACAATTAGAGTATCTATTTATGTTATCTTCACTAAAGTTAGATGTCATTTAGCCTCCTTTGGAAGGTAAAGCTTTCAACATTTCCTGCCAAACTAGTGGGTTTATAAAGTCTTGATCGTCAGAACATTTATCAGCTAAAACATGTGAAAATGTTGCGCATCATCCACAAAAATGATAAATCGACTAAAATGACAAAAGCAGCTCACTTCAGTGAAGGCAGCTGCTTGCAGAGGTTTCAGCAAAAGTGAAAATATGCCATAAACCCTAATTCCAGCTTCCTGCGAGCAACTTATCTGCACGAGGGAATGACGAAAACTTGATGTGGCTTATGTGCTGACTTCCGTTCAATTTTATTTTTCGTAACTACGTCGTCTTCGAGCTAGCGAAAATTATTATTTTTTATTCTGACTTCTTAGCAGCAGTCTCCCAAATAAGGCTTTATATTTACAAGCCTCAGCGTAAATGCCCACGTCGAGCATCAACTTGAGTTTAACAAACTTTTCGAATGGCTTTTGTTCTATTACAAAAACACCTTCCGCGGGGCATAATGGGGCCAGAAGATGTGAACAGCCTCCGTGCAGGACGGATATCGCCGACGGCTTTTTTTGTCGTTTCGGTTTCGACGACCGGCCACTCTCAGAACAATCGTACTGAAAAACGCATTATACCCTCTTACGGAGTCATTACACGAGCTGAGCCACTTAAGAATGTTGCACTTTGTTTGGCGGAGCACACACCTGGCTTCCATGCGAGCACGTGGAGGTGTCTGCGACCCCAACAAATAAGATTTCTTGAGACGCTTTTATTAGGGTTCCTTGACTTCCGTACCAAAACCGAACTTTATTGGTTCGATTTTGCCCGTCCGTTGGTCGTTCTGTATGTCACCGCGTCCATTATACCTCCGGCCTTATTTTAAAAGTATCGATATGAAATTTGGCATAGTAAGTAATAGAACTTACTTTACCACAATATAGTTTTCTAAAACGAGTCTAAATATATGTTTGACAATAAAGAGGAAAAGTAGTTAAAACCAGAACAAAAATAAAAACAAAGACTACAAATTCGCGCATTGAGGATTCCGTACCACACAGATGGGCCATCTGTTGGTTTCTTTTTAAATTGCATATTATTTTGACACAGAAAGATCTTTCGTCTAAAAAAAAATGATAGAAAAAACAGTATCATATCTCCGCGGTGCGAAATGAATAGATTTATGCTTGAACAATGTTGGGAAATGTTGAAAATTTTTTTCCAAAATGAGTTCTGTGTTGCCGAAACAATGCCAATTTTGATAAGAAATTTCGTTCGAAATAATGCACCAACGCGCTTGCTGTACGCAAGTTGTCGAAAAAAATTTGTGAGACTGAGGTATTAATTGATGACACAAGTTCTATGCACTCAGCCGAGAATATTGCTGCAGTTGCCGAAAGTGTGCAGCTAAACCTGAGAACCTCAACTCGCCACAAATCTCAATAACTGAGCAAATTACCATCCGCTTCATTATCGCTCTCTTTTTGGGCTTTAGAGCGACTCGAAATTGACGTTGATTTTGATACAAAATAATCTTTTCCAATGAAGCCCATTTTCATCTTGGCGACTATGTAAACAAGCAAAATTGTCATATTTGGGGTTCGGAAAACCCACACGTAGTCGTAAAGAAGCCATTCATCTTCGGCATGTAACTGTTTGGTGTGGTTTTTGGAGTGACGGCATTATTTTCCCATTTTTCTTCGAAGATCAAGATGGCAACAACATTACGGTCAACGGAGAGCGCTACGGAGACATGATAACTGATTTTTTAAACCAAAAATTGAGGAATTGGACGAGCTCTCGTTCCAGCGGGATGGCGCTACGCGCCACACAAGTCGTGCAACAAACAATCTTTAATGCACTAACAATAAGTGTTATAATAGTGTAATCAGACCATTTTCACAACATTTATAGCTTAACCATTTTTTTACAATACATTTTTAAAGGTGATCTGGAACAATTGCATTAGTTTCTCAATTCTACCTCCCTTTGCAATGTTAAATTATAGGGAAATGGGGAATCGAAGAAGTGGAAAGAGGCAGATAACACGCACAGAACATAAATACGGATAAGATTTTTTCACTGTGAATTTTTAAAGGCGAGCTGGAACGAACATTGTTGTGTGTTTCGCTCGATTTAGAATAATGCTGGGGGTCTTAATATGTAATGTAGGTGAATATGAACGATTTTAAACGTTTTTAAGTGAAACTTCTTATGTGACGCCAATGCCTCGACAATTTGACGTGTAAAATACTGAATCGATGAAACGTAAATGAGTTACAGCTTGTAATATATCTCCTTTTTCTTTGCCTTCTTTCTTTTTGTTAAAATTTAATTATTTATACATAAGAAGTTTCACTTCGATCGAATGTCCCGCGACACACCTTTTTTCTAGATCTCACGGTGGGTAAAGATTCCAGGAAAAAATAAAATGAAGTCGTGACTATCATAGTTTTTGCAAAATTAGCAAATCAGTACGGAACCTTCAGCGGGCGAGTCAAACTCGCATTTGACCGTCTTTTTTTCCTCGTCACTTGATTGGCTGAGAAGCTCGTTATTTGGACATTGAGGAAGACTACTCGTGGTTTAAATGCGCAAATTGGAGGCTGCGATTAGTTGCCAGTTTCCTTTTTACCTCGTGAAATCTAGTTCCACCTACATACCACAAATATGATACAACATAATAATAATAATTACCCGACCTGTTTCCATATTCTTGCGTTAACCAGTTAACAAAGTCGACCTTCAGTGCGAATCACATTTTCCACTTTTCATAAATCTGCAGTAGTGGCAAGCTCCGACCACCGCCTTTCTATCCTCGCATCTGATTACGGCGGATGGAGGAAACGCGCAAGAGAGATAAATTCACGGGCAATGCGCCGCCAGACGGCCACAAAGGTAGGGGAATAAGTCGACAATAAAAACCAACAACTTCTTAATAAATTGTTTGTTTCCTTATGCCAGCTTAAGCTGTCTTTTTAGTATAATTTTCCTTTTGTAGGCCTCAACGGAGCGATCTCGTAACTTGCTGCTTTTCACAGTCTTTGTCTTAGAAAAATGTGTTGAGCGGAGTCTGCACTTTGCTGAGTATCGTTTCTTTTTTTTTTTACCGACAAGCTAGAACATATCATCACACTGGCCATGGTGTTGCTTATACTTGGCATATTTTTAAACGATTTTATTTAGATGTACAGCTGTCTGACTAAGAATAAAATCTTGTAATCGAATTTTCACCCACTTCCAATTAACCGATTGAGTTGAAATCTTGCACACATGTGTAGCTCCGATGACAATACAAAATTATGGTGATACGGAGCTGATCAGATCATGCAGACAGAACGTAGTCAAAGACTTTGATAATTAATAATTTTATAGAAAAAAAGTATATAGAATGATGAATAGAATCCCTTTTGAATTTTTACTTAATCTGTTACAGGAAGTCCGCAGTGTCCCACCGATTAAAAAGTGTATTTTGGAAGAAGACGCCCTCTACAGCGATCAAGTAGAACTAAAAGTGCTAAGATTTTTTTTCTTATATTCTAGATGTAGATGACTATAGGTCACTTTAGTTTAAAAAATCAGAATTCAATTTTAAGATATTAAAACATATTCATAGTTACATCAAACACGTTTGGCTCATTTTCTCAGAATCAATAAAATGTTACCTGGATCACTTCTGTTCAAAGCTATCCAACTTTATTTTTCTGAGCTTAATTACAAGAGTTGCACTAATGCACACGTTCAGCGCATGATCTGAGTGATTTGACCCCTTTAAAAACGATACAAAGTCATGTAGTAAAGTCCAAAAATAGTGTAGCGATCACAAAATTTTCATTAAAAATCCCAACTCACTCCAACAACTGCTAAATTCTCACGGGACTTTCTTTCTCAGATAGACTTTCTGACGATCTTGCAAACATAAGAAAAACATTTTCGCATCGACTCCTTTATTATTACACAAACATCTCTCTTTCACTTTATTTCGCCATCTGCGACCGCTCAACGGGCTGAGAGATGAAAATCTGAAAACAAAATTAAACAAATCCACAAAAATAAAACCCCCAAGAAAAGATGCCGCACACCCACGTCTTTAAGAAGATTGTGACGCGTCTTGGCTGCTGCTGCTCCAAATAAGTCGAGCGTGCTCTTGAGTTGGACCAGAGAGGCTGCTCGGCCGCCAGACGTAGGCTCATTTTCTTGTCGACCTTTTTGGGAAGAAACGACTTTTCCACTCGAATCCATCAGGGGCTAGAGGAGCTTTGGGAGTTGAAACTAGTAAATCAATTGGTGTTGTCACTAATTGAACAGACCGATAAAAGATATAACCTGAAATTTGATACGGTCGATGTCAAACTGCCGGCCAAAACAAGTTTCTTTTCGAGGAAATTGCAGGTGATCACGCAACGAATGTTTCACTTGAGACGTGAATTGAAGAGTGGTCTAACAATAACAAGTATGGGAAGGAACAGAGATTTAAGATAGTAAGATTGAATAGCTGAATTTATGGGATGAGAAACATTCAGTGCATATATAAGAAAACTTACCTTAGTTTGGCTGCATATTCGGTTTCTATGGCGCATCTGTCCCTTACAAAGTTTCCGTATTTATCTAAAAATTCAATGCCTTTATGTGTGTGTGCTGCTAAGGTGTCATACTGATCCTGAAAATGTAAAAAAGAGAAATTCATTTAGAAATACTTTGATCTGCTACTTAAAGCATAATTTTCGCTAATATTTAAAAATAGCACCGGGCAAAAGATGAAGTGGAAAATGACGCACACTCAAAATATTTCAATTTATCAATTCTCCACATCTTTTGTAGTGCAAAATTCGAAATAAACTACTCAAGGGTTGGCGCCGGAAATATTGATTTTAAGTACAACAAAAATTCCAAACGTATTTAAAATGACGTCACAAGAAAAAAGATAGAATAAAAATAAAATTATTTTGGCAAAATATATTTCCTTATGTCAGAGAAATTATTTTCAGTTTTTGAATAAATAGCTATTTAAATGTTGAAGGACAAATTTGTTGGTCAATTTAATTGCTCTCTTTCAAATATCTGAAGATTTGCCAAAGAGGTCGTTAAAAATTGGGGTCGAGATAGCACAACGTCATCTTTATTACCAACAAAGAAAAACTCATTCATATTTTATTCTCTCAAAAATTTCAAAACAATTTCGTAAAGTGGCTCTAAAGCGTGAATTTCTGGTGTTGAAATTTATAAGCACAGCTGCAGTTGTGGAGACGACACACTATAAAAAGATCTGACTGAGTTCTGGCAACAATAAATTTGTTATTAGAAAAATTCCTTATTTCTATTCTACATTGTCTTCTTCCATATTACTGGATTTTAATGATATTATGCCACAAACAAAAATCGTTTTTTAAAGCTGAAAAAAATTGCATTTTGGTAACTTCATCTCCTTTTAATTTGATGTCTTCGTAGCCTTCTAGCTGGTTGCTATGAAAGTTTTACAAAGTTTTGCTCTTTAGCGTAAAGTTTTTTGAAGTGATGTCATAACTTCAGTGAATCTCTCAAAAAGTATTAGCATTAATCAGGGATTAGATGCCTTAAATACGTTAAAGTTCGTTACGAAAGATGTTATATCACTCATCTAGCAAAATTTTAGAGGATGGAGTATAAAAAATGTACTAACCTAGATGAATGGACAGGATAGAGACAACAACACATTTGCAATATTAAGAATATTTTTTCTTCTACGTTGACTAACAATACTAACTCAAAAAAAAAGAATATATAATGTATACAATTGTAACAGATAAAAGTTTAAAGGCTTTCCTGTATAACTTTTTTATAACGCAAAATAATATGTTACTTAATATGAATATAGTGTATCTAAATACAAAGCAATGACAATCCATAGGTGCAGTAATCCAATACTGTACGATTACAATATTCAAAATCTATCTTTAATATACATATCAAGAGTGTATGTAAGATTTGGGAGTTATAATTGATAGTAAGCTTTCTTTTCGTTATAAGAACATATACAATTAATCGTATACATATATATAGTACGTATATGGGTAATTCTTTTACAAACCGAACACCTTTTTGACCGACACATCTCCGATTTATCTGAAACTTTTTTTACGGATTCTATATCGAAAAATAAGAGATACGTGTCCGAGGATTTTTTTTATGTTCCGCATATTTTCGATGATACTACGAAAATGTGAGAATAATGAATTTTTTGGCTTGGAGACTCATTTTCAAAAATTTATAACTCTGGTTTTATTTGAGCTACCAACTTCTTTTTTATAACGCAAAATAATATGTTACTTAATATGAATATAGTGTATCTAAATACAAAGCAATGACAATCCATAGGTGCAGTAATCCAATACTGTACGATTACAATATTCAAAATCTATCTTTAATATACATATCAAGAGTGTATGTAAGATTTGGGAGTTATAATTGATAGTAAGCTTTCTTTTCGTTATAAGAACATATACAATTAATCGTATACATATATATAGTACGTATATGGGTAATTCTTTTACAAACCGAACACCTTTTTGACCGACACATCTCCGATTTATCTGAAACTTTTTTTACGGATTCTATATCGAAAAATAAGAGATACGTGTCCGAGGATTTTTTTTATGTTCCGCATATTTTCGATGATACTACGAAAATGTGAGAATAATGAATTTTTTGGCTTGGAGACTCATTTTCAAAAATTTATAACTCTGGTTTTATTTGAGCTACCAACTTCTTTTTTTTCATTTTAAATTTAAAGGACTGAGTTTTGAGAAAAAAAATATTTTTAATAAAAATTACTAACAAATTCATATTGTTATTAACAATTTAATTGTTTAAATCAATTTTTAACAATGGCCCCCACTTCGTAGCAAGTTTTTAGTATTTTTATTGTATTCTCCGTCAAATTTTACATAAAAAGCATGTTTTCAAAATATGGTACCTTTATTATTACTATTTTTAAAACATTAATTTATATAGCGCGACACGTCAAAAAAACGGTTTTTTGTTAATAAAAAGAAAATTATAGCTCGGATCAAAAAAAGTTAGATATAAAGTTTTAGATAATAAAAAGATCTACAATTCTAGTCTCAACTACTTTCGACATAACCTCAAACTTTTCGAATAAATTGAAAAAAATGTTAAAAATCACTTTTTCCAAATTTATTTGCCACATTTTTTGCTTCATGTCGTTTCTTTTTTTTAATATAAGTAATTATTATGTTCTTCTTAACAAATAATATTTATTAGCAATCAATACAATAAAAAAAACATAAATTAATAATAAATGATAGAACATTATTTTATAGCATAAAAAAAAATTTATTGTGGTTTCAATACTTATTATTGGTTAATATGTATTTCGTTCGATGGTTAGTTGAGAACCATATTAACAACAAAAAAATGATATGTTTATTTCTTTCTTAATTTTTTATAGTCTTTTTATCAATAAATAATGTTTAAAAAATGTGATTTTTAACATTTTTTGCGTTTTATTCGAAAGGTTTGAGGTTATGTCGAAAAATAGTTGGGACAAAAATTGCAGGTCTTTTTATTATCTACACCTTTTATGTGTAACTTTTTTTGATCCGAGCTATAGTTTTCTTTTTATTAACAAAAAAACCGTTTTTTTGACGTGTCGCGCTATATAAATTAATGTTTTAAAAATAGTAATAATAAAGGTACCATATTTTGAAAACATGTTTTTTATGTAAAATATGACGGAGAATACAATAAAAATACTAAAAACTTGCTACGAGGTGGGGGCCATTGTTAAAAATTGATTTAAACAATTAAATTGTTAATAACAATATGAATTTGTTAATAATTTTTATTAAAAATATTTTTTTCTCAAAACTCAGCCGTTTAGATTTAAAATGGAAAAAAAAGTTTGTAGCTCAAATAAAACCAGAGTTATAAATTTTTGAAAATGAGTCTCCAAGCCAAAAAAATCATTATTCTCACATTTTCGATCACTAGTATTATCGAAAATATGCGGAACAAAAAAAAATCCTCGGACACGTATTTCTTATTTTTCGATATAGAATCCGTAAAAAGCCAAATCGGAGACATGTCGGTCAATTTTTATCAAAATCCGTACGGTTTGTAAAAGAATTACCCATATGCGATTATAATGTTAGGTTTTATAAAAAGAAATACTACCGCCTTTCGTAACTTCGAATTTGGTCCCCTATTATTCTTCATATCAATGGTATCGAATATATGCAAAGATATTTTACTAGATTCTTGTTTCATAAATTGTCTAGTCTACAGATCTAGAACGACTTTCCGTCATATAACACCAGATGTTTTCTTATTGGTTTACGTAAACTGGAACAAACAAATATTTTTGCAGTCGTGTTCTTTTTAATAGAAATTTCGTTACTTCTCCTACAAATTGCCCGGATCTTTTAAGATTAATTGATATTCATGTTTCTTATTTGAATATGCATAAAATAAATTTGTTATTTTTGTAGTGTTAAGTCATGATATCTATTTATTTAATAAACAATGCAACCATTTAGATTTTAATTATTATATACATATGTACTTTTCTAATCTATAAGATTTGTTTATGGACAGACTTAACTAAATAAATAAATAATAATTTACGATTTAGAAAGGTCCGCAGTATTTGATTTGACGGAGCCAACCCTAGTTAATTCTCAGATAAATTAGTAAATGAAAAGGCGATTTCTGAAAAGAATTAAGATCAGACCTAAAGCTAGGCATTCTAGCCTGTATCGACACGAAGCAGGCCATTGTAGTTGTTATCATCAGCCCCATTAATCTCCAAATCATTAACTTTACGTCAGAGGTTGGCAATTCCTCCCCTTGGTTTCTTGTTTTTCGGTCTTAGTGGTGGTAATCGATTGAGGAGTCAGAAGGGGTTGGGGTTGCAAACTATTTGTTGGTGTGTTCGAGTTTCCTTACAGCCGCGAAAGATGAATGAGCAGAACGCTATTTAACATCGTCCCTAATTACTCCTTGACATTGTTCGGTCCACAAATTCTATTCGAAGGTCGCTTTCGAATTCAACATTCGCACTTGGGGTTGCACTAGCTCTAAGCACTTTTCTCTGCTCTTTTAGTCCCTTCGAATTGCATGAGTTTACATGTCAATGTCATTGCTTCCTTCTTCTTTTTAGATGAAATAAAATTGAATTTACCCCATTATCAGATCAATTTCTTTTTTCATTTCTCACATCAATATCAGCTATTAGTTCCTGTTCAATATTTTACAATTCCAAATAATTTTTGTAATGTTTAGTACATTCGAACGCTCGGAACTGTTTCGGAAAGAAATCCTAAATCCTTTGGGTATTTAATTTCTATTAGTTATATGAGAAAAATAAAAAACTTTTATTTTCTACCTAAATTGATCTATTTGTACATCAATTATAAAATGTTAGTTACCCATTTGTTCATTGTTCTTTAATTACAAAATTTGCGCCTAACAAAATTATCGAATCTTAGATATAGGTACTTTTATATTTTAGTTGAATACCTAAACCTCTATTAGAAGTCGATTTCGTTCAATTCGACTAGCGAAGAAACTAATTTTCTTAGCATCTCAGCTTTGAAAATGTATCTTCGCTATTTGATTTATATAATAGGGGCCGTAGTTATTCAATCAATAAACTTACAAATGAGAAGCTTTTACATATCGTAAGATAAAAATAAAAAGATTGTATATTCTATGCTTTCTGTATGCAGATAACACCTTTTTATTTTCACTAGATGGTTTTTTCAGAAAGCTGAATTTTCTGGAAGAATATTTATGTATATAATATATGGATATGTGGGTGGTCCATCTGTTGGTTTCTGTTTAAAATACATGTTATTTTAACACAGAAAGCTCTTTCGCGCTCAAAAATGTTACAGGAACCCATTACAATATCTCCACGGTACAAAATGAGTAAATTTACGCTTGAACAATGCTGAGAAATATTGAAAACTTATTTCCAAAGAGAGTGCTCTGTTGCCGAAACGGTACGAATTTTGAAAAAATCATGTAATCAGCCATTTTGGAGATGTACCAAGGCCACCACGCAGCTGTGATTTTACGTCGTTTTACTTTTTTTTTTGTAGGGTGCGGTTAAAAATCGATGTTATGCTGATAATCCAGAAAAGATTCAGAGACTTAAGCACAATTATTGATAGAGCTATTCGTGAAATTGGATCCCAAACCATTTGCTGTAAAATTTGGTTGGCAGGATGGACTACTGCCAGGCTAATCGAGGCACACATTTAAATAAAATCTTATTCCATAACTAATCGAAACGTTTACTCTTTTCAATAAATCAAAAAACTTTGAAAAATATTGAACAGTGTTTATTTTATAGCATTTAAAAAAAAAAAACCAGCCGATGGCCCATCTTTTATATATGTCGAATATAAATTGTATGTATAAATCTTTGCAGTTTTGTTAACAGTATATTATTTTCTTTATTGTAAAAAACATCATCTTGATAGTTAATATTAATAATTAAACTTATAATAAGGTAAAGTTAGTAAATAGCTTACATCATTTTTTATTTGAAGTCTCACTATTGTTTATGTACTTGCTAAATTTATATTTTTCAACTAAAGTAGCCGGCTCTGCTTACTTTAACCACAATTTATGTGTACAAATTTAGCACAGCTTGCTACCTTAGCTCTGCCAAATTTGGGCACATAAATAGGGTCTATAATATGTATACCATTCACATTAATCGGCCGATAGGCGAAAAATTGCCCTAATCCAGCTATACTCTTTTACCTGTGTATGTATACATAATTTGGTCGATAAATCTTTCGTAATATATACGAAATCTGAGTGGGTGGTCCACGTTCTATTAAAATAGGTGACAAGCTGTTAATGTATCCTGTGACATTCAAAACTGTGGTGAAAATCGATTATCCAATTTTTGCTTTGAAGTTACGAAGAACTTTGCTATTGCATCAACAAATATGGATTTTTCGAATTTCTGCAAGATTTGTTTTTTATTATACATTTCTCCCATAAGGTCGGTTATAGGCTCCAACATAACCTTAACGGTGGAGCAATATTCTCCTAAAAAGAATAGAAAGTTATGAATGGTATGCATAAAATGTGTCCTCTTATTCAACCGAATAAATCTCTGTCTCAAAACGAAGGCAAGGTCGTTATCGAAGTCAAATCAGATTTCCGGCTTTCCAAAACTTGGCGACAGGTCGTAATTCAAAGACGATTAACAATTAAAAATGAAAGAATTAAAAAAAAAAGTGAAAACATACATAAAAAGACTAAAAAGGTGCAAATTAATTCAATTTTTGTTTTTATCGGTTTCGCGAACTTGACACGTTATAACCCGCTGCTGTTGCAGGCCGTGGAAAAAAGATTCAAATCGCGGTACCCAACTTGGCCAGCAGAAAATTCAAAAGACACAAGACGCAGCCGCGCAAAGGTAACGAGAGGCAGTGACGGATTAACCCTTAATCAAATTAAGCAATTGCCTAGGGCATCACGTCTGGGGGGGCACCAGAAGAAGCACAAAAAAAATCCGTCCTTAGAGCATCTCGTCTCACTCTCACGTCACCAAAACCCACACCAAAAAAAGTTTCTAGGACTAATTTGAAAATTCGCTTTAAGTTGACATAAGGTTTGTTCGTTGGGTTGAAAACCTGTGGCACCCCAGGGCGCCCTGGTGCGCCCTGAGAACTGTCAAAAAACACGGGGCATCCTAGTGCTTCTTACTCCAGCGAACAGTTTATTAAAAAGGAGAACTGTCATCTGGCCTTTTACACAAAAATTATAAACCACTACTTTTTCATAATGTTCACATCGAAATGATAAAATTAAGTTCTTGTGCCCGCAACAAGAGTTAATTCCACTTTAAATACCGTATCTGTTAACAATTAAACTGATAACCGTCATTAACCCTGAGTTTTTATCTGGGGTAAAACCAGGGTGCACCAGGGCGCACCAGGTTTCTCAAAAAACACAGAACGAGCATTTGACGTTTAAAAACCAGTGCAGCTAGGGCGCACTGAGGTGCCACAGGATTGCCAACGAACAGACCTATAGAGTCCGACCTAGAGTCATAACCCCGCTCCCGCTTGCCCACTCGCTGCCCGCTAGTGCATTCGGCAATTCGAATGCACTGGAATTGCGATCAGCCAATCACAAACCACCCCTTCCCCGCGGTTCGCCTGCCTGGCGCCCCCGCAAATCTGTGTCAATCAAATGTTTTGTTTTTTGAGTAATTGTGCCGGCCGGTACGGTGCTGTGTGAGTCGTTCTGTTCATAATATGGTGTTCGCTTGGGTACGTAAAGTTATATTTTGTTTTGTTTTGATAATGTCCAAAGTCAAAATATCTAAAGTATTTTGTTTCATTTAAGTAATTAGTTTTGGTTATGTAAATTTACTCAAACCAGTCGAAGCTGAAGGTTTCTGCAAGCTCCGAAATAGTTTTTTCTAGATAGGTAAATTAGTTTGAGAGGTCAATGACACGCGCGTCAAATGATACCTACCGAAAGACGACTACCGATATCTAGCGGTCGGGCGTGTTTCTTTAATTTAAAAGCTAATAGGTATTGTTACAAGCTTTTACTACACTTCACGAAAAGTAAGTTTATAAGTTTGTACGGGCGGAATATTGCGATCGATTTTTGAGCGACTTCCAGGGGTCCGATTGAGCTGAAATTAGGTATGAAGGACAATAAATACTCAAAGATATTAAGCTGTATTCCCTCCCGCTCGGTGACAAGAGGTTCTATCAGGAGTTGGTATTGATCTGATGATCAGGTCCAGAGAAGGAGCTGCATTTACCCGATTCGTCAATTGTTTTTACCCGACTGCGGGAGGGTAATGTGTTTGTCAGTCTATGTATGTATGTATGTTTGTTCCTTTGTACCGTTGTAGAGACAAAACGCGTTTAACGATTTTGATGATTCGCACGTCAATCGATTTGTCTTAACCTTGCGAGTGTCACTAAGGATATGACAATAATAAAAACTCATCACAGCGACCTCCAGACGCTATAACGTCAAAATTAAAAAAAAAACATTAGACAAATTATGTCATGTGGGGTATCGTTGAGTAACTATTTTAAAAATCATTGTGAGGTTTCTTTAACCATTTTTCAGTTGAAATAATATTTTATGCTTTGGTTTTTATTCTTTTCGCACCTACTCCACTTCTAAGGTACGTTACATCTCATCATCTTATTTTACAAAAAACTAATGTTTTTAGGCGGTAAAGGTTTAAAGACCGATTCTAGTTGACATACGGATAGGGGGGCCCACAGGCGTGGATTGCTTAGGGCATCAAGTAGTCTTAATCCGTCACTGACGAGAGGTTTTGCGCGAAATGTCGTCGTGTCGTCGAATTTCGCGTGAAATTATTCGCGCGACAGCCAAGCAGGCAACTTGAAGAAGTGAAAGTTCAACGGCTGCATCTAATTAGAAAAATATGTCTCAGAGGCCGGCTGAATGTCGTCGTTCTGGGACGTTGACTTACGCAAATACCTTGCACCGTTGTGCCTGCCGCGCGTTATTGGCCCCAATCGCGTGCCCCATCGTAAGCAAAGCAGTGGCGGAGCAAAAAGCGTCACCTTATCCAATTATTTCGGTTACCCCCCTCCTTGTTCAGGTGATCGGCGCTTTTGGGTGTCATGCCGCGCAGCACCTGTCGGGCTTCATTGCATCCTCAATCGCCGCTAAATAAAAGCAATAACCGCCGAACTCGCGCGGGAATTTTTTTCCTATCCGGTCGGCTCGATTGGATTTTTTGAACGTTGCACCCCATGCGGCAGATATTGCTTCAATCACCTGTTTGACACAAGCGCGACATATTGGCCAATGGCAGGTTGTAATTACTGAAAGCGTGCTTCCGCAAAACCCTTGACGTGTTCCCTTTTCCTTGCACCATGCATTTCCTCGGGATTTTTCCCCTTTTGTTTTTTTGCTTGCCATTAAAAGCAGGAAGTGCCTGGCACTGGGGCTCTTATCCCGTCCCAGAACGCTGAACTTGGGCAGGATATTAACAGAAGTGCTGCCCTAGGAAAAAAGTTAAGACAAACTGCTGAAGGGGGTCGATAAGGAACGCTGAGAAGGAAATTGGCATAAGCAGCTGATTTTGCTTGATTAGATTACAGCCTATATTTAGGTTGATTAGATTGGCTTTCAAAGGACTCGGTAGTTAATCGAATTTTGACTAATTGCAGTATTCTTCTGTAACTTCAGATATCTATCAAAATGTATACCATTAACATTTTATGTAGACTCATGGTTACGTTGACTGCCTTTTTTTTCCAGAGATCTTTAAAGATCTGAAAATTAGATATAATTCTCACATGTATTAGTGAAATTTTTTTACTCTGATAAATACCTTATTTTTGAACAAGAAAATATGGATGACAATGCTCTGAAGCTTGTCTTTAAATAAAACAGCTAAATCCTCAAAAACAAATTTATCACCCCACTTCTGATATAACAACATACGAACAGCTAACAGGTACTATAACAACAAGAACTCGAAAATGACTACATCTGAAATTAATAACCAATTGATCCTAATCGTTTTTTACACAACGCTTTTACTAACTCACTTTCTCTGTCCGGGACAAATCTTGCAATTAAAATTTCGACTAGTTCTAATTAAGCTAGAGCTTTAAAATTTTTCGCACGTGCACAAGTCCGGTGACAATACAATATAGTATATCTAATATCGTTCGAATTCCATCATGGCGGACACCCCAAAATGACGGATTAAATATACATAAACATGTGACGTAATTCTAAACCCAATGATTTATGGTTTTCGAGAACGAATTGCATCATGACAATTGATAAAAATAAATGTTAATAATATTAATTGCACAAGGGAAATTAAATAAAAAAATCTCTTCAAATAAATTTCTTATTTCTTTCTTTTTTCGTGGAGTGGAACAAAACACAGTCACGATTAATAAAATCTTTCAAATTACATTCACAATTCGAAGAAAAGAAGAGAGGTTAAGGAAGATATGTATTCACCTTCTAAGAGATGCACACTTTAAAAAATCCCCTTCTGTTTTCAATAACCGCAAAACATTTTGATTATGAAATTGTAGATAATTTTCTACACCTGGGTAATCACTGCTAGATAATTCTGTTAATAACGATAATCATATCTCCCTCGTTCGAGGACTTTTCGCTATAAAAGAAAGATTTATACACTGCGACGACAGTCATTTAGTGCGCTAGTCCTGTTATTGAATATAAATAATGAGATTTATGAAGTACGTTTTGGTAACCTTGTGTCTAGTGGCTGTAAGCAATATATTCTTAATTATCAGTGTAGTGCATGAATAATAATTTTCTCTATAATTTGTTAGATAACACGATGCAATGAAGTTGACAGTGATAGTCACGAGGAACTTGAACACAGCGAGGTTGTGGCTAAAGTTATTCAAGATTTGGTCGACATAACTAAAAATTTATTGGATGACACCACAAAAAGGACAGGAGATATAACAAAAAGTTTACAAGAAAATGTCGTGGCGGTTATTAACGAAGGAAGGGAAAAACTTTTTGTTCTAAAGGAGAACCTTAAGGCAAAGTTTGATATTGAGCAAATCCCAGCTGATTGTGACATTGATCTGATCAAGCAGCTGGAATTATTCGAAAGCGATATCAAGGCCAAATTGGGAGAATGCGCTCTAAAAGTCTTTGAGTATTCAGAATCTTTCCGTCGTAAAGTCAAAGATGATTTGGAGGAGATCGAATCAAGTCTTGATACCTTAAAAGCAACAGACAGCTGCTTTGGCGGACAAAATGGATCGAGAAAATGCTATCAAGATCAGGTAAACGACACCTTTTAAAGTGCTCTCTTATGGTTTATTTTATTTTTTTCTAAATAGATCAACGAATACCGAAACATGAATCATGAAATTTCAGCGGGTTTCGATGATATTTACAACGATACAAAAGAAAATGCCATAGAGATTTTGGACGATCTTATGGAATGCAATAAAGCTGTTTTGAAGGATGCTAAAAAACAGCAGGAGAACTTGAAAGAAAAGTTGTTCAGATGTACAACTATAAATTAAATAGTTTAATACCTTGAAACAAGGACTTTTACAACTTTTTAACATCCTATTTAAGTATGTATTTCGTTTTTTTGTAATCGTTACATTAAAAATGCAAGAATTTATAGCCTTGAAACTGATTTTAATTCGAAAACAAAAATTTTCACCTTCATTCATCATCACATGTTTTCTATGAAATCGTAAAAATAGTAAAGTCTTATTTATGGCGATCCTCAAGGTTTTTATTTACACACAACATTTCAATTATAGATTTCGCAATTAGAACATTTTTGAAAGCGTTTGGAAGTGGATAACTTTGTCTTTCATTGCTTCTTTACAATTAACAAGTGAATTTCTTGTGCTAATAAAGCGTTACTTTTTGGGAATTTTTAATTTAAATTATTGTATGACCTCTGCTCCGTTGTGACTTTTTGCTGTCACATATGTATATCATCGTTGATGAAGCATTTATACATAAATTCTCTCCAGATTTCTCTTGGGAAAAGTGCTGAAAAAGGCAAAAATAATAACATAATAACAAAGAAAGGTCATGGCCCACATTTTCTGAAATTCACAATTTTTAATTCAGGAGAAAAAATAAGTACCTGGAAGTATTATTTATTTTCATCACCACGACAATGCACCAACTCGCACATAAAATCATTCAATCATTTTACGAACTGGGTTCTCAATCAGCCCATTACACAGATTTGGTGATCCTCAAGGCTCTTCTTTAAGTCCTATATGTTACTTTTGTATATATTTTTGATTCGTTTTAAACTGAAGGTAGGCCTTGTGCGATTTTTTAATATGTATGTATTTCTCATAATAAATATAAACGACATATATCGACATTACGAAATTAATTTTGCAGAGTTTCGCTTTCTTCGTATTTATGGAACGAGCGATAATAAAAACAAAACATTTTTAAGAGCGCATTAACATACTTTTAAATGCTTCGCTAGGTGCGATCACTTAGTAAGAGACCTTACATAATGCATATAAAAGGAATATCGACGCCGCAAGAAAACACATCAGCGCGTGATATTACTTATCACATCTCTCCTACGTACAGCTGCCAATATTTATTTTCCCTGTGAAGAAGACCTTACGAAATATTTACCATTCGACAACTTGAGGAGAGATACGTGCAAAAATGCCTCTCGTCTTCTAATGCAAATGGACAGCGTGGTAACTGACTGAGTAGCAATGGATATGTAAATTGAATTGATTAGGTATGATGAACGCAATAACTTAAAGACGCAAGTGCTGCTCGAATGGGCAAAACAAACAAAAGAGTTACGTGAACATTGTGTTCCCTTCTGTTCGCGGTGATGGTGTGGCCAAAGTGGAAAGATTGTTATTGCTTATTCTATCGAAAAGAGGGGTTCGGCGATCAGCGACCCATCGAAACTCTACTCAATTTCAATGGCTTAGAAGAAGTAACCGAAGAAGTCACACCTAAGACAAGTTGTTACGTAAACTTTCACTGGAAAGTTGTCACCCGAATCTAATCGATCATTCAAGCAAGTGCTAAACTACTTGAGAAAATTTTGAGACGTGTCCGCTATTGGTAAGACGGCAGGTGTAGTATAATTTTCGCGAAATTATATGGCCGTAATAAATGCGAACATGGCAACGTTTAGGAACGCAGAGGCGTTACATGACGCGCATAAACTCGATCCATTTCAAACTGGTTGGCAAATTATTCGCAAGTGATTTCAAAGCGTGTAATTCGGGCGATCGCGGTTTTATTCAATCGATCGCGCCGAATAAACGTAGGGAATTTTTTTTAACAGTATACACGAAAATATTTTAAATTGTTATGCACAACGCGGAATATTTGCTGTATACTCAATTGATAATAAAAAAAAAATGGTATTGGTTGTTCTTCAAAGAGGTGATTTTTCTACATTAGAATTTCTAAAACTCTGTTCCAAAATCTGTTTCGTTTTTTCGTACGTGGATGGCATTTATGATTTAGGAATCAAAACTTTTCTTCTTTATATAAATCTGCATAAGGTGCTGAAATAACACAGGTCGACAAAATTTAACCGAAGGTTTTTGACGCGCTGAATCCGAATCCGATCTCAGAATTTCTGCATCACGTCAGGTTTTCGAGAGATTCTAACCTAAAAGTAGAACATATTCGAGTTTTCGCAATATTTGGGGAAGAGTAATGCTTTCAGATGCCGTAAAGAGTTTTGTGAAGGAAATATATACACAAACTTCAATATATAAAAAAAAATATCCTTTAGGCAAGATGCAAATAAGTCGAACCTATCCTATTGTCCGACAAGTACATACAGATCAATACATTAAACAACTCCGCCTACAAAAAATTAATAATGTCTATGAGATAAAATCTTTCTTACAATAGTATGCATGAGTTAAACATGTCCAAGATCGAGCTTTACACTATTAAATCGAAACAGAGACCAAGTTCGCAATTGCAATCGCTCGCGTGAGCAAATTTAGCAGATTATGCTCTGAGTGCTCACGCAAAAGATCACAAGATCTGTTTAATCGGTCTTTAACGACAGATCACACAGAGCGCGCTCGATATGATCTGGATGGCATTTACGGACGACGATCAGATTATTCTGAGCACTCAGATCGTATAAATGGACACAAATGGAGTGCTCAGATCAATTCGATCGTAATATCGTAAAGTGTACACAATACAAAATTAAGACTAGGTCTTAAAAATATAAATTTTACTGCTTACAATCGAGTTAGCAAAACCACGAATCAGAAATACCATTCTAAAATCAAAAAAAAAATTAGTTAACAATCTAAAAGACCCAAACTAAAGCTAGCGTGATAAAATCGGCATTAATGAGTTTCTGTTTTTATAACATTTCAACGAAAGGAATAAAATCCGTGAAGCGAAACGATTGTGAAGAAATCAATGTTATTTTATTAAAACAAAAGAAATACTAATGAAAATCAGTTTTACAAGGTTCGATTCGTTTGGGGTATGAAAACTCCTCTAATCATAAGAGACGAAAATAACACAAGAATTCTTGTTTATAGTTTCGCGCCTTTGTTTGACTAGCCAGAAGTGGGAAATATTTATTAACATAAAAAGCGATTTTCAGGATGATATTAAATTTCTGACTAGAAGTATATGGCAGTATTTTGATGTATGAACATTTGACTAGTTGTGGAGAAAATATCACAACGTTTTGGGAGAGAAATGAAAAAATGAATGAAATAAATTACATGCATCATCACCAAATTACCCGAAAATAAAATTAAAATGAGATTTTCTTTTTAAATTAATGAAAAAAATTTGGGATGGCGTTTTCCGAATATGCAATTAAATTTCCAAGAGATAATAATAACAAAATCCTGAAATTTTTTAGTACTTATGGTTCAATAATTTGAATTTGATTGTGAAATTTTAAAATGCATAGTTCTTAAGTTTTATTTAAAAAAAAATAGGTTACCAAAGTAAAGTTATTAAAAAATAATTGATGGATGTTAAGGTACAGTCGCCAAATTTCGTCCCTAAACCTAATTTCGTCCCCAAACCTAATTTCGTCCCCAAACCTAATTTCGTCCCCTTCAATATCTACTCTTTTAAAAACCGCCATTTATTATCAGTGACCCGAACCGACAGCTAGTTGCATCAGTCGGCCATTGTGTAGAAGTGAGTGCGTCACGACGTTCGTACTGACAGAAATTCGAAAATCAAAAAAAGTGTTCAAAGTGAGTTTTTCATTGAAATATTCTCGGATTCCATAAAATATTGAGATACCTGACTTATTGATACAATTTTTTTGTCAAACTAATTATTAATATCTCAGATGTTAATCGATTAAGCAAAATTTTCAGGTTATGACACGATTTTTGCTTAAATGGATGCGACAAAATAAATAGAAATTTCCTAATATCGTCCCCTTACGTGAACCTTCTATCGTCCCCGGGACGGTATAAGGATCTCGTATTGTGAACACAACAGTCATGTCACTTAATACCTTAATACCTTACCAATAATTAAAATAATTAAGAAAGGGCTATTTAGATATTAATATGATAGTTAGGTTCAATTTTATATAATAGAAAAGGAGTAAGTACAACTCCAGTTCACGTACTGATTATTGTGATCTCAATATCGTCCCCGGGACGAAATTAGGAGCCCAAAAATATATTTTCATAATTTGAGTATTTTTATTAAAGCTATTTTATAACTTTTTCTAACAATGTTTACGCGTTTTTGATTATGTTTAAGAATAAAGGAATATTGAACCTAATGTTTCACGTTTCATTTATTACTGTGGTATTTTTTTCTATTTTTTTAGATTTGTTTTACAAAAAAGGGACGATATTTAGCGACTCTACCTTACTATTACAGAAATCTATCGTTTAATTAGAATTTTGGGATTTTTGTTAATTTTTATATAATTCTAGTCGAAATAGGTAAATAGAATTGAAGTGTTTATATTTTCACTAGATTTATTACCGAAAATCGGAGAAACTCTAATTTGAAATTTTAGTAGATTTTAATTGCAAAACATTTCTTGTGTATAAATAAAAAAAACTATTTAAAAACAACATAATTTAGTAAATTAAATAAATTATTATAATAACATAAAAACCTTCTATCAGAGAACTAAGCGTTCCAATTTAACTACGGAAGCAGTAACTTTATATGGAGCAATATTCAATTATGGTGTGAAATAATAGTCTATTCAAAACATAAATCAAGCATAAACCAAATTCATGTGTTAGTCCTTCAAAATATAAATAACGGTAGAACTCAAGAACGACATCTTGACATTGTCCAAAAAAATTCGCAGATATGTAGTGCGAATCATTTATGTCGATCGCATATGGAGTTAGGCGTAAATGACCTAATCATCGGCCTCTCGCGACATGATTTATATTATAAACTCTAAACTCCATCGCTTAGCATAACGCCCAAAAGAAGCAATGGGCCGCAACGCAAAGACAAACGCTTCCGACTGTCGCTATTCATCCGATTCCCCCAAAAAAGCATTTCTCATCTCTCGCGGAATGCCAAGGTGAGTGGAAGATGATAGCTTGCGATGTCGTTTACACTGAATCCACTCCCACAATTCGAATTGGAAGGGGTTTTAGTCACTGTCCAAACGGCTCACCGGCTTCGCATTATTACTCATCGGGGCGCAAAAACGGAACCATCGCGAGCGACTTTGACGTTGCTGAACGTGACAAAAACCAAGGTGCGCGCCAGGTAAGTAATTCAATTGTAATCAGACGAGTGCTGTTCATTGTTGAGCAACTCCTGGTTGACTACACAGTACAAAGCACCAGGTGGAAGTAATAGTTGAATAAAAAAAAAGCGAGCTTTCTGTGCCACCGAAAGGTGTTAGTGTTCCGCGACTTAAGGTCACGACAACCAGTCAACCGTCATCAGAACTGGATTTATTCACTTATCCATAGATTAGATATCGATCAGTACTGGACCTATTGACCCCTCCTCTGTGGAACGTCGGCTTTGTTGGCCCCATCTCGAACGGTGTTTTGATTTAGGGTTGCCAAATACGCTCTTCAACGTGTATTCTTTTACTTCCATGTGTCAAAAGAAAGTACTTTCTTTACTGAATTGAATTTTCTTTATTTAGTTCCATATGCAGAATTTGGACTTATGACTATTACACCTGTTATGCCTTACTTCGTGCAGATTACAATTTATTATTGATTATTTGGTGCGTCTTGTAGGAGGAAAAATGGCGCGTAAAAACCTCTATGCGTATCATTTTTGTCTAAACCTAACCTATTTTAATATTCATAAACCTATTTCTGGCCTTATTGTTTTATTGTCCCTAGTTCATCCTTAATTTTTTAATTACTGGGTTTTTGGATCGGTTACACTCAACAACGTTTTAATGGCTAGTTTTAGAGCTTTAGATGAGATGAACTCAACATCGGCGCTCTGGTGGTGTCTATATGTATTGTAGTACCATGGCAAACTGCAAATTATCTTTAAAATTTTGTTTTGCATGACCTGGAGCTTGTTTACAAGCGTCTTTGTTCAGTTAAACCAAACCGGACAAGCACAGAGCATGATTATTTGAAATTTTGCTATTATTTTATTTTCGATATTGATGTTGGAGTTTCGGTTAATTAAAGGGTATAACAATTTGATTAATTTATTTTTATCTTATATAAGCAAGCTTTTTTCTCAAAATAAACGCCAACGTACCTTACACAGAAAGCCATAGTGTTTCGTTTTGTTTAAAATGTAAATGATGATCTGGAAGAAAGCATACTTTTCTTTTTCTGGTAAAATATATATAGCATTTGTTTTAATTCTCGACTTTTTATAGTCTTGCGACTTCCACAGCGTTTTGAAGGTTGCTTTGTATATTGATATTTTATTTATTTATTTGTTATTTTTATCTATTTATTTGTATAACGATATAGACTAGAAAAACAGTTTAGTAAAACTAAAAATGTCTGCTAAAATTATGCGGTTAATATGAATGCTCTAGTTAGGGTTCCAAACAACCGATGCATTCAAGGTTCGATGTAACCAAAGATACAAACAGTGATTTAAGTGTGTATGGATCGTTAAATAACCTTTAAATACCTTTTCAAAAGCCCAAGCTCATGTTAGTTCTCGAAATTAAATGTTCGTAATGCAGGCGAAACGATAAAAAGCTATTAAAAATAAGACCAAGATCCTTAAATTCAGACTGACATGCTACTACGACATTATCAATACAACAGGTATTTGAAAGGGAAAAAGAGTTACACTTTACTGGATTAAGCGATAGCACGGATAAGTCTAGATGATGAGTTTCTTAATATTCTATACTCTGTCTAGTGCCTATCAAATAAGAATGAACCCAAGACAGACAGGAAGAATGGACCTATCATTTTAAGTTTTCCCTCGTCAATATTTAATAAGGGGTTTATCGGCCCTGCTGACCCTCAGAAACACTGAGTAAGTGAGAGATATCGATAGAAGCGGGCAAAAGAGATTGCAAATAGATACTGGATCTTTAGCATTAACACCTTCCAACATCATAACAAATACTTTCTATAGAGGAATCGATGTACATTCGACGATTTTTGTCTCAGGCTTTTATAATTGCGCCCATTAGTCACATTTTGCTCTATTCTATAAGCTTTAAATACTTTATTTTTGGCATTTTTCAAATGTATTTGTAAACCGTCTAGAGCGAGAGTCCTTCACATATGTTTTCTTTGGTGGATGACGAGTAGTTAAAGGGTATACGTCAAATTCTGAACTTTCTAAGATTTCCATAAAAATAAGAGAACTTTCGGAGTCGCTAATTTCAAATCTTTTGTCAAAATTTGTAAATTCAAGATAGCATTCGGTCAAATTCTAACCTTTAAGCATTTTTCTAAAGTTTGATACTTGTGGTTTCCGTGGTCGCCGTTTTGATTGATCTGCTGTCAACATTTATGAATTCAAGATGGTGGGCTGTCAAAGCATTATTTGGTATTTTATTATGGAAGATGGAAGTTATGTACGGTTCTCCAAAATGACTGTATTCAGCCAATACTCTATGTGTTATACTGTCCACAAAATGTAGCGTATTTTAAATTTCCGATCTTATTTTGTTGTGTATTAATTTGTCTACCTTATAACTATAAAATATTTTTGAACTGCAATTGACTTGAACAAAAGAGCCCCTGTTATTAAATTTTCATGTATGTGTTTCAGTTTATGTGGAAATTAACTTACATTTTGAATTGTTTCATACTTTCTACAAACTTAGGTAGTATTAAGTTTATGTTATTTTTTGGCTTAATCAAAAGTGCGTTGTTTTTATGGTTTTTCTTAGTGTATTAATAATTGTTTTCCTTTTTGATAAAGAATGTAAATTTTATTCGTTTTGAACATAATCTTGTACTACACTTCTTTTATGCACATCTTATGGTAACCCTAGTTCGAGTAGACCCGCTTCATTGGCCGACACTAACTATGATGAAAATTGCTTCCGCTGGAGCTCACCGGTCCAGTGTAGGCTGCGCAAGAAACTCGATCAGCGAACCCCACAGCCCCCGAGGCCGTCTTAGTTGGACACGTCTTTTTTTGAGTCCACGTAAGGCTTAGAATTGCTGGAAAGTTTTGCGACCCTGCTGGAGTACATGGCGCAGGTATTTTCGCGGTAAAATTGCTGTATTGCCGCAATTTGTAGGAGCGAATTTGTGCAGCTTTATTAGACATGCAACGAGATCGCGTCGATGGGACTCTTTCGTCGTCTAGTGTGCAATTTTGCGCGCGCAAAACGATTATGCGTTTACTGGAGTACTGCATTTGAAATTTTAATCGCTAACTATGAGAAAACTTCTCCAAGGGAATTTCGAGAATTTTGTTTAGCATACAGAAATTTGCATGTGACAATTAGCGAGTCGACTAGCGATTCATAGCGTAACTAGCCGTGTGAACTACATTTGAATGAAGTGTAATTTTTTTAAATGGTTTATGATAGCATTGTTATAAGAAGCGTAATCAATATTATTTATTTAACTGAAGATTTCCGTATATCAAAGATGAATCGATTTCTTAGACAAGTTTGGACACTTTTATAAATATTTCCAAACCTTGAAAACAAAAAAATTAATTTTTGGGGTCTAAACTAATACGATTTTAATATGATGTAATTTTGTCTGATACCTATCTTAATTTAGAGGGTAAATTCGAAATCAATTACCTTAAAGACACTTTGTTTCAATTTTAATGAAATACATTGTTAATTATTTTCATGAAAATTTGTTGAACTTTTCAATTTTACATGTTAGATGAGTTATATCATTATTTGTTGTTTATCTATACGCTATGCCTGAAATATACAGACTTATTCTGAAATCCTGGATTATATAGTTTTAAAAGCTGTTTAAAAATATTGACTTTGAAACTCGATTTTAGTGTAGTTTACACCAGGGTCTCTGACAAAAAAAGAGATATTATAGCAATCCTAAATGGGTTCGATCTGGACCAAAATTGTTAAAGAATACAGCTTTTTTGAGTTTTAATTAAAAAGAATGACGAATTCATATTTTTCATTTTTTTCCTCTGAAGAATTATGAATTAAGAAATGAATTCCTATTCCTCAAAGAAAATATTAAGATATTCATTTTGCAAAAAGAATGCATTACTTCGGTTCCTTTGAAATTTATTGAAGCCTTTGTGAATTCACTTGTATTCATTTGAATTTTCGAAATTTGAAACAATTACAATATTCATACTTTTTTTTTCAAAAAATTCAAGCGTATCACACATATCAAAATATGATATTATGATAAGTACTAGATAAGTCAGTCAGTAACCTTAACTTTAAAGAAATAAAATGATTACGCTTCTTTTATATAAATCTTTTGAAATGCTGTTACAGTTTCACAATTTTTAGCACTTTTTCTAGTAATAAAATTAAATTTCGAAAGCGCATACTCAAATAATTTAACTTAGATTATGTCCCAATTTCTTAAATGAGATAATTATGTAAATTGTATATCTTATTCAGGAATTATAGACTTTTTTCCACCCGCTCTTTTATTTCAACACAGTGCAGTCTGTGGAACTCGAACTCTTACCAATCTTTGCAAAAAAGCTCTTATCTTAATTTATTTTAAAATTAAACTCGAACCTACTCAGGTGATATATTTGCCTACTTTACACCCGGATGGTGTGATGAAACTGGCGCAATAAATTAGATTCAGGTAGATGCGCGCCTTCGCACTATGACGGTAGCAGCGTATCGACGACTTAGCAAACTTTTCGCAGATAGTTTTCATCTCGCACGGATCGTTTTGCTTACCTGGATCAGTCATTCGCCGGTGCAAACCGCAAATCATACTGTATCTGCGCTGCTTCTAACGGACCCTTCAGGTGGAAATCTTCGAAACCCAGAGGTTTTTCTCCGTCCCCTTGGATCTTGTACTTTTGAGACATCTCCAGCGGCGGCGATCGCGCGAACGCCTTGAATCTCCACAACTTGAGATCGGATCGCGCGGTCAGCTTGAGGTTAAACGTCGCTGGATTACGTAGGTATCGCGATTAATTCCATTTTCGTTACTGGGGACCGCCAAGTCCACGGTTTGCAGTTGTTCACCGCGCCGAGCAGATGGGATCTGGTCATTAATGAATATTTGCGCGCGCCATTCATGGCACCGGTCCGCTGATATTTTAATTGGAAGGTACACGACGTCTTTCTTTCGAGTAAGTGTTTCGCAACGTAATTCAACTGTTCTCTAGGCTTACGGCAGAAAAATTGTGACTCAGACCAGTCGCTTTCGCGCAATGCTGTGACTTATCGATTTGCTAATTAACATAGAAATGTTGGGTCGCCTGATTCATATATTAAAAGATTAAAGCAGAGCATGACACACGCACATACGTTACTTTAACTGCTAACCGGAGTACAGCCAGGGCCGGATCAGGCTACAGAAGGGCATGACCTACTACGGAAAGTCGAAATTGGTTCCGATTGGGTCTGAATATGAAATAACCTATTAAGGACTTCCTGATCAGAACCGGAATTTAATATCCCTCTTATCAAGCCTTGTTATGATAATCTGATTCTCTTTCAGGGTCAACCCTAGTTTGTCTTATTCGGGGCCAATCCTAATTTATTTTAGCTGCGTTCTTTTAATGATCAATTATATATATAAAGGGTTTTCCAATAGGGACTTGACAACTTTGAATTCAATTTGTGAACGCACCCTTTCACTAATCATCGAACTGTCACTGTCAATTTATTCAGTAAACTTAACATTTTCATCATGGTAAAGTACACGTCTGCAAATTATAAAAATTTACTACAGAAATTCGGAGTCGGTGACCGCTACTTTAAGAGCGTTAACTCCGATTTTCGGTCGTAATTCTCGCCCTAGTAGACAGGCAGTAACAAGTTTAGTGCAAAAATTTGGGTCTACATATTCGTTGTGTGATGTTGCCGTGCCAGTGAGACAACGGGTTGGTCGAAGTGTCGAAAATATCGCTGCCGTTGAAACGTCCGTAGCAAATGATCCAAATCAGTCAATTCCACGGCGTTCTCAAGAGTTGGGCATCGCCCAGACCACTTTATGGCGAATTTTACGTAAAGATCTTGGTTTACACCCATACAAGATCAAGCTGACTCAAGAATTGAAGCCGATGGACCATTTGAAGCGACGTACGTTCTCCGATTGGGCTCTGGAAAAGATGCGCCAAGATGTTCAATTTCATCGCAAAATCATCTTCAGTGACGAAGCTCATTTTTGGCTCAATGAGTTCGTCAATAAGCAAAACATGCGTTATTGGTCGAGTGAAAATCCACATGTGCTTCATGAAATACCACTTCATCCACAAAAAATAACTGTTTGGTGCGGTTTGCATGCCGGCGGCGTCATAGGGCCATATTTTTTCGTCGACGATAATGATCGTCACGTTACTGTGAATGGTAATCGTTATCGCGCCATGATTACCGATTATTTTTGGCCCGAATTGGAAGATAAGGACTTGGACAACATGTGGTTTCAACAGGACGGTGCCACAAGCCACACAGCACACGTTACAATCGATTTATTGAAGAGTAAGTTTGATGAGCGTGTTATCTCAAGAAATGGACCAGTCGATTGGCCGCCTCGTTCGTGCGATTTAACGCCTCTAGACTTTTTTCTTTGGGGCTACGTCAAGTCATTGGTCTATGCCAACAAGCCGACGACGTTGGAAGAGCTCAGTGCGAACATTGCACGCGAAATAGCAGCCGTTTCGGCCAAAATATGTGGCCGAGTCATCGAAAATTGGGTCCAACGAATCGACCGCTGCAAACGTGCTCGCGGTGGCCATATGAACGAAGTCGAGTTCCATTCATAAATGTTTTGATTGTTACTTCAACCCGATAATAAAGTTTTTGAAATATCTCAAATGGTTTGCATTTTATTTTGAAAAAAAGTTGTCAAGTCCTTATTGGAAAACCCTTTAGATCCCCCCATACAACTTTTTATCTGAATCTCTATCCAGATTAAGGGGTTAGGTGTAGTCAGGATTTTCAAAAAATCGATTTTTTTTTTTTTGCATTTTCTAAAAGTATAATATCTTAGAAATATTCTCTGAAAATTTTAAGTAAATCCGACAATTACTTTTCGAGTTATTCGATAATTAACAAAGGGTTCTCGGGCGCTCTATATACAATTTACAAACTTCAAATGCGTTTTTCTCAAAACTATGTTCTTTGAACTGGTGGCCACTGTAGCTCAAAAACCGCTTGGTAGATTTTAATGAAATTTATACAGATTTTTGAAAACATAAAAAGCTAGTGCCTGATCGAAGGATTTGTTTTTTTGTTTTAATTTCGATTTTTTATAAACAATTAACTGTTGGTTTTTTCCCAAAAATCTGGAAAATTTTTTCCTGAGGCCGCCATTTTGTTAATTTTAAAACAAAAAAAAAAAAGCTTCGATCAGGCACTAGATTATCTATTAATAAAACTAATTTTTTTTGTCCAACTGATTTTCGATGAATCTCCAAGGATATATGATGGCCACCGCAAGGCGCTTCGGTTGGAACTGGGTCAAAGCAAACAGCCATAACTTTTAAAATTATTAATTTTTTTTTCCAAAATTTCTGTCAAGTGAAGTCGAAACCTTATTTAATAATGCTATGTTTTTACTTTTACAAAACAAAATAATTTAGTGGCAAAAAAAAATTATTTAAAATTGTCATTTTTTTATGCCTCTGACTACACCTAACCCCTTAAAGGTTTTAGAAATTTCCCACTTCTCAGAACTTCGCAGCTAATGAATTTAAATTTAATATGTCGCTCATGTTTCTTACAGCAATATTATTTTTCTTGAGACATAGCATTTTATACAAAGCGAGCCGCGTTGCTCATTATGTTATACGTTAGTGAAAAAGGTTCGATGTCATTCTTCATATATTTTCTTCATCGTTTTTTAAATTGTCTGTGATCTGGATCAATATAGATCATAAGCTCTTATTCGAACCAGATTTTTCTGTCGGATTCCGGCCCTTTTACGGTTAATTCCAATTTATATGATCAGACCCTGATGTAATCTCTGATTTGCACCCATTTAGGATCAAACCTAGTTTATTTCATCCGGCCTTGATGTGATCCACTACTGAGGGTTTCAACATAAATAAGCTACTTCACTTTGAAATTGTCAATACTATTTTCATTCAAACTGAAATACTTGAGCTAAAGACTGTTTTTAATGAATATGGAAAAATATTTATCAGGGTCCCCACTGGTTATAAGAAGAAAAAAAAATTAACTGACGTTTTCCTGACTTTCCGAAAATTGACAGTTGAATTGTCTTTTTGAGAGATTATGTGTGTAAATGTTGCTTCGTACACTGTGCTTTCCATTTTCATTCACGCAATTTCAAAAGCCAAATGGAAAAAAAAAAATGGTTTGTTCTTAGAAATTCAGAAAATAAACAATTCGATGGAAGTTTTTTTACTTTCAATAGTGCCACCATGGTGCTGATGACAAGATCTGCATTATGAAATTAAGCGAGTGTATGTCATATTTGTCTGTCTTTTTTAATTATACATATGTAGTTTCTGTTTTTGACGCGGTGTTTTACATTACAACGCTTGGTTATCGACTTATGTATTAGGTTATTTCAAATTTAAAGGTTCAAGATGGTAAATAAATATAGTGGAACAGAATTGATAAATTGAAGTCTAAAAATTTCGTCGCAAATTTTGTATAAATACTTTAAATTAAACACGTTTAAACCTTTGCATTATAAAAAAATCTGCAAGAATCTTTGAAATTAACGAATTAGAGGAGAATATCATTTAAAAAAATTTTAAATATCTTGGGAATTACAAAATTCTAGTAATATAACCGTTTCCACAGATTAGTGATTTCGATAATAAACAAAAAACAATAAAAACAAAAACATGTACATATGATATGCTATGAGATCATAAACATTAAAGAAAACAAGTTGTTTGTACTTGTTTTGAAATTCGTATTCTCATTTTCTTTTGTTTACTTTTGTTTTTATTGAGATATTAAATGTTATCACATGAAATCTTAAAAACATGAATCTAATTCTTTTGTTAGTTATTACTACATCTTCTTTTTTTTTTTTAATAGTATTTAAAAACCGTGTAAAAGCGATCTAAATTAAGTACGGTGCAAATCAAGGGATAGGAGTATTGTTAGAAAAACCGTTGATTTATTAAAGATTTTCGAAAATGTTTACGTATAAACACTTAAAGCCACATCATTTTTTTCGTTATATTTTACTTCCTATTTAACTACGTAGTTGTTGCTTTAAATTTACGATTAAGTAGGTAGTGTTCAAAACAAATTATCCAATAAAATCTATTTTCACCCATTAAATCCCCAAAACACCTTGCTATTTAGAAAGATTAAATTGCAATATATCTTCCGTCTAAATCCAGGCGTTGTTATTAATTCCAATTTGCCTCTACGCCAGGGGTGGCTCTGTTCCGTAGAATTGAAGGCTCGCTTCGCGCAATTGCGCGATGCCACGTGCCGCTGACTAGACAAATCGCTTTGTCCGGGACATTCAAAGTGTGCAACTTGCAGTTTTGTGCCAATTAAAAGCGGAAGCCATCAGAAAGCAGGGATCATCCATTTCACGTATGGCGGGGCCGGGATAGGGCCAGCATTCCAATTTAATCAAAGATGATTTTTATATTTTCCACAGGCTGTTTGCCTGTTTCTTGAATGAAATTCAATAGAACGTGTCGTTAGCGCTTCTAGAAACATGGCTGATTTCATTTCAAAGCTTGTTAACACGCGACTGAATAGATTTCTCGGGTTTTCTTCATTTAGTGGCGTTACGAAAGTCAAGAAATTGGAACGGAAATCGAAAGCCTCTGCTAATACCTGAGACGCCTTTCTAAGAGCACACTGCGCTGTTGCTGCGCCTTACTGGAAGCATCTACTCAACGAGCTGTTTAAAAATCTCAAGAAATTGTATAGCCCACATATGTCTTCTTCAGCAAGCGTAAAACGTCTTTGCTAAAGTTTCAGCCTTGACCTCCCCAAGTTGTGCGCAGATATCAAATTTAATTCGCGTCTTCATTCACGGCGTCTCGCTATATATTAGCGAACTTCTTTTTTCCCAAGTTCATTTTCTACATTATTTGTCTACGTCCGCATGCCCTGCGATCATGCTGAGGGGTTGGCAAGCTGGTGGGCGCCTTTGAGAGTCGGCATTGCGAGTCAATTCGAAAAATGCGCTACGAATGGAGCCCTTGGAAATTGTTAGCCAGACGTTAGGGGCCAGTTGCCACAGTCCAAATGCTACATCAATGGAGCAATTTGGGAAGGCTCGCCAGACAGTCTGGACACAATCAGAATAAATTCCCCCATTGTTATTGGATGCCTTGTACCTGTGGTATTTTTCGAACTTTAAAGCCGGCTCTCCCCACTCCCCCCTGCTGGAAAATGACCCGACAATTGCAGTGGACTGTGTACTCCCGTCATAACCAGGATAGGGAACAATCAAAGCGTGACGTGTTGCATTTCCTATCCAAAGAGTTATGGGCACAGGGCGTGTACACCACTCCAGACTGTGCCTGGTTTATGCGACTGACATTGTCAGCTTCCCACATCTCTCTCTATCTGTCTGATGAATGGGCTTCCTTAAAAGTAGATTGCCGATAAAACCGGAAGTCTCTCTGCTTTTTCTGATAACTACTTTTGTTATTCAAGATTTTGCCTTTTTTCCGACCGGCGGCGCATGCCACTCCTATCTAATAAATGTGGCGTTTCAACGGCGGTGAATCTCTTGCAAAAAAAAAATGGCTCTTATCTTAAGTTATCTAAATTTATTTTCGACTTAATGTTGAATGTATTTTCGGTGATACATTTTCACCAATTTTCACCCGGATGAGGCGTGGACCTTCATTTAATTTTA
Source organism: Dysmachus trigonus (assembly GCA_949715965.1). Lineage (NCBI taxonomy): Eukaryota > Metazoa > Arthropoda > Insecta > Diptera > Asilidae > Dysmachus > Dysmachus trigonus. Next base: position 76,812,812 of record OX454322.1, on the reverse strand, counting down.
ATATAAATAGGTTATGCTTATTTGAATTTTGCTAACCGATTATACAAGGTGTTTGGAAGGTCGATGTAAAGTCTAGTAATAATTAATAAATGGCATTTATGTATAAAAATAAGTAGAAACCACCTTGACAAATAATGACTACATAAACCATAAATTAATAAATTGACCTATTACCTTCCTTTCACACCTATTAACAAAAAGATTCATAATGGTAAAGCGAAGAATATCAACAGGATAATAATGAAAGAAACGAGGAAAAGTCACCACACAGAAAATACATATATCAAAAATGTAGGCTAGCATAATAATATTTTGCAAATGATGTACCTACATTGTATTTATTGGTTTGTTTCTTTTTCATTATTTTAAGCTGTAATATCATAACATACAACAATCTTTAAGAACATTTTAAATATTACTATTTATAGTAATAGTTGGTGTAAAGAAGATCTTCAACACTTTAATTATTTATATGTAACGTAATGGCACCGAATACCGGCCGGCTACCTAAATCTTGGTTATTTAATAAATATCTATGCGAAAACTAAATATAAATTCATTTTTACTAGTAAAATATATAAATTAATTACTGTACTTGTAATTAGTTAAAAAAAAAATAATAAAATTATTCATTGTTAAGCGAAAAAAATTATTAATGTGGTCGAAGGTTAGATTTTGCTTCAATAGATCAATGAAATGCTAAAAATCGATACTTGAAAAATGAGAAATGTTTTTGTATCATCTCAATAATTAATTATGATTTTGATAATTATTCTAGACTCATATATTCTTTAGTTATGTAATAATCTCGGTATTAGGATAAGTACGAGATAGTGGCCGGAGTTAGGGTCCTAGTCCAACAAGGGCAAGCTTTTTATTAAAAATTAATCTACATTAATATTATAAAGAGGAAAGATTTGTATTTTTGTGTGTATGTTTGAAATGAATAAACTCAAAAACTACTGTGCCGATTTCAAAAATTCTTTCACCATTAGAAAGCTACATTCACGCTGAGTAACATAGGCAATATCCAATTTAGAAATTCAAAATGGCGGATCCAATATGGCGACCTATATTCCTCGATTTCAACGGATCTTAATGAAAATTAGTACAATGATTGTTTTGAAGTCACTGATTTTGAATATTACCAAAGTTTACAAATCCAAGATGGCGGACTCAATATGGCGACCAATATCTTTCGCTTTCAATGGATTTTAATGAAAAGTAGTACAATGATTATCTTGAGGTTATTGATTTTGAATGTTATCAACATTTACAAATCCAAGATGGCGGATCTAATATGTCGACCAAGATTTCCCGATTTCATCGGATTTTAATTAAAATTAGTACAATGGTTATTCTGAGACCACTAATACCAAATATTATCAAAATTTGTAAATCCAAGATGGCGACCAAAATTTCTCGATTTCAACGGATTTTAATGAAAATTATTACAGTGATTATTCTGAGAACACTTATTTTGAATGCTATCAAAATTTCCAAATCCAAGATGGCGGATCCAACATGGCCACCAGAATGTTGCGATTTCAACGGATTTTAATGAAAATTGATACAATGATTGTTCTGAGGCCACTAATTTCGAATATTATCAAAATTTGCAAATCCAACATGGCGGATAAGATATGGAGACCAAATGTCTCGATTTCAACCGATTTTAATGAAAAGTAGTACAATGATTATTCTGAAGCCACTAATTTCGAATATTAGCAAAATTGCCAAATTCAAGATGGCGGATCCAATATGGAGACTAAAATTTCTCGATTTCAACAAATTTTAATGAAAATTAGTACAATGATTATATTAAGGTCACTAATTTCGAATATTATTTAGATTTGGAAATCCAAGATGGCGGATCCATAAAGGGGTTTTCGGGTTGAAACAATTTCTAGGATATAACAAATTAGAACATTTGAGAAGTGTTTAATCTACATCTACACTAATATTATAAAGAGGAGAGATTTGTATTTTTGTGTGTATGTATATAAATAAAAGGTAAAAATATAAAAAAAATCAGGTCCACCCGTGCGAAACCGGGACGGGCCGCTAGTTTTAAATATAACGACAAAATAAACGAACGGGAATAATTTATTATCGTTCAGAATCGTTTTCTCATATTGAAACCACTAACACAATTGAAATAAATGTTCCTATTAATTCAATAAAAATAAATAAATGTAGTCAATCCTTAAATGGCCGGTATTCGGTGCCATTATGTTATTTACATTTTTCGTAAAACTTTTAGAGTTAATTAAATTTGGTTTTATTTAATTATATTAATTTCTTGGTGGGATTTTTATTCTATGCAGATTTCCCTTTTGAATTACATATCTCTACAAATCAAGGCTCGATGCTTGCTGACTGTTATGTTTATTTCCAATTTAATTAATAATTTGTGGAAAACTTTAACGGCCGTATGAGAGCCGAACTAAAATACAAATGACAACGACAGCACCTCGGCTGGACCAATTTATATACATAGGTGTATAGTATATTTATAAAAAGTTAGATATTTTTACTCTGGTAGTCGATTTGCAGGTTTTGAAGGAATTAGCCATTGACTAAATTTTAGTCACAATTCATAAGTATAGCTTTCCGAAGCTGTATGTGTAAATTGACTTATAAATCTGACTTAATCATTAATTATACGTATTGGACGTCTAATCATTTGTCTAAAATGAAAGAATATACATTTTTTAAGCCTATGCCCCAAATAAGGATGTTAAGAGTTAATTTAGCCAACATGAAAACTCTCTATCAAAGGCTTGACTTGACCGAAATTTCGCATGTGTTAAACCGAATCATTCCGCCCACAAGTCACGATGACGCCTGTTATTTATGGATATATGCAAAGATCGTGTCAAACACATCTTCAGCCAGAATTTATACTGGAGGTGAATCAGGAAAGTGTCATAACGAACGAACGAACGAGCCCGTCAGGCTCCGAGCACATCTGCACACGGTGACTCGAAGAGCCGCAGGGACCGATTTTTGAATTTTGCAAGAAGCAAACTCGTTCCATCCAAAAACTTTGGCAATTCACAACGCCAACTCAATTGGCTCGTGCTTCGGAGTTTATTTAACCCGCGCACAATTTTGCTCAGTGGCGCCGCCACCAAGTAGCTCACGTCTTCTTATCCACCCAGACCACTTCGGTGGTTAATTGCACCTGGACATGAAATTTCCATTTCGATTTGCACAATGCAATCGAATTATGCAAAACCAGAACCCTCGCTACCTTTAAGTTTTACTTTCACGGCCCCAATTCGGGCGATTGAAATCGAACACTTTCGTTTGCAACACCACGCGCCGCGGTGTGCGGTGTGTCGAGAATAAAACCAAAGGTGTGCACTCGCAGATTTTGAACGCATTTCATTTTCGCGTTCGCGTTTTCAAGGGCAGGGTGGAAGTCTCGTCGCTGATTTTCTATTTTTAGACGATTCTTTTTTTATTAAACCGGGGCCAGGCAGGCAAATCTGCGGAAACCAGTCGTTTCACGTAGAAGCCACCATTTTTCTCGCGCAGCCACTTCTTTTTTTAGTCTCGCGACTGCAACCAGATTGTTTGGCCTTCTGTTCTGCAGACGGTACGAACTTATGGCGTGCTGCGCCGCTGCAAAACGCCTCCGAATGACTCAGGGAATATTTTTGCACTTCTTTTTTTTTTTTTTTATTATACGTCGTCGACCGAAAGATTGAGTTACACAAACTTCCTGTTGAAGTCTTTCATTTGTTTGTAAGGCTAGTTGCTTACAAATTCGCCGTGGTAAGGCGTTTCGGGATAGCCCTCTGTGGGCAACGAACGTAAACTAAGGCGAATTGTTGGGCGAAAGAAATAAAATTAAGCAGAGCAAAATTTTCTTAAAAACAACTGAGATTAGATATACATTGGATATCCGCAGACTGCAGCAAAAATCTAAAAACAGCAATATATTTTTTGGGAAATTTTTATTTTATACTTATCACTCGAAGGAAATTTTATAGAATCTATTTGGTGAAAAATTGCCATACTTTACGTACATTTGGTAATTAATTAGACTAACTAATACTCTAGTAATTTTTGACACGACAACTTCTGGAGTGCTAGCTTTTAATTCTAAAAATTTTCTGCACTTTTAATGCAATTCGTTTTCAACTTTGAATTAGTAAAATACAATAAGTATGATTTTTTACCTTATAGTTGGTTAACTTGTAATCTTTAATTTAAATTTAGTATCACCATCACAAATAATGTTGTTTTTAATACGATTTCATTAGTACACCAATTTTTTAGTAAATAGTTTTAAAATTTTTAAATAGATTTCTCTAGTCATGCTTATCAGCAATCTTATTGGTGATAATCATAAGCAAAAATATTTAAATGAACCACACTGTTCGAAAACCAGATATTTTTGTGAGTGTGTAATGAACAGACATAAGTAGGTACCTTTTACCACCCCTATATCCATAAAACCATTTCAAAATTCATTTATTTTAACAAACACGACATATCGGCATACAAAAATCCTTGTGAAATATTAAAAATCTGCTGGGGATGGCTGAGTCATTTCAGGGTAAAAGATTTGCCACAAAGGCCTGTGAACTCATTCAATGAATTTTTTCCTTTGAAATGAAAAACTGATAAGAATTATAGCGCACACTCACGAAATGTTTTTGTTTGTTTGCAGATATCCCTTGTTGAAAACTCCAGACACTCTTATCGCCCATTAGATAGTCTATGTTTTATCCGCGTTTTTCTGCTTTGTATAATATGATCATAAATGACACAGTTTTAAAGTATTAGCGCAGTTTCTTATCAAATAAGATAAAAATTGCAGTGACATCGTACTTTTAAGTTGTTTGCCATCTAAATGACTAAATAAAATAAACATTGTATGAAGATATATTTGCCAAATAATACAATTCAGTTTTCATACGTTAAAAGTGCCAGTGCTTACCTGAAAGAAAAAAAAAAAACAATAGATTAAAAAATGTTATTCAAATAGATTTGATGGAATATGTAAATTTTCCTATTATGGGAACGAAATGCATGAGACCTCATTCAAATTTATATTACAATTATGAGAAAAAACTTGCATCTCTTCTATCTCACAGTTAAACGACCAATTTGCTATAAAGTTTTTCCCATATTTATTTAAATATGTTTCCAATCGCTCCTCGTTTGTGTCTAGGTGGTTTCCTTATAACCTATTCTTGTCCGTTACCTCAATTTTACTATCAATCAACGTTTAACCTCTTCAGTATAAAGTTCTGTTAAGGTTTCCTAAACCATAGAACAGCACGATGGCGCTGGGGGGCATTAAATTTGCCTTATCTCAACAAATCAACGACATAATGACGCTTCATCGCCAGCTTTATCCGAAAGGTAATAATCTTAGAAGCGTGCAATTTCGCACTTAAACTAGTCACGAAACGAGATAAGCCGGAGTCACATGTCCCGCTCCATGCGACCGCCCGGCAACACAAATTCTTCTTCTTTCCTCTACTTCAAAAATTATGTCCTCGTTTTGCTGCTAATAAATTTTAATGTGATGTTTTTTTTTTTTTTTTTCTAGACATTACATAGAAATTTTGTGTTTCCGCTTTGGAGATTGCAGAATATATTTTTAAACGGGTTCCTGATGCAAAAGCAATAAAGTGCATTCACGTAAGAGAAAATGCGTGATAACTTGAACTAACCGAAGAATAATGTGTCATTAAAGTAGTCTTTGAACCCTACCTATTTGCTGTATCTTGATTATAATAATAAGCTTTATATCCTTTAACCGTCCCTTAAATATGAAGTAGATATATTAGACAAAATATATGAATTAAAACAACATATTTAATATGCTGCATTTTTAGTATCTGTTTTAATGATCTCTAAAAGGATAAATTTGTATAAGAGTAAGAACCTGCTCTAAAGCAGAGAAATATTGACTTAAACGAGAAATGGAGTTTCCTAGTTTGAGTATGTATGTAATGATATGTTTGTTGCATATTTATGTGAATAATGCTTAGTTTTCTTCAAATCGAAATTACATCGATTAAGTTATCAAGACAGATTTTTATTTTTAATGCTGTCAAATTAGCCCAAAATGGATTATCAATAAATTGTTATCTCGGTAATGGGACTAGAATATTGTTAAATTTATAAAATAAATAGAAGAGGTCTGAAAACTGAACCTTGCGGAACACCAGAAAGTTTAGTCTACAGCCCACATTGTTCTATAAACTATGCAAAAGCCTGCTAAGATCACTGATTTGTTTGTAAGCACTTCAAGCTTTTCAGAAACAATTCAAGGTTTTTTTTAAAGTGAAATGGTAAAAGTAAACATCTATTTTAAGTGTAAAACTACTTTATAGTTTATTAATTTGCTTAATAATGCTTGTTACCACCATTTCGGTTAATACCTTTGAATATTCTACTTTCCATAGAATTGGACAAATTTCTTATTTCCAAGAGAATCTCATTCCAAGCCGTATTTATTTCAGTTTTCAATTCCTCTATTGTTAACCGGACCTATAAATTTATCTTGCAACCCATCCTCATAGATGTTAAATACTGCTGCGTGATCATGAAAGTCCATTGTTGTTCTTCCATCTTTTCTATTATTTTGAGTGTGACAATTCTTAGCACTTCTATATAATTATAAGATGCGTGCTGCCTACTAATAAAAGTAAGGCCGATTTGTCCATTGTAAGAAATGGTTTCCCAAACCATGACACCTCCTGTTCTTCTATGACAGCGGGGGAGAAATTTCTCCTCATTTCGTAAATCATGAAAGTAGAATGCATATCCGGCGGGTCTATTTAAGCGTTTTTCATCTGAAAAGATTAATCATCTCCTTTTATTATTTCACGTCATGTGTGTTTTCTTTGTCTCTAGGTTAATGGCACTTTTTTCTTCAGACGTTGCAGGGTTGGTGAGTTTTTCAGTATGTGTTGCACTGTGCGAATACTGACAGATGTTGCTGAATTCTCTTTGATTTCGTAGTATTCTGCATCTCTCAGATGAAGGTGTTGCTCCTTTCGTCGTTCCTGGCTGTTGTTTGCCATAATTTTCGGTATCCTTAAAGAAGTTGTCAACTACTCCAGCATTCTTGTGATTCCATATGATGTAGTTTGTTTCACTCCGAATCACCAATAACTTTTGTGCTTAGAATCAAGTGTCGCAGATTTTTATAGCAATTTACAGGTAGAAAATCATTAAAAAAAAAAACCCATCAGATGTATGGGAAAATCCCAAGAAGTAATAAGTACTTTCTAGTTCTATGAATGTGTGAAAATGGGTATTTTCTTAGAATTAATGACTATCTACAATCATGTATCGTAGAGTTCTAAAAAAAATGAAAACCGTAAGACTGAATTGAGATAAATTCACTATACTCATCATGAAAACTAAATGCATACTAAAAAGGCATTAGGCAAGGCAACCGCAACTAATCTTCCTTTATTTCGAAACACAAAAAGAGAAAACAATTTTAACTATTATTGCACTAAGCCTCATTCTGATGATGTAAGGGCTTCTTAAATTTGCATATAAAACGAATCTCGCGACGTGCATCTGCATCCACAGCAGCGTTCATCACTTTGTAGTATAGGCTAAAATCCGGGGAGCTCACACGTCCGCGGCCTGTTCCCCCCCCCCCCCCCCCCCCCCCCCCCCGCAGTGGGGCTTTTTATGTTTTCCATTCGTACCAAATTGCCACTTATTCACATGAAATGAGTTCCCAAGAATCGCATAAAAGTTTTCAGGCGATGCAAATGTATCGCCGCAAGTTAAATATTACCCCGGATCTTCCATTCACTTCGCGGAGTGCATCTTCAGGACCCCCGTCTTTTTTTTGTTACTAGGGTATTACTGCTTAAGTCGGTGGCCCCGTCCCACAGTGCTTGCCGCCCGCAGGGGCTGTGCGGGAGTGTTTGTTGAAGATGCCAACTCCATGTCTAGTAAACAAAACGCGACTCTATCGTCATTATTGAAGAGACCTCGGCGGTTCACGCGCCAGTGCATTGCACCAGCTGAAAACAATGCAAGCAGCTAGTTAACTGGAGCGAACAATGACACCCGCCCGGTGCCCCCCAGCCCCTCCACCTAGGCCTCCCTTAGCCTGCGGCCTACTACATTTGTTTACCTCTCGTATCTCTGTAAGACGCTCTTTCTGCATTTTTGTCGGCCTTACAAGTGCAGGCAGCTGTCCCCCTGGAATGACGAAGGCAAAGGTGCTCCGCCCTTGAAGCGCCCCAGCACAATTCATTTTGTAGACTACAATTGAACTAGAACGAATTTGGGACACTACTCATCGCGTAGGGATGAACGATGCTGAATAAACATCGATGTCAACAGCAACAGCTAAGCTAAACAACGATTATCGATATCGAGGTCAACGATATTTTTGTTGCCCCATAAATGATATATAATTTTTATACGAGTTTTTCCGTAGATTATGAATTCGGCAAAAACAATTTTCGATCATATCACGTCTTTGAGAAAAACTATGTTAAAAAGCAAAAAAAAAAAAATGGGGCTTCGCAGAATTCAAAACGCTCGAATAAAAACTTGAAATTTAATCTTTGTGTATAAAGTAAATAATAATAAAAAAAAAAGTGAATTTCGTGAAATATTTCGTAAGATTTTTGAATTTGCAATCAATAGTTTAACGTTCAAACAAACATTTAAGCCACGAAACAAATTCTTACAACATTCTAAAATATTTCCAAAAATGACTAAAATATAGCATATTTCACATTTTAGAGCTATTTTACCTTAAAAAATACTGGTTTTTAGATTCGTATTTAGCATCCGAAATAACATCAAAAACAGCTGTTAAAACTAAAAAATTATTGATCTTTTATCACCGATGTTTCATTCGTAAGAATACATACTATATACAGTAGTCGATTTATACAGGGTGATTCAGATCAAGGTGCCGCGGGTATACCACGTGATTCCTTGAGGTGAGCTGATAAAAAAATCGTTGCACATTACGACGGGTTAAAAAGATCTATCCTTTTATGCATTATCTTATAAAATTTCCAATAGAACTATTAATTAAACTTAAAATTGACAAAGTTACAGCCGGTTGAATGAGCGCAGGTAGTGCGGCCAACCTAATGCAATTCAAAATTCGGAGACTAATAATCTGATTAATCACAGTGCATATCATTAAGCATATTGATTTTTTTAAATTTTAAACATTAGTTTAGCATTAAGGGAATGAAAAAAAAAAAAAATTATCAAAAATTGAAAAGTTTGTTCAAAAGGACGCAAATTTTTATTTTTTAAAATTTAAAGAACGGTTTCGATTAAGATTTTAAACGAATTTTTATTTTATTTTTCGGAATTGCTTATTTTCTCCTAAACAACTATCAATGACATTTCTTTGACGTTGACATTTAAGAAGACGTTCAGAAATTAATTTATTTTTACTTTTTTTAATTAAGGTTATATGTAACTTGGTTTACTAGAATTTTTGAGCGACTTCGGCTTAGTAAAAAAATCATTGTTTTCATATTGAATCTCGATGTGCCAATGTTTCAAAGAAGCTCTTATCGATGTTAAAACATCGATTTTTCTCCGCTCAATATCGATTATACCTATCTACTCATAATTCATCTGAAGACACTGAAAACTCATTTTCGCGCCAAAAAAACAAAGGATATTTTCTAGGGAAGGAGGACGAGATGAGATGAGTCATCGCCTCCAATTACGACAAAAAGAAAAAGCCGCCCTGCTTCATCATCTGTTTGGTGGCGGAGGTAAACAGCGGCACGAGCCGCAATTGATGAATTTTTTAACCCTCCTACAGAGGGAAGATCCTTGCCAGCCATCCACCCGTATTTTTAGGATTTCGCTCGTTTGACGTCACGCAATAACGAACTAAAGTTCTGGAAAACACCGCCGCCAGCGCATCCCCCTGCTCCCAATGCGTACCACCTACACCACCCCCGCTCGGAAATCCACCCATGCTCGCCCTTTCAAGGAGGAGGAATTTTCCTACTTTTGTTTGCGATTACGTGCGCTGTGTTTGTGAATCCAGGACGAGCATTGAGAGCAAAGACATTAGAATTCTGCGCTGTCCTTGGGAATTTTCCGATGACTCACTCATTCCTGGGGGAGAGCTCCCAGGTTAAAGCGTATCCCGGGAGGAGTGCTGGCATATGGGACAGGAAGACATTTCAATTTGATTCATTTCCTTTTTTTTATATACCGGTCGGGGCAATGTTTGTCTGTGTAGGATTAGGGCGCAAAATTTCTTTCACCCGGAAACCTGGTGAATTTGGGATTTTTTTTAATTTTTGGGGGAGATTCTGGGTAAATCGGCATGTGAGGGTCTTCAATGGAAAGAGATCTTTAAATCATTTTATCGACACCCCTGAATCGCTGCTTATCAACGGTGAGTCATCAAAAAGTATTCTATCTCTCCACTGACATATAAGAACTCGACTCCTGATCCCATTCAAAACCCCACTTCGAAAATAAGACCAAGTTTTGACCGAATTCTAGTTATCTCGCTTTCGCCTAAGTCCCGTAGGCAGCTAACTTTACAAAAAGTCATTCCAATAACTAAGTGAAGATGGCACTACCATAATCCTCCAGGAACTGTCAGTTATTCCGTGAATAATGTAAACATTACAAAACGTTTAATTTTTGATTTTTGTATAATTTTCATCGTGTTCAGTATTTTTCGAAGTTTGTGGATTTGATTGATTGTTGCACGACTTGTGTGGCACACAGCGCCATCTTGCTGGGACCAGACCTCGCCCAAGTCCAATTCCTCAAGTTCCGGCCAAAAAAAAATCGGTTATAATGCCTCTGTAGAGCTCTCCGTTGACCGTAATGTTATTGCCATCTTCATCTTCGAAGAAATAATGCCGCCACTCCAAAAACCACACCAAACAGTCACATGCTGAGGATGAATGGCTTTTCTACGAATACGTGTGGGTTTTCCGAGCCCCAAATACGGCTATGTATTTTTATATACATTTGTTTACATAGCCGCTGAGATAAAAATTCGCCTCATCCAAAAAGATGATTCTTTTTAGCAAAATCAACGTCAATTTCGAGCTTGCTCTACAGTCCAAACAGAAAAGCAATAATGAAGCGGGTGGCCACTTTGCTTCAATTCCTGAGTTAGTTAGATTTTGTAAGGGAATAATACGAGGTATTTATGTATAATTTTCCTAAGACTAGTTGAGGATCTCAGGTTTAGGCGCACAATACCAACATGAGGATGTGTTTTGCAAGTTATCAAAACCCCCGGGAATACATATAAACACAAGCCGTGAAGTAGAAAATGCATACGTAGTGATGTAGTCCGAGAATCGACGTGAAATAACATTGCTTCTTATGGCGGATGATCCAAAGTATGCCACTCAACTCGCCTGAACTGCTAAACTATAACTTTTACGGGAAAATGATGTTCTACTAACTATAACTATGGAGGAATACCTTTCTAGTGATCTAAAAAACTTTATAGTGACAAGAACAAAATATTAGAGTTTTTTGCACTTAAACACAACTCTAACCATTTCGTCGAACAAAACAGCAGCGGCAGGTCGACTTGACAGCACGACTTTCCGTGGTAATTTGTTCGATGGGCAGTAAGAGTAACTTTTGAGCTCAAATATCTTTAATATTTTGTTCTTACCCCTATAATGATTTTGGTACCATAAGAACGGTATTCCTCCCCAGTTACAGTCAGTAGAACATCACTTTTTCGTAAAAGCGATAGTTTAGCAGATTCGCCCTCTGGAGCGGAATGAATGAGCTCTACCGCCATAAGAAGCAATGTTATTTCGGTGCAATCATCGGACTACATGACCCTATACATGTGGTAGTGAACAGGTCTACTTCACGGCTTGTATTTATTATTCCCGGGGGTTTTGAAGTTATCAATTCATTATCACACCAATTTCACATACTTTCTTAACAAACTGTGAATGCGATTGTTGCATTATTTCGACCGAAATGTGCACTGTTTCAGTAACACAACACTCACTTTGGAAATAAGTTTTCAATATTTGCTAAATTTATGTAGGCGTAGATCTATTCATTACGTACCGCGAAGATATGATTTTGTGTTTCTGTCAATTTTTTGAGCTCGAAAAAGCTGCCTGTGTCTAAATAACATGTAATTTACAAAGAAACCAACAGATGGATCGCTCTTCATAATATGCAAAATAAAGGTCATTTTTGCAGCTAATACGACTCAAAACCAGGACTTAAAAACACTCTTAATTTATTGTCTGGTGACTCATGACCATTTGCTGGGAAACCATGGCGCATTCAACAGCTACAGTATCTAAGCAACTACAAAAATATCGAGAATAATGACCTGTTTATGATCCTTATCGGTGAAAAGTAAACCATAAACTAAAGCACTTCCAGGTAATACAATTAGACATGAATTTATTTTCTATCCGCCCAGCATCTTGCAGGTACGCCCAAGAGCGTCGGGCTCAAAATATTTGGATCTGGTCTGACGGCAGCACAGTACAACACAGCACAAGCCAATACAGCACAAATTGGCTTCGCCTCAAGTTGGCATTTTCCAGGGAAAACTCGTAAGCACTCCCCGGCTCGGTGAACCTGTGTTCATTCACCTCAGACGCTGGATGGAGGCGTGCATAAACTCAGAAGAGCACTTTCCCATGCAGTCGTCCGCCGCCATCTCGCCGCGCTGCTTGTAACATAAACACACATGAACGACGTACACAGTGGCGCGCGGAGCGGAATTTTTTAACGCTTGAGAAGACTCATTCTTCGACCGGAAGCCATCAGCGAAGAAAGGGTGGGCGCAAATTACAGTGCCACCTTGCGTTGCCCTGGGTAAACATACACAACGTCGCCGAGCCCCGTTCCGTTACAACTCGCCGCAAAAACATGGACTGTTGCATTCCCGTTTAGAGCTCATGTCCTCTGAAGAGGCCGGTACGGCGAGTGCTTCTCCCACCCCCGGCGAATAAGCGCAAGGACATTATCTAGTTCTTAGAGGGTTCATCTTGCGGAAGGACGTGACTGTCGCTTGCCGAAAAGAAGCAGAGACGCCGTCGCCGTCGCCGCCGCCGTCATTGTGGCGCTTTTGTATCGATCCTTTATGGCGCTCTATTCCACACGGGATGGGGGCAGACAAGGTTTTCACCGAAGTCATCGTTTCTGGAAGGCTCCCTCAGACATCAAAGATATCATACGAATGGCTCCAGGCGACGATTTACATTTTTTCGCTATTTTCCCCCCTCTTGCCATCCTCACGACAACGACAGCATCCACAATTCGCCGCAAAAAATAGGCAGAAGCAATTCCATGCAATTGAGAATATAATTGCGGGCGACTGTTCGCCGGGCGATGGTGGACCGTCAACAATTCAAGATTAATGCCAGCTCTATGCGCCCTAGATTGAAGTGTTTGTGGAGGACAAGAAAGGAACGGACTGCAGCGAATTAAAGATCAACGCCAAGTCGCTTCCGTGTGTTGTGCCCTCGGTGAACTCGAGCGAATGCCGGTTCTTTGTCCAAATGATTTGCTTTAATGAGCGAGCTCCAGGAAAGAAACAGTTCGGCTAAAGTGCGGTCCATTTTGTGAGATGCATCGTACCACGTCTTCTGCCCTAATCGAATAAAGACCACAGTGGCGTAAATGCGCAATGTAGTTCATCTGAACCGGCCGAAGCGACGGCCATTGATTGAAAACTTTGTTGCAGGTTCGGCCCTAAAGAAATTTTAATTGTTGATTAACCAAGCAAAACCTCAAGGGCTTCAGTATTTTTCTGCTGTTGTAGGTATAATGTGGAGAAACAAAAAAAGATAAAACACGAACGCACCGTACCGGTGACGTAAGACAACAATAACAACATAATAAACTCAGTGACCCTCTTCTGGCGTTACATAAACAAGGTGTTCGGAAAATAACTATGATGCAGTGTTGGAAACGATTCTTTGAAGTGTGCAACATAAAAATCTTAATAAGAACGGCTACAGATCTTGATTTAATTCTTTCTTAGTTTTAAAGGACCTTTTACAGAAATAAAAAATATTGTTACAATTTTGCCCGCCGAGCGGCTGGCCGGCAAAATTACACCATCTGCCTTCGCTATACTTTGGCGAATTTGCCGACGAACGGACTGACAGACGGACGTAGGGACATTTTTATTAAGAATATTACTCGTCCACCGAAGTAGACGAGCCAAAAAAATCGATGAGTGTTTCGATCCGAGAAGCCAAGCTGATCTCTTCAGTATGGCGCTTGGCTTCTCTGCCATAGACACTCACAAAGGAGGGATCGAAAGCTAATCCCTATATCTGCCCGATCGCAACTTCAAGTGTGAAGTATAAGCGAAGGTAAATTCTGTAACAGTACTCCCTCGTCAGAAGCTCGAAGTTCCATCCGAGCAACTTCATGCGGCATTCAGGACGCCATGGCCAATGCTACCATGGATGCAGCGAGGGCATGGCTGCAGCCGCGATACGCGCGCGAAATACAACTGCCACAACGTCACTGCGGCAGTGAAAAACGCGGCCATTGTGGCAGAGGACAAGAGCGCGGGAGGCGCACGCGGGTACGAAATACAACTGCCACAATGTCACTGCGGCAGTGAAAAACGCGGCCGTTGTGGCAGAGGAGAACCGCGGCTGCATCAACGATCGGCTGCCGAAGATGGCTGCACGATCGCCGTCATTGACGCCCTGGACGCTAGAGGGATTGTGGGGTTGCCCCCGGTTAGGAGGGCTCCGGGAACCCCACACCTGGCACCAGTGTTACAATTTTGCCCGCCGAGCGGCTGGCCGGCAAAATTACACCATCTGCCTTCGCTATACTTTGGCGAATTTGCCGACGAACGGACTGACAGACGGACGTAGGGACATTTTTATTAAGAATATTACTCGTCCACCGAAGTAGACGAGCCAAAAAAATCGATGAGTGTTTCGATCCGAGAAGCCAAGCTGATCTCTTCAGTATGGCGCTTGGCTTCTCTGCCATAGACACTCACAAAGGAGGGATCGCTAATCCCTATATCTGCCCGATCGCAACTTCAAGTGTGAAGTATAAGCGAAGGTAAATTCTGTAACAATATGTTTTTGGTGTAAACATGTTATTTTTTTGAAAAATTCTCTCAAAACTAAGTTTTCAAACCCGATAACTCGAAAACTCTTTAATGGATTATGATTATGTTGGGAACACAAAATATAACATGAAGGAAAATGCAACAAATTGAAGAGAGTTAAAGACAAACTGCCATTGTTCCCATGAAACCTCATCGATGGACGGAAAAAACCCGGTTAAATACGCAATTTTGTATTTTTTTTTATATAAACAATTAAAATGTTAAATTTGAAGCATAATAAACAAGCATGCAAAAAATCAAATCGATATCTTGAGTATTTTTTTTAAAAAGAAGGTTGCAAAGCGTAGGATTCTGCGATGATAGTGCTCTTGCGAGGTCTAAGAGAGCTAACGTTCTTTTTACGGACGAATGAACAAGTGTTTTGTACCAACGACAAATAGGCAAAACATGAGGGTTAGGACAATTGATCCAAGCACTATTGAAAGAATGCAAAAGCCGAAATTTGACCTCAGGAGGAATCAACTCACGTAGGAATTCGAAAATATATGTTGTTGAGGAAAACACTACCGCCGATGGATCCTATTATCGGAACAGCACTTTATCTGTTTACGCAAAATGCCAGGATGACAGAAGACAGTTTCCAGATAAAAATTTTTTCAATTTTATGCAGGATGATGCACTATCTCACACGACAAAGGAAACAATAGCAAACTCGATGTTTTCAACTGTTTGGGAAGATTGACCTTGAAACTCTCTTGACCTTAACCCAATTGAACACGTTTGGGCCTGACTTCAAGAGAGTGTATTTAGACATCCAATGTTGGAGAACAGACCTCAATTAACTGCAAGAGTACAACAAGAATAGAGGAGCTGCACTCAGGACGAACTAAGAATTTGTGTGATAGTTTTGGACCACATATTTTAGAATGTATAGATAGTAGCGATATACATACGCATTATTAGTTATAAGAATAAGAATCTCATCGATGGACGGAAAAAACCCGGTTAAATACGCAATTTTGTATTTTTTTTTTATATAAACAATTAAAATGTTAAATTTGAAGCATAATAAACAAGCATGCAAAAAAGCAAATCGATATCTTGAGTATTTTTTTTAAAAAGAAAGTTGCAAAGCGTAGGATTCTGCGATGATAGTGCTCTTACGAGGTCTAAGAGAGCTAACGTTCTTTTTACGGACGAATGAACAAGTGTTTTGTACCAACGACAAATAGGCAAAACATGAGGGTTAGAACAATTGATCCAAGCACTATTGAAAGAATGCAAAAGCCGAAATTTGACCTCAGGAGGAATCAACTCACGTAGGAATTCGAAAATATATGTTGTTGAGGAAAACACTACCGCCGATGGATCCTATTATCGGAACAGCACTTTATCTGTTTACGCAAAATGCCAGGATGACAGAAGACAATTTCCAGATAAAAATTTGGTCAATTTTATGCAGGATGATGCACAAGCGCACACGGCATAGGCAACAATAGAAAAAAAGAATGTTTTCAACTGTTTGGGAAGATTGA
The DNA here is from genome assembly GCA_949715965.1 of Dysmachus trigonus. NCBI lineage: Eukaryota > Metazoa > Arthropoda > Insecta > Diptera > Asilidae > Dysmachus > Dysmachus trigonus. The sequence goes on along the minus strand of OX454322.1, from coordinate 76,796,213 downwards.
CCTGGAAACTTAACACGTTTGGGCCCGACTTCAAGAGAGTGTAATTAGAGATCCAATGTCGGAGAATACACAACAATTAACTGCAAGAGTACAACAGAATAGAGGAGCTGCACTGAGGACGAACTAATGAATTTGTGTGATAGTTTTGGAGGACGTATTTTAAAATGTATAGATAGTAGCGAGAGACATATACATTATTAGTTATAAGTATAAGAATCTGTATTATATTTAAATCCTAAACAATTTTAAATTTCCAAATTATGTTTGTTGGTTTGCTTTTTATAAAAGTTTGTGGGGACGAGCTTTTGGACCACCAAATAGTACTGTCCCAGATATAAACGTAAAAATTCGATATTAAACGCTATTAAAAAAAAAATTGATATTCAATGCAGCACAATCGTTAGCGTGAAAAATATGGTATACTCATCACGCGAGTACAGACACGTATTTGATTTTTAAAATGTTGTCAATAGGTTATTTCATGTAAAATGACTGGCCTATAATGAGTAATTGAAGTGACCGCGATTATTGTAACTGCTCGCGAGATATGTAACTGCGCGCTTGCACGTCGAGGTTCGTTCGAAATTCCCCGACGTGTGGATCCATTGTGAAATCATTTCCTGGGTGTACGCTTTTCATTGCGCCCACTCGAGACAATGCAGGCGGCCTTCTAATGAGGCGAGTCGATGTCATGAGCCCCGGTCTCCGGACAATTAGGCATTCCTCGAAAGCTCTCCAGGGTGTCGCTAATAGTTCTCGAATTGCAGTTTAATTGATATTCACGTGCTGACGCGTGCTCGTATCGATCCTACGGGGGCTTGTCGCCGACTGACACCCAGACCCAGTTCGTGTGACTGAAATGCCCGAATAGCCCTTTTCTTTATAACTTTTAGTTGTCGACTTTTATTGGCGGCTCAAATCGTTTTTTTTTTCCCAGTAGCGTTCCCGATTTTTTATTATTTTCTTTTTTGCTTATTACTTCCTCAAATGAAAGCGACTGTAGTGGGAAACCCTTTCATCGAGAGATTTAGGCGTGATTTGAAGTGGTTCAGCGGCTTCTCTTGCCGGAATCACTCTTCCAACTATTAATTGCTGGGAATGCTCTGAGGAGCTGTTCACTTCGTCGTCGTCGAGACATGACAGAGACATTCCTCCGAGTCGTGGAAGGTCTGGTGACAACAAAAGGTTTGTTATGATAATTCTTTCCCACCTCAGAGATGCAACAGTCTCTTGGAAAGATCTGTCGTCTTTCGACCGATCGGATCAAGATACAAAATTATGCTGCTCACACTGAATAAATTCAGCCGCGTGATAGGAAATTTATGCGCCTTCTGGATTAGCCATTAAAAATTGCTGCTAGTTTTGGAGTGGCGGCAACAAACAACTTGCCACTGCCTTGCGAGCGAGCTCCATTCATTTTTCTTAGTCTATGCGATTTCTTTGAGGCGGCTACTGCTTCTGAGGAGCACCGCAAAGGCCTGAAGTTGAAGGGTTCTTTCAACTGCCTTCCAGCAAATGTTGGTTTTAATCATGTCAGAAAAGCGAAGGCATAAAAACTAGAAGATTTTGAGGATTCTCTTTGAAGTTAAAAAGAAGGGTAAGGGACTGTGAGAAATTAATTAGGCTAAGCTTTTCTTCTTCACCGCGTACTTAAGATCTCTTTAAAATACAAATAACTAAGTGCCTAATTAGAGGCCGTTGAATTTGAATTATAAACAAAAAGTTAAGAATCTGAATAAACAATAGTTTAAAGTAGTTTTAGTTATAAAAAAAAAATATTTATTTTACATACAACAGCTTAACAAAAATTAAAATTACTAAACCTGGCACTGGTAAAATTTGAAAGGAGAAAAAGGCAAAGCAAAAATTGGCGTCACTCTGGTAATATAATAATGAATTCATGAAAAATTACAGAAAAACTGCGCTAAAATAAGATTGCGTGAATCAATACCGCGTGTATAAAAGTGCCAAGTATATAGATATATAATATTCCGCGTAAAAGAAGTGTTGCGCAAATAGAGGGATAGGTGTAAAAGGAATGAGTAAAATAACATTCGAATGCTCAAAGTTTTCATTCTATAGGGTGGGCCATCTGTTAGTTTCATTTTAAATTACATATTATTTTGAGACAGATAGCTCTTTCGCGCTGAAAAAATTTACAGAAACACAGTATCATATCTGCGCGGTATAAAATGAATAGATTTACGCTTGAACAACATTGGGTAATCTTGAAAACTTATTTCCAAAATGCTATGTTGCCGAAACAGTGAGAATTTTGAAAAGATCGTTTGATCAGTAGTTTTAGAGATAAGCGATAAGCCATGGCCACTGTTGGAAAGTTTCGGCAATGCTGTGCGCTTTAATTTGTCAAATCAACTCATCTGTATGAATGCAATTGGCTAAATTGTTCAATTGTTCAATGTTAATCATTGGAAATCAAATTTTACTAATTTGACTTTAGGGCCAGTGAATAAGAAGCAGTAAACAATATGTTTAAAGTCACAATGTCTAAATTTTAGTCACAATTCGCATAGGTCCTATTTAATGTCGAAAAATAAATCGACTATTGATTAAAAAAAATCTCTCATAATTTTGTATACCTTAGAGAACTGGTATTAATTGTAGTATTCAAAGATATTTGTTCAACTAACTACATATAGACCATCTAATTTCCACTTCGATTGTTATCTTTCCCAGAAATTATCACAATCTTTAAAAATTTCTTAGAAAAGGCAATTAATCGGCCTAGATAATTTTTGAAGATTACGTCAATTGTTTACTACTGTAGTCTAGTAGGTTTATGGTTAAATTCTTCTATTAATTTCTGATTTTGTTTCGACTTTTGCAATAAGTTTATACTAGAAATAGCATAATAAACTTAAATGTTACCTCATTTATTGTATACTCTCTAATTTCATACAATTTTGCAAAAATAAACGAAATTTCTCTAGACAATAGAAAATTAACGTTGCACTTTTGCCTCGTTTTGCCAAGAGGGGTGAGTCATAAAAGTGATTAAGCACCTGCACAGACGTCAATTACCTTCCATTCCGCATAAAAATTTTACAACAACTGAAGTTAATCGGGCGTGTGGAGGCAGTTAAGACGGGGCATTGCCTAATTTTTCGTGGACACTGTGGCGCTAAATGACTTGGAGAAAGCGTCTTGTTTCAGCGGTCTTACTACACAACCTTAATTTGGATTTTGTAATTGCGCAAGAGTTTCGTGATTCGCAATTGAAATCGCAAAAATTTTCTGATCACCGACGGGCCTAATTAATTACTGTGTTTACAAAATATCCGAATGTTGTTGGGACCGCTGCAGGGTTAAATCTGCGCTTTATTATACTCGCCAGAGAAGTCCGAGTGTAATTCAAAGATAAATTGGTTTTGACGAGCGCAACGAAGGTATCAGCTTGTTGGCCAGGAAACTGAGATGTATCAGGAATCGGTCATGTAACCGATATTTTTCACGTTTTTATTTATTTTTCATGCCCCCGTGAAAAGATTAAATTACCTGCTCTGTACGACACCGTGTCGAATCGAATCGATATTGATGTTTGGGGCGGAATACTTGCAGCATAAACACTTTGCCCTCATTAAAGATTACCAAAGAGCACTGGTTTTATTTTATGCCATCTCTGCCGGAATCTGAATCAGTAGCTAAGATAGATAGCACCAAACCTCGCTTGCATTGTTGCATTTTTAGTTGTATAAACCATCGACACAGTACGATTTTTATTCGATTTTAATTTTTTCATTTTGCTAAATGATAAATAGTGAAAAATTTACGAAGTTTGAAGATTTAAGAAAGATATGAACAAATAATATGTTTGTAGACATAATTTTATGTATTGTCTATCTAATTACAAACTTATTAAAAATTATTTTTATGAAAATGTATAAGTATTTCTAAATTGCATAGAAAGGCCGCGCTATTCGCAAAATTCTTTCTGATAATGTGAAATCAAAAATGATTTCGTTGAGGGGGAAGTTGCAAGGATTTTTGAAAAAAAAAAAAAAAACTATGTATTTAAAATTTGTTTAAATAGTTTTCATTCAGGTAAGTTGATAATAATAGTTCAATCTAAAGAAGGAGGTTTTAGGATTTGGTAAAAAAAAATTTGTTCGGATAAGTTTATCAGGGTCTGACAAAGTCTGTACGCAATGATTTTTAAAGAACCCACGCTACTGCCCCTTTTAATCGAAACCAATTTCCCATTATTACATTAATAAAATTGGAGCAGCAGTTGTATGGAGGCAAAACATATAATACAATTTACATACAACCTGTCACATGCGACCGAAAATTTTCGGTCAAAACCTTTCGACTTTTCGATACCGGCCCAACCGTCAATTCAATCATGCGCATACACGTTACAACCATCGTATGCAATCATAAATCGTGGCAACGGTTGGTGCAGTCGTTGTATCGTGTATTTCCCGCTCTTAAAACAACTGAAGCAGATGCTTTGAAGGGAAATATGCATTTTTACAAGTCGTTACGCAACACAAACGTTTCAACTCTGTTTTATTGCTTTCCCAAATAATAGCGCATTCAAATTGGGGAAAACGGAAAATATAATCAGGTGACTCTAATGCCGCCGCTTTTTGCTGCTTCACTGAAAAACTCTGTTTATACCCTAATGATGCGTTTTGTTTACTTTCTCACTTCTTTTTCCGAGAAGCCGATGAATGGAAAGCGACCGCACCTTGATAACGTCCGATGTGTTCCAGTTGATTAAATTTTATCAGGTGCTACAGGTGATTACCAGGCAGTAGATTGATTTTTACTTTCCTTCGCAATACATGCAGGTTATATTTGGAAAGAGTTTTCAAGAAAAACAATCTTCTTTGGATGCCCGCTTACATTATATGCGAGCCTTTACCACTTTATAACTTTCCTATAGCAGGTGTATAATTATTCTTCTTCTAAGAAATAAGGTGAAAGAAAACAATTTTTTATGACCATTGCGTATTGTGTGGAAAAGCAATAAAAAAGAGAAAAAGAAATAAAAAAGAGATTTAAATATTTCGTGTTATTCATCTTATAACACGAATTACAAACGTCGAGCACAATTAGGCAAAGAGTAGCAAATTCAAAATGTAACTTTTAATGATATTACAATTTATACCTGATTTGAGATATATTTCGCTATAGAGCTCATAGAATGTACTAGGTGATTTGAAAAGTTTTTAGACTGCCACATAGATAGATGGTGTTGATATCAGAAAACATATTTGTTGCTGGAATTTTCCACCTTTCTTTTGAACACATGTGAAATTTCAAGATGATGTGTCGAATAGTTAATCGTTAATATGAACTAACCGATCTAGCAATCCATTTTCTCCGGCGTATTTAATAATAGGTATTTGATATTTATACTCATACCACGGTTGCAAAATTAGTTGCCACCCCTGTCAAATCGTTTAATCAACATTAGCAACAGTCAACTCAACTGTTAGTGTTACTTGACGGCTTCTAAACGAACCGCAATTTTTCTTATTAATCAAGCAATTTGTTGACACCAACTACCAGCTTGTTTAATTAAACATCTTGAAAGGATATTTCGTAAAATATTAGTTAGGTTTTTTTAATGCATCTTTCGATCGATATCATGGTTTCAGTCTGCTTAATGTCTGAAATTCTTTTGATAAGCTTATCAAATTTGAAAGATGCTTTAGAATGAATGGTCTGTGATCGCGTAAACACTTTAATTTTAAAATAGGTCAGTTAATTCTCATGAAGCTAAATTTTGGTATAAACCTTATTTTTGGCATTAAAAATAACATCTCGAAAGTCCATTTGCATAAAAAGTCAATGGATGCCAGCAAAATCAATTTTTGTTAAAATAGTTCTTATGAGATTTTGTGACTTGCATGAACTTTTGACGAACATGTCAGATCGGTTGATTTTTAACGTCTTAAGCCTCAGCAAAGTAAAATATTAACATTTAAAATTAAGTTTTTATAATGGTCCAAAATGAGTTTTTTTAAAGCGTTACTTTAAACGTTTCAATAGTAAAACTTCCTTTTTAAAATGATAAAACATAAACAAAAACGTTGTCAACAACTTTGAAAACATAAGAATAGAGCATATTTATTTTTTATTAACTGCATTTTCATATGGAATGAATTATTATTTTTTTCTACCTAGATTTGATTTCCAGATCACAGAGCGTGATGGGGAAAAAATACATTCCCCGGAAACTTTTGCGTGTTGTTGCTTCATGCTCCTCAGAAGTTAGTACGCAGTTAACAATTTTACAAAGGTTCGTAAATTTCAAATAAAAACGAAAGTTTTTACAGAGAAATAGCAACATAGTTACGTAGAGAGAAAATACAGATCGAAGAATTGTTCACTTTTTACGAAATATGATGCGCTCTTTACGAATATATGGCAAATTATGTTCCCCTTGAATGTAATGAATTAGCTGCACGTGCTTCAAGAGTGCACAACAGATCTCATTTCGCAGTAGCTTCAGAGGAATTAAGTCTTTTTATCTGTAGAATATATTTTCAGTTTTAGTATAGAATTTAAATAAAAAGTTAAATATAAAATAATTTAGCATATCGAAAGCAATTCTACCAGAGAACACAAATTAATAACTTCAAATTGTGATAAACCCCAACAATTCTTGTGTACTTGTGAAAATTAAATCTTTAAGGGACTACTACCGGTTAGATTGCAAAAAAACAGCATAATTTTCAATAATTTTTTTCTCAGCTCCTTTATTATATATCAATTTCAAATTTTGCATGGTGATAATAATTATTTCAAATATTTTTTTTATTTTTATCATTTTTTTCCTTCTTTATAGAGGGCGCCGAAGTTGGTAGCTCAAAAAATGACTCGTCCCATGGCGGACAAGTCATCTCAGAAACAAAGAGTCTGAAACAAATAAACCAAACGGCATTTTATTAAGGAATGTCCCTTACGTAGGAAAAAACCAGAATATGTCAAAAAATGATTAAAAAAACAAAATGGCGGACGTTTGAAATTTTTTTTCAAAAAATCGCTTATTTTTTCACTTGTTTTCACTTGCTACATTTTTTTGGATTGAATTTTGACTAATATTGTGGTTTTTTCCTGTAAAGAATACTCAAATAAAGAAGCAATCCAAATTTGAGCCCAATCGGTTGGGCCAATTCGGAGTTAGTGTGTCCGCCATTTGATAAAAGGTCATTTTGAGAAAATCACGTTTAAAGTTTTTTTTTTACTTATTTATTGAATAGGCGGGCACGCTTAAACTGCTGTTACTTTTATATTTTTGGGGAATATCCAAATAAAATTTTGAGACGTGATTTCTGAAGGTATATTGAGTTGAAAAATGTAAAAAAAAAAATTGAATTTTTCAAAATTATAACCGGTAGTAGTCCCTTAAGGGGGGATACACAGTTTTTTTTCAAGGGGAAGTTTTTATTCAAATCAATCGAAACTTTTTTACAATTATAAGTGTATCCATGTCGTATACAAAAATATATTTTTTTAATTTTTTTCAACAAATGTTAGATGGTGTTGAAAAAGTCGTTGTATTTTGCTTGTGCCGGCTCTCCTGGTCGCAATTTTGATCAGAAATCAAAAAATCAAAAAAATTTACATCACAGTTAGTAGATGAATTGAAAAAAAAGTGAAAAAAAAAAAAATTTGCACTTTTGGCGTAACTTTTTCGAAAAAATCAACATTTTCTCCGCCATTTTATCACATTTTTCCATATTTAATAATAAAATATTACAATAATTTTTAATTCATATAGAAGGTAATACTATAATAAAGAAATCCTATAAGTTTCAGCTCAATCGGATAATTAGTTTTCGAGTTATTACCGCCATAAACTCCGAAAATGCTGTTTTGAGAAAAACGCGTTGAAAGTTTTAATTATCGAAAAATCGTACTTACATTTTAATCAGCAATCCCGGGAACGATGAAAAAAAAACACTTGGAGTTCGAATTTCGAAAAAAGGTATTCTACGGGAAATTTACTAACTTTTTATGCAAAAAAAAAAAAAATTGAATTTTTTGGTCATTCTAACTGTATATCCCCCCTTAAGTGAATTAAATTTTCATCATTCATTTACGATTTAATTTGGTAATTGTTTATTTTCACGGTCACCTGGTTTTTTGAGGATATAAAATCGAAGAATCAACATTTTTACCATTTTTTTTCAATTTGTTCGTTTTTGCGTCGAATTTATGAAAAAAAAAATAAAAAAATTGAAAAAAATAAATATTTCTGTTGATTTTTCAGCCGCTATTGATTGATTGATTCTAGCGCTACGATAAATCGATAATCAAGGCAATTTTAAATTGCCGCCATTATTGACGCCCTTCCCCTCCAGAGAAAGTGATAGTAAAATTCAGGCATCCCCCACCCCGCCTTCCCCTGACCTTATCCTGCCCGCTACTCCTTTTTCTAACTTTCTCCCATTTCCAAAATATTGATTAGGATAAACATTTTTTTTTTTTTCAAATTGTTCGTTTTTTTAAACACGTTTTTTTCATCATTCAAAGCTAAAAAATTAACCGAAATACTGATTTTTTCAAATTTTTGTATTTTTTTTCATAAATCCGATGCAAAAACGAAAAATTAAAAAAAAAAAAAAAAAAACCAATAAAATCCATACATTTTTCGATTTTTAGTTGCCAAAAAAACCGGGTGACCGTGGAAGTAAATAATTACCTTTAATTTTTGCGAATAAAAAAGAATTTATTTCGTTTATCCCCGAAAGTTTCACGATTTAGTAAAGAATTGTTTCAAAAGGATTCACTAGCGAAAATCCAAGTCGATTCTTCTTCAATATTAATAACGAAATATAAGTTTGCTTAAAATAATTCTATATTGCATTAAATCAAAAAAATTGAATGTGATTGTGTGAATCTCACCCTGAATAAATCTTCCACATAAAATTTTCCACTTAATGCTCGATGGTTCCCAAAAATTCCCATTAGCGCTTAAATGTGCGCATCAATCTGAGTCAGGAAAGATTCCCATGTAGTCCTGTCTGACTCACTTGCTAGTTTATTAAATAAATTATCTAAAAATATCACTTGCCCCAATCTCTCGAGGGATATCCGCAAAAAATCCACCAGGGGAGGGCTCCAGTGCACTAAATCACTGCAGTAAACATTATTATCCCACTTAGTCACCGGGGACTGAGCTGAATGAACACATTTATGACGGGTGACCTTCGTTAGGTTGCCTTCGTTATATCTTTAAATTAATCGCCCGCTAAATTCATACATACAACACGCCAGAATGGCGGCAAAACAAAGATGAAATCTAAAAACGTTGCGTCGTAGATAGATCGTTTTTGCGCTAGATCGTTATATCTTTTTTTTATTCGGTTCGCCTCGCATACCAAAAGATTGGCCAATTAAAGGGAAATTATGTTGAGGCATTATCAAACGGTGAGAATTGGATCAATTGTGCAGCCAATAAAAGCACTTTCGGCACTTTACTGAACTGAGAACTGAACCTGTCCAGGTCACTATATAACAATGGAATTCCATGACGCATCGCTAAAATAAAGAAAAAGCGCGCCATTCGCCAGCGCTAGAGGCAAAATTAAGACGTTGTTACCGTTGCGGCCGTGAAAGCCCCAATGGGAGGTCAGAGGCAGTATGGCAGTATTTTACTTACTGTCCGTTACCTTCGATATAAACACTAGTAAGAAAGTTTTGTATATGGCATTCCTCTGAGCCGACGAGTGACATAAAATATTAATGTTGTGCCGCGTATGATACCTTCAATTCAAACTAGCGCGGAAAAGGCCGAGACGCGATATTGTGTCGCGCGAAAGTATGAAGAATCATATTCGAATAATGACAATAAAGTAAATTGTTTGGGTTTCGTTGACTGTTATTGCTCCGGGTCATAAATGTGACCAAACACATAATTAAAAAAATAAAGTTGGCATTTGGATTATGCATAGAAATCGTCGTCGTAGAAATACAATAAAACCTGGGGAAAATACTTTCATGTAAAGATGCGTGACCCAAATCTTTTAGTTATCAAATTACAATGTTAAACTTTTGTAAGGTCGAAATTATCCCATTCAATAATTAAAAAAGAAAGAGAAGGTTTTGTTATGCTAACAAAGTAGCCGTTTTCATGAATTTATTATTTTAGGATCGATTCTTTTGCCTTTTCTGATAAAATTCTTTGTTTGCTTTGTGCTCATTTCAGTTCTTTGGAGACTTCTTATACATTTAAGATATCATTTTAAAGTATGGTGCATCTTAAATATTTATTGTTTCTTTAATAGGCTTCCAAATTTGTGAGACTATACCAGCTATTATTCAAACATACCGCTTGCACGTATGTGTTCACATTTTTGTGACGATGTCATATTGATTTATCATGTAGTTACAAGTGAAATATGTGTACGATTATCAAGTTATCGGCTTAATTCTAACACCCTGAAGTGTATCATAAAAATTATACATCGGTTATTATTCGATAAATTAAAAAAATATGGCCAAAAGTCGTTTGAACTAAACGACAGCTAGATAGCTAGTGCTAAAGTAAAACACATTGCACAATATTAGTGATATAGAGTTTTTTATAGCTTTTTCAACTAATTTTTGGGCATAGTAAGTCTTTCTAGATTTTCTTTGGCAATGATGTAAGCTTTCGCAAAGTAAATATTTTTTTATCCTAAATCTTTCATAAAACCTCACACATTTTCAATCGGATTTACGTCAGGACTTTGTTAGGGCCACTCCATTACATTGATATCTTCCTTCATTTTCCATTTTCCGGTACAAACACGACTTCTATGTTTTGGATCGTTGTTTTTTGACCCACAACTGATTACGTGCTCCAAACCAAAAATTTGTAGACTTGAGTAAGACGTATTTATATATTTGCAGTACCCTTTCTGCATTTATATTTCCAGTAAAAGTCCACCACTTCTTTACAAAATCTTCTTCATGTATCTTGCCGCCAAAACGTTTGTTGTATAGTACACTCATTTTGAAAATTGCTTTTACTCGCAGATTTCCACCATATACAAAAAAAAACCAAACAAAACAACAAATAATTAAATTTTTCATGTCAAACAAATAATCGGACAATATGTTTATGAAAAGTGTAAGAAATGATTAACTTCTAATATTTTAAATACTAAGTTGCAAGTCCCTTTGATTTAGTGACAACCCCTAATTGGAGGTTCAATAACTATTAGTTTATTCATGTTGTAAGGTTTTTTTCAACTGGTGTTACGAAACATTATAATTGGAAGTATTTAAAAGTTAAAAAAACTACCCAAAAAAAGGTCCTATCGTTTTCCAAAATTCGTCGTTTTTCAGGAAATATTCTGTCGCAAATTTCACTTGAATTTCTTTAATCTATGGGGGTCTATAAATGGCATATTTCTTGTTATTATTCTATGGTAGTCGTTTCTTCTTAACACATTTCGCACAATTTCTTCTTTCCTTTCCTATATTCTGTTTCCAGTTTGTTCGATTATTTGTTTTGACTTGAAATATGGAGTTTTTAAAATATATCTCCAAATCGTAGTAAAAATTGTAGTTTTTTAAAACATATCCTACATCGAAAAAACTGAAATTTAAGATTCAATTAATTTAAATTGAAATAATTTGTTTTGCTCAACATATTTTAAAAGTTACATAATCATGAGTAAAAAATAAATTTACTATTTTATTGCACTTGATTCATTCAATTTGATGTATGTAATGAAATAAATTCTTTAAAATTTCAAATAGAATAAACGGGTTCCTAATGTTTAACTAAAGTTCCAAGTAATATGTATAATTGGTATTAAAAAATTTATATTATTTATTTATTAATTCACCATAACTTTTGTTTCTCCTAAAACTACGTCAAAATCGCAAAAATCGAACAATACCAAAACTGAGATTCTAAATTAGACATTTCGTTGATACCTTCAATCTTCGTTTTGTTTTGAGACTCCACTAAAATTCAAGTTAGAATTGAATTTACATATTCGCCTTCTCGCAAAGTTTTTATAACTTCCGGACAGACAGACAGACACAATGGTTGTTTTATTAGTGCTCTCTGTTTTATTCTTTTGGGGCATGGAGACTAAAAATAAACAACTGGGGGCTGAAATTCAATGTCTAAAATTGGACATTAGATTTAGAATCAATACAATGAACGATTTCGATTTTTTGGATTGTTCACGCCATTCATAACATTTATTTAAGTGAAGTAAAGAAATGTGCACGAAAACGGAAATTCTGACACTAAACCTTTATGCAGTCAGTTTTTATACCTTCATTAACCAAACGGTTATATGCTCTTTTTTTTAGTCGTTTTCATTTGCATGCTGAAAGCAATTTCGAAATATCACTTTCCTGCCAACTCTCCCGTAAAAAGAAGAAAAATGTGTGTGTAGCACGCAATATAAGAATATCAGTCGCCGTCCCTAAATATTTATTGATTGCAAGATTGGAGCACCCCAAAGTAAACAGATTCGAAAAAATGTTTTGGGGAACATGCTTTTCACCTCCACTCGGCTTATCTTTGAAAATTCATGGAATCCTAAGGCCTATGTGGCTAAACCTGGGGGGGAACAATTTCCTGTACACAAGATGTCAACCCGCCGGGCATGTCTTGACTCAAGGGACACCTTACGATGCCCCTCCGTCAAACTGCTCGTGCATCCCCCTCTGATGCGATAGAAATCTCGAGAGATCGACGTCGCCGTCTGATTGCATTTCGTTTTCCCTCGATAAGGGGCGTGGGGCGGTTCAATACGTTGCATCGTGAAGAGTCCTCCAGATCCCTCCGCTAGATTATTTCCCGAGTGAGTATCGATTTTTGTGGGGGAAAAGCAAAACACGATGACGGAATTATGCGGCGACCAGGCCAAAGGTGTGGTGCAGCCAATGATGAATCACTCCAAAATTACGAGTGTACTGTAATATGCACCTTCCGCGCTTTTTTCTCCCCGTCTGGAACTCGAGCATACATCGCTTTGTACCTTGCGCTTGGGTGGAGCACCATCAAAGTAAATGATGCCACTTTTCTGTAGAGGCCATTTCAATTCACTAACAAGACTAGACGGTTTTTCTGGGTGTTGTTCTTGAAAATAAAAGAACTTTGACAATGTTACTTTCCCGCCAAAAAAAGAGCATTTAAAAATTTATACGTTCTTCTTTAAAGCCTAAAGGCCCGAATACACAGCATCCGCTTCGTTCCGTTCCGGAGACCTGTCAAAGTTAAACTTACTACAATGAACGGAACAGAACGAAACGGAGTGGAACTTTAAAGTTTGTCGAAAAAACTGACATATAGTATAACATAATGGACTGCTTATTTATATGATTTCCTATAGAAGCGGACGGTGTGTTTTATGTTTCCTCTATTTCGCAAAGAGACAGTGACAGCCACAGCACGAATTCCGAAATTGTGATGAATTTTGCTATTTTTTCACATTCGGTTCCTAACTCATTAACCCCCAAAAGAATATATTTTTTTGTTAATCTTTGAGCTCCAAACTTATGAAGAATAATGGAGTTACTATAACTAAAAATCCTGTATTTTACTATTTTCGGGTGTGCTTTATCGATATCCGGAATCCAAATCGCATTTTTGTGGCTTTGAAAAAAATTATGGCAGATTTTAAGAGTTAAGGTCTGAAACAAAAATTTTTCCTGAAACTCTGACACTTCCGATCACCATTGATGGTAGTTTAAATTTAATTCAGATACTCTTTTGACTCGAAAAAAATGAGTGAAAAAAAACCCTAATTTTTTGGTACTTTTCTACCAGTGTGGCAATTTACAATAAGAATAAAATGAGACTGACATTTCACATTTGATGTTTCACGTTCGATTTTCTTAGTCGCGTTCAGCGTAGTAAGAGAACATGGATTCCTCATTAAATAAACGGAAATGTTTAGTAATTTTTAAGATTTATTTCTATTATTCTTAAGAAAAGAAACAATTATTATTATAATATTGTAAATATTTGCATATTCATTCGTTTCGCGACACTATGAATGTTCTTACAAAGTTTGGTTAAAACTGGGAGGTAGCTGAATTGTAAACTTGTTACGTTTTTAATACTACTTATGATTACTTCGGAATCTAATTCAGTACGAAGATAAAAACAGAAATGTGACTTTTACCACTGCTATCACTGAGCAATTTTAATTTTACTAGAACTATTTTAGTGATAGTACCAATTTAGTTTATCACTGAATAAATGCACTTCCACTTATCATTCAAAGATAAGATGAATCAGGGATAGTTAAATTAAATTTGCATTATCATTGGCCAAATTAGCGGTAGTGAAATTAATAATGCACTATACATTTTATGCAATACGCCCAAGTCTCTACAAAAGCAATCAAAAAGTAAATGCTAAGTAAAAATACAACAGCTAAAACTATTACAAACTTATACCTAGGGGGTTTTGACTTTCGGTTATTACACATCAATATCAAGATCATCATTCACACCGATTAGAATGTGGTGAAGCTATATGCACAAATGCCACATATCTTTGAAAGTAAGATCATCAGGGAATTACGTACTTATATTTACTTATTCAAGACGATGACCTCAACAACATATATCAAAATCATCAGAATTCGAGACGTAAATATCTATTTATGAAGTTGGGTAAAAAACACGAATTGGCTTCCGAAAGGTAGACTAATAAATTACGTAAATAAAATATAATCCTCAATACTTTTTAAGTGGTTTTACAAAGAAAAAGCGAATTTTTCGTTAATCCATCAATTTAAATAGGTATAATATACAAGAAATGTTCGTAAATTAGATGTTTTAAAGAATTAATTGTGTGTTGTTGGTTTTACAAGCGAGTTGAATTCCCCACATTTGCTCTGTTCTATTCTTTTGTTAAATAATCCCCTCCTGGCATGCACCTGTTCAATTTGTCTTTAAAATGTGCGGCCATGTGACACGAGTTAGCGACTCGTCATGGAATCCGCGATTTTAAAAATAAAACGTTAAGCGGTCGAGTTACGTAAATTTGAACCTTTTATCTGGACGGATGGGAACATAACAACGTCTTTTGTGAACTACGCCGTAAATTGTATTTATCTTGTCGCAGATTAATTAGAAAATTGCTCCTCGTTACAACGATGTTGGATAATTTTGAGAAAAGATTTTTCTGTGTCGCCTGCCTTTTGTGGAAAGATATAATTGGAGAGACGTGCTAACCATTTTTAATGCGTGGAACACAACTTGGCAGCGAGATTGTTCTCATTCCGATTCCATAGCCTTATCGGATGCATTACCATGTAGTGGGAATTTTTTCTATAAAATCACTATTCTTTAAAATTATGAAAACATTTTACTCAATTTGGCTAAGAGGAAGGTGATATCTATAATTATTGTAGTCTACTTTTTTTAAAAAACTAAATACTTGAAATTAGTGCGAAATTATGATAGTAATAGATATAATAGATAATAATAATAATAGAGATAAAAATAAATAGGCAGGACGAATTAAAAGAAAAATTAAATCATTTATATTTCATCTTTGACAAGGGAACGCCAAGAAAATTGGTATTCAGGGATTTTTGGAGTCGCTAATTTTGCATCTGCCATCGAAATTTGGAAATTCAAGATGGCAGAAGCAATATGGCAACGCGAATTCTAAATTAAGGAATTTCCATGAAAATTGGCACTTAGTGGTTTCCAAAAATTGCTGATACTACTTAATAGAAATTTACATTGGAGGATTTTTCTCTACGTTTTAGTGTATAAAATAAAACCGTTTAATTGAAAATTTTTTTTATTTGTTGTTCTATTAATTGCATTTTTTCAATGCTTTAAAAAATAAGTTCAGGATTTTCAAGGCAAATTATTTTAGTTGTAAAAAAATTCCAATTTCAATGACAATGGTTATTAATAACTAAAAATTAATCCAGTATTTAACATTTGTTGTCAAAAAACGATGCTACTGCCTAATTAAAATGCAATATTTTTTGCTACCACTATAAAAAGAAACCTCAGCATAAATTATGACTCTCAGCGTTTTTATAAAACGGTTACGGAATAATCGGCTTAACTGAATTATTAAATTGACCCACATTTGACCCACAATTCGCCTTTTGTTTACAATTTACGACTCAATGCCACTTTGGAATTTTAACAAAGTAAAATCGAATCGGCTTACATGCAATTTTGAATAGTTTTTCTTTAAGAATTTGTAAGCCGCTGTTACTGATTGAAGTTTTCATACCGAGATTCTGGGATAAGTGAGGAAACATCAAACATTTATTGAAAGTAAATGGTTTCTCAAAGTAAAAGCACTCTATACTAGTGTATGCTAGAAATTATGTGAATAACCTTTTACTTTTCAGTATTTGCTGGAAAAATAAGTATTATTTGCTGCCTGCAGACAAAAGTAATTGCTAGCCGGTTATTGCTAAGCATTTAAGCAAAGAATTAACCAGTGGATTGTGGAATTTATTTTTTTTAAATTCTTCACGTGGTGCGTAATTAAAATCAAACAATGACGAGTATACACGACGAACACAGGGCAAATGCTTTACTTATAAATATTACTAAAAAAATTAAAGCAAAACTATGAATGATTACGTTTTTATTACTTCTTACTAAAGTTTGGAATTTTTGTTGTATATTTTAATTTTTTATTTTAATTTTAAGTTTTGCATTGGCTTTTGCTTTGTTGCCTGTCTGGCTGATACAAATCTTGAAATCAAAATTTCGACTAGTTCTAATTAAGCTAGATTTTTGAAATTTTGCACATGTGTATAAGTCCGGTGACAATGCAATGTAGTATATCTACTGTCATTCTAAATCCAATATGGCGGACCTCTCCAAGATGGCGAAGTAAAAACTAAAATGTTATATAATATACCACTATTGCAGTTACTTTGCTTAATAGACTCTCCTCAAAGTTTTTCGTTTCCAGATGTATGAATTAAAAAATTTTAAGATATGTGAAAGAAAGCAGTTGTTCCTGAGACGCAAAATTTTGTTTCTATGCAACGAACGTTGTTATTTTCTAATAGGAAAAAAAATATTTTTTATTTTTTAGTATATTTCAAATTAAATGTTAAATCTTAACGTGAAGATAGTCCTCATGCGATTTTTTCAATAAGTGGACTTACACCGCTTTCACACTATACACTGAGGTACCACCTCAACAAAGGGGGCCTCAATAGCCCGGTTGGTAACGCGACGTGTTTACTGCGAGCCAGCAGGACGCTAGAGGTTGTGGGTTCGATTCCCACGAGAAACCCTGGTCACAAAAAAGTGGTATCACAATGGGCCTGTAATGGACTAAGTGTGTCTTCGGACAGCCACAACAATCTACATCTCTACATCTACCACCTCAACAAAATTGGAAAAGCTGGCTCGACAGTATGTCTTTTTGTGCAGAGGCTTCAGAGATCTCCCAACACTTACTTTTTCACTGTCTAGCACTAGCTAAATGTAGACTAACCTTTCTAGATGAAACATTCCCACAACCCAAGGTGATATGCCAGAAGGATTATAGATAGGGCTGATTCAAGGACTTGAAATTTAACCTATAAAATTGAGCAATTGAATTAAGTTTGGTGTTAAAAGTGAAATTAAGGTCCGAAAACGTTTCAAAATTGTTTCCACTCCATGATGACGATCGTTCTGATAGATCATCGACGTCAATAACTGATAAAAACATCGATGAAATTAAATAATTATTCACCGAATATCACAAACTGACCATCAGAGAGTTAGCAGAGGAAATGAACATCTCGCTTGGATCTATTCAAGGCATTTTGATAAAACAATCAATTGGGCTTGAAACGTGTCGTTGCAAGACTGGTGCCAAAAATTTTTTTTTTACAGAAAAGAGACCGATACTGATTCTGACTAAAAATTCATCAAACGTATCATTACTGGTGACGAGAAGTTGGTTTGTGAATATGACACGCAAACCAGACACCAAGCGAGATTATTTTTATTTATTTTATTTATTTACCTTACTACAAATGTCAATGTACGACGTCACAAATTATAGAGAATGTCAATAAAGATTCTACCAATCTAAAAAAAAATAAAGAATAAAGTATTATAATCGGAGAATAGATGTATTGTCAAAAGTGCCCTTTCTTCTTGATCATGGTAGGATTTGTTGGATTTTATACACTCGGCCCTATATACCTACTATCCCTTTAAAACATACTTCATCTTATTCAAGATAAGGTTAGTTAATTTTATGCTTGTTTGCAAATTCTGTGGTTGATAAAATATGAAAATCCATAAAACTCCCGGAACGACCCCGTCTCCGCCATAGAGTGGGAGATTGCTTACCTTGCATTCCTTTCAGTTTTCGGTTACGTAAACTAAGCCCTTGAAGGCGATAACCGTGAGCATATTTCCCTTTTCAGTTCATCGCCCTAATCCCGCGCCGTCAGTCATAACCCCTGCCGTTCCCCAAGTACGTTAAAAGTCCAATCAGAACCTCATTTTCCACTTTTGAGCCAAAGGGAGCAGCATAATGAAATCCGGAGGATTCGGCCGCAAATCTCCCACAACAAAGTTGCCTCCTCAAACCACGTAAAAGGGATCCCTGAGGAAGCGGGCTTGGGTCGAGTCGGCTGCAAGGCCGCAAGCTTTGAGTGGCCGCCGCCGCCGCCGCAGTGCTCTTGTTGTTGTTGCGTATATCATAATAATTAGAAACCTGCTTACACCTCGGATTCGCTGCTGCCGCTTGGCGTGCGTTGTCCCCCTTTTATTGTTCTTTTTTTGTTTTTTTCGGTATCGTATTGCACCCCTGGCACAAATTTTCACCGTCACAATCGCTGCGCTCTCAGCTGAAACAGACCGAAATTAATTGATCGGCGGCGGCGTCAAGAGTGCTCAACGGCTCGATTGGACTGAAAATGAGCCGCGCTCATAAAATAATTAGAGGTCGGTAATGACGCCAGCGGCACACTGCGGCGAACCGGGCAGGTATTAAACTTTTTTTTGAAATATAGTTCGAGAGCGGGACGAAAAAGAAAATCGCTCCCATTTAATCGATGAATTTTTGGTCTTAATGATGCGCGCTACAAAGAGGCGAAAGGTGGAATTTAATTTAGCATAAAAATTCAACAAAAGTCTTCTCGCCCATAAGGCGAGGGGAGGGAAGGGAAGGAAGTTGGACTATGGATCGCGGCGAAGAGAAACGGTATCTTTCGCCGGGCCACGGGAACCTGTAGGTGCCTTTTTTCGCTTCAACTTCTAGCCGTTCCAGTCTAGACGGCAAAAAACACGGGCGACCCGGGACTGTGTAATTACTTGACACCGCTGTGTGGATGTGGTCATACCGTATGTATGTATGTGCATGATGAGATTCTGGTTACCTGGCGACCGATGTTGCCATGTTTCCGTGACTCGCCTTTATAACCTCTGCTTAATGCATCTGGGGCTCTGGGCCCCCCCGAATGGCCTTTAATGGAATTTAATATTAGAGCTACGCGCTTGGAGCGTTTTCGGGCAGTAAAGGCTTATCGAATTATTCGCGGTGACTTGAAATCATTAGGCCCTAATGGTCGGAAAGCGACAAAATTATGCGACCGGCCCGAGATTGTTATCAAGAGAAACTCTGTTGCCAATAAAAGTGTAAATATTGTCGTCAAAACTCACAAATATGGATAATGAAGCACATAAAAATGTTTATAGGTTTTAAAAAGATTTTCAGTATAACTAATGACGGAGGGATCTGTCAGAAAAAGTCCTGTCATTAAAAGTTTTCTGGACAACCATAATTTATAATCTTTACGAATCATCACATTTCTACTTTCAAAGAAAAACATTCGAATGATGCTCTATCAATTACTTTTCCCCCGGAAGCATAATTTTCATGCAAGAAACCTTGTTGCATGCATCAGAGGATTGAGATTTAACGATTAAAGTTTCGGAATTTTAACAAGTTGTAAACTTTTAAAACTCAACGATTTCGATGCAACTTTGTAAAAGCATTCAGTTAGTAAAACCAGAACCAACATACATCATACAGAAAAAAAAAATTCATTCGTATTACACAGCAAAAACGATGTTATAACTGATGACGATTACACAAAGATTTTTGGAGCGCATGCTTATTAAGATATGTATTAAATAAGTCAGCACGCTTGTTAACACTTAATAAATATTTATAGGCTCATACCATAGTTAGCCCTACAACTGTTGGTTTGTATCAATAATATTGACAGAAAGCTCAATATTTCAGTATTGACTCTACTTTCAAGATGTTAGAATGTTTTCTCTACGCATTGTATCGTACTCCGACTTAGTGGCAAAAACTTTTGCCGATGATGCAGAATTCGCGGATTTACTGCTTGTATTATGTATACATTTCAAGAATAAACTGAAGAAGAAGAGATTATAGGTCAGGAAATTGTTAAGAACGACACATGGTCATGGTAATTTGCTTCGAGAACTTCCATTTTCTTGAGAATGAATCAAGAGGTGTTAACCTCTTACTGCCAGAATTTTTGCATTTACCTAATAGGTTAATTCGTGCGGTTTTTTTTCGAAAATTGAAGCTTTATTGTGAAAAAATGGTTACAAATTTAATATTCAAAGTATTGTCCATCGCTAGCTATAACCTTTTCCCATTTTTCTGGCAATTCACGAATACCCTTTCTGAAAAATTCGGCCGGCTTCTCCGCTATCCACGAATCGATCCAATTTTTGACTTCTTCATAATTGGAGAAGTGCTGGTCAGCCAGGCCATGTTACATTGATCGGAAGAGATAGTAATCGGATGGCGCAAGGTCTGGACTATACGGCGGGTGGGGTAGGACATCCCATTTGAGCGTTTTAAGGTAGGTTTTGACGACCTGTGCAACATGTGGCCGACCATTGTCCTGTTGCAAAATTACCTTACTGTGCCTTTTTTTTTTTTAGACGATCGGAAATGGTTTGTTGAGCGACGCCAAGTGATTTTGCAAGTTCTTCTTGCGTTTGGGATGGATCTTGGTCGAGCAGTGTCTCCAATTCGTGGTCTTCAAACTTTTTTGGCTGTCCGGGCCGTTCATCGTCCTCCAAGTCAAAATTGCCACTTTTAAACCGTGCAAACCACTTCTGGCACGTACGCTAGAGCATGCACACCATACACTTCCACCAAAATACGATGACTTTCGGCAGCCTTTTTCTTCATATTGAAATAATGAAGAAGTACTCCCCGCAAAAACACTTTATTCGGCACAAAATTCGACATTTTCAGAGTAAAAAAAAGTATTGTTGTTTACGCTTCAGCTAAATGACACATACTGATTCTGAAACTACATGACAGTAGCTTTCCAACACATATTTGGAAAGGTGAATCACTGGAATATAAAACAAGTTACGCCATCTGTTAGAAAACCGCACGAATTAACCGGTACGCCTATTATTTTAATTTATACTTTACTGCAAACTAACTTGGATATCACTGAGCCTTTACTAATATGTTATTTTAAATAATAAATAAATACTTTATTATTTGGGGTATACTATAAAATTCTTAGAGTGATAAGGGTTACATAAAATACTGGAGAAACTGGTATGATATTGCATGGCTCTCAATATATTGAAGGCCACTTTTATTATCCTCACACTATCCAGTATTATTGATCAATAAAACACCTTCAACATAAATAAAATATTGAATATGATAAATAATACTGATAGTGTCCCCCAACCATGAATGAATATATATACTGGACCTAGCATGGATCCTTGTGGCACATTGTTTTATAAAAATTATATATATATATATATATACAACTGCGCTTGCACGAACATCTTGATTTCAAATTATTCTCGAAAATGGCAGATATCTTCAAAATAAATTCATAGCCGAAGGCACGTAAACGTTTGAAATCAATACAGAGGAATAAGGACTTGTTAATAATTCGTTTTCTTGCGTAGGCCGTAACTCACAGAAAAACGAAAGGGACCTGCAATTAAAATTCCAAACGGATCGTATTATTCTTTGGAAATTAGCCAGTTAATTAGCATTAAGTGATTCCAGGCACGGACGACAATACGAACAAATTTGCCATTACCGAAAAAGTAGCACCGGTCAGAACCAGTTTATTCGCGGCATTCCACTCTGATTGCTCACAACCATTAACAGCCGCCCGTTTTCCATTAATCAGCAAGCCGGGGCGACGGGGAGCCTCCAATAGGTGCACCTCAGTGGCCCCAAAACACTTGGCTTTTGCGAGCACCCAGGGCGGCCCCGCGTGAAATTATTATTGTATTAATATATCGATGGAAATGCATTTTCATGGAAATCGGAGTAATTTAGCGTTCGTGCGCAGCGGACAGCTAGCGAAGCTATCTGAAAAATAAGGTTTATGCAAAAGCGCAGCAGGCGCAGAAGGTGAAAATTTTCTGGCGCATGATTGCTGTAGAAATTCCGTGCTGGTACTCCTTAATAAGAATGAAAATGCAATGGCAAAAATAAAACATATTTATAAGGAAAGTGCCAACGGAGCCACGGCACCGCCGGAGAAGAAAAATTTCTTCTTCAGCGCAGAGCTGACCAAACGCCGCCGTCGCTGCTTCCCTGGCGCGCATTCTTGTGGAAGACTCGAGCGGAGGATTCAGAGCGACCGACGAGGCGATGTCAATTTCACTGCAGTGAAAACGATATCAGCCTCTGGGACTGGGACTGGGAGTGGGCCACCGAAGCGCTATCTCTGCCACTGAATGAGGCTCCAGAAGTTGCTCCCGGCGGCACGACGGCGGTCCCCGTGATAGCGATGCTCTACAAAGTTCTCCGCATCTTTTCTCGGATCCGACTTATCTGGTTTTTTACGCATTTTATCGGATCGCTTAGTCAGCTTCCTATGCGAATCGAACCGGATAAGGTCGAGACTGGGACTTCTCTGAAATCTTAGGAATCCCAGTGACATTCCTCTGTAATTGTTGTGGGAGAAGGTTAAAAAACGACCACTACAAATAACTGACTCAGCTTGGCTTACATAGCTTTGATGAAGAGACTTTTAAGGAATCGCTTCTTGGAGAAGCGTAAAAGAAGCATTATCTATTGCTTCAAAGAGATGGAATCTGAAAGCATTGCAACCATTTTACACGCATTAAGAATTCAATAGTTCCTATCAGAATTACTCCGAAAGTAAATGGAAGGTCTTCATCATGCATTTGTAATAACTTCTTTGGACAGACCAAAGACTTTCCTGTACAACGTCTAAATAATTCCTGTCATGTCTACAGCAAGAAAGAGTTACTTTAACTTCACTTCACCTAAACATACTAGGTCAAATATTATGATAAAAATTTCGACTAGTTCTAATTAAGGTAGAGCTTTGAAATTTTGCACACATATATAAGTCCGGTGACAATGCAATATAGTTTATTTAATATCGTTCTAAATCCAATATGGCGGACGCCACAAAATGGCGAATTACCTTTTATTTCACAATCCCTTTGATATGGGTTGCAAATGAAATCAAGGAAACCAAATTAGGAAGGCCTTCATAATGTTTGATCAGTTTTAAAATTTCCCCATTATCAACATCTGGGCTTGGGAGAACCACCAAACTTCAACTTTGAATATTTTCATGAACAAATTCAGTCAACGAAAAAGAAATTTAACAAATCTTTGACGACAAATTCGACTTTTCTTTAAAAATGTATTAATTTTGTTGCAAATAGTTAAAATTTTACAGATAAATGCATAAACTTAAAAGGAAATAGTATAAATTAATTTAATTTTAAAAAGGGTTCCGGTCCTGTAACTGTAAACTTACACATGCCCTCGGATTCTAGATGCATTTGATCAGGAAAAGAACGTTAAATCAGGAATAGAACGTTAAAATCGATAAGTGTATATCAACCTTAGAAACCGTGAAGTATTTTTTCACTCTGCATAAAACTCATTCCACATACGCGGTAGCCGCCTAACCGGTGCCGTGTGAAGAATTTTTATATGTGACCGTCACTAATCACTAATTTTGTTACATTCAGACGACTACTGTGTTTGTGTGAAATAGGGCTCAAAAGTCGACAACATTGATCCTTTTGATTCACTTTCAAGCCATCAAGCCTAATCGGAAGGTTTACTCTTTTCAAAAAATCAACAAATTTTGAAAAATATTGAACAGTGTTTACTTTACAGCGTTTTAAAAAATGAACCAGCCGATGGTCTACCCTATATATGCAGGTGCTTGAATTCGAGAACGCTGCCTTTTATTAACTCGTCCTTTCAAATGCTAGAATTCTCACTTAAAGAGGAGCTTATGCCCGAAAACGAACTCTACGCGCTAAAGGACTGCTTTATTAATTTATTTAATTAGTCAATAAATGTTCAAGCCTTGAAACTTTAAAAACGTTTTCCTGAAAAACAGTTTTTCAAATTTGTATTATCTCTCGTTTATAGTGTATAAATATTAGTTTCGAACATTTGTATATCTCAGTGTACGAAATAAAATCTGAAGAAGGAAAACTCGTCAACATTATATCGTAATTGCATTATTTTACTATATAAAAATAAAAAAATAGTCATCCCCTCTTTTCGAATGTCTTTACTAAATTTAAAATAGAATCCTAAAAATGTCGACTGTTTTATACTGAGGATCCAAAATCTTTTGCAGCTAGAAATTTAATTCCAACTCGATATTTTAATGTAAATGTAGGTGATTTTGCAACACAAATTTTCAAGTTTTACGTTAACCATAATTTATGAGAGAGTCGTGTTTAATTTCTATGAAAGTATAATCTGGGGAAAATAAAAACAAATATGCTTGATCAGGTGTAAATGCAGGTGTTGTTCGAACAAAGGGGAAAGGAGAGGATATCTTAAACTCAATTTGTTAACGAGATACGATGTGATTGCATTATTTATTGGAAAGAGACACATTTTCTTCATCCCCCAAATGCTCTGTCAATTCAAAGAGTTCAAATTATTATCGATTTTCTCTGCAATTAGGCCGCCCATTTCACTGACAACATGATGTACACCGGAGCTCCTTGAGGATTTAGGACTAATTGGAGCACCCAAAGCAGAGTATGTGTACTTTGTGCGTCCCCTCATCCCGTTGCTGTCTTCGAGACAGGGATGTTACACATACAGAAATTATCAACTCTCTGCACGTAATACAGCAAAACTTCTGAAATAGTTATACGGAAATTTCATGAGTTGCGCTGGACGAAACAACTGGTCGAAAATTTCAGATATATATTTTTATACATGAACTTGGCAGCTCTGAATTTTTTGAATGTACCCATTCAACAATTCTATTTCTACAATTGATGATGTCTGTTGTGATTGAATGTTGACATGACTTTGACAACGGACAATTACGCCTACTTAAGACTTTGGCAGTTGACTCGAAAATGGCTTGATTTTGATTTCATATTCTTGTAGTTTGCAATGGCAATTGACTGATAATTTTTGTATTGTCTAAAGGTCTCGATTTGACTTTAAATTATTGACATATTGAGTTTAAATTATTACCTTTGAATTATTGTGAATTTTTAATCAACAATTGCGAATGTGGTGAACAATGCAAATTTGATTTTAAAATTTCATGCGTTGAATTTGAATAAGGAAATGAACTTTGTGGAGTGAGCGACATAAACTGTGTATTAAAACTGTTCATATATAAATTCATTACTTGCTCCAACGTTTTCAGAATTCTTTCTGGATTCCAAAGACGCTTTTGTACATGTTTTGCATTCCATTGAAAAGAGATTATATTAATTATTATTATAAAATAACAATACAGGGTCTACCGGTTGTTTCTTTTCAAAATCTAGGACTTTTCAAGGACTTCAAGGATTAATTTTAGGAAAATTCAACGATATTAACAGCACCAAAATATATTTAAATAATGGCAGAATATTTTTTATTAATTATTTACAAAGGAAAAATGATTTTAAAAAATTTATTTTGAAGTTATAATAGTTTCTTTCGCATTTTAAACATAAAAATGACAATTAATCAATACAATATACCTATAATCTGGCCCCAATAGCGTCTTATATCAATCTGATACATCTAAATACATACAATTTAACTGAAAGATTCGATTTTTCATGACTGCCAAGTCTCATTTTTTTTTTGTTTTTTTGCAAAAATATTTAATTTTTAAAAATTCAAGGACAATAGCACTATTTTCAAGGGGTTTTCAAGGATATCAAGGACAACAAATAAATTCAAGGGATTTTCATGGATTTCAAGGATCGGGACACACTGAAAATATTATTAACACTAGGTTAACCGGGGGGTAATTTTACCCGTGTCAGTTTATTTTAAATTTATTCATTCAAAGAAAAATTATAGAGTACTTTTTATAAATTCCTTGATTAATCATTAGTTAAACATGTCTTGTAAAAATTAAACAAGATATTTTCAGAAAATACAGCATGCATTGTAATGGAAAAAAAAAATAAAATTAAATTACAATGGGCCAAAATGCCCACTCGGTAAACCTAGTGTTAAACTTGCGGCTGTTCTGCATTTTTCTTTTGCCGAAGGAAGTTTTCAAACAGAAGGTATAAGTGATTTCAGTATCTATTTAGCTCAGCCAAAGTTGTCATTCTTGGTTTTTGTATGTAATGTGTCTTTTCCTAGCCATTGTCATTCCTCGACATCATGAATTGAAGATCCCAAACTATTAAGTTCCTCTGCAAAATGTTACCATCGGTTCTTGAGGTTTATCTTAAAATCATTTCCGGATTTAATATAGCCGCGAGCAAAATCGACATTGTTTTGCACTAAGTAAATCAACAAATTTCCCAAATAGTTTCCTGGTGGTTATTTTCACCCTAAAATCTTCAATTAAGTAAAATAATTGTATGAGAACTGTAAAGTATGCAGTTAATATGCTTATTGTTTATTTACAGGAACCTATAATTATATACATTTTTATGGGTTATCACCCTGAACGACTGAAACTATCAATAATATTGACAGTTGTCAATACATTGATATATATAACATATATATAACATCCTTTTATAGGTTATTTATGTCGTACGGAAATTTTAATCAAAATACAGCATATTAAGGGGTGTACTGAAAGTCACAAAATTTAATATATCAATTCCTACACGCAGGACATCAAATTCAGAATTGGTCATTTATTAGCTCGCTCAGGACATGACGCCGCCGGGAGAGTTTGGCACCTGGCCGAACCCGAGCCGATTCAGATGAATGACGACATCGCACCTGCCTGCAGCACTCAGGTGGTGCACACCTGAAGCCTCCTGGAACTTTGAATTTATCCGAGAATATCCGAAAATTGGCAACGGGCTTGCACCAGCTCATTAACAACCCAAATCAGGATCCGGCGATCTGGCCTGGCCGGCGACTGCGGCGGAGCGAGGGGCACCAGCACGCTGCACATCGCATCGCATCATCGCCGTTGCCATCATCCACCGGGCAGAGGGGCCCCGTGCGAGGCTGTTGGGGCGCGGACTGCGGACGGAGCAGGCAGCAGCAGCTTCACACCCCCTCTCAGCGGGGGCACACGGGCGCAGCACGACGACGACGGCTTCTTGGGGCCTGCGAGCCTGCTGCTGCTGCAGAACTTGAAAGCAAATAAAAGCATTCCAGCGATTCGACGAACACAGCGAAACTGGTCTGACGGGATTTTCGCGTGTGGTGGTTCCGCGCGGAGAGAATTTCGCTGGTCGGACTCCAACTTGGGGCTCTACAGTGCTCCGCCGGGATGGGACGGACGGGGCCGGGCGTATTCGGTACGAGAAAATTTTTGTTTTGGAGCCACCACCGTCGCACCGTGGACTTTTGAATTTGAAAAATCCTTGAGCGATTGCTGGTTGCATTCACCTCTTTTGTGTGTGGAGGAAACTGCTGGCCATTCGGCCCCAAAACGGGGGATATTATTTTTATGAAGGAGCTAAACTTACCCAAAGTTCAGTACCCCAACTCATCTTGGCCGTTGTTTTCGTCCTCGTCGTCGTCGTCGTCGCTTTGTCCAGGCCAAATGCTGACGGCGTTCGATTAATCGCTAAAAAATCCACAACTGGGTCGCGGTGGTAATCCAGAATCCTGCAATTTGCGAACTGCCTGCACACACGACTCAGACCACTTTTCCCATTTAACACAGATCGCCTCTCAGCGCAAATATTTTTCCTTCTTTCTTATATTTTACTTTTTCCGAAATGCACCCACAACTGAAAAACTCAACCACTCATTTTGCGGCCAACCACTCCCTACGGGCGCAGATCCACCTCGGCTACTTGAATCGCGAATTAATTGCACCGCCACTGACGCCTCCTGCTGCTCAATTTGACCCGCGACTTTTGGTTTTGTCTCACTGGAGAATTGGAAATTTTTGTTTTGTAAACACGAACTGCACCGACATTCACTAACGGACCGATCACCGTTCACTCGCTCACTGAACTAAATATGGCTGCTGCCGTCAATTCCGATTTCCAGATTTCGATGTTCCGCCGTTCCACCGTTTCGGTGCTTCGGTACTGGGCGCGGCACCGCTGCCAACTTCGGGTGTCATCTGAAATCGGGGGCTATCAGCAACCAGATGGCAGTAAAATTGACTTAAGCGACAAGCCACAAATCAACGCAATTTTTAAACGTTTTAACGCGGAAAATTCAAATTATTTGTTTAAAAAACAGAACCTCTGATTTAATCACTTTTTTCGCATTTATAGGTCAAATTTGTTGTGTTTTCCTCCAAAACCAGGCGTGTGGATCAGCACTAATTTTTCCAATTTTTCGCTTGTTTTTGCACATTTCACAGCGAATTAAGGAAAACACATTTTATCAGGTATCAAATTAATCGTCGTAAAAAAGCATTGCTTTTAGTTTTTCGAAAATATTAAAAAAATCACCTTCTAATTGAGGGTTTCAATCACCCTAAAAGATTAATGTTATCAAAACATTATCATTTATTACAAAGATGTTTCTAATTAGATTATTTTTATTAAATCAATCTCGAAAATGCAATGTAATGCGTTTTCAACAAAAAAGAGTTAAAAATCCACCTATAGGCGCTAAAAAGGGTTGTAATCATCCCCCAAATATTGAAATAATCTGAAATATTTTTCAAAATTCTAAATGTACCATACTTTTGTTATTCGAGTGATGAAAAACACGTGATTTACAATTCTTACGATTTTTGAGGGAAAAATGACGCTCAGCCTAGTACAGCTACTCTCTAAATCCAAAAATGCATCCATCCAGTCCCGCACACTTGTTTAATCAGATGTAACCTTCTGAATTGCATAATAAAGTCGAGGCATTATTTCTTGAATATTTTTGTTCATATCAGCTCGCTGGTATGCAATTTATATATTTATATATTATGCTCATTCTTTTAATTTCCTTTTCTCTCTTCCTTGTCTTTTGTATATTAGTTGGTTAACTATATCTTTTGAATTTGAATTTGAATTTGGAATTTATGTTTTGTTTTAATTGAATTTATTTATTTCCTTCCTTGATCTTGTAAATTATAAAAAGATTTTCCAATCTTAATTGTGCAATCGTCGCATAATCAATAAATTTAATTGAATATTTTGCTTAAAGAAATGATGAAAGATCTAGTGAATTGAAAAGACAATTTCCAGTGTAAACCTGAATGCAAATCATTCTTAAATAGAAACTTTAGTTTGGAAGCTGCCATGAACTTTGTGGCATATTAACGTCGACCACCATAAAATGTATTTTATTCGACAAATCAGACCACTTTGCTCTATCAATGACTTTTTATTTTAGCCCTGTTCATTAGGCTCTGTATAAGTTAAAAATTATATCTTGGTTTTTGGAACCAGATATTTATTCAATATATTATATGTGCCAAAATGTGCGACTTATATATTAATTTAGCGACAAAATAATTTAATTTTCCTGTTTACCAATTGCTCTTATGATCGGTGTAATTTTCTATATTACTTAAGATATACAGGGTGACAAATGGAAAGTTGCCTAAACTAATAATTCATAATTTTAAAATGAGTGCAGGGGAAATAAAAATAAAAATACGTATAAATTCAGTAAAGATGTCATTTTTATTTGTAACTAGTTCGAGTTGAATCAGACATTTGTAATGTGTCCCCGTCTGAAGGGCCCAGTTAGGAGCATAGTCTTGGGAAAAAGGAAAAATGTGTGCCCCTAAGCCTGGGTTATGACCAGACAACATCCAAAAAAATTATATATGTACGGGGAAGAAAATGAGGGAGGTAGTGAGATGGTCGGGCTCGGGCGCGTCGGGCTGGCTAGCACGACCTAGCTCGTCGGATTGGGGGGGTGGGGTCTTGAACCGCCGATCTCACACCGAGTGAAAAACATGGGTCACGCGCCATGGGGGTGGGAGAGAGGGGACCAGAGCGTAGAGGGGTCAGGATCAAACATCAGGGGTCAGCCTTCAATTATAAAAACGTTAATCCATTCTGGAATTATGAAACAGTATTTTGTATTCAATCAATGGGCAAGTTACTTGAAGAAAATTCACAATTTTTTTTTTTTTCTTTAAACTATGGATATACAACTATACAACTATAACCAGATCACACTACCCTTGAGCACCTGCGTTCAAGAAGGGAGAAGAAAAAAAAAATCCCCTTTTCTTTGGGTTTTGTTCTACGACTTTTTTTTTCTTTCGTTTTTTTTTTTTTGTTTCCTTTTTTTTTCCTTTTTTTTCTTTTTCTTTTTCCTTCTTTCTTTTTTTTTCTCTTTTTCTTTTGTGTCTCGGTCGATTCACCCGCCTTTCTCCCAGCCCAGCATCAGATATTTAACAGGGAAAAAAAATCAGATTACTAAAAAGGGTACATACCTGGATCCTGAGGAGATCGATCTTCCGAGGATTCCTGTTGCAAAATTTAAAATAGATTGTGGAAATTCGAGCACGGCCTGTCTGGAAAGGGGTCCTTGGGGAAAATCACCGACCAGCAGATCGCAAATTCGTTAGTGGGGTCTGGTTCTGAGTCACGTTAATTTACAAGACAATAATAAAAATAACAGGCAAAAAAAAATGATGCGGCTACTCTGGTGACATCCCGAAAGGGGGGGCGAGACGAGATGTAGGCCAGGGCTCAGCTTCCTTCAATTCCGAATGGCTTCGTCAATGCGCCAATTCAAAAAAGAAATGAAAACCTACGGGTCACTGCCTGGCGAGGTGCAGACCCTGCGGGCGGAGGAGGGATGTTGCGATCTTCGCACGGTGGCGATCATCCAGGGTAACTCGTAAAGGAATCAGGAACTTTTCCTAAACGCCAACCGCGATGAGCAGATCACTGGAAAGGCACGTGGTAAATTTTCCACCGCCCGTGGGGGTTCCGTTAGATTAGCGGTCCTGGCGATGCACAGCAGTAGCTGAGGGGGGGTTGTGGCAGGAAAAACACGAAACTTGCGCCCCCGAATGGTCCTACTTCCAGGGCTCCGTATGTGGGGCAGCACAACCACGTGGGCGACGTTATCTGGACGACTTCCCAGATCCTCCGGCGGGCAGCGTCACTTGGTGGGCCGGTGGGCGACGTATTCCTTTTTTTTTTTTCTTTCGCACTTTCAACAAAATTGCTTTTTTTTTTTTTTTTCTTGCTGGAGAATTTAGGAGAGTGAGTCTCCGCACTCGGATTTACAGTGAAACTCAAATGATATATTTTTTCTTACCTGGACCTGGCTTCCTACACTATTGAGACTTCACTTCGGGTGATTATGTCGAGTAGAGCGTCGATGGCCGACTGACGGCTGTCAGCCGGATATCACGCTCTGGGCAGGAAGGAGCCACTATTTGTTTGCAGCGGTTTCCTTTTTTGATGTATTAAGGCTGAGGTCACCGCAATACATTTATCTTGAGTGGCTTAAGAAGCGCCCGTTACAAGGCTGGCAGCTTATGAGCGGTCTCACCGTGAAGAAGATGTCAGAAAAAGGCGTTATTGACGTAGGTCCTTAGCGTGATACACTCCTAGTGAACGTCCGGCGAGGTCTTCAAGTTCGTAACGGCTATTTCCTACGGCACGAATTATGCGACCTTTAGCATACTTGTTCGCCAACTTGGCATTGAGTCCTTGTGGCATGTTGCTCAAAGGCCATAACCGTCGGTACACTTCCTGGCCCGCTACATACTTTACCTCTCTACATCTCGTATTGTAGCTTCGTTCATGGCGAAGGTGAGCCTCCTGAAGTCGTTCTTGAACTCTGTTGCGGATTAATTTCAGCTTGTCACACGTTGGCAGGGCCATCGCTGAACCTTCGGTTATGCTTCCTAATTTTTTCAACAGTGGGTAGACAGTGCCATGTAAAGCCATGTGTTGACCAAATACCGTGTAATAGGGTTCCGTATCGATTGACTGATGGTGAGAGCTACGCAAGGCACAGGCGATCTTTGGGAGGTGGATATCCCAGTGTTTCTGGTCCTCTTCAAGATATGCTCTGAGGGCTGATAGCACAGAACGGTTAACTCGTTCTGACGCGTTTGGATGAGGTGAATGTTTGGCGGTCTTCAAATGTTTGATTCCATAATCGGATATGAGTTTCTGGAAGATCTGCGATGTAAATTGTTTTCCATTGTCGGTGAATATAGTTTCAGGGACTCCAAAGGTGGTAAAAAGTTCATCCTCCAAGTACTGGGTGGCCAATTCTGCTGTCTCTGCTCTGAGGGCTTTCAAAAAAACAAATTTACTGAAATTGTCTAATACAACCAGTATACACGTGTTTTTTCGGGGTGTGCGGGGATACGGGCCCATAAAATCGACATATAAAAACTGAAACGGCCGGTGTACCTGCATTGGACCGCCCATCGGTGGTCTCTGCACTTGGGTACTAACTTTTGTTTCTTTGCATGTAGGGCACGAATCAACGTATTTACGTGTTTGAACCACCATGCCTGGCCAATAATATTTCTGACGTAGCCGATGTAAAGTTTTGTGAAAGCCGCCGTGGCTCATGTGTGGTGGGTCATGAGCAGCAACTATTAAGTCGTGGGTCAGCTCACGGGGAACCCACAATCTCCAATAAGGTTCATCCTTGGCTGGGTCGCCAGTACGGGGCTCGCGTCGAGCGTACACATAGCCCTCGGAAATCTTCAGGTCTGGTAAGCGTGTGCTATTCTGTTGGATGGTAGTCTTCAATTTCTGGTATTCGTCGGATGTAAAGTGTGGTGAGTCTAGGTTAATGTCTAGGGGCAACCGTTCTGCATCTTTTAATTCTTCCATGTGGATACGTGAGAGTGCGTCGGGTACGACACTCTGGCTTCCTTTGCGATGTTCAATGGTGAAGTCAAAACCTTGCAGTTTGAGACTCCACCGTGCGAGGCGGCCGGAGAGATCGCTCTGATTCATCAGCCAGCGGAGGCTAGCATGGTCTGTTATGATGGTGAATGGATGCCCTTCCACGTATGCTCGGAACTTCTGCACACTGAGCAACGCTGCATAACACTCTAACTCGGTCACACTATATTTCCTTTGGGTCGTATTGAGTTTCTTAGACATGAAGGCGATCGGATGTTCTCTACCTTCTTCGTCCTTCTGAAACAACACACTGCCGACGCCGGTGGTACTTGCGTCGCACTGAATATAAAAGTGTTTCTTATAGTCGGGAGTATATAAATCAGTTGCTTCAGCTAGTCCCATTTTTAGAGCATTGAATGCTTGCACTGCTTCCGGAGTCAATGTGAAGGTTTTCGATTTTTTTAAGCAGTCAGTAAGGGGTGCAGCTTCTGCAGCATAATTGCGGAGGAAACGCTGGTACCAACCAGTCATGCCTAGAAATCGGCGGAGCTGTTTAGGTGTTTTTGGCTCCGGAAAATTGACGATTGCCGTTATCTTCTCGGGGTCCTTTTTCAGGGTTCCATCCCCAACAATAAACCCGAGATAGCGCACTTCGCGAACGCAGAATCTACTCTTGGAGACGTTTATCGTGAGGCCTGCGGCTCTTAAGCAAGCTGCTACCTTATTCAAAATCTGGATGTGTGAGTCGAAATCAGCTGATACTACCAGTAGATCATCAAGATATACAAACACATGTTCTCTGAGGTGACCTGGTATTACCTTGTCCATCAAGCGACACATTCTTTGCGGGGCATTACATAGACCAAAAGGCATTACCGTGAATTGGTAGAGTGGCCTCCCTGGCACAGTAAATGCAGTTTTCTCACGGCTATGTTTTTCTAACGGTATTTGCCAAAAGGCATCCTTTAGGTCTATGCCACTAATAAAGCGTGTATCTTGAAGTCTTCCCAGCAATCCGTCTATGTGCGGTAAAGGGTAGGCGTCTTTTACCGTGACTGAGTTGACCTTTCGAGAGTCCAAACACAGGCGATTCTTCCCCGATTTCCTTACCAGCACGACAGGAGAGTTCCAGGGGCTGTTTGACTCTTCGATTACTCCCATTGACAGCATTCGGTCCAACTCGTCGTACATAAGTTTTTGGATTGCTGGTGAGACGGGGTAATGTCTTTGCTTAATGGGTAAGGCACTTCCAGTATCAATAACATGTTCCTCAAGGTGTGTTTTCCCTAAGCCATGTATCGAATAATTCGGAAACTTAGCTACGGTTTCGTCTAATAGATACTTTTGCTCCGGACTTAGATGGTGTTGTTCTTCCGACTCGTGATTAGGCATGATGGATAGTTCGGAGATGAGGTGTGGAGCTAGGCTGAACTCACGCCAAAAGTCTATTCCCAAATATAGCTCTTGTGAGAGGTCCGGGACAATATAAATGGTTATTAATTTGGAGCGACCACGGTAAGTAATCGTTGCTTTAATGAAACCTGAAATTAACTGCCTTCTGCCGTCAGCTGTTTGCACGGTCTTATGAAGCTTTATTGGGGCTAGACCCGTGGCTTGCAAAACTTTTTCAAAACCTCTTCCCAGGCAAGTAATACTGGCACCGCTATCTAAGAGTCCTAGAATAGGCGTACCGTTCACCTGCACTCTTAGATAAGGTCGTTCATCTCCTGGGAGGCTCAACACTGCTGACAGAATCGGTTTGACCAGTTGTTTCCGTTCTTTAGCGAGCCGACGAACTCGCAAAAGTGCTTTATACTTGTGAGATGAATGCTGGCTACCTAGGCTCGAGTTAAAAATGCGCTTACGAATCCTTTGGTAATTTAACCACCTTTGATGGAAAGTAGATGAATAAGGGGTCTTGACTGGGGTCTTTGGTGCTACTTCGCTTCCGTGACTAGCTGGGGCTGGATCTGAATTATCGACAGACCCAGTGCTTGACAAATCTAGGGGTTGAGGATTAGTTGACAGTATTTGATAAGTGAATGTAGGAGGTGTAAGAACTTTCACTGAAGTTGGGTTGGGGTTTGAGATGTCTCTTCCATTATGGCCGGATGACGAGAGTTCGGGCGACACGGTCCGGTGCGCGTGGAACCCGCTCCCCGGTTTCCCGAACATTTTAGACAGCGCGGTGTAGTGGTGTTTGGGGTTCCGCATTTATAACAGAAAAGCTGTCTCTGTTCCTCTGGGCACAATTGGAAATAATGTCCCTGACGACGACAGTTCCAGCAAAGCGGTTCTTTATCCTTAAGATTTATTGCTTCTACCGATCCTTCAGTTAACATGGGTTGCACGCCCCGTAACTCACATCCCAATTCATGAACCTTTGTCACATTGTGAGAATAGGAGGTCCGTTGATGAGCCTGCAATCGCTCGGCTTGTATGCAGAAAGTCCTAAGTTCATTCAGCGTAGTTGCGGGTTGTACGTATACTAGGTGAGCGAGACGAGGGGATAATCCATCCTTAATGACGCTAATCAATTCAGATTCCGCCAATGGCGCAGATAATTTATACTGCAACCCCAATACTCGCTGCTCAAAATCGTTGTATGACTCTTCCGGTTGCTGTCTAGCGGTCATAAGAGCCTGCAAAACCATATGGTTGGTTTGGAGCGATTTGAACCTATTATTAAGACTCGTCTTGAAAGTATTCCAATCGAAGTTACGGTTTTGTTTTCTAAATACGGACCAAAACCAGCTTTCCGCTTTTCCTTTGAGAAGGAAATGCAAATTCGAACATAATTCTATTTCGCTCACCCCATTAGACTGAGCCACGCACTCAGTGCGGTATAAAAAGTCTTCTACTGCGAATCCCTGAGGGTCTCCGGTGAAGTGAAAATTCCAGGTGGTTATGACCGATTTCTTTGCAGGTGTGAAGGTCGATGAATTCCTTCCTGGCGAATTAAAAGGTCCATGTGAGGTGTCACTACTATTGGGAACCGAAGGTGAGTGAGCTGATATGAGGCTTGGGGCTGAAGGAGCCATCCAAGTCGATCTTGAGCCATCCATTGGAGGTAGTTCAACGCTTCTGCTAACAGAAGGCCTCGCTGCTCGGGGGTCTCTAGACGTAGACTGGTGTGATTCAGCTATAGGCCCTTGGCTGCGTAAGCCAGTCCTACTGCCTCTCTGATTGCCACTCTGACCTCGGCGGTTGTTGCGTCTCGTATTATTAGTTCCTACTTGAAGAGAAGTGATACTTCGTTTGATACTCTCCAAGTCAGCGCGTAATGTATCTATCGACTCGTTGAGACGGTCTTCATTGCCTAGTACTGCGATTCCGGATGGACCTGGATCGCCAGTGGGAGCTGATCCGTCCCCCGACGGTCCCGACTCATCGCGCGGCGGTGTTCGATTAATAGGCATGGTATATGCTTGTGACCACACCCTCTATTTCTACACACCCGCTGCCCTCCCGTTTAGGAGGAACCACGTTGCAATTACAAAAAAAAATTCTTTTTGGATAGAGAGAAAAGCTCAAATAATGTGGCTGTCCCAACCGAGTTTTAGTAGTACGTTGGTATTGCCGGATAATATTAAAGTATAGTATTGATATTTCGGAAAATAGTCAAGCCCAAGGAAAAAAAAATTAAATTTTATCAGGGGCAAAAAAAAAAATTCGAAAGACAAAAAAAAAATTGCAAAATGTATGAAAAGAACTAAACGAATCTAACATGGCTGTACCTGATTTTGATCCTGATTCCCGCTTGGTTGAAATACTGGGGGGGGGGGGTATATAAAAATACTAAAATAGGAGGGACGGTTTAGGGATCGACAAAAAAAAAAATTATTTTTTTTTTTTTTTTTTAGTAAGTCTGTGAGTATTGAGAGTTGCGTGGAGGGGGTTAATCTACCACCTCGGAAACCAGGCAAGTTATCCGGGCCGTGCCCTAGATTAACTGATCTCTGTGTAACCGATGGGCAGCACTTTCACCACCATCCGCAACTATGGTAGTTTCAAGCATCACCGGGCACAGTGGGGTGATCGGACCACCGCGTCACTGGATCTCTGGCAAAGCAAGCTAAAGAGTAACTATTTGTTTCTAGGGTAAGAGCTAGGTATTTCTAAGTAATTAGAATAACCGCAACACTTACAGGCAAGGCCTTTAAGTGCGATCTGGCATATCCATGAGCTTAGCTGCTCCGCCCACGAAGAACTCACAGAGATAAAGGCAGGGAAGAGGGGAAGAAGGTCTGCTTCCATTAGGGAAGCGAAGGTGCTAGTAAATTGCGGCCGTGTAGGCCTCGTGGAACCAGGACTAGCTTAATAAAAACTTGAAACGAGGAAATCTGTGAACATTTCCTGGCCCCACGTTGGGCGCCATTTTTTTTGTAATGTGTCCCCGTCTGAAGGGCCCAGTTAGGAGCATAGTCTTGGGAAAAAGGAAAAATGTGTGCCCCTAAGCCTGGGTTATGACCAGACAACATCCAAAAAAATTATATATGTACGGGGAAGAAAATGAGGGAGGTAGTGAGATGGTCGGGCTCGGGCGCGTCGGGCTGGCTAGCACGACCTAGCTCGTCGGATTGGGGGGGTGGGGTCTTGAACCGCCGATCTCACACCGAGTGAAAAACATGGGTCACGCGCCATGGGGGTGGGAGAGAGGGGACCAGAGCGTAGAGGGGTCAGGATCAAACATCAGGGGTCAGCCTTCAATTATAAAAACGTTAATCCATTCTGGAATTATGAAACAGTATTTTGTATTCAATCAATGGGCAAGTTACTTGAAGAAAATTCACAATTTTTTTTTTTTTCTTTAAACTATGGATATACAACTATACAACTATAACCAGATCACACTACCCTTGAGCACCTGCGTTCAAGAAGGGAGAAGAAAAAAAAAATCCCCTTTTCTTTGGGTTTTGTTCTACGACTTTTTTTTTCTTTCGTTTTTTTTTTTTTGTTTCCTTTTTTTTTCCTTTTTTTTCTTTTTCTTTTTCCTTCTTTCTTTTTTTTTCTCTTTTTCTTTTGTGTCTCGGTCGATTCACCCGCCTTTCTCCCAGCCCAGCATCAGATATTTAACAGGGAAAAAAAATCAGATTACTAAAAAGGGTACATACCTGGATCCTGAGGAGATCGATCTTCCGAGGATTCCTGTTGCAAAATTTAAAATAGATTGTGGAAATTCGAGCACGGCCTGTCTGGAAAGGGGTCCTTGGGGAAAATCACCGACCAGCAGATCGCAAATTCGTTAGTGGGGTCTGGTTCTGAGTCACGTTAATTTACAAGACAATAATAAAAATAACAGGCAAAAAAAAATGATGCGGCTACTCTGGTGACATCCCGAAAGGGGGGGCGAGACGAGATGTAGGCCAGGGCTCAGCTTCCTTCAATTCCGAATGGCTTCGTCAATGCGCCAATTCAAAAAAGAAATGAAAACCTACGGGTCACTGCCTGGCGAGGTGCAGACCCTGCGGGCGGAGGAGGGATGTTGCGATCTTCGCACGGTGGCGATCATCCAGGGTAACTCGTAAAGGAATCAGGAACTTTTCCTAAACGCCAACCGCGATGAGCAGATCACTGGAAAGGCACGTGGTAAATTTTCCACCGCCCGTGGTGGTTCCGTTAGATTAGCGGTCCTGGCGATGCACAGCAGTAGCTGAGGGGGGGTTGTGGCAGGAAAAACACGAAACTTGCGCCCCCGAATGGTCCTACTTCCAGGGCTCCGTATGTGGGGCAGCACAACCACGTGGGCGACGTTATCTGGACGACTTCCCAGATCCTCCGGCGGGCAGCGTCACTTGGTGGGCCGGTGGGCGACGTATTCCTTTTTTTTTTTTCTTTCGCACTTTCAACAAAATTGCTTTTTTTTTTTTTTTCTTGCTGGAGAATTTAGGAGAGTGAGTCTCCGCACTCGGATTTACAGTGAAACTCAAATGATATATTTTTTCTTACCTGGACCTGGCTTCCTACACTATTGAGACTTCACTTCGGGTGATTATGTCGAGTAGAGCGTCGATGGCCGACTGACGGCTGTCAGCCGGATATCACGCTCTGGGCAGGAAGGAGCCACTATTTGTTTGCAGCGGTTTCCTTTTTTGATGTATTAAGGCTGAGGTCACCGCAATACATTTATCTTGAGTGGCTTAAGAAGCGCCCGTTACACATTTTTGACAGATATTTATTGAGATTTAAAAAAAATCGAACAAATTCGGCCAGGGGGTAGCTAGTTACATAAATGCTTGAAAATATTATTAATAAATGCAGTCATACGATAAAACCAAATTGTTTTTTGTTAATTCTTACTTTCTAAGAATGTTTTGGATGGCTACATTTTTGCTTCCACACCTGGTATGAAGGCCTCTCTATATGCTTCAGTATAGTTTTTACCTCTAGAATAGAAGCACTCGATTTTTCCTCGTTTGTAAGGTTACTCATTTTAAAGTACACGTATTTCTCTTTATGACGTCTCAACAGAAACTGACAAGAGTCTAGTATATAACTTAAGGGACCTAACCTTCTGCGACATATTAGAGGGGAAAGAACATAGGTATACTTTAGGCAACTTTCCATTTTTCACCCTGTATATGCGACTACTAGAAGCATTTTTTTAAATTTGTCGCCAATTTTTGAAATGCTCTAACTTAGTTGAAATTGCGTTTATACACACACACACATACATGCATGATGCACAAGAAGCGTAAATCCGACCGTGCAACCTCCACGTGGTACGCTTTGGGTAACGCATATGCGGGCGGTTAACAATTGACGATCAAAATATTCTTTTGTAAAACTTTGATCAATCGGGCCGGAAAAACTATTGGATGTATCGATTTGAAAATTTACAGGCTTATTGAGGGTACACTAAGCTGTAAAGAAACCTGAAAACATTCGCCTTTAAGTCAATATTTGTAAATCAGCGGCAGGTTTTCTAAAAAACCGTAAAAAGTAATTTTTTCAGTTTTTTTTTTATTTTTCAAATTAATGTCAAGGTAAAAAAGAAATAGTTTACTTCAAAAATCATAGTAGGACCTTGTAGAGAATTTATTCAAGTTTTCTAAACCGTCCTTAAATTTACTTGCTGACATTAGTTAATGAGATATCGATGATCAACAACAAAAGGACCCTTTTTCATAAAAAGTCAGATACCTCAGCAAACAATTGACGTAGAGAGAATTAAAAAAAAAAAAAAAATTAAAGCTTAATAAGCAGGTTAACTGACTTTTGCATAACTTTAACTGAAAAAAATTTGTCTAAACCTGTGGAACAAAAAAAAAAATTTGTTGTGCTATTTCTTATGATTGCGCGAAAACCGTAGCTCAAAAAAATGTTTGGCTAAAAGATCTTAAAACTACAGACTTCAAGCTTCAAAATACTTTTTGTTTCATCTCGATACGACAATTTTTCACTAAGGTACAGGTTTTTAAATACATGTTTTAAAAAAATGTTTTGCTCCCCTAATTTTTTTTTGAGTAGTGTAATTAACCATATAATTAGTTTTTAATTCACTACAGAGCCTCCAAAACAATGTACATGAATCTTTTCATTATTATTATTAGTAAAAAGTCTAAGGCACAATCCCACAATTTATTATAATTGTGCTCTTCTTTCTAGACACCCTGTGTCTGTCACTTGCAACTGTCACTTTGACAATTCTACCATATGGGAAAGTTTACATCTTTGGCAAGTTAGAACACTGCAATTTTACCCGAAAATATGAGTGAAGCAGAAGAAGTGAATTCAAAAGAAAAGCGACCACAATTCGGAAACAGATTTCTGGAGGATGAGACTAACGTTTTTAAGCACAATGCTTGGTAGGGTACTTTTCGCAACAAAATCAATTTCCCCTCGGTTTTCACGTGTGCTCTGCTACGAGCACACTCGGTTCAGAAAGAAGCCGCCACAGGGCTCAAGATACTTGAAAGAATCTTCCAAGATATTTGACTTTAATGCTTGGTACTAGCTTGATAAAACTAAAAGAGCTCAATTTAGTTTAACTCCAATTTCCAGGGACAACGTTGAGTGGGACGACGAACAGGAGCAGACCGCTCGCCTGGCTGTCGAGAAGAATTCAAAGGTGCTGATGACCGAAGAAGAGCTAAAAAAGTTTGAGGAAAAAGCGGACGAATATTGGGATTCATTTTACGAGATTCACACGAATCGATTCTTCAAGGACCGTCACTGGCTGTTCACAGAATTCCCTGAATTGGCCCCAGATGTGGACGCTCCAACTCGTGTCTTTAACGAGAGCACCACAAATTCAGAGCCCGAAGTTTCTCTCAGCTCCGTTCCTTGTCCAGGAGCCAAAAGAACCATCTTTGAGTTGGGGTGCGGTGTTGGGAACACGATTCTCCCAATCCTAAAATACAGCACTGAAAAAGACCTGAAGGTGTACGGTTGTGATTTCTCAGCAAAAGCGGTTGAAATATTAAAAGAAAGCGACGAGTACGATCCAGCCAGGTGCGAGGTTTTCGTTATGGACGCCACGGACGCAGAGTGGAAGGTCCCCTTCGAGGAGAACAGCATTGACATCATCGTCCTGATTTTCGTCCTTTCAGCTATCCACCCGGATAAAATGAAGACAGTGGCAGAAAACTGCACGAAATATTTAAAACCAGGTGGACTTTTGGTGTTGCGAGACTACGGACGTTATGACATGGCTCAGCTCCGATTCAAGGCAGGGAAGTGCCTTCAGGAAAACTTTTATGTCCGCGGTGATGGCACAATGGTCTACTTTTTTACACAGAATGAAATCCGCAGTTTATTCGAAGAAGCTGGCTTAAAAGAAGAACAGAATCTTGTCGATAGAAGATTACAGGTGAACAGGGGAAGGATGCTAAAAATGTATCGCGTTTGGATACAAGCTAAATTTAGGAAACCTTTGTAAATTGCTGATATTAAAATATGGAAATACTATCTTCTGTGATCTTATGATTACACTAGTTCACAAATTTTAAACGATTTTCTTGCCCTTCGTACGGAATGTATTTTTCTCATTCCTTAAATTAAAATAGCTAAGGATATAATTACTAAACCACTAGCAAAAATAATAAGTGAGGTTCTTGAAATAGGGAAGTTTCTCGACTCAACTCAAAACTTCAATTATAGTCCTGATTTATAAAACAGGAGATAAAAATGATCCAGGTAATTATAGACGTATAGTTTTCATAAGATCATTAAGTATAGTCTATGAAAACGTTATATATACTGCGGAGCAAGACTACAAAACACAGTGAAAAAATGTTTGTTTTTGCTATTTGTTTTGTCAAATCCCGCTATTATTTATTGATTTTGAAAGATTAGAGAGAAAGAAAAATTTACTATCAAGTGATCAATTAAAGAACCGTTAGTTACAATTTGCTCTGATTTGAATTGAATAAAAAAAGAAACAAAAATGTAATTTCAGTAATGTGCGTGACCATCTTTATTGTTACTAACTTTAAAGAGTGTGTTTGGCATACTTTTTAATAAATTTGTTATTGTTCTATTGTCAATATTGTACCATGCTTGAATGATCGCAGTTTTTATCTCAACGACAGTGTTGTACTGTTTGTTGTCCTTATAAAAATGCTTTGTTAGGAGTCCCCAAATATTCTCAATGGGATTTAGGTCTGGGAAGCAAGCGGGTCATGCCATTACTTGAACGTTATTGTCCATAAACCACGAATAAGTTGCACGGCTTATATGGATTCTGGCGTTGTCCTGTTGAAAAATCCAGGAATCTGTGCCTCTGCGCTGCATAAATAATAATAAATTCGTTTGCAGTACGTCGATGTACCCGGAAGAATTCATCCTAGTACCCATCAGCACAAAATGCTCCTCCCACCATAACACTGCCTCCACCGAAATTGCGTTTTGACGATAACTCGGAATCCTTCCGGAAATCACGCCAATACTCACTGAAACCATGTGGCACATCCAAGTTAAATTTTTTCTCATCAGAAAAAATTATCTTGAAAAAAAAGGTTCAAAAAATTGATCGAAAACAAACCAAACCAAGGTAAAATGCTTGGTTGTTGGTTTGCATATTTGTTCGCGTGAATTCCAGCCTTGTTGATTTGTGACGCGGTAAAAGTCGCGGTGCCGATTCTGGCGCACAATATGGTTGGAACTCCTTAAAACTCTATGAATTGTCCATTAGGCCACGTTCAGTCCACAATCCTTAGCGATTTCTGAAGCGGTCTTCAAACTGTTGCCTGCATTTTGAATAACGTGATCGCCTGTTTCTGTCTGACAACTTGCTCCGGACCTCCTGTTCGGTTTTTTCAATAATTTTCAGGAACTTTTAACACGTTCCGAATAGCAGCGTCAGATCGACCGAGCTTTTTAGCAATGGCACGCTTGCTCAAACCATCTTCAAAAAATGCAAGAACTTTGTGTGTAGTACTCTTTCTCTCGAATCCTTCAAAATTAATAAATAATAGCGAGATTTGATAAAACAAATAGCAAAAACAATGAATTTGTCAATAGAAAAATAGAGGATCTGATCCTAATCAATATAGATTATCAAAACGGAAGTAACACTGCTTCAGCAACAATAGATGCTATGAATTACATAAATATATATTAGCTTCAGACAAAAACAAGTATGCACGTAATAGCGATATTTGCGGACCTTAGAAAGGCATTTGACACTGTGGATAATAAAGCAATATAGGACCAAATCAGAATCTCCGGAATGCCTTTTGTACTAATTTTCATTAAATTCGCTTAAATATTAGATATTTTGGCCGCCATATTGGATTCACCATCTTGAAATTCAAAGTGTTGATAGTAGATTCGAAATCAATGCCCTCAAAGCCCCCCAAGGACTAATTTTTGTGGTTCAGTAGATTTTACGTGCTCAGATACGCCTCGGTTATAGTTTTATTATATGTATAAATATATATAAACACGATGTTTTTAATATCTTAACTCCCACGAGGAATATCGTGAAAATTCTAATTGAGGATAATAGCCAACCCTTCAAGGCATAAAATGGCAAAGTTTCATTAAAGTCTGTGCAGTAGTTTTTGCATGATGCTGGCACAGACACAACCCTAGTTATAATTTTATTATAATATATATTTATATAGACTATCTAAGAAAATAAACATTTATTTTAATCACCTGCTCTGCCGCATCCCTGGACTCGTAGTATTTTACGCCACCCATGCCACCTTAACGATGAGATGCTTCAAGCGAAGGAAAATGTCCGCAAATAAAAGGTGACTCTAAACGTTTCAATCTTGCCTATTATTTTTTTTTTATACCGGCAATCTTGAAAGCGACGTTGTCATTGCAATTGATAATAGCGTAATAAGGGTTAATTGAGATGACCATCACCAGCCAAGAAATCAACGAGATCAAAATAAACCGACGACGGTGTATATCATAACATTTGATACAAATTGTCGAGAAAGTTTTTAATCAAAATAAATAACAAGACTTGTCCTTCGCGTAATTCTCCGCAGTAAGTTTTATTTTTTCTATATATGTCGTCATTCAAAGAGAAAATTTAAAATATTCAATCTAGGAATTTGTATTTACTCAAAGAACGAATTAAATTTTATATCAAATAGTTAGGTGTGATGGGATAGTAATTACAGATAAATTTTACGTTAAACAAATGATTAGTTTCAGAAATATAGAGGAGAAATTAATATTGTTGAGGCGCAATAAAGACACACGGATGACTCTAATAATAGATTTATTATAATTTTATTATTTAATAGTTCTCTGATTGAACAATTTATCACACTTACTAAAATCGGCAATTCAATTGGTTAAATTTCAGTGGTTTTCGGACTGCCTAATATATTTTACTCGT
This sequence comes from Dysmachus trigonus, assembly GCA_949715965.1. Taxonomy (NCBI): domain Eukaryota; kingdom Metazoa; phylum Arthropoda; class Insecta; order Diptera; family Asilidae; genus Dysmachus; species Dysmachus trigonus. The sequence continues at coordinate 76,751,287 of OX454322.1, read as the reverse complement.
TCCTTAAAAGATAGATCGAAGATGTAAATATGTGAATATGTGTTTATTATACTTTTAATAAAGAATTGTATACATCAACCTCTGCAATTAAACATACACTTAATGAAAGGAACTTCAACCCAGTCTGTAAATGGAAAAAAAATTTTTTAATGGTATTTTACTATATGTTTCTATTGTTTTGAATTTTTTACTTTTGTGAAACAAGCAGTTGCCGTTTCCCAACATACATCTGTTGCTAAATTGTTTATAGATTCGACCGTTAAATCCACAAACTGGAGCAAATATCAGCGGACAAGTCTGACAATTTTTGGGTTTTTCCTCCACTACATCCATACAAGTTGGGAATCAGAAAACGAAAATAATTTCAAATTTACAATAGTTGTTATAAAAAATTTTCCCAGCAAACATTTTTTCGAAGTTATGTCTGTACGAAGAATTAGCGAGAATAAAACAGAGAAAAAGAAAGAAATAATTCCGAAGGCAATATATTATCTATATGTTCGATAAAATTTTAAATTTACGAGTTTAACACGTGGTTATCTTACAAGAGGAAGTATATAAAATTTGATTTGTTGATACTTTTACTTTTTAACGATGTAAACATGAAGAAGTGAACAGACCCTCTGAACTTTTGATCAAATTATGCGTTCTTTCATTAATCTCTATTTAATTGCTTATTCAGAAAATGCAAGATAGTTTCTATTCTTTTAATTTTCTGGACGATATATTCGAATACGATTTCAAGATCGAAGATTTACTTTAACATATCATTTTAGTTTCAATATCAAATCGGTATGTTTGCTGGGACTTTATTTAGTACTGCAGTAGATGATCTTCAAAAATTTATGAATATATTTCTATGCGAGAATTGAGCATATATCTTACCATATTCATCTTTGCAATGATTTTTTAATATGGTACAAAGTTGAGACCAAGCTTTGTGGCGTTCATTTTCGCAAATGTGGCTATGCTTTTTGCAAAACTCGTCAATCTTGTTGTTCATAGTGGCACTGGTGATTGCTATTGAAAATGTACATTTATTCAACATACTGATAAGATTTTAATTCAAATAACTCTCTCCACAAACTTCTTCATTTTTCCACGAGGGAAGCCGACAGTTTTTAAAACTTTTCACATATAATACTTGAATATTTGTTTGGCTACACAAGATCAATGCAAATTATTTTAAATTCACAATAACATTTCACTCTTTTTTTAAAAATTGTTAGATACTAGAAAAAGACAAGCTTCTAAAAATCGTGAGTGTTTCAATACTAAAATTTAGTATGATTTATCTTACCGTCTCCAAGTGTGCAAATTACGTCTTTTTCATCACAAATCCTGGCACTAGTAAATGCTATAGATATTATAGGAAGTTAATTAATATTTAAATATAAAATTTATTCACCCAAAATGCAGACGACAAAAATTGGAGAACCGAATTTCATTTTCAAAACAGAAAGGTGAACAAGACAAGCTGGAATACTTTTATAATCTAAGAGCTAGCAACGTTTGAAATTTGATCTGATTTTGTTTAGGGAAAACTTGAGCTCATCCCCTCTGCTTCAAGCATCTCATGGCTGAAGCGGTAATCTGATTGGCGGGATGATGCTGCGGGTCCAGGGATGCTGCAATCAAAGTGAGCTATAAATGTAAGAAATTTAAGTGATAATTTAGATAATATTTATTTATTTAATCTAATAGAGAATACGCTCCGACTATTCAAATTTAAATTTAAAGAGCAATAATGGTTATTAACTAGTTATTAGCGAATTAATAGACCCAGACATCATTATTCGTTCAATAAGACAGATTTTGTGAAATATATTTGTTTTTTGGTGGTAATTACTCCACGGTAAGAATCAGAAAGCATAATGAAGGAATCAGTTGTGTATCACTTCGATTCGGACCATACTAGGTACATTAGATGGTACTTTTATTGATTAGAAAATCTATGCAAAGTCGAAAATTAACTCTGTTTGTCTTCAAGCTTTTTCTACCTTCTTGGAACTGTTTATAACGAAGGCCTTCTGCAACATTCTAAACGTTTCTGCAGCAGAAATTTCATTCCGCAAACAAAATTTAATACAACTTCTTTGCTCAATAAAATCACACATTGTAAAAATCAAAAAATTCACTTTTAGTTGCTCAGAAAAGACACAATGAAACTATCCAAACAAATGACGTACTGGCGTGAAATTGTACACAGATATGAGTGACAGTGCTGCGAACCTAAAAACAAGAAGATTTCCTCGAATCGATGTACTCGCGCAATTAAAATTCAAAATTGGCTTTACTTTTTGATCACAGTAGTAAATAATTAAGGTCATATCAATTGACGAAACGATTAAGATCGTGTTGCATGTATACATATACTTTATAAATATATAAAATATACAATGTAAAGTTATAAAACCACTGCTAACATAGTGTCGGACCATTTACTCGTATTTTTTATTACAAAAAGCTACTAGAAATTTTAATTAACCCTTTGCTTTAAGATTTAATTTCGAAGAATCGTGCACATGTACACAATTTAGCGCAAACCTATGCGTGGAGTGATGAAGCAATGATAATAATAAATATCATAATAATGTTTTATTACAAGTTAGAGGTTTACATGATTTTTAAATGTTTAAATGTGCGGTGGATGTAACCCGTCAAACCCATACAACTATGCGAAGAAAGAAAGATTTTTGTATTAAACAAATTACATTATTATACTGATGCATTGAGTAAAAAATGTAACTATAAAAACGTATCAAATGAATGTATATTTACGTATTCGAGCTTTTACAGTAAAAAATGTTAATTAATAGGATTTACATTTAAAATTATCGTTACATGTTAAATTGAAAGCTACATGTTAACCTTACATGTTTCGTTGTGCCTTTAGCATGGATATAGCATTTTTTCACACAGATCTATACAACTACAATTTTCTCTGTACTTTTAAAATATCAAATATATATATATGTAATCATACAGCAGCATGCACACATTTACATTGAGCTAAATGAAGGTGTAATCATTCTTTTGCGCAGTGTTCGTTGTTCATTATTGTAAATATGCGGCACAACTAAAGTATGTATGGCAATACAAAACAACCTACTTAAATGTATTATAAAAAAATTCAATCAAGCAACCTTGAGAATTAAAAACTTTATTTTATTGTTTTACTACCTTATTTCATGCTCTTACACTACCCTGATATAAATCGAAAATTTCTTTCCACTGTTATTAACAGAAAAGTTATATGAAAATCTTTACGGCTTGAAAATCAATTATAGTTTTATTCAGAGATTTGGATGTTTACTTACGTATTTTTAGATTAATCCTGAAGTTTTGTAATCCCTATCATTCCACTGGGTGTCTCCGAACAAATAGTTTGTAGTAAATTGTGGTATACAGGGTGTTTCACATAGCGTATGCCAAAATGAGTGGAGTGAAAGATCTCACCTAGATAAACAACAAATTGTATGACAGGAGGGGGGCCATCTCAACTGTTTATGAGTTACAGGGTGACCTTGAATTGGATGGGGTCTAATCGAGAGGGGTTTAGCACAATAGATCTTTTAGGTCGCGTTTGCTATCGAGAGGTACCTAGAGGAACTTAACGACCCGCTATAAATAATAATAATAATAATAATACAGGGTGATACATAATTTCGGAATTTTCATAGTTTGCATATCATCAGTTTATTTTTATCTCTTGATCTACTCAACGCAGCGATATCAAACTCGTACCAAAAGACTACTATTGCAATGTCCTTTCCAAAAATGTCAACTATTTTGATCTACTTCCTACCACTGTAGCTACAGTACCTTGCAAAACAGAAAAAAATGTTGAGCAATTTCCTAAAATTCAGGTTTTCCATAGATTTTCTCCGAAATTCATATAATTAATACACCTGCTTTTCATTCTTATGAAATTCTCCATCTTATTACCTTTCTAAAAAGGTACAACATGTACAGGCAGAGAAACAACATACAAATTTATTCGTAAAAAACCTTTTCTGGTACTGATATTTTTATATACATTAAAAATTAATCAGATTTGACGAATAGTAAAATTCATATAGTAAAATTTCCGTAAATAAGTAATATTGCAAACATCTTAAAATTTATTGATTAAACCTTTGACCAGTTTCATTTGTTAATTTCAAATCGATGATAATAATTGCGAAAATAAAAATATCGTGAGAGTATTAAGTAAATTATAAACTTTCTTGTTTATTTTAATTAAAGGCTTGAAACTTATAATTACAGATTACGATGCAAATCGGATTTATTACGAGATTATTATCAATTGTCTATCCCGTCATAACGTTTTCCTATATAAGGCCTGTAATCATTTGCAAAATAAATTATTTCGCATCATTAGCTCTTGAGTGTCTTAAAGAATTCAATATGAAACAAGTTATTTGCATTTTTGTGATCTGTGCTTTGGGTGAATTAATTACTATCTGAATATTAATTTGTAATAATAAGTGTTTTTTTCAACAGTATTCACCAGTGCCGAGATGTGTGAAACTCCCTGTACTAGAGAGTTAAATCCTGTTTGCGCCACCCGCAATGGTGAATCTTTCCAAATTTTTCCCAACCCTTGTGTCTTTAAGAACGAACAATGCAAGGACGGAGGTAGTGAGAATAAATAATTTAATTTATTTAATTAGATTAACAACGATTCGCTTTTTCTTCATATCATATATATGCACACATATGCTAACATAATAATTGAAAACAATCAACTTTAAAAAAAAACTTCGACTTCCATTAACTTATTTATTTTGTGAATAGTTTTTATCTTTTGAAATTAAATTAATTAATTTTGGGTAGCATTCTGTAGGATTTATCGTCTTGAAATACGTTTTATTATTTTTCTAACCGCTTCAGGGATACTGACCGTCAAAGAAAGATAAATCGAAACTAACGACATTAAAAAAAAACGATTAATTCCTTCTTGAATATATTTATGAACATTTTCTATTTTACAGGTTGGACAATGGCAGCTTCCAACAAGTGTGCTTAAGCTAATTCAACTATGATTTCCGTTCGCTGGATTATAGCTAACTAATTTATATATATAATATAATATTTTTAGTATTTTTTTTTTAAACTGATATGAAGATTAAAAATTCAAATTTAATAAAACAAAAAAAGGAAAAAATTGTAGGCACAAAAGACAAGGATGGGCATTTTTATTTTATAACAAACCTTTTTCAAAATACTTTAATGAGAATTGTATATTCTTTAGAATTAAATAACTACCTATGCAAAAATAATATTATGCCGGTTTGATATTAGGGGGTTATTCTACCTTTTCGAGGCAAAAAAACAGTAATAATTTCAAATTGTTATAAAAAAAAAACGACAAAAGGAATCGATCTAAAATTAAACATGGTTGTTTATTAATAAAAAAATTCGTCATTTTTCATGAAAAAAAAAATATTAAAACAAAATGGCGGCTGCACTGGCCCATTGCTGCAGCGCGAAAAAATTTTCACAGCCAATTGCGCGACGTAGTACCCAGGTCGTCCAAGTGATCTGTAAGTAATCTAACAAAAATAAATTATTAGTTCTAATGAAAATCTACGGAACCCCCCCTAAAATTAGCCATCTGTATTCAATTTTGAAAATTTGGGGGCACTTTTTTCGATGAAAAAAATGCCCATAATCGAGTACGCTATGTTTAAAGGTTTGTCAAATTGCGAAAAATTGATATTTATGTCTAATTTCAGAGGCGCTCCGTAGATTTTCATTAGAACTAATGATTTATTTTTGTTAAATTACTTACAGATCACTTGGACGACCTGGGTACTACGTCGCGCAATTGGCTGTGAAAATTTTTTCGCGCTGCAGCAATGGGCCTGTGCAGCCGCCATTTTGTTTTAATATTTTTTTTTTCATGAAAAATTTCGAATTTTTTTATTAATAAACAACCATGTTTAATTTTAGATCGATTCCTTTTGTCGTTTTTTTTTAATAACAATTTGAAATTATTACTGTTTTTTTGCCTCGAAAAGGTAGAATAACCCCTTAAATAAAAACTAAAAATATATAAGTTTTTTTCATATTAATCTTAAACAAATACTAAAAGTCATCTATTTTATACCATCACTTGTCATCAAAAGCCTTTTTTATGTTCATACTAGCTGAGTTACCCAGTTTTACCCAGTGAAACGTTTTTAGTATCAAAGCCTGTCGAATGTGAAAAACACTGATCGCCATATTGTCAATCAACATCCTAAAAACCCGTAAGTACCAATTTTTATGACAACTATTTGAAGTTAGGAGTTTTCGGCGCCATTTTGAAACTATATATTTTATCCGAATGGAAACTAGCCTATATTTTAAGTTGGAATATGTATTAACTTTGCACAAAAAATTAATAATATCCATGCAAATGTTTAGGCGTGATTGGGCAACAAACAAACAAACGGATTTTCGATTTTATCTATATATTCGAAACCCTTTAAGATATTGAGTTGAAACAAAGAGCAGATTGTAAATATAAGGGGGTAGTCTCATGTCTGAGGTCAAAATTTGAAAGTTTTTAAGGATTTTTTTTTGTTTCGGAAAATGAAATACAATAATAATACAAAAAAATTTTGTTAAATTAAAAAAAAAATATATTTTAACGTCATTTAGGTGAGGTAAAGTAGGACTCTTCAAAAAAAGATAGCTGGCTGGCCCCCTTGATTGCTCCTTTTGTAATCATCTGAAAACAAAATTCCCAAAAGATTATTATTCAGTAGGGTTGTCATTCTGTCCCGTAGCAGATTAAAAAAATTTGAGTAGAGAGAGTAGTACAATATGGCGGCCTTGTAAAAAAAAATTTAAAAAATCGACTGTTTTTTTGGTTTAAAATCGAAAAAAAGTAAAAAAGATAAAAAAGTCTAATTCTGGTACTGGACAGAATCATTCATGTGTAGAATATTTTGGTAAAATTTCGGTCTAATAGTTTTGTTTTAATCATCCGGGCCGACGGAAAAAAAGTAGTTTCGAGAAAAACGCGTTTAAAGTTTTGAGAAGAAAATTTTCATTGTAGGTATGAGCGTCGCAGCTGCAAGGTACCCTCTCCCCTATTATTCGCTGTAACTTTAAAATGACTTAGTGTATCGGTCTAAAATTTTCACAGTATATTCTCAACTTATTAAACTTTGAAAATATGAAAAAAAAACAAAAATCGATTTTTTGAAGATCGAACATCAGACTATAAAAACCCATTATATGGCTAAAAGTTTCTTGATAATTCATTCATCTGTTTTGGAGCCTATTCTGGATAAACATCCAGACAGACAGACAGACAAACATTTTGAAAACAATAATTTATGTTTAGATATCGTGTAAATAGCATATTTCACTTATGGTAGATATTGGTATTAATTTTGAAATCACAGACAGACGACTTTTGGAATAATTGGAGAGTTGTTGTTTTGAAAAACTTGTACAACTTCTTGTTGAGTTTTCTACGAATTTCGGAGTAAATAAAATAAATAACAATAAAACAGTTTTATTTTTGAAAAAATTTAAAATATTTTTTTTCGAGTTCTAGTACTCTTTTAAGAATAATTTCAGGGCGGAAAAAAATCTCACCTAGAACGCAAAACTATCTTAAGTTCGAACTTTGTATACCTATAAATTTAGAAGTAGAAGTGATTTTTAGGATTGAAATGTAACATGTATAGTACTTTAATTTGTCTTAGCTATCGATTCAATTAAACTATTAAACTCGCAATAGAATATCATAGTATAGTTCATTGTGGCTGCCCTCATTTCCTTTGACATTTGATTACAAATTGTTTAAATGCATTCCATCTATTTATAATTTTTACATGTTAGTTTCCTAATAAAATCAGACCATTATGGATTTTCCGTTTATTGATAAGACATAATTTTAATAAAAAATTTGCACCGTAAAGCTAATTTTTAACAGTAATAGTTTCTCAAAATTGGAGTCTGAAAGTGCTCCACGTCGAGAAGTATTAATCATTCCAGCAAACGAAAATAAGCGTTCGACTGTTAAAAATTAATAATAACATAAATATGTTATAAATATATGAATATTTGAATTATAGCTTTTTTATTTAGTGAGATAAAGGCCTTTTTTAACCCCCGACGCAAAACACTTAATGAATTCAATTGAATTCAATGACTTATATGGTACTTCAAAGAATGTGAGTATATCAAGATTTTGCATTCTCATGACTTCAAGCTTTTGATTGCTTGAAATGATTGCACCATTCATGACTTCAAAATGAATGGCGATTTGGTTTCTGTAAGTCCCAGTATCGAGGTGAAGTTAATGATTTCAAACCTAAAAAAGCATTCATTTCCAATGACTTCAAGTAATGCATTCCTAAAAGAATGCATTCTTTTACAACTCTGGTTTTTGATGTGGAGAGAGGTATCTGACCACGACCTTGAAAATTACCTTGACCTTGACCTTCAAAGTTATTAGAAGGTTAAGCTCAAAAATTCTATTGGTAACCCCTATTTTTGACGCCAGAACGAAAAAAGCTTTCGACCGACATGCGATAAAGTATTTAACTACATTTTGCATTACCCAGGAACAACGACGTGGACGTAGTAGTTTTCTGTTCCCTTTGGGGTGCTTGATTTAGGTGAGTCCCCTCGCCTCTCACCGTCGTGCTGCTTGATTTAGGTGAGTCAACTCGCCTCTTACATGTTTCGTTGTACCTTTAGCATGGATATAGCATTTTTTTCACACAGATCTATACAACTACAATTTTCTCTGTACTTTTAAAATATCAAATGTATATAATATATATGTAATCATACAGCAGCATGCACACATTTACATTGATCTAAATGAAGGTGTGATCATTCTTTTGCGCAGTGTTCGGACAAAAGTATAAAGTATGTATGGCAATACAAAACAACCTACTTAAATGTATTATTAAAATTTCAATTAAACAACCTTGAGAATTTAAAACTTTATTTTATTGTTCTACTAACTTAATTCATGCTCTTACACTACCCTGATATAAATCGAAAATTTCTTTCCACTGTTATTAACAGAAAAGTTATATGAAAATCTTCACGGCTTGAAAATCAATTTGTTTTATTTAGAGATTTAGAATGTCAACTAACATATTTTTAGATTAATACTGAAGTTTTGTAATCCCTATCATTCCATTGGGTGTCTCCGAACAAATAGTTTGTAGTAAATTGTGGTATACAGGGTGTTTCACATAGCGTATGCCAAAATGAGTGGGGTGAAAGATCTCACCTAGATAAACAACAAATTGTATGACAGGAGAGGGGAGAGGCATCCCAACTGTTTAGGAGTTACAGGGTGATTCATAATTTCGGAATTTTCATAATATGCACATCATCAGTTTATTTTTATCTTTTGATCTACTCAACGCAGCGACATCAAACTCACACCAAAAAACTACTATTGCAATATCCTTTCCAAAAATGTCAGCTATGTTGATTTATCTCCTACCACTGTAGCTACAGTCACTTGCAAAACAGAAAAAAATGTTGAGCAATTTCCTAAAATTCAGGTTTTCCATAGATTTTCTCCGAAATTCATATAATTAATACACCTGCTTTTCATTCTTATGAAATTCTCCATCTTATTACCTTTCTAAAAAGGTACAACATGTACAGGCAGAGAAAAGACATACAAATTTATTCGTAAAAAACCTTTTCTAGTACTGATATTTTTATATACGTTAAAAATTAATCAGATTTGACGAATAGTAAAATTCATATAGTAAAATTTCCGTAAATAAGTAATATTGCAAACATCTTAAAATTTATTGATTGAACCTTTGACCAGTTTTATTTGTTAATTTCAAATCGATGATTAATAATTGCGAAAATAAGTGAGATTATTAAGTGAATTACAAACTTTCTTGTTTATTTTAATTAAAGGCTTGAAACTTATAATTACCGATTACGATGCAAATTGGATTTATTACGAGATTGTTATCAATTGTTTATCCCGTCATAACGTTTTCCTATATAAGCCCTGTAATCATTTGAAAAATAAATTATTTCGCATCAGTAGCTCTTGAGTGTCTTAAAGAATTCAATATGAAACAAGTTATTTTCATTTTTGTGATCTGTGCTTTGGGTGAATCAATTACTATCTGAATATTAATTTGTAATAAAAGTGTTTTTCCAACAGTATTCACCAGTGCCGAGATGTGTGAAACCACCGCTTGTACTAGAGAGCTTAAGCGTGTTTGCGCCACCCGCAATGGTGAATCTTTCAAGATTTTTTCCAACCCTTGTGTCTTTAAGAATGCACAATGCCAGGACGGAGGTAGTGAGAAAAATTTATTTAATTTATTTAATTAGATTAAGAACCATTCGCTTTTTCTTCATATCATATATGTACACATATGCTAACATAATAATTGAAAACAATAACTTTAAAAAAAAATGTTTTCAATATATTGTCTTTGACTTCCATTAACTTATTTATTTTGTGAATAGTTTTTATCTTTTGAAATTAAATTAATTAATTTTGGGTAGCATTCGGTAGGATTTGTCATCTTGAAATACGTTTTATTATTTTTCTAACCGCTTTAGGGATACTGGCCGCCAAAGAAAGATAAATCGTAACTAACTACATTAAAAAAAACCGATGAATTCATTCCTGAAGGCAGATTAAAAATCATCGACACCGAAAAACTCTCTATGCTGATTTACACGTAAATCATTGCAGTCGAAAATTTCGTTTTTCCAAATTGTGATAAGACTTGTGAGGAATTCCAAACTCCAAAAATCCAAATCCAAATCCATCATCAAAGAAACTTGAAAACACATATATTTATGAACATTTTCTATTTTACAGGTTGGACAATGGTAGCTTCCAACAAGTGTGCTTAAGCTAATTCAACTATAATTTCCGTTTGCTGGACTAACTAACTAACTAACTAATTTATATATATAATATAATATTTTTAGTATTTTTTTTTTTAAACTGATATGAAGAATCCCCAACGTTCGGGTCATCAATTTGCCTGGAACGTTGTAGAATTGTAGGACGATAATCAAACACCAAGTTGTGAAATGTAACTTCTGTGTAGACATAATAAAATTTATGTGGTAGCTTCCTTTTTACTATTAACGGCTATTATTGTTTATCTTGAAATAAAAATTAATTAATAAAATAATAATAATAAAATGTAATTGGATTTCTATTAGATAGGTGTGCTTGACAGTGACAAAATCGATACTTTAAAAACTCAACTATTAATTAATATTAAAGAAAGTATATAAATAAGTATGTATATTAAATAGAATAAAAGACATTTTGTTTCCACCATCTTTTTTTACAGGCGCATGTAATCCATAGATATAATATCATTATAAAATCTAAAAGTGTACATTCGGCTACATAGCATAATAAATAGTGCTTTCCTGGATATAGAGGGAGCTTTCGATAACACAGGATATGATTCTATATCCAGGGCTCTTGTGCGCAGGGGTATAGACTCATATACAATCGCTTGGGTAGATGCTATGCTAAGAGAGCGAGAAATCTCATCCATGCTGGGCAACACCTCTGTGTCGATTAGGGCAGTCAGAGGATGCCCACAAGGCGGGGTACTGTCGCCATTGCTTTGGTCTCTGGTTGTGGATGGCCTCCTAGTCAAGCTTTGTGAGCTTGGCTACCACGCTGTTGGCTATGCGGATGACCTGGCAATAATCGTTACGGGTAAATTTGACTCAACTGTCACTAGCTTGATGAGGTCCGCTCTTCGTGTAGTCACTGACTGGTGTGTCAGTGAGGACCTAACCATCAACCCGTCTAAGGCCGTCTTGGTACCTTTTACAAAAAGGTACCGTCTGAACTTGGATACTATATCCATCCAAGGAACGGTCGTTGAGTATTCCAATGAAGTAAAATACTTAGGCATTTGGCTGGATAAGCGACTAAATTGGAATACTCAACTGAACTACTCGTTAAATAAGGCCACGCGAGCCATGTGGGCCTGTAGGAGACTTTTTGGTAGGACATGGGGTCTCAACCCAAAGATGATCCTGTGGTTATACAACACAATTGTCAAGCCAATTGTTGCTTACGCCGCCCTTGTGTGGTGGCCCAAAGTTCAACAGCAGATGGCAATTGCTAAGTGCAACAAGCTACAACGGCTTGCTTGCCTCTCCATAACAGAAGCCATGGGGACTTGTCCAACACTCGCCATGGAGGCGATAGTAGGACTCGAACCCCTGCACTTTTTCATTTTGAAATCAGCTGCAATCAGTGCTCTGAGAGTGCAAATCACATCCAAAATGCAAATTGCTGACAACGGTCACATGAGCATCCTGCAGCGCATCCCTGACTTAAGGATCTGTTACTTAACAGACTACATGACCAGGGAACTGAGCTTCGGGAGGAGATTCAGGATTCTCATCCCTGAACGTGCAGACTGGAATGGCGGCGGCCCCAGTCTGGACCCCAGAACTCTCCGTTGGTTCACAGATGGCTCAAAAACGGAACATGGTGTTGGTGCTGGTGTCTATGGACCCAACACCAAGGTCTCGATAGCAATGGGAAAATGGCCCAGCGTTTTCCAGGCTGAAATCCATGCAATTGAAGCCTGCGCCCTTCTCAATATTAACAAGAGACTTAAAGGTGCCAATATCACTATCTTTTCCGATAGCCAAGCGGCCCTCAAGGCACTCTCGTCATGGCGCTTCTCGTCTAGACTTGTTAAAGAATGCTTTGATACCCTTCAACAGTTAGCAACTTCCAACAGGGTTACCCTCTGTTGGGTACCGGGACACTCCGGCGTTGAGGGAAATGAGGTTGCTGATGAACTTGCCAGGGAAGGTTCATCTTCTCGACTCAAGGGTCCTGAGCCCTTCTGCAGCATTGGCTGGTCTTCGTCCAAAGCTGTGATAGAAGAATGGGTCAGGAATCTACAGTGCATACACTGGGATAACTTCCCTGGGATCCGGCAAGCTAAAGAGCTCGTCAGACCCTATACCTACACTGAAATCAATGTTTTGAGCAAAGCGGATCTCAGATTGTTGGTAGGTTACCTAACTGGCCACCATGGGCTAAGATACCACCTAAATAAAATAGGTCTGTCAAATGAGACGGAGTGTCGTCTGTGCCTTGAAGACGACGAAACTACATCACACATTTTGTGTGCTTGTCCGGCTTTAGCACGGTTAAGAAGAGGGATCTTCGGTCAAGAGTTCCTGGACTCGGCTGAGGCTCGTTCATTTTCTGTAAAAGACCTTCTGGCGTTCCTTAGGGTAGCAGATCGTCTTTTACTGTAAAGGGGATTCGGCACAAAAGACCGTCTGGTCGCAGTGCCCACCATGAGGGTCACCCCCTAACAACAATAAATACATAGCATAATATTGAATGACATTAAAAATTCAAATTTAATAAAACAAAAATAGGAAAAAAATTTAGGAACAAAAGACAAGGATGGGCATTTTTGCAAAAATAATATTATGCCGGTTTGATATTAAATAAAAACTAAAAATATATAAGTTTTTTTCATATTAATCTTAAACAAATACTAAAAGTCATCTATTTTATACCATCACTTGTCATCAAAAACTTTTTTTATTTTCATACTAGCTGAATTACCCTGTTTTATCCAGTGAAAAGTTTTTAATATCAAAGCCTGTCGAATGTGAAAAATACTAATAAAGCATATTAGAAATCAACATCCTAAAAATCCCATAAGTACCAATTTTTATGACAATTATTTGAAGTTTAGAGTTTTCGCCGCCATTTTGAAACTATACCCAATATCTCAAGAAATATTGATGTTACCGATTTGGTGTTCAGAACTTTTTTGTAGAAAATTAAATTTCCTACAAGTTTGTCATATTCACTTTTTCTGTACCTCTTGTTGTTTAAGAGATAGGGGTAAAAATCGAAGATTTCATGGAAAAATTAAGGTTAGTGACCCGTACTACCTCGCTGGTGGGGGTTAGGGTTACACCGCAATGGACACTTTTGTAGAGCATTCAATTCTGAAGAAACCCTGCCATTGACCAAGATTATACCATAAAATGCCTCTGAGCTGTAGAGTTTTGAAGAAAAATAATCAAAGTTTACGTGTATTTTATATGGGAAATCTTTATACGCCTTGGTCTAGTACTTAATATTAATATTAAGGGCTCCAATTTTCAGGGAATTTTTGTTTAGGTATTTGTCACAAAATTTCGAGTCGCGAAAAAAAAGCACCCTAATATATATGTAGTACTTTAATTTGTCTTAGCTATCGATTCAACTTAAATATTAAACTCGCAATAGAATATCATAGTATAGTTCATTGTGGCTGCCCTCATTTCCTTTGGCATTTGATTACAAATTGTTTAAATGCATTCCTTCTATTTATAATTTTTGCATGTTAGTTTCCTAATAAAATCAGACTATTATGGATTTTCCGTTTATTGATAAGACATAACTTTAGTAAAAAATGTGCATTGTAAAGCTTTAGTTTGCACTGATCGATTGATAAATTAATCTTAGTAACAATATTGGAAAAATGGGGAAATCGAGAAATGGCACAAAAATGCAAAAGGTTAAAATTCGTGTAAGTAAATTGAAACTAATAATACCATTATATGAAATCATGATCACTGATCTCGAGAACATTTCTCTCTCAATCAATAACAGTAAACAGATCAATTAAGATATTGATGACAAATATGTTAGAATTTTTAGCAGATCTATATAACAGTGTGAACAACACAACAAGTTATTCATTATTTAAATCACTAATTCTATTATTGTTCTTCAGAAGATCATTATCAATAAAAAAAATATCAGCGTCAACACTAGGGAATATCAAAATTATATAGGTCACTGAAGTTCAACATATTGCTGTGAATGTTCTACTGATAATATAATGTAGTATTTATTTTCAATTTACGCTAACGAATGATTTTAAGAAATCTATTGTAAAAAAATTGTCAATTTTTCTAAAGATAGGTAAATTTCCACTTTTGTTCTAGAAACTTTTGAATAATAAAAAATGTATGATATGCATATGCAAAAGATTATTTACGTAACTTGGAATTGAAATGATCTTTTCACGTTACGCAACTCAAAAATGTAGAATAATCAAGTCTCTCCTTAGTCGCCAGATGACTTACTCCAGAAAGACTGTAGATATCCCAAGAGTCTAGACTAAACCTGATTTAACTGACGTCAATCAAGACCCTAATTAAAAGTTGTGTCAGAACAAAATACACGTCACACATATCTGATCGTTTCGATTAACTGAAATTATATATTGTACAATAAGAAATATTCTCACTTTTCAATGCATTTGCCCTTTACTTTTGTCCTCTTCATAATCGAGTTGAACGGATGCAAGTGCGTGAATTTCTACTACCATACGCACAATCATTGGGTATATACGCTTATTCCAATTATGCTGCATGTATCGAGTGTATTAGCGGCTATGTGTAGAAAAAAGTATAAGCATATTTTTCTCTTTCGAACTTTCTCCACTGCAAGACAGCGTTATTCTTAGCTGCAAGAAAATTGTCTTGATCGTTTCTCTCCGATCATTAAAAAGCAAACTGTCTCCAGATAAGAAGCACTTTCAGGTTTTTGCCAGTCGAACAAATTTGTCGTACTCTCACGACGACTCGCCCAACATTTTTCATTTCGTCTTGAGAAGTGAACGTGTTAACACAGTGATCGTGCGTGTTTAATTTCACCTGTATCAACAATCAACTTGTTCGTAATTAATCGTGTATAAAAAACGAATTTCTCTTATTTAGAAAATTGTAAAATATAAATAAACAATATATTTTCGAGGAAATCTTTTTGTTTTGTATTAAAGTGAGGTGACCTTTGTTTTAGTGAATTTATAGTCTCGTACTTAACGTGTCCCAAAAACCTCTTTTTGGTGGATCCAATGTAGTCGATTGGGTTTTTAACACGATATCGAGCGTGTCGTGTTAATGTTATTTAATAGTTTAGTTAAGTGGTATAAGTTAGTTCAAAGTTACTAGAGTAATTAATAAAAAAAACTACTGCCTACAACAAACTGTAAGACGATAGACAGCCGACCTTAAAGGATCGAAGGTAAGTTTCGAGAAATAATTGTTTGTTTAAAGATCACGAAACCTGTTCAGTAAAATTTCTTAGGAAAAAATCATTTTCTTGAAACCTTCCGATTGCACTTGACCCGGTCCATGATCGCTTTATTATCGTTTGCTTCTGTGCGGTGTAACGCAGGGATGAGTCAGACATTGAGTAATTCTTGAGAAAACACCAAATTCCTAGAAATTTTAATTTGTGAAATTGAGGAATTTAGAACGAAGTGTGTATTTCTGAATATTTGAAATAAATGTGTTCTGTCACATCTTTAGATTTCTGTGACTTGTCCTTTTTTTTGGGGCTTTGTTATTGTTTCATTAATTTAAACGTACACAAAAATTACACAGGTCAACAAAACTAAACTATTTTCTTGAGTCTAATATAAGTTATGAATGCTATTTTCTTATTGCTTGTGTCCAAAAGGAAGGCAAAAGTGTCATAATTTTGTTAAAACTTTGCCTTTGTGAAGGAAAATTTGACATTCGTTTGGATAGTTTGAACCTCAATTACAACTAAATGCGTTGTGCGATATTTTTGATTTTTTGCCAAAAAGTACGTTATACTAGAGAAAACAGTATAGGTACATTTTTGTATTGGGTTCCAAAGTGGTGAATTAAATATGGCGTCCGAACATTTGCAATTTTATGGGGTTTTTTATCAAAATGAATCAAAGAGGTCTTAGGGTCGCTGAAACTTAATCTGTTACCAAAATATATATTAAAGATGGCGGATCTAATACAGCAACCGAAAATTTAAAAAATGTCCGCCCCCAAAAGATTTACAAGGAAATGAAAACATAACAATTTTGATGATTGGTCATTTTAAATTTGCTGTCCTGGGCACAAAAGCAAATTTTTTTAAAAATCATGTTGATTTTCTTCAATTGTGAGACGAAAGCAATGAGGAATGACCTCATATTAATCAGAATCAAAAATCGTGTCTACTTGTGTTATCTTCGATATAGTGAAACTTGATTGCTCTTATTTTGAATTATATTTCATTGCATTCATTAGATGTTGAAAATTTGTAATTTTGGTTGAATCTTATAAAATCGGTTGTGTACGCAATAATTATTTTTTAAAGATGAATTAAAATTATTGGTCTCAGGATGTAAATTCAGTTTTGTCTTTTTTTGTATCGTATTTCTCATTGGAAAACTTGTGTTTTTATGTCTGATTTTATTTCTATGATGTTTAAAGCGTTAAACATATTTTTCACTCTTATCTTGTTTTTGTTTATGTTTAGAAAAGTTGTGTTAATCATGAATGGAATAATGAAAAAAAAAGTACTCTTATCTTACTAAAGCAGACAGTGCATAACTAGCTCTCCTCTAGATATAAGGCCATTGAGCATTTTGGACACTTCTAGATTTTAAAGAGCATTTTCATATCAAAAAATACAACATACAAATACATACAAGTACATAAATACATATGCATGTATGTATACATAAGTGCCTTGAGCCGCAAGATTAGATTAAAATGATTATGAGGCGGTCGTCAGAGTTAAAGAATTGTTTTACCTCATCGACTAGACTAGACTAGATATGAAGAATATTTTGTCATCAGGATTATTTTACACTATCTAGAACTACATCTTATTAACTTTGATTACTACCGATTGATTTTATTTAAAAAAAAAAAATCGTAATGATAACCATTTAATATTATTAATTTATTAATTTATAGTATGTCACTTTGAATCACACCAGAGAGAGATAACAAAAAAGTAATCCAATTTCGAAATTCTTTCAAGTGTAGTACATTTCAAATAAGATTTTGTGTGGCTTTAAAGAGTGATTAGAAATTATGTTGAAAAAACATATTTAAAAAAACGTTGAACTATTTTTGTGTTTTAATGTCTTTCATGGTAGATACCGTTTCTGGTGTTTTCCTCCGTAAATGTTATACTTCGCTTGTGTCCCCACTTACTTTTCTGTTTAATTTATCTTTGCGTTTGAGCGTTTTTCCTGAAGTTTAGAAACTCTTTTTTGTGGTTCCTGTTTTTAAAAAGGGGAAAAGGGATTTGGTTGAAAACTATAGGCCTATCGCAAAACTGTCATCGATCCCCAAACTTTTTGAGGATATTTTAATGAATCATCTGTCTTTTTATTGCAGTTCTATTTTATCGGATAATCAGCATGGTTTTGTGAAGGGCAAATCCACGGTCACTAATCTTGTTGAGTTTTCTAATTTTTGTTTAACAAATTTAGAGAGGCTTAAACAGGTCAATTGCATATATACTGATTTCAGTAAAGCGTTTGACAAGCTTTCTCATAAAGTGCTTATTTTTAAATTGTTACGAATTGGTTTTCCCAATGATTTTGTTAAGTGGATTAAGTCATACCTTACTAATCGTTCGTTTAAGGTTAAGTTTTCTTCTTCTTTTTCAGTCCCTGTCTCAGTTCTCTCAGGCGTGCCTCAGGGCAGCCATCTCGGACCTTTATTATTCACTCTTTTTATAAACGACTTGTTTCCCTTAATTCAAGATTCACATGTTTTAGCTTATGCTGACGATTTGAAAATTTTTCCACTGATCGAATCTCTCCAGGATAGTCACCGCCTTCAAGACGACCTGATAATTTTTGAAAAATGGTGTTTGAATAATCATATGAAGTTAAATATTAATAAGTGCAATATTATTTCGTTTAGTAGGAGGAGCTCCATCTTAGA
This sequence comes from Dysmachus trigonus, assembly GCA_949715965.1. Lineage (NCBI taxonomy): Eukaryota > Metazoa > Arthropoda > Insecta > Diptera > Asilidae > Dysmachus > Dysmachus trigonus. The sequence continues at coordinate 76,732,540 of OX454322.1, read as the reverse complement.
GTACTCTTATAAAATCCATAACATATCACTATCCAGAACGGATAGTGTTGTTGACTTAGGCTTAACTATTGATACTGCATTTGACTTCGGAAAACACATAGACAACATAATAAACCGAGCAAATGCTACTCTTGGATTCGTCAAGCGTTGGTCTAAGGATTTTGATGATCCCTATCTCCTTAAGGTCCTATTTTGTGCTTTTGTCCGTCCTATCTTGGAATATGCGTCAATTATATGGAATCCTCAATACACTGTGAATATTGGACGAATTGAAGCGGTTCAAAAACGATTTCTCCGCTTTACCCTTCGTCGTTTGCCTTGGAGTGATCCGTATAACCTTCCCCCATACGAAAATAGGTTAAAACTTTTGGGATTGACGACTCTTTCGAAGCGAAGAGAAATTGCAGGGGTTATTTTCATGCACGATATCGTTACTGGCGCTATAAATATTCTGATTGAGTTTGGCGAGAATTCTCTGCCAATAATGCTTCCAATTCAGCATCTTCAAATTTTTTTGGTGGTTTTCCATGTTTTTTGTCCTCAGTGCCAAAATCATAATTTTGAAATCGTCGAAACCATTCCTAACAAGTTGTATTATATGGAGTATGCTCACCGTAAATCTCGACAAGCAAACGATGAGTTTCCACTGCACTTTTCTTTACAATAAAATAGTATAATAGAACTTCCCGCAAATGAAGTGTTTGACAGCTGACATAAAGTACTATCGAACACAAGTGTTGCGATTTATTAGTACACATAAGCAATACTAAAAACGACATCTGTTGGGAAAGGGCTTAGTCATATTCACACACCCAATAACATATAAAAAAAAAGAAGTTCAGACTATCTGCTATCTATGTCTATTCGCGTGTTTCGTATGTCTCTTTTAAGTGTTGCGCGTGTAACGTGTTTGCTCTGCAAAATTAAAGTTCATTTTTTTCTCTGTTTTTTAATTTATTAGAGTAATAAAACTGGTTAAATGGACATTATTTAAATAGTGAGTTTCAGTTTTCTTAGTTTCAATTTATAACTTTTCCTCTAGGGTTTGTTGAATTGGTAAGGCATCTTAAACTTCATTAAATTATATTTTTTATTGATACATAGTTAACATATAAAGTAATCATATTAAATTTAAGGCCCTTGGATAAAATTTCAAATCGTTTAAAATATATACTTGTTGCGACAAAGTTAGTATTGATCTAGAGAAATAATTTATAGAATGTACCAATAAGTTTTAAATCTCTAGCTCCATATAATTAAATATACATTTACACAACATCGGAATATGCCAAATCAAAAATGTAAACAATTGTGAGATTGGGAGATTATGATAACATATTGAGTCATAAGTCCATTAATCTACTTTAATCTACCACTACATACAGTAGTTTATTTGTTTCAAGTAGCTATAAAACACACTTTTTGGAATATAACGCCACTTAACAATCGCATGGATCAAACGATTGCAGCAAATTAATCAAATCGCAACCCTTTCTTCTCGAAGTGCAGTTGGCAACACAAAACTAGCCAGCAAATTGCGCTGAGTAAAAGCAAAGCTGTTAAAAGTGATTGTGTAATTTTATAATTTCACAAATCGGCTTCAACTTTATCAAATACCTTTTCATTATCTTTGGTGAGATAATTATTCGAGTGGCGCTTCTTTAGCTCTACCAAGCGCCTTTTTTTTGTGGAAAGTTACAGGTAAATTAAGCAAATACTTCACAGTGACTCAACCGGAAATATCTACTTTTTAAATCTTTTTAAAAATATTTTCAATAAATCCTATTTTGCCGGAAATGCAATTTATATCTGTAGCGTGACATTGAAATAATAATCTTTGCAATGACTTTCACTATTATATTATACTTATGACGTATTTAGATAATATTGCATTATATAAGCTCTAATACACTGTACACTGTTCCCTAGATTCAATAACATTTGCAACAACTTAAGAGTGGTCGAAAACTCAAATGAAAGGAAATTCATGTCCTAAAAAATGCTTCAAATCAAAGTCCAAAATTCCAACTTCCAATTCCTTATTTTACATTTAATATTACTAGTCACGTGTAATCAATCTCATATATTTCCATGTCTTGTGTCATATCACATATAATGTTATGCATTCTGTAGTGTGTCATGTCAAGTGTCATGTTACTTGTCACGTCACGTCATGTTGTGTCATGTATCAAGTCTTGTTATCATGTAGCATGTAAAGATAAACAAAAGAGCCCACCGAAGCAAAAAAAAAGTAATCTTTCTGTCATAAAAAATTAGTGTAAATTAGTGTAAAAATGTTGATTCGTGTTAATTTATAGCCTGTACCCACAGGGAAGACATAAGTTTGCAAACGATGAAAGAATTTTCTTAATCGGATCCGTAGTTCCAGTGATTACTTCTGACAAACACACTAACTCACAAATTTTACCTTAGATTATATTAGTTTAATCACTACATGAATTAAATCTTCTACCAAAAAACTCGGTGTTAATGTGAAAGAAAATAAGTGCAACATAATAATAAAGAAGACAACCATTTCTGATCTGTATATACAAGTTGGGATATTCGAAGTTAATGCTTAAACTTCATTTGTTACAAAAGCCAAAATAATTAAAACAAATTTTTTAACAAAAAGATGAATATGTTCACTGAAAGAAAACTATCTCTCTCACGGCTGCTGATTTATTTATTGACGAGGCTAAAATCTCCAAGTTTAATATCGAACTTAGCTGATAGTTCTTCTAATGGACCTGATGGCGTTTCTGCTTTTTGTATTAAACGTTGTGCTGCACCTCTTGTTTTATGTTATTTATTCAACTTGTCTCTTTCCTGTGGTATCTTTCCGATATCTTGGAAAATGTCGACGATAATTCCACTACACAAAAAAGGCTCAAAACAAAATATATCGGATTATCGTTCTATTACTAATCTATGTTGTGTAGCCAAAATGTTCAAGTCTCTAAACTGTGATACTTTTTATTTTCATTGTAAGCCTTTCTTGCAATCTTTTCAGCACGGCTTTCTCAAAGGGAAATCTACTACAACCAATTTGCTGGAGTTTTCCAATTACTGCATTTCTAATATTGAAAAGAGTAAACAGGTAGACTGTATTTTTACAGATTTCAGCAAGGCTTTTGATAGTACATATTAATCGCCGAATTCTGCTCTACAAAATCAGCCTTATCGGATTTCCCTCTCGTTTTATTAAATGGCTTTGCTCTTACTTGTCCCAGCGGTCGCAACGCGTCATATTTCGAGGCGTGCTGCCCAGGGAAATATTTAATATGTCGGGCGTACCTCAGGGTGGTCACCTGGGTCCTCTCCTATTCATCATATTCATTAATGATGTATCAATGTTCTTGCCAAATTCTAGAATTCTCTGTTGACATTGATGCTTTTCATAATTGGTGTGTGCTTAACCGCTTACCATTAAACATTGACAAATGTACATATATGTGTTTTTCACGTAGAAAAAGTATCATAACTTTTAATTAAACCATTGATGATTGCTCGCTGCAGAGACTCGAAAAAACGAAAGATCTTGGGATCTGGTTAAATGGCCGTTTTTCGTTTGAGGATCATATTGACACCATTGTTCGCAAAGCAGGTGCTACCCTGGGCTTTGTCAAACGCTGGTCTGAGGAGTTCAACGATCCTTATATTACTCGTACTCTCTTCTTTTGTAAGACCAATACTTGAGTATGCGAGTCCAGTTTAGTCTCCATCAATGACGACACACATTAACCGTGTTGTATTACGTCAATGTCACGCTCCTTCAATGTCTACTTTCAACACATTGATTTTCACCTTTCTAGAAATACAATTAAAAGTCAGCTTCGTTAAAATTTATATTTTTCTCTCTGTATGCTATGTAGTAATAAGTTTGTTGATGAAATCAAAAAAAATAAATAAAAAAAAATAAAAAAAATAAATAAATGTAGATTCACATATTCTTCAAATAAGGATATACTTAAAACAGACACTTTTTCTGATCTTTTTGAAACGCAGCATGTTAGTTTGTTGCAGTGTCTTGTTTTGTTGGTTATTTTATGAATAATTGAGTACCATTTCATGAACACTTTGTGAAAATTGATACTTCTTTTAAAAAAACTGTTCAAGTAATCAACACGGAATTTTGTCAATCTATACTAACTATTTTATATAAAAGGCGTCTAAATTAAAGTTTAAACTATCACAGTCACGATCGTTAGATAGAAATGCGAAGATTCTCAATTGAAGCCTGGAAATTTAGGATAACGGATATAACATGGCAGTATAAAAATGTTACAGATCTATGATGATCCGAAGATTACCATTATAATAAATAAAAACTTGTTTTCGTAAATATTCACCATATACCATAAACACAACAAATTGCGATAATGATAATGAAAGGTAGGCTAATTTTCATAACAAACGTAAACATTACCATTAACGCAAATCAGTAGAAAGCATCGTACATTAATTTAAAATTAATAGCAATTTCCGCTTTAAAAACTGAGTCTGGTCTACGCAGAAACATTGTTAATTTATCAACGAGAAAGAATGGGTATCAAGTTCATATTCGTGTTCAGTTTTATATTCGCCTATAGTTTTTTTATATTATCTGAAGGAAAGGAGAGAAACAAAAAAGTATGTGAATAAAATATAAATTCAATTAGAATATAAAATCAATGTAATTTCGTTTCAGCCGGTTCGTTTCAAGTTAACCATAGAAGATGTTCGTTTTGAAAACTTTCAGAAAGACATTGTGGAGTACAACATAACAGTGGACAAAATAAATAATAGTTTCACAGCGAATTTCTACTTGTACAAGTGGGTCGAGCCCATTTTCCTTATTCAAATTTACACGTTCTGGAATAAGAAGAGAACGAATCTCATCCAACAACGCATAGAATACTGCAAAATAAAATACTCGCCAAGTCCTGTGGGAATTATTTTGAGGAATATCATTTCAGCTGGCAGTGAACGGGAATTGACCTGCCCTTTAGCTCTTGGAGCCCATTCAATCAAGTCAATCACCTTACCTCTTGGCAGTCTTATTTCAATTCTTCCAGAACTCGCCTATGAAGCTGAATTTGATATTAGAGATAAAGGCTCAGGAGCAAAACTTGCCAAATTTGTTGTGAATGGTAGAATCAAACATGAAAGTTAATTACACATATATAAAGAAAATATTAAAAGTCTATTTATTCACTAAATCTCGTGGGTGTTTGAAAAATGCAAAACCAAACGTTTCAAAGATCAAAAATAACAATTGCACCCATCTCACAATTTACATGGTAGATAGAATCAAAAAAAAATAAAAAATAGTGTTACTACACACATATAAAAAATGAAATAAAGTTTCAATAACCTTTAGACCGTAAAAATCGCATTAAAGAATATAGAGAAAAGTCGTAAATAATTTCATAATAACCGTGTTAATTGAGAAATAATTTATGAAAAAAGGAAAATCTTGAAATTGAAGCTCTAGTAAAAAAAAAAAAAATAAACATGAATTAGTAATGTGTCATAATAAACAAAACAACAAAAATATGTACATTATGCTCCTTAATAAATATTAATATAAAGTAAATTGTTTGCCTTTGTTTTGGAATTCATATATTTTCATTTAATTTAATAATAATTTGAATAAAATGTAATTTTAAAAACATAAAACTATTTATAATTTATAAATTATATACATATATAGTAAATCCAATTGAAGAATTTTAAAGCCGGTATTTTTCTCTTTAAAATGGTTTTTTTCTTTAATTTTCCTGTGATTTTGTTCAACTGAGATATGAGCTGTCAAAGCATAAACGTCATTTTCGACTTTGAGCTTCCATAACTCCTATACTAATGACCGTACAATAATCCGCCAGATGTCATTGGAAAACTGAAAGTACGGTCTTCAAAATGCTTTTACTCAATTTTCTCAAAAATATTTGAACTCTTCTGTGTTTCAGATTTTTTATTCTATCATGACCATAATCATGAAGGTTTACAGGTTTTTTTAATCTACAGGTCTCTCCTAAAAAGTGCCAAAGGACAAGTTGTTGTAACTTTGTAAAAATTATAAAAGAATTAAAGGATCATTGATTCTTTAACACACAGATTAATAACACTCTTTTTCCTTTTTAAACCTCTGTATCTTCATGAGAAATGAACGGATTTGGGTGAATAAGAGATCATTTTGAAGTTTGTACTCTCTAATTTGAAACAAACTATCGACAGACAATTTTTAATCCCCAGTCGTACCATAAAAAAAATCCAAAAGTAAAAAAATAGCATGATCCTTTAATTTTTAGTTAAATACCTCGGCATTTATAGGCTTAAAAAAGAATTTTCGAGTAAATAAAGTATTTTGCACTTTAAAACAGTTTTTTTTTTAAATTCTCCTGTGAGGAGCTATGAGCTGTCAAAGCAAAAATATCAGTTTGAGCTTCTACATCTCCCAAAATAATGATAGTAGAGAAGTGTTTTCAACACCATTAGAAAGCTGAAAATGTCCTTTTGATAATGTTTACACTCGATATTTTCAAAAAAATTGGTATTTAAAGTTTTTTTAAAATTAACAATCACCTTAAATAATAATTCTTCACTTTTTTAGTTAACCATTCTCTCTAAAGATGTGTCAGTCTTTGAAATTTATCGCTTATATCATTAAACATGTTTAAATTCGTCGGCACACAGGGTGAATTCTAACCCAATGAAGGCGATATGAGGTCTACTTAACAATAAAATTTCGAATTAACTATTTTTGGTAGTTAGTATTGGACTATTTTGTTTAAATTGACCAACTTCATTTCATCTGAGTGTGATATTGGAAGAAATAACAAATTAAAATTAAAAATGAATTGCCTAGAAGGTCTGTAAATGCGGAAACTGAAGAAACGACACGACGGCCCATTAACTGGATAATGATTACCAGCTAAGCGCATTATCCGCAAACTCGCGATAACTTAAACTCAAGCAAAACTAAGTGGAATAGCAAAATTCTTACGCACCACAGCCGCTTGTGGTTGTGGTGTGTGGAGGGTATGATGCGATTTAAATTTCTCAGACGGCGGCGCAAGCGCAATGCCCTTTTACTGGTCAATATACCAGGTAAGGTCGAAGTCCTAAAGGTTTTTGCCCTTTCCCGTGATGTCTTCATTTTTCAGCATTTTTCAGCGGCTGTAGGACGACCTTGGAGGCATCCATGGCTTCCTAAACTACCCAGTTTAGCTGCAGCCGCCGCCGCCGCCGATGATGATGATGGACTTGCTAATTTTCAAAGTTCAAAAGCCTCTGCGAAAAGGGAATTCAGAATTGAGGCGAAACTGAACGGATATTGAAAATACGAAAAAAGAGCAGAGATCGTCGCCACCATCGTTGGCATGTAGACGGCCTTTAGACTTCCAAAGACCTGACCAGACACGACTAGATTTGTGTCTGCTTGAGACTCTCCTCGCATGACAGAACCAACTTCGTCGTTGTCGTCGTTGTCTTCGTCATCATCCTCGTCGCGATTTCACATGCTTTGTAAAAAGAAATATGCTTTAGCTGGCGACGACGACGACAGCAACGACGTCGTGGACCTTCGCATCTCGGTAAGGAATCGTTCGAGTTATTTGCGGCATTTCCGCTTCATCGATTAATCGGATCATCCAAATTCGATCCGGTTCCATTCGATTGCGGCGAACTTCTTTCCTTTCTTGTCTCGTCTTCTACAAAAAGAAGGGTCAATCCTATATTCAAGGATATTGCCATCTTCTAAGACACCTGTTTGAATCAAATTCACTTCGAAATAATTTATAATAAATTTTTCCATGCGCTTACAGCATTACGTTGTACGATTATATGTGATTACATATTATACCTGTTTATGGTGTAGAGTAGACCTTAACTTATTTGCATTATATGCAAGAACTACGTAGTAAATTATTCTCGACAACTTTCCACCTGCCTGCAGAACTGGATGATTAATCAATTTTAATAAATACCTCATATGACGTTTGGAATGTGCGTAAATAGCTTAAAGAATGTTCATTTCCCCGGGGTATTAGCACAAATTAAAATACCTTTTATTTTTCATAATATACAGGGTAACAGGTGAAAACTAACGAGTCGCCTTTTTTTATCAAATGGAGAGATCGGGAAAATGTAAATATTTTTTAATAAAGAAAAGTCGTTATTTTCATTTCATGTCAATTTTATTATAAAAAAAATTAAACCTATTTAATGCAAAACAATAATTTAAAAAATATATATTTTTGATATTTTGCTTTCTAAAACTATTAAAAACATGTTCTAACGTTTGATTTGAAATGCCATTGACGATCTTCCCAATGTCTTTAATTTTATCCTATATTGTTTTTGGGTTATTTTCATAGCAGTGATCTTTAATGTAGCCCCACAAAAAGAAATCATATTGAGTGAGATCTGACGAGTAAGGCTATTCTATTCCTTTTCCCCTAGCAAATCACCATAAAATTTATTGATGGCTTCAAATACTTCTTGTGTGCGATGAGGTGCTGTTCCGTCTTGAATAAAATAAGAAGATTTAATGAGTCCGCTCTTTTTCATATGAAGAAAAGATTTGGTCTCTAACATTCCTTTAAAACTTTGGTCTCTAACATCCCCAAAGAAATGCAGGTAGATTATACCCTTTATTTAGATGGTTCAGATTTCACAAATATATATTATTAATAATTCACGTTCTTCACTATATTTTTAAATTAATGGTTTGTATTATATAGGTTTAATTTTTTTTTATAATAAAATGGATATGAAATTAAAATGACGACTTTCCTTTATTAAATACATATTTTAAAATAGTGAATAGTAAATTAGTTTTCACACATTCTTATTACATACCCTGTATAAGATAGATTAATATGCGATCGAAATAAGTAATTTAAACGATCATGAAGTTCGTCAAGATTGGAGATATACTTTAAAAAAATAAATAAATAAATGCAACATATGGCGTACCTCAAGGTAGTCATCTCGGTCCACTGCTCTTCTTATTATTCATTAATTTTATATTGCTACAATTTTTTCCTTTGCCAAATGCCTTCTATATGCTAATGATTTAAAACTTAATGTTATTATGCGATCATTGTCCTGCTACTTTCTTTCTCTAGGCATATAGTTTAGAATCAATAGGATGCAACGTATTTGAAATATTAGGTTTTATAAAAAGAAATACTACTGATTTTCCGTAACCCTGAAACTTTAAAATTATTATGCACTACTATGGTCAGATCTACATTGGTCTCCGTAAAATTCTATACATATTGATAGGATCGAATCTGTACAAAGATATTTCACTAGATTCATGTTTCGTTAATTTGATTGCCTACAGATTTTCAACAATTTTCCATCATATGACACCAGATGTCTGTTAATTGGTTTACGTAAACTAGAACAAAAACACGTTTGCACAAGTGTTCTTTTCATTAGAGACATCCTTACTTAACATATGAATTGCCCGGAAATTTTTAAGAATAATTGGATTTTATATTCTTTAGTTCGAATACACGCAATATAAATTTACTTTAGGGCGGTAATAGTAAGTAATAATAATTTTAGTAGTTTTGAATTATTAAAACATACTATATTTTTATTTAATAAGCATTACGGTTTTTTCGAATTTGATATGTTTAAGAATGGATTTAAAAATATTATATTATGATGGCGTTAGCTGCTAAGCTATAAATTATAGGTATTATTTGCTAAGTGTATTTTTCTTCTATAATATGTTAGATTTGTTAAGCAGTAGACTAAAATAAGAAATTAAAAAATAAAAATAAAATGATCTTTAATTAATTCACAAAAGGCATCCATTCCGTCATTTTCATCACGACTTGAGAGTATACCTTGTAAATTCGAAGTTAGTCCGACGAAAAATGGTAAAGTTACAGCATTTCTTTAAACTTTAGAGGGCCGGAAAACCGATGTATCGAATTTGGAGGAAAATCAATAATTTTTTGTCATAAACAAGATCCAGGGCGTTTTTGGGGTTGCTGATACCGAATCTGGGGTCAGATTTGATAAATGCATTCACCCTATCCCCTACTACCCCCTCCCCTACTACCCCCTCCCCCCTACTACCCCCTCCCCCCTACTATTCCCTCCCCCCTACTACCCCCTCCCCTACTCTTCAAATGCCTCCCCGAGATAAAATTGTACTTGCAGTGGAGGAGCTAGAGTGGGTAGGGATATGTAAATTGATCAAAACTGACGTAATCAGCGACCCCGAAAACCCCTAGAGTCACATTTTCACCGAATTTTAGCAATTTCATAAAATTTAATACTACAAAATTTTTTCCTATCCCTTACCGGACCGGAGAGCCGATATATCGGCTCGCCCTGTGATATGAACTTTGTATATAGTTGATATGTGATACCAAATATAAATTTGGGCACTTTTCAAGGACGATGTTAGCTCTCAAATCCCGGCCGTCTAAAGGTTAAACATTAAACTCATTAAATCCGTGATCAATAATTACTTTATGAATTTTTCTGAAATGTTTTGTTTATTCTTTATAAGAAAAACCAAGCTTTTGATTCTACTATTGTAAGTTTATACTGTAATTCAATATTTTCAGTATGTGTATTAAAAAATTGTATGTCATTGGTTCGAACCGATCATAGATAATATATGATGATTTTACAATGAAGGTCATGGACAAAACAATCCATACTTTTATGACAAAAGCAACATAAAACATATGTACATAATAAAGTTGTTTGAGGGTCTGACTTTTTGTTTGAATAGATGGTGGACTTTTGGTTTTATGCCATATGTTCTTGTTTAATAAAAACACCTGGTTAAACATCTTATAGAGGTTAATACTCCGATAGTAAAGGTAGTTGACAACAACGTATCATCAGTTAGCATTTTCACTAGTTAATATAGTATGCTAATAAGCCAATTTTTGATCATTCTGATCTATATACGCATATATATTTGAACATTTTCTTATGCGCAACTAAAACCAAAAATCAATCAAACATTTTCGAATATACCAACGGATCACTCTGTTAAAAAATGTTAATGGCCTTTATAAAAATGTGTAGGTACCTTATTAAAGCAAGTGAAAACGTTTTCAAAGAATTTACAAAGCGTTAAAACATGAAATCGCTTAAAGTATTCCCTCATTTAATTGATATGAAAGATATCTAGCCATTCCTTCAAAAGCGCCCCAAATTCTTAAGAAATCACTGAATCGCCGGTCTTGATGTAGATTTTTTATAATCAGGTATATTCACTTGGAATTTCAGAGGTAAAGCTACAGCTCCAGTTCTTCAGCAAGTTTAAAATCCGTGAAAAGATTAAAAGAAAACATTTCGTTTAAAGTGAAACCTTTTTAACAGGGTTAAACTCACTCAACCCAAACCCAACCTCTTGAATCATCTCAACAAATTAAAGCGTTTCGCTGTTCGAGTGAATCACCCTAATCTGATAAAACGCTAATTAGGGGTTTATAAAGCGTCCGCCATAAGTACTTCTACTAATTAAAATGATTGCATTTAAGTGTGATTTTTCCACGGTCACCTACACAAAACATAAAATTACCTGGTGGTCTATATAAAAGATAACGCGCCAACTCCGCCTTACACGTTCCGAAATAGCAAAATTTGTCACTTTATTGTTATGAAATTAGCAGTTGGCATTGCGTACTCTATTTAATGGCTTAAAATCTTCTATTAGCACTCGATCACATGCCACAGTGATCCGGGTATTTTGGGACCTTCGCGCATGCCGCTGAACCCCTGAATGACTAATTTTAAGATGGGGAAGCGCCTTTTTTTGAGTTTAGTCTTCCGAACGTAGTCCGCTTTGTGTAAATCATAAAACTTGCAACCATTAATAATTCTTAAGAAGGATCACAATCTATTTTTCGAATCGGTAAATAATAAAAACGCATTAATTCCGACTTGTGTGACACACGTAAAACTAACATGCTTTATGTGCTGATGCCGGCTCATCTTTTTTGATTTCATAGTGCCGCCAATTAATTATAATAATTGTGTGCATACAGACGAGAAGTTCTTTAATTTTCGGGTACAGTTTTTGTACCAAATTTATAAAATTACAGCAAAAAATTAAAAACAATTGCGTCTTTATAAGAAAACGTTTTCAAATATTTTGTGTGTGCAATTTAATAAGACGCAGGAGATTTGACGAAATTTTTTATATAACATTGAAAACAAATTCACTTATTTCAAGGTAAACAAAAATTTCCTTGATTAATGCTGATGATTTCTGTTCAGTTCGGTTTTATTGGAATATTTTGTTCACTTTTACAGACATAATAAAATAAAATGTTTTGGTGCCGCGGTATGAAAATAAAATAGTATTTAAAGATTTGAGCAGTATTTTGCAGATATTAGGGGAAATCGTATTAATTTTTGTTGGAAAATTACGGAAATATCTGAAGTGGACTAATTTAAATGGGTATCTATAAATTTCTAGCTTAGAAAATTTTCTTCTTGAAGCACGGAGTCTAATCGATATTTGAATTAGTTTCCTAAAACAAGCAAAGATTGCGTCATTTGGGAATTGCCTAATTCTAAATACAAAAAGGAGGAAACGTACAATATGAAAATGCGCTATTATATTAGACAGATTGAGGAATTATGAATGTTTCAATAATATCTCCACGTGTCTAATTTATTTATTCAAGGCTTTATCAATAATTGATCACTATAATCCCTATATATATATAAAAATTAAAGTTCGTTTGTTGCTCAATCACGCCTAAACGCTTGCATCGATATTTGTCACTTTTTGTCCGAACGTAGTACATATTCCAACTTAACAACATATAGGCTAATTTTTTTTCGGATAATATTTAAAGGGTTTCAAAATGGCGGATCCAAGATGGCGGTTCAAAATTTTAAATTTGAAGCGATTTTCATGAAAATTAGTACTCAGGGGTTTTGAGGGATGCTGATTTCAAATCCACTATCCAAGAAATTCAAGACAGCGGATCCAATATGGCGACCAATATTTCTCGATTTCAACGGGTTTTAATGAAAATTTTTACAATTATTAAAATGAGGTCACTGATTTTGAATTTGAATTTTTCCGAATCCAATATGGCGGACCCAACATGGTGACCAAGATTTCTCGATTTCAATGGCATTTAATGAAAATTAGTACATTGATTGTTTTCATGTCACTGATTTTGATTATTATTAAAATTTATGTTTTGAATGTTATTAAAATTTACTTCTAAATTTATTCTTACGAGAATTACCTACGAAGTCCCTAAATAAAAAATCCTCAAATCGGGCGATTAGAATTACGCATCAAATGGGGGTTTGGAGATTATTTGATTAATGTCAAAATATATATATCTAAAAAAGTATATTGTATAATATTTTCAACACATCTATGATCAGTAATGCTGGGGTCACACTTATGGCAAACGTCAATGCCTATCAACGTCATTCAAAATGGCAACAAAATTAACACGATAATGAGATGCTCACACTACAAATTCAACGCGATAACGAGATGGCCACTCTACTAATTCAACGTCAATTCCCATCATCGCCAATAAAATGGCGTTAAATATGACATGGTTCGAGGTAGTACGGGTCAATAACCCAATTTGTTCATGAAATTCTCGTTTTTTTGCAGCTATCTTGTAAATAACAAGAGCTACAGAAAAAATGTAACTGACAAACTTGTAGGAAATTCAATTTCCTACAAAAAAGTTCTGAACACCAAATCGCTAACATCGATATTTCTTGAGATATTGGGCTTTGAAGTTGAGGTAGTGTGGAATTTTCATGGATTATTGAGCTAAATTGTAGAAACCCTACTTCAACTTCAAAGCCCAATATCTCAAAAAATATCGATGTTAGCGATTTGGTGTTCCATGACTTTTTGTAGGAAATTGAATTTTCTACAAGTTTTTCATTTAAATTTTTTCTGTAGCTCTTGTTATTTACGAGATAGGGGCAAAAAAACGAGAATTTCATGAAAAAATTGGGTTTAGTGACCCGTATTACCTCGCTGGTGGAAGTTAGAGTTACGTCGCAATGGACACTTTTGTTGAGCATTCAGTTCTGAAGAAACCCTGTCATTGACCAAGATTATACCATAAAATGCCTCTGAGCTGTAGAGTTTTGAAGAAAAAAAATCAAAGTTTACGTGTATTTTAAACGGGAAATCTTTACACGCCTTGGTCGAGCACTTAATATTAATATTAAGGGCTCAAATTTACAGGGAATTTTCTTTTAGGTATTTCCCACAAAATTTCTAGGTGGAAGTGAAAAAAAATAGTCGCGAAAAACAAGCACCCTAATATGTATTTATATGCGAAGTCTTGTTTTATATTGCGGTAAAATGCATTATAAAACATGTTTAGCTACCAAAATAGCTAAAAAAATAAGAACATATACTCAGCTTTTTGTTATTAGAAATTCTTTGACCATCCTCTAATCATAATACATATTCATAATTAAAAAATCAATCTAAAAGTCAGTAACTTGCAAGGAGAATATATTTACTAAACAATCATTTAGACTTTCAAATTCCCATTTCACCAAAATCGTTATTCTTCTTAAGAAAATGCAATACAAAAGTGAACATCGAAACAATAGAACTTAATACATTCGGTCTAACAATATCACAGATGATTTGGTATGTACATACACTACAATCTATTTATAGGTAGTTATATCTGTCGAATATCTCACTTACAAATTGAAATTTGCTGGAAATTCACGGAATAATAAACCGAGCAAAAGGTCAAATCAAGGGAAATAAGCATTAATCATCCAGCAAATTTGACTGATTCGCTTCTTCAATTTGCGAACAGATCAGATCCCAAGTATCTGGGGATATTTCTTTGAATTGTGGTGGGAAAGAAATAATTCCGCCTGATAGACAGACCTTGCCGTCGTCGTTGTCTTCGTCTCAAAGCCAAGAGCAAAGTAATTGCGATGATAGCGCAGTAATTGAGCTTTTGACTTTGAGAATTGTTATACAATCAAAACATTGGGAATTCTTTTTTTTTCACAATACAATTGTAAACCAAACATTCTCTTCCCATTCCCCAGATAAAAATGTGAACAGGGCAATTTAAAATGGGAGGGAGAGGGAATTTCAATTTACATTTGAACTCGAGTCCATTCATGCGGTAATATCTTGTGAAATGATAAAATATCATTTTAAAAGCATTTAATGACCAGGAAGTAAAATGACGCGCTATGCATATGCAATTGAATTGAATTCCCATTTAGATTTAATTGGCATCGAGTAACACCCAGAATGTAGAATTCATAATAAATATTTGTATATAATTTAAGACTTTGTTCAGTCGAGTTCGTTTACTTATTAATAAAAAGTATTTTGTTCTGAAAAAGACATTGTACTATGTCTTTTCTTTTTAAAAAGTTGTTTTTAGTTAAATTCTGTAAAGAATTGTATGTTGTTCCAGATTTTACACATCCCACTCCTGACACCAATTTCTGCTTATTGATTCTGGTATTGCACATCTCATATGTTACATATTGTTCTTTTCATCTTGCTCTTTCTCTAAATTACAAAATTATATCATTATTCTAGTTGAGAAAACAAGTATTTTGTTTTCAGGAATAAAAACATTAATTTTTTTACAGTAGCAATAAATTACAATCTTGTTTTGTCACTTTTTTTTAAATTATATTTTTTCTCGATGAAAATGATATCACTACGTTAAACGATAAATGCAGTTTGATACACCTGCTTTAACGTTGGTATTTCATACCCCACAATCAAGTTTTTATTTGAGTCATCAGCAAAAATTATCCGCTTCACTCCTTTATATTTAATTTCTTTTCAGTTTAAACAAAATTAAAAAGATCTTGTTTTTAGAAAATTATAATCAGTGTTAATCGTTATTTTTAACTCCCGACAAAAAAACAATGCGTATGAAAACTTTGTCTTGAATGTTTCTATTTTTGCAGATTCGTCGATCTATCTTTTAATGTAGTTTTCTTTTTTTCAAACTAGTAAGACTAAAATTTAGAAAGGTCAGACTATAATCATTTTGAGCTTCCTATGTTTTGTTTAACGTCATAAAATAAAAATCAGGGCCGTTTAAGCGCTTTAAACCAATTTACCATAAAGGCTTAAAAATTATAGAAAGCTACGTAAGACTCAGTACAGCTGGTTAAAATGTATAAAAATAAATCTAAGGTGGGAATTAAACGGCTAGGTCGAAGTTACCCATATCAACGTTTTTAATGTCACATTGATCTATTATTTAAACATGTATCATCGCAATTTCCATTGTGAAAGTATATTAATAGAACATTTTTCATGTTTATCGCTCTACCTGAAATGCTGACCTGTTTTTTTAATAGGATTTTTTTTTTTTTAGATAACGAATCCCAAAAAGAATTTATCCCATCACATGATATTTTCAAGAAAAGTAGGGTTGAAAAGGGAAAATGTCTCAATTTATTCATTTCACAAGTCATAGGGAAAGACTCATGAAAAACTTTTTCCCTTAGAAATTTTAATAACGTTAGCAAATAACTAATATTATATAGCTATAGTTAGGGAGTGTATATTTCATTTGAACTATATTTAGAGTTAATAAGATATTCCATTATTTCTTAAGATATTCTAAATAATTTCTATAATGCGGGTTTTCATTCAAATTTTTTTATTTTTCTGATTTAGATATTTATAATTCTATAATAGAAGGATTTACAGAAGTAATCGAGCAATCAATTGGCAACTTGGAAGATATACTATTAAATAGTTTAATAATTATTTCATGTCTGGGATTAAACGTTTACCATGCCGCCTGAAAAACCACAAAAATTATTCCTATACACAAATACACCAAGCCATCTGCCCCCCGAGCTATAGATCTATAATATAATATGATTAATTCAATTAGCAAGATTTACGAGGAAATCTTAAAACACATGTTTATGAAACATATAGATTAAAACAATATTTTTCCTAATGAGCAATTTGATTTCCGACCAGGAAATTCTATTCCACTGTATTTCAAGCTTACAGGATCAAAAAATATGTCAAAGATAATCTCGAAAACAAAAATTCATCATATCAACAAAATAACATGTCCTTCCCGCGCAAATCCTGGTTGGAGTTCCTCAAGAATCCGTTCTGGGTCCTTTGGTGTATAATATCTACACATCTGATTTACTACATCTCCCAAATTGCCAGTACTCTGTGTGCTATTTTTTTTTCTATCGAAATGCATCGAAAATTGTTACCAATCTACAAAATGCCTCGAACATAGAGCGCTTATTTACTTTAATAAGTGGAAAATCCAAATAATTTCCATTAAAACCAAGCCATTTTCTTTACCCGTAGAAAAAAAAAAACAGATCTTTTTACCTTAGCAAAGCCTTGAAATTAATTTATAACGCATTTAATTGTGTAACAAACTAAAAATAATTTGGTATCACATTCGATAAAAAATTATTATTATTATTATTATCTGGGTTGACTGTCCTAAAACGCATACTGATAAGCTTCAAAAAATGTTAAATAAAATCTTGAAGATGATGTTTAATTTGCCATGGTTTTTCTGTAGACAAAACTTTCTAATCAGGAATTAACAATTTATACAAAGTCCCATATCTCATCAAAAACAATACAAAAGTTTGAATTTGAATGTACAAAGTCTTTTGGTATGTGCTTTAATTACAATCCTTTGCTGAAAAGTGCGCGATCCCAATTTTTTTCCATATCTATGCTTTTTGCGTATAAATAAATAAAAATTTTATCACTTCTCTTAATTGCGGATTCGAATCTTATAAAAATTGGGAAAAATCCGGAAAAAAAACGCATCTCCACGCTGGGATTCGAACCCGTGACCTCTGAATCCCAAGCCCAACTATTCACCACTGCACCATCCGCCGCTTTGGGAATGTGCTACAATGAATGGGATTTAGAGCCGCATGAAAATTTTTGTATACTATTATTTTGTAAACGCGTGGCCATCTGGAGTTCCCACTTCGGGTACTTTCATTTGTAGCCAAGCCCTACATGTGCTATAAATTTGAGCGAAATCGGTGATGACGACCAGGTGCTTTCTCCTTGTAAGTGCAATAATTAGGTATAGTTAACATAGTTGTAAGATTTAGTAAGATTTTAATTTCTTCTTCGCTTATAGTACTTATAATTACTAATGAAGATTGTAAAGAACTAAAATTTGAATTACTTACTGAATTCTCGATACTTATTGAATATTATATTAATAAATTAGTTTCTATTCTATTCTGAATGGTTTTAAAGCTAATTTAATAGGGTACGACCAAAAATGTTAACGCTCCAATATCTCGAAAACGGTGAAACTTTGCCTAAAAGCATATATTACATAATACAATATGTATACAGGGTGTCTATTTAACTAAAAATCATTCAAAGCAAAGAAACGACTAAAATCCCACCCCCATAAAGATGCAGAAATGCATTCACATAGAAATTCCTTTAAGATCTTAGCGAACAGCATGTGGCTACAATTAATCTGCACGCACTTCCGAGAAAGCAAACAACATCCACATCTACATCCACACAGTTCTCCTCCCACAGGTGCAATATTGATAACTTCCTGTGCGGACCTCAGCCTACGACAGGTGAGATATTTATTGGTCGGAAGCGATGGAATTTGTTTACTGCTCCAGATTATTACTCCCGACCCGACCTGTCCACTGAGCTGCGCTACACATATGCATTAATTATTTATCATTGCACACCATCTGGAATTAATTTCGCCAATCTTCCCACGCTAATCAAAATTTATAGTAAACACATGAAAAGCGTGGCAACAGTGTTTATTCGGTAATTGAATAAATCATGCAATCAAACGATGCAATTTAGTGGGCGGGTGGTCTGTGCAGTTTTCGTATATTTGCAACGCCAAATTTGTAATTACGTGGATCTGATAGATGGATTACAGCAGCTACAAATTTCGATCATTTCGGCGAATTATTTTATTTCTGGCAAAATGAGATGTTTTAGAGGAATCAGCTCCGTTTGGCAAGTCTTTTCGATTCTAAGTGGGTTCATTATTTAAGGAGAATTCTTTAATTAGTTGTACGAAAATTGGTCTTTAGGTTATTTTTAAAATTTGTATTATTTCTGAAAAAAAGGGGCACTGATTTTTTAAAAAGCAAACAGAATTTGGATGCTAATTTGGATCACTTTCTTGATGATACAACTGAAATTGGACTTGATATTTTAACACCAGGATAGGATGATTATGAAATACATATATTTTTTTGTGTTCTCGTATTCGAATTTAGACGATTATTTATAAAATAAAAAAAAATTAAGTAGCATACTGCATTCAAATCTCCATTTAATCCAGCGCAATCTGCTACTATGAAGATAAATCTGGGTTTATCTTCATATGAAAAAAATACTTTCAATAGACAGGAAATTCTATCATTTAAGCGGAAAAATTAAATCAATTTCGCTTCGAATGTCCTAAAATAGGTCACAAAAAAGTAAAAAGGCACTAATTCCTTTGCTCAAATTGCGATTCATGAACAACACCTGGGTTTCTTGCTTTATAAAAATTATCTCTTTGTGTAAAAAGGTTATGCAGGTACAAAATTTCTCACATTAGCTATGAAAGGTATAAAAATAATTATTTATTCGTGTCGTCAGAATAACAAAGAATTCTCGATTGTGTAGGAACAAATTATCCATTTGAACTATAAATAGCAATGGGCCAAGATGTAAATTATAAATAGTAATGGACCAAAATGGGCTGTTCACCCATTCCTATTTATAATTTAAATCTGATATATTTATAATAGAATCTGAAAAGATTCCCTGGAAACCGACGCATCGATTACGCTCTCTCAGGCAAATAAGAAAAGATTCAGTCAACCAAATGAAAAGGTAATCGATAGACATAGAAAAGGATTCAGTAATGGATTCTATTTAATTAATTCTAATTGTATTTGCTTAAATCTCTGAAAATACAAAATGTTTACGAAATTAATAGTAATTAAGTAGAAAACTGCAAAGATTTACTTGTTGTCTCTTAAAAACCCTTACAATGAAAACAAAGCACACCACCGAAAACGTTTGGCAGAATACAACAGAAAATAATAACAGAGAACTTCCAAGATTTTGGAAAGACAGCAGAACAAACAAATAAATTAAATAAATAACGAAGAAAAGAAACGAACAATAGTAGAGTCACATATTTTCAATAAACAATATAGGACTACATCAGGGACGCTGGAGATATTGTCAAATGGAGGAGAAATCACCTTACGTATGGTATATTATATAGTATATCGTCAAAGATAAGATTCTTAGGTTAAAGAAGGGTCAGCGATACCAAATGATTAAAATCCTATGAACTAATATGACAAATATCTTGTTATGTAAAATATGCATACGTTATTTTTCGATATTTGTAGATAATTAAGTTAGAGACTTGCAGAACACTAAATTAAATCGCAGAAATATGAACTAGAGTACGTATCTATTGGTGTTAAGCTAGACATTTTTTCAAGCATTTCTTTTATTCACTCTTTCATATGTCTTCGATAAATTTAATACTATTATAAAGGGTGGGCTGTTTTTTGGTTCCTTTTTAAATTAATTATTTTAAAATGTTGGCACAGAGACTTTAGGCTCAAAGAATTGATAGAAACACAGTATCACATCTCCGCGGCACGAAATGAATATATCTACACTTTAACAAAGTTGGAAAATATTTAAAACTTATTTTCAAAGTTGAGTTGTCGGTCGAAATAATGCATTGATGCTGTTGGATATTTTTCTGTAGAGTACCTTTAAAGATCGATATATAGCTGATAATCCAGAAACGATTCAGATACTTAAGCACAATATTGATCAAGTTATTCGTGAAACAGGGTTCCGAACCATTGAAAATGTGCTGCAAAATTGGGTTGACAGAATGGGCCAAGCCAGCCGAGGTAGCTATTTAAACTAAATCATATTCCATAACTAATCGGAAGATTTCTTCTTTTTAATAAATCAATAAACTTCGAAAAATATTGAATAGTGTTTATTCTATAGAATTTTTAAAAAGAAATCAGCCGATGGCCCATCCTGTATAATTGATTACATTTTTATTGAAGCGAGCGATTCTATTAGAGAATGATGGTCGATTTAAAAGGATGATGAATTCTGGATGGTGGCCAAGTACGAAAAATGGTTGTGAGTTGCATAATTAGATACAAGAGAGCAAACTAACAATAATTAATTTAACCTTGCTCTGGTCGGTTTAAAGCTAAAAACAAAATTTGCTCAATGTTTTTTTTTTATTTTTAAAGAAAAAAGGTATATTGACCTCAATATGTTTTCTTTTCTTCAAGTAATTTTTCTTCTTGTTCTGCTTAGCACACTGACCTGATCGTGGTGAAAAAAAAAACTAATTCTAAAAAGGAAATTAATGACTTGTAAAAGAGATACCCACAAAAAAAACAGAAATGTGAATGACTTTAATCGCGGCAAGGTAAAACGGGAGCGATGTCTTCAGATAATAAATTTTTCCTTTCCAAACAGCTCACGTGCTTCTATAAGCTCTTTTAGGCGCGATTAACCGTTTCCCATAAATTAATTTCATCGCTATAATGTTATCGCGCGACTGCATAGATCATATATCTGGTAGCGCAAAAAAAAAAATCTACCAGAAGATCTACAATACTATTATATATCGCGGCTTTCCACGTGGGCCTTTGACACCTTGTCACTTTGTGTGGCCTTCGAGCGGCTAAGCGAGGCGACGATGACTGTCTGGCGGCAGGCGATATAGCAACAAGAGGAGCTTTCCGCCGTTTGGCAAAAAAAAGAGCTGGGCTTCAGACATGTGGTATGAGATATGCTTTCGAAACATGGGAATCAAATACCATGCTAAAGTCTAGTCTGTCGTCGCTTTGACGCCTCCGGCTGGGAGCCCATGAAATTCACGCCACCTATAAGCGACCAATACATACATACCTACAACCACAAAATTGGTTTTTTTCGCCGCGAAAAAAAACATGTTAAAAAACTGATTAGTTGCGAGCTTACAGAGAGCCCCAGCCGTACGAGCAACGATCGCGCATTTTCGATTGAAGTCTTAAGTCTACTATTAGCCACCGAAGCGAAAAGATCTAGAAGCGCTTGCGTGCCCGGCAATTTCCACTAAGAAGTGATCAACTGGTTAGTAGCGAGTTTTTGATTTTATAAAATTAGAATCAGTGAAGATCATGTGCATTTCGGGGATACGTACATATATACGTAAGAGGGGGGATATTGTGGTATATACCAAGCGGAAGCATACATTTTATCTGGAGGTGCTCCCCAAAAGCTAGGTATTCACCCCTGCAAGTAGATAGGGAGTTTATCAAGAATTAGATAACAAAGTTGCACCTCTGCTTTTGCTGAAATCTCAAAGAACTTTGCAAAATCAGATGAATAGTGCCAGTTTTGCGGTGTTCTTGGGAGCATTGTCGTGTTATTTTAAGCTGCGGGAAAAGAAATTACCTTTTCTCTCGTTGTCTAATAGCATTCAATTTTTTTTCCCCAAGTGATTAGCTGCATGGTGCTTAAGTTCTTAATTTCGACATACATTTACTCAGCTGTTTTATTCTTCTGCGTGGTTTCAGAGTGTCGTGTGTACTTACGAATTGTTGAATTGATCAAAAACTTAAGCGTGGTTTATTCAATTTTCCTTGAAGAAACTCATAAGATATTTTCGAATATTTATGAAATCTTTGTTTCGAATCTTTTAAACATTTGAAGAAATATGTAAATAAGTGTATATTGAAATTTAGCGATTTTCAAATAAGTGCCCATACATCAAGGTAGGAAAAAAGATTAAAGGAGACTTTCTTAAATGTTAAAATTTTAGCGGATTTGCGTAAATTTCGAATGATTTGAATTTCACTTAGAGAGTGACGTGCTTCCGACGACATATTATTATGTGCATATGTTTCGCAAAGACTTCGCCTTCCCTCTTATGATTTTTTATGCGCAAGTGATTTGCTTTGGCTTTAAAATTAGGTATTACAAAGAAAATATTCAGTATCTGAAACGAAATTACTATTCTGAGAAAATATCATTCTAGAATCTCACACAAAATGTAAAGTTCATGCAATGATTTGTACAAAAGTTATTATAGCAATAAAATTACATCCCGCGAATGTTAACCAGAACAAGGAAAAATCCATTCAGTCGTATTATAAGGAAAAACTACTTAAACGCAACTACGTGCCAGTTCAAAAGCTATAAATTTTTGTAATGTGAATATGTAATTATATTTTAATGAAGCATTTTAATGGCTTGATGAATCGATTAATGTGAAAACATCTGCGTGGTGTGTACCATATTTTAATATTCATTTAATAATTGACCAACAACATTTTTGTTTAAGATAATCTAAAAAATTACTTCAAACACTGAATTATCTATTCTAAAAATAAAAATTTATAGAACATTCTGTATTTCGCATTCAGAGCGGTTTATTCATACACGAATGGAAAATTGGATACATTTATATCTAAAAAAAAAAATAAGTACCATTTTACAAATAAGGATTTTCGAACGATTTGTATTTAAATTAATTTTAGTAAGACTTTTAATAAATATTAAAAGTTACTTTCCATCCACAACATACACATAGTATATGTTATGTGTATGTAGTGGATGGAAAGTAACTTTTAATACTTACAAGGAAACGTTCTCAGGTGTGTCTCACAGATTTTGATGAAATTTAAATATGTTATAGAGTATCGAAAAATAAGAGACACTTATTTTTTTTTATCTGCGGATACGCACATTTAGGGGGTGACAACCAGTCCTAAAATTTACCCCCAAAAACAGTTTTTCCTAAATATATCAAGTTCTAATGAATTTTTTCGAATGAAACAAAATGGAAATGATGCCTCATAAATATACTAACCTTTTGTAAGTAATCCAGTTCCCGGGGGTGGCAACCCTTATTTTTTATTGCAGAAAAACGATTTTTTTTTTATATTTATGCGTCACAAAAATAACAGTTTTAGTTAAAAATCATTGAAAAATATTTTTTAACATACGATTTTGAAAAATAAAGTTGACGCATTTTTGAGTTTTCTTAAAAAAGCTTCTCAAGGGGTTAAACAACCCCTAGCATTAATACGTAAACGATGTATAATCTTTCAGACATCAGTTTTTTCGTGAAAACCAGTATTAAGGGGTTTTTGGAGTCGCTGATTACGAATCTGATGTTAAATTTAAAAAATTCAAAATGGTGGATCCAACATGGCGGACAAACTTTTGAAAAATACACCAATTTTTATAAAAAAAAAAAAACAATAAATAAAAGTACCCCCTAAATGTGCGTATCCGCAGATAAAAAAACATACGTGTCTATTATTTTTCGATACTCTATAACATATTTCAATTTCATCAAAATTTGTGAGACACACCTGAGAACGTTTCTTTGTAAGTTCATATTCGTTAAAAATTAGAGAAGCCGAAAAGTAATTAGGAAAAATTTTTACTATCAAGCTAAAGTTTTTAATATCTTCAAATGAACGTTAAAAATGTGTAATATTGAATTCAAAGGTTATTAGTGCAAAGGTAGAAGACTTGGGTTCCAATTTAATCTTTCATAATAGAGGTCTGGATAATAATATTAATTATACAAGAATTCGAAATTAGAATGTACAAAATTTTAAAATTCATTAAATCCCTCATTATGCAATTTTGGTCTAAAAAGTACTATCTAAAATTGCAGTTTTGTATTATAATGCATTACCTCATACAATTTAATGAAACAATTGGCATAAAATTCTCGGACCTTTAGATTTTTCTCAATGTTTTATAGAAAGAAAAATTTTTCTAATTGGCTTCAATTATCCCAAACTACGAGGTACAAAATTTTAGATAATAAATCTTTGAAAAATAAGATAATTACTTTCGATAAAGTCATTAAACCAGACAAACAATAAAGTTGATAGGTAGGCAACTGCAGATTGAAACTACTAAGTTATGTAAACGCGAAACTATTTATCTATAGTACATAAATCTTACCTAACAGGTTTGCAAATTTAATAGATCAAAGTTAATTTTTCTGTTCGATTTATTGGAGCGTGTTGATCATAAATGTCTGTTAATTTGCAATTTAACTTCTTAGTTTTCTTTCCAGTATTCAATCTAATCCAGTCTTTCATTTGTTTTTTAGCTAAACTTTCGATATTTTATAATATAATTAGAAAGTTATGGCGGTTTATGTAACAAATTCATCAAATCATTGATTACTACAGCAAAACAAAAACATTAACTTTAGCAAAGACCTCGCGTTTTAAAAGATTAAAATCCAAACTATCATAGTGGACCACCTCGAGTTTCGTAATAGGCATAATCGATATCAAATTCTTCGGACCAACGTTTAACAAAGCCTAGGGTAGTATTAGCCTTAACAACGATAACAACGATCAAAGAACATGCCGGCGTTAAGCCAAACACCCAAGTCTTTAATTTGATCAACTCGAACAAGGTATAAGAGAAGTAAAAAGGAATCTTTTTGTGAGAAAAGGATATGGAATTGTATGGAAGCCAGTTAATAAGCACTATTCATAAAATATAGTATTGCATAATATTAGAAATTCAGCAGAAAATGTTTGTATCGTCTGCATAACAAAGAATCTTGGTATTTTTCGAAATAAGAGATACATCATTGATGTAGATAATGAAGAGAAAAGGACCAAGATTACTGCCCTGAGGAACGCCAGAAGTAACAAGAAATTCGTTGAAGAGAAAATTGCGAAAAATTACTCGTCAATTAGGACTCACAAAAACAATAGGGAAGCAAAGAAGAAAGGTGCCGGCTACTTGCATTCCAGCTTTTATAGAAGATAAGAAAAAATTAAAAAATTGATAATAGAATTCAACAAGGTTGGTAGAGGTTCATATTGATGAATGGAACCATTTCGGGGGAAAATTAGGTATACTAAACTTATTTAACTCTAACTCTAGTATCTGAATTGTAAAAGGAACTAGTTTTCAAATTTAAGTTAAAAAGTTAACTAGTTTTTTATATCTGAATCCTAATAACGAATGAATAAATAGTTTTTGTAAATAAAAAAGAAATTAAAATTCATTGAAAATCCAATCCAAAACACTTGGAAAATAGTTATAGGTCATGAAATAAAAATAAAACCAGTTTTTTTTTTTAATTAAAAAAAAATCAATAAAATCTACAGCTAGATCACCTAATTATTCATCGTTAAATCCAACATTTTTACGTTGAACATCTGTTACGAAGTTCTTTTATATTATATTTATGCGTAATGATGATGATTATCACGTGGAACGACTTTGAAGTGATTCATTCACATTATTTCTCTGGAAAAGACATTTTAAAAGAATTTTAGAAAAACCAGTTGGATTCAACCTTCTTCATCACCTCAAGCAAGATGATGTGCTTGAAACTTAAATACTTGCGAAGACGTGTGCAAATCATAAACCAGATGAAAAACAGTTGTTAGGTTTTCATTTATCAATCACTTCAAGAGAACTCAGGCAAAATGTCTTTGTATTATATTTTTAAAAAAAATAAAAAAATAAACAAGGAAGAAAAAAAAAATAAGAAGAAGATACAACATGTGTGTATAATGTCGACGGTATTGGAGCTATTTAAATTTACATAAAACAAGAGCAGACGACACATTTTCCATTTGGTGTGTTTCATAAATTTCTTGTCCTGTTTGCTTTTCATCTTTTTTCCCAAATGAAAATATTAAAGTCGACCTGGCGGGCGGGCGGGCAAACACGTGCGAACATCACCTGCCTTTCTTTGCGTACACGAAGGGGCAAAATCTTTCTCCGCTTTGTCTACAAAATGCCGCGCTGGAATTTTATCGTTGTTAGCGCCGCGGCACTTTAATTTATAGCAGTCATTTTAATTTGACGCTTAACTAATTACATTTAATTGGAAAGGTGACTGATCTCTGCGTGAGTTGTCTTACGAAAATTACGAAGATTAAAGATTATGTATTCGCTTTCGTTTCCGATTTGTTTAATGGGGGCTAATGTACTAAAGATTTATTTTATCTTGTCTCTGTGGTTAAAGCGGCTTATTGAGATTCCCGGAGAAATTTTGAATAACTCATATTTTCATATTAGTTGAGACTAATTTTTGAAGGGGATGAGCACACTCGCGGAAATTTTCATAGATATAGGGAAGGGACATTATAATGGTAGTTAACATACACTGAGCGAAATTCATATAAAAATTTCAAAATTTAAAGAAAAATTATGGTGAATTATAATAAATTATAGTAAAATTTGGCAAAATTTAATCATTCCCGTATCGATATACGAAATTTCTGAAAATTTAAAAAAAAACCCAACATCGTGATACATATGCGATAATTTTCCCCTTTTCTTCCTCTAAAGCTTTCTAGTAGGCTATGTCTGTCGAATATGGCGGGTGGAGTAGCACTTCCCAGCCCTGTCGATCTAAACATATTTTCACGACTTGTGCGGTATGCGGTTTGGCATTATCCTGTTGAAGAATTAATTTACTGTGCCTATTCATCCATTCTGGTCGTTTTTCTTCTATGGCTCCATTCAAACGCATTAGCTGTCGTCGGTAAACTTCTCCATTAATAGTTTGAGAGGGTTCGAGCAACTAATAATAAACAACACCTCTCTTATCCCACCAAATGCAGAGCATAACCTTGTCACAGTGAATATTTCTCTTTGGTTGTGATGGGCCGGGTTCACCTGGCTTCACCCAAGCTTTTTTACGGTTATAATGCTCATAATATATCCAGTTTTCATCTCTCGTGATTATTCGATGCAAAAATCCTTTTCTTTGCTACCTTTGAAGTAGCATTTCACAAATTGTTTTTCGACTTTCGATTTCTCTTTTTCTCAATTCATATGGAACCCAGTTACCAACTTTTTGAACCATTCCCATTGCTTTTAAACGCTTTGCAACTGTTGATCGTTCAACATTTAATGCTGCAGCCAATTCTGACTAAGTTTGGCAAGAATCCTCTGCCAATAATGCTTCCAATTTAGCATCTTCAAATTTTTCTGCTAGTTTTCCATGTTCTTTGTCCTTAGTGCCAAAATCATTATTTTGAAATCGTCGAAACCATACCTTACAAGTTGTATTAGATGGAGCATGCTTACCGTAAATTTCCACAAGCAAACGATGAGTTTCCGTTGCACTTTTCTTTGCAATAAAATAGTGTAATAGCACTTCCCGCAAATGATGTTTACTTGGAACGAAAACTGACATTTTCAAGGAGGTAAAAGCACTTGTTGCTAATATTTCAACCAAATGTAACGTAGTGCTTTTGATAGCTGACAGCCATTTATTAGTACATGTAAGCAATACTAAAAACGACATCTGTGGGAAAAGTGCGGAGTCATATTCGCACACCCAATAATAATGAGACTAATGTTTTTTGGTGATGTTTTAAACATATAAATTTCGCTCAGTGTACTTTAGATGTTAAAATTTTCATTAAAGACAATTTCTTTGATTTAACTAAGAGATGAAGACTAATTTTGTTTCATTAAATATTTTGAATCTTACGATTAATGTTCATTAATTACTACAATTGAAAATTTTACCTATTTATCACCACCTAAAGTTGTCTTTCAACCTATAAGAATTATTTGACGGCCGAATGAGTGTAGGATATTAATCCCACAAGAAGTATTTAATTACTCTTTACCCTGTTAAAACTTTACAATCTATACCAAATTAAACTAAAAAAAGGGTTTCGACAAAATCGTGTCTAACGCATTCGATTCGAAAAGTTTACAATATCCTATTAAAACTGAGCATCTAATACTTTTGAAAAAATTATTCCAAAATGAATTGATACATTAATAAACAATGCGAAACAACCCTAACGTTTTCATATTTTAACAATTTTCTACAGACAAAAAGGAATCTCAGTCTTACTCATAAAAAAAATTTGTCACGCGTGGCAATGGCCTGATATTTACACTCGAGCCCGTAAGTGTCTCATTAAAGGGTCAAGTTACCTTTATCATCATCATTCATCGCCCTCGACGAGCTCGCAGCCGCGTTAAAGTTTACTTGATGTCTGCCACAAGCCAGACGAAACAAATCTCGCGTCTTGGTGTACATTTACTTCAGTTAGACGCTGTCGAGTTTGACGGTCCTTATCATTCAATCCCTTCACTATTTGTTTATTTTTCGATCAAATTTTATTTGGGGGATGCCCCGGCGCATGTGCTCTAGCATAAACAATTGTGCATTATCTACCGAGCATGATTGCACCTTTGGAGATAAATTCGACATTCGCTTGATGACGCAAATTGGTTTCAAATTTCTTTCTAGAATTTTCTGTTTTGTATCCAATTTTTTTTCTTAATTGTCTTATTTGTTTTTCTATTTTCAGTTTTTCAATGGGTTGACTCGAGAATTTTCGTTTCCTTACCCCGGGATCCCAAGTAAGTTTAATTTATTTATAATTTTAATTTTAATTTAGTTTTTAATAAATAAAGTAAAGAAATAAATTCAATTAATAGACGAAAAAATGCCATGTTTTCAAATAAGTGGTTTATTGTGTCTTCCTATTGTAAAATTATAAATCTGAAAAGTTTAGAAAAATTGGTTGAATGGCATTTAGTACTTATGATTATGAAAGAAGCATAAAGAGGAACTATTCCATATATATTTCTGAGGATTAACCAATCCCAATTTAATTTCTTTTATTCATTTCTTGTTGTAATACTGTCCAAGAATAATCCAACTTTTTGAACTATTAGTTACATATTTGCTTTTACTGCATAAATAAAAACAACAATATATTAAAGTAAAGACAACAAACTTTCAAGCAAATCTTTAAAATGTAGGGTTTGTAAGTAAGAAACCACTGGTCGTAAACTAAAAACGCTCATATGAGAGAACCAAAAGAAATATTTTGGGATCTGTTTAAGCAATCAATGCATGCATCAGTTTTAGAAATAAGCATCCTCTCATCTTTAAGTTTATCTTGATCGGCACTTGCATAGGAAAAGTTTATGTAAGCTGAATTTGGATTTTCGGATCAGCATATGCAAATTATTAATAAATCGCCGAAAATTCCTGCAGTCAGTGAAAATATATTTGGAAAATAAAGTACCATCAGCTCTTTGTCTTCCTATTTTAGCCCATGGGCCATGAGAAAATGTTTCCAGGCTTTAAATCCAACAGGTGGCGAAGGATTATGGCACGTCTTCCAAATAGTATTGACATGGTTCAGCCAATTTCAAGCTGAACGCTCGTTTGATTTTTCAAAAGAAAAGGCGCCTATATGCCCCATCGCGAATTTGTTACGAAACAATCGGAAATCTTCAGTCGATGAATCATCAAGGTTCTTAAAACATTGATTTTATGATGAAATCCCCAAAACATTCCCCCATCCCATTTGTAGAAAAAAGTAAAGCTTTTTTGGCGGTAAAAAAAACCGCGTCACATTTCGCAACTTTGTATATAAACAAAATACAATAGAACAAAGTATGACGAGTTCTTTCAGCGTTTTTGTTTTCTCGCATGTTAAAATTTGCGTAAAAATTCAGCTGGTCGAAAACTGATGGGCGATCACGTTTTTGCCACCATCTGACGACGGTGACTGTGCAGCGCCCACAAATGACTTTTCACTTCCGTCGTTATGTTGCCCGCTCATACCTGCGAAAATTAGCATGACAAAAGCAGTAAAAGCGGCAGGTAGCAGTTGCAAAAGGTGGCGACGTGGGCGATTCGATGCAGTTACTTAATTTTAATGGGAAATCGCCACCGCTCGTCAGGTGCTCCCATTTTTGTTGAAAGTATTTTCCACGTTCAGGGGATCGGGGTAATTATGGGAAATTAAACTTTTTAGGAGTAATTTATCATCTTGTAAGTTTATTTGACCGGTATTGAATTATTTTATGTTTCTTGAGCGATTTAGAAGAAAGTGTGGCGTTTGAAACATGCTAAGCTAGACAGGATTTCCATAAATAAAGATTTTTTAATATACATATTAAGTTGTTTTTTTTTTCCGCGACTATTTTTTTTTTCAATCCCACCTCGAAATGTTGTAGGAAATACCTAAAAGAAAATTCCCTGAAAATTTGAGCCCGTTAATATTAATATTAAGTGCTCGACCAAGGCGTCCAAAGATTTCCCTTTTAAAATACACGTAAAATTTAATTTTTTTTCTTCAAAACTCTACAGCTCAGAGGCATTTTATGGTATAATCTTGGTCAATGATAGAGTTTCTTCAGAATTGAATGCTCTACAAAAGTGTCTATTGCGGCGTAACCCTAACTCCCACCAGCGAGGTAGTACGGGTCACTAAACCCAATTTTTTCATGAAATTCTCGTTTTTTTGCCCCTATCTCGTAAATAACAAGAGCTACAGAAAAAATGTAAATGACAAACTTGTAGGAAATTCAATTTCCTACAAAAAAGTTAGGGAACACAAAATCGCTAACATCAATATTTTTTGAGATATTGGGCTTTGAAGTTGAGGTAGTGTGGAATTTTCATGGATTATTGAACTAAATTGTAGAAACAGAAAATTTTTGAAAAATATTCCAGATTATTTCAATATCTGGGTGATAATTACACCCCTTTTTAGCGCCTACAGGTGGATTTTGAACCATTCTTTGTTGAAAACACATCACATTGCATTTTTGAGATGGATTTAATATAAATAATCGAATATGAAACATCTTTGCACTTAAGGTGGTAGTACACTTCTTAAGGCCTTTTTTTAAAGATTGTTTTCTTATAGTTAACTTTATTTTGATTTTGCAAACTTTTTATATATGATACAACTAACATTCAAGAATATAAAAAAAAATTTTTTTTTTTTTTTCTTCATAGGGCCCTAATATGGCTGTCTGAAGGTGACCCCTTTTTAATCTGGCCGACATGATATCTCGACTCTGGAACGTCTGAAACAAAAAATTCAAAGTGCATATTAAAATATAGATCAGTCGCTATCACTCGAACTAGGATAAAAAATTTTGGTAAAAAAAAAAAACAAAATGGCGGACTTTTTAATTTTTCGGTCATTTTTTTTTGGAAAAAATTGTTTAAAAAAAGGGTTAAACATTAACCGATTTTCAAAATCCTAGTTCGGGTGAGAACTACACATGTATAGAGTATCCCATACAAATTTGAGCCCGATCAGACCAATAGTTTTTTCAAAATCATGTCGGTCAGGTCAAAAAACGTGGTTTTGAGAAAAGCGCGTTTAAAGTCTTTATTCGATAATTTAAGGTGCGATTAGCGTAAGGCACCGCTACAAATGTGTCTATAACTTTTTTTATATATCGAATTTCTCAAAACGGTTTTGGGAGAACATTTCTGTGATATATTAGAGCACATTTATGAAATAAAAAAAAAAAATCGATTTTTTCAAAAAAAAAGAAGTGTAATTTTTTGATAAAATTAATCTTTAAGGGTGATTTCAACCTCCAATTAGGTGTGATTTTTTAATATTTTCGAAAAACTAAAAGCAATGCTTCTCTTGATTTTGTACGATGATTAATTTGATACCTTATACAATTTTTTATGTTTTTTCCTTAGTTCACTTTTTCGTTTTTTCTGTTAGGAAAATTTGGTTGAATCCTAAAATGTCGCGCGGTATAAAATTTTGTAATATTGAAAAACTTAAAACACGATCTGTAAACGAATAGAAATACATATATTTTGTACAATATAATTTTAAAAATCTTCCTTAATGTTCATTGCGAGTGTCTGTTTATTCGTGCTAATATATATATATATATAGTTTTCTTCAATTACAATTCAGCACTTTTACCTTTCTCCTATTCCTTCTAAAGTCGTCATCAATGACGTAATACAACAATAACAATAACAACAAATTTTTTTTATTTTTGTTTACATTCATTAATTATTTTGGTTTGTCTAAAAGGGCATTTTGCCAACAACTTAACAATGATTCCATTCAAAAACCATTACATCACGTTGTATTCTGCAAACTTTTAAAACATTCTGAAAATAGAAAAATATCTCAAAGAGGATATTGCTCTTCAAATCAACCTGCGTTAATCAACTTCACCTGATGTAAGTGATTAATGGGATACTTAAAATAAAATTAAAAGTTCTTAAACCAGTCGGGCGGGCGGAGTCGATTCAATTAATCCAAAAATTCGAATTCCTTTGTTTACAAACGAAATTTAACTTTCTCTTCAAGCATTAGCCCCAAAATAAATATACCTTGGCATTTTGGCAAAGTGCACTTGATGAGAACTTGGTTGTATGGGTAATTGATATTTTGCAACAACTACAAAAAACATATAGCATCATATTTGTAGAGTAAATAAGTTTCCAAACTTCGACAACTTATAAGAATTGTGTCTATAATTAACTGATCTGTATGTAGATTTAACGGGGGCTTAACTTTGATCGGTCTAGAATGCTGAAGTGATCAGTCCAGATGGCTGAAAATTTCTCGATAACCTGCGAAGACGTATAGAGGTATCAGTCAGCGATCTAGTGATCTACTTTGGCTAACTAACGCATCACTTCTTGCTAATGAACGCGAGAAATGTTGAGCTGATGCAGAGGCGTTATGTTATTGCCACTCTGATTGGGCATCTTTCGTCTGTCGTAATTTAGTTTGTGTTTTTTTTTCTCAATGAAAGATCAATTGACCTGGAACTTTGAGCAAATTTTTTTTGTATTTTTCCCCTTATAACAAAAAAATATATTTCCAGACAGACTAAGGTCTAAAGTTAACAAATTCAAGTTTGGAAGCTTTGATCGAAATAATTGGTTTGCATACCTCTGATTTATGTGATCTTTTATTGCTCTTCTGGCCGGCATATTTCCGTCCAGACTGGCTATATTAGATGCTGATGCTATGCAAGGCAGCGAGAAACATCAGAGCATCCGTGCCCGCGGGGGTTGGTGCGAATTTCTGTGTGCGATCCAGCCAACGAACTCACTCCAATAAATGGAAAATTCGCTCCGGCTGAGATGCCACTGTGAAATGAAAGCCCTAGAAATCGGGCGGCCTCAAAACGCGATCCACTTGAAAGTTCCCGATCAATTCCGATTCCTTGTGAATTGCAAAGTTCGTCTTGTGATCTGTGGCCCTGGATCTTCAGCCGAAGCGCTATCCCTCCTCCGAGGAGCCACAAGTCACAAGTGGTTATTAGCATAAGTGCTTTTTGCATATATCTTCTGCCTTGACCGCTCGATCGGTTAGTTCTTTGCTAGATCGCGAGATCAACAGTCCGTGGAGACTGCAAATTTTGGGCGGTTTCATATACGAGTATACATAAAATATACGTCAATATTTCGCGATATCATCAAATCTGTTTTTTGCACAGAATTAATTAAAAAAATATTTTTTTTTGATGTGATCGTTTCGGACCAGTGGACTTATATATTGCTCAAAGTGACAGGGAATATTTCATGGTTAGTGATTTTTTATTAAAAAATAATTCATTTCGTATCTTTTGATCCCGTTATATATGATTTTGGTTTTTGATTTTCTATTATTTGATGTGTTTTTGATATAATATACATATATACAGTAGTTCTTTTCAATTAATCTGCTCTATAGAAATATCAGTCAAATTACGTAAAACAAACAAATAAATAACACAATATTTGTATATTTTATGTAATTTTTGTGATATTTTGATCATCATATGCATAAACATTTAAATTTTTCGAAAGCTTGACTTTACTAAAATACATGAGCACCTTTAGATACACAAAAAAATTGACAAACGTGCGTAAACAAAAGATTTAAAGCAAATTGCTAGATCCGTGATTGTTCAATCATAAATAATTGTTTTGCTTTTTGCATGTCAAAGAAAATAAACACTGTTCTCAGTTTATAATGTTTTAATGCTAATTTATCTAACTAATAGTTATGTTGTGGTAAAATTAAAATGCTATTACAAAATTGCGAAAACGATTACCAATTAAGTAATTCTTCTTATTTGGTTCTGCGATTTGGATGTTGATTGTATTGTGGAGGCATATGACTTATTAATCTTAAAATTACACGAACACCTTTACATTAATGTTTTAAGGTCACGAAAATGCCTTGAAAGAAATTTTGACAAGAAGGAAGAAAAATGTTATTAACAAAATAATTTTGTTGACGCTGTATATGCAATTAAAAATACATTGATTTAACAAACTCAGTGCTTTACAATCTTTTTCAAAATTCTGTGTTCTTTTTAATTGGTTGTACTTTTGACAAAAGCGGTTGTACAACAATTTCAGTTTTCTTAAAGTTCATCACTTACCTCTTGTAATATCTCTTTCTAATAGATCTAATAAATTAAATTTTCATAATTGTACATAAATAATTTCGTCCGCCATATTTGATCCACCATCTTTAATTCTGCAAATTAAACTTCAGATCCGTGATCAGCGATCCTAAAAAGCCCCACAAAAAAAAGTTGGCGTAGATCGGTTGATTTTTGAAAATCCCGTCCGCCATCTTGGATTTTGCAACTCTGACTTCAGATTCGTGATCAGAGACCCCTAAAACTCCCGCACACTGATTTTGGCGAAAATCAGTTGACTTTTGGACATCGATATTTCTGACCCGGTTTTTTGAGGTTAGGAAAAAAACATGTGCATCTCAACTCTGACGATGAATTTGGATTCACGGGATTCTTTTACATAAGAATATATACCTGGATATGAAAAAAAGGAAATTCCTATATTTTTCCTTGTACATTTATCCGGATTTTTGCTATTTTTTACCTGTTTTTTGAGGTTCGAATTTAACTGTCATGTGCTGGCTCAATTTTCAATTCTCAATTCTCCAGATTCATGCTCAGCGCATGACAATACATCGAAAACCATATATCGCATGTAAAGTACAGACCACTTTTGTTTTTTTGTGTGGCTGTGAAATCTCACTGGACGCATTTATATAAAAAATTTTGTTTTGGATTTTAAAATATTGATGTATCTTCTTTCTAAGATTTAATATTTATTTACCATTCCTCAAGATTATTTGCCCTTTATTTAGTACGAGTCATTTATTGTTTGTTTATTAAATTTCAACATTAATTTCAAACAATAACTGCAAATATGTATCGACACTTGTGAATCGATAAATAAATCAAAATATTGTTATTTCAAGCAAATGAATATTGTGAACTTTAATCTGGTCTTCTGGTTTCCAGACATGACCACAATAAACCAGACTTTGCATTACAGACATTCAGTCAGATTTCAGGTCTGAAATTTAAAACGATGGTTCTTGATATTGTGCTAAGATTCATATTTATATTCGTAACATTGCAAGGTCTTACAAGGAAACGTTCTCAGGTGTGTCTCACCGATTTTGATGAAACTGAAATATGTTATAGAGTATCGAAAAATAAGAGACACGTATGTTTTTTTATCTGCGGATACGCACATTTAGGGGGTACTTTTATTTATTGTTTTTTTTTTATAAAAATTGCTGTATTTTTCAAAAGTTTGTCCGCCATGTTGGATCCGCTATTTTGAATTTTTTAAATTTAACATCAGATTCGTAATCAGTGACTCCAAAAACCCCTTAACACTGGTTTTCACGAAAAAACTGATGTCTGAAAGAATAAACATCATTTACGTATTAGTGCTAGGGGTTGTTTACCCCCTTGAGGAGCTTTTTTTACGGAAAAGCAAAAACAGGTCAATTTTATTTTTAAAATCGTATGTAAAAAAAATATTTTTCAATGATTTTGAACTAAATCTGTTATTTTGGTGACGCAAAAATATAAAAAAAAAATCGTTTTTCTACAATAAAAAATAAG
Organism: Dysmachus trigonus; assembly: GCA_949715965.1. Lineage (NCBI taxonomy): Eukaryota > Metazoa > Arthropoda > Insecta > Diptera > Asilidae > Dysmachus > Dysmachus trigonus. Next base: position 76,695,801 of record OX454322.1, on the reverse strand, counting down.
GGTGGCCACCTCCGGGAACCGTATTTTTTCAAAAGGTTAGTATATTTGTGAGACATCATTTCCAATTTGTTTCATTCGAAAAAATTCATTAGAACTTGAAATATTTAGGAAAAACTGTTTTTGGGGGTAATCTTTAGGGGTGGTTTTCACTCCCTAAATGTGCGTATCCGCAGATAAAAAACAAATAGGCATCACTTATTAAATAATATAGTTGATTAGAAGAAATTAAAAATAAATTTAAGTAATGCAATAATTAAAATAAGTGTTGATGCCTGCAGTCAAAGTCCATAATTTTTTTTGTTTGCAATTTTTGAGGTAATTTATTCGAGATTTCTTCCAATTGCAGGGAAACAACCTTTCAATAAATAGCAGCTATAACTGGACAAGTTGAGAAAAACAGCAACAAGAAATTGGGAAAATAAATCTTCAAACCATTTAACTTACCTAACGAAAGGAAATTTTTTGGTCGTGCACACGTTTGGATTTGGCACCATTGCAGCGGTCTTCCAAAGTCGGAACCATAGAACAGAATCTCCGATGACCACTTCGGTCGATTTAGGGAAAAAGGTGGCGTCCATAGCCGTTGGCGTTGTTCGAGCGGCAGTTGTAGGAGTATTTTATGTTGAAATCTCTTCAAGCTTCAAAATTTGCGAGGAGCACTCGTTCGAGCTCTGCTCTGATCTAAATTACATCCTGGCGCCTTGAGATAAAAAACACAAAACCAAACAAATAAGTCGTAGTCACCAAGCTCTGGAGTTTAGACCCCCGTAGCCACGTAGAACAAAAAATCTTTCTTCTTTTCGTTGAACCGAATCCATCAAGACGGCCGAAACAATGCTGAAGGTAGTCGGAGCCTCGTGGCTAAAAACCCGGATATCCACCTACATTTTGATCGGGTGCGGGTTTTTAGTTATAGGAGCGATCTACGTTGCCGAAATGGAAAGACCTCAGTACGACGGGACCTATTGTGCCACTGTCTACTGGAACGAAAAAACAGGCTTCAAAGTCGAATACTGGAAACAGAGAATCGACCTAGAAAACATTCCAAAAGGTGTGGCCAGGACTTGCTATAAGGATTCGACGATCGAGAATGGGTAAGACGGTCGAAGTAAATCTTCAAGAAAATTCAAATTTTAATAGTAGTTTTTATGCATTCTAGATGGTCACAGTTGGAAGTGGAGACACAAAGAAGCTACCCAGACTGGGTTCAAGCTTATGGAGCCGGAATTCTAGAAGGATCGCTGACTTGGCGAAATATCCATCATCAGTGGACAAAGTAAGTTTTATACGTATTATTAAACTACATATAGAATTAAACTTTCGAAAATCCTGTAGTCTTGATACGTATTATTAAACTACATTTAGAATTAAACTTTCGAAAATCCTGTAGTCTTGGAACTTGCATAAAAAATATAATATTATTATCATAGTTAAGTGACTCGATAAATATAATAGGTTGTCCTGTAATATACATATAAAAATCATTTAAGGGGGTAAATACAATTAGAAGGTCGAAAAAATCGATTTTTTTTTGTTCCCCTAAAAAGTTAGGAAATTTCCCGTAGAATACGCTCCAAAAAGTTTCAGGTCGAAAATCGAACTCCTTATATATTTTTTCTTCATTTTTCGAGAACGCTTTGTTCAGCGCATAGAAGGTTTTCAAAACTTTAAACTCGTTTTTCTCAAAACAACATTTTTAAAATTTGCAACCACGATTACTCGAAAACTACTTGTCCAATTTAGCTGAAATTTTTAGGGTTTCTTCGTTATACCTTAGGCTTGTCTGTAAGCCTAATTGTTTTGGAATTTTTTGTTGCGAAATTGGATTATTAATGCAAAAATGGCTGAAAAAATAGTGAAAATTATCGATTTTTTACAAAAACTTCTACCAAACGCAGAATTATTATTTTTTTTTAAATTTTTGAGGCTTACCGACAAATTACATGTATATTTAAGCCACATTTTTTTTATGGGCTGTTACAGATCAATAACACGACGTCCAGAGTGGTTGCAGTTAGTTTTGAGGGTCAACTTCACGCCAGCGTACAGCCGCCATTTTGTTTTCAAAAATTAAAAAAAAAATTTTTTTACATTTCTCATTTATACCTTAACAAGTGTACAAAGTTTTATAATGATTGCACTAAACCTTCTTTGTGAAAAAAAATGTTTTTTAATGCGTAATTTTTGTCCGTGTAATTGTATTTACCTCCTTAATACGATACGCAAAATCTTGCACAGATCATTGAAGAGGTGGAACACTGAGTTCAATCAGGAAACATTTCATAAAAATACGATCATGATCAAATGTAATAAAGCTAAATCGATGACGAAGTCAAGAATACTAGACCACAAATCTATTAAAAGCGAATTCAATTTTATTAAATATTTCTTTAATCCTCAATTTCTTAATATCGTAGTGTGATGACACATTTATATTTTTTTGAGCATCATTGAGACATTTTTCGAATTCGAACTTTTAATATTTCTTTCAAATTTTTATCATAATGATGATTGATGATGATATAAACAATATAAGCGATTTCCACATTTTTCACTTTATTTGAGTAGAAATGATTTTCGATTTTTTTTTTACCTAGCTTATCCATTTAAAATTAACATATTATGTTTTTTATCTCTTTTGTTAAATCTCGGAAAAGTTTTAACAAATTTTGATCTATATTACGAGGTAAATCAATGGTATATTAATTTTAAATGGATAATTTAAAATAGCTAATGATTAAGTAAGTACACACATATATTTTTTTTGTGCAAATGTCCGGCCCTCGCCGGGACTAGACATCATAAAATGGGTGATTATATTATTGGCGATCTCAGGGAGCTGTCCAGAAAGCGGATTGGTGACATTGTTCACTACCTCAATGCCACAGAATGACTTTAGCCTAAGGCGAGGTCTCCCTGTCCACTAAACTACCCCAAACACACACCAATAACCCAGATCATAGTCTGTTGTGGTATCAAAATGGCGCCTTGTAGTGCCAATTGGGTTCTGACGAGGTCGTAAGAATAGCCACTTAAACCAACCAACCAACCAACACACATATATTAGGGGAAAAAGGTAGAATTAATCACATTTTTAGCTTTTCTATATTATAGTAACTTATCAACATTCGTTATTTTTCGGAGAACGTAAATGTTTATGTTTTTCATAGTACGTTTATAAAATACACAATTTTTATGATTAGCTGAACTCGTCCATCCCACTTCTGATATCAATATGTATATCTCAAAACCGCGAAATAGCAACAACGTTTACTTTTAGCATGTAATAAACCTGACTCGTCTCAGGCCCTTATTGCTTCCATTTGAAATTTTGTTTTTTAGTTTTTATAACGTAGTAGTATTTATTTCCTAAATAATTAAAAGTATTTTCACATATTTACCACAATTTTTTTTAAACTTTCAGTACAATCTTCTCCGCTTGCGATCATGACGAGGCTTCGCAGAATTTTTGCAATTGGCTACGAGACGTGCTATCAGCAAATTATGCCTCCGTAAAAGCAATGGCAGCGAGCCGAGCCCACCATGATCACTATTGGCATCAGATCCATCTTTTCTACCATCAGTTGGAAGGGCTTCAAACGGGCTGGAAGAAGGGTGCTAAAAGGTCTCGATCGGATCTAGAAATTCCAGCCGAAGACTTTCTTCTCATGAACGCTGCCGCAGACATCCAAGACCTTAAGATCTACTACGAAAACTTCGTAATGCAACAGAACTCTGAGGAGGGTGGTGAACACAACTTTTTAGTGCCCAGCTCCTCGATGATACTCAAAATATCTCAAGCTAGCGATTCTAGCTGGAATCTACTTTTTGGACACTCCTCCGCGGGAAGTTATTCGTCAATGTTGCGGGTCCAGAAACGCTACAAGTTTCGATACCACTTCTATCCAGATTTGAAGTCGAACACTGTTCCCGGGTTAGATATTATGTTTACGGGATATCCTGGCATACTCGCGTCTACGGACGACTTTTATATAATTAAGGGGCGCCAAGTGTTCTCGATCGTAGCCGGAGTGGGAATAAGGAACAAAAACATAGGGTTATGGAAGAATGTTAACATCAACAACGTGATTCCGCTTTCAGCTCGGGTAATGGTGGCCAATCGGTTGGCTCAGAACAGAAGGACCTGGGTCCGAGCAATGACCCGCCATCCGACGACGGGGAACAAACAGTGGCTTCTGGCCGATCTTAGGAAAATAGACTTATTCAACTTACATTCCACTAGCAATTCTAGTCAGATAAGCTCCGAGATAGTCGCCAATAATCGGAAGAGCGCCATTTGGCTGATCGAGCAACTGCCAGGACGCCTCCATGGAAAGGATGTGACCCAAGAGATGACCAGCTCGGACAGTGCCTGGTTCACGAACGGAACTCCATACTTCAATGAAATCCTAGAGGCTAGCGGAGTTTCCCGGGAGAATTTCAGCTCCGACGTGAACGGAAGCGTCATCATGAATCTCGAAGAAGCCGACAAGTATCTACGATCACACGCGTTCCGTGGCGATCTTCTCGGTGATCAGTCAATCCCGTATGGGAACATCGACATGAAACTGTTCTCGTACTCGTCCAGCACGGGTCATAGTGACTTCCATGCGATCGCTGGACCTCTCTTCCTGAAGCATCACCATGTCTCAGGCGATCTTAAGACCCCCGAATCTCTGATCGTAGAAACCACCTCCGCTGAAGTTGAGCTGGAGGTCATTGCAGACCGGCGACCGGTGCGTAACGACATCCGCGCCATGGCTATGCGGCGACTCCACGGTCCGTTCAAGTGGTCAAACACTAACGACCAAATCGCCACGGTCAAGCACAGCGGACATCCTGACGAGTGGAACTTCGGAAGAGTCTCACCCAAATGGGCTTGGCATGATTAAGAACAATTAGGCAAATTTTTTTCTCTCGTTAATTTCTTTTTTGCAATGCACATCTTCCATGATTTTACTATTCTTTTGTTTTTTCTCAAACTTAGCCAATTTGTTTAGTCTTCCTTAAAATTGTGCCTTAGAAAATGTAACTTTTATAGGAAACAGCTTTTTTTAGGAAAAAAAGAAAATTTTAATAAAAGAGATTTCAACGTATTTATGTTGGTTTGTTTTATTTTTAACTAGCGATACCCTCGACTTTGTTCACGCAGACCTCAAGATATTTTTGAATAGGTTAGTAAAATAGCTTAAAATATATTTCAGATTAATAACAAATCCCTAAAATATCACAAACCCAAATCGAACTTTCTACTGTAAGGGAATTTTGCAAAGGATAGAAATAAAATGTATCCTAAATGTTAACCCAGGGCATTAAATTAAAACTATGTCAAGTTTTAGATTCCAAATTGGGGGTCGCAAAATGCATTTTGATAGTCGATTCGAAGCCTCAAAACACCTATAGTATTAATTTCTATTAAAATCGAATAAATGAACTCAACTCTCATATTTACAAATTAGAGAACTTTTAGTTAGTTTTTCCTTTCCATTATTATTTATTTATTAAATTTCACCAAAGTGTTGAAAAAAACTTTATTGACGTTACTTATAATATATATATATACCTTATGTATAAAAAAACACCGTCCCCAAACGGGCTTATGTGTGGTATTTCTCAAAACATCCTTTGTCGATGCACAATGTCTTGTTACATTTTTTACATTGCCAACGTGGCTTGGCTTCGCAGTGTCTGGGGGAAGTGTCCACCACTATAATAATGACTTACCTTTGATCAAACACTTATTTATTCAATAAAGTAAATAAAATCATAAATTTGATCCAATTTATCAAATAAATCACAAAAAAATAACTTGTAGGACAAGGCTACACTCTTTGGCACTGCAAATTCACCTGCAAACAAAATATAGCTAAAATAAGTAAAAAAATGTGGGTAGTTCAAGAAATGGCCTCAAATGAGGACAGCGGACGTAAATAATCATAATTATTATTCAAATCTAGACACATAGATGCAATTGATGCATTGAAACCGTAGTTAGTACGGTGATAATGTTCATAAACAATGTTAATCATCTTGAATTTCAAAAACGAAACACATATTTTAAGTTGCAACCCTTTGTTTCGTCTCTTAAAGTTGAATTCCATGAGCAAATTTGTTGGTATAAATAAATTCCTAAACTTAGTCATAAAAGTCTATATATGCTTTAAGAAAGGTTGGGAAGTAAGGGAAATGTATTAATCATAAGTATTATTAATTTACACATAAATTGAGACTTTTTTTTTTTTTTTAAATAATTTTAAGAAAAGTGGGGAATTATTTAGAAGAAAATATATATGTACAAGGATTATGCTGGAAATTTCTAGATATAAAAAAAACTACAAGATGTTTTTCAATTATTTTATTATAGTTTTTCAATACACTCTCTCCTAAACTCGATGCACTTGCGCATGAAACCACTTATAGAATTCATTTGACCAGCGTTCCTTTGGAAGTCCCGAATTTTCGTCTTTATACCGCTGTGGTTTCACTATAGTCTGAAAACTGGCGGCTCCTTAACTTTTCTTTGATTAATCTCAGTGGTAAAAAAACCAATTCAACTCCTTTTCTTTAAAAATATTATTTTACCCCCCCACTTTTTTATGCGGAGGGGTAGTTCACCCCTAACTTATAGTCGTTTATTAACTTTTTTAGAAAAATGTGTATAAAATGATATATTTATTAAAAATAAAAGGTTTTTTAGGTTTAGGTACTAGTTTTTATTAGTCTTATGAAAACAATCCACTAAAGATTTTTACTCTATCTGTTGCAGGAAGTCCTAGAGAAATGCGGCCGTTTTAAAAGTACATTTTCGATGACGCCCTCTGCAGGCATTAAAATAAACTAAAATTGCATTTAAACATTTTTTTTTATATTTTTCATAATCTTACCATATTACTAATGTACAAAAGGTTTCAGAATAATAAATATAATAGTCTTATCAAAGAAAAACTTTTGAAAAAGTTTATTACAGGGTGTCTAGAAATATTGAGCATGACTTTCGTAGTATGTATATATATTGTTTGACTACTTTTGCTATGCTAATGTGGAATTTTGTAATTTTTAGTGATAAAACCTATAAAGATAAAGATTTTTTTCCATTCTTATATTTCTTATTCTTTCTCGCTCGAACATTGAAAATTCGGTTGGTCCTTGTTCTTAATGACTTTGAAGGGTCATATAGGAAGATTATACAATATTTTTGCAAAGCATTTTCGAGATTATACTGCGGCGTTTGGAACCAAATATTTATTAGGTACTTTATATGCTCCAAAATGTGAGCCCTGTATCTGTTGAGTTCTGTTTTATCGGAACTATATTCCGATTAGAATGATACAAAAATCAATGCAGCAGGTTTTATAGTTTCGGATTTATTCAATGGTTTTGTATCTCCATGAAACGTTATATCAATAATTCTTAAATGCCCCCCTGAAGTGGCGTGACGTATTCATGTCAAAAGAGTCCTTTTTTGAGCCCATCACAAGTGAGTAAGTATACCAAATGCTTGTCATTCAATAATTATAGTATCGTAAAAATATTAATTTAAAATCAGGGTACTTTCACGGTCATCTGGTTTTTTACCAACTAAAAATCGAAAAATGTATGGATTTTATATGCTTTTTTTTCAAATTGTGCGTTTTTGCGTCAGATTTATGAGAACAAAAAATCAGTATTTCTGTTAATTTTTTAGCTTTGAATGCTGAAAAAAGCGTGTTTTAAAAGACGAACAATTTGGAAAAAAATACTTTTAGTTTATTATTTGATTTTCCACATCTCAATTAATATTTTGGAAATGGGAGAAAGTGAGAAAAAGGAGTAAGGGGCAGGATAGAGTCAGGCGGTGGGGGGTGCTTGGTTGGTTGGGTGTTAAAACCTCGCCTGAATTTTACTACCACTCTCTCTAGAGGGGAAGGTGGTCAATATAACTGTCAATAAAATTATGGCGGCAATTTCAAGCTACCTTGATTATCGATTTATCGTAGCGCTAGAATCAATCAGTAATAGCGGCTGAAAAGACAACAGAAATACTGATTTTTTGAAATTTTTGTATTTTTTTTTTTTGTAAATCCGACGCAAAACGAACAATTTGAAAAACGGTAAAAATGTTGATTCTTCGATTTTATATCCTCAAAAAACAGGTGACCGTGAAAGTGAACAATTACCAAAATCAGTTATGCTTGGCATTAAGGTAGCTGCACTTGATCTCCGAGGTGAATGCATTTCCGTCCGTGTCAGTATAAAAGTTTGAAATTTCTGC